>CBXJ02000086.1:11379412-14046912 GCA_000612645.2 Trichuris muris
AATGGTCAACCTGCCTACAGACTTCAAGGCGGACAAAAAAGCTGTATACTCAGTTATAAACCAATTCGGGGGAGTTGAAGCGGTAATGCGTGACTTGGAGCACGGACAACGGTCTAAAGTAAATGATCATACTCCCTCGCCTCCCCCTTTGCCCTCCAGAAACCATGCAAGGCCTAAAGAAGCTCGTCAACCTAAGCCAATACTACCTGTAACGACCCAATCGCTTTTGCACAATAACGTTAACAGGAGAACCGAGTGCAGTACCAATCCTCCCCCTCCCCCTCCTCCTCCACTTCTATCTTCGTCGTTACGCACTTCTCCGCCACCATCGTACGTTGAGGCAACGGCACATGTTCCACCAACTGCGAGGACCGAAAGCACGAATGATCAGCCAGCAGTATCTACTGCAGCTGCTCCTCCTCCGCCTCCCCCGCCTTTGGTCCTGTTTCAATCTGACGAATCAACGCCCTCTGGCCAAGCCAGTAATGCTCGTGCTGATCTGTTGGCTGAAATAAGGCGCGGTAAGGCCTTGAAGCGCGTGGACGTGAGCCCTGCTGCAACCGGAGCTACGAAAAAGGAGCCACAGAGTGAACGAACCGAACTGATGAATCAGATTGCTCAAGGCGTTAGCCTGAAACCTGTGAGCCCATCGGTTGACACTTCACCTTACAGAGCGGACCTTTTCAGGTGGACAAAGTCCAAACGAAGACTGATCCAGCACCTCCCACTGAAGAACTGAATGGAATTGCTGGAGCATTGGCTCGCGCTCTGCTGGAACGTCGCAACCAGATGACCGCTGCGGACGGTACGCATTTGGCAGTCGTTGGCTCCATCTAGCCGTTGTTGCCCGCAAGGATTAACTTAACGTCCCAGCTCGCCTTTTAGTGCCCTCCTTTACAAAAGGATGCGCGAAATTTGATTTGAGCTTTTTATTTTTTCAAACCTTTTTAAAACGTTCTTCCGTTGCATTTTTAATTCTCCCTTATATTCGCACGCGCGCGTAATGAACTTCTTTTCAGAGTCCTCCGAAGACGATGAGGAGGATGAAGACGATGACGAAGAATGGGATGATTAAGAAGCGAAGTGAAAACTGAATTACGGTACAAGTTGTAACCTACTGGGAACCTTGCCTTTTAATTACTGCGCGCCGTCTCTTTTATTTTCGTCTGCCAATTTTGCATTAAAATCCCCAGTGACGTTTTACAGCCAACTTGACGTACAGCGTAGTTTTTCTCGCCTATTTCCGAACCTATGCCCTTCGTGAAAAGTTCTCATTAGCCTTCGACCCGTTAGCAATGGGCACTATCGGTATTCGGCTGAAAAACTGGCTACGCGCAGGTTTACCTTTTGCGGGAGCTCTGAACGGACCGTTGTTCATTAGCAACGGCTTTTCGGCGCGCTGTCTGCACCTGCAGGAGTTCAACAGCAAAACGCTTTTGAAGCAGCACGGTTTGACGGTCCAGCGGTTCGTAGTCATTGATTCCGTGGATCAGTTGATCACGCGCCTTAACGAGCTTGGTAAACTTATATCTTCATTATGATGGTTTATATAGCGGCTTTCAATTGTTAGCTGCTGATGAATACGTTGTCAAAGCACAGATTCTGGCAGGTGGTCGTGGAAAGGGTCTGTTTGCTGATGGTCTTAGAGGCGGCGTTCATTTGACTCGACGGTAGCATTGAAAAATGGTCGATCACATTAACGAAGTTTTATTTAGGCGCGAAGAAGTGATTGCACTTGTTAGCAGGATGCTTGCCAATCGTCTCGTCACAAAACAAACCGGTCCTGACGGTGTTATGGTCAACCAGGTTGGCTCTCGTGTTCTTTGTAGTTTAGCGCTAGTCACGTTTGGAAGCACGCAGGTAATGGTGGCCGAGTCAGTTCCTATTGTTCGCGAAGCATACTTGGCCATTTTGCTTGATCGGTCTTTCAGTGGGCCTGTTGTAATGTCTAGCCCGTCAGGCGGCATGGACATAGAGGAGGTGGCGAAAAAATACCCTGAAAAAATATTGAAGACCCCAGTTGACGTGGAAATGGGTTTGAAGAAAACTGATGCAGAGCATATTGTAGAATTTCTTGGTTTTTCGGAAGCTGCTTACGCAAAGGTTGCTTACATTGGATGGAAGTTTGCGCTTGGTCCATTCAGTTGCGGTATTCTTTTCAGGCTGTCGATCAGGTGTTGCTCCTATACGACTTCTTCGCCCAAAGGGACGCGGTTTTGATTGAAGTGAACCCCTTTTGCGAAACTGAATCCCACGACGGTAGGCGTTTGGCGTAATGAGATGTGCGGCAGAGAATCTTCGTCTGACAGTTTATTTGGTGGATGCGAAACTGCAATTCGACGACAGCGCCTTCTTTCGCCAGAAGGAGATATTCGCAATGAATGACGCCAGTGAAGATGACCCGTGCGAGAGGGAGGCGGCTAGAAACAATTTAAATTTCGTCAGCTTGGACGGCAATATCGGCTGCTTGGTCAACGGTGCCGGTTTGGCGATGGCCACAATGGACTTGATTAAGCTTCACGGCGGTGATCCGGCCAATTTTCTTGACATTGGTGGCAGCGTTGCCCAGAAGCAAGTGCAAGCAGCATTCAACATAATCTGTTCGAATCACAAAGTTGGGGCACTGTTCAGGTTCTTTGTACGTACGATCTGTTTTAGGTGAAAGTTGTTTTGGTTAACGTTTTTGGTGGCATTGTCAACTGTGAGATCGTTGCCAAGGGACTAATTGATGTAATCGAAAGACTACCGCAGTATGTTCAAGTTGTTGTGCGCCTTGAAGGTAATTAATTGTTCAATGAATTGACGATGGAACTTCTCTGCAACGCTTATCATGTAGGAACAAACGTGACCAAGGCTATGGAGGCATTAAAGAGCAGTCAAGTACCAGTGCTTCTTGCCAACAACATGGACGATGGTGTTCGACTGGCGGTTGAAGCGGCGAGCAGTCGGTGATTCTAATGTTGGAAAATTTTGGCCTGGTGGGATACCGAAATTGCTCCCAGATTGACGTACGCTAGCCATTCTTTGATAAATGTGACTCGTACGTTTTTCTGACATAGTAGCCGCAAATCTTTTCCAAAATTTTTCCTCTTCCAGTTCTCAGTGGGGGAAGTAAAGTAGATTTCAGAATGCTGCAACGTTGATTACGTGACTCTAACCTAAACTCGTCAAAGTAACGCTGCTTAGTATGCGCAATTCCTCTTGAATCGCATTCATTTTATTATGCAGGCTTTGTAGGAATTTTGTCTCCGCCACGTGTGGCGTAAGATTTGTCGTTCTTTGTTGCAGAAATAATCTGTTCAAATGCCCATCTTGTATTACTGGTAAATAGATGCGAAAAAGAGTATATTATGGAAATTTCGAATCGAACCTTGATCCGACTTAAGCGCTTGTGGGCCGGCTGCCTAGTCAGCGGTTCTGCAAGTTCCTCCGCTCGACCATCCGGCCAAACGAAATCTTCGAATGCAGATAGCGTGTCCGTAGCAGATGGCAGACTGGTAAGTGCGCTTCGTTTTCCAGAGGACACATCAGTTGCATATGTTCCAGAAATAATAGAAAGTGCAGACCGCAGAAGTTGAGCTGAACTTGGTCGTCGTTTCTTGCGTGTGTAGCGTATCGCCTCGGACGGAAGCAGTTGGAAGAAACTTCTGTTCGAGACCCGCCTATTTCTCAGTCGAAGTTAAGTAAATGAAAAGCGAGAACAGAGCGACTAAGCGCGTAACTTCTCGTCGGACCGAGGACCGAGAACTACCTGCAGTCATGAGCAATGAATCCACACTGCGATTGGTTCATCGTCGTACTACCCGCTGCAGATGTCCAAGAGTGACCAGCAAGTTGATGTAATCCGCCTTTCATTCATTGGATGCGGGCCATCACGCATGGCACGTGTCTGATGCTGTAAGGGACATGGCAAGCGGATCAAGGGGTTGCATTCCCTTCCATGAGAGCAGTTGTTTGCTCCTAGTTTCACACGTGCATGCCTGGTGGAACTGGACGAACTGGAACTGGATGAGATGCACGGATGAACGTGAAAGGGATGAGGAAAACACCGTGAGGAAGCGGCCGATGACAAAAGTTTTGTTTGAAACGGGACGGTAACCACTGAAAGTTTGAGAAGCACTGGGATAAACGTGACAGTAAGTTTACTTTAACGGGAACTGAGGAGGCAGTTTTCATGAGATACAGTGTAAGAGACCTTTGCACAAATCCTGCAAGTCAGCGATATTTGATCGAGGACGATCATTCAAGAGTCCTACAAATTTTAGAATACTGCAACATTAAACCGAGGATGTGATCATGACGGCAAGCAAACGTTGAAGACAACCTTTTATACATTTTAAATATAGAGAGAGGCTTTGTAAATCTGTAGACTACGGATTTTGATATATATCAAAAAGTGCAGGACTACTCATCGTGTTGGCGTAAAGCACTAGTCGCCAGCTTCACCTGCAAGGCCGTTGAGCAGATAGCGTTTGAATATTGCAAACCCAGATAATTATGAGGAACTTGTCGACATTACATTGTTTACCTAATTCATTCACCATTAGATTCTGCCTAAAATGACTACACTCTTCGTTTGTTCGCCCGGAGCAGCTTATTAGTATAAAGTGTCACCTCTCATACGCTGCCCAAATTAGTATCTCCAGGCGTCTTCACGGTATTGGTATTCTGAATTACTCGCTGCTGCATTGTTTCCTTTCTTAAGTATTTAACACACTGCATTCCTCCTTTGACTTGATGAATTTTGGCAAATCAGCTCATGCTGGCATCCCTTACCTTCCAGAAAACCTACCTAGTTTCTGCTGTCGGCTTGCCAAACCTCACGCTTTGTTCTACCTGTCTATTAGCTTCTGTTGATGTTAAATCTTGACAGAAATTCCTTAATGTTATCCTCACCAATCTTTAGCGTTGAGCTTTGTGAAGCCGAACTGTTAAATAAGAAGAAATCTTTCAGCGATGGAACTGATGGTGCTTACCTTATCACGCAAGCAACCAAAGCAAGCAAATTATTAATTTCAGTACACCAATAGTAATAATAATAATAATAATAATAATAATAATAATAATAATAACAATAATAATAATAATACGATGTTGAGCTTTCACGGATTTTTCACGTTCCTTTGTACGTGGATGGATCTGCAAGTAAACTGACACGGTCTCCCTACCAACGGGTGGATGAGAGTAGTTATTAGAAGACACGGTCACAGAACAACGTACGGTATAATCTCGAATATTTCGGAACGCTCGAGTTTCGAAATGGATATGGTATTAGGTCGATGGGTCTTATCGCTGAATTAATATCGTGTGGTTAACAGCTAACCGGTTTTTATCAACGTTTAAGTGCTGAGTAGCCTATAGAAGTCTATGATTATCACTTCATGTAGCTGTGCGTTAGTAGGAATGAAAAAGGAGGATTCATTTAGCTACGAGGCTGTAATTGCCAGTGTGTTTGCTTCAACGGAACGACCGGACACCGTTTCATACAACATTCAGTAGGTAAGTCGTAAGCGATACGTCGATTAGCGAGGTAGAAATGATTCAAGCAGAGTACCAATTTAATATAACGCTAGAATTAATTCATAGATAGGTTAAATTTAAGCTAGAATAAGGGCCTAAGCGATAGAGTCACTTGAATATTGAGTTTCTCGTAATGATTGTGTTATACGTCATCTTGTTCCTTCTTTGGGTACGGCTTCTACGCGTTCATGCGTAATGTCTGAAATCACACGAAAACACCTCCCTACGAGCGGATGGATGGGAAATTATCAGTGGAACGACAGAGCAATGCAGTAACGTTCAGTGCTTGCGCAACGTTCTGGTTCCGTCGTCAGCGATTTAATGGCTCAGACGACGGAGCGAGAACGTTCCGCAAGCTCCGATGGTTACTGTACTGCTCTACGTTCCACGAATAATTTCCCATCCATCCGCTCGTAGGCAGTTGTTTTCGCCTGATTTCAGACATTACGAATGAACGGGTAGAAGCCGTACCCAAAGAAGGAACAATATTTTGAAGATTCTTCTTGGCACGGCAGTGAAACCCGTTTATTGAATCGAAAAAGATACATTGTAAAACAACGAGGAAATGCAACGTACCTTTAACGAGAAGATTTCGTATCTTTCAGAGTCTCCTACTCCGCCGTCAGCGGATTACACCTTGACGTATTGCAATTGGTGCAATTCGCTGACGACGGAGTAGGAGCCTCTGAAAGCTACGAAATCTTCTCGTTAAAGGTACGTTGTACTTCAACGTTGTTTTACATTGTATCTTTTTCGATTCAATGAACGGGTTCCACTGCCGTGCCAAGAAGAATCTTCTAAACTAAAAACAACATCCCGTTATGAAACATTTCGTTTTCAATCAACGAATGATGTCTGAAGATAAGAAGATGGCCAATCGGAGGCATGAAAAGGTGCCCTACGGTAATGAACATTTGCATAAAGCTGTCTACTGACACCCTCTGCTTTGACAGAAAATATTTATTTAAAACAGCCAGCAACTTCAATGCATGTGCCGCCTGTGATGTCCCACTTCCCGCCGCCGAGGAAGCTGAGCATTCTGGTAAGTATGTGATATTGTTGGGTTTGTGCTATTGAAAATTGCATTCATTCGTAACGGCAGACGATAAGATATGCTGCGACGGGCGGTTGACTATCCGTTTTTGTTTTTGTTCCCGGTGCCAGTAAGTACGTGTAAGCAAACCTCATCTGTAGCAGGTGGTCGAGTTTATTAGAACTAAACAGACGATGACAATTCAGCGAATGACACATGAGTACCGTAGCCTAAGGAACGATGAGGTTTCGTCTTCAACGATTGGGAAAGGTCCCATGTTGTTGGGCTGCGTGTATAAATAGGCAGCTGTTGTGTAAGACAAACCAGCGCTGAGCGTCAAGTGTGTATTTCACAGCAACCGGTCAGATGAATCCAATCGGTGCACGCCTGGCTAATCTCCACTTCATAGTCTCTGTTGATGATATCGTTGTGTTAAAAACTGGGTTCATGGTAAAGGGAGGTTCGGTTGAAACGTTTTTTTACGGTTTCTTCCCGTTCGTTCTGTGTCTGAAAATTAAATGTAACAACGCCCTACCAACGGATGGATGGGTCAGTTATTAGGTAAAAATTCAGAGCACAACTTCTGCTAATCTCAGAGTTCTCGGAACAACCTAGTTCCGTCTTCAACAAGTGGCAAAGCCTAGGCCTAAGCCTTGAACATTATTTGTCAATCGCTGAAGACGGAACTACGCACTTTGAACTTCTCCAGCCATCCTTGTGATGCTTGAAAATCGGCTACTTTGAATTCCTGTGCATATTGTGTACCAACTTCTTGTATTATATCATTAGTCCGGAAACTCAGACGTTGACTGATCTCATTTGTTTGAACCAACAAAGCGTCGCTTCAGAACAGTCACTACTGTTCATTCCTGTCATTTATGAAAACTAGATGTCTTGTAACAGGATGTGTTTCATCATGGATGCTTCCTCTTCACGACTTTTCCCGTTTGTCGTAAATGTAAGCTGTAATTAAACTGCACATGCCGTACCAACGGATGGATGAGCAAATCGTGAAGGAAAAACATAGAAAACAAATTACTCAGTATTTTTCGAAGCTTACAGAACCTTCTGGTTCCGTCGTCAGCGATGCGTAGGAGAAGGTGTTTACTCTGTGGTTTCATATAGGAACGCAATGGGGGTCAAGATGGGATTAGCTCAGTCTGGTGCAGCATATTGATAGCTGCATTCCATACCTCGCTAACTTCCACATCTTTGTCGCGTTTTTCGGTGTGATTATGGCGAATGAATACAGCTTCCTTGATCCGTCGCAGGTGCGCGCTGTTTTCATGGCAGATTATCCGCGGACGGAGGTCGTCGGAACAGAATGGCGAACGTCCGACCGGAGAAGACGCCTGTGGTCATACTGTCATTTATTAATAAATCATTTAAAAGGTTAGTTCTTTGTAACGGGAGCAAGCAATGTATGTTGTCTGTTGTACACGGACTTTTTTCTTCCCGTTGAAAATGCTTTATTTAAAAAGCAAAAGCACAAAAAGCGGCAAAGCTTTCGGGTCCAGCTTGACCGGTTATCAGCGCCAAAAAAGAACAGAAAAAGGCAAGAAAAAGTGAATGAGTTCTGTAGACACCTACCGTGAATTCTGACAGAGAGCTCGTCCACTAAACCGCAGGGGCGGGAACACTTTCAGTCCAACCTTGACTGGGCAGTGTTAGCCTGGACTGCGATGATGATTTTTCTTTTTTCTTTTTCGGCGCTGATAACGGGTCAAGCTGGACCCGAAAGCTTTGCCGCTTTTTGTGTTTTTGCTTTTTAAATAAACCATTTTCAACGGGAAGAAAAAAGTCCGTGTACAACAAACAACATACATCATTTAAAAGGTCTCTTTAGGTCTGTTACCATTCTCAGTTCATGCAAACGAAATCATTTTAGAAATAGAGAAATAGATAAGGTATTAGGTCGATAGGACTTATCGCTGAATTAATATCGTGTGGTTAACAGCTAACCGGTTTTTATCAACGTGTAAGTGCTGAGTAGCCTATTGAAGTCTATGATTATCAGTTCATGTAGCTGTGCGTTAATAGGAATGAAATAGAATTCAGTTAGCTACGAGGCTGTAATTGCCAGTGTTTGCTTCAACGGAACGACTGGACACCGTTTCATACAACATTCAGTAGGTAAGTCGTAAGCGATACGTCGATTAGAGAGTTAAAAATGATTCAAGCAGAGTACCAATTTAATATAACGCTAGAATTAATTCATAGATAGGTTAAATTTGAGCTTGAATAACGGCCTAAGCGATAGAGTCAGTTGAATATTGAGTTTCCCGTAGTGATTGTGTTATACATCATTTTGTTCCTTCTTTGGGTACGGCTTCTACACGTTTATTCTTAATGTCTGAAATCACATGAAAACACCTCCCTACCAGCGGAGGGATGGGAAATTATCAGTGGAACGACAGAGCAATGCAGTAACCTTCACTGCTTGCGGAACGTTCTGGTTCCGTCGTCAGCAGTTTAATGGTTCAGACGACGGAACGAGAACGTTCCGCAAACTCCGATGGTTACTATATTGCTCTGCGTTCTACGAATAATTTCCTATCCATCCGCTCGTAGCGTGTTGTTTTCGCGTGATTTCAGACATTACGAATAAACGGGTGCAAGCCGTACCCAAAGAAGGAACAATATTTTGAAGATTCTTCTTGGCACGACAGTGGAACCCGTTTATTGAATCGAAAAAGATACAATGTAAAACAGCGTTGAAATACAGCGTACCTTTAACGAGAAGATTTCGTAGCTTTCAAAGCCATTGCTCCGTCGTCAGCGAATTACACCTTGGCGAATTGCAATTGGTGCAATTCGCTGACGACGGAGCAATGGCTCCGAAAGCTACGAAATCTTCTCCTTAAAGGTTCGTTGTATTTCAACGTTGTTTTACATTGTATCTTTCTCGATTCAATAAACGGGTTCCACTGTCGTGCCAAGAAGAATCTTCTAAGCTAAAAACAGCAACCCGTTATGAAACATTTCGTTTTCAATTAAGAAACAATATGTGAAAATCCATAGAGAAACACCCCATATTCTGTTATATGTCATTTGTTATTTCTCTGTGACTTTTGTCATTTTTTAAGTTCCTTTATTATAACTCCTAGCTTTCGGGAAACCTTTCTCTCTATCTTCAGTGGATCTTGACTTAGAGCGACTGCTCTTGGAAGTTGAACTATGAACAAGAGAGCGATAAATTGATGGAGGAAGGTGAAGAAAGAGAGCGGCTAAATTTTGTATCTTGGAATGACGTCACAGCCACTTGATTATGTGGATAGCCTTTGCACCTTTTAGTTGCTAACGCTTTATCTGATCTAGATGAACGGTTAAACGGTTTCATCTTCCGCTGTGACTTTCATTTTTCATTAAAGATTAAGCATTGTGATTTCACTTGTGGAAGATAGAGGCTTACGAAAGTAACGGTAAAATCTAAAAGCTACTGTTGCTACTGCAACTATTGATATTGGTGATTAACCACAAGATTTGCATAAAGGTTATACTTAAACGATATAGCAAGCGGCATCCGTGTTTACTTTCGATAAGCATTTGCTGTAGGAACTGATAGAAAAATTAGGTTGCTGATCAGCGTGCCTTATGCAAGCATATTCTGGCCAATCAGATGCACACTGACCCAATTTCGAAAGCTACTTATTCCGTCTGAGGTGAATTAAAGCCTGATTGTTAGTAATATTTAGTTGCATGGTGGTTTCACTTTTCTCAGTGGCTACTTAGGAATGTGTCCATGACGGGCTGTTTTGTACAACTGTTCATCGAATGGTTCTATGGGTGTCCTTTGTCTGCTGCAGATTTTCTTCTGATTTTGAAGGTATGTTGGTGCACTCACTGATCTATTGACGACCTATGTCTTAGGTGGTGAGAAGCTTTGTATGGACGGAAACACGATTTTCATTGTTTGTATGATTAGTGAAGACAATTTTCCATCTTCTCGCTGACGACGGAATAAGTCCATTCTGAAAGCTCTGAAATAAAGCAATCGTACGTTCACTGTTAACCTGTTTTTTCACTAGCACAATTAACCAACCAGCCACTGGCTGGGTTGTTTTGGTGTTCTTACAGGTAACAGTGAATAGAAGTCAACGGTCGCTTCAGCCGTAATCTTCCGATATGATCCACCGCCCCGTTACAAAGAAACGAGTCTTCAAAGACAAAATGGGTAAAGAATTCATTGAGATCATTGAATATTTTTGAACATCATGCATCTCTGTACTTACCTGCGTGCCTTCAGTATGCTCACGTCATCGTTCATCTCATGGTTCGTATTCATTTTTGTGAATTTGGTAGTTTACAGTAGAACACAATTAGCTGTCTGTGCAAACAGAGGAGCGCTAATGCAATATGCAGCATGGTTGCTAATCGTGTCTACGTTAACCAGTCTGTAGTATGTGAGTTCATAAATGCATGTATGCGCAGAGCTGAAGTGTGTTGCACTGCACCTTCGTCGCGTGGCGAAGAGGTTCAAGTCATCAGAGAACCTGAATATAGTGAGGTTAAGGTACTTATATTTTTATTAAAGATGTTTCTTCTTTTCATGAAATTTTTGTAATTCTTTAACGGGGTAGATGCACTTCTGCAAGTGTAATAATAAATTCACGGATTTGTCCCCGTTGGTTATTAACAACGGGGACAAATCCGTGAATTTATTATTACGCTTGCAGAGATGTTTCTTCTTATTACTTCCTTCTTTACGTTCCGCCTGTGAGGAAGGAATTTTAATTTGGGTAACTTACCCACGACGTAGCTTTCGGGAGAATCGATTCCCGTCTTCAGCGTCAGAAATGAACAGTTAGGTACGGATTGTACGTCACATAAAAAGGTTTGAGGTCAAGTAAACATATCTTAGTCAAACATTGGTATCAATGGAATCCGTAAGAGCAAGGTTGAAAACGGTGAGGCCGTCAGTTGTTTTGATCGCCCAAAAATCGATCGCTCCTGTTCCTCGCTGTTCGGCTCTTCGTTGCTCTTGTTTTCTTCCTTTTCCTCTTTTGTGATTTTGGTCTTCTCCGATTTGGTCTATATCGTTAACTCTCGATGGAGGCTTCTTCCTGAAAGGCTTAGAAAATCCCATCCAGCGTATGGAGGGAATTGTTAATCATATGAAATACGACAGCATTGGGTGGATGTAACTATTTGTTGCCAGACGTCACTTACTTCTATTCCTCGGTCTCTGTTGATGGTCTGCTTGTGCGTAATGTATGGGGCTTCTTTAATTTTTCGTCTTAGGTGATGTTGTTCATGACAGAGAACCTGTCCTTCTAAGTGCCCTGAGCATGTGGAAGCGTGTTCAGTCACTGCCGATGCTTTTAAGACTTGATCTATTGCGTTGGATGGGTCAATTGTTTGAGGTCGTCCTCTCCTTGTGTTTATGTGCCCTTCTAGTCGGTCCCTAGCGTTCCTGTATCTTGTGAGGCACTTCATGTGTTCATTAAATCGATGAAGTAGTGAGTTCCCTGATTCACCAATATATTTAGCCGAACAGCTGCATTTGATTAGATATACTACGCCAGGTTTTGATTCGTTCTCGGTCTTCACCTTGTCGTTTCTGAAAATAGCTCTTAGGTTCGGGGAACTTTTGAAGAAGACTGAAGTCCAAACGTTTGCCCAAGCGTGTAATTTTTTCACTTAATCATGCTTGATAAGGCATCATCAGAACCGTTTCTGAGGAATTTCTCTGTTCGCCTCCTGTGTGCGCAGTCGTTGGTTGTTGATAGTTTCTATCAATCTTTTGTGGTAGTCATTTGTCGTGAAGTAATTTAACTCTTCATGTAGAAACACGCGATCACAGATATTTATGGCTCAGTTGGCCATTCCGTGTATGATGCCTCTGAAGACCGATGGTGGGTGGTGGGAACTGTAGTTTAGATATCTGTCAGAGTGAGTCTCCTTGCGGTATACTCTGGTTTTGATGCTTGAGTTAGATCTAATGACCAAGCAGTCAAGGAAGTGAAGGTTTCCGTCAATTTCTTTTCCATTGTGAAAGAGATGGGATTGGGGAAAGGCTGATTTAGAAAGGAGAAAAGTGTCTCTTTTCCTGTCGGTACTATGGCGAAAATATCGCTCACATAGCGTTTGAAAAATAGCGGTTTGATATCCGAGGGAACAGACGAAAAAATCTCTTCTTCTAGAGATTCCATGAAAACCTCCGCAAGCACTGGTGACAGTGAACTTCCCATTGGCACCCCGTCCCGTTGCTGGAAGAAATGTCCTTGGAAGTGAAAGAAGTTTCCTTTTGTCATGCAGAATTTTGTTAGCTCAGTTATCTGTTGAACCGTTAGGTTTGTTCTGTCCTTAAGTGTATCGTCCGACGAGAGAAGGCTGTGTAATGTCGAAAGTGTGTGTGCTAGTGGAATGCTGGTAGAAAGATCTTTAACGTCGTAGCTAACGAGAACATGTCCAGCTGGTAATTGGAAGTTTTTGACTTCTGTACAGAAAGAAGTGCAGTGTTTCACTGACGAGAAACGGTTGCCGGTTAAGGGTTTGATTAGGCTCTTTAAATAACGAGAGATATGTGAAGTGATTCCATTGATCGTGGAGACCACAGGTCTCATAGGGATGTCCGGTTTGTATATTTTTGGAAGCCTGTACACCTCCGGGCATTTGAAGTTTGAGGGAAACTTCAAGAGCTGTTTCGTTTTCTGCAGTGCCGTCTCCTTGGAGGTTGAGTGCATGTCCGAAAGAATGGAGGAGAGTGATTTCCTGGTGTCTTCAGAAGGGTCTTTTTGTACTGAAGTATACACATCACTGGATAAGACCAGATTCATCTTACGGATGTAGTCGGTTTTGTCTAGAGCAGTGGTGGGCAAAGGGGGGGGCGATATTGAAGTCCAGGTGGGCGATAAGCGCGAAAGGGGCGATTGGGGGGCGGTGAAGGGCTAAGGGGGCGTTATCGCCCCCTCCTGGGGGTAGGCGGTGAAGCTAGAAGGAGCGATATTGCGGTTTTAGTGTTGTTACGGATCTCGACACGAAGAAGTGGAATCGCTTCGAAGTAGTCACTCGGGGCGATTTACGACTGCGGGTCACGTCAATGCGGCCCAATATTGAAGGGATAATTGGTTTGCACACTTCCTGCCCTTCAGAGTAATACTGTAATAAACGCGGAGTCTGAACAAATGAAGTTGTACACATAACGTTTTCTTTGTATGCGAAGATCTGCTATGCAGAAGCAAGGTGTAGCAAGGATGCTGTCGCTGATCCAGCGAACACTCCCTCGCGCAACAGTCAATACAAGAAATTGGCAGGAAAAAAGGACATGGTCCTCGGTGGAGATTTCCCGCCAATTTTCGCGTCCTCAGCCGATATGATTCATCCCAGGGGGCGATGGCAACCTCGAAGCTGGAAAAGGGGGGGCGATTTCTGGCATAGCCTTGCGCATCACTGGTCTAGAGTCACTACTTTGTTTCCTTTGTCTGCTTTGGTGATGACTTTGTTTGTGTCCTTCCTTAATCTGTTGATTATCCTGAAGTCATCACGTTCTAGGTTTGGTTTCTCCCTGTTTCTGTAGCTTTGGAGCAGGTGAGCAATCGAGGCTCAGATCCTGGCTGCTTTATCCTAGTCAACTGGAATGAGGCTGTTTTCTACGCAGGCTATCAGGTTTAGAGTAGGTGGACTCTTTCTGGAAGGTGCGAAATTTAGTCCTTTTTTTATTCGACCAGATAATAATGTAGTCAAGTCTTTGATCCTCTTGATTAATTGTCCACTTTTTTTTTCAAATTGTCCGTCATATCCAAATTGACCACTTTTTTGAAATTGTCCACTTTCTTCAAATTGTCCGCCTTTTAAAAATCGTCTATCTTTTTCAAATTGTCCACTTCTTGTCCTTTTTAAAATGTCCCTTTTAATTGTCCTTTTTAAAATTGTACTTCTTCGGAAGATGGGATGTCTTTTAACGGGAGCATGGATCTTCATGATGTTGAGTTTTCACGGATTTTTCCCGTTGCTTTGTACGTGGGTGGATCTGTAAGTAAACTAACACGGTCTCCCTACCAACGGATGGATGAGAGTAGTTATTAGAAGACACGGTCAGAGAACAACGTACGGTTTGCTCTCAGATATTTCGGAACGCTCAAGTTCCGTCCTCAGCGAGAAAGAGAAAGTTGTTATTCCGTGGCCAGGTTAAATAGAGATCGCGAGATAAAGGGTCGGGGGAAGGGACAGGTCAGCGCGGTAGGATGCAACACCTGCTTTTATTGACAATAGTATCCAAACCTCGCTGACCTGTGTACCCCTATGGCGATTCATGGACGGATTATGTCTTATATAGAGGGCTTGTTTGATCCGCCGCAGGTGGAAACACTCTTCACAGCAGACAATGCGCGGTTGCAGCTCGAGTGGGCATGTGGAGCCATGCTCCACAACTGCGGAAGCCTTTATTGCCTCATCCATGATCTTGGCTGGATCGCGGGTTTGGGGTCGTCCACGGCGTTGCGTTGGTAGACCATTGAGTCTTTGTTCCGCGTTCTTGTATCGGGCCAGCGCAGCCGTGTTTTCATGAAATCTGTCAAGTAAAGGTCTGCCCGTTTCTCCTATGTAGGAGGCGTGACAACCACACTTGATTTCATAAACGACGCCTGATCTCCTATCCAGTGGAACCTTGATCTTATCACTTCGTAACAGGAAACGGAGATTACCGGAACTTTCACATCGAACATTAAAGTTTAACACGTGGCCGAAACGTTTAAGGCATTCCCCTAAGCCGTTATAGTAAGGAACGTATAACACTGGGTTAGGTAAGGTATATCTTTAAGAATATCACAAGTATATGTGACCGGTATGCAAGTAAAGAGGTCCTTAACATCATAACTAACCAAAACATCTGAACTATGTAACTGTACAGTTTTTAAGTCGTTAACGAACTGTTTGCAATTTTTGACATGCGATTCGCGATTACCCGTTAGTGGTTTTATAATATTCTTTAAATAAGTTGAAAGTTTGGACGTAAAGTGATTAATGCTCGAAACTACCGGTCTGAGAGGGACCCCTGGTTTGTGAATTTTAGGGAGCCCGTATAAATCTGGACATTTACAATTGCACGTGTAGTAAAGCAGTTTGTTTAGTTTAGAAAGAGTAGCGTCTTGTGTCTCTCTTACGAAGCCGTCCAATAGATTTAGCAGTTTTTTTCTGAGAGTTAATGTTGGATCGAACGCGATGGGGCGATAAACGTTGTTATTTACGAGTTCGTTTATTCTGTCTACATACGCGCTGTGGTCCAAAACTGCAACAACGTTACCTTTATCAGCTTTTGTGATCAATATGACCTTGCGAGATTTAAGATCTTTAAGAACGTTGCGTTCAAATTGTGTAAGGTTAGGGCGTGCCCTGGGATGTGCATGCGAAAGTAGGCTTGACACTGAACCCTTGATTTCAGCCGCTGTTTGGGGTTCCAGTTTTGAAAGGCTATGTTCAACAGATGATATGATATCTAGCATTGGCGGGTTATTAGTAGTTGGTACGAAGTTTAGCCCTTTAGATAACACGACTTTGTCGGCGTTGCTTAAGATTTTAGAACTAAGGTTAACGACAATTTTATCCATATTATTGTTATTATGGGTATGGTTAGTTCGGCCATTTTGACCGGACCTTTTGAACTCCTAGCCGCGCGAACAGTACAGCTTCTCGAGCTTCCTGTGTAAGATAAAGTTGTCGTTAACCTTAGTTCTAAAATCTTAAGCAACGCCGACAAAGTCGTGTTACCTAAAGGGCTAAACTT
Organism: Trichuris muris; assembly: GCA_000612645.2. Lineage (NCBI taxonomy): Eukaryota > Metazoa > Nematoda > Enoplea > Trichinellida > Trichuridae > Trichuris > Trichuris muris. The sequence continues at coordinate 11,395,690 of CBXJ02000086.1, forward strand.
CGTACTGACTACTAAAGACCCTCCAATGCTAGATATCATATCATCTGTTGAACATAGCCTTTCAAAACTGGAACCCCAAACAGCGGCGGAAATCAAGGGTTCAGTGTCAAGCCTACTTTTGCATGCACATCCCAGGGCACCCCCTCACCTTACACAATTTGAACGCAACGTTCTTAAAGATCTTAAATCTCGCAAGGTCATATTGATCACAAAAGTTGATAAAGGTAACGTTGTTCCAGTTTTGGACCACAGCGCGTATGTAGACAAAATAAACGAACTCTTTAATAACAACGTTTATCGCCCCATCGCGTTCGATCCCACATTAACTCTCAGAAAAAAACTATTGAAAATAGGGTTCAAGATAACGGGGTGAGATCTCATATTCCTGTTGAGAAACACGGTTTATAACCCGTTGGTAATGCTTTATTTATACCATCGGAGCTTTCGGTGTCATACCTTGACAACCGTTTTCGCTGAGGACGGTTGTCAAGGTATGACACCGAAAGCTCCGATGGTATAAATAAAGCATTACCAACGGGTTATAAGCCGTGTTTCTCAACAAGAATATCAGAAAAAACTGCTAAATCTATTGGATGGCTTCGTAAAAGAAACACATGACGCTACTCTTTCTAAACTAAATAAACTGCTTTACTACACGTGCAATAGTAAATGTCCAGAATTATGCAGGCTCCCTAAAATTCACAAACCAGGGGTCCCTCTCAGATCGGTAGTTTCGAGCATTAATCGCTTTACGTCCAAACTTTCAACTTACTTAAAGAATATTATAAAACCACTAACGGGTAATCGCGAATCGCATGTCAAAAATTGCAAACAGTTCGTTAACGACTTAAAAACTGTACAGTTACATAGTTCAGATGCTTTGGTTAGTTATGATGTTAAGGACCTCTTTATGTGCATACCGGTCACATATACAATTGATATTTTTAAAGGTCTACTTGAATCTGATAGTAATCTGCGCGAAAGAACCAAACTAAACCCGTTTCATGTCACTAAACTTGTCTCCTTTTGCATGCGGGAAGGAAACCACTTCAGGTTCCAGGATAGGTTCTTCACACAAAAAGAGAAGGCTCCCATGGGCAGCCCGCTCTCGCCCGTTCTTGCTGAAATCTTCATGGAACATCTCGAAGAAAAAGCTTTCAGCACGTGCAAGAACGGGCTTGCACCATCCTTTTTCAAAAGATATGTAGACGATCTATTTGCAATAATCAGGGCGGGCAGTGAAGAACCCTTCCTGGAACACTTAAATTTCCTTTTTCCTAGTAACATTAAACTTACCATGGAAAAAGAGTGTAATAATAAATTGCCCTTCTCGGACGTTCTTGTTATTAAAAAAATAATACGATCAAGACAACCGTGTACAGAAACCAACTAATTCGGACCGATTATTGCATTTTTCTTCCCACCACCCCATTGCAGTTAAACGTTATATAGTAATCGGCATGATAAACCGCGCACTTGACGTATGCGACCCGGCGTATCTACATTCCGAACTAAAATACATTTGCGCAGCATTAATTTTGAATGGCTATCCAAAACACTTTGTTGACTCTATTATACAACGTAGATTACTTAAAACATCCATAAACCCAACGGTGTCCGCCTCGTTACCAAACCCGGTGTTATACGTTCCTTACTATAACGGCTTGGGGGAGCGCCTTAAACGTTTGGGCCACGCGTTAAACTTTAATGTTCGATTTAAAAGTTCCTCCGTTCCCTGTTACGAAGCGATAAGATCAAAGTTCCATTGGACAAGAGGCCGGGCGTCGTTTATGAAATCAAGTGTGGTTGTCATGCCTCCTACATAGGAGAAACGGGCAAACCTTTACTTGACTGATTTCATGAACACACGGCTGCGCTGACCCGATTCAAGACCGCGGAACAAAGACTCAATGGTCAACCAGCGCAACGCCGTGGACGACCCCAAACCCGCGATCCAGCGAAGATCATGGATGAGGCAATAAAGGCTTCCGCGGTTGTGGAGCATGGCTTCACATGCCCACTCGAGCTGCAACCGCGCATTGTCTGCTGGGAAGAGCGTTTTCACCTGCGGCGGATCAAACAAGCCTTCTATATAAGACATAATGCGTCGATGAATCGCGATAGGGGTACACAGGTCAGCGAGGTTTGGAATGCTATTGTCAATAAAAGCAGGTATTTCATCCTACCGCGCTGACCTGTCCCTTCAACCGACCCATTGTCTCGCGATCTCTATTTAACCTGGCCACGGAATAACAACTTTCTCTTGCTCGCTGAGGACGGAACTCGAGCATTCCGAAATATCCGAGAGTAAACCATACGTTGTTCTTTGACCGTGTCTTCTAATAACTACTCTCATCCATCCGTTGGTAGGGAGACCGTGTTAGTTTACTTACAGATCCATCCACGTACAAAGCAACGGAAAAAATCCGTGAAAACTCAACATCATGAATTGTACTTCTTTTTAAAATTGTCCTTCTTTTTCAAATTGTCCACTTTCTTCAAATTGTCCACCTTCTTAAAATTGTCTATCTTCTCAAAATTGTCCTTGTTTTTCAAATTGTCCATCTTTTTAAAATTGTCCACTTTCTTCAAATTGTCCACATTTTAAAAATTGTCCACCTTTCTAAAATTGTCCATCTTTTTAAAATTGTCCACTTTCTTCAAATTGTACACATTTTTAAAATTGTCCACTTTTTTTTTTCAAATTGTCCACCTTTCTAAAATTGTCCTTTTTCAAATTGTCCACTTTTTAAATTTAGGTATGGACACGACAGGTTTTCCTATGTTGCGTCGACTTGTGACAATTGAAGTCAAATATTCAGTTAATGTCTAATCGCCAAACTGAATTTAACGTTACATATTGTATGTCATCCCGCATAACAGCTGCTGCGAGTTTATTTCCACTTGATAAACCGCTTATTACACGCAGATGTGTGTATTGTGGCTTCACTTGTTATTGCAATATTTAGCGGCATTGTGATAATGTGTCACTGCTCATAACTTCCTTCTTCTTTAGGTGCAGCCTTTTTTATATTTAGGTATAGACATGACAAATCTCCCGTTTAGCCATTTTTTTATTTCTCCGGAGCTTTCGGCGTCCTACCTTGACACCGTCATCAGCGAATGAGAAATAACGATAAATATTGTCAAACTAAACCTGTAGTTTAAATCGCAAGTTTAAACTTTCGTCTCCCACAATTCCTAGGTTTCGTCGGTAGTAATACAGTTGACCAAATGCCATTTACACCAACGCCTTCGTCTCTATTTATGCATACGTTATGTTGGATATATATTGCTTCTTTCAATTTCCGTAACCTGAAATCACTCTCTGTTTCAAGTCTAATCACACTCAAATTCTTTTCCAGGTGAGACTATGTAGCAACATGCTCTACTATCGCAGAGGCCATTAAACGCTATTCCATAATGGACGCGGGATTGTTCTTTGGGGGTCGGCCTCTCCTGTTTGTAGTTTCACCGCTGTTTCTTTTTTCCGCGTTTTTGTATCTCTTCACAAAAGCCAGATGTTGTTTAAATCTGTGTTCAACGGTGTTTCCTGTCTCACCAATGTAAACGCTTCCGTGCTCACATTGGATTTTATAAACCGCTTTTATAAACCATTTTTTTCTTCTTGTGCAATCCTTTGTATGTCCGATCGTAGTAGGGCCCTTAGGTTAAGTTGATTCTTAAAGCATACATTGACTCCCATTGATCTTGTGGTTCTTTGTATCCTTTCGCTGAGTTCAGGGTAGTAAGGTAAGACTAGCCGTTTTTTGTGTTTTCTTGCTGCTTAATTATTGAACCGTCTTTCATCCAAGTATCTATCCTGTTTCTAATACAGTGTGAAGAAAATTGTATAGAATAATTATTGTGCCTGAGAGTCCTCTGAATGTGTTCAATTTCTTCCTGTAGTTATTCAGGGCTGCAAATCTTGAAAGCCCAATCAACCATACCTGTGATGATCGCTCTCTTAACCTTGAGTGAGTGGCTGGAATTGAAGTCCAGGTATTTGTCAGAATGTGTAGGCTTTCTGTAGATCTTGGTTGTTAAATGTTTCCCTTCCCTCATTACTAGGACATGCAGGAAGGGTAGTTGTCCTTGCACTTCTTTTTCCACGGTGAAACTGATTGTGCCTGGGAACAAGCCGTTTAAATGTTTAAGTAAATTTCCTTCTGTATCTTTCTTAACGATGGCGAAAATGTCATCGACGTATCTCTTGAAGATCTTGGGATTTTGGTTAGGTAGTTCCATCTTGAAAGCATTTTTTTCCAAATTTTCCATAAATATCTCCGCAAAAACCGGGGAAAGAGGGCTTCCCATGGGTGCTCCTTTGTTTTGTGAGAAATTCAAACCGTTCCATTTAAAATGGTTTCCATCTTCCATGCAGAGTTTAACCAGTTCGGTAATATGGAACGGATTCATCTTCGTTCTCTATTCCAGTGATGTGTCCGAAGATAATAGTTCGAAAATGATATTGTAAGTGTAAGTAAGAGGTATACTTGTAAACAGACCCTTCATGTCATAGCTTACTAAAATGTCCTTATTTTCAATTTGTACGTTTCTAATTTCATGCACGAAGGACATTGAGTTCTCCACATGGGATTTCTTCTTTCCGGTCAGTGTTTTCAGAATTCGCGCAAGTAACTCGCGTAGTCTTTTTGTCACACTTCTCCTGCTCGAGATTACTGGTCGCATAGGAATGTTTTCCTTATATATCTTCGGTAGGCAGAACAGTACTGGGCATTCGAAGTTTGATTTGAACTTCAATTGTTTGATAATACTATCCAGTCTCTCTTCCTTTGTTTCTTCACGTATTTCCTGGTCTTTTCTGAAGGGTCTTCATCAAGTCTAGTATAAGTCTCAGATTCTAATAATTCCGTCACTTTATTGTTGTATGTTTCCCTGTCCATTATGACCACCACGTTTCCTTTGTCTGCTTTGGTGATAATCACTGTGTCATCCTTTCTAAGTTCCTTGATGGCTTTCCTCTCGTTCGGTGTAAAATTTAACATCGGTTTGTATTTCGCGTTGTTAAGGCAAGAGGTAATTAGGCTTCTAATTTGATTTGCTTTCTGTTGATCCTCGTCTCTGATCCAATGTTCTACTCTGCTGACGATGTCCACGTAGTTAACCTCCCTTTTCGTGGGTACGAAATTCAACCCTTTGTACAGTACATTTTTTTCGACCTGCGTCAGGTCTCTATTGCTGAGATTGACGACAAGTTTGTTCATGTTCACCTCTTGGTTAAACAACCCTCCTCTTTGGTTTCTGAATTCCCATGACTGTGAGCATACAAATCTTTCCAGCCTAGTCTTCTCCAAATGTAAGGAGTCCAAAACCGAATGTTGTCCCATCTGTTTGAAAACCCTTGTTTGGTCCTCGCCAAGTAGAGCAACCAATTTCGTTTCTTCTTTGTTTAGCAACGTAAGTAGTACCTGTCTAGCAATACGAGGCATCAGGTCGAACCTTGATTCGTCCAGCTTCTGTCACTTACCCAATCAGCGACGCAGAGAAGCAACCATCTGACCCGACCGACCGCGACTGTGACAGAACTTACTTCGCGACGGTATGTTTTATGCCGTAACAAAGAGAGTATAGAACATACCGTCGCGAAGTAAGTCGCGGTAGAACTAAGAGATTTAAACTACTGTAATGAAAATCACCGTTGTCCTTGTTTAAAATCAAGTCGTTTCTCCTATGACAGACATAACAAGCATGTTCATACATCCTCATACTGTTTATCCGTTCAAGATGGCACAACTGAATTCCCGTGACTGTGAGCATACAATTTTGTTTCCAGCTTAATCTTCTCCAAATGTAAGGAGTCCAAAACCGAATGTTGTACCATCTGTTTAAAAACCCTTGTTTGGTCTTTCCCAAGTAGAGCAACCAATTTCGTTTCTTCTTTGCTTAGCAACGTAAGTAGTACCGACAGTTCCTTACGTCTCTCTTTGACCCTCTTTCTTAGTAGGGAAAACCCTGCCTGTCTTGGATCTTTTTTACTCTCCTGTTCCACACTTGCCCAGTTCTTAGTTGGAAAGAAACAAACTTGTCTTCAATCTCAGCACTAGAGACCTGACGCAGGTCGAAAAAATATACTGTACAAGACCACCCATCACGACAGCACGCAGGGCGGCTGAGCAGATACCTGAGCCTAGACCTAAACACAAATGATCTTACCAGTGCGCTCTGCTATCGTACTCATCGACTGATGATCACTATCCTTTTCGCCGATACCTAACCTGAGCTTTGCTCTCATACTCGTCGACTGATGATGGGTGTCGTTTTCACCGATCCCACAGGGGATCACCACCTCATGGTTGCGCAAAGCTAACTACAGCAACCAAAATCGTACCAACCACCCACTTGAGAGCACCGCCAGTCAGCTCACTGCCACCTTACGATTACAAACATGACGCCATTTTGACGCCACTTGACGCTCAGCGCTGGTTTGTCTTACACAACAGCTGTCTATTTATACACGCTGCCCAACAACATGGGACATTTCCCAATCGTTGAAGACGAAACCACATCGTTCCGTAAGCTACGGTAATCATGTGTCATTCGCTGAATTGTCATCGTCTGTTTAGTTCTAATAAACTCGACCACCTGCTACAGATGAGGTTTGCTTACACGTACTTACTGGCACCGGGAACAAAAACAAAAACGGATAGTCAACCGCCCGTCGCAGCATATCTTATCGTCTGCCGTCACGAATGAATGCAATTTTCAATAGCACAAACCCAACAATATCACATACTTACCAGAATGCTCAGCTTCCTCGGCGGCGGGAAGTGGGACATCACAGGCGGCACGTGCATTGAAGTTGCTGGCTGTTTTAAATAAATATTTTCTGTCAAAGCAGAGGGTGTAAGTAGACAGCTTTATGCAAATGTTCATTACCGTAGGGCACCTTTTCATGCCTCCGATTGGCCATCTTCTTATCTTCAGACATGATTCGTTGATTGTAAACGAAACGTTTCATAACGGGTTGTTGTTTTTAGTTTAGAAGATTCTTCTTGGCACGGCAGTGGAACCCGTTTATTGAATCAAAAAAGACACAATGTAAAACAACGTTGAAATACAACGAACCTTTAAGGAGAAGATTTCGTAGCTTTCGAAGCCTCCTGCTCCGTCGTCAGCGAATTGCAGCAATTGCAATTCGCCAAGGTGTAATTCGCTGACGACGGAGCAGGAGGCTCCGAAAGCTACGAAATCTTCTCGTTAAGGGTACGTTGTATTTCCTCGTTGTTTTACATTGTATCTTTTTCGATTCAATAAACGGGTTCCACTTCCGTGCCAACAAGAACTTTCAAAATATTGTTCCTTCTTTGGGTACGGCTTCTACCCGTTTATTCTTAATGTCTGAAATCACGCGAAAACAACTCCCTACGAGCGGATGGATGGGAAATTATTCGTGGAACGTAGAGCAATACAGTAACCATCAGAGCTTGCGGAACGTTCTCGTTCCGTCGTCTAAACCATTAAATCGCTGACGACGGAACCAGAACGTTCCGCAGGCACTGAACGTTACTGCATTGCTCTGTCGTTCCATTGATAATTTCCCATCCATCCGCTCGTAGGGAGGTGTTTTCATGTGATTTCAGACATTAAGAATAAACGTGTAGAAGCCGTACCCAATGAAGGAACAAAATGACGTATAACACAATCATTACGAGAAACTCAATATTCAACTGACTCTATCGGTTAGGCCCTTGTTCAAGCTCAAATTTAACTCATCTCAGAATTATTTCTAGCGTTATATTAAATTGGTACTCTGCTTGAATCATTTCTAACTCGCTAATCGACGTACAGTTTACGACTTACCTACTGAATGTTCTATGAAACGGTGTCCGGTCGTTCAGTTGAAGCAAACAGTGGCAATTACAGCCTCGTAGCTAACTGAATCCTCCTATTTCATTCCTACTAATGCACAGCTACATGAAGTGATAATCATAGACTTCTATAGGCTACTCAGCACTTACACGTTGATAAAAACCGGTTAGCTGCTAACCACACGATATTAATTTAGCGATAAGACCCATCGACCTAATATCTTATCTATTTCTCTATTTCTAAAATGATTTCATTTGCATGAACTGAGAATGGTAACCGACCTAAAGAGACCTTTTGAATGATTTATTAATATATGACAGTATGACCACAGGCGTCTTGTCCGATCGGACGTTCGCCACTCTGTTCCGACGACCTCCGTCAGCGGATAATCTGCTATGAAAACAGCGTGCACCTGCGACGGATCAAGGAAGCTGTATTCATTCGCCATAATCACACCAGAAAACGCGACAAAGGTGTGCTAGTTAGTGAGGTATGGAATGCAGCTATCATTATGCTGCACCGGACTGAGCTAATCCCATCTTGACCCTCACTGCGTTCCTATATGAAACCACAGAGTAAACACCTTCTCCTAAGTGCCGCCGCCTGTCGTAATAGGGCAATAACCGATGTGATCCCTACCGATTGTACCGCCGTCTATGGGAGGTGGGAAATGGAAATATTGCCGATAAGGGTGGTATATGTATAAGAGGATACGGTCAGCAAATATCGTACGGATTTTCTCTCGAGTATTTCGGAACGTTCGAGTTCCATCTTTAGTGAGGAAGAGCTGCAATTGCAGAACTGAATAAGTTACTAACGCTGTACATCCACGCCCATAGATACATCTTATAGATGCCGCCACTATCGACGGGGCCCTGTTTTTCGAGAATCAGAAAAGACTTAGTCAAATGCAATGAAAGAGAGCCAACTTTTGCGCGAACTTGATGGACTTAGCCACGAAACGACATCCTCATATGAAGACTGATGATTACATTCAGCATGACATTGCAAGTACTTTCCGCATCGTGTTTCTCAACCTTCCACAGATGTTCATCGCTCGTAAGCCTGTACAAACGTAGCAATAGCTATACATTAGAACGTCGATTATCCGAATGTTCTACTATACGAATTCACTGGAAGAACAAAATTTTAAATTGTCTGTACCGCTGTTGATTTTCATTTATAATGAGAGATAATGTCTGTACCGCTGTTGATTTTCATTTTGTGAACTTTACTGGCGGACATGAGCGTATTTCGCCATTTACGTAAGAAGTACTCCTACTATGCTGCGGGCCTTATTTATAGACCGTGTTGAGGAGCTGTTTTCTATTCTTGTCTTGTCGTGTTTTCTCTGAAGTTTCGCAGAGTTGAGTGCATCTCATGGAATGGAATGCAGGTAAAACAGTACAGGTTGAGCAACGGAATGAAGGTAAAGCAGTACAAGGGCATCAGTAAATGAATCGGCTATGGCTTTTATAAATGTTACATTTCATTTCCGTTTTAACCTACGATTGCACATTATTTTATGCATTTTCATTACGTCCATGAAGCGTAACCGCGTCGTAATTACCCTGAAGGATCAGAGAGAAATTATTGATCCATTGAATAAAAGAGAATCAGGGCGGTTTTTAGCCGAGAAATATATAGTTGGCGCGTCAACTATCTGTGAGATAAAGAAGAAAAGCGAAAGCATTATGGGCTTTTTAAAAGATTTAACGGAAGGCGAGTGAACCCCAGAGCGCAAAGCGATGAAGAAGCTGCAAAATGAAAAAGTCGATCAGGCTGTGGTTTATGCAGAAACGTTCCATGGGGCGGTCAGGACCTCTATTGTGTGAAGAAGTGCTGCAATTCAATGCAAAATTGGGCGGAAATTCAAGTTTCAAATTTACCACTGGTTGGCTGCATAAACTTAAAAAGCGTCATGGGATTCGGGAAATAGAAATGCACGGAGAGAAAATGTCGTCGAATGAATCATCTGCCAGTAAATTTAAGAATCTCTAGAAGAACAGATTTTTCGACTGTTCACTCTGATATCAAACCGCTATTTTTCAAACGCTATGTGAACGATATTTTCGCCATAGTACGGACAGGATAAGAAGAGACACTTCTCTCCTTTCTGAATCGGCCTTTCCCCAATCACATTTCTTTCACATTGGAAAAAGAAATTGACGGAAAGCTTCACTTCCTTGACTGCTTGGTCATTAGATCTAACAAAGGCATCAAAACCAGAGGAAACCGCAAGGAGACTCACTGTGACAGCTACCTAAACTACAGTTCCCACCACCCACCATCGGTCTTCATAGACATCGTACACGGAATGGCCAACTGAGCCATAAATATCTGTGATCGAGTGTTTCTACATGAAGAGTTAAATTACTTCACGACAAATGACTACCACAAAAGATTGATAGAAACCATCAACAACCAACGACTGCGCACACAGGAGGCGAACAGAGAAATTCCTCAGAAACGGTTCTGATGATGCCTTATCAAGCATGATTAAGTGAAAAAATTACACGCTTGGGCAAACGTTTGGACTTCAGTCTTGCAAGCAGAATGTATCACGGATTTCCCCCGTTAAGTAGAAGCCTTTTATTACCAGAAAAGGCACATAAAGCAGAGCTTTCGGCTACCACTCTTGTAGCCGTCTTCAGTGCAGTAAAAATAAAAATAAAACATGTCTACTGTCCAGTCAGTCACGGTTCAGCAAGCTCCTCTGCTAGACCGTCCGGGTTGGTGACATCAACTATCAGGTACTACCCTTGTACCCGTCAACCCTCTGTCGCCCACCCAGTCAGTCCTGCAGAGAGCGAGCATCCCCACCGACCGACCGGGACAGTGACGCAACACAAAATGAGTATTGAGGCAGCGGCAGTAGCTTCCCGAACCCGTCTATAGTCTTTTTAAACTGCGGGTTTTAAAGTCCTTTCTTGATCGTGTTCTTCTTTCTTCCTTTTTTTCCCTTTCCGATCTTTCTGCCCTCTTCTGCCGTTGCCAAGTCCAGTCCGGTAGAGTCCAGTTGGGTAGAGTCCAGTGCCCCGTGCAGCACGTTTCATATAGCAAATTTTCCTTTTTTTACGGGGTTGATGCATATATGCAAGCAGAATGTATCACGGATTTCCCCCGTTAAGTAGAAGCCTTTTATTACCAGAAAAGGCACATAAAGCAGAGCTTTCGGCTACCACTCTTGTAGCCGTCTTCAGTGCAGTAAAAATAAAAATAAAACATGTCTACTGTCCAGCCAGTCACGGTTCAGCAAGCTCCTCTGCTAGACCGTCCGGGTTGGCGACATCAACTATCAGGTACTACCCTTGTACCATTTTGTGTTGCGTCACTGTCCTGGTCGGTCGGTGGGGATGCTCGCTCTCTGCAGGGCTGACTGGGTGGGCGACAGAAGCTTGACGGGTACAAGGGTAGTACCTGATAGTTGATGTCGCCAACCCGGACGGTCTAGCAGAGGAGCTTGCTGAACCGTGACTGGCTGGACAGTAGACATGTTTTATTTTTATTTTTACTGCACTGAAGACGGCTACAAGAGTGGTAGCCGAAAGCTCTGCTTTATGTGCCTTTTCTGGTAATAAAAGGCTTCTACTTAACGGGGGAAATCCGTGATACATTCTGCTTGCATATATGCATCAACCCCGTAAAAAAAGGAAAATTTGCTATGGACTTCAGTCTTCTTGAAAAGTGCGCCGAACCTAAGAGCTATTTTCAGAAACGACAACGTGAAGACCGAGAACGAATCAAAACCTGGCGTAGTATATCTTATCAAATGCAGCTGTTCGGCTAAATATATTGGTGAATCAGGGAACTCACTACTTCATCGATTTAATGAACACATGAAGTGCCTCACAAGATACAGGAACGCTAGGGACCGACTAGAAGGGCACATAAACACAAGGAGAGGACGACCTCAAACAATTGACCCATCCAACGCAATAGATCAAGTCTTAAAAGCATCGGCAGTGACTGAACACGCTTCCACCTGCTCAGGGCACTTAGAAGGACAGATTCTCTGTGATGAACAACATCACCTAAGGCGGAAAATTAAAGAAGCCCCTTACATTAGGCACAACCATACCATCAACAGAGACCGTGGAATAGAAGTAAGTGACGTCTGGCAACAAATAGTTACATCCACCCAAAGCTGTCGTATTTCATATGATTAACAATTCCCTCCATACGCTGGATGGGATTTTCTAAGCCTTTCAGGAAGAAGCCTCCATCGACAGTTAACGATATAGACCAAATCGGAGAAGACCAAAATCACAAAAGAGGAAAAGGAAGAAAACAAGAGCAACGAAGAGCCGAACAGCGAGGAACAGGAGCGATCGATTTTTGGGCGATCAAAACAACTGACGGCCTCACCGTTTTCAACCTTGCTCTTACGGATTCCATTGATGCCTATGTTTGACTAAGATATGTTTACATGACCTCAAACCTTTTTATATAAAGTACAATCCGTACCTAACTGTTCATTTCTGACGCTGAAGACGGGAATCGATTCTCCCGAAAGCTACGTCGTGGGTAAGTTACCCAAATTAAAATTCCTTCCTCACAGGCGGAACGTAAAGAAGGAAGTAATGAGAAGAAACATCTCTGCAAATGAAACATCTCTCCCCGTTGGTTATTAACAACGGATTTGTCCCCGTTGTTAATAACCAACGGGGACAAATCCGTGAATTTATTATTACACTTGCAGAAGTGCATCTACCCCGTTAAAGAATTACAAAAATTTCATGAAAAGAAGAAACATCTTTAATAAAAATATAAGTACCTTAACCTCACTATATTCAGGTTCTCTGATGACTTGAACCTCTTCGCCACGCGACGAAGGTGCAGTGCAACACACTTCAGCTCTGCGCATACATGCATTTATGAACTCACCTACTACAGACTGGTTACCGTAGACACGATTAACAACCATGCTGCATATTGCATTAGCGCTCCTCTGTTTGCACAGACAGCTAATTGTGTTCTACTGTAAACTACCAAATTCACAAAGATGAATACGAAACATGAGATGAACGATGACGTGAGCATACTGAAGGCACGCAGGTAAGTACAGAGATGCATGATGCTCAAAAATATTCAATGATCTCAATGAATTCTTTACCCATTTTGTCCTTGAAGACTCGTTTCTTTGTAACGGGGCGGTGGATCATGTTGGAAGATGACGGCTGAAGCGCCCGTTGAGTTATATTCACTGTTACCTGTAAGAACACCAAAACAACCTAGCCAGTGGCTGGTTGGTTAATTGTGCTAGTGAAAAAACAGGTTAACAGTGAACGTACAATTGCTTTATTTCAGAGCTTTCAGAATGGACTTATTCCGTCGTCAGCGAGAAGATGGAAAATTGTCTTCATTAATCCTACAAACAATGAAAATCGTGTTTCCGTCCATACAAAGCTTCTCACCACCTAAGACATAGGTCGTCAATAGATCAGTGAGTGCACCAACATACCTTCAAAATCAGAAGAAAATCTGCAGCAGACAAAGGACACCCATAGAACCTTTCGATAAACAGTTGTACAAAACAGGCCGTCATGGACCCATTCCTAAGTAGCCACTGAGAAAAATGAAACCAGCATGCAACTAAATATTACTAACAATCAGCCTTAAATTCACCTCAGACGGAATAAATAGCTTTCGAAATTGGGTCAGCGCGCATCTGATTGGCCTGAATATGCTTGCATAAGGCACGCTGATCACCAACCTAATATTTCTCTCAGTTCCTACAGCAAATGCTTATCGAAAGTAAACACGGATGCCCCTTGCTATATCGTTTAAGGATAACCTTTATGCAAATCATGAGGTTAATCACCTATATCAATAGTTGCAACAGCAACAGTAGCAGCTAGATTTTACCGTTACTTTCGTAAGCTTGCATCTTCCACAAGTGAAATCACAATGCTTAATCTTTAATGGAAAATGAAAGTCACAGCGGAAGATGAAACCGTTTAACCATTCATTTAGACCAGATAAAGCACTAGCAACCAAAACGCGCTAAGGCTGCCCACATAATCAAGTGGCTGTGACGTCATTCGAAGTAACAAAATTTAGCCGCTCTCTTTCTTCACCTTCCTCCATCTATTTACCGCTCTCTTGTTCATAGTTCAACTTCCAAGAGCAGTCGCTCTAAGTCAAGATCCGCTGAAGATAGAGAGAAAGGTTTCCCGAAAGATAAGAGTTATAATAAAGGAACTTAAAAAATGGCAAAAGTCACAGAGAAATAACAAATGACATAAAACAGAATATGGGGTGGTTCTCTATGGATTTTAACATATTGTTCCTAAACCGAAAACGAAATGTTTCATAACGGGTTGTTGTTTTTAGTTTAGAAGATTCTTCTTGGCACAGCAGTGGAACCGTTTATTGAATCGAAAAAGATACAATGCAAAACAACGAGGAAATACAACGCACCTTTACGAGAAAATTTCGTAGCCTTCAGAGCCTCCTGCTCCGTCGTCAGCGAATTGCACCAATTGCAATTCGCAAAGGTGTAATTCGCTGACGACGGAGCAGGAGGCCCCGAAAGCTACGAAATCTTCTCGTTAAAGGGACGTTGTATTTTCCTCGTTGTTTTACATTGCATCTTTTTCGATTCAATAAACGGGTTCCACTGCCGTGCCAAGAAGAATCTTCAAAATATTGTTCCTTCTTTGGGTACGGCTTTTACCCGTTTACTCGTAATGTCTGAAATCACGCGAAAACAACTCCCTACGAGCGGATGGATGGGAAATTATTCGTGGAACGCAGAGCAATACAGTAACCATCGGAGCTTGCGGAACGTTCTCGTTCCGTCGTCTGAACCATTAAATCGCTGACGACGGAACCAGAACGCTCCGCAAGCACTGAACGTTACTGCATTGCTCTGTCGTTCCACTGATAATTTCCCATCCCTCCGCTAGTAGGCAGTTGTTTTCGTGTGATTTCACACATTACGAATAAACGGGTAAAAGCCGAAACCAAAGAAGGAAACAAATGACGTATAACACAATGATTACGGGAAACTCAATATTCAACTGACTCTATCGCTTAGGCACTTATTTAGGCTCAAACTTAACTCTTCTCAGAATTATTTCTAGCGTTATATCAAATTGATACTCTAGCAAATTTTTCTTTTTTACTCTGCTTGAATCATTTCTAACTCTGTAATCGACGTATCGCTTACGACTTACCTACTGAATGCTATATGAAACGGTGTCCGGTCGTTCCGCTGAAGCAAACACTGGCAATTACAGCCTCGTGGCTAAATGAATTCTATCTCATTCCTATTAACGCACAGCTACATGAAATGATAATCATAGACTTCTATAGGCTACTCAGCACTTACACGTTGATATAAACCGGTTAGCTGTTAACCACACGATATTAATT
Source organism: Trichuris muris (assembly GCA_000612645.2). Taxonomy (NCBI): domain Eukaryota; kingdom Metazoa; phylum Nematoda; class Enoplea; order Trichinellida; family Trichuridae; genus Trichuris; species Trichuris muris. The sequence continues at coordinate 11,410,903 of CBXJ02000086.1, forward strand.
CAGCGATAAGACCCATCGACCTAATACCTTATCTATTTCTCAATTTCTAAAATGATTTCATTTGCATGAACTGAGAATGGTAACCGACCTAAAGAGACCTTTTAAATGATTTATTAATAAATGACAGTATGACCACAGGCGTCTTGTCTTGTCCGATCGGACGTTCGCCACTCTGTTCCGACGACCTCTGTCCGCGGATAATCTGCCATGAAAACAGCGTGCACCTGCGACGGATCAAGGAAGCTGTATTCATTCGCCATAATCACACCAAAAAACGCGACAAAGATGTAGAAGTTAGCGAGGTATGGAATGCAGCTATCATTATGCTGCACCAGACTGAGCTAACCCCATCCTGACCCCCATTGCGTTCCTATGTGAAACCACAGAGTAAACACCTTCTCCTACGCATCGTTGACGACGGAACCAGAGGGTTCTGAAGGCTTCGAGAAATACTGAGTTATTTGTCTTCTGTGCTTTTCCTTCACAATTTGCTCATCCATCCGTTGGTAGGTCATGTGCAATTTAATTACAGCTTACATTTACGAAGAAACAAACGGGGAAAGTCGTGAAGAGGAAGCATCCATGATGAAACACATCCTGTTACAAGACATCTAGCTTTCATAAATGACAGGAATGAACAATAGTGACTGTTCTGAAGCGACGCTTTGTTGGTTCAAACAAATGAGAGCAGTCAACGTCTGAGTTTCCGGACTAATGATACAAGTTGCTAAACGATTTGCACAGGAATTCAAAGTAGCCGATTTTCAAGCATCACAAGGATGGCTGCAGAAATTCAAAGTGCGTAGTTCCGTCTTCAGCTATTGACAAATAATGTTTAAGGCTTAGGCTTAGGCTTTGCCACTTGCCGAACACGGATCCTGGTTGTTCCGAAAGCTCTGAGATTAGCAGAAGTTCTGCTGTGAAATTTTACGTAATAACTGACCCATCCATCCGTTAATAGGGCGTTGTTACATATAATTTTCAGACACAGAACGAACGGGAAGAAACCGTAAAAGAACGTTTCGACTGAATCTCCCGTTACCATGAACCCAGTTTTCAACACAACGATATCATCAACAGAGACTATGAACTGGAGATTAGCCAGGCGTGCACCGATTGGATTCATCTGACCGGTTGCTGTGAAATACACACTTGACGCTCAGCGCTGGTTTGTCTTACACAACAGCTGCCTATTTATACACGCAGCCCAACAACATGGGACCTTTCCCAATCGTTGAAGACGAAACTTCATCGTTCCTTAGGCTACGGTACTCATGTGTCATTCGCTGAATTGTCATCGTCTGTTTAGTTCTAATAAACTCGACCACCTGCTACAGATGAGGTTTGCTTACACGTACTTACTGGCACCGGGAACAAAAACAAAAACGGATAGTCAACCGCCCGTCGCAGCATATCTTATCGTCTGCCGTTACGAATGAATGCAATTTTCAACAGCACAAACCCAACAATATCACATACTTACCAGAATGCTCAGCTTCCTCGGCGGCGGGAAGTGGGACATCACAGGCGGCACGTGCATTGAAGTTGCTGGCTGTTTTAAATAAATATTTTCTGTCAAAGCAGAGGGTGTAAGTAGACAGCTTTATGCAAATATTCATTACCGTAAGGCACCTTTTCATGCCTCCGATTGGCCATCTTCTTATCTTCAGACATGATTCGTTGATTGTAAACGAAACGTTTCATAACGGGTTGTTGTTTTTAGTTTAGAAGATTCTTCTTGGCACGGCAGTGGTACCCGTTTATTGAATCAAAAAAGATACAATGTAAAACAACATTGAAATACAACGAACCTTTAAGGAGAAGATTTCGTAGCTTTCGGAGCCTCCTGCTCCGTCGTCAGCGAATTGCACCAATTGCAATTCGCCAAGGTGTAATTCGCTGACGAGGGAGCAGGAGGCTCCGGAAGCTACGAAATCTTCTCCTTAAAGGTACGTTGTATTTCCTCGTTGTTTTACAATGCATCTTTTCCGATTCAATAAACGGGTTCCACTGCCGTGCCAAGAAGAATCTTCAAAATATTGTTCCTTCTTTGGGTACGGCTTTTACCCGTCTATTCGTAATGTCTGAAATCACGCGAAAACAACTCCCTACGAGCGGATGGATGGGAAATTATTCGTGGAACGTAGAGCAATACAGTAACCATCAGAGCTTGCGGAACGTTCTCGTTCCGTCGTCTAAACCATTAAATCGCTGACGACGGAACCAGAACGTTCCGCAGGCACTGAACGTTACTGCATTGCTCTGTCGTTCCATTGATAATTTCCCATCCCTCCGCTGGTAGGGAGGTGTTTTCATGTGATTTCAGACATTAAGAATAAACGTGTAGAAGCCGTACCCAATGAAGGAACAAAATGACGTATAACACAATCATTACGAGAAACTCAATATTCAACTGACTCTATCGCTTAGGCCCTTATCCAAGCTCGAATTTAACCTATCTCTGAATTAATTCTAGCGTTATATTAAATTGGTACTCTGCTTGAATCATTTTTAACTCTCTAATCGACGTATCGCTTACGACTTACCTACTGAATGTTGTATGAAACGGTGTCCGGTCGTTCCGTTGAAGCAAACACTGGCAATTACAGCCTCGTAGCTAAATGAATCCTCCTATTTCATTCCTACTAATGCACAGCTACATGAACTGATAATCATAGACTTCTATAGGCTACTCAGCACTTACACGTTGATAAAAACGGGTTAGCTGTTAACCACACGATATTAATTTAGCGATAAGACCCATCGACCTAATATCTTATCTATTTCTAAAATGATTTCATTTACATGAACTGAGAATGGTAACCGACCTAAAGAGACCTTTTGAATGATTTATTAATATATGACAGTATGACCACAGGCGTCTTGTCCGATCGGACGTTCGCCACTCTGTTCCGACGACCTCCGTCAGCGGATAATCTGCTATGAAAACAGCGTGCACCTGCGACGGTCAAGGAAGCTGTATTCATTCGTCATAATCACACCAGAAAACGCGTCAAAGGTGTGCTAGTTAGTGAGGTAGGGAATGCAGCTGTCAATATGCAGCACCGGACTGAGCTAATCCCATCTTGACCCTCAATGCGTTCCTAGATGAAACCACAGAGTAAACACCTTCTCCTACCCATCGCTGACGACGGAACCAGAAGGTTCTGAAGGCCTTGAAAAATACTGAGTTATTTGTTTTCTGTGCTTTTCCTTCACAATTTGCTCACCCATCCATTGGTAAGGCATGTGCAGTTTAATTGCAGCTTACATTTACGACAAACGGGAGAGGTCGTGAAGAGGAAGCATCTTTGATGGAACACATCCCTGTTAGAAGACATCTAGTTTTCATAAATGACAGGAATGAACAGTAGTGACTGTTCCGACGGCTCCTTATGTGAGCGAAGGATGGAGCAGAATCGTTTATGCAAATCTTCACTAACTTAATTGTACGCCAACTGCTACACCTAATCTAAGCACCCGCATACTAAAAAATAAGTCGTTAACTTCGCGTCTTTATCGCTGATGACGGGGTCTGAGCAACCCCAAAAGCTCCGAAGTTGTTGTTGACATTAAACGATAATAGTCGTACTGATTTGGTTTGAAATCCTTAACTTCATGACTTTCACGGACAAGAAGCTTTACGCTGCTCTGTGGTAACATCAATTGCCCAGCAAACAATTTTATATTCACAATGTGAGCGAGTGAAATTTTCATGGTGATCTATATTGCTTCTTTGATTTTGCCTGTGCTGAGAAACAGCGCCGCCGATAAACAAAGTTCAACGTGAGATTGTAGAAACAACACGCCTGTTCAGTCACTGCCGTCTGACGCGATGGTTGCTCGAATAAATAAAGGATTAAGTCCGAGATTCTAGTGCGTGAATAATGTACGCAAAAAGATATTAATATTATTGACGTACTTGAAGCAAGAGAAGTTAGCAACAATGACTTTCATAATAATGAAAGATACGGTGTCCTTGTTCAATGAGCTTTATTCAGCGTAGCTTTCGGAATTGTCGTGTTCTAAGAATTACAATAATTTCATGATATCTTTTATTATTATTATTATTATTATTATTATTATTATTATTATTATTATTATTATTATTATTGATCAAAGAATCACGGAGATTTCTTCCCGTTGACCACGGTCCAAAAACAAGTAGATGGAACACTTTATTTCTGAACACGTGTCGCTAAAAACACATTTAGCGAAGCTTTCAAGCCTCCTCTGTGCTCGTCATCAGCGCTACGGTACGTGTCTTGTTGCTGAGGTCCAGCCAACCAGTTCTGGCCTTCGGGAGAGGCTCTTCCACCTCGGCCGAGACAACGGTGGGGGCCCGTCAGATCGAACCTTGATCCGTCAGGGCTGATCACCTCCGTGTTCAGACCGGGCTTCGGAGCGACTGCCTTACCGACCGTCCGTGGTCGCTGCTCAGCGAGGAATGCGGTCAGGTTGAGTGTTTTCGTGGCATCGTCGGTTGTCATCGTGGTAGCTTGGCACGGCACAGGCTTAAGCGGTGTGCACATTTACATCATGTAGACAATGTGCACACGGAGCACAAGACAAAAGATACCGGACTTGCCCCTCACGATGACTTATTCCATCCACATGCCGAAACGAGGCGACACACGGCTTAAGCCTGTGCCGTGCCAAGTTACCACGATGACAACCGACGATGCCACGAAAACACTCAACCTGACCGCATTCCTCGCTGAGCAGCGACCACGGACGGTCGGTAAGGCAGTCGCTCCGAAGCCCGGTCTGAACACGGAGGTGATCAGCCCTGACGGATCAAGGTTCGATCTGACGGGCCCCCACCGTTGTCTCGGCCGAGGTGGAAGAGCCTCTCCCGAAGGCCAGAACTGGTTGGCTGGACCTCAGCAACAAGACACGTACCGTAGCGCTGATGACGAGCACAGAGGAGGCTTGAAAGCTTCGCTAAATGTGTTTTTAGCGACACGTGTTCAGAAATAAAGTGCTCCATCTAGTTGTTTTTTGGACCGTGATCAACGGGAAGAAATCTCCGTGATTCTTTGATCAATTATACTTGATACCCGTTACAAAAAGTCTCACATTTATTTTATTATTAATATTGTTATTACTTCAAAGATAGATCGAGTAACGGGGTTCAGCAATTTGATGGAAAAAGTCACGGATTTTTTTAGATCTATCTTTGAAAAAACAAGATAACGTGCACACGGAGCACTGGACGCGAACATGGATCCATGGACAAAGATGTGGAAAGGTTGTCCCGTCTTATCCATGGCATTGTTTACCGGACCGAGCCCTTTCAACTTTGGACACGACCTATTTTCGCCAAGAGAAACCACCGAGCCTTACCACCATCGGACGCAACCCACTTTCGCCAAGAGATGAACCAAAGGACGCGTGCCCGATGACCCGTTATCCACCACCACCGTCCAATGCCACTACTCTAACTTTACTGCACGTTGAGTTGCCAACCGGGGACGGTCGACAAGGTAGTTGCTCTGACGCCTGGCCGAACTCAGAGGGAAGCAGCCCTGAGGGATCAAGTTTGGTCCGACGGGCTCCCACGGACGTTTGGCTGGGTGGAGGAGCTTCTCCGTAAGACCAGACCTAGTAGGCGGCCAACGAAATACCTGCGCTGATGACGAGCCAAGATTGGGCTCGAAAGCTACGCCGTGTTTTTCCTTTTCCATGTTCATGAAATAAAAAAAGCGTTACCATCTGTTCATGAAAATGATTATCTGAACGGGAAAAAATCCGTGACTTTTTCCATCATATTATTATTATTACTATTGGTGTACTAAAATTAATAATTTGCTTGCTTTGGTTGCTTGCGTGATAAGGTAAGCACCATCAGTTCCATCGTTGAAAGATTTCTTCTTATTTAACAGTTCGGCTTCACAGAGCTCAAAGCTAAAGATTAGTGAGGATATCGTTAAAGAATTTCTGTCAAGATTCAACAGAAACAAATAAACAGGTAGAACAAAGCGTGAGGTTTGGCAAGCCGACAGCAGAAACTAGGTAGGCTTTCTGGAAGGTAAGGGATGCCAACATGAGCTGATTCGCCAAAATTCATCAAGTCAAAGGAGAAATGCAGTGTGTTAAATACTTAAGAAAGAAAACAATGCAGCAGCGAATAATTCAGAATACCAATACCGTGAAGATGCCTGGAGATACTAATTTGGGCAGCGTATGAGAGGTGACACTTTATACTAATAAGCTGCTTCGGGCGTACAAACGAAGAGTGTAGTCATGTAAGGTAATCAATCCTTACAATTATCATGTAAGGTAATTCAATCTAATGGTGAATGAATTACGCAAACGATGTAACGTCGACAAGTACCTCATAATTATCTGGTTTTGCATTACGCAAAAGCTATCTGCTCAAAGGCCTTCCAGGTGAAGCTGGCGACTAGTGCTTTACGCCAACACGATGAGTAGTCCTGCACTTTTTGATATTTATCAAAATCCGTAGCCTACAGATTTACAAAGCCCCACTCCAGATTTAAAATGTATGAAAGGTTTTCTTCAACGTTTGGTTGCCGTCATGATCAGATCCCCAGTTTAATGTTGCAGTATTCTAAAATTTGTAGGACTCTTCAATGATCGTGTTCGATCAAATATCGCTGACTTGCACGATTTGTGCAAAGGTCTCTTACACTGTATCTCATGAAAACTGCCTCCTCAGTTCCCCTTAAAGTAAACTTACTGTCACGGTTATCCCAGTGCTTCTCAAACTTTCAGGGGTTACCGTCCCGTTTCAAACAAAACTTTTGTCATCGGCCTCTCCTCACGGTCTTCTCCTGACCCCTTTCACGTTCATGCGTGCATCTGTTTTTCGCTTTATATATATATATATATATATATATATATATATATATATATATATATATATATATATATATATATATATATTTATCTTTATATATATATATATATATATATATATATACAGTGGAACCTGCAAAGTTGACCACCACTGTCATGTTGACCGCATTTTTTCAGTTTGCCGACCCCCATTGTGAAGCATAGCAGAGTTACCTCTACATGTTGACCACCTCCATATGTTGTACCTTGACCACCATAGCTGAGATACTGCCTATTAATTACCACATGTTTAGACCTCCTTAAGTTGACCAGCAAAATGCCGTGAACATTATGAACTGAAATTTGCTTGTGTTATCAGTGTGCGCGCAGGTGTCACGACTTCGAGCGTGTTGCCACATATGAGTATGTGTGATCTCTGCATTTTGCGGAACAAAATTCGCTAACGTGAGGAAATATTAGCATGTTATCAAAGTGCGCGTATGTATCATGACCGGTTCTGCCATGGCAGCGCGCATCTGTAGCGACCGTTCGCATTTGTGCTCCCTTTACAGATTGGTAAAAGCAGCACTCGCCCTCTTGCTATTTCACGAGCGCTTGACTTCAGTGCACTTTTTGATTTCTCCGTTTTGGAGTCTCCGCGAGTAAGCGCTGTACATCGCTGCTGCCCTTTCAGTGTTCGCTCCTACTCTACCATCTGTTGATTCCGCTGTCTGTTTACGACCGCACACCGACGTAACACTTTAGCTTACTTGTGCTTTAGTGTTTTTACTTTGCTTTTGCTGTCTGCGCTTTACTGGAAGATTGACCTTTATAAGATATGGAAATTCTTCTTTGTATAAGATATAGCCCAAAGGAAAGCACAGAATGAATTAACGCTTAAGGAAAAAATTGACCTTCTCCAGTTTTTGGTAACGAATAGAAAAAAGAAGGACCACGGAACGCTTCGCTGTGAGTAAAACTACAGTCCACAACATCAAGCAACGTAAATCTCAGCACTTAGAGAGGTATGAGAAGGAGAAAGGAGAGTTACAAAGGAAAAAAAGAAGCTGTCTGGATGAAGTGAACGAAGCGACGCTCTGCTGGTTCAAACAAATGAGAGCAGCCAACGTCCGAATTTCCGGACCGATGATACAAGAAGTTGCTAGAAGATATGCACAGGAATTGAAAGTAGCCGATTTTCAAGCATCACAAGGATGGCTGGAAAAGTTCAAAGTGCGACATTGTATCTCCCAGAAAGTCCTATCCGGAGAGTCTAACAACGTTTCAGCAAAAGTTGTGGAAGAGTTTGTTCAAAAGTTTCCTGAATTTTCCCGAGGTTTCAGCGATGAAAACATTTTCAATGCTGATGAGTGCGGACTTTTCTTCAAAGCGATGCCTCAGAAGAGCATGGCTATGAGGGGCGACACTCGTAAGACCGGAAAACTTTCAAAAGAACGATTGACAGTTCTACTGTGCGCTAGTTTAACAGGAGAGAAACTGAAGCCTTTAGTGATTGGTAAATCTTTAAATCGAAGAGCGCTCAAGAATCTGAATCCTGAACATATTCCTGTTACTTAACGGTCCAATCGGCGCGCATGGATGACTGCTGACTTGTTTGAAGAATGGGTAAGAAGTGTCGACAAAGAAATGAAGAAGAAGCGTTCTATTCTGTTGACAGTAGACAATTGTCCTAGCCACTTTCAGGTAGAGAATTTAAGCAACGTTACCTTGCAATTTCTTCCTCCAAATACGACTTCAAGAATACAACCTCTTGACCAAGGTGTCACCAAAGCATTTAAGATGCACTATGGGGCACAGCTTTTAGACTGGGTCGTTTCCAAAACTCAAAGGACTAACCTGGTTATTGACGCATCTGCACTTGTTGGATTAATTAACGCTCGGCATTCTGTTATCAGGATCAGTTTCGCGCGGAACAAAGTACAGCCAGAAACAACAACGAAATGCTTCCGAAAAGCTGGATTTGTTACAAGTCAAAAAAACAGTCATTATGGCCTCCTGAGACAGTACATTCAACATGGGAATATACCCAGGAGTCGACTTCGAAGCATTCGTTTCAATGGATGATGAATTGGTGACTTGTAATGAACCTGATGCAGAATCCATTTTTCAAGCAGTACTATCCGACGTGCGGGAAATGCATGAGTCGACTGATAATTTAGAAGAAGAAAGAGATAGCAATGCAGAGGTCGAAAAGACACTAACAGCCGACGACATTCGCCATTCACTACATCAGCTGAAGTTATTTGTTGCTGAAAAGTGCCCTGATATGTTTAATGCAATAGTCGACACTGAGTTTGCTTTCACCACTTATGTATGCACCAAGAAAGCAAAGCAGGCAACGATAGACTCTTCCTTTACAACTGCAACGATCGGGCCATAAAATGCACTGATTGTAAACACCTATTTTACTTTTATTGTCTTAATACTAATTCAGTTTTTGCTGACAAATTCTTGAACACGGTATCACCCGTTAGATAAAAGCGTTTATTTCAAAACGCAGAGCTTTCGGCTACTACTCATGTAGCCGTCATCAGTGCAATATAAAATATTATATTAGTGCAATATAATTAGCCGGAAATTATGGAGTTTTGTCACTGTCCCGGTCGGTCGGTGGGGATGCTCGCTCTCTGCAGGACTGACTGGGCGGGCGACAGAGGCTTGACGGGTACCTGATAGTTGATGTCGCCAGCCCGGATGGTCTAGCAGAGGAGCTTGCTGAACCTTCGGCTGGCTGGGCAGTCGACATATTTTATATTGCACTGATGACGGCTACATGAGTAGTAGCCGAAAGCTCTGCATTTTTAAATAAACGCTTTTATCTAACGGGTGATACCCTGAGCGGAATAAAACAATTCCCTTTCAACATCGCTGACGACGGAACCAGGACGTCCCGAAAGCTTCGAGAAATGTTTTTGACCTGTGATATTTCCAACAATCGCCCATCCATCCGTTGGTAGGGCAGTTGCAGTTTTATTTCAGGTATGATCAAAAAACGAAAAAGCCGGAACCACCACATTAAAACATGAAACCCGTTACAAAACATCCAATATTCAAACCCCATTAACTGTCTCAACTGCTTACCAGCGAGGTGGCGAAGTGTGGCAGAGATAGCGGCGAGAACTAACCAAAGCGCTGAAGTCTGTCGCTCATTCACCGGCTTATATTGCTTCAACGTGAGGTGTCAGTCTGTTGTATGCAAATTTCATTGCGCTAAGGCACGTTTCCATGCCGGTTATTGGCTATTTTCTCTAGTTCAGGTACAATTCGTTGATTTAACCTATTTATAATCAATGATTAGATATCGCGTGAAGCGTTGCATGCGAACTAAGTAAACAAAGCTTCTATTATACCTTACGGAACAATGCGCTCAACACGAAGGTTTTCGGTACACCTTCGTGTTGAGCCTTCTTCCTTCTCTTAGTACCAACACGTCAAAGAAAGGTAGTCTGTTGTTTTCTTCTTTTTCCATCGTCATCTTTATCTTTTCTGGGAAGATAGAGTTGAGATATTCCAATAGCGGTTCTTCTTTTCCTGGTTCCACAATGGCGAAACAATCATCTACATACCTCTTGAAGAACGCTGGTTTCAACGGGTTAGCGTCGCCATCGAATGCAATCTCCTCAAAGTGCTCCATGAACAACTCTGCGAGCACCGGAGATAATGAACTCCCCGTTGGAGCTCCGTTAGTCTGTGCGTAAAACTTATCTTGAAAGCTGAAGTAATTACCTTCATTCATCCAAAAGGAAACAAGCTGAACGACGTGAAAAGGGTTTAAATGAGTTCTTTCATGTAAAGTGCTGTCTGAATCAAGCAAAAGTTGTAAGGTGTTGAGTGTGTGAGACATAGGGATGCTTGTGAAAAAATCTTTAACGTCATAACTAGCCATAACGTGATTTGGTGCGATATTAAAAGCTTTAAGTGCAGAACAAAAATCTTTGTGATTGGAGACATGCGAATCCCGACCACCTGTTAGTGGTTGAATGACAGACTTTAAGTATGAACTGAGATCAGAAGTCATGCTACGTGTGCTACAAATCACCGGTCTTAACGGGACCTCCGGTTTATGGATCTTTGGGAGTCCACATAGCTCCGGGCACGTGGAGTTGCTCGTAAAGTAAAGTTTTTGTCCAATTTTGGACAGAACTATTTATACGGCATAACACATCTATCAACCGTGACAAGGGGAGGGAAATCAGTGAGGTATGGAATGCAATTATCAGTAAAACCAAATGTTGCACCATACCACGTGACCTACTGACCCATCCTATAAACAGTGACTCAGACCGATTAAACCATCACAACCGCATATCGCTGACGACGGAACCAGTAGGTTCTGAAAGCTCCGAAGGTTAAATATTGTTCTGATATTTGCTAATAACTTTCCCATCCATCCGCTGGTAGGGAGTTGTTTTGGTTAATTTCAGACATTACGAACAAACGGGTACAAGCCGTGCTTGACGAAGAATCATCATGAAAACAAGACCCGTTAAAAGAAACCCAGTGTTTTAAGAAAGGCAACGGCAGTAATAAATCACAAACTAATACGATGCGATACAAATCAGCGACCATACCTTTAATAGTCATCGCTGAAGCTTTGTTCGCACAAATTAAGCAATAAATTTCAGAGTGAGAATAACTTTTTTTCCTTTTTCATAGAATTGTCCATTCGTAATTTCGCATCTTCTATTGATAATAAATTCCACAAGCAAAGCACTCGCGTTTGAACCAACACCTTTTCGTCACCTACAGATTCAAGTCGTTGGGCCGGCAAGCCCCTCCGCTCGACAAGATAAGACATTGGCTTTCGGGTTTGACTTTGGACCCTCAAGCGTCTGTCACCCGTTCAGCTAGTCATGCAAAGGCGCAAACAATCCCTCCAACCGATGGTGGCAATGCCACGAGAGACCAATGAGTGAGCAGATGACAAGAAAACACAGCGATGATGGTCCTGTGTGGACCTGAAAGCCTTGCTTGCGAAATGTAGATCAATGAAAGGTGCAATACTACAAAAGAGCAATTTCATGAAAAAGAAAAATGCACCTTTTCGTTCCAACATTGCTGAAGTGTTACGTTAACTTACCTCAATTTGATCAGCGGAATGGATTGGAATACATAACCCAGAGCGGTATATCAGGCCCGAAAAGAAAATTTGAAAAGCCTAACCAAAAGCTCTGCAAATTTAGTAACAACCGCGATAAAAGAACAGATCAAGTGTATGTAAATTTTCCTCACGCTATGGATACGGTAACTAGTATAGAAGCACAGTAAGCTTGGCCAGCCAACCAGCAATAGCTAACGCAGAATGAAAACACAGATCGAACAAGCGCTTCACCATCCAAAATTGATGAAACGATGGAACAGTAAAACAATATAAGACTCCTAAGCGAAACAAAAGGAGCAACTACAATAAACTTTCAAACGTCAGAGCCATTGGGCGTATGTTGGCTAGTTATTTGGTTAACTACCTTACGGCATTTACAAGTGACGAAAAAAAGATTACTCATAAACTGCAAAGCGAATCTCCTGCATTGTGTGCAATTATTTTTAATGCCCACACAGCAATAGTTGGATGAGATCTCGCCAGCACAGCAATTAGACCTATTTCATCAAACGGTCAAACGATACAGCATTGGAAATTAACCGGAATCAAGTCGCGCTGAGACGCTGGATCACTGCACCTCTTTCCTTGCCAGTACCGATCCAAGTGACTAAACATTTTGAATAAACAAACTGCACCGATGGGCATTCACGAAAACAACAGACTATGGACGGTAAACATACTGTAGGAGAGAGAGAGAGAGTTCTTACTAAATTGATACAAATTAGGATCTCACTTACTTGGAACACCGACTAATTCCTCAATTCTCTGTACATAATTGCGAGCATTTAACGGCAACTGACTAAATTCCTTGACGTTTTCAGTACTTTGTTTCCAACCTGGAAGCACTTCGTAAACAACCTCGATTTGCTCGTACCGCGAGATGCAAGCTGAAAAGTGAGGGATGCATTGCTAAAAAGCAGGGACAATATACCCAACCTGGTGGGTCATCCACTAACACATTATCCAATTTATAGCTCACACCGATCTTTATTTCTTCAAATGTATCAAGCACGTCAAGCTTCGTTAGGGCCAACCTAGAAAAAGGCAAGCAATAAAACCGCTGCTACGCGCAGCTGCTCTATACAAACTTGGTAAAACCGTTGATAGCATTGGAATATCTTAGTAGTAAAACATCCAGCCAACCGCAACGACGGGGACGTCCAGTCGTAACACCATACTCATTCCCGACCTCTCGCAGCTTTTCCCCAATTTCCTGTACACATGAAACTTTAACCCTCACCACGGCCAAACAATTCAATTACATCGTTCAACTCGGTTGGAAATGGACCATCGCCAACCCTTGTCTCATATGCTTTCACAATGCCAATAACGTCACCCAGCAGTTTAGGACTAATACCAAGGCCTGTTAGGACTCCTCCAACGGAGCAATTACTACTTGTCACGTATGGGTAGGTACCTGCAATATTTAATGTGCAAGCACGGCAACAGGCAAGGCAATAGGCCCACCAAAGTCTATATCCAGCAACGTGCCGTTTGCACCTTCGACAAGAACACTTTTCGGAGCTGGGCCGTTTAGAGCATCGTACAAGTAACGAACAGTGTTGCGGACCAGTCCAAGCGATCTCAACGTTTCTGCATATTTCTGAAAGTTCAAAGTCAAAAGCAAATGCCGCCCGTACTTCTTCGACTTGAAAATATTACCCTGTACTTTTCCAACTCGGCCTCGACGGGTACTTCCAATGATGGAAATTGTACCTTGATTAGATGGACAAGTCGCCGAAACTTCTTCCGGAAATCGTCAAAATTATCCATCAAATCGGCAATGCGTATTCCGTTTCTCCAAGACTGCATGAAAGTATGCCGTTGCATTCAAACGACACAGTGATTCGATACAACCTTGCTAGCATAGGTAGGTCCGATACCTCTGCCGGTGGTTCCTATTCTGGAAGCAAGGAAGAGCAGTTTATAGAACATTACGGACGGCGAGAAGTGAGAAATCCACAGACAAGAATAAAAGGTAAAAGTCGTACCTGACTCCTGCGCTATCTTGCTCACGGAGTCCGTCGACCACTTGATGGAAATCAAAAACTAAATACCCACTGTCAAACCGCCTGACCGATCATCGCAATATCGTTCACCTATGTGAGCCCTTTCCGAAATTATTAGGCGATTTTGCCAGTCCTTCATTTGTGTCACATTATTCTTCTCCAATTCAGAGAAGAACGAAGGCAAGTGAATAACGGTTCCATTTCCTAAGCAAATGCCTGTACGGTGAGCAAAACATTCCTTGGCCGCAAATACCGATTAAGGCCACGCAATGCGGATGAACAATGCCGGATGGAACAATGTGAAAGTCGTAAGCTCGGTTGCCAACTACAACCGTATGACCAGCGTTGTGCCCTCCCTCAAGAGGAACACTTAATGCACGCAACTGAGGCAAACGCACTACCTGGCATCTGGCCACAATATCAGCTTTCGCTGCAAGCAAATCCACCAATTTCCCTTTTCCTTCGTCTCCCCACTGAGCACCAAGAATAATCGAAACGGTTCCCATTTCTCGCGGTTCCGCCAACTACAAGTAAAGCGGAATCACCTGTCCAACGAACAAACCAACAAAGCCAAAGAGGTCGAACAAAGGGCAAGATTACATTCCGACAAGACCATATTTTCGATCGAGCACTTTTGCTAGCGCTTCTCGTTCTTACTGAAATTCAACATTTCCGCGCAAAACGATCAGGCAAAGCCAGCCATTCGTTGACTAGTCGCCAAAAATACCACTGTAAACCTGAGTACCTTCAGCTTCAGTCAAATTCCCCATTCAAAAACTCTTGAGACCTTACGAGCTTAGTACTACGTTCAAATTCATATCCAAAGCAGAAGCGTCAAAGAGATACGGAGAATCTTGGACGATCACATCCAGAGAGGCAGAACGTTGGTGGGTGATCAGCCCGAAAACGTCGATGAGGCTCCGAAGATTGCACCTCGCCGAAACACGACAAGCGCAAAATGAAATTCCGTTATCGATACGCAGGTAACATCTGCTATCGTGTTCACACGAAACCTCCGCTAACGCAAAGGAAGATGCACTTATTAGAGAATGGAAGTGATTCGGGCCACGTTTGCTTTAGTCCAAGAATAAATGGATTACGGACCACTAAAATCGCAAAGATGATGATAGTAAAAGCGATTGCGCAGTTGCAATCTTACTGCCATAGAACCTATGAATAGTTTTACTACAGTTATGTCGTTCGCCTTTGTTCTCGTAGAATAAAGGAATTGGGACAGGCAGGAGAAAATGAATTACTCTGGCAGCTGTAACGACCGGCTCAGCTGCGTGGTCGAAGCGCACTCCATATCAAGCTTGCCTTTCTCAGCAAGCAAGTTCTCCACGTGTCCCTCCTTATTGGAGGTTCTGACAACGTAGTCTCAGACTGCCTTAGCCGACCACCGTGAACTGTGAATAGCACCAGCTGCAATGTTTTGTGTACGGATTCGAAGCAGCTGAGTGAAGAGCTGCCCAGATAGGGCTGTGCTAGCTGCTAACCGTTCTCTTCTCTCCTGATAGAACGCGGTACCATTGAAGGTACATCCGCGCAAGTGTTAGTAGATGTTTCTACCGATACCTCCCGTCCTGTGGTTCCTCGTTCCCTCAGGCGTGCCGTCATTGAGAAGTTTCACAACTTTCACCACTCCAGAATTTGTGCAACCAAAGCTTTCTCAACAAGCGCTTCATCTGGCAGAACTTGTGCTCAGACAGCCAGCCTTCCGGTGCAGAACCTGTCTCAGGTGCCAGCCGTCCAAAGTTGGATTCCATGAGCGCACCCAACTGCTTCGTCCTTCGAGTAGATTCAAGTGCAACCAAAACAGCTCCCTACTGAGTGGCGCTGCTCGCGTATCTATGTCGACAAGGTCAACTGGGTGCGCAGCTGACGGCACCGTCAATCATCAGTTGAGGCACGCACCTGCAACAACAACTCGCCTGGCGTGAGGGTATACCCCATCTTGACGGGAGCCAACTTGACGGTAATATGCTCCTTAGCAAAAGATGCCTGCATCTAGGAAGTTTCCTCTTAAATAGACTCACTGATTGCTAGTTTGCAGTGCGTAACGTTTAGGCTGCTTTCCAGGGTTAGTCGCCATTTTGCTATGGCAAATGTATGTTCGTTGTTTTTTCGGCTGTCGTCCCGTTTGTTAGTATATGTAATAGATCCGAAAATGCCCTACCAGCGGGTGGATGGGTGATTATTAGAAAAATCACATATAAAGATCGCACCGTATCAGAGCTTTCGGCTCTCTTTGGTGCTGTCGTCAGTGATGGGAAAGAGGCCCTTTCGTCAAGATGGGAGTACACACATTGGAGTACCTTTAATTGAAGCTCAGTTAGCACCAATTGCCCACAGCGCATGCACAGAGAAGCATGTATTGTGCATGCATTTTGTGCAATTCGCTGACGACGGAGCAGGAGGCTCCGAAAGCTACGAAATGTTCTCGTTAAAGGTACGTTGTATTTCCTCGTTGTTTTACATTGTATCTTTTTCGATTCAATAAACGGGTTCCACTGCCGTGCCAAGAAGAATCTAAACTAAAAACAACAACCCGTTATGAAACATTTCGTTTTCAGAGAAGCATGTATGTGACAATAAAACATATACATGTGTACAGCACACACACAAATGCCGTGTTTCCCGTTTTGTCAGACGTCAGTTGAACCGCGAGAAACTCCGCACATGCAGGTGAGAAACAATCTATCAGTACAAAGAGAGTTACGATAGTAAGGGAACGTTCTCTAGCGTAATTAAGCAAAATCTGCTTTCGAAGCGAGCTCGTTATCCTATTTCGTTGCAGGGCAGCACTTGCATGCTGCGCTGGAACAAATACCGACATGGAAGCAGCATTCTCAGTCAAGCTTAAATGTTGCGCTCTGCTTTGCACTGCTAAGAGTAGCAAAAAGGCAAAAGTTATTACAATTAACAGAACAAATGTTTACGGTTAGTCAGGTTCCTCCAAATGTGCGTCGAACCAACGAAGGATTGCCCAAGGAGCACGCTCATATTCCAAGTTGTCTGTGCACACCGCCAACTGAACATTTCGCAGTGGAATGAACAAATGACAACGCATGCTTACTGCAACTGAAACAACTTAAGCATTTGCAAGCAAACTGACCGTAAGAGAATAGCCGCAGCAGCTTTTGCTGAGTGGTTAGACACGGAGGACCTCAAGTTGCTTACATAAACCTATCGTTGCTTCAACTTCACATTTCTCACTTTGGATTCACTAATCATGCGTATGCCGTAAATGACAGCATTTTGCTGACAGCGCAAAGGTTAACACACCTGCGAAGTGCCGAGGGCACAATGACGATTAACTTGGAATATCCTGCTCATACGCACGTTGGAAACGCTAGCATAAGCAGGAGTGCACCAATTCACATGTTCCACGACTATTCCGTCGCGCGAAGAGTCGGAAAGGAAGGCGAACGTTCTCTGGACTAATATTGCGTTATTACGTATAAGAATAAATTTGCTTAGTGGAAAAGCGAAAGCTTGAATGTATATATGGTAGCAAGTAGTTCCTGGGACAAACCCGCGCAAAGGTAGTCGGCTGCCGCGGAAAAGCGGCGGAAGGTCACAGAGCAAAATAAATTCAATCGCAATTATTCGAGACTGTACACATTCTGTGCAATAACTGGAAAAGGACAACAAATGTCGAACGGGAACGGTAAGCTGTACCGCAGAATGAAGCGAACAGCAACAATGCAACATTATATGCAGCCGTACTCGAACCAAACCGCGTTTTCTTGTTCCGCTTTGCATTCGCGCAACGCTTCAGTGAGGGTTTCCTCATTCGAACTGTCGCTCGGCTTTGGGTCGTCGTTTTGCTGCGAACAGTCGACGTTGTCGTAGAAGCTGTGCACCGGCTCCCGTCTGGTCGGCACGGAGCGTTGCCTCACCGGGGTTACCGACTCAACCGCGATAACGTCATCACGGGAACCCTTGACCACAGGAGCGGAACCGGAGGAATGCGACGACGGCTCGCTGCTCACCAATGAGTTGTTGCCAGGATGCAGATTTGCCAGTGCCGAACTGGATGTAGTTGCACTACTGCTGCTGTCATCCGGCTTCGGCGTGGAAGCCTTCGGCAGCCCGTAAGAAGATTGTGAAGCAATATTCGAGCTGGCATGCCTGCTTAGTATAGGAGATGGAGGTTGCCAACGAACAAAAGAATGTCCAGCCGCATGCACCATTGATTTGCCAGGGTAAGGGGGCGGCAGTTTCGTCGTTGATGGGCGTGCAGAGTTCGGCGGGAACGAGTTGCCTCCGTTAAGCGTAGGCTTTAGTGGCGATACAGTGCCACATCGCATTGAGAGGCTTTCGTAAGGAGGTGGACTCTTAATTGGCGGTTCTCCAGGAACATCTACTGCCCGCTCCGTGCCGTTCAAAGTGACCATGTCTCCCGGAAGAAGGTGAAATTCTGGACCGAGGCAAGCCATGTCACTGCTTTGACTAGAACTGGTCCGGCTTGAAACGGAGTTTGCCAACCACTTAGTCGGACCGATTTTTCCTTCCCTTAATGCTAAAAACATAATGGTTTCAATTATGAGACGCATTAGGCAAAGTGTGTATGAAGCACGGGGACTTAGCATGCACGCTGGTGCCTCTTCCAGTATTCCCTGCTCGGTACGCTGATGCTGTCGAAACAGTGGAAACGCGAAGTTGACTGGCCGTGTAATTGTTTACTGGTTCAGAACAAGTGAAGCCACTCTTTGGATACACGCATCAGCCTATGAGCACCGGCAAAAAACCGGGTAACAGTATGGAAGTAAATAAAATGACCCATATAATCAACTCAATTGGGTGACCCTTCGTCAGAGGGGTGACCAAAGCTGGTAGAATTGTCATCCCTATCGGTTGCATCAGCGCACTGCAGCACGTCGGCAACCTTTTCCTCGACTTCGCCTGGTAACGCCGCAGCCGGGAAGTTGTTGCGAAGCGACATTTGAAATGCAGAAAGACGTGGAAAATCTGAACCATCACCGCAGGACGAGCTGCCGCCATCACCAGGTGACAACGTAAGAGCTCTCCGGGACGACAGCAGCGGACTGAGTCCCATCTTTGGCATTTTGGGCCAACGATCAACAAACCTCCCACTATCAGGCAACGTACTATTAACTTTACCGGAAGTTCCATCGCAACCGCTGTTCGTGTGGAAGCCGCTTTCGTCAGCCGACACTGTGCTGTCTTCGGCAGAGCTTTCCACCGCTCTGTTCTTAGTTTTGCGCAACGATGCCTAAAGGGAAAATGAACATGAAGATTAACAATGGCGGTGACCAAACGTGGGTACCCGAGGAATGAAAGCCTTCGCCGCCCGTTTCATGAACGCCTGTCGCTCTTTGCGCTTCGGAGACTCCATGATTTTGTAGTGCTCCATTATCTTCTCTTCCAACTTTTCCTTCTGACGTTTCAACTGGTTTACCTTTTCCCTGACAAGGTTCACTGCGTCAAATTATCAAAAGGCAAACGCTAGTGCACGCATACTGGAGTTCCTTCTCTTCGCTGTGGAAGTGTTCCTTGTCCTTGAGTGCCTTTGAAAGAACTTCGTGATTTTGAGCTAGCAGCCCGTCCAACTGTCTCGTAAGCGCCTGACGTTCTTCGAGCAAAGTGGCGTTCAAACGGTCCAGCGTTTCGGCTTTATGCTCCAACTTTATGCACTCCAATTCAAGTCTCCGTTTGTGGTCTTCAGCATTTTCCAATTTCACCAAAGCTTGCGTCAGCTTCAGTTCACCTCCGTTCAGCTCCGATCGAAGCCGACGGTTTTCCTGCTGCGACATGCCCTTCTCCTTGCAAATCTCCTCGTATCGCCTCTGAAAACCCCACTTTCATACGGACCGTTTGGACACTTCGTTCGCTACGCTAAACGAACGAATGGTGAAAGTTTCGCTAAAAGTTACTAAGTTGACGGAAGCAAACGGACCAATGGCTCGAAGATAGGGTTCGCTGCGAAACTTTGCTCCGCCCAACACGTGTTCCTTTCAGTCACCTTCAGCGAAATTACTATGAAAAAAGTGATGTTGAAAACTGCATGCGGGCTGAGGTTTCGTAATTTCTAACTTCACACGGTTGAAGTTCGTTAGTTTTGACCGTACACCAACAAATACTTAGGTGTCACCGGAACGGCTTAGTTCTGTCGTCAGCAGCTGTCAGCCGTTCGTTTGATGCGACGACCGAAGTGTGTTGCTTTGAAAGCGCTAAGAAACTTGCATTCCACTTCTTACTACCCATTGAACCAGTAAGCTAGCCAGCTCTATCCACTGCTATGGTTGTTTCACGTCTTTACAGACAAAGTGAACGAAGAAGTTGCTTCAACCGTGTAAAGTCGGAAATCTTGAGAAGGGAATGTAAAATGCAGGTTCACTCTTCCATTGTTACTATTAGTCAAACTCCTTCACTTGTCTTTTCATGAATCCTTCGCCCAGCTTATTCAATAGCCTACTACTCCGAAGAATAATCGTACAGATGTTCGGAAGTTCCGTTATCCACTTTCCAGAATGAATTAATTTAAGGGGAAACTAATTACGTCACTCCAAAGCGGCAAGAAAAGTCTTATACATTAGCCGCACTATTAAAAGTGTGAACACTCAGCAACGAGCCTTGACTTCGCAAACCACGGTTCCAAAAAGCTGTACATTCTTTCTTCAGCAGGCCAAGTCTACGAATTGAAAAACCCATGCTAATTATTAATCGCTGCCTGCTGGTCGCTAATTCAGGAGACACATCAACTTGAGAGCGCAAGAGAAGTTCAGCTGATATTTAGGAAAAGTTTTACCGCTCACGCTCTACCCAAATTTGGAGCCATCAGGTCAAAAATAATCAGATTGTAGATTTCCTCCGGTCGGTGCACGGCAAGCAAGAAGAATAATACCTGTCGACAAGTTCGATTGCTTAAGTCGGCTGGGCGGACCTCCAACTTTTCAACATTAATTACCCCACCTGGGCTTACGCACGGATCGCACAGGTAGCCATTAAAAAAGAAATATCAGAAATAGACAAATCCTTTTCCCCAGATGACATCTGGTGACTGTCAGCGGTCAAATGACAGGCGGTATTCATACCTGTAAATTGCTGTGTGACCGCTTAAGGGCACCATGCTCATTCTGCAGCGCAACGAAGAGCTTGTAGTCGCGGTCCTTTTCGTTGTTCTCCTGCTCCCATTGGACGGACATCCGCGATAGGCTACGATTCTCCGAAGTCACTTGCTCCAAGCGGTTAGCGCAGTCAATATAGTCTTGCTTTGCTTGCCTCAATTGGCCCTTCAAGTTCTGCGCGTTCGTACGAAGGTGGTCGTAGTCCAAGTTTAGCTGCTCGTGCAACTGCTGAAGCTGCTCATGGTCCTTCAACAGCAAATGATGCTGCTTACGCAGATCTTCGAAACTCTCGTTTGCTTCCGAAAGAGCCCGCTCCCAGGTATCACATTGTCTTTGCATTTCCGCGTTGTCCGCCTTGATGACGTCGTACTTCAGCTGAAGAGAGCGCATGTTCACTTGCAGTTCAGCGTTGACGCTGTCGGCGTGACGGACCGAATTCTTAAACATAACCAATACACAACTAAGCTACATCAACAGGCGCTTGCTTCCCGTTACCAATTTCAGTTCCCGAATTTCTTGCCTAATCTTCTCGTCTATGTCGCCTTGGGTTGAACTGAGCACCTCCTTTGTAGCTTCGTTTCGACTCCGCAGAATATGAACCTGCTCCAGAAGCCGTTTGTTCTCCAGCACCAAACATTGGTTCTCCGCTTTCAGTTGTTCAGCTGAGTCACCTTTCCAGGATGACTCGCCAGGCGATACCTCCGTATGAGAGGGCTCAACATGACCTTTCAAGGTACATTTAGCCGAAAGGTCGCTCAATTTCGACCTGAAGTGGTCAACCAAACGCCAAAAGTTGGCCCGGACATCCTGTTCGGTATCGTTGCAAATTCTATCAGTTAATTTCAGCTCATTGGTACAGATGAGCACGTCGGCGGAAAGCTGGTCGGCAAGGCTGCTTCGTTGCTTTTCAAAAATTAGATCTTCGCTGAGAGCAGCAATTTTCCTTTCCTGAAATTCTATCTGCTGCCTAAGGTTCTTCCTTTCGTTTTTCAAATCCGCATTTGCGGCTTCCAGTGAGTCGTTCCGATTTTGCGTACCGGCTAGTTGGAGGCACTGTTGTCGACATCGTTCCATTTCGCACGTAACACGCTCAACTTCGGTATTCGCCGTTTGCAGGGCGTTTCGCAGCTTCTCGTTCTCTTGCAAGGCGATGTTGTGCTCCCTGACCGCGGAGCTAAGCTGCGCTTCCACGGAAATTCTTTCCGCTTCCTGCTTTTCCAGCTCGGCCCTAACCTCCTTTAGGTCCAAATCCTTTCGACCAATCTCCTCCAAAAGAAGGGAGTTTCTGCCGCAAGCTTCCATGTTTGCAGCTTTCAATTCCTCCACCAGTTTGCCCAATTCGACAGCGGTCGGCTGTGCAGCGGCAGCCGACTGCACCGACCTCAGCTGCTCCTGAATCTTCTGGCACTCGTCCTCGGTTTCGGCAAGTTTACGGCTCAACGATCGGTTCGTCATTTCAGCGTCAGCCAAACTTCTGGCCAGTTCGCATTCGCGCTGTTTCATTTCGTCCAGCCGCCGGTCGGTAACACGATCGGTCGCCATGGCTTCCTTCAATTCGCTGAACAGAGTCTTCGTCCATGCAGTTGAGCAGTACGCAGTGGCTGCGCTCAAGTTCAGGTCGCCCAGGTTAGCGTCTGATTCGGAACTTTGGAGCATCTGTCGGAGCTTCTTGTTGTCGAACTCGAGCTGCAGTAGTTTAGCCGTGATGGACTCGTTAAGCTGATCGCAGAGATTGCTGGACGACCGATCAACACTGTCATGGTCAGCCTGCTCGCCTTCCGTCGATCGGTCACCGTTGGCGGGAAAAGAACATACAGCGGAACGATTTTGGAGTTCGAAGGACTCTTTTTCCAAACGCGAGTTCTCTTCCAACAATTGCTGCACTCTGCGACGTTCCAGCATTGCTTGCTGCAAAATGCCCGTCGTTATACGCGACCACAACGATTTTTTAACTCGAAGCCATGCCTACAGTAGGGTTACCAATACAGCACCTCTCACCTGCTCGAGATCGGCGACTTTTCCGTGCAAACGAACAATGTCCGCCTCCCTGTCGCTGTTCTGGCCTAGGCGATGGCGCAACGACCCAACTTGCTCCTCCAGTATTGCTCGTGTCTCAAGGAGCACGTGGTTCTCTTCGCGAAGTTCCTAAAATACACTTAAAAACGTAAACATCGAAACGCAAAATGGTGACACAGGTCAACAAAGCTTCGTAGCTACAAAATATAAATGCATTAATACATTGCAGCTCTTCGGAAAATCTTGCTGGCTTATCTGCCAGCTACGCGGACTAAAAATGTTGTACTGTTGCGAACGAACTCAGGTCAGCGATTGAAAAAGAAACAAACTGTCCATTACGCAAACAATGACCCATAAAACAATTAAACAAACGATGCAATACCACCTCTGCTTAAGAAGCAAGATTCTGAAATTGCAGGCTGTAGCTAAACTAATACGTCAGTGCCGTGCACCTGTGACGTCCACTCATTGCTGTCCTTCTAACGTTTCGTTGTCATTCAAATTGTATAGTTCCGACGATTTTGGCTGTGCATAATTGCGGATGCACGGCTGTATTTCTCTAACGTAGCGCAGTTCTAGCTATCTCAGCGCGTGTCCTAATATTAAACAGCTGCTTCCAACGAACATGAAATGGCCTTTCCGTAGCTATCATGTCGACGTAAAAAATATACACATATTCAAAGTATCCACTCATGTACAGAACATGTAAACAATCAATACGGACATTCTTGTAGAACAGCAAGCTTTGCTTTGGTAAGAAGAGATACGAAGATGCCTATCAGTCGCTTGGATTTGAGGGAGGACGAACAACGAACGCGTTACGTACTAGAACACATTCGAAACATGACTACAACTTACTTGGATTTAGGAACTCAGCATGTAATGATAAGAGCATCAATAAACCTGTTTCTTACAAACAATTTTATCCAATGTGGACCAGCACTCCGACCACAGATGAACCGGCGATCGGAACGCAATGAAACATTGGCTGCCACAACAAAAATTCACAAGCATTGCAATGTGAAAATGTCCATCTTTCTTACTCGCTTATATATATATATATACTTATTTATAGCATATTCTAAATCTGGCAGTCTTTACTTGATCGATGGGTATTGCTTTAACGCTCAAAACTTGAAGGACACAAGGTAACGGTAAGTTGACAACCTCCGCGGTTGCCATGGGAGGTGCACACTTTGAAACTTATGATGGCGGGAAAGCTGGAGCAAAGACGAAGGCTAAGCTTACTTCGACCCTTGACTTGAGAAAGTCCAGCTCGGACAATCTCTCCTTGTACTTCTCGCAATCCGCCTCCAGTTGGACATAGCGCACCGTCCTTTCGCGCAACACGTCCACTTCGTCGCGATACTCGTTGAGCAGGCTGAGATTTTTGAGAAGTTCGAAATTCTCCTGACGCAGCTTTGCCAGCGCGACATCCTTCTCGAGAATTTCGTCCTTGTACAAGTTGATCATTTCCGCTTTCTCCTCTCTGCAAACGGTGTACGGTAATTCTGCGAATCGCGAAAAAGCAAGTTGAATTACACTTCCTGCCTGCTGCGACGCAGCTGAGCTTTGCACTCGGCCAATTCGATAACCACATGCCTCTCGGTGGAGCCTTCCCGGTAGTCTGCATTGTCAAACTGGTTAGCCGCTTGCCCGCGGAACTGTGTTCGCCCAACAGCTATTACCATGCTGTTGGTTTTCCAGCAGCTTTCTGTGGCGCATAGAGTCGTTCAAAAGGGAGAAACCGCTTGAAGACGATGACTCCTGCTCCTGACTCATCTCCAACATATGCCGAACGTACTCGTTTCGTTCTTCGATCACGCTGGTCAGATGTTCAACGAGCAAATCAACTTTCCCACGTTCAGCCGAGTCTTGCCAGTCCGACACGTTGAGAACGATTTTACCACCGTTAGTTATCTGCAAAAGATGCCTACGCATGGTCAAGGTTGTCCAACGGGCAAATCCGGTAGGACAGCATCTACCTTTAGTATCTCGTTCGCCAGAGATTGCTGCGTTGCCGTGTCAAGGCTTTTGATCTGATTGATGAACTCCTCACGGCGGTCGGACTGCACGACGCAGCCAAGCAACAATAATAGCACCTTCTTCATCTCCTCGTCGGTCATTTCTGCAGATGTCAGCATTGAGGAAAGCGGCGATGGCAGGGCGGCATTTCCCCTCAAGAGTCAACTGAACCGAAGGAGAAGTCTAAGCGTACCAGCTCTTCAGCATGCAAAATGACCGCAATGCAGCGCGACTAGTGTCGGCAGGAGAGCAAAAAGCCAAAGGCAACCAACATGAAGTGCCGTCTCAACATTATTATGATAGGATGTTTAAGTAGCCGCGCTGCTGAGTGCCAACATTTGCACAATTCAGTTGAAATGTCAACCGGTCACCAAAGTTGGCAAATATTTGAATTTTTGGTTCACTTAACTTTTGGGGGTACCGTCTTTAAGGATCGAAGAACAACAACACAGTCGCAGACGGCAGAGAATAAGGGAACGCGTAAGTTACACGAGAGGTGATCTGCGACACTGCTACCAAACATCCCCAAGCCCATCGGAGATTGTGAATATTAAATGAAATATTCTGCGCCGAAATTATTAACTAAGCGGCAATAACGTTTCCACAAAATAGTCAAAGAAATCGACGTGTTGGCCCCTCAGAACGTATGGCAAGAAAAATAATAAAACACAAGACAATTAATTGTCTTATTCAGGCTTCTCGAGAAGGCTGTCCTAAAAAATTTCTGGCGAACAAAAACTCGCCACTTAACATGGAGAATTGTGCGGAAGATGCTGATCTTGACAAGCCTCACTACTTTCGCATCCATATGCAATAATCTCACGTGAAATCGCACAGAGAAATTTAGTAACCTAAGGGCTTGTGTTTCCTTGCTCGGCAATGAAAAATTACCATTTTAAATCGCCCTTTCCATTGCTCAAGGACAAATCAACAGAATGAAAATTCGGACAACGAGAGCAGTCTTTTACTGCCAGAATGCGGCAGCAAGGACTTCTCTGATTTTCCATTATATATATGAGTATCCAAAAGTGACCACTTCCAGTGAACTTAACACAATCACATCTTGCCAGGTTCGAGTAGAACACCTCACAATGTCGCCTCAAGCTCCTTAGACCATTATTGTAGGGCAAAGATAAAAAGTGGGGACAAGCGGGTAACTGCCTTGAACATTTGGATACCCCTGTAGAGGTACAATGACCAAACTAGCAGGGAGCTCAATATAACTTGTGATACTAAGACGATGGGAAGAAGAACGCCTGGCATTTCGTGAACTGTCGACCTGCCCTAATTCTTTGCCCATCAAAAACATCTTTTTCTTTACAAACCCCGGCAGTTTGGCTTTTCAAAATACTGAAAACTGGAAGACAGTACGCATCCGCTCACCGTATTTTATGCTACGCAACCAACTTGTTCCATCGTGACGAAACCGTTATACAGCGTATGCGACAAGAAAGACCATCTGCTATGAGGCACTCAGCGTCGGTTGCATGCAGTCATATCTGACCGTCACAGACCATATGCGCATTTTTGCTGCGCGATTAAGATCTACAAACGACAAGTCCTGCCGGTAGGTGCCTTTTGCTACAGTATGCGAACCGCAGACCAGCCGTGCTCGCCTTATAAAACACGCCTATCTGCAGTTCTCGCTACATGCACTGAAGCGGAAAATTGGACAACTCAAAAGTGAGGTACGAACCTGCCCTCTCATTTATGCACAAAAAGTTTATAGCATGCCAAGAACTTTGTTACCAAAACGGTCAAAATGCGCGCTCCACGAGCCAACTGCGCGAGCAACAAAATGGTTCCCTACCTGGTTCAGGATTCCTGGCGATGGCTACCATGTCGGGCAAGTGCATGACGATTTGCTGCTTCAACACGTTCTGAAAATTTGTTGCATATTAGAACAATTGCGAGCGAATAACTTCATTTGCCGAAGTACAGCAGAACATTGCAACGAACGCCAGATGGCGTTCGAACTTCGAGTCAAATACAAAAATCGCACCCGAAGAAAACGTGATAGATATTAATCGTGCTCTGAACAAGTATTGAAGCGTGAGAAGCATGTTAGAAGTCTGACCGCAACGCAAACGCAAGGCGGAGATTGCAAGACCAACGTCGCATTGCACTACTCAAGTGCGCAGACTACAGATCTAGTTAAAAATGATGCGCAGGTTATGTATACTCAGTTGAATTTACCCAATCAATTGCTAGACAAATTGCAAGTCGCACGAGGTTGACTTAATCCTCAATATATGCGTCCTTTTCAAATTGTTCAACGGACTATATAAGTTCGCGCAGGTTCAGTCACACCTTCGGTCAAATGGGAAACATACTGCGGAGCCTCCACGGCATTCGCAATTCGCCTAAGGATCCTTGAGTGCCAAATTTACAGTGATCAACCGCACAACAAACAGACACCATCAAGAATACAAAGGGGTCCGTTACGGGCGGATCGTAAGAAAACAATAAGTAAGTTCAATATATGAAAATTCATAAATGATGCAACAATATGCGTTCGGATATCTTTTTTCGACCTTTCGACTGAACCCAACAATACGCGTTCACTAATTAGAACACAAACAGGCGTAGAATTTCTCTAAGTTAAAACGAGAGGCGGGCGGTTGTAACGTCATGTCAACATGTAGCGTACCTGGGCTTGAAGTTAATATTCGAACCTCATACACGTGTACATCGGAGAGACTGCAACCTCATTTCCGGCCACCGCTATCACCGTGCGTAAATATGTACTTTTTTACACTGCACAATGGCATTATTAAATACTATCCGGTAACATTACATTCAAAACATCGCATAGACCCTAATTTAGAGCTGTTACTTGAGAAATATGCACATCAGCATGGCTAACAGTCTGCAGTTAAAGCAGCAGGATCCCACAATCAACAAGTGGATTGGAAATTACTAATGACTTGGATAGTAGGCACGCAAGAGTTTAATGGAAATTCGCTGTAGGAACATGCTTTTTTCACCTTCGGGATATCAAAGTGCGGAATAAGATAGCAACAGCGATGAATACAAAGTGTGGGAAACGTCACAGAGCGCAACTGCAGAAAATTCAAAACGCAGCTGCATTTCTGTGAGTCAAGGGCATTCAGCGCGAGTGGTTGCGCAGCTACAGCAAAGCAACCCGTTCAATCAGCCATACTGAACAGGGTATCGTTGATATAGGCGCGCGTCTATCTGTTGAGCGATTAAGTATGCTTTGTGTACGATAATGTTCGTTCTGTAACTCAGCGCAATACTTGTGGGTTGAAGCATCACTAATGAAGCTTCAGATTTCCTCAAACACTAGTAATCAGCTAACAGCCAGAACAAAATTCTATCGAATGACTACGCAATTGCACCCAAAAAACAATGCCGAAGCGACGGAACAACGATAAGAGGAAAACTTTCAAACTAAGTTTTAATACGGATGCTACAGACATTAATACTCCCATTCTACGATTTTACCATTTTATGCTAACCGGTCTGAGGAGCTATTAGATCCCTCACAATACTCGCTGGACATTCAGTAGAAGACAAAATCGTCACTCAAACGGAGAGCGAAGAAAACGAAAATTAAATTCTGATTGAACTGTCCACGTTAAATGCCCTTACTAGGGTTACTAGAATTTTGTCGGCTGAAGACTGGGACAATCCCCGAAAGTTCAGGATCGAACACACAATAAAACAAAACCCCGTCCCTGGAAATCCTATTTTCAATTAAAACAAAAATCGGTATAAAGTCGTTTCTTAAACATAACTGAATGAATACACCACTACAAGTAAGCATTTCCTATTCCAATGACATTTTGCCTTGGTTCTTTACTCATTCAGTTTATCATTAGGGGAGACTCGCGTTATACAAAACTGACAGCAGAAATGTTTTTCTACGGTTTCTTTCCGTTCGTTCTGTGTCTGAAAATTAAACGTAACAACGCTCTACCAACGAATGGATGGGTCAGTAATTAGGTAAAAATTCAGAGCACAACACTTGCTAATCTCGGAGCTTACAGAACAACCTAGTTCCGTCTTCAGCTAGTGGCAAAGGCCTTTATAACATAATCCATATAACCATTAACATTTGCTGAAGACGGAACAAGATCGTTCCGAAAGCTACAAAGGTTATAATGTTCTGAAAGATTTCCCTAATAACTGCCCATCCATTCGCTGGTTGGGCGTTGTTTTTGGTGTACTTTCAGACACGTTTTCAACTTCCAACGGGCCAAGCCGTACATTCCATCACGACATATATATATATATATATACAACTACTTACTAATAATTCATACTTCAAAATTTTATTATTAGAGAAGACAATGAATTCAAGGTATACAGAAAACCTACGAACTCTGATCTATATTTGCGTTACAACTCAAACCACCCCAGAGCAGTTTTTACAGGTACAGCCAACGGTATGATACAAAGGGCTATAAATCTATGTCATGATGCTTATTTGATCAGTGAACTAAAGAATATCAGGAGGATCTTATATTATAATGGCTACCCAAGAGAGATGGTTGGTTCACTCATAAGAAAGAAACTCGTTGAAAGGACAAGGGAGGTTAACATGGATTCACAAATACCGGAAATGACGGTTCCCACTATTACAATACCATATTATCGCGGGCTCAGTGGCAAGATAACAGCTGTAGCAAGGAATTTAGGATTCCGGGTATTCTTCAAATCCTTACCAAATTAGAAGTTATATGGTCAGAAGTCATACAGCGTTCAGCATGCTGTGAAGCACGATATAATGAGCTACATAGAGCGGTCGAGTTGACTCAATGACCAAGAAACAGTTGTTCCCAATTGAGTAAAGTTACCCCTCAGTGGTAACTTTACTCAACTTTACAATTGAGTAAAGTTACCACTGAATATGAAAAAAAGACCAGAACAAGCTCATACAGAAAAAACACATAACACGACTTAAAAACAAAGATCAAAGCGAATAAACATGTTTTAAACCACGCATTGTCCTATTTAAGACGTGGTTTTAAAGAAAATCGACCAACACCCTTCCTAGCAGATCGTTGAATGTTCATTAGCCGCTGATGACGGGGTGTGTGCGACCCTGAAAGCTCCGAGTTGTTTGAAATAAAAGGTTAAACGGTGTAAGTCGTACAAACATACCTTATCATTATAATCCTTACCAAATCTCAGAACTATACTTAGAAACGACAAACAGAGTTCCCTTCACGAAATGGACAACGGGTGCGCTTACAGGCTAGTATGTGGTTGCTCCGCCAACTACATACGTGAAACTGGACGCACACTAATGGATAGGTTTAATGAACACCTTTCAAACATTACGAGATATAGAAATGCAGAAGAAAGAGCTCAGAATGGCAATGTTCGCACGAGAGGAAGACCACCGAAAGTAGATGCTCGCACTGTGATGGAAGAGTTAATACAAAAGTCAGCAGTAGTAGAACACGCCGCTGTATGTAGACAAGGATTCAATGCGGTCAGGTTTTGTAATGAGAATCACAACATGCGCAGGAAAATCAAAGAAGCAACGTACCTCAAGCATAATCGTTGTTTAAACAAAGACAAAGGTATGCTTTTAAGTGACATTTGGACGAGTTTAATCCAAAGAACAAAATGCTGTAAACTAGAGAGCTCTGTGGGGATTATACAACGGAATCACTGACATAGCGAGACGCTGAAGACGGAACGGGACAGCTGCGAAAGCTACGTTGATAGTCGATTTGCTCGAAGAATAAAACAGGATACATACGCCGTAAACTTCCATAATGAGAACAAATCCTGTTACAAGCCCTATATTTGCACATTCAAAATTTTATGTATATAATATATAATAAAAAGAAGGAAACGTTTTCTCTGTTCTATAGGTTTTAATGAGCAAAGCTTCAGGAGCTTTCGGGAATCGCCTTTTCCCGTCCTCAGCGCAAAAGGAATGGCAACGATGCCTTGGAATGTGGTAGCGACAAGTAAACAGGACATGTTTTTGTCAAATGGGCCAATAGGGAGCAACGAGCAAACTGTGATGAAAACAAGTTTCTCCGCCAATAATGGTTTTCTTTTTTCGAAGCTTCAGGAAACAGATCAGAAAGATGTGACCGATGTCAAACAATATAAAACGTATTGCAAAGGGATCAGGCGGCGGTCGGTCACCTGGTCGAGAACCTGTTCCATTTTAGGAAGACCAAAGAGGCCATTTTCAACCGACATAATCCCTGTTCCATCCACAGGGGCATAGGGGTCTGGGTCAGTCAAGTGTGGATCGATCTGATTAATCAGATCGGGTGCTGCGGAATAACCACCTGACCTCTTTACCCTTTATAACAGCCATTCTCAACGTGGGCCCTGGGGCCCCAAAGGGGGCCCTGGAAAATCTGAGGGGGGCCCCAGCGCCTCATAGGGGGGCCCCAGGATTTCGGAAAGGAATTTTACTATCGTATATTGACCAATATGGGCTATTTTTCACTTACCAAAGGTGTTTGTGCTTCTCGATTAGAAGCTGTTTTATGCTCAGGCGCATACGTTCTGCAACAGCTTGATATGTGACCTATTAATACAACCCAGCTAATATCTGCAGACAGTACTAGCGCAATGAAACCTAACAGAGCCATCGCGGTGAGCAGGAACCGCCCAGGGGGGCTCGTGGCACCTTAACAGACCAAAGAGAAGCAGGACGCAACGCTAGTTCTCCTAGCAGGGGGGCCCTAGTCAAAAAAAGGTTGAGAATGGCTGCTTTATAATGTTCGACATCGACCAGTTTCTCCTGATCTGCGCTGAACGTAGAAACACGTCACCTATTAAAGCTCATAGAAGAATGAATCTGCATTTTTTCATCACAATAAAAAAAACCATGTTACTAACAATTCATAATTCAAAAAAAAAATATATATATATATATATATTTGAAAAATCGGATTTCGTACAGGCTCCTTTGTTCTCATGACTTTCTTTCTTCTTCTTTATATATATATATATATATATATATATATATATATATATATATATATATATATATATATATATATATATATATATATATCGGAAGACGGGATGTCTTTTAACGGGAGCAAAGATCTTCATGATGTTGAGTTTTCACGGATTTTTCCCGTTGCTTTGTACAAGGCTCAGCGGCCGTCGATACAAAGCAACGGGAAAAATCCGTGAAAACTCAACATCATATACATATATATATATATATATATATATATATTTTTTTTGAAGCAAGAGAACGCAATGGAGAGACTCAACGGAACGCAACAAAGACGACGCGGACGACGTCAAACAAAAACCACGGAAGATCATGGAAGACGCGGTAAAAGGCTCAGCGGCCGTCGAACATTCCTCTCAATGTTAGGGCGACTTGCAAGCAAAGACCATCTGTCGCGAGAGCCTGTTCTGTGTTCGAAAGTTCAAAGCCCTCTTAATCCAGCATAATACCTGCCAGATGAATAGGGACAAACGGGTTGAGGTCAGCGAAATGTGAACAGATCTGATTAATCAAACCAGATGCTGCCACCTAACCACCTGACCCCTTCCAATACCGTTAAATACCACCACACCGTACGTTGTATCCCTTTCCAACTGCGCTGACGACGGAACACGAAAGTTCAGTAAGCTACGCCCAATAAACATCGTTGAACAAGGATACCGTATCATTCTTAGTTATGAAACGCCTTGTTACTAATATATCTTGCTTCAAGATATATATATATATATATATATATATATATATATATATATATATATATATGTATTCATTCATGATGTTGATGTTGTATTTTCACGGAGTTTTCCCGTTACGTTTTTGTACGCGGATGGATCTGTAAGTAAAATGACACGGTCTCCCTACCAACGGATGGATGAGAGTAGTTATAAGAAGACACGGCCAGAAAACAACGTACGGATTCTCTCGAATGTTTCGGAACGCTCGAGTTCCGTCATCAGCGAGCAAGAGACAGTTTTTACTTTAGTAATTTCCAATCCAGTTCATTAATAGAAAAACTGGATTGGAAATTAATTAACGAATATTAACATTCGCTGAAGATGGTACAAGGTAGTTCTGAAAGCCGTGGTTTAGTTTTCTGTGTCCCTATTAAGTACCCATTCATTCGCTCATAGGGTACTGTTGTCATTTTTTCAGACACGTTTTGACTTCCAAAAGTGCCACAAGCCGTACAAGAATCCATCATGACGACGCTGGCTCCACTGCACGACTAACTGGGCGAACGACTAACGCTGGACGGGTCAAGGTTCGTACTGATAGCTGACCTCGTTTGCCCGGATGGTTGAGCGGAGGAACTTTCGGATCCACTGACTGACTGGGCAGTCGACACACAAGTACTGAACACGGATCCGGGTGCGATCCGAAGGCTCCGCATTTGCCCTTTCGCGCATCCTTTCTTGCCATCAATAAAAGATGCGAATTTCAACAGGTTTCTCCGTGACAAGAAATGACAAACAAATAATACAGATGTGACTATAGCTCACATGTTAAAGATTATGTTAACAAAAATATTTTACTAACACTAGGCGTGAAAGGTTAAACCGTCCAGCACTATTAATACACTATGCACATTAAAACTTTAAATAATGTATCTACTTTCAAAAGTGGGCACAGGAACGGACAAAACCTGGTATTTTGACGAAGTGCAAGAGGCGGTTGCTACTTTAATATTCATTATGTAGAAACTTTCAAGTCTAGCACTACTAAACATGAATACATTAGCGTTCAAGTCATTGTTCTGAGTTCACTGAAGAAATAGTGCCGCTCGGTACACATGAAGATGGTTGTACATAAACTTACAGTACGGTAACTAATCATTTAGCGAACAACTACTGAAATACTTGCTTTTCACAAGGTTGGTTGGAAGCGCGGGGTTGGCAAAGAACAGTTCCTTCGCGGTAACGTGAGCAGGACGGAAACCAAAAACGCGCTTCCTGCAGCCAAAATCCTGTCCACCCAGCGCTTTCTTTTAGCCTGCTACGCAATGCTATCTGCACTCCTGGCGATAAGCGATAATGTCGTAAGTGTTTCTAATTTTGAAGGGCGATAAAGGGGACGAACAAGCATTAGACTATCACATACACTTCACTGGGACGGTGTTTTCGCATAGTGCAAAACGATGACGCGGCACGGGGCCTATTGCATAAAATCGTAAAGTGCGCGACGATAAAGCGGTATTCCATTCACGCATTCCATATGAATCTTCATGTCACAACACCAATGGACAGCAAACGGAACTGCACAGTATTTCAAGTTAGTCCTACACTTCGAGGGACTCAAATGCTCCGTCAAGGCACTACATAATCAAGCAAAATCCCCACTTGTAGAATTATATGAGAAAAAACTATTAATAAGCAGCTGCTCAAAGCAAAAAAAATAAATGGCCACCGAACAAGCAATGGAAGACTAAGCAGCGTCTTTAAAAGGACCGTCCAAATGTTGAAGAATATCCTGTATTCCGACCAATACAACGGCAAAGCGAAAACAAACACGCACAATCACAACTTACGCGTCAATTACTTGAACACTGTGTTCACTGCGTCAATTACTTATAATAATACCGTAGTGGAAATAGTTATTCCAAAATCTTTGCCAAATATGTATTAGTAAGAAAAGGCGACATGAAGTTGTACAAGTATATCATGTTTAATTACACCATTACAAAGAACCTAACACCCAGAACAATTCAAATTGCAGATTGGCTGGCACATGGCTCACTAGTTTCGTGAACTGATATAGTACGCGATGGTTTGCGAAAATCTGTTCGCTTTCACTTCACCCACCTGATCGTACAAATTTGTCGAGTCATCCAACTGGCGTACGAACAGTAATGGCGAGTTCGCTATCTGCGACCTAATCATCCTGCTCACGGAACTGCAACTTCTCTCATGCGCATACTTTTGCGGTTAGACGACGGTTTTACAAAGAACGCCAGCAGAGGCCCACTATTCTTAATAAGCCCAGGTTTCCGTATTCCTTCTGCAAGGGCAAGGGCGGACAGGCATGGCTCATTCCACGTGAACATTTGTGCTGACAAAACTGCATAACTACCCGACATAAAGGTGCTAATCTAACACGTATAGGAAAACTAATCCACATGCTTCAATACCTACTGCTCTCCATAATGCACCTTAATATTTAACCAAAGCACTGGCAATAATTCTTTAAGCACCAACGTTGCGCTAAAATTGAGGCTTTAGACGCGAACAGCAAATATACAAAACAATACGGAGGGGTGTAGATTTCATTCTTTCACGCCTCATCATTGAATGATACTTCGTGACACCATTCTGCTGCGTAATCCCATTGAAAGAACGCAGGATGCGTTAGCTGTTTGGCATGCTCGCATTCAACGGGGTGCTTGAGAGTTGCGAGCTGCCATTAGTACAACGGTAACTTGACGTAAGACTGGTAAACATGCCAAAAACTGGTCGCTCGGTCTAAATGCCCCAAGCAAGGTACCACTCACAATCAACAAAGATAGACATAACACTTGAAGGCCTGCCGTCGCCTAACCGAACGAGGTTGGCCGGCGGAAGGCGCCTCTGCCAGTCCGCTAATCCCAATTGCAAACCTCATTTTGAAGAGAACGTTCGCAGCGTACAATGAATGGGGCAACCTGTCTCCGACGGGCGGTCGAAAATACCAGCTCTTAACGCAACAACACCGGTCGCGCGATGCAGTCCACCTTATCGCCCATCTTGGGTATGCAACGAATTAGCGAAGGGGAGAGTGGATGGCGAGTTACGTGCTAAGGACGACCACTGGTCAATTATGGTAGGTGGCCTTGAGACGCCTTTCAAGAGAAAGGCGAGCAGCCGGCCTTGGTTCGCACGGCAACACAATTCGGCGCACTAAGTGGTCAACCGTCCCACTAGGACGCCGAATGCGATCCGGTCGACCAGTCTCGACCAGCTAAAGGACGCAAATCCATCTAAGCGAATGACTAACTTTCCAATCTCCTATATCCGTTATTCTCAAAATAACCTGCCCGACGTTCCACTAAATTCCTAGGCGCTACTTTGCGCTAAAAAACGCGAATTAAAGACGCGTCGCACCCGTTTGGCAGCCGCAGGAAGGTGACAGCAAAAAGTGCCTACCCGGTAAAATGATTGGAAACTGTTCATCAGAATGGTCAGGTTGCGTAGGCGTAAGGCAATGTTCGAAACTTGCGGCTCCACGTGATCCCTCTTGGCCTCCGGATAGCTGCAAAAGCGGAACAATAAAACTCTGCTTCCACAGGCGGACAACGCTTCGTTTACACGTAATGCATTATACAGTTAAGATAGTAGCCATTGCACAAGTCCATGTACGTCAAGTGCGAACGATCCAGGCTAGCCCTCGGATGGACGTCGTCAAAGAGCGCCTCGTTCTGCACGCAGATGTCCAACCATGTGTACAGCACATGCTTTCCTGAGCGGTCGTCGCTCTTCATCCTCACTGGGCTTGATTTCAACTAAACCTCCACACCTCTGTTGGGCGCAGTTGCTTGCTGCAACAAAATGGAATAATAACACGCCTACTTAAGGCTCACACATCAACGTATTAAAGGGCGATCACGAAAGGTCATTTCCCTTCAGTTGAACATCGAAGGATGTTTGGTCCAGTGGACAAACACTGACTCTGTTTGCTATGTTACGCCACGAAAGTGAAGAGAGCCGAACAGGGGGACGCGTCGCCTGGACAGGAGAGCAACCAACCGCCTACCAACATTGCACTATATACACTAAGCGCTATGGAATCATCGGCAGTCCAGCAAACCGAGCAATGACTAACTATTGACGACAACAATTGTTTGCCAACCACCAATACCTCCGTTCAAGCCTAATGCTTCCCTATTACGGCAGCCAGCGGTCCACATTCATGTCAAATGGCCGAGTGACACTGATCGCGTTGAAGAGACCATTTCCTGATGGGGACCAGCCAGGATGGACGACCGCGGAAGCTGGCCAGCGGTCGACAAGGGTCGTCTGACCACGCTGCCATTAAGCACCACTTCAACGCGATGCTGCACGCGGTACGGCTCCTTGCCCGGGGCACCTCGAATCAGAAGGCCAACATTCGATCGCCCAACCACTCACTGCTCAAAGCGGAGAAAGCTTCGGATGTCCGCGCCAACGCAATGGGCTCGGGGCAGGGAAAGCGTTCCTGTTGACTGGCAGTTGGCCTTAGGCGGACGCGGTATCCGAGCGAACTGCTGATTGACATTGCGGCCCATCACGCTTTGCTGACTCACTGGACATGCGATGATTGGCGCTTTTTTAGCCGATCAGTCAAAGGATAGCCGTTTTATCCATCATTGTGCCAACGCTGAATTGAAGGCACAAGTGTTCGCAAAGAGTGAGTCAGCTCGGCGCAAAGTTCAAGCGAAAGGAGCAGCAACCAGGGTAGGGGCGACGGCGCTTGCTTGCCCATGGTCGACTGAATGGACGCAGGGCTCCTCCAGGGTGCGCAGCTCGGAAGAGAGTATATGTCGGCCACTTCCGGCTATCGGATGCGAACGGGCAATCAAAAGAATGTAGGTTCAAAAGAAGCCCAACACTAACGAGCAGCAATGCGAGTTTTTGCTTTGGTAGCGCCAGCCGCGCCGACAGTCGTTCAGCCACGCTTTACTGCGATAAGGAAGCTGTTGGTCGTCGGCAAAGAAGACAGTTGTCGCTGGCTGCTTCCGTAAACTTTTCTCAGATATTTGTTTTGCATTCCTAAGAAAACGAACGGCGAAGACAAGATCAGCGTTGACGCGTCTCGCCCAAGACGAGACAGCAACAAGTTTTGTCTTGCAGTGGCGCGATTATGCAAAAATGTGCACACACTTCACGAATACCTCAACAAAGCAACAAGCAATGAACCTGTGCAGCGCCGCAAGTGGAAAGACGCATCAGCGAAGTTTCGGACAACTGGTCGAACGTTGGACGACGGAAACTGCACCCATTTGCAGCCCGGAGAGCACCGATACGTAGGAACAATGCGCAACTATTTGAAGCAGCCGTCGGAACGGCCAATTGTGAGGTCAATTGAAAATGGTCGCACGGAACATAAATTTAAAGGGCGCACAAACGATGCTCAACTGTTGCATAGTGCGCGGAACATTTTCATTGTCGACTCGTTTGCGTAGGTGCATGACTACTTAGAAAATCTAACGTACTTAACCTGGATTCCCATCGGGAACGCAAGTCGGCTCTTTGTAATGGTTTGCGAAGGCGACGCCTAGCCCGTTGTGGCTTCTGGAGAGCGACCGGATAATTAATTCGCGCGGAAATGCCGCCGAATGTTTTTGACATGCTGTGCGGCGATTCCGTGCGAAAAACCGGACGAAACAAACTGGACAAAACGCTGCAGGCCAAACGAGGTCCGGCGGCGAGCGCGGGAAACTTGGCGACCCGTCTGGAGGGAACCGCATGTAGGATTGCATGATGAATCGGTACGCGGAAAAGGGGCGGCAACGTTCCCAGAGCGGCGAAATCTTGCCCTTGACGGGGCTGCTTCCGCCGAAGCGAATGAATGGCCCACCGTGGCCAACCAACTTGGCAGCAAACCTACGGCAACGGGTTGCCGCGTTTTGGCTGGCCCCGTTTTCGCCTTTCCCAACCGACTTGCGGAACTGGCAACTTTTCCTGATGGTCCTTCGGCTCACTTCCGCAAAGCCCATTGATATACGACGGCCAAGTCGCCCAAGGAATGCGTACAATCGCTTCAAGCCCAAGAGCAACGGGCAAATGGAGCACTGTTGGGCATGCCTCATTTTTGACCATTCGCGCGAATAAGCGGCTAACTGCCATCGACAACGGTTTCACTACGCTTTGGATGCCGAAAGACGGTTGCCGAGAAGGAGCAACGTCAGTGTAAAGTAAGACGGAACAACGGTCCCGCGGACAAGCCGAAGCGACAGCCGCGCTTGGTGTTGATGTCTTGGGAAGGGTCGACAACAATTCCCAACGAAGCCAAGTATTAGGCCGCTGCGCAACATGTCAAAAATCGTTATTACAGTACACGAGAGTCCTTTCAGAAAGGATTGAAGAATGTGGGCGAGCACTGAGCAGCAGCTTACCGCGAATACTTGGACGAAAAGTGGTGCAATGGTAAAACCGCCCGGTGGGAACGACAGATGGAGTCAAAGAATCCGCAATGCCTTTCCGGCGAATTGTACAAGCAGCTTTACAGGAGACCGGCAAACACTGGACAACGGCGGGACGTCGCTTGGTGACAAGTCAACGCGGGTTCGCTGTCCATATTTGGACATCGTCTCCGTCCCACGATAACGACGCCGAGCAGCCCTCCGGAGGGGGCGATCACCGAAAGCAATGACTCGTCGCATCCATCGAGGCACCACCGATGCGTACACAATTCCGCGGCCATTGTATGTTGCCGAGGGCACATCGGGGGATTCGGAACGCAC
This sequence comes from Trichuris muris, assembly GCA_000612645.2. Lineage (NCBI taxonomy): Eukaryota > Metazoa > Nematoda > Enoplea > Trichinellida > Trichuridae > Trichuris > Trichuris muris. The sequence goes on from CBXJ02000086.1 coordinate 11,450,351, forward strand.
GCAAACGTGGCGCCCCAGCAAGTACGTCCTGACGGCGCACAGGAAAAAAGACGATCGGACAAAAGCCTGTTTCGTGCAGCAATAGAACTGCGCTGCGTCGTTATACGGGGAAATTCGTATCAGAATAGTGGCAATTGTTCTCCCGTTTGAAATGCGACGGTATTTTGGCTTAAGCTCGCCTGCAGTCCGTCTTTCAAGGACGACGCAGGAACGCCCCAACTGGTTGGGGGGGGGGGTGTCATCGATGCCGCTTTTCAAAAGAAACTGTTTGCTCTACGCAAAGGTAACGCAGCGCAAATAAAATTGATAGGACGTGAACGCTAACTTTAGCGCAACGTACAAAGCGGGATGCAAAGGGCTCACAGGTCAACGAGCCCAGCTGAACCTGTATTAATTAGAGCACCATGCGACTAACCTGCTTGCGACGAGACCGGCAGATGCTGGATGTTCTGGTGGACGCCGTGTGAGACGTTGCGCTTTACCTAGGGGCGCTTCGGTCCGGATGTCGCCAGGTGGGCAAATAGGAAGTATGCCTATTGATCCGAGCCAAACGTACCCATCGGAGATAGCAACCACCTCTAGTGCACCATCTCCGTACGACGTTCATGGTCAAGGGCCAACGCGTGAGCACAGGTGAATTGGTTACCATGGAAATGGAGCAATGATTGGGTGCCAATTTTACCCTTGCCGGTATAAAGTTGATGATAAGCAAGGGGAGCACATGGTCTTGACCAGAAGGCGGCTTTCGACCACAAACCAAAGGCAGTTCACGTTTCTTGACATGTCAGACTTCACTTTCTTACGCTTTAGACCTTCAATCGCCTTCTAGAGACGCTATGCAACGCAATATGTTTTGTTTAATTGGTTGAACAAAAAATCGAACATGCTCTTTAGCGACCTCACAGCTAGACTGCTGCCATGGCGCATGCATGGTGTTTATGCTACTTAAGCAGCCGAATCCATTTTAGCAAACAGAGATCGCCGCAGATAACGGACGTATGCAAAATAGGACAGAGAATGTAGAAAATAGGACAGAGAATTTATAATCGTAATGAGAGAGCAAAGCTAACGCTCCCTTGCTCAGCGACCGAACATAATCTGCCGCGAGAACCGGTTCCAGCTAAGGCGGATTAAGGAAGCTTTGTTCATTAGGCACAACCGTACCATCAATCGCGACCAAGGTGTAGAGATTAGCGAGGTGTGGACTGCAGCTGTTAGTAAATCAAGATGCTGCACCATACCGAGCCGATCCCCACCTTGACCCCGTTCTGTGCCTATAAGATCCCTTGAAGATGGGGTGCATGGTAACGGGGCGTTTGGTTGGCATGTTGGATGGTTGCCACGGTTAAACGCATAACGACACACGGGCTGCTAGGAGATTCCTACTTGACACAGTCTCGCTCAGCCCTGTCTCGCCTATATATACCCTTCGGCCAAAACAACAGGCCTCCTTTTCGCTGACGACGGGACTAGAGCGTCCCGAAAGCTTCGAACAATCGTACGTTACTGTGTCTCGTTTTTCGCCAATAAATCAACCCACCCGCGACTGGTGAGGTTCTTTCTTGGTAATTACAGAAGCACAGCAAACGTGATTACAACGGGTTAACCGTGGCAACCATCCAACATGCCATATAAGATCCCTTAGCGGAATAAAACAATTCCCTTTCAACATCGCTGACGACGGAACCAGGGTATTCCGAAAGCTTCGAGAAGTGTGTCTTTGACCTGTGATATCTCTAACAATCGCCCATCCATCCGCTGGTAGGGCATTTGCGGTTTTATTACAGGTATCATCAAAAAACGGGAAAGCCGGAATGCCACCAATTTGAAAACATGAGACCCGTTACAAAGCATCCAATATTCAAAGAGAATGTAGAAAGCGCTAATCTTTTAAACATAAGGAAAACACGTATCGCCCGAAGCGAACTTACTTCTTTTGCCGGACCTAACATTGCAAGAAATCATCCAGCACACTTAACTTACCAAATCCGAGCTAGTCAGCGTACGGGAAGTCATGCTGTTGGCATACAGTTTGCAACTTGCTGTTATTGCACCATTACCTGAACATATTCACTTATACTGCAAAATTTACCGCTGTTGTATACAGTAATGTCGTACCTGTTTATCAACTCAAGGACCGGTGAATTGGCAACATCGACCACAGCTCGCACGATTTCCTAACGGCCTTCGTAAGCTAATACATCGTACATTCAAGATTCTATCTGGATATGACACCAGCGTAATTACGTAAGTCTATGGAGCATTTGAAATGAACAGGGTACCGGGACAAGAATCAGACAAGCTTTAATTTAATCAGCAACGTAAATCACATTATTGCATTGCACAAGCACGAAACTTATTCACAGAGCAGCTGTTCGGTAGCAAAATATGCACAATCGTCTTTGTCTGCACTGCTCTCAACATCTACTTACATTGATACAAACTGTCTTCGCTGATTCAACAGTGTACAAAAATAGGCCACGTCTCAGTAGTTGCGGCCATCAAGCCAACAAGCTACAGAAAAGGGAACCTGCAAATCCAAACAATACCGATCGCTTCCTTGCAGGGAACCCAGTTTTCAAGAAACAAGAGAACACAACCAAACAGCAATGTCTGTCAGTAGCTGGGCGGGCGAACTTAGTTGCTAAGGCAATATTTTCCAGAAATGCGGGTGAAGCAACTGGAGGCAGTACAACTTACTCGAAGCAGCTGACCAGAATTTATAATCGTAATGAGAGAGCAAAGCTAACGCAGTTTTCGAAAGAAACAACTGCAAATATTCAACACCGCAACGCGAATGGGCTAATCTGCATCTTACAACTAATGATTAGAATTGTCCTCATAACGCATTGTTACTTTCGTGAATGCTCGAACGCTATTCCGAGCGCGCAGCAATTCCAAAGTGACTAGCTGCGCTGTTCACTACTGTCTATTACGGCAAGTTCGGTGCGCACCTCAGTGATCCTCCTCTCCATAAGGCGCTTTCTTTGCTTCGTTCTCGGCTTGGGTTCAGCTGAAGCGTAGAAATACCTCATCGGCACTTTCCGCTCAAAGATCAAGCACAGCAGTCCAAATATCCAGCCGATGGCAATGGTAAAGAAGGCATCCTGCGTTTTTCCAATATTCAAGTCAATATTGGCTGCCCTGTAGTCCTCTTCGCAAACGTGAGTCAAATTTTCCATATCGTACTTTCTTATTAAGACGTAGGCCAGCTGCTGGAACGAACTCGACAGGATAACAACGTTGAGGTATTCGACCAGCTTCGGGGAGTTGCAAAGGAACACGAAGCGTTCTTGCTGAAGAACAGATCCCAATGGTACCACGTCGATAGAACAAAACCGACTTTCGTAGAACGATTCGGTTTCGGCAAAGTCGACGCCGATGTAGCAGTTCTCCGTGTCTTCCACAAGATTTCCCAGCTCGTCCACCGTTTCCACTATCAGCGGCGGATTAACCGTGTACGCCTGACGGAAAATGGCCGTCCACGGAAGCAGCGGTTGCACCTCAGGATGAATCAACGAACGATAAAAGACATTGTACTGACTGTTACTGGCAAGAAGCACCAGTTTGCATTTCTTCTCGAGCAAAAGCTGCCCTAGGTCGGCGAGGCTCTTGAAATTGGTCACAAATTTCGTATGCTTCTTCACGAGGCCCACCGAGAGAATGTTGGAATAAAGATTGAAAAAAATGGACAAAAACAAAAAACATAATGTATAGAACATCTTTTCCCTAAGCAGCTTCACAAAGCCTATCGTCATGCTGTTGCTCTTAAAAAAGGAAAAATATCGATACATATATTGGGACAAATGCGACGTCGTGTAGACAGCCAAGAAGCAGAGAAAGGCGAGGATCCATAAGCCCAAGGGCAGGAGCAGAGTGGCGTGGAATTGGGACGACATGTCTTTAAGATCCCGTCTGAACAACAACGCTATCCCATCGAATATAACGACATTTGTATACCACAAGCCCTCTATTGCCTCTGGTTCAAGCGTCCAAGAGGTGCCAGACAAATCAGCCGACTTGTTTAACAGTATCTGTCGCATTTCCATGTAGTTGTTAGCGTACACCCATTCCACAGGCACTTGAAAGACATCGCGAATGATTGAGTAAATATATTCTGCATCTGCTCCCGGTCCAGGGTCCAAACAACCATTCGGGTATTCATAGAAGCAATCCATTGTGAAAGGAAAGTTCGGGAAAGATACGATGCGCACTTTTTCGAAAGGAAAATGTTCCCCCACCTTTTTGTAACTCGGACACAATGCTTTGGAATGCTTGACGGACGGCATGAGTTCAAGCTAACAACACACTGCCGTGGAGATTCTAGTCGTTTACTTAATATACACAGACAATTAGTAGACACGAGCCTGAGCGTACTGGTGTCAATATTAATTGCCGCATTTGGCTACCGTATTTCGACCGAGTACTACTACCCTATATCATATGAGGAGATATAATAAATTAAACAACCCTTTCCGGCGAGTTGCCAATATCGATCGAATTGAATCTTGCCTATACACGATGAACAATAATTCGCTAGTTTCATTTACTGACTATTCCTTCCCAAATAGTTGCACACTATAGGTATATTTTTGCACGTTACGTGTGCTTCATCTACAAACATTAAACAATTACGCGTGCACTCACAATTGGCTTGTTTAACTGTAGGTCGGACAAATTGAGTAACAAGCTAAATTATTCACACATATGATATACAGGAACGATCGATTTTATTTTGATGCATTTAGGTACACTGTGTCTCGAGCTGACGTCACGAAGAGAATAAGCGCTCGACGTGCTGAGAATGCAAAGGGGAACGCTAAGCAAGGTTCGGATAGGTTGCAAGAAAGTCCTACAACAATGTTACACAATTCAATCAAGTCTGACTCCTGTATTTAATATGCCCATTTGGCAGAACGTTAAGAGCAAAACGCTTGTCAGGCTATACGTTTGAAATTGAGAGCAGTGTGCGCATTTGAATCTTCTAATCCTGCTGTACCTTGGAAACTGCTCGTCAAGGTTCAGTATGTGTGGAAGAAATCAGAAGTTGTGATTCGGCAAACAGGCGGCTAACAACATCAAGCATGCCGGAATTTGTTATCCAAACCACTAATTAACGACTACAACGCTGAACACGGAGCAAATGCCACAACTTCAACAAATCATCCGGTATCGCATAAAGCGTTAATGATAATTTTACGCGTTCATAAAACGAAGAATAGGGAACACTAACATTATATGCATGATCTGAGAGGAAAACGACCGGAATATCTCTATCCAAAAAATGGCGAGAGGCTAATGCGGTCCAGCCATCTTTCCACATACGGACAATGCAGAACCATTAGTCATACACTTGACATGAAAGCACTATACGTAACTCTCTTTCGAAGTCTGCGTGGCTACTGCAAACGAAAAACAAAAAAGGCAATTCACAATGAAAATTCACTGAGACTTTCTAAAACTCGTTTCATAAAGTGCTGAAATGACTACTAAGGCAATAGAAGCAAACTTGGCTTACTTCTAAGGTTAATTTGAAAGAAGTCAGAAGGACCATTTAAGATTGGCACAAACGATTCACTGATGAGAAAATATGGCGAATAACTTAATTTGTATCGTCTTACGCAATTTTTTATTACATTTTCTTGTGGAAATAATACCATTGAAACCGTTTATAAAGTAAAGGTTAGTGCAACTATTTTGCATAAGCTTAATGGCCATTGAGCACTGCGGCCTTTCATAACCACTGCAACATGCAAGTTTCGGGTCTACCGCAGTGCAAATCAATACCGCATAAGAAATAAGTTGAATTATTTATGCAACCATAACAATACTTCAGTCCATTCCAAAGAAAAGAAAATGAACAATACTTCAATTCATAATTAGAGCCTACACGACAAGGCTGAATGACAACATTTTCTGGCCACAAAATGCCAGATAAACTAAGCACAATGCTCATGGCATGCATTTCTACGTTACTTCATAAGAGCACACAGAGGGCATAATGGCAAATGCAATGGACGGCTTCCTGAAGTTCAAGAAGCACGTTTGGGTCAGCGAAGCAGCGATATCCAGTTATTGTACAAGCAAAACTCTAAAACAGTCAGATAGGCTCAAAATTTGAGAAAGAGCAACTTCGTGCAGATCGACGTTGCTTCGAATTACGCAGCGTGATCATAGGGAATTACATCAAATGTACTAACGAGTTCGTGATAATTACCAACACGCGTAGCTATGACGAACGGATTAAAACGGTTAACAGACCGATGGTGGAACGTGAATCAACGTAACGGTGTCCAGTCATCACCGAGGGACTATCCTACTCCTGCTACCGATGTCATCGCATACAGCTGAACTTATCATGGGAACAGTTAACACTATAAATAGTTAGTTTACCTTATTAATAAGGAGCATACCGCAACATTGTCATGCAATAATTCAGCATAGCTCTTACTTGGTACTGATATGAACCACAATAGTCACAAAAGTTACATGCCGCAGTAAGAACGAACCATAGTGCTCAGCGATTAACAAAAGAAATTACACAAGCGAAGTTGTTCACTATATTTGCTCTTCAGTGCAACGTTCCTCCCGATCTGCTGAGGTGACCGCCCCAGCTTATTCCCGCGTTCGCTTAAAAAATAGATCCACATCTGGTTTGTTACTGAAGTCATCATTTGAACAACATATGCAGCAATAACTACGCAAGCATCCGTTTCTTCCACATTTCTAACGGAGGTAACATCGTTACCAAGTTGAAGCGTGAAAATTTCATTTACCTATTCGACTTACTGCCACAATCAATTTGGTCATGGAGAAAGAAGCAACAGAACCATCCTGCACAACAGAAAACTGAACGCAGAACAAAAGCACAACTTCGCAGCACCGGAAGGGCAGGAAGTGTCGGTACATGAAAACAACGATGGCTACCCACAAAGGTACAAGCTAGGTGGACGAAAATGCAATTATTCACTAGCTGACCCACACTCTCAAACGGAAAGTCTCAATTCCAAAAAGGAAGACTACTGCAAGCGAATTCCACGTGCTCTCGGGATGCAAAGAACAAGCTGTTCAAAGAGAATTATAAAAACACAGTAAAAGACGTAACAACAACCTTGGAATGAAGAGAATGAACACTTCTAAACCAAAGGCGAATAGGTAAGTCTGACTGCTAGATACTGTGAAACGCAAAACAAAACTGGTCTATCCCAAAACTACATTTTACGTCTACGTCATATGTCATGTACGTGCAACAATAATTGATAATTCAGTCATGCATACGGTGATTATTTTCCCTTAATCAACCTGGTACCAGAAAACCGTCGCACTGTAAACTCTAGGAATACACGGTGACAAAAATCTAGTTTTTAATATGCAAAAGATAATAGTAATCAGTAGCCCGAAAGCTGGAAGCGTTTCCGCGCTGACGTGCTACAATCGAAAATGTCAGCCAGCTGCAGGCTCAGCACCGCGGTAAAAGTTTGCCCAACTTCCGACATCTCGAAATGCATCGTTAAAACGGTTACGCAAAAAGGGCATTCCAACTGTCCTAACGCAAATCTGACGAATTGCATAACGCGATCACAAACACTGTACTGTTTACCGACCTATGACGATTAACCTTCCCGGCAGCTGCATCCATCTTCAAATAACCTACTAAAATCTAGAGACGAAAGTATATGAAAAGTGTAGAGAAGATTTGGTTGCTAACAAGGAGGCATTCGTTCTTCCTAAGTGCATGGCTCAGCCCTGTTCGAACCTTCTATATTAACAAGCGTTTGATAGAAAACGGTCTAATAGCAACAAGATAAAGAGACCAGCACGTAGTTAGCTTTCGAAGCCAACCGTTCTTCCTTTCCGCGATGTGTTTCTCCATTTCTCATTTTCAAGGCGTTTATAACCCACTGCCTTCGCAAGGAAACATACTATTTGACATCGAAGAAATGAGGAATTTAACCAAGACGCCAGCAGTCATCTTTTAAACCGGTTCACATTTTAACGTACCCGGCTTCATGAATACAGAACGGACATGTGCCACTGTCCAACTACACCTACACACACGACTGGTGCTGTTTTTGATGGATACTTCATCACCGTAGCTTTCGAAGAACTTCTTGCCCGGTATTCAGCGTCAAAACTTTGCAAGCGCACCCTTAGGTGGTTAACCCGAGCAAACGACAAACATAATAATGTGACAATACCCAACAACGAAATTGTTGTCAACAAATAACTGCAAGCAACAGTCAATCGTGACAGTGCTTAACTGCTCCGCAAAGGTACGCTCAAGTGCTGCGCTAACTTCGAAAAGCTTTGAGCGCAATCCCAATACCTTCTCCTAATTTTGTCGTTACGATTCCTTTGATTCATCAACGCATCCAGTTCAGCCTTCGGGAAAACGCCGAGTATGACCTTTGCCATGGCATTGCTTTTGTCATGAAGCTGCTGGTCAGCCTTGACTTCTTCGTTGATCAATTGTTCAAGTCACTGGCCGACGCTATTCGTCACACTTTCAGCAATTCCATGCTAGCAGCAGTTTAACAATGCGCATTCGAACTAAAAGGGCACGTTCCCGAATTCCCTGCGCCGTTTTACAGGAGGTCAATTCCATTACTATTGAAATAATTCCTCGCTAAGAACAAGATACACGGTGCAGACATAGAGGAAGACCGCGCCTCAATTCGAACAAGCAATCGCCAAAATGGAATTCAAATAGGCCAAGTCTATTTGAAATAACGGTCCACCTACACATTAATATTCGGCCTTTTGAGGGTACTTGAATTTGAAGAAATAGTTCGCTCCTGATAGGGGGCGTTTTCCGGTTTAGTATGACCTTTCCAACTTGATCAATAGTAAACTACTATCGTTCTCTGTCGTATTCCCGGTACATACGTGTACAGTTGAACGAGAGCGTCTTACGGATGTTTCAAAAAGTACGACTATTTCCCATTTTCCAATAATATCGAGCAAAGCCGCTGTGCCAATGTGTTTGAACAATTGCCAAAATGACTTTTAAACTCATGGCACACCATTAACGCTATGTTTATCCACGAATACGCACTTTATAGTAGTCATTGTAGATACAGTACAAGTTGCTAACTGCCACCCATTTGAGAAATGTTAACGGAATGTCTCACCTTTGGAAGCGCAACCTACGAATAAACGGACGCAGCCAGAAAATACTACTCCGACTGGCGAGCCGCTCAAATAAGGAGATCAGCAATGACAGACAAAAGCAGGAGACGAGGCGTTTAAAATTCTCAGATTGGTCGAAAATTTTTGAAGCGTACAAAAAGGGTCATCCGCAGTCACTTGGAACTTTCTTTAGAATAGGCAAGCGAACGAGCAACGTGGCCGGAAAGGAAGAACGACCTCAGCAATTCACAAAAATTTGACAGGCCACTGGTGCTCGTTCAAAACAGGAGCTTTTAGCACAAGTCGGCATTGTGACACAACACACCCTTTCCATTTGGAACCACCGCTATTTCTACGCTTTCTGTTCTGCTCGCATGGCAATAAGACCTTTCCACCCAACAACAGTGCACAATAAAGACAATTATCTGAAAGGTACCTGGAAGGTCTGATTACGAATTAAGACACCATCAGCACGAGGTACAAGTACTTCAAGAATACGCGAACAAATTTAGCGAAAGCTAGGCAGCTAAGATGAAATCAAAGTGGTGAAAAGTAGCGCAAAACGCAAAATCGTTGGCTGATGGCCAGCAGGCCCTGCAATGCGAACCCACAACACTAAGTTGGCCGCTCCAACGATGCCAAGCAGAAAGAACAATTTGTGTCCTCCTTTTACGGCGCAACGAGGGCTGACAACGAATCGAACAGTCGCTGACATTCCGCAACTGGAACAGTTGACGACATATGTGAACTCGGCTGCCAATGCGCCAAAAATGGAACACTCTACCGCCATTGGCAGTCCGTCAAATTGCATCGCAAAAGGAGTTTCGCAATCTCCGCAACTATCTTGCGTCAGTTGAACAGGTTAACAACGTGGACAGCTCGAAACGGCCTGCATGGTAAGTTGTCCGTCACTATTGACTCAGCAAGCATATCCAAAAGCAAGGATACGGCAATAAAGAACAAAGGAGGAAAAGTTCCTCTAGATTCAAAGTAATGACCAGAGGGAAAAACTCAGGAAGCGCAATACTGACACTCTCTACTTCATATTACGCATGCACCTAGCGTTTTGTACCCAATTTCTACGTTTTAGGAGTCAAGAAGCAAAATGCAGTGGTTAGTGGCTACAATAAGTAACGGAAAGCTGAAAATGAACCGAAAATTGGCCGACGCGCTAAAGAACTATTCTCGACCTCGCTTCTCGGAGAACTGTAAGCATGATGAAACGTACAAACAAGAAAACGGCCCTGTTCCGAGGAAGAACGCCCTTCCAGAGACGCCTGAGCCGACCTTGGCAACTGTCGCGGAAGCCCAGCATGGCGTGATAGAAGAAGCGGAAACGATGGACCAACTAACGGATAATCCCATAACATCAGCTTGCTGTGACTGTCTCCCGCCTAACTACGCGACCTTTGTCATTGCGCTCGTCGAAGTTGCTATAATACTGGCCTGGTTCGTTTTGCACAGCTTTTATCCCGCTATGACCGTTAAGCAAACAGCTCAACTAGATTCCGCCGCGATTTCAGCACGGGCAGTCGTGACCGTCGTTCTCCTTGGCACAGTGGTGCTTCTGTTCGTTGGTATATTCATGAAGCGTCCGTGGCTATTATGGCCCCACATGATCGTGCAGTTGGCGACCGTTTGCGTCGGAATGGTGATGACCTTCGTTACCGTTCTGGTCATGTCGATCGGCTCCGAAGCATCTGAATACGTTTTCGCAAAACTGTTTTCGCCCGAGAGCATACCGTGGTTCGAAGTCACGCTAGGGCCTATATGGCCATTCTGCCTGGCAGTCATTTTCAATTTTACCGCTGCCATTGCCATATGGTTCTACAGTGTTGTGAAAAATTGTTACCACGATCTCAACTCAAGAAATATGGATTCGTTGCCGATTGATAATTCGATCACTCCAAACTGCTGTTTCAAGATATTTAGAACGCTACAAAGCTACAGTGCCTCTAATGAATGTACGAACAAGAAGAATAACGCTCCTACGGAAGAGGACCAGTCAGGAGGCATCGGTCGCCATATGCATCTAGTCAAGTTGTGAATTTGCTTTACATGAGAAAACAGCCAGTCATGGACGCTTGTGAAATCCAGCTTAAATTTTGTTTTCGTTCATCCATCACGCGGTGACTTCACATTTGTCCATCCACTTTTCCACCTAACAATGAAGCTCCAATTCCTTAAACTTCATCAAAGATTAAAACTGCTTTAAGAAGAGTATGCTGCTTTCCACTGTTGGCTTCCACAACTGAATAAGATGAAGGTTTACTAAAAAATGTCAGGGTAGCAACAGACTTCCGCCGTCTATTACTCGCTCGAAAAACAAATCTACTTGTTTACCTGGTGCGCTATTTCCTCAGCGTAAACTGATGAGTGCCGAAAGGACAGGTCGGTACTTCATGAAATCATGACCCTACTCCTCGTTGACACAGTGCATCAAATGCATAAGACATTTCAATAAACTAGTTTTAACATACATTGATTTAATAATTCAACATGCTGACGGAAGCATGTAGCAAAATACCTTATGGCCTTGATAATGGTTCTTTGCACTGTAACAACCAAGGATTTCTCCGACGTTTTATAGTGCTGCATTCCAATTGGGTTCTGTCAGATCGAATTCAAACTCTCTACGGCAGGCCATTTCAAACACTTTTCAGAAATTTCTTACTTCACCGAATGACCAAAAATGAAATTCTTACTTAATCGTGAGCGGACGATCAAGATATCACGACCGGAAATGGAATTTTTAAAAACTGTAAACTCGTCGTAACTGACGGACGACCTTCATGAACAGCAACCCTGAATCCTATTAATACTATAAATTCGCTAAGCATAGACACCGGCTTCGTCGACCAATATAAGCAACTATGTGCAATAAAAATACAAAAAGCGCAAACACCCAGGCAGCCTTCGACAACACAATGCACTGCGCGTTACAATCGCTACTGGGGTAACAAGGAAGTAGAGCTGCTCGCCTTCTTCACTGGAAGAAAATTTTCCATTCAGTCAACGTAAGGACTATCAGCAATGGAAATCCAAATGAACAAAGCACTAAACATCAGACGACCGTTCGCTTCGTTTCTCGTTTTTAAGTGGCCTAGGGCTCCATTAAGGTATTGGGCATTAAGAAACAAAAATAGAATTACGCAACAATTTCAAAAAAATTGAGAAACAGGTCAACAGCCAAATCAAAAGGAAGACAATCGAAAACTGCAAACGATAAACTGAACTGAAGATCAATTTTTATCAACCAGTCAAATGCCACAATTTTGGTTACGTCCGCATTGCGCTAAGAAATAATCTTGACACCTTGTTTTGACCATTTACGCACGACGACAACAACTCAAAGATAGATTACATCATCAAGCTATAACAGGACGACTGCTATTTAAAACAGGACATGTTTACATCAACTGAACGTAGAAACTCATCTTAAAAGAGTTAATTTTGGAATGCAACTATCTCGAATGAATAGCGCTCACTTCATTTGCCCAGGATTGCTCCCGTGACCTAAGTTCAGTGAAACTGTTAACTAAATGAAAAGCTATCTTAAAAATAGTGCGCATTTGACAACGCGATTCAACTGTCTCAACGAGTGGAGTTATAAAATTACAGATTTACGCAAAAAACACGGACGACTGCTAAGGTAAGTTCTCAAGTAATTAACATATATGCCAATCAGGTTGGCAAACTAATTTACGCCAATCCATTAAGTGAAACGGCGTTGAGTTGTGTCCAGACGTCAAGTCAGAATTAACGCAACAAAATTTAATACCTCGTTTGCCAGTCGAACACGGTGGACAATGCTACGACGATGACGACACCTACAGCTGCTCTTCACTATTCCTTACGTATTCATCTTTGAGACGGCGAAACCTTTGTATCAATTCTGATACACTGAACTCTCCGTGAACCTGCAGAAACAAAGAAGTTTGTACAAATTCATTTCCACGGTAAATCCAACAACAAACCTTGTTGTTTCTCGTTCGAACATTAACCGTGCCGTTTTCCTTCTCCTTTTCCCCCACGACAAGAATGTAGTTGTACTGCGCGATCTGCGCATTTCTGACTTTTTTGTTGAACGTATCGCTCGAGTCCAAGTCCACATCGCATTCGAAACCAGCTTCGTAAATCTGTTAACAATGCGTAGGCGATAACAAAATCAATTCGCACATGCACCTATGCGTTACTACTAGGAAAATTACAAAATGCCAACCGTCCAGATAAATCGCTACAACGTAACAAATAAGAAACCAAACCCGTTGCAAAACAAAGCTAGTAATTTAATCAACATTAACACTAACGTTATTACCCAATGCCATAGCAGAAATTGGCCCCTTTGTAATGGACCTATTTTTCGAACAAATGTTTCTTACCCGCCAAAACAGGTAAGAAACATTTAGTCGAAAATGAAGCTTTCGGACAGCGTAACGCAGGTATCACACCAACGTCGAAAATGGAACAAGCACGTTCCGGAAGCTTCGTTTTCGAACGGCGTTTCTGAATAAACGTTTTCCATCTGTCTTAACGGGACCCCCGGCAGAAAGAATAAGAATCACAACAGAGGCATCAAAATTACTACCGAAGAAACGTAACTACAGCAATACGCAAGCCAATGAAAATTTGGTAAACATTAAAAATCACAACTCCTAACGTTTCATTTTGCACACTGCCTATCAGCTGCAAAACGGCTTCCGTCCATAGAAAAAAAAGTCACACATTCACTAAGAAATGCCCTAATTTTCATATTTTTTCTCGGAATTTTTCCCGTTTCCATAAAAGTCTTTTATTCTTATTAGTTCAACTAAGTGGAGCCTTCGGACCTAACAGGGTGCATCGTCAGCGCTTTTTGGTCCCCTTCCAATCAGTCGTTGGTGATAACGAGAAACGAGGTTGGTAGGGCAGAGGAGCTTGGAGATCCAACGACTGACTGGGCAGGGGCCAAAAATCGCTGATAATGGACCCTGTTAAGCCTGAAAGTTCAACGTAGTTAAACGAGTAAAAATAAAAGATCTTTAATGTAATGGGACAAATCCATGAAAAAAGTGAAAATGATTAAACAATCCCGTTATGAAGAACAACGTTTTTAGAGATACTCTATTTAAAATGCATAACTTTATGAAATTGCTACGATGCCCATTCTAAACGCCCAACGTTAGTCATGCTTTAATTTTCGTATTTGCTTGCTTGATAAGCTTGAATTTGAACTGCTTCATCCCTTGCAGTCACAACTGAAAAATCTTTCGAACTTTTGATGCCACGGTAAAGGCAAAATATAACTGACCGAGCAAAGGCATCGTTATTGGGGCTCGTCTTCCAAGAACAAAAATCATGCAACTTTAACATTCTCACCTCGTCCTTCACAGATTCTGCGTAAGAATCGAGAGCCGGATGTACAGGAACGACGACTGCTTGACGCGGAGATAACCAGAAAGGCCACTTTCCGCCAAAGTTCTCGGTAAGGACAGCAATCATACGTTCAATGGATCCAACGATTGCACGATGAACGATCACCGGTCGTTGCTTGACGCCATTTTCGCTAAAAAGGAAGAAAGTAACGCCTTTGCATTTCGCCTCCCCTGAAGTTTCCAAGGCCGTACTCAATGTAATGCAAGTCGAAACGGACGGGTAGCTGAAAGTCCAGCTGCACAGTAGCACATTGATGCCCTCTTCGCATGGCATCCAGAACGATAATGTCAATTTTAGGGCCATAAAATGCTCCGTCGCCTGGATTCAGAGTCCAAGGCAAGTTGAAATTGTCTAAAGCATGTCTCAGTTGCTGTTCCGCGTTATCCCTGTCGAGGAAAACAAATGAGAATGAAAAATCATCAAATTTGCGTACCATGTTTCAATTTCGCCCAAAAAGTCGTCTGGTCTCGTGGAAAGGTACAGCTTGAATTCAAATCCAAACGTGTCGTAGACGAACTTCAAAAAGTCCAGACAAGCCCCTATCTCATCGCGTATCTGGTCCTGCCGGCAGAAATGATGCGCATCGTCCTGTTGGAATCGTCGAACTCGAGTTAGACCGCTCAGTGCCCCGGACAGTTCGTTCCTAAAATAAAAGTTATTACACAGAATCTGAACTCCCGCTAGCATACCTGTGCAGAACACCAAAATCGGCAAAGCGCAGTGGCAATTCCTTGAACGTTCTCGGGCGGCTTGCAAACATCAAACAGTGTCCTGGGCAATTCATAGGTTTTAGAGCAAACTGCTCCTTTTCAATTTCAATCCTAGCAACAACCGATCAAAGCGACGCATCATGAAGACTAAAATACCTGAACATATTTTTTGCGTAGTGCTGCCAATGACCGGAGGTTTCCCAAAGACGGCTGTTGTATATATTGGGTGTTATAACTTCCTTATATCCCCTTTTACGGTATTGCTTCCTCAAAAAATCGACCAGCGTGTTGTAAATGTATGCACCCCGCGGGTGGAAGAAAGCTGAACCCGGACTAAGTTCATGAAAAGTAAAAAGCTCTTGATCACGTCCCATCTTTCGGTGATCCCGAGCGGCTGCTTCCTCCTGAAACTTTTGCCATTCTTTCATTTGTTTTGTGTCCGGAAAGCTGATGCCATATATGCGCTGCAGCGTCTCCATATTCGACTTTCCCTCCCAAAATGTGGAGCTGTTCTTAGTAACCTTGAATGCCTTTATCTTGCCCGTATGACGAACGTGCGGTCCGCGACAAAGATCTATCAACGGCCCACACCGATATACCGTTGTTGTATCCGTGGTTACTTTCTCCTGCAATATTCTCAATTTGAACTTGTTGTATTTGAACATTTCCATTAGCTCTTCTTTCCGCAACTCGAGTCGTTCAAATTTTTGCCTATCCTGAAAGATTCACGTTTTCTTAGGTGCAAAAGAGCTTGTTTACATATCTAACTTACCTTAACGGCACATTTCATTATCGATTCTAGCGCAGGCAGGTCGTCCGCTGTCACCGTCCGATCTTCCATAAACATGTCATAATAAAAACCGTTTTCAATAGGTGGCCCATAACAAAGACACCCGCCAAAGTATCGCTCCGCCGCTTCGCCAAGCACGTGAGCTGTGCTGTGCCAATAGACCTGCTTGGCGTCATCATGATCAAACTTCAGAAACTCTAACGTACAAGAATTTTCCAAAGGACGATCCAAATCCCACACTTCACCATTAACCTTTGATATGACCGTTTGATCGGCAAGAGATTGACTTAGTGTGCAAGCTATATGATAAGGAGTTGTACGCCAAGAATCTGCCGCTACTATTTTTCCATCACGAAGGGTAACCTCTATTTTCTTGCTCACCTTTGCTGCCAGTTCTTGTTGATACCTGCAGGAACAATAATAAACCGTTCATTTGCACTACAGGCAAGCAAACAAACGTCACTAAGCGTTTTGTTCAAATAATCCACATAGCAGCTCAATATTGGCAAACGTTCCAAATTCTATATCGAAAAAAATGAAAGGCTACGCTTCGTAAGGAAACGCTGGAGAAAGATGGCTCATAGGGGACTACCTTAATGAATGACCAAGCTTCCTCAGCGATTCACCCAACGCTTAAGATTCGCAACTAGGAAACGCACAAAAATTGCTGCCTAGATCAGCTGTGCATTATCATGAAGAACTGCTATTGCATTGGCTAGGCCATTGCTTACGAAGTGAAGAAACGTGAAAAAATGCCAACCTACCTTTCCATATACTTCTGCCACAGCCGAAGTCTTTCTTGTATGTACTCTGGCCATGGATCTAATTCGCAAGCCGCTTTTGACGAGAGATTCACACCTTCAAGGCTCGATGGTATCGTTGTCTCGATTGAATTCCTCGCGAGCACATCAGCTGCGTTCACCATGGTGCAGTAAGGGTGAGCGAGTGAGCGCAAAGCAGTCTTAATGTCTTTTTGGATATAATTTAACCAGATTAACCGAACAGAAGGCAGTTTCACTGAATCAACATATACAGGAACTCGCTAATCACGAAACAGAAGAATATTGCGTCAGACTAGTCCCGTTATTAAACTGTGCGCAAGTTCGTGTAACATTCATGCTTAATACTTACGTAACTAATACGCGAAGAATAATTTAAACCCAAAATCCTTGGAGAAACTCTTGTCAGTATACGTCAATTGCATTTAAAATCTTAGCAACCTCAAGCTGTCAATACGCAGGATGGCAGCAGGATTCTTCTTCTTCTTGAACGCCTATTACGTAGTAAACCTTAAAAAATAGAATATTCGACTTATTAAAACGCCAGATCATTTTTAAGAAGTGTGTTATAACGATCAAAAGCATTGTGGGATTGCGCCGTCGATTGACACTAAAGCAAAACTGCCCGACTGTACATGCGGGTCCATTAAGCAAAAACGCTCCCACTGAGTACAGAATTTCCTTAATATTATCGACCTTATCTTTACCTGCTTTGCATCATAAAATTTCCCATTGAAAAGGAGTGATTCCTACAATCCCTTGGCATATTTCGAATTCGGATTTCGATACAGTAATGCTCAACACTTAACGCGCGTGTTTGACTTCTAGGCTGCACAGAATTAAACGACAAAACTGGACCGTCTAATTAAAGAGCTTCGCAGAGCTTCGAGTTGGATTATCGACAGAATTTCGTAGAATAAAACCTTGAAGTCATTAAGAACAGTAATGGAATGCAGTTCTCAATTTTTTTTCTCCGCTATTAAACCGGTCCTGCATTGGTGAATCGCCCAACGGAACACTTCAATTTACATTCTCATTGACAAGTTCAGTTTACGGTATGAACGGAACACTGCAGGTATTCGCAGGTACTGTTACATTAAACTGCGCGAGAGCGCTTCCGTTGCAATGTCCTTCCATCTTACGCAGTGGGAACGACATTGTGCCAAAAAAAATTTGCACTGATCATAAATCGTTCACCAAGGAGCCATAATTCATTACGAACAGTGCAGTTCGAAAGTTGACTGCAACTGGAGTACCTGAACGCCGAATAAACTTTCCACATTACTCTTCCTACGTAATCGTGTCTTTACGTAGATGATTTGCTTAACGTAATTCTTTTCATGGTAGTAGCATTCGAACGCAGCCCTATCTTCTCACCCCTAATTCAACCACTCATTCAATGCGACATTTGCTTCATCAGTTAATCAATGAGCTCGTGAGTTTTATCTTTCACTCAAGGCAGGTCTTGTTTCGCATCCAACATGCTGGGCAGAAGGTGAAAACATGTTTTGCAAAAGTTGCCATCACACACTTAGGGTAATTTGTCACATGTTTGCCCTTAGTTATGCACACCAACGACGATAACGGGCAAAGGTTGAAACTGTGCATACGAAGGCATTTCGTTTGCGCGAAGGTTGCTGCGAAACAGGCATGCTTACGCGGAAAAGCTGCAGCTCGCGGAAGTTGTTTAAACATTGCGCCATGCAACTGCTGGGCGAAGGTCAAAACCATCAATTCTTTGCACGAATGGTAGTTAACAGTTCGTATGATTGGAATACTGTTTCATTGTCATCAGATCCTTTGAAATGCAATTTCAATTTAGGAGTCCCATCTAACCGAATTCAACATGCATCAAGCGTATTCGTCTTTGAACCTTTCTAAGCCAGCAACAATCACGGCCAAAGATGAATACGAAAGCTTAAAACGTTGGTAGCTGCGCAAACCGTTATATCGACATTGCAGTATTAACGTACATGCTATGTGCGTTCTAGCTGCATAAAAATAAGTGTTTCTGCGAAGCCAAGCTTGCGTATAATAGTAGCTTTCGCTGTTGCAACGGCCGTGCGCTCCGTAAGATGTATACTTGAGCGTACTGCTTGAAAGTTCAATGCAATTCTCGTTGGTCAGTTCTCAGTCAGCCAACAAAGGTTCAAAAGTTTTCAATGAATCCGGTCAATTCGTTCGCTGTTTTGAAGGTGCTTACTTCAATTGCCCACAGCTTTTTCATGTACGCCACAGAAATAAGTACTCTACACCAGCTGGTCTTCATTGCAAGCCATCATGAAGGAACCTGCCGGTTCCTTTCAATAGCCTGTAGTCGCTGCAAAATGAAACAAAGTCAACGTCCATTGTCCAGCCGGGTTCAGCGCTCTTTCGCCTCAAAGTTTTTGCAATCGTCCGTCCACCTTAAGTAGTCACACGTTTGAACACCCTGTTCACCTTTGTCAGGCGATTCCATCGCAGAAACGAAAGCACCATAAGATAATTCATTAGGAATTACCCTATTGAAGTGTAAAATATGCGTGCACCAAAACTGGCGCATAAGGAAAATGATAAAAGCCGATTTACGAAAATTATGCATTGATTAGTTTACCAAGGAGTAACGCGTCATTTCCGAACCATATTCGCCATGCCAATAGTTTCTCCGAAAAGAGACAGTTATTCATACTAGTTGCGCACGGTGGTCGCGTGAACCGCTGGCGAAATGTCTGTGTGGACTGAGGCCGTGAAGAGGAGGCATGCTGCGTTGTTCCCACTTCAGCCATGGCTGCGTATTCAAGTGTACGCCTCCGTAATGCGTCGTTTCGTTATGAATCACCTTGCAGTTTGGCCAAGGTAATAACAACCAGTGGTGCGTTACTATTTACTTAACCTTGCACACTCCGCTTATGTCCCAATTGCTGAAAGTCTGTATATTCGACCCAGTCGATGCCATTATGAGGGAACTATGGCAAGACACAAGCACCTGATCTCCTTGCGGTCTCGCAAAATCATCTCACTTTTTCCATTTTTCATCACACGATACAGCGTCCACAAAATGACGTTCGTTGGAATGGTCCCGTAACGCTGACCGTAATTTGAGCAAAAATAGTACAACTGATGGGAGAGATTTTAGCATAGTCACAGCAACGGGATTGATGCAGTGGCCTTAGCGTGCTTCAGCAGCAGAGTTGCAATAACCGGTATTCCAAAGAGCACTGCGGAAGCGGAAAGCAAATGCGCAATTGCCAGCAAACAACGACGGTTTCTAATTAAACAATATTCCAAGTGTCCCAGTTGCCAGCCAAGAGTGAAACCATGGCGTTCAATGTCAACTGCGGGATGTGATAATTCGCAAGTCGCGTTAAACCCGAAGGAAAAAAGAAGAAGAAGAAAGCCAACTTTCGCACCGCATTCCTGCGGTTATGCGTAAACTGAAGCAAACTGCAACAGGCAGACAAAAGAGCTCAACGGAAGGCCGTTCAACGAGGAAGTGGTTGAAATAGCTGTTGAAGTGCGCTAGTCAATCACGCTTAGCAGTCATCCATTTCCAAGTAGTCTGTATGCCATTTTCAGTTTGGTAAAAAATTCATTCTCCTTCAACCTTCCCATATTCCCATCGCCCGGTCAGGCAAGCGTACACTTTTCGTGAATTCGCAAAAGCCTACCGATTCCACTTGCACGACACTGGTGGATACAGTCGCTTTGAAGTCCAATGCAATTATGCCGAAGAGAAGCATTTGCCAACGGAAGTTAGCGCGTGTACGATTGATGGAGCCGTGATTGAACGGTGGATGAGTTTGCGCGGAAATGACTGTTAACAAAACTCGTTGCCAAACGTAGCCAGCAAAAACCATCCACTTTTGGGAGTGCGGAGCGGATGCTGTCCATTTGAACGGCGAGAAAGAAAGCTGCTTGTCCCTTCGCCCTCTTCTTCTACTTCTCCTTCAAGGCGATGCTATGAAACGGCAAATAACTCGCTGGACGACAAGAAGAAAGTTGATGCGGCGAAAGCCCCGCGCTTAGGCAAACACTGTCGTCATTGTCGTCTTCGGCCGATGACGGACACTTGTGCATTTTGCCTTAGATAAAATCACAGCCTCCGCTACCATTCCTATCAGTACCGTCCCAACTGCTTTCCGCTAACGGTAAGTCACCGCGTCCATGACTAAGCTGCAACAGAGTCAATCTACGTTCTCGACTGCACACAAGCTGTAAGTTGTCCATTTGGTTGCGCAATGAACGAGGGCGACTTGTACAAGCTGTGCTACGACACCAAGGAAAGTTCGGTGGTTAGCCAACTCCACTTGGGACCCTTCGCCGAGAAGGACGCCATGGGCGTGGCGATTATTGGCGATTACGGCGTTGGCAAAACCGCTTTGGTCCACCGACTATGCCGCGGACAATTTCTGATGAAGCACAAGGCGACGAAAAGCGTCCAAAGGCATTTGGTCTCCGTGCGCCTTTCCAACGGTGAGCGAACAAAGATGATCATCTACGACACCGCCGGCTGTAAGCGTCTTCAGGGAGAGTACCTCTACCGTTGCAAAGGTGCGTACTGATCTCTCATTCATCACCTCTTGCATGCTACAAAGTTGCACGAATTCACGAACTTGAACACTGAACTGATTGAGCGGGAGTTGTGAACTACTTCACTTTCTAGCGCCCCTAGCAGTAAACGAAGCCTCCTGAGTTGTGTTGAATAATGCTTCGGGCATTCTTAAAATGCTAACAATGGACGATTTATCCCATGATTCTCCTCAGAAGAATGGGGACTACTTCGAGCTTGTACAAACTAGAATACAAGTAATCATCTATCCTCAATACAAGAGCAGGAGCACCGCCGCTGTATGAACATAGACGAATTCTTCTCCTGGAATGTTCAACTTTTTGAAGGAGCGCACTGCTGCTCCATCGTACAAGTTGACTTTTTTCCACGGCTCACATCCATAAAACGCCTAGTTGGATAAAGGGAAAGCGGGCTTTAAGGAGTGACGATATAAAAAAACAATTACTGCATTTATTTGCCGCACAAAAAAGTGCCAAAGTGTTGGTCATGCCGTTGTGCGGCCATTTGCCGCGGCCGGAGCGCTTCGATATTGGCGGGAACAACTCGCCATACGCAAAGTGGTTTGCCTGAACGATGTCATTTGCTTACCCGTCATCGCCGCTATTAACGGGAAGTGACGGGACGTTTTCTTCCGGTGGGACGGGTTACCGCTGCTGGTCGCACTGCGCCACCAGCCTGCCGCTCGTATAAACAAAGGTAACTGTTTTCGTCCAGTCGATAAACAACAGGATCATTTGCGTACCTAAAATGCAAATCCTATGAACACCTGTCGAAAAAATAACGAACTGAAGTTGCGCGACACCAAAGGCACCTCACTAACCCCGCTATTGCGAGGGAGTTCGTTTCAATGGCTCCTGAGCGTGAGCCTTGGAACGCCGAAGAGAAAGTAGATTTCAAAAAGCGGAAAGCTCCATTTGCACACGAGCACGCTGCGAAAAATATAATAAATCCTACTTTAATAAGCTTCCCGCACATAAGCAATTATTGCAACTGCCTATATACGTTGTGTTAAGTGGGCTGGACATTCAGGAGATAAGAATAATGCAATATATGCCTTCCAAACGAGCGACAACCGTAAAAGGTGAATTGTAGCGATTCCATCGAATGATACGACCAACGGAATCCAACATTCCGCAGCGGTTCGAACAGGCAAGGCCGCAGTTGATGCGGATGAATGCCATCCGTCATTTTTACGGTCATTTAACTTTCTCCCGTCAATCGCTGATAGGAGGAAATGATGATGTCTCACAGATCGTAATTTACGGCTTCAGCTGACCGACAATGCCGACTCCAACTGACAGGCGGTTGATCGGGGAAGATGAAGAGAAAGAATAGATAAAGGCAAAGGCCACAGAAGAACGTGGTCACTTGTTCAGGGCACCTGTTGCTTGACATTCGCGAAAACCGGAGTCTCGTCAATTGAAAGCGCTAGCGGTTCATCTGATAGCCTAACATCATTTGGAAAAGGTATCTTGGGTAAAGGGCAAGATATCTTCTTACGACGGCTGAACAGACGCTGGGCAACTGCACGGTGTTCGCTTACCATCGTGCTCGTAAAAGAACCAGACGGCTCCCTTTGAGGGAGCCGTCTGCTCTAATTGGCAAGAAAAATTTTCCAACTAACCCTCCGGCCCCCTTGTTGGCCAGCCGTTCGGATATGCTGTAGCTGCTTACGCAAATCGACGTAGTTTCGATCGCCACACATGCATGTCGACGCTGCTTTCAGGCGCCCTGATCGTCTACGACATCACTGAACCGTACAGCTTCGGCAATGTGCAGCTTCACTTGAACGAGGTGAAGCGCACAATGCCTCCCGACACGCAGATATTGCTCGTGGGAACGAAATGCGACATGGCCGAGCTGCGCAAAGTTCCCTTTGCTACGGCCGAGCTGTTCGCGTCGGCGCAAAACCTTTCCATCATGGAGGTGAGCGCTCGAAGCGACTGCAACGTCCAATCGGCGTTCGTCGAACTAGCGGAGAGGATCGTCGACAAGGAGAGGGTTGAACCTTACGAGCCGCTGTCGCTTGAAACGATGGATCAAGAAATTGGGCCAATGTCCAAACTTTCCTTCTTCTGCTGCTTCTTTTAAACAGGTCAACTGTTCCGTGCTCGCTTATCCACGCATATCGCTTCGTCAAAGGAGTACGTGTGTGCACAGAGACGTGCATATTAATAAAAGGAATTTGAATTATTGCCGACTCGTCTTTTGCCGACAGCGGGAACGTGCGTGCAAAGCGGCGCGACGCTCGTCCCGAGGAATGTTCTCCGGGGGGCATGGACGGCCGGAAGGAAAAATGAATGCACTGTCAGCAACGTGAGGAAACTTCGTCCACCATCTGGTGCAACGTCCCAATGCCCTCAGCAACGCAGCAGAGTGGCGCCCATGAAAAGGCGCCCTGGGAAGCGAGCGAACTGGCCGGCCGCCCATACCGTAGTGTCTTCAGGCTAATACGTCGCTGCGTCAACTACCAACGACATTGGAAAAGGCTAAAATTCTTTTCCCTGCTCGTGTTACCCGAATACTGCGCGATGGGTACCGTTGCCGGAGCCAAGACGGCGCGAAAAATTCTACGGGCCAACTGGCTCACCTCGTTATACGATTGCCTGACAGGTCAACGACAACTGTCCCGAAAACAATGCGGCACGGCTCTTTGAAATTCATCTGCAACCGGATACGCACACAGGAGAGGCCCGGTCGAATACGCTGCATCCTGCTGCTGTTGCTGGTTGTCGCAGTCATTCGTCAATCGGGATGCCCAAGGCAATTGGAAGGTATGCCGTTGACCAGCCGAATACTTTTGTCGCCGTACACGCTTAAACGTTTGGCTTAAGGTCGGCGGGTTCGTCTCCAAGCGTACCGCGTTGACCCGTCCCTACAATTCGCCCGGAGAGGCTGTCGGCCCGTTTTGGCCCTGCAAGGGACGCGTCGTCACGCGACGAATTATCCATTCCAATTGCCCTGGCGGTCCGCCACTTTGGGGTCTCCCGTTGCTGTTGTTTCGGCCTCGCTCTCCCTTCCACTGACGGCTTTTGGGGCGTCGTCCCGGCCGATCGCCCGCGGACGGTACCGCCTCCTGGTGCTCCAGTGGCAAAAGGCAACAAGTCTTACAAACTTCCCCACGTTGCAAGTCACCTTTGGTGTCAACAATGGAGGCAGTGTCGGGAAGATGCGACGTCGTCGTTGTCACACGCGCAAGAGAGAACGAACGCGCGCCACCGTCGAAGTGCTCTCCAGAACGTTTGCCCATTGGGAAATTTGTTTGTCGGAATACCCTCTTCCTGCTGTGTACCCAATTTCATCACGCTGGCGCTGCTTTTCCCAGTTGGGTAACCGTGCGGACACCGGCGTACAAACCGTCCATCCTCGTCGTTGGGCACCCTGCTGGTTCTTCGCAAACAAACAACAACGAAAGAGAGACAACATGTTTACGCGGCGACGCCGTCGCCCTTGGCTTCACGCATTGCAGCTCCCAGTTGGTGCTTGAACGTGCCGCACGGTTCGCCCCGAAGGTGACACAACGCTCCCGTGCGGCGACAAGCGCGGGGGCATAATTGTACTCGGCGACACGTGTCCGCAGGAAACAAGAAAAAAAGGATGATTCGTACGGAGCCGGAAACGCGCATTGGTCAAATGTTGCGTTTTGCCGATCCGTCCCCGAAGGGAAGGTGGCTCTTGTCCTTTGCGCGACAGTGATTGATGGGCAAGCCGGAGCTGATAACGGACCATTGCATACCATCGCTTGGTCGGACAACTGCCGCGAGGATGTGCGGACAAAATGGGTACCACCACCAAAGCGAAACCGGTTTGGCGGACAGCGCCGCACCCAAAGCGCGCGCCGACGTCCGAAGGTCGGACGCTGCTCGCGCCCATTCAGCGAAGTCGGAGAAAAAGCGAAGGAGGCGCGTTCGACGCTTGTCGGAACGAGGTGACCGAGCCGACGGGCGACGACCACACCCGAACGTTGGCGCGTCACTTTTTGGCGCTCGCCGTTGGAATTCGCACCTTTTGTTATGCAAACGTAACGGACGATCGCGCCAACCGCCTTTCTTTCCCGGCGACGTCTCGGCGCGGCGCCACCTTTGTCCCTTTGGCGGGACGACACAAGTGGGCCCCAAATGCGCCATTGTTGCGTACGGCGACAGGGATCGCCAACGCGCGGCCAATTGGCGCCCCCTTTTTGTCATCCTCCTTTGGCGGAACAGGTGAATCGACAAGTCCCTGTTTGATTAATACGTCTGCAGCGCCGCTTGAATTTTTGCCCTTTGCTCTACCTCTCGGTCGTTTGCCGAAGAGACGGCAGCTGCCTTCGTTGCTTGGACGTCCGGCGCTCCTTTGGCACCCACCGCGTACAACCGCCACCGCCGTTGTTCTTGTCGTCGTCGACCGGAAGCAAGCCGAAATTCATTCATCAAAAAGTTGACTGGCAGCTCGACGCGCCGCGAGTACGCACCGGCGATGGTGTCGCGTCCTTCTTGTTCCCCTTTTCGAACGACATGTCCGCTTGCCCATTAGGAGCGCTGTCCCGCCCATCGATCCCGCGGGGCCGCTCATTTTTGAGCGGAGGAATTCTCGCCGAGCGAAACCGAGTCTTGCATAGGTTCAATCGGCTGGCACAAGGCTTCCGGACGCGCTGGTCAGCTGCTGCGGTCCCGCGGGTCGGCTATCGTGTCTTCAAAGGGTCAACTACCTCCGGCGGTCGGAAGAGCTGTGCTCCCTGCGCGCGCCCCGACGAACGAACATTGCGATACGCGTACGCGTATCGCATCTCTATCTGGTCGCCCGAGAATTCGCGCTCCCCCGCTGGGGACAGGAACCCACCGGTCAGCAAGTAATGCTAGGCCGATGGGGCACCCTACCTGGCGGCAAAATTGGTCAAGGACGTCGCGCGCTACCAGTGGGCAGCTTGGAGGAGAACTTTACCTGACAGCCGAGCGTCGCCCGTCAATCGGGGCGACGAGCAAGTAGCCGCCCATCATCGTCCGTCAGCCGGTCTCTCCTTGGACAGGTGTCCATTGGGGTCCGTCCGCCACGTTGAGCGGTCGCTTTGGAAGGTTGTCCGTCTTCTGTTTCGTCGCGGTGGAGCGCAATTTGAGAATCAATGAAATACCAGCCTAAAGAGGCCAACCGGAGCGTTAAAGGCGATGTACGGCGATGCTCCTTTCTATTTTTTGCCTCAGCTAATACCGCTTCGTTCTATTGACTCATCGTTCGGTGCCTGGTGGCGCCTGCCTTTTCTCAGACTCTTTTTCCGCCGCACCGCCCGATATATCTTTCGGCTTTTGGTGGCGCTGCTATGTCGTCGGCTTTTAGTCGCTATTTTTATCTTATCCTCAACGGCCTTGCCCAAGTTGCTTTATTGTGAAGGGGGGAATCCCTGTCTGTCGCCGCTGCCACCACCACCATCACCACCGCGCGCGAGCACCACCCGCCCGCCGCCAGCCGGCTAAGCGCCATTGATTCACGAACGCCGCATGCGTGGCCATGTCGGCAGCAGTGCGCTTATGAATGAATGAAGCAAGGTCGCGCGTGCGCGTAGGTTGGCGCTTTTTCATCTTTTCTCATAGTCTCCAGCGACGGTGCTCTCGCCTTACTGAGACGCCGCTTCATCTATCTCTCTCTCCCCCTGCTTACGTTCCGGTGAAGGCGTCAATGAACGCGGACGGCGCAAGTCGCCAGCATCAGTAGTAGCAGCAGGCGGCCTCCTTCAAAGTGGCCAAGGTCGATAGGCATCGCCGCCTTTGCGAAGTCCACGTTCCCTTTCATTCCCTCTGTATCGCTGTGGGCGATCGGCACTCCTTGGACACGTTTGATCGGTCGACCAGAACCGTCGCTCTTACTCCCATGGGACCATCGCCCCGAAGGATCGTCGATGACCCGAGATCTCGTCGTTGCGGGTGCGCTATTCATTTTTCGCTCGCCTTTCATTTTTTGTTCATTGGCCAATGCGACGACGCACCAGCATCGTCGGCCCATTGGACGAGCCGCCGCCGCCGCGGTGCGGTGGGCGCCTTGTCAGTCCGGCGCCATTTTTGTGTCGGCTGGACGCGAGGTAACTGTATGCAAATTTCTCTGTGGACTGGCGCCCAAGTGTCGTCAATGGGTGGCGCCGCCAGGATCGGCGGACTTTGCCGCGGGGCCACGCTGACTTACTGAACAGATTAGATACGGCTGCGCGAGAGAGGTGGCTGCTCGCCGTTGGTAGGCTATACAGAGATAAGCGGTGGACGCTTTTGGCGATGGCGCGGACGGATGCCGCTTCGCGTTGTACTTTTAAGTCGATGTTGTTTACACAGTGCCATTTTTAGTTGTTCGCGGCGTTTGGAGTGTGCGTGTGCGGCGAGGAGGCTACAGCTTAACCGGTGGGCTTCCGTTGCTGCTGCTGCTGCTTTGGCCGTTTCGACGCCACGACCTTTTCCCGCGCCAATAGAAGATGAACAGCACAATGTGCGGTTGGTCCCAACCAGTCGACCGTCCGGTCCGTCTGCCATTGTCATCCTACAGAAGACGCTGGCCGCTTAATGCCGACCGATACTGTCCGCCGCCGCCGCCACCACAGCAGTCACCAACCTGTCACGGATTTCGCCCATTGAGCAGCCTGTCGCCTGGCAGCAGTTCAACGTCGTCCAACGGCGGGGGAACCATTGGAGAAAGCTTCCTTGCGCCTTCGATGGATCGTCATCATCGCAGCGCGATGTGCAGCGATCCCACGGACGCGGTCACCCACGCTATGTCGATGCTGAATGTCTCGTCCTTGGACGACCCGTTCATTGGCCACGAGGAGTTGTCCTATCCGCGCGAGTTGGCCACCTCTCGTCGAGCCGCCCGCCTCTGGCCGTCGGACACCGAAGAGAATCCCATCGACCCTTGTAAGTAATGCTTAAGCGTGTATAGTAGTGGCGATCCGCTTGCCGAGCAAACATTTACCCATCTCTCAAGCGGCCATGTCAGTTGTCCACGAGTACAGTTGACCAATGGGCCGTCCACTTGGACTCGCGCACCCTCGGGTCACCGAGCGGTTACCTTAGGCGAGACTAAATTCCAAGCGCCTCTCCATTGGCCGACTGGTACTTTTTTCTTGCTTCAACGGCGTAGGCCACCCTGTTTGCCGACGAGCGGATGCCAGGCGGGTATGTCGCGCCATTGACCGACCAGCCTGTTTGAAGACAAGAGCGCTTGGATTACACAGGCGCACGGCATCCGATGACGAGGTGGGACGTCCCCGTCGCACCGGCGCACACCGGGCGGCTGCTCACACAGCATGCCATTGCACTGTCAACACCCGCCAGTGCGTCTTCTTCCTCGCGTCTTCCGTCTTTTGTCGTTTATCCTAAAAAATCGCGCGTCAAATGAAATCCAGTTAGGCGGGACGACGGAGGTTCGGTACCGAGCGAACGCCTTAGCGGCTCGCGTTGTAGCATGCAAGCCTTCTGTCGGTGCAGCCGAGCGCTTTTCCATTGATAAACAAAATCTTAGTAGACAATCTTGTATGCAAATTATTGCAGAATGAATAGTTTCAATTGGTTGTACGCCGTGGTATTAATGAACTAACGGGCAGAACGGCTTGCGTGCTCAATATGCTGAAGCTTCCTTGTCATTTCATTCGCTCTCGGATGCCCTTTTCGCTTGGATGGTCGCACGTAGCGTTGGATGGCGGGCGCAAGATCGCGTTATATCACGACTTTTGCTGAACTTTTAAATTGCGCCACGAGAGGTCGCAGGAATTGGGGCGCATTGCGGCGTAAGGTTGGAAAAGCGCCACGTTCGTCAAAGCAAACGAGCGGCCGAGGTGCGAAGAGAAGGGGCCGTCGTGCGAAATGCAAATTGTCGGAAATTTGCATGTCCCAGCGGGATTGGTCGTCAGAGCGGCCGGGCGGAAGCGGGCCAGCGCGGGTGGCCCGCTTCCGCCCGGGTGGCAACTCAGGGCTTCGCTTGACGCGCCGGCCATACTTCCGGTTTGCAAACAAAGCAAGAGTTATTGCGGAAACTTCTTCTTGCGCAACGCGTCATCATCCGACGGGCGCGAACATTTGTTTCGATGAAATAGCTCTTCTTCTACTTGTTCGGAAGTAGCGTTGTCAATTCTCGTTTGCCCATTGCCGAAAGGACAAGTCGGTTGCCGTGCAAAAGCGTTTGGCAGCTTTTGGGGAAAGTTTCAGGCTTTTCGCCACGCGCAATCTCGCGGGGCGGTTTTTCAAAACTTTTCCCAAGGCGCATACCTTGGCAGTGAACTTCGCGACTTTGTGTCGGTTCGGCAAGGTTGTCCGCTTGAAACGGTTGGGTATCTTCTTGCTTGCCGTCGGCCAATTGAGACGCAACGGCACGTTGGCGCAATTTTAACGCAGTCCTCCTAGTAGCTCAATCAATCATCGTTGGGGCGGTCTAAATAAGAAGCCGTCGGAGCAATTCCCTCTTCACGCGCTTCAGCGAGCGTTCCGACTTGGCAAAATTGGCAGCACGTTGTAGGGAGACGAATGGGCAACCGTTGCTTCGTTATGCCTACGGCGATGTGATTGCTCTTCGTATTTTTTACGTCCGCCATTCGAAAGGGACACCTTTGTTTTGAAAATACGTGATGTTGGCGTTTTCTGGAATAGCCGTAAACGCTCGTTTGGAAATTCAAGCTAATGCCAGTTATGAACAGTGCAGCATCAAGTTATTTCGCGTGGCAAACGTTTGGGCATCTTCTTGTTGGCCCGTACGTTTCGGCGAAGATGCGTAGGGCACATTTGGTTGGTTAATCCGTTTTTTTCAACAGTGGTCGTTCAATCTTCGCGCACACTGACAATGATCAATCATCTTCAACCGTGTGTGCCACTGATGCGGGGCTATTGATTTTCGAACACTTCCGGGGCCATTGTTGCATTCATCGCGATCACTGTTGTATGCATACTTCTTAAAAAGTTGTGGGAACAATCGGCGGCGCAATTACTGGCGTGTCCCGCAAATTCCTGGCGGCAAAACGAGAGATTCGAATTGAAGAAGTTCACCTCATTCACGCTGCCCTATCGCTTTTCCATTGCAGATTTGCTGAACTGCGCGCTGAACGAAATGGAAGCGGGCTCGCTTGGAGCGACGCTGGTCGATCTGTTGCCATGCATTACCTTTATGACGCCGGCAGTGAAGCAAGTTTACGTCAGTGCCATAAAGCGAGTAAGCAGTTTTGTGTGTAAGCTTACCTGAGGTGACGTTATTGTTCGCCTTTCTTTTCTTTCCAGTTTGTCGGAGCCGTGTTCAGCAATCAGGTCGGTTGTCCCATTGCCATCAAGGTCTTCCTCGGCTTTGCCAACCATCCTTCGCTGTTTCCGGACGTGCGCACCTTTTTCCGAAGTACCGAAAAATTGAAAAGTTCTTTTGCCTGATCGAACCGCGTCCTTCAGAGTTGATAGATTTGCTGACTGGGCAGATGAACCCCGTGATGAGATGTGCTTCTGAAATGAATAGATGTGTTCCGGATCCAATGATATTGGGCAGTTGCCGTATGGCAGCAGCCAGATGTTGCGCTTTTACGGCGGAGGTACAACATTCGATACAAGCAAACCGTCGCATAAGTCCCATCGGCACGGAAGGCGGTCGTGTTGGACATGCGCAGGCGCGAGAACCTTTTGTCGACTACGCGGCTCGTCGTACGGTCGGCGCAGCACGGCATTATTCTGGAATGAACTCTTCGTTGCCGACCAATAGGGGTGACGAGGAACAGTATCCCGGTGAAGACATCTTCACTTTCATGTCGCTGTTCAACAGTCGGTTCGTGGGCGACTCGGAATCGCGCTTTCTTAAGGCTTCATCTTTTCGCTCTTTGAAGGAACGTTCCTTCGGAAGGATGCGCCCAACAGGGAGCAACGCAAAATGAGGCCGACAGAGTTCCCGCCGGAATGCGAGGTACAAAGGCAGATCAAGTTGGGTTAAAATATAGCAATTTGCATTCCGCAGACGTTCCGCACTGGCTGAAGATTCTACGTTTGCACAAGTACGCTCGGTTGTTCGTTGACTTGAGCTACCAAGAGATGTTGAGTTTGAACGAAAACAGCTCCCGTTTTCGGGTATGTATGCGTGTTCACCAACAGCTCTTACCGTTTTCGTACGCCCATTTGCAGACAATCACGTCGGGAGCTCGTAGGAAATTGTCGTTGAGCATTGAACGATTGAGACTCCGTGCAGCTACGTTGAAAGAAATGGAAATGGGGGTGAGACTACATTGATGATGCATATGCAAATGGTCTCCTGATCGCGTGAGCCTTTTCAGGGATTTTTGAAGTCGGGCGGCATGATGGCTAGTCTTACGGAATTGAAGGCGATCTCCGAGTCGCCCATCTGTCCGTACAGGGAAATTGTGGGAAACGTGGAAGAGGTACTCTCCGATCCCCACTGGTAGGCCGGCAATAGTGACGAATTTCTAATTTAGGCCAAAGTGGACGGTTTCGACTTACTTCCGGACGAAGTTGACGACAGGAATATTCCAGCGCATCTGACGCGCGTGCTTGGCAAGGGTAAATGGCTGTCTATTGGTTGTCGCATTAATTTAACAATCAGAATACTCCAGCGTGCACGCAATTGAAGGCCTTCTCCGAGCTTGATGAGGAAAGTATCTCGATGTGCTCCGAAATCCTGGAACGTTGCATGGCGCACGAGGTTGGCGTAACATTTGTCTCGCGCTCACTAAACCGTTGATGACCCGATGCAGGCATTTACGTGCAATCAAAAGAAACGTCTGAGCGCGTGGAAGCTGGAATTGAGGCGTGCCTGGTGCACATATAAAAAGAATGTGGCGGAGCAGCGTTTGATCATGAGTCGATCGGTCCGAGGGCGTCGCGGTTGTGGTCCATCCAACCAAACCCACAACAACGTATACCATGAAGTAATGAAATGCAGATGCATTGAAATAATTCACTGAATAGCAATGTAAATTGCAGCCCACCACCGGCATTGTTAAACGAGATTTTGGCCGTTTCAAGAACAGACAAAACAACCAGAGGTCGAACGCCAGTGGTTATACAGGTCGCGCGCCACTGTCCTGGTGCAACAGTAACGGACGCGCTGATCGAAGGGTATGCGCAAAAGTGTGCAAAACTATACCCGGGAGTGAACGATGTAGTTGCAGAGTCGTCGGCAAAATCAAACCGAGGCACAGCGCTACGCTGCACGAGCAAAGAATTGCGTTGGAAAAGTGCCGTCGAATCAGCATTCAAATACTTGTTACAATGATTCTCCGAAGGGCGATCACAGAATGAACGACGAAAGCATGGCGGTAATTGACCAAAACGCACGTTTGAATGCTTGTCCTGGAAGTTTGATTCGAGACGGTTGGACGTTCTCTACGGAGCACACTACCAACGACTTTGCCTACAACGTGAGACTTGCCAATCACCGTTCAATTCACCGTCCTTTACCAGCTGTATTTTCAGTGAACTGCCCGTCTTCGGATTATACGCGAGCTCCTTTTCGGAACTTACGTATGGTCTGAAACTCACGGAACTTTCTTCCTTCATGTTGTTGTACAGTCTTTTGATAGTCGGTATTGTACCTTAGCGATCGACCTTGGCGTCAAAACAATCTTTCCCCATTGCTTCAGGTCGACAGACGTCCATGCGCTGCTTGTAGTTGACATTGTACACCTGCTGCCGGTTGGTCGAGTTGGACGCAATCTCTCAACGTTGTCT
The DNA here is from genome assembly GCA_000612645.2 of Trichuris muris. Lineage (NCBI taxonomy): Eukaryota > Metazoa > Nematoda > Enoplea > Trichinellida > Trichuridae > Trichuris > Trichuris muris. Next base: position 11,483,383 of record CBXJ02000086.1, read on the forward strand.
TCTGCTTTTCATTCATATGCCTTTCTTGGACGTTTCTTTTCTCAATTTCTGAAAGTTAATTTGATTTGCGGTGCCTTGTAATGGGGACGCTGCACTGAAGCATGATTTAAAAATAAGTCTATTGTAGTTCGACCGAATAGAATCGGTCAATGCCAAACATTTGCTCAACGTTGTTTAGCTGGGCCCCTTTTGACAAGTCGGAGCCTATATACTACATTGTTACTTTTACATATGTGTATACATATTTTTTCGAGCAACATTGGTCACACAATGACGAGGAAGCGGCCAACTCTGGCTTGCTCATGTTCTTGTACCTGCCTAAGTTGTTTTCCACTTTGTACTCTCCTTTGCTCTTCAATCATTCCAGGCTTCTTCGCGAAGGTAAGCAGGTCTGAAAGGAGTGCATGCCTAAACGAAGCAAAGGAAGGTCGTTGGTGCGGCTGCGGTGACTGCAGCGCCGTACAGTAGTTTTACGCACTCATGTATAGCCTTAGCTGTTCATGTCCCATTTAAATCCGGGCTCTTCGGAATCCGCTTGTTGTTGCTTCGTTTTACATCTCGGAATGTTAGGACATCGGCCCTCCTCTTGACTGTCATTTCACTTTCGGACGTCATCATCTGTCACTAATTAATGACGTCGAAATGACTGTACATGGTTTCTTCTTTCTTGTTCGCACTGAAATGCATTCAACCGCGCTGGAAAAAGATTACCTTTACTTTGTCCAGTTTCTGTTCAAATTATTGTACCCATTTTACTTGGACTTTTGTCATCCAGTTTACGCTTTATTAAATATTGGCATTGTTGTTGCATCCTCCATCCCATGCGATTGAATGCGGTCGCCTAACAACGTGGCAGCGCACGAAGGGGAAACTTTTCAAAGGAAAAAGAAAATAATTGGAAAGCAACTAAGAAAGATACTGTTTCTATGAAAGGGCGTGTTAGTTCTCATAACTGCAAATTACTTACGGAGTATTTCAACCCGTTGTTGAAAGAAGCAACTTTTATTGCGTAGCTTTTGGGAAGCAAAATTTTACCATCCTCAGCGCTGAGGATGGGAAAATTTTGATCATTAATAATTAAACAGCACTTTTTGTAGTCACTCCCAGGTTCTGTCCTATTAAAAGTGGCTTCTTGGTAACACACAGCTAATACGGTTCGGAGAACAGAATCAAGCGTGCAAATACCCAACAAAGCTATGACACCACACAGTATTTAAAGATAGAACGTTAAACAACTGGTAGCGTAGCTTCCTGCTTAGAATGGAACTGATTGATCCTAAACATTCAATTGCAATTACTGTGGCGACAGATGGCTCAGTGGTGCGTAAGAGCTGGTGGTTCTCCAACTTGATGCACAAACCATTAGCAGAGCAAACACTGTTACGCAGGCGACAGTAGTAGTCAATTCCAAAAGTCTTGTGGAAACTATCGTTTTACGCGGTGTTCCAAAACTCTTACCGCAGTCCAAAAAGGAACCCTTTTTATTACCACAAGGAAGGACAAACGAGTGGACATGCTTAAACGCAGCGCATCTATTTGGAACACTTCCTATAATAAAATGTGCTACGCACTAGCGAACCTACGCACTTTAAACCGCAACAAGAATATGAACAGTCATTAACTCAACGAATTAATGCGGGCAGTGGGAATGAAATGCTCGACAGAAATGGGGAATTTTACCGTGAAATGGAGCCTATGTGACCATTGCAATATTCGAGTAGGCACAATAATTTAAATCTTATAGGAACAGAACCTACTTAAAGGCCTAATTTCTGACCAAAAGTTCTAAGCAGACGAATACAAAGCAAATAATCCCGTGCACACATACAGTATTATTTGATCATCAAGATTGTCTGTTCTCGGCATCGTATTGTAAAATCATTGCATGCGGAATGTGATGGACTGGTGCGTAGTCTCTTGTGTCGTCTGCGTTGGTTCTGAGCATGTATTGCGCTATTCAGGTAGCAGTGAATCACTCTTCATTTCTTAGGTGAACCTTTGTTGTTCGTCATAGTGTCGCTAGTTACAGTAAACAAAGCTGAACAGGGAAGTTCTATTCGTTCAGGTAATGCCGCCAAGCAAACTAAGAAAACATCACGTCACTTCTCGCGCGTGCAATAATGTTTTAAGTGAACTCTGCAGTTGCGGAACCAAGCTTAATCTTACTGGCCAATCATATCTAATGCCTTACGTTTAACATCTCGTAGGTATCTAACGGCTAAACAATTTCCAGTTTCGCGGATTATAAGAGCCGAACGACGACTACGACTATTACGCTGCCCACTTTGGTAAGACAACCACTGAAAGTTCTGCCATAGCAAAAAAAGACTTTTTCAGAGTAACGTCTGCTGGCAGATATGGAAGAACCCACTCAACCCTATTTGCTCATTGATTCCAACCTGAGGTTACCTGTGGCCATTGGATTTAACTACCCGTTGTTTAGAAATGGAGATAACTCGCGGAAAAATGGAAGGGCTGTTTATACAGTAGCTCATGTTCTTGTTCCGGTTAATTTGCTCGTTTGTGTTGCTGTGAATTCAGAGTGTGAAACTTTAGGGTTACACAACAATCGAAGGCGTGAAGCTCAGAAAGCATAGAAACGTATTTTGGAAAGATGACGACTGCATAACTTTGCCCTTCTCGTCTCTCGCGCAGTTTCTGAAAGGGCTTCCTACCTATCAGCAAATGGTGGAGCTCGAAGGTGCTGCCTCGTTGTTTGATATCAGGAAAATACATTTGTAGATGTCCGTTCATACTTTGGATTTGGACTAACGGCAGAAGCCTCACCACCGCAATGTAGTAATTGTAATTGTATTTTCGACAGTTCCCGTAATATTCACTGAAGCAACTGACTGATCGAGCTTGACACAGCTATTCGTCAAGTGTCTGAATGTTCACGCATATGTATTTTGAGTTTATGAAAGTTTCACCAGTTGTCATTCCTTTATTAAATTTCAGTATTCAGTACGCCTGTAATCCTGCAACGAAGGTTCAGCCCGGTGGAAAGGTAATGAAAAACTGAAACCCAGAAAGGACACAGTCACCACAAAGACAGACAACGACGGTTATTAGATTGGGTTGTTTACTTGCAGAAAATTTTCGACGTCTTAACTAATACCCCTCTGACTGACTCGAACCCTCTCCTTAATGCTAGGGAGGTACTGCTAAGCATCACTTACACTTTCATTAACGAAACAACCGTGAGCTGTCAAGAATATCTACCATCCTCTTCACAGTCAGTTCGCAATGCATTGAGCTGTGTGGTCCACTGCCACAACAGATGTTCCACTGAAACAGATTATGTGGAAAATAAACAGTGCTACATCATGACTTCTCTCCCATCTCGTAAGCGTCGTAAATCAGCAAAATCTCACGTGCAAAAACATGTGAAGACCTTCTTTGAAGGTAAAGATGCCCAAAGTTGCCGTTGCCGCAATCGCTGACGATGGAACAAGTCAGTTTCGAAACGCTAAGAAAATATTAATTGCATGTTTAAAGTGTCCACTTAAGATTGGGAGTTTTCTGGGGGGTCTTCTATGAGGCACTACGGGTTTTTTGTACGGAATGTGCCCGTTTGGAATGTTAGACACGTTTGACTTCCAAACGGTCACAAGCCGTACAGGAAACCCATCCTGTCTTTTTTTTACTCATAAACCGATTTTCACTACCGGGCAAAGAATTCATTATTGACTACAGACATGCTCAACAATGGGCAAACGGTGAAAATTTGCACACTACCTCCACTGAATTACAGATACGCATTACAAAAACTTCTGTCTTCAAAAAAATATGCGTAATGAATGACAGTGTTGCATTGCAGCAACGATGCGCAGGCTAACAATATTTGAAGCATTATACTTTGATAAATGAAACAACATGAGAGTCCAGGCGTAGCCGGTGCCACCTTGCTTAAAACCATGCACCAATATGTCCCACAACCTGAAAAACTCACATTGGAACAGGTATGTTCCGGAAACCCAGCAAAACTGAACATTCAGTATTGTTCCTGTTTCTGCTGTTAATCAATCGCACGTTCACTGACTGACAGAGCATTTGTTGTGTGGTAACATGCTTACTGAACATTAATGATTAATATTAATACATTCACCACAGTAGTCAATAATTTCAAGATGAAATTCCACCTGCGCCATATGAAAAATTCAGCGTCCAAGTGCATATCTTTTCCATTGAATAAATTGTGCGTATGCGAATTTCATCTGTAAGCTAAATGTTATCATAAGATTCTGCCGACTGGCCATACAATCTTGCCCGTGTCCCGCTGAATATGGGTTATGAGTAGCCCCGAAAGCTTCGGGTAATAAATTTTTGGACATCAAAACCGGTGCAAAGTCGTTTGAAAAAAGGTGATGTACTGCAACTCCATTACTGAACACCAAATTTTCAACACTTGACCGTATATTTGAAGTATTCACGGCTTGTGCCCTTTCTTGCGTATTCGTAGTGCCTGAAATTAACGGAAACAACGCCCTACCAACGGATGGATGGGCAGTTATTAGGAAAAGATCAGAACACTGTAGAAAACTTACGGAGCTTTCGGAACGATCTTGTTCCGTCGTCAGCGATTTATTGGTTGTGTAAGGGAATCCCGATCTCGATGGGTATATATATATATATATATATATATATATATATATGTTAAGTCAGGTGATTTGTTTGTATGGTGGATTTGCTTTTGCAACAAAAGCAAATGTTGCACCATACAAACTAATCACCTGACCCAGCCTATATATATACCCATCGAGATCGGGATTCCCTTACACAACCAATAAATCGCTGACGACGAAACAAGATCGTTCTGGAAGCTCCGAAAGGTTTCCACAGTGCTCTGATTTTTTCCTAATAACTGCCCATCCATCCGTTGGTAGGACGTTGTTTTCGTTAATTTCAGACACTACGAATACGCAAGAACGGGCACAAGCCGTGAATACTTCAAACATGCCAAGACCCGTTACGAGACGCCTGATTTTCACTTATATATATATATATATATATATATATATATATATATATATATATATTGATGTTTGTCACGGATTTTTCCCGTTTTTTAAGTATATGTAAGTATACTGAAGCGATCTCCCTACCAGCAGATGGATGAGAGTGGTTATTAGAAAGAACGCAAACAGCACACGTACGCACGGAGAGCCTCCACCACCACCGCTGACGACGGAACTCGAGCGTTCCGAAATATACGGTTACATACAGTTGCGTACGTGTGCTGTTTGCGTTCTTTCTAATAACCACTCTCATCCATCTGCTGGTAGGGAGATCGCTTCAGTATACTTACAGATACTTAAAAAACGGGAAAAATCCGTGACAACCATCAATGAAGATCCACATACCCGTTACAAGACATCCAGTCTTCACATATATATATATATATATATATATATATATATATGTTTGTAACGGGCTCGTCGATATGAACGAATTGAGAAGTCAGGGAAAAATTCTACCCGTTGCTTGAAGCCACGTTCATGGAAAAGAGTTTATTTCCAAAAACGAACAGTGGCGCACGATGGTCAAAAACGTAGCTTTCAGGTCATCTTAGACTCGTCCTCAGCGCGGTCTGTGCTCGGCCCTCCCCCAGGTTTGGCTTTCAGGGAGGGTCCCACCACTCAGCGAAGCCACAGTGGAGCCCGTCAGATCAATCTAGATCCATCGGGGCTGGTTCCACTGTGGCCGGCCGGGTGTCGGAGCCTTCTCCCTTACCGACCATCCCCGGAGGAGGCACGTTGTCCAAGTCGGGATGGTCGGTAAGGGAGAAGGCTCCGACACCCGGCCGGCCACAGTGGAACCAGCCCCGATGGATTAGATTGATCTGACGGGCTCCACTGTGGATTCGCTGAGTGGAGGGACCCTCCCTGAAAGCCAAACCTGGGGGAGGGCCGAGGACAGACCGCGCTGAGGACGGGTCTAGGATGACCTGAAAGCTACGCTTTTGACCATCGTGCGCCACTGTTCCTTTTTGGAAATAAATTTTTTCCATGAACGTGGCTTCAAACAACGGGTAGAATTTTTCCGTGACTTCTCAATTCGTTCATATATATATATATATATATATATATATATATATATATATATATATATATATATATATATATATATATATATATATATATATATATATACGGTCAAGTATATAACATACAATCGCCGTTGAACCGCCACTGGGGACGGTCAGTATGGCAGTTGCACTGAAACCTGGCCGAACTCGGAGGGAATCTGCCCTGAGGGACCAAGTTTGATCCGACCACCCCCCACCGCTGTTTGGCTAGGTGGAGAAGCTTCTCCTGAAAGCCAGACCTGGTAGGTGGCCAACAAGAAACCTGCGCTGACGACGAGCCAAGGTTCGGCTCGAAAGCTTCGCCATGCTTTTTGTTTTTCATTTTCATGAAATAAAAGCTTTACCATCATTTCGTGAAAATGATAACCTCAACGGGAGAGCAGTCCGTGATTTTTTCCATCAAACTGTTGAACCCCGTTACCAGACCTATCCATATTAATCAATGTCTTAACAAATAGTTGCCAGTTTATTAAATAGTTCCATCTGAATTTTGGTCATATTCTGGCTTTCCCGTTTCTTGATGATATCCGTAGTAAATCTGCTAATGCTCTACCAGCGGATGCATGGGCGCTTATTAGAAATATCGCAGGTCAAAACTCATACCGCAGCTTACGGAACGCCTTGGCTCCGTCGTCAGCGATCTGGCATACATATGCATGAACATTTAGATACTTGACGAATAGCTGTGTCAAGCCGTTAGCAATTTTGCCAGATCGCTGACGACGGAACCAGGGCATTCCGAAAGCTACGATAGGAGTTTTGCCTGTGCTATTTTTAATAAGCGCCCATCCATCCGCTGGCAGGACATTAGCTGATTTATTACAGATATCATCAAAAAACGGGAAAGCTGGAATACGGCCAACATAAATATGAACTCCGTTACCAAGCATCTAGTGTTCAAACAGTTCCATCTGAGCTCGTAATCCAGTACTTAAAACCATGTGTTGTTGTGCAGGCAAACTAAGGAGCAAAGTGACTGGCAAATGTTCTCACTTCTTCAGTTCCTGACGCCATCATTACTTTTTGGTTGAGACGACTGTTCGGTCAAAGTAAACATTGGACACATTTAACTTAGTTATTGATGTAGAAGACGGAATGCATTGTAACGGGACGTTCAATTGGCATATCCGCTGATTTCCACGGCGAATCCGTTTGAACGAGCTAAAATGTTGAATAAAGGATTTTTAACGGGTTTTGGTAGCATTGTATACAGGGACGGCAGAATAACCAGTATACGGGTTATTCTGCCGTCCCTGTATACAAAGAGCTACAATGTTTATATAATTAACTAAAAAGAAACCTCACCAGTCGCGGGTGGGTTGATTTATTGGTAAAATTGCGAGAAACAGTAACGTACGGTCGGAGCATTCGGGGCGCTTTAGTCCCGTCGTCAGCGAAAGGATGAGACCCTTCTACCTTTCGCTGACAGATTTCTTCCTTTCGCTGACCACGTGACTAGAGCGTCCCGAAAGCTCCGACCGTGCACTACTGTTTCTCGCAATTTTACCAATGAATCAACCCACCCTTGACTGGTGAGGTTCATTTTGTTTAGTTATAGAAACATCGTAGTGCGTTCAAACGGGTTCACCGTGGCAATCAACGGACATGCTAGTTATTGATGTATCCCTAAATGGTCCCACCCTTCTGTGATGCGAAGTCGTAAAACAGGTCATTGAACAATGAAAAGTCACGCGACAATCTTGTTTAGCTGGCCAGTCTTTATGTGTGAAAGGACATGCAAAGCTGCTTATTATTAATGCATATTTATCTTACGCAACGCTATTGTTATGATGCATACAATGCTGCGAGTTTTATTTCTGCTGTTGCCCTGGTCTAATGGTGAACTTATTTTCACGCACGTGGTGAGTCATATTGCAATTATTATAGCATTAATCCTAACGTGGTGCAATTCCATTTCTTACATAGGTGTACAGGGAAGACCTTGAGGCTGGAACTAAACGAGCAAAATAAAATAACTTTGCACTCTATATCAAGTAAAGCTTACTAAACAGTAGGAATAAGGAAGATTTATTAGAATGGGCCATCGATAGACATCTTCTCAGGGTCGAAGAAAATGCTTGCGGTCTGAGTAAAGTTCTTGAAAAAGTAACATTGATTATATTACCTCGTCGTCAAATTAGCAAACTTTCTGTTCAGGGGCTGTCGACATGAATTCACTTTTCAAACGTGTCGAGCCGTTAAGTAGTAAATCGTCAGGTAAATGCCTGCTCATTGGATCGAAGGAATGTGCTCAAAAATCTCAGTGATATGAAAATCAATGTCCTTCCCCATTTTTATAATTGAATAACCCCGGGGAGCCTGGAAGGTATTTTGATATGTTTAGGATATGCTGCTCAACTGCCTGATTTGAATGACGGCGCGCAGTAGACCTTGGCCTATTTGGAAATAACTATGGCATATTTCACATTCGAAGTAGCTTTTCTTATGTCCAGTCAGACTTAAGTCACACATACACCATTTAACTCGTGCCAATTTTCAATAATACCTATAATAGTAATGATTATCTGTTGTCAACATTAAACAGTTTCACGTAATTTTGATTTGACGAAAAAATATACTCATAACAAATTGGCTTGAACAAAAGTGACATATTTGTCGTCTTTTAAATCACTGGCCAATCGTTGTCTACGTCAGTTTATAGCGCTATTAAAAAATCGCGCCAATAAACAACACAACAATCTTGCCATGAATACTAGGGCTAATGATTGATTTCAGCACCCTATATATGATTGAAAACAGGAGCTTTTGTAACGGTGTAATTAAACATGATATGATGGTACGACGATCACCGTTTGATAGAATTTTATTATAAAAGTCACTGTAGCTTTTGAGACCGACCGCGTCCAGTCTTCGGGACCGACCGATTATTAGCCGCTGAAGGCGGGACGTGGTCGGTCCCGAAAGCTACGGTGACATTTATAATAAAATTCTATCAAACGGTGATCGTCGTACCATCATATCACCCTACACACACACACACATATATATATATATATATATATATATATATATATATATATATATATTATATATATTATATATATATATATATATATATATATATATATATATATATATATATATATATATATATATATATACCAAACATCTGTGTCACACACACACACACACACATGAAAAATACTGTTGACCTTCGTTCGATCAGTAGTAATTTCGCCTTTGCTTTGAGACGGAGTGAAGCAAGCTAAGGTTTCGCCACGCTATACTTATGCTTTTTACTATGGAGAGGAAGCAGCAAGAGCATAAGATTTTTGTGCGCCATATCAGGTTTAGGATTTTTGTGAACAACTATGTATGCTACGTGTAGCTGTCATGTGTAAAATCGTAATTTCAATGTTTACGACCGACTTGAGCTTAGGTTCAAGCAATATGAACATCTACAGACACTACTCGACGAAACTTCAGCTTAGACGTTTCGATAACTCGCGTTAGCCCTCAGTGCAGACCAGGCGACTATACGCCAAAAATTTAAAGCGACGGTAAAGTTCAAATGTTTAAAAATAGACTCTGTACCGGATGTCAAAAATTGCCATAACTAATCATCGACGGGTTTGCCTTTTGATGTTGTCTAGATCAAAAAGCAAAACTTCCTGTGACAAAACGTTGGTGCAGGTGAAAAGCGGGTCATGGACAATGGTAGTACGAAAATGAGAAACCGCTGGATATATCCACGACAGCGGAAACCCCCACTTCAACGGACAACATTCGAAGCAAAGTGCTCCTCTATGTACGGTGGGATTAAAAAATGATGTCTATTGGTAGTTTCGGAAGACAGGATGTCTTTTAATGGGAGCATAGGTCTTCATGATGTTGTACTTTTCACGGATTTTGTCCCATTGCTTTCTGTACGTGATGAATCTATAAGTAAACTGACACGGTCTCCCTACCAACGGATGGATGAGAGTAGTTATAGGAAGAACACGGTCAGAACACAACGTACGGTTTCTCGGATATTTCGGAACGCTCGAGTTCCGTCCTTAGCGAGCAAGAAGACGGAACTCGAGCGTTCTGAAATATCCGAGAAACCGTACGTTGTGTTCTGACCGTGTTCTTCCTATAACTACTCTCATCCATCCGTTGGTAGGGAGACCGTGTCAGTTTACTTATAGATTCATCACGTACAGAAAGCAATGGGACAAAATCCGTGAAAAGTACAACATCGTCTATTGGTAGTTCCTAAAAGCTGGCCAGATGGGTAGGACCCACATCTACAGCATTCTGGCTGAAAGATTTGCAGACTTAGTGTTCCAGAAGAGGCGGAAACATGCTAGAAAGTAGTCAGGTCATACTGCTACACGACAACACATTGCCCCATGTGAAGGCGGTCGCAAATTATGTGCTTCTGCAACTTGTTTTAAAAAACGCTCAAACGAACGTTGCGCCTCGGATAATCCCGCTTCTAATAAATGCAGCACCAACTCTGTGGGCAGTACTTCGAAATCCTAAACGACTTCCAAAAGCAGCGGATGAAATTCTTTTTTTATCAAAGTTGACTGGCTTCCATCAGGCTGCCTGCAGGTTGTACGTTGCGGTCTAAACTGTTATCAATAAACGCCACTATTGTAATTGATTTTGATCAGTGCATCGGCCCGTGTAAATGTTCCCTGAATTTATTAAGGGACCTAACATTCCGAAGAATGATTATAAAGCATTGTTTCAACTGAAAAGTAAAGCAAACCTGAGAAACCAGGAATTTCGCAATAGTCTTTCCCGCGGTTAAGTTCCACTAAGTCGACTGTAATCCAAATTGTCTTTTGACTTTAACTACGTCAGCTGAAAATGACCTCTTTAAATATCAACTGATCGCGGTAAAAGCGTGATTAAATTTCACAGTCAGCATTACGCCTTCCGACCTGCCGTTGTCCATCACTTTCATAACTTCATCCATACGTATTGTTTAATGCTTCAAAGATTGGGAGTTTTGTAGCGGTGCAGTTTGAGATGACTTCTTTTCTAATTAATGGTGCAGAGAATCAACCGGTGCGCAGGGTCGCCCACCAGTCCTCATAGTACACGATTATGGTTTTCTCTGCTGTTGAGGACAAAAACATGAGCTGTTCTGAAGACTCCGGAAGAGAATGTAAATAAAAACTATTCATAATAATGGGATGCAGTTGTTAAAACAAGTCATATTTAATATTTGGTAAAGCTAAGCTGAAATGACACTGCCTCTGCAAATGGAGACAGAATAGCACTATTCGTCTTCCGTAGTACTAGTATAATATTTATTTCCATTGTTTTCACACAGTTACAACGTTCATTAAGCAAAAAGTGACTCATAACTATTAATACTGATTATACATCATAGGTGCGCATTTAGAGAAACATGATTTGCGTAGCGCGATATCAGATTAAGAGCCGTTCTGTCTTTTCAATTGACGTTTTAAGACACCGAACACCACCTGACCAGTTGACTAATATCGTAGGCTGTAAATAGTTTGGTAATATAATTTCCAAGTAGCTATCCTTTCCTCTTGTAAATACGTACTACAAGCAGGTGCAGTAGCACACAAAATTCAAATGAAAATAGATTGACTGATTGCACGGCACCTCGAAAGTACAGCTACCGCGCTTAAAATATTAAAAGTGGCGACAGAACGACCTGCTGATGGTAATTAAAATTTTTAATCCTAACAGTCAATTTGCACATAGTTTGTCAAGTTCATCTCAAATTGAAAAATGCAACAAGTTAAACAGTGAAATCAAACACTGTTGCGTGGGAATTTCATTCAATCAACAAACGCTAAACGGCGAGTTGGTTGTGTATTTGACAAACACAGTATTGTGCAATGTTGAAGATTGGGTGTTTTATGGTGGGTCTTCTGTAAGGCATGATCGGCTTCTTGTACGGGGTGTTCACGCTTGCAAGTTAAACATGTCTGAAAATATATCAGCAGCAACGTCCTACCAGGGGATGGATGGGCAGTTATTAGGAAAATTTTTTTCACGACACTGTGAACCTTTTGCAACTTTCGGAACTACCTTGTTCCGTCTTCAGCGATTACGATCAACATTACCATTCGTTGAAGACGGAACAAGGTATCTCCGAAGGCTGCGAAAGGTTCACACTGTCGTGAAAAATATTTGCCTAACCGTCCATCCATTCCCTGGTAGGACGTTGTTGCCGATATGCTTTCAGATGCGCTTGACTTTCAAACGGGCACAAACCATACATGAAACCCATCACGCTTAATATTGAGCAATTTGCGAAAGCTCGCCTAAGCGCTTCAACTTGGAAAACTAAGAAGAGATCATATAGACTGTAAATCTTCTCAGAATTCAATTGCACTTACGATACAGGATGTGGATGCTTGATGCAGACGGAGAATAGCTACACGAGGGTCAGTAGTGCTACAGGTAAATTTTAGACTTCCGCTCAGTATATCAGCCATGTTAATACAGCATACTCTTCCAATGCACAATTATCCTTTCCCGTTTGCTAAATTCAGTTTGCTAAAAATAAGTCGGATAAATCTACTTGCTCCGGATTCTTCTGCTAAATGTTTTGTCATTTCGTTTGTCCGTTTGAACATCGCTGAGTAGTGACACAGTTAACAAATAGGAACTTCCACCAGATGGTTCAAATTCTTTTCCATATTTCGGTACAGCAAACATTCCCAACCATCTACTATGCGCGAACATTTTTGAAAAGTAATACGTGAATGACACATTATTACAATGAATGCAACAAGGTATTAAACGACAAAAGATTGCCAATTATTTTCGAGTGTACTATTTGTAAACAAACTTTCAGCTGTACCGACACGGTGATCGCACGCCTGTGGCCACTTATCCAAACGATCCCTATCAAGAAGACGCCTGGCCGAATGGCTTCAAACAACTGACGCAGGTATTGCTTGTACTCAGAATGCATTGGCGATCAGTAGGGGTGTCTTAAATTTAAATCTTGGGTAAACGATTTGAATACTAACAGATGTATTGCTCAAGAAAGTCAGCAAGTCATTTGTCTGCTAAACGGACATTTCTGCGGTGAACACTGCACTTCAAACAGGCGGCACGTCAACTTTTTTTCGTTTCTTGCTGAATTCCAATTCTTTAATAAAATATTAAATTAAAGAAAATTTTCCCTACTTACAGAAAGGATGCCAACAGCAGCATGAATTAGGAGAATACCTACGTCGAACGTACGGCGGTTTTCTTGACGAAAGCTACAATGCCGCTCAGGTGAGCAATGTACAGTTTAATCCGGCTGCTAAGTTCACATATAATTTATTAACAGATTTACGTTCGATCTACTGATTATGACCGCACATTGGCTAGCGCTGCATGCAACTTAGCTGGCCTTTTTCCTCCGGCAGGAAGTCAGGTGTGGAATAGTGAAATTAAATGGCAGCCAGTACCCATACATACCGTTAGCGTGGAAAATGATTACGTAAATATTTAGCACTGCAATTTTTGTGCGTACTTACCAAAAGACTTCTTTGTATACAGCTGCTGAAGGTCGGTCATGAATGCCCAGCCTTTGATGCTATGCTCAAAGATGCACACGATCGTTTTGTTGCAAACTTGTATAAAGGATATGACACATTTTTTCAATTCCTCAAAAATGTCACTGGAGTGAAGGTTGTAGACTCGGCTAGCGTAAAAAGGATAGCAACTGCTTTGCAATTGGAAGCAAGTGCGGGCTTTGACTTACCTGCGTGGACGCAACAAGTTTGGCTTGATCCAAATGACTTACAAACCAAGACCGCGCTTCAACTCGTGACGCAGCTAAGAGTATCCAAAGCGTCTTCGCTTGGTAATATACCAGATGAAAGCTGGGTTCACTCAGGTACGCAAGATGGGACGTCACAAAACCATTCTGGCAACGAATTTCAGGAATATTAGTAGGAACAATTGTGAACAATATGAAGTCAAAGCTGGCGGATGAAAACAGCAGACCTACCAAAATGGTTATGTATTCAGCGGTATGACCTTCTCGTTCACACGATGCAACCGCTTACGGAAAGAATTTGTAGCATGACGGCACTTTAGTTGCCCTGATGCAAGCTTTAAACATTTTCGATGGGATTACTCCTCCTTTTGCCGCCTGTCTGATGATTGAACTACATACAACGGCAATGGGCAATAATTCCGTTCGCATACTATATCGAACAGACCCGAACAAAGAGCCGCTTTTGCTGACTATTCCAGAATGTTCTTCTTGGTGTCCGCTAGAAAAGTTCGAACAACTCCTTGATAAAGTTGCCTTTTACGATGAAGAACAGAGACGAATGACATGCAACATCGATTAGAGGTATTCAATATCTTGCAATACATTCTCGCTATATATGAATGCTCACTGTTCACGTTTCCTTTTAAAATTAGAAATAATGAACTGGAATGAGAATCCATGCATCATACATCCACGAAATTGGCAAAGAATTAAACAACCCTTGGTTTTTGCTTTTCCTGTAGTTCAACTGCCATTACGAAATTGCACTGCTGCATCACCGTGCATACAAAATGGTGTCAACTGCCTTCACTTGTATCGCTTTACTGTTCTGTACCCGATAAATTTAAAATTCTGAGAATGACAAGTTGTCAGAAATTCCTCCTGCAACTTACAACTTTCCATGGTACATAGATTTAAAAAATATGTTCGCCTTTTGGTAGAAAGTCTTATCAGGAACGTATTTCTTTCACATGCACTAGTTGGTTTGAAAAGAAATTTTGAGCACCCATCCGAATTTGCAGATTTTCGGTAATCTTTGTTTTCAAGTGGTTGTCTATCCTCAAAACGAAGGTACCTAAGAATGGGAATGGCCGACATTCCTGCTTTTGCAGTGCAAGTGCGGTAAGGTCCAAGAAAATACGACTGACATGGTATTCTTCTCTTCACGACTTTCTCCCGTTTGTCGTCTGTACTCTGTAATAAAGTAACACGTGCCCTACCAACGAATGGATGAGCAGGTTATTAAAAGATGTACAGGGAACGAGTCACTTAGATGTTTTTTCGAAGCTTTCGGAACCGTCTGTTTCCGTCGTCAGCGAAAGGAAGAAGTAGGTGTTTACTCCATGATGCTATATAGGTACGCAATGGGGGTTAAGGTGGGATTAGCTCGGTCTGGTGCAGCATCTGGTTTTATTGATAGCTGCATTCCATACCTCGCTAACTTCCACACCTCTGTCGCGATTGATGGTACAATTGTTGCGAATGAACAAAGATTTCTTAATCCGTCGCAGGTGCACACTGCTCTCATGGTAGATTATCTGCGGACGGAGGTCTTCGGCGCAATGAATGACGTGCTCCGTGACCGCGGAAGCTTTGAGGGCTTCCTCCATGATCTTTTGTGGATCGCGGGATTGCGGTCGACCACGTTGCCTGGCCTGGACAATCTGCCCATTCTACGGTACACTGCCCAAATTACTTCGCATGGTTGTCCATAAGACCTCGGTCTTGGTCCTAGGCTTAGGCTTACGCTTAAGTTGCTTGCAATAATTTGCCCTCACTGTGTTGTAATTTGAAAAAAATACTGTAAAAGCGGTAGGTACAACACCTGCCTTTGTTATTGTTCTCACTGCTTGGAAAAGAGTAAGGATCAGCAACGGACCAGTAACATATTTGGTAATGTGAATCTTTGAAACCAATTGGCAACATTTTATTGCTCATCTTGAAAAGACTTGATTAACTGTTAATATTGTTTAGTGAGTGCACAGGTATTCTTAGAAGATCTGGACTAGCTCGTAGTTGGGTGATTTATGTGCTAACCAATCGGCAGTGAAAATACGACGAATAGTAAGTTCGACCTTATGGAATAGGATATTCTTCTCTGCGTCGTTATAAGTTGTCTGACTGACAAACTACGATTGAAAAGTTCTTCTGCGCAAAGAGCTGAATTGCTATTTTTCATGTGCATCTACTTGGCCATACGCTGGTATTAAAAACTTTTAATTCAGTAGCGTATGTTTTACCGTTCGCTGCCACAAAATTTGATTATGCCTTCCCTGCTTAATAGGTGTGCATTAATAATTAACAACAGTATCATAAGCGAATTGGTCAATTTTAAAACGACCAACTTTAATCTTACCGGTCAGGGACGCTAATTTCCGTATATTTGAACTTCTTGTACCAATGTACACTTCAATGCTTTCCAGCATCGCAGATTAGAGAAGCTGAACGACGACGCTCTGGACTCCGTTCAGCTAACTATTGTTCGGCACGTCAAAAGTGTGCTTTCTGAGTAGTCGCTGCTATAGACATACGGAAGGACACGCCAAACCCTATTTGGTTATTGATCCCAACCTGAAATTACCGGTGACCATTAGATTTAACTACCCGTTGTTTAAAAATGGAGAGAACGCGTAGAAATGGAAGAGTTGTTTTTAAAATAGCTCGCGTTATTGCTCCGGTTTATTTGCTCGTTTGTGTTGCTGCTAATTCTGCGTGTCAAACTTTAGGGCAGTGGTTCCCAACGGGAATCCTGGAGAAGGAACAGGGGGCCTGGAAGGCGAGGGGTCCCTGCAAGGTGAATGGGTCCCTGGGAGAGCCTTGACAAGTCACTGTGATGTGGTAATGGTAGGTCACTGAGCGCTAGGAAGTTCAGGAAGAGGGTAAAAGGCGATACGGTTTCAGTGATTTCATGCAGGACGCGAAACAAACAATGTTTTCGTTCGTCCGAGTGTTCATGGAGCTGCGAACTCGTCAGGAGTCGTGGACTTCTCGTTTTGTGATACTTTGTGACAATGCTTCCATCAAATTTTGTTTCTTTGTTTCTCTTTCCAAAAGTCAGAATCTGATTCCACATTACTCAAATTTGACAAGCACTATTATTGACCAACGCCTTCAGTCCGTAAGAAAGCCCCTTACGTAGGAATTCGCTTATGTTTGCAGAACTGTTGGACGACTTTGCCCTATTTGGTGTTCCATTAGGGAAATCCCAATGGTGACAAGTTCAATGCTTCATTCTGCGCTAAATGTTGACCATTGCTCAAATACCTGTTCAACCAAGTTTACTATGAAGTCACTCCCAAAAAGCACAAAAACCTGTACGGAATGTAACGGGACAATAAGGACGGTTGTAAACAGTTGGTGGGGGCCACAGGATGATTGTCAGCAATGAAAGGGGTCCCTAGCACCAAAAAGGTTGGGAAACTCTGCTTTAGGGTTACAAAACAATCGAAGGCGTGGAGCTCAGAAAGCACAGAAACGTGTTTTGGAATGATGACGACTGCCTAATTGTGCACTTCGCTTCTCTTACGCAATTCCAGCAGAAGCCGCCCGTCTACCAGCAAATAATAAAGGTTAGTGAACATTGCTCGCATCTCATGCATTCAAATACATGCATTTCCAGGACAACAATCGTATTTAAGATTATGAAGCCTGAGGGCCTATCAACGTGACAAGATGTTTGAAATCGTCTTTTCAGTAATTTCTATGACGTTCGCTTGAACAGCGCGCTTACTCAGAGCAGTCGTTTAGGATGTGAACCTGAAAATTAAATGCTATTGAATACTTACGCGTATGTTTTTATGCACACTATCTGCATGGAAAATGATCATATGAGCGAATTTTCGCTGTCAATTGGATGTCGATTTTGAGTCGCTATAGCTGACCCATAAGGGAAACATATAATATTACAAGTTTTAATTGAATGCACGTACACCCAACGTAGCGGAGCCGTTAAGAATCCGGACATTCCAAATCCTGACGGATGAATACGATATTGTGTTCGCTGCTGCTAAGGTGCTGTGCCGTACTTGACCAATTAAAATACTATGTTTATGGTGAACCCCCTGATTAGACTTGGGTCTAGGCGTAGTTTCAATTTTCCCATACGTTCTTCGTGGTCTTCTTTCCTATCTGCCGGACACCCTCCAGTTACCCAAAACTTAGCTGCTGCATTTCACTTATGTTTCCGCTTATGCTTACGGACCGCTGAACCTGCCATGCGATAAACAATTTTGTGATCGTTGCGGTATGGCGAGCGATGCATGCATAATAATGTCAAGTTGTTAAAAGAAACCACATGAAAGCACAACGTCACTGATCACAGGATATTCGGTCTTACGCGCGCAACTATTAATCTTGCAATGCTAAGTCTTCTTCCGATTGTTGCCCTTTTAAAATGGTGAGCTTATTTTCGCGCGCGTTGAATCTCGCTGTACTTTTCATTGACGCTAACAAGGTGCTATTTCATTCCTCACATAAATGCGCAAGAAGAACAGCTCGAGACTGGAGCTGACCTGGCAAAATGACTTAGTATGCAGTGTGAAAAGATATATCACTAACAATGTGATGATGCGCCAAGATGACATATTAACATGCAAAGTGACACATCTTAGTGTCAGTTTGCATGTTAAATATATTAATACGTGCATACTTGTTATTCTGCTTTTTCACGGAAATGTATGTACACGCCGAGCGCTTATAGGAGACAGCGCTGCAACCTCCAAACTGCAAAGGTTATTTACACTGGAGTAAGTAACCAGCACCTAGAATAAAGCCCGGTAATTATTAAGCGCATCTGTGCGTTTACAAACAGTGCAATGCGGACATGTTGAAGTTAAGCTCACAATTCACTGACACCAACTGTGCAACGATTGTTATGCAACTTAATAAAGTAAAATAAGTAAATCAACGCTACAGTAACGAACATTCAACGAATCGGCTTTTTCTTTGCAAATTAAACAGTGGATGATTCACAGGCAGGATCTGACATAAAAGTTTGCAGGCAGCGGGCTTACTGTAAGGATAAGCCTGCTTCGGCGTCTTTTTAGAAATGGGCCCCTAGAGATTGCAGTAGGCAATGTTATCATCGCCGGCTTATTGCACGATAACAGAGACGCTTCCGATCAACGGCAACTCGGTAACATTACCTCTTTTATCAATACACCCCGGTTTTTCGGACTCGCGCAGCTACAATGACGAGCTTATCGATGATCGCCAGGAATTGCCGCGAGCGCAGTGTCCCATGGGTGATTTGAGCTTTTACCACGGCAGAGTAAAACAGAGAGAACTTAATAAGCGCCTGGTCAGGGCAGGCGACTTCCTTGTGTTTAGCGATGCGGAAAATCACTTTAGACCAACTGTTCTCGTTATGGACACATCCGAAAAGTCAGCTGGAGCATTTGTCATAAAGCAAAATCACTGCAGCTTTTACTTAGACGAAGCGGGCCAAGACGATTCGCTGTATCACACCGTTGAGCATCTGCTGGAATGTTTGAAAAGAAGCGCAACTGTACTGAAGGTGAGCGGAAGGATGGTTCATTAGGAAACCATCGTGTCTATCTATGTTTAGAAGTTTGAGCCGGACGGCATACGGCTGTACGTTTTGGTTAAAGAGGTTATCGAACCCCTTTATGAGGAAATGCATATGATCGGTGCTCGAGGGTTCAACTGGAAAAACTTGCCATATTATCATGGTCACCTACCGGACGATGAACTGAAAAATCAACTGATTTACAATGGCGATTTTCTCTTGCGAAGCGCCAAGGTTCGTCAACACGATCTTGTCATCTCTGTTCGGCGAGACGACCAACTGAAAACGCTGAACATGAAGTTACGAACGGGTCGTAGTCACTACGCGCTGCCTCAGGCAGACGAACTAGAGCCACTGGAAAAAGTAAGCACTGTAGAAGAGTACATAAAGGCTGTAGTGGCTGGCCAGTGCTTAATTGACAACTGTGTCCTCAAGCGACCGATCCTGTGCGTTGGCGAACGTAGAAAGCTTCACAGATGTTCAAGGTGCACCGAAACCGTGCCCTCCTTTCCACAAGGTGTTGCAAGAAACGTAATGGTGCCAATATGCTCGCTGCCTTATTACCTTGGTGAGCTGAACATGCCAGCCCTATTTTGGAAAAATCATTTTACGGTGGGTCGTTACGGTCTATGCTTGAACGTGCCAACAAAAACTTTCTGCCTGCTAGTGACTGCCACTGACAAGAATCAGGGCGACATATGCACTGTATTTTTTGACATCGGCAAAACTCAGCAAGGATTGTTTTACATAAAAAAGTGCAACATGAAGGAACACTTCAATCGGATAACCGACTTGGTTGACTATTGCGTAAACAATGGAATCGCACTAAAGGTAAACTCATTTTGCATCGGCTTTCACTCAAAATGCAATGCCAGTTATTCCTTTTCAGAAAAATACCCGGTCCGATTCAGTGAAATTGGTCGAACCAATATTGAGGAAGCACATATTGCTCTTGGAATTATGCGAACATCTGCCGGTATTGTTTTACATTCCAACACGTGAAAATCGTTCAGCTGGACAGATACTTAAAAAAGAGGGCGATTTCATTGTCGAGAAAAACTTTAGCAAAGGCTACACGCTCGTCGCATTGTGGCAAGGAAAGCTGGCGACAATAATGATCGACAAATTCAAGAAAGGTAATCGCTACCAACTACCGCGAGGCCATAGGTCGGAACCAACAGAATGGGCAGACAACTTGCACAGTTTTTTGTATGCACTGATCATCTATGCGCTTCCAATTGATGGGGTGTTATTGAGAAGAATGTTGCGTTTTCCCTAAGAAACGGCCCGCTCATACTGGCATTTCGTCTTACGCGGAAATATGACCACAGCTGCTTTGTTCAGGTCAACAGCCAACGTAATAATGCTTATTTTTGATATACATTAAAACGTTATGCAAAAACAGCATACAGCATGAACACTACAAATCTAGAGCGCACCTAGTGCTCATCATTGTCCAGCAAGACAAACGCAATTGATCTATCGCGCGCTTGTGATTTACAGGTAAGCAACACGGAATAACGTTTACACGGCGTTATTAAAAGACAAGATAAACTTGTGTGGAAGCGAGTAACTCTGTTTACAATAAGACAGTGAAATAGGGAGCATACCTCCAGTGCCCTTTCAGGCTTCTTAGACAACTGGCAAACACGTCCACGTCATGCTTTGCGCCGAATTTGGCAATGCGGGCAATGTCCTAATGTCGGGCGGCAAAACAGGCGATTGCGCATTTTCCAATTCCGTCCAACTGCAATCGCCTTAAGCTTTCGCGCTGCAAAATTGAAGAGAAGAAAAAATTGTATTTCGCCAAACGGTGCACAACTTTCAACAACAGTAATAAAAAGATTAATAACTCAAAAACTAGACCGCTGCTGACTGTTACCAAAGAGCACATGTTGAACGTAAGCTTCGGAAGGTGGTGGCGGTGGTGGTGGTACGGTCTGACCAGAGTTGGAACCGCTAAACGTCGGTGGCAAAGGCGGTGGAGGCACTGAGGTAGAGGTAAAAGGAAAGTTCACTTGATATGGCAAATACCCTTGCGTGGATTGGTACATAAGTGGCGGCGGGAGGGTCGACAATATGTTGATAGGCACCGGAGGTGGAGGCTGTGCAGTTACGGGAACCGATTGGGGAACAATACCGATTCTTCCATCGTGAAGTGAATTTTGAGGCAACTGCATGTTCAAAGAAAAGGACAAGTTTGACATCATTGGAGGAATGGACGCAGTCATTGGGAGAGAAAATCCAGAGGTCACCGGATGTTGCGGCGGCGGTGGTGGAGGAACCACCAAAGTTGGCGGAGGAAGGGGAGGCGGGGGCGGCTGCATTATTGAGGGTGGTTGGGGAGGCAACAAATGATTCGGAGGCGGAACTGGAATTGGAATCGAAACGGCTGCAGGACCAGCCGACGATGTACCTGCTGGTGTCACGCTGGCGCCGGTTTTCACGTCAACCGCATTGCTGTAAACATCCAGAATTTGATGACATATGTCTTAAACAAAGCGGACAATCAGCAAATCAGTATGTTCAACTATTAACCAAATACCTTCCAACAACATGACTTGCAAATTTTCTACGTATCGATCCCACCATTTTTCCTTTGTTCCCTCAGTACGACCGTACCAGTCGACAATTTCGAATTTTTTCAATCGCATAGCCAGATACAATACAGCAATTGCTATAATTTCTGGTTCCCATTGAAGACACAAAGTTGTGCAGAGACTATCATTGGCGAACGTCCACGCGGTCTGCAGAAGCTTTTCAATTTCTGACTTGTCGCCTAAAGAGTAGGAAGGGTAATAGAAATGCAAGGAGAAAGGGCTACCTTTCAGCTCCTTTGCGAACTTTGTAACAAACGGGTGAGGAAGAACGACAAATACATCAAACTTTATGGTTTGAAGTAGTACGCTTTCCAGTGCAACAACTTGCTCCTATTTTGGGTAAATCAGTAATAAAAGCAGAACGCTACGTGGAGACTACCTTCCAGTCTTCGCTGTAACCAGGAGTGCCTAAACATTCCTCGCTGCACCGCAATATATCGCGCAATTTCTTTGGAGTTTCTTCGGCTTTGCCGGCAACCATTATGCAAGTAACCGCTGTAACCTGAACGGAAAAACGACAAGTACTTATTTGGCATTTGAACAGAACTGAAACCTTCATGTCGAACTGCTTCAACGAATAGTACATGTAGAAGTGATGGAAAAGCACCGTGGCTGAAGCAATCATGTCGTAAGGCCTGTCAAAAAACCTGCGTCCTAAAGCCAGCCAGATCAACGTCGTTCAGAGAACTTACAAATTCATTTTGTCCCCTATCTTTCGAATGTAGTCCACTCCGATGCGGCGCAGTTGCGCCTCTTCTTTGCCCTTAATTCCATCCTTAAATGAAGGAGTGTTCTTCAGCTCCTTCTTGTCAAATAACCGTCTGGGCATAATTCAAGCCGGCAAGCGTAACGGCACAACTTGCGGACTCCAATCGATACAGTATGAGAAACCTGCAAATGGTTTAATAGTTTTGTCCGAAATTCATTCCTTCTTACGGAGGGAGCCAGCTGAATTGCTCTCGGATTTATGCAAGTATAGCAGAGTGCCAAATAAGAGCAATTAATGGTAAGGAGCGTAAAACGGAGACAATGCGTGCGCTTTGTTTAACGCAAAATAAACTTAGACCGGTTGCATCGCCTCGTCTTCACCGTAAAATTGGAACGGGTGACCATTTTTTATTATTACGGTTTCAGTCGCAATGTAGCGAGCCCGAACCACAAACTTGCTGAATTGATTACGTGACGACTTTCGCGGTTGCAATGCGCGTAAGCGAAAGGGCCTTAAGAAACGCTACAGCTTAAGTGCCCATGTTAGGTTTGCGGTATTTTGCCGGGTCGTGGTAAAATGACCCCAAATTGCATCGAAAATCACTGAATGCGGGCATTGCAGTGTTTGGTCGTTTTTCGCAGTCGGGTAACATCATCACTGCTGTGCATCGCGAATCATCGCTCTAATACTATATTGTGAGGATCACAAACGGTGGCAACAGTCAAGCGCATATGGAATAATACAGACAGCGCTACTGGTCAGCACCACTTCACAGGAACTTGTGCTGTCTAGCTTCCATTTGATTCTCAGGTTCGACAAAACCTGCGGGTCAATAAGGGCCAATACATCATAGTCACTGTCAGAAGGAGCCACCATGTTTTTAAATAACCCACGACGCCGTAACAAAGACGATTTAATTCCGCGTGATTTACCGTCGTTGCGATTTGTCGTAGCACGTTCTGCTGTAAGTTGAACTTCGCGGGGAAACTGCGACACTTTGCTCTAAGCCAGTGTTTCTCACCGACCCCCTGGCCACCGACCCCTTTTCGGAGCTGTGGCCTCGCCACCGACCCCTGCATGCTGTTACTACTCCAGCGGGGGTTAGAGATTCTCTGCTAACTGTAGAGCGCAGTGGTTCACCCTATTGCCGCTAGAATGACAATCTAACAATCCGATCAAAGTGACAAGGTGTACTCGAAAGCACCGAATTTTTCCTCTTTTTACCCTCCAGTCTTAGAAACCTTTTGAGAACCGTTCGCCGCCGATTTTGCCATGGAGCGGCTGCAGAGGTCCAGAAGCTTCAGTCGTCTGCTGCCCCCAGGGGGGCAGTACCGACCCCTTTGAGCTGCGCCAAGCTATTACTCTGGCTGCCCAACAACGGGGACGAACCCCTGGTTTTGTTCCCATCTGCGAATATTTCCTCTGTTCTGAGGGAACTTGCGCCCAGTTTCGACCCTACACTGTCTAACTGCGGTGCTTAGATTCCTTTTGTAAGACTTCACTCCCAATAACGGGACTACTTTTCCCAACAGTGAGACTTTATTCTCATCTCATCTTCAAGCAGACCCTGTTAAGTCAGCCCCGTCAAGAATCTCATGGGAAGTCACAATAAACTAGAACATTGATGCGGAAATTTTCAAACGTCTGCATCATTTTTAAATAACAGGCCAGCCAGACATGGGAAAACATTTGTGAGAGATTTAATACGCTGCGACGGCGTTTAAGCTTATTACCATCCATCCACCGTAAGTAGCGAAGCTACTATCTCATAAATGACAGATTACGAAGGGCGACTGTCGCAGTCTATGAGTAAATTGACTTACGCGCCAATTACAAGGAACGGAACGGCACAAGTGCAACCTGATGCCTGTCACCATTATCAACAGTAGTTGACAAATCCTGTAAACAGCTGATTTCAGCAAATGCTGACTTTTCGAAAATCAACAGAATGGAACGTCCGCTTAGGCGACAAACGCTTTTAATGCTACTCTTAATGTCGATGGCAATTGTACAGTGAAAAGCTGAAGGGCCTAACTGCGAACCGTTAATGGAAAACACTAGCGGGTGATTCTTGGAAAAATGAAACTGCTCTGTTCCGCTATGAACAAAGCGATAATCAAAGATCTGATCACCAGAAAGAGGGAAAATCGATTTTCAAAAAGGGAAGGATGCAACTGAATCGCAGCTTTACGGAAAGGCTTCCAGGGCATTCAATGGTCGTCAGGTGAGATAGCTCGTCATGGATCTCAAAGTTACATTTAGGAAACTATATGGACACATGAAGGACACGCAAGAGACCAGTCCAACTCGTGACGGAATCCACGTACTTTATCGCTACCAAATCGAGACGCTGAGCAGCAACAACAGGGCGTCCAGCACATTAATCAGCCATGTGTAGTCAACACTTTCGCGAGGAGGAAACTCGTTATCAATAAATTGGCAAAGCGGAAAATAGAAAGGAACGCCGCCAAAGCTGGCAGGAAAATCAAAGATTGGAAGATTCAAATAAACCGTCGGCAGAACTAATGACGCGACGTTGACCACTCAAATCAGCAACCAGTCGTCTAAGCAAAATTGATGAGAACAGATTATTAGCAAGATGGATTAAACTGGTCTACGAAAGCGACAGGTCGACAAAGTTACGATTGGAAAAGTTTATTCTGGCCCGATGCGTCGACTCGGGCCAGCATACGTTTCCCATTTTTACACATGACAGAGGTCGAAGACACGTCATCACAACCTATGCACACAAGGAGGAATAAATTGCATTATCGCACAAATTTGCGTATAGTGGAATAGCCACGTCAGCTGATCAGAAAAGGAGGACTCAGTAGCCGTTGACGCGAAGACAGAAGCGAAAGGTGGCTCAAAGCACTAACGGTACCGAGCGTGCCATGGACGTTAGGCAGCAATCAACCGAGAGGACATTCAAATTTTCAAAGTCGAAAATAATGCGCTTCTACGTCTACGCGTTGCACGGGCTGGCAATGGAAATCTTCTATACGGCAATGTGGGACGTCGCTACGAAGGGCAATCGCCAACTGCATGGAATTACCAGCCTGTGGGCCGCATTCATTTACGGGCTCGCCCTGCTCACCGGAGAACAATTGTATGCCAAAATGCAAAATCGCCACGGCGTACTTTTCCGCGGTCTTGTTTACCTCCTTTGGGCTTACCTGTGGGAATTCAGGTAAGTCGATCGATCTAAAAACATTTCATTATCCGACAGGACAAAAGGGTGCGCTTACGTTAGTAGACAGTTTGCATTACCCGTTGGACAATATTGAAAATAGGGTTCAAGATAACGGGGTGAGATCTCATATTCTTCTTCAGAAACACGGCTTATAAACCCGTTGGTAAAGCTTTATTTATTCTATCGGAGCTTTCGGTGTCATACCTTGCCAAGAGTCTTCAGCGGAACAGTCTATAAAGTCTTGGACCGTTGGACAAACGACTTTAAAGATGGGGTGCTCGTTATGTAGTGGCGAAGTTAACCATGATGTTAGTTCAACCAACACCGTAGACCAATGTCGCTAGATGATAAGTTTCACGAGCTTCTACAAAGTAAACAGACTACGTAAGGAAGAACTGTTGCCGGGATGAAGCACAAACAAGACTGCGTATAGGGAAGGGCACTTGAACATTGCGCTCTGCCATTTCATTTAGGATGACCCGCCTTGAGCATCAAATGATTTTTCATACCCGACAGTGCTTTCCAATTGAAACTTGTTTCGTCAGAGAAGAAACGTACTGCACTAAATACTAACCTACTATTAGCAGCAAAACTTAACGAGTATTTCATAGATATTTCTCCGATTTGCCTAATGGTCGGGACATTGAATCTTCCAATCTTGGCAAATATCGCGAGAAAAACCAATCACAGTCAGTGCCAGGCCAAACAAAGCGCCTTCGCTGACCTGAACGAACTTTGCAGTGATTTGATGAATTAGGGTCACCTGCAGGGTGTAAACCCTTCATAAAAGACAAGTTCAACCCATCAATTAAACAATGGAACAAAGGAGACGCCGACTTTCTCCGCCCGAGTTTTGTTCCCGCTTTTCACTTTAAGAAGTGTACCATTTAGCACCGGACTGCTGCTCCGCCTGTTCAACGCATGCCCGTGGGACTACACGAATCAATTCTACGGAAACGTCATGGGCCTAATCACATTGGAATATGCACCCGTTTGGTTCGTCGCCGGACTGGTCACCGAAGCTTGTCTCGTTAAGAATACGCTGCGTCTTACGTTCACGCCACAGTCAGATTCGAAGAGCAGCTGAACTTCGCTATGAAACGCCCATTCGTCATTCTCTTCGAGTTCGCTAAGAATGTACGGCTTTCACGTCATTCCCACGCGAAAGTTCGCCAATCCCAAATTAACGCCTGCAATAGCCAAACGATAAAGGAAAAGAGACACCGACTCCTTCGTCCAATTTATTTTCTCGGCGAACGTTGCTTAAATCCGGGTGAGTCATGGTAACTAAACCTATTCTTCAACGAAGAAGAAAGGCGTTCTTCTTCTTCTTCGATTGCGTCGTCGTTGGTATTTTCGCCGACATCCGCAGTTGAGCCATCGTCGCTTTCGTTGCCTTCGTCGTATTCGTTGTATAGTTCGGTGACGAAACGCGCCGAGCTGCAATAAGGCAATTCAAAAACAAACAGCGCCAAAGAGCAACCAAACTCTTTCAGTGGATAGGCGTCAAAGGGGAAGAATCCCTCTGATTCTC
The DNA here is from genome assembly GCA_000612645.2 of Trichuris muris. Taxonomy (NCBI): domain Eukaryota; kingdom Metazoa; phylum Nematoda; class Enoplea; order Trichinellida; family Trichuridae; genus Trichuris; species Trichuris muris. The sequence goes on from CBXJ02000086.1 coordinate 11,510,751, forward strand.
GATTGACTTTGGACATTCCCCTGCACACGTTTCGATTTCGTTCAATTATTTCGTGACAGAACGCGAGCTGGTAATTCCTGCAAAATTGTACACTTTAAAACCGGGTGGTCATATCTTAAATGGGCAACATTTTTACCTGGCAACGTTGGCGAAATTCGTAGCAACCCGTTCTTCACAGAACTTCAGCGGGTTTAGTGTACACGCGACTAGCCTGTTCAATTTTAGGGTGCGCAACGCTCGGACACCTGTCAATTGACTCCTGGTAATGATTAAGACAGCAACGTAAAATGCAGAAGTACCGCTCTTTGTCGTGGCAATCTCTTTGCACCGGAACACAACAACGTAAAATACCGCCTGACACATCTCATAGAAAACACTGTGCTGTTGGCGGTGCTGATTCTTTACGTCGTCCTGATTTTTTAAGTACCGATGGAGCCATTTGACCCACAGTGACACCTGACTGACCGCATCGCTGAAACTCATGCGCTCGTAAATGCATGCTGTTATCAATAGAGGCGAACGGCTCACTCTGTCGAAAAGAACTTTGCTCGTGCAACTAAACTGGCTAAGTAACAGCACGCATTGCTTTTAAACGGCAATATGATTTTTGGATCTGTCACGCACGACCATAGAACTTCGGCAAAGTTGTACGCATATTTCTGAAAAATTTTCCAATTAAAGAATAAACGCGAACGGTGGTTCCGCCGTCCTTGAACTGCTCACCTTGTTCAAGCTGCAAAGGTACAGCCAGACGAATGGCACACAACTGCAACCTCGTATAGGTAAGACCACCTGTTGAAAAATGGCGCGAAAAAGATGGTAAGTCACATCCGCGTCGTGTCTGCGAACGTTCCCTTAAACAAATTCTTGCAACATGACAATTTGCACTTCTAACGCGCACCCGCTGAGTCCAAGCACTTGTTTTGCAAATAAACAAACAAATCCGACAAACAGCAGTCCAACTTCTGCGCGAACTCTTCAGCTTCCGTCGCCTTTGAGCGGAGTGCGTCAAAATCATCAATTTCCTGGAAAAATGCCTCGGATAAATATACATATGCATCACATGAACAAGAGACGGTAAATTCAGCACCATATCGAAGACGCCTTTTCCACTTCGAGTCACCTTGTAACTTTCAAGGCCGTACAACGTCTGTAACAATGGACAAAAAAGAATGACGGTAGTGAAGGAAGCACAAAAGACCACTTACGTCCAACTTTGACAATTCTTCAACAACAAGCGATAACAGTTCGAACTTCATGTACGGTAGGTATTCGGAAACGCGCAACAAGTTTCTATTGTAATCTCGAATTTGCACCGTGTGCCGTCGAAGGAAGGGATAACTCGAAGTGAGCATCTTCAACAGTCGATCGCCTAGCCTGACAAAGCGACGCATCTCAACTTAGCTTCACTCATCAAATGTCCATCCTTACATTGGTGAAAACTCATGCAATTCTTGCAACGCAATATGCGCGCGCGTGTATATTCTGTCCTGGGCACTGCCATGCTGCTGGTCATATTGCTCTACTGTTGCAGTCGGTGGTACGTTGTCTGAAAGCAAATTTGTCCCATAATAAAACAAAAAACGTGTTTCAAATAATATTCGTATGGCTGCAGCAATACTCCGTGACGTGAAACACGCCGGTGAGTTGCGAAACTTCATACAATAGAACGCCATTTTTGCAAAACCTGGGACACGAAGCAGTTTCTAAAATGTTACAAATATACCAGTGAAACTACCGCATACATCTGTAGTTTAACAAGTGTCTGTACACAGGTATGCTTCACGTAACTTGCTAAGCACGTAACAATAATATAATAACACAATACGGGGGAACCTCAAATGCGCAACTTACTTCACCGATAATTTGCAAAGCATAGTACTAATACGACAAAGTAAACTGCAGACGCAACATCGCACCTGCTTGCCTATTAAACCTATAACACAGGATTGATAAACATTCATAGTTAGCATTGAAGCTTCGTTATTTGTTTATGGCTGCTCCTTCGGGTCGGTTCGCACCGCAGTTTACCTGAGTGGATAATCAAATTTGCCCGACAACTGAACTGACCACGGATCCATTTAGTGGAGCAGTGTATCGCCCAGAAAGCACGGCATCGTTTGTTGTCATGGACTAAACAAGTTTACGGCATTCAATAGCAAGACAAATGCTGATTGGAACGATGTTTGCTTCCGACTTCGGTTAACACAACTGAGGAGACAAACAACGTATCTTAAACGATCAGCATCGCATCTCTACCCTCTCTAGTCATGAGCCATTCTCGCCAGTCAACGTGGGCCCTGGGGCCCCCTTGAGGGCCCCGGATAGGCACGGGGGGCCTGAAGGCCTGGGGCCTTGGAAAGTGAAGGGGTCCCTGGGAGAGCCCTGACAAGATTGAAGGCACTCTGATGTGGTAATCGCAGGTGGTACAATGAAGTCACCGCTAAAAAGCGCAAACACCTGTAGGGAATCTAATAAGACAATAAGGGTGGCGGTAAACAGTTGGTGGGGACCCAGGATGGTTCTCAGCAATGAAAGGGATTCCTGACTCCAAAAAGGTTGGGAATCTACGTTGCCCCAGGATTGGGCTGCCGTCATCTTCCCAGACAGTTTAAACCAGATTTACGCAGTACCAACAGTGTTATGTTCTAAATTGTTTTCACTGGTTTTACACTACAAGCCTACATTTTCTCATTATCATCCGCTGATGATGGGACACGGTTGGTCCCGAAAGCTTCAGGTAGTTTTTGTATAATAAACTTCATCCAATGGTGGCTGTCGTACTATCTTACTATGGGAATCACTGCCATAGATTGATGAAACGATAATACAGTAATTGTCCTTCTTGTAATGTAAATAAAGCATAAAAATGATTAATCATATCGAGAAGAAATTCGTAAGCGTACCCTTAATAACGGAACTGACCGTGATCGACTCCAACAGGAAAAACGATGCTTAAACGTAATTTCGTTTGAATCGTAAGACATCCGACAGTAAGAGTGACGTAAGTGGAAGACAAATAATTCGACTGCGAACTTCTGCACAGTTCAACTATCAGCGCAGAAGACCAACTAACAGACCATTCACAACAAACGATCAAACAAAATTTATAAACTTAAGGGCGAACATTAGGCTGCTCAGGAAATGTACAAACGGAAAAGCAGAAGTCGAAGTTGTCCGCGAATCAAAAAAGCAAACGTTGGTTCTTCCGCTAAATTTCTCAACAGTGTGATTGAAATCTTCCGAGAGCAACGCCATTCTGAAGTCATCTTTTTAACAACGATTGACTCTTCAGAACAGTCCATGAATAGGCTTTCTCACTTTTGAAATGGTTGAAGTGATTGTTCATGCAATGCGCGGCATCTCCGATAAAATAAACCACGTAAACAATGAATAGTCTGCACGTCTTGCAGCGAAAGCAGGCAGGAATTGGACGTACACTTCATAAGGTGCAGTTGCGACAGTACGGCTTCATCTTCACCGTAGGACGTGGGATGCTACCCCAAACATGCTGAACTACAAGAGCGGTCAACTACGCCGTTTCAAGGCCAAAACACATGAACATTCAGGTAGTTTCCCAAAACACATGAACCTTCAGGTAGTTTCAATAAATCCAATTTTCAAAGGCTAACAAGTTACAATTATTAAAAATTATTCTATGCGGACAATAAATCGGTTTTACAATTTCGTAAACGTCGAAAGGCGTGCGACCACATACAGCAAGAGCTTTGCTCATACAGATCTTTTCATGGTGTTCTCCCGTTTCAACAATGTTTCTTTTGTTAGCGCCAACCCCACCGAGCTTTCGAACCACATCTGATCCACTATCAGCGCTAATCAGTTTGTTTGTCAAACGTCCCGTAAGTCTATGTGTCAGCATGTTAGCTGGCGTTAATAAATGAGATAATTGATGAAACGAGAGCATAGCGTCCAAAAAATCTGCAAGTAATAAAACTTCCTCCGTTACGAAAAGAAGAAAAAGAAAAACTTTCTTGAACAAGATGTGCTGCACGGAACACTGGACGACAACGGCAGAGGATAGATGGGGTAAGTTCGTAGAAGGCACAAGAAGGCTGGACAACATCGAAGATGACCGAAGACGCCTGCTCATTTTAAAGAATTGACGGACCCTTCGAGAATACTGTCTTTGTCAGTGTACGTTGTGTCACTGTCGCGGTCGGTCGGTTGGGATGCTTGCATCTCAGCATGATTGACGAGGTTGGCTACAGAAGCTGGACGGGTCACGGTTCAACCTGATAGCCGACGTTTCTAACCCCGCTGGTTGAGCGGAGCACGCTGACCCATCTTACTGACTGGACAGTTGACAAACGAATTACCGCTGTTGACGGTGGTCCGAACGCTCCGACGTGTTAGCTGGGGTTAATAAAAGAGACGTCTAATGAAATGGGAGAATACCGTGAAGAGACCTGCAAGTTATATTAACAGAACTTCCCCATTACGCAGAAAAGATAAAGAAGAAAAATGAAAAGAAAAATTTTCTCAAACGCATTGTAAACCTCTCTAATCACCTGTCAGCCGGCAATAACTCGTCATGCAGCTCCTATTGCAAATGATATAAAAATTCCCTGCTAATGGATTCATGAAAGTGAATGGAATGTTTCGTTCAGCCGTAACAGCCATTGCGAACAGAAGGAATGGAAATTTATGTTTTTAAATAAAATCATAGGGTATCCAATGTAACAATTGGACTGCACTAGACTTTACATCAGCAGTGACTAAACAGGACTGTGATTTAGCGTGCAAACAAACATGCAGCAGGTCAGACTTGCAAACAATATTAGCAAGGCTACCGATTATCAATCAGTCATCCATTGAAAATGCTGTATCCATGAACGGGCGCGTTAGTTCTCATGACTACATTGTACTTACGAAATGTCTTCAACCCGCTAACACCAAAAAAGCAAAAAAACTTTATTGGCGTAGCTTTCGGGAATTGCCTTTTCCCGAAAGCTACGCCAATAAAGTTTTTAGCCTTTTGGTGTTAACGGGTTGAAAACATTCCGTAAGTACAGTGTAGTCATCAGTCATCCATTCAAATTACCTATTATAACTGTGGAAACTTTGGTGGAGGACAGCATCGTAAGGGAAAGAGTGAAACTAATAACGTACACGCTTGCAAATTATTATTATTACAATTACTTCAATACGTAGAGGGCAGCCATAGCCGCCAACGAAAGCGGAAACAATCGCCAATGCGTACATGCACTACTGGAAGGTTCTTGGGAGAAACTGCGATTGAACGCAACGAAAATTACTTGCGCTTATGGATAATACTAACAATATTGCTAATATTAATTATTATTGCTAATCGGCTGATAATATTGATAATATTAATGTTTGCATAAATGTCAAGTACATGGCTTAAGCGCCTGTTATTTTCGTTGCGTCCAGTCGCTGCCTCTCCCAAGAACCTTCAAACAGTGCAAGTACGTATTACTTAAGTCAAAATATTATAATGCCCCTAAGCAACAACAAAGACGCAGTCAATTATTTAAAAAAATAAACTTGAGAACGTTGTTCTTCGCTTAACATTATTCTTTAATTTTGCAAGACCTCAATGCACACAGCACTCTACCGGAAATGGTTCAACAAGGCTGCGCTCAAAAGAATAAGAATGTTGGAAAAAGACAAAAGACCAAACCTTACCCGGCAAAAACTTCTTTATGAAAACCAGTATGACTGAATCGAGATGGGCAAGGTTCGATGCAACTAATGCAAGCAAAAACTTGACATGCGCCTCGGCAACTTCGTCGGAAAACAAATGCCAATCAAGCCCCTGCAATGGAAAGTTCAAAAACCGAATGGCGTAAATATGCCACTGTCACCTTCACTTTAGTAAGCAACGAAGCGCAATGTGAATTCAGAATATCAACGCACTGTTCTAGGCCGTTCAACAGAGTGAGTGCTTCATTCTCCTGCAATCTTTTGCCATCGAAAAAAGGAATGCAAATCAAATTGAACATTTACGTTTAGTGTCGACTGCGCCAACATAGCACAAAGCGAGTAATACATGGCCGTGTCACCCTAAAAATGCACAGCACGTAACGGTTAGTGCAAAAGGCGAACGCTATAAGTTCGAACGTTACCTCATGATACTTTTGAATGCTGAGAGGTATATCAGTAAGCGCCACCATAGTCAACGCATTTGCGGATGGCCTACCATATCTTCAAATGAAATAATGATCGCGAACATTAATATTCGAATATCATCCGCTTGAGTCAAAACGCTGTGACAAAGGACAATGGCATACGAAAACCTTTATTCCAAATACCACTTCATACATCAAGAGGACAGATGCGCAGACCAAATAAGGTGCCCAGGTGTCAGCGCTTCTACGTGACAGTTTCTCTCATAAAGTTGTCCACTCAAAACAGCAGAGCATCAAACTGTCAATTAAACAAAGGTTTACGTACAACAAAAAGCAGAGGGAAAGAAAGACCACCTAAACAATTTCAAAGCAACGGTCACAGATTGCAACTTGCAAAAATGCACGAGGCAACAAGTACAGCCAATCAACACTGGAGAATGCGTTTTAGGTGCACTAGTATTTGATGTAATTGCAACAAAAGAAGCCGGGCAGCCTGAAAGTAATCGTGATGTTGAGTACAGCAAACAACGACAACGTTAGGCAAAACAGAGTTTTCAGATAATAAATGAAAAATAAAAAATCGACACCGAATATGCTCACTTTTCTTGTTACGGATTAGCCTGCTGACTACTGAAATGCTTTATTTCTGAGTCCTTCGAGACCCTTCCTGCCGACCACTAGCGTGAACACGAATAATGAAACGGAGATTAAACTGACGAATGGTAGGTTTATTCCCAGTTTTATCATTCTCATTGTTTCAGATGACGGGACAGAAAAGACACCGAAGGAACGAAGGTAAAACATTTGATAAAACATACCGCTGATCTGTAAGAACAAAAATAAAAATTCGTGGATACGTTAAGAATCAATCACGTTTTCAATACCAAACGTTCGTCCAATTTCACGTGAACTAACGAACGAAGATTTCACGCAACAACTTGCGAGGCACCGTGGCAGTTCAACGTTCTAAACGGCAATGATCACAAATGGAACTACTGAAACAAGGCACTTACACCAGAGCTACATGTAGTCATTACAGCATGAATGATCATCAAGTACTAAGCAATGAGAGGTCATTGCGCAATGCAACACTTTCGCACATGTTCTAAAATGTGCGACAAGGAACACTCATTAAGAAACACGTTTATCGTAAAATATGAATTAAAACCTGGATTTACTTATTCAAGAGCATTCAGTCCATGTACATAAGAAAAGAAGCAGTCCAAGCAGCATGAACTGGCATGAGGGTGTCGGTGGGAGTTTCGCATGAAACGTCACGCGCAGCGTTGCTAATGCATAAAGAAGAAAGTGCTGTGTCATAAGCTGGTGCAAACAGCAATTATCTAAACGTTTGGAATACGAGTTTATCCTTAATATTTCATAACTTGAATATCACTTACATAACTTAGGGAATACTGTATGTTGCAGCTGGTAGCCTCATCGCCGACAAGATGAATCCGATAACGTTAGACGTTTTTCCTCGCTGTTCGCAGAGGTGTTAACGATAGGGGTGTTTTAGAAATGTCAAAAATTTAAACAAGTTAAATGCCCTCGAGCTTAGCTTGGGAACAGCGGAAAAGACAGAACGATCGTGGCATCAAAAGTACAAAGATTCGGCTTGGATCTTCGTTGGAGGTCTTCCATACGAACTAAGCGAAGGAGATGTCGTATGTGTGTTTTCACAGTGAGTTGCGTTCTCATGTAGTTCGTCGGTCATACACCGCTTTCGCAGGTACGGCGAGATCGTTCATATCAACCTTGTTCGTGACCGCAATACAGGCAAGTCTCGGGGCTTCTGTTTCCTGTGCTATGAAGATCAACGTAGTACAGTGCTTGCTGTTGACAACTTTAACGGAATAAAGGTAAGCATCATTTTGGGTAGCAGCACTGCTTTGGAAATGGGTATTTGTATGCATGTCACGGCTATGGGTGGTCGCCGATTAATAATACCAGCCAGTCACTTTTGTCCTCGCCTACTTCTGGACTGTTGAGCGTACTCTGACAGCATGTCAATTGTAAAGCTTCTGTTCGCCATTTTAGTCACTTCTGTTAGAAACATTTGGTTTATGTATACTTTACTGCTATCTTGTTTAGCTCCTAGGCCGAATAATACGTGTGGATCATGTAGAAAAGTATCGAGTTCCTAAAATCCGTGGCGACGAAGATGAGAGCACGCTTAAAACCTTACTTAACGGGATTGCACCTACCGTACAGAAGAAGACATCACCAGGTAAATCTTGAGATTGTCTCTGTTTGCCTTTCTTAGTCATTTGACGTCTCAGATGTCGAGAGTGAACGCAAAAAGAAAGAAAGGACAAAGCGAGGAGTGAAACGAGAGCGCAGTCTTTCGCCTCTTCTGCCTTTGGACCCATCTCAAATTATAAAGAGACGTGAAGCTCCTCTTCCGCCAGACCCCGCCAAGCTTGCAGAAATGGAACGCGCAGCAGCAGTGCTCAATCCAGGCACAGAATTAACAGTAGAACAACTCAACGAACGTATTGAAGCTCTTGCGAATAAGTCTTGGCCTATGTTTGATCGAACAAAATTGAAAGATGAAGAAACATTTCTACCAACACGGTATCGCCGCAACTAAATGTTCAGTTGCTTTTGCAATGTTTATTGATGTAATATATTTCACTCGTTTGTCGTTTCATTGCCTCGGAGAGTGGAAAGAAGTTCCTTTGATTCGTCCAACTCCTTAAAATAAATTTTGTGAACGTATGCACGCCTTTTGGAGTACGCAGTATACTTACGCGAATGATGTCCAGCCCGCCTACAAGAGATCCGTCAACGTAAACCTGAGGGTACGTCGGCCAATTGCTGAATTTCTTGAGCCCTTCGCGTACGTCATTATCTTCCAGTACGTTGAAAGTTTCATAGGAAACGCTGCAAAAGAAACTGTCAATGGTTAGAAACTCTGACCATTCCAATAATACACTTGCCCAGTATTATTTAGAATTTCCACCAAAGCTCTGCTAAACTTGCACAAAGGCTGTTGCTTAGTTCCCTTCATAAACACCATAACTTTCGACATCGAGATCAAGTTGCGCAGACGCGTCTCCATGTTGTCCGAATTGTCAAAACCCGGTATGTACAACTTTGCATGGAATTTCAACTTGTTCAATATGTCAACAGTCTTGAAGCCTTCCACTCGATCAACCTCCTCTCCGTTCTGCGTAAAAATGAACACATATGCATATTTGAATATTGGATGTTTGGTAACGGGTTTCATATTGGAATGTGGTGGTATTCTGGCTTTCCCGTTTTTGAATGACACCTGTAATAAAACTGCAAATGCCCTACCAGCGGATGGATGGGCGATTGGTAGAAATATCACAGGTCAGAACACTTAGTCGAAGCTTTCGGAACCAGGGCGTTCCGAAAGCTACTAATAAGTGTTCTGACCTGTGATATTTCTAATAAACGCCCATCCATCCGCTGGTAGGGCATTTGCAGTTCTACTACAGGTATTATCCAAAAACGGGAAAGCCGGAATACCAGCACATTCAAATATGCATATGAAATAAATGCAAAAATAACGACAATACCACGATAAATACGACTGTCGGTATTTGGCTGACCGAAAACCTAGGGGGAAGGGCTGAAGAATCGTCAACTTCGACTTTTGCCATAACAAAGCGATCCCGTTGACCAAAACGAGCCAAGCAATGCTCAATGCCGCTGCACTCTTCAAACCACTTTGCTGTGAACAGGAGCACCAATGGCTTCCTAAACAGAAGTGTAAGTTGACTGAATAATGGCAAAGCAATCATTTACCCATCGGTTGTTTTCAGCAACGATTCGAACTCCGATTCCTCGGAAATAGCGTTCAGTTGACTTATGGATGCGCTCATGACGGCGATTATAGAGAAGAACTTTATTGAACAATACAGGTATTCCTGAAACCGCAATTCACACCATGTACGAAACAAAAGTGGGTATAATGATGCGCAGAGTATTACTGTATATAAAGAAAGGTTCACTGAGCGTAATTGTGACTTGAAAACCGAACAGCGTTTCGTTGACGAAGTAACGCTTCTTGTCTGGCTACCAATCAAAACAAATGCTTTTACTTAAATGAAAAAGTTAATACTTTTTCGAGCACCGACAATTTTACCTCTACAGCACTGATGCCGAATCTGCCCTTCTACAGTACATCGACCAAATTACGTTGCTTGGTTGTCGACAAGACTCCCGTCTTGACCTAAGGCTTAGGCTTACACTGCCGGAAAGTCTTCTGCTTTGCCTATAGACTTACGCTTAGGTTCCTGGCAGTAATTTGGCTTCCCTGTGGCGCAACTTGAACAGCATACAGTAAACAAGGCTGGTCCGATACCAGACTCCACAAGCATTATTTAAGCTTTGCAACGTGCTCTGCATGTTGTATTTGTTTCCTGTTTAGTGTGGTGTAATATTTTCCAATATATTATTTTGAGCTATAAACCATAGTACTCTTGCAGTAATGCTCTGGGATTACTGTACTATAATAAAAACTAAGTGGTTTTAGGCGCAAGTCTTTTTCCAGGAACTGGAGCCACCTCAAAAGTGGCTGTAGTATCTTCAGACTGATGAATGCATCCGGCAGTTGGTGGTGCACTTCACGGTGGGGTCGGTTATTTTATGTCTACGCGGCTTGGCTCATTATATTGTAGGAAATGGGGCACACAACAGCTCCCATGGCAGGTTACGCAATCCCCCTAATCTTATTGCAGCGCCAGACACCTGCCATGCGTGATGGTACACATCCGATGGAATGGGTCCGACGGATTACGACGCACCTGCCGGCCATTCTTGGACGCCTGCAGCGGCTAATACGGCGTTGACCCAGAGTTGGCTCGTTCCTCGGTCTTAAGAGGGTTGTGTGTACTGTATTCTCGCTGTACGGTTAGTGAACGTTGGTTGTGAATAAAATGCATCTCGAACAGATATGCCTTCGAATGGCTTGCAACATGAGATGAGCGTCGTATGAATAGTTTGTAGTGGCACGATAAGACGAGTTAACGGTTAAATGCTGGCAAGAAGGTTAACGTCAAGGAACGAACGAAAATGTTATCGGCTGGCGATGCAAGCTGATTCCGTTTGAAGGCGAAGACGTTTCATTTTACTATGGTGAGCGGTATGGAACGATTGCGTTTTGCGCAGCTGTGTGATCAACTTATATGCGACGAGCTGGCTGCAGTATATATAGTTCATGAAGCAGAGGGGTGTGATCCACCAGCACTGGCGCCGACGACTCAACCGGGAAGAACATCCGTTTGAGAACATCCTCTGCGACATTGCCGAGCTGTATCCGCCGGTCTAAAAGAGTATAGCAGCACGTGTTCCTTATGCTTGCGATGCGTAAGTATTGGCTCGTTTCCACAGGCTGGTGGGAGACGGACGCGTTCGTGGGCTTAGGAAACATCGTTTTGCGGCTGTCGAGCAAGTGCGCAGAAAGGTAGGCAGTTTTTCATTGCTTGTCTGTTTCGCGGCTAAGTCTTTCCTAATTTTCGCTCGAAATAGAATGAATCGACGGTGGCGCCATCTACACCAAAAAGAAAAGGGCCGTTTTCCATTGGTTGTCAGTTTTCAGCTCAGCTAAGTCTTTTCTGATTTGCTGTGCAAATCACATGAAAACGACGGTGGCGCTCCTTAAATTACAAGTGGGGGGGGGGGGCTATAAGGAATTTGTACCGTAACGAATCTAATACGGAAAGGCTGACAATGTTGAACGAACTTGCTTTACGTTGCGTGGCACGACAGTTCGTTATCAGCAGTTTAAATGCGCTAAAAGGTTGTACAAGTTTCCGTAAGCTACATTTCAATTCCCACAGGTAAATGGCTCATAGTGAACACAACCACCAGAGAGTACACCTTGTATTAACTAGCCCTACAGTACGTCATATATGAAAAGGAAGTTACATCAATTTGTGTGAATATATGATTGTCGGAAAGATGAATATTGGAATCGACTACATAGCCCTCCACCAGAGAGCTAGGCGAACGTAATTATGGCATAATCGTAGGGCTCAGAAAAGCCAGCTTAACCCGATCGATGCTGACGGTCTCTGATTTGCCGTTTCGAATGACCGTATTTGTCTTGTCCGTACGGTTAATGACGGTGAGCGGTCCCTCGTACGCTGGAGACAGTGGTAGACGGTGAGCGTCGATGCGAAGGAAGACATGTGTGATGGTGTGCAGTGATCGCGGGCCGTGCCAGTAACGTTGAGTCGGTTGTCGGGTCGGTGTGAGGAGCGGATGCTGAGAAGAAAATGGAGGATAATCGCAACGGTGAGCCGTACACGAGCTCAGCCAGGTTGTAACGTAAATCTTCCTTAACCGCCCTACGGTTACCGAGCAATACGAACGGTAGACTATCGACCCATTGACTTGATCGAGGTGCGTGCGCCGCCAGTGCCGACTTCAACTGTCTGTGAAAACGTTCGACCATACCGTTGGCTTGAGGACGATATGCTGAGCTTTGTCGTCTGTTAGGCGACGCATCTGTCGAAGTAGTCGAGATGGCTTTTGATAGGTACGCAGCGTTCCGTGAATAAGTTTCTGCAGTCTTTCTTCGGGAGACCTGCCAAACCGTTGCAGTAGTTTCGTCTTCATATTCTTGTAAGGAGTCGATGGGTCCGGATCTAACAAATCGTCGACGTCGTCTGCCACATCGTCTGGGAGAGCTGCGATGACGTAGTAAAATTGCGTCAGTGGCAAGGTGATCTGCCGTAAGGCAAATTGAGCTTCCGCTTGAGCGAACCAAAGCCTGGGAGAGCGGGACCAAAATGGCGGAAGCTTGATCGAGACAGAAGCAGCAGTGGCCGTACCCAGCGGGCTCTCGATGTCTTGGACATTCATGCTTACACGGGTCACCACTCTGTAGTGAACACAATCACCGGAGAGTACACCTTTTACTAGCTAACTCTACAGTACGTCATATACGAAAAGGAAGTTACATCAATTTGTGTGAATATATGAATGTTAGGTAACATGAATAATGGAATCCACTACAGGCTCTTCATTTTTAACCTCAGTTTACTTAGAATCAGATGACTATCACAGCTTGAGCTACAGCACTGCCGCTGAGGCGGTTGTCACAGTCAGAATAGGCCACATTGAAATATGGAGATAAAAATTCAGCTGGCCAGTTGTTGTCGTCGAATTGTGTTGCGTCAGTTTAACTTTGAACCACAAGCGGTCTTCTCTCCTACGCTGAAGGCATGAGGCATTCGGTCATTACAATTCGGAGGTTCATTGCTTCACTTGCAAACAGGACGCGACGTGCGCGCTGGTGTTCGAAGATCAGAAAGATCAGTCAATGAAATAGAGCGTTCAGTAAGAAAAATAGGAGCTTTGCATGAAATAGAGGCGATCAATGGGGCTCGATTCGGTAGCCAAACTTTTGGAAGGCGAGGTAACTTTGCAGCTTCTCCCTGGTTCTGCGGTGGTGCTCTTTGGGCATTCTAACTGCTCCGAATCTTGTTCGCACAGCGATGTAACATCACTTGAAGGCGAATCTGAATAAAGTATGCAAATTGTGAACAGCAATGTGGTGCTCCGTCATTTTACCCAACGTACGGGGACAGGAATGAGATTCGCTGATCGATTCGAAGTCGCTGAGTGAGCTGGATGTGTAATCTTTGGTTGGGGTTTTCTCTTGTCCACTTTGTCCCATTCGACCTTCCCTGTCCGGCATCTCTTCGCTGCACGACCGTTTTCCTTCCGTTTTTCGGTAGATCTTCTTCATCTGCAAGTACTGCTATATTGTTGAGCAACAGTCCATTGCTTTTGTCGTTCACCTTTGCGCGTTGATTCTGGAACCAAACCTGAACAACTCTGACGCTAAGTCCTGTTTCTTTGGCCAGAGCCTCTCGTACCTGAAATCAGAGGGAGGAAAACAGTCAACATCCGTTCAACGGAGCCGCCGTTACCTTCCGGCAAGGCTTCGCGCTAACCTCGAACGACGCCTTGAACGTTTTCCTCTGCTGACTGGTCAGAATTGTTCTGGGGCGTTTCAGCGCCTTCCTGTGCACGTTGTGAGCAAACGGATTCATCTGGAAAGCTTCAAAAGGAACACTCTAATGTAGCACCGAAAAAACCATTTCCGCGTACTGTTTGGATATGAGCTTTGCAAAAAGTTTTCAAAGTCCAGTCGACACAATATCTGATCCTCTTGGCGCAAATATTCGTCTCCTGGGTGCAACTGTTTGCCACAAAGCGAACAGGTAAAGCAAGTGTTGTGGTATATATTCGTTCCAGCACGTTGGATCATATCCGGTGGCCGAATTGGAAGTGCGCAGCTCGAACATCTCACCAAGAACAGTCTGAATAATATTTAGATACACTTCTCTGCCTCATTTGAATTTTCAATCCCCTCCCTTCATTTTACAATTGCATAAGCTACCTTTGATTTATCGCTTAGGTTACCTTTGCCGAGGCAGTTTTTGTTCGCGCAGTTTTTAACAAAGTAAAAAGTTTTCTTCCTTCGCTAAAACTGCTCCTTACTCGATACAGAACTTTACAAAAAGCAAATTTTGATGATCTTATTTGCAAATCATATGACTGCGTCTTTGGATTTCTTAACCAATATGCGCTTGGAGGGATTGGAGATGTCAGTCTCGGGAATACATGAATTATTATTCGACCGACAAAGATGCCACGACAGGTAGTCCATTTCGTGTCCCTACACATTATCCTTTCAAAATGATGAAATTCAAGTCTCGCTACGGTTCCAGCATGTTAAGCCTGCTTAGAGGCATGCAAATTAAAACCACAATGTCTTTTCATTGCATATAATTTGGAAAGGCGCAGTTTGCATCCGCTTGTGAATTTCCAAATTGATGCGTACGTTTTACTGCACTTTGTTTATCATTGTTGACGAGCCGGAAAAGTGCAAAGCTATTAACTTGCTCTCTAAATTGTCTCTTCAGTGTCGCTAAAGGAGGAATGCATTGCAACATTCTCCATTTCAAAAAAATTTGCATTTGGGCGGAAATCAACAATCCCCCTTCGAAATGGCTGCACTTTTGCCTTTAAAATAGCGTTTCTTTTCAAGGGCCCGTTGTAGCGCTTCTGATGGACCAGCCAATGCTAAGCACCAGGTTTTATCGATTCTTGCCTTATCACTTAGATAGTCCAGTGAAAAATTTACAGTAGGGAAGCGCAAGGACTAAAAAGATTGCAGAAAGGGCGAATACGCATGAATTACTCAACACTCAGCCTGTACTCTTTACGCTATCTGTGACAATGGTCGAGAGAGCAAAGCTTCTCTTCAATCGTCGACAAAATTAGGGTAGACGATGGTGGCATTGGAACAGGAAGTAAAAGGAGCCTGAAGCTCACCTGGATAAGCTTTTTCCATTTGTTTAGGCCTGGGTAGAGCGCAAAGGGCTTCGGACTTTCACGACCACGCAGACGTAAGACAAAGTAAGCAACAACCCTTTTCGCTTTTCACACACATCCGTCTGTTATTCATTGATGCTAATGACTCATAATGAATGTTTTGAATAACCCTTTCCGTGGAGCGCTGCTCCGCAGCGCAAAACACTGGCCAACGTGGCCTAGGGCAGTAAGAGCACAATGGGACAAGCAAATGGGTGCTCACCGTGCCTATCCATTAGCATTAATTAGGCCTCCCATTTATGGCGCGCAAGAGAAGAAGCAAAGCTTACCTGTCGTAATCGACTCGACAAAGCACTTTACCATCTTTGACAAAGCAAGACGATTCATGGCTGAGTTCTCGATCGCATTCGTCGCACTTCAGGCATCTTTCATGCCATAAGCAGCCGGCCACGTTCAGCAGGTAACGGTCAGTTATGAGAGCCTTGCATCCGGTGCACCGGACAGCCGACATTTGATCAGTCGTCGGTAACAGCGCGCTGGCGTTCCCTTGTGCGTTGTAAGAGCACACTAGGAAAGCATACGCAGTTTTAAACGCGGTCGCAGTTGGAGCTCATTGAAGCTCTTCCACCGAGATCAATTATAGTCATGAAAAAGTAAGGAAATGAGGCAGATGAGCAACATGGCTTCCCAAGCACAGCTTATGGCTTCCGCTCATCGCTGTTGTGAAGGAAGTCATACACTTTTCCTACCTCTGCTGTACGTACCAGCTGAGAACACCACTCCTGAACGGATACTCTGCTGTTCCATCTGCATGTAGCGGCACTGATTCGAGCATGGAAACGTGTAAAAGTTGTTGTCCATTTTTGCAACGCTTTCACAAGTGACACTAGCTTACTGTAGCAGGGTGAGCTCACATGCGAAGGTCAGTGAATTCATTCTGTCATACAGGTATTAGCCTTATAAAGACCGGTCGATCAGACCAAGCTGAACATAACATGTAACGGATGATGCTGCATAAGATGAGCTCGAACGACGGTCGTCTGTTTGCTACCCGCTGCTGCTTACTGAGGCGACAATACTTCGGCACGTGGCCTCAACACCAAGCCACAATGAGAGGTTGGCCAATGAGCGGTCTGATGGTTGTCAGCCATCCTCACGGGCGGCAATGAATCCGCCTCATCCATCCTTCAACGTCCCTGCGGTGTTTTGAGGCCATTGCTAATGACGTCAGCCCCTCGTGATCACCCATTTGTTGGTTACGCAATTGGTCGCTGAGCCGCATAAAGGGGAACCGATGGGACAGAGACTAAGCCTTGACCTGACCCGCTTTGACCCGTCCCGTCTTTCAGGCGCGAAAGCTTGTTCACCCAGCTTATCTAATCAACAAAGCCGTCAGTGCAAGCTGAAATATGGATAAACGCACCTGCAACATTATCGCTCCATTAGTGATATTGAAAGTTAGTGTGTCGGTGATGCGCTGAAGTTTGATGGGGTGAACAATTTTTGATGGGCTGCCCGTACCCATTGCTAAAGCACCGCCTGTGCTTAATGGGAGGTCAAGTCAAAACCAATAATGCTGCCCATAATGCAGTTACTCCCTATTGCATACTTGAATAGTCTGGCGACTTTCTTCTCACCGCAAAAGCTTGATCAGAATTGGGTGCTCTGAAATCAGTGAACGAAGTATTAACGTCCGTTTCGGAAAGCCATGTTCACCTTATTTTTCTCGCTACGCAAACATTTTCAGCCTTTCTGCTCATCACCAGGCAGATGGTCAGGTAAAAGAGTATTATCACTAAAAGAGCAACTTTCACTGAGAAATTCAAATTCGTTGCTTACTCGTCTTCGTTGAATAATACATTGCAGTACAAGTTGCAAAAAATAAGACCGACAATCTTCATTCTAGATTGGGCTTCCTGTCACTACCGTGGACTTCCACTGTCACACCTGCATTGACCAATCCCTCCAGACGGGACTATAGAGCTTGCATAACGTGGGATTGACCGTTGAAACGGTTCCCCCACCTAATAAGGAAGGCCGCTAGCTTTTAAAACCAATTCCTGCCGTTTGAAGAACCTGCTTTAATTTTACGCAAAGAAAACTGGCCTGTTCACTAGTAACACATTTTCCACTGCTCACAAAGTTGTTTGCGTTTGCGCCTAAGCGGAAGCGTCTGCAACTGGCCACCAGCAGGAAGACAGTATGACGCGACAAACTGCCGTACCATTAATTGCCACCTTGTGGGGACCGACCAGGCGCCCTTTGTTCCTCGAGAAATTCTAAGAATGCGTCAAGCGATTAGCAAAAGCGTTACTGTAATTCAGCAAGTGGAAAAACATGATCATCCTTTGGTTAAGTAACGGCCAAGTGATTATTTACATGACTTTTTACGAGCGAAACGCATATGGCGCATAAACGCTCAACCTGATTGATCATTTGGACGGGGACATCAACAGGTGAAGGAAGATGCGCCCATTCTCTCCCTACTACGATTAATGGGTTTAAGTGTCGGTGTAATCACGTTGCACACGGTTCATTCAGTTGGTTTGCACACTGTTTTCCGAATCCTGGCAACAGGTCAGCGCGGTTACCCAACTGGCCTTCTCGCAAACGAACCGTATAATTTGCGCATTGGCATTAAGGCCAAAGCGGCGTACCGTATTCCTTGGTGAGCAAGCCCACTTGGAACAAAATGATCGATCTCGTTGGGATTCGCCGTTAGGGGACAAAGTGGAAATCAATAAGCTCCTCAACTGCAACTTGGCCGGGCGGCTCAACATCAGCTCATACTGTAGAATGAGGGCCACCCGTCCAGGCGACGACGAAAGTCGAGAGATCGTCCGTCCGGGCGTCAGCGACGTGTTTTAATTGCAAACGGGAGAAGCAGCTGCGAGCAAACCGCAATAATGGTCACGACGAGCCGGCTGAAACGGTTTCTATTGACACTGATGACAAATTAAAGTATTTTACAATACTTCCTTCGGACGACGGGCTGCGGATGCGTACACGAAAGGAAGTATTTGACGCTCCAAAGATTGAGGGCAATCAAAGTTCGAACCCGTCTAAGTCGTCAAAGTATTGACCGACTTGCGAAAACCTTTTAAATCGACCGATTAGACCGCGATGGGTGCTTTGCCAGGTTATGCAAAATTTTTCCTAATTGAAACAACAACTTTACTATGATTACGCCTAATTGCACATGTGAATTTGAATTGCAATACATTTTACAATTACGTCGTACAATGCAACGACCAGCATGCAGTTTGCCGTCTTGATTTAGCCAGACGTTCGGAACTTTTACAAGAACGCTATTCCATAAATACTTGATTTCTCAAAAGCATGATCATGTATGCAAAAGCAGTATCTTAGTGCGCGCCCAGACCAGAAGGAGGAAGGCAACACGAATGTCGAAGTCTTTCATTTTTTTCTTACCGTGGCTTTGAAGTAACATAATGCTGGTGAAATGATAACAAGACAGGCCACAAACGGAAACGCTCAAAGTATCCGACTGTTAAGAACACCTGTAAATAAACAAGTAATCAAGGACAACATGCAGCTGTCAAAAATTGGTGTTGACGCTTTCTTGCCTAGAAGAAGCGTAATTGTGTACAAACTAGCAAATGTTCCCTATAAACAATCACCGGAAGGGTGGCAGAATCGTTTGACACTGCAATTTACTGTAAGCTTATCCTAGCTGCTCTCCATAAGAAACGAACATTTACTTATGAAGGTTTTGAACGTCACAATAAGAATTTAAAGAGTTGGCAAGTCAAATCACTCCAATTTAACAATTGCAAAAAATTGGACTCCATGCACGGTGCGCCAACACCAAACGAACTGTTCACGGCTTTGAAATGCCTTAAGAATGTCCGTCGCTTTTCGCGGTTACACTTTTGACCAATATTTTGTTAGACCAACATTGGTCTTTCGTTTAGGTGCCCTTTGGAAACGCGTGCCGCAATGTACTGCTTCGGTTGGCTGCAGTCAATTCAGGCTCATTGCGTAGTCAGTGCAAATACGGTTGTTAACAAACTGGACAGTTTGAAAATTCCATAAATAAGAAAAATACCTGGTCAAAAATGTTTACATTGTGGGTGAAAGACCATGAAAAAATATGCTACCTTGCCCAGCGATACCGTAAGTCCTAAAACTTCCTTACAAGTGTTCTAGAAACATATTGCTGTATATTAACACATGATTTACATTAACATTTTTGTGTGTTTATCTGTACTGTCCACACACACACACACACACAACGGCAATCTCGCGCTGACCTAGTTAGATAAGTAATTACTGATGACCTACCATGTACACGCTAGACTATTCCTCTGGTACGTAAACCATAAGCTCAAGGATGAACAGAGTATTATCATAATTTCACACGGGATAGCAACTATGTTAAGTTCGTCACTACGCGGAGAAAACTCGAGGTACCGGTTTGTGATTATGGAGATCATACTGAGAAAGGCCCATATTTTTTCCATTCCTTACGATGCATATCTCTACTTCCTAGATAACGTCATTTCACTGACAGGAGTTTCTGAAATGAACATCTTTCACAGTCTGCATGTCATACCATATACACAAACACCAATGGTGGAATACGTTTACCCTGAAAAACCTGATCGATAAAGCAAACAGATACACGCAATCTAACATTACAATGAATATATAAATAAATATCCTTAAATGTCATGGATATCTTTTCTCGGCTGTCGACCCGTTTGATGTTATCTGTAATAGATCTGAAACACGCCCTACCAGCGGATGGATGGGCAGTTATTAGAAAGTATCACAGATAGAACGCTTATCGAAACAGAGCTTTCGGCACTTTCTGGTGCCGTCGTCAGTGATGGGAAGGAGTGCCGAAATAAGCATAAAAGCCGAAATTACTCCTCCCCATATTTTGACTCCTTCCCATCACTGACGACGGCATCTGAGAGTGCCGAAAGCTCTGATTCGATAAGCGTTCTATCTGTGATACTTTCTAATAACTGCCCATCCATCCGCTGGTAGGGCGTGTTTCAGATCTATTATAGATACCATCAAACGGGTCGACAGCCGATAAAAAGATATCCGAACATGAACAAGCCCGTTACAAAATACCCAGTGTTCAAACCTTAAATGTCATAGCATAACTGGCATTTATATTTACATTAGTACTATTATTAACATGAATAGATGTAGAACTTCCTCTTTTCACATTGTTCTTCTGTTACTGAACATTGCACTGATACACAAATAACAACAGCAGCGTCTTTAAACACCGGCAGCGGCTAAGAGAGGAACCTTCAAAAAGTATGACGCGAAATATTTATTCGTCATGCTTACTGTCGCTTAGAATTCGCTGTCCATACGTTCAAAAAACGAAAACGAAGAAAACTTATTTGACAATGATTTTTGGCAGTTACGCTGTCCATACGCGAAACAAGTGTTAATAATATTGTGTATTGTCCAGAAAAATTGTGTAGCAACATACGAAATGAATCTACCAATTGGCTAACTTATTCACTACTACAGCAACCCTGACCGCATGATTTAGTGAGGATTCCTTCAAGTACTATGCGTGGTGTGCACGTGACTCAGTGAGGATAACTTAGGTCAAAATGACTTATTCAAAAAACATGACAGAACAGCCCGCTGACAGACACTTCATTTTTTTCGGATGGAACTTTTGGGAATAGCCCTGCACCGTCATCAATGCACCGCTAACAACAGTAAAGTTCGAATGAACTATTATAATATCAACAACCGGCGTTGGTCATAATGTAAGCACGCCTCACGTCCAAAATAGCTCTGGACACATTCACGACGTATTGCCTCTAAATATAAATCATTTTCAACAACTTCAGCTAGCCTCAATTTATAAGCAAAGTCGCGGAATTGATTTACCTGTTTTAAATATCAGTACAGTAAAATCAAACGTACTACTACATACATTTCGAGCACTACAATTACGTGAACGAGTCGCATGCACATGCAACTATTACGCTACTGGATCTTACAACTAGCCATAAGTCAATAAAGTCATGGGGTCAGTGAGAACAATGAGAACGTCCACTATGTTAACGATTAACAACAAGCCGGCATGCTTCCACTGATTATTCGGCATCTCAACAAAGCTATGATCTATGTAAGCGTAGAAGAACATAACATTCAGTCTTCGTTCATCCAAAACTTAGATTGTTAAAACTGCTTGTAACCTCCGTGCGTCGTCTACGAATATTCCGGAAGAAAACGGTTCATCGCTGACTAGGCAATTCGAAAACTATAAACATCTTTACAATCATTTCTTCTGGTCTTCCAAAAAGTCTATTACATGCGAATTATGTGCTGAATACATCAAAAACCTAAACGAAAAACAGATGCACAGATACGAAGGTTTATCTACACTTGCCCAGTTCAAAATTTAAAAAATGTAATCATAATACCAAAACCATGACACTTACGGAATATACGCAATTATTGTTCAAAAGGCTATCAGGAGACTAACTCAGATAAACAGAAATGCCACTTTAAGTAACAGAATTGCGCCTCCGCTGTTTAATTATTAATACATTAATAATATTTATACGTTGTTGTAATAAGGTGAAATTGCAAGGCTGCTAGCAAATCATTTGCACCGAAACCATGAATTGAAAGTCGCGAACACTTATTCGCTACAAATACTGCAACAATGTAGCGGTCATTAACGAAAACGTACAAGGGAACGAAACGAGTGACAATTTGCGTGAATTGGGCAACAAGAATACATTTTGCATCTTAATAAGGGAACAAATTGCAACCTCTTGTTTCAGAAATCCCTTTGAGCTGACAAAGTGACTTCGAAATTCCAGCGCCAAATCGACTTAACGTAAAGTTAAAGCGAAAGGGCAACATTGTTAGTCGACACGGATAAATTCAAAATTGCACCAATTCACCTCAGACGGTACGTTGCCGAATGAACGAATGACATTCAAACTATACCGGAACCCTTCGGACATCTGAGAAATGCCACCTAAACTTCAGTTGACAACGTCGCTTGCTGTGAACTTGCAAATGAAACAGACTTATGGAACGGACAGTTGGATCGTTTCTTCGATCTGCCAACCGTGTCTTCAAGGTCTGATGAGTTGGAAAAACTAAATGACATCGACGACCTCGTCACAGCTGCTGCTCGCCAAAAGCTAAAATTTGACACTTCTGCAACGACTAAGAAGTCTAAACAAAATCGTCAATTTACTTGGCCGTGAAGCACGCGTCCCCAATAGCGATGAAGAATTCAAAACAAGTTCGGCATTGTGGCACAGTCTTTCGCCGTTTTGGAAATACTGACGCGAGGAAAATGCTTTCTGACCTTCAAGGGGACAACAGGGAAAGTAATCTTTAAAAGTATCCCATAACGTTACCCGTTGTTGCGCCTATCTTGGCATGATTGAAAAGGTACTTTTTGGAAGTGTCGTTTTTCAGGGAATACAGATTGGACAAACTGAGCGGAGGCAGAACGGACAAACTAACGCCAGTCCAATTGTCGCCGTTGCGCAAAGAAGCGGAAACCGCATTTTTCGAAAGGCTGCCGTCAATTCGTGGAAGCGATGGTTTCCTTTTGTCCAGCCGATGCTTGACAGCCGTCGTTAGTGAGCTAAACGTTCATCTTATTCCAAAGGAAGTCGGTAACATATTTCGCTCACCAATTCGGCAATGGAACATGTTTGGCCACGTCGCGAGGTTCACCCTCGCGGTCAACGTCAACCGCATTCCTTAATATTGCTTCTATGGAGAGGTCTCTACGATCATTTCCCTTAAGGCGCGCAGCCGCTTTGACTTCAACCGCCTTTTCGCAGGGCAAATTTGGCACCTCTCTTCTGGGACCATTCGAAGGGCGCCGTTGTTCACCGCTGTTCAACAAATTCTTATAGCTCGACTCTTCTCTTTTCTGCTCAGGTTGTTCCTGAATAGGAGAATCCACCGTTGACAGGCGGGACAAACGCTGACTGAGTGCCAGTTTATTGTCACTATTGTGACGTTTACGATCCAGCCTAGTGCCATCCGTCATCTTCGACACATTACGGAAGCATGGATTTTTCAAAGCCTTAAAAGGAAAACAAGTAATCAACTCGACCATCTTATCGTTTCAGCAGAGCACGTTCATTACTCGTCACACAATGTGTTCATGAAATAACAGAGCACGAGTAAACGTGCAGTACACCTGTTCCAGAGTACTGAATCAGCATCAGTTTCAGACATATCGTCGCCGCATTAAACGGGTAGAAAAATTTACAAGTTGTACATAATATATTTCAAATAAACGATCTCATGCCGTTTGCGATACAAGAGCTTTCGGAACGGCTCTTTTCTAGTCTTCTGAGACAAGCCAGAAAGCGACTATGCGGCATGACGTCATACCGTACAGCATAACTAGGTGTCAAGTCATGCATCTAAGACAGCGAGTGTACAAATACATCGCAAAGAAAAACCGCATTTCCAAAATTATAAATAAATCAATACGCACATATATATATATATATATGTGTGTAGTAAGACTTACATCCGAGGGGGTCCAGTATTAAGGATCACCGCGGACAACGAAATCCGCGAATAAATGCAACATTTGGAAGGACATTGGAAAAACATTAAACTTTCGGGTATTTTTCAAGAGCTTCATATCACTCCGAAACTTTCTCAGACATGATAAGATCAATGTCCCATGTGAGGAGAGACCCGGTGTCGTCTAGCAGATCACCTGTGGCTGCAACGCCTCCTACACAGGAGAAACGGCTAACACTATTTGACAGGGTCAAGGAACATCGATCTGGCGTGACCCGCTATAAGAACGCAATGGAGAGGGTCAACGGGATGCAACGGAAAGGACGCGGGCGACCACAAAGGATCCCACGAAAATCACGGAAGGCGCGGTCAAAGGCTCAGCGGCCGTCGAACATTCCTCTCAATGTTCGGACGACCTACAGGCAAAGATTGTTTGCCGCGAGAGCTTATTCCATGTCAGAAAGACCAAAGAGGCACTATTCATTCGCCATAATCCCTGCCCCATCAATAGGGACAGTGGGGTCGAAGTTGGGGAAGTGTGGACCGATCTGATTAATCAGACCAGGTGCTGCAAAATAGCCACTTGACCCATCTGCAACACCCTTTAATCAGCCGTTCATATGTACCACCTCCTTCTGAATTGCGCTGACGACGGAACACGCACGTTCTGAAAGCTTCGCCAATTAAAGCTGATTGAACGATGATACCGTGTCATTTCGTCTTTTTCATAATTACGAAACGCCTGGTTACTAATATCTCTTGCTTCAAGATATACATATGCACGTGTATGTATGTGTGTGCATGTATATAACGCTACATCAGCGACCCGATGCCTGTGGCTGCATGCAAACAACAATCACACACGCATACACTGACCGAACCAACGTATTCAAACCATTTATACCAATTCAAACTTACAATTTGCAATCGTCCGACTGCTAACAAAGAATCGGTTTCCATAAGCATGTAATGTTCGCATACTAACAGGAAATTAGGTGGCACAATTTAATAAATACTGCAGCGATCTGTATACAAGATGAAGTCGACTAAAGGTACGTCAGTTATTAGGTAGTCCACATGATTAGTAAAACAGAAATAAATTAAGCCGATAAGCATCAAAGCTTGCCACTGATTTCATCGCCGGATATGTACTGAATTCCGAATCGCTGTTCAAGCGCCTATATTGAATTATCACGGTGAACAAGCAAATCAGTTCACGCCTCCACACCTTCCCCTCGAAAAGCCGTTACTTATTCGCTGCTGGATGCCCTATAATTGCCACTGCGTACATCAAACCACGGTCTTAAAATCAATTGCGCAATTAAGCAGCCAATTTTGATCAGCCACGCTTCGAGCTTCATTACAAATGTGCAGACACTAAGCTCTCTGGTGCAGTGACTTATTAATATTTTTACGACAGGCTACTTACTTCGCAAGGAAGAAGTGAAAAGCTTAGGATGACTCCACGAGGAGTCGATAACCATTCCAAAACTACTGATGGAGACAGCGTGGAGACCAAACGATAATGCCCAATAGAGCAAACGCAAATAATTGAAATCGAAAATGAACAAATGACCACAGTCCAATGACGCCACCGACACAGTTCACGCAACGTCGTTGAACTGTGATCACTTATTGACACCGCGCTTGTTAAAGTGTCAAGCCTGTGAATTTACAGTCACAATTCATCTACGGTTCCAAAAAAACTGTTTCAGTACACTGTTCACTTCAAAACAGCGAACATACCATTTCGAAAAAAACTCTGATCATAACGCATGCCCAAAAAGACAAAAGCGCAAACGCACAGAGCCGACTATGCATTAGGTCCTCAAATCCAGATGTCATGGGCAGGTGACACTGGAGCTTCTAACATCTGCCGCAGAAAACTGTTAATAGACTTTTTGGCGAAAAGTGCAAATCATTGAAACCAATTTTAAAAATCCGCCTAAGTTTACCCGTCACGATAGCTTTTCAAAGTGAATGGAAGTCGAGGAATACGTAAATCATAAATCCTACGGAACATTTGCCAAGCGGACGCCTGGCATATAGAACCTAAACGACGCGCGTTAATGCCACATGGTCACGCAAGCTTCAAATTGATGCTTTTTAAAGCTACTAAGAACTGCTCATTACGTGCACGTTCAGGTCACTTGCTCAACCGCAGGCAAATGGAATAGAAATAAACTACTTCGCTTAAAGCGAACAAGAAGAACCGTGAACAGTTGAAAGCTTATTACATTTAACGTTTCTGAACTTGGAGCAATGTCATTCGATCTGCTCCAAGATGGCGCATCGCACAGCATTTTGCGATAAACTCAAAAAGACGGCTTAACAATAACAGCATCACGACAACTTGCCGTGAAGTAAAAAGCACAAACTGTTTTCAAGCAAGTTGACATCGCCTAAACCGCAGAAGGATCATTTAAGCCATTAAATGGTTATTGAACCAGCCTATTATCGACACTCCAATCATTGGACAATCAATCTGGCGCTTCAACAGCAGTGCTCATATGCATAGAATACGGCACGCGTAACGAAATGATTGGAAAAATGAGTAATAAACCTGCGTGGCTGCCGGCCGCGATTCCGGGTTCCAACTGAGCAACTGCTGAAGCAAAGCTATGACGTCATGGCTTGCCCCAAGTATCAACGTTTCCAACGGAACGGGAGTGCACTGCGGAAAGCGAAAGTTCATCGCGGCCGCCAGTTGATAACCTTTCGGCCATTCTTCCTGAAATGGCAAAACAACGGCAGCCATTAGCTACCAGAGGTCAGATGATTTGGAAGCCTACTCTGGAGGGCGTACCAAGTATGGCACAGATTTTGAAAATTTCGTCGATTTCCGAACTGCCAGGGAACAAAGGCCTCATCAAGTACAGTTCCGCCATTATGCAACCGACCGCCCACAAATCTATGGGCGAACTGTAGTTGCGACTACGGAGCAACACTTCAGGGGCGCGATACCTAGAAAAGGCGAACTCCGTTGGCAAACAACACAGAATGCGCGCACATGGGCAAAAGCAACAACCATCGGGTGGAAACGTAGTCCGTATACGGTGGCATTGAGCGCACTTCTCTTGCAAGGCCAAAGTCGGCAATTTTTACCTGCTCAGGTCCCAAGCAGAGCACATTTTCCGGTTTCATGTCGCGATGAAAGAATCCTAAACAGTAGACACGAAATTGAGAAAATTCAAAACAGCGCACACAGCGTCGGCAAACAATCACCGTGCTTATGTATGTAGGCAAGACCGCGCAAGATCTGCGCCGTCATAAGACATATGATCGGTTGCGGAAAGGGTGTTTCCCTGCAAAGTTGAAGGTGCGCAGGCGAAGTGCAAATTTTCCAGCAAAACCTTTTCTTGACCATTTCGTACAAATTCTCCCTCATATATTCGAAGACGAAATAAAGCGTATCGTTTTCTCGTATCACCTCCTTGAGCTTGACCACGTTAACGTGATTGAGCTTTCTGAGCGACTTGAAAAAAACAAACAAAGGCGGCAAAATAGGAGACCAATACTATCTACCGCAGCTCACCTTCACCTCACGCAAGTTCATCGCTTCATCCCAAGAAGGGAATTTCCTCTTCATTCTAAAAAGTTTAAAATCTGCTGAGCGGCACTGAAACGACAAACACTCCACCTTTTGACAGCTACTTTTTCGTTTGTGCCCACCCGCTTGGCCAACCAAACTTCACCAAACGTTCCATCACCAATTTCATTGATTAGACGATATCTGCTGGCGATCAGAAGGCCGTTCATTTTTCAACTGCTATGCCATGGGCACTCCTTAGCGGTTCCTACTGGAAGGAAAAGTTTAGGCTGCACCTAAAGTTCACAAAGGACGAACACGAGCAGTCGACGTTGTTCAGGCATAAACGTTGCAAACCTTTAAACATAATTAGCAAATCGGATTTGTACAAAGGTGCAATTTCGCCATGGCAAGGCGAAGGATCACCATGGCAACAGAGGTCGCGACGATCGCGAAACGGCTGTTTTTCTTCGGTGGCGGCGGTTAGAACCGAAGGTTCGCTGTCAGAGTAAGGTAACACCACTGCACTTGCACTAATATCGACCGACCTCATTGCAGCGAATTGGTAGAACGTTGAAGCTTAATATGGAAGAACGACATCGGCGGCGGCCAACCGAAAAAGGAGTTGTTTTTATTTCAACACCTCCAGCAGTGGTTACAATTACAACAGCATGAGTAGCAGCAAAGCAAGCACAACATGAAAATATGAGGCGAACGATCAAGGAAGTTTGACAGCAAAACATAGTGCGCTCGCAAGTGGAATGAAGAGTAAGAGAACAACGAAACGGGCAAAACTGCATGCTGAAATTCTTCCGTATACTTCTCCTTCCCTTCTACAAAAACGGATTCCAATTGGACTGTTGCTGCTTTGCGGCATCGTGAAAAGTGCCGCCCTGAAATACAGCAACTGCTTGCACGGTACGAAAAGCAATGTGGGCATACGGTGGGCGATGGCACATTTGCAGCGCCGTTGATGGCCTTATTTGGCAGCTGAAAATTCGCGTACGAAGCAGATACGCTCGCCTGCGTTCCAAAGGGATTCAGCGAAGCGAACGGTTGCTTCTGGTCGTTTGCAACGTTGACGGTGAAGAATGGATTCCATGACGGCGACGTACTACCAGCTAAGATGCCGTTCGAATTGAAACTGCCCGCTGACATTAGACCGACGGTAGGTGGCGTCGCACCAGTAACTCCAAAAGGATTAGGAACCGAGCCTAAAAAACAAAAAGACCGCCAAGAATAAAGTTTCAATTTCATTCAATCAGAAGCCAATATATCGATAAAATGTAAGTGGCAGAAATTCCAGCGAAACGCTGCCAAAATGATCTTGCTTTTATGCACGGAAGGCGAAAGAGCTAACTGCGCCCCTTTGCAACTACAAGTTTAGCTGCTGCTGATGAATATGTAAATTAATTTAACGAAACAGTGAAGGTGACAACCTCATTTGCCTTTCCATTTAGAATTCTATGATTGTAGCAACAGGGAAAACAGTGTGCTCTCCAAACATCGCTGCAACTCATACCAGAATGCAAAACACAATAGCCGAATTGCAACAACAAACTGGTCCACCGTGTGATCCGCCAAAACGTTAGCAAAACAGGGATTTTTGGAATTCGGCGATCGGTACATGAGCAACCTTCGTTGCTAAACTGACAAATTATGCGCACAAACAATATTTCACATTGCTGAGAAAGAAAAATTTCTAATAAAAAGGAACTCGTCGATCAGTAGAAGAACACGTTTTTCTTCCACGGACTTAACGAAGAGGTATTTCACTCTTAATGAATGTGGTTAGACTCTATCAACTATCTCGCTCCAAAAGGGAAAGTCGGTTGAAGACTAAAGCTTTAAATGCGAGCGTGGAAAGCCAACTGCAAAAATTTTACCAAACATGTTTGACGTGGCAGCAACGAAATCTACTTCTGGCCTTCATTCTAAAGCCACTTGAAAGAGTATTGGGGAACTGTCTGACCACTCTTCTGCGTGAATTGTTGAGAACGGACCTACGCTGGCAAACGGAACCGATGAATGCATCCGTTTAAGCCGACTTACAAGAAGCCAATCTTATTATTCAATCTACCCATTCTTGGACTGCTTCGGGCCAACATATGAGAACATTTAAAAGAGGGAGAGGACAGCTACACGCACTCAAAGTTGATTCAGAAAACTGTAAACTAAACTAAACTTACAAACCTGAAGAGCGAAAGATACTTAGTCATTCGACAACCTATTCATTCTACCCTTACAGGCATGTCATAAGATCAAAAGCAACTAATGTTAACAACTGCTCGATAATGCACTCGCGCATGCTTTGATTGCATAATGCCAACCTGGCCGTTGAAGCTTTGATCGTTGCAAATTTTTTCTACGGCAAAACAGCTCGCCTAAACATGTAGTTAACCGACTGTGACACACACACACACACACACATTGCGTGCTGTACCACCTCCAATTTTTAAGAATAGGGCAACGTGGAAGATGCGCTTTACACAATGCGCAACGCTGATCCTACAATGCTTTGACAAGAGAAGAAATTGGAACATATTGTTGCACAGGCAAAATGTAACCTATAATCCAGAAGTCTTGAAGAATGACTATGACAAAAAGTCACATACTCCCACGTTTTTTCTTCCCCAAAGAGACACCTGAATGCCGAAGATTTTGCAATGATGAATAAGTGACGTCCACAAGTGTCGGTCAAACTCACAGCAGCAACCGAAACAGCGATTGAAGGAACAGACCAAAAGTGTTAATCGCACTTGACAACACGACGAAAGGTTCACGTGGACAATTGTGCATTGCTCCTGGTGTAACTGAGATGTGGAGACATGCTCACTATTACAATAGCTGGAGAAAAGGTAACTCTTCCCGCTATCGACTCCCTATCCAAATGAACTTCAATTTCTTGATATCCCAAATGACTTCCGCCAAAAACTCTGCAAAGACGTATCTCATTTTCCAAACGAGAAGGACAGGCATTTCACCTTACCAGGTGAAACACTCAGCGCCCCTACATTGGTTCAAATTTGGCGTATACCTAGCGGCTATCCGCGACGCTTAAGAATGACACGAAAAGATGAGCAAAAATTCGCATCACAATTCCACGCGTCAGATGGGCAAAGATGACCCATCTCCCTTTGGGAGGACCCAATTTACAGAATCGCGGCGGATTGCAAGGTTCATTAAGCGGTTGTTTCATTTACTTCAGTTTCAAATCGACGACTCCCAAAAAACGAATCTTTTGCAAAGAAAGATACGGACGCGACAATCGACAATCTGACGAGAGATACGGAGCGT
The DNA here is from genome assembly GCA_000612645.2 of Trichuris muris. NCBI lineage: Eukaryota > Metazoa > Nematoda > Enoplea > Trichinellida > Trichuridae > Trichuris > Trichuris muris. The sequence goes on from CBXJ02000086.1 coordinate 11,541,537, forward strand.
AAATGATTGCTTGGCGAAAGGAAGCAATCAACCGTTCAAATTCGACTGCATCGGGAAAAGAGATCAGCTCAGTCCGGCAAGTTTCAGCTTTCGCCTAACAGTCGATTAAAACCTACGCCATCGACACATCAACTGCAGTACAAGCAGTGATGCTCGTAACGATTGACCGCGAACCGACGAGTCAGCACTACTGGCAACAGTGAACGCTTACCAATAAGCCCTGCAAACAGCAATGGCGTCACAGTTTTGAAAAAAACTGAGCTACGATGTACCGGTAGGAATTCGTTCTTAGCCTTAGGTGGCAAGAAGGTAACCAAATGGCGCTTTTGCTTTGCAGCAAGAAGGAAGCACAGTCAATAAGCAATAAAACCGCGAACACGTCAAACCCGCTATGGCTCTCTGGACATCTGAACGACTTCGTCATCCGTTGACGTTTGTAGGAAGATTCAAACTGACAAACTGACGACTTGAACCAGTTGTCAGACCGAATAAACATTTGCGTGATTTTGTTTGGCTCTCATTTCGCTTCGTGAAACAAAGTCGTCGTTTTAACAAAACGGAACGAAGACGCGCGAACAAGGAGGCAGCTTTCGGTATCATGGAAAGCTTACAGGTCTTTAAAGCACCGAGTCTTGCGCGGTGTAATGATCGCCTCAAAATTGCCTTCACACAGCTGGGATATCAACGATTTCCTTTGCTAAGCCAATGGTTGTGCAATGAACGTGAAATAAAATGTAAAAGACTACATAGCGTAAACTACCACCTGCGAGCTTGTGGTAATAGGAAGATTATGCTGAATACATTATTCAATCGTCTTCAGCCAGAAACACGTAAAAGGAAAAGTCTATTTCTGAAAATGACCATTGACAGCGTCAAGCAGCTTCTGGAACTTGCCTAATTTTTGTACTCAGCACAGCAAAATAACGTTTCCTGAAACTTGTACTTTGCACATTTTCATTCGCTGGAACCACGCCGGTTCCGAGAGCTCACCCGCTCCATCGTCGGCGCACTAATGCATAACTGTACCAATAATTAAGATCGTCACGCGATAAAGTACACAAACAGCTGCAAAATGGCAAGCTCGTGACAAGCAAAATCACTAATATTATTATTATTCATTATCATATCACGCCGACGATGGAGCGGCTGAGCACCCAGAGCAATGTATACGTTGCCGAAATAGACAAACGGAAACGGGTAGAAACCGTCTAGATCAGTGATGAGCAAAGGGGGCGATAAGCGCAAAAGGGGCGATTGAGGGGGGGCGATGAAGCTAAAAGGAGCAACGCTCCCGGAGCGCCGGAGGAATTTATGGGTGGGGTTCCCCATGGAAGTTTTCCGTCGGATCTCCGCTTGTCTTTTCATGGATCTCGTCACGAATAAGCGGAATCGCCTCGAAGTAGTCAATCGGGGCGATTTACGACTGCGGGTCACGTCAATGAGGCCCAATGTTGAAAGGATAATTGGTTTGCACGCTTCCTGCCCATCAGAGTAATACTGTAATAAACGCGACGTCTGAACACATAACATTTTTTGGATCTTTTCTGTCTCGTTCCCCGTCATACTGTAACTTCCTGGTATGACGTCATCCCTACGTTGATTGGCCCGTTAATTGTATGCGAACATCTGTTCTGCAGAAAGAAGCAAGGGGTAGCAACGATGCTGTCGCTGGTCCCGCGAACACTCCCTCGCGCAACAATCGCGAAAAAGGGCAGGATCCTCGGTGGGGATTTCCCGCCAATTTTCGCGCCGTCAGCCGACACGGTTCATCCCAAGCGATGGCAACCTCAAAGCTGGAAAAGGGGGAGGGTGCGATATCGGGCATAGCCTTGCGCATCACTGGTCTAGATAATGTAGCACAAAAAAAATGAAACCAAATGCCGCTACAAATTTCGCTTCATCGCTCACTGGATGTGAACAAAAATCGCTGCTGACTTTACGGAAGGTTGGAAACGCAACGATTTTTGCCCCAATCGAAATGAGCAACGGCCAAACAACTTATGCAGGAAACTAAACATGAACGCTGTTAATACAGCTGCGCGCCGAAAAGAGCTAACGAAGTATGGGCACACTTTGTGGTTAATTAGAAGCCAAAGCAAAAGTTGTAGTATACCATGAGCAGCGCCGATACTGGAGAAGCTACTTTGCACCGGTGCGGACGTCGTTTGAACGCTCAAACCTAACGAGTGAAACGCCGCTGAGCACGACAAATTGAGTGAAGTAAATGTCACCTACTCTGGGCACCTAAGGAACCGACTGACATTGCATTGCTCGGATCATTTCTGAAAAGCTCGTCAAGTTCTGCCAAGGCGGAGTACTTGTCCGCTGAGGGGCACGACGCTCCGTCGATTGGCACGGCGGACGACGAGCTAATGGTTCCTGAAATGGAAAGGTTCCCCTCCTTAATCATAAATAATAATTGGTGGCTACCTTGCTCCACTGGCTCTGCAATAACGGGCGTCGGCGCTTGGGCAACCCCAAAAGACAGGGATGCGTTCTGCGATTCGAAGTTGGCGAAATCGGCAAAACTGGAAGTGTTCACTTCCAACGGTTTGTCCTTAGGCCCTGCAGGCGACTGGCCGAATGCAAGCTTGCCAACCGTAACGCCAGCAGTGCATTTACCTTCCACGTTGAGCATATTGAACGGGTCGAAATCGACATTCAAAAGTGACTGCTTTGTGTTCTTCGGGACAGAAGAAATGGTGCAACAATCGCAACTCCCTTTTCAAGATGCCGACTTACCTGCGAATCGAACAACGACTTGACAACGGGCTGTTGGGATGGCCGACTCCTAAACTGGGCAGGATAGGCTGGAGCGGTCGGTGCTTCGACCGACTGACCATCCAACGTGGATGATGGGCTTCCACTGGACGATGTTTTCAAGTTCATCGACTCCGTGGGAGTGACGTACCAGCGCTTCTTTTCGTACTTCTTTAAAATGACCTTTGCAAATAGTTTCCATCTTCGATTGCCACTTACAAGCACCAAGAAGTCCTTCATTTGGGTCTCGTCTTTAAAAGAGCTTTCGTCCAAACCGCGGCCTTTGTCGTAGCGTCCCATCCAAACATTGCGGCAGTACTGAAAATCGACATCGTCGGACAACAACTTATACGGACAGTACTTTAACGGCAAAATAAGTGTACGTAGGGATGCAATTTCATTGCAGCCGGTTACGGCCACTTCTCGCCTGGCAGTGCTGACAGCAACCTGGCACAGGCCAAATGTCGAACCATAACATGAAACCTTTACCGGTACAGTCACAGTCGAAATAAAGAGCAAACATGAAGGAACTTACCTCATTGCCTCTGCTCTTTACAAATTCGATTTCGTCCGCAGTGAACGTTGCCATTGATATTGACTTCACCCGGTGGGGAGGGTTCAGTCCGCGACTAAAAAATTAAATGTTTACAACTTTTGCGGCCTCTTCCATTGCACTGCCATCGCATACAGCAATCCGCTGCACGAGGTGCAAACAAAGGAACCAATGGTCATGTCGATATAGGTAGGTCCGCGCTGGTAACAATCGAAACACTGCTTGTTGCATGCCAGGGCGGCTTGCTCGCGCAAAATTTTTAAGTTTCTATCGTCTTGCTTCTTTTTAACGGTAGCCATTTTGGTGCCACCATGAGGAGCCAACCGTTCCTTGCTACGGTTCTGAAACAAAAAGAAAACAAAAATGATCTTCGTCTGACGGCACCAATCTTTCTCTCGTTGCAACGTTAGATCAATCGGCATTCTGTACGGCAAATAGGCTGTTTCATTTCTTATCTGCTTGCACTGGCTGGGAGGTATGTGCACTTTACGTGGGCGAAGACGTAAATCAATTTGCCAAGGTCGCAGTGTTTAATGAAAGCATCGCATGGCTAACAGTGCAAATTCGCCTTGACAATAGGAACAATGCAAGAGGACAAAGGACAACCTTAGTAACCGGACCATCGACGTTAGAAGCCAGTTCGCGTAGGGCAAAGTAGACAGCACGGCTCCGGCACGGCCGATGCACTTTCAAGTACTCAATCAGCAGAATGCGCCCACGAGAACGGCACTTGAGGTATAAAGGGGGATTGCAAGCTGCGTGCATGAAAGCTCCAGGCAGGCAAAAGCGGTTGGAAAAGATAGCAAAGTGCTTACGTCCATGGAAGGTGCGAAGCCAGGAACGAGAGATGGAAGCAGCAATCGTTGACGGCCAATACGGCGCCCCAACGACAGGACAAGCTTGAGACTGACGGATCAGCGGTTCCCTGGCGAGCAAGCAGGTCGGCTAATGCTCAGGTGGGCGACAAGAGCCCGCGACGGGCAAAAGACAACCTTACAGAGCGAAAAGGAAAATTTTCCACCTCCTACAGTAAGATATAAAATAGTTAAATGATCTCAAGTTTGACCCATTAATCAGGCGTTCGCATGACTCACCAAGAGGATTAAGTTGGCCGAGTGGCTACATTTAAAACTACGCTTTCAATATGATTCGACCAGCACCAATAGGTTTCTGCGTGTTTTTAAAGCGGACTATTTGCCTTGAGAGTTCAGTACAAATGCAAGCGCTAACTACCAACAGTTAAACGTAGCACTGATCATTACGACTTCCGCGTTGGCTAAACTGGTAGGAAATTTTGGTAATTCTGGTTGAAGTACCTGCAAATCACCTGGACTTACCGGCAGCGAGTTAGTGAGCCTAGCAGTTTCGACGAGAAGGCCTAAGACATGGTTCAATTGTTGATGCCGAGAAAGCAGCAAGACCAAGTGTACAAGGACAGCAGCAAGAAAAAGCAAGTACGATCGACGAATATCGTGGCTGCAAAAGGTGAGTTTCGGGGCGTAGGTGTTTTTATTGTTCAGCCGCAACGAAGCTGCTTTTCAGCGGTAGTGGATGCCATTCGAACAAGCTTGGGTCCTCGTGGAATGGACAAGATGGTGCGCCATTGGCTAGTGTGTACCGCCACTGAGGTTCTTCTATTTTTGCAGATAGAAAAGGCCAACGGCGAAGTTCTGGTGTCCAATGATGGAGCGACCATTTTGAAGGAGATGGAAGTCGTTCACCCGGCGGCGAAAATGGTTGCATCATCAAGATTTGTGTTCTATCACTTCCTCTACAGTTTGTTTTGACTTAGCTTGTCGGTTTGGCCGATGCACAGGATGTTGAGGCTGGAGACGGCACTACAACCGTGGTCGTATTGGCTGGTCAGTTGTTGGATACTGCCGGAAAGCTTCTGGAGAAAGGTAGCGGTTCTATTTTGATCGCCTCTCGCAATTGGCCTTTTTTAGGGCTCCACCCTACGGTTATTGCTGATGGGTTTTTGGAAGCGGCCAAACTGGCTCCCGACATGCTGCTGAGCATGTCGAAACCTATTGACTTGAATGATACCGATCTGCTGACGAAAATCGCAACGACAAGCCTCAGTTCGAAGGTTTCAACGGTTGATTTGCGGTTGCTGTTTAAAATACTGGTTACGTAGGTCGTTTCCCAATATTCGCACGTTCTTGGTCCAATAGTGGTAAATGCGGTGAGAAAAGTCTCCAACTTTGCCAAGGACGCGGACATAGACTTAAAAAATATTCGCTTGATTAAGAAACTTGGGTATTACACATGTACGTTTGCGTCGGTAAGCGATTTTCCATTGATTATAGTGGTACGGTGGACGATTCCGAATTGATTGATGGCGCAGTCTTGGATACTCGAAGTGTGGGTGCCCCGGGAGCGCCAAGGCGAGTTGAAAAAGCCAGAATTGGGCTTATACAATTCCAGCTTTCGCCGCCAAAAACAGATGTACTGGCGGTTCCATTGCGCTTGGCCTTAACCGTGCGAATATGGATTTATTTTAGGTTCAGTCGGAAGTGATCATTTCCAATTATTCGCAAATGGATCGAGGTATTCGTGAGGAGCGGGAATACTTGTTGAACATTTGCAAGCAGATAAGCAAGGCGAACTGCAACGTTCTCCTTATCCAAAAGTCTATTCTGCGGTATGCGTTCGGACGATTTGATTATAACGTTTCGTTCTCAAATGTTGATTTTGTAGCGATGCAGTGACCGACCTTAGCCTGCATTACTTGGCCAAAATGAAAATCATGGTCATCAAAGATATCGAAAGAGAAGACATCGAGTTCGTTTCCAAGGTAGGTGACAGTTGCGCAATTACTGTTCCATTTTGATTTCTGCAGATTTTGAATTGTCGACCCATCGCAAGTTTGGACCACTTTACACCGCAAGCGCTCGGTTACGCTGACGTTGTTGAAGACGTGCGCTTTGAATCTGGCGAAAGGGTGGTGAAATTTTCTGGCGTGCAGAATCCGGGAAAAGCCGTATCTATTCTTCTGCGCGGTTCCAACCGACTGGTTTTGGACGAGGCTGAACGATCCATGCACGACGCAATTTGCGTGCTTCGATGTCTTTTCAAGAAGCGGTTGGCTTAGTCGATTTGCACCTGAATTTGATATGGAATTTTTAGATTTTTAATTTGCGGCGGAGGGGCGCCCGAAATGGAACTTGCTTGTCGCTTACGTCAGGAGGCGCTTAGAAATCCAGGAATTCGAGCCTACTGCTATCAAGCTTTCGCGGACGCGCTGGAAATCATTCCGTATACGCTGGCCGAGAATGCAGGACTCAACCCGATAGCAACTATAACGGAACTGCGTAACAAACATGCCAGTAAGGATAGTGCTGCTGGCATAAACGTGCGAAAGGTAAACGTCAACGCGCTCGTTTTGCCACTTAATAAATATCTCAATTTTGAAGGGTCGCATTACGAACATGTATGAAGAAAACGTTATTCAACCGGCTCTTGTTACGATTAGCGCAGTCACGTTGGCGAGCGAGGCGGTCAAGTCTATCCTAAAGATTGACGATATCGTAATGAATGCTAGCGTATTGATTTTTGTGGAAGTGCAGATTCTTTTATTTAGGTTTCTGCCGTTCGCGATTAAGCAGAAAGAGCAATTCGGATGAGAAGATCTCTTTAACGTATGCGCAATATTCGGGGTCAATGCCCTTATAGCGAACATAAGAGCAAGTAAACTTTGAATGGGAAGCGATCATTATGTTGGTTAACGTTTTTTACGGCGATTTTACAAATCATGCCATTTCAGCAGTCTTGTAGATACATATTTATCGATTTTTACTTGTAGGGCCATCGTTGAGTTGCGGTAAGAAGTTAAACCAACGCATAAACCATAGATTGTCGATGTTGAGGCAGAATTATGGACACTCATTTAAGTTATATCTGTACGTAAGCAAACTCAGGGTTTGTAACAGGATTTATTCTCATTTCTTACTTGAAATTTACGGCGTTTTGTCCTGTTTTTTATTCAATTATTCGAATAAATCGAACAAACGTATTGACGTACCTTTCGGAGCTACCACGCTCCGTCTTCAGCGTCTTGTAATCTGTTTGCGTTTGGGATTCGCTCAGGTGTACTGAGTTTACAGCAGTTTGTTCTTTGTATTAAGCTTGTCCATATTTCACTTACAACTGATCCTCTGTCTTTGTTTAAACATCTGTTATGTCTTATAAATAATGCTTCTTTGATTTTCCTTCGTCTGTGGTGTTTTTCTTTGCATAATCTTGCTATGTTGAAACATCCACTGAATTCAGCGGCATGTTCTGCCACTGCCGAATTTTGAACTAACTTTTCCATTACTATGTGGGCGTCCATTGTGGATGGTCTTCCTCTTCTTTGGACATGACCATTATTTTGTATTCTTTCTTTTGCGTACGTATATATCTGTACGTTTGCAAGCACTGTACGAATATGAACAGATTTGAATTTAGTTTGTCTCCTGTGGTTTTATTCAATTTCGTAATTAACGCGGTCTAGTTTGCAAAGGTTTCTACAAATAGCTGGTCATTGTATATATGTATATGTATTCTTCGTATATATTCTACAAAGTGATGGTATGCTTCTGTACTTGAACAGAACTCATAACTATGAAAAGAGATGAAAAAATACGGTATCCTGTTGTGAGAAAAACGGCAGAATATTTCAGCGGTGGTATTTCTCCAGTATCTCTGCTGTGGCAGGAAGTATCAAGTCTTCGCCGATTCTGCGTGGCTTACCGAACTTCGCAATCATTAGCGCTATCCTGTATGATGTGAGCAAGCCATCATAATGGAGCTTTGATTCAGAAGACATCATATTCGGCAATGTGCGGTGTATGGAGATCTCCTCAAAGAACGGAAGTATGCTACATCCTTACAGCGCTTGTCAGGATGGCACCTCGTGAAGTGCTCTTTCAATCTCGAAGGTTTCATTGCTTCATTAGAGAACACTCTCTCGCATAATACGCACATTGGCAACCGTCTGTTAGCAGGGGATCACGTAAAGCCGAACTTCAAATATTCCATGCTGTATTGGCGGTTTTTCTTCTTTGGGCTATCCATCAGTGAATTTGTGCAGGATTTCTTGAATTGTGCAAAGTGACAGATCAAGCAAAGCAACTTCCACAGACAACCTATCAAAAGAACGATGATACAAAGAAGCTTCAGCTAGTCTTCAACAACGACACAGCAAACTCAAACTATGGAGCAAGCTAAATGTATTTATACAACTGAAAGGAATAGGGAATTAGCTCTGCAACGTAGGAGAAACAATAGCGCTTCCAGACGGCCTTTTGTTCAAATCCATTGCTTCTTGTAATTCTCGGAAATAGCGAGATAGAATGACCGACCGGTTTCCTTGAAGACTACTGTATCGGCGCGTCTGTCCAGTCGGTCGTGAAAAGGTAAGCGGGGATCCGACGGAAAACTTCCACAGGGAACCCCCAACCTCCCATAAATTAATCCGGCGCTCCGGCAATATCGCTCCTTTTAGCTTCATCGCCCCCCCCCCTTTGCCCATCACTTGCTTAAAGTATTTGAAGTCGCTATGTAGAAACCTGATTTAGGTTAATGGATGTCGCTTGCAACGTAGTAATACTAATTCCATTGCGTCTTAGTTCATTGGGAGTGATGAAGAGAAGACTTTTCTGCATGTCCATGTAGGTCCCTTCACAGAGACGTTACCAAGGGTTCTAGATATTGTGCTTGAGGTAAAATATGTGTGTTGAACGTCCACCAAAACCTAAACTAAGATTAAGCATGAGGAGACGTGCTGAAAACGAAAACGACGATGAGAAACAGCGCGAACTGGCGAACACCACTGGTAAAAATCAGTAATTCGAATACGTCAGCATAATTGCGCAAGGAACGCTGTGACGCAGCTAGAAATAGCGTAGAATACTGTAGGCGGGGAAATTCTAGAAAAGACCCGGAAATTGATATATCGGTACAAATATTACTGCGCAAAAATATGGCAGCGTCTTTTGCTCCGAAGTGGACACAATCGCCCTGCATGCTCATTGATGAATACATACTGAAAAAATATTAACAGCATTCAGGTTTTACGCTTACTGTATGTAAAATATTTGTTCTGCTTCTCATCGGTGAACGGTTGAGCAAATCATGGATCCCGGGAAAGACGCCCCACCGGCATATTTTGCCCCATCTTCGTATGGACCAATGCCAGGCGGCCAACGTACGTACATTCTATCTGTCGAATTTCGCGGTCGTCGACTTGAACGAAGTCAAATGGTTATCATAAGTGTAGCTAAACTATGAGTATTGCAGTATTAATTTATGTTGGTACACTTTTGTAATTCTTGTCCAAATGTCTTTTTTCGGTTCATTCATCACTACCTCGCATGGCCGAATTAGTGACGTTGTGTTAGAGATGCGTAACTCCACTTCGTACTAGTATTGATCTTGTCCGTCCTTTCGTTGGTTGTTGGTACCATTACGCTTCGCCGCTGGCCTGCCGACAGACTCACATACTATCTAGCGGTTATAAGAATAGTTTATCGTAAATTGCCCTTTTCCTCCTACAACATCCTTTGCGTGTGAGATAATTCGCCTTACGGTCACTCCGCGCACAGGGGAAAAGATTCACAAGACCTAAGGTTACTTATTATGGTTGCCAATTTGTCTTTCCTTGGGGACCCCTTTTAATGTGAAACCCTTTTGCTTAATATTTAAAATGGTCTTGAGAAAGATCTAATAAACGTTGATTTCCTTGATTGCTTCCCTTTTGCTGCATTTAGTTTTCCGAAACGTTTGCTGTTTCAATAGTAGCTGTCTTTATTTTGTGAAGCCGTTCGACGATGGTAGGTTTTCCATGCGAAATCTCCATGTTAATTGCCCAGACCACTGGCAATTAAGTGGCATCTGAAGTCGTGAGATTGCATTATTTTATCTAACGCCACGATTTCAAGGTGGAATGTTCATATTCATATGAAAAGAGGGGGGGTTCTATTAGCTTCAGCGAGTTTGTTGGCGCAGACACTGCAGTCGATGAATCATTTTGATAAGAGGAATGTTTGTCGATGAATCATTTGGATAAGAGGAATGTTTATCGATGAATCATTTTGATAAGAGGAATGATTGTCGATGAATCATTTTAATAATACGAATGGTTGACTCACCCTGTCTGTGCTCGTGAATCATTCCCGTGTTTTCATTTCTAACCATTGTTTTCATAACCATTGCTTATTGCTCTTCGCTTGCTAGTTTTGTGCTGGCCTGGGCTGAATTATGTCGAGCGGACTTCAAAAATAGGTTGTCCATAGCGGGACGACGTTTGTTTATGAAAATGGACGGTTGAGCACTCGCCCATTTTCCGTACAGTGTTGCCTGTAAGTACGCCCTTATAGTTTCGCTGGCGACGGAACGAGCACGTTTTAAAAGTAACGAGAAATAAAGTTTCCGTTCGTTCGTATTTCTGTATTATCTCCCTTAATCATTTCAGCAATCAGGAACTGGTTAGATGGCGTTTACAGGTGTACCTACAAGATACAGTGTACGAACAACCATGTATAGTGTACGCTGAGGTATGCATTTTACATAAATGAATTTGTCATGTTGTGTTTTCACTGATTTTTCCCGTTGCTTTGTACGTGGACGGATCTGTAAGTAAGCTGACACTGTCTCCCTACCAACGGATGGATGAGAGTAGTTGTCAGAAGACACGGTCAGAGAACAACGTACCCTTTTTCTCTCGGATATTTCGGAACGCTCGAGTTACGTCCTCAGCGAGCAAGAGAATGTGTTTAATCCATGGCCAGGTTAAATAGAGATCGCAAGACAAAGGGTCGGGGGAAGGGACAGGTCAGCGCGGTAGGATGAAATACCTGCTTTTATTGACAATAGCATTCCAAACCTCGCTGACCTGTGTACCCCTATCGCGATTCATCGACGCATTATGTCTTAGGCTTCCGCGGTTGTGGAGCATGGTTTCCACATGCCCACTCGAGCTCCAACCGCGTATTGTCTGGCATGAAGAGCGTTTCTACCTGCGGTGGATCAAAGAAGCCTTATACATAAGACACAATGTGTATGCGTATGCGGGGGACGACTGATTCCGAAAGCTACGAAATAAACGATCGTACGTTCACTGTTTGCCTGTTTTTTCACTAACACAACCAACCAACTAGCCATTGGTTAGGTTGCTTCGGTGTTTTTACAGGGAACCGTAGATAGAACTCAACGGGTGCACAACCGTACTCTTCCAACACAGTCGTATAAGCCATGAAAAATTTAGAACTTTTCTCAATGGATCTAGTATTTTACGCGTTCATTTCTATTTGGATCACTGAAATCGTAGTTTCTTTCATTCAGTTTGTTCAGCAGTGTCTATATTGTGTGATGGCACCAAGTACCTATTCGTGACGTATTATAATAGCGTAGTATTTTGGCAAAACGGTAGTTCATTTATTCACAGTAACATTGAGTTCACGTTTTTTACTTATTTTTTATAGGCACAGCAGTGTTTGTTCATGTTGCTTAAGGAGCTTTGGCTTTAACGTAAGTTATGTCGATAAGAGGTAAATGTCCAAATGACTTAGAAAGTTCTACTTCACTATGAATGGATGTCTTGTTTGTTTCGTATTTGCGGTAACTATAACCAATTAATAAATTAATGACGAATTGTAACAGAAACTAATTTCGTAAACAGCAGTAACTTCAGTCAATAGAACTCTAAGATGACTTTTCATATAAAAGGGTAAACTTTTACCAGTTCGATGTCTTCAACGCCTTGTACCCGTTCTCTCGTATTCGAAGTGTCTGAAATTAACAGAAACAACGCCCTACCAACGGATGGATGGGCAGTTATTAGGAAAATAACAGAACACTATAGAACTTTTTCGAAGCTTTCGGAACGGTCTTGTTCCGTCGTCAGCGATTTACTGGTTGTGTTCATAATGTTCGCTGACGCTGACGTTCGTTCAATCGCTGACGATGGAACAAGACCGTTCCGAAAGCTTCGAAAAAGTTCTATAGTGTTCTGTTATTTTCCTAATAACTGCCCATCCATCCGTTGGTAGGGCGTTGTTTCTGTTAATTTCAGACACTTCGAATACGAGAGAACGGGCACAAGCCGTTGAAGACATCAAACATGCCTAGACCCGTTACGAGAAACCCGATATTCAAAACTTTTACCAACTGCAAATGTTGAACTCATTGCCCGACTAGGGACTATGCGCGTACAGCCCCGACCCGCTGATTGGTTGCTTTCAGATCTCTTTGGCTAATGCTGCTGGTTGGCTCGGACAGGCATTCCTTGATTGGTCGGTTTAGGATGGCATAGGCTAATGCTGATTGTCTAGAAATTTGGACCGACAAAAGTCGAGGAGATAGAAGGTGGGGATGAAGAAGTGAGAGATAAAAAAGAGGTAACCGTTATGTTAGGGTCTGGGCCGAAAACGACACCTACGGTTGTGTTGCTTTCACAATCCAAAAAGGAGACGTGATCCTGATTTTATAGTTTAGGCTTAAGTAAGGGCAGAATACGATGCCTACGGTTGTGTTGTTTTCATAATCTAAAAGGGAGATATGATCCTCATTTTATGGCATAGGCTTAGGTAAAGACAGAAAACGATGCCTACGGTTGTGTTGCTTTCATATTCTGTAATGGAATCACTACCCCTATGTTGAGGTCTAGGCTTAGGTAAGGGAAGGAAACATTGCTATGGTAGTGCCGCGTTTGCTGCTGGACTTCGTTGTCGTGCTCTGCTACCGTTATTTAAGGTTAAGGTGAAACATTAATGTTGGGTTCGAGTCTAAGCTTCGGCAATGATAGAAAGCGAAGTGTGTGATGGAAACCAGTTGTACGAACGACGGTTTTTCATGCGTCGAACAGATGGTGTTTTGACCTAAGCTTTGCTGCACTTTTGATAAGTCGGTTTGTGGAATGTTGGAGAGCAGACGTCTTAGCGCTAAAGTAAACGGAGCACATGTCGCGGCGTTGTCGTATACTGCGTTGTATTGTATTCGTCTTGCACTTAAAAACGATGATAAGGGTTGCAGAATAGAAAGAATGTTGGCGTGCAGAGTGTTTGTGATTCATGGCAGCTCAGATGAACGTTGTACGAACAGTTTTTGTGCCATGATAAGACCAGTTGACGGTTAAATGCTGGGAAGCAGGTTGACATGAGGGAACGAAAGATCGGTCTGCCGCTACACTCATCTCTGTCATCAAGAGAACGTGGCGGCCGGATTGACCTTCAACACGGGCAAGGAAACAATGGCCCGTTTCACGGCACACACCACCGACGACCCACGCCTGTGGAAGCACCCGGCTACGGTTGTACTTGCACCTTGCGAACAAGGACTTATCAACTTCAACCGTAAGGCCGGGCCCTCCCACAGGCACCGGGTTCTTCAACACCCACTTCCCTGCGACAAGCCTCATCGCTGCGTTCAGCTTCACCGCTGCTCCGCCCGACAACTCGAGAGCGACGCGACAGAAGTGAAGCGTCGTCAATTTTTCCGACCACGCATGCATAAACAGCAGCATCGTCCGGACCTGCTGCTCAGATCCTAAACACCATTACAATAGGCAACAAACTATTCGTCAACTGATTATTACGTTGGAACCAAGTTCCTGTCTTCGGCGACAGCTCTTTTTGGCAGTGTTTTCCATTGCACCGCCACGGCACGCCGTCTCGATCTTTCCTCTGCTGCAGCACCGTACGCCTACAGCACCGTGGGCATAACCTCTGCGTATGCATCAGACCTCTGCTCTGCATGAATTTAACTGCTGCCAACTCGTCATTCACAAACTTGAAACACAACTGCACAAAACTCAACCGTACTCATCTTCGCAAAATGAAACTTCTTCCCCTTCGAACACAACCTGCAGGCTTAGCCGCCAACCAATCACATTCTCTTTCGTTCCCTCATGTCTACCTGCTTCCCAGCATTTAACCGTCAACTGGTCTTATCATGGCACAAAAACTGTTCGTACAACGTTCATCTGAGCTGCCATGAATCACAAACACTCGGCACGCCAACATTCTTTCTATTCTGCAACCCTTATCATCGTTTTTAAGTGCAAGACGAATACAATACAACGCAGTATACGACAACGCCGCGACATGTGCTCCGTTTACTTTAGCGCTAAGACGTCTGCTCTCCAACATTCCACAAACCGACTTATCAAAAGTGCAGCAAAGCGTAGGTCAAAACACCATCTGTTCGACGCATGAAAAACCGTCGTTCGTACAACTGGTTTCCATCACACACTTTGCTTTCTATCGTCGCCGAAGCTTAGACTCGAATCCAACATTAATGCCCAGCCGGTCAACGGTTCAGCAAGCTCCTCTGCTAGACCATCCGGGCTGGCGACATCAACTATCAGGTACTACCCTTGTACCCATCAAGCGTCTGTCGCCCACCCAGTCAGTCCTGCAGAGAGTGAGCATCCCCACCGACCGATCGGGACAGTGACACGATACCAATTTGTCCGTATTTACGTAAAACGCAGAAGCTAAATAGCCGTTCATCTGTTGGTCAGTGTTACGGACACAAAGAAGTCCTGAGCGAGCGGACCGGCGCATCGAGAGATGCATTCGTCCAATCACGTCTTGCTTGGCGGCACTGTAGAAAGCGAGCTCGCGCGCTCCCGCTTCCAAACGTTGTCGTCGTCTTTTTATTGCATCGCTGTCGCTTCGTTACTCCCCGGTCGTTCTCACTCGTCACAGTAGTGAAGGAATACGTTTATTGTCGGTTTCCTCGTCGCGACTTGCTCACATACAGTCAGTATACGTTGTGCAGTTCAGTGGCGGCAGCAGTAGTTCTCCAATTTCCTGTTTTCTTATATCTTGCAACAATGGGATGTTACGGGTGAAGCTGTGAACATTGATTAGCTTACTTTGCTGTCAAGTCGTTATCAGTTCACCAACTAATGTGCAACACCATTTATAGCCATACCACCGCAACCACCAATGACGACAGTAGTGACGGTGATTCCTCCGTTTGGTCCAGATCCAGTTCATGTTCAGTGTTCAAGTTGCGGCTCGATGGTAGTGACTGAATTGAAACCGGTTGCAGGCACATTGAGCTGGGTTCTCTGCATGACATGTGCACTTTTCGGGTAAGCAATTTACACATTGTCTGGTTATTGTTGATCGTTTAGCTTGTTTTACTTTCAGCTTATTTTTCGGCTGTTGTTTGATACCTTTCTGCGTTCCTTCGCTGCAGGACGCTGAACATCACTGCCCAAACTGCAAGGCTCTGCTAGGCACTTACCGTCGCATGTGAAGAGCTCTTCATTAATTATTCAAGGTTATAACGATGCACCAGTTGGTTCTTCGTTGCGGTCGCATTCAGCCTGCCAGCGAACGGTTAATATACATATACGGTTGTTTATTGTAATCCATGTTAGATGTTTCACTATGGTCGTGCTTTCAGGCGTTCGCATATGAGATAGCTTTTATTTATGCCATACTTATGCCAACCTGGGAAAGTATTAGAAGAATTCTCCCTTTAAACGTGTGCCGGGCAGTCTAGCAAAAATTCCATTAATGTGTCAGTCGATGTTTTATTGATATCGCATAACATTATTAAAGCTTGCTACTCTTTCCGCGATGGGAAATTAACTGCTCCAGCATGATAGTGTTTGCAAAATTTGCGCTGTTATAGGAAAAACTTGTTAAATGATGTATCATTGGAATGCTTCACTGAGACACGTAACGTTAAAACAGAAACTTTTCAATTGTGGTGTTGTTTCAATTGTGTCAACGGACTGCAGAATAACCGTTCATAAAGGATTCTTTATTTGACAGCGGAGCTTTCGGAACCTACCTTGGTCCCTTCGCCAGCGCAAGTATCCAAGGTTACTTGCGCTGACGACGGGACCAAGGTAGGTCCCGAAAGCTCCGCTGTCAAATAAAGAATCTTTTATAAACGGGTTATTCTGCTGTGCTTTGACACAATGAAACCGAAACACGTGAGAAATCCATTATTCAACTATTGTTTCAATTAGAATAATTAATGGCCCCCGGAACCACAATTCGCCAAAATAGCGAGCGCCTGTTCAAAAATAAACGTACATGAACAAAGCAGATTTAAGGCAACATGAACCATTGGAAGTGAGCACTGTATCGTCAGACACGAATTCCATTCTTTATGACCCAAATAAGTTACAGTAACCGTAAATTGATTTGCTTAATATCTTTGAAGCTCATTGATGCCCGAAACGTAAAGGCGCAGGTGGTGGCTGGACACAAATTATCATTGAAAGAGGCAACTTTTGTCGATTCGCAATTCCAACGGACATTCTATTGCATTAAGGTCAGATGGATCTTCAAGATTTGTTATTACGATTTTCGATTGCCAAATGCACTATTCGCAACCGTAAATACGCTCACCGGTGCCTCTGCCTGAGAGATGTATTTTTCAAAAGCAAACTGTTTTAACGATTTGGTTTGGCAGAATTTTAGTTGGATTTACGCAACTACATCAGAATTTCACATACATAGGAGAAAGCAAAGGCACCCTCGATTTTCCAATTGAACATCGGCATTTGCATTGAGCAAAGGAAAGCGACAGCAACATTCGTAATTGCAGTTCACTTTTACTGTGAAACAAATCTAAATTCAGGCAGCTTCGACATGGAAACAAGTAACCGTTCGTTCACTGCTAAACTAACAAAGCGTTCTGGCACAATGCATCTGCCCCACGGGACCCATAAACGACTGATTTGCAAGCAACTCAGAGAAGCATTGTCGCAGGTTTCTCCATAAATCTTTTAAACAACTGCAACCACCGGGCTCCAATGGCACCGTCGATTACGCGATGATCGCAACTTAACGTAACGCTCATCAGTGTCTTCTCCACACAGCTTAAATAGACGCAACATTACACATTCTACACAGAATATGACACCAGCTCAAACCGGTTATCCTCGTCGAACGCCACTATCTTCTGCGATGTGCCAACAGCCAGGATAGCCGACTGCGGAGGATTTATGATGGCCGTGAACCTGCTAACGCCAAACATGCCCAAATTGGATACTGTAAATGTACCTCCCTAACAATATACGGTAAAAGGCGTTACGTCAAATATTAAAGATTTCCCGGTAATAAATACCTGAAATTCGTGAGGCTGCAATTTGCCTTCCTTTGCGCGACTACCTAACGCCGTCATTTCTTCGCTGATTTCCACTAGTCCCTAAAAGGATCGGGCCTGTACTGACGAAATTCCAATTGAACATCATCACCTTGGAATCAGCGTTGAAAATGATGGGCGTAATCAGTCCAGTTTCAGTGCTCACCGCCACGCTTACGTCCACATAGTCGTAACGACGAATAGCTGAGTTCATCCAAGAGCTGTTTACCTCTGGCACAGCTTTACAAGCTAAAGCCGATGCTTTGATGATGATATCGTTCAAGGAAAGTTTTCGATTTTCCGCTTTCAAATCTTCATTCAACTTTTGCCGAAGCCTAAATTTGGCGACAGTAAACAGCGCCAATTCATTTGCACGGCCAATATGCCGCAGCCTACTTGATCATGTTGTCGATCTCGACGTCCACGTTCAGATAGTAGTGCGGAATGTTGACTTTCGATTCCGTCAAGCGCCTTGCAATAGTCTTGAAACGAGAAAACCGTCCCGAGCAGAGCAAACAAGCAAAGCATTGCTTACCTGACGAACGTTGCTGATTTCCAAATCAGTGTAACCACCGGTTGGCACTGCTGCAGCGGACACTGCCGGCCCTACGGTACGGGTTGCACCGGCCAGATCAGCAGCAACAATTCGCCCACTCGGCCCACTTCCTTTAATGGTCTACAAATTACGAAGGCGTTTCATTCAGTATACGATTGCAAAGCATTATTGGATAAATTACGCTAAGGTCGAGTTGTTTCTGCGCTGCTAACGTTTTCGCCAATGGAGAGGCGAAAATCCTTCCTCCAGCAGCCTGCGGCTGAGGTTCAGCAGACGGCGGAGCACTGGGTGCAGCTGGCAGTGGACCGGCGGACGGAACCTGAGCAGCGGGAGGTGGCGCCGATGGAGGTGGTGCCCCCGCATCAGCAACTTTTGGCGCCTCGTCGGCACCCAAGTCAGAAAGTGAAACGGATGCAAATGCAGCCACGTCATCCGCGCTCTCCACGACAATGCACAAAAGCTACAACGCACTATACCTATGCTAATGGTCAGCTTTTAAAAGCTACATCACCTTGCCAACTGGCACATCTTTGGCGCCCTCTGGAACTACTATCTTGGCTAAATAACCCTCGTCACTCGCTTCGAAACCCATTGTTGCTTTGTCAGTTTCGATTTCGCACATTAAGTCGCCTTCTGCAATCTGGTCTCCCTCTTTCTTCTTCCAACTAACCACATTCCCCTTTTCCATTGTTGGACTCAGCGCCGGCAATGGCACCTTACGGTGCGCGGGCAGGGAACCTACGGTACGTCAAGTGAAAGATCGTCGATTTCGCGCCTCATAACTTACTGTAAAAACGATACATCATACCACTGGTGCATTTCCACCGGTTATACAGCACATTGCTGACTGAATTAAGGGTGCTCAATGGTCTAAAATGCCACGTGTGCGTGAAAACATTCAATCCCTGCAACACAATTCTTTACCTGGTCGCTAAACAATTTAACGATGCTACGCAACATCTCTGCGAACGCAAACCATAGTGCTGTCCAGCTAAGAAATTTCGTCTTCCCAAGCGTCGCGCCGCGCATGCAAACAACAACGTACGACCAGACATTGCCCTGCAAGAAGATGAAACGCTGCAAGATGTCACAAAAATCAACGTTCTTGGGAGCGATAACGATACCGGAATGAAGGAGCGTGCGAGCAAGCTTCTGTAGGAAAGACGCAGGTTAGGCATGCATGGAAAATAGTTATGCGCTTTTTCGTCCTATTTCATGACAGCCACAGGGAGACCAAGCCTCTCAACTGATCCTACACTAACGAGTAAATTAGGAAGCAATATATTCAAGGCTACAGTTAAACCAGTGGACTGGCGCAAACATCGCTAGCAAACATTACTGAAAGACGACCGTCGTGAACGACTTACCGTCTAAAACAGACTAAGTCAACGGAAATTAAAAGCATGCTATGTGGCAATTCGCTGAGCGTATTAAATAGAAAAAAGATATTCCAAAAGGGCTAGAAAACGGTTAATTAAATCGGCATCTCGTCTAGCACACCCTACTCCTGGCAAACTTGTCACGCGAAAGATTATCAGTAGGAACATATTTCATGATTTGCAAGTACTAGCATAATTCGAGGGTGCACGTTTCAAAGGCAAACACCAAGGCTCTTTGAAAGGGGTATGTTTTTTCTGCTGCTGCAGAAATGCAATTTTTAAAGTATATGCAGTTATCGCCAAAACAACGTATGCACGTACTTGTGCAGGAGTAGAAAACACAGGTAGCCAAAGCAATTATGCAGGTAACAAAATGCCGATAGAAGATTCACGTTCATTGCAACCAATGCGCGTCCAAGCACAAGTTATTGTGACGGAACGCTTGGTTAATCGACCAATAATCGTCCAATATGCGACGCATATTTAGCACGTTGGTACTGCAGTCACTGGTTAGCAGTAGACAGTGAATTTATACACTTAATCTGCTTAGTTCTATGCAACAACTACGGAAATGGGAAATGCAGTTTTCATTGCTCGCTCACCAGTTTACTTTTGCTGTACAAGCACAGGCAGTTACCTCAGCAGCACTGTGACAAAGCCCGTACTGTTGCTATTGAAATTGCACAACTGCACGTAAATTATTTAAATACAACAAATGAGCTTACTTCCCTACGATTTCGGGTGCAAAGAAAACTCTTGATTAAATAAATGGACACAAGAAACGATTGCTGGTACGCTTTTGTTTTTAGACCCAGTTTTTATGACTGTGCAATTACAGCGCCAAGCTCGTGGTACATTTCGTCGCTTTTTCTTACTTGATAATCATGTAAACTGTAGGTCTTATTCCGACATGGCGTTTCCGCAATTTTTGGCTCGTTGCTTTGACGTCTTGTTTAGGCCAGCCAAAAGTATTCGATTCGCTTGCAAGCTAGGTATTTTTCAAGCAAACTATTCCAGTTGCTATCGTCATGCTTTGTTTATGGCCGACGGTGGTTCAAGGCGCAAGTATGAAATGTGTCATTTAGCTCCTTGTTTGCTTCTCTAAACTTCTGAGTGTGCAGGTATTCCGCACCCCACGGGGTTTACTTGCTCGGTGTTGTTGCAGCGGTGAAGTCGTTGTTTCACTCGCCGAAAGAGGATGCTGAGCGCAAAAGAATTGTTGACACCGTTCGTGAGGCCATTTTATCATACCGTGATGGCGATGCTCCCCGGTCCATTAACCTTCTTCACCAAGCGCTTAGCGCTGCGCAACAGTCGAATGACGTAAAGGCCGTGAATTACATTTGCGACGTATTGGCAAACATATACTACGAACTTATGGATACCGTGAAAGCTAAGGCACTTTTTCTTAGTCTTACCGATAGCTTAATATCGTCCGGGACCAAGAAAACCGATCCAGCAGTTGTTGAAATTTCGCTGAAGCTTGCCGACATTTATGCTATGGAAGGAAATTATGAATTGGCCGAAGAGGGTTTCAAGTTTTGTATAGAAACGCAAAAGTCAGTAGTTGATGAAACGGACAAGGTTTACGACAAGAAATGGATGAAAAGATTTAAGACAACCAGGTATTGCCCGATTTACAATGTTTCCACCATCCATTCTTTGTGAAAAATTGTCGCTATCAGTATCCTGTGTTTAATGGACGATTAATGTGTATGTTCGAAATTAATTTTTGTTTAAAATATTTCTGCATTTAAAAGCATTTGCTGTTCCACACCACCGCTTATTCTTGTTTTACCAAATGAGTACATGTAGGACATGTTGCTGAATCATCGAAAGTTTTGTTAAAGAGCACTTGCCCATGTGGTTCAACTTGTGCCACCACATTTAAGCAGTATCATTAAAAATAGGGTTTCTCAAGCCTTTAGCCATTTAAGCAGTATTTTAATTTATTTTCCTTACGCTACGTTTATTAATCAAGCGCCATATTCTACCCATGGTTATCCATGATATAATTATACGACTTTTCACCCTTTTTTATTTTATTATTTCTCCATAGCTTTTGAACATTGAAAAGTAGTGTTATATCGTTGCCCGCTGAAGATGGGGCAAGAACAGTCCCGAAAGCTACGGGGACAATAATGTTTAAAAACCGGCGCAAAGTTGTACTATTGTATCATGATTAATTACCCTGTTGCTAAAAGCACAACTTTCAATAGCCGTGGTTATCAATAATTTTTAAAATCCAGCATAATTAAACGTTGGGTTTGCACACGGGCAGGTTCTCATCTTTGTAAGCGAACACGGCAATCACCTGTGACCGAAGAACTTTATTTTCTAACGGAGCTTTGGCAAACTCCTGTTTTCGTCCTTACTATTGAAACGCTGAGGAGGAAAACACGAGCAGTTTTCTAAAGCTCCGCCAAAAAATAACGTTTTTCAGTAACGGGTGATTGCCATGTTTGCTTACAGATGAGAACCCAACGTATTCCAAACAAAACAAAGACGTACAAACTAAAGTTTTCCTTAAATTGACAAAACGGAATTAGTCATTTCGCATTTTTCGAAATGCGAAACTATCGCCTGCTCATTGTTTTATGCATTCTTTATTACATTCAATTAAGTGGTTAGGATCCAGTGGTTAATATCCATACATGGTAGCGCAAGTATCAAGGTGTCTCGTTTGTGAGCTTTCACGATACAGATAGTAGTTTTACCGTGTTGGGCACGTAGCAACTTTGCTACGATTTTCGTTGCTGTCTTATGAATTTTAAGCATTACGTTTGGAGTATCTCGGAATGGTAACTTTAAGACAAATACTTCTAATCAGCAGATGCAGCGTTATTTTAGAGAAACGAAGCACAGTGTTTTTGCTTTTCATGGCAGAGTATTCGATTGCCTTCTGCAATGAAATCGGATTTCTTCGCGGTAGTGCTGTTACTGAGTCAATTTCAAAACAGTTGTTCTTGACTTCCTGCTTGTGATTCATGCAGTTCATTACGTAGTTGACGTATATGTGGTAGTCGTTCAATGATCAATAACGGCTACTTAAAACTGTGCCTTAATTTTGCATTACATTTTTATGTGTGAATAGCGTAACACCATCTACAGTCGTTTACTTTATCCGTTTCGGATCAGCGGTTGTGGTGCAGCAGTAGTTTCATTACCCTGCTAGCTAAAGCTTTTAGCTGTGTCGTTCGACGGACAAACACGCCCGTGAATCAGCATTGAGGAGAACTTTTAAAGATAGCCTCATATTGGATTCTCTGTGCGACATTCCGCCAAATCCATTTCACCCAAGACTTCGCGTGCTCCGTTTAGCTAATGTGAAGTTCATTGTTACGCTGTTTTGACGTGGCGAAATGCAGCAACGTCGAGGCGTCCCTGTTAAATTGTTGTAAGTCGACTAGTTTTGAGGGAATGCTTTTAGCCTGTACTTAATGCTGTATTGATGAATTGCTTTCGAGCATTAATAATGAATAGAATGAACATTTCCGTAGTTGCCATTTTGAAAGTATCCGTAAGAGATGACGCAGCCTCATTGAAAAGGGAATGTTTAATTTGATAAACGATGTTGCACTTTTGTTCCATGCCATGAGCGAATGTGCAAAGGTCTAATGGCAGTATGTTGTCTCCAAGAAGATTGTTTCAGTGCGTTATCATTCCTTGTGCGGTCGCCAAGTTTTTATGGCTTACTTCTTGCAAATGTCAACCTGAGCAGTATGGTTGATAATCGGGTGTCTTTTCTTAACGGTGGAGTTTAACATTGATGCTTTGTTACGAATCCACACCGTTGTTTCAAAAAACTTTTATTGAAACCGGTGCTTTCGGGGATCTCCTGTCCCCTTCTTCAGCGGAAGATAGGTAGGAGTAACGAATGAAAGTGGCGTCGGCAGCTGCGTTCCTCGAGTTTAAGCGTATAGTTTAAATTCAGAATCTGTCATTTTTTGAAGGCTTTCCTTGGCCTTAAAGCAAAGTTGTTCCAATTAATTCAGAATTTTTGTCTTATCCTTTTTCAATGTGCATGAATGGATGATCACTTTTCGTGGTCACTGCCCTTGCTTCTTTCAGGTAGCTTGCAGCAATAGTCTTGTATAATTGAATTTGTCCAAATGTGGCTGGCATCTACCCCTTTGTCTCGGTTAATGGTGTCATTATGACGAATGAATAACGCTTCTTTGATTTTGCTCAAGGCAAAATGACTTTCAAAGCATAGGATTCTGGGATTTAGAGGACGTGAACATTCACAAGCGTGTTCTACAACCGCAGAACCTTTTACTGTTTGTTCCATGACAGTTCTATGGTCTAGTGTCTGCAGACGGCCCCTACGGTTTGTGATTGAACCGTTTAACCTTGCCTTAGCGTTGTTGTAAAGGAACAAATTTGATAGATGTTTTTTAAACCTATAGTTCAATGTATTCCCAGTTTCGCCTATGCATGAGGCTGAGCAATCACATCTTATTTCATGTATCACCCCTTGTTTGTCTTGGTGGATAGTCTTGACCTCATCGTTTCCTAGAATGGCACGCTTATTGGGCGAACTTTTGAAAAATACTTTGAACCCAAACTTTCTACCCAATCGTTGAATGTTTTTCCCTATGCCCGAATAATTAAGAATGATGAGAATAGTTTGAGTGGATGGGGTTGTGCGAAAGTAATTTGATTGATGGAAACTTCTTTTTAATACACGAAAAATAAGACTCCCGGGGTACCAATTTAGTCTTATTTTTTACTAACCGCTGAAGACGGGACACGGTTAGTCCCAAAAGCTGCGGTATATTTTTCGAATAAATTTCCACACAAAGGTGAAAGTCGTACCATCAAATTCATGTTTAATCACATCGTTACAAGGGTTCCAATTTTTAAGACAAAAATTCTGAAACAATTGGAACAACTTTGCTTTAAAGCCAAGGAAAGCCTTCAAAAAATGACAGATTCTGAATTTGAAACTATACGTTTAAAATCGAGGAACGCAGCTGCCGTCGCCACTTTCATTTGTTACTCCTACCTATCTTCCGCTGAAGAAGGGGACAGGAGATCCCTGAAAGCACCGGTTTCAATAAAAAGTTTTCGAAACAACGGTGTGCATTTGTAACAAAGCATCAATACGGAGTAGTATCTCATTATGAGGAATAGCCCCAGCTTTCAGTGACTCGTTGAATCAGTTATGTAAAATTTCTAATATCGTGTCAAAGGACGGCAGAATAACCCGTTCATAAAAGATTCTTTATTTGATAGCGGAGCTTTCGGGACCTACCTTGGTCCCGTCGTCAGCGCAAGTAATCGTCGGGTAGTGCATCGCAAGTAATGCGCTGACGACGGGACCAAGGTAGATCCCGAAAGCTCCGCTATTAAATAAAGAATCTCTTATGAACGGGTTATTCTGCTGTCCTTTGACATAATGAAACCGAAACCCGTCAGAAATCCATTTTTCAATTTCTAATATTTTATTGATAGATTCGCGAAAGTCAACATCATTTTACAATGTGTATACAAGTTAACGGCTGAAATCTTTTCATGCTCTGCCAGTCTGGCAGTCGTAAGTTGACCATGCAGAAAATTCTTAGTCCAACGATGTATCTCTCTGCGGTCAACATTCATGGGTTATGCCAGTGTTTCCCAACGGGGCGATTTTGATGCTCCGGGGGGCGATGAAGGCCAGGGGGCGATAGAAGGCTAAGGCGAGAGGCCCTTCGGCCGTCGATCCATCACCCATTCGACCTCGATTCGTCAGAGGAAGGACTCTTGAAAAAACCTCGCTCCTCCCCAACATTACCCAACGGCAGTCATCCAAAGACTATTGCCGTGAAAAGCCTATACGCCGCTTGACATCGATATGCTTGGCCGTATCAGCTCACCCGGAGCCACCTCTATGTAGCCTGTCGCGGGATAGTGACGTGAAAAGCTATTTGCCATCTCCCCAAAAGGTGCCAGGAAAATGACGTCATACCAGGAAGGCCCAAGAAGTAGTGGTGCAAAACGGAGGGAAAGAGTAATTTGAACCCCGTACATGACTACAGAGCATACGGGGGTGATGAGGACGTCTAGGGGGGCGTCTAGGGAGCGATGGCGGGCAAAAGTTTGGGAAACACTGGGTTATGCCTTTACTACGAACAATATTCCTAATTGTAATTTCTCCCCATTTACCTGAAATCTTCATCGTAGAACAGCGTTGGTTATCGATTCAAGAGGTTAGCGTAAAAAGGGTTACAGTTTCTGTAAAATAAGTCAGGCGAAAGCATATGTACGCCGCCGATTATTTTACCTGCATGAAGGGATAAAATTCCGTTATTGTCAGTGTATGGCGCAAGTATACAGTTTACGAAACCTTGTGCGGTTGCCACGCCTCCTATATTGGAGAAACGGGCAACACTTTATCCCACAGATTTCGTGAGTACATGGCGTATGTGACCCATTACAAGAATGCGGAACAAAGACTGAACGTATCACATGCAATGCGCCGTGACTGACCACAAACCCGCGCTCCGAAAAAGATCATGGAGGGGGCCATCAAAGCTTCCGCGGTCGCAACTATTACTGAGAAGGGAAGTTTGCACCTAATGATTTTACCTAGAATTCGCGCGCACGCGTAGCACCGCATACCGACAGTAATTTCCCACGCATGTTTTTAATGTACGTGTTCTTCAGATCCGATGAGGATGCCGAGCGCGACGAGCTGACCGATCCGTACGCACTGTATGGCATGATCTTGGAATCGTACAGTCGATACTTAATGTCTCGCAAAAGAGTGGAGGAAAGTAAGAAGCACTTCAGCAGAGCTCTTGAATTGGCCCGTGACATATACAGTCCTCTAAGCGCGCACATCATTATAATGATGAACAACTACGCCATAGAGTGTGTCAAGCAAGGCGAGTACGAGCTTGCTCGCCATTATTACGGCGAAGTTATTTACCGGGCCGTCCATTGCCACGAATTGGAATGGCAATTGCCCGCCTTCTATTGCAATTACGCGGAAAGTCTGTGGCACTGCGGCCAAAGGAAAGAGGCGCTCGAAATGGCCGAAAGGGCTTTGTCGTTAGCCGCTTCCGGTGACAAGAACGTCCTGAAGCACGTCAAGGAATTTTGCGACTCTCTCAAAAGGGATTTCGCCAAGTCTCCGACTTCCGTTCGCGCAAAGTAAATGTTGCTCAAATAGTACGTTGTTGTGCCGTTTATTGGTTTATTCTGTTTACAAGCATCCGTTTGTCGGTCAGCGTAGACTAGCGGATATTACGTAAACTGTGGCGGGTAGAAAGAGTATACTTGCTTTGGCAATTGTTGCTGACGCCCCGTTGCAACGATCTCCGTGGCAGACGCACATATTCACCTTGCTATCCGACATGTCTCTAAGTGAGGTTCCGTGGGTAGGCAACAGTTGACTAAGTCGGACGTTGTAGCAAACGTCGCGTGGCTTGCTGAGGGCACTGGCGATTTCCGACTTTTCCATAATGTTCCAACGGAACAGCGACGACAAGCAACCGCGAATGATGTGATGACCTATGGAATGTCCTAAAACAAAGGTGCACTGGCGGCAATTGATTCGGTACAAAGTAGGATTGGAAGCTTGCCACCGACGGTCTTTTGCTGTCTGAGAGTGACGCATTGGCTTTGGCATGGTTCCAAGGCAATTTTCTGACAGTCGCGTCTGTTCATCGTTATGCAACGGTCGGTGAAGTTGCGAGGCGCGTTGTACCACGTTTGCAGATGGTACCAGTAGATGCGGAGTTCGTGGTTGGCGCAACTGTAACAGTGGGCCAACACTGGACCTTTGGGTCGAATCGACGCGTGCTGCACCATCCATCCATGCCTTGCCGGTCCAATAATTCGCGCGTGTCGGATCGGATGCCGATGCTGTTGAGCTGCAGAAGAAAGCAGGTAATGCGCGCAGAATAGCGCTTCAAGAAAGGTATTCGTTTCATTTTTTCAGGGCAAGAAATCATGCCAACGGGTGAATGCTCTAATCGCCGGCGTGCTCCCTTAAGCCGTTGGTTACGCACCGAAACGGCGACTGCGGTCCGCCGCCGCTCCAAAGTTGGTGAGTGCCCATTGATACTTTTTTAAATAATGGTCGCTCAACGGAACCTGTCAGTCGGTCCATTTGCGTTTTCTATGGGCCCACCGTGCGATGGTCGAATCGATTTGCTCTCCAAGTTGGGCCCTTCAAAAAAGCCGGTCGCGTTGCGAACGGGACGTGAGAATTAAATTTGCAAAACAATTAATTCCAATTGAGCGGAACTAATGGAATCAGACCGTCGGAATTCGATTCCCCCTTCGGCGGATCGGTCCGCCATTTCGCCTGCAACCTTGCGAATCAGCGTGCAATCGTCGGCATGCGGCGGCCATCGAATAGGGGATCCTTTTATCACGAAGGATAGGGGACCAACGAAAAAACGAAAGTTCAGGAAAACTTACGTTCGCTTTGTACGGTTAGCAGGACGATTAGCAAAAGAAGAAGTGCGGCCGAAAAGTTCAGCGCTTTGACGGGAAGTGACATCGACACGGGGTATCCGCTTTCATAGCTCTGCCAGCAGAAATGGCTGAAGGCAACGACCAATCTGTCTGCTGTGAAAATGGCGACCACGGCTCTATGCGCGCAGACGGCGACGACGCTTTGTTGTGCAAGTTTTGTGGGGAAGTTGGAGATTTGCACGCGCGCGCGTGATAGCCACTTCGACCGTGGACAAAAGGAGGCAACAGAGTGAGTGAAGTTGAGATGGGGCTAATCGTTATTTGTAGCGATTAGAATGGCCGTCGTTGTTGTAGTCGTAATCGGTCGAACGCCAGCAGCGCGGGCAATCCACCACTGGAAAGATAAATGGTAACAATGGTCTTCGAATTGATTAGCCGTAGCGGCGCCAGTTTTCCTTCGCCAAGGAACGGCCACGTACAACGATTTGTCTGTGCGAATATATTCACTAGCTTTCCGGACGAATATCCAACCGCGCTCGCTTTGCTGACGTTGCTGTTAGTCAAATTAAGTGAGCCACTCCGGTTAAATGAATTTCGGCAGTGTAATCCAGAAGGGTTTGCTTAACTCCGACTCGCCTACGTTACCCAATAAGATTTGTTCGACTATTTTCTCCTTGCAAGAAAGAGAAATCGCATATTGCGCCTTTTGGACAATGGCCGTTGACGACCACCTCCATTGCCACCGCTGTGTCCAGCGTAGATATGCCCCCTGTTGGTGCGAATCGAAACTTTGATCGACTATCTTCGGTGCATCAACTTTTCCACTCTCCCTTTGCGGAGGAGTTCGTTCAACTTTTGTATACTCGGTCCAGCGACATCCGCTTTACTTCCATGCCCCAAGTTGTTGTTTTTTGTCGCCCGTATACTGTCGCAAAATACAGCTTGGCAATTGTGAATGGCACAGTAGCCACTTTTGCTGTTATTTCTCCCAACGTTTGAGGAACGCTCAAAAAGGGAGACGAATCGCGATTTGATGCGGAAAGAGATGGAGGTGCGCTTATTTTTGTCACGCCGTTTTGGAGATGAATTGAATGGCGGCACACGGTGCCATCGATTTCATCTTCGCTCGAAGAAGCGACGGCAAGTAGACAAAGCGACGACAGCCGTCACGAATCATTCTAATGTGGTCGTGTTGATGACACGGTATCTTGGGAAATGGTGACGAAGAACCGCGCGGGGTTTCATCCGGTCGCCGCTGTCCCTTTTCGACTCCTTCGCATATGGAAGAATCGTTGAACACCGACAATATCCCACCCATTGGTGCGTACAATTTTCAAAGCGCCTCACACGGCCGAACGCAGCTTCGTGGCGAGTGGATCAAAAGCGATTCTTTGGAACTTTGTGAATGGTCCTTAATTTGGCGAAAACCGCGCGCGCCCTTAGCTCGGCGGCGATGCATATTCTTTTCTGATTGGGTATCGATTGCGCCTCGTGCGGGGGCAGACAGAGCGAAGATGGTCATCGATGACCATTACATATTTAGTGGTGGTCACTTGAAGGCAGTCCATAAGCGGCGGTAGCCCTCCTGCGATTCCACTTTGCGCCGTGGCCGAAAGCCGGAAAGGTCCCTGAAAGCTTTTGGCCAATCGATGCGGCAGCGATCACGAGCACCGACGTTGCAATTGTCGTTCGGTTGGAAATTCAAAGTGAAATGTTGATATGCGCAGGCATACGCCTAAGCCTGGACTGTCGCATTGGCGCTCCCGGCTGCCGCCTTCTCAATTATGCATTGCCAACTGATCCTCCGCGGTTCATTTGCAGGCCTACGGTGAGCTTTTCCGCTCGCCTTCTTTGTTGCAAGTCGAACGGAAAATTGATTTTCTCCCTTTTACCGTAAAAAATGGCCTCTTTGATTGTCAGGTACCCTTTATTCGATGATAGGCGAGAGCGCTTGAAGGTTCATCTTTTTTAACTTGTCCTTGCAACTTCAATATCCGCTTGGCAGAAAAGAAAGGACGTCCCTATCGGAGAAACAATTTAGCAATTGATACGTTGTTGCGTAATGAAGCTAACTAGTCATGCACCTATGAATAGAAAGTAAGTGTGAGCGTTGTAAAGGGAATGCCGCTGTTTGTTGCCAAAACTGTTACTGGTCACCGTATCTTTTCTTTTTGATGCTCCCGCCTCGATGCCGTACGAGCTGAGAGAGGTGCTCGCCCACGCAAAGTATGCTCAAGCCGCGCGCAAGGGGTGAGAAAGATAAATCGGTCTTCGACGATGATCCATGCTCTTAGATCGATGGGGTGGCCGGCATTCCTACTCGGCGAGAGCGTCTTTCAAGTGACGGTTCCAAATTATGGCGCGTTGTTTACTGCAATTCTCTTTCGAAAAATGTTCACATGGAGGTGATTCGGGCTGTTAGCGAAAATGGCACGGCACCATTGTACCACCGTTTCGACCGGCGATCGCGCGACTGTTCCATGTTAAATTGCCAGATTTTTCCAGTTTCCATTATCTGCTGGCTGGCACGTTCTTTGCACTGTGCCAGTTGCAAAAGCCGTGAATTGAAAGCTCACTAATGACCATTAGAAGTCATAAAAGCTATCGACGGCATTTTTAGCGTCAACTTGACTGTTGAAAATCGTTTACATGTCAACGCAGGGTCATTTTTTACCCCGGCGCCTGATCTTCATGTATCTGTCTACCACCTGCGGCAGAGTGCCGATGACGGCGGGAAGTATGCTCAGGTTATGTTTTACCATACTATTTGAACTTGAATTTTTACCGTATGACATTGCTGAACTTTGAATTCCCCAGCATTGATCTCTGCGAATTGGTCACACATGCTCAGGAAAATTATTTTGGATATTTCTTCTTCCAGTATACGACAGGGGCGGCTTCACCATCTTTTTTAGGTTTACAATTTTTTTTACTGTCTTCAAGCTTTGCAGTAGAATGCGCTGTGCTGGTTGTACTGTACTACAGAATGCACTGGCTTATTTGCGACTTGCTCCTTTATTGTTTGCAGGTAAACAATTTTCCTGGCGATGTGCCCCAAAACTCAATTTTTCTATACTTGACGTGTCTCGCTTAATGCGTTCTCGTGTAACGCGAAGTTTTCCAGGAACTAACTTTCGCGTTCTATAAGATCAGATTGTAGTTTTATACGACTGAAAAACACCAGGTCCTTGATCCACATTTCTGTTTATTTGGGGAAACCTAGGTCTCGAGGTATCTTGCTGTAGTCAGCTTATTGGTCGAGATTGGCTCGGCAGAGCCGTGGCTGGTCTGCGCCTATGCTAACGTATACCGAAAGGACCGTTGACTGATTGTTTGCTGCTCTTATAGCCGTTGCCGCCAAGTGACTGACCATTTCGCACAGGTAGCCCAATCTTTGAAGACTGGTTTTCTTGTAACGGGGCGGTGGATCATGTTGGAAGAGTACGGTTGAGTACCCGTTGAGTTCTATCTACCGTTCCCTTTAAGAACACCGAAGCAACCAAACCAATGGCTAGTTGGTTGGTTGTGTTAGTGAAAAAACAGACAAACAGTGAATGTACGATCGTTTATTTCGTAGCTTTCGGAATCGACTGATTCCGTCGTCAGCGAGATGGTGAAAAACGCAGATGTTTTCGCGAGAGGATATTATATAGGCCCGACAAAGGGTCAGGTGGCGATCAGGAACCCCTATTGATCAGGAGGTGATGGCGCAACAGCCGCTTTGTCGAATTAGGCTGCTCCATACCTCACGGATCTCGACACCTTTGTCACCGTTAATTGAGGGATTAATCCGGTCATATAAAATTAATTAATTAGGATTAATCCGTCTTTTTACAATCGTATAAAACTACAGTTAATCCCTCAACCGTGTTTCTGCCCTTTTCTGCCGTTGTCAACTCCAGTCCGGTAGAGTCCAGTGCCCCGTGCAGCACGTTTCATATAATTAATGTTCTTCTTTTCTACGGGATTGATGCACATATGCGATCCAAATGTTTCACGCATATGTGCATCAACCCCGTAGAAAAGAAGAACATTAGTTATCACTGGAACATAGCCAAACGGGTTTTACGCTATTTGAAGGAAACGAAAGGTCTTGGCGTTACCTTCCAACCGTCGGACGAGATGTTGTCAGCGTACGTTGACGCTGATTGGGTCTCCTGTGTAGAGAGCCGCAAGAGCACAACGGGGTACGTGGCCCTCCTGTGCCGTCGTCTGGAAAAGTCTAAAGGAAACAGTGACGGCCTTGAGCACTATGGAGGCTGAGTACATAGCACTTAACGAGTGTGCACGAGAAGTGACTTGGATTAAGAGTTTTTTGGACCGCATTGGCCAAGGCCACAGACTGGCGAGTAAAGCAACACAGATATACTGCGATAGCCAGGCCGCTATAACACATGCGAAAAACCTAGCGGACAAAAGCAGAACGAAACATATTTCAATAAGGTATCACTTCGTGAGAGACAAAGTCGAAGATGGAACAACCATCCCGGTCTACGTACAAAGCGAAAACAATCTCGCCTATATCTTTGCAAGACCAATGGAGCGATGTCGTCATGAGGCATGCCGAGACGTGCTTCTTAGAACGAGCGAAGTGGCATCGAAACAATGAAAGACGCCACTTCGAGGGGGCATGTTAGGCTTTTGGTTCAGAAAGAACCTGGTTGAATCGCGGTCGTCTACCATGGTCTCTACTGCTGAGCTGTCTGTTGAGTAGTCACTGGTGTGTGCTTGTCTAACGAACCCGCTTACGCCTGTCTCCCTTACTCTCCCTGCTTGTATTGTGCAGCTTTATCTCAATAAATTTCCTACAATAAGGATGACCATCAAAAGAATTTGGAAGCAGTGCTTAAAGGAATTCGGGTTTTGCGTCCGACCTAAGAAGTGTACTTTTGGCACCGAGTGCATTAATCATCTCGGTTTCGTATTCGATAAGCACGGTCGTCGGCCCGACCCTACCAAGGTCGAAGCCATTAGAAGAATGCCGGCACCTACGAACGCATCTTCCTTCCGTTCATTCCTCAATATGCTAAACTATTATGGTTCGTCCGTCAAGGAAATGAGAGAACTTCGAGTTCCGCTAGACGCGCTTCTAAAAAAAACCGACCCTTTGTGTGGGCCAGTGACTGTCAGGCTGCCCTCGACAAGGTAAAAGTACTCCTCAATTCGGACATACTGCTCACCCACTACAAGCCTGCAATTGATGTTGTAGTTGCCGCTGACGCTTCTGAGAAAGGCCTTGGAGCCGTAATAACGCACCGCTTTCCCGATGGCCGTGAGAAAGCGATTGCGTATGCGTCGTGCGCCCTGACGACCGCAGAAAAGAAGTACAGCCAAACAGAGAAGGAAGCGTTAAGTTTAATCTTTGCGGTTAAACAGTTTCACCGCATGCTGCATGGCCGCGAATTCACGCTGTTAACCGATTATCAACCGCTGCTTGCTATTTTAACGAGGATGCCGTGATTGCATCTATATATGCGGATGTTCAGCGGGTTTTCATAGACGCTGTTGACGCCCTGCCTTTGACAGCAGAAGCAATCCGAGCAGAGACCTCCAAGGACTCTCTCTTAAAAAAGATACTGGGTTTCCTGCAGCGTGGATGGCCGCAGGAGAACACAGGCCAAATACTGCAGGTTTTCAATCGTCGTAACTCCCTTTCCGTCTTCGATGGTTGTTTGCTCAGTGAAGAGTGAAGAGAGACCATTAAGTCTACAACGACCCGTTTTGTGCCAGCCGCATCGTGGGCATCCAGGCATTGTTAGAATGAAAGCTCTCGCTCGTAGGCATGTCTACTGGCTTGGCTTAGATAAGCAAATTGAAGAGTGGATTAAACGATGCCATCATTGTGCATCCGTTGCCAAGCTGCCCGTTAAAACGATGTTGGCTCCTTGGCCTGTGCCAATGAATCCATGGTCGCGACTTCACGTTGACTAGGCCGGCCCTTTTGAAGGACATTATTTCCTCGTTGTTGTGGATGCACTCGCAAAATGGCCTGAAGTTCTGATGACAAAGTCAAGCACATCCTTACCCACGGTGACCTTGCTGACTGACGTTTTCGCCCGCTTCAGATTTCCTGAGACTCTTGTCACAGACAATGGAACTCAATTCCGAGCTACCCAATTCGAAGATTTTTGCCGAAGGAACGGAATAAAGCACGCCTGTTGTCCACCACGCCATACACAATCGAACGGTCAAATTGAACGTTTTGTCAACATGTTCAAGCGAAGCTCAAGGAGGATTGCACTCTTTCAAAAATCCTGGCAACATTTCTGCCCAGATACCGCACTTCGCCAAACCCCTCCATTGAAGGTCATCAATCTCCTGCTGAAATGATGTTCGGTCGTAAGCTCAGGACGTTTGTTTCCCTGCTACATCCCGTTGCCGCGTACAAGTCTTCTGACACTCGACGAATGTCGGAATACTTCAGTCGCTACCACGAGACAAAGCGACGAACCTTTAAGCCAAGAGATGCTGTTTACGCGCTTAACAAAGCAGGTCTGAAGCATCTTCAACTGACCGCGGAAATGACACAATGAAAGGAATGACCATTATCCATGCTTGTAGTTGTGATCTTTTTTCCCAATGCTGATTATGGCTGAAACATATTTGGTTGGCAATTGAAACTTCGGAATGGTCATTGTCAAACGACTCATCCTCTCAGTGCTCGTAGTCCTCTCTGCCATCGCAGTAATTATTCTAGTGGGGTTTTAGGGGACTTCAATTGAACTGCAGCTGTTTTAGACATGTCGGTTTTCCGCACACGTCGTTTTGAGTTGAACCATTCTTCGGTATTCAGCGCATTACGGAAAGGCTACCTATTTTCGTTTTTCAGCTCCATGGCGAATGAAATGAAACCGGGATGCAGACCTTTTCGCCTTTCTGTTAATCAGTGTCAATAGAAAATGGTGATGAATTACTTGTTTTGTGAAAAAGTATTCAAGTGGTAAACTTGCTCGTTTCGCTTGGGGAGTTGTGATAGGCAAAATAGTTTTAACATTCTTTCCAGTACTAGCTATTTGTCGCAGCGTTTTGCTCAGCATGCACGTCGTAGCGTAATAGAAACTCGGAACTTGGCAACTGTTTGCCAAGTTTTGATCTTTTTCTTTATTTGAAAGTGTAAGGACGTTGTTACTATTTGTTCCATTTTACCTGTATGAGGAAAATGTTTAAATTTTTTGGCTTTTTACGCTTCAGTCTGTTTAACAGGAAGCAATTTTCTGTAACTGAAAAAGAATATCGCCATTCGTTAGACCTATTTATTACGTCCACACAGTGGGCAAGTGTAGGGTCTAATGGAACAGGTAACATCGTTTGATTTCTGGCATACGTAGTTCGCGGGTAAATTTTCACCCGGCGTAGGCAAATAGACTGAGAAGTGATTAAGCTTTACTTTGATTTAAACTAGAAGCGATTAAACAACAATGATGTTTTAGTACTGATTAAGTGATAAACTGCATCATGGGACGTCTGTTGGAAGGTATTTGCCAGGCCAGACTGGTTTTCATCTTAGAAGAATGTCATCCTTTTCGGGGGCGCCAATTTTTCAATGGCTGTTAGCTGTGGGTATTGTTATTAACTGTTTTACCTGTTCTAACAAGTCCTGGACTATTTTATCTGTGCACCATTACAAATGCTCTCCTGTTCAACAAGCTGTACCTGGAGGCAGTATCGCGACTTGTCCATGAATACGCACGTTCGTGTGTAGATGCGTATATATATATGTATAGTATTGTTCAACTCCTGTTGCAGTGGTCCGACTTCCTTTCTGTCGTCAGGCATGAATAATTTTTCTACCTTTGCGTTGCTTCTGTTCATGCTCTTCTTCGTTACCTGCTCAATTCCGATAAATGAAGGTGAACAACAGCACTTAAACTTTGCTTTTCTATGCTATTGTCAGTGGCAGTGATTGTTCATCCAAGTAGGAGTATTCGCGTTTGTTGTATTGATTGCAATCGTTTCAGCAGTGTTCGTGTTAATAATTACAGCTTGCTACGTTAAGTACGTTCATCCCTATTTGTTCTACAACAAAGTCCTCTCTTGTAACGCTCCTATAGAACATCAGCTGACTTCGTATTTGATGACTAAACGGCGGTTAATATGCCTTTTAGATGTAATTGAAGACGAGCCGCATAACATTAAGAAAAGGCAATGGGGATTCTCTCCATTCGGTTTCCGTCGACCATATGGCCTTGGAGGCTACGGCTATCATCATCATTACCATCGTCCCTATTACTATCGTCATCCTTATTACCATCATTATCATGGCTTCTGGGGTTGATTGTTTAAACATTGATTGGATATATGGTTGGCAGTTTGTTTTGCCGAATGAAAGTTTATTGAAATATGAATTCGACGATTTTCCTATTACCACTTGAACATTGGGTGTTTTCATATTAAATCTTTACAAGTTGATCACCAACCGGGCAAGCGCTGCTAAAATAGCAATGGTTTTGAGTTGTTTAAATGTGAAGGTCACCGGTAAGGGTTAGTTAGCACTTTCGTAGATCGGTACATTTTACGCTTGGAGGTGAAATATGTTTCCCAAAGAAATAATTTCACATTTCCTCGAATGGAGTAAACATCAGTAAACCCTTGCAGTAACGTAATCATTGGTATAGTTTCTATACGCTTTTCATCTTATCGCTGACGATGGAATCAGACGATTCCGAAAGCTACGAAGCAAACGATCGTTCTTTCATTGTTCGCCTGTTTTTCGCTATCATAACTAACCAACCAGCCACTGGTTAGGTTCTTTTGGTGTTCTTATAGGTATCAATTAACAGAACTCAACGGGTGCTTCAACCATAACATTCCAATATGGTATAGTTTCTAATCAAAAATGTAGCCTGCGAACGTTCGGCTGAGATAATTTCAGCGAAATTTGGATTTATAAAATAGACGTGTCTCACACGCCATTGGTAATGCTGCGTTTGTGAGCAGTTCAACAGTACGTGTTAAAGCCATTGATCAAGCGCACACAGCAAGACCGCTTACTGAGCGTAAGCAAGCAGTCAAGTGGGACACAACCGCACGCACCCAAGCTGATAGCACACTGATCGCGTGTGCCGCAGGAGTAATGATGGCCAGGTGCTTGAACCGGTGCATAGCTGTTCCCCGTCAGTAACTGTACTTTTCGACGGTTTTCCTGAAGTTAATGATGGCTTCTGTTATTTTGTAGTAAAATTTGTGAAACAGTGACACTTGACTGCCTTTGGCGGCAGATGTATTCGTAATTTTAATGCATTGAAAAATTGAAATGCACGAAGACGACAAGCCCAACTGTAACTTGAAAATCATTATTAAACACAGAACATCGATAATTTGCCTTGCAATTCAGTTGCGTTGGAAGAAGATTTCTGGTCGCACTGGGGCAAAACTTGTGCAGTGGGCGTTGGCATAGAAACAGGAATCTAGTTCTGGAAGGCGCAACTTTTAGCGTACGAAAAGAAGATCCAAGGTGAGCATGGACTATAGCGCTATTTGCGTATCCAGTTTCTGATTGACTTCTTGCGTAGTGGTCGGAAGCATTTGAGAATCTAGAACTTTATCACGTGAACTTTTATGGTCGAGAATGACCTCGTATCGAGCAAGTATGACACGACACGAATGTTCTACAATGCGTAAGCAGATTACGTTTTTCGGGCGCTGCAAGTTCGTTAATTCCAATGTCACTGCCGCCGAAACAAGTGATCAGTTATCGTTCAAGACTCCTCTAAATAAATTCCTGCCCTTGCGGTTAAATATTCGTTGGATTCTTAGATGGAACAGTATAATTTTAGCTTCAAAGGAACGCATTTTTTGGTTGTTTTGTTGTTGTGCTTATTTTCCGTTGTAGTGCAGCTTCGTAAAGGGCGTTTGGCTAGTTTGAACGTGCCATGTAAGCGCAATTACGCGCGCATGAGTTTCTTTGAAACAGTATATTAACACTTTCACATGCAGCATCATAATAGCACGAAGGGTATATATGTTTGGGTTTCATGACTATCATATGGGCGGAGAATGTTGTGCGCTTTGCAGTCTATTTCTACAGCACTGTTTGGAATGGAGGAAGTGGTTCGTTCCTTGACAGTCCATTTGTACATTTATGTTTTGCGTAATCTATAAAATAGTTATTTTTATCTAATTTTCGTTCTTATAATCCTTCCTTCCTTTACTTTAGTGCAATTAAAAATATTTAATTGCTGTATTGGCACTTACATTAACATAATACGAGCTTGATGAAATTATCTAGTCGTTTCTGTTGTTCTGATAATCAGGTTATTGTGTTTCATTCTTACTGGTCGTGCGTCAGTGGGGTCATACAGGAGCAAAGTTAACATCTTAGGAGAGTATCCTAAGCCAATATCGAAGCATAAGAGAAACCAACCAGACAACCTGTTCAAAGCGGCGTAAACGAAGAACCTGTCACACTCTTCACAGGCAAATAGCAGAAAATGGCCATTATTTGGATTACTTTTAGGTTGCGTTCATCATCCCATGCACACTTATGATTAGCTGAATCATCGAAATACGTACACACATACAGTTATCCTTCGTATAACGCAAAAGTTGGCCATTGAGATCTTGCATTAAATGAAGTCGCATTATTCGAACTTGCAAGGCATAGGAAAATGGAGGTGAAAGACCGAACGCCGCAATGGATTGCTTTAATGAGGAGCAAACCGTAGTTATATATATATATATATATATATATATATATATATATATATATATAACAATTTTTCTTCTATTTTATGGGGTTGGTGCACATATGCGAACAAGTGCTTCACGGTTTTCGCCGTTGAGCAAAAACCTTTTATTTACAAAAAGGCATAAAAATGCATAGCTTTCCGACCATCCCCTTTGGTCCGTCATCAGTGCAATAATTTTTTGCACCAGCCCGGATGGTCGAATGGAGGACCTTGCAGGACCGTCGGTTGACTGGGCAGTTGACAAAAATTATTGCACTGATGACGAACCAAAGAGGATGGTCCGAAAGCTATGCATTTTTGTGCCTTTTTGAAATAAAAGGTTTTTACTCAACGAGGAAAACCATGAAGCATTTGTTCGCATATATATATATATATGTTTGAACACTGGGTGTTTTGTAACGGGTTTGTTCATGTTCAGATATCTTTTTCGGCTGTCGACCCATTTGGTGGTATCTGTAATAGATCTGAAACACGCCCTACCAGAGGATGGATGGGCAGTTATTAGAGAGTATCACTTATCGAATCAGAGCTTTCGGCACTCTCTGGTACCGTCGTCAGTGATGGGAAAGAGTGCCGAAAGCTGGGGAAGAGTGCCATCAGTCGTTCCCATCACTGACGACGGTACCAGAGAGTGCCGAAAGCTCTGATTCGATAAGTGTTCTACCTGTGATACTCTCTAATAACTGCCCATCCATCCGCTGGTAAGGCGTTTTTCAGATCTATTACAGATACCATCAAACGGGTCGACAGCCGAAAAAGATATCTGAATATATATATATATATATATATATATATATATATATATATATCGGAAGACAGGATGTCTTTTAACGGGAGCATAGATCTTCATGATGTTGCGCTTTTCACGGATTTTGTCCCGTTGCTTCCTGTACGTGATGGATCTATAAGTAAACTGACACGGTCTCCCTACCAACGGATGGATGAGAGCAGTTATAGGAAGAGCACGGTCAGAACACAACGTACGGTTTCTCGAATATTTCGGAACGCTCGAGTTCCGTCTTCAGCGAGCAAGAGACTATTTTATCTTCCTCTCTTGCTCGCTAAAGACGGAACTCGAGCATTCCGAAATATTCGAGAAACCGTATGTTGTGTTCTGACCGTGCGCTTCCTATGACTGCTCTCATCCATCCGTTGGTAGGGAGACCGTGTCAGTTTACTTACGGATCCATCACGTACAGAAAGCAACGGGACAAAATCCGTGAAAAGCACAACATCATATATATATATATATATATATATATATATATATATATATATAAAATATATATATATATATATTTTTATTTTTATATTATATATATATTATATATATATATATATATATATGATCGGATGTCTTTTTTCGGCTGTCGACCCGTTTGGTGGTATCTGTAATAGATCTGAACACACGCCCTACCAGCGGATGGATGGGCAGTTATTAGAAAATATCACAGATGAGAACGCTTAACAGTCAGAGCTTTCGGCACACTCTGGTGCCGTCGTCAGTGATGGGAAAGAGGGAGAGTTTATTGCGCTGTGGGAATTTATAGTCTCGC
Organism: Trichuris muris; assembly: GCA_000612645.2. Taxonomy (NCBI): domain Eukaryota; kingdom Metazoa; phylum Nematoda; class Enoplea; order Trichinellida; family Trichuridae; genus Trichuris; species Trichuris muris. The sequence goes on from CBXJ02000086.1 coordinate 11,581,535, forward strand.
AATGGGGGTCAAGGAGGGGGGTCGGCTTGGTATGGTGCAGCATTTGGTTTTATTAATAGCTGCAGTCCATACTTCGCTGATCTCCACACCCTGGTCGCGATTAATGGTGTTATTGTGCCTGATGAATAGAGCTTCCTTAATCCGCCGGAGCTGTAATCGGCTTTCCCGGCAAATTAATTTTGGTCGCGGGTCAAGTGAGCAGTGGATGGCGTGCTCTGCGACCGCCGAAGCTTTTATGGCCTCCTCCATGATCTTTTTTGGAGCGCGGGTTTGGGGACGGCCACGGCGTACGGTATGTGACCCGTTCAGTCTTTGTTCAGCATTCTTGTAACGGGTCACGTACGACATGTGTTCACGAAATCTGTGGGATAAAGTGTTGCCCTAAACAGCTGGGAGTGTGGGATAAAGTGTTGCCCTAAACAGCCATAAAGTGTTCTTATCACGAAATCTGTGGGATAAAGTGTTGCCCCTGTGGGCAACACTTTATCCCACAGATTTCGTGAACACATGTCGTACGTGACCCGTTACAAGAATGCTGAACAAAGACTGAACGGGTCACATACCGTACGCCGTGGCCGTCCCCAAACCCGCGCTCCAAAAAAGATCATGGAGGAGGCCATAAAAGCTTCGGCGGTCGCAGAGCACGCCATCCACTGCTCACTTGACCCGCGACCAAAATTAATTTGCCGGGAAAGCCGATTACAGCTCCGGCGGATTAAGGAAGCTCTATTCATCAGGCACAATAACACCATTAATCGCGACCAGGGTGTGGAGATCAGCGAAGTATGGACTGCAGCTATTAATAAAACCAAATGCTGCACCATACCAAGCCGACCCCCCTCCTTGACCCCCATTGCGAGACTATAAATTCCCACAGCGCAATAAACTCTCCCTCTTTCCCATCACTGACGACGGCACCAGAGTGTGCCGAAAGCTCTGACTGTTAAGCGTTCTCATCTGTGATATTTTCTAATAACTGCCCATCCATCCGCTGGTAGGGCGTGTGTTCAGATCTATTACAGATACCACCAAACGGGTCGACAGCCGAACAAAGATATCCGAACATGAACAAACCCGTTACAAAACACCCAGTGTTCAAATATATATATGATTTGATATTTGATTGGAATTGATTTACCCGAAGCTTTCCAGACATTCTCGAGCCGTCATCATCATGTCAAAGTGTGAAACAGATTCACTAGGGATAAATCATCTTATGGCCGCGTTTATGAAGACAAACCTTTTTGCAGATCAGCTGCCGTGTCTTTTTGATAGTACTGCATACTTTCTGTCTACAGCTTTACTGACACTTTGCTGATCAATGATGGATATTGGTTTTCCGGAAAGTGACAGTGAAGACGAGCTTCCTGGTGGATGGGAAGAGCGGACAACTCTGGACGACCGCGTTTATTACGTCAAGTGGGCCCAAACCATTGAACTCGGATGAAGTTAAACATTTGGTTGCAGTCACTTAGAAAAGTCAGTCCAGTGGACTCATCCCAGAACAAAACGTTGCAAGATAGTGTCCGGCGCGTTGCCGGTGAATTGGAGGCGATTGGTGGATAATGAAGGCACAGTAATATTTCAACAGTAATAATGAGAAATGTCTTCCATCGGTTGCATCCTTTATAAATTGTAGTTTACAAACGGGTGAAACGACACTTTCGGATCCTCGTTTGGCGCAGGCGATTGAACTGAGCAACGAACTTGTCCACCCATTTCCTCGTCAACGTTTTGACGCTCGCTCTACCATCAGTCAAGTGTTGCACGGTTTGAACTTGAAGGATAAGACGATTTTCATCACCGGCGGTACTTGTGGTATAGGTAAACTGATGCTCTTAAGCTTTTGTCGCGTGATTGTCTTCTTGAACGCGATACGTTCGAATTGCTCTGCATAGCTATTAATTTGACCTGCGTTGCACCAGATATCTTGCTTTTTTTCTTATGCCAGTGCTTAATGCTGCAAATTTCTCTTTTTTACGGGGTTGATGCATATATGCAAGCAGAATGTATCACGGATTTTCCCGTTAAGTAGAAGCCTTTTACTACCAGAAAAGGCACACAAAGCATAGCTTTCGGCTACTACTCTTGTAGCCGTCTTCAGTGCAATAAAAATAAAATATGTCCACTGTCCAGCCAGTCACGGTTCAGCAAGCTCCTCTGCTAGACCGTCCGGGCTGGCGATATCAACTATCAGGTACTACCCTTGTACCTGTCAAGCCTCTGTCGCCCGCCCAGCCAGCCCTGCAGAGAGCGAGCATCCCCACCGACTGACCGGGACAGTGGCGCAACACAAAATGAAAATTTAGGCAATGGCAGTAGCTTCCCGAACCCGTCTATAGTCTCTTTAAACTACGGGTTTTAAAGTTCTTTCCTAATTTTTATTGCACTGAAGACGGCTACAAGAGTAGTAGCCGAAAGCTCTGCTTTGTGTGCCTTTTCTGGTAGTAAAAGGCTTCTACTTAACGGGAAAATCCGTGATACATTCTGCTTGCATATAGTGCTTAATGCTATTATTTTGCAATACATTATCCTACTAATTTGTACTTGGCTGCAGTATTTTTATTTAGGCTTCGAGTTTGTTAAAGGGGTCATAATTCACGGAGCGTCTGTAATCATTGCGTGCAGAAATATAAGTGTTGATAGTGGATTCATGAAAACGCTGACGACACTTAGGGTCAGTACGCAATGGTCTAAATTCTTCGAATGCACTTTCCATTCTACAGCCACCTGCCAAGATCGACTTAGTGCCGTGCGATCTCTCTGACTTGGAAAGCGTTAAAGCATGCGCTGACCAAATCCTCAAGATGAACAGGTAATCGTGCACTTTTATTATACATTCTATCATTAGTTTGTTTGGTTAAACTGTACTTATTTAAGCTAATTAAACGCACGCACACACACACACATATATATATATATATATATATATTTCGGAAGGCAGAATGTCTTTTAACGGGAGCATAGATCTTCATGATGTTGTACTTTTCACGGATTTTGTCCCGTTGCTTTCTGTACGTGATGGATCAGTAAGTAAACGGACGCGGTCTCCCTACCAACGGATGGATGAGAGTAGTTATAGGGAGAGCACGGTCAGAATACAGCGTACGGTTTCTCGGATATTTCGGAACGCTCGAGTTCCGTCTTCAGTGAGCAAGAGAAAGTTTATACGGTTATGAATATATATCATGATTTTCTTATTAATAAGTTCTCAAAGAAATTTTGTTTCAAGTTTTCCGTGCAGGTGAAGTGACTTTGCAAATTCTATATTTAACCTTTTTCGCCGTTGACTGGGTAGTGAGGAAGCCAAATAGAGAACTGGTCGAATTTTCTCTCAACGAAGAAATTGTCATCTTGTCTGCCCCGGAATATTTCTACGCCATTTAATACGCAGTAGTTCAGATAAGTTTGGCCGAGAAGTTTTCGAACAGGAAGGGCTTATTTCTTTTCACCGTAAGCTGTTAAGTGATAATGTATTTCAGTGGGCAAATTTCTCTGTCTATAGTTCATAGTAGCTTGATTTGCAGGCAAATAGATATTTTTGTCTACAATGCCGCTGTGTTCGAACCGAATTTCAACATTACAAGGAATGGAATAGAGAAGATGTTTTCAGTCAACTACCTGAGTCACTTTTACCTGACGAAGCTTCTCTGGGATTATCTAAAGGCGTCAGGACATGCGAGAATTGTAGTTACAACTTGCGAATGCCATCACTTGTACGTTTGCAGTTTTAATGGCCATTGCTAAAGCAAGTTACCTATTCAGGGCCAATTATCAGGCGAAGCCAATTGATGAATTATTTTCAAGTTCAAGTTTATCTCCCCTATGTGCTTCATCATATTCGTCATTGCATGCCTACTGCTTGTCTAAACTGTGTTGCGTGCTTTTCGCCGTGTCATTGCAAGAGAGAATTTCCCAACACAATCTCTGTTGTGTGGCTGTTCATCCAGGCAACGTGGTGTACAGCAAGTTGTTCAGGTCGTGCTTTCCTCTGCGTTTCGTTTCCTTCCTTTGTCGTCCGTTCGCCAAAACATTGGTAATGTATGTCTTCCGTATTGATAATTCTGACTGCCACGTTTTACCGTATATAGGAGCAGGCAGCAGCTAGCATTGCTTTCGCTGCCTTCGCAACCGAGCTGGCAGACGTGAAAAACAACTACGTGAATAACTGCTGGTTTTCTCAAATGAATCCGTTGGCGGCAAATCGTACGGCACGACTTAGACTTTGGCAATTGAGCGAGCGTTTTCTTCCTCAGTGAGGCAAAGTGCGCAAGTGGGAAAAGGTGAGCTCTTTGGCATTCTTATTGTTTACACGGTTAAATGGGGAGAACTTGCAAATATACCGCAACTGGAAATTATTATAACTGCGGAAAAAATGACAAAGCACAGTCTGTCGACCACCGTTGCAGCAAATTTCCATTCGCTCCGCGACTGTTCATCTTCGCATTCCTTTAACAAAACCTCTTTGATGCGTCTCGTATTGGCCAACAGCTTGACGACCGTTTTTCTCAGTTCCTTCAGCTCGTGGCATACTGCCAAATCATCCGCTGATAACATTGAAAAAGCTCTTGGAATCGATTGTTCCGTTTGCACGTTGTTTGTTAGTAGTTGTTGCTTTTCTTCGCACGACCGATATGGCGATTCAGGTGGCCTCATTCGGAGCACTTTTGGTAACCAACGGAGAAGCACTTTGCTCGCCTGAAAAGTGCGCCGCTGCTTATGGAAGTTAGTCGCTCGTTCAAACTTTCACTTGCTCACCAATGGCCCCATGCGGTAGGAGTCTGGAGAGCGATAGTGAAGATTCAAGACTAGTACGTTCGAAACGACGGACGCGGACACAACAATCATATTGCAGGAAAAGAATATTCCAATCAGGGGAAGTGCCTCCGAAGTGCTTGGCGTCATTTGGCCAACCATTGTCAAAAATACGCATACGGACAGAAGAATTGTGATTTCTGGAAATTTTCCTGCTTACAAGTGAATGTAGAAGGTCGTTTACCGAGCGTAAGTTTTTCTCCTGACTCGACTGGCAGAAGAAAGCCCAATAAGGTCATCAGTGAAATCAACACGCTCGGAATGATCATGTTGAACCCGTAGTACAATGTCCTTCTTCTTATGTTCAAGCAATATTTGACATCCACGTACGGTTCATCTGGACAGCAGTTGTACAATTTCACGTTCCGTTTAACCGGTGCGTCTGCAAAAGGGAAAAATGGATATTCGAAAATCTACTGGCACTAGCGACCAGTCAAGAGCCATTCTCCGTTTTCAAGGTACTCCGACAAATCCCATCCGCTTTCTGATTGAATTAGGTTTAACTTGTTCCCATTGTACGTCCATGAGCCGAACTGCAAACGTTCAAATGATCGCACGCACTTATGAACCGATTTTGCGCGTCCAACCTTCAAGCAGCATTGCTGATCGTCGAACGGGAACCACGTGATGTCCAACTTGCAGCTGCTTTGCAGTATTGCCGGCGGTATCCACGAAATTTGGCCGTTGTAATATACGATCACGTTGCTTGGAAAGTACGACTGGAAATCTGCGTCGACGCTGCCGGTAGCAAAATGGCGGCTGAGCAGCGAGCCTCTTCTTGATCAAGACCTACTTGTTGTATAGAATAACATCTGGCTTCCAAATTTTCTCCGGCGGGATGCGTATATCCGTTAGGCCTCCGTACTCTTCGGGCGACCATTTAAGGTTGTAATCCTGCCAGCTCTGCAAAAACAGATTTTTAGTTGGCTTCACTTGCTTTATTCTTTTCCGTACGAACTTCAGCCAGACGTTCGTCTGCATTGTTTGGCTTTTTTCATCCTTAATGAAAGAAGCGAAGGAATTTTTAAGGTTCACTTCAATTTCGCCGTAGCTGTTACCACATTGACGATTTGAAATAGAACCAATTCAAGCGTGACATCAACTGCTTTTGAACAGTTGTCAACTGGTCTTTCTAAAACGTTATATCCACGCAGGAGATCGTCGGATAGCTGACGTTCGTGAATGTCTGCTAACGCACACCCTATGCAAAAGAGCAACGCTTTAATATAGGCAGAGATTATCAGCCGCAATGATGGCATCTCCTCGCAACTGTCCTATCTTTTAGCTAATCGGAATTTGCAAGCCTGAAGGAACATGTTTTCTATTTACTTTTCAACGGCTAGCCGAAGTTGCACCGGTTTTTTGCCGTTAGCACTGCCTCTCACCCGCCTGAAGAGCTCTTTTCATTCCAGGACAACTGTCAAGTGGCTTATTAATATTATTGTCGCCCAATACTCTGTTGTTACTAAACATTTTGACCAAACGACCAAACGCTCTTGTTTAACATGTTGTCTCGTCTCAACGTCATCACGAGTTTAATCATTGTTTGATTGCCTGTTGGTCCCTGAATGTTTGTTCAGCTTTTAAAGTAGACGTTCCAGGTATTAGTTGCCGCTATCCTTTGTACATATTATACTGAACATTATAGCGGCCAAGTTCAACGTAGAACAACTTTAGGAACAAATAATCGTTTTATAAGTCAATTTGTTCAATGCTGCTTGTCGGAAGAATTGGTTTATATAATGATTAACTTTCCGCCATTTGAGATGCAACGGTAACCCTTTGATGACAGCTAGGTTGGTTCTTCGTAGATTTCTTTCGAAATAAATACTTTGCTCATGTGCGACCTACGTAGTCTTCGAACAGACGGTCATTAAGCAGTTACGTAGAATTCTTCGTGTGACATTGCAATCCGTTTCGTAGTTCCTTCAGCGTCTCTGTAGTTATGCAACAAGCACCTCTGATTAGTGTGTGTCTTTGCATAACCATAGATACATTGAATAAACCACCAATGGGCTGCAATACCATGTCAAAGAAAGAAAATAGTACTCTATCTATGCGCTACAAGAAACTACACCTTTGTTCAATAGTTCTACGAGTAACAGCGAGACTGAGTACTCGATTGTTGCCATTAATACAAATTGAGCTGTTGCTATTGAGCTGCCCGAAAAGACATACCATGCTTTGCACAAGTAACGCAAAATGTGTGACTGGAAATTGTGCTCATACAAATTTTGCATTCTCTTGCTGCTACAAATATGAAACGAACAATCTTTATTAATGAATCAGGTGGTTTATGTTAAAACTCCCATTACATTTTTGTTTTTAACTTCATATTTACTCATCTTGTGACATATCGAGGATTCGATGAGGAAAAGTAGTTTGTGAGCATCAGGAGGTCGTGATAATGATTTTCGCGACTTTTCTAGGAAATACTGTCCATTTCTTGACGCTGCTGAACGCATGAGTCGTTTAGACATGACGAGGACTCGTTGTTTTTCCATATTACTATTAATACAATATGCTACACGGTTGACCGTTTTGATGAGTTCACCCGATCATCATGCTTCAGTAGTTGAAATGTAATCATGCTAAGTCATTGAACCACAGAACGTCACTATAATTTGTGGTTGGAGTCGCGTCACTGTTTTGAGTTGCGTCACTGTCCCGGTCGGTCGGTGAGGATGCTCGCTCTTCAGCAGGACTGACTGGGCGGGCGACAGAGGCTTGACGGGTACGTAGTTGATGTCGCCAGCCCGGATGGTCTAGCAGAGGAGCTTGCTGAACCGTTGACTGGCTGGGAAGTCGACGAATATTGTGTTTCGGCACTGATGACGGGTACATGAGCAGTGCCGGAAAGCACTGCGTTTTTGGTGAATAAAACGTTTTCACCTAACGGGGAATACTGTGAAGCATCTGTTCGCATTTTCAGCACGAAAGTTTAAAGGTATCGGTTCCAATTTTTGGTTAAGCGGAAAGGAACGACTGTTCCTCTAATATCCGTAGGAAGTTCTGCTAACGAGGAAGTGTAAACTGCACCGATTAGGTAGGTAGACTGTATCGTGTGCAACAAAAGTACAATAACGTTTACGTAATTTGTACAACAAAAGCTAATATTTTCGTTTAGTTGTTCTATACGGGGTTCATTGTAACGGGTGAAGGTATGATTGTTCAACGAAGAACGGTTGACTACCCGTTTTGGTCTTGCACGCGGTGTCTGTAATCACGTGTAAGCAAGCCCTACCTGTGGCAGATGGGCGAGTTTATTAGTAAAAAGTAGACGGTGGTAAGTGCTTGCGAGCGATACAGTTTCTACGGTAGCTTTCGGAACAGCGAGTACTCTATGTTTACATTTGTTTCCTCACTTAAAATAGCGCTATCTGCATTCCTAGTAACCATCTAACCTGCGTTTTAAAATTCAAGGACTGCAGGGTATACTGTAGTTCTGTTGTTTCCAGACTTATTATTCTGCCTTGTCAGTGCATTGCAATGATTGGCATCGCGGTTATATTGTTCATGGCAAACTTTTCTCCTGCGAAACGACTTGCAGCAGTTCTGCAAATTGCTGAAAAACCTTACTTCACCAAAGTACTACTTTGGTCACGTGTCAATGTCCAGGCAGTGCATATTCAATGGCCCAAATGTGCATTGTACCATTTCTCTTGGTTTCAATGCTGCAGATGAACGACCATTTCATTAGTCCAATGGAAACTTTGAAGCCTTTGGACATTAACACGTCGTTTGTCACTGAACCTGCGTGTGCTTTGCTACGGTAAATAATTTGTTCGACCTGTTCTAATGAGTTTTCGACGGAAACTCTTTTAACGTTTGGCTTGGAATTGACGATCACACGGTACGAACGTTTTGCTGCTCTTTAAGAACGCTTACGGTGTTAATGCTTTTTCCCGCCGGCACACATTGCCCGGCAATTGTTGGAACGTCGGACATGTGCGTTTACTTCTGTTTTGTCGAGAACTTTTTCACCAGTTGTGCTTTCTCCTCACCAGTACTTATTTATGCGGCCTGATCGAGTGGGCATATTATATTGTTTATTCAAAACTAGTCATTCTTTTTGTCGCTTGCCGTTGGCTCGTAATTCATTGGCTATTTTTGACACATTAGTTGTCACTGTGGTGCGTCATCACACGTGTGCTGTTTGTTGTGAATCGTAGATCCTTTCTGCATTCAACATTTTCCCCTTCACGTTCTCTGTGGCCCTATACGCGCCTGTGTTACGCCGTGTTCTTTGAGCTGTCCGTTGAAGGACGAATTTAACATACGTTCAGTCGGTGGGCCGATCCTTGTAGCCCTTGAATTGGGCGATGGAAAGCCCTCTGCTAGCATTCAGTTAACTGAATCGGTGCTCTACTTGCTTTCACGTTGGCTCTTCTTTAGTTCGCACCGTTGGTATGCAAGCGATCAAATGCGTGGTCGTCGGCGACGGGTAACAAATTGGATTATGTTTTAATGTTTTAAACATAATCCTTAAGCGCCGTCGGTAAAACGTGCCTGCTGATCAGTTACACGACAAACGCGTTTCCGGGAGAATACATTCCTACGGTGTACGGTTTGGCCATTTCTCGGCGATACCAAGTTGTTCCATTGCACTGACGTGTATTTCAGGTTTGACAATTACTCTGCAAACGTTATGGTTGACGGGAAACCAATCAATTTGGGACTCTGGGATACGGCTGGACAAGAGGATTACGACAGACTTCGTCCACTTTCTTATCCTCAAACGGTATACATGCGATAATTTTTAATCTACCTGACTCGTTGAAATTAGTCTTCTAGGATGTGTTTCTAATATGTTTTTCCTTGGTTAATCCCGCCTCTTTTGAAAATGTCCGTGCAAAGGTATGCATTGTTAATTGCTTTGAATATTTCCTGACAGCCATATTCATTGCAGTGGTATCCCGAAGTTAGCCATCATTGTCCAAATACGCCGATAATTCTCGTTGGCACCAAACTGGATCTCCGCGAGGACAAGGATACAATTGAGAAGTTGAGAGAACGAAGACTTCAGCCGATCGTTCATCAACAAGGTCTCGCAATGGCCAAAGAGATTGGTAAAAGGAATGGACCTGCATGGGTTTGCTCGTCAACGCCACCACTTTTCGTTCAGGTTCAGTCAAGTATGTCGAATGTTCTGCGCTGACGCAGAAAGGGGTAAAAAATGTGTTCGACGAGGCAATACGTGCTGTGCTCTATCCCGTCTGCCGGAAGCACTTTGAGCGGAATTGCAAGAAGTGCGAGAATCGGTCGGCGCGACGACGGTTCTGCAAATTGTAGGCATTAACTTTTGTTCCTATTACATGTAGCCACGCAAGTGCTTAGCTAAAACTTCCTTCCGTTACTTCCGTCGTTGCAATTCTCATTTCCGTACTACTGTGGAGACCTGCTGCGAAATCGTCCTATCTTCGTAGAAAATCGAGCCGCCACTGTTTGCTATTTCCAATTGTTGTTTATGCTCGTATGCTCTGTTGACTGATCTTTTGTCATCAATTGCTTTCCCCTTTTTTATCCAATGGAAAACCGGCAAGGGTTCGCGGTCATTGTGTTGATTACCGCAGCAACGGTGGACGCTTCGTGGAAGTGATGCATACTTTTAATACTAATAATGAGAATAATCGTAAATCGTTTTTCCACCAAACAACCTACCGGTCTGATCACTAAATAAACGTGTACCGCTGCATGCAGATGTGCATGGCTAAAAGTTCTTCATATGTTTTATCTTCTTTAATAATAAACAATATTGGGTCAGTAATGCGCCGTTCTTTGTCATTTCGCCAACTTCAACAGTTTGCAGCGTGCAATCCGGCACAGCGTTCAAATTCTGCAAAGGGAAAAGTGCCACCGGCGGTGACTAAGGCAAAAGAAGGAGCTCACCTCGACGTCCGAAGCGGCGCACCCAGTGAATGTCACACCGTTGACATTCATGCAACTTACTGAGGCGTCCTTGTTAAAGCAAATCATGCGATAGTGGAAGGTCGCTTCGGTTTTAATTTTCTGCCAGCAAAGATTGCACATAGCGAATAGGGGCCATTAGTTATGATATGTTCTAACCTTGACAATGTTCTCAGCTTCGGAAGAAGCGCCACAGACAATGAATTCTGGTGCCGCCACAGCGACGTAATATTTCAAAGGCTTGGAAGCATTCAGCTTGATCGCAGTGACGGGATATTCGGGGAACGAACGAGCTATTTGTTTTGCGCCTGCCGTGTTTGTTCGTTCGGAGATACCGACAAAGAACTCCTTTCCTAACATGATGCTTGATTTAAGGGAGCACTACGTTGCCCTTGCAGGTTACTAACCGGTGAACAGAACGTCGCTGCCACAGAAAGTGGCGTTGTCATTAGCAGGCAGTGTTTTAACCCTGAAGCCTAACTCGAGGAGCAGAGCCATTACCTGACAAAATCAAAGTGCATCTTAATGTCTTCCGATGCCCTGGGATACGCTACCTCATTTGCCCTTTGGCCAGGCTGGTCAAGCGATATCAATGCGCTGCCGTTGCAAACAACGGCTAAGTCGTCGACGAACAGAGACCTCAATTCTTCCGAGTCTTCTGGTGCCAGTTCGATGACGTCAACCCCTGCTTCGCGCAGCTTCTCGCAAAGTTCTTCCTGTTGCTTCGTAAACAGAGGCAAGTCGACGTTCAGCGGCTTTCCACCGCTCAACAGGCGCCCGGGTGCTCTGGTTACTATGGCATGCGTGAATCGTGACATAACGCTAAAATGGTACAATACCACTGGATTAATGTATACAAACAGCGGTTACAAAATTTTCGGATGTAACTACTTCCTGACTTTGAAAGCAACAGCAAGGCACGATTAACACAGCACCTGAGCAAGGCAATCAATCAGGCATTAATCTTGCAGAAAATCACGCATAACCAAAAGGCCACAATAGCCGTAAGTCTACGTCGCCAGGTACTTACAAAGTGGAAGCTTATTTTAACCGTCGCACGCAGACCATAACTTGCGATAAAGGAAAAGAAGGACGGATGGATTTGAAGCGGAATAGAGCTACAAACCGTATGAATTAATGATCCACAGGTTTACTTCAGTAGCAACGCAGTGAGTGCAACTTGTGATGCAAACATCCCATTTAAGCTTTATTATCTACTCAGATGCGCATTCTGAGTGCTATTTTATTTTAGTGGAGAAGAATAGCCAATGAGAGCAATGACTTTGGTCGAACGACTACAAAGTTCACTTAACATACACAATTAAAGTGAATACGGAAAGTTGGACGCAAGTATAAATGGACGCGGAATCAACTTGTCGGTAAGAAATTTGTCCCGTACCCTTTCCCAACTGCTGCCACCATTTGTGGGGTTGTGCTACAACTCGGGCGACTCGGCTTTAGTCACAGACTTGGGCTTTGAAGACTGTTTTCTTTGTAACATTGCAATAATGCTTGAGCTTAGGCAAATGCACTGCGTCGACCTGAGTGAGGTTATCTAATCTTCTCCGCTTCAATTCGGGCCCGCGTCAAATTGTGCTTTTCCCTGCTGAATGGAACTAACGGGCAGTTAAAGGGGTATGTACGCTACCATTGTCCAGATGAATATCACACAGCGAACGTGTCGCCGAATATGGGATTTTCTGTAACGGGCGTTTTTGGTTTTGTCAGTTGGAGTACAGTTAGAACTGTCATACTAAGCGTCATCCTCGTAACGTGCTTAAAGTGAACTTGAGGAAATGTAGGCACAGCGAACATACGAGTAACGGATAGATTCCTGATTTCCAGGAATTGGGATCAGATATCAGAGTTGCAGGTGGCCAGTGGTTGCGACCCGAGGAGTGAACTGGTGTACGGGTGCGAGGCTACAGCAGGCCTGCTCGTCGTTACAACGCGCACTGCTCCTGTAATAATATCACAAGCACTCACTGTTCCATGTGCGGATAAGCAGGTTATTGGCGAAAACGAGCAATACCGCCAGTAAAATTTTACTGCGCGTCATACTGGACGCTTTGAAGATGGAACAGTTTGAAAGCAACCAACGGTCAGTTTGCAAGGTCTTGCTACTATTTACGAAGCCATGCTACCTAAACGTAAGCCAGACAAGTGAGAGCACAGTCACTCAAAAAATAGCGAAAGTTTGCAAGCTACGGGTAGCAAGTTGGTTGCCTCCAGATGGTCCTATGCTTATTTGAATCTCTGTCAAATTGTACGCTTTCTTTCGGAGAAAGCTCGTTTTCTCGCCACCGAGCCATACAGTGGGCGAAAGCAACAATCTTGTTTAGTTACGTGGACGCTTGGCCAGAATAAGAATGCTATACGGAGGCTAAGTTATTTCCATTCATCTGGTAATAAGCCTTTGCTTTGACAGGAACAGAGGGCCAAGAAGATTCGCTTATTCAAACCGAACCTGGCAATCAATATACTGTATTAGTTGTTTAGTACGGGACGGTAGTACCGTCGTTTTGTCCCGTGCATATGAATGTTCTCGTGTATTCTGGGAATCTTGAAGTTCGCTGTTCCCTTGCGAACATCCTTACATTATGGGCCGTGTAAAAAGTAGAGAATTTATTTTTGACAATTTCCTCGCGTCGTGATTTTTTACCTCATAATGCCTTCCCGTCCCAGTGTTCCTATATATGCCGTTACGACGAACTGTTCGCAGCATCGTCACTTTTAGGCCTGTTTAAGAGATTTCCAAGAAATTTTGGAACACAGTTTTCAATGCGTTGCCGTTGTATTGCATAGTGGTTGACCGGTGAGTTTTTTTTCTGCTTCATACACTTTTGATTGTGCTCATTGATAGCTAGCATCATGCGGTGTTCGGTGTCTCCGCTATAGCAGCCTGATTTTCAGTTGTTGCACTAGTACGGAATATTTGCTCATCCACCCTTAAACTTGTGCGAATGTCGGCAGCTTTTCGCTATTTTGGTTATCAAAGTACGTTTCCGTTAGAAATTTCGGTGATTTGATAAGGATCCACTTGGATAGCGGAAAATAAGGCAGTTCCATTTACGTAGCAGCGCACTGGATGTTTGGTAATGCGTAGGAGCTAATCACTTAATCAGCGTAGTAGTAGTGTGTCGATAATTAACGAGTTGGCTGATTTGGTCTGACTTCTCTTCTGGAGTCTGATTGAGGTGAATGTGACGCTGTCACGTCAGAATGCAGGAATCCTTGTGCCTTCCAGTAGTATCTGAGAGCCAAACTGCTTGGAGAGCCTTTTGTGCTTATTCAATTCATTTGTGATGCCGTGCTTTACAGCAGTCATCCTGTACAAATTGTTTGTCATGTTAAATATTATGGTAGTTCCTAACAGGTTGAATATTGCGGTTTGGCCCCTTGCGAAATCCTGTGAGGTAGTAAGCTGGTGAGAAGCTACGAAAGGCTGTAGCAATGAAAGTGTAATATAGAAGTTTAGAAGTTTTATAAATCCAATTGCCCGGCTGCTCTATGTACAAAACATGTGCATTTTTGGGCTGCAAGTTTGTTTCACACATTGCTGACTTTCCTTTCCACTTTGGAATCGTATAATAAAGCCGCCTTGGTTATATTGGTGACATACTCCTTTACTGATCTTTTATCCGGTGTTAAGTTTCGATAGTTGCCAAGTGGGGTCTCTCTTGTTATCTGAACAATGTACAGTAAGTACACTTGCCTCAGTTGCCTTCTTCGCACGACGGATGACGCAAGTGGGTTATTGTTGTAAATGATGGACTTCAAAGAGAAATCACGGCATTTCTTCCCGTTCATGTAGTACTTTTTCACGAAGGTGATGGTAAGGCTTTATTTCATGAAAAAGAAAAGCAAAAACTTGGCGTAGCTTTCAAGCCGAACCTTGGCTCGTCGTCAGCGCAGGGTTCTCCGTTGGCCAACCACCAGGTCGGGTCTTACGGAGAAGCTCCTCTATCTAGCTAAACATCGGTGGGAGGCCCGTCGGATCAAACTTGATCCTTCGGGGCTGATTCCCTCCAACTTCGCCCAGGCGGTAGAGCAACTGCCTTGTCGTCCGTCCCCAGTGGCAGCTCAACGTACTGTGGAAATGATGAGCAAGTTATTGTCCAGATAACAGACAAGACCCGCCATGTGTTTTCATTTTTCTTTAGGATAAGCACAATTCATCTTTAAAAGGCATCGAATAAATCGCTTATACGTTAAAAATGCTTTTCGTCTTTCAGATTATGCTACTGCCCCTGAATGATAGCGGACGCGTTGTACCTTGCTCATCTTAAGAACAAGGAAGGAAATTGTCGAAAGTGCAAAAGATCCTGTCCATTGCGTCGCTTTTCTTGGAAAGTTTCAAAGAAGTCTCAGCTCTTGCCGATGTCCGTGTTGGATTTATTCGGCGGTTGCGCTTTGGTTTCCCACCCAAGCGGCTCAATAATAGCCTCTGTTAGCATAGCTTTGTCGATAGTTTGCCAAGAGTTAGAATTGCGACTGCTGTACACGGACTGCCGGAATCCCACTACACTCGCCAAGTTTATTTCCAAAAATTGGTTTAAAGATTACGCTGGTCTACCTCAACGCTTCAAGAATGACTGCGCAATATTAGCGTTCTCGCTGGTAACAACATGCTGTGCATGTAGAATTTGCGATGAAATTTGCGTTTCAGCTAGAGGTTGGAATAAGCTGTCATCAGTGGCTTGATTGGTTGACTGTTCAGCTGCACACGTGGCAGCGTTGTACCTCTTCGTTCGAAGTCGTTAGGCGCATTTCGCCCGTAAGTGTGAATCTATAGAGCTACCATGTGATTGACCTGCGTTTCTTTAAGATAGCTATAACGGATGAAATTTACACTTACATACTAGCTGTTCTTCTTAGAAAAGATATGCAACTAACAAATGACATTGTTGGACCGATAATTGGTCTTGGTGATAGAGCACGATCTCTGCATAGAAAAAGAATTCTTTCACGTTACGCATTGGTTACCCTTGAAAGTGGAAGCCAATTTCTAACCACTCTTCTTTACTCGAATCCTCGTTCAAGCGCGGTAATTGTAGACAATGATACCGGAAGAATAATAGTATGTGACGGAAATATTTTTTGCCAGAAACTAGTTGTGCGTATTTCGTAGCTTTCCTCATCCATGGCGCAGGAAATTTTATGGATCGCTCCGGTACTTTTCTCCCATTGCAACCAGGAGCTGTTCAGGGGAATGAGCAATCTTTTGCAGTACTATTTCTGCGTTATGTCCAAAGCGGACGTTGCTAAAAGTTACAGCAAACTTTCGGCGGCTATTAATTGGGAAACGTCCAGCGGCCGCCACAGAATATCTCGCGGCCTTAGAGAGGAAGTGTTCGGCCAGGCGGGATACGATGCTAGTCAAAAGTTGATGCAAATTGAGAAGCTCGATTCTCTCAGCCGAGAGGGCCACCCGGCGAACGAAGCCTCCATTTCGCCTTTGCCATTCGGCCACACTTTCAAAGATACGCTCGAGAATCCGGAGCAGAGCTGCTCTTTAGACAAATGTATAAGGGATTGCGGGTACGGTGCTATGTCGATGCGACAAGCGCTGTTGTACAGAAGATGGTCACTGGCAGTTGGAGCACTTGAAAGCGCTCACTACTATCGGGCACCCCCAAGGCGACGTGTTGTTAGAAGACGCGCTACTCTGGCTCAGAGGTTCGCTTGGAAACTTGGCCTGCACTTGTTGAATGTTCTGTTTGACAAGTCGAAGTTCGAAAGCAAAGTGAGAGCATTTTTGTCGCACGTGCTGCGAAGACATTGGAACATCAAAAAAATGGATGCTTTTGCCGACGTTTACCTACTATTACGTATGAAGTATGGTGAACACGAAGCTAGCCATTTTGCCGTTACCGCATCAGCCCATGTCTCGGATGTGGTCGACGAGGATCGTCGTTCAATGGCTTTAATATCCGCGTACGAAACGCTTTTTTCTTATCGAAACGCAAATCGTACGCTTATGGATGAAAGCGTTGCTCATCATTCATTTATGTCTGCAACTATTCCTTCTGTAGTTACAATGCGAGCCGATATGCAGTCCTATTTAGGTTTGCTTAGGAGCGGTCAACTTTTCCTAGAAGCGTTAGTTGACATGTACGAGTCGTCAGCAGGTTTGGTCGACTTGCTCAAAGAATATTCTGTCAGTTGGTCTTGCAATCTGACGATTTTGTTATTGGGCACCAAACGCCTTAACGACAGGGAGAAAAGGTTCTTTGTGAAGAAGCTTAGGAAAATTAAAAGACGCAACTTGGCAATGAATAATAAAGTACGGTAGCTGCGGACGCTTGGTTGAACTTCTCCGATGTGGAGTGAATCGTGTTACTGCAAGTTCAGCTTCGTGAGGCGCATGGAAACATGCAAATGAACTAGACCACACTAGTGGACGGCAGATTTTTTAAAGACAACTATGGATACTAGCGAAAATCGCAGGTGGATTTTTTGCATTCTGGTGATACGACCAGTTTCCGGAGTTTCGCTCCGACTTGGTGCTGAATGGTTAATGAATTTTTGTTATGTTTGGTCATCATAGCTTCATTCTTCTTTACAGGTGGCACGTAAAGAAGAAGGAAGCTATGAGACTACACGAGCCTGTACGCAGCTATATTTTTCATGTTTGGTCATCAAAAATAAAGCATTTAATTTTGCAACAGATCGGTGAAATACACACGTGTTTGTCACGACCAATCGTGACACCTTAAGTGGACTGTATGGGAACGTTTACTTGCAGACTTTGAGTATACGACTGTATACCAACAAATGCATACACGGAATTTCGTCAATACTGACTCACTACAAAGAATCTCACCCTTTTCTACGCAAATGAGATGCTCAGGTACGTATGCGCAGGTACCTTTGAAGCACCGTAACAATAATCTCGGTTGGTCTGTAACAGTGCTCATTGTTTACCGAGGATTAGTTCAAACAAAGCAAGGACTATGCATCTATGGCGGATAAATTTACGCTTCGCGGTAATCACGGCGTACAATCAATATTTCCTATCCACGTTTATGAACACTGGATGTTTTGTAACGGGCTTGTTCATGAAAATGTGGCTTCGTACAGGCTTGTGTCTCATGTTTTCCTCTCCTCTTCTTTACGTGTCGCCTGTTTATGAAGAAAAAGCTTTATTGGGTACTTACCCAAACGACGTAGCTTTCGGGAGAAACGACTCCCGTCTTCAGCGTCAAGTCTGAACAGTTATGTGTTAAACGACAATCTTATAAAGGCATGAGATCAGGAAAACATACGTTAGGCAAACATTGGAATAGTCCGGGTCAACGTAATTAACGAGAATAAGTTTATAAACAGCTGTGACGTCAGGTGTTTATGATCGTCTCAGAAGTCGATGATTTAAGTTTCCATGTTTTAGACTTTCTTTCTTCAACCTGTTCATGTTCGGATATCTTTTTTCGGCTGTCGACCCGTTTGATGGTATCTGTAATAGAGTTGAAACGCCCTACCAGCGGATGGATGGGCAGTTATTAGAAAGTATCACAAATAGAGAACGCTTATCGAGTCACAGCTTTCGGCACTCTCTGGTGCCGTCGTCAGTGAAGTAAACTCTCCCTCCTTCCCATCACTGACGACGGCACCAGAGAGTGCCGAAAGCTGTGACTCGATAAGCGTTCGCTATCTGTGATACTTTCTAGTAACTGCCCATCCATCCGCTGGTAGGGCGTGTTTTTAGATCTATAACAGATACCATCAAACAGGTCGACAGCCGAAAAAAAGATATCAACCTTTATAGCGAAATAGTTGTTTTTTGAAAGTTTGGCTACGACATTGAAGGCGAGCGTAATGGATTAGTAATTACTCTGTTGTTTGAAATTAATTGCAATTTAAGAAGTTCGTAAGGCATGGTTGCCCGCGGAAAACGTAAGATCCGTACTTGATGTTGAGCTGTTGCCGTTTATGGTAGCATTAAGCTACTGTTCATACAATACTCCGACAGTTAATTCGAAGATTACCGGTTACACTGAAGGGATATCCGGAACTGCTGTGCTTTCAGCAGCAATTAGCCGACTGGCAATGCCTGTCTGGGTAATGGCTGGGCCGCTCATTTGCGCTTAAGCACAGATTGCATCTCTTTTTGCAATCACCGAAAATTAGACAGCTGCCGATAAACAAAACTGGACATAGTATAACAGAAAACGTCAACTGGGTGCACCACCTTTCACCTACACACGTCTCAACGACGGAAATGCTTGTCTGAGTACAGCATGAAAAACTTACCTGCGAACCATTAAAATGTTTATGGTTCGGTATTCTTCAAAGTTTACCTTCGATCCGGCCAATTCGCCGGATTTCCTGGCGCGTCAGCGTTAAACTTGCTATTTGCCGCTCGTAGAAATCTGATTGTCGTTTCTTTAGTGCAAACTGTTCTATTGAACATAACTGTGCTTTCGGTTTTTAAAACTCGCCGGCCTTTTAACGTTGCGTTGCTTTCGTTGCTTGGGCGGGCATAGTTGACTTATTCTTCCCATTGGACCTGCAGCATGGGTAGCGAATGCTGCGCCGCTGTTTAGCTTGTCTGTTTCAGGCTTTCGCCGTTTGGCATTGTAGAGGTCGGAATGGTGCGAAACGATACCGTCCAAACTTACCAAGACGCATTGCGTGAGTTTAGAGAGAAAAGCGGTTCCATCGCTCCCGGATCTCAGCTGGACAAGCGTCTTGAGGATTCATTGTACGGATATTTGGCTTACGTGGCTCAGAATGGACGACCAACGTTCGAATGGGCGTTGGTGCAGCCGTTCATTTTGGCGCAAGTGGATAAAGTCGTAGAGAGTCTGTGTCCGACATTGACATCCGCTAGTGCAGATCTCTGCGAGGTGCTCGATATGAAGCAACGGGTGCTGCAGCGAATCAGCGATTTCGAAGCGGCTCCATTCACCATACAACGTTTGTGCGAGTTACTGTTAAAGCCGAATGAGCATTACAAGGTTGTCCACAAGTTCATGCGCGCTTTGGAAAAAACCGTTTGCGTTGTGAGCACCGTCGATGCAAACGGTTATCGTGAAACCGAACGAGACTACGTGGAATTGAATGGGTCGGTGGATTGTCTAACGGAATCTTCCCACGAAGATGAAGAGGAGAATGAAAATTATACCGATGATAATCGCGCCTCGCATGTTCACAGCATCTTTTCAAGCCGGAAGAGTTCGCTGGCCTTGCCCCTTTCTCCCGCAGTGCCGACCAGTGTCACCTCACCGATGCCGAGCATTGAAGCTTTATGGCAAAGTACTTTGACCTCCGCTGGTGAAATATCCGCTACTGCCGAACTTGAGAGGATCTCCGCAGCGGAAACGGAAGTTTTGGAAAAAAATTTAGAAGCTCCCTCGTCAGCGGCGCGCGAATCTGGTGATGCAGATTTACTATTTTCCATTCATCTTAGAAAGAGCGATTGCGCTGCCGGCTTCAAGGTGGAAGTGAGCGCGGCAAAAATCGAAAACCAGTGCGAATCGACAGTTTCAACTTCCCATGCGGACTTACCCTCTTCTTCGAGCCCGCTTCATATGGCTGCAGATGGAGTTGCGTTAACAGCATCGCAGGCTGATTCCGATGTCGAAGCGGGTAGTTTATCAACCTCATCTTCGGTAACGAAGTGCATTCCAGAAGGGACTGTGAAAAGGTGAGACTTCCTTCCTTCCGTATGTCCTGCCTTTACTTTGCTTCAATCCTACTTGCAAGAAATCTTTGAGCTGTCCGTGTATGAACACTTCACTTTGCGGCCAGGCAGTACATTGCATATGTTAGCTCCCTTTCCGACCGTAAATTTCGGGCTGCAGTAATCCTGTCCCTCTCTCTGTTTTCCTGTCTCCTCTGGCATAAGTGATGCGATTTCTGCGGTTTGTTTTCACTTATACAGCTTGTAGCTGCTCCAGTTGTTTGTTCCAAAGTGCGTGACAAGAATACTTTCGGTGACCAAATTATCTTGGTTTTGACGTCCTCTTATTTGTTTCGTATAGAAATATCATTTTTGTACATGCCTCAGCTGTAGCTAACATCAGCACTGTGCTTTGGAGACTGCCACAATGACGGTGAAATGTCATTGGCTATTGATCACTGGATACTCGTCACTTCTTTTGAGAAGCGATTCATTGAAGTCCACGAGAAATTCGCTTCCAGTAAGCTGCCCATACCGAAGTGCATTTAAGTTACCGGGTTGCTCACGCTCATTTCGTTGCCTCCCTGAATTGCACGTGTGTGTAGGTGCATACAGGTATATGTGCAAATGAACTTGTTAGCGTCACAGCGCGCAACGTTGATTTCGTCAGTTACGGAAGGAAAATAAAATGTTGCATCTTTCGCCATGCTTAACAACTAATGTGTTGGACAGTCGCCAGCAGCTTTCTTGCGAAAATGGTTGTTTGCCTCAGAAAACTACTTCGTATGCTAGTACGTCCCAACGTGAAACTAATCGGCTTCTTGCATTTTAGAAAAGAGGAACACTGCTGCATAGAACCTCCAACGAAGAAGGTTCGTGACCTTCGGAAACCGGAGTAGCTTCATTTCAAATATTAATTTCGCTGCTTAACTTTTTCAAACGTTTTACCTTATTAGCATGCCTCCGTTTTGTTTTACAATTCGTCTTACCGCGTCTCACGAGTGTCATAATATAGGTAATGCATTTCAAAAAACTGTCGCATTCAGTCTTTGCCGTTTTGCTAGCGAGCGTGGTAACTTAGAATTAAAACAAATGTCTACTTTACTTGGCGCATGTCGGTACTGCCATCAACGGAGGAGAACTTCTCAAGAACACTCAATATATCGAGCAGAGACAAGTGCGCGCAGTCGCAGTACAACTTCCTGCCGTCCTCTAAAATGAAGAAAGTGACGATCGCTGCGTCTATTGGTCAAAATTGGCATACTGAACGTGCATTCAACAGTTGGTGGGCAGCGATCGTTCGTCACGTTCACGCTGATTTGGCATTTAGGATTCGTCTGAGAAACACGGTTCGACTTGACTATGTTTAGGAACTGCCTAAACTTGTGAAAACGTAAGCGGACAATTGCAGAGAAACTGTTCAACCTGGTCGACTTGTTGGTCGCCATGAACGGATCAAATTGGATGTTAACCGACGTAAGGGGCAACAGAGTTACTCTAAGTGATGCTTTAGCCTCTGCCTCGCCTGGCTTGTAACGCACTCCACTGCGAATAAGAGACCACATTCGACACATTGCAGAAAGTATGTACCATAATCCTACTGTTGCTATTATCACTTGCACATCATAATTGGTTTGCGGTATAGGTCTGTTGACTATTTTGCATTTCGATATTTTAAAGTTGGAGACATGGAGGAGGTACGTTGTTGCATAGTTTATCATGACTTCATAGCTTAGAGTTATTGAAGTGACGTTCTTTAGCCGCGACAAATGAGTACGGACAGAATGAAAAAGTTGCACGAGTTGCGCATGCGGCGAAACGAAGCTCGCAAGTTGAATCATCAGGACGTGGCGGAAGAGGACCTACGCAGCAAGCTGCCTGCGAACTGGGAGGCGAAGCAGCGCCGCGTACAATGGGAAATTGAGGACAGCGAAAAGCGCCAAGAAGCTGAAAGCAGAGGTGACGACTACGACCAGGTTAAACTGCTGGGCATTCAGGCCGACTTTGTCGAGAAGTCGGAGCAGATGAAACGTAAGAAGAAGAATCCAGACGTAGGATTTTCCACTTACGATGCCATGACCTTGCGTCAGTATAACCGCCTGACGAGGCAAATCAAACCGGACGTCGAGCAGTACAGGGAGATGAAGAATATGCTGGGCGAAGAGTTTTATCCCACCGTTAATACATTAATCCAGGACGCACACTATCCTTCTGAGAAAGCCATTGACCGTCTTGTCCAAGACGTTCACCAGCAGATCGAAAAGCGAAGCAAGTTTCGCCGAAGTCGGGTGTTCGATCCGGATGCCCCGATCGATTTTATTAACAATCGGAATCGCAGATACAACGAGAAGTTGGAGCGTTTCTATGGCAAATACACGGAGGAGATTAAGCAGAATCTCGAACGAGGCACGGCCGTTTGAACTCCGGGGCGGTGTGATGCTTCTGCGTTATTTTTTCTTCTTTCACTTTATCGTGAACACGCTTTTGAAGCTTAAGTAAACGTTATTTGCGAAACAAAAGATTCTTTGTCGTGCTGTTTTGCTTCGTCGAACAAATAAGTAACTTGCATTCTATAAATACTGCTTGACAGTACCCCATGAATGCTCTCTTAGGAATACTGCCTGCAGGTTTGTCATCATTGGGACGAGTGATGCTGTCAGTTATTTCATAAGGGCACCTGCACTTTGGGTAGGCAGTGGATTCAAAAGTTGCTTACTTTATAATGTACTGTAAATGCTTTTTGAAACTGGCGAAAGTGCTTTGGTTTAAGAAGTGCATGGCAATGTCGAAAGGCACTGATTTTGTCTAATGCAATTTTGCAATTTTATTTCTGCAATGTTACCGCTAACGGGTAGGCATGAACTTTTTGCAGCTGCTGTCAGGCCAACATAACTTGCAGGTATGCTTGTAATGACTTCAATCGTGTGTGCTTGTGCAAAGACGTCGTTGCCGCGTAGGACTGTCATCAAAGAAGAGAACAGGACCAAAAATTCGCATGGTTCATTTAAGGGTACCTGACAACCTCCATTGACAGTACCCAATTCTTACAATGGGCACGATCAGCTGTACGGTTTCTGCGATATGTCGGTTGCTGTTTGAGCAATATCATGCTTTGCGACAACCATTGCCATTTTGCTGCGCTCTATTGGTTTGAACGGAACTTATAATCCATTAATGTGCAATTACAGTTAACTATAGCCCTTCTAAAGTTCCATTGAAGTTCGTCTAGGCAGTCGACGTCGTCGTCGTTCGTCAACAAGAAGATGACTTCTGTACGCCGTGAAGGTGGATCAAGGATGCGCATTAGGGCTTTTCCCGTAAGCTTGATCAGCACGTTTCGCCAATTTACTTGGAAAGATTTGTGACCGTCTAGATGAATATGGACGAAAGCTACGTTCAGTCCACGTGGGAGCTGCTTCGGTGTGCAATTCAGATGATTCAAAGTCAGAACAATTCCGTGCTGTCCTTCGAGGAGCTTTACCGAAATGCCTACACGATGGTCTTGCACAAGCACGGCGACAAATTGTACAACGGCCTACGTGAAGTTGTAATGGAACATCTGGTCAATAAGGTTGGTACAATTATTTTCGCTTTCTGTGATCAAGTAAGCCGCATTGCAATGACTTTTGTCGCTGAGATACAAGTTTGCAGAAGCACTTGCGCTTATGATATTTCCGTAGGTTCGCGTTGATGTTTTGAATGCGCTCAATAACAACTTGCTCGAAGTGTTGAACAAAGCCTGGCATGATCATACGACCAGTATGGTGATGATTAGAGACATCCTAATGTACATGGTATGCGTATTCCATTGCCCGTCGTAAGCTGTTAGCATCATTGTTGCCCTCTTTGCAGGATAGGGTTTACGTGCAGCAGCATTGCGTTGACTCTGTTTATAACCTGGGCCTTATACTTTTTCGCGACGAAGTGATCCGCTACGAAGGAATTCGCGAGCACCTAACAGAAGTCCTCTTAAAAATGATAGCCGCCAAGAGACAAGGAGATGCCGTTCAGTTGTAAGCATTTTTCGTTGCGTTATGTTTCGTACGCAGGTTTCGTTGTACAGTAGTCTAACTTTTCTGAACAGATTATCGTTTGTGTTACTTTACTAATTCTTGTGCATTTAGGGTGCATCTGAAAACAGCGTGTCAGATGTTGTTGGCTTTGGGCGTCAATTCTCGTGCCGTATACGAGGAGGATTTCGAGGCCCCTTTCTTGCTCCGCTCAGCAGACTTCTTTCAAGTTCGCATTGAAAATTATTGCACTCGCGAATCTCTATGCTTGGCACTCTGTTAAGAGGGAGAGCCATGTGTTTCTTTCTGAAGAAAATGCCAGCGTTTACATACGCAAGGTCAATCAAAGAATCAACGAAGAATCTTCGGTTGCGAAACACTACATGGATGCAAATACGGAGTCCAAAGTCATCAAAGTAATTTTGAATGAACGGCCCTTTGAATTGCCGACGTTGATAGTGCCAGTTCAGGTGCTTGAGGTTGAAATGATTAGCAAACACATGTATACAGTTACCGAAATGGAAGCATCCGGTCTCGTGTCCATGCTGAAGAATAGTCGTTTCGACGACCTCAACTGTTTGTACAGACTGTTGCTACGCGTTGAGGGTGGATTGAGCGTGCTGACGTCAACTTTGTCCGAGTACCTTCGCGAACAGGGCAGATCACGAGTTCAAGAATTGAAGAACGACAAATCGGTCACACCCATCAAGTTCATACAGGTAAGACATTTCATTGCGCTGCCTTTCATCAACAGCTTTTGCCAGAACTTGATCGAGCTGAAGGATGACTGCGATCTGTTCCTAACGGAAGCTTTCGAATCTAATCGAGAAATTAGCAAGATTATTGCCAGCGATTTTGCTTACTTTTTGAATCTCGATCACAGAGCGCCGGAGTATTTAAGTCTCTTCATTGACGATCGTTTGCGACGCGGTTCCAAAGCGGTAACTTGTCCTTTTGCAATTCGTGTTTCCACGTTGTTGCTCCCGTTTGTAGATGAACGAAGTTGAATTGGAGACAATTATTGACAAGGCTATGGTGCTTTTCCGTCTTTTACAGGACAAAGACATTTTTGAGAGGTACTATAAGCAGCATCTTGGAAAACGTCTGCTCAACAGTCGAACCGTCTCCGATGACGCCGAGAAAAGTGTCATTTCCAAACTCAGGGTGAGCACTTTCATGCAAGGATTTTCTTGAACAATTCAACTTGAAGCGGAGCATTGTCATTGAGCATGCTCACATATTGAATGGTTTTCAAAATATTGCGCGTAATTCGCTATTGACGTTTTGACTTTTCTTTTGTTCTAAACTTGCCACAGGTCTCTCGGACATATTAATGCATAGTATGTATTTGGGCAATTATTTTAGTGAAATGACTATGAGCAGGCGATAGCCAGGTAACGAGGGCACTACATTTACTACTTATCACCGAACTTCTGGAAGTCTTCTTTGTCGTGGTGCAATTAGTAGGGTCGGAAGTTCGTGAAGTTTCGTAATGAATAAGGTGGGCAGTTTTTTGTATTAAATGTTAATGGCTGTTTGGCAAGACCATTACATAGCTGCTGTGTGACCGCATTAACTGTCATGCAGAAAGTTATCGAGTCGAGAATGAAGAACGTCGTTCCGTTCCAATAACTGGCGTTTTCGTTTCGTAAGTTTTCTTTATTAACTCTGCTTCCCTGCGCATATGCATTTCGACAGAGTTTACTTTTAGTCTATCTCGGCTTAGTTTCAAATAAAGTTTATGCACGGTATACACCCCGTTTTTTTCGTAAAAACCTTTAGCGCAAGTAAAAGGTTTTTACGAAAAAAACGGGGTGTATACCGTGCATAAACTTTATTTGAAATTATTATTACCCCCGTATGAAGAGAAGAATGAAGAATCTTCATCTCGGCTTAGTGTTAGTATACGTTGGTTTCTGTTGCTGACATGGCTTTTTCCGTGTGCTTATTTAGTAAAGTATTTTGTAGACCGAATGTGGGTGCCAGTTCACAAACAAGATTGAGGGGATGTTCAAAGATGTTCAGCTTTCTTCATCCTTCATGAAAATATACCGAGAGGAGCGCGAAAGGGACTTCGCAACGGTATACCGCAACTTGCAGTTGTATATGTCGGTTATTGGAATCGTTGTTGTTCTATCCAGGGATCAGAGATAGAAATATCGGCATCAATATTGACCACTGGATTTTGGCCCACCAGCAATCCGTCACCAAACTGCGTTATTCCTCGGGCGGTTGAAGCAACCTTTGAAAAATTGAAAATGTAATCTTCTTACTTCTTTTTTAATTCGCGTCGTTGCTCACAGTACACCTCTTTCCAATTAGGCTTTACCTGAGCAGTCACAGCGGTCGATCCGTGACGTTGCAACCCCACCTGGGTACGGTTGACATCAATGCCTACTTCTACCCTCACGGATATGATGTGCTGCCTGGCGGTTCCCAGCAGTCTTCCCAAAAACACATATTGTGTGTTTCCACTTATCAGATGTGTGTCCTGATGCTTTTCAACGAAAAATGTTGCTTGACTTACAGGGTACATTTTTATATATTGTGCGTAGCCGCCTTCTTCACGTGCGTTGGTTTTAAGCAAATTGCATCAGAAACGGGCATCGTCGAAAAGGACCTCAAAAGGACGATGCTTTCCCTTTCCACCGGCAAGCCGAAGCAGCGCGTACTATGTCGTCTTGCAACGGTGGACGACGTTGCTCGGCAAATAGGTAATTCAACGGCCATTGAATATACTGTTTCTACGAACGGGCGTGTTAGTTCTCATAATTACAAATTACTTACGGAGTATTTCAACCCGTTGTCGAAAAGAGCAACTTTTAATGCGTAGCTTTCGGGAACCGACTTTTCCCGTCCTCAGCGCACACAAGTCTAGACTTGTGTGCGCTGAGGACGGGAAAAGCCGATTCCCGAAAGCTACGCATTAAAAGTTGCTCTTTTCGACAACGGGTTGAAATACTCCGTAAGTAATTTGTAATTCAACGGCCATTCGCTCATAGCCAGTGAGCGTTCATTGTTTGTAGGCGACGAGGATAAGTTTTGGGTGAACGAATCGTTCACGTCGCGTCTTCATCGCGTCAAAATACCGACGTTGTCTAATCGAAGTGACCAAGAGCCGGAGCAGCATGAAGTGCGTAAGAAGATTGATGATCAAAGAAAGTTGGAGGTCGAAGCAGCCATAGTTCGGATCATGAAGGCTCGTAGGGCGCTGCGGCACGATGCACTCATTACGGAGGTTTAACCATTTTGTTTTAACAGTTGTACCAATTTAATAGATATTTTCAGGTGGTTGATCAGCTGAAGCGGAGATTTGTCCCTTTGCATGGCATGGTCAAGTTGCGCATTGAAAGCCTTATAGATCGCGAGTACTTATCTCGCGATCCGCAAGATCACAAAATGTATCGCTACGTTGCTTAAGGGCAGATTGTCGTCTTTTTCAAAATCTTCGCGTTACTTATTCGCCATTAGGAATTCAGAACAGTTGCAACATTGCTGCACCTTTGCTTTAACCGTTAACATTTGGTCAACCAGTTTTATATGCTTTCTGCTTAAGGGCTATTTTACTACCGAAGTGCTAAGCATGCGTAAGTATTCACTGCTTAAGGTGATTTTAATTATCTCTCCTTCGGCTTCCATAATTCTTCGTTTAAAAAATTGTTCTTTTACGCAACAACGATTGCTGGACGTATCTTTGGCAGGACGGAATGCTATGCAAACGCAAATGACTATATCCACTGTAACCATCTTGTTGTAACGTTAAGTGACGTGGTTCGAACGTAATGCTCTTTATGGGTTGCATGTTATCTGTTGCGCTTAAAGTGGTATGCAAGTGTTGCTTCCTAGAGATCGTCTTGAGTACCTACCGTCGAATTTTGTTTCTTGCATTATGGTTTATGCAAACTGTTTTGCGTAATTGGTGCCGAACGATTTGTCTGCTCGAACCAACTCTAGACGGAGAGCATGTCGAAATGGTTGAGCTTTCGTAAGCAAATTAAGAGTGAGGTCGTCCGTTTGATTGGAGTGATGCTAGCGAGTTAAGCAAAGACAGCGAAGCGTACGGATTTCCAGCATTTGTCCATTTTTGTTTAAGTTCTTTAGAAACGTTTTATATTGCATTGATTCAACAGGTAGTAGTCGCTCTTTGTAGAACCTGTGACAGCGTTGAATCCGCAAAGACATTTAAAGCCGTACACTTACGAATTCGTTTGCGTTGCTAGGGGCATTTGCATGCGTGAATGAACTAAAAATTGACTGTTCACTTGTAATCGTACTTCTATGCGTGAAAGCGAAAGAGTAGTTCAGTCTAAGGGTCCGCCGATATTTGCTCTTACGCTTTATCGCCAGTGATGATTAGCGTTCATCTTTTCGATACGTATATGTGCATTGCGCGTAATGTGTCCATAATTTTTATCAAAGAACTCGCCATTTGCATTGCTGTTTTTTGTCCGTCAGCCTGGTGAATTGCTTACATTAATTGCCAATGGAGCTTTACTATTCGCAGTTTTTGTGTGCATTGCGCCTGTGGCTACCGTTACGGTGTGCGAATTTGCGCTCTTTTTGAAAACAAAATAAAGCATTGTTGCTTGCTATATTAAACTTTAATACGTTAAAGGAAAGTTATAGCTTGGAAAACTTCTCCTCTCGCTGACAAGTAATGCTGTAACATGAACCTGCTTTGCCTGATTACTGTAGGCAATTTGAGCTACGCGGCTTAGCGAACGAAGCGTTGATTCGGAGGTATTTGCTTTTTGCGAATTGTTATAAATTGGGCAGTCAGTGCTCGTTTTCATGACTGCTGACAACAGATTTTAAGGACGGAAGTCTGTTACTTGTATTCTCGTTGTTGTAGATGATTTCCGTTTGAAATGGATAGCCATGTATGGTGGGTCGAACCGACCGGACACTGTCCGTAAAGTCGAAGAGCATGGCGCTAGTGCATCATCTGCACATGGCCGTTTGCACCCTTTAGTTCCGCCTAGCCACTTTTACCAATTGTCCACTGATAAAGAGGCGAAACTGCGCGAGTTGTACAATGAGCTGGACATTGATGGCGATGGTAGAATAAACTTCAGAGACCTCGTTCAGGCTTTGAAGGTGCGAATGCCCGGCTTGTCCTGCGCCCACAGCTACGCTATGGTAAGAAGCTAGCAATGGGATACTTCGATGTTTTAAAGCGTTTTGAAGCAACTATTTATAAACGAAGTTTAAGCACGTGATGGAAGAGGCGAGTGCGTCTCACGGCGAGCCAATTGAATTTGCTGAATTCGTCCACTACGTGCTTGAGCACGAAAAGCGGTTGTCGCTGGTGTTTGAGGACTGTGACCGGAAGAAGGATGGTGAGTAATTTTGTAGTCAGGTCCTGTGCCATTTTTTTGAAACCACCATGAAGTTGCGTACTTCCTTTGCGCATTCGTTTCTGTTGTCGTTGCTTACTCGGCGGAATGCTGTCTGATTTCAGGCATCTTAGATTCGTCGGAGGTAATGCATTACCTAGACAGCCTGGGCGTTCCAGTCACTGCTTCGCAGGCCCAGCAAATCTTACAAAAGTATTAACACGGGTCCTAACCCGCTCCTTGTGCACATTCGTTGATATTTACTAGGATGGGAAGCGAACATGGCGGCGGCGTAGCGTTAGATGACTTCCTTAACTTTTTCATGTTCTACCCGTGTTCATATCCCAGAGAAATGGCCAACCACTGGCGGCATAATCTCGTAAGCCGGTTTGCCCGACTTTTGGCCTGGCAGATGGTGCATTGAAATTCTAGCGTCCTTTTACTTTTGCTATCTAGGAGAGATAGATAGAGCGTGCTGCTCCTTAGCAATTTCCTTTGCTTCATTGCCCATGTATTTTTTACGAGGTTTTCTAAAAGGAGAAATATTTTGTTTTGGTCAGTCGTGCTTATTGTAGTTTGCAGTTCAATAATCAATTTCAGGTATTCGACATCGGCGAGGACAGCATTGTTCCAGAAGAGTTCAGCGACTATGAGTTCGTGCTTGGCGCCTGGTGGCAGCACTTGGTGGCTGGTGCAGCCGCAGGTTCTGTTTCACGAACGTGTACCGCCCCTCTGGATCGAGTCAAAGTGTTCTTGCAGGTTTGACTTGGCGATAGCTTTTCAGTATTAGGAATATACTGGTTTTCCGGTTCACGCATCTGTCAGGAACAACGTGCGTTTCTACAGCGGTTTGCGTATGCTGATAATGGAAGGCGGACTAAAGGGAATGTGGCGAGGTAACGGTGTGAACGTTTTGAAAATAGCCCCAGAGTCGGCCATCAAATTTATGGTTTATGAGCAGGTGTTTTTGTGGAATGTTTGCGCTAGTATTTAATGTTTATCCTTTCGCTATTCAGGTCAAGAAGTTGCTCAAAAGTAACAATAAAGATAGTGAGCTTACAATGTTCGAACGGATAATATCCGGTAGTTTGGCCGGCAGTATTGCCCAAACCTTAATTTACCCCCTTGAGGTAAGTGTTCGCCTTGATTGAAGTGCACGTGTGCATCCAATCCGCGCCGGTTGAGCTCATATCAGCGGGCAAAAATCGGATGCAAATAGCGTTAAGCGTACTGTATTCTCCCCGTTGTTTTAAACGACGGTGTGTAAATGACGCTGACATTGGATTCTTTGAAATTTGCTTTCTATGACAGCCTCCTTGGGAATACAACTTTCTAGGTACTGAAGACGAGACTTGCTCTTAGAAAAACTGGCCAAATGAATCGGGGCATAATACAAGCGTTTAGTCAAATCTACCAAAAAGAAGGCTTGAAAGCGTTCTACCGAGGTTTCATTCCTAATTTTATTGGAATAATACCGTACGCAGGAATTGACTTGGCTGCTTACGAGGTAGGTAGCATTTTGCCTTAATTTAGTCATTTTTCTTTGCTCTCGGGATGGCAATAATGTAACTGCACTTTTAGCTTTATTTGAAGATATACACGGCAATTCCCCGTTATATTCTTTTTTTGTGTAAAAATTATGCGGAGCTTTCGGAAGTTCCCTCTTCCGTCATCAGCGCAAACGTCAACAGTGACTGTTGACGTTTGCGCTGATGACGGAAGAGGGAACTTCCGAATGCTCCGCATAATTTTTACACAAAAAAAAGAATATAACGGGGAATTGCCGTGTATATCTTCAAATAAAGCTATGAGAATTTACCCCGTCCCAGATAATCCTATTTTCAATTGTAACTGCACTTTATGTTATCTGCCTTTGTTCATGGTATGCCGTTTTTAAATGCAGACTTTCAAAGCAAACTACGTTTCCCGTTACGCAAAAGATTCGGAGCCTCCAGTTCTTGTGCTGATGGCCTGTGGTACGGCCAGTAGCATTTGTGGCCAGTTGGCGAGTTACCCATTCTCGCTTGTTCGCACCCGACTTCAAGCTGGCGGTACTTGTTGATTCGTCTTTTGTTTTGTAAACTTCTCGCACTGCGTTTATTTCCGGTGTTTAGCTCGGTCAACCTCATACCAAGCGGACAGAATGACCTCTCAGTTCCGGTACATACTTCAAAATGAAGGCTTTACCGGGTTGTATCGCGGTTTGACGCCAAACTTCATGAAAGTTTTGCCCTCCGTTTGTATAAGTTACGTTGTATATGAAACAGTTAGGAAGCAGTTGGGTGCCACAATGACTTGACAACGAGTGCAACCTCTGACAAGTTCGTTGGGCTTGTTTGTTGTTCATTCGTTTCGTTTCGCGCCACTTCAGCAAACGTTGCACTGCCAAATCGAACTTCCCAGTAAGATGTTTTGTCAGCCGAACGTGGTGATTGATTTTGAAAAATGTAAAACCTCTTTTGCTTCTTTCCCTAATAATGCCTTAACTGACTTTCGTTGAGCATTGTACACTTAGTCTGATCGTTAACAGTCATAGCAATCAATTTGGATTCACCCCTTTGTGCTAGTGTCGATTTTCCCTTGGATGGCGCTTTGAAAATTGCAACGGCGTTCATTGATGCGGCGTATTTGTCACTGATTATCATTTCTCGTCATTGTGAAATATTGGAATTCTTCGAAGGATGACGCAGCGAATCGGTGAGCTAACACGCCTCTTACAAGCATCATCCTCTTACAAAAACATTATTCCATGAACATTTCAGCGTTATCGCTTCTGCTTTTCACGATGGTTGTCCAGTTTGTAGAAAACGCAAAACGAAGTCCCGTTGCAAATTCAGTATTTGCGGATTCTTGGCATTATATTATTTTTCGTAGTTTAAATTATATTTTCATGTCTGAGTGCTTAATGTTACTATTTATTTTCTGTCCAAGTGTGTAACTTAAATGTTTTTTTTTGAATACGGGCCAGCATTCCAGCGGACTAACAAATGACAGTAATTAAAGGTAACAGCCGGTCGTCCACACTATTGTTGGAGTAGCGAAATGTCAGAGCGGATTTGCTTTGTCACCACATTTCATTCCCCCATCTCGGCACTACTAAATCTCAGCCCCCCCCCCCTTGGGGGCGCTACTTTCAGCTTCGTCGATTGGTTGCCGTCAGAACGGTTAGGCGTACGCTGATTGGGCGCTATATTGCGTGTAGTAAAATAGAGAATCGTTGGAAGTCATGATGAAGCGATGGGAGAAAATAGGAGAACTGGTAGTGGGGATGGACGGAAAACGATGCCTATGGTTCTGTTGCTTTCGTAATCTAAAAGGGAGACGTGGTTCTCGTTTTGCAGCTAAGTCTTTTCTGATTCGCGTTGGGAATAGCGTGGCGACGGTGGCGCCACCTGTAAAAATTTTCAGGGGGGCTGAGATTTAGTAGTACCTTCAACTAATTTTTGACACCATTGGTCAAGCGATCTATTCGAAAAGAACAAGAGCAAAATGTCTTCACGAACAAGCTCGTCTCTGAGATTCGTTTCACTGCAATCAGTTCAGCGTGTTGGTCATAGAAGGTGCAATCAATATTGCACACTTCCGTTCATCATTCACAGGTATTGTGTCCTCAACATCCTTTAAAATGTTAACTCATGCTAAAGGATTGAATATGTATGCAGTTTACTATTTACATTTTTTATTTCTCTGCGTAGTATGCTAATATTTCGTTCAATTGGATATTTTCGTGCACAACTTCAACTTAGAAGTTCGTTTGCTGAAGTCAACGCTGCGTTATTTGACGTCTTGCATTATTATTATCGGCTTATCGTTTTAATTGCAACGTCCATTGAATAAATTGTTCGACATTGAGTTCTCACATCAAAATGACGAAAAGCGGTACATAATAACTGACAGGAAGGAGCTGCTTCTCTGCCCTATGAGCACATATCAGTACAGTAGCGAATATTGTACACTACGTACAAGTGTTTAGCAATGCCTTAGAGTTTCACGTTGTCCTTGACATGGTTGTTGCTTGCGGCAACTGGCGGTCCGAGATTGGCTTAGACCCGACAGTGCCTCTTCTGCATTAATACTTTCTTTTCTCATGCCGGTATATCAGCTACTGTCTACCAATTGTAATTTCGAATCTGAAATTGTAAACAAAAGTGAAAAAAGACAAATTCCACGATGGTCTCTCTTCGTTAAAGACTAACGTCTGATTCAACGCTTCCTTGGATCGTAGATGATGCTCTGTCATGAAACAACATCCTAGCAATAATACACTCAGGTACAATCACACGGTAAAAATGAAGGCCAAACTTGTCTTGTTGTCCTGTAGGCAGATAATAGTTACGCCAAACTTTCTCCTACATCTCTCCAGCATCAATCGTTTTCAATAAGATGATCCTGCGTTGTTATTTCAACGTTGCAATTTCAGCCGCTTTTCCGCACTATTTGCGCTTCGACTCGTCGGGACATGTGACATTAGTACTGACATTGGAGAAAACAGCCTCATCCCATGGGCCATGAAGAGTTCTAAAACTAAATGCTTACATTTGAAAATAAATAAATAACACGTTAAACCTTTTTAGAGGTTGTAATGCGATGAACAGCCAAGGACAAGCCAGCGAAATGATCAAATGTACGATGACGTACACTATTGCCATTACGTGCGTCCACTGTGCCAAGCCAATGACGACGCTCGTGGCAAGCAGAATCGTACAAGGAATTATTGACCTTGGAAAGCATTCCTTAACAAAAGCTTGCATTTCAGTAATTCAAATTAAAAGTCTACATTCCAACGATAAACTTTCTGACGGGTTGAAGTTTCATAGCTTTGAAAGACGGCAAATCACCCGTTCAAATGTGCTTTATTTCAAAAGCACGTTTGAAGGAGTGATTTGCCGTCTTTCTAAATTATTCCAATGATAATGTCAAGTTGCGATTACCTGAAATTTTTCTCGAACAATTGGCCATAGGACGAAGATGGCAATGAAAGTTGTAAGCATAACGAAAACTTCATTGCTGCTCGGCAATCGCGATATCAGACAAATTGTTGCAAACATTGCAGCGTTGAGCGACAGCGCTTTGCTTACACTAAAAGAAGATTCAACTTAGAAACGTATCATAAGCGTACATTGACAGCCTTACACGTAGACGTCGCAGCCGTAATTATAAAAGACAACGCTTGCGAAGAACATCAACGACGCCGTAGCAATGATACTATCCGTACTCACTGTCGCCGTCAACGTCTGGCAAATTGGACTCAAAGCATAAGTATAACCAACGTACATGAGCCCCGTTTTCAAATGATAATACGCTAAAGTATCACATACGAGATTTTTCAAAACGAATGGATACTTACGATTTATGTAAGCTGGTAACCCACCGCCTGTGCAAACCAACCACAAGTAGCAAGGATAGCCGACGGCAAAGCAAATACCGTTGATCAGCAAAATGACTTGCCATCTGATCCAACCGTAGTAGTTACAGTTGAACAGAATTACGAACAACAAAACAGAGCTGACTTGCTGCATTAAGTAACATGAGCCAACCACCGCTTCTCTGAAAGTCCACAGCTTTATATTCTCTGCAAGTACGGAAGAAGAATGAAGAAAGCGACAGTTTAAATCAAAGTTTTACGAAGCGCCATTTACTCGGAAAACTGATGACCTAAGGAAAGCATTACCGCTCAAAAGATTTCATTGACGTCAATTACCATTCTTTCGCAAAAAATGCATAAATTCCGGACCGCAGTAGTTATCAGGGAACGGCTGCTTTGCATAAAGTACGCGCTTCCAACGTAAGGCATCTTCGCAATTCAAGCGATATGACCGCGTTTCCTTGAAGTTTGGCATTGCGCCGAAGAGTCTACAATACGGTGGTTTGTCAGCGCGTTAATGTATAACAATTGCCAAGTCTGCATGTGTATGCAAACAGTAAGGGGCGATAAGGTACATTCCTTACCGCGTTAACGTTGCGTAACTAATGTAGTCTCAGTTTGACAGCTCAGTCAGAGAGCAACTGACCGGCTAACACCAGAGACAAATGCTAAGACAATAATTCTTGTTATCCCCTTTTTTAACGTTTCATACCGCAATATGACCACAATGTGTCCGCGAAACTATAAACACGGGGAAATTGTAAGTTCAGTTGCAAGGTGAGGTATGCGCAAGTCTACCGCGTGCTAATTTATCTGCTTAAATAAACCACGGCTACAAGTGAGGTGGAGAGGCGCCGAGTACATTAACGACAGTGGGAATTGCTATTTTCTTGCTCGCGTGCTTTTGTCAGAATGATCTGCTCAATTATTTGCTCAATGAAAGCAAAACCGAGTCAACAAAACGTCACTAACCAAATCATCAATTCTTCACCTTCGAGAATGTACATCTTTTGGAAGCTGCAGCGTCCACACGTTGTCCAAATTGTCTGAAACAGCCAACTTATCAATGAGCACGTAAAACTAGCCGGTGCACAGGGTTCTCCATTGGTTATTTTAAATGTACGCACAATTCTCGGCACAGCAAGTGATTCACTGCTGTTTCCTAGATGCACTGCACTTTCGTCTCATTGGAAAGCCCAGTCAAGAAGAGCATGACTGGCGTAAACGAACGAATGAGACGGACTTTGCGTTATTCAATTTGAAGCGCACTGCACAATTGCGTCCTGCTGGTCAAACATAACAATGCTGTTTGGAACGCCAACTCAGATTCTAGCGAAACGAAAAACCTGGGATAAGCAACTAAAAAGTGGAGCGCATGCGTAGTCAAGCAACTCTGGCGCAAACCGGTATGGAAGACTTCAAGGCAACCAAGCAAGCGGCATATTAAGAAAAGTCGTTCTGACGCAATAGAGCATTACGTCTGTTCGACCGTGCTCCCTTACGACTGGTAAACCCCAAATTGCCGTCTCCTACACTCCTCAAACGCCAATGTCCCGCCCAAGGGTAGAATACATAAAAGGCGTAGCATCGTGCGTCTGCGAAACACGCACGAGTGTAGGTAGCACGCTCGTCGATGCCAACGTTTAGAGAACACTTACCTTTGTTTGAAATCCGTTGACAAGTTCGGATGGAGCAGCCGCAAATGGTTACTGCGCATGGTGGCATGCGCAGACATGCCTGCAGTACGGCGTATTAAATTTGGGACGAATTGAAAATCACATTGGCTGGGCGACTAATGTGCATCGCGCTGGTTACCAATACAAAGCATAAGAACGACGCCGCAGTTAAATCGCTCCAACTAACCGAAACGTGGCGTCCTGCAACGTGGCGTGTTTCCTACTGTATTTAAACAACTTGCACTTCATTTGTAGTAGTTCAAGTGAAACTGTTCGTTATCTTCCGTCGTTCTTTCGTCCTTACGCGCACTGTTTCATTCCGCAGCCTCGCCTTGAAAAGATG
Source organism: Trichuris muris (assembly GCA_000612645.2). NCBI lineage: Eukaryota > Metazoa > Nematoda > Enoplea > Trichinellida > Trichuridae > Trichuris > Trichuris muris. The sequence goes on from CBXJ02000086.1 coordinate 11,618,612, forward strand.
CAACTCCGGCCAACAATCTGCCTTGCACCATTTGCAACGTTAGAGTTTGCGCTTAGTCGGCGCTTCGCGTTGTTTGTTTACATCTTAATCGAAGCATTTCCGCAACGAATGCCGCTATTTTGTTCAGCCCCGCGTAGGCTGACTGTTTGGCGCGTCACTTTTCGCGGGATGCGTTCGCCCAGTCGGCTCCCAATGGCCGCTTAGCGACTGACCACCGTAAGTCACTTGTCGTAACTTCCGGTTTTTCGAGTTGCTCCAAAGACGACCACTGTCCATCTTTTCTCCTTGTCCGTTTTGCCTTTTGTCGTCCTTGCGCACGTTTGCGCGCTGTGCGAAATCGGTTTACTAATTGGCCGATCTGCCGGCGGTTTAACTTTAAGCTCCATTTAAGGAAGTGGCGCCAAGTATGCTGCACCGGAACGCAGGCAGCTTAGGTTCCATTCGGCGCTGTCCTTGGCCCGCGTTGCCCCATTGGAAGTACGATTAAGCAGTTCCCCCGTTGCAAACAATCCCTTCGGATCGCCATGCAATCGTTCTCGCGGATGCTGTCGTCGTTTCGCGAGTTCTACAACGAAATCAATCCGGCAACTCTGTCTGGAGCCGTAGACGTGCTGGTGATCGAGCAGCCAAACGGCAGCTATATTGGGTCGCCTTTTCACGTTCGCTTTGGCAAAATGGGAGTACTTCGCAGCCGCGAAAAGATAGTAAGTTTCGGCTGCGCAAAACCTATGTTTCGTTGATTGCCGCTTCCGCGTTTTCGGTCGAGGTTTACATAAATGATCAACTCGTCAATATCTTAATGCAGTTGAGCGATACAGGTGAAGCCTTCTTTCTGGACAGACTTACTGAACCGGTGGGCAGTTTCCACTTTTGCGCTCATTATTGAGATCCGTCCTTAATTAATGCTTAGGTGAACAGTGGCGACGATCCTATTTCGTCTTCCGAAAGTGAATGCGAAAGCTCTAGCAGCGGTGGCCGCCAATTTAACCAAGAGCATGTCGCATCTACCTCTGCAAATGTTACGGAACATTCCGGCGAACCCTTTTCTTCCAATAATAAGCGGAGCCGTCTAAGCTCGGGTGATCATATGCCTCTGGGAAACTTATCGCCTCAATGTAGAAGTGCAAGCGAGGTTGGAAAGCGGCTCCCGTTCGCAGCTGTTCATTTAGCCAGCTTAAGGGTTGCATTCCTACCAAATTGGCTGCCCACCATGCGGAGGATCGTCCAACCGGTTTAAACATCTCTCACAGTCTTGGGCATTCGTTCAACGCGGATTGGCATTCAAAGGAATCTTATTCTGCGCAGGAGCCCAACGGTCAAGGAAATTCCGATCGGTACATTCCGTTAGGCACAGTTGCCAACGATCACAAAAGCAAGTTACTTTCTTCTTTTCGTAAGGCCGTCATCTTCTGCTGCGCGTGACCTGTCGCAAGGACATGTCGAAGCGGTTGCAAAAGAAGTGGAAGAAGAAGCCTCTGTTGGAAAGGAGCCCAGCGATGCTGACAACTTGAAAGGTGCCGAACATCTTTCCGATAAGGAGCGACCGGTGAAGATCGACGGTACGATCTGAGGCACGACTGCTTAGCGTGAATTTTGGAAATTTGACAGAGCGATCGTCGGGTTGGAAACTTTGGCCGTTGGGCAATTTGATTCGCAGTGCCGGAAAGCAGAGACCTCAGGAAGATTCCGTCTATCTGCAAGATCTCGAGACAATGAGCCCAACCGCAGTCAATCGCTACCTCCCCAAAACTCGAGCCGACATCGCCTTGCCTGAACAGTCCGAGCATGCAGGTCCAGTCGACGCTACTGCGGAAGGAGAAAGTGCTGCCAACGACGCGGACAGTATCGTCGGTGGTATGCTCACCGATTTGGTCGAGTCGACTGCTCAGGACGTGGACTCCTTGAGACCATCCTCTCGCAGAAGTGGTGACGACGCTGGATATGGTAGCAGAGCAGCCAGCGACGGTGGCTACGACGAAGTGCGCCAGGAGTTAAGGTTAGATAATTGCTTTCCCTATAGGAACGTGGGAAGATTGGGTAAAAATTTAGACTAGGAGAAAGCGTGCAAGTCGATTTATCCCTCTGCGGCAACTGCGTGGTAGATGAGCAGTATGAGAAACTGTCGGCCGACGATTTCGACGACAGGAAGGTCACCTTGGAGCAGCTTTCCAAGGATCCGTCGGTTTTGTCTGATCCCCAGCTCGTAGTAAGGCTAAATGGAAAGTAGGGGTACTTTGCCATGGGTTAATTTTGGAGCGGTTAATTAATCTTCATTGAAGGTATTATGCCGGAAAGTTTGGCTTAGCCAAACTTGTTGCGTCTGTTGCTTTTGGCCAACCGTTATGTCCAATTGGTGAGGTTAAGCGTTCATCTGTGGAACAGGAAGAAGCCCGAACTATTGTTGCCGAAGACGGTGTTGCTAATAGCGGAGGCGTAAGCTCATGGTTCTCGTGGCGCCGACGAACGGCTAGCACCAGAGCGAAGCAGGTTGTACTGTTTGCATAATCCAGCTCTATTTTATTTAGTTGCCTTTCCAGGAGAAAGCTCCAGGAATGGGTCGTGCGCAAACGGAGACCAATGGCGAAGGCTCGTCAAAACTAGCCTACCAGTTCGACGCAAGCATTGCAGCATATTCCAGGTGACGGACATAATACGATGCATTCGAATCTACCTTTTGGAACAAAGTGTCAATAGTTCCACTTCTAACGTCAAAGCGCTGCGCGTTGAAAAAATGAGTATAACTTTTGCCGTGCATAGGTTTCCATCACCGTTATGTCACGCATGATTGCGTAACTCCTTTCGCCGCTGATCTGTTGAAGTTTACGTTCCGTAAGTCCATTTGTATGATTTGCTAAGCGTTACACCTTCAGTAGAGGTATTTCAAACCATTATGTTTTGGCTGATAGTGCTAAGTGTTGCAGTTCCGTTTAGCGTTTCAGGCGATGTTGTCAGCCATTCATAATTGATTTAACATAGACGGTATGATCTTGAATGTTTCGTTATATTTTTTCACAGTATGGCGCTGTTATTACCACCGTGTGTGCATCGTGTATTGGTATCCCATCTCACTCTCGTATTGCTCTATTGCAATGTTTCTCAACCGTTTGCACGCCGTCCCCTCTCGCCATAATTGTTCCTATAACGGCCAATGGAAAATGGTAGGAAAACCTTATCTGCTTACTGCATTGCTGTCACATCGATATTTCACTTATGCAGTAATGAAGGGATATTGGAAGCTCTGGAATTGGGTTTGTTCATTGCAGTGAACGGTAACTACTTTTAGACTAGACGAGCATGATATGCGTAGTGCGCTTAGCGACAGCGAACTGGAAGATAGGTGTTCATTCCGCGACCCGCGAAGGAAAGGCTCGCAGATGAGAAATCACAAACGTTGCGTGGTACTTTCTTCTGAACAACTGGTAATCTGTATTAGCATTTTCCAATGATTGTTATACTGAGGTTGCTTTCAAGAAATCGCTGCCTTTGGCCAGGGGAATCAATAAGGCTCGCTTTTCGGTCACCACAAAGTACCAAGGGACGTGCTGGTGCGAATGTCACATTTTTCTTTGGAGATGGGATGATAAACTAGTCATTTCTGATATTGACGGTACGATCACGAAGTGAGCATTCCATGGAATAATATTCCCACTTTGCGAAGTATTCTGTTCCCTTGTTTTCAGGTCGGACGTTCTTGGTCACATTTTGCCAATGGTCGGCGCCCAGTGGATTCAGTCTGGTGTTACTGAATTCTTCAGCCGCGTGGTGGACAACGGTTATCGTATAATTTATCTGTCAGCTCGAGCCATTGGCCAGAGTCAATCGACGAAGGACTATCTGCGTTGGATAAAGCAGGGCAAATTGGGCTTACCAATTGGGCCCATATTTCTTTCGCCAACGTCGCTTATTATTGCCTTGCACAGGTGCGCTTCCGCACGATTCAATTATTTGTTCGCTCATTTTTTCGCTTGCAGAGAGATTATAGAAAAAACGCCAGAAATTTTCAAAACTGACTGTCTGATGGGCATACGAGGTTTATTTCCGCCGACTGTGAATCCATTTTACGCGGGAGTTGGAAATCGGCATAACGTAATTGATTCACAGTATATCATTTGGTTAATCCTTGATTCACTGTATGCAGGACGTCGTTGCATATACTGCCGTCGACGTACCACCGCAAAGGATATTCCTTATCAACCACTACGGCGAAGTCCAGTCATTAGTAAAATTGTCGATTTTATCGTAAGTTGTGCTGTCATCTGTATTCGTTCTTTTTTTTCGAAGTACTTATAGGTATCACCGTTTGAGCGATCTTGTGGATCATGTCTTTCCACCTTTGAGCAGAAGGGAACCGGAAAATGTATTGGAATCAGATTTCTTTGAACCAGGCCGTTTCTCGAGCTTTAACTATTGGAAGCCACGCCTTCCCGATATAAGCGAGGAGGAAAAGTTGAATTACATGTCCAGATAAGGCGCCTAATCCAAGTCAGTGCTTATCCGTTTTGCTGAACATGTGCCATTCAAATTCTAAGTACTTCACGCGTTATTTTCACTTTCCATTTTCACTCGTTTGTTTGAACATTTTGCTTATACCATTGCCCTACTTTGACTGCTGACGTATTCGAGCAATTGAATGACGTAATGACGACTGGAGTGATGTAGTGAAATCTCGCGCTGTCTCTTCTTTTTAGCAATGGACGACGCGTCCATCACCTCACGCGATATTCAACCAAGGATATCTTTTCGGTCTCATTGTGCTGTCCGCCTCCAAATACCATTAGAACTCCCTACAAGGTCATGGCGGTAGTCTAGTTCGAAAAACCGTCGGAGACCAACATTTTACTTATGCATTGGTCTTTTGCAGCGCTCGTTGGTCACTTCGGCGAGGTAAATTGTTTTGCACGCTACAGCCTTTGCAACATTTCTCGCTTTCAAAAGTTGAAATGTCGAGGTGTTTAAAGTTTTGTTTATGTACTTCGTAAACATGAATGGCTTGCGTGAACCGCTTTGGTTAAGAAAGATTGGTAAAATTATAATTGCTTGTTTTATTTCAATAGCACATAAGACCCGTTAAGACTTGTTCGGTAATAGGGAGAGTGCTGAATATATCAAGGGAGAAGACCGTGCATATGTTTATTAGAAGTACGCTGATGCGCTTGAAAAAGGACGGTGCTGACCCGGTCTGCAGGTGCAAGACCGGGTCAGCACCGTCCTTTTTCAAAAGATACGTAGGTGTTGAGTTTTCACGGATTTTTCCCGTTGCTTTGTACGTGGATGGATCTGTAAGTAAACTGATACGTGAATCCGTGAAAACTCAACATCATGAAGATCCATTCTCCCGTTAAAAGACATCGCGTCTTCCGAAGATACGTAGATGATATATTTGCAATAATCAGAGCAGGTAGTGAAGAACCCTTCCTGGTACACCTGAATTCCTTTTTTCCTAGTAACATTAAACTTACCATGAAAAAAGAATGTAACAATAAGTTGCCATTCCTGGATGTTCTAGTCATTAAAAAAAGGTAATACGATTGAAAATTGGATTCATCGTAACGGTGTATGTATACATGACAAGAATGTTCATACGACTGTCACCGTTTGTTGACTTTTTAATTTATTTCCTCCCAATAAGGGAGGAAATAAATTAAAAAGTCAACAAACGGTGACAGTCGTATTAACATTCTTGTCAAGGTAATACGATTAACACAACTGTATATAGAAAGCCGACAAATTCAGACCGCTTACTACATTTCTCATCCCACCACCCTATTGCAGTTAAACGTTGTATAATAATCGGCATGGTAAACCGCGCGCTTGACGTTTGTGACCCGCAGTATCTAAATTCCGAATTAAAATACATTTGCACAACGCTAATCTCTAATGGCTACCCAAAACACTTTATTAATTCTGTTATACAACGTGCGCTATTTAAAACATCCATAAACCCACCGGTGTCCGCCTCGTTACCTAACAAGGTGTTATACGTTCCGTACTATAATGGCTTGGGGGAGCGCTTCAAGCGTTTGGGTCACGCGTTAAACTTTAATGTTCGATTTAAATGTTCTGGTAATCTCCGTTTCCTGTTACGAAGTGATAAGATCAAGGTTCCACTGGATAGGAGACCAGGCGTCGTTTATGAAATCAAATGTGGTTGCCACGCCTCCTTCATAGGAGAAACGGGCAAACCTTTACTTGATAGATTTCATGAACACACGGCTGCGCTGGCCCGATACAAGACCGCGGAACAAAGACTCAATGGTCTACCAGCGCAACGCCGTGGACGACTCCAAACCCGCGATCCAGCCAAGATCATGGATGAGGCAATAAAGGCTTCCGAGGATGATATCATCAAAGAACGGGAAAGCCGGAATACGACCAATGCCTAGTACTTGTTTGAACACTGGGTGTTTTGTAACGGGCTTGTTCATGTTCGGATATCTTTTTCGGCTGTCGACCCGTTTGGTGGTATCTGTAATAGATCTGAAAACACGCCCTACCAGCGGATGGATGGGCAGTTATTAGAAAGTATCACAGATAGAGAGCGCTTATCGAGTCAGAGCTTTCGGCACTCTCTGGTGCCGTCGTCAGTGATGGGAAAGAGGGAGAGTTTATTGCGCTGTGGGTATTTATAGTCACGCTATGGGGGTCAAGGAGGGGGGGTCGGCTTGGTATGGTGCAGCATCTGGTTTTATTAATAGCTGCAGTCCATACTTCGCTGTTCTTCACACATTGGTCGCGATTAATCGTGCTATTGTGCCGGATGAATAGAGCTTCCATAATCCGCCGGAGGTGCAATCGGCTTTCCCGGCAAATTAATTTCGGTCGCGGGTCAAGCGAGCAGTGGATGGCGTGCTCTGCGACCGCAGAAGCTTTGATGGCCTCCTCCATGATCTTCCTCGGAGCGCGGGTTTGTGGCCGCCCACGGCCTACGGTATGTGACCCGTTCAGTCTTTGTTCCGCATTCTTGTAACGGGTCACGTACGCCATGTGTTCACGAAATCTGTGTGATAAAGTGTTGCCCATTTCTCCAATATAGGAGGCGTGGCAACCGCACATGATTTCGTAAACTACGCACGGTCTGCTGTCCAATGGAACCATGGTCTTATCAGTTCTAACGATCGCACGAATATTGCTGGAAGATTTAAAATGGACTGTGAAGTTTAGAGAACGACCTAAGCGTTTGAATCTTTCACCCACTCCACTAATATACGGGTCAACTAAAATGGGTTGCTGCGAAACAACGGTAGTGCATGTTAAGGTTCTTTGATTGGTTAAACACTGTTTAGTGATATTATTAACGAAACTACTAGGATACCCATTATTGATTAAAGTTCTTTTTATGTATTTTAATTCAGAATGTAGATACTGCCAATCGCATATTTTAACGGCTCGATCGATCATACCTTTAACTATACCCCTTTTAACTGAAATCAGATGGTGGGATGAAAAATGCAAATATCTATCAGAATGCGTCGCCTTTCTATATACTGTGGTCTGTAAGGTACCTCCATCCCTAATTACCATAACATCTAGAAAGGGGAGTTTCCCGTTGTTCTCTTTTTCTATGGTTAACTTAATGGAAGGAAAGAGGTCGTTTAAATGTTCCAGAAGGGCTTCTTCCTTTCTTTCCTGACAACATCACTAGAACAGCTCTTCAGCATTGCATGACCGTCCAGTAGCGGAAAAGAACTCGGAGTGAAATTATTATAAAAGCGAAGAAAGAAAGGCAGGGAAGAAAACGAAAGAGCGCCTTCTCGTAGCCGGAATTCGATCTCTCACAATTCCGACATTTGACATTCATATCCGTCAGGCTTTTCAAACTTCTAGATTTCGAACGTTCAGCATTTTGAACGTTGAGTATTTTGATTTTCGGGATTTTGAACGTTCGAGATTTTGATTTTCGGGCTTGTGATAGTGACCCTTCGCCGTGAAGCTCTGAGGGTGAATGGCGCCCGGTGAAATAACCGCGGCGGTGTTATCGCTGCGTTACATCAATATTTTAATTTCATCCGGCAGGAAACAGTCGACTCACTGTGCAACACGACGCATCTTTATCTCCACTGTGCATCTTGGCGCTGCGACTCAAATCAGTTGGCTATCGTTAGAACTAGCTTGTCCTCTCCGCCAATTAAATAGGCCTCTCAAGGAATCACACGTGTCGCTGCACCAAGGAAAACATGACAGACATCACAGTGGCATCTTATGTCCGAGAGGACCAACAGCACAAAACATTCTGCCGGACAGTTCTCTTTTCGAATTTCGTAGATTACTATTAATTAATACTACCGCCTGTTGACGGATCTTGCCAGATGAAGCTATCTAGTAAACAACGGGTTTCCATCCTGGCAGCATGATAAGCTCCTTCTTCTGAACGAGACGATGGCACCCAACTACGTGTGAACTTAACTACACCTCCACATTTGTATGACTGAACAAACTAAAAGCAACAGTGTGTCATCCATTATTCCTGCACCGTTCGGCGGACTGAGAACGAACTGTAGTATCACAGGTGTATTCCTACCTAGCGCTGATAAGTGAAGTGATAAATAATAAAGGCGACCGATAAATGGTAGCTCGGGCAGCGATAACGCGTACCTAAAATTTCACGTTACAACGCTCCTCTGAAGAGGGGGTTCCTTGTAACATGTACATGAACCTTCATGTATTGCCTCTACATGAATTTCTTCCCATCCAAACTGACTCGGTCTTGTTTGCAAGAAAGCTAAATTAGCAGAGCTCCTTTCCTTAAGAGTACCTAAGCCTGCAGTGAGCAGTATGGGAAGTACGTGCTGTTTTGTCTGCCCAGTTCACTAAAATCTCCTCTCATCCGTTCGCTGGTATGAAGCCTTTGTGACTAGATCTCTTGCAGGCGAAATCAATTCAAATTAGTGGCGAAAGTCCATGAAGAAAAAGCATAACACCATAAGCAGTACGAACAGAAAATCGCTTGTCAAGTTGCGCGACGGGATTATAGATGTTCGCACACAAGAACTTGGAAGGCAGCCGTACTCGACAGTGATTCATCAGTCAGTCGATAATGACGTCATTGTCTTCTCGGAAAAATCTCGTTGAGTCAAATCCACGTATAAAAAGCCGCGTATACGGAGTGCCTACTGTATATATCAAAGGGAAGTGCTCCCCAACTCTCTTGATGGCGGGTAATGAATTTCTTCGCTCGTCGTCGTTGGGTGCGTCCCGTAACTGTCTCGTTTCCTGTTTCAAAGCTATGTGACTTTGTGTTGTGACGTTGGTTGGTCGTCTGTAAGAAGACCCATTAACTTTGCATAAATATATCCTGTGTTCGCAGTCTTTCCCTTGTATCCTTTTGATATAGCAGTGTCTTTGTCTTGCTTTTGTTGAGCGGTGTTTTGCTTTACGTAGTACTTTCGCTGAACACAATTTTGGCACCAACTGTGCTAATCATAGCCGCTTAACGTTTAGCAGATAATTGAAAGTTTACTGTTATTCCCATTCATATTTTCCTTATAGCGACATGCGTTTTGCGCAAGTGATAAGATAGTTCAAATGCGATTACGTATTTTCCAAAAACAAAATTCGATGTGGCCCCTGCTAAGCCCTCTTCCTTTCTTCTCTGTTAGGTAGCAAGAAAATTAGTGTCAGTTTGGAACGCACAAAAGTCGATCGAATATTGACACTAATTTTTTCGATCTAATATTTTACACTTAACGACCGCATGTTTGCAACGACACGACGTTGGTTTTGGGCGCTTCGATGACGAGCAGATGCTTCTTTTGGTTCCATGTGGCGGCTAGATTTGGTAGTGAAGTCCATGGATAAGGTTTAAAATTCCACGAGTACGTGCGGATTATTTTTCCTTCTTTGTCCTTCTTTTCAGCTTTAATTATAGCTCTAATAAAGGAACAAATCAATGTACGAACAGTTATGAAAAGGAATGCAAAGGAGGAGTACTTTTTGCCGTCCGATGTCACGTTGATGTCCTTTAGCTCAAAATTTTGAAGCCTAATTTGTACTCTCCAAACTTTGATTGTTGAACGGTCCTCTACGTCATAGCAAAAGCGGTTAGTTGGCAACGTTTTCTTTGATTGACCCTTTACGGAAATTTGCATTTTCTCACGTTCACTGGCGCGCTGGCTTTCCGATCGCTTCTTCTGCATCCATCTGTACTGTTTCAGGCGAAGTCTTTCCAGTTGCTGCTTCGATTGACTGTCTTTTCTTTTCTCAGCTTGAACGTACTTTTGCCAGAGTTCATCGAAACCAGCCCACCGTTGGCCTCCGCCCTTCTCATTTTGCGCCGTTTTCTCCATTGCTCCGATTAACGATAGTCCTTACTAATCATCAGCGCGCTGACATGATAAATTAGTCTGCCGGCGATCGCGCTAACCTGCACTGGGGTTTTGTTTAAAGCATGTAACTTTTAAATTTCGTTAGGAAATTTGAATAAAGCTGAGCTCCACCTATCGTTTTAAAATGCAGTTTAAGACGGTTGGGCTTACTTTGCACTATTCAACAAGTTTAAGTTAACGAACTCAAGCGAACAACCTTCTTGCACACAAATAGAAGGAGCACATTTTAATACTGGCGCCAACTTTGTCTTCAGCTCGGAAATTGGCCCAATAAATAAATAGAACTGACGCTGAGGGAAGCACGGTCAGCTGCTATTCACAGTAAGTGTTTAGTAGTACTTGAACTTAAAGATAATGCAGAATCATTTCATAGGAATTTGTACTTGTAATTTGTGTTTAAATTGTAATTCCCCATTTGGGGTGTGATTGTCTGATTCCCCCATGTCTACTGTACCCCGACAATCGTAAATAGCGGAATGCAGGTATCCTCATTAAGCAAAACAACAGCGCGTGACGTAGGCGTTGTCTCCGTTTACGATTGCTGCTGACCATAAAGTTCGAAAAATACAGATGTTCTCATGTAATATAGGTGGAAGAGCATAAACGATGTATGTTTGCCTTCTACTAGCATACGATCGCCACGGCTAAGTCGCTACGGTCAACGGAACAGGGCCAAATGAAGCCCGCCAAATATCTCATACCATGTAAGCAGACGCACTTAAATTTTTACAAGTTCCACATAAGTTAACGTCGCACCGTGCTCTTCCATCGCTGCTTAAGAATCTCAGATCGCCTCCCTTGGGAAGCATAAAATTTACGCTTGGAATAGAGTTAGCTATTAGCAGCGAACCATGCCCGACCAGGTTGAAACAAGAATATAACTCTGTTGCTGCGTTTATGCTCTTCCACCTATATTACGGTCATCTGTAACATGACAACATCTGTATTTAATCTCTTCCACCTATATTACATAAGATCCGTACTTTTTGGAACTTTATGGTCGGCAGCAATCGTAAACGGAGACAACACCTACGTCACGCGCTGTTGTTTTGCTTAGTGAGGATACGTGCATTCCGCTGTTTACGATTGTCGGAGTACAGTAGACATGGGGGAATCAGACAATCAGACCCACAACGGAGCTTTCGGGACGGACCTTGCCCCGATGTTCATCGTGTTTGTGTATGACGTTATTAGTTAACCTAATGCGTACAATTCTATTCAGAACGGATTGACGTAATGTGTGTATCCCATCTCCATTTTTACCACACGATTGTTTCCACCGTTTTGACCATGCATGCACGTAAGAATCGGTAACAGTTTATTCTTAAACATTCGATTCGTAAAAGTTTATTCTTAAACACAGCACAGCGCTTAAACTAACCGACGCGAAAATGTTGATGTCAAGTCGTTTTGGGACCAAAACACCCGCTGAATCGGGTCTTTAGGCACATACAGAAGACCTAAAGGGAGAGGTGCATCGTTGTCAATTCACGATATGAACCACTTAACGAATACCTATTGAAAGATTTGAAATTCGAGCTTACCAGGGTGTTTCCGGTACAACTCCGCAAACTTACAGTAATCAAATAAATTCACGTAATCACGACGAAAATAAACATGACATTCTTTCGCGACGCAGTGCGCTTGTTCCAGCGTTTGCACCCGCGCTGGTAGAACTGGCGAAGGATTTGTGCGCCATAGTTTGGCAGACCAATTAGCCATTGCGCGTTGAGCATAAGAATTTGCAAAATGCCTCGTTCAATCTACTTTACGTTTCAGTATGACCATGTAATTGTCTTAATTTGCTCAAAAACCAAGCAGCATTATTAGAAAAATTGCACTCTACTAATGCAAAAATAGCATCATATTCGCGTTCTTGAACCACGACTGACTATGCAATTGCTTACGTTTTGGTGTGGCTACCATAGAAAACCTGAACATTCAACAGGGAGTCTGTAGAAGTTACTGACCTAGAAGTATCGCTAAATTTCTGCGCTCATCTGCAACAGAAGCTTGGCAAGTGCACATTTATCCGCATTTTAATTGACGGCTAGGTATTGCAGACATTTAATGCGTAATTGTTACTAATCATGAGTATTGTATGCTGGTATGTAATGCCCACTCTGCCGTGCAGTTAGACCTTGCCCCATATTGTTGTTAAGGTTGTCGTTTCTCTTCGGCCAGTTTGCATGTTTTCCCATGTTGTAGTGCGTTTGCAGTAGACGGTTATGCGTGCCCAACATGAGCGTGCTCGCTTTATTAACAGTACTGCTGATTCATCACGACGTAGTTACTTTCTTTTCGCGCTTTTCATCTTTTATTTGACTTATTGATTTGTGCCATGCGTTAATGCAGTTCTCGCTTTCTTTACTTTCCTTTTTTCAGAAACGTTTGTGGTCGTTGATTCCTCGGGGTGTAGTGTTCACTCGACAACTATTAATAGAATATTTTCCCGAAAGTTGTTACTTTTAAAAGTTGCAGTCCTGTTCATTTGGAAACACAGATTTTAAGTCAGTTAGTTGTCATTGACAGCTGATGGAATGATAGGCAGTGAGTCACAGAGATTGGCGTAGCAATTGCACTGCAGTGAGTCATAGAGATTGGCGTAGCAATTGCACTGAAAAAGTGCAAACGCCGCCGTCGACCTTTGTCCAGACTGGTTCTAACCGCTAGTAGGGCTAAGTTAGTTTGGAAGTCAAGCGCTGCGATTGCAGTTAACCAGTTGCTGGCCTTTTGCCCTCCGTCAGTCCGTCTTGCAAAACCGATTCCACTGTTTCAGCTATTCTTATAGCCATGGATGACCACACGCCTCCTGAACCCGTTATGGAAGTACCGCCACCACAGGAAATAAAGGTTCTGGAGACTGCCGCCGACATCCAGGTGCTTAAAAGGTTCAATTTTCAAAAAGACCTAACTTGACCATTCCGCCAGATGCGCCGCACGGAAGTGCTAGGCCATTTCCGGCATTTCAAGGATTTGGCGCACCAGAAGCGCGATCGCTTGGAAGAGGCGCGCCAGTATCAATACTTCAAACGCGACGCCGACGAATTGGAGTTGTGGATTTTGGAGAAGTTGCAAACGGCGCAGGAAGAAAGTTACAAAGATCCTTCAAATCTTCAGGTTCCGTTTATTGATTCCGCTTTGTCGTTAATCTTGCTTTCCTAGGCTAAAATCCAAAAGCACCAAGCGTTCGAGGCTGAAGTACAAGCGCACAGCAACGCCATTTTGCAGTTGGATAAAACTGGCAACGACATGATCGTCCACGGCCACTATGCGTCTGATACCATAAAGGTAATGAGTCATTTGATTATCAAGTACAAGTTAGCTTTTCTGATGTTGTTTGCCTTAAAAATGGCTACGACTTGTTTTCGCTTTTGCGCCTCTTTCCAACGACGTTCAAGTATGTTTTGACAATTGTTCAGCTGATAATTATTTGCAATGTGTTTTTCGCGTACGTTCTTCTCAAGTGAAGCAGCGCTGTGCATTCTTGGTCATCGATGGCAAATTTGTTCGGAGTGGCAAATACGGTATAGTCCAATTTTCAGAAGCGTCTCGACGAGTTGCACGAACTATGGGAGCAATTGTTGCGTAAATTGTCGGACAAAGGTTTGCGCCTTCAACAGGCGTTGAAACTTCTGCTCTTCACTCGGCAAGTTGACGAGGTGATGTATTGGATACTGGATAAGGAGGCGTTTGTCACAACGGAAGAATTTGGCCAAGACTTGGAGCACGTTGAGGTGCTTCAAAAGAAATTTGACGATTTCTTGAAGGTATGTGATGACCGTTTCGTTGTTTTTGCGCATCCCAATTCATCCCATTAAAGGAGCTAACAAATCAGCAATATCGCATTGCCGAAGTCAATCTGAATGCCGATAAACTTATCAACGATGGTCACCCGGATAAGGAAATTATTGAGAATAAGCGGGATGTACGTCGGACCGGGCCGTAGCGCGTTTGCGGTGCTCAGCTTTGCTTGTAGGATCTGAACGACGCTTGGAAGAGGCTAAACGAATTGGCCATAACTAGGAAAGATCGATTGTTTGGAGCGCACGAAATTCAGCGCTTCAACCGCGATATAGACGAAACAATTGCTTGGATTTGCGAAAAAGATTCCGGCTTGTCGATAGATGACTTTGGTCGTGATTTGACCACCGTTCAAGCTCTGCAACGGAAGCACGAGGGAACGGAGCGTGACCTGGCCGCCTTGGATGGCAAGGTCGGTGGATCCATTGGCCGTTGTTCAAGTTGTTACTGCTTGTCCATCGTAGGTTCAAAGTCTTGCAATCGAAGCTGAACGACTGAAATCGTTGCATCCGGATCGCGTTAAGCCAATAGAGGACAAGAAGCTGGAGGTTCTAAACAGCTGGGAAAACCTGAAGCGAAAGGCAGCCGATCGCAAAGCCGGCCTTGAAAGGGCATTCATCTTGCATCGCTTTTTTGCCGACTATCGCGACCTCATGTCTTGGATAGCCGACGTGAAGGCGTTAATATTGGCGGATGAATTGGCGAAGGATGTTGCAGGAGCGGAAGCTCTGCTTGAACGCCATCAAGAGCACAGGGTATGTTGCCCTGTTGAAAAGTTTTCTTGCGCGCACGTCTGTCTTAAGGGTGAAATCGATGCGCGAGAGGATAGTTTCCGCGCTGCTGAAGAAGCTGGCAAACGTCTGCTTGGCGAGGACATCCCTCAAAAACAAGAAGTGCTGGAAAAGGTAAGTTGTTTCATTTCCAAGTTTTGTCAACTGGCTCCGTTCGTCTGCTTTCAAGCTGAATACCCTAAGCGCCGAAAAGGAGGCCTTGTTGGCATTATGGGAAGCACGCCGATTATTATGCGAGCAGTGTATGGACTTGCAGTTGTTCTATCGAGACACTGATCAAGCCGAAACTTGGATGACCAAGCAAGAAGTAAGATTTGTTCTCTCTCTTTTTGCCCAGTGCACCCCTAATTAAGCAGTAAGTCTTCTAATGGGATACTGCTTGACAAGTGTGCTATACCAATGGACGAAAGTGTTCGCTAGCACCAGTTTTGTCAACTGGGAACTTGACAGTAACTTTCGCACAACCCTCGCGTTTGGCGCAGTTGTTCTACGAGTAAACGCTTGGTTGCTTGCAGGCATTTTTGGCCAACGAAGATCTTGGAGAAAGTTTGGACAGCGTGGAGGCTCTCATCAAAAAGCATGAAGACTTTGAAAAGTCGCTGGCCGCTCAGGAGGAGAAGATCAAAGCTTTCGACGAGTTCGCCACCAAGTTGATCGAAAGTCAGCACTACTCCGCTAAAGACGTATCGCTGCGACGCCAGGCGGTAATTTGAATGAAAGGCAAATTACGTAGCTTCGACCAACTATCTTCATTCAGCTGCTGCAACGGCGCAATGGTTTGTTGGAAAAAGCAAGCAGCAGACGGAATGTTCTCTTTCATGCCTATAAGCTTCAACATTTCGAACGCGACTGCGACGAAATGATGTCTTGGATAAATGAAAAGTTGAAGACCGCACGAGACGAAAGCTACTTGGTAGGTCCTTTGTGTGGCTGTTCTCGTAGGCGACTGGGCATTGCGTTTTCGAAAAGCGGACAGCCCGTTCCTCTGATCAAATCGTAATGACATACGGTAGGAGTGTGCATATAAGGAATGTTTCTTGTAATTTTAGAAAATGGCAATTATTTTGTATGCGCTTCCTATGGTAATTTAGTTGTTCGGTTTATCAGAAGTCAGTTGTGCCGTTAGTACTAATTTGACGAAACGGTGCTTTCGGAACAAACCTGCTCCGTCATTAGCGTATTATTATATGTGAACGATATTCATGGTGTGTTGACGTATGCATGTAAATTTAACAACAACTTTTTTTAAAAATTCAAATCATGTATCGCATGCCGTCGCGGGTTGATCTGTGTTTAAGCAAGCATTGTTCCATACGCACATACGTATATATATATATATATATATATATATATATATATATCGAGCTTTAATTTTGATGTGAGAATGGTAGTTTTTCTAGGATAATCTGCTTGCGATTGGGCATTGCGCTTTTTAAAATTACATGTTCTATCACCGTCAGTGCTACAACTAGCCTGAGATGTGCAACATTTAAAGGCGCGCTAACTTTGCATAGGATGACGTTACCGTTGTGCTCCGAAAACTTCGTATTGTCGGTTTAATATTAACAAACTGATTGACTCCTGATGAACTGGCCAGAAAGGGCGCATCGAAATGAGCATACAAAAATGAAGCTCAATTCCGTTACGATCCCAAATATTTCGATTGTCGTCGTTGAAGTTGACGCGTCGTCCTGAACAGCGGAAAAAGTGTTTTGAGGTCGTAACAAAAATGGTCGCCAAATAAATAGGCAGAGTACTGCTATTAGCATTTCTCAGAATAAAGTTTTGGGTTTGATGATGAGGCATGTATGTTTAAGTTTGGATGCACTTCTGGTAGAGCATGTTGTTTCGTGCTCGCACCCGGGTGAAAGTTTGGAAGTAACCAAGTTAGAACAGGAAAGAGATTTCCGGATTAGAAAATTGAAAGAAGCTATTTATATCCAACACTGCTCGCGCATAAATAGAGATGAAGGCACGGGAATCAGTGACATTTGGTCGACATTGTTCACTCAAACTATCCCCATAAACAGGGGACTTTAACTAAACCTGTGGCTTTACGAAAATGTAGACACCTGCGCGTTTTAAATGAGATACCGTTGACTGTAAGTGTTTCTAAGTAAACATTCGCTGATGACGGTTGTCAAGGTATGACACCGAAAGTTCCGATGGAATAAAGGCTTTACTAACGGGTAAAAACCGTGTTTCTGACAAAGAATAATCGACAAGTTATTATAAGCTAGTATGGAACAAAATTCTGATAGATTTCATGCCGCATCACGTTCGTGGCTCGCAATATTACATTCGAAGGACGAAAGTAGTCAACAGTTTCATTCCGATTGATCTTGGCATGCTTCTTCTCTTCAAATGCAAGAAAGGCAGGCAATAGTGGCATACTACGTGGCATCTTCAGGAATGCTAATCGTTCTCTCACTTTGTTTTTTATTAATATTAAGCTTCGTGAAGAGGGCAACGGAAAATTCTGCACGTTCTGTTGGCCCTAAAGCTATTTCTTTGTTTTACTTTGCAGGATCCAACGAATATACAAGGCAAAATCCAGAAACACGCTAACTTTGAACAGGAGTTGCACGCCAACAAAGCCCGCTTGGACGAAATCCGTGCTCGCGGCGAGGAGTTAATCAGTGGAAAGCACTATGCCGCCGACGAAGTTCAGTAAGTAACAACTTGCCAACGTGTTCGTTTGCTTTTAACAACTGGCCCCCGTAAGAGCGCGCTTGCAAGAAGTGGAGAAGAATTGGGGCGACCTTGTCGAGGCAACGGAGCAAAAGGGTGCAAAGCTAAAGGAAGCCGGCACGCAGCAGCAGTTCAACCGCAACATCGAGGATATTGAAATGTGGTTGAGCGAAATCGAAGTGCAGCTCATGTCGGAAGACTACGGCAAAGATTTGATCTCCGTACAAAATCTGCAAAAGAAGCACACATTGCTTGAGTGCGACATCAACGCCCACCAGGAGCGCGTCGACGGTGTGCGCCAGCAGGCTGCCGACTTTGAAACAAGCGGCCACTTCGATATGCCTAACATACGGTTGAAGGAGCAAAAGTTGGCCTCCCGATATAGCGCCCTGAAAGAGCCATGCGAAAGGCGCAAAACAAAGCTGGCCGAATCGCTTCGCGGTCATCAACTGTTCAGAGACATCGAAGACGAAATGGCGTGGATTCGAGAGAAGGAACAAATTGCCGAGTCGAACAATCGAGGTAATGTCCAAAGGAGTTCTGCTGATTTTGTAGGGTTGCACACAGTTGCCGTTTAGGACGCGACTTGATTGGAGTGCAAAACTTGATTAAAAAGCACCAAGCACTAATTTCCGAAATAAACAACCACGAGCAGCAAATAGACAAAGTTCTTGCGGTCGGAGAAGATATGGTTAAGGAAGGTTCGCGTAGCCTTTTCAATGTCCTTTGTTTTTTCAGAAGCAGATTTTTTTTGCAGATCACTTCTTGTCGGCTGACATTAGGAGGAAGTTGAGCGCTTTGCAGACCAGTTGGCGCATCCTAAAGGAGAAGGCCGAGAAACGCCACGGCGATTTGGAAGACTCCTATTTGGCCCATCAGTATTTGGCGGATGCAAATGAGGCTGAGTCGTGGATGTCCGAAAAGGAGCCGATTGTCGGCAGCGTCGACTACGGCAAAGACGAAGACTCCGCTGAGGCCCTTTTGAAAAAGCACAATGCTCTGATGTCTGATTTGGAGGCGTTCAAATCAACGATAGATAACTTGCGCGAACACGCATCTCGTTGCAAGGTAATTCGCTAGTGGAAATTGCAAGTTTATGGTTTAACACCTTTCCTGATGATGCTTAAGTTGTCGTGATCCACTGTGGACGTTTTAATATTAGCTCTATCTGACGTAATTCTTATTCTTCCTCTTCAAAATGACTGCCAACTTGCGTAATTGTTCATGTGACGATTTTTTCAGACCGATACGCCGATCATTGGTTCCCTCGGTCGGGAATGCGTTGTTGCCCTTTACGATTACACGGAAAAGTCGCCAAGGGAAGTCTCCATGAAGAAAGGAGACGTTCTGACCCTTCTGAATTCCACCAACAAGGTTCGCTTGGCTCCATTTGTTTGCAAAGTTTCCGCGGTGAACAAAATATTGCCTAGGATTGGTGGAAAGTGGAAGTGAATGACCGGCAAGGATTTGTGCCCGCAGCGTATTTGAAAAAGATTGAACCTGGCCTTTCGTCGAGCCAGCAGCAGTTGCTCGAATCGAGCAGCATAGCGGCAAAGCAAAATCAAATCGAAAGCTTGTACTCCTATCTGCTCGACTTGGGCAATCAGCGGAGGAAGAAGTTGGAAGAAGCCTGCAAGGGCTACCAACTTTTGCGCGAAGCAAACGAATTGGCCGAATGGATTCGGTCGAAGGTCACGCTATGTCAATTGCATGTTCATTTGAATCGATTTATTGTTTTTTAGGAGCAGTTGGCAGTTAGTCAGGAAATTGGCCAAGATCTCGAGGAGGTGGAGATTTTGCAGAAGAAGTTCGACGATTTTCAATCGGATCTTCGCGCCAACGAGGTTCGGCTTGCCGAGATGAATCGAATCTCGTCTGCGTTGGCATCCATTGGACAAACCGATGCTGCCCAAAAGATCAGGCAGCAGATTGACGTGAGAATTTTCTTGAAATCATAGTTAGAGTGCATTTTGTCACGCCTTTTTGTTATTGCTTTTAGAATTTGAACGAACGCTGGCAGGCGTTGCAGGAAGTGGCAACTCAACGAGGCCAGCAGCTCGGCTCCGCACACGAGGTGCAGCGATTCCATCGGTAATAATGGGCTAAGAAATGGTGGCTTTGATTTTGCGATTGTTTACTGATGATGATGATTGATTTAGCGATGTGGACGAAGCAAAAGATTGGATGAAGGAAAAGGACGACGCGTTCGATTCGGAGGACTTCGGTCGCGATCTTCGGTCCGTTCAGGCGCTTCAAAGAAAGCACGAGGGTTTGGAGCGCGATTTGGCGGCTCTCGGAGACAAAGTCAGTTGGCCAATCAGCGCCTCGGTTGCCCATTATTGGCTATTGTAATTTTGTCCTTCAGATGCGTCAGCTTGACGAGACGGCCAACCGTTTGCGTCAAACCCATCCGGAGGCAGCCGAGCAGATATACGATTTGCAGTTGCAGTTGAACGAGCGTTGGTACGCCCTAACGGCGAAGGCTAATAATCGAAAGGAGAAGTTGCTCGATTCGTACGACTATCAACGCTTTTTGTCGGACTACAGGTAACGAACTTGAAAACAAAAATTTGACTATATATATATATATATCCTGAAGTAATGGTCGGTGGAGTGGATAAGCAAATGCATTTGTTAAATGGTTCCTTTTTGGGCAAAAAGCTATTGAATAATTTTACGTCGTTCGTGATTGCTTGCCATTTATGTGTTGCCGTACTTTCGTGCGTCGATTTCACCTCCATTTTCATTCGGCTAATTTCATTTTGTCAAAGCTGTCCCTGCGTAGGGGCAGTAAGTTTTCAGAAATGGATCTGAATTTGAATGAGTAGAATTTTTAGTTTAACAAAGCAGAACTATCTTTAAATTCATTTGCATTATGCGTTTCACTTATCAGCGGTTTTCATCAATGGCTTCTGTATTTACGCGGTGCAAGAATGGTCTTGAGAGCTCATGTAAGTACGGGTTCTTTCACTCATTCGTACACCGACGGTTGGCTGCTTGTCACGGGCCGACCGTTTGCTCCGCTTACATAACGTGTTCCATGCGCAAAAGCAAGTGACTTGTTGCGTGCTGCTTTGGCATGGTAATGTTATTAAACTTTCGGAAGCGAACTTACGGCAACTTCGTAGGTCAAACGCTCGCGTGCACTATTCCACATACAGTGGAACCTGTATAAGTTGACCACTCAAGGGCGGTAAGAAATTGATTAACTTATAGAGGTGGTCAACATACAGAGGTACCCTTTGAATTCAGTCGTAAAAACGCCAAAACTTCTTCCAAGCACTTTACTGAAGAAGGATTGTAGTAATCTATATGAAGAAGCGTTACGAAAGTAAAAGAGTAAAAACTGAATAGTATTAAGACAATGAAAATAAAACAGTAGTAAAAGAGCATTACAATCAGTGCATTTTATGGCCCGATCGTAGCACGTGTAAAGAAAGTCTGTCGTTGTCTGCTTTGCTTTCATGGTGCAGACATAAGTGGTGAAAGCAAAGTCAGCGTTAACTATTGCATTAAACATATCGAGGCACTTTTCAGCAACAAATAACTTCAACTTCAACAAATAACGAATGGCGAACGTCGTCGTCTGTTAGTGTCTTTTCGACCTCTGTATCGCTATCTTCTAAATCATTAGCCGACGCATTCATTTCCCGCACGTCGGATAGTGCTGCTTAAAAAATAGATTCTGCATCATGTTCATTACAAGTCACCATTTCATCATCCATTGTAACGAATGCTTCGAAGTCGACTCCTGGGAATATTCCCATATTGGGTATACTGTCTGAGGAGGCCTTACTGTTTCTCGACTTGTAACAAATCCTGCTTTTTGGAAGCATTTCGTTATTATTTCTGACTGTTCTTTGTTCCACGCAAAAGTGATCCAGAGAACAGAGCGTTAACTAATCCAGCAAGTGCAGATGCGTCAGTAACCAGGTTAGTCCTTTGAGTTTTGGAAACGGTCCAGTCCAAAAGCTATGCCCAGTAGTGCATCCTTAAACGGTTTGTTAACGCCTTGCTGCTGTGTGCACAAGCAAACTTCACTTTGTAATATTCACTGCATTCTGCTGGTCAACTTAAGGAGGTCAAAACATGTAACAAGTATTCATCTCTTGTAATGGGGTAGAAGCATTTCTGCGAATCAATTGTTTTCCACGGTTAGACCCCGTGTAACGAGGTCTAACCGTGGAAAACAATTGATTCGTCAAAACATGTAGCAATTAACAGCCAGTGTCTCAGCTATTGTGGATAAGGTACAACTTACGGAGGTGGTCAACATACAGAGTTAACTCTCCTGTGCTTCACAATAGCGGGTCAGCAAACCAAAAAAGTGTGGTCAACATGAGAATGGCGGTCACTTTATAGAGGTGGTCAACTTTGGAGGTACCACTGTATGTTTTTCGTTCCATCACTTTTTCATTGCCCTTTGTTTCTCACGTTCACCTTGATCAGTTCTGGGCGCAATAATACGTTTGCCACTTTTAGAAGGAGTTCAGTTCAAGTTATTCGCGAGAGCCTTTTTCAGGGATCTTTTGCGATGGATAAACGGTACGATGCTTTTGGTGAACAGCGACGAACTGGCAAGCGACGTGACTGGCGCAGAGGCTTTGCTTGAACGTCATCAGGAGTACCGCACCGAAATAGACGCGCGTACCCCAACGTTCCAGGCATTCGAAGACTTTGGCAACCAGCTACTCAGCGTTCATCACTACGCCTCCGACGACGTGGTTGAAAAAATGCGCAAAATAGCGGAAGTTCGGGAGGAGCTAGAAAAGTACGTATGCAAAGTACTTTGTTTCGCTGTTAGTCACCAAATGTGTGAAGGGCGTGGATTGCTCGTCGTGTCAAGTTGGACCAATGTTTGGAGTTGCAACTTTTCTATCGAGACTGCGAGCAGGCGGAGAATTGGATGTCCAGCCGAGAGGCGTTCCTCAATCAGGAGCAAGTTTCACCGGACAACGTCGAATCTTTGATAAAGAAGCACGAAGACTTCGACAAGGCTATCAACTCTCAGCAAGAGAAGATAGGCTCTTTGTCGAACTATGCAGAGCAGTTGATTGCCGCTGAGCATTACGCGGCGGACGATATTCGTCGCAAGTGCAAGCAAGTGATGGACCGGTTAGTGACCTTTCAATGAGCATCCCATGCCTTATATATTTGTTCCACTGTTCAGCTGGACAGGTTTGAAGCAGGCGCTAATCGAAAGACGCAGTCGCCTGGGCGAGTCGCAAACGCTGCAGCAATTTTCCAGAGATGCGGACGAAATTGAAAATTGGATCACCGAAAAGCTGCAGGTCGCAATGGAGGAGTCCTATCGCGACCCGACCAACATTCAAAGCAAGCACCAAAAGCAGCAAGCTTTTGAAGCCGAACTGGGCGCTAATTCGGACAGAATCCACACGATTATGCACGCCGGTCAAAGTGAGTAGTTCAGCTTGAATTCTTCCATTTCTGCTTCAAGCTGCCGTCTCGTAGATGTGAGGCTTCAGAAGCAGTTGGCTTAACGATTTCTCGGATACTTCGTTTCGTGAAATCATGCTTTCCATCATTTCGGTCTGCATGATATTAAATGGTTCTATAACAGTAGCGAAGTATCCATTAATAGCGGCCGTTAACTCGAAAGCAAAGCGGAAGTATGCATTAATGCTTCGCATGTTTATTTTTGTCTATATGGCTGAGCCTGTCGTTGATTGTCGATCCATGTCAATGCTGTAAACTTCTCATTGTGAGCATTTTGACGTGTAGGCGTACGTAAAGCCCTCCCAGCGTGCCGTTATGGAGTCTTGCTTGCCTTTGATACTTTTACTTCTATACTTGCAGATCTGATTGAGTCGAACCGATGCGCCGGAAGCGAGTCGGTTGTTTCGCAACGTCTAAAGGCGCTGAACGACCAGTGGGAATTGCTGGTTCACAAAACGACGGAGAAAAGCTATCGTTTGAAGGAGGCGAATAAGCAACAAAGCTTCATTGCTGCGGTTAAGGATTTGGAATTTTGGTTAGGCGAGGTTGGTGCGAGAAAACGCGTTTGACGCAGTGGGAGGACCGTGCAAAGTTTAAGGTCGAGACGTTGTTGGCTAGCGACGACTTCGGCAAAGATTTGGCCTCCGTCCAGAATCTGTTGAAAAAGCACCAGCTCATTGAAGCCGATATTCAGGCGCACGAAGATCGTGTTGCTGACATAAACAATCAGGCGAAGAGTTTGCTGGAGAACGACCAGTTCGATCGTAATATAATTCAAGAAAAGAGTAAAGCCATAGCCGACCGTTATCGCAGGTAAATTTGCATAATTATCCGTTTCATAAGTCAGTTTGCGAGATGTCACCCGTGTTTAGAGTTAAAGATTTGGCTGATCAACGAAAGGCGAAGTTGAACGAAGCTCTCACCTTGCATCAGTTCTTCCGAGACATTGATGATGAAGAATCGTGGATCAAGTATGTACCCGTGCCTTCCTGCTTACAGAGCTTTTATCATAACTGCCTTTCCGGTTGGTTGCGCATAGGTTAAAATGGAAATGCTTTCTCTTAGTGCATGTGCGCCATTGTCGTTGTTTATCATGTTTATCGTTAGAGCTGCTCCGCGTCGCGCTTCCCTTACGAAGTCTCAGTTTAGCATTAGCTCTGAGTTGCATTCTTTTTTGCGGTCAGCCATAGTTTTAAATTGTGCACTTTAAGGGAGAAGCGAATTTTGGTCAGCTCAGACGATTACGGCCGTGATTTGACGGGCGTTCAAAACTTGAAGAAGAAGCATAAGCGACTTGAAAATGAACTGACCGCACACGAGCCGAACATCGACTCGGTTATAAGCAAAGGCGATCAGCTGATTGAGGCGGGACAAATGGGCGGTGATGAAATTCAAAACCGCGTAAAGTGTTTACGCGAAAGTTGGATAAAGTTGAAGAACGTTTCGCACGGTCGTCTTGGAAAGTTGAACGAGAGCGAGGAATTCCAACAGTTCATCGCTAAAGTTGAAGAGGAAGAAGCTTGGATAACGGAAAAGCAGCAGGTGCTTTCGGTAGACGACTTCGGCGATACAATGGCTGCCGTTCAAAGTCTTCTAAAAAAGCACGACGCCTTTGAAGTTGACTTCGACGTGCACAAGCAGCGCATTGCCGGCATTTTGGATCTTGGCAAACGTTTAATATCCGCGGAAAATCATCATTCAACGATGATACGAAGTCGAATGCAGCAATTGGAAGCGCGACTCCAATACTTGGTCGACCTTGCCCAGAAGCGGTTGCAAAACCTGCTTGACAACAGCGCCTATTTGCTGTTCATATGGAAGTGCGATGTGGTGGAAAGTTGGATCGGTTCGCTTTCGAAGTTTATCTTCGAACGCTTGCGTATCATGGCAAAGAAATATTTTAGGCGAAAAGGAAGCGGTCGTTCGGTCGGATGACTTTGGCAGAGACTTTAGCAGCGTTCAGATATTGCTTACCAAGCAGGAAGCATTCGACGCCGGATTAAGCGCTTTTGAAAACGAGGGAATCAACAAAATAACCGAACTGAAAGATCAGCTACTCGCTGCCAAGCATCAGCAAAGTCAGGCGATCGGAGAGCGCCATGCAAATGTAATGGCCAGATGGCAGCGTCTTTTGAATAATTCGGCCGCTAGGCGTAACAAGCTGCTGCAAACTCAGGAGCAATACCGGCAGGTTTGTACTTAATACTACTTATCCTCATTTGCATTGCTCCTTTATTTCATCGTGCTTGCATCTAAGTTTGCTAAGGAAATTTGTCTACGTTTGTATTACAGCACGACTTGCCAACTTGAGACTAATAATAATAATAATAATAATAATAATAATAATAATAATAATAATAATAATAATAATAATAATAATAATAATACACGCCGATGATGAGGTACACGCTGATGGCGAGAACATGAGCAGTTCTCGAAAGCTTCGTGTTTGGCGATTAGTGTGATTTCTCACGGGTTGACTAAGCCGTGTTTCATCAATTAAAGAAATAATAATAATACAAATTTTTCTTTTATTTAACGGGGTTTGCGCACATAAGCGAACAACTTGCATCACGGTTATTCCTCGTTCAGTGAAAACGTTTTATTCCCAAAACGTATTCCAGTGCAGAGCTATCGGACCAAATCCTATGTCCGTTATCAGTGCAATCATTTCTGTCAACTGCCCAGTCAGCCGATGGTCCTGCAAGCTCCTCCATTCGACCATCCGGGCTGGTGACGTAATAATAATAATAATAATAATAATAATAATAATAATAATAATAATAATAATAATAATAATAATAATAATAATAATAATAATAATAATAAGGAACAATGCAATATCACAGCGTCATAAGCAGTTAGAAATTCGTTGAACTTTATCTCTTTAGGAAACGATAATCCATCCTAAGCAGTGCGAATTCTGTTTAGTTGATATCGAGGAAACCCATTCGTAAAGATTAATTAACAGTATAGTGTTGCCGTACAATTTGCGCGTAATTCATTCATGTTTTTTCAATCTGTTAGCAGCATTGGCGCTGCGTTGACCTTATGTAGTTTGTCTTCAGTATTTTTGTTTCTTCAGCTCAGCAGTGCTTTAGGTATAACGCACCAGTATTCCCCAGTTTTTCTGGGCGTTATGTTGACTTCACTTTTAAACTCTGTTCGACTTTCTGCGCTTAAAATAATCGAACAGGAGTAATAATAATTTCAGATTTCCACGACTGGGTTCCATGGGTTTGTAATCTATCCCATAATAAGGAAAACGCAGTGAATGAGCATCAGCTATGCTCGTCTTGGGCGGTCCATGGTTGGTTGCTAAATACTGATAATAAAAATGCCACAACTTCCGTACGGAATTTCTCGATATAGATCGTTAAATTGCTTGATTATTCGCCTAATTAATGCCGTCTGGTGTTTTGTTGGATAAGTTTGCGTACATGACCTCTGAAGGTAAAATTGCTGCTGCAATATTCATACCTCTCCTGGCCGCACTTCATCTAAGTTTCCTGTTTTGTTCGTTACGACATGTTTGTATTATTGTGCAATTTGCCTGCTTGTTTGTTTCATGCTAAGAAGTCATCTGCTCGATTACCATCTACGTTTTTCGGACGAACTTTTACATTGAATGACTTCAGATCGAAGAGCTCTATCTTACGTTTGCCAAAAAGGCATCCGCCTTCAACAGTTGGTTCGAAAACGCCGAAGAAGATTTGACCGATCCCGTTCGCTGTAACTCTTTGGACGAAATCAAGGTATGTTTGTTTGTTCGCCTTTAGCCAAACTTGAATGCATCGTTTGCCCGTGTAGGCATTGCGCGAGGCGCACATGATTTTCACTAACTCACTGGGATCGGCGGAAAATGATTACATACAGCTGCAGGAGTTGGATAACCGGATCAAGTCGTTCAACGTTGGACCAAATCCTTACACTTGGTTCACGATGGACGCGCTTGAGGAGACTTGGCGAAATTTGCAGAAAATACTCAAGGTGGACAACAGTTGCGGCGGCTAAGGTCAGCGCTCACCCCTCTGCGCTGCTCATTTTAGGAACGCGAGACCGAACTTGTAAAAGAGCATCACAGACAGCACGACAACGACAAGTTGCGCAGGGAGTTTGCAAAGCAGGCAAATGACTTTCATGGTTGGCTAACGGAGACCCGCACACAAATGATGGAAACTACGGGAACCTTGGAGGAGCAGTTGGACGTCTTGAAGGTTGGTTGCGCTTGGCTCCGCTGCGGCATTGCTAGGGAATGGGTTTTCCTGCGTTTAGAAGAAGGCTGCGGAGGTACGGGCCCAGCGTGGGCACCTCAAGAAGATCGAAGATCTGGGCGCCCTCCTCGAGGAGCATCTAATTTTGGACAATCGGTAGTTTGAACTATCTATTTCCGTGTATGCACTTCGTCTTGCGCTGCAGCTACACGGAGCATTCGACTGTCGGTCTTGCCCAGGCGTGGGATCAATTGGACCAACTTGCAATGCGCATGCAGCACAATCTTGAGCAGCAGATTCAGGCTAGAAACCAATCCGGCGTTTCCGAAGAAGCTCTTCGCGAATTCTCCATGATGTTCAAGCACTTCGACAAGGTTTCTGCCGCTCAAATGATTCCACAGCCTCGCGTTTTGCACTATCTAATTTAATTAGGAGAAGACTGGTCGATTGGACCACCAACAATTTAAGTCGTGTCTTCGTGCTTTGGGATACGATCTGCCCGTCTTGGAGGAGGGTCAGCCTGATCCGGAATTCCAGCGAATTCTTGACGTTGTCGATCCAAACAGGTTTGTTGTTTCTTTGCCCAACTCCTGCATCGTTGCAGCTTGCTAGCGATTGACCGTTGTTGCCAAATTGACAGACATCGCCCTTACTGGGTTGTGCATCCGTCTTGACAATCTGTTAGGGTAGTATTAGAGATCGATTGAATTTGGAGTCTCCTTTCCAAGTTTGGTAATTAGGAATTCTCATAGGCCTGATCGGGCACCTATTTTTTCAATGTAAGAACTTTGAGTCGCAACGGTTGTGGTCCATTGTTGACTTCAATTCATGGCAGCTACCTGTTTCTTGATTAATGAGCTCCTTAGTTAATTGTTGCTATTCTTCTTTTTCGTCAACGGCAGAGACGAGCATTTGTGTTTGCCGGGCGGAAGGAGTCAGTAACTGCCCGTAATTGGTAACCACTTCCTAATGTCAATTTTGCGGGTCTCCTTAGGGATGGATACGTTACTCTTCAAGAATACATGGCGTTCATGATAAGTCGTGAAACAGAGAACATCCAGTCAAGCGAAGAAATAGAGTCAGCATTCCGAGCCTTGTCGAAAGACTATCGCCCTTACGTAACGGCCGAAGAGCTTTATGCGGTAAGTTGGTTGGCCAAACCTGCAGAACGGGATGCCTTCGATGGTATTGTTTTCAGAATCTCGCCCCCGAACAGGCGGACTATTGCGTGAAACGTATGAAGCCATATATCGAACCATTGTCGGGCCGATCGGTACCTGGCGCCTTAGACTACGAACAGTTTGTTCACTCTTACTTTCTGAGTTAATGAGTCAAAAATATTGTACTCCAGTTGCCCTGTCATTTGCGTTGATTCGTGTGGCATTGTACGCAACGCATAGTCTCGTCCCTGTGTTAAATCCCTGCAAACCTGATTGCCCTTGTTCAGCTTAGCTACTTTATTCTCTCCTACGGTGTCAAACGTTCGTCACTGCCTGCTTGAATTGCGACGTTGCTATCCGTTAACTTTGGCTAAAGTTCAATCATATGTTATCCATTATAGAGGGCGCTGTGTTCTCTGACGTAATCTAATCGTCGAAAGCTTAGCACTATTTAGTAGCTGTTGCGATAGTAAACATTGGCTGGCAAATTGTCTTCCGCGCTGCAACCGATACTGCTGTCGGCCGTCAGTTCCAGATACAATTTTGGTTTCGCTCGTTGTAATCGGCGCGGCACGCAGGTAGGTCGTACCACGCTGGAGGAACAGAAGGAGCAAGCAATGGCCTGCGTTTGGCGGAAAGTCAAATGTCCACCATCAGAGGCCAACCTGCTCAGCCTGACTTGCGGACAAAGTTTCAGGTATGTTTTTCCCTAAAAAGCACTGCATGCGTATTGCTGCACCGTGCAGGCCATTTTTGGAAACGAACAGTTCAGTTGCAGTAGGTTTGGGGGTTCAAAAATTGTTCATGATTGTCTATTCATAATTAATAATTCATTTCTATTCATGATTTTCTATTCATAATTGCATAATTTTCGAATAATTTGTCTGCATCATTTTATTGCCATGTTGCGGATACTGCGGCTTTATTTAAATGCAAGCATGATTTTTCGCTTGCATTGAAAGTTTGACCAAATGATTTTATCATATGTTGCGTAAATTAGTAGTAAAATTGGTTCGCGTAGCACTGGGTATCTATAATTTCCGTTGTGGATTGAATGGGCCACCGGTACTGTATATTGAACGGTTGGTGATGCGCTTATCTTTCTCACTCCACTTATACTGCATACATGATAAGCCAGAAAATTTTCTATGTTTTGGCAGTTGGGGAATGTTTTCATTCTTTTTGCGAGCTTGTCAATCGTCAGACTTACAGGACTTGGAGGCAGCTTGTTCATAATGCCATTTGTCTAATTTGACAGTCATTGCTCAATGTGGAAAGCACGTGCACATTCATGTACATGTGCTTGGACAATTCGAACCCACTCGATATGAATACTGTTGTCTGACGTAGACAGTTAGCCGCTATCGCGAAAGGCACACTGCTGCCATTGTCATTATTCTTTTCGATTTGCAAATGGTGGTTGTAGGATGACCACTCGTATTGCGTTCGTTCGACAATCAGCATTTTGAATTGTTGGCTGTTCGACTGATTGATTGAACCGTTTTTATTCTTCGGAAAAATCGAACATTGATTTCGTCCTGCTTGAATGCTACATATTTACTTACCACGTAGCCCGGTTATTGTACCAAGTTTCAGTTGACATCAATATCTCGCCTAATGGCATAGCGAATTAGCACTGTTTGTTAAAGTTCGAGGAAAGTGTATTCATTTAACCAGGGGTTCCCTGATCAGCTTAGCACGTAAAATTTGCATTCTGCTACTCGCGTGCTTCCAAAAGGAATTGGATAACGTCATTGCTTTTTCCTTTTGCTTAGTTTATTTTTTTCTTTCCGACCACCGGCTAGCTGTTGCTTTAATTTTAGTGTCATGTACGACAATTGATCGCGTCTTCACAGCTTTTGAGGTACTCTTACTTTGTTTCTAGGATTGTATCATTTTGCCAGCGATTTTGTTATCATTTTTTGCGACCATCCTCGAATTGTAGCAGTGGAATTCTTTGTAGTCTTGTAATGTTGATATCTTTCATAAATGTCGTCATCCACTTAATTCCATTGGACTGGCAACTTTCATGTAAGCGTTGTTCCGGGCGTTTCAAGTTAGCGGTTGAGTTCCAAAGGCTAATTCTGCTTGTTGCTTGATTCCAAGTGAAAGTGGTCGCTTTTGCAATGTACTTTGCCTTATTTCCCCTTTGGTCGAGTTGCCTATTCATTTCTTGTAGTCGAATTCCTTTAGAAAGTTGTTCTGGAGCCACTTGTTGGCGCTTCGTTCGGCCGCCTTCCCTTACCAGTGAGGTTTTGCGGGAAATTCCAATTTTGTATCACTTTGCTTGGAATATTGGGATTTGGCAGTAATGGTGGAATTCGACATTTGTAAATTTGATTAAAATGGCGGTTGCTCGGTTTAAGTCACTTAGTCAAGCCGATAAATTCGGATATTCCAAAACTGTCCTGTTTAGCCCTTGTATTTGAGACTGGGTGGGCTGCAGTGTTTGCAATAGCATGTTGATTTAAGCAAATCGTGGTTTTGATAGCCTTATTGCCATCGAATGATTTAGACTGCTGAATGGGTAATGTTGGCCCCTTATCAAATGATCCCTCTGACAGGACAACCGACATTGCTCGAACAGTCCGCATTCACTAAAGCTGAGTGTCCTAAAAGAATTTGCCTTAATCCGATTTGACGTGCAGGCATAGAGGGATCAAACTTAAGTCTACGTTAAGCTACCAACGTTGGTAATGTTACTTGCTAGGTTATTTCCTTTCGACAATGCGCGCTGTACGAAGTTGCTGAAATATGCCCAAAGGAGGCTGCCAAGTTCGATTGCCGCGTATTTGACGTGCAAAAAACGCAAGCCATTGACGTTGAGAATTTGCGCAGATGGATGTAAATTCGGTGGCTACTTGTTGTTTCAGTGTGCCGTTCTTGCTTTTTCCCATAGCGTATTATATCTTTGGAAAAAGTTCGTTGACATCGTTTCAGTATTGCCTGCTGCCGCGGCCAAAGCTGTCCCATAGCGCATGTCCAGTTGACGAGTTTAAGTTGGACAACTTTCTTGTCATTTTCCTTCTTTATTGACTTTTCCATCTTCTGCTGGAACGAATGCGCACTGCTTGTGAAATGTCCACATTTTATACGGACATTAATGGACAGTCTTTTACGGGCACATCAATAAGCTATCTTATGTGCGCAGACGGATTCAATAATCGCGCATGTGTAGTCCACTTTAAAATTAATACTTTCCGGAATACTAGAGTAATAATCAGTTGCGCGAAGTCGGTAAAAGAAGAAGGCGTGATCAAGCGGCAACGTCGTTAACAAGCATCCTGCATTCAATATGAGCAATTCGGTAGTTAATTTTTGTGGGACGGGCAAGATGGGATGAGTGAGGAGAATGAGAAAAATATCAATCGTTGGATGGGGTGTGAGGGGAAAGTCGGGAAAGCCGATATTAATCTACAATTTTGGTGATAAATCATCCCAATCATTCGTCGGTTTGACATTTCTGCTTTAATTACCTACACTCTGCTGTGAACTTCGACAGTGCAGTACTGATGTGATAGGTTGATTCTCGCGAAAAGCAAACATTAAATAGTGAAGTTGTACTGGGCGAACTGACTTTATTGCAGTTGGTATTACGCTGATACGAAAAGAATCAGTGGATATGATTTCGTTGTTATCAGCATTGGATTGCTCGTGCGATTGATTAGTCGTATGTACGAATGTGCTTTGAAAATATGTCGTTTAGCCATGCCACTTTGCAGAGCTGAGTACGGCTTATGTGATCAAATTTGATTTGCTTTCAACGTTTGTATGTGGCCACTGAAAAGTTCTGGTACACGAATGGACGAGGTCTAAACGTAAAACCCATTTTCTATGAAATCTTTTTACGTAACTTTAGGACGCCTTTGTACAGTCACATACGAAACGGTTTTGACTAGTGGTAGTTGTCTCACACGATCTGGTGGCGTATACGCACTCGTTGAAAAAAAAAAGTGGAAATTCGCAAATGCTCTTCAGAAAAGGATAAAAACTAAAGTGCATAAACTTATATATGTAAATGGAACGGGCTTAACAACGATGTTCGAAATCCACTCGATGGCTGCTCCCGTCAGAAAATCGTCAGTGGCGCATGGAAGGGTTGATTCCGTATTGGGTGCTTTAAAAGGCTTCACTTTGTTTGCGTCACGTTTTACCATATAAATATTAACGAATGGACAAGATCCCTTCGAAGCAAGTGCGCTGCATTAAGATAGGCAGACGGTTAACAATGTCTGCACGTAAACGCGGGGCTTCTTTTATTACGTAGACATTTTTGAACTTTGTCACCATGCACATCTGTTGGCTTATTCAGCCAGATTTTTAGGTTTTCCTAAATGTTGCGCTACGTCATTAGCAGCTGCTTCTACTTTTGACTTTCAAGGTAGGAGTGATCGACATTGTGCCTTCACGTTTTCACAGTTGTGGGCAGCTTGCGCCTTTGAATCAACTCAGCGATGCGTAATAGATTTCGCTTTCTTTGCGTCTCGCTCTGTTGGCAGTTTGTCAGGCAGTACTCGTTTTTTTGGGTATTGCACGTTAACGATGCGTCGAAAATGTTCCAGCATATTTGTGCCACTTTTTGTTAGACGAACCTAACTGATAATGCGCATTCAGCTTTCCGTTTTTGTTCGGCTATTCTTGTGAAAGTCCTATTGAACGGACGCTGTTCAAATGTGAAACGTCAGCAAGAGCCTGGAAGTGGTCGTTTCTAAAGACGCCATAGTTTTTCAGCAAACGTGCGTGCCAGTTTTGACAGATTTGATCGAGCATTGCGCCAGTATCTACTCCCCCCGCCCCATTCCAACCTTTTTTCTAGTTTTTGGTTCCTCTTCGAAAAGATAACGATCCTTTTGGCAGCTTCTGTAACCGCTGCTGTTGACTAGATGATAGTTTACAAATCTTCACTTTTGGTAATAAACAGTAAACGAAAGAAAGTGTTAACGGGAAGGCATACTGTTCTATTGACAAAAGAAAAGAGGGAATCTCTTGTTTTCAGATACTCCATGATTTTAGGTAGACAATAAAAGCAACGATTCGAGTAATTCTTGATTTTCAGGTGGAAGCAGCTTGCGGACGGTAGTACCTATGTAGGGATAGTGGACCACCAAGTGTTGCAACTGAAGCGCGTATCCAACTATCTGCACGTAAGACGCATAGGTAAACGCACCGTAGCCAAACGAAAACATATATGCCACTTTTGCGGTTGGTCCATTTTCAGCCAAATTCTCGCGCTGTACAAAGAGAAAGGTAGACTGCATACGAGACTATTTCCAATTGGACACTCCCCTGGGGCCGCTTTACGACCAGTGGGCTCAATCGGATGAACATTTTGCCGAAGTGGCCAAGTGTCTTCCCGGAATTCGGGTACTACGCCAGGAGCCATTTGAGTGCCTCATCTCGTTCATATGTTCATCAAACAACAATATACCGCGTATAAGCCAGATGATAGGCCGCATGTGCGAGCATCTTGGCGAGGTGGTGCACGCCGAAGGACATACGTATTACGATTTCCCAACAATCGACGCGTTGACCCAAATGGAATCCGAAGTGGTGCTGCGGAACCTTGGCTTTGGATATCGAGCTCGTTTCGTCGCAGAAGCAGCCCGTCTGGTCCTGGACCGAGGCATTGAATGGCTCCGATCGCTGCGCTGTTGTAGCTACGACACTGCCAACGCTCAACTGCAATTGCTGCCCGGCGTCGGTCGGAAGGTAGCCGACTGCGTGTGCCTTATGAGCTTGGACAAATGCGACGCCATTCCCGTGGACACACACGTATGGCAGATCACCCGAGAACATTACATGCCTGAACTGAAGGACAAGCAGCACCTCAGCCCAACCGTATACAAAACAATAGGCAAGTTCAATCAAAAACCGTCCATCCTTCTGTCAACTGCTTTTTTCTTTTAGGAGACTATTACAGAAAACGCTTTGGACGGTATGCCGGTTGGGCGCACAGCGTCTTGTTTAGCAATGCGGTCGCTTCTTCCAAGTGAACTGCGCGCGTTACAAAGCTGTGAAGTTTATCTCCATTATAAAATGATCACCTCCGCGAGCACAACGGTAAAAGTGCACGCGTATATACTATATGTCGACTGGCGATTCCTACTAACATTAGCAGTGGCGCTACAAAAAGCCGTTAAAATGAAAATAGACGTTAAACAAAGCCACTGTCACGCAAACCGAACGTCTTTAGCTATTGCAACACCTGAGACTCGAGAAGCCCATTGGTAAACACGCGAATCATAAATTCTCCCTCTTCGTTCGGTTGATACGTGCTCGGGATAAGAACATAGTCGCCTGGCGGCAGGCGGAAACGCCCGCATATTTCTCGTAAGTTTATGAACACTGGGCTTCGGGCACACGACTTTGTGTTCGCCAGTTGATTGCAACTCAGCGGACCCTGTGTGCCATCCACCTAAGACGGGTGATTGTTGATATAATAACAGCAACACGTGGACTTACCGGGAAAACGGCAAAGCCAATTGGCAGCACGTCGACGCCTTTGTGGCGCAGCTCCCGACGATACTTTTGCAGAACGCCGAATATGCAAGTGCACAGGTCGTCCTCGTCGTTCGGATCGGCATCCGTCAAGGTGATCCCGTACTGCGGATTCATTGCGAAAGTTCTGGCAAAGTTCTTGCAACCGCCGGCCGAACGGCCGCGCATCCAAACCCCGTCGTGCACCGCTGTGTTCCAGTGGTCCATGCGAATGCGACGACCGGTCATTTCGGCAATTTCGTCCATCACTTCCGGTCCCAAATTGCAAATTTCCAACTTTTCGAAGTTCCTCATAAAGTCGTTGAATGACATCCTGCAACGGCACCAACCTTCCTTCCTACGGAACTTCAAGACAAGTTCTGGCGACTGACCAAAATTCTCCGTCGTGCTTGAACTGCAGTTCAATTTCCTCCTTGACCGCGTCCGACACGTTTCGCCATTCTCGCGAACCGTCCGACCACGGACCGTTCCATTCCTGTTCGCTGCCCCAAGGATTTCTAATGCGCAACAGAGGTACTCTCTCGCCGTCCAGCGTCTCGACCTGCAAAATGCGAAAAACGGGCGACGGATTTTCAAAACACAAAGCATGCCTACCTGTCTAGCGCCGGTGATGCTGTACGCATGACCTCTTACCAAGCCGTTGGGCAAACGAGCCTCCCAAACGTTCGGATCAGCCTGTAAGTAGCAAAACGGGATAGGCAAACGTAGGAGGTTACGTGTCGACCAGCGCTGACTTACGTCAATTGAACAACCCATCAGGGATCCCAGCTCGAAAGCTCGGAAGACCATGGCCATCGCATTCCTTGGCGCCTCTTTCAGATCGATCAGCTCGGTCAGTCCACCGGTGAAGTCTTCCAGCGCTTCGGAGGTCGTTCCTCCTTTCAGAGACTCGTAGCTGCCATGCAACCTTTGCAAGGAAAGCATTTACATACGCAAGATTGGCTGTCAATGAAGAGTTGACTCACTTTGCGTACGCCTTTTCCAATAGGGCGCTCCAAAACTCGGAATTGCTCTCCGAGTGCATATACGCCAACTTGCCGTTGATCACTGGCAGCCGATCGTCGATGACAACGTCCACCCATTTGCCGTAGCGCCAAAATTGAAAATGAAATATGCCTGCGTAATTTTCCGTGAAACTTTGATCCGGCGGAACCACGCGGTAGAACAGCTCGTCCTTCAATGTCAACGACGCTGTGGCGGCCAAAAGCCAACAGTCGCCAAGCTCGCCTTGAATAACGTCGAAGCGGCTGTGCCCTTCAACGAACAGCTGCGGTTCGTCAACTATTTTCTGCAATGCGCCCACTGAAAGAGGCGCAAGGTGCCTACGATTGTACTTACGCTCGGTCTCTTCCACTCAACGAAGCTGGGCGGACGCTTGCTGTAGAACAGCGAGGAATTGTTGGCTGGGAAGTAAGGATCTTCGAACAAAGTTTCTTCCCGCAAGCACTGGTCTCTTAGGTTATAGAAATCCTGCGCCAAATCGGACGGCGGACCCGGTCCGGGAGCCGGAGGACGCGGAATGGGAGACGGTTCAGGCGGAATGAACGGTTCAACCTAGGCGTACGTAATCTACTCAAGCGTACCGTCTTGGCCTGAGCGCATACCTTTCTCTTAAATTTGCCGGATACAATATTGTCGAGAATAATTTTGCCAATCTGACCCAACACGTTGTCCTTTCCGCCCAGGCCAAATATCAAATTGCCCGCAATTGCGCCAATGATGCGACCAGTCGATGGATCGATGCCGAAGAATTTGTGCGCACCAAGACCGATGAAATGACTGACCGTTTCGATCAGTCCTCCAGTCAGTTGATCTTGCGGTATATTGGCCCCTTAATTGGTATACGGTTAGCTGACATGCATCGTCCATCGTTGTAACTGAAATTTCGAACCTTCGCCCCGGTGACCCGATCCACCACGGCCACCCAACACTTTGCCGATAATATCTCCAACCGCTGAAGAGCGGAATATATGTTAGCTGGAATGGGACAAGCAAAATGGCCCACCTTTCCCGCCTTTGCCGCCAATAACGTTACCGATAATACCGGCAAGGGGATCTGCGCCACTGCTACCTCCGCCGCCGTATT
Organism: Trichuris muris; assembly: GCA_000612645.2. Lineage (NCBI taxonomy): Eukaryota > Metazoa > Nematoda > Enoplea > Trichinellida > Trichuridae > Trichuris > Trichuris muris. The sequence goes on from CBXJ02000086.1 coordinate 11,655,635, forward strand.
CATCGCCGCCACGTCCACGGTCTCCTCCGCCGTAGTCTAAACTTGCACTTCACAAGGTCATCCCAAAATTCAATTGGACTACCAACCGCCGTACTCTTCATCGTCGGTACGCTTATGCTTCTTCTTGCCGCCGAAAATGCCGCCAATCAAATTTCCAAAATCTGAAAGACGGCTGCAAACTGACCGACAAAACTGGCGGCAGACCATCTGTATACCTTTGCCTTTACCGCCTCCCAACAGGTTCCCGATCACACCACCTATATCTGCAATGGCCAATCATCCATTACAGAGGAACGTAATGATTAGGTCAGAAGCAGGGCAAGCAAGCTCTTTCCCAATTTTAGCTGAGCGGCTAAGCCGGGTTTGCGTGCAAAACAAAATGGACAACAACTGTAACGTCGTACACTTATTAATGGGAAAGGAATGTTGGAAGTGAATACAACAAAAAGCGGAAGCTAACAAAGTTCACGTGTCAGTGCTGTCAACGTTCAGCGCACCAGTAAACAGCCAGTCATTCGATGAGGTGCAAAGTTGGACCACCGCAATGGACGCTAAGTGCATCTTTTTGAAGCACGTGTTTACGCACCTCCTTTCTTAAGTCCGCCGGCAATGGAGTCGAACCCGCCTCTGCCATGGCGTCTTTCCTCGTCGCCGTGGGATTCATCTACAGTAACAAATATATCTGCTCAATGGTGGCAACTCGAATTTTCGCATCGATTGCAAATTCAATAGACTAAGCTCCGATTAGGGCGGGTTGGTAATTAGAATTAGAATGGAAGTAGCAAGCTTATAATTGTAACGAAGGCTTGCTTCCACCTTTTGCTGGTTCATCGATCCGAGCAAACGCGATCGAGACAATCTGTTCAAAATTGAACAACTCCGTGACAAAGCCCAAGCGTTGCTCCTACTACATCGTTGGCCCGAATATTTTTGAATTGAACAGCATGTTGGCCTAAATTTATTTTTCTCCGTCACGTACGTCTGTCCAATGACTCGTTCGAGCATTTTCGAGAATGGCTGCTACCAAAATTATCCAATTCTGAACGCCAACCCAAAATCTGTGACAGATCGACGAATAACGAGCGGAGTCGGAAACTGGTTCATAAGGAACAGCCAGTCGCCTTCAACCAATGCAACGTGTCAACAAGCATGGCGTGCATTCAGTGAGGCTAATGCGGTATGAAATTTATGCCAAGGATAATGCAAAGCAACTGGATTGCATGTTTAGCCACAAGTGGGATAAATACCCCAAATTAAAGTTTAAAGTTTGCTTTGAACAGCAAATGCTTACCACCACGATAGTCTGAGTCACCTCTGCCAAAACGGCTGCCACCTCCGCCGAGGATCTGTCCGGCAATGTCTCCAATCAGGCCCGAGCCTCCTCCGCCCTTCATAAGGCTAGATGCAATGCTTCCAATAAGGCCGTTGAATTCGTCCGGCTGCAGGATAACTTGACGACATTCCTCTGATTCATCGTCCTCGTCATCGTACTCGTCGGCGTAGCGCACGTCCTCATCCTCGTAGCCACCGTAGTCTCCGTATCCAGCCATTGTCAGAAGGAGAAACGCACCGACACACTTCTCCAAGTTACTTCGTGCTTTGCAGCGACAGCCGTCGGCCAAGCAACTCTCCGACGACAACCGGCTGCGCGGTTACGATACGTCGCGCCGAACATTATGCTTAGGTACTATTGCTTCTGTAGCTCATTAATCCGATCAGCGGCGAATGCCGAAGAAGGGAGCATATTTCCCCTTACCATGTGCGCCGCCAGGCCTCACTTCATGTTGAATAATGGTAAGCGATTTATTGCTAAGCATTTTGAAATTCCTCTTAGTTGTGTGCGCAGGTTTAGTTCGCCAGCAGGCGTGTCGCCCTTTTTAAGTGCCGTTGAGATTTGAGGTTTTTGATGACTGAGAAGTAGTTATAATTAAGGGAGCTGCTGACTGCAACTCTGGACAAACGTGAAAACATGGCAAAGCGCCTGGGGACAATGGCAGCCATTGGCACGAGCCGTTTTTCACGCGAAGTAGAATTTCAAAAGGCAGCGTTAATAGGTACGCACTAGGCGGCCAATTTCGTTCGCCTAGAAACTGGCGCCAACCGACTGGCGCTCAAGCTAAGCATTCTCGAACGATATCCACGAATGTGTGATCCTTGCGGTTCCCGCGCGTTGCGGCCCATAATTTCCGGCCGTGAGAGCCGAACTATTGCCGCAGGAGCCACTTACATCCACAGTGGATGTCAATGCGTACTGCAACAATAGTTACACTCATGGCATGCATACACAGCAGTTCAGAACAAAATATCCGTTCCTTGTTTTTCACGGCAGTTAAACCCGTTTATTGAAGCGAAAAAAGTACAATGTAATTCAACGATGAAATACAACGTACCTTTAACGATTAGCACGTTTTAACACGGTATACAACCCCGTTTATGTAAAAAGCTTTTATTAGAGCTGAGCTTTCGGGTACCACTCCTGTACCCGATCAGCAGGTTACAGCAACCCGTTTTGGTGATTACTGTCGGCCAAACATCACTTACCTCCACGCCCTTGTCGCGATCCCCTTTCCCGAATTTACGCTAACCCATTGTGATAATTTCGCTGACGACGGAGCAGATGGCTCCGAAAGCTCCGGATACTTCTCGTTAAAGGTGCGTTGTATTTCATCGTTGAATTACATTGTACTTTTTTCGGTTCAATAATCGGGTTTAACTGCCGTAAAAAACAGGAAACTTCTAAACTCAAAATAACAGCCCGTTATGAAGCATTTTGTATTCAAAATATCCGTTCAACTTTTGTTTCACAAACGTAGTTTTGGGGTAGTTTTAGGCTTCAGGGTAATCAACCTGAACGCGTAGTGTATAAAGTAGATTACTTTTGTGAACTAAAATTTGAGCGTATGTCTGGTCGTGAGTCCACCTAATGAAACTTAAACTCGTTACAAGCCCATAATTTGGGACACTTTATATGTACATATGTGTTGGTATTTAAAGCTTTCGTGTCAGTTTATCAGGACATGATAACTAGTGAATTTAATAAGCGTGATGGTAAAGTTCCTGCTTGTACGCGGTCTTCTATGACGCGATGTCGCTCTTAGGCGATTTAGACGTCGGGACGATGGATGCAAATTTCGGCAAACGAGAATAGTTTCTAACGTTGCTTGCTTTGTGTCAACAGCTAAACTGGATACCGCTTTACTGCCATGCCGAATAGTTGAATGAGTTCTTGCAAAAGCTGGATTTCATGCGAACCAAGTGCGCATTTGCGTAGCATTTATCGATTTCGTTGTGAATGTTTACAAAGTTCACTATTCAAAGGCATCAATCGGTTTGCGTATCTAATTTCCGGATTAACAAATTATTCATGAACGTGGCGAACGCGAATGGCAAGACGACTGCAGTTTTTTTGTTTGATGTTTTGGGAAGCAACATTGTCCACATAAAATTGTAATACTTCAGCAGGATGGCTGAGCGTTTTCAAAACTTGTGGCATCTATGCGATCATCGATAACACGGATTTTTCCCCGTTTGAACCTTTTTATTCCAAAAAAGGTAAAATCTCCAGAGCTTTCGGGCGCGTACCTTGCGCCCGTCTTCAGTGAAAAAATAAAATATATCACTTCGTCGACTGCCCAGCCAGTCAACGGATTAGCAAGCTCATCCGCTAGACCGTCCGGGCTGACAACATCAGCTATCAGGTACTACCTTGTACCAGTCCAGCGTCCGTCGCCTGCCCATTCAGTCCCGCGGAGAGCGAGCTTCCAAACCGACCGACCGGGACAGTGACGTAACACAAAATGATGAACGAGGCAACGACAGTAGCTTCCAGAACCCGTCTGAGTTTAAAGTCCTTTCCTGATGTAGGCCTTCTTTCTTCATTATTCCCTTTCCGATGTTTCTGCCCTTTTCTGCCGTTGCCAATTCCAGTCTGGTAATGTCCAGTGGCTTGTGGCATCATCTATTCCAACCACTTTGCTACGCGCATTCGCTTTATGTTCTGCCTATGCGGCGAATGATGCTTTAAACGTATTCAGCGAACTAACAGCTTAAAAGGTGATTGGCCAACTGCCGGTAGGACGAATTCCCGTATTGCGCAGTTGACTAAGGCGAATAGAGTGCCAGTAAGCTGCCACAGTCTTGGTTACTTTGAGACAGCGGGGCAAAATGTTGTTAAACAGTTTTTTACCGCAAGATCCTTTGAAGACTGGTTTCTTTGTAACGGGGCGGTGGATCATATTGGGATGTTACGGCTGTGGCACCAGTTGAGTTCTATGCACTGATACCTGTGAGAACACCAAAGCAACCTAACCAGTGGCTGGTTGGTTATGTTAGTGACTAACCTAACTAACCAGCCACTGGTTAGGTTGTTTTGGTGTTCTCACTGACATCAGTGAGCAGAACTCAACGGGTGCTTCCGCCGTAACATTCCAATAAGATCCTTTCTTGCTTTCAAACCTTTCCGAACTGCTGTTTCAAATTCACCAATGCTCGCTACGGCAACAGAGTCGTAATCAATGAAACAATTTCAGCACGAAAGTTGTGTGGATAGAGATTATCAATAACTGATTTTAAAAAGTGAACTTCTTCCGATAATGCTGCTGCCATTTCTATGCTGACTGGCAGGAGAGTTGAAGAGGTAACTGAAACATAGATTGCTTTATGGAATTTCCTGTCTGTGCCGTGCTCAGTGGAATTGGAATTTTGTACGAGAACATGTTGCGAACGGCAAGACGACTTCAGCCAAAATTATTAATAAGTTTGAGTATATCAACTGAGGACAGGCTTACGAATCGATAATGTGACTAATAAAGAACTGGAAAGGCGAAAACTCGTTCAGCCAGAGCGACTGGTGACTGCCGGATGTTTCATATTGGGAATGAAATGAACGGTGCACAAGCGATTTATTCTACGTATAAATTAAATTTTTTCTCAGGTGGAAGCAAGGCAATTCCCCATTTTTTCTTTTATTGTGCAATAAATATTGCGAAGCTTTCTGAAGTTACCTCTACCGTCATCAGCGCTAATGTCAAACAGACTTTAAATATTAATAATTCCTATCATGAAATTTGGAGTTGTCCTTCCGAAACGGATTGTAGCTCGTTGTGTGATATAGAGACTGGGTGAGTGATTCCAAATTGAACCTAACCAGTGACTGGTTGAAAGCTCTTTAATGGAGAACGCGCACAGTAAATATCGAAGCTTTCGGAACAGCCTAGTTCCGTCGTCAGCGATGGGGGAAGGCCTGGTGTGTTTCGGCGAAAGGGTATAAATAGGAGTGGGTAACTCAGCGTGGCTGAGATGTCAAGTGAGGATTTTGCAACATCCGGTCTGATGAAGTAGACAGGTCCACACTTGACTGACCTCAACTCCTTGGTCTCTGTTAATGGTAGGGTTGGATCGTATGAAGAGGGCCTCCTTTATTTTTCGATAACGGAAACGGCTCTCGTAGCCGTTTCCGTTATCGAAAAATATGCCACGAGAGCCGTTTCCGTTATCAAAAAATAAAGGAGGCTCTCTTCATACGATCCAACCCTACCATTAACAGAGACCAAGGAGTTGAGGTCAGTCAAGTGTGGACCTGTCTACTTCATCAGACCGGATGTTGCAAAATCCTCACTTGACATCTCAGCCACGCTGAGTTGCTCACTCCTATTTATACCCTTTCGCCAAAATACACCTGGCCTTCCCCATCGCTGACGACGGAACTAGGCTGTTCCGAAAGCTTCGACATTCACTGTGTGTGCGTTGGTTAGGTTCAACTTGGAATCACTCATCCAGTCTATATCACACAACGAGCTACAATCCGTTTCGGAAGGACAGCTCCATCATGCGAGAGCTCGTTACAAGCAACCCGATTTTCAACATCATGAAATTTCTTCTAATTCTTCATAACGGGGTAGATGCATTTCTACAAGTCCAATAATTTTACGGATTTGACCCCGTTCGTTGAAAGCTTTTATTCTTCCAAACAGAGCAAATGGCACACTTCCCAGTGCATGTCTGCATGTCCTTCTCTAAAGAAGCAAATTTCGACTCAACCTTGTGTTGCAATTCAATTATCGTTCTGAATTTCAAATTCATAACGTACATCAACTTCTTTATTGATGCCGTAATCTTCGAGATATCTGAGCCATTGGACTGCGATTAACTCTCATCCAGCACGTCTTGAGGATCTGCTTTTACAACAGCATTGTCCTTTTCTTTCTCTTCCTGTGGAAGATCCAGCTCACGAACTGTTGCGAGCTTCAAGTCCGCTGGTTTTTCCGGTGGCATGTTGTCGTCACCATCCACATTGGAGTCGCCTGTGCTAAGAGGGGGCGCTGTTCCGTCATTTTGCTTAATTAGTTGACTCGGAGGCTGAGCACTCGTGTCTGGCACAATGTTATCTTTTTCCTTGTCTTTTCCTTTCTTCTTTGAGTCACCATCACAAGGCTCCCTTAACTCACTTTCGATTCCTTTCGATATCATGACCAAGCTTTTTTCAACCTCTTCATTGCGTGCAGTCAAGCTTTTAGGATTGAAAGTCCCCATGGGGCCGGACTCAGAGGTTGCAGAAAGTGGTGCCGAGCTGAGCTCCTTTAGGAAGATTGATCCCTTCTTTCGAAGCTTCTTGGCGTCCACAATCAGCGCTGGCAGTTCAGATTCTTGCGGTCGCCTAGCATGGCTCATTGTCAGAAGATGGACACAACGGTGGATCATCAAAATCATGATGATCACCGTTGTATCATGAGAGCAATCCCTAAAGCAATCCCCTATCGGCCGCACTGACGTTCTCAAGCACGGTATTTCAACTGGAGGCGCATGTCCCACCCGGCATCCCATAAGTCGGTTGGCCCCTTCTGAAAGGGAGGAAGTTAGCCTCCTTGTTCAGCGCATCCTTGAGCTGGCAATCATCGAGCCATCCAGCAGCCCGTGGGCAGCCGCCATAGTTCCAGTCAGGAAAAAGACGGCTCCATCCGACTTTGCGTAGACTGTCGAAGACTCAATGGAGTAAGTCGTAAGGACGCGTACCCATTACCCCGCATATATGAGACGTTAGACGCCCTGGCCGGAGCGCATTATTTTTCTAAAATCGACCTGTTATGTGAGTACTAGCAAGTGGAATTGACCGATAGAGCCAAAGAGAAAACAGCATTCATTACTCACGATGGGCTTTTCCAATTTAATGTAATGCCTTTTGGGCTAACTGGTGCACCAGCCACTTTCCAACGATTAATGGTATGCGTCTTGAATGGCTTGAAATGGAAAACCTGCCTAATGTACCTGGACGACATTATCGTATTCAGTCGCATGCCATTGACTAGTTGGCACAAGTATTCGACAGACTCCAAAAGGCGGGACTGAAAGTTAACACTAATAAATGCAAGCTGTTCTGTGAGGTAGTGCGCTTTCCGGGACATATAATTAGTCAAGAAGGAGTTGAACCCGACCCATCCCTTAACTGACAAGGTTTCCTTCTACCCGATTCCAAAGTGCCTTGCTGAGGTGCAAAGCTTCTTGGGACTTGCATCTTATTCATGGTTATTCACAAACTCGCTGAGGACGGAACAAGGCGGTTCCGAAAGCTTCGAGGTTACACTGATGTTCGATTTTCCTGATAACTGCCCATCCATCCGTTGGTAAGGCGTGTTTTGTGGTCTATTTCAGACACCAGAAGCTCCAACGGGCATCCACCGTACTGAAGATCAGAGATGACAAACGGTCCCGTTACCAAACATCCTATGTTCAACTTGCTTCTTAATCATTATGCAACAGTATCTCGGGATCTTCGCGCCATTGGCAAGACAAAAAAGCTGGACAAGTGGGTGCCACAAGGGCTCACTGAGCATAAAAAATTGTGCCGGTTTGAAACGTGCTCTGCGCTCCTCCTGCGGAACGGAAATGATCCTTTCCTTGACCGCATCGTGACCTGCGACGAGAAGTGGATCCTGTGTGATAACAGGAAAAGATCTGCGCAGTGGTTGAGCAAAGGCGAAGGACCAAAAGAGTTTCCAAAACCGAAGGTCCACCAAAAAAAGATAATGGCTTTTGTGTGATGGACAGCCACTGGTCTAGTGCAATCTATCACTATGCTCGCCATACAGTTGAATCGTCCATTCAACTAACTGCTCGACATGCTCGCTCACGGCGGACTCTCTCGTCCTGTGGTCGCTTGATCTGCTCTGGAAACCGAGTCAAAGGGATTCCTGCTGTGGGCTGCCGCTCCACGTTTGTAATGGGTGTCACCGGGAACGACACGGAAAGTGTCAAACTGGGTGCACCTTTGACAGCCTCATCCCTCACTGGTCGACCACCCGATGAGGAATGCAACTTCAAAGACAACGTGCTCGGTGTGACGTCCAAGACCCACCCAGCGGACGACGCTATACAAGGAGTACACTCTCAACGTTCGTTTCGTTTTTATCTTTCGATTTCTACCGAAGTGAAGGTTGCATCGTCTCCGTTGCTCTCACTTTCCGTCCTTGTCATTGAAAGATATGGCAATCGTTGCTGTTGTGTGAGTTAGTACAATTCCGAGCAGTGACACTAACATTCGCATTTGCATGCGACAAACAAAATCTCTCATGCACACGATCACTTCGGACTACAAACGTTATCTCCATTTTTTGTCCTCATGCGGACGGACGGGTTGCTCGTCGCTTTTTGCAGCCACGATACGAACGAATGGGTCTTCGATAACGATTGCCCCGGTCGACGCTTACGTTGCGATAGGCAACACATCCGTTTCGCTTCTCCTGACGGTTGTTCGGCATTTCAGAAAATTTCGCGTTCAAGTCTCATGTCGTACGCGCAGATGTTGGAGAAATGGTTGCGCTGTTTCTGCATGACAAGGCTGGGGTCATAGCGTTCATGCAAGAGAAAGGTATATTCCAACGCAATAGGCGATGCGAGTGTGGCAATGCTATGGCCCTGAGCGCCAAGACCTCGAACCACTATCGGTGGCGATGCGGCGTGAAAACCTGTAGGAAAGAGGTGGCCTTGCGCAGTGGAACATGGTTGGAAGGTAAGAAAGGTGCTGAGGTTCGTAATGTTCGGTTAACGATATTTGTTGTTAGGTACCCACTTTCCAATTAGGACAGCACTGCTCTTCATTCATGCCTGGAGCATCCAGAAGACGACATGTTCTTACTGTGAGGAATATCTGGGCGTGAATGAAAGAGCAGCTGTCCAATGGAACTTGGCAATGCGCGAGGTGGTAGCAGGATGGCTGCTTCGAAACCCGGTCGCTGTGGGAGGACTAGACCTCACGGTTGAGGTTGATGAGACCTTGTTCTCAAGGAGGAAGTACAATCGGGACCGCTCTCTCCCACAGCAATGGGTCCTCGGCGGTGTGTGCCAGACGGGCTATTGCTTTCTTGCGCCCATTGCAGATCGGTCAGCCGCAACACTTGTTTCCGTTCTGACGGCAAACGTGGCGGCTAGCTCGACTGTGATCACCGATGAGTGGCGGGGATATCGAGGTCTGTCGTCTGCGCAGTACATGCACATGCGTGTGAATCAGTCGGTCAATTTTGTTGACCCCGAGACGAGTGCGCACACGCAGACCATCGAATCCCTGTGGGCACAGATGAAGTATGGCAATAAGATGAGGCGTGGCACACACCGGTCCATGACGGACTCCTATTTGTGGGAGACCGATTGGCGCCGAAGGATCCAACCTGGCGAGAACCTGTTCGGGAAGATCCTGCGCTCCATTGCTGAAGATCGCTCACTGTAGTAACAGGTACTTAGATCTGTGAAGTATATAAAGTGTACGTGATCAGTGAATCGTTATGGTCTCATATGAACGGCGCCCATAGTAGGTCGACTTCAGCGTTGACCGAAGCGATTTCATCCACCGATCAGGTAGGCAGACAGTGTGGATGAACATCCTGCATACTAGGATATTAATTTTCAGGATGTCTCGTGGTCGTTGGTCGACTTAGGCGTTGACCAAGGTGTTATCATCCAATAGTCAGGTAAGCAGAGAGAGAGAGGATGAATATTCTGTACACTAACTAATTCTGTACACTAACTGTACACTAACTAATTCTGTACACTAACTAATGTTTTTATTTTAGGGAAAGCACCCTGTGCTGTCTGTAATATTGTTTCGTTCTCGGTGCAGGCGTTACGATTGAACAGTTTCACTGCCACATGTGTGGTGAACGTCGTGAAATGTTATGCTTCGTACTTTGTCTAATAAAGAGAATAACCGAAAATGTCTGTACATCGCGAGCATTGAACAGAGCAACTGTAGTCTATTTCGCTCCAGTATAGTAAACTCACAACCGTTTCAAGCCCGATTGAAGAGAGTTCACCTAATTCGCCCTCGTAGGGCTGCAATAGGGCAAAAGAAGCTGGAAAGACCAACTACATCGCTCGAACATCCGACGGATTATAGCGTGCAATATGTGGTCTGTACATCTAAAAGCGCACACTACCCACGCTACATTATTCTCTAAGCAATGGCCTTTCTCCCAACGTAACGGTTCTCCTCTGAAACCTGCTCTTTCTGTGATGCTTTACCACTTGAAAGGCCCAAAACCGCGCGATCACTGCCCATCATCCAACATTTTCCTCAGACGGAGGCTCTACATTTGTGGAGAGTAGCAATGAAACCATGACGTCATTCTGACCAGTGAACGCTGCCTATAGAGCGCCCCAACGAAACTTGGAAAAGCGACACCTAGGGGCGGCGTCGGGGTAACTTGATCCGAATTTCCCAGTAAATATCAAATTTCATATGTAAAAAATGATTACTCTTACGCATGGAAGGCATTTTCTAGGCAGGTGGAAAAAAGTTAGCTAATGTTTTATTGTTGTTTATTATTATTCAGATTTCGCTGTTTTTTCACACAGTGCATTTTGTCGAACGAGCGCTTCCATACAGCAATATGAAAAGCAACGGATCTGATATCAGAAAATCGAAGTTTGTTTTGATAGTTCTACTATATACATGCAACGAGTGGCGTTCTTGACGCTGATGACAACGCATCAAATTCCAAGCGATGCCGTCGGTAATGCACAACGAGGCAAAAGACTGAAGACGGAACTAAGCATCGTAATGCTTTAGGTAGTAAGTTAGGATAATTGTATTTTTAATTTTAAAACGTTTGAAGCATCTGTTCACTGGGCTTGCAATGATGCAAGCAATCTAAACAGGAGATAGGGATCTAGCTTGATAGTTGTACCCATGAAAGTAGATGGGGATGAGACGCACAATTCTTACCCGACGGTCTGATGACGGAACCAGACTGTTCCGCGCAGAACAGTCGACTCCTTCATATCTTAAGCCGGAAAAAAATTTTACCTGCCTTGTACGCTGACAACACAACCGTATTATTTCTAAATCTCCGTTTTCCAAATGTGTGCATCCAATCATTACCGTCCATTTAATTTATAACCTAGCAGATTATCTATTTATTGAGCCACCTACGTTATTTGATAGGCGCAGTGGGCTACATGAAGCCGATGGTACACCAAGCGGTCACGAGTAACCCAATTTTGAGCATCATATTAACGGCTTTTATTAAACTTAAGCGGCGACAGCGTGTTCTTGCGCTATAAAAAAATATATATATAAGCAAGATTTCTTGCGCTATAAAAAAATATATATATAAGCAAGATTTCGTGACACGATTTGGCGGCAATTCTAGTACTTTCTTCGTCTGCTTTAAAGGTCAGGTGTTGCCCAGCTTAGTGCATGAGCGTTGTCATTGTATAGTTCTTTCAAAATAGTCCTGTACCCTTCATCTGGGACAACCTGCGTTGCCTACCATACCGTTTTGTATGTCTCCCTCTCCTATGCTTCGCAAATACCTGATGATCATTTAACAGTGTGGATGAAGTCAAGCGATCTGAAGTGACTATCAATCGTTGAAGTCTTAATCTACCCTTTGTTTTACCAGTTTTCTCGTTCATGCATTTATCTCGGAACAGCGGAAATTAAAACATAATGTTAATACAACGAACTTCGTGGCATTAGATTGGAGGAAAACATTTTAGCCTATTGGACACAAAGCAAGTTTACTGCTCTTCGTTGTTCATATTCGTTTGAGGAAATTATTTGCGGACGCAGCTTTCATAACTGATTGGTAGGCATGCATACAGTAGTCTAATGATTAAGAATTTGAATGAACGAAGTATAGCGGAAATAAGTAATTGTTATAGGTTGGTTAGTCTTCTATCAAATGGACGAGCCCTGCTGCTATGTCACTTTGTCGTACAGAGTCCGTAGAGTGAAACGAACCGAAGGTGTTGCTGAAGCAAAGGCGGAAAAGTCAATAAATTGATGTTTCCTTCGAGTTCACGGCACGTTTGTCCTGCTATATGGTGAGCTAACGAGCAGTTAATCGCCCGCCCCAATGAAAGCGAAAGGTGGCGCGTACAATTGACGAGATCGATCGTCTGCTGTTTTATTTTCTTTGTACTCGTTGTTGTAATGCGACAGCATTACCGGCAGCGTCAAAGTTACATTCGTTCCCTTGGCTACTGGCGCGACCGATGTTGACGCAATGATGGTCCTACAAATGTGCGTGCTCAATTCGCTACTTGGAAGCGTTTCCTTCGCTAACTGCTAGTCCCAAGTGTCAGTGATGTTCTCAAGCGCCGCCCCTCACTTGGCTGTGGCAACGTAATCATCGTTCTGATTGCCCCATACGCCCACCGTCCGCTCAGCATTCCGTTGGATGCTGTGCCGGCGGAGGAAGAAGTTGCGGGATCCTCCCGGCTCCCAGTGATCCCATTCGCAGTAAATCGACCAAGTCGCATGCATGAGGTTTTTCTGGAGGCGCCATGACCGTACACCATATGATCCGGATGGAAAATGGACAAACGTTTCCCGCGAAGTCGAACGGAACAACATTTACAAGTGGTTGCAGCGTAAGAAGCGTAAGTAGTACTTAATAAAAATGTTCGCTTTACAACGTTGTCTGCTCGTTCAGCTGGTTCCATAATAGAGGCTTTCGAGCAGGAAGGACGCGAAGGTGTGCTCCGTTTTGCCGCCGAAAAGGTGGTACCCATGTTGTACAACGACGGCGCACGACCTGAGATGGTCCGTGAAAGTGACTACATCAAGTGGAGAAAGTTTATGGTAATATTTGCGATTCTTTGAAAATTCCACTTAACGTTGCGTCACAACTTTACGTACAGAAATAGTTCATTGCTTCAAGTGTGCCCGGGAATTGTCCGTTTAAAAGCTACCAGGAAAATTTACCTACTTCGCTTGCGAACGTATATTTCTATTCTCCTACAACTGACTCGCCTCCGTAAAATGTCAGCTTCCGTAATGTATTATGCATCATTAGCTAAGCGTTATTTCGTGCTGGCCTAAACTGCAAATCTTTATATTAAGTTGATTGCAAATAGGCCAAATGAAGTAGGTGTCGCGTACATTGCGTACTCACTTCGTACAATCTTGAACATCCTGCAACCGGGCATGCTCATTCAACCGATTGATGGGTAGCCTTATTGTACGTTTATAAAGCGATACTTTCAACCGACTCGGCACGTATTTAACGTTTTCGTACGCAAAAGCGCCCATTGGCGTGGTTTGATTTTAAGAAAGGTACTACCAGTGTAACTCCCTCAACGTGTAAATAACGGAGACGATGCTTTGCATTAAAGATTCACTTTTAGTGCACTAATTTGAGCGAAAACGTGGAACGTGACGAAAAGGACCTTGAGGTAATGAAGACTATTCAGTTCCACGAGCACCCGGCTCAGTGGAAGCTCAATCGTCGAGGGGTGCGTAGCCGACTGAGGAATGCCGGGAGACAATCAACTGCTTCCGTTTGGTTTCAGGTAAAGGGAGAGACGTTGCTGCACCTTTTGTTGTCAAGCAACGATGCGAAGAGCACGGAGATTGCTCGCATATTGCTCTGCGAATATCCGACGCTTTCTCTGGACCTGTACGAGGACGAGGAAATGTTCGGTATGTCATGGACCGATAGCTCAGTTTCCCAGAAGGGCAGTTGTTAAGGGCAGAGCTGTCTCCACTTGGCCATTTTGCACAATGATTACGCAACCGTGTGCCTTCTGCTGGAATGCGGTGCCAAGTCGACGCAGCGAACCACTGGCCGCTTTTTCTGGCCAAGCAAGTACGGGACCAAATATGAGTCAATTAACGGTATTACCGATAGCGATGGTGAGTGGGTGCATGCTGGACAATATTTGTAATCTTTGTGTATAAGCACACGTACTGCGCTGCTGTTGATTATTCTCTGCGGGTGAATATCAAACGCACTTACCTGCATGTCAGCTAGTTTGCATCTGGACGTTTTCAATTTCTCGTTTCGCTTAAACGATTAATTTTAATCAGCTTTGCTGATGGGATTCCTCTAGTACCCGAAGAATCATTATCTTTGTTTCGCTTTCGCAAACGAAACTAATAGCTATTACACTGGAGCAAAAAAAGTGTACTGTGTGTTTTTTATATTTAGGCTTGAGCATGGTAATATAATGTTGGTACACATATTTCCAAGCATGGTCATTCTGCTGCATTGGAAAGCCACCATGCGCTAGGGGAAGATTTAGGCAGCGGGCAGTTTGGCATTGCAAACCAGGGCTGTCTATGAGGTTTTGCGATTGAATGCGTGTTACGTATTTTTCGAGATGTTTCGTCTCCAAAAATACACAACAAGTCTGAATGAGGTTGCTTTTGAGGTAGCGTGCCAGCTGTCAGGGAATCCTTTGGAAAATTGATCTTGAGGATATTGAAAATGCAGGATAAAGGAGAATTAGCAACATTTTCCTAACAGCTCAGCTGGAATGCAGTCTGCATGACCATTACTGCTAACTAGTAGGGTCTGCTTTGTAAAAATTAGCTTTCTGAGCGCTTTCTGGTGTGCCGCGATTTTTCTTAGGATTCAGCAAAGGATCCAGTCAGGGAACAATTGTTCACGGCGGTAACCTTTTAGCGATTAAAGGAAGAACAGCAAAACAAATGGCACGTATAGCTGCACCATTCGTAAATTTATTTTTAACCTAATCTAATTCACTATTCCGAAAACTTGATTATGCAAGAGTGTTGCTTTGGAAGTCATTTTGACGCCATGATAGTGCGTTACCATAGGGCCATTTGCTTGAGGAACATATAAGAATGTTATTCATTAATAAGTACGAATTTGAGTCCCTTTGCCAACGGAAGCATTTGTTCGAATGACGTTTTCTGAATACTTTAGCATTTATTTATGCTACGCGAAATTGCATAACACTCTTTAGTCTTTATAATTTCGTAAGACCGCATGCGCAGTTTGTGCTTTCGTAAGGTTAAGTGATCTGGCATCTCTGTGAACGGCGTTAAGTGCAAGAAGAATGCCCAGCCATTTCATATCCTCCAGCCTAATATTAATCGCTAGTGTATTGCTGAGTGCGCTATAAGAGAAGTAGGAATAATCAATTTAAAAGGTTTGCGCATTTCCAAGAACCTCGTACTCTAAGGAGTTATGCTTAAACTGTCCAATGCAGCATTGTCTACGTTTGCATTACGAGTGCCATTGCCTTAGGCCTGGCCTATTTTGGGGAATATCCGCTGGCATTTGCCGCTAGTTTTGGCAATAAGGATATCTACGACGCGCTTATCGACTTTGGGGCCAATCCGAATGCTCAAGATTCCTTTGGGAATACGGTACTTCACATGTGCGTTATTCACAACAGTATAGTAAGTTTGCCTCTTTCCGATGGTTGATCGGTCAAATCTATCGTTTGTTCCTGGTTTGTCAACCTTCTTCAGGCAATGTATACGTACGCTGTAAGGCACTCCAATAAGCCAGCCGACGTGAACATTGTTAACGCCATTGGCTGCACCCCGTTGGCTTTGGCCACCAAGTTGGGTAGGAAGGAAATTTTTGAGGAAATGTTGGAGCTTTCAGGAGTGGTAGGCAACTCTGGTTGTACGCTTTGTTGGCCGTCACTGGTATGCTCTGCCGAATTTAGGAGTTCTGGCGTTTCTCCGACATTACCGTCTCAGCCTACCCGCTGGCGGCGTTGGACACAATCAATGCGGACGGAACAACAAGTAGAGAGACAATATTGCAGCCAAGATTGCACTTTTAAAATTGCAGATTGGGATTCAGCCCTGATGACCATCATAAAAGGTAGCACTCCGGATCACATGGCAATGGTCCAAAGCGACGTGGTGCAAAGACTTCTAGCAGACAAGTGGACCGTCTACGGATGGGTAACCTTCTCATGCATGCTCAGATTCTGTCGTTCTCCTACTGATGTATTTTAGAAACACTTAATCATTTGGACTGCTTTGTTGATCGTTTACCTGTTTTTTTTGTCCGTGTCAATTTACCTTCGTCCAGCGGACGAATCATTGTGGAACTATCAGGGCTTCGACGGGATCTGCCGAGCGGTGGTCGAGATATGTACGGTAATTGGCAGTCTTATGTTCATTTTCTACCACAGTTTTGCGGAAATCATGATGCAGGGATTCACGAGATACATGGCCTCTTTGGTAAGTGGACGTTTTGCGCGAAAGAACGATTGTCACGTTCGTTAACGAATTTAGTTGAGCTCTTTTGACCAGTTGCTCTTCTTGATTGAAAATCTGCTGGTCATCTGTTGTATTCCTTGTCGTTTGCTTGGCTATCTCGTAGTTGAAGAGGTGCTCATGGTAATTGTCGCTCCCGGATCCTGGCTAATGCTGTTGTTTTTTGCTCGGTACGCATTGTTATCTTTTTTCGCCTTGCTTCGACCGACTCCTGTTATTAGAGCTTCCATTCTTACCGGACCGTTCGTTCACATCATTTACAACATGATAACAGGAGACATGATGCGTTTCGGCCTTCTTTCCGCTGTCTTCTTGCTCGCCTTTGCGTTGGGTAACAATTCCCTTCTCAGTTTATTAATGATGTTTCACCTTTTCCATCTGCAGTGTTCAACCAGCTTGGCCAAAATATGGTCGAACTACAATCAATGGCCTACTGCGATGTGCGCGATAAGAAATCGTCTTACGACACGTACGGCGAAACAGTGCTGACTTTGTTCAAAGCAGCTTTTGGCGGTTACGAGGTGAGGGAGTAACCTTAAGGCCGTGATTGCTCTCTAAGGGACGTTACTGCAGTACGAGCTGCTTGAATGCTCCTACTACTCGGTGCTGCTGAAGATATTGTTTATCATCTACTTGGTGGTTATGCCCATTATGCTTATCAACATGTTGCTCGCCATGATGGGCAACACTTACACGACGATAATCAAGGAGGCAGAGAAGGCGTGGCGCTTTCAGGTTTGGCTTTGCCTCCATTCCCCGTATGAGCGCCCTAATTGATAGCTTGCCGAAATGGTCATTCGTCTCGAGCGCTATTACAACAAGCAAAGATTGGACCACTTTCAAAACAAATACTCGGTCAACTTAGGCGTGGAAAGGGATACGGGCTTGGAAAAGCGTGGACTCATGGTTATAAAACAGTTTCGGAAGACAAAGGCGCAGCAGCGCAAAAAGGCTATGTACAATTGGAAGGTAATCGCGTTTGGAAACTGTTGCCGCCCCTTTATCGTTTACAACGTTGGCCCGTTCCTTTGCAGAAGTTGTTCAAGCGATTCGTCGACATATACCGGGAGAAAGGTCCCGAAGGAACCAGGGAACAGTTGTGGAGCGGAACATGGGCAAAGTACAAGGACTGGCGGCACTGCGACAGACGGTCGCAAAGCACTCAGGGATCAAAAGAGAACCCTGACGAACTTGTGCGGCAGGAAGCCTTGTTCGCAAATTCCAATCACGTCGCGCACGCGAGAAGCTCCATAAGTGGACCGCTTCCGTCGATTACCGTTGACGGCCCTCCTGTACCTCCCGTAGCGCGGCATCAGACGATGTACGAATTGCACGGGCAGGGTGGATCCAAAAACGACAGTAAGCCGCTGTCCAGAAAATGGTCCTTCCTGTTGTCCATTCAAAGTCAGTCTAAGTTGGCAGATGAAGAGATAAAATCACGCATGGAGAAAGAGCCATCGAGGACGTTTGACTCTTCCAATCTGTTCCCGATGATTCGACGCAAAAGTTCCCTTTATCTAAGTCAGTTTTTCAAGCGCAGACCGTCTCAAATGGAACTGAAACCAGTGCCTTCCGTTTCACATTTGCCTGTCTAGAGAGCGCTGTTTCAATGAACGAGAGTGCCGCGCCTATCGAAGACAAAATGAAAGGAGCATGGGCATATCTATCTTTTTGCTTTAACAGCGACGTGAACAACAACTGCTCTCTGATCTGTTCGTATATGGAGAGGTTCAATGCATATGCTATTAAATATGGATTCATCACTGCCCATAAAGGCGAGCGATGCAAGCGCGCCTGTTCACCTGCAATTACGAACAAAAAATATGTTGAAAGGGTCTGCTGCAGGGGTCATTTTCCCAATTGCCCCACAAGCGTACGGTAATCGAGCAAAGTAAAATGAATGCAGGTATTCCTCATGAATGAAAATCCATACGCCGCAAGTAAACTTAAACTGTTTTGGCAGCGAAATTTTTAATTGGGTAACTTACCCAAAAGCTACGTCGTTCGGGTAAGTTACCCAATTAAAAGTTTCTCGGTTCGTCTGGCGTGAAATAGTGACGTCATCTTTTCACAAAGACATGCACACCGGTGGCCGGCATTATAGTTGCACTAGTGTCGTTACATGCCTGTGCAGCAGCGTGATCATCTGCGCGGGTGCGAAAGACTTTTTCTGCCCACAACGCTCTCTAAACCGTACACAATGCTAATGAGGCGTTGCCATTTTTCTGATAGCTCATTATTGCTTCGTGCGCGTTGTCGAGCCCCCCCCCTCTGCTGTGCACAAATGTCATACATCCATGGAACGTGGCATCATGGTTACACGAGGAATAGCGCTACAAGATTTATTCGATGAAGCGAACAAAAGGAAGGGGCAGCTCCCTATAACAATGTTTTTAAATAAAGATCCGGCAGCTGCGGAGCCTAACATTTTAAGGCGAGAAGTTTCGCTACCAACAAGTTCAAGGAACCCTAAGACTGGCCTGTCTTCAGGGGATCTGCGCCCACCTACAGAAAGTGGTTAAATTGTCTGATTCCTGATGAGCCAAACGTTTATGCCGTAGACGTTTTGTTCTATGTGCACGTGCTCTATGCGATGTTCAGTATTTTTGCTTAAGTGCGCCTGTGCATTTTATATTTCCCCTGCTTTGTACGCATTCCGCGCAGCAGTACATCGCTTAGCTCATTAAAGCAAGGCGATTCCTAGGTGTTTAAAGAAAGAGCATTATTCTTTTTTCCTTTCTTGTATCTAATGGCCTGGACTCTGATGACTGCACCCATTGGGCAAGCGCAGTCTCATTCATGTCATTATCTCGCAGCTAGATTCCGTAGTACCAAGATTCGAAGGATCAGTAGGTATGATAACCGTTCGGGAAGGAATTCAAGGGGGCAGGACGAAATACGCGGCTGGAATACAAGCTATTTGGCCTTTTTCATAGGGTGTCGTATATAACGCGGAATTCGTTATCCACGGTGTAACGCTCAAAATCCTGGACGAATTAACCGCGAATAACGAGGGCCGACTGTAAATTCCCGTAATGTCCGCGCTCTACTGTAAACTGCCGATTTATTTGATTTGCAGGCTTTACGGCATCGATACTGTTTGTACTTGGACATCCGTGGAGCCGCTTAAGGCTTCTACGTGTGCCAGGTCTATTAAAAACGTGTGGAACTGTTGATTGCTCTTTTGATGAAACTGGATCTGAGACTAATCTCTCACTTGGGCCAAAGCGAGGTAAGTAGTGCTTTCCGTTGTGGTTCGTCGCCCGACAACTGATTCGGCGCTACGTTGGTATGGTTAGCCATCTTGATGGAAGCATTCGCGTAAGACGTAATTTTTCCGAGCTAAAGCGGTCTCATTCTCGCGCACGCCGTGACAGTTGCTTCAAGTCGTTTTTTAGCTGTATGCCAGCAGTGCAAGCTCCTGTAGCTGTATGTAACTCTCACTGAGGTGCGGTCGTTTGCGCCAAATCGTTCTCTTGCGCGCTTTGTTGCTCCACCGCATTGTGACTGCTTGTCATTGTTTCTACCGAGACGGTTAAACCGAGCGTTGCACCTTTCGTTTAAGGGCACCGTTTGAACATTTCAAGCCTTTCGCCGTTCCACTTTTGTCTGTATTAGGCTTTCTCACTATTCATAGAATTCCTCAAGTTAGGTTCGATCATAACTTTCCGTTTTACAAGACAAGCACGCTTCTGTCCTGCGTAATTTAGGTGATTTAGTTGCACATTTGTCGAGGTAAGTATGTCGGATGTGATATTAACAAACTACCCCGAAAATTCCTTAATAATCGTCAACACAATGTCTTCGCTGTCGCAAGCATTTCCGGGAAGGCTATTTGTCATGCCGTGAGTTCGCTGCGCCATTCGTTTTGTGGAGGCGAATTGATGTACGCTAAGCTTAATTATCGATGGAGCACGTCACCTCGCGGTACCGACAGAAAATAGAATCAATAAGCCAGCTTCCAATTAGTCACTTCCAAATGTAGTTATATGATATGTTCGAATGCATTTTCTTGCGCAATTGCATTCCTTTGGCAAGGTAATTGGCGGAGCTGTTCATTAAGCATTGCCTAACGTCGCCTTACCTGCGTACAGTACTTTAAATCGTCAAGTGCCTTCCCCTGGTTTAACAACGGCCAGCTTAGATTGCACTCTTACCGGTGCATCAATGATTCACGTACGTCATGTGACCAAAGGCGTGTACGCATTATATGCGTTTCACAGTCAACATGAAACCAGTTTTCGTTTGCCAAGAATCTCCGCAGTCTTTGTTTTTGAACGTGACCATAGGGAAGCCAAGTTTGCATTCTCATGCACATCTGCCAATGGTGGTACCGTAGGACGCAGCGTTGTCCCATCTAAAAGGTTGTTGTCCCATTGCTGAATATTCTTCTAAAATCTGGACGCAACAGATCCACCCCTTTGCCAGTGTCAGTTTGAGAGAAAGCTTCGATACCATAATCTTGCGATGCAAAAGCGCCGACTGGCGTTGATTGGTTCGGAGAGAGCGCTATTTAAATTTTGCTTTTTGCCACGCTTCTGAAAATATTGGAAAGTCGACCATTTGATTTGCTTTTCGCGTGTGAACTGTAAGTACATTCGAAGTATAACTTAGTAGTAACTTTTCATTTGAATGCGTTCGTTCATTTTTGAATTTAGCCTAGCGTTCTTCTGCACAGCTTTACTTTTAATATTTAAGAGGTGCTACGTATGGTCAGTTGGTTCTTACCCTGTGTACTTCTTACACCACGCTAGTCGTGCCTGTATATGCCTATCTCGCCAATAGTAGTCCTTTACAACTGTTTCGCCGACGACCGTGCTAGTCCAATGGAATATGTTCAAGCATTCCCCTTATTTTCTCCATGCATGCGTAGGCAATGGCATATTAAGGAACGAAAAAGCATCTTACTTACCAGAGGCTTCCTTTTTCACCGATTGGTTGAGCGTCCGTGCTCTCCTCTCGTTCCCGTAACTTTCCAAGCATTTGTTTACCAAATGGGAGTCCGGCCGCTGGCTATATTGCTAACGACGGTTGGTTCAAGTTTGTCAGTACCGGTTTATCAATATCTTTGCGACAAACTGGCAAACTAATGTACCGGTACGAATTGAGTGCCACCTTCAACTGTCGTAATGGTATTGGACATTTCGAGCTGCGGCCAACGTGTCCGAGGAAGAAAAGTGCCGCCAATTGTCGATGCGGTTTTCTTTCCAATCCCTCCTCGTCTTGCCCTACGCACTTCATACTACGCAAGCGGCTGTCCGCTTGGTTGCACGTGCGAACGCTCGAAGAAACGTCCAAATGCTTAAAAATTCCTCAGCTGGCGACCAGAATTCATCTTGCAACTTTTTTCCCATTTGGCCGTCGGCACGCAGCTGCTGGTCACAAGTTAAATCTATTCGAATGTTTGAAGTCTGCAATGAGCCGTCTGCCCGATTGTTCCGCCAACAATGGGGTAAACGTTTTTCCCTGATTTTCAAGTAGTGCTCTCATTGGCAACGGCCTTCCTCGCGGTCGTTGGCGCTCAGCTGAACTCGCTTTGCGCAACTTCAAAGGTCGCTGCGATAAGGAACACTTTCGCGTGGACAAAGTTCGGGTTACGGTAATGAGAGTTGAAACTTTTTTCCGGAGAAGTGACGACGTTTTCCTGCTCTCCTCGTGAGCAAATGCGCCACGCTGTCACCCCGCCTCGTCATATCCGCCTCTTTCGCGAACGGCAAACGCCTCAAGGCGGCCAATTTGCCCTTTTGGGTCATCGTACTTGCCAGCAATTTCCATATTCAACAGGCGAAAATGGAATGCCAAATTGGCCGTCCACTTTGGCGCGCATTAACTGGCTGCCAACCGAATTAGCGGTACGTCAATTTCCGATCGCTCGAGTAGAAAATGCTATCCCCCATTGCGTGGAAGGGTCCCATTGCTCCGTGGCGCTGTAATTCCCTTCGTTTGAAGGATGGATGTTTTGCGTTCGCTCTTTCGCAGGGCGATCATGTTGCGCACTTTTGTCCCTTTGGCAATAGTGTTCCTGTTGTTTGCAGAGCGTAGAGCTTTTAATGATTTGCCTATTGTCAGTGCCCTTTGGGATCCCCCCACCCCACCCACCGGTGCAATCAATGCTGAGCAGCCGTCATCGTCTGCTTGCTGCAAATGTCCACATTGCGAACCTGCAATGCAAATAGTGATGAATCGCCTTCTCCTTTACCCATGGCGCCGCCAAGAAATGCTTTGTCACCGTTTTACTTTCGGCTGAGTATTGTTTGTTGGCCGTCCGATATCGGAAGGTTCGGATCGACGCCTTCTTGCCACCTTCCGTTCGAGCAAAATAGGTGTCTCATTGAGCCGTCTCGCGAGCCAAAGTATCAATGAAAGTGCAAACTTTGCGTTACGCTCCGCGGAATTGAACAACCGCCTTGCTGTGTTATTGACCAACGCGTGCAGATCCACTTTGATGTTAGCCGGCAATCGCTGCTGCGACCCTTCGGTCGATTGTAGTTTGTTTATTAGTCGCAATTCTGTGAATGCGAATTGCCACTGTCGCGACGACCGCTCATTGCTCACTTGTATCATTCTTGTGTTAGCGACGCGGCATGCCAACGGAGACCGGTTGCCGGGTGAAGTCCGGACGTTCAATGTTGACGAGGTGTTAGCGTAAGAGGGCAAAGTGTCTGCAAGGATGAAAAACGCGCATGGTCACTTTTTCCAAGTCCACTTTATCCGAACTTGGCGCCACTCTCGAGACAATAGCCGTTGTGACGTAGTCGAGGAGGCAACAGAATTTATGCGGATTTAAGTTGCCAACGCCTTTGGCAGCATCAGTCAGTCACATGGTCAACCGGAATCCACGGGTTATAGTTGGACGGGCCGAGCAGGTTGTCGCTAACTTTCGCATATGCGTTAAAACCTGTCGTCGCGGGCGCCTCAGTTGTCCAGCTTAGAAACGATGCGACCGCTAAGGAGGAGCAGTCAACTACGCAGTCGCGCAAGCAGTGTACAGAATTTTTGCTTTGCTTCTTTCAGGTGTTCATTCATATTGGCCTCCGATTATCAAAAGTTTACTGTACGTACAACAATTGAGACAGTGCGTAACGGTGTCGCATAGCTTTCAATGTCAATAGCAGTTGAAAGCGCGACTCGCTCGTTGGGAAGCGACGCGAGTGGCTGCTTAACGGCAATGGTTCTCGACGCGGAGAACAGGATTTATGCGCCGGTATTGATGCATTCGCTTTTTGTGTAAATTTCACGTGCTGTGCGCTATGGCGTTGGCCATAGAAGCTAATTAGTTTCACCTTGTTTGCGAGCCGATCGCTATGATGGATTGGTTGGCCCATAGGAACAAAATACTATCTCCCGTAAGCTCCTTACGGCTTTCTTCATTTACGCACCGTCTAAGTTCATTCATTGCGAGCAGTGCCGTTTTTCGCTCCGTACTTTGCCGTTTTTAGAAGCTGCCGCTAATTTCCATAATTCCAAATGGAATAACGGCCGGAAGGAGCATACTTGTCAAGGGACTGGTGACGGGCAAGCACAGGAAGTGAGTGCGGGTTACAGCCAACCCTTTCGACGTGACCCGCTGGTTATAGGCTGTGCGCTTGTTCACATAAGAACTGTTTCAGCAATTTTGCCGTCAACCTGTGCTGCGGACTGCTCACCGACGGTCTGCACCGAGACAACATTGCCTTGCACGTCAATCCGCGCTTCGACAGCGAGCACAAGTTGGTGCTCAACTCTTTAATCGACGACACGTGGGGCGAGGAGCAACGTCACAAAAATCCTCTGCGCAAAGGCCAAGCATTCATGCTGCGCATAACCGCTTTCCATGATTTGTTCAAGGTGCCTTATACGGCTGCTCGTTTTGCTGCTACTGGAAAAGAGGGTGGGATAACTTCTGTATTTTAAGGTCGCTTTCAATCGCGAAATGATCGTCGACTATGCGCATCGCGTACCAATGGCCGAGATAAAGACGATTCAAATAGAAGGATGCGTCATAGTGGACGCGGTGGAGTACTTCGCGGCACCGCCTACAGTAGGTTAAGTATCCATCTTGCCTGTTGTACGGAGCGAAGGTTGCCAAATTTCCAACTGTTGCTGCCGTAGGACGGCGTCTGAGCGGACAAACCGTACGGACCGACGTTCACGTCGAGCGACCAAACGAGCCGGCGTTCGCGACCAAATCTTTAAGCAAAGCAACGCAAGCCGGTGCATTTCGGCGATCGCCCTTTTGCTTCCCAAAATTGCATTAGAAAACAAAAATAAAAATTTGTACGGAACGCGAGGGCAGCTTTTGCCAAAGATTGGCCGTGAAAAGTTTAAAACGCTCTGCGCAACCGTCATTCGAAATACCGTAGCAATTGCTAGCGCTCACTGAGCCTTCTGTTGCTTTCAGCGACCCTTAAATGGATTGTCGTGGACTCCGGACAGCGGCCGGAGCCGCGCTAATGTCCAACCGTTCGTTCTGCGCGACAAAGTGAGGCAGCAATGCGCTTTGCAAGAGCGAACGTTTTGAACTTGTCCTAATTGAAAGGTACTGCCACTGAGAGTGCCGGTGAATTACAAGAACGGATACCCGATGATCAGCTTCACCATGACGGTGCTGTCGTATCCGCATCGGATCGAAATGGACCTCGTTTCCGGCGAGGACATTGCCTTCCACAGTAGCATACGCTTCGATGAGCAAGTTCGCGCACGATCATCTTGCGTGGCTGTACAAGGTTGTAGTTAATAAATTAATCACTTGTTGCAGGCCATTGTTCGCAATACGCTACGACAGGGAAAATGGGACAAGGAGGAACGTCTGTTGGATATATTTCCATTTCAGCCCAGCTGCACCTACGAGATCGAGATACTCTGCTTTCCGGAACTCTTCGTGGTACGTTGAATTATTGCCAGTCTCTCCGTGTATCGGCCTCACACACGCAAAAATGCACATACATACAGTGGCACCTCTGTAAGTTGACCACCCAAGAGCGATAAGAAATTGGTCAACATATAGAGTACCCCTTGAATTCAGTCGTAAACATGTCATAACGCCTTCGAAAATCTTTACTGAAGAAAGAAGATGTGAAGAAATGTCACGAAAGTAAATGAATAAAGAGTGAATTAGGAATAAGACAATGAAAATAAAACAGTAATACAACGAGGACATTTTATGGCCCGATCGTTGCACATCTAAAGAAACAGTGTTGTATGCTTTGCTTTCTTGCTGCAGACATGTGATGAAAGCAATGTCAGCATTGACTATTGCATTAAACATATTGAGGCAGTGTACAGCAACAAATAACTACAGTCGATGTAGTGAATGGCGAACATCGTCGTCTGTTAGTGTCTTTTCGACCTCGGCATCGCTATCGCCACGTTCTTCTAAATCATTAGCCGACCCGTGCATTACGTGGGCATCCCGTAGGTCGGATAGTACTGCTTGAAAAATAGATTCTGCATCAGGTTCATTGCAAATCACCAATTCATCATCCATTGTAACGAAAGCTTCGAAATCGAGTCTTGGGAATATTCCCGTATTGGGTGTACTGTCTGAGCAGGCTGTAATGACTGTTTTACGACTTATCAAAAATTCATATACACAGTACATATATATATATATATACACACACACATATATATATATATTCATGAAGTTGTGTCTTCACGGATTTCTCCCGTTTTTTGGTTCTTGTACGTTGGAGGATCTATAAGTAAACTGACACGGTCTCCCTACCAGCGGATGGATGGGAGTGGTTATGAGAAGACACGGTCAGAAAGCGACGTACAAGTTTTGTCTCGGATATTTCGGAACGCTCGAGTTCCGTCTTCAGCGAGCAACACACACACACACACATATATATATATATATGTGTGTGTGTTCCTTTGGATAGTTGCAGCACAACTGCAGCGTCTGTTCAGGCAGCATTCCGCAATGCTCTTATCCCTGGAACAACGTCTAAGATTACCCTTTGATGCACAGCGTCTGGAAGGGTCGTCAAAGTGACGCCGAAAAATTAAGAAAACCGTTCCCCTTGGTTCGCTCCAGTGTATCCGTTAGCTCACGTGACTACTTCGACGCTCTTCTATTGAATTGCTAGGTAAACTACTTTACGAATGCAGACATCTGCTCAGTGCCCAGTTTGAATAAAATAAGGAGACTTAGCGTTTCGCAGTGTCAGCAGGATACGTCAACGTAATAATGCCTGCGCGTGCTGCGAAGCATTTGCATGTTCGTTATGAATGAATCTACCTATCTATGACAGACAGGCACCATTGAACGTCCATTGTATAATCACCTTAAAGATTCGCGTTGGGGGTTTCACGGCGATTAAACGGTCACGAATTGGTCAAGCGAAATGATGAGAACGAGTGCGTCGCGTAGGGCACTTCATTCTTTCCGCGCACGCAGCGTCGCCCTTTACGTTGCACGAAAAATGGGTTGATGTCCATTCAGTGCGCACATTCATCGAAAAGGATGGCGTACAATGTCATTCAATCATGCAAGAGTCAGGTCAACCTTCGCTGCAGTTGTCCATTCGCTGCCATTGGAGTCGACCGACTCCGCTCGTTTGAGTGCAACGATTGAATTGTCAGAACTTAAACTTTGTCCCACGCAAGATCCCTCGAAGCGACGATTAGGCTCTATTTGCTTAAATGTAACCACATATGAGGGCCGTTTCCATTGTAAACTTTTTGAGCTTCTTCATTCATACTCTGCGCGTTGCGTACTCTTTTTTGCTGCAGACAACAGAGGCGCCGTATTTACCATTGGAACTCCAACTTTGAAGCTGTGAGGAATTTGGCAATGAATGGGCAAATTTATTATCTCTTCGTCTGTTGCTTCCTTCACTTTCCGCGAGTTCAAATGTACGTCTGATCGACAAATAAGGATGAACATAGTTGAACAGTTGGACACGCACCGACGGTTCACAGAACACAACGAACTTTTGCTTCCACTGCTGCTTCCTTTTTTAAGCGGACTGTTCTTATATCTCTGCCAATGAGAAACCTGCTTGCATAGGTACAATCCCATGCGCGTTTATTGATTGATTGAGAGAGATTGATAGATACCGTCAATTGCCAACTTTGAAGATCATTACTTTCCAATCGAAAAAGACAATATTCGACAACTTCGATCGTTAGATAATCTCTTTTGATGATTGTTTCATACGCACTGCAATGTGGTTAAGGTATTAGTACTGCCAGCCGCTCCTTCACGCATCGACGAGTGCTCTTCCGTCAATGATTGCGTATCTCTGTTTCAGGTTCGAGCGGGCGGAGCGCATTGCTACAACTTCAGCCATCGGCTGCGGGTCGACTTGATCGACACGTTCAGCTTAAAAGGCAGCGGGCGGCTACTGCGGCTATGCATCGAATGAAAAGTGGTCATCGCTTTGCCGTCTTAGTTAGCATGTTCCGCTTTGCTTTGCATGTTTGCTCTGAACAGCTGAACTTGTTGGTTCTCCCATTTATTAGGGAATAAACTACGTCAAGGTAAAACGGTTGTTACAATAATTTCATTTCTCCGCAGGTGTGCTACTACTGTGCACCTTGCTTAACGCCTAAGAAACGGCCCAAAGCTTAGAATACGAAACCAATTGCAACAGCTGCTCACCTCCCGCGCCTTCGTCCAGTAGTCCGCGGTCAGCCAAAGTCTCAGCTGGACACGTTTATCTTCCGCCTCATCGTTCACCTCTGTCTCCCTGAAATGCGCACAAAAGCAGATCTGCCGCAAAACGAACAGACATTGTCAATTAAGGTTTATCTACTTGAGCGTTTTGGCGCTACCATCGTAGCGGAACGTTTTTCCGCTAACGTTGGCGAACTCTGGCGACACTGCCAACAAGAGAACGGCGTTGGCTGCCTTTTCGGGTGCTTGCAAGCCAATCTTCTTCGCCGGCCAAGTAACAGCTCTGACAAAGTTGCTTTTTACTTGCCCGCCTATTCCTGTCTCCGTATAGCCGGGAAACAGGTCGTTGACAACTACATCTGTTCCTGAACACTGCCTGTTCGTCGCTGCAGCTCAAAGTTTATATGCAAATGCTTGCCTTCTAGCTGTCGCGCAAGTTCGCGAGTACACACCGCTCGAGCCAGCTGGCTCTGATCGTACACACATTGTGGCTGCGGCCTATTCTTCGTTGCATTCAGGTCGGCAAAGTTCACGTGACCTCTGCACGATTCGGTTTCGCAACTACAAACAAGCAGCACTTACCGTTTGCATGAGATGTCAATCATGTTGACTATTCGACTCGGTCCTGACGTTTTCAGCTGTTCAAGGAGGAGCACAGTAAGTAAATGAGGTCCTGTCAAAATGCATTGTCGCCTTAACAGTCATGGGCAACAGTTGTTTTGCTACCCAAGAAATTGACGCCCAAGTGAGGCTCGAATCCGTCGGCAGTTGGCTTTGGCGGAACATGCATGATGCCGGCGTTGTTTATCAACAGGTTGACCTTTTCTTTGTCTAGGAACGCAAATCAATAGTGACTAATAGATGTTGTAAACAACAAAGACAACCAACCTTGAATAATCCGCTTGGCAAAGCTTTGAATACTTTCCAACGACGCCAAATCGCAAAGACGACAGACGACGTTTTTGTTGCGCGTTTCGAGAACAATTTTTCTTCTTTGCTCCTTGCATTTGTCCATATTCCTACTGGCCATGATTACCCGTGCTCCTAAAAGGAGAATTGTTGTGGGCAAGTATACGCTTGGAATGTTTTCAAATTACCTGCTTCGGCCAGCTGGCGGCTTGTTGCCAGGCCGATACCGTTGGTAGCGCCTGTAACGACGGCAACTACATTATCCAGTTTGGAGTTGACTTTGTAGCAGCAGCTTATTGACTCCCTAACAGAAAGTACGATTTGAAGACAAGACCGTACGCAAACGCACGTTAACAAACGTACTTATAATATAGGGCGCCTCCGAGAACCATGGCAGCTCCGCAGGAGGAAAGAAATAAAGGGCTCCGCAGAATGCGACGTGACAGACTCATCTGCAAACTTTAATATAGAACGAATCAACAACAACCATCAATCAGACTTTTCATCACTAAGACCAGGATGCCTTATAGACAGAACAAACGGTAGCGCGAGTTTCACGCAAACTTCATTCAGCAATTCTAACACCTAACAACCGACAAGCAATCGCCAGCGACAACGTCAACAATTCTTCTATTCTTAAACTTAGAAACAGGCTGAAGATGGGGTGCTTTGCAGCGGGTCCGTTTGTCATATTGGAGTTCAAGTACGGTGTTTACACGTTGGAGTTTTCTTGGATTGAAATAAATCGGAAAACGCCCTACCAACGGATGGACAGGCAGGAACTTGGAAACAGGGTGTTTCGTAACGGCGCAGTTGAAAACTGTCCTTCTTTGAAGACTTGATGCCATTATTCATTTACTTATTTATTTATTTACACTCAATTTCCGTAGCTTTCCTAACCAACTGTTCCCGTCTCCAGCGGCCAAACAATTCAACGACACGATTGGGCGATGAGATTACATGCTTGTTGCACTCAGGCGATCGTTTCAATATCTGGTGTAACATTTACACGACTCTTAAGTACTATTAATTCCGTGAACACTACAGCTGTGATTTCTCTTTCTTTCCAGCTTCGACAAAGCGTCAAACTTCTATTGATAAACTGACGGATTCTTAGAATTCGAGAAAAAAATCCATTAATGCAAAAGCGCACAGTGGCTTTGCCCAGTTCAGAGTGCGCGAGGTTAGGTCTTGTACAAACGATATCACGAAGTGCAGATAGAAGGTCAAATTACATGCTGCATAGAAAAGACGATAACAACAACAGGGCTATACGATAACAACTCCAAGTGCAAATTATACGGAGGCCAAGCAACGTTGGCTCTGAGAATCGACCACTTTTGACCTAGATCTTCTCTGTTCTAACTGGCACGATTATTTATGTGAATAGCGCGCTACCCGCACTGACCATTCTGCTCCGTTTCACAAGGCTGTAGCGCTATATTTGCTACCCTTGAAATATTCATATACGTGTTTTAACCAAGAATAATTATTACGCGCGGACCAAAACGGTACAAATAAACAATCAATGTTGAAAGGCACAACCAGCTGGTGTTGTTGTTGTCGTTCTCGGTAACACTGCTTAAAGGCCGACAAAACCTAACCACTACACGTGTTGGAGGCACTTGTTCTTTTACAAACAGGAAAGGAAGCAAGCTTACCTTACGAACGGCAAAGGCAGCCAAATGACCAAACGTCCGCGAAGTTAGATGTCGACGCAGAGCCTCAAAGGTATACAACACTAGTGCACAACCAGCGAACGATTGGGGCACGCATATCGCCTGCTATGCAAGTTGCACTTTCGAATTTTAGCAGCGCAAAATTTCCGAACCTTTGCACACTGCAGCACACTTGCGCAACGCTCAACCCAACGCGCAAGAACCTTCATACGGAACGGTAGTAAATGATTGGCAGGTACATGTTATACTGTATTAATTTGTGGTACCATTTGGAGTTGCGTTTTCCCGCTGAACATTGCGAAACGTTCGATCGGTCGTCCGCGGCGCCACTTACGCGAACGTTTGAGAAGGCACTTTGTCGCTGGAATATTTTGCCGCATGGGCAAGTTTCAACCTTGGCGCGCCGAAGCTGCGCGCACAGAGAGCCGCCGAAGGCACGCGGGAACCTTGATTGCAGCTCGACAGACTGCCGCCGCGGCAACTCCGGCAAGTACTGCGTTACTTACCTTTGCGTGAGCATCTTCGAATCGCTACTACTACGTGCGGTGCTGTACTCAGGCCAAACCTTGAAATGGCACGTCGGTCGCCATAGCCATAGCGGCCATAGCGCCTCCTTTCTACAGCACGCCGCTGCAATGCGCTTAACAGCAGTTCAGTTTAACATTCTTTTGAATCGTCGGTTTCATTGTAAACAAGCAGTGTACGTAGAGCTCCTTTCTTACAGGTTCGGCGTCAAGGGATTGGCTCATCCAAGGAGTGGTTGTCTATAAATGTGGTCCTATCGATTTTCAAGAATGTGGTCCGCAGATACTGAGAGTATGATTGCGTTTAAACAGCCGAATGGTTAAAGAAGAGCACGACAGGTAAGAATGCCCTGCTAACAATTGTAGATTTTGCAAACAGGTGATCATCCTTGTCTGTGTGCACTCCCGTGATATGAACAGCTCGAGCTAACAGTGTCAGCGCATGGTCACCTTATCTCGATGACAGCGCTCCCATAAATGTGTTGAAAGCATGAGCAAGCGTAAACACAGCAATGTGGGGGGATGTTTATTCTACCTGGGGCTAAGTAGGTACGTATTCAAGCGGACGTGAACGTTTTTGGTCTCATTCGTTGTCCAACATTCTCATCATCTGTTGCTCACTGGTAAAAGCGTTACTTCAGAGTCTTCTATTACTCATCCGCGTTGATTGCAATTGCCGTTGGCTTTCACTTTGGGAAGCCAACGGCAGACTCTGTCAATTCTTCTAACGTCTTCTCCGATTTGGAATTGCAGATTCTCTCTGATCACCGATCCTTCGGGAGTCGGCTGCCCTATTGTAAGATAATAAGTGCTTGCGTTTGGGGGGCAAAGCGGGCGCGGAGACGACCCATTGAAGCTGCAGGCAATATTGGCTCCGAATTGTCCAATGGAACCTAATTTAGTCGCTTCCTCCCTGTCGGGAGGAAGTGGTTCTTAAATCAACATCCCTGTCATCTGGCGGTTCTTTACAACTTTGCGCTTAATTGATTTTTGGAATTTACGTTTACCCAAAAAGCGGATTCAGTTCGCTTCGGAGGCTCTAATTTCGGCCAGCGATCCTTCAAGCGCGGGCGCATTCGCACTGAAAAACGTCTGCTCCTCTTTCAGGCGAATCGATTAAGCGCAATTTCTACCTCGCAAGAATGAGTCGTCATTTTGTCTTCGATGGACCTCTGCCATTGAAAAAAGCTTTGGACTAACATTTCGGTTGTGCCACCGCTTGCCATGGATGATTTTGCACAAACTCCATAAGGAGAGTATGCATAACTTGAGCGTATGAATCCCAGAAAACTTGTCATGATGGAATGGTCATTGATTAAGTGTGCTTCGCCGCCCGGTTGCCCATAGTTGGAACCATCGATCGTGCTGCAGCCGCAATTTGGAACTGTGATCATTGGCACAGGTTGACGTGCAGATGTGGTATCCTATGTTGCTTTGGTCTCCTTATGCGCAAAGGCTTAACTTGTTTACGATTTCATGGACTGGAACTGGCGGTCCTGCTGGTGCAGTTATAAGTAGACTTTTCGCTTCCTCATTTGGCCAATCAGCTAAGCGTGACGTTATCGGCATCCCATTGACAACGAGCAGTTGATCTTCCGTTATTTTGATATTGTTCGTCGTTGAGTGGTCAGGTCAGACGGAACGAGCAAGATGGGTCTCGAATTTATGGCCTCACACCAACGAGGCGAAGTTTCACCTGTATATCGATTGCACCCGTTGAGAACCTTCCTCCTCACTTTACTTCTTCTCGTCTATCTGATGGTTGGTGCTGCCATATTCGTCGTCATCGAAGGACCGGATGAGCAGTTCGCCAGAAAAACATTGCAAACCGCTATAGCGCAGTTCATCAAATCGCACAACGCCTGCGTTACCGGTAAGTCCGCCCAAAAGAGGTTGCAGTTCTTTTCTCGTTGGTTCGAGCTGAAGATGTTGAAAGGTCTGCTTAATATGACCGTATTTGTGCCCTGCAAGCAGGTGCCCACTGGTAGTCTCCCTTAGCCTCGAATTGGCTATCGCGGCTGCAAGTTAACGTTTCTACTTTTTTAAAGTGACACAGTTTTCGCGTTTAATATTTTCGAGAACTTCCGCCAAGCGCCTTTGGAAGAATGGTCGATTGCGCGTCGAAAAGCACTCTGTTTGCTAGGCGCAAATAATGGAGGCATGGGAAAACTGGTTCAGTGAGACAGAAGGTTTGCCAGACAGCTGTCGCGTTGAATCCAAGTGGAACAGCTGTCTCTTGGACGTCCAATGGCATCTAGGCGATCGTAGGAAAACAGCGCTTCTTGCTGCGCCAGTCATCAGTTTTTCCCTTTCTTTGCAATTGTAACTTTTAAAACGGGTGAGTGGGCGTTGCTCGTTTATCCAGGAAGAAAAGAATGTGTCATATATGGATGCGTTGATTCTAAGAACTGAAGGGTAATGACGTCATCTTCAAAACAATTTTTTGAGACGAGAGATTGCTGGAAATCTCATCGTATCCTTCGGGGACGGCAACTACCTATGTCAAAGACCCAACCAAGCACGCATACCATCTTTAGCTCTATCATAAAAATGTTCCTACATAGAAGAGGGATTAGGTTTTCAGCTTTGTACTCACAGCATTCACGGGAGGTGGTCCAACTGCAGTTCAGCAGACTTCATTGAAGAAAATTTCACTCGAGTGGCGTACCATCAGTCGCTCCTTTTTACTAGGCCACATGGGCGCCATTGAATTCAGTATTACGCCAGGCTGTTTTCATTCATTTCGTGTTTTCTACAATCGGTCACTTTGTGCGTGCCTATAAGTAGGCTATGTCGACTTAGCACATCCGCACAACGTTGCTCGCCGACTCTTCACTGCGTGACGTTGGAATGGCATATGTCGTTTTCCAAAGGCGCGATACCTTTCCAGTCGCGTTGGAATGCACAGCGCTCTCCAATTCTCCGAACGTTTCCGTTCTGTGCCGGTTGAAATAAAAAATGACGAAATTGTGCGCGCTAATTTTGCTCGCTCAGTGAATTAGGATTTGCATTTCAGTAGTCGCACATCGCACGGTATGCGACATATCGAATTAATACTGTTGCTTAATTAAGTGAACTCAACATCCCGTACAAGGAAACTGCGCTTGGTCAAGGAAAGTCGATCTTAATGATGAACGTTTATCGGTAGCTTTGAGATTGCATTTTAAGAGCCGGTTGATAAGCAGCCAGATTGCTTAGACGAGCGTTTCTTCCTTTTCATCACTGTCCATCTGATACCGTAGGCATCGATCAGCTTCCGCCAAGCTCACTTCTCGTAGCTGCAAATGTTAGAAATTGACTTTCTGATCCGTTGTTTAGAAATGGGGCGAGTAATCCGTTGGGAAGTAGTTAATACTCGCGGTTTCGAGTATTGGGCCCTGCTTCTAATATACGTAACCACCAATCCTAGTAATCATCAATGTCCGTCCTTCATGCGGAAAATATTAGTAATGAAATGCTGAATTGGTTCCAGTACCTTTGCGGATTCTTGGCGAGACGAAGCCTTCGTGACTTCACATTGATCAATTGAAGGAAGTACTGAAAGGACCTACCGTGTGTTTCTACGTCCTTGTGTAATCGACATCCTCAGTACAATGTAATCTGATCACGAGCAATATTACGGGCAATTACTGGCGAAGCAAGGGACGACTGGATGATTAAATTCATTTGTAGCCAATGGTTGTCTAAAATGAATGCATTACAGTACGGTTTCTCGGATATTTCGGAACTCGAGCGTTCCGGGATATCCGAGAAACCGTACCTTGTGTTCTGACCGTGCTGTTCCTACAACTACTCTCATCCATCCGTTGGTAGGGAGACCGTGTCAGTTTACCTACAGATCCATTACGTACAGAAAGAAACGGGACGAAATCCGTGAAAATTACTATATATATATATATATATATATATATATATATATATATGATCAATCGCGACAAGGGGGTGCAGGTCCGCGAAGTATGGAACGCCTTTGTAAATAAAACCAAGTGTTATTCCATATCGACCTGACCCCCCCTTTGTTCCCTATGCCTATTTAATCCCCATTACGGAGAAATTCCACCTCTCCACCACCACCGCTGACGACGGGACTCGAGCGTCCCGAAATATACGGTTTTACATACAGTTGCGTACGTGTGCTGTTTGCGTTCTTTCTAATAACCACTCTCATCCATCTGCTGGTAGGGAGATCGCTTCAGTATACTTACAGATACTTAAAAACGGGAAAAATCCGTGACAACCATCAATGAAGATCCACATACCCGTTACAAGACATCCAGTCTTCACTATATATATATATATATATATATATATATATATATATATATATATATATATATGCAGGCGGCCCTCGTTATCCGCGGTTAATTCGTCCCAAATTTTGAGCGTTTTGCCGCGGATAACGAATTCCGCGTTGTATAGGATACCCTATGAATAGGCCAAATAGCATGTATTCCAGGCGCGTATTTCGTCCTGCACCCTTGAATTCCTTCCCGAACGGTTATCATACCTAGCGATCCTTCGAATCTTGATACTACGGAATGTAGCTACGAGATAATGACATGAATGAGACTGCGCTTGTCCAATTGGGCCATGCACCCGAGTCCAGGAAAGCAAAATGCGCTTTCTTTAAACACCTGGGACTCGCCTTGCTTTATTGAGCTAAGCGATGTAGTGGTGCGCGGAATGGGTACAGAGCAGGGGAAATATAAAATACATAGGCGCACTTAAGCATAAATACTGAACATCACGCAGAACACATGCGCATAGAACAAAACGTCTACGGCAGAAACGTTTGGGGCATCAGGAATGGGACAAATTATCTACTGCCTGTAAGTGGGCGCAGATCCCCTGAAGACCGGCCAGTCCTATGGTTTCTTGAACTTGTTGGTAGCGAAACTTCTCGCGTTAAAATGTTAGGCTCCGCAGCTGCCGGATCTTTATTTAAAAACATTGTTATAGGAAGCTGTCTCTCCCTTTTCTTCGTTTTACCGAATAAATCTTGTAGCGTTATTCCTCGTGTAACCATTATGCCACGTTCCATGGATGGATAATATTTGTGCACGAAGCAATAACGAGCAATCAGAAAAATGACAACGCTTCATTAGCATTATGCACGGTTTAGAGAGCGTTGTGGGCAGAAAAAGTCTTCCGCACCCGCGCAGATGATCACGCTGCTGCACAGGCATGCAACGACACTAGTGCAACTATAATGCTGGCGAGCGGTGTGCATGTTTTTGTGAAAAGGTGACGTCAC
This sequence comes from Trichuris muris, assembly GCA_000612645.2. Lineage (NCBI taxonomy): Eukaryota > Metazoa > Nematoda > Enoplea > Trichinellida > Trichuridae > Trichuris > Trichuris muris. The sequence continues at coordinate 11,692,083 of CBXJ02000086.1, forward strand.
TATTTTACGCCGGACAAATCGCGTTGTATAGAAACCGCGGATAACGAGGGCCGCCTGTATATATATGATGTTGTGCTTTTCACGGACTTTGTCCCGTTGCTTTTTGTACGTGATCGATTTATAAGTAGACTGACACGGTCTCCCTACCAACGGATGGATGAGAGTATTTATTGGAAGAGCACGGTCAGAACGCAACGTACGGTTTCTCGAATATTTCGGAACGCTCGAGTTCCGTCTTCAGCGAGCAAGAGCTAGAGATCTATCACGTACAGAAAGCAACGGGACAAAATCCGTGAAAAGCACAGCATCATGAAGATCTATGCTCCCGTTAAAAGACATCCTGTCTTCCGATATATATGTATAACGCTACCGTTTTGTATGTTACTGCTATTTTGTGTGTTGTTCACATGGTTGCCTTTTCAAAAACGTGATGCCATGGTATCCAAGTAATTTCTCAGGCAGGTTTGGTGGGAATTTTCAGGAAATAACCTAACAGCATTTTAAAAAGATTTCAGGAAATTACATGCAGCGAACCATTCTGTTTTTGAAGTGGCACGATTGGTTATTTCGCAGTGCTGCAAAAGAGCGTGGTAGCGGCCAAAGAGAATGTTTGGCATTAGTAAACATTTTTGTTTTCACTGAATTATTGAGGCATACAGCAGGTTAGCCTGTTTCATCGATACAAGAAACTTACACTGCAGCGCAGCGAGCAAATTGCTACGTATATTCAGCGATTGTGCATTGTAATTTGCTCGTTGCATCACGGTATACTTTTTCGTATCAGTAAAACTGAGCAAATTTCCGTATGTCGCTCAGTAATTCAATAAAATACGTTGGAGCTAAGCAAAAGCACCGTACTCAAGGACATCTTTGTGTTTGCTTTTGCCGATGTTCTGCTTACCTAATTGCTCGTTTCTGTTGTTCCAACGTCCTGTAAAAGCATGTTGGCTTGAATAGGAAAATTCTGTTAATGCATTAGGCTTGACCAAACTAACCGGAACGGATGCCGTCACAAAATAAATGTTCAATTCGCATATTTCGCCTGCATTGCAAAGTGGGCGTTAAAATTTTGAGCAGGTGGAAAAGGTAGCTTCAGTGTTATGTTCTCAGCTTACTGCCGTTGCGTTTAGGAAACTTTAGCGCGAAACGCGATTGTCCCCAACGGCGTAGGCAGATCTTGCAAATGGTTCCAAAGTTACCTTTGACATTTTCCCAACATTGCCCTACCCAAACGGTAAGGGCAGGCAAAGTTGGCGTTGGTCAGTCGGTCAGGTCACCGTTCGCCAGTTTCTACTCGGAAGCTGACCGACCACGCAATTGTCCTAGATGAGCAACAATGGCGCCGTTCTTTTGCGAACTGGCTTCAGTGCACAAGTTGTGATACGGCCCAAATGAGCACCTACTTTTCTTTAAAGCCGCTTGGCCGCTTGGTTATTCATCCAACAATTCGGCTGCTTGGTTTGTCCGCCCGTTTGCCATCGTTCGTTAGAGCAATAATGGCTAGCGCGGGCTTGCTGCTGAGCATTTGTTTGTTCTTTCTCACCTATCTCCTACTTGGAAGCTTCCTCTTTTCTTGGCTCGAGTCTGACAGGCGTAGTAAAGTTGTATCATCATATGCAAATTTTGTACGCAACTTTCTTGATGAACATAATTGCATAGAAGGTGAGCCAGGGGATATACGTTCATCAGAGATTCGCTCGGCATGAGTCGTTGTCGAAACGTTTTCCCTTTCAGCCAAGGAGGTGGAGGAACTTGTTGAAAAGGTGTCCACCGCCGTGTCCAAGGGAATTACGTTGCAAAGCGCGAATGCAACCGAGCCAAGCTGGAACTTTGGTCAGTCGTTCTTCTTTTGCGGAACGCTGGTCAGCACCGTTGGTAATGGCCTTCGAATGCGTCTATTTTACCTGAGAAGCCTGTTTAAAATTTCTTTGCAGGTTACGGCCGCATTTCGCCTGTCACGTCGTCTGGCAAAGCGTTCACCATTTTCTATTGCCTCTTTGGCATACCGCTATTCCTTGTACTGCTTTCGGCGTTTGTGGAGCGCATTCGAGCGCCAGCTGTCTGGCTGTTCAATGTACTATCCAGACGGCTCGGAAATGCCATGCAAGAATCTCGAATTCGTCTTCTGCATCTTTGCATTGTTACTGCAGTCATTCTGCTGTTCTTATTCATTTTACCGGCTGCCATCTTCGAGTCAATCGAAGAGGATTGGTCCTATTTGGACGCCTTTTATTACTGCTTCGTCTCGTTGACCACAATTGGCCTTGGTGATTATGTGCCCGGAGAGAAGCCATCTCAAAAGTATCGCGACCTGTACAAGATTATGACCACAGGTAAGCGGCTACGTAATGAATGAATGTAGGCACGGGCACCATATAAGCACTTTAGGCAATGACGCGTACAGTATAAATATTTGAACAGTGGAACGCTTTGTCCTCCAGTCGGTCCGCTGGCAATGCGTTGGCACTGCAAGCAGCGATCAATCAAAAACCTATTGGGCCCCATATGCCTTGCCTTGTCTAGAAGCATTTTTATCTGGCCGCATAGGCAACTTTGTTTGGCTTCCTGAAGCGTTGATGACAAGGAGATAAAAGGCTCCCTCTCTCTCTAACATTGTTCTTGTCCAATTTCCATTGCCCCAAATTGCTGATCGAATGCTACGAGGCACCCACTAGCTGTTTTTATGAGAAGATAACTGATTTAACAATTGAGTACGCTTCTTATCTGTCAAGTTGCGAAAGCCGTGCTTTCAGGCTATTTGCTTGTTGGTCTTATTGGTATGATGTTGTTCCTTTCCGTGATATACGACGTGCCGGAATTGAATATTGGACGCTTTCTGATTGACGATGGCGTCAATCCACACGAAAAGGATCGTCTAAGGACTCGCGTATGACCAGCTATTGGAGTAGATATTGAAAAAACAGACTTCGTATTTGCAGGACTCCAGCGGTCCGAGCTACACGAGACAGATAGACGAAGAAGAAGATCGTATATCACCGGAAATTAGGCGCCCAGTCAGTGACGTCACGCACGATAGCGACTACGGTTACTAGATGTTGCGTTTGTCTTGCCATTTCTTGTCATTTGCGCCATAGCGTTTTCGCAGGCCCTCTTAAGATGCCTTTTCGACCGCTTGTTGTTTGCCAGCATTTATGAGGCATAAATAATGCGTGTGCACGAAAATCGGAGGTAAACAACGCCGTTCGCTGTGCGTACGTACATTTAAAGTGGACAGTCCGCCGTCTCTTGTTTAGCCACTTCGATAAAGCGAAGTTCGATTCGAAAAGTGGGGCGCCCGGCTAGATGCCTCTTCTGAACAGTCGCATCATTCTTCTGCAGCGCGCCTGGTATTCAGGGCGCATGGCGACTGCGGCAGCTTCCTTAAAACAAACCGTTTTCACCGGCCGCCATCCAAACGTACGTCCAGTTAGTACGGTAGGAACGACCGTTGGAAGGAGGTTCGCTTTGGCAAAGTGCAATTCGCGTTTCTTACCCGCTTAATTTGCCTTAGCGCTCGCAAATACTGAACTCGCAGCGCAGCGGGTTGTATTTTTGCGTTTCTCGTCCACTTCATCTGGAAGTCAGCCATTTCGGCAAGCGCTTCGCAGGCATTGCGTCTGCCGAAAAAACGAGCCGGTTCATAGGGTCTGTAACCACCCGGAATGGTCGCTATCGCCTTTGAGATTATGTCTGCATGGAAAAGTCGTTATCATCCAAAATTGGTGTTCTCCCTCATTCGTCCGTGATGGCTCACCGAAAGTTTTGTCCGTGAACGCGTCCATGTCGGCTTTGCACGCCAACAGTGGCAGCAACAGGAGCAGAGCAATCTTAGACATTCCGTGAAGACGAAATGATTCTCTTGGGCGAATGGTGTTCGTTAAAAGAACGGAACAATGTTTTCCCATCAGTCCGGTCTGAAATGACCTCAAATGGGGCACATTCGTCAAGCTACCGCCGGTTACGAACGCCTACGCTCCAAACACCGCGCACGTTATTACAAGAAAGGTAAGTCTTGTTTCGAGAAATTTTCCGCGTTTAGCCCGGAAGTCAACCGGAAGTAGTGCAAGTCAAATTAAGTCCAACCTACTAGTTTTTGCCAACGGTACTTAGATTGCTTAACGGGAAAAGTCTTTGAAAGAATAGATGCCTGCGTCGACAGCGAGATGGAGTTGGAAAATCTATCCAACCTTGCGTGCAGATACCGTTTCCGAGGAAATTATTAATCTCTGTAGCGCATAACAAGTTTTCAGTAAGCAGTTGGCACCTTAGCAGGAAAGCCATAGCGATCGCATCTTACATTAGCGACTGTATCGGTCATTGCGAAAGCGGTTCCTAGCCCCAACTTTTAGCTCAGGCGTGAACTGATTGAACCGGATGCTTCTACCATATGCATAAATCGTATGTCACATGAGGATAATCGTTAAGCGTTTCCTCCATTTTCATTCCAATACTAAAAGCGTTTGGTTCAACATAATGTGCAGCAGTGCCCTTTGGGTGCCCACGCAGCTCTATTATTAATGTTAGTGTACCTTCAAATCAGAAGCGACGAACCTGGAAGGTTTCTGTGGTTTACTTGCCTTTAATATTGACGCTTCAACTTTCGTCTCCTTTCCGGTCATCCGGCGGACCAGTCCAATCCACTCCCTACGCAAGATTGTTTCGCTGGAAATTTTCCATTTCAGATGATTAGCGCAGAGGTGCATGAAGCGGTTGAACTGTGGGCACGCTCCCTCAAATGCTGTTTGTCGTCGCAGGCAGCTCGCTAGAGAAAGGACTATGGGCTGGGAATTTTGCTCGATCTGTTTCTTCTAGCTAGCATCTAATTGTCACATTGTTTTCTCGCGTTACGTTATTTCGTAATAGTCTGTAGTGTGAAACTTAGGTTCGCAAAATTGAATTTTTGAATGCTAATTAGAATAGCGCGGACAATGAAAATAGGGTTTTTGATAACGGGGCGTGATCTCATATTTAGATATAAACACGGCAATCCACCCGTTAGTAAATCTTTATTTTCTCAGAGCTTTCGTCGTCTTGAATTGTCACCGTCCTCAGCGAATATGAAACTAATAAAGGGCATCGTCAAAAAACGAGATCTCAAGTTTAAATCATAAAGTTATTTAAAGTCATATGTTCCACGTTTAGAGGTTCAGTTGGTAGTGACTGTCCAAAATAATGCTGCAGACCAGATGTCGCTAATGCCAGCACCTTCATCCCTGTTCATGCATACGTTGTGCTGGATATATATGGCTTCCTTCAACTTTCTTAATCTGAAGTCTCTCTCTTTTTCCAATTTAATTACCCTTAGATTATCTTCTGGGGGTGAGCATGAAGCAACATGCTCTACTACGGCGGAGGCCTCTAAACATTGTTCCATAATGGCTACGGGATTGTTCTTTTGGGGTCGGCCTCTCTTGTTTGTGGTTTCACCCCTGTTTCTTCTTTCCGCATTTTTGTATCTCTTTATAAGAGCCAGCTGTTGTTTAAATCTGTGCTCAATGGTGTTTCCCGTCTCACCAATGTAAATGTTTCCGCACCCACACTGGATTTTATAGACAGCTCGTGGTGTCATTTATGGTGTGATCCTTTGATTGTCAGACCGTAGTATAGCCCTTAGGCATAGTTGACTTTTAAAACATACCTTGACTCCCATCGATTTTGTAGTTCTTTGTATCTTTTCACTAAGTACTGGGTAGTAGGGTATGATTAACCGTTTGTTCGTACTTTCCTGTTGTTTAAGTGTTGGTTCATCCTTCATCGATTCATTTATCCTATTTATAATACAGTATGATAAAAAATGTATAGGATAATGATTATGATCAAGTGTCTTCTGAATGTGTTCAATTTCCTCTTGTAGGTATTCTGGACTGCATATCCTGAAAGCTCTATCAACCATTCCTGTAATGATCGCTCTCTTAACCTTATGTAAGTGGTCGGAAGTGAAATCTAGGTATCTGTTCAAATGTGTAGGCTTTCTGTAGATTTTCGTTGTTAAATATTTCTCTGTCTTCACCACCAGGACATCCATAAATCGTAGTTTTCCTTGCAATTCCTTCTCCACGGTGAGATTAATTATGCCTGGGAACAGGCTGTTTAAGTGCTTAAGCAAGTTTTCTTCTGTGCGTTCTTTAACGATGGCAAAAATGTCATCGACGTATCTTTTGAAAATCTTGGGATTTCGAGTAGGTATTTCTGCCACGAAGGCTTTTTGTTCCAAATTTTTCGTAAAATTAAAATAGAAGCTTAATTACCTCTTGCCTTACTAATGTAAAATACAACCCGAAGATGAACTTAACACCGACCGAAGCGAAGGTTATCAGAAATCTAAAAAAGGACGATACCGTGATAATCACGAAAGCAGACAAAGGAAATGTGGTGGCCGTAATGAATAGGGAATCATACAACAATAAAGTGGAAGAATTATTAGAATCCGGGATATATACTAAGATTGATCACGACCCGTCGGAAAAGATCAGGCAATGTTTAAAGGAGAAACTTCCGGAGACACTGGAGGAAACAAAGGAGAAAAACTGTATAGTCTTATCAAATAACTAAAGTTCAAAACAAACTTCGAATGCCCGGAACTATTATCGACGTATCTTTTGTAATACATAAAGAAAATATTCCTATGCGACCATTAATTTCGAGCAGAAGAAATGTGACAAAACAATTGTGTGTGTGTGTGTGTTACTAGCATAAATTCTGAAACCCCTGACCGGAAAAAATAAATCCCATGTAGAGAATTCAATATCCTTCGCACAATGAAATAAGAAACATACAAATTGACAAAAAAGATATTTTGGTATGCTATGACGTGAAGGATTTTTTTGCCTCTGGTTTACACTTACAACATCATTTTGGAACTTTTATCATCGGACACATCTCTAAATCAAAGAACGAAACTAAATCCATACCACATTACCGAACTAGTCAAATTGTGCATGGAAGATGGAAACCATTTTAAATGGAACGGTTTATATTTTTCACAAAAGAGAGGAGCACCCACGGGAAGCCCTCTTTCCCCCGTTTTTGCGGATTTATTTATAGAAAATTTGGAACAAAAAGCCTACACGGCAGAAATACCTATTAGTTTCATATTCGCTGAGGACGGTGACAATTTAAGACGACGAAAGCTCTGAGAAAATAAAGATTTACTAACGGGTAGATTGCCGTGTTTATATCTAAATATAGCGCGGACACTGCTCGTTTCACTTGAGGAATGGTTGAGTGGGTTCCAACTGCTCTGCGTGTTATCACATCTAGGGGGGATACTGACTGCTCATCTCACTTCTGAGTTTCAAATTTGACTCCAACCCTGAAGAGCATTTCGCAGTCCCACTTGATTCGTTGTAAGCGTGCGCCAGCGGGCCTGCCGTCATCAAACTCCAGATTGTTCCTGATATTCAAGGAAAGCAAAATCCTCCTTTCGCGAAAGCAAGCAGGTCCGACGTCTGCAGCGAGCAGTACCAATTGATGGAATAAACCTCGCCGCATACTAAGCATTCTCGGCCCAAGCTGTGAGGCTCTCAAGTGCGCATTTTACTTTCCTGGCGTGTATCTCACCGTTTTAAAATGGTTGATGTCTTTTCGAAAGTCTAATTAGCATATGCAGTACTTCACCTTATGCACATGCATTTGGAACATCCTGTCTTTTATGCATTTTTTGCACACATCGTCAGTTTGAACAGGCCAAACTACTTTCAGAGTAAAAGTTCATTGAGAAAAGATGTCCACAGGAGTCAGAAAGCATAATCGTGCTTGCTCAAGTGAACGTGGAGGTTTACGCGAGTTAGTAAATAAAATCTCCAGTGAAGCATTTCTTTTTTGTCAACTGGTCATAACAGTGAAACTTTTATTTCTAATTTTCTCTTTTGGTCGCTCTGATTGACCGGATGTTCCATTTAGTAGAAAGAGCGCTGTTTTCGGAAAGTTCCAGCCGACTTAGGGAACTTACGGAATTAACTTTGCCACCTGTTGTTTCTCCTGTTCTTGACGAATGCATATTACTATTGCTACTATACGCTTGATGAGGCTAATTGATTATGGCCAATGGTTAGGCGATCGCGGAAGAAGAGGCAGCGGGATGCTCATGCTCCAAGTGGATTGTTAAAAGCAGTCAGGCGTACCATTGAATTAGCACTGCGGATATTTGAAATGGTTCATCTGCAGCTTGATTAATGCGCTACTCAGAGGGGGATGTTGACGGGCGCAGACAACAGTCCGCCCATCGTAACGTTCTGTTCTGAAAATGTTGAACTTAGGGCGAATTGTCAACCGACGGTGCGCACTTAGCACGCGCAGGTGCTAGCATACAGCGTGACAGTTTCTTTCCTTTACTTCGAAGGAATCCGACGCCACTTTCCGAATGGGAGGCAATTTATGTCGAACCCGTCAGGTTAGCTATTTTTCTCCTTCCTTGGTATACAGAATGGAAGCGAACAGCCATAATGGACAGACAACGGAAATAATTCAGCCGGAGTTCACGCCCAAAGAGTTCGCCATTGCCGAACTTACGTGGGCAAAATTGAAACTCCGCTTTAACAACCAAGTTGGCTTGGAAATTTTCCGTCAGATATTCGCCAGTTGTTCCCAGGTAAAGGGCCTCTTCGGTTTGCAAAACAAGGAAGACCACACAGCGCTTGGCGACCAGCGAATGGCTCGACACACGGCCATATTCCAGGTAGGATGCGTGCCCTTCGTTCGGCTCCAGAATTCCTATGCTTCGTTCTTCAGGACATAATCGAGTTACTGATTGTCGACCTTTCCAAAAGGAGCGACTCCTTAACGCAATCGTTGATCACTCTTGGGGCGCAGCATTGGTTTTTTAACCAGCGTGGGTTTCGACCTGAATATTGGGTCATCTTCGGCAATGTTTTGGTTAACCTGATTAGATCACTTCCTTTAAGCCTGTCGCAACGTTACCTGGCTCGTCGTACGTGGGTCAAACTTATTGTGTATTTGCTTGACTGCGTCCTGTTCGGCTATTTGCAACAAATGAGCGAAGTGGTCAAGCCCACCCTGCCGGCACCGCGTGAGAGCGTCTAACCTTTGTACATCTAATCGGTGCGCCACCAAAGCTTTCAGAAACGTCTCGCCTTTTTGCAAGTTACCGTCCACTCGTGTCTTTACGCAATCCTTCTGTGCGGTGCAGTAAAGTAAGTCCGACAAAGTTTGCCTTGCTTATTCAACATCCACATGGGCAACTGCCGTTGCGATGGCCCGCCTTGGCATTATCCAACAGCTCGCGTGGTAATTTGCATATTGCCAACGCACAAACAATCCTTTTTCCAAAAAAATGGCACTTGGAAGGTTGTGCTGACCTATTTGCATATGTGATAGTCGACGAGCACCTCATGTCCCAGCATCTTTATTCCACTAGTAAAGGGAATAACTGTTTCTCGCAGTGCACTCCTTCATGCGAAAGGCAGGCTTGAAACGTTGCTAGGAATACTTGCCGTCATGTTAATTCAATATTCGTAATTTTGTAACCGCCTTTACTGTTCTGCAAAGACGATAGGAAAGGACTAGAAAAGACACCCCAGTAAGCACGTAGGAATTGTCTTCGTAACGGGTGTTGTAGAGTTTAACGTTCTTTGTCACGGAAAATACCTGTTGAATTCGCATCTTTTATTGATTGGTGGTATTCCGGCGGATATCCGGCCCAGCCAGTCGTGCAGTGGAACCCGTAAGCCCTCCGACCGACCAGAGCAGAGGCACCACGAGTAACGGGCAAAGGCAGAGAAGACGCATCCTGGTGTGATCCGAAAGCCCAGCATATAACCCTTTCGCGTTTTTTACCATCAATAAAAGATGCGAATTCAACTGCTTTTCCGTGATAAAGAACGTCAACCCAATAAGCACACATACGCCACCGGCAGCACATGTGTAAGGGTTCAGCCTGTACAGCTTGTTACAATTTGTTGGAAATATCCTATGCTGAACTGTTTTTCTATGGATTCTTCCCGTTGTTCTACGTATGAAATTAAACGTAACAACGCCATACCAACGGATGGATGGGTCAGTTATTTGGTAAAAAATTCAGATCAAAAACGGTTGCTTGTCTCGGAGCTTTTGTAACAACCTAGTTCCGTCTTCAGCGAATGGCAGAGGCCCGGTGTTGTTGGGCAGAAAGCTTTAATACAGGTCTGGTCTGCGGATGGGGGGAGGAGGTGAGTCAAGTGGGGATTCTACAGTACCCGGTCTGGTGTATTAGACCGTCTCTCACCTTACTAACCTCAACCCCATTGACTCAGTTTATAGTGGAGGGATTATGTCTGGTGTATAGAGCCTCTTTAATTTTGCGATGGTGTAATAGGCTCTGTCGACATAATATGTATTAATCGCCTTTTGCTCAGCAACACCGGGCCTCTGCCACTAGCTGAAGACGGGACTAGCTTGTTCCGAAAGCTCCGAGACAAGCAACCGTTTTTGATCTGAATTTTACCTAATAACTGACCCATCCATCCGTTAGCATGGCGTTGTTACGTTTAATTTCATACGTAGAACAACGGGAAGAATCCATAGAAAAACAATTCAGCCGAACCTCTCGTTACCATGGACCCAGTCTTCAATAATAAATACGTACAAAAATCACTGCTATGGGCAGTATTCCACTACAGCTTCTATTATCTTGTAAAACAGGTCGGGTCTACACCGGGATGGAGACAGGCGCCACATGACCTCCCGCAAGTAGGAGTCCATCATGGACCTGTGTGCTCCCCATCGGGCTTCGTTTTAGTAGGGCCCACAATGACAGCCTGCGTGATAGCACCCGTCTGTGGGTTAACAAAACCCACAGTGGTCTACACGCTGGTGCGCGTAACTGTACTGGGGCAGGCTGTCGTATGCCTGCCACTCGTCGCGCATGATGGTAGAGCCAGGAGCCACATTCTGCCTTATGGCAGACATGAGCGTAGCTGACGAGCTGTCGGGCACGGGCATCATGAAGCAGTCACCGGTTTGCAGGCACACACCGCTGAAGACCCATTGCTGAGGATAGGACCGGCCTCGGTTGTACTTTCTCTTCGAGTACACAGTCTCGTCCACTTGGACTGTGAGGTCTGGTCCTCTCACAGTCAGCCGATTCCTCGTCAGGGTGTCCACTGCGCCTTCCTTCATGGCCAGGTTCCACTCATCGACGGCCTTGTGGTTCATCTTAAGTTCCCTCTTTAATTCTTTGATCGCAGACTTTTCATGCATCCAATGGTACGTGAACCGGACAACGACGTCTGCGTGAGTTTTCGTTCCTTAGCGACCACTGTGTATGCGTTGGATAATATGGCTCAACAGTTTTACTTTCTAACCACGTTCCTGTGCGGAAGAACAACTCTTTCCCACACGTTTTCTTGGTGCACCTCCACCGGGGAGCTTGGCCATCTGTGGTGCTTAAGACTACGGGCGTCCCGCGGGAGCAGGTTCTCTCTCGGTGGAGAATAACCTGCTCCTGCAGGAACGCTATGGCTGAGCGTTCATCGGAACGCATCCATGTGAGCTCGGCATATGTGATGTGCGAGGTGGATTGCAGCATGATTGGAACCCCCCCCCCCAGTAACGAGTAGTGACCACTGTTGCAATTGGAGCAAGGAAATCCGTGTGTAAATTCGTCATCGGAAGCTATAGGGGAACTATCCCAGAATGTTTTTTCAAGGATTTTTCCCGATGAATTTGAAGTATCTGTAAGTGAAGTGAAGCGATTTCCCTACCAACGGATGGATGAGAGCCGTAAGCTGATTGAACTAACTTGTCTTAGTTTCTCTCCGAAACCTGTCGGCCGTCCTTTCCTACTCTTACCTGAGCTTAATCAAAACATATGGCATATGTTTAGGTTTAAGTTTACGTAAGGGCAGAAAACAACGGCCGGCAAAGTCTCGGAGCAAAAGCGGTCCAGTACGGTGCATTGCCTCCAAATATTGGCAAACTACTCACTCGTCCTGACGAATAAGGTAACGCATTTCGCGTGCGCAGTGAAGAGAAGATAGGTTCAGAAAGCGACTCCACAGGTTTGCAAAAGGTCGAAAAAAGTGATCTAAAAATTTGGGTCGTCTGTTATCTGGACAACAACTTACTCATCATTTAGAACAATACCTCGCTTGCGTCATCTGCTGTTCGGATAAGGCATCTGCGCAGATCGCCCCACTGCAATTGGCCAGTTCAGCGACCAATACGGGTTTGATCACGGGGACAGATGAGTACAGCGCTTAATGCGACGTGTCACGCTGATTATGTTGACGTGTCGAACACAGCAATAGGGGTGTTATGGTTTCCAATTTTTGAAAGCGGGGTTCAATTTTTTTGATCAGCTCACCGCCTATGCCGCGTGTCGAACACAGTATTTGGGGGGTCATGGTTTCCACTTGTTGAAAGTCGGGTTTCACTTGCGCTGACACCGTTTTTACGATACGTTGCGCGTACGTTGATATAGCCACCCTACTTGACGAGCGCTACTCGTTTCGTGTGTGCACGTAGACACTTAGTGATGTGATACTACGTTTATTGCAAATTTACGCACGTATATATGCAGCAACGATAAACAACTACCGAACGTATGTACAAATCACGGGGAATATATATCACTCGGGAGGACAGTGCACGGCAATGTCATATAAAATTTTTTCAAAGGGATTTTCACCGGTACCCAATCTTTTGCGCCATTTGAACTCGCACAGGTACGATTGGAGCATGTGCCTGTGGGTTCCGCACCGGGCCTTGTTTTGGCGCTTGACCTGGGACCACAGGGATTCGACAGTCTGCGTATGCGCTCCGCTCACCGGGTCGACGAAGTAGATGGAGTGATTTACGCACAAATGCGCGTAATCTTCGTACGACAGACTGCGGTATCCCCGCCATTCGTCAGAAATGACGGTGGTCCCAGGCAAAATATGATCTTTGACCACCGGGATGAGGGTGGTGCTGCTGCGATCGGGAACTTCCACGAGGAAGCATTCACCGGTTTCGCGGCAGACACCACCGAAGACCCACTGCTGTGGGTAGGCCTGGCCTCGGTGGTATTTCCTTCTGGAAAACAGACTTTCGTCCACTTCCACCGTGAGGCCAGGACCTCCGATCTTCACCGGGTTGCGCAGAAAGAAAGCATGAAACGCGCTGCTGCTCGTGCGACCAGGTTCCATTCTATGGCCGCGCACCGGCTCATGTGCAGTTCCTGCACGCAAAACCAACACGTTGTGTATCCTTTGCTCCATGCGTACAGGAACTGCACGATTTTGTTCAGCGGCAACTTGGATTTCGTAACCAGAACAATATATTGCGTAATTAGGTCAAGTGTACTGTACGTTGTCCAAATAACAGACAAGACCGAAAATTTCTTCTTACACAGGCAACACGTAAAGAAGAAAGAAAGCATGAAACGCGCTTTACACCCATTGGCATTAAGTATTGGAATGAGTTGATGCAGCGAAGTGGGAAATCAAAAAACTGACGACAGTTTTGCGTCGAGCATCTCATGAGCAACGGCTATGCACAATATCATATCGTCTTCTTCCTGCTCGTTGCATAAATTCGATGCACACTTCCCGCACTGATTATTGTCGCGCATGCATCTGGCTACAACAGCGAGATGCTCGCATAAGATCGGTTGGTGGCGACGATGAAGACGGTCGTTAGTTGGCATATTGCAGCAGTCGTGTAGGACGTATTGCTGAACGAAAATAGTACATGCGCGCTAAACTGAAAGCATTTGCGGGTCTGGAGTCGAATATGCGCCTCCTACGTCAAGCTGATCACGTTAGGTTACAATGCACACAAATTACTGCCTGAAACCTAAGTCTAAGATTGGTGCAATGCAGCAAAATTGTGGGCAGAATATGTTTAAGGGTAGAACCGACGAATACATGCTACCAAATGTGCCTGGCACCTGCTTTCCTTTCGACCATAGGATTACGTCCGGGCGGGTATTCGCGTTGCACGCGTTACCGGATTGCTTTCGATTGCCAACAGACTTGTCCATTATTAAAGCAAGGTTTGCTTGCGTGCTCCAGCTTAGAGGCGCACAGATTCCGCTAACGGGTCTTCCCTAGTTTTGTCCCCTTCGCTTACTGTAGCGAGCGTGAGTAACCGCTGGAATGCAGGTTATCCGGCAGAGCAAAACAACGCGACCAATGTAAACATGACGTAGTTAGCGCCACAACGCCTTGTTTGCCTAGCGTCCAATCAACGGCCCCAAGAAAGGACTTCCACAGCGTTAGGAGCACGTTAGGTGCACACTGGAATTTAGGGTTAGGTATGGGCAGAACGGCCAAAGAGCTGCTATGTCGGCCAGGACCTGTTCGAATCGATCTTCTCTGGGCCTCACCGCGCGGCGTCACATCTGACACAAATAGGACTCTACCATGCTCCTGTGGGTCCCGTTCCAGAGCTTGTTGCCCTTCTTCAGCTGTGCCCAGAGAGACTCCACAATCTGCGTGTGTGTGCACCTGTGCCGGGGTCCACGAATTTGGCAGTGGTTCACATGCTGATGCGTGTAACCCGCTGCGACAGACTGTGGTAGCCTCTCCAACAGTCGGTTATGACCGTAGTGCCCGGTCTGACATACCGCTGTATAGCGGTATCAGGGTGGAGATATTACGGTCAGGAACGGGTACCAGGAAGCATTCTCCGGTCTCCCTGCATATCTCACCGAAGACCCATTGCTGGGGGGGGGGGGGTAGAATCGAGCAAGCTGATATTTTCTCTTCGTTAATCTCGACCGTCTTCCTGGGACGCCTACCACGAGGGGCTGTTTCGTGATCGAAGTTCAGAATAAAGCTTCTGTTCCTTTAAACGAATAGAAGACTTATTCAAGGCCAACATTTTCTAGCTGATATGACAAGAGGAGTTACGAAACATTTTGCATATGGATCAAGCACAAGAAGTGCGATCGAAGCCGCGCAGCGTCATTACACTTTTAAACAATAAGGGCGATTAACGGTGATTCATTGCGGACACTTTGTGAGATCGTGGACATGATCCCTGTGGTATCATTGACAAATATTAGCAAATCATTTCTGGAAGGTGGCTTTTAAGAAGGGTGGACAGACGAAACCATTTCTACTGAGATATACCAGTTGTATACACGGTTCATTTTACTATAATATATCACCCATTTCAATGCCGGATGGAAAAGTGAACAGCGCTGCTCAAAAGAAAACAACGCACTTAAATTACCATTCAGAAAAGTAGCTGAACGGTCTAGTTACGTGATTATGAGTACGAGGCCAGCGTAAGCCAGAGGAAGACGATGAGCAAATTCTGGCCAAAGAGCAACGTAACAATAACAATGAATAACGAGGCGTAAAACGTATGAGAAAGCCATATGTGCATAAAAGTGAAAATTGTTCATCGGTTCTGCATTGGCAGCAAAAACAATGCATTCAAATATTTACCCTCAGTCGGTCTTGGATGGTTTCTTAGGCCGATGACGAACTGGCGAGGCAACGGGAGCGGTTTCACCGTCGCTGTGCCCTGCTGAATCGGCACTACTTTTGTCGCTCGTCTTGCCACTACTTTTAGAACCTTTGTGCTTCCTCGGTTTTGTCTTCGCTTGCTTCGAATCGTCGCCAGTCAAAGTGGTTGGAAATATGCGATCGATGATGAGAACTATCAACTGATCAAAAAGAACCATTGCAAAGATAGCAAACAAAGAAACCATGCTTACGAAGCCCAGCACACAACCAAGGAACAACGTCACTGCCCCAAAAAGGGTGTACGACATCCACGCTGCAAAGCCGTACTTCTCAATCAACGCGACGTGCAAATCCCTAACAGCCATGCTGAGTCTGAAAAAGTAGGACACTACGCTCATCCTAAAAAGGAAAAAAATAATTGGGTTCCACTAAAAGAACTATTAAGTCCAACTGGATAGACGAAGGGTGTTTCCAGGAAGGCAATGGATCTATGATTGTCCATTTCTTCTTCTCAACGAAAGCGATAAAGTCTTCCTTGTCTCTTGGACCATTGTAAATTCGAAACACCCCATCTTTGACACTGCAAAAGTAGAACGTTAGCAGTTGCAAACTGCACGCTTATTTGAAACGAACTGAAAAATAGTTGGTAAGGCCGTCACCAGAAAACGTCCACTTAAACCTAAAGCAATTGACGAAATGTAAAAGCGCGTAACGTCACAGCGATTCTTCAACCGGGATTTGCGGTGACATCAACGTCGGCCACTTTAATGTTTAAATCTTTGCTCCATTGGGCAAAGGATGACCAAGCTTTGCCAAGATCCTTGCAGGCTGGGCACCAAGGCGCATGACTAAAAATGAAGCTACTAATCGAATGGGGAAAGAAAGTCTGTCAATGCACACATGTTGCATCATGTAAACTGTTCGTAGCGAAGGCAATGTTATAGTTTTGATTTACAAATGGAATGCAGGTTATGTACAATGAAGTCGACGTTTATCACTACCAGATTTCTTATTTTCCTCTACTTCAAACATGATATGCTTACCAATACATGCAGGCAATGGCTAGATATTTGCATGGTGAACTAGTGAAAACTTGTTCAGAAGAACGAAAAGTTCGGAGCAAGAAAACATAAAAACAGAAATCCGGCACGTGGCCACGAACTAAGAACTTACCCTACGTAAATGTGCAATAAAAAACGAAATGGCATACAATCGAGCAGTCGATAAGATCAGTCGTCAAGGGCCAACTGATCCCGGAATGAACAACTTCAGTTGATAGGTTACATTTGAGTAACGGATTTTAAAAAAACATTCCGTGCAATGACATTGGACTTGACAGAAATTTCATTCGGAATAAGTCACGCAGTAGGTTAGGCAAACGATTGGCTTCTAACGATCTTTTCGTTGACATGTTCCGTACTGCCCTGTAATGTGATTGAAGTATGGCATAGCAAAGGATGCTAAACTAGTTATTTCAATGCTGACCGTATAGCACAAGACCTGCGTCACCTAACGTCACATAGTCGCCCTCATTCCTTCGAACGACGGTGCCACGACGCACTCCACGGGCAACAGTACTTCTTTTCAGTTATCTTTCAAATTGATCAAATGACATAATTGCGTTACCAATTCCACATTTGATCCCCTCTGGAAAATGATGCACCGTTTCGCCATGGGAAAATTCGTCTGCCACGAAAACATGTACGTTTCCCAAAGGAATACTTTATACAAAGCTGAACAACACGAACTATGGTCATTAATTTTCTATTAATCAATGTCAATTTGTAAAACAGAAGTACAGCAAAATGGTCTCGTCTTACGCAAAGCGAAAGGTACCATCAGACACGAATATTACGCAGTCAATACTTTCAGTTCAATATCAGCGATACGAAATACTAATACGTGTAATAAAAGATGTCTCGAGTCAACTACTTCAATTTCGAAAAACTTCAAACTCACAATTCGATCATCCACTCCTTTTCGAGAATCTGTTTCCAATTTTCTTCATTAACATGCACCAGATACTTCGAAGAAGACGCTACGTAGAAAAATGAGAACAGCACCGCTACGAGCAACATCAGTAACTAATTAAACCAACGAAACTGCGAAACAGATTCTTTCGATCGACAGCACAACGGAAAATCTTAGGACGGCACAATACAGTACGACAAAGGATGCGCACGTATTTATTATTCGTGCAAATATGAGACATGCAGTTGGTATGGAACGACGAAACGCCTCAGTGAATTCCGCTAATGCATATTTTGCATGTGTTAAACGCTAGTTGCGCTTCTTCGAAATTATTCAAAAAGATTACCCCCTTTAACTTCAAGAATAAGTCCTCGTAAGGCCAACAATAAACACTAACGAAGTAGTTTATTGGCTTGCGCGAAAATAACAAGAATTACAACAACAGAAGTTGACTTCAGCCAGTGTCACGTACTCCATGCTTCTCTCCAGAATGCGCGAAAACGTAGGCATAATGCATAAATCAAAAACTTCAGACGGAATCGCCAGTATTTCAAAGGCGCAATGATCGTCGATCGCTACTTGGACGGTACCGGATCTTCGTCAGGGTCAGAATCGCTCGAACTGCTGACATCAATGCCATCAACACCGAGCCTGGAAACGAAATCAATGAATAGCGATATGCCACTCCATCCCCACCATATTGCTCTCTCATCCAGTTTTATAGGTTTTGCGCATGGACCAACGGAAGAATCGCCTACACCGGATGCTTTCGATGTGCTCGGAGTCGTCACCGTTTCGGACAATTGGCTTTTCACTTTCTTCAGCCCTGTATTAATTAAAATCGCGTCGTATAAAATGCAAACAAGCCGTATAAAATACCTTCCTCGATAGCAGACTCCGTTTCAGCCAGGATCGCTTGCTTGGTACTATTATACTCAGGGTCGTCGAAGACATGCTTAGGCAATCGGCTCAAACGTTTCGCACGAGTGTCCTCCTGTTTCCGCTTTCGCTTTCGTCTCTCTCTAAGTAACTCGACATATTTTCTTAAGCGCTCTTCGTCCTTCTGACTTTTCAAACGCCGACCAGACAGGTCGCGACACATGTCCTGGTTGGTGGATTTGTAGAATTGCGAGCCAAACGATCGCAACAAAGAGCCAAACCCTATACAAAAGCCGTGCTAACAAAGGTCCGCGCGTTGGAGAACCTGCGCGCTCACCTCCCTTGCCGCCCAGAAGGCGAACGCGAACTTCGTAAGGATCATCCTCCTTGAGTGTCCGCCAGTCGGAAACAAATCTGCCATTCAAGCGAACTGACACCCACTCCTTGGGAAGGGTGAGCAACTCCCTCAGCGGAACTTTCATTTTCGAGTAATTTTTGTACAGTACGCCGGCAACACTCAGGATGCCTTCGATATTACACAAGCCTAATTTGGAGCAGCAAAGTGGTACCTCCACAGTAAACCGTACTGGTAAACGTAATGCTTCATGTATATTTTAACGTGGACTCATGGAGCGACGCGGCAGCAAAAGTTTTGGATGCCAAACTTTTTTTGCCATTTTGGTTGTACGCTGCATTGCGCTAGTCTCGGGAATGATGCATGGAAATTGCCGCACTGACGTTCAAAATGTTCCCCTTGTTGATGAGGAAAGATAAAATACTGACCTGAGCATCAAAGTGTCACTGTCATAGTTGTCGCCGCAATTAGACTGAACAGGCGGCCGGGCAATCACGTCCTTGTCGCTGCGGGTTCCCCAGTCATCTCTTTGCCTTCTAGCTAGTGCCTGCGCGCTGAGTGCCTTCTCTGGCGGGTTAACCCGCCTGCTCGTTCAACGATTGCATCGTCGATTTGGTGACTTGCAATTGCCGCCCAAAGTTTTGTTAGCATTGGTAAGCAACTGAGCATTGATGTTGTTGCTTTGATGTTGGCTATTCTTTATGCTACCGGGTGGGCCGACTATGTACAGCAAGTAAGATTTCTCTTCGTCAACGACGAGTAGTGTAGGAACGCTGTTTTGCTAATTAGCAATTCGTAATTTGCGATGCTCTGCCGCGAATGGATCTTTGCCAAGCGGTTGTCGGTATAACGGAAGCTATTGTGAGACATGTTTCTTGTGCGAAGTGCCTTCATATTTTTCTTGCAAGCGGTCTGGCGTTCTTCTTGGCCCTTACGGTTTTTCAGCAGCGTGTGTTGCATTAGTGAATCGGCTTACAGTTGGCAATAACTTTACAGTGATGATCTAGAATTGTTCGGTTCATGCAAATGGCGACTGCTGCTGAAAGCGCTTTGCGCTCTGGCGACTCGTCGTTAGCTTCGTTGGAATCTGCGGAATCCAGCGATGAAGATGAAGTGTTCATTACGGTCGAGGATTCATCGCCGGACGAGATATGCCATGGGGACCTCTCAAAATCGTGCACCAGTCGTTCGCCAAGCCCGGAGCACAAAAGCGCTCTTACCATCATGGAACGTCTGGTTCGCAGTCACCCCATCTGGTACTTACCTCATGTTGGTCGCCTTGCGGCTACGCATCTCCTGCGCGGTAAAGAAGAAGGCGTAAGTACTCCGTTTTTCACTACGCTTCCTGTACTGAAGGTAACATGGCGAAAACTTCTGTTTCCTGCAGAACTCGTCGTTTCAAAACGTTGCCCAACTTTTCCTTCCTCATGTTACTCCCGGCAGCATTGCGGCTAATTGACCGCCACCGTTCTTACATCAATTAGCGTACCAGGCGCAGAATTTTCCTCTGGAGTTTGCCTTCCCTGTTGCGCCTTCCTCGCAACAGTCATTTGATGTTCGGTGGGATGTCTCCTTCTTCCTGCAAATCTCTCATACTGTAGTACCTGAAAACTGGAAAAAGCCGTTTTTCTATGTTCGTTTTGGTTATTTGAGTTTTTTCGTTGTTTCCTTTGTTGAATTTTGAACGCTTCGTCGCTGAGGACAACCGCATTCGTCGGGCGTAAAATTCATCCACACCAAAATAAATGTCAAAATCTGCTCACTTTGACAATTATGTCCATTTGTCGATGTTTTTATCGATTTGGCCCATTGCCCTTTCGCCGAATAGCGAACGTCTGTCACTTAGGTAGATGCCACCAGTCGATCGCTGCGGTATCTCGTGCCATCCATAGCCTATTGCGATTATAATGGCCGATGGTTCTCGCGTTACCTACCGTTTCTCATTTGCCCACTGATTATGCGGTGACATAGTCGACAATTTGCGCTGTTGGCCAGTCGATATGCTGACACTGTTGGCCCAACGTTTATGATGGCAAATTTATAAGAAAGGCAAGAGGAAAGTAGAATAAATGCATTCCGTCAACTTGGTTGTTTACTTGTTGGGCGGAAGTGGTCGTGACGAGCTAGTTAAAGTTGGGGTTAATTGCTTCCTGCGGTGTTATTGCGCGCAAGAACTTGTTTCCTTCTCTTCTAGCGATATTGCTGCTTCTCTTTGGCTTCTCCATTCTTCGTTAGATTTTGCTCACTGGAATTCATCTTTCAAGGTTGTCTACGTTCGTTGCGGCGTTTCGATTCTTTTAATCATTTCCGTTTGAGCTGTGCGGCCAGAAATAGAGTAACAGTGTCAGTTGTATTTTAAACTTTATCAAAAAAACAAGTCTTACTTGCCAGCCTTCAGATGGCATGCTTGGGCAGGGCAGAGTTGAACAGAATTATGTGGCGAGCTGCGTTGTCAAACTCCGCTGGGTTTTGTTAGTTTTCAGCATCTCTTAGTTTGTCGTAATGTTCGTCCAACGCTTCGTGGAAACGTGCTCAAGTATGTGAAAGGCTGTTAACCGAATTATTGTTACTACCTTTTGCTCTTTGTACATTTTCTCTCTTTTTTTACTTACATGACACAAAATATGCTTATAGTACAATGATTTCATTGTGCAGTTTTGAACTTCTCGCCCACTCATCTCGTCAAGTGCTTGCTAACAATGTAGTTAAGCATTTTCTCTTGAAAATTGCTTCCCATTCTTTACTTATTTGCTATCCTTGTCGAAATACTCATCTGCACGTAAATCACGTTTGTCATGTTGGAAAATTGGTATTCTGCTGAAGACGGTACAGGAAAGATTTGGGAAGCCCCGTATTGTAATACATACATAACTGGCTCGCTCCGAGTTTCCATACGTAAGCTGTATTGCAGAATACGTGAAACTATGCACTCTTCGAAAGAACAAAGTGATTTGTATTGCTTTGGATAATCGGTACAACCATTACATTTATATTGGCTTTAAAATGTGATTCTTCGTCGGATAAGCAGGAGATGTGCGGCCAATCGTCACCTAGGCAAAGCTTTTGTGAAACTTCATCCGAAATCCACCTGGTCATTTAATAAAGTGCTACTGCTCTGGAATATGCGCCTTGGGTGAACTCTCCCTTCTGAAGTCTGCGATCATTGTTGTTCAAATAGTTCTGGAGAACGGCTTCGTTCGAAGTCCATTCATCAAGTCAGGAAACCTTATGTTTTGTGAGACGACCTTAGTCATTATCACTACCGGGCGAAAAAATAGGAGCGGTCCAAACGGGTGCCAACTTCATCCTTGAACGCTAATGAAATAGTCAGTTTGGCATTGTGATTGATTATCTCGTTGTATTTACCCTAGAAAACTTTAAACGGCTGTTAACTTAGTAATGTTTGATTTTATTTCTGAATGGAGATATATGTCGGATAAAAGCGTACGCGTGCGCGCATGACGTGGAAAAAGTCGATTCAATCTTGGTGATGTTTGCGTACAGTAGTTCCTGCGGCTGATTTTAGGGCCTTTTGGGCTCAACTGCTAAGAACGGGCCTTTAAAATAGCCTGATGTCAGAGTATAATATGCAGTAGTTTTGGAAGCGCAGTTTTGCCGCACCATTCTATGAGAGGTTCTCTTCGTTAGTGGTTGTTTAATTGTTCTTTAATATCCCGATTTTTTGGCTTATCAATTAGAATACAGCGTTCGTGGCACGATTCAGTCCTTGTCGAAAATTTCAAGATAGCTGGTCCCTTTTGCTTCGCTAACAATCATTTAACAATGCCGATCGAGTTTTCTCCGAAGATATTGTGCTGTTAAATTTTTTCCAATAAAGCAGACTGTACTACAAGCAACAACTTATGATGAAATTGGTGCGTACATGGAGCACGAGACATACCAACATTGAGTGAAGCGCACACGTATGAAGACAATGAGGAAGTCTTTTTCTTCCTTTCTTTCGTTTTTCTTTTCTTTTCGTCATTCCTTTTCTTTTCTTTTGTAAGCCTCGTTGTTGACATTTCGTTGTTGTGCTTTCTTATTCTACCCGACCTGTGAAACTTTTGCACTACACCCTCGAGGGTGTTAGTGCGAACATGACCGACATTGCCACCTGACTTACAACCAACCTTTCCCTCAGTTTGTGTGTGCACCGCTGCCGTGAGCGGTTCGTAGAGGCGGTGCTCATAAGGTTTACTAACGGTGTGGTGAACAACACTGCCCGATCAAGGTTGACTGAAAGTGTTCCCACACTTGCGGTTAAGTGGAGGAGTGCTTTCACGAAGACCAATTCGCGGTATGTGCTCACACGGCTCCTTTTCCTATTTTGCCATTTTTATTTTTTTCTTTTCTTTTCATGCGCTGACGACGGGTCCAGTTCGACCCCAAAGCTCCGCTTTTTTCGAAGTGAATAAAGCATTATCAACGGGGAAAAAGTCCATGTCGAAACAACAATGTTAATCGCCCCCGTTACGAGAGACAACTTATGATGAAAGCAGACTGTACTATTATCGGAAGAAATTTGAAGAAGGAATTATGAAGAAGAATTATGAGGCAATTTCGTACTGGCTGTTAGGACTTTGAACATCTATCGTCTGATTTGTACGTTTCCAGCGAAAACTTTCCTCGGCATCAAAGATTGTCTTGAGGGACTTACCGTGTCCTGTTATCCGAGGTGGAAAGATGCGATGCTATCCGCATACTTCGAGCTTGCAATAGGACAAACTACTAGGATAACACGGATGATGACGGGATCTCGAAGGCGTTGAAGTACAAACATGTTGCGTGGTTATCCAGCATTAGCGGGGAGATTGCGTACCATTTCGAAAGGACAATTTCCTGAAAGTTGCTATCTTGAATGGCATATACTTGGTAGGCTTAGATTCTTAGGGATACAGCGACATAGATTCAAGTTTTAAAAATTGCTTATTGCCAGAATCATAAATGAAAACAACACCGAGCCTTTGATACTGTCTATTCCATTGTCGCCGTAAAAATATGGACTTCAGTCTACTTGGGGTGTAGTTCAATTTAAGCAATTCGAAATAGGAAGCGCAGATCGTTCAACGTCAAGGGGAGTTGTCGACAAGCCATCGTGATTGTAGCTGTTTTCTATTGATGCCTTATTATCAATTGTTTGCAGATCCCTTGCATGTTTGTGACCTGCTTGCATTGGGTGAAATTAATTAAAATTTTCAGAATTTCATTGTGCGCCAATCGACGCAGGCGAACTCCATGGCTTTGACAGTCCGTTTGCCAGGAGTACACGAGCAGAATGCGATAGAGCATTATCTTGTTGAAATCACACCTACCGGTGTCCGTCTTGAAGGTTCGCCTAGCGGTTTTCCCGCTCTGCCTCTTTTGCTTGCTTATTACATGGAGAACGGGTGAGCAGTGTGGTTGATGCCGCTTCGTAACTACGTGCCATTGCTTTAGAGAGGAGTTGGAGTGTCGCCTTCGCCTACCAAGATTGATCATGCAGTGCGAGACGAGAAGAGAGTTGTGCTCTTATGCACTTCTCGGCCAAGGTAGACATCGTGCCATCGAGAGCGCCACTTCACTAATAAAACGTTAATAGAATTTTGGACGGCGCGTTTGCCTTCGCCTCCGTGTGTCGCTTCGTCACCCCATCCACAAACCGGTGTCACTCATTCAACAACGACTGGAACTACCGCGTTGAAGGGAAAGCGCGATGGAGCAATTGTTAACGGTTTCTTGGCTCATACAAGGAGTGTGTCATTGTCCGGCGGTGGCTGTTCGAAGAGCCCAACGACATTATCCCCTTTGGCGAGGCCGCCTCACCGACTGCCACCACTGCCGCCTGCGACGGCCAAGTTGCGTTCCGAAAGTCTATCGGATGCTGTAGGTCATCCCGCATCCCAAATGTCGGCCGAAATGTCTCAGAGACGACAATTTCGGATAAAGGATATATTTGACAATTCCAGGCGGCCCGAAACGTCCATGATCAAAAGCCCTTCTTATTTTTGTCACGACGTCGGTCGTGAGCAGTCATCTTCTTTTGTAAGGAAGCGACTGCTCACCTTCAAGCCAAATAAGGCCGATTCAACTACTTCGCTGGCTGATGTCGCTGCTTCGTCCAGTCAGGAAGATTCTCGTTGTGGCAATGGTGGTCTACTTGCCAGTACGAAGTTAAGATCTCTCGGATCTTCCCTTCGACCAGGCTTCAGTCTGCTGAGAAGGGAAAAGTCCGACTTGGGTTGGTGCTCCTACGGTGACGCATGGAGGTCCGCGATACGGCCATCTTCGAGACCTCAGGACAAGTCAAAGAAAGTGGCACCTTCTATCCGCTCTTCTCCATCGGGTATTCCTAACGTAAAGACTAACTCGTTTCCGCGCCCCTTTGTCACAACAGCCGCCAGCAGTGCTAGCGGTGCTCGCTTCAGAAGTTGCGTCGAGGAATTAAGAAAGTGTCGATTGAACGGGTCTCAGCGAACGAAGATGTCTGCAGCGTCGTCGAAAGAGACCATCAGCGTACGAAATTCGTCGGACAGGCCGGTCAAGACGGCTCTGGTTCCTCCAACGTCTTCCGTTCTGAGACAGAAGTCGACCAGATTGGAGAAGTCGCCTGGTAAAAGACTTTCGGCACCCGGATCAATAGATTTGCCCGTAACTGCAGATGTGAATACGGCTGGCTTAAAGGAGGTTCTTCGAGAACTGAAGTCAAGACAGCAAGTTCAGCAGAGGATGTTTGACATTGAGCGTGAAGAAAAGACGCCGCTGGATACTATCAAGGAGGTACAACTTTTTGGGCGCCAACGGTGCCGAAGCAGGAGCTTGGAAACGCTAAGCAAAAAGGAGACCGTTCAAGCTCTGCCCATGAAAATAGTCGGCTCCTTGGGTGCGCGTATTCGCTCAAAAGCAACGCGAGTAAAGCCTCTGCCTCGTGTACAAAAGGATGCGTCGGTTTTCCACGTCGACAAGCCGCCGGATGTTGAGGAAGCAAAGAATTCTGAATACGGCATCCTGCGCGAGTCACTGTGCATGCCAACAACCGGCGGTAGCGTAACGGCTCCATTGGCTCAAGAAGAAGTCGACGACAATCGTTCAGTGTCATCCTTAGCAGGTACGGTTTTCTCCGAGCCGTGGGACTCCAGTATGTGGGAGAATCTACTGACAATCGCTTCTTCAATGGATCCGCCCGAGGCACCGATTCAACAAAGACTTAATGGGTCGAATTCCCTGCGAACTGGTGCATTGTCCCGTGGGCAGGCGCCACCTTCTGCTAAGGCATCGCCCGTCTCTACTGTAAACGGTTCATTAGTAGGTCCTTCGCTGGCGGATCGAATTAAGGCCTTGCAGGTAAGGGCCGCCGATAGAAGCGGTTTCAATTTTTTAAACTTTTCCTATCATCCTATTGTTACTTTCGTTATCAAATACTAATTCTTCGTATGGTACATACAGTTGCGTGCCCATTTCCGTAGTTGGCATTGAGCAGTACTCTGTAGGGAGCATGAAAATATCCCAGTTCGCGATCAAAGTGCATTCGCATAACATAAGCAACTGGATAAGTTTGCACAAGAAGCAGAGCAATAATTGTGTTTATTTAGAGCGTTTTTAAAAGCCTTACTTGCCAGTGGTTCGCAATGCTGTGAAAACCCGTAAAGAGTTGCAGAAATGTCTTTTGAGCGTCATTAATGATATATCAATTCATAGTGGCCATCCTCATAATCTTGTTTTCTGTTTGCGCAAACAGTAGTAGTTGTAGATCCGTTTCTTCTGATGACTTCAGTAGTAGTATTAATAAAAGAAGAGTTATGTTGATGGCGAAACTAAGGCTAGTCAAAGCTGTGTATTGTGTTGCTCATTTATTTATTTCACCATAAAACGTTTTATCCTCCTTTGTAATTGTGAATTCCAGGTACATTCACGATAAAAGTCGTATTACGCATTGAAGGTTAATGATGGTTGTAAATTGGATGTTTGTCAGGTTGTGATTTTTTTCGCTTGAGTGAAATTGATTTCTAATTATTACAATTCCATACGTTTAGTAATTGCAGGACAGGTGAACCTTTGTTTGATGTTCTGGTTTCTCGTTAGCGTACGTAGTGATGAGAAAATTTTAGGATAACAACTTTCCAGCAGTATTCGCTCCTCCATGGGACGAGTTTTCTCGTCGTATACCATTACCATCGGACGGCAGTTTGCCGGCCAGCGGCAGCCCGAAAGACAGTTTGAGCAGTAGGTCGTCCACGTCGAAAGAATCTAAAAGGCTTGAACTGATAGCTCGGGAACGTTTCGTTGATCAGCTCAACTCGTTTTCGGTTAGCGATTGCGATTCGGACAGCCTGTTTGCAAAGACGCGCTGCGAAAGGCGGAAAGCGCATCGGCTCGATTCAGGAATACGGATACAAAAGTGCGTTATACGCCTGGCTCAAGATCAAGGCACATTCATTGGTGCTCAAGTTCAATCATTCATACGTTGCACCACTGAGGCGCACGAGACTGATCCCCACGTGGTCCTCGGAAATGTCCGCCAATTTATAAATGGATTGAAAAATTATTTGGTTAAGCAGGGCGAGGCGACGCTGCACTCGTTAATCGAGGTTGAACGATCAAATCTGAAACCGAACGAATTTCTGAACATTGATGCCATTCTCGAGGGCGTTTTGCAAAAGATCATACTGGCACCGCTTAAGCCGCACATTTACCATACACTGGTAAAGGAAAGTTCCAAAAATGGTTCGCTGGAGGTATTCTCGGAAAATATGGCCGCTTTGCGCGCCAAACTGCCCGCCGAACTTGGCCTTTTGGTTAGGATATCCGTTTCCTATTGTTTTTCTTTGAAAGTATACCTTTTTTCAGGACGACAAGTGCGATAACGCTAAAATGGATCGCGTAAGGTGTAAGCTGCGATCCATGCAGCACCACTATTCACCGCTTAAAAAGTTGGAATACTTATTGGGTGCCGTTTCGGCAGTTTATCACGAAGGCGATGCGTCCTGCAGTAAAGCTGAAGCAACGTTGCAGTTGCCTGCAGCCGATGGTAGAAAGTGATTGTTTCGTTTTCCATTTATTCATGCTCAGCACTTTTTTGCAGAATTGGTGCGCATGTTGGTGTACCTGTTGGCAAGGTGCTCAGTTGTTGGTTGCGAAATAGAAGCAGATTATATATGGGGATTGCTCCATCCGGCTTTACTCTTTGGCGAAGCGTCTTACTACTTAACCGCTTTATCCTCCGCTGTACACGTGCTAAAGCATATTGACCTGTTGCCAAAGCTAAATGAAAGCTGCCCATTTGCCGTAGAGGTAAGTTCTCTGTGACAAAAGCTATTCGTTCTCAGTCGAGTTGCTTCCGCTGAAGAGCATTGAAACAGCGGGTGCCTTTTTGCGCATCGCCATACCAGACGAAGTAAGTGGGGCCATACACTACCATTGCTTTCCCGCTCTACCGCAGATTTCGGCGGCCAAATTATGTGAGTTAGTTTCTCGTAAAGTTAAAGCAGTCGAACTGTCGCCTAATTGTACAGGTCGTATGATTGCGCACAAGTTTGGAATAACGAACCCAGAAGATCATGGAATTTATTTGCTGGTCGATGGTTTTGGTAAGTTCAGCGCACCAGCGTTATTACGTTCCTGTGGCTCATTAACGTGCACCCTTGACAGAAACTTGTCTTCTTCCGTCCGAATGTCCCGAGTTGGTCAAGGAACAGCTCAGAGCTGCCAGCAAACCTCACCTATTTGCTTACAAACGTCACGAGGCGAAAATTGCCTGGCCAAAGGTTGCGCTTTCGCCTCCGCCCAGTTAGCCGAAGCAGGCGGTGTATACGCGTTGCTGATTTCTGCGTTTTTCGTTGCGCACCCGTTACGTGCGATTTGGCGTGAATTTGATGGTTGCCCACTTGTTTTAACGCCTTTTAAACGAACAATCCCCGCGGCTGTTTCATTACAAAGACATTTTCAATGTCGCCTCAACGTTCGGTCACATTTCTTGTTTGCCACAGCAAATGTCTTATTCGACTTTCTCGTGCCTTTTGGGTAACAAACAGTGCCTTTGCACTTTCAATCATTATAGCTAATTAAAAAAGGTTTGCCCTTTGCGAGTCAGCGTTCAATGTCAGGAAATACGGTAAGATATTGCCTGCAAATACTTTTCAATGCTGCGCTGAAAACCGATCCGTCTACGTGGTTGCGCCATCTTCATCGCCCGTTTGTTTATTTTGCCTTCAAGTTGAGGCGTTGTCGATTTTTTACTTATTTTATTGTCTGCAGTGATCACATAGTTCGTTTTCTTCTTAAGGGATTTTCATTCACGTAAGTGCACCCCGTTTAAGAACAATTGCGCAGAAGAAAAATGGTGAACGAAAGCGAAGTTGTTCTGGTAACCGGTGGATCCGGAATGATTGGAAAGGCCGTTGAAATGGTTGTCAGGGACGACCCTTCGCTGGACATACCCAAACGCAAGTGGGTATTTCTATCGTCCAAAGACGCCGACTTGACCGACTTGGGTCAGTGCCGAAAAGTTTTCGAGCTGTACAAACCGAAAGAGGTGATTCACTTGGCAGCGAAAGTTGGGGGCCTTTTTGCAAATCTGGGCAACAACTTACTGTTTTTCCGCCAAAACATGGCCATGAATGACAACGTACTCCAATGCGCTCATGAATACAAAGTGGGCAAGGTTCTGTCGTGCACCAGGTGAGAACGAGTTCCACAAACGCCCTATGTTGACTGTCGTGACTATGAGCATTCATTTAGCACGTGCATTTTCCCGGATCAAACTACCTATCCAATTGACGAGACAATGATTCACCTGGGACCCCCTCACGAGTCAAACATGGGTTATGCGTACGCCAAGCGTTTGCTTGACGTTATGAATAAGCTCTACAACGATACTTACGGATGCAAGTACACATCCGTTATTCCGTGTAATGTCTTTGGTCCACATGACAACTTCAACTTGGAGAGCGGCCACGCTTTGCCAGCTCTTATTCACAAATGCTTCTTAGCTAAAAAGAACGGTAGCATACGACGTTTGCCAGCTGAAAAGCAGCATAGTTATTTTCAGGTACTGCGTTAACAGTACTCGGTAGCGGTCGGCCTCTTCGCCAGTTCATCTATTCGATCGATCTCGCTAAATTGATCGTCTGGGCATTGTTCAACTATGAGGAAACGGAGCCGATCATTTTTGCCGTCGATAAAGAAGACGAAGTTTCAATCAAGCAGCTGGCCGAAGCAATTGTTAATGCTTTCGAATTTAAAGGTCCACTCGAATTCGACTTGAGCAAATCGGATGGTCAATTTAAAAAGACGGCGACGAACGCCAAAATGCGCCGCTATTTGCCCGAATTCCAGTTTACACCATTTTCAACAGCTGTAAAGGAGACGGTCAGTTGGTTTGTCAATAATTATGACGCGGCGAGAAAGTGAGACGTTGCCGAACGTTAAGTGGAAAGCGCCATTACGCGTTGCGTTGCAAAGGAACAAATGTTGGTGTTTGGTTTGTTTTCCAAAATTAAAAGTAGCGGTCGCATAAAACAAACTGTTTGCAAAAACACTCGAACCATCGGGAGACGCTTTTACTTTCTCCCAGTGAACTGCAATTGGCATCTTCCAAAAAAGGATATTACTTTCCGCCGGCGGCTTCTTCCTCGGCGGCCTGGCGCTTGCGAAGACGATAGCCGAACAAACGCGAATCGGCGCGAGCATGGCGAACCGCCGCATATGCGGAGAATTTCTTTTCCTGGCGCGTAATTGGTCTTGCCTTTTCGCGAGGAATGGTACGCCTGATTGGCATCAAAACTCCCTTCAATTGTTCGGCCAATTTGCATTCCTCGGCTGTGCTGTCGCCCTTGCGCGGTTTGTCCATTTTTCGCGGGAACAGAATCAATTTCGACCTATACTCCTTAAGCCGTTGCACGTTCTGCTGCATCGACTCCAACGACTTGTTGCGTCTACGATGATCAACCGAAATGCCTATCGTTGGCGCCATCTTCTTCGATATGCCAGCAGCTTTCAGCTCTTGCAGCGAGAAGCCACGACCGAGACGCTGCTTCTGGTTGTAACGAATTGTTGGACATCGCACCACGGGCCTCAACGGACCGCGCGCTGGTCTTGGAGCAATACGACGAGCCTTGATCACGCGGCGTATGCGACGACGACGATGGCGCATAGGTTGGTTGAACCAAGTTTTTATGCGCCGTTGCCAGTGTTTACGGAAATGGCCGTTTGGTATCATTCCATTGCGTTTTGCCGCCATTGCTACCTAAAAAGCGCCTGCTTAAAATAGCTTGTCACCAGGAGCTCGTTACAACGAAATTCCTACGTACGATTACCCAGTCAAACGAAACACGACAAACTAATTAACAACACGATCAGTGAAAGCCTACAGTAAGCCGTAAAATAAATGCAGGCCGCCTGCCACAGTAAGTCGCGAAAAGGAGCTCGTGCTTTCTGCCGTTTATAAAGAAAGTGTGCTCTTGGTTAGTTAGTCATGGTAACCTGCAGCAGCGTAATCTTGAACAAATAGTATACATCCGTGCGTTTAGATGTTGCCTACGCTAACAAAATGGGTTAAAACGAGTGACAGCACGAGGCTTTCTTCTCGTCTAGCGTTTATTGAAGGCTACATGCTTTATACCATTGAAATTCTTATTTTGAAAACCCTTCCACTGTTTGATAGTTTTCAACCGTTAAATATCGTTGCCCCCAGGATTTCTCCCATTCACTTCGTAGTATCCACACGATAGCTTGATAAGCATGTGTACCGAATGAACCAACGTTGAGTGAGCGAAGTGCGTCACGTTGCCAAGGGAAATCGTTTTCTCCTTTAGCAGTTTAACTACGCCGTTTCGCGCTTGCAACGTTCGCATCTATGTTGGTGCACTTGTAATAAGCAGAGCACCGTAGTAGACTATACAAGGTGCATGCGCAATTATTAATAACAATGACATATCGCTGCCGCTTATGCGTAAAACTTTTAAATTATCTCGTTTTGACGCAAGAAGCTTTGTCATTATTCGCTGTTCCACGAAGGCCATTTTATTCAAGACTTATACATTAGGGCACCCGAACGGCTTGTTACGTTTTAATCATTTTCTTACTGTATATATTTGAAGCGTTTTGGGGAAAAGCGATTCCATCGACCACAAAACTAGTGAGTCAAATTGTTCGTTATCCGTGTAGCGCAAGTTATCGTTTTTGTCTTCGTATGCCGTCAATGCGCGTAGATACGTGTCCGCTTAGACGTCGCTTCTCTAATCAGGCGCCTTTGCTTTGCCGAACTGCTGCGCGGTTCGTTGCGCCTTCAAAAATTCCAACGATCCCATTTTGCCGCCATTAATTGGCGCCGCGTGTTCCGAGCAATCAAGGGTACGTTGTTTTGCTTTTCTTTTGCATTGATTTTTCCAGTTTGCAACGGTTTTGTCGCGTGCCGTCGCGGGCGTTTTAAGCTCTGCCGTTTCGGTCGTTTTTGCCATTGCTTCGAAAATTCGCGATCATTTTCCGAGCTCGTTTTGCTTTTCTCGCCTTTCGACGAAAACGTCGCCTCGGCAAATTCAAATCGATTTTCGCATCTGAACTGAATTTGCGGGATTGGATTTTTCCCTTACTTGCCGCGTGCACGAATCTTCGTTCGCTCGACTCTCGACGTACAGAATTGGTTCGGTTCAATTTCTTCGACGAGTATATGCGGCCATTTTTCGCTCGCCATGCCAGCAAGCTGGTGCTGTTAGCTTTACGTTGTCGAATACACGTAAACTTCCCGAGTTCGTTTGGCGTTGATTGCCAACCAGCCCTGCTTTGATCCAACGTTCCTTGTTCTTCCTCTGGCTGAGCGGAACTTGCTCAGCGCTGCGTCAGCGTGTTTACTTCATTTGATTATTACGCCTTAATGTTGCGTCGACGTTCATCTTGTTACTGTGGCCTCTCGGATTCCGTTTAGCCTTTCCACTTTTCAATGACTCAGTTTGGTAGCCAGCTTTTCATTTAAATTATTCGGTTAGATTGGAGCCGGTATACTTCTTCGTATGTCAGCGCAGATTTCCAGTTGAAGACGCGCTCGCGAGCTCCGCCTTCTCAAATTTGCACTTCTCTTATGGGCGCAGCGCGTTTCCAGCTTTTCCTTGCGACGAGAAGTGACTGGTGTTATTTCCGGCTATGCTTGAAAACGTGCTCTCTCGGTGGCACCATTGCGTGTTGGTTGCTTAATCTCCTTTCGCGAAATTTTCAATGGCTGACTTGATTCTAAGAATTTGTCTCCAATGGTTGAACCTTTGATGTTTGGAAGTTAAAAATAGAAGCGCCTGTCGTTTCCTTTAAAAGACGTGTTTCCATGGAAGCTCCGTTTGCATATTTTGTAGAGTCGACTTTTACCGAATGTAAGTTGTCCATCGGCAGTGGAAATGGAAATGGCTAGTAGTTTGCTGCTCAACGAGGCAGCCTTGGAGCAGCTGCCCGCTCCTAAGAAGCCCATTTTTATATTGGAATGGTTGCGTTACTTAGATCAGATTTTGCCCGTCACAGAGAAGGTCCTTATATTCCACTCCCATTTGCGGTCACCTTTGCACGACATTCTTTTCAGGGAGACATTAAGGAATGCCAAAAGAAGCTGCTTGATCAACTGATCAATTTGGTCCATTCCGGCTTGGGGCCACCGTCCAGGCTGCTGTTGGCCCGCTGTTTGGCAACTTTGTTCACCGTTGGCGATGCTTACAACGTATTCGGAGCCGTCAATAATTGCAACGATGTAGTAAAGGTGAAGGACGATTCTCCCAACTTTCTGCCCTCTCGTCTGTACGTTTTCTCTATTGATGGAGTGCCTTTTGTGACTTAACTTTTTTTCTCAGAACGGCGCTGTGCTGTTTGGGGGCAATGTATAAGAATTTGGGGCGCCTAATGGGCAGATCGTTCGAGGAGACCACTCAGGTGCTAATCCGTTGCCTTCGAAATGCCGAGGTTCGCGTGCTTTCGCTTTGCCATATTTTATTCGTCCCTGAAGTGCGCTTTGGCTTCAGTCTCAGACGCGCGCGGAGGTGATGACTACTTTTGCCGCAATGGTGACTGGACTTGGTTCTGCCTGCTCTTCTGTCCATAAAGAGATATATAAGGTTGCGAGACCTGCGCTCACCGATCGCCAAATGACAGTTCGCTGTGCCGCCTGTTCGGTAAGATTGTCTTTTCTTTATAAAATGTTGCCATGAATCAAACGTTCGATTTTTCGTCATCACCGTTTTTCAACTTATTTTTTAACCAGTGTTTACACTATTATGCCATCTGCTATATATACGTTGTTAGCTTATGTTGGGAGCATTCTTGTGGTTGCAATGTTTCCAATTTCTCGCTAAGTCAAGCGCATTTGCTGCTCCATTTTCTCAGCTTTAAATCCCATTGAAAATTGTTTCCCTTGTTGTGTTTGAACTTGTGGATCCCTGCCGAACTCGCGACAGTACAAAGCAAAACGACGAGACAATGTGTCCCCAGTGAGCGAAGCGCTTTCCAGAGCATTCAAAAAGTTTTTTGCTCCGTCGTCAGCGATATCTGATTTGCTTTGTATTTTCGTGGGTTGGCAATAAAGATATTGTACTGCCGCTAACAGCTCAAGAGCTGTGAATCCTGTTATCTATATTTCTTGCCTTTGAAAAGTTCTGAGGACTGCCGCAGGTGCTAAGAAGATTTGATGATGCGTTTAGCTCTGACTTGGTCACCGATCGGCCTATCCATCGTTGGTATGACAGATCCTTTGTTGGAGGTGAGCCGCTCCTGAAGGACAGTAGCTAACTTAACGGCTGTTGATATTGAAGACGATGGATGAAGCTCATCGGTAGATGACAGTTCTTGAAATTAGGGGAAGAATTAGTCACCTCAAGAGGTACACGGTCAATTCGATGGTCAAAGCGAAGAAAAAACTAGACTAGTAGGTGCTTTTCAGGCCCAGTGCTTTTCAAACCAGAATGCAACGATTGAAAGAAACCTATCGTTCGCCTCGTTTACAGAATGGAAAGGAATCCTTTCTGAGACAGATTGGGACTTGCGACTATGTTGTACAGATGTTATACAGCAATCTTAAGCGTCCTGGATAGGGGATGTATGCTAATGACCCCACTAATCAGATGGTAAATTTCAATGTTTGCGAAAAGACGGGAATGGCTTATGGTGGCCGAAGAATGGCGTGGCTTACTGCAGCTTTCTGAATCGTGGTGAAACGCTTGCGGCAGAAAATGTTTTGCTGATATTGGTAAGTTCAGAAAAAGTTTAGGCAAGTTGGTCCAACATTGATCAGTGCAAATTCGAACTTCTTTCGCCGTTGAAGGCCGGAGAAGAACGGTGCGGAAACCTACTACAGCAAAATCCTTATCCTAAAAATGGACATCCGTAACGAGGAGAGAAAGGTAGAAAGGAACAAAGAGGAATTGAAAGGAAAGGAAAATTGGAAAAGAAGAGAAAAGCAAAGAATGCCCCAGAAAAAGAAGAACAATTCGAAAGAGCACCGAGTTCTACTTCAAATTCCAAGTTAAAACTCTTTAATAATCGTACGTGTACGTACTTGTTGTCCACGCTAAACACCTTCACGTATGGTTGTTAAAATTTTTCTTCCGAAGACGGCTCAAGGCAGATCTCGAGAGCTCTGGATCAGTATTATGGAAACCTGAAGTTCTCATTATCTTTCTTCGTTACGGGAACGCCGGTTTGTAGGATTCAACGTTTTACCTCCCGAAGCTTTAGGGGTCTTTCTTTCTTCGTCTTCAGAGGTATGAGCGTATTGCGTAACATGTCAACGTAATATGCGTACACCGCTAAAGATGGGGAAAGAAGAAAATCCCCGAAAGTTGTTGTAAAATATTGAATTCTCCAAACGTGCGTTCCCGTAGCGAAGAAAGGCGTGATAACTCTCAGGGGCCTGTTACGAAGTGAATTGTTTTCGACATTAGAAATTTGAAGTAAGCAAATAAAGAACGACCGACCGTTTAAAAAGGTAAAAACTATGGCCGCACTGAAATTGGGAACCGCGATTTTTTCGACTCTTAAGAACGTTAGCTTTATCGTTGGCGGAATGCCAAAGCTTTCACCACGTCTGCGAAAGTATGTTCTTTCGAGCACTACTTATTTCGGCGAATAATAATGTCGACCCTGAGCAGAGTTACGAACTGCCAAGGTTGCAACTGAAGATCGAACATCTCGTTCTGGTTGACTCGACATTAATGCTTAATAATGTCCAATTTAGGTCTTTTAATTTTTAGTTGAGTTTATACCGTGTACGGTGACTTTGTTTTAAATTTAAAATGTTCTCCTTACCCGACACGTAGAAACGTTGGGCATAAAAATTGAGTATGGCGTTAATTTTTGTTTTCGTTGAACGAGCGTTGAACAGTAACCACGTAACTTTTAGTGCGTCGAAGCGTTGGTCATTCAGGCACCGTTCCTTTGGACCCAAGAATTGGAGAATCTCTGTTCTTCGTGCTTCAAGGCGTTGGATGGTTCCAACTTGGCCGTGCGTTCCTCGGTGGCCAATCTCCTGGCCACCGCATTGGCAACCGCTCATTGTCCACCGAGTGCAGGTAGAGCCTTCTTTTTTCTGTACCTTCCATTCTGGCAAAGACGGAATCGTCTTCTTAGGCAGCAGAATTTCCCCGGGTCAGCCGTCAGTCAAAGGGATTTCGATCGAGGAAGTTTGGTCGATTCTTGGATCCGGATTTCTTCGCGGTGGTCTTGGCTTTCTGAAGACGAACACCAGTTTTCATGGCAATGTGTCCAAGGAGGTTCGCGTTGGCGTGTCCATCACGTATGTTCAGTTGGTGAACAGGTTGGGCGTCAATTGGCTCGAAAGGAATCTGTCCAAGTACATTCGGCACTTGTACGACCTGGCGGCCAACAGCTGCGGTGGATCCGTTGGGTTCGCGGAGGGAGCGTTCCTTCGCCACTGCATTTGTTTTGCCTTGGGCACTCCGCTTCAACGGATGCTCAACGAGAAGATTCAAATCGTAGCGTGTAAGGAGATTGGCCAAATTGTGGCTGAGCACATGAACGCCCTCGGTATAACGCTTGAAAGTAATTCCTTCTAGCCATCGTTGTTCTTGCAGAGCCGCTTGACGACGGCGAGTCGGATCGCTGTTTGCTCCAGGTGGACGTGGCCAGCATTCAGCATTCCGTTTGTTGTTTGTTGCTGGAATTATCCGATTTAATTATTCACATTGGATCGATTGTGGCGCCTCTGTTCGTTGAAGCGTCCGGCATATTGGAGCCCATATTTTCGGTCCTCAATCATCCATGCACGATGTGCCGTTTGGCGTCCGCGTGGTGCCTGCGATCCATTTGCATTGTCGTTCCCGGACTGATGACGCCTTTGATCGAAAGGTGCCTACTTCGTTTAGAGCACAGCAAGGGTTCGGCTTGCGCAATCGCCGGATATTCGGGAGCCGCGGCTGCGTTGACCGTTGCCGTTCATCTTTGCCCTCTCGGTATACCAAGCAGCAAGTGCAAGGTATGTCGCCGTTGGGTCGTTTGTCAGCAAATGCGAAATGACGCTTGCTCGCTTTCTAGCGCGTTCTGCAAGTTGCCCTGCAACTTTTGCGGACGGCACCCCAGGACAGCAAGTTGGCCATGGTGAAGGCCGAGTCGGGTTGGCTGCTGCTGTCCGCGTTGGTCACAATGGGCCCGTCCACTGTTCAACCTTTGCTGCCGCGCTTGGTTGCTGCCGTTAGAAGCATATTTCCCAAGTCCAAAAAGGAGGCTGAAGAGGAGCTAAATCGCGGAGACCAGTACACGTGGCAGGTGACGTTGGCCTCCAGAGCTGGCGCTTTGT
Organism: Trichuris muris; assembly: GCA_000612645.2. Taxonomy (NCBI): domain Eukaryota; kingdom Metazoa; phylum Nematoda; class Enoplea; order Trichinellida; family Trichuridae; genus Trichuris; species Trichuris muris. The sequence goes on from CBXJ02000086.1 coordinate 11,729,437, forward strand.
CCGGTAAACTTTTTCTACAACCTTTTTGTTATTCTTTTTCGTCGTATGCTAATTTGAGCGTTTCAATTGGTGACAAATTTCAGTAATACGGAACCTTGTCGTCCATTGCAAAGGATTGGTGAACGACGACATTGTGCAGAAATTGCTGATCCCACTGGAATCCGCCTTCCACGAATTGGAACTGTACGATGTTGTTTGCGATTTTGCTCCGCTCCGAAGTCGTACTGTTATTTTTTCTTCAAGAATGCCCAACATTCTTAAACTGTACGGTCAGCAGCTGAGAAAGTACGCCGCCTTGTTCAAGCAACGTCTTTTCGACGCCTTGATCGATCTCCATCCATCGTATTACATTGGTTTGTCGCTGCCAGTTTGCAAGCTGAAAGACAAGTTAATCATTTGTTTAGGATTCTTTGCTCTCCTTTTGCGCGAGGTAATCATGGAGTTCACCGTCAGCGACGGATCTCCAAACTCGCAGAGCAATGTTTTGCTCAGCGAGTTCTGCTGCGGAGAGGAGGCAGTCATTTTTGACGTTTCCTTTTTGCTGTTCGCTAATCGACGAGTGGAGCAGCTAGTAAGAAATCCCATTTCCGGCAAGCGTGTCGACCGGCGTAAGTCGTCCGATTTATTTTTCGTCTAGGTGAACCCGCTTGGTCAAAGGCCTTACGGCACTTTGGAGAATGCCGCCTTTTTGCTGTGCCGTCGTGATTCGACCGAACCGCCTCACGATGCGCTGTCGCCACAAGTGACGTTGGTTAATTCGGCGCTTCTCCTTTTCGGTCACCTTTTTCCGTTCGTCCAAAGCAAGCACAGGATGCAGATGTTGGACCATTTCGTGGAATGCATTCGCTTGAGCAAATCGTCCAAGCAGGCGGTCATTCAGGGCAATGTTATTGCTGCGCTCATTCTTTCTATGAAAGTACCTCGTTGGATCCATCGTATTGCCCTTCTTATATTATTTCTCATTACCGTAGAACTTGGCCGACAGCAAATTGAGTTTGGAAAGCAACGGAGGTTTGGTCAAGACGGCGCTTAGCTTAATAACTCAATGTCTGGCCAGTTCTTCGGTCACCCTCCGCTACTGCGCCGCGGAGGCTTTAGGTCGGCTTGCTCAAGTCGCTCCGGACCCGCAGTTCCTTGCTGAGATGGTGCAATTGTGCTACGACAAGTGAGAATCATCCTTCGTTTAATATTATCAATGTTCAACTGCTTTTTCTTGCGACAGATTGAAGTTGTGTCGAGATGCGGCCAGTCGAATGGGTCATTCGATGGCGTTGGGTTGTCTGCATCGCTATGTTGGTGGTTTGGCGAGCGGTCATCAGCTGGACGTCAGCGTTAGCGTGCTGCTCGCTTTGGCTCAGGACAATACCTCCTTGCCGGTTGAGGTTTGGGCCCTAAATGCGCTTGGCCTAATAGCCGACTCGGGCGGACCCATGTACAGGTCGTTCGTTGAACCAACGCTGGGCGTGTGCGTTGGTTTGCTGCTTTCCTCCTCGTTTTGCATAGTGGATATTGGCAAGTGCGTCAGCCGACTGGTGGCAGCGCTGATCACGACGGTGGGCCCAGAATTGCAAGGCAATACGGCATCCGTTTCGGCACTGCGAACAAACTTCTTGGCCGCAGCCGCCCTTATGGGTTGGCATTCGGATCCGTTCGTCCAAGCCCAGTCGATCGGTTGCTTCCAACAGCTCTACTTGTTCGCGCCGCGTCACGTCAACTTGTCCCTTTTGGTATCTCGCCTTTGCCAGCTATTTTCAAACGAATGCTTGAGCTTGCGAAGGGCCTCATTCTCCTGCCTGAGGCAGTTGGTGCAGAGGGAGGCGCGTGAGGTGCATCATCACGCTCAAACGTTAATACCGGAAGGCTTGAACGCTACAAGATACAGCGTTTTGCCCGAAACGGGCCTCGAAGGTGCCCTGTTTGCCGCGCTGGACGTCGAGGACGACTCGGCGGCCATCACCGACTTGAAGGAGATACTGATCAATTTAGTTCAAACTTTGGGCAGCGAAAATCTCTCCTTATGGTTGGATCTATGCAAAGAGATAATTGCGTCCGCAGATTCGCAGGCAGTGCGCTCGAGCGAAATGACAACGTTGGAATTGGACGCGGAACAGCAAAAAGCGGACGGAGGTGGTCAAGAGGAGGAAATGTGGCACGTCTCCGCCTCGGAGAGAGAGTTGGAACGCAGTTCCCGTTGGACGACGCGAGTGTTCGCCGTTGAGATGGTCAAACGGTTGATTGCAAGTTGCGAAGGCGAAAGGGCCCATTTCGACCTGGCTCTTGCAAAGGAGCTGCAGTTGAACGGCGGCAAAGGTTGTTTAAATTTGCATAAATACCAAAATGACGCCCTGCTCCTTTTAGGAGACTACTTGGTGCTTCACCTGGCCGACTTGGTGCGTCTGAGCTTCATGGCAGCCACGTCGGATTGCACGACGCTTCGCCTGGCCGGTCTTTCGTGTTTGGAGGTGAGTATGCCTCGTTATGGATGTGGACCTGCAAATTTTGCACGTGCGCATTTTAGGCGGTTATTTCAAAATTTGCTCACGTATCCGATCCTGAATTTGCGGGCCACTTTCTTCTCGAGCAATTTCAGGCTCAAGTTTGAACAGCGACTCGCGGTCTATTGCGTAATGTTTTACGCGAATTTAGGTTAGCGCTGCCCTTCGACCTGCTTTCAGCGCGGATACTCCCGCCAACGTGACGGCTCTTGCTTGCCAGGTTGGTTTTGCCCTTTTCTCCGGTTCATATACACGGAATGGTTTCTCCGTGCTTTTCCATTGTTCAAATTTTGAGCGATTGAAATTTCCTTGGTTTTCCGTAAAAATACTTGTGATAGCGTGAATCCGGTCAGTGAATGACCGGTGAATCATTTGTTCACTTGTTTGCACAACGAACGACCACATGTAAATGTGCGAAAGAAGTTTTATTCCTTTCGGAGATTGCCCAACAGTCTGGGTTCGCAAGGGGGAGAAAAAGTGAATAGAAAAGCAACGGTCATTTTGCTCGTTCAAAATTTAAACGTTGACGCCCAAACTCGTTGCCAGGAATTAATTTTTGGCAGCTTTTCATTCGCATAAAAATTTGCGTAAGAGCATTTGCGTTTGCATGTATGCTTTAACGGGTATGCTACGTAATATTAATTGTATCATGCTGAGCAGTGTGCCAGTTGCATCTGAAGCATATGTAAGGAGGTGTGAAGGGCTTAGTCCATTTTGTCCAAGTCGAAAGTTTGCTTTTCCGTCTTCGCTGCTGTTAGTAGCCTGTGAGCGGATATGCTTACGGGATTAGGTAGCAGAGCAGCACTTTAAGCTGCAGGCTTGACGTTATTTGCGAAATGGCCTTTGCTTAGCGTTGCGGTCTCTTCCATCGTCCTAACTGAGGATTTGGATTCCATTCTGAATCGAAAGAATGAATCTTTCGGGAGCGATCTTGCACCGTCAATATCGTTTTTCGATTCAGATTAAAAACTTGCATTTTGAAACGGTTGTTCCGTTGCAACACGTTGCAGCGTGCTTCTTCTCTCATTTGCCCTACCGTTTCAAATTTATTACTCGCGGCAATTGTTTGCTCGCAACTCTGCTTTTGCTTTTGCCAGGGATATTAGCAAGCTGCGTTAAACATGGGTGCGTTTTGCATTTTGTAAAATATTTCATGCAAGAACTCTGGTCTTGCTTGCTCCTTAACGTTGCGTTGTTCGTTGTATTCATCCCGGGCATCGTGTACTAATGGAATGTAGACTCGTTAGGGTGAAGGACTGTCGGTGAATTGCCAAGTTGCAGTAGTTTCTGTTTGGATAAGTTTAGGTGGAAAATACGAATGAAAAGCCGCATTATTATGCAGTAGTTGAAAAATTGAATTTTGTCTTTCGCATGAATCAAGCGCTTGCATGCGTTCTGCAAATTCAAGACGTTTTGACCGTTAGTTAAATGCGAGAACGTTATCGGAAGGTTTACGCTCTCTTATCGAGTACTTATCAAGCAACGTTCCAGTTATGAATATGTTGTGTTCAAGTTTTAACGTTGTTGGACTCAGTTGAAGGCAAGTGAGTTTCATATTTGTTTACAAATATCTCTAATGGATTGAAAGCCAATGAAAGTTTGTGAGCATAGCAGCCGCGATGAACTCTATGCCATTCGTCAATCTCTATTTAGCTTCTGCCATTTTTGTTGAATATTGGATTTCTCACGGGTTTCAGTTTCATATTGTGAGAAAACGGCAGAATACTCGTTGTACTCTGAGATGTTGCCTGGAAATGCCCTCTCCTCCAGATGTTCGATGAATATTTCTGCCACAATGGGAGAGAGTGGGCTTCCCATAGGTGCTCCGTGTTTCTGTGAAAAATACCTTCCATCCCATTGGAAATAATTTCCTTCCTCCATACAAAACTTGACCAGCTGTGTTAGGTGGTAAGCGTTGAGCTTGGTTCTTTGCTTCAAACTTTCATCCTTGGATAATGAATCCAAGATGATATCGTAAGTGTAACTCAATGGAACACTTGTGATAAGGTCTTTCACATCGTAACTTACTAAGATTGTCATCAATATGAAGTTGTACGCGTCGGGCCTCCTGTACAAATGAGGAACGGGTATTCTGACGTTTTCTCACAATTCTGCCATTCTTATTAATATTTGCAATCGCCTTTTGGCAGCTAAATTGTTATTATAATAGCAAGACGAAGTCATCAAAAGAATAACTACGCAATTACGAAGCATTCGATGTTTAAAAATGTGCAACCAGTTTAATGCTTGCAACATGTCCCGTTTGGTTGCTCTGTATTAATGTCTATTAATATTTACGCAGCGCAACTTGCGTGGTTGCGGAGTTTTCAAGCCATAAACTTTTTTTCTCAAATTCATTTTCCAATGCAGAAAGCCTTTCCTGTGGTCTTCGCATTTCTCATGTCACCGGCTTCTGGATCTTCAATTGTTGGGCATTACGTAGTTTTGCCGATCAACTGGTCGGATTAGCCTGCCTGGACTGCTTTTGGTTTATGCCTCTTTGCGGCGTTTTACTTCGAAATTTTTGTTAACCTTACGTGGCCATTGAAGCAGCCCCTTGTGAGCCATGGATCGCTCTACAGTACGCAATTTCATGTTCAAGCTGCGCGTTTTACGTCAGCTAATAACTGGCCATCGAATGGTGGCGTTTTGGTTTTACTTTCCTATTTTAGCACGCATTCGTTAACAGAAAGGTAAAATTCATTCGAAGACGTCGATTGCAGTTAAAAGCGGACGGCGCAACGCAGCAGCCGCCAAAGTAATGCCATCAACAAAATGTGTCGGTGTATTGGCAATGTTACTCGCAATTTTCCGTGCATTCCTCAATAGAAGAGTGCAGAACGGCTGATCAATTTCTAAAATCGGATCACTTCTTCTGAGGATGGCTAATGCTTGCAAAACTGGTTCCTCCTTTTCCTGCTCCATTCACTTTTTTCGTAACGGCGTTGTCGTTTCCGTGCTGCTTGCCTACCCTAATAGCTCTACGTTTAAATGGTTCGATGGCAATGGCGGTACGAAAGAACAGCTTGCTGGGAATGCAGTAGCTTTTTTTCTTAAGCATCCTTTCATTCGAACAAGGTATGCTGTTGTTCGACAGCGTGGGTGGAGGTGCCATGTGCGGCTAGCAGTGGTTTGTGCCTTTTCAAATTGCACGCGGGATAGCGAACCGTCGCAAAGAGCGGAAGTTTCCTTCGCGTGTGTTGATTGCAACTTGTCCTGCGGACGGATGTTTCTGTTTCTTTCTGTCGCAGCGTTTTTGGTGTTCTCGTTTGGGACAATTGTTGCTGTTCAGCAAAATGACGTTCGACAAGTTTAATGCAGCGTACAAATTGCTGTAAAACCGCGAGCTCACGTGACTACCTTGATCATTAATACTATTATTCATTGCCATTGAAAATTGGATTGCTTGTAATAGGCTCACGCGTGATGGAATTGTCACGCTAACGACGGGGCGGGTGAGCTCCGGCAGCTTCGTAACGATCCTGCGGAGGTAAGGTAAAAAATGGGAGGAATCCTTGAAAAGCGGAATACAAAAATGAAACTAAATCCTGTTGCAAATCCTACTTTCTCATTAGAATAACGTTGGATACTTTGTTGAGAGTGTTTAATAGATGTAGGCTTTTGAGACTGAATAAAGTAAAAAGCGAAACAACGATGAACGCGTCACACGACAAAGTTGCGTCTACACAGTCCTCTGGCTCATACGAGTTCGAATTATTGAGGAAAAAGTTAGCCTATTAGATTAGTGCTTATCTTTTGCCGTCAAATACCCCAACAGTTGTTGCAGTGGTCGACCGTTTCATGACCTTCAACCATTTTTTATTGTTAGGTATGCAGCTCGTGGATCGGCAGTGGAGTGGCCAAAGATATAAACGGACTCCGTCGCGTACACCAACTATTGGTGGCTCCGCTGGTCAGGTTGAAGCAGGAATCGGTCAGCGTTCACTTGTACAATGAAAGTTCGATTGCATTGGAAAAATTAGCCATTCTGAAGGCGTGGGCTGAGGTTCGATGAGCATCGGCGGAAAATTCCGCGACCTCATTTATGGACGTTTTCTAAGGTATACATTGTGGCGATGCAGCAAAATTCCGGCGGCAACGAAAGCTGCTACTCTGAGGCGCTGCTGGAATTGGTGAATCCCGAGCTGACCACTCTGATCGACCATTGGCTCAGCGTGCTGAAAGATTTTGCCCTTTTGTCGCTGCCCAGCGAATTCGCTTCGCAGTTGCCCGAAGAAGGAGCCTACTTCACGCTGTCGACGGCCGAACTGGTGAGGCCGTTCTACAGGGACGCCTGGGCTGCCGTCCTCCTGGCGGCTTCCACTTGGCTGAGCAACAACAACTTTGAATTCTGCCGGGCTGACAGCATCTCCTCAGGAGCCAAACCGTCCGACGAGGGTTATTCGAAGGAAGATTGGTTTTACATTCTTATAGGTTGGCCTTTGCTTCGACCAGCTGTGCAATGCTTGCGCTAATGCTGCTTTTATTAAGGTATATCAATGGAGACTTTATGCAATCCGAGGAGTGTGGACGTTGAATGCGCGGCACTTTGTCTTAACAGCATACGCACCATATTATCCAACGAATGGGCTCAGTTGCAGTTGCTGGCCAATCCGCAAATGAGCGTCGAATTGCTCAATGTTCTTTACCGGTATGTCGGCCTCCGAATTGCCTATGTTACAATAGTAGAGGTGTTTCGTTTAGGTTAATTCTTTCGCGTGAGGCTCTTCGCTTGCAGTCGCTTTGTATAGACATAGCCAAGGAGGTGGTCGAAGCCGCCGAGCTCAGCTGCAAGGCAATGAACGAACGGAAGCAGCGCGGCGGTGCCGAATCCTGTGGGCCCAAATTGTACAGCGGTGAAGAGGGCACGGACAGTGGCGCGTTCAAAATACGCAACTCGCTTGTGTACGCTTCGTTGGAAGTTATTCTTTGCTTGCTGGTCAGACAGGTAGGCGCTTGCGGTTCTCGAGTCTTCAGGCAACAGTGGCTGGTGTGAAACTTCAAGGATCCAAAAATCAATCCAACCCTCGCGAGAAACAAGACCTTCCTGGCGCAGAGGAAAACTTCCGCCGCGTTGTGCCATCAGTCGCAGCAGCTTATGGTGACCGCCGTCGGTTGCCTGTCCAAGTTGCCTGCATTGTGTTCGGATCAGGGTAGGCTTGGAAATGTGCATTTTTAGGCTTGCCCTTACGCTTCAATTGTATGTAGGCAAACTGACCATTTTGCCAATAGTTTTCTACCTGCTCAACAATACCTTCCGAGAAACGTCGAAGGTTGAAAGTAGTATTCCCGATGGTTCTCAATTGTTCGGCGCCAATTCCGCGTTAAGCTGTCCAGCAGCCGCGTGTCTGCAGGCAATGCGTGTTTTGTTGAAAACCGTGGTCTATCGAGAGGGCAGTACAATGCCGAACGGCGATTGGGTACGCATTGTTCAATGTGCCATGTGGTCCCTCCTGCAGATGGACGAAACGGATCATGGTGAGTTTGCGATGTTCGCTTTTGTGTTCATGCTGTCACCTACCGTAAACGGTTCAACAGTTGGGTTTTGTTCTCCTTCAGCAAATGAGGTGTCTCTGTTGTGCTGAATCGCCAATTAATCGTCGAATTTTTACCAGGTGACGACAACTTGTCACGTTGGGTAGGATTTTTTTTGCTGTTGCATTTCTAAAATATGATAGCTTTAATGGAAGATAAGTAACAACTGCAGAATTCGGAAACTTCGGTTCCGCTTCGCTTGCCATCTTGCGGTAAATAATATTCGAACTGCAGCTGTTGTGTTCACCTGAAAATTGAGCGAATCGATGAATGCGTAGCTCCGAAGGGAAGTGCTTCTAATTATCGGCATGTAGCACATTTTCGCGGCTGCACCCAGAAGTTTTTTGCCTGTATTGTATTAGCCCTGTTCAAATGCTTCAATGCGTGTCAAACGCGTTAGTAAAAGAAGCAAATTTATTGTCTCCGAATTGGAAACGATGCTTTTGGCACAAACTGGTTCCGTAGTTGGCGCTGAGCGATCATAAGTTGCGATCGCCTCACGGTGACGATTGGACTATTCCGTCCCTAAGCTTCTTTTTCCCTGCAGGAAAAATAGTGCTTCTTTTTTTTACCAAAGCGCGACGCTGCAACAGGAAAATTGTGCGCAGATGACACCGTACGGTCGTAAACAAGCTCTGTTCCGCCATGAATGGCCCAACTGTTGTGCACACTTTGAAAGGGATCATTAGGTTGAGTTCGTCTTAAAAGTTGGGGCATTGCTCATTTGGAGAGTTCAAAGTGTCAGAACGTTGCTGCTATTCAAATGTATCGATGTGTGCGTCTTCTTTTGCTAGTGCGTTTGTCATTATTGCAGCGACTTTTTAAAAATACACCTATACCTCGCTATGATTCCATCTCGCTTTATTGCGCTTCGCTATAATTGCGCCCGCGGCGCCTGCAACATTGACTATGTAAGCTGGGTGTCGGTCCGCGCTGGACAGTTCATCTCTATTCTTCGATGCGAGGATACTCAAACGTAGGCGGCCGAGCGACCTGTTAGCGACTCGCTAAGAGTTCGAATAGTGAACAGCAATTTTTTAGCAATAAAGATATGTTATCTACGGCAATTGCGTTGTCCTTTAGTCTCAGTCTCGTTGCACATATTATATACAGTGGAGAAGCGAGGTCTTCTTGACCAGGAAAATTGTACTCCAGCGCTAGGAAACCAAAATCTCACTTGACCCTCTGTATTGCAATATTCGCTTTATTGCAGTGGCCTGGAACCAACTGCGCAACTATAGCGAGGTATAGGCGTATACGATCGCCCGTTGTCTTCCTTTGTCTTGAGAGCCGATGTTGAGTTGACCGTGGGCGGAAAGGCTCGAATCGGACGGAACTTCGAAAAAAGAAATCTGTGGAGAATTTTGGCTTGGCTAAAATTGCGCGTGACTTCAGCAAACTATTGCACAACTGTAACGCTGTGCTCTATTACGGTAGCTCGTACGGTTTTGTCGGGCATCCTTTCTCGATGCTTCGCTACGCTTAAATGTAACGGATTCAGTAACGAAGCCTTTCCATTGGTGAATGGAGCGGATGAAATGAAGTCCAAATTGCCGGGAATGGCGATCGCATCGATAGATCATAGCGACTTGGCTGGAAGCCGTGGGGGAGAGCAATCGTTACCCCTTTTTTATTAATTTTTGCAGCGAAATTGTTCTGTCCAACTCGTTGGTCTTGACCATTAATATTTACGTGGGCGACCAACTTCTAAACAGTTTGCGCTGAGGCATAAGCGTAAAGTATTATTAATGTTACAAATGCGAGCTATGTTGCCATTTTTAGCATCGCTGTCTCCGCATGCCCTTTCGGTATGGTCAATTTTTCACCTCTCTCCCGCTTGGCCTCTTCCATGAGGCACATTTCATTTTTTGCAGCCAAAGAAGGCTGAAACCGTTGGGTCGTCGCGTCTTGAATTCTTTTCAATTTCTTTTGCGCGTTTTCGAAACTTACCAACATGACATATTGGCAAAGAAGGAGGGCGACTTTTGTTTTCTAATCTTATCCATCCTGCTATTGTCACTGAATTAATTGATCGCCATTTCCACTTAGGTGCATGAAGTGACAGCGTGGTTCGCAACCGCTGAGCTCACGAGGGATGGGAACCGGCTTGTTGACATATTGAAGTCCTAATTCTTAGTATCCTGGAGGCATGGCGAAGAGTGAAGTCCCTTTTGAGTCAAGCTGACCGTTCATCTCTGCCAGTGATTCCTTTTTGTAATCTTCGAATTGATCAATATGCCTTGTACAATTGCTCGCTGCTTGTGCTGGCGAACGCGCACGAAACGCGTTTTAAGAAAAGTGAAATTTTCCAAGTTGTGCGACCCGCTCTATTCCGTGTTGCGCTTATTGGTCTAGATTTTCGTCGTTAAAACATGCCGATGGGTTGTACGTTTTCCGAGCGTATTGATGCCTGCGAGTAATTGAAGTTGTGCTGTATTGAAGTTATTCCAAAAAGACTCCAAACGCCTTTCAATGTGCGCCGTTGGTTTCCATAAGTTTTGGCAGCCGTTTCGTTTTAGCGGAGGAGGGGGCGGTCAACCGGATTTCCTTGCTCGTGGCCGTTGCTGTTTTTATTCTCCATGCTCCCAAAGCGGTACTTATCCATCCGCATATCCTGGAACGATGCGCCCTCCTGTTTAAGCGTTCTCTTCAGGACGACAATCTGACGGTAGGGGCAATCGTTTTGCCGCAATTGCCAAATTGACCAGGTTAAACTTGCCTCAGGTGCGGATCCACTGTTTGCAAACGCTCGTTTCAATATTTTCCAACAAGAAAGCCTCCGTAGCCGCCTACTACATCCGTTCGTTGACCCCTTCGATTGTCGACCAAATCAAGGCGCACCTGAAACCGAATGCTGCCGGTTTGCAATTGTCAAGCGATCTCAAGGAGCAGTCCGATTGCGTCATTCTGATAGAGGCGCTCAAGGTGCTTGAATGCTTGGTTCACGCCGCCAAGGAGGATCAGCGTAAGTTAGCGTTGTCCTACGCGGGCGTTTCCCGAAAAAGTGCTGTACGTTCGCCTTGCTGTTTGCCAGGTTTACCCTTGCTGGGTTTGGTGTCCCAACTGTTGCTCGCCCTGCTCGTTGAAGATTTCAGAACGGCGATCACTCGACGACAACTGTTCGACTTTGCCTTGGAGCGGTTGAACGCTTTAGGCACAGCCTACCCGGCCGACTTCAAAGCACTTTTGGCGCGGATGCCGTCGCTTAAGGCGAGACTGGAAACTGCGGTGCGCCGCTCCGTTGGGGAGCAACAGCACTTAACGATGGAAGCAAAAACCAACGGTGCCGCCGCGTCTGCCGGTCGACCAAACGAACCGTCCATCACTTTGACGATGGACTTCAGCAATTACGTTAAAAGCAGTTGACAGCTATTTTCTTTTGCGCGGCATGCGAGCGCCCAAAGGGTCCATTAAATGAACATCTCGTCCTTTCCAAGTTGTTTAATTACCGCTGCCCTTAAGAAAGAGTGACCTTAGAGCTCGACTGTACAGCCAGCAAAGAAAGCTTTCATAGGCGACGGCGTACGGTGCATTGGGGATCGAGCTTCAAAATTCTAATAATTAAATATTGCTTGAATATTTCCCAGGCTCTCGCGTCGCAACTGCTGGTCAGGGCCGAGTGCATGCAAGGCATCGCGTCGTTGAAGGTTCGACAGATCAGGCGAACTTTGGTGCGCACAATGGACGATATGTCGGCCGGCAGGCATCTGGCAAAGTTCGCTTGGCGGGCCACCGACTGGATGCACTGGAAGTGGCGGAAGAAGTCGTCCTTCGTTGCCCAACTGCACGGATAGGAGAGCAGGGAGATGAGCTCGTCGAAGACGTAGTACTTGCGGAAGCAGTTGCGTCGAACCTCAATGGGCGTTCGTCGGTTCGCCTCCTTCAGCTGGAAGCACTTGCGCTTCAGGTACGTTTCATCGAAGGAGAAGATGGCCGGGTAGACGTTCGACCGGAGCAGTCGGGTGCCAATCTCGCTAAAGAGCGCCTTGAAGTTTTGGTCGATGACTCGCTTGTTGTCCAACGAGCAGATCTTCTTCGCGTACTCCTCGAGCGCTGCAAATGAATGCCCATTTTTATCTTTTTCCTCATAAGCCGCCATCCCCCTTCTGTGCGTTGATCGGGCCGTTTATCTCCTTCAACGCCCTTAGGAATGTGACAAGATTAGCATCGGACGCGCTTGGCTTTCCAAGCATAACGCGCTACGTTACTGACCGAAGGCGCCAAGGTATTTTTTTTATCATGGATCAACTTACTTCTTCTCATAGTCTCGTTAGCCCTTAATTCGGCAGGAAGCTGGGAGATGGGCACCGGCCTTGTTGCCGCTGGACGATGCGCCCAAGGCGACGTTGTGCTTGTCGCATGGGCTATAGTTGGTATAATTCTAGTTCGCATCGTTTGCAGCGGCGCCGGTGTCAAAATCATCGTAGGACTCGTAGAAACGGTCGTATACCATATTCTAGTTGGTAGAGGAGTTGATGGCGCCCTGGTTATGGTTTCAGTAGTTGGTGCTGTGGTGGTGGTGGTTGTTGTTGTAGTTGGTGGTGGTGTCGCAATAGTAGTCGTTGTTGGCGGATAAGTTGCCCAAGTTGCAACTGTGCCTTCTGTAGTGACAGTGGTAGTTTCCGTTGCGTACGTCGCCGTCGTTGTGGGCCTGCTAGTTGTTGGTCGCTTATATTCTTCCAGCTTAACTTCGTTGATCTCCTCCGGCAGGCTAAGGTCCTTTGGGGCTTTAGTGATCGGCTTATTGATGGTGTCAAGTTCGTCTTCGCAGGCGCACCTTTGGCAGCCGTCTTGTCCAGTGACGATGATACATCTTGGCGGGGGATATGGGCACTTGACCGGTTCGCATCTTCGAATTGGCTTGCAGTAGCAATTGCTGGGGCATTTGCCGTACCAAGTGATCACGCAGTCGTCGGGGCAGTGAAATGGTTCCCCGCATTCGGGGTTATCTGAACAAACGACAACACTCTTGGAGTCACCTCAATTCGCTTACCATGAACAAAGGCGGTTAGTGAACCGAAGTTGTGTAGAAAGCAAAAAAGTAGGCAAAGGAATAGTTTGCCGGGGTAGTCAACGTGGCAGCGACGCATTGACTTTCGTATAAGGGCGCAGCGTTGAAGACAGCGAGACCGGCGACTGCGAGGATAGCACATCGCTATGTCTGTATGCATCTAAGGAACCGGCTGTTCGCTTGGTCCGAGAAAGTGTGCGCCGATTGATGAACGATGAACAGCAAGACAAGGGAGTCGATGACGTACTTTGTCCATTTCTCTTAATTTCTCTCTCCGTCTCCCCCCTTTTCTTTCTCTCGCTCTCAGTCTCCTTCGCACCCTTGTCTCTATCCGGCCCAAACTGGTCGCGTCTGCCACTGGCCAGCTGCACCTTTCTGTTGGAATTCGGTCGTCAGCAGCGCCATCTATCTAGACTAGGTCCGTTGCGACGGGTCACGCCACCGGCATTGCCATGTCGATTTCGCGGCATTAAGGAATGACAAAAAAGAATTGACGACATATGCACAATGTGTAGAGTTGCTTTGGTGCAGATTGGCGACGAGTCAGCGCCTCCTAGTTGGTTGAAAAAGCGACTACAACCGCGAATGACCCTAAAACCCACTTATTGGCACCTTGGTTGGCGTTTGCGTCTACTTATACGTGCATAGAAGCTTCTAGGCAGATTATGTATCCATCATTGAAAATCTGACGCTAACGTTGGAGCGTTCGGACGTCACCGGACGACGAGTGGGGGAAGGTCGGATTTTGAGGTGCTCGTATATTGCAAACGGTTTGTCGCGCGTTTCTTCAAAATGAACATGCTCAATTAGCCACATCTGGTTGGTCCGTTTTGAGTGCGACTGTCCCTTTGGCGACCGGCTGTCAAGGTGGGCCGATCTCTCAAAATTGGGAACCAATGACCATATATATATATATATATATATATATATATATATGCTTTTCATTCTAAACAGAAGAGTCCGTTGCGCTGTAGGAGTACCCGGGGAGGAAAGTTTCGTTCTCCTAATATTCAGTCCCCGGTTCGAATGCTCAGCAAGTTTGCATGTGAAAACCAACAAACTGGCTAGTAGTCCTTTACCGCCGGAAGGGGGTCGTCCGCAACGCAGGTGTTTGAAGAAAAATGCAGCCAGCACGTTTTACTGTTGCATTGGCTCTTATTGCCCTTAAGAGGTTTTTGCACCCATCGTGACGCATCGCCACGGTCAGACGCGCAAAATTGCTGTCTGTTTAATTGTGCGAAAGTATGCTCCCTTTTTGCATTGGCTAACCAAAGTTGGAATAGTTTCCGATGATGTCCTGCTCGACTCTCCAAAGGCGCAAATTGCTCTGCTCTTTAGCGTGGCAGCGCAATTTCTTTTTCCATTGGTCTCCGCGACGGTGATGGCTTTGATGCGACGGCAATCGAGCATTCGCGAAACTGTGTACTCCATGAGGTGGATGGGCCGGTGCTTTCGCAATCCTGAATCCAGTTAATGTAAGCGGCTTAGAGATGGAGGTGCGGAGTGACAATGAAGAATCTTAGCTACGTATTGAAACGGAAGGGTTAATTTATTAACGAAATGCGAATTTTCAGGATTTCTCCAGCATGGGCGATCCTTATTTTCGTCATGTAGGTCACCGCATTACTTGTATTCGATTAGTTTAAGCAATGTCAAGGATATGCACATGTCCGTAGTATGTTGGTAGCGGTATCCAAATGATTACGGTTGGATGCGGGTTATGCCACTAAGTCACTGAGGCCACTTCTTGGATTGTTCGTCTTAGGGTATCGCTCGCTGGCACGTACTTGGCTTGGAAAATCGGTGTCGCGCGAAATGTTGCCTCATAATTGCTCGGCACTGTCAGGTTTTTGGGTTCAATTGCGCAACCGCGATCCAATCAATCGTCCACTGACCGATACATTCCTCTGGCGTTTTGATGAAAAATGTGAACCGAATTAATTGGAAGAAAAATTAAGCCACTCCAAAGTTTCAACTGATTGCGTCGAGCGGTTCTTCGTTGATGCTTTGCGAAGCCTCATTTCGCATATCTGTAACAGTGCTGCCGGCAATTTGCCGGTAGTAATATGATTGCAGTGCGAAGATATGATTGTCGGAATTGACATGCTTAAACCGTATGTTGCGTCCAGTGCGAGTGGTTTGCGTTTCCGAGCACCATCCATCAGTTTGCACATATCGTTTAGATATTGAACGCGGTCGCATGAACGCATGGACAATAATAGTTTTCTTTTCGCGGATTCTCTTCGGTATATCGGTCGAAGCAGGCACATTCGAATTCCACAAGGCTTAGAATCAGTAAAACGTAAATGAGGATTAATTGTTCGTTGGAATTTGAGCATGTTACTAAGAATGGTTTACGCACTTTGTTCCTTTCTGAAGTGGAAGCAGAAACGAAACCAACTGGCGACTACGCTGCACGAGCGAATTTTATGTAGATTTACTAAATGTTCATACTTTCACGTGTGATAAAATTAGACACGGCGAGGAGAGCTTCCATTGAAGCTGTCTGCTACACGTTCGTTTGTTTTCTTTATCGTTGTATCATTGTGCGTGATTGTTTGCTTAAAGGCGGCACCAATCGGTGTTCAAATCTAATCGGTTGCACGGAGCGATTTTTCAAACGAACTTCGCTGCGTCAGGGAACATGAAAACGTATGATGGATGCCTTCCCGATTGCGGTAAAGTGTTTTCAGGTTTGCATGAGCGTTCGCTTCGCTGCCACTTTGGAAGAAGAATGTTGAATTTTTTTGTCGAAGCTTACGTTGAAATTGGAAATTGCTTTGACAAGAGGTAAAAATGACAGGATTTCTGAAATTTTGCAACATTCGCAGTCTGCGGCTAAAAAAATTTAATGCAAAGTGATAGCCTGCGAATATTGTTTCGCTATATGTGAACCTGCGAATATTGTTTTGCTATATATGTTCAAAGCGCTTTGCTCCACACTGTCATTGTGCGTTCGCAGCGAGTCGCGGTTGGCTGCGGGGCGCTGCGACATCTCTATGGTCAGTTGGCATATGCTGCCGCCGCCAGACGCATTGAGCAAAGAGGCTGAGGCGTCGCATTTAACCGATCGGTCCATGGAATGGAGTTGCGCTGCCATCATGTTCACTACATGGTGTTCATGTTACTTCCGTGCGCTCTTAATAGGTAAGCTGTTGGCTATGCATTATGAATCTGATTGGCAAACCCTTCATATTCTTAAGTTCGTCAGATAAGTTTAATTTCCGGCGCATCACCTTCTGTCCCACATTGTGAAGAATCAACGTTTTTTCAGCCGCTTGTGCCTAAAGAATTATCCAGCCGCGAAATATTTAATATATTGTAGCTTTTTCGTAGTGTTATGTTACAGCTCTCGGGCACTAAAGGGTAGGGGTGCCGTGCAAACATTTACTTTCAAAGCTGCAAATTTTAGGCGATCATCCATGCCAATCGTCGATGTGCAATTCCGCGGTCTTCAATGCGCGGCGAAGTGGCGAATGAGTGGCGTCGTACCTGGATCCTATCCCCGCACCCCCCCCCCACATTTGCCTGCTAAAAGATATCCGGCGATGCACGTGAAGAGAAGAACATTATCCACCATCGTCTAAGTGGATATAATGGCGCTCATGTGCGAAGTCACCCGATAGGGAATGGTGTCTTTTCTTTCCCGCAAATGCGTCGCTGCGAAGTCGTTCACAGAACCGGACATTGTGTCGCAACGCGGAAAGTATGCGAAAAGTACGGTTGGTGGATTTGGTTCTATAATTGCTGCAACGTCATGGCGACTGATTGGCCAAGTTCATATATTGTTATGCACTGCTACGGAATGGTGGTCTCAATACAGTCAAGGGCTCCCTTACCTTTAAGCAAAAGCGGCAAAGGAAGAAGTAGAAGAAGAAGAAGAAGAGGAAACAAATCAGAAACGATATGCTCGAAGATAAAGCGACGATATGGTCATTGTTATCTGCGGGCCGATTTCAGCATGACCAGAACTTTTCTTTGCGATTATTTGGTTCGTCTATGAAGTCATGCAGTCATACAAAAAGTTAAGAAATAATAGTAGAAAAATGACACGCCCGAAGATATCATGTACTGTACAATATGCCGAAGACTGTACGATATAGATTTAGTTCGCCTGACGACCCCATCACGGACTAGAGACAACGTGCTTTCCCAAAGGTATCTCCTTTCATACAACTGCACGTTCGCCATGTTTCGTCGCTTTACACAACGTTAAAAAGAGTAGATGTCTTAGTAATAATGAAAGGATGCGCGCAAAGGATCACGAAGATATGATATAGTTATCCTTTGCGTTGGTTATCCTGGACGTTTTAACAGCTATAAATGCATGACACTGTGTACTTTCCAATCCGAATATCCAAACATGAGCCAGACGATATGCTGTGCAGTGAATAGTTTCCTTTTCTCCTCAATGTGATCTCATCTACTCTTGCAAGACTAGTAGCTGTGAAGGTCGATGATATGAACCCCTTGATTATATGAACTGCCCGATGGTCTAGCAGAGGGGCTTGCTGATCCGCTGGCTGGCTGGGCAGTTGACATATTATTATGTCTTTCCACTGATGTCGGCTACAGGTGGTAGCCGAAAGCTTTGAGAGTAAAAACATTTTTACTTGAACGGGGTAGATACCGTGATGAAACTATGATATTTGAAAAATATCCCCGTTATGAAAAGAACAATCTCTATGCTAAGAAGTGCTGCACGGGGCACTTGGTATTCCATAGGAGAAGAAGAAGAAGAACAACGACAACAGAAGGTAAAAATATCGGATGGGGAAAGAAGAAAGTAGATGGTGAACACCAGGAATGTCACTTTAAGACCCGGACGCTTTAAAGATTAATGAGCTGACGGACTTGCGTTATTTACTGTCGTTGTTCATTTTTGTGTTGTGTCACTGTCCCGGTTGGTCGGTGGGGATGCTCGCTCTCTGCAGGACTGACTGGGCGGGCGACAGACGCTTGACGGGTCAAAGGTTAGACCTGATAGTGGATGTCGCCAGCCCCGATGGTCGAGCGGAGGGGCTTGCTGAACCGTCGGCTGGCTGGGCAGTTGACATGTTTTTTTATCTCGTTCCACTGATGATGGCTACAGGTGGTAGCCGAAAGCTTTGGAAGTAAAAAGATTTTTACTTGAACGGGGTGAATACCGTGATCAAACTGCTATTTAAAAAATACCCCTTATTGGAAGTGAATTCCAAAATTATCGACTGCGCAATGCCAATGTTTGCGGGCGAAGAGTTCGAGTAAAGAATTCGCTTATTGAAATCGATTTCTCCCTGCGCATATGATGGCCAGGTGGAGGTACCCATTTGCTTAACCGCTTTGCATATTGATTTCGCGAAGAAACAGTCTTTCGCACGAGGATCCCAACCAAAGCGCATGGCAATAGGGAGGGCGAGAGTAAAGGCAGTTGGACACTGCCGCTGTTCCAAACGTATGCGTCGTTGCGCTTAGCTGTTCACCTCAGCCATGCTGCTTTGCGCCTTCTAAAGTAGGCGACAAAAGACCGCAAACAAACACGTCAATTGTACAGAGCTTGCGAACAACCTGAAGACTAATTTGAGTAACTTTATTTTTAACAAAAGTTAAAGGTGCAACTTCAAAGCAGCTAACGCCGACGGCGGTGCTTTGTACGTCTGTGTAATTTTCCCTTTCGGCGACTGTTGCGCTGAGCTGCCATCTCCGAGTACTTTTCCTTCATCCGCCTAAGTGGAACTCTGCCAAACATGTACACTTTTGTACAAGACATACCGTCCGGCTTCCGCGTCGGCTAACAGCTCTTCAATAATTGTACTTTTGCGCTGCTTCTTCGGTATGCGCGAACTGTAAAAGTCGATCGGATTGTCCACCACTCTGCCAATCTGAAATGAACTCAAAATTGTTTACACTTATAAGTCAGTGATCAAAAAGCAACCTCGAAGTATTTTGGAAACGTTTTCCTGTAGTTGCGACGATAGTGGACAGTCGGGTCAACAACTTCTCGCAACTGCAGTACTTTCAAATCGCGTTTTCGTTCTTCGCTCATTTCCGTA
Organism: Trichuris muris; assembly: GCA_000612645.2. Taxonomy (NCBI): domain Eukaryota; kingdom Metazoa; phylum Nematoda; class Enoplea; order Trichinellida; family Trichuridae; genus Trichuris; species Trichuris muris. Next base: position 11,748,510 of record CBXJ02000086.1, read on the forward strand.
GCTGGCATGTTGAACCATTTGGTACCCATTGTCTTTTCCCTTTCCAACTGCAACAACGTTCGAACCAGTTTCCCTTAGGAGCAGAAGCCGTTCGACTTTGCCTCGAATACCTTTCGAGCTAATCGTTTGGCCATTTTTGATTGCTCAGGCTTAAGAACGGCCGTCTTCTCGAATCCAGGTGTCACAACCGCTTTTTTCATTGCCTAAATTTTTGTTTTTATACGGTAGGCCTAATAAGGCAGTCAAAAGTACCTCGGTCACGTCCGATGACATTAAGGACAGCTTACATAGCGGATTGCTTAAAATTGGAAGCGCACGAAGCTCGCAACCCGGATCAAGACTGCCGGAAAGTTTGAATCTTAAGATAACTGTGGATTTTTGAATGCATACAGCCGTGGGAAAACAATGCTGCTTACCTTTCGTCTACCTCTTCCTTTTTCAGGCCCAATGTCGGAAAAGCAACGGCGCCCGTGCTGCTACATGGCTCAACCTCACCGATCCTATCCACGGTGAAAGTAGTTTTAGCACAGTTGTTCAATCCATTCATCTAAAAACAGTGCCAATCGCCGACGATATACACGATCCGAATATCGGCTATCGGTGCAAAAAACGGCATTACGACCTCGTTCGTAGAAGCAGAACTTAGCAACAGTACTTTATTTACGAAACAAAGTCGGCGGCTCTTCCAAATTAAGCTTCTTGCGCAGTTCCACCAACGGCATTTCCCAATAGTGCTCCCAGTAGACGCTCATAAGGAAGCGCCCATTTTCAGCATTGCGCACTATCCACGGGAAATGTGCCCTGAATGACGCACGCTGCTTCGCGTACAAGCGAAAGGCGCCGAACAGTCCTCCTAGCACGCACATCGGCAGGCCAAACTGAATTCCTTCGAACCATTTCACCATCACCTCACCAAGCATGTGGGTAGGCATGCCGAGCACCGTGTGAAACAAGTCGTGCGTTTCGCGGTAACGCATCATGACATAGGCTGCCTCGAGATCGTCGACAAACTGAACTGGAGGTCTAGCGTCCGGGCTCGTCTCCTGAAATGTCAGAATGCTGCTGCTGCTGCAATTTGAAAAGTACATTATAGTTAGTACCAGATGGTCCAAGAATCGGGCATATTCGCGCCCAAAGGTGCCGTCCGCCAAGCATCGAAGGGCACCTACATCGACGGTGCAATCCCGGATTCGAGGCTTTTCCCTAAAGGCAAGCAATAAAGGCATTGCTTCCCATCAAGGCTTCCCATCAGTACATCAAAACAAGTGCCCCTTCTGGATCAGTCTGCATCTTACGTTTTATCAAAGGCAGTGTCCATTGAGCCGTAGTTTCACCCATGCATGCAACCGCATCTCGAAGAACATCTCTGTAGAAATTAGAGAATGGTCACTTCGGTTACTTACCACCACGCCAAGGGGCCAAAATTGCCGTCGCAGCAGAGCCAACGGCCAACATGGCCTTTTGCAAACCAGTAGTCGGTATGTGCGTTGGATAAAGCTTACTATTCATCTGGAAACAGCCTGCTATGCCGAAGCAAAATAAGAGACGTAATCAGAAGACACGGAGGCAGATTCCACTTTTGATTACTCAAAAGCTCATTGACATATAGCGCCCATTTTATTTGCTAAACTCGTCTGATCGACAACGTACTCCTTAAGATACCAACGTCGATGCAGTCGAAGATTCGTACTTCCACGTTGGAGGCAGCAAACGTTTGGTCTTGTAGTAACGAGCCAGACGATGGATACGCGCTTCAACCAAAATTAACCGAAACTTGCTGTCCTTGTCCTTACGGTTACGCTCCAAATGCTTGCGGATGTTTACTGCCTTTTTGATCAAATGGTAAAGGTCTTCGGGAATTTCCGGTGCCAATCCTTTGCTCTTCAGGATGCGCAAAATCTTGGAGCCAGTCGCCCAGCGTACCTGCGCCACTCCGTGGCAGTCCCTAAGGCAGACGCCAATTTGCGACGGCCGCATACCCCTCTTTGCCAATTTGCATATGTGCTCTTTCACGTCATCGGGAGTCATCTTCAGCCATGACGGAACCGACCGACGGTACGGAAGCGCTGACTGCGATATACCCTTTCCTGGGTTGTGCATACGACCCATGATTGCCTAGCTAGAAACTTGACAAGCAAACAGAGGTAATGAAATCACACCATGCGAGGCAATTCCAATACAGAATGGCTAAGCATAACCAGCAAAGTACACCAGTATGACACTTAATCAAAAACATTTACTGCTGCCTAAGACGCTTCGCTGTTATCGACATTGTTCACGGACACTATATCCACCAGCGAAGATTTGGTAACGGTTTCCCCTTTGGCAGCGAGTATTTCTTCAACGTTTCGTTTGCCATTGAGATCCGAAAACCAGCCAAGATTGTCGGCAATGATGTGGTAGTTGCTGCAGCCGGAGCACTGGACCAACACAACGCCTGCGTTGTAGCTCACCTTTGATATTAACTTGCTTTGTCTGCTGCCGCACACTTTGCAAGTGTAAGCTAAAAGTAACTTGCCGCTGGAGGCAACCGTATCGAGCTTCTGTGGCGAGCAGCACAAGCTTCGAGTGCTCACCCAGGGTAGCCAACGACGGGACGCAAGTGCGCAACGAAAGATGTGTCGACAATTCCAAATTCCAGAAATAATATAACGATTCATGGTAGTGCACAATACGTGATAGCGTGCAGAAGAGCGAGGGATTCTTAGTTCACTTTTTTGTTAGACTGCTGCAAGTATTCCTTGCGCGTTGCGTCTTGGAGAAGAGAAGTGTCCACCTCATCCGACGGTAAATGAATGTACCGCACTACGGAACCGCGAATAAAGCAGTTCTTTGCGGATATCTGTAAGTCAGCATCTTCCTCACCAAAACACGTACACTGACAACCATGCTTACCAGCTGCGGAAATTTTGATGGCTCTTGTACACAGACATCCAACAACTTTACGTTCAGGTACTGGTCCACGGAATGCAAGTTCCCCGACACTCTACGAACGAAGTTCATCACCAAACACGTCATGAAAACATTGCCTGCCAGTGTTTCGACGAATTTTACTACAACAGTTCGAAGGACAGACTGCGCGAAGCCGTCCGTAAGCACATAAGAAGGAACAGAATGCCCCTAACCGCTTCGGTTCTGTAAGTGGCACTTACGCACTGGCTCCTCGCAAATTTCAAGGTGCAGTTACCCATCCACGTATGCTCAGTAAGTTGATGCAACGTTTAAGTTCATAGACAAACTCGCCTTGGCACCACACGTGCCCACGAAGTTAAACGCCAAATTGTTCGGTCGAAATATCAAGGCAGCTTTCGCTGGACTTACGATAAGTCGTTCTTAAGCTCAACCGTGACCTCCTTGCCGATCAGAGACTTGAAAAAAGAAAAAAAGAGCTGAAAAATAGGCAGCATTAAGGCAGCAACTTCCGGACAAACGCGGTTCGTTACCATAGTTGCAATCAACTTATCAAGAATTTTTCGCGGGTTCAAAATGCTTCGGACCGTCAAATCCCACGCACACGCGTAAAACAACTAGCCAACCAAGCCGGCTAAGCTGTGAGCTGTTAAAGGAGATTACTGTATGATCCTCAAGTACCGTCACATCGACGTTCGAGCAATAGTGAACATTCGACCTTGCCCGACGTTTTTACTACGATGCCTAACCTCAAGGCAAGTCGGCATTCACCATCGCTTATCCAAGTTGCTTTGCATCAGCGCAGCTTACGTGCGGCAAATTACTTGGAGTCTTATGACCGGTTCGTTCATTTCCAATCTGGTCGAACATCCTAACGAATCGCCTTGCCGAGCATTTCTGAAACGCACCTTGCGCGCACCCCGTTTGCAGTGCACTGACTGACTTACCGGAATTTAATTAAGGAGCTTAGCGAGCCGAAAAAAACGAGAGCTCGAACGAGGCGGTGATTGCATTACTGTTTCTTAAAAACGCCCGTACGGTCATATTAGCAACTGGCGAATTGTTCAATGTTAATGAAGCCTGGAAGGACGAGCGCGGCCGTATTTCCGCTACATTGAGCTTCGAAGGGGGTATATGACACCTTACCGCGGGACACCTTGCCGCATGAGCATCTTACCGCGGACGACGGAGCGCCGATCACTAGTCTCCGCTCGTTGATTGGTTGATCAATGTTAGAAACTCAGTCTTCTCTGTTTAGACCAGTGATGCGCAAGGCTATGCCTCATATCGCCCCTCTTTTCCATGTTCGAGGTTGTCATAGCCCCCCTGGATGGCATGGCTGGTCGCAGCTCTTCTGGACGTACTTCCGGCAGAACTGCATGACACCTTCAGTGGTTCAGGAGAACTTACATCGGTGTCTTGAACCGCTCCGGTAGCCGCGTCCCCGCTATGTTTCTTCCAAGGATGTGGTCAACCTACCGAAGAACGGTGATGGGCAGTAATCGGACTAACAACTATGCTAAAGCGGCCCATCGCCGTTTAAGAAGTGAATTCGGTGTCGACCACCCATCGCTATGGAGGTTCATAGACAGGCTGAGGAAAGTCCAGTCCTGACTGGACAATATGTACGAAGAATATGTCAGAGGGGAACATCCCGGTACAAACGGGCAAAGTACATCCGGGCGGACAGGCGGATTCTGGATCTGGTACGCCGGTTCAAACATCAAGCTCCGGTGCTCTATTTGCGCGGAATAGCGCACAATTTTATGATGAACTGAACCAGGTTAGAGCTTCGTTGGTCCTACTGACTGACGTACGCAAAATTGGAAATGTTGTGATTGCAGTTGTCCACCTTTGCAACCCGCTGGCTTCGACAAGGTCCCACGATGTGCATACGTGTACTTATTACTTTCTCCTATAACTCACGTTATTCTTCTAGTTTTTGTCATTATTGCAAGTACTGCGATTGTTGTCGTTGTTATTGAATGAGCAATTGCATACGTCACCAATAAAATTCTGCTGCTTCTTCACCTTTCTGACCTTCTGTTGAATCAAATTGAACTTGAGCATTGCTGTCCGTTCTTCCTTTAGCTGCAATATCGTTTGAACCTAACTACGCTTTATGTTTAGGACTGGCTGCGCATACGGTAGAAACGTGTTCTTGAGCATCGCCATCTTATCGTTTGAACTTTACATATGCAGCATGACGCAGAAACTGCACCTGCCGAGTCGTAGCCGTTTCTGGTAGTTTACACTGTTGCATGCTTTATGCTTTAAATTCGTACGGGTCAACGTAGCCGTTGCTACGTAAGTTACTTTTAACTGCGGCGTCTTAAAATACACAATCGTGAAAGCATATTGTAAAATTGTTCCAGGTAGCTTGCGCATCATCAAGTCTCGCTCAGCGTTACTCCTACTTCTCATTGTTGTTGATGACAGCCGGCACTGCGGTGGCGCTGTTGTTCCGCTCTCCTTGCTCGCCTTCGTAGTATGCATTTACTTGTTTGCGCCGTGGCATTGTTTGAGCAGGGGATATCGTTTCCACTGCGCAGATGTGCCTTTTCCGCGTTCTGATGCAGATTTTCCCGTGGCTTCAAATTGGTCCTTGAGCCGCGTTCGTTTTGCAGGCTGCGCCATGTTAACCGATCGGGATAGACGGAAGCAGATCTCCATTCGGGGCATTGCCCAGGTGGAGAATGTAGCCAACATGAAGAAGACCTTCAATCAGCATTTGCATTTCACGATGATCAAAGATCGCAATGTTGCTACGCCTAGAGACTACTACTTCTCCCTGGCCCACACGGTTCGCGATTACTTGGTTTCCCGATGGATTCGCACTCAGCAGCACTACCACGAGAAGGATCCGAAAGTAAGTGTGTGCTTCCTACTGGCCTTTTCCATTATATCGGGCCAACATCGACCTGCTTTCTCGTTAAACGCGAACTAAATCGCCGCTCTTGAGAGATAGCATTAAGAATGCTTTCCGAAGCGTGGCAGCTGTCTAATTATGCACATGACTTAGCATATCACTGCGCTCCGACATTTCGATAAACAGAAAGAATCCAAGTTCCAGTTTACGTTTTGGGCTTAATCGATAAAGTGGAAGGATCCGTAAGCCCTTTTAGCGAAGCATCTTTGCTCGTCCATCTGCCGTAGATCACGGTTTGCTTAGAGTTTTCCGTCTTTACTTTTCGTAGTCTTGTTGCAAGCGAAGCTGGCAAATAATTGAACATCCGGTTGTCTCGAACGTTCTTGTTTAACTTACCCGAACGTATGCTAGGTTTGTCAAACTTTCCGGTCACCAAATAGAGTTAAACACTGCCCTGTTGGTCAGTGCTGCCTTTATTTAACCTTTGGACTTCTTTGTTGTTCATCGAGCCTTCTCGTCAACTTAAAAACAACATCTGCACTCTTCGTTCATTCTTCTTTGTTGCGTTTTGTTTGAATGCGAGTTAAATTTGTCGGCCACATACGCAGAACTAATTTTCCGGGCAGGTAGCATTCGCTTGCACCTAACGCGCGTCACGGGATTTGGTTTGCCCCAATGTTAATGGCGAATCATCGAGGAGGCAATTCATAAACCCACAAGTAACATGATTAGTGCGACAAAAGCGTCAACTTCCCAAGGCGGACACTCCGGTGCTCCGAGAAGCTGGATATACGTACTGTTAGTTCACGTGCAAAATTGTGTCTTCCAATTAGGATGCTTGTCTAACATAGCTGACCTGTTTACTTTGTAGAAGAGGCCGGGTGCCATTAAAGTTAGGAAAGTGCCCTCCATTTCCTTAGTTATGGGGCCGTTTGTCATTCACTTGCAGTCCGTTGATGCCGCATCTTCGATGCGCCTGTTTAAAACAGCGCGGCTTCGCTTATTGCCTAGCAGAGTTATGCGTCCCAATGAATTTGAGCAGTGCGTGCCTTTGCCACGGTGGGCTGATCCTTATTGACGACCGCCTGCGGAAAGTTGTTCGGCACGTAATGCTAAAATCGAATGGACTACCTGCGACTTATTGATCTTCAGATAGTTTTGGCCAACTTTTTACATACTTCGTTGAACTTAGTAAGGCGACGGAAAAGTTTGAATAACTTTGAATGTTTTGACTAACCGTCAATGGGGCACTGCGTTTGAAATTGTAATTTCCCTTCTTGAAATTCAAATTTCGTACGGCGAAGGAACAATTTCCAACCCTGAACGGCTATTTGAAGTGTGGATAGCGTTTCGTATGCAAATCTAATTGCAACTGCCTCCTTGTTTGGTCGATTCGAACCAAGATGGTGGTTTGCACTTGTTTGCGAAACTAATGCGGACTGCCGAATAGCGAGCGCACCAGCTTTTGGCAGCACTTGCGCAGCGGAGCGAACGCTTTGCAAAGCGAAGATTTGCATACTAAAAAAAGAGCAAAGATGTTTGCTGAAAATTAGATTTTGCTGCAGTTGGGTAGTTGAATTTGTTAGCATTAAATCATTGAATTCGCATTGTTAATATAAGATGTAAGTAATTTTTGTCGTTTCATCAAAGGGGATTAACTTAGTGACTCGGAATTTTTCGGTCTTTTCCATGTTACCTCCTCGCAAACTGGAACAGAATCAGATATAATTTATTAAAAATGGGTCACAAAGTAAGAGAGGCCGTTTCGTAAGCTTTCGTTCATTCCGCTTGGCTCCGTGTTCTCAAACCGACATGGAAAGCGCAGTTGTTATTCTCCTTGAATTTAGCCCTTTGCCTTATTTTGGTTGTAAGCCCTAAATAGCAACACTCCCCTGGTTTGAACTTCGACGATTGAAGTGCACTTGCTGTTCTCTCGAAATCACCTTGTTTTATGGGCAATTTTGAATTTATGTTGCGCACCCCACTAATCGCTAATGTTCCAGTTCCATTGCAACTCTCTTTCCGGCTGCTTGCAATGACAGCAGCAAATAACTAAGCTTCCTACTGTTGGCTGGCAGTAGCGACCATTCGTTTTGTTGACCCTCAAATTCCTATTGCTTTAATTCGAGCATTCCCCTCCGCCAGAAGGGATGTACTCTGTGGAAAGGCGAGATGACGGTTAAAAATAGATTCCTAGGCGGTAGTCGGTGAGTGAATGTCAATTCTCTTAAAGCGGGAGAAAAGTGTTTCACAAATAAATTTACGTGTGGGTGACTTTTCTCCTACTTTAAGAGAACTGCTTCCGTTTAGTTGAATCAATCACTTGAAAAGGGGTCGGGCTTGACAAGCACGCATAGCCCCAACTGACGACGTGGACATAGCTGCCTGAGTGAATAGAAAATTTTACTGGATGTTGACTAGTATCTTCGCCACGTGAACGCCCATCCCACCAGTAGCAATAGTCATAAGAGCTGTGCTTCAAGCGAACGAAACGTTTGGCTATTTGCAGCTACCTTGGAACAGCGGTGGAACATTTATCTTACCAAGTGAAGGTTCAGAGCTTTTTCGTAAAGCTGAACTAGATTGGTCGATTTGGAACCTCAGTGTTTCACTGCTAAAGGTAGTTTGTAACCGTCACAGTATTAATCAATCGATAACGCAACATACGGCCTTTGGAAAATAGTTTGTGGCGAATAACCACGGTAGTCAAATGAACCATGCATATTGTTTGTTTGCGCGTATTCAGCAATTTGTATTCATTGGGGATTTCTCTTTGCGTTGCTGTGCCGCACGAACTTGCGTGCATATTGTGCCTTCACAAGGCTTACTTGAAGTGCTGCCATTCGCAGATGTTAAAACTGATTGCTGCGAAGATTTCACTTCTTCCGCGTTCAGTCAGCGCAATTGTTTGCACGCTTTTGATCCTTAATTTCTACGTTTACGCACAGTAACCGAATGCACAAGTTGAAAAGGTGCGGGGAAGTGATTACGACTGGAGAATTTTTACCGCTCAGTTCGATTTGGATATTGGCTGGTTGGTCATAATACCGGCGAGAATATGCGCTGTTCGAGGAGCGCAGGGCCAATTGTTCCCTAGGCACTACTAAATCTCAGGCCCCCCCCCCCTTGGGGGCGCTACTTTCAGCTTCGTCGATTGGTTGCCGTCAGAACGGTTAGGCGTACGCTGATTGGGCGCTATATTGCGTGTAGTAAAATAGAGAATCGTTGGAAGTCATGATGAAGCGATGGGAGAAAATAGGAGAACTGCTAGTGGGGATGGACGGAAAACGATGCCTATGGTTCTGTTGCTTTCGTAATCTAAACGAGAGACGGTTCTCATTTTATGACTTAGGGTTAGGGCAGAAAACAATGCATATGGTTCTGTTGCTTTCGTAATCTAAAAGGGAGACATGGTTCTCATTGTATGGTTTAGGCTTAGGTAAGGGCAGAAAACGATGCCTATGGTTCTGTTGCTTTCGTAATCTAAAAGGGAGACGTGGTTTTCGTTTTGCGGCGAAGTTTTTTCTGATTCGCGCTGGGAATCGCGTGGCGACGGTGGCGCCATCTGTAAAAATTTTCAGGGGAGGGGGGCTGCGATTTAGTAGTACCCCACAATGATGAGAGTGTTCGCTTTTCTGTTCAACACTTGCCTGCGAGCGTTGTGCTGTTTTGTGGGGACTTCCTTAGAGGGCGCATCGAAATGATCGCTGCTTAAAGTTCCATGCAGCCAAGGTCGTTAGTCGTTAAAGAAGCAAAACCTGAAACAAATGCGAGGTCGTTTGTTCTCTCGTAAACTTTTGTCGATTTTTAATCGTTAGATTAGTTTTCCACGTGAACCATATAAACGTTGCCTTGAATGAAAGGAGCAGAAAGTGTTGCATGCAGTCTTGTTTTTATTGAAGTGCATTATTTTATTCATACTTCGTATGTCCATATTTTCGAGCGTAGTAAATTTCTTTTTTTTTTACTACGCGGAGGCACCGTCTTAATGGTCCAATGCCGGACAGCGTTCATTAACTTACCTATCGGTACCTCCCTTTCGTCGTTGTTCAAGTTAGAAAGTGAGACAAAGAATGTTCAGTGAGGCAGTGGTCGTGATTATCCCGTTTTGCATAGCTCCTTAAATTGATAGCCCAGTAGAAGTGGCCTGCAAATCATAAATTATAGGCGACCCCTTCAGCAGCCCCAAAATTAGTCCATTGTTTCGCTTCTAGTTTGGCCACCTATTGCTTCTTATCGTAATTAATAAATTATTCCGTAATAGCGAACATTCGAACGGGTTGTACATCACCAGCATGTTCATGTTTTTCGAAATGCTGTTCAAAAGTGAACTTAAGTAAACATTGCCCTTTGCTGTCTCCTGCTCTTCCATTCTTCGTGCAAACATTGAGTAAGCCTTTAGGCAGAAAGCCGCATCAATGAAGTTTCTTGAACTTCGGCAGTCACATTTAGTAGAAAAATATGCAAATTCACTTAATTGTGTTCCGTTTTGCTCATCCCTTTGCCAACTTACGGTTGGACTCATACTTTATGTTTAACGTTTAGAGAGTCTACTATTTGTCCTTGGAGTTCTACATGGGCCGTACGCTGTCCAATACAATGTTGAACTTGGGAATACAGGCGACTTGCGATGAAGCAATGTATCAGCTCGGTTTGGACATTGAGGAGCTGCAGGAAATCGAAGAGGACGCCGGTTTGGGAAATGGCGGTTTAGGTCGTTTGGCTGCCTGCTTCTTGGACTCAATGGCAACCCTTGGAGTTGCTGCTTATGGTTACGGTCTGCGCTATGAGTACGGCATTTTCAAGCAGGCAATACGCGGTGGAATGCAGGTGGAAGAGCCTGACGATTGGCTCCGGTTTGGTAATCCATGGGAGAAAGCTCGACCGGAATACATGCTTCCGATCAACTTTTACGGTCGTGTCATCAAGGATGACAAAGGGCAATCCCATTGGATCGACACTATGGTAGGTTTTCCTTTGTATCTCGATCGCCTTTGGCGCTATCCCTGCCGCGTTGCAGCTGATTTTTGCCATGCCGTACGATACTCCGGTGCCGGGATATCAGAATAACGTTGTGAACACCTTGCGTTTGTGGTCGGCAAAGGCGGAGAACCATTTCAATCTGACCTTCTGTAAGTTGAGTGCCCCTGAAGTCTCACCGCTGTACCCGCAATTGTTTCAGTCAACGATGGTGACTACATTCAAGCTGTGCTCGACCGCAATTCGGCGGAGAACATCACGCGAGTGCTGTATCCAAATGACAACGTTAGCGCATAGATACCTAATGTTGCTTACACCGTTAAGGATGGTTTCGTAAACATTTCAGTTTTTCGAGGGCCGCGAATTACGTCTGAAGCAACAGTACTTCTTGGTGGCGGCCACTCTGCAAGACATTGTTAGACGGTTCCGCAACTACAGGGACAGCAAGGGCAATTTGCGCAGCTTTGACTGCTTTCCAGACAAGGTGGCCATTCAACTAAACGACACGCATCCTTCGTTGGCCATTCCTGAATTGGTGCGTCTTTTGGTTGACGTTGAAGGTTTACCTTGGGACAAGGTAATCATCAGGTCCAGCAACACCCGCTCGATTGTTGTTCCGTTTGCCTTTGCAGGCGTGGGACATTTGCATCAGAACATTTGCGTACACCAATCACACCGTTTTGCCCGAGGCATTGGAACGATGGCCGGTGTCGCTGTTGGGCCATTTGCTGCCTCGCCACTTGGAAATCATCTATGAAATTAATCAGAAGTTTTTGGACGTAAACTTTTATTATGCACCAGCCAGCTTTTCTCATCGGATCGTACCTTCAGCAAGTGGTGCGTAGATGGCCAAAAGATATGGACCGCCTACGCCGTATGTCGTTGGTTGAGGAGGCTGACCAATTTGGCGAGAAGCGAATTAATATGGCGCACCTGTGCATTGTCGGTTCGCACGCCATCAACGGAGTGGCCGCGTTGCATTCGGAAATTCTTCGCAATACCGTGTAATTCATTGATTCCCTTTTCTAAAATCCGTTCACCTCATGTGGCGTGCTTGCAGCTTTCATGACTTCTACGAATTTTATCCGGACCGTTTCCAAAATAAGACGAACGGAATCACGCCTCGACGTTGGCTCTTGTTGTCCAATCCTTCGCTTGCTGACATTGTTGCCGAGGTAAGTGCATATTCGATTCAATTTACGCGATGCTTAGCGGCGCAATTTTTAGCGTATTGGCGAATCTTGGATAACGGACTTGTCTCACTTGTCTCAGCTGAAACAGTACGCAGATAATACTGGATTTTTGGAAAGCCTTCGTCGAGTGAAGCAAGAAAATAAAATGCGTGCCGTACAGTGGTTGGCTGACGTGTACAAAATCGAAGTGAATCCGTCCAGTATGTTTGACATTCAGGTTGAGCTCGCGTTTTCCGCATTTCCCTTCTTGCACTTTAATTTTGCAGGTCAAGCGTATACATGAGTATAAGCGACAGTTGCTCAACTTGATGCACGTTATTACAATGTACAATCGAATCAAGAAGGACCCGTCAGTTCCAGTGGTGCCGCGTTCCGTAATGATTGGAGGCAAAGTGGGCTGTGGTTGCTCATCCTCTCATAGCGTTTAAGTGGTCGCTTTCCTTAAGGCCGCTCCTGGTTACCATATGGCCAAGCAGATCATTCGTTTGATCAACGCAGTTGCTGACGTTATCAATAATGATCCGGTGGTTGGCGACAAGCTCAAGTTGATTTATTTGGAAAACTACCGTGTCACGTTGGCCGAAAAGATCATTCCAGCCGCTGATCTCAGTCAGCAAATATCCACCGCTGGAACGGAAGCTTCCGGAACTGGGAACATGAAGTTCATGGTAGGGGCATAACGTGGTGTGGTATGTTTCTTCCAAACTGTACCTTTTAGCTTAACGGTGCGCTAACCATTGGCACCTTGGACGGTGCGAACGTTGAAATGGCTGAGGAGATGGGAAGAGAAAATATCTTCATCTTTGGGATGACTGTTCAGGAGGTTGAAGCTTTGCAAGCCAAAGGGTATCTTCGATGTCGTTTTAACCCTTGCGGTTCAGCTTTGTTTTCCCGCCGTATAGGTACAACGCTAACGACTACATTCAAAAGAATCCCGAGCTAAAGCAAATTATTGAACAGATTGAGACAGGCTTCTTCACTCCGAACAATCCGGATATGTTCAGAGATGTGGCGAACGTGCTGAGAAATCACGATCGGTAATTACGCCGTCCACTGCCGGGTGCTATTGTCTTGCAACGTACCTTTTCCAGCTTTTTGCTGTGCGCCGATTACGAAGCGTACATAAAATGCCAAGACGAGGTGAACAAAACGTTCATGGTACTGTATAGGCGTATTTCTTCATTTTATTATTTGAACGCGGCGCTGTCATTTTAGGATACTCCTCGATGGTTGCGAATGAGCCTGTACAACATTGCCAGCTCAGGAAAGTTCAGCAGCGATCGCACAATAAAGGACTATTGCAAGGAAATTTGGAATGTGCCAACAACTCTTGAACGTTTGCCTGCTCCATTCGAGGGTCCGGCAGCTTCGGAAAATGTTACCAGAGTGGAACCGACGCCTACAAGACAACCGCCAATCCAGTCATCGTTTCCCCATATCAAGCACGTCGGTTCCGGCTCGCCTACTCGCCAAAGGGCTGTATGAATTGCTGCATAGTTGCAGATCTCAAGGGAAGTCGTCCTTTCTGTTTTGTTTCAATTTTTTCTTCTCTTGCTTAGGCCAATAACTTAGTGCTGCTCTGTCGTCGTTCCTTTCTCATAGTTGGATGCCAGTCCATTTTTCCGCAGCGAAGTGCTGTAGCTATTTTGGAAATTGCAACGCGTCGTCGCGTTGCTCTATGAATTGGGCAGCCATATCTGCCTTTGATTTCCTCTATCAAACTCTCAGTTCGACTGTCATTAATTAATTCGGCAGCAATTAGCCTCGTACATGCAGTGCATTCGCTTTGGAAATTTTTGTGTTCACCAGTAGCAGTAAAGATTCGTTATTGCGTCGTTCTGGTGTTGCCTAGCAACGGACCTGCACATATACCGTGTCTCAGCACTCGTCAGCAAAGATAGCGGTGGTCAAATGGGTGAACAGCTGAAGTTTTTAATTGAAGCACTTCGGCAAAGTCCCTTCGATCGACGGTACACAATGCTAACATTGGATTCATTGGACCCTGCTCATCTGGTTCAATTGCTTAGCGACATTCTGTGCCTTCTTGGCCATGAGATAGGTAAACAAGGGCAGCTATCTTTTAATGAGGTTTTCGCGTTTTCAGGACCAGATCGACGTGAGCGAAGAGCCGTCCGATCGTACTGCAATGCGTCTTCTTCATGGATTGGCAGTAGTTCGCTACAAACCTTTGCTAAGCAGCGATGCGTTAAGTGAACCCTCGCGCAGCTCGGTTGCACAGTTTACCATTTAAGGATAGAACTACGTGGCGCCGTTCTTCAGGGTGACAAAGCTGCCATATTCGACGCACTCGAATGGCTGCTTCGGCGAGTCGACGAGGCCGAAAAGCGTCTGTATTTGGCCAAATTTTTGGTTCCCATACAAATACCGGTCGAATTTTCGCAAGACGTCGAACTTGAACAACTTTGCCGTCAGGTACTAACCTAAGTTAGGTATACCTAAGTCAGTTTGCCCACGCAATAGGTAAATTACGATTGCCCATGTGGAGATGCGCGAGTGAACAAATGGAAGTTTAAGATATCCATACTTTTAAGCGAATAGCAATAAGTGGCGCGTAAGGTTCGCCTCCCGCAAAGCGTCACATAGGAATTAATTAAGTTGTTACGCATTTGGTGAAGCACAGTGTTTCCTTTTGAACAGTGCTCGGCAAAACGTTTGCTCTCCGTAATACCCAACGACATTTTTTCCGCCTCACAATTTGCACACTATAATCGTGCTTCTGTATGCTGAGGGGTAAGCGCTCTTTGCGTGGAGAATTCATGCCATTAATAGTTTATCACCGTCATCATCTCCTGCCGCCGAAGTTACAGTATAGCTTTTGGATGTTAATAATTGCTAACTGCTTTACAGTGTTTGCCTGGCTTTCTGACGCTTGCTTGTTTACTGCTATCAGTGCGACCAGCTGACGGAGGAGTTCAAAGAGGTACATCGCGAATACGAACGAAGCCGGCAGTTGGCCGAGTCCGGTGGATCGGTCCATCAGGACGTCGAAGCAATGGAATCCGAGCGCGACGTCATCTCTCGACGAGTGGGCCGATTAAAGAAGCAGGCCGAATTAGTGCCTAACAGCGGCGAGATGTTCGAAGCCTGTTGTCAATTGAGAACGCAGCTCGAGCGCTTGAATGAGCTATCTCACATGAGAGAAGAACTGACAACAACGGTGCGCGAAAGTTTTCAAATAATTCTATGTTGGCAAACAAACTAGGGATACTTCAGATACGTAATGTTGACCAAAAGTTGGTTCGTTTGGAACAAAGCATCGACTTTTACCGAAAGAAGAATGACGCAGTGAAGCCTGAAGGTTACTGCCGGAATTGCTAAAGCGAAACTACTTTTGGCAATTTTCAGACATGATAAGGCAACTTGAAGAAGAGGTAAATGTGTTGGAATATTTGAATAAGGAAAAGTTGCCGTCTGACATTGCCGAACGAGGTGAAACGTTGAGAAGACTCCAGTTGATGGCTGCCCAAAAATCGGACGGACCATTCGACTTGGACGACGTGAGGTACCAGGTAGGTGCGGCGTGAGGAAGAGCGGTTTCGAAACAGATAGTCGTGTCCTAAAGTTACGATGTACCGAAGAGGAAATTGAACAACTGCGCGAACAGCTGAACGAGAAGACCGCTGGCTCGGAACATTCCCTTAGTTTGTATCGCCAGCAAGTGGGCACCCTGATCCCGTACGAGTGTATATGCTTAACCTAATCGACTGCAGGCAATGAAGATACGACAGCAGAAACGTGAAACGGCCGATTTGTTGCAAGAAGCAAAGTCACAGTTGGAAACCGCTAGGCAAGAATTGGAAATATGTGAACGTGAAAAGTCGAGTCACCCACTGACGGTGAGCGAGCGACGCTTAAAATTTGCTACATGTGGACTTAATCACGGGTTGATTTGTTTGCCGTGTTAAGAATAGTAAAAAATTTTCGTAATTCTAATTTTTTATAAACCGTTCTAGCGTAGGCTGTCAGCGTTGTTGTGTCTTAAACAATTTAGAAGTTTTTCCTCATCGTTCAATTGGAATAACGCCTTTTCCAAAATATTTGCAATCCGGCAATGCGTCCATTTTTGCAGGACAATTTGGCAGTGTCTAAAAATGGCAAAGAGGAGGCAGTATGCGGTGAACTCGAGCAGCTCCGCTCGGAGCGAAGACTTCTGACTGGTATGCAAGAAAGCTTGTCGTCACAGCTAACCGCCGAACAGGGCGACGACGGCGAGTTGAAACTCCTCGCGAAGGAGTTTGCTGGTAATGGTTCATTCCTTTGGACGTGTGTAGCCGTGGAAAAATGTCTTTGAAGGGAGCAGCGATGAACAACGGTTGGCAATGCTGGAAGCTGCCAAGGCTGACTTGGCCAAGGCGGAAAAGGACACGAAGGAGCTATACGGAAAATTTCGACAACGAACTGAAAACCTTCGCGTAAACTGAATTTGTTCTCACTGCGCAGCAGCAATTGCGTCGACGTTCGCTTTTGTAGGAGCTGCAGGAGGAACATGCCGTTAAGAAGCTGCAACACAATGCGCAGATAGCCAAGTCGGAGCTCCAATACATTGGACTCCAACAGGTAACATGGATGAACCTTTCAGGTGTAATAATGAAGGACTGTCGTTGCAATGGGGCCTACTAATTATCGCAGAATGATTCGTTGCAACTTTTCATATTAAGAGCAAATAATATTTGCATATTGAGCTATTTGTATATTAAGAGCAAATGCCCGTCATCACGGCTTGTCAATTCTAACATTGCCATTACCTGGTCACCTGAAAAGCTGCAATTGGCTACGTACTTTCTGACGCACTATTTCATGCGAATTGTAAATTCCACTTGCTCAGTAGGTTTAAAAATTGAAAATTGGCGTCCTTGTAACGGGTAGGTACAACGTAATTTTCTCAGTACCAGCCTGTTCCCGTTGGTAAAAGTTTTTCTACGGAGCTTTCACGGCGGGCGAATTCCGTTGATAGCGAAAGATCGAGAAGCGTGCCACTGACGATAAGGGCTCCCACGACCTTGCACTGACGATGGAATGCGATCCTTCTCAAAGCTTCGTAAAATAAAACTTTTACCAACAAGAAGGGATTGTTACAAAGAAAATTATGACATTGGCCTAAAGTCTTCATTTAATCGTTATCCGCAAACCCGTATTTTAATAAAATTAACATATATAAACGAAGATTTCGTAACACAGGTTAGTCCTGGTGATAAAGAAGTAAGTAATCGTAAGAACGGTGTGAAGTTGTTGCAGAAGATCTTATAGCCAAATGCGGCTTTTGTCCGTGCTTATTCTCCCTAAAGCAGTTGGATCGTCGCTGAAAATAAAAGTACATGTTAAAAAATTAAGACAGTGAACAATGGTTCGCACCGTTCAGTTTCACCCGGAAAGTAGGCGCGCTAGTCAGCTCAGGTATTAACGAATTGTTCTGTTATGTAGTTAGGTGTTGTTTCCTGTTTTGATTAAGGAACAGATCTGTGCTTTCAAGGAAATAAGCGCGCTGGAAGAACAAGTGAAGGCGAAAAATCAGGAGATCGACCGACTGCGAGATGACCTAAGCGTTGTTGAACCACGGCTCGACGAACTTAGGAACCTTAACTCCGCAGGCATGGAAAGCCGTTACCAATTGGCCACCGACCAGTTGCACGCCGTCCAAATGGAGGGAAAGGCGCTCCGGGATGAGCAGCAGAAGCTGCGAAAACTCGACGAACGAATCAAGGAGCGAGAGCGCTTCTGGAAAGCGGCTCTTCTATTGATGGAATGCAAGAAGAAATGTTGGAAAAGTTGAAACGCAAAGCATCCCTGCGGCTGCGCAATTCATTTGCTCTTTTTCCGTCAACATAGCATCCTGGACAAACTACGACGAGGCCATCTCGTCCCGCCTGGAGGCAATCAGTATTCTGTACGTCGAGACGAGCACCAAAAGGCAGCATAGTACAAGTGGTCCGAATATCGCTCCCTCCAGACCCCACCACATCAGTCCGCCGGCTACTGCCATACCGGTTACAAAGGGAGTTGTTAATCTGCAAAAATGAATAACAGCGTTCGACAGCGAGTTTCGACGAATTGCTACTTTATTCCAGCGTATATGGCATCGTCAACAACGTACGAACAGCCGTAATGAATGGCGAGCAGAAAGGCAGCCAGCAGTGGTTCTCCTAAAATTAGAATGTGCAACCGTCTACTTGTACTGATACGTCGTCGTATGTCACCATTTATCAAATAAAGTTCCAACGCAGCTGGTATGGCCACCAGGTAGGTGCCAAAAAGTGGGACGGCTGCGAGAATGGCGGCGCAAACTGGAAATAGCGATGAATGCAAGGCAGGTACGTTCTTCATGTTGGACAAACTTTACCCGACGGAATGAAAACCAGGCTAACCGCAAACAATGTGTGCGTTAGCCAGGTGAACATTCCGTAGAAGAAGGCCATTTTCAGCGTCACCAGGAAAACGCTCCTGCGCGGTTCATTACGTCGTCAGCGATTCAAATCGGTTATCAACATAGGACAATCTCACTTTACGGCCTCCTCTACTTCGTCGGCAATTTGGGTACTCGTATCCTGGCTTATTGGCAGCATTTCCCGTAGCAGTCGCAACGGCTTGAACTGCTCGTCGCTATTGTTTAGCAAGTAGAGAAGAAAGGTTAGAAACACGGTCTGAAAAGGTTACGTAACATTTGTGTCCAACGCATTTGAATGGCCAATGCTTACGGAATCCAAAAAGAAGTCCATGACAGCCGTGCCGCTTGCCAGCACTGTGGACATTACGTGACTTAGACCAAAGGCGATCACTTCAAGATTGCTCATGAATACCTGCCACGTCGACTCGAGCACCTTTGGCAATAGGGCGAGTGGTCAAAAAGGATGGCTTGAATGGGCGCCGCTTACCATCCACAGAACCGTCAGTTGCTCTTTAACGTTCTCAAGGAATTTGCCGTCGTCGAACGACTCCATGGTGATCATTGACCACAACGATTTCCAGGAGCTCAGCTGGTCCCAAACGACCGTCGCGTTCTGACTGGCGGTTACCTTGCTCGACTCGTTGCTCAGAAAGGTGTAAAAGTAGTTGTCCACCGTGGTGAGCAATTGACCCTCCAAAATCTTCGCCTTCTGCTCGTCGCCTTCAACCATCTCGCGAACCTGCGCAACGTGCACGTCCAATATTGTGCTGACAATTTACAGGGACAACGTGCGAAGTCACCTTGTCGGACAACCAAGCCCGTCCGAACGTGTAGCCCTTCTTCACGATGCTTTCCATTGCTTCGGCCACCGTGTCCGCCTTGCACGTATCCCTAAGCCATTCTTGCAAACGGGGATTGTACGTGATTGCTTTGTTGCCAATTTCGGTGGCAATGTTGACCACGTTGACACTTTCGTAGTAGAGCTGAAGTAAGGCAACAATTGTATGCAAATGACAACAGCGGTGGCACGGATTGCCGACTTGCCTGTACTGTCAGGAACATGCTTAAGGCCAGTACGCACAAGACGAGAATTAGTATGGCCGAAACGCTGCCGACGAAGTCAAGCGAGTTGCGAAGGCTCTGCAGGAACTTGGAAAAAGAGCACTTGGCCAACGGCAACCAACGGATCAAAGCCGGAACAAACCCATCTGTCGAGCTGCTTCAGAACGGTGCACAGATGCTTCAGAAATGGCGGCACGAAGAGGTCTTTAAAATCGGAGCATTTCGAGCTGACCACATCCCACGCTGACCAAAGCGCATCGCGTACCCGGAACATCTCGGCTAAAGTGGGCATACGGAGGCCGCCTTCGACGGAGTCAACAGTGACTTACTCAAGTTGCTAAGAACGCTGCACAGCAGAGGTATTAAAAGAAGAGGAGTCAGAGACAGGTGCAAGGAAATCCAAACGACGGCGCACAGCAGAAACAGACCCTGAATGTACTTATCCGCCTCGTCGTCCGCCTCGTCCAAACTCTGCTGGTCATCACCGGATGTTGCCGACTTGTCAGTCTCCGTCTCCTTCTCGCTCGTTGCGTCTCCCTTGCTTGGACTGATGACCGCGGCGGTGACCTGCAGCGCGCACGAGCCGAAGCTGATCAGGAATATACCCATGAAAATGGGTGTTCGCAGCGGACCAACGTAGGCGCAGGCGTGAGTCAGCAACAGCGTCCACATCGTTCCCGTTACCGTTCTTTTTAGCAGCACATTCGACCAAGTCGACCCGAAAAACTTTAGAAGCAGCACTGTCAGCACGTAGATGCCAACGCTGAATGGAATCTACAAGAGACGAAAGTAGGTTGTTTATATGTTGCAAAGAAAGTTGTCGCTCAAAGAATTTGTCGGTTACTTCGCCTTGAATCATCCCTTCTCGGCGGGTCTCCCAAAACGCAACGGCAACATCCCCTAATGTTTGCATTTGATTCCGGCTTGCCGGCAAACGGCTCCTTTGGCTACTCGCTAGGTTCGTACATCCAACTCACCTTTACGGAGTGTGCCATGCAAACCGGATCAACTGCGCTTGCGCTTTCCAAGCGTAAATCTACTGGTACAAGTAGCACGTTACTTTCGACGGAGCTTCCCTGCTGGGGGTTCGAAATGCTAAATTCGTTTGAAACTGATTGATCCCCTTTGCCAGGCGCCCGTGCCTCTGTAAGGTGGGGAAGCTAACAAAAGAAGGATGGGTGGGCGGCAGTCACCTGCTCACCGGAAGTGTCGGTCCCATGGGGCTCCCTGAAACGCCGCTTCCCTTGACGCGAATACATGCGCTAGCTTGAACTAGTCAAACTTTGCGATACGTCTGAGCGCGTAGTTACTTTTGATGCACGCTACTGAGACGTACGGGATGCGCGCTAAGTTGGAAAGAGAAGAAGCAACATTATTGTTTGTCAGCGTAATCGGTTGGCTGTTAGGTTGGCGCAACAATAATGGGTTTTCGTTATTTCTCGGACGTCCGAAAAGGCAGTTGTGATATTTTTGCAACAACCTAATATTGCTGCATTGCGCGCAACGGATCAAAACGGACACTTTCCGGTTCCGTTAATCCGTAGCTGCAGAGCCAAACAGGTTCATGGAAGTCTATAAGGCTTACCCACAGGCTGCTGCACAGCCATAAAACGTGGTCGATCAGTCTGACAACTTTGACCATGGCCAGTAAGGAACGGGGCAAAGTTTCCAATTGGAGCAGCAGCGAAATGGCGGGAAAGGTTACTGCTATAATAATCACCCAGCGGAGGTTGTCCTTCATGGACTTCAGGTAGACGTTCCCCAGGTTGTTGCACACTTTCCACGGCATTGTCACCAATCCAAGGGTCAGCGGAGTGCCGGATGCCAACAGTTGGTCAAGCCAAAGGCGCAGCCAGCCGGTCAGCTTCCTCTTCAACGGGTAAACGGTGATGCCGCTGATGACGGCCCAGAGCATCGGTTTGGCGAAGTCGCGAAACAGACAGTAGAAGGCAACGGCTCCCAGCACCCAGCAGATGGCCATGGAAAAGACGAGCACGTTGCAGAAGGCGCCGAGTAGCTCCTTCTCGTGGAGAAGATTGGACAGCTCGGCCATCGTGGTACTCTTTCGTTTTTTCGTGTTCCACTCCATCGCGAGTACGCTGGGTCTTCTTCGGCGCCGCTTTACGGCCGAACCCCAACCGGCAAAGGCGAGCAGGGTGACACTGGCGGCTGACTGGAAGAGACGACAACGAGCGGCCGACGACAACTAGCAATTGCGGCGTTTAATTTTAAAAACGTCCGACCAGTTCAGTCCGACGACAACTGCTTTATCGACAACGTGTGCAAACGTTCTTTTTTATGACAGCTGTTGGTCGTTCCTGTTCGGGCGCCCATTCGGCGTGTACTTCCTGCGCAAAGTGATTCAATTGAGCTACGCGTGGAAAAGACTACCCATGAGTCATTGTAATGTTTTTTCACCTACTTTTTTTGCTTCATCGTGGAGCATCCGCGAAGCCAAATTTGGCCATGACGAATGGACAAAGGCACGCAGTGGCAAAAGAACTAAAATTCTAATCGACACCACATAGGGTGTCTCCTCTCGCTCTCAGCGCATCAGCAGGTCCAGTCACCTTACATCAATTTGACATTTTGACAATGGCGCCTTTCAAACCCGAACGTCCTTTTGGAAATCGACGTGCTACGATAGAATGACGAAGCGGTAGTTTCAAACTTTCAGGAACGCATTCCAGTAGACCAAGGTCGGCCGCTTGAAAGCGGAGAGCCGTTAAAACTCATTTAGAGATAACGTCCAGTTCCGCCAAAACGGAGCTGCGCGCTTCATTTGCGCCAATGGCCTTAACCCCTTCCTTTCTACGCTTTTTGCTGCTCCGCAGCTTTAAACGATGGTCAGCTTTGTTGAAGTATTCAAGATCGCCTCACCTGCCGTATCCCGCATTCCTTGTATCTCGTACAAATTGTTTGCTTGGTGTCTACGGCAATTTTGGGAAAAGCTTCGTCAATTTGGCAAAATGGAAGAAGTTCGTTCCGTAAGGCTTTCAGGGAACATCTCTTTGGCCAACGGCCGCGACCCTAATTGAATTGGACAGCCGGACTTGTGCAACAATGTAGAGTTGTTTCAATCGAAACGGGATACTTCGGCGACGAAGCGTTATGTTGACAGTGGGTGCAAACAATGGGCGGCAATTCAATGACGGAAAAGTGGTGACCGCGCCGCCGGCATTCGCCGGAGCAACGCTTCATTAGCACTGATTCACGTTGAGCTGTTCAAGCAGCACGCGCATCTTCCGCATTATTAGCCATACTTCAGAAAGCTCAATCGAACAACGTGTACCTTGAATGCACGAATGCTTAAGCACTCGACCGATTGCGTCGTTCGGCACAGTGCACTCGCGCTTCGTTAGGGTGCTGTAATCACTTTACCAAAACGAACGGTTACTGCATTTCGCCAACTCGTCGTCGCAAAGAATGGGATTCTTAGAAAACACCGTTAGCGAATTCGTAGACGAGTTTCAACTGCGACTTCGCAGTTGAAACTCGTCTACGAATTTTGCGTATGAATGCGTATGCTGGCAAATGCTAGAGGAGGGAAGACCGGACCAGAGATTCGCCTTGCTTGGGTGTTCTTATCAGCGAACCTACAGCCGAACTAGGCGCCCCTTTTCGATGTTACGCGGCATGGCGAAGTTCACGCACGTCGCTTCGCGATGAGAAACATTTCTCCGCGTATGTCCATAAGTAAGCAGGTCTTGTTAGTGGAACGCGTCAGCGATTAATAAGAAACGAAGGGAACCGATCCATTGGGGTCGACTGCCTGATCGAGGCAAAAGTACGTAGACGCATGGTCAGTTGTAATTTATTTACGTCTTTGTTTCATCAAATTCCCCGTTATTCGTGTACAATCCTCCTTCGAACGGAGAAGGTGAAACATTGCCTCTATAAGTCATTCTGCCCACGTGACGTCACGCACATTTGTTATAAGTATTGCTCCTTCCATTCGAACGTCGTCAGTCTTTGTCAGCAAAATTAATACGACTGAACACCGTTTAATGTTTGCCGAAAAACTTCGGAGCTTTCGGGGTTTCTCGTACCCCGTCTTCAGCGATTAGTAATGCTCAACCCGTCTACATCAAGTGAACGAGTCCCGTCACAATTGGTTTTAAACAAATTCTTTAAACATTGAACAGTTTAGACGACGAATCTCTTGATGATTATCGCCGTTTTCTATTCCCTCCTTCTTTTTTCGAAATTTATGTGCTATGTATCCGTACTCCAAACATTACCCGTCCTAGGATAATCTTCTGTACGGATTGCTGTGTTGAGTGGTACCTCTTCGTGAGGGTCTTCTTGAGTTGTTCGGAGTGGAATTTTACAACACCCACGTCGATGGATGACATCAAGCCAAATTTTACTAACCTCCTTGTCCCTGTTAAAGGTGTTATTGTTTCGTATGAATAAAGCTTCTTTTATCTTCCTTCGTATGAAATTCGATTCCCTACAGATGGGTATAGAATGCAACGAACCAGTGCATTGAGATGCGTGCTTTACCACCGCCGAAGCTTTCAATGCTTGTTCCAATAACTGTTTTTGGATCGAGAATTTGTTTCTCGCCTCTTCCTTGAGTGTTCGAATTTCCAGTTAACCTAGATTTAGCATTGTTGTAACGGTTTATGCCAGCAAAGTGCTCCTTGAACCTGTGGATGACACTGTTCCCAGTTTCTCCTATATATATCCTCGATCATTTGATTGCATACAATATGCCTTGTGTTTCTTTTCCCGGGATGTTGACTTTGTCGTTTCGTAAAAGGGTTCTCAGATTCGGTGAACTCGTAAAGTAAACCTTGAAGCCTAGTACTTTTGCAAGTCGTTTGATTTTTTCACCAAGGTCTTGGTAGTAATGGGATGGTCAAAGTAACATCACCTTGATTCTTGACTTCGTTGTCCTGTTGTCGGGTTAACCGTTTTTTCACTACCGATGAAACGAATTTCTTAGGGTACCCATTTTTGTGTAGGGCATCTCTTATGTGCGTCAATTCCGAATCTAAGAATTCATTATCGCAAATGTTCGAAGCCCTGTCGACCATTCCGTTAAAAATTCCTCTGAATACCGAGCGAGGGTGGCGAGACGAAAGGTGCAGATATCTATCCGAGTGCATAGCTTTCCTGTAAACCGTCAACTTCACATGGTCTTTACGCCTTATCACCAGTGTGTCTAAGAAAGGAAGAGTTCCGTTCATTTCCCCTTTCATTGTAAAGATCAGTTATCCCGGGAATGAGCTATTGAAAAATGCCTGGAATTTTTCTCCTTTCCCTTGTTTTATGATCGTGAATATGTCATCCACATATCGTTTGAAAAATTTTTGGTTTGTTCATGAACGGAGCTGTTCCTTTCTTAGACACATTGGTGATAAGGAGTAAAGACCATGTAAAGTTGACAGTTTACAGGAAAGCTACGCACTCGGATAGATATCTGCATCTTTCGTCTCGCCACCCTCGCTCGGTATTCAGAGGAATTTTTAACGGAATGGTCTACAGGGCTTTGAACATTTGCGATAATGAATTCTTAGATTCGGAATTGACGCACATAAGAGATGCCCTACACAAAAATGGGTACCCTAAGAAATTCGTTTCATCGGTAGTGAAAAAACGGTTAACCCGACAACAGGACAACGAAGTCAAGAATCAAGGTGATGTTACTTTGACCATCCCATTACTACCAAGACCTTGGTGAAAAAATCAAACGACTTGCGAAAGTACTAGGCTTCAAGGTTTACTTTACGAGTTCACCGAATCTGAGAACCCTTTTACGAAACGACAAAGTCAACATCCCGGAAAAAGAAACACAAGGCATATTGTATGCAATCAAATGATCGAGGATATATATAGGAGAAACTGGGAACAGTGTCATCCATAGGTTCAAGGAGCACTTTGCTGGCATAAACCGTTACAACAATGGTAAATCTAGGTTAACTAGAAATACGAACACTCAAGGAATAGGAAAGAAACAGATTCTCGGTCCAAAAACAGTTATGGAACAAGCATTGAAAGCTTCGGCGGTGGTAGAGCACGCATCCCAATGCACTGGTTCGTTGCATTCTATACCCATCTGTAGGGAATCGAATTTCATACGAAGGAAGATAAAAGAAGCTTTATTCATACGAAACAATAACACCTTTAACAGGGACAAGGAGGTTAGTGAAATTTGGTTTGATATCATCCATCGACGTGGGTGTTGCAAAATTCCACACCGAACAACCCAAGAAGACCCTCACGAAGAGGTACCACTCAACACAGCAATCCGTACAGAAGATGATCCTGGGACGGATAATGTTTGGAGTACGGATACATAGCACATAAATTTCGAAAAAAAGGAGGGAATAGAAAACGGCGATAATCATCAAGAGATTCGTCGTCTAAACTGTTCAATGTTTAATGAATTTGTTTAAAGCCAATTGTGACGGGACTAGTTCACTTGATGTAGACGGGTTGAGCATTACTTATCGCTGAAGACGAAATACGAGAAACCCCGAAAGCGCCGAACTTTTTTGGCAAACATTAACTCGTATTAATTTTGCTGACATGTATTACTGCACCGTTACAAAACTTCCTATTTTCAGTCGTCATTCTTTGTTGGAAATATTTTATCGTGTTTGGAGTGGTACCGGCAGTCTAGCGTTAAATATTGATACCTGTGCTAATAGACATTCAAGGAGCTGAACCTTAATGACCCATTGATGAACCATTGGTGGTTCTTTGTGGCAAGTTAAGTTGTGCTGAACAGTTGTTTGGCCACTTCATTCTCCTCCTCCTCCTGCCATCAGCTACCAACAACCGGAGGGAAGGCTTATCGCTGGGACTGCTGCGCTGCTTAGTTACGCAACAATGCATGTGAAAAGCCTTTTGTAATTTTAATTTGAGTACTCAGTGTTGTGCACACGTAAAGACGCTGTAGTGAATAACATCAATTATTGCAGTGAATAATATTTATCCCAGTGAGGGATAATTAATGTTATTCGTCCGCCATGCAGGGCGACAAACATCCTGTTTATCGCCAATATATCTAGAGCAGGGCCGGGGGTCACGGATATATAAGGAGGGAGAGACGAGGAAATGTTGTCGTGGTGCCTGCGAGATTGAAGTTCGACTGGGTAAAGTGTTCAAGTCTGCAACTGTATCGTTTTGGGCGTTGCTACCGTCTAACGCACACTACAGACGCAAAAATGACGACCCTGAGTGATGTCCGCCAAGACGGATTTGAGAAGAGAGCGTTAAGTTTGAGTCCCGCTGAAATATTAATTGAAAATTTTGGAGTCGCGTTGAAAGTGCAAGTTGCCCTGACATAAACACTTTAGCAAGTGGCCGGTGGACAACTATGTCATTGCAAACAAAAGTTCGCAACAAGACTAGTGCAAGTAGATAAATTATGCAAGGGAGAAGGATGAGCTTTCAGATTTTTCCATAGGACCTCTTGGAGAGTTCGACCACACGATGCTTCCATAGCTTTCCGAGTCATTGCACCGGAAACAAGCTAAGTGACAGGCGTGCACATCACCAAAAGGAATTAGAAATCCGCTCCATAATTTATTAAGGGACATTGCATTCCGCTCAGATCTATCAAATGAAGCCAGCATGCAAAGTGACTTGTATTTAGCGATGAAACGAGGAAGGATAGCAATCGGTAGCATCAGGATCAGTTGGCCAGTTCATCGTGGGATCCAGTTTAAACTGCTCTTCCACGCTCAAACTTTTCCACATCAACTTAGGCAAAAGCCTACAGGAAAGGCAACGCAGGGACAAATGGTGGGTGCGCTACAAGTTGTCCGACATAATGAATCTAGAAACACGAAATACCAAATGCGACAACGCATCAGCATTTCATCAGTGCATTCGCGGAAGGCCTCAGTTCAAGCCTATTCATGGTTACCGCGGTAGTGAGTCATCCAAAGGAAAAGCATGGGAAGACGGTGTGGAAAAATTCCCCAAAGCCAGAAGCGACATTAGGGGCTCAGCCGAAGGAAGGCGAGCATACTTTGCCAATCAAAGCTTACTACGGTAGGTTACGGTTCAGTCATTTGGTTTTTCAGACAACGAAATTATGAGAGAACTTAGACGAACACATTGCGTTGAGTTTTTTTTGTTAAATCTTACTACCAACAAACAGCCACCACCTGCGCAGCTCTCCCTCACCATATTACACCTGTCGCCGGAAGTCAGCTTCTCTACGCTGGCCACGGGCAATGGTATAAACTGCTTTGCGGCTAATGATGTGCCAGCGGGTTTCCACGGGATACAACAGCTTGCTAACGGTCGTCTAGGACAAGTAAAGTCCATTAAAAATATATCAAGCACAAGTACCAACGGAGCATCCCAGTCGTTCACTATATATAATTGCCCAAAAGGGAAAAGGTTCCAAAAAGCGACAACGGTATAGGAAGAGACTTGACGATCGTGAACCACGATCCAACGAGAGAATACGCAACGTTCTTACAAGTTGACTTAATCGATATGATTTATTGGCACTTTGAAAATTGCTCATCCGCTCACTCAGGGAAATTGCAACGAAATTACTAGACTAAGTAAGACCCATGTAGCAGAAATTCACTGTTTGGCGATCTGCTGCACTATGAAATGTTCTCCAGAAACTAGATTCATTCTCGCAAGAAGGGAATGCATGCAAGAAGATATCAACGAGGTACAGATGCTGAAGGATAACTTCTAAATTCTTCAACAAAGACTAGCTTATATACGTGCGCAGTCCAATGCGAGTCATAATTTCGTCAGCAACCACGTCTAGCCAACGTGTAAGCCAGCGAGACGTATGCTGAATAGATAAGCAGTGCCGACCTGCAAAATTGAGAATTTTGTGTTACCCGAATTTTGCTCCTCTTACAAACTAGCGACGGAAAAGTAGGAGCGCATCAGCTGGCCGTGGTCCATTTCGGAACAGGCATATGTTGTCGGGATAGAGCAGCCACAGCACGGCTTCGTAATGTTAGAACAATGAGAGTGACGTTAGTTAAAATATTCACCTTCACAAATTTTACTTATTTCGGCGAATGGAACTTGGAGCAATAAAAGAGTGAACAAAACTGTTACCTGTAAAATAACTGTCCCGTAAGCGTGCATGCATAACATTCTTCTACAGACACACTTTGCATCCGTTGTGCGACTGTAGAAAAGCGGGCGCATTCGCTGTGAACGCCCGCTAGTGCTACCATACATTAAGATCGGTTGTTTGCAGAAGCAGTACGATTGGGCCCACATTGGCAGTCCGTAGCAGTTTGACGAAGCACCTATTCAATTACGACTGCTACGTCACATTTTATTGCACCGTCCGCGGTATCTGCAAATATTATAGTTATCAATTCACCATTGCGTACTTCTGAACGACTTCGTGGTTGTTACTCGTCCGGCAGAAAGTTAAACATGACTTGCAAGTATCGCTACGAAATTATCTCTAAAATTTTTTCACCATGCCGTTCGTAGCATTAGACTCCAACAACATAAGAGCATACTGCAGAACATCACTCTGGAAGTGTAGATTTGCACGCTCAACCAGCGGACGTTCCTTAGGATGTTGGAGTAAAAAAATTTTGCTTCCCTGCCAGTTCGGTCGGTCGACGCATCGCGACGTTCTACTGCTTTGAGGATTGACTGCAGCTTTTAAAATGAGATCTCTTCTACGACTCTACTTCCTGACTTTCAATTGTGCAGTCAAATGTTAAATCGTACACAATAATAGTGCGTTGAATCAAGGAGTGTACGCGTGCGTTGTAAAGGGAGGCTGTCACGGTCACATGTGATAAGTTCCAAATAGCGTCTAGTAGCAAACGGATTAAGCCCATATAATGAATTGTCTTACGACCGTGCTTACAATTTTCATTGATAAGGTTTCTTGCAGTGGGAAGCGCTATCATTTGCTCGAATTTTCAATTGTTTACTTAACGGTAAACAGAGCCTTCTTGATTGCTTGCACTTTATCTTCCATAGGGTAAACTCCTTCTGGAGAAATCTTGCGACCCACAAATACAACTTCCTTCGCTTCCAAAATGCACTTCTCGCTTTTCATATGTCGAAATTTGTAACGGGCCTTTCGATTTAAACAAATCGAGAATTCACGGAATTGTACGCGTTGGTAAATGCCACGTTAATGGAAAAAGATGCTTATTTCCAAAAATGAGAAAAAGGGTGGCGCGTGATGGTCGGGAAAGCGGAGCTTTCGGCCCAATGTAGGCCCGTCTTCACCGCTGTCTGTACTATTATTGGCCCTCCCCCAGGTTTGGCTTTCAGGGAGAACCCCCCCCCCACTCAGCCGAGCAACAGTGAAGCCCGTCAGAACAAATCTAGATCTCTCTAGGCTGATTCCATCGTGGCTGGCCGGATATGAGAGCTCTTCGCTTTTCAATCTTAATCCTGCCTCCTTTAGACGTCGTAATACGGTATAAACTCGCGCCCAATGCTCTTCTACAGAGGGACCGGTGATCAATATGTTGTCGAGAAGTATCTCAACTCCATTAATATCTTTCAGTAAGGAGACCATTAATTGCTGAACATTGCAGGTGCTGACTTCAATTCGGCAGGTAACCGGTTCACTTTATGGAGCCCACGAATGGTATTAACAGCAAGAATGGTAGATTTACCTTAGCCACGCCGCCAATACTAACGTACGCAGTACAGATGGACTCGAATGCAGCACTGTAATCGTTACAACTCTTGAATGGAAGAGTCGAGTTCCTTGGGTCACCCTTACAGATGAGCGGGGATGCCGCTAGGGTCGCTCCCCTCATAACGTAGTAAATGAATGTCCCAATGCGTCCAAACCAAACGCCAGCGGACACATTTGCAGATGTATCAGGTTCATGGCCAGTAAGACACTTCGCCCCAGTGTGATAGGGTTCCGTAGGACGGCACCACAGTCAGAATTTAGAGGGGCTATGACCTCTAATCCGGACACAAATCGGGCGGGGTCGCTGTGCAATAGACCTCGTGCGCCGGCAGTCACTAACCCAAGCTTTGCGCATTCGGCGGGCATACTTCGCATTCGAATCCGTAAGTTCTCGTTGATTTTTACGCTGATGGCTGGCCATTCAGCGGGGCGAAATGTGGGTAGGACATCGGGCAATCCCATCGCACAGAAGATGTCTTTTGTAGATGCCCAATGTCCTTCTTGGTGGAGAGGGTGGAGGTCCGTTACAGGAAGATCTGAAGGGAAAACAGCTTGCCATATGGGACATACGGCGATAATCTATTTGATGTAGTTCGATGGCATTCCCTGGCCTGTGTGATGATTAGAAATTTATCTTCCTTGCCACAATCATGCTTAGCAGTGCCTGCTGACGTTCACTGGTGACATGTCGCATTAGTGTTCGTAGCAACTCGACGGTAACGGGAATAAGGTCGTGGTCAACAACGAAGTCTGCGCTGAGCTGCGAAAACGTAGGCGCCTCGAATGAAACAAACCCAAGCCAACAAATCAACAAAACAGCATTGAAATAAAATTATTCGCGAATGTTAAACGCTTCCAATCTGACTCACACGCATCACCGTAGCCACAGCGCTGTAAAAGGCAAATAAATTCGTCAAGTCTTCCCTGTCGTCCTTCAGTGCTTGAAATGCGTCTGGGACGATCACCGTTTTGCAACCAGGGCAGAAATTGTCTGCACGGCGCAATGCTTCGATATTCTCGTCGCCAGTATTATGTCCGCATCGGTTAACAGTCTTTTACTCCAAGCACACACAAAACCCGCGAACAGGCTGCTACCGTACATGTCCGCAGGTACTTTACGTACACTACACAGCCCTGCTTCACCGCTATTATACGTACGAAATACGCAAAATATCATACGGATAATTTGCCACAATCATTAGGATGTGCAAGCTCGTAGACCGCTCCCTAGTATCTTTATCATGTCTGCTGATTGCCACGGTGAACCCGGTTTTTGAACACATTGCATAGTCCAGGACTAGAGCGTCACGAAAGCTCCGAACATACGTTACAGTTTTAGGGAATTAAATTATTATCAACGGTGCCAGTCGTACATTCATGTCATGTTACAGTTTTGCGTAATTTTACCAATAAATCAACCCACCCGCGACTGGTGAGGCTTCGGCGCTTTTGGTTTAGCTGCCTCTGCTACAGTAGCGTAGCCGTAGCGCCGGCGCTAACTGGTCCGTCAGAACAAAAAGTGATGCATGTAATGCATTGCCTTAAAAGACGCGCAAGAACGAGGGCAGCTCTCCTAAAAGACCTGGTTTCTTTTCTGGTAATTATAGAAACATCGTAACGTCTCCAAAACGCGGGTTCATAGTGGCAATCAGCCGACATGCCAACTGAACGCCCCGTTCCAACGCATCCCATCTTCAGCGTAACCTTATCATCAGAAGATACTGTAAACAGTCGTCCATTGCCAGGATTATTTAGAATGCAGGTTTTTACATTTGTTTGAAGCTTACATTGGCAGGGAGTTTCTATGGACGCTTTTGTCAGCACGGAAAGTGGTCTCTTGAAAGGTGCTTGGAAATTTAGCGTCCCTGTACTATTTGAGACGAATTTAAGGAATTCACTTTCGCACGTCAAGCAGTCACAACTGCAATGATATTGACGCGGCGCAGCGATCTCAACAAATCGTTCGTATGTGCTGGATGGACGAGGAGTTGTTGTGCGCAGTGGCAGACGGTTTCTTGTCCGCCTATGATATCCGCGGTTGTCGCCATCGGCGGTTGTTCTGTATTCCAAACGGTCAAGAGGGTTCGGTCAAAGGTTTAGCAACAATGGACAATGGGTGACTAGGGTGGCCGTTAAATAACATATGCTATCGTTGTAGTGTTTTGTAGGAAGGTAATCACCTGCGTCGAAACAGGTGAGCTATGCGTTTGGGACATTACGGGCGAACAGTGCGTAAGTGCAAGCCTTCCTTCACATGCCACTGGCCAGTTTCGCGTTGTAGCAGGCCATTAATGCGAATCCTAACATTAGCCGGATGCGACAGAGCCCAAAGAGGCAAGAAATGGTCGCTGCGGGTGGCAAGGAGAACGACTTGAAGTTGTGGGATTTGGAGTCCGGTGGGATTCCTGTTTTCACTGCTCGAAATGTTCGCTGCGATTATCTCGATCTTCGTGTACCCGTATGGATCCGTGACATTGCCTTTCTTGACGAGCACCTCATCTCTACTTGCACTGCCTACGGCCAGGTAAACTTCACTTTAGCGTTTCTTATTAAGGCAGTTTGCCCAGGTCCGTACCTACGACATACGTTCGGGCCGTAGAAGGCCGGTGATAGATTTCTCTTGGGATGATTGTACATCTTTCACAGTCATGGCTGCTCGTGGAAATAAGTAAGCAAGTTTTTTCTACTACCCGTTTACAATAAAACTTTTGTTTTAGTCAAGTTGTGGCTGGATGTACCCGTGCAAAACTTGGCCTTTTTGACATTCGTGGCAAAAGTGAGTGGCCAGTGATGCATGTACGCTTCGTCTTGCAGTTACTTGATTCTTGTAGAACATCTCGTACACGTTTTTAAAGGGCATGCTGGCGGCGTGACCGGAGTTATGTGCCATGCGAAGCATCCGTACGTTGTGTCGAGCTCCGTGGATCGCTTTGTCAGATTGTACAATATGGAAACGAAAGCATTACTGCATAAGGTAACAAACGATCCACCAGGTCACCATTCTCTAATGATTGCTTCGGTTTCATAGGTATATTGCAAATCTCGTCTGACGGACGTCATATTTGCTCAGAAGGAAACCTTTGAGACTTCTTACAAGCCTGAATCGTAATCATCTTGAAGGATTGGGCAGAGAGCCGTTGATAACAGTTGTGAAGTTGCAAGTTCGCTCAGAGAATGGTATCGCTCAGAGCGTGGAAAACAATGATACTTCTTGAATGTTTGAAACCTTTCCTTTCGTTAAAAGTGCACACAATGAAAGGTTCTTACCACCGGAGTGAAAGCCTCTAAACATTACAGTCAAATCGTTAAACCAAGCGAAGTGGATGGGTGAGAATGCTGCTCATTGTTGCAACAGCCGCGTGCACGCTTTGGGAGGTTTACTTAATCTTTATAAGTAGGATTTCTGATTGTTCAAAATAAATATCGTGTTAACATTACTGCTACCGTAACCTTAACGAAAACAAAAATGTACATCAACAGATATACAGCTGCACATAATTACGCTTTTCGAAATGCTAAACTGTACTTTTCAAATGCAGGCGGTTTGCCCAGCTTACTATTAATAAAATAATAAAAGCCGCAACTACTTTCGCATAGGCCTAGTACAGTTGAGGAAGGTTAGATATCCTTTGCCGGGCTACGTTGACGACTGAATGCGTAAGTTCCGAATGCTCCGCATGCATCCAAAACTTCGTTCAACGCGAACTTCTTCACATTACGCAGCCTAACATGTTCGCTACCAAGCATTCAACGTTTGAAAAGATTTAAACACTCGCAATTGCAACACAATCTGTTGAAGGCTGTGAATGCGTTGCTTAGCTTTACTGCTGACCGCAATGCTCAATTCCGAAATCCCTTTAAAATTAAAGAGCTGAAATTCGCGAAAATATGACGTCAAGGAACATTTGAACCTGCGCTTCAACGGAATTTTGAATCATAGTCTGTAATCAGTTCCAACTTCCATGCTTTGCTTCGGCATCTTCTAGTCAGGAGAGCGCTCGAAATTCAAACATTTGCGCTGCGCGCAGTTCGAACAAGAGTCTTGTTGCCGTACCATCGCTTAAGCAGTTCGACCGACGAAAACATCCAAGGCGCCCGTTGAGATGTGAACCAATTGTCGGACCCAGCTGCCGACCCGACCTCCAGCCTACCAGGAGACCCGGCAAGTTTTCATCTAGCTCGCCGATTTGTTTGTTTGGATATGCCGTTCAGTCATTACGTTTATTGCGGTCGAACGAACAGTGCGCCCTGGGGTGGGCAGCACCCAGCGACCCGATTTTTGAGGTACAGTTGCGTAAGCCACGCTCGCACTGGACCAATGGAGACGAAACAAGCTGACCTGGCATATTTTCGACTCTACTTAAACGGGCGCTGATCGCTTGTTGCTCATTCGGCCTTTGGATTCGTGATAATGTGCATGAATGTGAGCCTTTGGTTATTCTGTACTTGGAAATCACCGGGTTCACATTCAGCGACATTGTCATGAGCTCTCACGCACGTTGGCTCGACTGATGTTCGTCCGCCTGTCTTCGGGAACGTCCCAAACGTCTAGGGTACGTGCAGTATGTTGTTTGGATCCATATTGCACTAACTCTAGGCCGTTGGGACCTTCCCACAAGCAACATTACCGACAGTGCCGGCTGTTGCCCTTGTGCGATTGTTCAAATGCCAAATTGCACATCAGCTACAGCCTGCTTCGTCGGCGACGTGGTCGACTGGAGGAATGCGCTCGGCGCCGATGGGTGTGCGTTTAGTGCATGTTGAATTCGAATCATGACTAGATTCACACTCATCGGGGCTGAATGCGATCCCCCTTCCGAACGGTCTACTGCAACGAATGGGAACTGCGGTTATTCTGCTTAGAAGGAATCACCGGGTTCTCATTCAGCGTAGTCTCTCTGTTCCATCGGCGTTTAGGCTTTACCGAACTTGGTGTCGTCGGTAACAGAACTGTAGACGTTAAACCTGCGGTGAACCTGCGCTCCAAATGTCAGCGGTGCATAAGTGAAGTCTATGGCGCTGAGCTGTGGTAGGAAAGTGTATGTTATTCGACAACTGGTAATAAAAAACTGAACTTTATTGATGCATGGTCTGTTTATCGAGACAACTGTGGATCCGAAGCTGATTCCCGAGTTTGGTAGTTCGGCAAAGCAGGCCATAATTGAGTGGCTCGAGAAGCCGAATTGGTATACACGGTTCCGTGGAATCGATGGCATCACGACCGTCATAACCGCTGCGGCTGAGTGGTGATGCTTTTGCGGTGTATTTGCAGCTGTGTGCTGAAGATCTGTAGGAACCTAGAAAGATTAAAAGGACACCATGCAAGCTAACAATTTGGTGCCTAAAGAAGATTTTTCTAAGGTAACTGCACTTTCAAGATAAAGACATCAATCTTCCAGAAAAGATGCCGATACGCCGTAGCGGAAAAAGGAAGGCTGAGAACTCGCTACCCTCGCCATCCTGTAATCCGAGGATACGTGGTGAGACTTCGAGTGTTCCTGCTTGTACGGACGACGGAAATATACCGCCAGAGACGTCAAGGCATACCCCTCCAACTTAGCTGAGCTGAGACCAAAGTGTAGCCACCCTCGTCGGAATTGCGTCTGGCCCCTATTATGGTTCGGAAATCAGGGGTGAGTGTACAAGGTGTACCTGTGCTTCCAATGTTAGCGACGCGTAAATGGGTGCTGCCCAAATGGGGTGGAGATTTAAAGTCGCTTATCGCTCGATCGCTCGAATAAACTACAGAAACAGGACATCTACGAATGACTCACGTAGATCACTGAAGCTTCAATGGAAACTACAACCGTTTCGGTGTACGTTTGCTTTCCAGGAGCATACGATGACCACGGCAAAAATGGCTATGGTCAACCGAACAGCGCCAAATGATGCCCATCAGGTTTCCTGTGCCATGTAAGCGAACGTATTTAAGTTATTTACAAGTTTCACATAAGAAACGTCGCCCCTTCCCTTCCATCGCTGCTGAAGAATCTCCGACCTCCCCACTTAAGGAGCATAAAATTTACGCGTAGATTAGCGTTAGCAATTAGCAGTGAACGATGCCCGACAAGGTTGAGACAAAAACAGAACAGTGTTGCCTCGCTTAAGCTTCTCTACCTATATTAGGGCCATAGGAACATGGCAACATCCTTATTTGCCGAAGTTCAGTGTCGGCAACAACCCGTAAACAAAGACAACGCTACGTCATCTGTTGTTTTATATAGATTGCAGATACCTGCATGCAGTTGCTTACGACTGTGGGATTACTGTAGAAGCCGGAGTAACCGGCAATGAGACCCATTTAATCCGTTTGTCAACGCGCGATGGACTCTCCAAACGTTTGCGCGAACTGCTGGCAGCGCGCTGGAGAGCAAAGCTAAATTCAAACCCCCGAACTGCGTTCTTCAACGTCGCCAGGCAACTCTACCACGACTGAGTCTACCATTGGTACGGGTACCGAAGCTAGCAGGTAACGGTGAATATACTTAGAGCATTGGATGCGTTGTTGCCGAAGTGAGGCTGATTGCTGTGGCGTGTTTAGTTTCGGGGACGTAATATTAGATGATGTTTTTAATTTCTATTGTTTGCTTTATATGGTACTCTTATGTCCTGTTGTCCTGTTCAGTGAATAGCGTAACAACGTACGTTATCTCCGCAGCGATTGACAGAACAGTAAGAATCTTGAGGTCTCAACGAAAGGACATAAGTAGAAAATACCTGAACTCCTTACTGAAAGTTAGAGCTTTTCTATGCGTGGTAAATGTTTACACATGGCACAGTAAAACTGCGTAAGGGCTGTCACTGCTGCAATTCGTTATAGTCTAAATCAGTGATTCTCAAGGGGGCGATAGCGTCCCCCGGGGGGAGCTGGGAGATTTTTGGGGGGCGGTGGGAGCCAGGGGGCAGTACAGGGGGGCGTTGGAAGATTTTGGAAGAGTTTTAGGGGGCGGTAGAAGCTTCAAGGGGCGCTGTAGATACGGAGAAGCTTTTTTCGACGCTCAGCGTATCATTGGTGCAGTGTTCAGTGAGGTCAATAAACGAAAAAAGTGGAAGGCGCTCAGTGATG
This sequence comes from Trichuris muris, assembly GCA_000612645.2. Lineage (NCBI taxonomy): Eukaryota > Metazoa > Nematoda > Enoplea > Trichinellida > Trichuridae > Trichuris > Trichuris muris. Next base: position 11,785,617 of record CBXJ02000086.1, read on the forward strand.
ATTCATCGTCTGATGAAATGTGATCACTGATGATTCATCGTCCCATGCAGTCTGAGCGACGTCACTACAGCGTGGACCATCGACGCGAATGTAACGGCTCACGCACAGTACGGGGGGGGGGCACTGGCGCGTCCAGGGGGGGCGCTGGCACGAAGAACGTTGAGAATCACTGGTCCAGATCGTTGTTAAGGTAGAGAGTGATTTGGCACCGGGAACAAAAGCAAAGTAGCGTAAACAATCAGTCCTTTTAATTCGGAATGTCTCTGCTCCCCTGAATTCAGTATTCATACTTGCCGCTGGTTACCTGAAATCGCAGTTCTATGTCCCGCGCTTATGCTGTCACTTCCATGAATATAAGTAAATGAACATTGCTTGAATAAGTCTTTTATCTTTGACGGGGTGGAAGCATATTTGCAAACAAATTCGAACACGGTATAACCCCGTTTGATCAGAACCTTTATTTCTACACGTAGGGCTTTCGGGTACTGCTCCCGTACCCGTCATCAATACAAAACACAAACTATGTCGACTGCCCAGCCAGCGAACGGTTCAGCGAGCTCCTCTGCTAGACCATCCGGGCTGGCGACATCAGCTATCAGGTCTAAGCCTTGACCCGTCAGACAGACGCTTGACGGGTCAAGGGTTAGATCTGATGGCTGATGTCGCCAGTCCGGATGGTTTAGCAGTGGAGCTTGCTGAACCGTTCGCTGGCTGGGCAGTCGACATAGTTTGTGTGTTGTACTGATGACGGGTACGGGAGCAGTACCCGAAAGCCCTACGTGTAGAAATAAAGGTTCTGATCAAACGGGGTTATACCGCGTTCGAATTTGCCTGCAAAGAGTGTTTGAATGGTTTATTTTGGTTAAATATTAGTAAATTATAATATTTAATTCGTATGCTATGCTCACGATAATGGCGTGAACATAGCGTACGAAAAGATGCGTTGTGTTGTTACTGCTGCCATGTCGGCATATCACTTCATTGAGTATTGTTCGATTGACCAATTTGCGAGCGCATCGGACTCTTAACCGGGAGATAAAGTGCACAGTCAGGTTGATCATAGGGAAAGTAGATCATTCGGGCGCGAAATATCCCGGTGATCCCTTGCTCGGTTGTCCCTGACCTGTTATGGCGTTCTGCGATGCGACACTTTGTTGACTCGTTCCACACATTCTTTCCAGATTTGCTCAAACGGTTTTGTTCGCCTAAGCGTTCGGCTCAGCGAGTCCACCGCAGTGGGTTCCTTCGTGCTTTCGCATACTTTAACGGTGTGTTTTAGTTTACAAGATTCTTGGCACGGCAGTGGAACCCGTTATGCCGTGCCAAGAAGAATTTTCTAAACTAAAAACAACAACCCGTTATGAAACATTTTGTTTTCAACTTTAACGGTGTCTATTTCCCTTCTTTGCGTTTGGTTGAGCACAGATGGGGGCGAACCTGCCGCCTCCCTACTGCCAATGGCTCAAAGCTGAACGATCCATGCAGCATCGTTCAGCTTTGAGACTAACTGCATGAACTTCGCGATGTGCCTTTAGATCTGCGCGCAAACGTTCGATGCCGGCCAGCGTTGATTTACTCATTGCCGAGTATTGCTTTTGCTTTCATTCAAATCAGTGACCAATCGGTTCACTTCGCCCGCTTCACTCAAGCTGAGCACTTTCCGCAGAGTCGATTCGTTGTTCAACTTATCTGCTCTATTGGTTCCATTGAAGGGAAAGTTCTCCAACGTATCATTATGCTCTGAAAACTTTGGAGCCCATATTTTTGGAGGCAAAATGTTCCACTTTTCTTCGTTCGTGCGTATGCACATTGGGACAGTATACACTTGACTGTATGGGTTCGGCTTTCCAACGTTTCTGGTGACATCATTCAGCCGTCCTTCTTTCACGTAACTTAATTTTACAACTTCCCGTCTACGTTTCTCGTATGTCTGATGCGTCCGATTAATTTCGTTTGCTTTTTTGGCACACGTGGTCACTTTTGCGTTCAGCTGCATTGCTATTTGATTACGAATGAATTCGAAGCGGCTGCTGCAAAAAATTTCCTCTTGTTCACTTTTCAGTTTTGCGTTTTCCTCAGACGTCCAATCTTCTCTTAACTTGCCTGTGCCATTCCCGAAGGGATCCTCGTCTTTCGTTCGTTTGAGAATTCCAATTTTATCGCGACCAGTTGCGACGGATTTGCAATTTCTTTCATTACCCATTGTATTGACGCTGCCTCGATTTTGCGGAGCCGATTCGTCTTTCAGTTGACGTGCCGCATCGGAAGGAAAATTCTCCAATACGTTGTTGATCATTTCAATACTTTCGATTCCGTCCTTTGAACACTTTGTGGCTTGTAATTTGTTTTCCTTTAATGAGTTGTGCTCATTTTGTGTTTGTATTAGTTTCCAGTGCTGCTGCAATCGCTTATCCATCCTTTGCTTGTACAGTTGCTCGACCACTATGGCTGCCTGCAAGGCATTCGTGCATTCACAATTTTTCTTAGCCTTTTTGTCACTTTGTTCATCGTTTGTCCTCTAAGAAACGGTCAGCTGTGAGTTGCGCTTAGTATCAATCTTTCGTTACCTTCTCAGTTGGTATGTTTTTCGGTCGACAGTTTGTGACCACTTCGTTTGCATTCTCCCATTTCTAAGTACACAGAAAGTTACGAGAGAAACAGTGGCAAAAGGTGTCTTGCGCTGGCAAACGTACTCGAATGTTTTCTTTTCTTATTTCCTTTTTCCTCATAATGTCGTTTGTACAGACCTTTCTTTTATCTTTTAATTTTTTCTTCTGTGTGCAACTTCTCTCCAAGTAGTGGTCGTGCTTTCGCGTTGCACGCTTGTGAAAGCGTATGTTCAAGACCCTGATGCGGCCTATTCCGCATCGGATTTTCACACCGCCCGGAATGCACTTGCTGATCAACTTTGTGATTCCAAACGGAACGCGCTTGCCCATCACGCCGAATAACGAATGACCGAATGCTGTTTGCACTATGGTAGTCGTATGATCTCGAAGTTTAAAGTGAAAACGTCAGCTTTAAATGAATGCAGGTTTGAGTATATACGCTGATGACGAGAACGAGAGGAGTTCTCGAAAGCTCCGTTTAATGGTTACGATATTATTCGGTCACGGGTTGTTTCTTGCCGTGTTTCATTCCTCAATAAAATGCAGGTTTGATGTTTAAATCACTTTTAGCTGGTTAAACGCATAGCCTTTTTACCTATTCGGAGGCAAAACACGGCAATCACCCGCGACCGCAAAAAAAATTCTTTACTAACGAAGCTTTCTAAAACCGCTCACGTTTTCGTCTTCAGCGTTATGGAATACATCAACTGTATCAGTCCTAGGTTGCGAAAATGTTTTAAACAGTGAAAGAAGTTTAAGAATCCGTTGCGTTGTTTAAAATCTAATGGAATTGGATGTCCCAGGAATGTCGCAAAGACAGCATTTGGTTTTGGTCACCAATGTAGACCAAATATCACTAACTACAATCCCTCCGTCTCTATTTATACAGGGGTTGTGTCTAATGAATAATGCTTGTTTTATTAGTATATTTTTTGTCTGGAAATCGGTTTCCTTTCCAATTTTGCAAATTTTCAAAGTCTCGTCCGGTTGTGGACCTGTGGATATGTGTTCTACCACAGCTGATCCATTGATACATTTCTCCGTGACTTTTTTGGGGTCCTTCGTCTGTGGACGTCCATGTCCTATCGTTTCTTCCCCTCTGTTCCTTTCAGCATTTCTGTAACGTGTTATTCCTCCCAGGTGTTGACGAAATCTATGTTGTAAATCATTTCCTCTCTCACCAATGTACCGTGCACCGCATCCACATATGATCTGGTAAATTACGCCTGGTTCAACTTCTGGTGGTTTTAACACTGTCCGTCCTTAGAATTAATCTTAGATTTATGTGGCTTTTTAACACCACCAACACCAATTCTTTTCATGAGCCTTTTTATTTTTTCTCCTAACCCCGGGTAATACGGAATTACCAACTTCGTCAAAGTGTCCATTTCTTTCCTCCTTGTTGTTCTCTGTTCTTTCCATTTTTTATTCGCTCATTAATGTAGTGTTCTATCAGTTTTCTTGGGAACTCATTGTAAACCAAAGTTATCTTGATGTAATCAAACTCTTCCCATAGGTATTCCGTACTACATACATTCAAAGCTCTATCCACCATTTCCGTTATAATCCCACTCCTTACATTCAGGAAGTGGTTGAAGAAAAAATTCAAATATTTCCCTGAATTGGTTGGTTTTCTGTAAACTTTGGTTCTTAACCAAGTCCCTTTCTTAATCACAATTACATCTAAGAAAGGTAGTTGGCCTTTCTCTTCATTTTCATGTGTGAATTCTAAATTGTTCGGGAAAACGCTATTTAGGTTTTTTAACAGCTCTATCTCTTTCCCTTTTTTCATTATGGCAAATATATCATCTACCTATCTCTTGAAAATCTTTACATGGTGGTCCCATAATCCCCTCGGGAAAGCTTTCTTCTCAAAGTCTTCCATGAAAATTTCAGCGACTACCGGGGACAAAGGGCTCCCCATTGGTGACTCTTTTCCTTAGTTATGTCAACCATAACTGAGAGAGTTTCGATTAGAGATTTTCGTGTATTTTCAGTCGCTAAGGCTGTGTAGGTTCCAGTTCCTAAGAGATTTCGACCTTTTCATTGTACGTATCTCTGTTCATCACTTCCATAATGTTACCTTTATCAGCTTTTGTAATAATAATGGATTCATCCCTTTTCAAGGTTTTGATGATGTTCAATTCAGGTGGAGAAATTTCTTTGTGGTGACATTCTTAGTTTCAACAAGCAATTTGCAAATTCGCATCTGATACGATTAGTTCTTATCGGTTCTTCCCCTCTAATTCTCAATTCAACCATACTTATTAAGTCCAAATAACTCTTGTCGGCGTCGGTACGAAGTTCAACCCCTTTGATAGAACTTCTTTCTCAGTAATTCACAAAGGTCTGGAGCTTAGGTTAACCATTGCTTTATCCATATTCGAGCTTCGTTCAAAAGCGTCGAAGACCTCGTCGACTGTTTACAAATTCCCACGATTTTGAGCAAATTAATCTGTTGAGTTTCTCTTTCATCCTGTTTTTTTTTCTGATCAAAAGATTTTGGAATAAGAGAGCATAACGATTTCTTGGAATTCCATCGCCAACTCATTTCCAATCTTTTCGCTCAACATTCTCTTTTGTTTGACTAATGATAAGCTTAAACATGCTACCGCTTTTCTATGTTCTTTAATTGTGTTCCTTAATAGGGCAAATCCAGCAAGCCTCTGGGTTGTCTCGGTTTTCTTGTTCCCTGCTAATCACGTTGTCAAGAGAAAAGAGGTTGGAAGGGTACCAAAATTACGACAATCGTTGAGGAAACCTGTCTTGATCTTCACTCTTTCCAATCTGATATACATTTTGTCAAGCACTCGCGCGGAGAGGCGTGGCGACTCGCCTCTCCAACAGCAGCAAATATGGAAAATTCGAGTAATGACATAGGATCGTCTTTTGCAGTTGTCGGAGAGGAGGCAGTACAATCTGGATCGATTCTAGCGCCAAACCAAACTTTGACTGAAGATTTAACTAACGTTCGCCTAAATTTGCCAAATCAAATGCACGAAACCAATGGTTTGGGCCCACACGCGCTCCTGACCCCATCATTGGTGGGACGTCTCTGGATATTGGTTTAGCCTGGCACAACCTGGGCCATCATCGGCAGGTTGGCACTCGGGTGATGTCAGCAGTAATGATGGCTACGGAAATCGTAGCCAGAAGGTTCTGGCCCAAGGCGTTGCCCACCAAATTTAAGAACGACAGACTCAGTTGTGACGACAACCTGTGCAATGCTAGCTTCTCGGCTCTGATGGCCGAAATGAAGTTGCAGTTTCCCGGCGTGCAGATTACCCTACCAGAGCCCGTGCAACCCAAGAGGAGCAAGAATGTGATAGTTCATCATACAGATGTCAGCAAATTGGCCGACCCTGAAGAGTGGGTTGCAGCGTGGATAGGACCTGATCCTACGTACCAACGGTATTATTCCCATATGATACTGAGGAAGGCTCGGAAACCACTTTAATCTTCTGGACGCCACAATTGCCGGGTGACAAACAGCCTCCTTACGTCGTTGAACTGACAGATGCGTTCCCACTGACAGACGAGCACTCGTCCACGGTGCTTGTACCATTTGTGGTGGTCGTCAGTTGTAATTACTATCACCACTTTGACGTTGTCCCGTGTTCCAGCTGGGATAACGCCTATGACTACTGTGTGACTGTCGATGCCAAGTACACATTACATACCGGCAACGACGCTGCCCAAGGCTGGGTTTGGGCTAAGCACGTGACCGCCGTGGTGGAAAGATGGTGGGCGTTTGACGTCGCAGACAGCGGTACGATGCCCGAGCCCAAATCTTGCGGCAGATGGTAGACTGCGACGGAATAATACGCTAATAAGATAGCCCGAAGCTGCGGATGCCATGGTATCTTCTTCTCATACGAGGAGAGGCTAAGGAGTAACGCTGATGCTACATCAGCATTCAGCGGACTGTGGCTGCTGCGCAGCTCACCGCGCATGAGAAGTTGGAGTGCGGAATGAAAATTTGATGAACGGGCGTTGTCGCTAGTAGGGAAGGAGGAACAACATAACGAGGCTGTTAATATATTATTGGATGGTGATGTGCCTCGTTGGAACACCTACGGATATGCGGTGAGCACTGGAAGCTACATGTGGCGGGTAGCAGCATTGCTTGAGCTATTCGTGGCTGATGGCGCTCCCGTTGACTTCTTTGATGCCAATCGGATGGTGCTAACTGTGCGTGGTACAGCCACAATGGCTGGTGCCGTCTGGGATGCCTATCTGGGTAGCCGCGGGATCAACGCTTCGTTGGCTGATTGTCTTTTCCGAGTTGCCAGTCCCGCGGACACCGAACTGGAACAACTACTGGCCGTTAAATCAGGCCACATCGCGGGGTGGTACCGGAACGGAGCTGAGTGGCGTCGACGTCGTGAGACGAGTACATCAGTACTGCTCCTGATGAATGATCCCATCACTCCATGGTTTGGACATTTACCCGGCGTTGACCCCACACTACGAAGAGAAGATGGTCCTGACCAAATTTGGATTGGTGGTCTGATGAAGGTTGTTGGTCAGACAAGTTCGAGGTATTTGGCATCGCTGATGGCGTCAACATCGCAGGGATAGTAATGACTGATGCCACGTGCTTCTTGGCTGAAGACCAACTGGGTGAATCGCTTAGCGCGAAGGACAAGGTGCAGCGCTGCCAGATTTTCAGGTTTATGAGCGACAGCCGTGGTGCCTGGGTTGAGGCTGTGGCGTTTGGAGGACCATGGCAGTTTTACGACCGCTGTGCTAACCGGCCGGACACTACAATACGGCTCGACGAGTAGGCCTACAGTAGGACACTGGGTTACGACATCGGGTGGTTCACGGGACAGCTTCGAAAGCTATCTCGACGATCCATTCCTCAGGGCCACTTCAAGGGGGGGGGGCTCCTCGGGTGCAGATAGCTGGACAAACGCTGCGGTCCAAATGGGCGTGGGCCTACAGTACCATCGCTCAATATGGTAGCGTGAGCCGATGGTACCGGGTGGTTGGAAAGGCAGCCCACCCGGCCTGACGTAACGTCGTAGCCCTGAAAGAGGAAGCGGGGAAAACTAAGCTCATTATCAGTACGCCTCTGGATAGTTATTTACAGCAGTCGTGGTTGCTAGCTCAGTTCGGTAACCCACCCATTGACGCCACATTCGCTCGTTTCGACATGGACAGGCTGAACTGGGTGTGGTATGGGGGCAATTGACGCCAGTAAGTTCGACCACAACGTTCCACTGTGGTTGATCGAAGAAATATTAGTCGCCATCAAAGATCATGCCCTTGGTTGGACAAGTGACGTCGTTGACAGTAAGCTAGCATACTTGATAGACACGTATGTTGAGGTGTATGATACAGCATTGAGGGTGGAAAAAGGGTTGTTATCTGGCTGGAGAATGACCACCTTCATTGGGAGCCTAGTTTCCGAGTTGGTTGCTGCACGGTGTAAGGAACTTGCCAGTCGAGAGGACCTGCAGCATGTTAAAAATCTCGTGGCGGATTTTTGGCAAATGAATTCCCTAATCGCGACGCTTCTGCTCGCGAGCGCGCTACGCAGCGCGTTGGGGTCTATGCCCCCGGAAGACTTAGCCCTCAACGGCACCTATAACGTGAGGTCAGACGTTTGGGAGGACCAGCTGGACCGTCCAGACCTGCGCGTGCGTTACCCCTTTGACGTCTACGTCTCGGGTTTTTACGGGAACATCCCCGTGCGATTCGCAGTCAACCTGCGGCTCAATTACACGATTACTTCCTTCATGAGGAAGAAGTACTATGACGCGGGCCCACTGTTCCGTGAATGGCTAAGATACATTACTGTTCGGGAACCACCCTTGCCATTCAAAGGTCATACTTGACGCTTGCCGGAGGATTGGTGTGCGTATAAACACCGGTAAGTGCCTGTTTGGCAAGGTCGGTGAATTCTTGAAAAAGATATACGCCCCAGATGCAATTACGTCTTACCCCGGCAGGTCGTTGAGGGCGATCTTCTTTGCTAACCCTTGGCTGGAGACCAGGCAGTGGAATGACGCTCAACAGATCTCCCCATGTGTAGCACTCGCTCTATGCCGTCAGTGTAGCACGCATGCAGCCCCGTACATCTAAGGGCATCACAGACCTGTTATTGCTGTTTCTCGTGTGACTTACGAAAGTGTCGCTGGTTCCACTAAGAAGTGGCTGCCGGCGCTACTGCTCCAAAGAGCGCGCAGTGGTTGCTACGACGAGTGCACAACCATCCACGGCCATTCAGGAGACATGAGCACCGCCGCTAGTTAGTAGGCCTGAGTCTCGTTCGTTATCGGAATTAGCCAGACAAATCGCTCCACCAACTAAGAACGGCCATGCAACTATTGTGACATACTATGAATTTTTCATAAGCTTTTTTACGTGTTGCGTTTTTGGTACGACCTCTGCCGTCCAATTTGAATAAAACTGCAGTTGCGTTTAAGTCGAGTGACATGTGCGGCATAAATTAACAATAATTCGTAATCGAACACGGCTAAGCCACCAGTCTGCGCAAACATGCTTTCAGTTAGTACGATCATAAGTATTAGTAGCGATTGTCATATTCAGTATTATCAATGGTTCATTTAAACCGTTAACGTTATCTTACATGATTTGCCCCTCCCCCCTTTCCCAAACAGCTCTCCGTCACGCGAATGCAGTTTAGCTTGTCCGATTCGAAAACGTACATAGGGAGGCTTCGTCGGATTGCACAGCTTCTTGAGGTAAGACTCAAGAAACGGTAAAAGGGAAACAAAGGCGATAAGTCCAAAATGGTTACTCATATTTCTGTTTGCTTTTTCCACCAATTCAATGTGTTTTAATCTCAAAATTAATGCCAGTTGTGCTGCCATTTGACCCTTAGCAAAGCACAATGGTAATTGATCACACTGAACATCGTTGTCATTGAATGACAACAGTGTCATTCATACATGTATGAATGACAGACTATTGGTCGTCTGCGCACCCGCATGCCAAATGAGCGACTGGAATGTCTTTTGTTCACCTCTCTTTGGTAAGGCTATGAAATGAACGCCTTCTGTTGTCTTGCAACGCAGGGAGTCGACTTGTACACTTTGCAATGGTATAACCCATTCATTAACGAGAATTGAAACGTCGTATCGCGCGTCTACTTGCAGAATGAGTAATTTGCTTTGCATTCGCATAACTGCCAATTAGCGAGAGCAGATTTACAATTCGTCATTTTGAATGATGGACGAAAAATCCTTAATGTTAAATTTCGGTACATTCAATTTTCTACCAACAGTGACAATAGCAGTGTCGTAAGTTGGCTAGTGATATCCCTTGTCAAATATCGGGATTTAGCTTTTGCCACTTTACTTCTAATAATATGCACTGACTCCACGCGCATCACGACCACTACTAGAGCGAGAAAAAGAATGTTGTACACATATTCATCTTACGTTGGCGTCAAGTTGTTCAAGCGCCGTTGACCGCGCTGCCGAACTGGGCCTTTTGGCTTTAGAAACTTTGATGACTCTGTTTGCAAGGTCGGAGTCAAAAGGCCGCGAAAAAACTGTTCATCAATAGTTTCCTTACTATCAACTTCCACCTAAACAATGAATGCAGTTGCTAGTCGTTTTTTAAAAAAGATAGTCCAACCCACCTTGCGATGAATATTTATGCCAATGACACGTTCAACTGTTTCCAAGAATGGGCCTTTGCACGTGCTGTACAACATACGCTCTTTTATAGAGCTGCCTTCGTCTGGCAGGGTGTAAAAAAATACAACTAAAACCATTGGCGAAGTGTTAGTCGCGTCTTTTCGCAATGCGTAGAAATGGTAACGCGGACAGTTCTTCGGTATGTATGCTTTCACTTGGTCGCATGGAACCTGGGCAGCTTCTTCAAGTTTCACGGTTTCATTTAGAATGTCAACTGACTGCAAAAATTCGGCTTCACTTAAACAACAAAATGGTCAAACATCAAAAAACGTACCAATTGAACGTAATTGATACTGTCATCTCTAAATTGCGCAAGCGCATCTAAGGCATCCCGGTCGATTGGGAAACGAACGCCTCTACTGATAGCATTATCAAAAGGAGCACGCAACGTCGATGATTGATGATGATTAATTTGGGCAGTGCTTAATTCGTTCCCCATATCAATGGAAGGGTCAACGACGTTTTGACTAGATTTTTCCTGCAGCAACTTCTCAACCGTACCAAACCGGACATCTTCCTGCAAAATTGACACTCGTAATAATAATTGGCAGCTCACTGAACCTTTCATGAATAATACCGGTTTTGTAATGTGGAAGTCGTGTCTTATGGAACCGGGACCAAACTCCTGTTTTAGCGTTGCCTTCGTCGATGCATACAGCATTCTTTCGCGAACCTGATACGACTTACTGTTACTGTGTTGTAAAAACGTTTTTCGACCTACTGGGGCACCGTCGGGGACGAAGGATAAGAGCATCCATTCATATCCCACAGCGCAAGCAGTGTCCAAACGAAACAGAAGATAACAAGGCTGGCCGTCTACCAATGAGGAGTGCAAACACTGCTTTCCATCTTCTGCCCACGTTGATTTGGAAGGATAGCAGCTCTCTTCCGTAAGTTGCTCTGTCATAGAAGAAACGGTTAATGCGCGCGCGCTGATAGAACGTGACAAATCATTGACAACGGTGCGTACCATGTTTAATGATGACCTTGAGCAAACGAACACTACCGTTCTTGCATTTGCTGAACGCGTGAATCAGTTCCGCGGAGGCTAAAAGAAGTATATTTGAAATTATTACTAATACGCAAGGGCTGTGGGACCGGCAAACGCGCTTCAGCGTAAGCAAACAATCTGATGTTGTCCTTTGGCGATAAGACCACGTAACTCCTTGCTTACCTCGTATTCCGCTTTGATGTGACATCGCCGCAAGCCGGCTACACTAACAGTGCTACCTGTGCAGACGGGCTATACAGTAGTAAAGATGAGTAGGTTATTTGGCAAAGTGCGCAACAATAAACGCTCATGCGGATGTACAAACGCGTTTAGCAGGTGCAGAGCTTTCTGACAGCGTGTATGGTCATATATTCTTTACCTCCTAGCCACTGAACAATCAAAAGAGGCGAAATTTCAAAAGGCAACGGAAAGACGAAACGCAAACGCCTAAAAGGAGGAGGAAAAAGAATCGGTCGGTTCTGGCTCGTCTGCGTTGAGCAGAAGACGAATCTGGTGCAAGCCCGTGGAAAGAAATTCGCGAATGGTGCAAATTTCAAGCATAGTCAGATTGTTGACTGCCGCGTGGGCGCTGTCACTTAGCAAAAATTCTTCCATGCTCAACTTAAGCTTTGCCATCCGCAGGTCCTTGATATCGAGCAGGAGCGTTTTCAGTTGGTCGTTATTGACGGCGTCCAAAACGCACAAATTCAGGAGGCGCGTGCTGACCTCGAAGAAGTGCTCGTTTGGCAGTTGAGTAAAGAGCGGCGAAGAACGCTCATTCTCGCGTATCTCCTCCAAATGCTCGATGGACATCCACTCGGGCAGAACGATACCGCAGTTGCGACGCTGCTTGAGCATTGCGGCCAGCCATAGCGGTACGCGAACGGCGACGCCGGGTTCGAACGGACCAAAATTACCTGTACACATGCGGAGTACGTCTGCCCGAAAGTTGGGAACAATTTCCACTAGCTGCTTCTCGGCTATGAACATGCAATCTTGGTGGTTCATCAACAATTTTGAACTGTCGCACCGAACAATGTTCGATCGTCAGGTACATTGCGTTGCAGTAAAATTCACTTGAGCAAAATTTGTCCGTTCGCCATCGCGAAGGTATGTGCATCAAGTGCACAGCATGAAACAGCTTGATCATTACGCAAACGGATTGTGCAAACAATTCAATTTGCGCGACAGACGAACCTTACATTATAGTTCACGCATTAGTTTATGGGATGGCGGGGGGAATTTGGAAACTTCGCATTAATCCGAGCGCCTGAACTTCAAATTTTATTTACATCGACATAGAGCGTTTGAGTAGTCAAATTCTAAACTCGTGATCGTCATTGCTTGTGAACTTGCAGCAAAAGCGATTCATAGTTGCCTGAAGTGCGTGCATAAGCAAATCTGCACTTTGCTGTTTGGACTTTTGAAAGCAATGTGCCGTCTTTCTGGCGCTTCTGTAACTTCGCTGTCACCTGCCGCTACATTTTCTAACAATGATGCATGCACCTCCCGCATACTTCTCCGATACAAAGCACAGCGCTGAATTCAATGTTCGCAATTAACATTCGATTCACCATGGTGCGTGGCAGAAGTCGTACTCGTTGTAAAATGCATCGCGGCTGAAATGTAGCTGTCGAATTGCAAAATACCAACATTTGTATAATAACCTGCGTTCGAGTTAAGCTTTGCAGGAAGACAGTACGACCATTTCAATATGTCTCGCAGATCGCGCTCGGACGGTAAGGTAGCCTTGGCGGCGAAGATCAATCAGTCCATTGAATCCCTGAACGCGGCATTCAAGCAGACGGTCAAGGGTTCCCATTCTTCGGAGGTAGCTTTGCGTTGCCCTTTCTCGTGCTGCTTAGAAAGGCCTTTTCAGATTCTCGGCGCTGCAATTCGCACTTTCGTCCAACAGGAGAGCGTCATCCAGAATTCGCAGCGCGTTCGTTTGCCCCAACATTTCTTGCTAAAGCCCAATTCGCATTGGCTGTGCTTTCAGAATTTAAACCAGCTGGCTTGCTCGGCTACGAAACTGTTAGCAGTGTATCTTCCTTTGTGCGCTTTTCTCCGGCATATGTTTCAACGTTTGTTCTGATTTCAGTGCGCAAGAAACGGCCGAGAGGTGTGCACCGTACGTTGATGGCGTTGTGCAACGCTAATTTGGGTATTTCGATAGCACTCGTTACTTGGACTTGGCAGCGGCGCAGTTGCGACAGTTGAACGAGGTGAACTTCTGGTGCGCCAAGTCCGATGGGAAAGAGAAACCGGAAGGCGAAGAGGAACGATGACGCGTCGGACGAAAGCAAGATCGTTTCTACAAAGGAACCTGCTTATCACCGAGTCAACTTTCTCGCCCAAGCTGCAGCGATGCTTCTGCTAAGTGGTAAAGACGCGGATGCAAGCGTTGTCGCCCAACATTACGCCAGAACAATGACTTTAATAAGGCAGAAGGCGCAGGTGAAACTTCATCCCAATTTGAAGCGAATCACTTGTACGCGGTGCAATAGCATGCTCTTTTTTGGCACTGGTACTCGTTTGAGAATTAGAAGGCATGGAAATTGCTCTATGTGCGTAACCTGCAAGAGGTGCGGTGCCATAAAGCGATTTCGGTGCGGTCGTGAGCACCTTTTGGCCATTGAAAGTGCCGAATTGAATTTGACGAAGAAATGTGACTAACCAAGTTCACGATTTGCGTTGGGGCTTGGCGTTAAGCTCCTTCAGTCGCCTTAGGCGAGAAAGCTCTTTTTCCAAAATGGATGCTCGTTCTTTGAGCGTCTCGTACTGTTTAACATTGAATCGGCTGTTCGTTACGGCTCTGTGCAAGTAGTTGGCTGCTATGCGATCCTTTATGACGGGATATTCATACGGCTGCAACAGATATTAAACGTTTTGAACCATTTTGCTCAGAGTCAAGGAGCGACGTACTTGCCGTGTAATGAGAAAGTATCCGTAAGAAACGAGCACGCCCGCGTATGTTACGAAGTAGGTGATCGGCTCCATTACGTCCCAGCTGTATTCCCACCAAGTCAACCGAGCCAGGATGCCACCCTGTGCTCCTAAATAGCAAAGTCCGAACCAAAGGCTTGCCTTTGCACGACGATTGGCCTGATTGACCATACTGTCGACTTGCTTGAAATGGTAAATATATTTTCGTTAAATCATTAGCAATGTTAAATGATTGCTTTACTTCTTTGAGGGGCAGTAGTTGTTCCTGTACATTTGCGAGCTGTTTCGTTATGTTCCTTTCTTGCTCGCCAATCTTCTCCGCACTTCGGTATTGCTGCAAGGTTTGCAAGAGCAGATGCAGCTGCGGAAGTTGTCTCTGTTCTACTTTCTCTTCTGAAGGAAAAAGTGGTCATGCATAGCTTGCACCATGTTTTACCCGCCTAAATTTGCTTCAACATTGACAAGGCTAATCGTCTCGTTGAGGCGTATCTTAAAATTTGATTTCAGCAGAAAGGCAACCGGTGAACTGTCGGCGATTCTCTGATTGTCTAAAGTGACAGCAGCGATTCTCTGCTTGCTCTTTGCAACGCTTTGGGGATTCATCTCGGCAGCTTACCGGTTATGTAAAAGGCAACTGACTGCAGGCTGTCATCCTCCTTCAGAATGTCTTGCTTAAGATCGCCGACAGTTTGTGATCGCAGTTGCAATACGAAAAGGCAGTGTTCAGCCTGCGAAGGAAGCTTCAATTTCAGTAATGCGAAGCCATTTTGCAACATGAGCGCAGCACCTGAAGTAACGCTTCAACTTAATATCCGTCGGCTTTAACTTTCATTCATCTTGCATACGGCGCGCCATAATCTTTACAGCGATGAGAAAAAATGCTCCAGGAATAGGTTCAACGCGAGTTCCTTTCAAAATTAGGGACCAAATAAACTGAAATGTTTTTCTGATTAAACATTGGGTTCCTGCACACAGGCTATGTTCTAATCTGTGTAAGCAAACACGGCAATCACTCACCCTGAAATGCCTTTCTAAGGAAATGAAGAGCACAAGTAAACATTAGTCATCCTACATAGTTGAACTGCCGCAGGCTGTCGGTAAGTCAACTTATTCTTTCGGTGAATTTTTCCCGCGAAGGCGCATTTGATCTGATAGACTAGGAGCTTTCATGTGGCACACCACATGGCCATGTGATCATTGTGATAGCCGTTATCAATGGATCAACACGACAAGTAGCTGGTCAGATTGGTCTAGTATTAGTGAATAATGAGAATGCAGCTACTACTATAGTGAGTTGCCTCGGAATTGCGAAATCCGCTTTCCAAACAAACCAAGAATTTAATAATTCACTGTTTGGCGTTTAACCTAAGCGTCAAAGAGGTACGGTAGAGTGACGAGACTGACCGTTTCGTTCCCAAGTTTGATTAGCAATTTTAAGCGCACCATGCTACTTACTTTCTCCGATCCTTTGGATGGACGACATTTCCAAACGACCAGTCCGACCGACAGTTAAAGTAAAGTGCGTCGAATTGCGGTGCACGCTTACTTAACGCCAGAAGCTGGCGTGAATCATCTTGCGCCAAACAAATTCTTCATTTGCTACCAGCGGTGGTTAGCGGGGGCATTTTTTTCCTTCTATGCGCAAGCAGTTTAATACCATAACCTGCAAATCATAGTTCGCTCTTCCCGGCTGCAGAGCTTGCAAACCGGATTCTTCAGCCGTCGGCAAAATATGGGCAACATTTCGACGGGAATGCCGTAACGCACGGCTGCCAATCGCTCGGCCGACAGGTAGCACGCTGTACTACTTTGCCAAGAAAGTTTTTTACTATTGTTTTCTTATAAGTGGGATTCACATTGGGAGTTTGCTGAAGCGGGGAAGTTTAAATTGGCAAGCCGATTAAAGAGCAGGATGTGTTTAAACACATTGATACGTGACTATCGTGTTTACTGTATTGGGAACATCCCGGTCCTGGTTGGGCGTTTGGACATTTTAACTTGGTGCACCGCTCCTATGCAATTTTTCGTCGGCTTCGCACGACCCGGCTGACATGCCGGACCGTTCGCGTCGGCCGTCCTCGTAGACTCCGAATTTGCTAGCTTCGTCGCGCCTATCCTTGCATCGATCTCCCAATACGTCGGTGGGGATGCTTTGCCGAGTTTCCCATTCGAAATAATTAATCATTAGGCAAGAGGAGGAGTGCCTTAGCCGGCCATGGATATGGGCGAGGCTTGCATCATTTTATCCCCTTGTCAGCAGAGCCATCCGTTCGAGCAAAGGCGGGCTTGCGTGGTTGCCGATGATCCCATCAAGATAGGCCGCGCCGTGGCGAAGGTCCAAGCTTCAGCGGACAACTTCATTTTCGATTGCAAGGTGTTATCTCGTACGCATGCTGTCTTGTGGTACGAGGATGGCAGCGTGAGTTGAGCACAGCAGGCATCGCGTTTCCATGCATATCACCGTTCACCGTTTGCAGTTTTTTATCAAAGACACGAAAAGCAGCAATGGCACTTTTGTCAACGGCCAACGCTTGTCGAAGGGTTCCGAGGAGAGTGCTCCTCATGAAGTGTTTTCCGGGGATATTGTCCAGCTGGGCGTGGAGATAGTTGAAAACACGAAGAACGGCGGTTCGCGTAAGCTTTGCAATTCGAGTTGTCCATTCCAATTTGTAGCATCCCATTTAAAGTTACGCATGGGTGTATCGTTGCCATGCTTCGGCTTTATCACCCAAACGGTATGGAGGCGCTGAAACGGGATGCGTAAGCAAACGCTTGTTCATTTGCCATATGCACGTGTTGTTGGTTTCTCATTTCCAGATGCGACGGCAGCGGGCGCACCCTGGCGAGTTCCATTGCTGCCGGATCAGGGAACTTTATTCAAGCGCAGGATGTTTACCAAATGCAGCTCCATTTACGGGTATTTTAGCTTGCATAGGGATGTTCCGTTGACCCAGGTGGGATACCCTTCAGGAGTCCACTTACCGTGAGCAAGTGGTCGAAACAAAGTTGGCAGCGCTTGGTGCTTTAGTGAACAGTACCCAGGAAGCAACGGAGCAATGCTGGCAGGCGCTCATCGACGAAGATCGCCTGCTGTCTCGCATAGAGACCTTGGAATCTCAGCTGGAAGTGCTTAGCAAGAGCTACAGTGAGGATAGTCTGAAGAGCGAATTGTTGCGGTTAACTTCGGAAAAGGCGAACGTGGAAAGCGCCGCCAAGGACTCCCTGAATAGGGTGATGATGGAAAAGATGGAGGCCGTCCAGCGGGTGGCCGACGTTGAGCAGGTGCTGGAAACTTGCGTTGAAGAATGCAGCAGACTGAGAACAAGTTGCGAAATAGCACAGCAAGAATTGGCCACCGTCGTTGAACAGCACAGCGGTTGCCTATTGCGAATGCAGGGGCTGCAGGATAGCCTGGAGGTGCGTATTTACGTAATTGGGCACCTCATTTGCCATTGATCCCTTTGCCAGCAAGCCGAAGGGAGGTATCGTCTTTTGGAAAGTCAACTGCTCAATGAACGAGGTAGTTTGAATGCCTTGACGGTCGGCAATGAAGCCAAATTGGTGGTCTGCTTTTCTCGTACCATTGCTTACTTGTTCATTGTAAAAATAATTCCTGCTTTCAGTGTAAGGACGATCGTCCCTTTGGACAGTCGGAGGACCAATCGTTCATGGCGAACGACAGTACGTTCGCAGTTTCATTTTCCAGTTTCATCGTTTCAAATGATTCTTGCTTATTTCCTCATAATTCTTGCTGCTTTCCGCGTCGTTTCGGGTAGAAGTCTGTAGGAGAAGGGTTTTTTCACCCCCTTTGAAGCGGCGAGCATTTGTTATTGCGTCAGCAGGTTCCAACGGCGTACTGCATAGTAGTGTGATTGATCTGAGGCAGTAGTTCACAATGACGTTTCCTGACTCGGTTTGTTAGAAATGCCAAATCTCAGCCGAGACGTCCTGATGGAACGTTAATGTTTTTGTTGGTCTAAACCACTTCACTGCGTTTAATTGCCCTGCTTGTTCCATAGTTAATATCCGCAAGCGAAAGCTGCAGAATACGTTGTTCTATTTACTCATAGTCATTAATATTGGTACTCGTTTTTCCCTATTCAGATTGCGTAACATTTGGTTGTTCGCAATATTACAGGAATCAGTTCACTATAAAGAATGAAGGATCGCTTTTGGAATTTAACATAGCGTCCCCTAGTCTAAGATAGCGCTATTTGCGTAAGAAAGTATTACGTAGCTAACAGTATCTGATTAATATTGACCGCCATGTTTGCTTCCTAAATGGTAGCCAATTTTCTTCAGTCAACGAATTCAACATTGGCCGTCCTCTTTGTTGTGCTTTACTGTCAATAACGTAATTGCACGAGTACGCGAGCAAGTTAATTGAAGTGCCAGTCCTTATGGTGGGAAAACAAAGGCGCATGGCGTATTGGGAACTTGCTGAATGGAAAGTTGAAGTCAAATTCTTTTCGGTAGGAATTTCAATTGAAAGGAAAATGCCGAATATTGTTCATCAATGATTCTGGCGCAAGTGAATTGTAATTTTTTCGTTAAAGAATTCCTAGGCGCTTTGCTTGCTAAATTGCTAGCTTTTCGTTCATGCCAAATGGGACGGCTTCCGGGAGTTGCCTTCGAATTTGGAGTGCTGTACATCAACCGTACGCGGACGTCATTCTCCTTTGCGGTCGATGCTGTCGTTGTTGGCAACTTGTGCAACGTAGCAGCATTGACCAAAGGCGAGAGCGTTTGCTTAACTTTCCCTGCCAGTTGTTGCCCCGTCACCAATTGAAATTGACGCCTATGAAAGAACATTTTGCACGTCGGATCGATCTTGGCGAATGTTTTGTTCGAAAGTTTTATTTTTCAAAATTGGCTAAAAATAGCGCATTGGCTAGGCGAGCGGACAGCGCCATTGAGCGCCCAAACGTCCGTCAACTTTTTTGCATAGCAAAGTCGACTTCTCGCGATTAAGAAGTTTCGCAGACAAAAATGCGTTAACGAGCAATTCTCATCTTTAGTGCTCGCGAAATCGTGTTATCATTGTGAGCGGTTGAATCAAAATGAATCGGGAAAGACTTTGGTCGGTGACCTGGGCTCGAAGTCGTACTTTTCTGTCAAGTTCAGCGAATTCGTCCACCCATTGACCAATAGTTTGAAAGAGTGATCTTAGTTTATAAAGTTTGCCAATTTTCCTACATTACCTTTCTGCTTCGTAAAGTTTGCCAATTTTCAAGTTTGTTGACGTAGCGAAAGCTGAGCTCTCCTTTTCAAAGCAACGTTAGCTTAGCGCGAGCGGTTGACCGTGTAATGCTCGTAAAATTAAATTTGGGTAACACATGGGCGTCTATTAGGAATAAAGAAAGTGTCGCTTTTTCACGAACCGCTCATTAAGCATCGACTCACGAAAGGGAAGTGAATGTTGGAACAAATGGCGTTCGACTTAGGAAGCCATCGAGCGATTAATAAAGTATTATTGATTCGGTGCACCTTCGGCGGACAGCTGCTAAGTATCTTTGGGAGTGCAAAATGATGTCGTTAGAGCCATTTGTTGTCAAAATTTCGTGTGCAAAAGTTGTCCAGATTTGGCAAATAATTAGCCTATCAGATAAGCAACTTCACGTAACGATTTGTACGTAAATTTTATTTGGCTTGTCATTAAAATGGTAATGCGTAATTTTAGAAGTGGCTGAGGTCGATTCGCTAAGTTCAAGTCATTTGCTCGTCAATGCGCAGCTGCCAAAGTTGCTCACAGCCGCCGGATCAGTGGTTGATGGTCAGGTAATCTTCGAGGGGCAGTTGTCGTTGGCCGGAAGTTGGCCTAAACTGGGCGTTCGTACAGGTTGGCCAAGAGGATTCGCGAACTCTTCTACTTCGCCGTTTGGCCGAAACGGAAGAGGAGTTGGACAAGAGGAAGCGCCAAATAGACGATTACACCAGGAAGACAGAGGAGAGCAGGCAGCTAATTCTTCGCTTGCAAGGTCCAGCGCTTTACTGTTTTGCTCGTTGGAAGTTTTAGCGTGTCGTTTTGCAGAAGAATTAGGCAAAGCAAATGAGGACCTCCAAAACCGAATCGCTCAGGTGGAATCCCTCGGAGGTGAACAGCCAATGCTCTCTGTTGTACGCATATATATATACGTTGGAATTTTAGATCGCTTGAACGTTTCCGACAGGCAGTTGAACGCACTTGTCGAACAGTCGGTTAGGGACATACTCAGTGAGTGGGTAATGGATGATGAATGGCCGATAGAGTGTGGTTCTTTTGTTAGGGCGTTTCGAAGAGGTTGTCTACCAGAAGTTTAAGAACGAAGAGCTCGTTCTTTTCCTGAAAGGTTTATTTATTATGCGTATATACTAAGTAACGAATAAGCAGCGTGCTTCAGAACAAGTTTGTCAACTTGAGCAACACTTCAAGTCTCCTCTGTTGAGTACGTTTTTGAATGGTGCTGATGATGAGGATGGCATGGACTCTCTTACTACAGACGACAGCTACGTGGAGAATAGCTTCTCGTCTTACTTGTGCCACAGTTGCGGCCGAGTGAACGTCACATTTGCTCCTTCAACCGACGGTACGCTTCGTTTGGACAGCCCTCAGGAAAAATCAGTCGCAGGTACTCAGCCGGCAACGTGCACCAATTGCGCTAAGCAGTTTTGCTTTAGCGAGTCATTTGAATAGCATTGCGTCATTCCGGTGGGCTGCAAATGACTACCGACCAGTTGGCTCTCTGCTGCGAGAATTGAAAGGTATTTGTTCGCCTATGATTCTTCGTAACCTCTTATTGATGTCATACGTTTTGTTTTTTAGACAAAGTAGCAGATATAGACGATAACGGCAATCATCTACTTAAGAAGGAGCTCACCGACATACACGGTAAATACGTTTTTTCATATTTGAGCCAAAGGCAAAACTGATCATTTATCTTGAGCGATACTTGTAAAGAAGCAATGCTGTGTTTTTTCTGCATCGGTGTGCACTCCTGAGTTGTTGTGTTTTGCCTATGCGGTAACGCGTGGCTTCCAGTGCAGGTTTAGATGTTTCTCTCTTTAAAGATGGCAGGTTCATTATTATTATATATAATATATAATATATAATAATAATATAATATATAATAATATATTATTATTATTATTATTATTATTATTATTATTATTATTATTATTAATGGCAGGACAATAACTGAGTAGTTACTGACTTCTACATGTATAATTGTTCGTGTGGCGGATTTGGAATAATCCACACGGTTGAAGATTGGATTCATTGTAACGGTGTAGGTGTACATTTCAACGGTTTTGTACGACAGGTACCGTTTTTCTTGACTTTTATTTTATTTTCATCGGAGCTTTCGAGGTAGCTCACACCCCGTCAATCGATTTTGACGGGGTGTGAGCTACCCCGTAAGCTCCGATGAAAATAAAGTAAAAGTCAACAAAAACGGTACCAGACGTACAAAACCTTTGAAATCCGCCACACGAACAATTATACATGTAGAAGTCAGTAACTACTCAGTTATTGTCCTGCCATTCATAATAATAGCACACGAATTCCAATTAGTCGACTAACGTAACAAAAATGCTTGCTTTGTTTGCATGTGTACGCATTGACAATTTGATGCAGTAAAAATATATATATAGTGGGAGGGCATGGACAAAGAATATTGAAATTGTTTGCCAAAAATAATTTGTGGCAATCTTTTGTGCAAACCATCTGCTCGAATCACTGATTTTCTCAGGGTAGCTTTCACGTTGTTAAAGACGGAGTTGGAAGGTGCGTTCTGACAGGACTGATGTCAGATCTAAATGCCAAACGGCTAACGTTCGGGCATTTGAAGAATTTAGAATAGGTATATGTGGCAGATTTCGGGCGTGACAAAAGCTTATGAAAGTAGGTATTGATCGAACAAAAGAAACCATTAGCAGTTTTGTAATTTGATACTGCGAAACTGACGTTCAAAAGTGACTTCGCCTTGTTTCGCGTCTATTATCTCACTGCTTGCCCAAGCAGGTAGGCGTGCAAATTCCTGTTACGTACTTATGTATCGCTCTGATGACGGTCCAGGTATGGCCCGAAAGCTCTGCGTAATCAAATAAAAAGATTTTACCAACGGGGATACCGTGTTTCATACGTTACAGAAGTCCATTATATACGTGTATAGATGACATGGAAAGCAGACTGTGTAAATCATTCAGAAAATAAGGTTCCATGTATGAGAATGGCTTGTTGTTCAGCATTCTTTCAACACGAACGTAGTGCCATTGAAGAGCAAAGCGTTTCGCTCATAGTTGTACGTTAGCAGACTAACGAATATATCAAAATGATGCATTTATACTGTTTTGAAGTTTAATTGTTCTATGTCGAGTAAACGTTGACAATCCGCCAAGGTGAACCGCCACTTTTATAGTTGTGTTTTATCTAAGAGGCTCGTCTTAACGATTCAATCAGCCTGTGAATTTCCTTTCCGTTTCAAATGCTTTGGAGCATTTCCTTAACCTCAGACGCGCTTAATAATACAGTCAATCGATTTATGACTGTTCAGACATGTTGGAAGCGACATTGGCTGAGACCAACGGCTGCATGGAAACAGGTAATTGCCCTAATATTGACATCTTTATCGTTAACAACACACTCCACTTTGAAGCCAACGACAGCGTGGACGTCAGAGACGCGGACGAACAAAGGGCAGAGGAAGAAGATGCAGCAACATTGTCGCCGGAATCGACCAGTTCGATGTATCATCGTCAGGCGGCTCGTAACCAAGGTATATTTGCATATTATAATACTTTCGCTGCAAACTAGTTTATCTTTGCAGCCGAGTTTGCCTCCTTCAAACAGGAATGCTGTGTGCTTCGTCAGCGCATCGCTGCAATAGAGAAGGATATCAAGAAGTGAGAGAAAAAGCATGCGAACGATGGCGCCTCACGTTCATAAACTCTGCGTGTATTACATAGCACTCGTAAGGAGAACGCCCACTTGCTGTCCCAATACAATTCGCTAAAGCGTTCCTACCATAATTTGGAAATGGAGAAGAAAGCTTTGGAAGAAAAACAGCGAGAGTCGGATGATTCTCACAACGGCACCCTTTGTCGGAATGGCGTTCCGCTGGACACAGATGTAAGCAATGGGTAGTTTGCCATTGTCGCTTTATGTTTCACTTCATTGCAGATTGGCAAAGCTGATGACGAGCTTCGAGCTGCCAGACGTCGAATGGAGGCAGAAGATTCCTCCTTAAAAGCCAAATTGCACGATAACGACCTCATGACTGCCCCAATAGAAGACTATTGCAAAAATGTTGAACCAGTAAATTGCCTGTTGACATTTACTCATTAATCCATCATTGCATCCTTTTAGGTGTCTTTGCTGGCATTCTTGCCCGTCTTGATCATTGTTCTTGCTTTGGCTATTGCTTTCTATCCGTGGTTGGTCGCAGTTACGTTGACCAACGACGGCCCGACGGAATTGAGACCAAACCCATTGGAAGTTGCCTCATCGACGCAGCAGTGATTAACAGCTTAACAGTGTCCTCTTTTCGCATTAATGAACAGACGAATTGTACAGTTTGAAGAAATTAAAAAAACGTTTTAATGAAAATGTCGGTCATTCACTTCGCCTTCCTTGTTTAAGGCGACATTCATTTTCCAATCGTCGCATATGGGCAACTTTACAAATCGACACCGTTGCGTATTCAACATGAGCAGTTGGCTTTGCTCGTCCGGTATGTATTTAACGCCGTTTAATTGTCGCGTCGTCCATTTACTATCCGCTGTTATGCCATCGAATAGTGTGAACAATCGTAACGTTTGCTGTGTGACGTTCGTCTTCAATCGTGGCGTCATCAATTCCAAATCGAAGGCGTCCACTTGACCCTTGAGCGCTGAAATGGTTTGGCGACAACGTTTCTTGATCATAGTCGACTGCTCATCCAAGAGCAGCATTGTCAGCACCTGCAAGTCGAGCAACAGTTGTACTGCCACAAGCTGATTCAGCTTTTCCTCCTTTGCAAGCAAAAGATCGATCGCCTCAACAATATTTGTGACTACCAAGAGGGAAAACCTCTTGACTAATGATCGTGGCATACTATGAACTCCAACAGCTGCAGCCAGGCAGGACATCCGGTGCAATAGGTCAAATGCCCATCGTGAAAGTCTGCAAGGAACGAGCAGCTTAGAACTGCTGTTGGTACCTTGGTCGTCGTCGATCGTCACTGATTCATAGTTCAGCAGACCTTCCATCTGCATTCGGATGTCGCTGTACTTTTGCAGATTTGCTTTCGCTTCCGAACCAACTTCCGTAGTGACGGCTAATATCCATTCCGAATATTTGAGCTCAGTCAATTGGTTCAACGTTGTAGTTACCTTCTGCCAAGCGGACGCATGTCTGCTTCTTACAAAGAAGGCGGCTTTGAAATTTTCGCAACACGTCAATAGTCC
Source organism: Trichuris muris (assembly GCA_000612645.2). Taxonomy (NCBI): domain Eukaryota; kingdom Metazoa; phylum Nematoda; class Enoplea; order Trichinellida; family Trichuridae; genus Trichuris; species Trichuris muris. Next base: position 11,810,258 of record CBXJ02000086.1, read on the forward strand.
TTGGCAAAATTTGGCGCAGTGCACTGCGGTCATAACGTTCATTTCAGCGTCGACATTCCAATTGCGACACCTTTCAGCAAAGTCATCCACGGCCGCCACCGTAGCAGCGACCATCGGTTCCTGCAAACGTTGACAGAAAGATTCATCAGCGGCACTGAAGGCGCTCAGTGCATCCAACATTTCCTTGTACTCTCCATCCACGAATTGGCATTTCTTCAGAGCCTCGATAGGCAGGGCCAGCAACCTTTGCGCAATGCGAATCTCTGAGTCGTCATTCCGTGCAGCCCAAGTAGCTTGCAGACAGTCCATCTCGCTTGGAATATCATCGAAACGTGAAGCAACTTCGAAAACGCGGCTCACCGTACTCTTTACTACTTGTTCGGCACGCTGAGAAATAGGCGTGTAAAAGATTGCCATTATTCGTTCCTTGTCGCTGCCAAAGAGCTGTTCGCAGACCTTTGGCCAATGTGGATTGGAAATTCCGCAGGCCAGCGCATTTCGAATACTTTCTCTACGATCCACCAGCGACTTAAGATCGTCAATACTGCGTAACATCTTTCCAACGTCCTCCGAATAGGCACCAAGTGATTCGGTAAGAAAGGAAGCCGTATCACGGTGCAATGCCTCAAGCATTGACGCTTCCGAAGGGCTAACCAAATCAACGGGACAAAAAGAGGAGATCAATTCTTCCAAGCACTGCCTGTACGCGCGCTTCTGTGCCGCAAGATACTTGACAATCTCTGCTGGTTTGCAACTATGAAAGGAGCGCAAATTACGTAAAAGAAGGCTAACGCTGTTCACATCCGTTTGAAAGACGTCGTGAGCAAGCATGATCGTCCTGAACCAGGTCGTAATGCACAAGCTGATCTGCTCGCTAAACAATGCATCGCTGCAAAGTAAGGCGTCCTTGAAAATTTTTAAACTCCAACTGTAGAATATTGAAGACAGCCGCTCCAAAGGCTGCTCCTCCAGAAGTATCAGAGAGCACAGCATTTGGCACACTTCGTCGGCGTCCAAACGAGGCGAGAACGATTGCTCGCACTTCAAAACGAGCTTTGAACGGCTAGCGAAAACGTCCCGCCAAATGATGCGAACCGTATCTGCCACCTGGTCTTGACATTCGATAAGCGCTGCGTCGACATGCACCGCAAGGGAAAAGAGCCAGCCTAAGGTGCCCCAATTGGGCTGAGCGAAAAGGGTGCTCAACATGTCGCATAAGTCCGCCAGAAAGAGGGCCAGTATGTTCGACCGCAGCTCAGCGACCAATGGAATGGACGGCTTTGGCACGGTGGGATACTGTTGCAAACGCGATACGCTCACCCTTAGGGCTTGCAGTTGTCGCAACGCGTCCTCAGCGATAACATGCATGCTGTGCAAATCGTTGGCGGCCTCTATTATATCACGATAACGACGTCCAACCATCAAACGAAGCTCTTCTCTTTTCAGCTCGGTGCTGTGACGGATCTTCTTCTCAATTTCGCGTACCTGATCCACCGAATACTTGACAAAGAGGTCGTCGGAAAACGCAGTAGTCGGATGGAGCTCCATTTTTGAAAGTGAAACGCTTTCGCGGTCAGAGTGATCGGATACCACCGACGAGCTCATGACGAACTTCGCTCAAACAGGACAGGTACGCAAATGAAGCAAGACAGTAGGACGAGTAACCTATCAATACCTCTCATAATTTAAATACAGTATATATTCTTGAAATTCCTTCGTCGCGCGTTTGAAGTATGCAGTCCTTTCGTAGTCACAGGCAATGATGCGGCCAATGGAAAGTCTTGCAAAGTATCTCCCCAGCGGTACAGTACACTTGACCTAATTACATAATCCATTCTTCTGTTGCACAAGTGGCCGGCGGCCAGAGCGCCGGACCGCAACAACGTGCAGCGCTACCTAGCCACGCTGCCCGCCGGCGCTAATTCCCAGTATCGAACAAAAGATGACATAAGTAAGGCATTGTCTTTGTTGATGCGCAGGATGTTGGGGAGATAGTTTACAAGACCACCACGGAAGCAACAGTTACACATGGTTAGTTTGGTAAGAAAGCGCACGACGTTGAAAATAGGATCAGTGTCTGCTTGCTCCCAAACGGACTGTATCCATAACAATAGTTATGTTTAGCTCTTCCCGTAAACAATACAGCAACCTAGGGGAAGTAGTTGCAGGACGGGTCTTTATTATTAATGCCCCGTAAGCATACAGTAATCGATGACGATCAACAAACAAATGCAGGTACCATTAGTGGGAATAAACATGGCGCCGTAGGTATACATGGCGTATTCTCGCGGCGCATTGCAGCTGTTCCCTACTTAAAGCTGTACTTATGGAGCATCACGTAAAGCCGTATGGACTTGCCTGCCACAGTCAGCATTGTGTAAAGTCAGAAACCAACTACTTGGTGCCAACTCTAAACTACGTCCCTTTCCGCCCTTAACTAAGCTTAAGCCTTAACTCCAGACCTACGTTTCACCTATGCTCGCGTAAGGATGCAAGATAGACTGCCGACAGGGGTTCGGCAAAATAGGAACATACCGCTTGTTGGTGACCTGATGGACAGTGATCATGACGTCATTGTTCAGCGGACCTGCATCCCATAAACTCGCACAGATATATTACGGTTACGACTCCGATACGCACTCATAACCCCATGGCTATCTTCCCAACTATTAGTCACTACGCGAACTGATCACGGTACTGCTAGTAGGTCTTGCGTCGCATAAATTCGCGCAGATATATCACGGTTAAAGTTCCGGTATGCACTCATAGGTGATCCCTACGGTTGTCTTCTTCCAATCGTTACAGCATTCGTCAATGTGCATTGTCTGAAAAGGACGTCGTCTAGAGTTGGCACTAAGTAGTTGGTTTCTAACTTTACACAATGCTAAGTATGGCAGTCAGTCCGTAGGCTTTACGTGACGTTCCATAAGCACCGCTTTAAGTAGGGAAGAGCTGCAATGCACCATGAGAATTACGTCATGTTTACTTACCGCGCCATGTTTATTACCGCTAATGGTACCTGCATTTGTTTGTTTATCGTCATCGATTACTGTATGGGCACGGGACATTAATAATAAAGACCCCAGGCGGTTTTGCTGAACGTGCACGCAGGTTGTTTTAATTTGCCTAGGCTTAGGTAACCGCAGTTTCACCCCTGCTAAGTTATTGTATTATGTAGGATTAGCGATAAACTTGCTTGTTGTTGGTGCTACGGCTTGTTTGCGGGTAGATTGGAATCAGGACACACAAGACCCTTTTGTTATGGTAGATGGGAAAGTTGTTCCCTCAAGCGTACTTTCAGAAAATGCACGAATGGTTTTCTGCAATATTCTATTGTTCATTTGCACTCTGCAACTTTTGCGAAAAAGTAAACTGCTCAGATTTTTCTGCATCAACTGTACGAATAGGGTAGTTGCAAACAAAGCAATCCACTGCAACCGGTTTTAAACCAGCAAATCGAACACGCTTACAAAAGTACACAGTAGTGGAGAAGGGTAGACTACGACGGCAAGTCGGTCTTTGCATTCTGCAGCGAATGAGACTTAGCGCGTTCTAAGACTTCTTGAATCTTCTTCTCGGATCGACTGAGTCGTTTCTCCAGAAGGGATACTGTTTCCGTTAGCAGGGTAAGTTGTTGTGTTATGTCGGTTAACGTATCACGGATTTCATCTCTCTCCGGCATTGTAGCCTTTGCATGTGCGCAAGGGCAACAAGGATGCGCCTGTTTCCTTTCGTCGAACGTATACGTTCTACAAACGGGGGGACTGTGCTCATTGTCAACTATATTCACTTCGCTTGGACTGCTTGGCAAAGGGTGCAGTTCTGTCCATGCTCCGGACTAAATGAACAAATGCGAGCACTTTATCACATAGGTTAAAGAAGTGCACCTTTGGCAAGGGAGTGCTAAAGCACAGACGGTCGGCAAGCGGTAGCTCTGTTGGAGATGACACACCCGTTTCATCAGGAACTAAGTTCGTTCTCCACAATAGCACCTTTCCTTTCATATCTCCACTGCAAAGTCGATCACCTTGTTTGCTAAACTGGCCGCAGGTTACGCCAGTCTATAAATAATGCAGCAGCTCAAGAAGCGTTATCAATTCAACAAAAGTACACTGTGGCCATGCATCGTATACAGTACTCGACCAGTTGCTAAATCGTACAGCTTGACAGTATTGTCCATGGAGCAGGTGCTCAAGAAAAAGCCAGACGGATGAAAATGCGTTGCCGTCACAGCGTCCGTGTGCTCTTAAATGCATTAAACTTACTTTGGCAAAAAGTCGATCGCTCTACCATTGTAAACTTGAATCAGGCGAAGCATTCGCAAGTCCCATAGGCGTACTGGCTTGTCCACACCGCAGGCGGCAACGTAAAAGCCGTGCGGATGGAATTCAACGCACAATACTGCACTGTGACTCTCGTGAAACGTGTGCACACATGTTTTGCTGTTCGAATCCCATACCTTTACGGTACAGTCGTCTGAAGCAGTGGCAAGCAGGCGTCCATCGGAAGAAAACCAGAAAATGCAGAGGATTTTGCATGGCAAAAATTTAAAATAGCACCGCAACATACCTGACCCATCGAACCCAGTTGTGATGGCCTTTCAAAGAGTACAAGAACTGTTCAATGTCGTCGCTGATACGCCACACCTGAATGGGAAATTGGGAGGAGAACAGGGCAGAGAACCTATATGTACCTTAACGGTTTTATCATTGGAACTTGTCGCCAACGACTCGCCATTCATCGAAAAATCCAAGCATTGAACGGTTGCCTGGTGAGCGCGAAACGACCGGCATATCGATTTGCTGTAAAAGAAAAGTCGCACACAAATAGGAATTCCATGTTCGCACTTACACGGTTGGAGTTCGGAATATAACATCGCAATTGGCCGAGTAGGCGAGCAAAAGACCGTTTGGCGAGAATCGAACGCAGTTCACATTGGTCTGACGCGTAAAAGTTGTTCAATGAATGCATAGCACAAAAAGCAGCGCTGATACCTTCGGATCCGGATACGTGTACGACCGAGTGTGCGGTTTGAAGTTCCATACCTTTAGCAAGCCATCCTTTCCGACGGTTGCTTCAGAATAATACTGCAGTTAATCAACGCCACGCGTAGAAACAAGCTAATTCCTACCCAACTGTTTTCCGTTCGGACTGAAGCTAAGCGAATTGAGTGCCCCGGTATGAGCAATAAAATAATTCTCCAAACTGGGATCGGCCTGGAAAGAAGGACTGGAACGATTACTCAATCGATACAAACTATGGATACCGAACAATGTCTTCTCATTGCAAGAAGAGCGCTAGAAACAACGGGTTAACGGAACGTATCGATATACAAACTACGCGATTCCTGCAGCCCCAACAAGTAAACAACTGCCGCCGTTTCTACGGAACGATAATTTGCAAAACCTTTTACCAGCTTAAAGGTTATCACGACCTGCACGGTTGCCTTTAGTACGGATGGAAATCTTCAACGCCGGCAGTTCTTTCACTAGGCATTACGGTAGAACTGAAAATTCAAACGTTATGCGACTAAACCTGAACACTATGTAATGTTTAAACATTTTAATGCGCGACGAACTTCGTCTGCCTGTCTACGCCGTGTTTGGAAGTGCTAATAGCCTTATGTAGTCACCTTAAACAACTTTTTGTAGACCCGAAAGAACTTCGTGACCAATGCACCCACTGCCGTATTAACCATTGCCATTGAACCTGTACTCGTTTATAAAGTGAAAAATTGGTTTCTTCTGTTATCCGCCCACCAACAATATGACGTGCTGTATGTTTATGCCATTTTGAACTGGTGGGGTATGATTTTTAATCTTATGCCTGGACTTAAACTTAGAATACGCTTGGCACATGCGCTCTAACTGAGTGTGGCGTGACAGATGTGCAATAAGTAAAAATCAATATTGCAACTTGAATATCGCAGTTTTACTTACAGGTAACAGAACAAACCCGCAAAAATATTAGGATGATGCCCGTATGCTTCTTATAACGTTACAAAACTGGAAAAAGAATGAGCGAAAATAGTTTTCAGCATTGGGGGGGGAGAATCGCCTTTTTGCATAAGCAGTTGCAGTAAACGCATTAGCTTCGTTGTGTCTTAACGCTGAGAAAGGACAAGAAGAGCATGATAACGGCGTCCAAATTAACTGTGATGCACATGTATCCGATGTGCTACTCGTTCTGTGTATTATACTTGCTGATCGTAGGAGAAGACAATCGAATGTGGCTAACCGGTGTGCGCTGTCTTTATGTTGGCTGAATGTGATCTTTTGGACAATGTAAATTTCTTCTGCACCGGGTGCTACATAATAAAAACATCGGTGAAAACTATTGAGCGCCTTCAGTGTGGCGCAGCCATTGTTCATGCTAAAGGCTTTACTCGAAAGTGCAACAGCAACGCTCTCCCTTACGTACATGTAACAACCATGACCGAGAAAATGATTTTAAAGGTACAGGGAAATGTACATGATAACCTGTAATAGTTTACTCAAGCGATTTACTGTTAATATTTAATATTTACTTGCTGAGTAGGTACTTTGAAGTGCAGAGGCGGTTACTCAATTTCGCTCACTACTTAGGTACGTTTGCTTTGCAGGTTTGCATGATCAAAAGTTGCTTGCTACATTAACTTGATTTACCGCCACAACAAGTGGCCCGATGCAAGATATTTCATGCTCGGTCGTATTCATTCTGCGCGGTTCTTCTCCGTGCGTGTTATGACAATCCGAAAATTTGCCTAGTGTTAAATAGAAGGGCACATATGCCCGTGTATTTACCATTTTTTGGATATTGAATTCCGACTTTCAATCGTCCTGCAGGCCTTTTCGGTTTACGGTAACGTTAGTGTTGTAGTGCTGCGATCAGTCAGTGAAGAAGGAGAGGTGATTTAAGAATTTATTTAGTCATGTAAGATATGAGTTTGCATATCACAGTTGATGACAATATGCTTGAGGAAAAAGCAGGCAGTATATTCGTCTGTTATGGATTCTACTGTTAATTTAATATGCCCCAGTATGGGTATGCTTTTGCTTGGAGAATCCTGAAGGCATCTTTGCTATGTAAACTTTGTCATTTTGCTTCAGTTCACATGTCGCTGTCTTGATTTAGTTTTTTCAATTACGGTTCTTTTGACGTTTGAGCTTTCGCGCTTCTTTTGCCCACATTGTTCGAACATCAGCACTGGCTGATTTTAGGATTTTGTACACATGCTACCTGTTAGAATAGCATGTCGGTCATTTTGCTCGGCGATCTCCGGACTTTCGCATTTCGAGCACCTGTTGCTTAGCCAACCGCGGTTAAACGTCGTCCATGTCCAGCTAAACCGCCCTGATAAATTGAACGCATTTAACGAAACTTTTTGGCAGTAAGTTCGTTAAGTTCAACCACAACGATTTCTCCTATTAATCGGTTCGTTCAGAGAAATTGGCGATTGTTTTTCGCAGTTGGCAGTTCATCCAGATTGTCGCGTTGTGGTTCTTTCGGGCAATGGTCGTGCTTTTTGCTCCGGAATGGACTTCGATTGCTTCGCCAAGTTGTCTTCAGTTGCATTCAACGAGAAATTGGACACTGGTCGCAAGGCATTCCGGTTACGTAGTTTGATCGAGAAATTCCAGGAAGCATTTACATGTATTGAAAAGGTACATCTGTCGTTAGGCACTGCTCATATCTACTATCAGTTTTGTTCAATGCTTATGTAACTTGTGCTGTTCCACGTAATTCTGTGATTTGCAGTGTCCCAAGCCAGTTGTTTGTTCCGTGCACGGTGCATGCATTGGAGCAGGCGTGGATATGCTTTGCGCTACAGACGTGCGTTACTGTTCTACGGACGCCTATTTTCAGATAAAGGTACTAAATTGTATTTATGTCAGCGAAGTATGCATGTTAGTTTCCGTGTCTTTTTAAGGAAGTACAGTTTGGCTTTGCTCCAGACGTTGGGACTTTGCAGCGTCTTCCTAAAATTGTTGGTAATCACAGTTTGATGAGAGAAGTGGCCTATACTGGCAGACGAATGGTAGCCGAAGAGGCTTTACGACTTGGACTCGTCAGTCGAGTATTTTCGTCCTCAGAAGAATCTCTCCAAAGCATTATTAAACTTGCGGAAGACATAAGCAGTCAAAGTCCCGTTGCTGTCCAAGGGACCAAATTGCAGTTGAACCATGCGCGCGACTACCCTGTAGACCTTAGCCTATATTCAGTGGTAAGGTGGCATATTAATATTTTTGTTAATTCCACTCTCGATTTTTCTTTTTCAGTTTTCAAAAAAATGCAATTAATTTACTAACTACATCGACCGTTTTTAAGAGGCCTTTATTTTCGACAGCACGTTCAATTAATGAAAATTTTACTTAATTTTACTTTGAGCACTAAGTATTAACAATGCATTACGTGGAAACTTTCGTTCAATGCCTATGCAGGCTGTGCACTTAATACATTATTATAGGCAAATTGGAACATGGCTATGCTTCAAAGCGAGGACGTAAAGAAGGCCACATTATCAATGATCAACCGATCCAAAGACCCACCGTCCTTCGAGCCGCTTTAGTCACATTGCTGGCATTGTGACCCCATAACCGCGCTGTTACCACGGTAACTATCGCTTAAGAGTTTCTCCGTTCAGGTTGTACTGAAAGCAGGTTATGTGCTGCCGCATGGTGTATGGTGTAATACGTTCCTTGATCATCTGTCAACCAATGAAGCACCCCTGATACATGAGTTTTACTTGACGCGTTTATCTTCCATGACGTTCATTCGTTAACTATGGTGAATGAGAAATAGTCTTGTAATAATATTCTTTGCTAAACGTTTTTAAATAGTATGCTAATGTTTAAATTTTATAGATTCCTCTCTCGAACGCTAACTTGCAATTTACGAGAATACCTTAGGCAAACCGATTTTGGCAGTTGATCGAATAGCTTAAAAATTTAGCGAGAAATTCGGCATATTAGAACTGATGCTTTACTACTAAACTTCAACGCTATTGTAAAGCGTTTCTAATGAGCAGGTTCTTTTTCTTGTAATTTGTGAAAAATGTTTTGTAGGAATCGATTTGCTCATTTCTACCATTGCCGTCGCAGCACTCCTTTTCATTGTGTCCTGTTATAACTGGGCTAGAAGCAGCAGATTGAATGTGCCATATCTGCCAGTTTTTTCTATGACGAATTGCTGTTTTGCATATAGTGTTTCATGCTTTTATGCTAAGATGTGCTCCGCAGAAGCTCCTGTTGTTATCAATTCAAATGCACCGTATGTGTTTATCAATTATTAAATATTTTATGGAAATGCTTATTTATTTAATTAAACTGTGCGCTCCAAAGTTGTTTTTTGTTTTGTTTGATTATGTGGAACGTTATTTTTGCTTCTTCTGTTTGGGCAGTTTTGTTTTGCGCTTCTTTTGGTTCTTCTGTTTTGCACGCTTCTTTTCCGGACAGGTTTTACCGTGCATGTCAGGCGGCCGTAACACTTTTGGAAGTTCGTGGGGCAGATGTTGGCCGCTCATGACGCTCCTTATTAGCCAGTTCACCAGGTAGAATTCGTACTCATTGATGCGTCCGTCCTTATTGCGGTCGGCCAATGACCAAATATGCGTTAGGGTATTGACTGATAGTCCCGTCGTGTTGAGTAGATGTTTCATTTGGTTCCAATTAAGGAATCCTCTTTTCGGTTTTAATGTCAAGAATTTGTTATGCCAGTTGTTCTCCTTGGCAGCATGCTTTACATTGTTCCAATTGCTTTGCTTTTTTATTTCTTCTTTTCGCGGCGCTTGTAACATTTCCATGCAATAACGTCCCTTCTGTAAAGTGGAACGCTCAACAAAGGCAATAGTCCAAATGAAGCTGTTCTCAATCTCGTTTGTCTTCTTACTCTATTCTTTTATTCAACTCGCTTAGTAAGTTTGCATATTCAATAATCGGCGTCTTAATTAGTGGTACGTTTAGGATTTCATGGAAGTTTTGTCACTCGCTCTAACTAATCGTCGTTGGTATCGTTTTGAAATCGTCGTTTGAATTTGTGAATTGAAATGACTAATTTATGCAAGGGAGCTTGGTCAGTTCAGGTCAAATTGTGCAAATGAACTCGACCATCCAGTCTAACGCAAATTTGTAACTGTTAGTTAGATAACTGCTACTGTCGATCTACACATACGTTTGCTTTGACATAGCTTCAGCGGTTGGTTGTCAGTTCACCTCACATGCGAAATTGGCTATTCTACTTTTTGTTTTGCTGTACCTTCCATTGGCGTTCGTCTCATTTGCATTAGGAAATAAAGCATTGTAGTTTCACTGTCGACAATTTTGTCTGTTTTTACGAATATGCATAATTAAGCGATGGGCAAAATCAGTTGACACAGTCAAAATAACGTACAACGCAAGTTGTGTAAAAGGCGACTTTTTACTTAGGTTGATCGAAAGTCTGTGCTACAGTCTGTTTATACATGTCAGTGTAAGAAATGGCGTTTCTCTCTTTTAGGCATTGCCATTATGTTCACATGCCTACGTGATAGGCCTTGTTTAAAGCAGACTGGTAAGGTTTGCAGTCCTTTTGCAATGGGAAAATATGGTAACGGATTTCAAGTTTCATTTGACTTTTAAAAAGGCGTCAGAAAAATGGACGGTATAAACGAACAGTTCTAGGCACCAAGGCAATCAAGAACTTATGAATGAATGGCAGCTGACAGCATGCACCGATGTTCATGTCAAACGTTAAATTCCCTCCGCTCATGGTAAGTTTTTAACTCGCATATTTATTATAGTCTTCCTCATCAAATACGTACTGCAGCTGTTTAAAATAATTAGCATTTGTTATAAGATCTTTTGGCTAAAACATCGATAAACTCTTGGGAAGTCATGTACCTGGTAGGAAGTGGTGACTGGATTTTCGTCGACCATCTTGCCAACGGTACAGTGCTTTTGTCGTTGTAAGCCAAATCGTTGTAATGCTATTCTCGTAATTGCAATTTAAGGTAAGTTGTTTGAAGTTGTTTCCTTTGGCTGAACAATAGCGCAGTCCTTCACAGTTGAAAGTGCTGTATCTATGAACGAGCGCGTTTGTTCTCATGACTACACTGTACTTACGGAATGTTTTCAACCCGTTAACACCAAAAAGCAAAAAAACTTTATTGGCATAGCTTTCGGGAATTTCCTTTTCCCGAAAGCTATGCCAATAAAGTTTTTTTGCTTTTTGGTGTTAACGGGTTGAAAACATTCCGTAAGTACAGTGTAGTCATGAGTCCTTCACAGTGAAACAAGTTGCAGCACCATCGTCGATAATTCTTCCCTATGCTACAAGGTTAACTTAGCTCATTCAGCTTCCTTTGCAGCCCATATGCAAAAATGTTATTGTAATTCAGGGATGTCGCGGTAACGCGTTATTGGACAAAATATGGGACGCCTGTTACCCACCCATAATGGTTGCATTTGCGATATGCCGGTTGATTTGGAAACTGCTTTGCAAAGAATAATATCCAAAACTGAATGATTACTATTTGGCTTGTAAGTTCAAGGACAGATTCCTTACCAGCACGTCCGCAGGTAGCAGTTTTGCCAGTTGCTTGAGATCATTCTTGATGAAATTGTTCAAAGTTTCAATTTGTTGTCTGGTAACGTAGATTTTTGTGACGTCGTAATATTCGCTTATGACATGCCGGTACACTACGCTTGTTGGCGGTAAGTCGCATTCCAGTAGTTCGTACTTTCGAACTAACTTTGGGTAGAGTTTCTTGTTCAATCGATCTGCGAATGCTCTGTGAAATCCTCTTTGGAGAAATTGGGCAGGTGTAAATCGTCTGACCAAATATCTCGAAATCAGTGCATGAGCTTGTGCCTGAAAAATAGCAGCTTTAGTTGCATTAACTTTAAGTCACCTGTTCGCTTATTAGGTTTCTTTAGTTTTTCGCAAAACATTCTGCGCTTTCAGCATTGCACTTAGATGTTCGACAATGAAGTCTTAGTTTGCTAAAGGAATGTGGGCGTACGTGCAACTGAGTTACGTGGGCTGTAGCGAAACCGTGAGCTTACCAGCTTTGCTCTCTGAACCACCTCGTTAAAACGTCGTACGTGAACATCTACACTCATGCGGTTTATTTGTTCAAGCAGCTTTGCCTCGTAGCTAACAAATGTATATCGCATCGTGTCGTCTTTGATCGGTTTGTTCCAAAAGGAGCCAATATGAATGAAAGGAAGGTCTCTGCACAGGAAAGATCGTCCAAGGGACCAGGTAAGCTCGTCTTGCGCACGCTGCAGTTGGAGCCAGCTTATTTGGTCAGACTTATTCAGCACAAGCTGCAAGAACGTTGTTTTTGTAATGAAACGCATAGTCATGCTAATGGCTCACCAGGCATTTGTTCTCATAAGGACTAATCATGCTGATCACGTCCCTCATGTCCTCGGAAAAGTCCAGTTTGAATACGTCAAATACCAGAACGATTTTGTCCGCTTTCTCTATCCAGTATTTGAGGACTGCTTCGCGATCGTAGTTTCGGTGGGCGTTTATTTTGTCGGTTGTCATTATTCCCGGCGTGTCCACTATGATCATGTTGCGCAGCAGGTCGCATGGGCAATAAGCAGCAACGCATTTGTTCAGATATTCTCCTCCGAATCGGTAGATTTCTTAAAAAGTGACAATTCACGTTAATCGCCTTTTGCAATAAGCATTAGGTGTAAACGGTGCCCAAATTGCCCTAGTTAAGTTGCCCGGAAGCGTACCTTGGTAGGGAAAGGTACTGTCGTGAACAACGGTGTGCATGGAAATCGCTTGACTCTTTGGTCCCCACAGAATGATCGAATCGCAGTCGGTGCTCGGTTCAGGCCCAATGCTCATGCCAGGATAGTCCATGTTCATCATGTATTGAATCATTGTTGTTTTTCCCGATGAAAATGGGCCAAGAAAGAGGAGCAAAGGCGGCGAGCCGAATTCGGCGTCGCACATCGGCGGACCGTAGATAATGTCCAAGCTTAATGCCCTCTCGACCGGTAGAACCTTTTCCCTGTAATACAGTCTCGATGCCTCCACGATGTCCATGTTGTTTGGGTCAATTTGAAAATCCAGTTTACAGTGGTTATCTTTGCTCCTAGCGGCTCCCATTGTTGCGCTGCCAGCCCGCACTTTGGCTGCCTGTGATGCTTGGCAGATTTCCCAGCGGTAGATTGGATAGTCGCCTTTAAAGTTCAGTTCGCCTTATAGAGAGAGACTGAACGTTAAAACGGATTATACAGTCAGAGTTTTCATTGTTCGCTTTAAAACTTCTGACATGCTCATCTTCACGTATAAGGGGCAATTGCATTTCCTGTTTCGTTCGCCCATGAAGAGCTCATTATTCATATTCTCTGGATTGGAGGCTGCGCAGAATCAATTTTTCAGTAGGAAAGTACTCTTTGTTGTTAGTTATTGTTGCATATTGTCGTTGCCATTCTCTTTCCTATGATTTCGCGATGTTTTCATGCGAAAAATTTTTACTAGTATGTCTGCGTGCAGTTTCAATAGTTCCTTTTTCCCAATAGATTGTACATTCTTCTGCCACAAGCAATGGCAAGCATGATTACATATTCTATAAGACATCCAAGGGAACAGTTAAGATTATCTTGTGAATAATGCTCGTGGAGGCTCTTGCGTTGGAATTTTGAAAAGTGATTAGATGATCCTGTAAGGTGGAAAAGCATGTAGCCATCTGCGGATTGGGCGGAACCAATTTGGTCGACGATTTTTGCCAGCTAGACTTGACGTTGCAACTGGTTTCCCATTGTACGGGACGGAGCTTTCGCTAGCTAAAATCTTGGTGATTTGCGAGGAAGTCATAGAATTCTGGAAATACCACTGTATGATCAACATTTGAATCACACATGTAAAATGACGTATTTCAATATTAAAGATGCAAGCAACGTGCCGACTGTTTAAGCACGCTAGTGACGTATTGCATTTTCCATTGTAAGTGTGTTTGTGCGTGGGATTGGCGAAATGACATTGAGCCTCACTGTGCAATATGAATTAGAGGTCGTTTAAGGTTTGTAGCAATTGTTCCTATTTGCACTATAATTAAAAGGTTTCCGGAGCTGATCGGTGCTTGTTGTCGGACGACCGTTTCAAAAAATAGGTTCAACCTTGAGAGATTCGTAAAATTTTTCAGTCAAACAGGTGAACATGACTGCTGAGTACCCGATTTAAACTCTCTGTTGTAGGACACATTGGCAGTTGGATGAAGTTGGTTAGTTGGCAGTTACACTTAATTTCCCAACTTATGTTTAGTGCCTAAAAGTCAGTGCTTTTACATAGGATGGAAACTAATGGAAGCATCTTATCTTTTACGGTGTTTCTGACGTCGGTTTCTTGAACTGAGTGCGTAAACGATCAGTTGGTCTGATTTCCATTGCAGCGCTCAAAACGGGAGGCACTTTTTATCATCACAACCGAAATTTCATTTATGTGTTTCGAATGCAAGTAAGAAGATCAGCCACGGGCGCTCCTTCTCACTCGATTCCTGCTGCTGTTTGTTTGCAAAATGTGGTGGCCTTTGTCAACGTTGTCTGCTCTTTACATTGAGGGGAGTTCATTCAGGTTGCTGCTGAAGGAACATAGATGTTCAGGCATCACTAATCTCTCTGTGAACGATAGGTGACTGTTCGTGTTTTCTTGTGGGAGTGTTTGCGTGCTTGTTTTCCAACAGTGGAAATGCTGCGCTGCTCTCTTGATTAACAACTTAAAATCGACATGCATTACTCTAGGCACGGAATGCCTATGGTTTCTCAATAAGGTGTAACGGTTACAAACTGGGTGCGAATCGACTTATCTTTGCTTTGAATTCAATGGTTTTGTCTCTCTGGCAGCACGAGATCCGCTCGTAAAATTGAAGTCAAAGTCCTTACAATGGATTCATATGGTTTTTGAATGTCGTCGTCATGTACGACATAGGCTTTGAATAATTATTCGATCCGATCTTCAATGTGCACGCACCAAGATTGATATGCATTCTACTCCGTTTATTCCTCTTGTGGTAGCTTACTGTAGTTTTGCCTGAATGATGGCCTCAGTCAGTTTTCGTAAAGAAGGTCGACATTAACAGCACGTTTACGCTTGTGGCTTCATTGATTTCAGTGAATGTTAACAACTGGACAATTATTCATTTATTCGCAATGAATTCACCAAAGTATCTCATCAGCTGCATCTTACCGGTTTTTTGTCGTCTATGCTCTCCTGTAGTTCCCAAAATTGTTAACGCACGTTTTTCTCGTCATCGATTAGCATTCGTCGACTGCTTCAAAGTCCAATTCCGCCAGTTTGGCTACTAGTTCTGTTATACAATAGTAGGCGCAAACGAAATCCCCGCTGGCTTTCTGCAAGTACGTATGCACGAAGGAACGCTCTTTAGTTCAATGAGCTGGTTAGGTTGCCACAATTTGATTATCCATTCGATACCCTCTGCTGTGCGTTCAGCTATAGCAGTGCTTCTGTCTCGGAAGCTATGCATCTTTGGGGAAGACGTGCATTTTCACCAGAAACATCGGCTTTCATTTTGGAGTTGCTTTCTCCCGTGATCGATGGCGCGCATTTGACCCTGCTCCTTCCAGTTTCGAAGGCCGTTCAGAAAATTTTGGCACTTGCTATTGAATACCAGTTGGTTTTTCAATGGTGGGAAGTTCTTGAACTTCGTCCCTCTTCAATGTATTATTACATGAAACGGTAGTTTCGCTGTCTCCTAAGGAAGTCGTTCCGTCAACATTTGTTTCGCACTAGATGTTTATTTGACGGTTGACCTGTTTCTAAGGCAGATCAGACTTTTTTCGTTGTTCACCCGACAGGTACTGTGCATCCGGTTTCAATTCTAGGAATCGCTATTCAACCTGAACGAAATGAATCACCCCTCGAGGTGTATTCTTGCATAGGGATTTTGTTTTCGAAGCCAGTCATTTGATAGCAATTATTTCATTATTAGTAGAAATGGAAAGAAATGACGAAATGGGGTTGCCTTGAAATGCAAAAGTCGAATTCATTGATCACATCAGCTTGCTGTCCTACTTACCCTTATTATGATAACTATAATGAACCTAGTGTGTATGAACCATGCCCACTAGTCAATTTTTGATCCATCCGATACAATTATCAAAGTTTGCCATTCCTGTTCCCGGTATATGCAAGCAGAATGTATCACGGATTTCCCCGTTAAGTAGAAGCCTTTTACTACCAAAAAAGGCACACAAAGCAGAGCTTTCGGCTACTACTGTTGTAGCCGTCTTCAGTGCAATAAAAATAAAATATGTCCACTGTCCAGCCAGTCACGGTTCAGCAAGCTCCTCTGCTAGACCGTCCGGGCTGGCGACATCAACTATCAGGTACTACCATTGTACCCGTCAAGCGTCCGTCGCCCGCCCAGTCAGCCCTGCAGAGAGCGAGCATCCCCACCGACCGACCGGGACAGTAACGCAACACACAATCGTTTGTGTTGCGTTACTGTCCCGGTTCTACTTCGGAAACAACTTATCAAGGAGGTTACCAATCTTCAAATATCACTAGCAGTACATCCGTCCTTCCTGTTAAAGCAGGGGTTATGGCGGATGAAAAGTGCTTCTTCCACTTTCCTAATAAAGTGTTTTCACTACGAAGTCTGTGTAGACTTTCACCGAAGTAGAATACTGAATTATAAGAGCTTCACGGTTGGTTTAAAGTGGATTAATTTTCCACTTGAAGGAATACAGCCGGGACCAAGAGTTTAGAGTTAAAGTATAGACATGTTATAATATCCTTAGTTTTTCTTTATGATCACGCTGAGTACGAGAACGTGAGGAGTTCTCGGAAGCTCCGTTTGCTATATGTGTACTTAGTCACGGGTTGATTGTGCCATGTTTCTTCGGTAAAGAAATGAGATCTTACCCCGTGTTCAGAAACCCTCTGTTTTAGGTAACAGTCGTAGTGAAATTGCAAATAAATAAGTAAAATAAAAAGCGGAGAGAGAGATCGTTTAGTAGGAACACCATCGAGGAAATAATACATTTATATTTAGGACGAAATCTTTAAACAGCAGCATGTGTAACCAGCGTTTCCACCAATGTCTGTGTTAAAAGAAATTCTTCGTTGTTATAGCCCAAAACCAGCAACGTCGTGCAAACTGAACTGAACTGGGCAAGTTTACGTACTTTGCGTAAAAAGTAACCGTTCGGAATGCATGCAAATAGCTTTTGCTAAGAGCATTGACAATCTGTTGTTTAAGTGTTATTAAGCTTTCATTGAAGGCTTAGCTGTTTTCCAATTTCAGTATTAACGTAGCCAGCCAAGGAGGGTTCATTTTAGTTTACGCACCTACCTGGATTCCTTACCGTTAGAAAAAGGGACAAGGGCAATTTATTGGAATGGCATCAATGAACGCCATCATCCTGGTCCGCGTATGCTTTGTTGACATCATTGTTTTACTTGTTCAACGTACCAACGCATGTGCAAGGAGTAATAACGTCGCCCAAAGTTGACGGCATGGCAATTCCAGTTTAGCAGAGGACCATTGTTTAGACTCTGAAAAGTGAACCACGGTCAAAACGTGGCCATTGCCGTGCCGAGAGAAAACTGGGAGCAACATTTTTGCGAATCGTTGCAAAAATGGGGAAACTGGAACTGGCAACTTGCCAGCATATGATCATGGTAATTTGTCAACCCTGCGGGTAGTTTTGCTAATCATGTGAACTGATGGAATGGCAAAATGCTGGCAGCTGTGCACTGCAAATAGTGCATCCTTAAAGGATGTTTTGCCTAACCGCTGAAGAGAGCTCTAAATGGCGATTGTGCTTCAAGGAGCCTTGCTAGTTTGTTTCGTTATAAAAAATATTAACTTCTAAAGCAACGCAGCGGACGGTTGAATACAACGACGACATCCACAAGACATTACTGTAAGGACCAGCTTGCTCCCATTCTATTCACCAATATTTAAAGAGCTGCGTAGTCCGTTTCTTCATTGATCCTTCGCAAAGCAAAATAATCTCATGAAGAGTTGAAGTGATCAGAATTAAGCAATCCGGTTTTGTAGATGAGTTCGTTTAAAAATGATGATGGATTGTTCGGTAACTATGTTCCAGTTTTGATCTGACAATGCCAAAAGAGCCCAACAGTTCATGTCACCAGGAAACAAAGCAACTATCTTGCCTTGGTATTCTGCCAGTCAGTTGATCTATCGCAATTTGTCGCGTGCGCTAGTTACGTGAATGCGCATGGATGGCCACTAAAGTCGGTATGCTGTTGGCTACGGATTTTAACCCCATTGCCGTTTTTCCGGTCTTACCGCTCACTGGCCAGCCGGCTTAGCTCAGCGAGAGCCGTATAACTTGATTCGCAGGTTTCCCATAGCACAATCGTGCGAACACGTGGCCAGAGCGCAGTCTCGTTCGTTTAAGCGCATTTGCCTAGCCAAACGCACGGTAGTGATTGATACGAGCGGTCAATGAAAGCCTGTGCGACTTTGTCAATCGATCAACGTCAGCGATGTTCCCAAAGTGTCCTTTACAAGGCGGCGAGGCAATAGGGTGACGAAATAGTGACGTCAGCTGCTTCACCTATTAGCAGTGGTTCAGTAGGAACGTTGACGCATACACTGTTGCACCTTTTGTTTGAACAGTGAGTTGCACAAGAGCGTCCGCCTGAAGTTGGAAGCTGTTCGACAGCAAAGCAGTTCTTCTATTTGTCTTAAGTAATTCCTGCTTCGACAAAGAGTTGCGACGGCTGAAGGTTCACATAACTAAGAAGCTTCATGATGAACAGAGAAGGTAAAATGGCTTACTTTTTCCAAATCCTTGAAAAGGTGGCTCACGGCAACCACAAAAGCCACATCTGAGCTAAGTGTCAGTGGTTAAGTCTACTTATGAATATTCATTACGCATAGGTACACTTCGTCTGTTGGAACCATTTTAACGTTCTATGCAGTGTCATTGTTTTTATGCAGGGCTTCAGTCGGCAAAAGTGCTGCTCCAGCGGATTGATTTTCCCTAGTTTTGTTAATATTATGTGATTGTAGAAAAATTGTTCAAATCGTTTTCTGTAGTGTTTGGCTCTTACTGTTCTCGCCAAATTAAGTGCGTTTCGTCGTCGTTTGTACGTGGCGTCTGTTCGTGAAATAAGTGTATTGCAAAGTAGAAAAGTCGTTAGCCATCAGCGTACTCGCCCAAAGGAGAAGTATTGTGTTCTTTGAAAGTGCCCAAGAATTTACTGTAGAGTATGAAGGTTTGATTGCAACCTGACAATATTGTATTATTTGCCCGAATTATATCTATTCAGTATGACAAGCCATATGACTGGGGTTTGAAGGCTAATAGCATGCGTTGGTCGCCGCGGAGCAGCGGCCGTGAAATTAAGTGGGTATTCCGCGGTTGTTGCCATTCGACCGGCCAAGGCAGCTGCGTTCCGAAGCCTGTTGGCCTTAGGAGCAAGCAGACGTTAATAACACCTAGTTGTCGCTTTAAATAGTTGCCACACTACTTTTTGTCCATTGTGATGGTTCAACTGTTGAATTGCAGTAAGTTGAAGTAGACTTCCATCGTCGTAAGTTGGCAATTGTCACAGCGGCCTTCCATCGTCGTTCCAATCGGTCTGTGAAAAAAGGTGTTGCTCTCGGCAGGGTTCCATGCTTCCATTTTTACTTAACCTCCCAACTGGAGTCCATGTTCTTATCCATTCAGAAGGCGCAGATGAATGAATGATCCCCTGTAATGGTAAGCGGAAAGAGACTAACTTGGATAAGCTGTTTGGGTCTGTAGCGTTGAATGGGAGGCGTTGGGCTTTTGCTGTTCGTCTTTAAGAGCAGGAACAATTTTGCAACAAAACCTTAGTTCTTAAAGCTTTGACTTAACGGTTACAATTTCGAAAATAAGAGATGGCTTTCTCGTTTGCTATACGGAACCAAAGTAACGTTTTATGGAAACGGCAGTTTGATTTACTTTCATTTTGCTTATTTGCCTGGAAATGTTTAATAGGAGAAATGTTAACGTTCGGAATGTGACCAGCGGATATGGGATCTTGAAGGTTCGCTTCGCACATTGTGAGACTGAGCTAAATACTGTCGTCGTCATCGTGTTTGTGGATGATTAAGCACTTGAGATTGCATATCGAACTTTGATTTATCGAATTCTCGTGGGCATGTTAATTCCGTCTCACTTAATAAGAGGCTGTTTTTGGAGCTGACAAAGATGAGTAAGCAGTATAACTTAGCATGTCAGTGGCCGATGGTTGCTTTTGCGCCAGTTTTAATTCCCAGGTGAAAGACCAAAATTCAGCCAATTGTTTTCTTGTTAATGTGCATGAGCCGGAACCCAGTCTCGTCAGTGTGTATGTATGTGCACTCAAATTTTTCTGCTCATACTTGCGTGCGTAGCATTCTTCAACAGCTTCACTGTTCACTCATAGGCGCTGTGACTTTAGCCTAGCAATAAAGTACGCGAAGTATTTGTTTTTGTTTTGTTCTTGAGTCGCTAAGCAGCGGACAGCATGCTTTCACTTTCCATTCGGGTTAATATTCGTAATTGGAACTTCGCGATGACAAACAAAACAGTTTCTCCATAAGTTTTTTGATGCCTGCAGAAGTAGTAGTTGTACAGTCATCCGACAGCGGTAACGCAAAGCATGATAATTGGCCCACCGTAGATCAAAAAGGCAGTCTGATGCGAACATTGTTCCAGAGTAAGATTTTGAAAATTTTAAGTGAATTTCCACTTTCCTCATTTTGCGTTTAGGTAGGAAATGGCTTGCTCTCACTAGTAAGTCGCAATTTTTATTAATGCAAGTATGCGACTAGTCTACTTGCTCAAACCTTTCAACATGGCAAAGAACTGCACAAATTTTGTAATTGAAGAAAGATTACTGCAAAAGAACTGATTAACAAAACACGCCATGACTGCGAGTTCACTGTCGACGGATAGACCCTTTTCGGATACATTCTGCAGTATGAATAATTAGTTAACTGTCTTTACTCGCTCGATCATTACGCTACGTTTCTTACTTGGATTTTATAGCTCCGGTGACCGTAAGCGAGCCATTAATGCCCGCCCAAGAGGACAAAAATGGCGAGCAAAAGAAGATAACGCACAAATTTGAAGTTGAAGTGGTAACTCCTCCAGGCAGTCTCGACCAAGGTTTCTACCGGCAGCTTCATTCTGCCCGTGCCAGGCTACCTGCAGGAGTGACGTACGCCAATGATAGCGCTTCGGTGGAATTGACGCAATTTATGTCTTTCTTCTTAGAGACGAGCAAGCTATGATGAATTTGATAAAGGCAGTCATAGGAACCGGCATTCTGTCCCTTTCGCAGGCATTCCACAACTCCGGTCTATGGGTATGCTTTTCTTCTATTCATGCTGTGATGATGGTTGCTCTACCCTGACCAGCACAAGATTTGTCTAAATTCGTTTAAAATTGTTTAAACCATATTGACACGTGCTCCCTCGACCCGTCACGGTCGTCGTTGTCCGTTGCCACTTTTGTCATGCTGATCGCTCCGTATGGAGGCGTCGGAATCACAGTCTGTGGACAAACGAATGGACGTCATGTATAACTCCATAGCTTCGTTGGTTCTTCTCTTGACCAAGGCTGCTGATGCTGCGAAGGGCTGGGACCAGCTGATTGTAGATGGTGAGCTAAAGGAGCTCTTCGCAGGGATCACCGCCTGGGTGAGTACGGAAGGTGGGAAAGTGTCCTATGAGAGGGCCAGAATCTGAGTGGACGGCAGCTGGTGGGCCATCAGCGTTGTGTTTGACGTCTGTTCGTTTCTCCACGAACTGTAGTTCCATCGGTTGTTGCAGTTTATTGAAGCCATCAGCACGACAAAAGCAGAATAATGAAAACTGAGATGTCTGACCGGTGTAGGACACGTCGACGTAGTTTAAGGGAGCCTTGCGCCGGTCAGGGTAGAGAAATCACCTAACAAGAATACTTACAAGTATTCTTTGCTCATCGATCATGCTTTTTTAATTCATTCATAGTTTGCCTTGATTTTGGTCGTTTTTACCAATTGGATCAATGTACTTTGTCTTCGGAAGATGATCAACTGCGCACACGTAATTTGTAAACGGTACGTTCATTTGACAACGGCGCGATCCTCGTGACGACTTACGTTTAGAACGGGCAGAACGGCGGTTGACTACGGCGAAATGGGTGAACTTGCCGTCGCGTTGGGTCCTCAGAAGTTCAGAAGGCACGCTCGCCTTTTCAGGTAGGTGCACACCGGACGTTCTTGGCCTCAATGGAACCGTTTTCTCAAAACAGGGAAGCAATCAACATTTTCTTATACCTTCTACAGTTCGGCTCCTGCTCGGTCTACTTTATTTTTGCAGCAGAGAATATTCGACAGGTAGCTATTGCTCCGCCACTTTTGTCCTGCAGTGAAACTATTCCATTGCAGGTAGCTGATCCCGAGGGATATTTGCCCGTTGTTGCCTACATAGCCTTCTTACTGCCGGTCGAGCTGCTACTCTGTTCAATCAGGCAATTGAAATGGCTTGCCGTGCCGAGCACCATTGCCAATCTGCTTTACTTAACCGCATTCGGCATACTTTTTTACTACATATTCGATTCCATGCCGGACTGGCGTCGCCTTCCGGCGGTACAAAGTCCTGCAATGTGGCCGCTGGCCTTTGGTTCCATCATGTTTGCCTTCTCGTCCGCGGGCACGGTGAGTTGTCCGTTACGGGTCTTGTTCATTTATCAAAGCGACACCCTGTTCTAATGAACCATTGGTTAGGGTAGTCATGCCGTTACTTGACCCGCTCATCAATACCAATGCAGCCTTTACCACTGCACAGGAGATGGGCGGTAGTCCAATTTTTGTTGCTCAAATTGTTTTCACTTTTCTTTCTCAAGATTTTGCCCATTGAAAACCGATGCAAAACGCCAGGCCACCTGCTTCGTTGGAACGGTGTTATCAACACTAGTTATGGAATAATTACAATTTTGTCCCTTGCTGTTGGCATGTTCGGATACATCAAGTACGGCGAGGCTATTCAAGGAAGCATAACACTGAATCTGCCCAAGGACGAAGTGTAGGCGTTCCCATTAACTACGCCTTTCATTGCTCATTGTTGAAACGTCAGGTTGGCTATGTGCGCAAAAATTATGGTCGTCATAACAATCATCCTCAGTTTTCCGATACAATTCTACAGCCCGATGGAAGTGATCACCGCAATTTTGAAAAGGCGCTTCAAAAACGAAAGGACAATGCTAATTGCCGAATACGCAATACGATACATCTTGGTGTTCGTCACTTGTAAGCGTATTTCTTTTGTTCCCTTCCTTACTGGCATGCGGCTGAGCGCGCCTTTAGCTTCAACGGCGAGTAGCTACTTGATCCAAGTGATGCATGTTGTAGTCGCATTGCGCCTTGATGGCCGTCTTCAGCATTTCTCTTGGGAATGACATGGATAAATGACTCTGTTGTTTTAATCAGGCACATGCGGGAATGATATAATGCAAACTCGGGTGGAAGTAATTTCTCACTGTAAAGGTGAGCGCCTTATACGTTGCTAATATACTGATTTGTAATTTGGTAGAAGGGTTGTGAAGAAGCAGAAGCGTCTTGTTATTAGTGGCATAAGCCAGGATTCGCTCAGTTGGAATGCTCGCTATTATTATATAGAATTGTCAATATTTTTCACCTATTCTTTGGGGCCAAACCAACTTATTGCTTCACTAGTAGCATTTACATGGCGTTTAATTCGACAATACTGAGACATGTCATACCAGATTAATACCAGAAACATCCTGTATTTAACAATTTAAATACTGAGACAGTGCTTATTTCACTAACTGGAGATCAGAAATGTTCCCCAAATGGGCCATGTGCATGTCCATTGCGCACTAAGTACTCCTTGGTTATCAATTATGCTCATAATTTTAACGCATGCGGCTATGCATGAACTGCGAAAAAGTCTTCTTCGTGGTCAGGATGTCTTTTTTGTCTTCGTACGTTTTGGAACACGCTAACAGGGATTTTTGGGAATCAAATGGCAGTTGTAGTTGAAAAGCTTTCTTGTAACCCCAATATATTGGATTCATTGGACGATCCGACGTTTGCCAAATTGAGTGAATGTTTACGTTTCGTGTGACCTTTGTCCTTTTTGTAGTTGCTTTTGCTGCACTGGTGCCGCGACTTGGTTTGTTCATCTCTTTGGTCGGAGCACTCACTGCCGCCTCATTGGCCTTTCTGTTTCCAACGTTGATTGACATATTGTTGCACTACGAGCCGGGGAACAGCAACTGTCTGATCATCAAGAATGCGCTGATCTTTGCCTTTGGTCTCATTGGCCTTATGAGCGGCACTGTTACGACCATTGAGGCAATCGTGCGGTCTTTCTCGTGACTGCCGTAGGCGAAACATGAACCGCTGTACCCAAGCATAAGTATTGACGAAAACTGACAGGACCGCAATTGTTCTTTTAAAATCAGCTGCGATGAAGTTCATCCAAATTTGGCACCTCCATGCCGGCCAGCATGGCGTTAGGTCATCTTTTCTATTAACACTTGTCCATTGGCAGGCGCACCTTTGGCTGCTTCTATTTAGGTCCTCTGCTAAGCATTTTAGTGTAGTTGTGTTGTTTACTCGATACAGAAACTGTACTGCTTTGCGCTGTTGAAACTCCGGCTCGCACCGCACATAATTTGTTTACAGCTGTTTACGTTATCTTGCTGTTTGTCATTGTTGCGATTCGTCAGTTGGTAAATGTCGTTCGGCTGATCATCCTTCACTTACGTCAATTTCCGCTTTTGGCATGGCAAGGGATGTGTTCTTTCTTGTTCCACTTTCCTGAGTAAATCGTTCAACCTACTCATTTCGTTTACGTATCTTCTTGAAAGCTAAGTATTGTACTTGACGTGGTTAAATTATGAATTCGTACCCTAGTAAATGAAGTATGGTTAATCAAGCGACTGAATTGTGATAGTCTTCTTTGAAGACCTCCAAACGTTGCTGTAATTGTTTATCCATGTTTGCTTGTTTCAAATTATTACATTCCAAGACTATTTGGAATTTCTCTTGTCTCGTATTTAGTGTGGGACAATTCGATCATACTGGAACGCAGTAGACGAGGATGCTTGTGAAGTTAAAGAGATTTATTTAAAATATTCTGATTTAGGATCCACTTTGTCTTGTAGGAAATTGGAGGAGCACAATGACTTTTGCCAAGCTAAGTTCAATGTCAGTTTCGCTGGGTTGTCATCTTAGGCGTTCGTTATCCTCTTATCTGCCCTTAATCCGAAGTATCTTATGTGTACATCAACAATCAATGCCAGCAATCTACCGCACAATGTTCGTAATTAAGTACCTTGTTCGCGACGTCGTTTGGTTTGTCTATCTGACATTTGGGGCATTGTTTCTAACGTTAGGCGCTGATTAACTTCCGCCCGTTCTCTTTCTCTACTTATGTCGTGCCGTTTTACGCTGTGCGAGCTTATGAACGTTGTCTGCGGTCTCATGACTCATTGTTCTTAAAATTAAAAATAGGATTTCCTGGGACGGGGTAAATTCCCATAGCTTTTCTTTGTGGATAGACACGGCACTTCCCCGTTATTTTCTTTTTATTGTGTAAGGATCATGCGGAGCTTTCGGAAGTTCCCTCTTCCGTCATTAGCGCAAACATCAACAGTCACTGTTGCTATGTTCTTAAAACTAAATAAGCAGTGCGGTAGTGACAAGGAGTCTGATTACAGCGGCTTAATGAGCAACATCTCAGCCGTCCATTGTAGTATTGCTTCTGTTGCGCAATGGGCAGTTGGTTTTTGCGGAAGGCTAAACTGCCTTTTAACATTCTATTGTGGCCAATGTGATGACGCAAATCGTGCAAGTCAATAGAGGACAACGTCGGTTCGTTCCACACTTATGGTTTGTCGTTCAGTGTGACTTGGTTGTGTTGATTGATCTTGAAATAACCTAATGTGGTTGTTCCCATGTTGGTGATTGGAGAAGACGGCTTGTCCATCCCGTGACACTTCTCAATGCTTCAAAAATGTGATGCATTGTAATCTGACTGTCATGCTGACCATGGAGACTGCTGATTGAACGTGAGCAATGGAAGCTTTGCCTCGCTCCAAATGTATATTCATTTTTAGACCACCTGACATTGCCATCCTCCTGCGATTGGTGCTGTTTGAGCTGCTGTTGATGCATTGCGCTCTACCGAACTGCTTGTTCAGTTAAAATTGGACCAGAATGATAAGGTAGGGTTTTAATAATGTTGCCGTTGAATACTCCGTTTTAGAAACATACAACATTGTCGCCAGTTTGATTGACCAGTTTTCAAATTGGTTGTAAGCAGTTTGTTGCCGTTAAAGCAAACGCTTGCATAAGTTCATCAACCAGCTTGCAGCGAGTCTATATTGTAATCTATGGGTTAACCGCGTTTCAGATGCACACCGCTCCATTACTACGCTGTTGAGTGCGCTAGCATATGTTATATTGTGGGAACTTCAGCTATCATACTGGCATTTTCAGGGCCCTTTACATGCTTTGCGCTTCACTATTCTTATTCATCAATTGACCAACTGCAGTGTTTCACTTTAGTTGGCATAGTCGCTTGTTTTAACGACTTTGTTTCTCCCCTTTTGACAATCGTAATTTCGTGGCTAGTTGAATGCGATTGCGTGCGATGGCTGACCAATTGTTTCTCCTGATAAAGAATCTTTCTCTGTTGATCCATTTCATTTGACTTGCCATTAGATGAGAGTTAAGCGTGCTGGAAACTTTACTCGTCAGCTTCTTTGCCAAGGAAAGCTTTGCCTGATGTGCGTATGTTGGATATGAAGTCCTATCGATTTACCGCAAACGTATGGTTGAACCAAGGATTCCGTTTAATGAGCATTAGAAAAGTAATGGGCAAAAATCTTGTTCGTATTCATTATTCAAATTCGCATTACGTCACTTCCTCATTATTTATTTGCTTTACCTTCTTTCCTTCTCGTACGGGGTATTTTTAAATATCCAAAGTTCCTCTACACGGTATCCCCCCGTTATGGTAAAAAGCTTGTTTTACCTACAAGACGATCGTGCATTGCCATATGCAATTATAGGTGCCTTTATTGTGCTTTAATTTTGACTTAGAATCTGCAAGATTTCCATGCATGGACAGCGACAGTACATGGAGTCTATCAGTGATGAAACTGTCCTCTATGTGTCGAACTAATGTTAGCTTGCTTCGCGTAGCCTTTTCGGATGCTGAAAGACTGCAAATTGCATTAGACCAGTGTTTCCCAACGGGGGCCCTGGAAGGTGAGGGGTCCCTGGGAAAGCCTTGACAAGATTAAAGTCACTCTGGTGTGGTAATGGTAGGTCACAGATTCCGCTTTACTCAAATTTGACAAGCACTATGATTGACCAACGCCTTCAGTCCAGAAGTTAGCGCCATATGTAGGAATTCTCTTATACTTGAACAATTGTTAGACGAATTTTCCCTGTGAATCCCAATGGTGACAAGTACAATGCTTCTTTCGGTACCAAATGCTAACCATTTCTCGAATACCTATTCAAGCAGGTTTACTACGCAATCACTCCCAAAAAGCGCAAAAACCTGTAGTTAATCTAATGCGACAATAAGGATGGTTGTAAACAGTTGATGGGGACCCAGGACAATTGTCAGCATGAAGGGGGTCCCGGGCTACAAAAAGTTAGGGAAGGTCACGCTATTTTCGTCCGCGAATTTTCTCACGACGTAATCTTTCATGAGGATAACTGTACTTACCTTGGATCGTTATTATTATTATTATTATTATTATTATTATTATTATTATTATTATTATTATTATTATTATTATTATTACAAATGTATTATTATTGCGCCGTATAAAATAAGCTGCTAGTCAGGCGACACGGCCAAGTTGGACTCTTATAGGTCGTTTTTACGTGACACAAAAGGTCGTTCACGAGATCTATGTAATCTTGCATTTGATTTGCCAACAACATGAAAAGTTACCATTGATAGTAAGTAAAATGGGTTCCAGTGAAAAGAAAATATTTAAACGGGTAAGCATGGTGACTTATTTATGAAAAAGAAACAAAGAATCTATATTCACTGTTGAATGCTTTCGGAAACGTTCATATTCCATTTTCAGCGTTAACGGCTAGTTGGGTGAACTCAGAAAAAATGAGAGAGAGAGAGAGAGAGCTTTAATATTTGTTTAGGAACACATTCCGATGCGTATAATAAAATAACGAATCTGACCTCCTGCAGTATCGAGTTCGCTTGTCTATCATGTGATCTGTCATAATTAAAGAACGAATGTCCGTGCATTGGATAGATGGGCAGTGATGTTCCTAAACGCTGAGAATGAAATCAATCAATTCCTAAGTTTCATTACTTCAAACTTATACGTTCAAATTCTCTTTTTGTTAGTAATTCCTCGTAGTATTCTCATAATCACAGGCTTTGTTAGCTACTGTCTAAACAATACATGAGTGCATCATGCAATAAGTGTGCATTCCAGTTGCCTCCGTTTACGAAATGCGACAGCTTGCCGTACCATTGTAGATGTACGTTTTGCTGTTTGGCGAACTGTTTATCCAATTTTCGCTTGCTGTTCAGAGTGAAATGTTAGAGTTTCAAATTTTTGGTTCTCGTAGTTGCTGCTCTCCGTTTGGTTCTTTCGTTCATATAAAAGCAACGATTTTGCTTTTCAGCGCGGGAACTTTGAACGGATCCGAAATGGAGACAAACGAAAACGTCAGTGACTCCACGGAAACAACGCTACCGCACTGGTGGCTATTCGCTTTTCAACTATCAATCGCCGTCGTGTCGGTCCCTTTGGAAATGCTCATTGTGGTTCTTGTCAAAATGCTAGTCGTCCGCAGGCCTGATTTGGTGTTGATCGTAGGTGAGACTTCTGCTGATTTGTCATACTCCTAGGGTACATGACTGCATGCACTTTTATAAACGATTTAGTTCCCATTTCCTCACGTTCGGAGTATCCACTAAAACCTAAACTTTGCTGAGCCACGTTTTCACTTAGTGTTGATGTGTTTCTGACAGGTCATTCGTTTCTCGACCAACTTGTAAGAGCGGGAAGTGATCACTCATCTGTAAGAGATTTTGCATTTTAGGTTTCACAGTTGGCAACTTACTGGTGTCATGCGGACTTATTTTTTCCAGCATTTATCGGTTCAGGCAATGGGAACAGTTCGATCCGCGTGCAACCATAACGGCGGGGGAGTGCTTTGTAAAGTACTTGTACTGTCCGATAGTTAGGCTTGGTCAAAATTTTCTGGTAATTAACATATTACTGTTGGCAGTAGATCGGCTGGTCGCATTTACATTTACCCATCGTCCAAGAGCTTTCAAGCGGAGCTGCATCTTGCGGTTGGAATTGCTATGCGCGCTTCTTTCCACCTGCGATATGTTCGGCATGTTTATTGCTGTAATGCACAGATCAAACGAGCCAGTTTCACCGTTGTGTTTTCTTTCGCAAGTGCTCGGAAGCGACTACATGGATTTGCTCATTGCTATCAACGTGGCCAGTGGCTCCCTGACGATCATTTGTTATGCTTGTACATTTATCCTATGGTTTAGGCGACGAACACAAACGATAGGCAAAGGCACCGGCATAACAAGCCTTCAATTTAGACGCGAGAGCACCGTAATGCGCAGTCTCATAGTGGTTTTCATTCTTACATTGTTTATGCACTTTTTTCCATGGACAATTTCGCCTTGGACTGATTATGGAAGTGCCATGTCGATAACTATAATCTGTCTCAATCTTGTCAGCAAACCTTTGAGTTCTATTGCCTACATAACGATCCATCCCAGTTTGAGAAGGCAGTTAGTAATAGTGGCGCTGCGTTCCAAGTGGATTAAAAACGTAAAAAGCTGGATGCTCAGAAGAAAGACCTACATAGTGTATCTTGGAGCCAAATGATGCTTCTCCGCCAATCATTCGGCGTAGTTTGCTTGGCTAGCATAGCATTCCGCAGCAACAGAATGAATGGATTCACCATGCCGTATCTTCTACCTTTTCTATTATGCTTCCCTTCTTTCGCTTAACGAATTTTCCAGATGCCTTGCTACCTACTCCGGTAGTCATGTTTGTGCCAGCACCCTCTTACAGCATATTGCTGATTTTGGAAAGAGAACTGGAGATATGACAGTAGTCGATTAGTCATATGCTGTTCTGACATTTTGGTACCTGCAAAGATTGAATTAAGTGCGTGGATCAGCAGACGGCCGTCGGAAATGGGAAAGAATGGTTCTAGCAAGCACTAGCAAAAATGTGTTGATTTCTCCATTCCATGCGCACATATCGTGACGTTAACATGAAAGAAAGAAGCTGACGTGCTACCTACGATATGTCAACGCATTCGAAGGTCAGTAATTCTTTATTCATATTCACCATACTGAGCATAGGCTGGTTATTACTTGTCTGTTCATGTTGATAAAGTTTTATTTATACGAGACTTTCAGTACCGGTGCTGGATTTTCGGTAAAACCAGGTCTTGAAAGCTTCGTAAAGATAAAGCATCGTCAGTGGCAGTGCTATGCGGCAAAGTGAGAACATTCATCACTTTAGCGATTTTGTTAAATACGAGTAGGAATAACTATACTGAAAGTGTAACTTACGGTGTGCCCGTTGCGGTTAATCTTTCTTGTGTCTAAAAATAAACCAAACAAACACGCCCTACCAGCTGATGGATGGGCAGTTATGAAGGAAAATTCGTCGACAACAAGCAAACCTCGAAGCTTTCGGAACGACCTTGTTCCGTCCTCAGTGAGTTTGGGAATGATAAAGTGAATGATAGGAATAACTATAGTGAAAAGTGAATGATAGGAATAACTATAGTGAAAAGAATAAAAGATGGATTGCTTAATTTTTACGGCTTTTACAATAATGAATTTGATTGTACATATGATCTGACTTTTACGCTTGCAAAGTTCAGTAGTCTGCAGACAAACATTCTGTTATAGTTCTACGAATTTGTCATGATGGAATGTACGCCTTGATCCTGTTGGATGTTGAAAACTTGCCTGAAAGTGTACCGAAAACAACGCCCTACCAGCGAATGGATGGGCAGTTATTAGGGAAATATTTCAGAACTCTATAACCTTCGTAGCTTTCGGAACAAGACAGTTCTGAAAGCTATGAGGGTTACAGTGTTCTGAAACATTTCCCTACTAACTGCCCATCCATTCGCTGGTAGGTCGTTGTTTTCGGTATACTTTCAGACACGTTTTCAACTTACAATGGGATCAAGCCGTACATTCCATCATGACGCATAGAAGACCCGTTACAAGGCATCCCGTCTTCAAAGTTTTACGAATTGATACTATTAATAGTAAGAAGATTGGCTCAGAAGATGGTATGGTGCTAGCCTTGACATGTGGGTCTCTTTGGTTTCAGAAGAGAGCAACGTGGTAAAAGAGGCTCATTCTTCTTTATTAAACCGTTTAGCCCTGTTTGGGATCTTCGATGATAATAAGAGGTTGACGGTAAACGGTTTTCCAGTAAATCGGCAGCCACCCTTGAGTGGGCTTTGCCCGCTTAAATTTCTAAGAAAGAAGTAAGGAACAGATCAAAATTGGCTCTTTGTGCAGAAGGTATGCTTATACCACGAAAGAACACTAAATGTTTAACGATCTGATTTTGCATGATACTGGATTTAACTCTTTGGAGTAAATAGATTTTGTATCATGCTCTCCACTAAAACCTGAAGAAGAAAGTGCATACACTACTGGTACTGTGGGCTCAATTCCGTACGTTTGGCACCTTCATATGGTGACTAGTTTGTTACAGTTACTTGGATGGTTTTACAGGGACATATCCCATCTTGACGGGAGTCTTCTTGGCGGTGAGATTCTCCTGAGCGAGACGCTTGCCTCTAGGAAAGTTCCCTCTTAAATAGGCTCACTGATTGTCAGTTTGCAGTGCGTAACGTCTAGGCTGCTTTCCAGGGTTAGTCGCCATTTTGCTATGGCAAATGTATTAATGATTTGCATGACATATGTTTGTGAACCACTGATGTTTAGTAAGCGAGCAATGAATTGCTGATCCAGATGAGCATAAAGGGCTTCTATGTTGTCGTTTTGATAAGCGAAAAAGTAAGCTTTATTGTGACAATAAGATATCAATGAATGGTGAAGTTATGCGCAATAGCACGCAAATAATCTACATGCGAACGCCTGTCGAACTGCTGTACTATTCGTTGAAGTCGCTCAGAGCATCGAATCATACGCCGTCGCCTTCTTGGCGGCTCTTCATTCCTGAAGTACAGGTTTGCATGATGATCTCTCCCAGCCTGCACAGTCCGCGTGGTCTTTATGAACCTCCATAGTGTGGAGTGATCGACATCGAATTCGGCTCGATTTATCGATGGGCCGCCTAGACGAAGTTGTTCGTCCGATCGTGACCCATCAGCGTCCTGTTGTGGACGGACCACATCTGTGGAGGAAACAGGGGTTCCCGACGGTCTTTCGTTCCTACAAACGCCATTGACGACGTTTTTGGTAGTCTGTCGGTTCAATCGTCGGCAGATTTGGTTCCAGTTTTAGACTGGTTTGAAGACACGTACATCAGGCGACCGACCAGCCGAGGCAACCGTCGGGAACCTATGTTTCCTCCACAGATGTGGTCCGTTCACAACAGGACACTGATGGATCGTGATGGGACGAGCAATTTCGTCGAAGCAGCCCATCGACAAATCGAGCGGAATTCGGTGTCGATCACCCCACACAGTGGAGATTCATAGAGGCCAAACGAACTGTGCAGGCTGGGAGAGATCATCATGCAGACCTGTACTTTATGGGTGAAGATCCGCCGAGAAGACGACAGCGCATGATTCGATGCGCCGAGCGACTTCAACGAATAGTGCAGCAGTTCGACAGGCGTTCGCATGTAGATTATTTGCGTGCTATTGCGTATAACTTCACCATTCATTGATATTTTACTATCGTCATGATGGCGTGTACGGCTTGATCCCGTTGGAAGTAAAGATTGTCTGAAAGTACACCAAGAACTACGCCCTACCAGCGAATGGATGGGCAGTTATTAGGTAACACAACAGAACAACGCAGACCTTCGGAGCTTTCGGAACTACCTTGTTCCGTCGTCAGCGAATATTGACAGTCTATATTCGCTGACGACGGAACAAGGTAGTTCCGGAACAAGACTGTCAATATTCGCTGACGACGGAACAAGGTAGTTCCGAAAGCTCCGAAGGTCTGCGTTGTTCTGTTGTGTTACCTAATAACTGCCCATCCATTCGCTGGTAGGGCGTAGTTCTTGGTGTACTTTCAGACAATCTTTACTTCCAACGGGATCAAGCCGTACACGCCATCATGACGTTCAAACGACCCGTTACAAGACATCCAATATTCATATTTTACTATCACAATAAAGCTTACTTTTTCGCTTGTCAAAACGGCAACATAGAAGCCCTTTATGATCATCTGGATCAGCAATTCATTGCTCGCCTACTAAACATCAGTGGTTTACAAACGTATGTCGTTCAAATCATTAATACATTTGTCATAGCAAAATGGCGACTAACCCTGGAAAGCAGCCTAAACGTTACGCACTGCAAACTGACAATCAGTGAGCCTATTTAAGAGGGAACTTTCCTAGAGGCAAGCGTCTTTTGCTCAGGAGAATCTTACCGTCAAGATGGGGCGCTTCGGTTTTACAGAGGTTCTTCTGTATTTGTACGTTCATTATTGTTCGTTTCCTCCTAGTGAATTGCTCATGCACGTTGAGTGGAACGTTTGCTCTGTGATTACAAATTTACAGATTCGAACTAACGGGAAGATGCCGTTTAAGCAAGATTAAATGAATTAACGTGCATTTGAACTACATTGTTGTTCTGTAAGGGAATATTTGTCACATTTTTTGCTTTTCTCACAGATTTTTTTGAAATGACCAGTACTGAATGACAGCGGCCATCAAATCGCTGATGTCGGACTTGGTTAGGTCCGGAAGCTACGCTTGTCAAAAATGAGCGAAAACAAAAGTTTTTGGCAACAGAAAAAGGTCCGTGGAAAAAGAATAAAAGCTCGAGGAAACAACTGTAAACGATCATATGACTTCTGGAGGTTACCTATTGTAAGTATTAATATATTCGCGTTGATTACAGCTATTTCCTTGGACTCCTCGGAGCTCTCTAAATTTAGGAAACAGTAAGCATTGTTTATACAGTATACTATCCACAAATCTTCATTGAAACATTCAAACGAGCGCGTTAGCATTTTGATTCATCAGACTTATTTCTGAGGCGACTTAGGCTTTGTTGTGAGTGCGTATTCACTGTTTAAAAGCTTACATGTTAAACTGGATAAACTCATAAATTGAGCAGAAAGAACGGATGGTTGTTCCATACATTCTTTCTGCTCAATTTGGAAACTTTTCTTAAGAACGCTTTATGTCTTCGACAGGCCTCAATAAGTATCCGGAATATGTTTAAGCAGCTATGGCATGGCGACGGTTATCCCGCAATTGTACTTTCAATTAAAAATGCCAACCTACGTGCCCGTGTCACTTTGCTCGTAAGCTTTGAATAATTTAGGAGTTCTGTGTATGTGTTGTTTCCTTTGGCAGTAAGGACACGTGGACCAGGGAAATGAAAGTCGCGCTAATTTGCCATCACATATAGCAAAACGTTTGGTGATTAGAATTGCACGTGCCAACAAGCGAGATCTTTCCGCATCTTGGCGAGACTTCCAACTTCGCTTAGGCGAGAAGATTATTGGAAGAAAAGTTTGCTTTCATTCTAGTGACAATTGATTTTTCATTTCTGACCAGGAAACCTCAACTCACCATTGCTTTGGCTACTGCAGAAAGTTCCAACATCTCTTAGCAGTTAAAGCATGCTCATTTTAAACCGAACAGAGTACAGGAATTCGGCAGAACCGGTTGCTTGGGAAAATTCAGCGACGCGCTGACGTTACACACTTGGGGCCCAACTGCAAGCTATCATTTGTAGGAAATGTGAGCGCGCTTGCGGAAACCCTTTATCAGAGTTTCTGACATAGCAGAATTCAGCTGTGCCCAGCTGGTTCGCGTGCTCCAGTATCGCCATTGTCCTGTTTTGTCGCTGTGATCGTTTCACTGGTTCTTGCGTATAGCAATGTTGGTTGGACAACAGAGGTTTCATGTGAGTCATAAGTCTTAACGTGAAATCTGTCTGCAGCCACTCAGTGTGCCACATCATAGCTGCAATTGAGCACTTGGAAATCAGGATTTTCACTAGGCAGAATTTTCTTTAGCCTTCACCGTGCTATCTTCGCACCAGAACAGCGGACTT
Source organism: Trichuris muris (assembly GCA_000612645.2). Lineage (NCBI taxonomy): Eukaryota > Metazoa > Nematoda > Enoplea > Trichinellida > Trichuridae > Trichuris > Trichuris muris. The sequence goes on from CBXJ02000086.1 coordinate 11,845,475, forward strand.
AACGTAGTCAGAACTCTAAGTTAACATTTTCACAATCGAACTATCTACTCTTCAGTTGTCGTCTTGAAAGAATAGAATTAATAATGGAAAAGAACAGTTTCGTAGCATTCGGAACAACTTTGCTATGTTCCCACCGAATCTGAAGTGAGGCCCGTCCGTTGAACTGGAAAGGGCAGTAATGATGTTACTATCTCACGTAGAAATGATCTTTGCATTGCAGTTAAGGATTATAAGCCGAACGGAAGTGAAAGCGATGCATTTGTCGAAATTCTCGCAGCCGTACGATATCTTCTCATTAACATAATTGCCTCGCTTCTTCCGGTAGCGCTTCCAGTAAAAGCTGGTGTAACACCTGCCGTCCTGGATGTTTGGATTCTCACTTTGAATAATACTCATTTCCCGCGGCGCCGTTCTGTAGAGATTGGTATACTGATTAAGAATCCGCTGGACGTACTAAGGCTTCTCATTTCTTTACAACAGCATCATTCAGCCGGTTGGAAGTGTGCCGACAGCGGTTGCCTCAGTTTTCCTGATTTCAATGACAGTCAGCCGTTCCCTTGCGGTGTCAGTAGCTGGCCCCAGGCAACCAACCTGAGGAAGAGGCAACTTCCGCTTGAGTTGCATCGCAACAGTCGTCGTGGACGGAAGCGAAAAGGATCATTCAGGTTTATGAAAATTGACGAATAACCGTGGCAATGCGCTAGCAATTTGTCACTTTTCCAACCGGGTCTATCTCGTTGATGGCTAAAGACTAGCATAAAACCACCTGAGTTATTCCTGGTTCGAAATGTTTAGCTATACTGCTGTCACAGATGTCCCAAAAAATGGCCTGACAGCTAGGCTGCCACCCAATGGAGTGGATGTATACGTTAAATTAGCATTTCTATTGATGAGAACATGCACGTTTCTGTTTATCACCGTTAGGAATGATTGTTTTTGTGCAAATTTCTCGTTTTCCACTAACCCCCTGCAATTTATAAGTAGCGAAAAATGTCGGATGATGTTTGATTGTCATATTTTTCCGTTGGACACAAAATGGCATAACGTAGCGACTGTGACGGTATGCTTTCTGCAGAGTCAAGTTTCGTTTCCTTATCCCTTCATTTCCATATCATGTTTATGCCATGAGATGCTTCATGGCACGGTTGAACAAATTCTTCACTTAGCGTGCCTGTGACTCAGAGAAGATTAAGCCGGTTTTCTTACCAATTTCTTGACATGTCATTGTTGATATCTGTTTTAATTTTAATTGCTAACAGCATCTTGCAAACGGCACATCTTTTGCGCTCGTGTTAGGGCAAATGTTACATCACCGCTTTCAGTGAGCCGTTGCTGCAATTGACCCCATTTGGAAGGTGTTACGGATCTTCTAGGATGAAATGATACTGTTCGCAACCATGGCAGATGTCCTGTTTGATGTTTTATTTATCTACGTAATAAGCTACGTTTCCTCTTACGTACTGCCCTACGTAATTCATGAGTCGTTCAAAGTCGCGACGCCTGTCCTTATCTGAGCAGCTGGGGAAAGAATTTTGTTTTCACTTAATGTATTGTTGCATTCATTGAAAGTGATTTAAAAGAGGCTTCCAGCCTGCTATCCAAATCAGCAGTGACGCAACTGTCATAGCTCCGTCAAAAAGGTACTCCTTAGAATGGAGTACCATCTTCGCATTTGAGCATTTCAGCTAGGGTAAAACAGCGTGCAATAGGGGCTGATTGTTAAAGTAATTAATAAATTAAACACGAGTTTATACTGTTCTTGATTCACGATTGTTTTATTCACAGTCTGGCTGAAGTGAGCTTGCTGGTTGGGGCCCAGAATATGCTGTTGAACTTTTGCAGATGCCGCGCAAACTGGAAAGATCCAGCTTGTCCGGAACATTAAGCAAGGCAATTAATTTGGGGCGCGTTCGTATATACCTGTTTCCCCATTCAGGCCGGAATCTACCCTTTCTACCTCATTATCGCACGTAATGATCTGTGCACTGGTGTTAAGGAATGTAGACCGAGCGGAACTGGAGGCAGCGCATTTACTCCAATTCTTGAAAGCAGTGGAATTGTTTTTTCCTGACGTAATTTGTTCGCGTCTTCCGGCACCGGGAAATTCAGCTGCTAAGAGTTTTTGTTATGGACATTTTGACTGACATCTTAAATGATGCATGTTCCTTGTAGCATAGTACTATGGAGTTTAGCTTACCGACCAGGAATCCTCTGCACGTGTTAAAGATTCTTGTTTTTCTACAACAGCATCCCTCAGCCAGTTGGGGGTAGCTGCTGACAGTGGCCTAGATTTTTCTGGTTTCAGTGACAAGAAGACACTCCCTTGCAGTGTCAATAACTGGCCCCAGGGTAGTCTACGGAGGTAGCAACTTCCGCTCGAGTTGCATCAGAATAGCCAACGTGAACGGAAACAAAAGGGTCACCTCACGTTTATGAAAATTAGCGGGTACTCCTGGCAAATTGCCAGCAATTCGTCAGTTTTTCACTGAATGATGAAACGCCTTGTGGTGTTCGTGTGGCCTCCAATCCGGGAAGTGACAATTTTTATTTAAGCAGCGGCCGCGTGTCCATTGGTTGAACAAGTTTGGCAATTCGCCGAACCAGTGCCTTCCAAGAAAAGCGAGCATAACTTGGCTACTCTGGTCAAAAAGCACTTTTGGCAGTGTACGCTCAGCGTCGCACCATGGCGCCGGAAAATGATGTTGAAAGCAACAAGAAGGAAAATGGATTAGACGCGTTGGAAATCCAGGAGAAAAATGCCACTCTCTTTGTGGACGACGAATATTACAAACAGCTGCACGCTGTTCGAGCAAAGATGCCGGATACTGTTTCGTAAGGAACTGTTGTAGACATTGAACGTGATTTATTGTTTCAAATTTTCACTAGTGATGAACAGGCGATGATGAATTTGATAAAGGCAGTTGTCGGTACGGGTATCTTATCGCTTCCTCAAGCGTTCCACAATTCCGGCCTATGGGTAACAAATTTTGCTCTTCATTAAACAGATAGTGTAGTTCGAGTAATAGAGCGCAGATAGGATGGAAGAATGCATGTTGGTTAGCAGTGGAAGTGATTTAACCTAGGATTCTCTAGCCACTCTTACGGCCTCGTCGTTACGTGAAATTCATTCTCACTCATTTTATATTCATTGACATTAGCAAGAGTAATAGTTGGTTATGAAATTAATTTTCTTTGCGTGTACCATCACTTAATTCTTCGTCTACCTTGTTCGCTTCGATGATCAATATTATAGACGTTATGATAATTCGCGTCTTGCTTTTAGCCTTCTGATACTCTCCTAACTTTAATAATGCGCCGATAACCTTAAATGTCAGTCCTTTATGGCGTCACCACCTTTATGGTCTATTCCATTCATTATATCGGCTGTACATGGTCAAGTCATTTCACCAATCTCCTGTTAATATGAAAGCTTTTATTTTCTACTCGTTTTTATAAAGCTGATGACGGAGCACGCGTGGTCTGAAAGCTACGCTTCATAAAAGCGAGTTGAAAATAAAAGCTTTTACTTGAATGGGGAATCCGTGAAAAAACTTGATCATGAAAAAGCTACCCCGTTAGGAAGAAGAAAGACCTCTTCTGAATATCGGCTGTGCATATCTAAAAGCGTTTAATACCATTGTCGACCTGAATTTGATCGTACAGTGAAACGACGATTTTAATCATGCTTTCATATCAGCTACGCCAACGTTGGCTTTGTAATATTACAGGCAAGGGAAATGGATGCTCTGTTTTGTGTTGAAACAGATAGATGGTGAAAGGCAGAACCATTTTTGAAACTCGAGAAACGCCTCGGTACCGTCTGCAGATAAAGTAGAAACGCAGTGAGATGCATCCAGGTGTTAAAAATATGAGCGAACGCGGTGGGCGCAACGTAAGAGCAAACTTTACGCGGTGCAGGCCCCCCAGTTCTTTTCTGCCTAATGATGTTCAGCGATTAGATGACATTTCGTAATACTTGGAGCACTCGTCAAAGCGTACAGGAAAAGAAATACAAGTATGCTGGCTACTTGAAACCAGCTTAGTCCATCAGTTGTACCGCGCTAAACTTTTGAGTTACAGCGCGCGAAGCCGGGCATATGACGTCAAGTACAAGGGGTGTTTTAATATACGTGGGTAAGCTGAGTATCAGGCGTGCCGCTGTTGTAAAGCATTTATGCAAATGGATTACTTTTTTAAAACTATTGCAAGTTTTGTCCTTGCCGTCTTTAAAAAGTTCATCTTCCTGTGCTTACCTGAACAGCATGCTCATAGGTATAACAACCACCTTTTGGCTAGCTTCAAATGTCCATCCATGCTTATTTCCCATTAACAACGGTGTATCAAAACGGGGACGCACTTCCAGCATCTTTGTGCGGTGAACTGCATTGAATATGATTTTTTTGAATCAACAAGATCTTCTGTTACCTTAGGTGCTGGATGGCTAAACTAGTCTTGCACTGCATTGAATTGTGAGTGTTCCATTTGTGTTGAGTAATTAGTTGGCAGTCGTTATTCACCCTCATGATGAATAGCGATTGCGAATTCGTATGGTAAGTTAACTGCGTCGTTTCGAAAGCGGTTGATCTACTGATTGTTAATGATGATGCACGGGGTACGACGTGATTTGCGAAGCTACCATGACTTACGGATTGCCTGTATTTTGCCACCATTAGTGCAGCCTGCGTGCCACGGTGCCGTGCCATTCTCTTTCTCGCATAATATGCAGGTTGCCGTTACCACTGAGCTTCGATCATTGTGTCAGCGATGTACAGCTGCTCAACAAAGTTGAAATTCAGACGATTCAAAATATTGTTGGTTGTTGTTTTGTTCATAATGAATAAAGCGTTACCAACGGAAGTAAAAAGTCTGTGTCAAAACAACCAGCAATGTTAATCACCCCGTTACAAAGAAGCAAGTCTACTCATAATCTAAAATAAATTCTAATTATAGTTCGGCTTATTTCTGGTATGTTTTACCAACTTCGTCAACGTCGCCTGTCTCCGGAAGCTCGTTTACAGTGCTCAAGTGCTCAGTAGACGGTAGCTGTTCCACATGAACACGCTTTTCCAATTTAAATTGACATTGATTGTACAGAGCTGGACGTGCGAAGATTGACTACGGAGAGCTCGGTGAATTAGCATGCTTCTACGGACCGAACTGGATCAAAAATTACGGTGGTGTTTTCAGGTAGGTTATGTGGCGTTAACCCGTAAATTCCAATGCTACTGGTCGTTTCACCTTACATGAAACATGCTTAGATGGCCCATGGCGAATAATTGAAGTTAAGTTGAATCGAAGCTTCCTTTCGCTGCATGCTGTCTTATGCAACAGAATTGTCTGTTTTAGCTTCGCGCTTCCGTGTTGTCTCTGCTTCTTAATCTGCCTCCTGTCATCTGCCGACCAGTTTATGTGTCTGCTGCAAAGGCTCGAAAAGTATATTCAGGTCGCGACGCTGAAATGCAGATGCCTTAAACTGCGAATGTTATTTTGATCGTCTTGCAATTGCACTAAACAGTTACTTAATGCATGATTTTTGCTCTTGAAGCAAGAGGAATCAGTAACAAGGTGTCTTGTAATTATGAAAAAATATGAAAAGATACGGTATCCTTGTTCAACGAGCTTTAATAGGCGAAGCTTTTGGAACGTACTTGTTCCGTCATCAGCGCGATTCAAAGTGTACGCGCATGATGTGTACGCGATTCGAAGTACGTACGCGATTCAAAGTGTACGCGCATGACACTTTGAATCGCGCTGATGACGGAACACGTACGTTCCGAAAGCTTCGCCTATTAAAACTCGTTGAACAAGGATACCGTATCTTTTCATATTTTTTCATAATTTTTGCTCTGTCAAAAAGTACAACTATCAAATGGTAGTAGCACTTTTTGATCATGACAAGTGCGAATGTTCAAAGAGCTTGCTATATACATACGCGCCAACTGCACCGTGATTCCCTTCTAGTTTTGGCTATGTTTCAGAGAGGTGATAAACATATCGCTTTACGCTTTGCAATATGGCTCGTGCGCTGTTTACTTCATCTTCATTGCCGAGAACATCCGACAGGTTGCACATCCTCAGCGCTACTACTGTTCTCGAACGGCAGTTAACTGTTTCAGGTAGCCGACCCTGAAGGAACGCTGCCATTGACGGCCTACGTAGCTATGCTTCTTCCCATCGAAATAGCGCTTTGCTCAATACGTCAGCTCAAGTGGATCGCAATACCGAGCACAGGCGCCAATGGCCTGTACATTATCGCCTTTATTTCCATATTCTACTACGTCTTCTCCGACTTCCCCAGTTGGGAACGACTTCCAGCAGTGCAAAGTGTGGCTCTTTGGCCTCTTGCTTTCGGTTCCATAATGTTCGCTTTCTGCTCAGCCGGGGTGGTAAGCTTTTTTCAACATTCCCTATTCATAATGAGACCGTTTCAAAATTGGTACACCGTTAGTCAATAGCGTTAGGTGATGGCGATTAACGAATTTGTTTGATGATGGGCGTGCTCTTGAGAACGTGTGATTTCGCAATGGGAAAAGTGAGCTTTCACTTTTTGTTGCGAAATAGCTGGTGTTTTGATAAATCCTCTACTCACATAGGTTTTGAGAGCTTCCTTCCCTTGTCTTCGGTGTCAGTGGTTAACCAATACGAGGAGGAATCGGTGAACAACATGCTATTGAACCTTTCATTAGCACGTTCACCGATTATTGTGGGTGTTCATTTCGCATTGATGCTGGACGGGAGAAGGATGCTCTCGAAGACTACGAGAATAAGGAATTTATTAAACACCAAAATTAATTCGTAACAAAAATGAAAAATGCACTCATAAATTTCGCCATTGTCGGCATGGATGAATTTTTTACTTTTTTACAGATCGTTCCAATAGAAAACAGGTGTCGGACCCCTGGCCATCTGCTGAAATGGAACGGCGTTCTGAATATCAGCTACGTGATTATAACAATAATATCGGCTGCAGTTGGCTTTTACGGATATATAAAGTACGGATATGAAATTCAAGGAAGCATCACTTTAAATCTGCCCCAATCAGACCCGTTAGTGTCTCCAGTGTGCATTGGTCACTAAGATAATATCCTCCCTTTTGCAGATTGGCGCAAGCCGTCAAGATCATGGCGGCGGTAACTATTATTCTCAGTTTTCCTGTTCAATTCTACAGTCCTACAGAGGTGATATGCCAAATTATAAACAGGCGCGTCAAGTCGCCGAAGAAGGCGCTGATAGTTGAATACGCCGTCCGGTATTTACTGGTCCTGATCACTTGTAAGTTTTGTCTCTCCTTAACAGGTTATTGCGGTGACTTTGCCTTAATGCGTGCACAGCATGAAATGTTCACCGAAGATATAACATACGCTTTTGTTTAATTCACAATTACATATATTTGTGTATCTATTATTGATATATATATATATATATATATATATGATGGCATTAATGGTGTTAACGCGTATGTTTTATAAATTTTCTTTTTACCGATATTCGCCCTTCCGTTCGTTCAACCCTTCCTCTTCTTGCTTGAGGGAACATTCCATTCCTTCATATATATATATATATATATATATATATATATATATATATATATATATATGTACATGCGTGCATATTCTATTACCGTTGCACTGATGGACATTTCGAGATTAATTATTTCTAGTTGCGCTGGCTGTTCTTATACCTCGTCTTGGCTTATTCATTTCACTGGTTGGCGCACTGACTGCCTCCATTTTGGCCTTCTTCTTTCCCCCAATCATCGATATTTTGATTCAATATCGAGGGCACAAGAGCCCTGCATGGTTGTACATCAACAATCTGCTAGCATTTCTGTTCGGTATACTGGGACTGGTCAGTGGAACGGCCACGTCGATTGCAGCCATTGTCGAGTCATTTTCTTAACAGAGACACAACTGTCCAGATAACGAAGAGGCGACCGCCATGCCACGTTCAGAGTTGCTGGTCCGCATTACAAGTATTAATAGAAATTGGAGGTTGTCTCTTCTGAACACGTCGTTTCAACTGCTCGATTTCATCGACACTGTGATCTCTAATAAAGGCACCGAGAAGCTCACAGCGTTGACAAAACGACCGTGATTAATAGGCTACTGGCCTGCCTTTGTTATTTGATCGTTGCTTTCATTCCCAGTTGGCATCCTGTTTCAGGCCAATGAAAATGGCAGTTTCGAGGGAACGGAGCGTAGGCTCTACTCCGTTGCCCGCCCAATTTGAGTACCTTATGCGTTTGATCACTGTGGCTGCCGCTGGGACCGCCGCTCGCTTTGCGAAGCGGCATTTCCATATGTGCTGCCCTCTAGGTATATTTGGCGCCACCATTGCAGTGCTGCGAAAGAAGTCGTTTCGACCGTGGAATGCAACTGAACGCTTCCTTGAACTCCATGCATGTTATGCAATTGCACCGCTAGCGAAGAAGTTTGGTGTTCACTTGCGCCGCAAGTTTGGCTGCTTTCAACGCACATCCGATGTCTGCAATAGGTAAGTACACTTTAAGTGCCAAGCTTAGTTTGTTGTATTCTTCCCTGAGCATGCGCGATTCGTTGGATCATTTTTTACCAGAGAAATCCAATTGGCTTCCATTCTTGTAAGGTTATCTAGTCAACTGATGCTCTCCCGTTTTTGAAAGGCTTTTCTTCTAATAATTTTATTACTCCCTCAGTCAGATTCGCGGTTAATAAGTTTTATCTTCCGCAGACTATCCCTGAATAAGTTGCTCAACGCATCTGCATCTGACGCGCGGCGCCTATCAGTGCCTATCAACGCCTGCGCAGAGCGAGCTTATGATAATTTGCTGAGACACTTTCCTACAAGTATCAATTTGCGTACTTGCCATTATGTGGTGTCAATCTTAGCATTGCATATTAGTCCCGGCACTTCAGATACATTGAAACTTCTTTTGAAGACATTTGGCAGATTGCTCGGACCTTAGGAGAGTAAAAAAAGTCCAGTGGCCCCAAATTTTGGGGTGGAAAGGTTTCTGAAACTGTTTTTACATCGATTTTTGCTTTAGCGCCCTCGGGTATGGTTGCCGCTCAATTTGTCCTTATCCACTCAGTTTCCTATTTGTTTACCTGAACTAAGACGCTCGAGCGTGCGTTGCTTTCGATTTCTTCTGCCTTACACCCCCCATTCCGGCTTTCCCTTTTCCGCCAGAAAGTAAACGCTAACGCATATGTAAAACTTGCCAACATCGAAACGGAACTTTTGCGTGGTCGATCAAATAGCGTGTGAACGATTAGTTCAATTGACCAGATCCTAAATCAAAGGGAATTTTCAACTGGAAGGATCTTCTGTATCAAACGGCTTGATGGTATAACTGAGCCGCATGTACCAGCGCGATCGCTCGTGGCCTTGACGGTTCCTCAGACGTGGTAGCGCCTGAAACTTAAATTAATCTGAAATAACGATTGCTGCCTTTCGCACAGCATACGGAAGGAACCACGCGTTTCAATGGGCAGCGCATTTTGCGAATGCGTGTGGCTAATTGGTCCGGGCAGAAGCGCGTGCCCTTTCAACGTTCCGCTGATTTGCTGGTCCACGACAAGGAAGCTCATTAGTTTTATCCATTCGATAATATCCGGCGGAACACAGGTGCAAGAAAAGACTCCGACTTCTCGGCAAGAAGCTTTTGGCGTGTGGGGATTCCGCGAGAGAATACGCACAAGTTAGCCCTTGTTTTGGAGGAATGAAAGGCTTATCCAACGGGGAGAATTCATGAGAGAAATTTGCTTGCATTTATGCATATACCCCGTTATAAAGAAGAAAACATTTTTGTTATGAAAGAAGATTATATTATTAAAGTTAGCCCTTGTGTGAAGTGCAGCTGTGTACGAAGCAATGATCCTTACCAATCAAAACACTTTTTGCAATATCACTCAGTTTCGCTTGGCCAAATTACGTTGACACTTTTGCAATTGCTGACAGCCAAGTTCATGAGCATAAGGGAATGGACGTGCAGAGATATCTGTGAAAACCAAGTCCTTGGAGTATATTGAACTATTGTTTGTAATTCAGAGCCTTGAGAGAAATTACGCCGATGTCTCCGTTGCGGATATTAACTTCATTCTTTACCTTCCGATTGTTGGTCATAATGTTAATATAATTGCTTTGCTGCAGCTTGTCAGTGGCACTGTTGTTTCAGGAAAACGAAGCCGCGCCTACTGTAAGAGAAATGGGAACAGAGTAGCGCCCGAAACCATCACGTGATACTGATCTGCATTGAGCAGGCTGTTGTCACGCTGCTTGATTACCCTTGGAATTCTATCTCTCTAATGGCGCTTTTCATCCACTTCGATTTCTTACTCTGACCCCTACCGTGCGTGCAAAAAGCTGATGACAGCTTCGTAAGCGTTAATGTTAGGTTAATAATGCCGAAAGAGTTTGGCTACCTGCTAATGTGAAAGCATGCATATAGTTACTTTCTTAGTAATCCAGGCAGAATCGTACAGTATGCACTTCTCTTCGCCTTCGTACCATTTTTGAACTTAGGTTATTTGCTCGCAGGCTATGGTTTCTGGTTCCTACGTTTTGACAAACAGGAAGCAGGCGACGCCAGGTTGATTCAGTTGGGTAGCAGTTGCTGGGTTCTTGAAGTGACTTTGGCTTACCGGAACTAGTCGCTTTTCGCTTCTTCTATGGTATTTGCAAAAACCTAAGTAGGGATATTAAGACGGGACTTCTCAATGTAAGCGCAGGATGCTTTCGTTGAACGTTCGAACAATCAGTAGTTGTACAATGGAATGGTTCTTTGCTTTCGAAGTTTTATCAGCTTTAGCAAGTGATCGGCCATTGTAACTGTACTGATAATTGAAGCGCTTTTGGGTGATTTCTAGAAAACTGCACGTTCAGATGAAGTGTTAGTACAAAGTGGACGGTATCTGTCGTTTTGAGTTAACGGCGTTTGCCCATGAGATGATAAGAAACTTTAATCGTAAAGATAGTGATTGGTATTTAATACTTTATCAACTGCTTTTCACATTTTCCGCTTACATATCGCATTCTCTGAAAATACCTTTGACGCAACTTCCAAAGCTCGGCGATTTGTCCTGAAGGTGGAAAACCCAGAACTCCCAAGCAATTGCGTATTGCATTCGCAGGTGACGATATCGACTATACACTTTTTCGCATTGGAGATTTCGGTTTTTTCCATTTGCTTAGCTCAGTTGCATTGACGGATACCTGTTTTCCAGCTTGCTTCCAAGAAAATATATTTGAACAAAATGTCTTAGCTGGTGCGTATGTTAAAAAGTTGGGAGGATTAAGGAAGGCTTTCCGCGCAAATGTTAGTTTATTTCAAGCATGCAGCTTTCAGGACCTAACTTGATGACGAATGAAACTGCCTTGTTATTCATACGTAGCGGTGTTCCTCTTTTTGCGGTCAAGACAGGGCAGATGGGTCCCTAGAACAATGCATTTAAAATAAGATAACATGTGTAGTTGGAAAGCCGCGGGAGAGCTCTTCCGACTGGAGAACGTCCGAAACAGGCTTTATTGCATGAGGCGAGCGTCTTGGCATAACGTCAGGATGATAACAACGATAACCGCAGAACTGGCGAAGACTGATCAAACACGGATACAGACGCGGCTGACTTCGGGGTAGCAGCTTATATAGCTGTAACTACTGTTGATCCCTGTGTTGACGGCGATGGCGATGGGCCATCGCAGATGGGTCCCGGAATGGTCACGCGGAATCGGGGGAGAAGGCCGAACCGTTTACCACAGCGTGTGAACGGATACCCGCTTTAATTATGTCCACCTAAGTGAAACATCAACCCGTTGGAGGCCCATTATTTATTTCGGAACTTTGTTGCACAAGAAAAGCGCATTACGTATGCTGGCGCAATTTCCATTCCGGCCGTTCCAAAGTGGCTGTATTATCATTCGAGCTGTCGAAAAATTTAGTCTTCCGCGTTTAAGCTGTCTAATAAGGAATAGTTTTATTGTAATATTATTAGTTGAGGCGGATGCAATTTGCAGTAGGGCTACTGTTGGGCATGATCGCTTAAGCTTGTTATGCATCTGTTCCCAATTTCATGATTGATTTTTCCAATTTATTTTTGGGAAAATCACGGATCTGAAATCAAATCTAGTGATGATTGGACTGTTCCCCTTAGATCCAAGAAATTTGCACTTCATATGAACACGCGCGAGAAGGAATCAATCACCAAACGCCTGCGAAGTACAACGTTTTGCTTGAAGGCTCTTAAGCTTCCACTTCAGCGCCAGCACTGTTTCTCCCATTGGCAATTTTGTGAAGGAATATTGAAAAAATGGAGCAAATTTAAACATAGCCTAGTACTTAGTACTCAGTTAATGCTGTATGTTTGGCAATGTTTACCACCTGAACATGTTTTGCCGATGGCATATGTTATTATTGCGGTCTATCGAGCTTGAGTTGAAAACAGGACACCGTTGGTGTTCGCCTGACAAGGTTCATCACAGTTACATAAACTTGCATTTCGCCTAAACCCATTGCAAGCCTCTCTACTGATTCAGTATGAACTACTAATTAAGTTGCAGTGACCGTATACAGCGTGTGTAATAGCATAGAAAGCTTACCTTCGTTGTTAGGCGGTCCAAGAGGCCCAATGGCCAAATGAACCAATGAAATTATCTAACTGACCGTTGCCACTGTCTGCTCGAAGGTTTCCTTTTCGCGGTGTCAATTAATGTAAGCAAGTCTTTCATTCTGTATGTCAAACATAAAGGCGATATTGCAAAATATTGGTACTTAAGTTGTAACTCATTTTTCAGCCGTCGAACTGACACTGAGCAGGCAGATGGCCAATACTTTGTTATCTTACGTGGGCCACTTTTCATTCGCCTATTCGCATTGCTTGCATATTAATCTGAATGACGATCGAGGCTGTTGAAAGCATTTCACATGTCAGCTGCTGTCTGTTTGAATAAAGCGAATTTACAATTCCGAACGTAGCTGACGTTGTGACTTTATGGCCTCGGTGAAACCGTATGAACAACTTTGTTTAATCTTTCTTCCAGCATTATTCCTTGCTGCTAGCATGAATAACGTCGTTCGTTTCGAAACAGTCATTATTTCAACAAATATTTCCCAATTGTAAACCGGAAGATTCATCAGCCCCATTCATCTGTCTATTTGCGTATGGTATAATTGAACGTTTTAGCTCCATCTCCTCCATTCGTTGTTATGTCAGCTTTTTTGTGCTGGCCAGCACGGTAGACCCTTGAAATCTAAAGAAGTTCCGTGACGGTGTTCCGTTTTAAAAATGAGGCAAACATTTTTCTTCCTCTGTAGGTTTCCTTTTCATATGTGCTCATTTCTGATCAATGCGCAAAGAGATGTCTCATAATAATGGCCTCTACATTGCTACGGGCATGTACTCTTCGCTAATCGATTAGAGGATGGAGTTTCGACGGTCCTCAGTTACGTGTTTTTAGCACATAATTCTCGTTCAAGCAACATAGTAAGCAATTTTTTCTGTTTGCACGCGATACTTGTCTCGCGCAGTTAGCACTTCTTTCCTTTTGATTGAGTTTCGCGTTACGCAGTTGCGACTTAGTTTTCCGAGAGTTCGACGTTGCTGAATACTTCAAATGATGTGTTCGACTGGCGCTGTTCAAATACGGTAGAATCTTGTGGACACTTCGTTCTGCTTACTTAATAATGTCTAGTTGTGCAATTCACCTTGTAAACGCATTCTGAAGTAGATTATACAAAAATCATCATGATATGCGGTAAATACTTCGCAAATTTGGTAATGCAAAGTGCAGTTTACATTTTTCTATGAGAAAGAGGAATCAGAGTTCAATTTCCTGCGTCAGTGCACCCCTGAATGTTTTGGCAGACGTGCGCAGCGCTTAATCAATTCACGTCATCCATTTAACACAATGCCATGCTGTAGGTACGTTCGCAAATTTCGTTATACCTGACGGGTCATTGCTTCGTTTGGAATAAGAATTCCGGAAAATGTGATTTTGGAAATATCCTGTCTGATAAGTTTATTGGATGATTAGTCTCCAATGGCCCCTGCGCAAACTTCCGTTGGAGTGAATTCCAGTGCTAATTGTCCAACGTTCCACGCCAGGTAGATTGTGACAGGCTTTGGACAGCTGCTTTTCACAAAAAGGTCCTCGTGGACTTGAATTGAATAAAATGTTTCAATTTGTTCGTTTTCGTGCGGTCTGAGGGCGGGTGGGCAATAATAGCTTAAATAGGCGAAGTAGCATCCACGAGAAACGGATAATTCACGTTCACATTTCATTGCGAATTTGACGGGTCACGCGGCGGAGTGCGCGGTTAAGCTTGGAAAATTATAGCTAAACGTGCAAAGCTTTCGAAGGAAACTTCCGCTTTTCCTTTCACATTTCTTAGATCGCATACCGACTCTCGTGGGATGCTAATTCTTCATCATTAGTGTTGCGTAAATTTGTATAAGCAGCCGTCATTGCGTAAATTTATGTGCTGAGGTTTTTCTACAATTTCATTGTTCATCAATTCAAGGGTGCACTTTTATTAAAGAGCGTTCAGTGCGCGTCTCTTCATATCCGTGTTTGATGCTGTGCACCTGCATGCGTCAGAGATGTGCTCCTTCGTGCGACGCCGAGAAGAACATTCCGAGTTCTCAGCTCCATAATGAAAGTTCAGCAAGGGAAAATTAGTTCTCGCGCAATTCAATAATTTTAAAGAAGGAACTATCGATGCCCCTGTGGCGGCAAAGCACCTATCGAGTTAATAAATCGTTATGGATTTGCAGAAGTGATTTGACGGCTCGCAAACGGCAAAGGCAGCGTGCTACCAAGCAATGGGAATCGTTTCACACGGGGAAACTTGCGTTGCTGTTGGTGTTGTTGTTGCCTCTCGTGTGCTTCTTCCTTCTTCAGAATTCCTCCAATGGCACCAGTGCGAGTGCTGGTTATTGGCCTTGTCGCTCAACCATCCGATGACATCTTTCAGCCACAGTTCAGTAGGGCAAATATTTACCTAAGCTGGTGGTATGCGTACGCGCAGTTTTCATGCTGCGGCAATAGTTGATGTGTGAAAACGATATTGCTTATGGAAAGGCGGAGTGACATGCCTGTCGCCATGGCAGAATGGGCAGCGGGAGGGACAAATTTAATGTGGAAATAGCGAACTTTGGATATTACAAATACAAACGAAAAACGGCATGTTGGTTTGCTGTCCTCCCGTCAATCAATTAATACTAAGATTTAATACTGTAAATCGAATGTTGATTTGTTTTTCATTCGAATTAAGTAGTACTCTTCCCAGATGGTTGCAATCGATGTTCAGACTATGCCTACAGCAGAGGCCTCCATCTCAGTTCAGGTGGCATAACCAAATGCTGCTTGCCTTTCAATGAACGATAATGGGCTGTCGTATTCCCGCTTGCCCGTTTTGATGATACCTGTAATAAATCTGCAAAATACAGTAGGCCCTCCGTATACGCGGTAATTGGTTCCGGGACATACCGCGTATAATCAAATTCCGCGTGTAATCAAGTCCACTGTACAGAAGATGCGAGAATACGTAGGCAATGCGCGTACTCCTTCCTGCAGACTTCAAGCAGTCTCTGTTCGTTCGAGTTCCAATGCCCAGCGCTATTTAAATGCTAAGCGAGTAGCTGTTACGTACTGCAGGCGAATTAAAAAGCAGTAAAGTTACTATGATACTGGGCCATTTCGAATGCGTAGTACTTTTATCGTTATCGTTGCAGCTTTACGGAAAATGTACATGCTGATGATGGGAACAGATGGTTCCTGAAAGCTCCGTGTTTACGCTTGATTAAAAATCTCTACAGGGTGTAGCCGTTTTTGATCAGATTTACTTATGTTGAACAATACGCGCAGTTCGAACACCCCTGTTTGGATACTGTTACATTCAACCTTCGTCAAGAAAACCAAATGACCACGGAGCTCCATGCCTTAGCAGCACGTCTGCTTAGAGTGTGCAATATGAGAAGTGCGAGCTATTTTGTCTGCTCAGTTAACTAAAATCTAGTCTTGTCCATTCCCTAGTAAGAAGCCTTTGTGATTAATTCCTTTGCAGGCAAAATCGCTTCACGCAAACCCAGCAAAAATTTATCAGGAAACAACGCAAGCTGCACAAATAGAAAAGTGCTTGCCAAGTTGCGCGACAGCATTATAGCCCTTCATGTACAACAACTTGGAAAGTAGCTGTGCTTGACAGTGATTCGTCAGTCACAGCTTATAAATGGCGTCATTGCCTTCTCAGTCAAACCGCGTTGAGTCAAATCCGCGTATACGGAGGGCCTACTGTACCCTGCAAATGGACGGATGGGCGCTTGTTAGAAGTATCACAGGTTACAGGCAGTTATTGTTGCTTCCAGAACACCATGGTTCCATCGTCAGCCTTCTGGCAAAAGGGAAACCGTTGTAGTCTCCGGTGTATGTAATCCTTTAGCGATTTGTCCTTTCGCCAAATCGCTGACGATGGAACCAGTACGTTCCGAAAGCTACGATAACACCCTTTGACCTGTCATTGGGTCCCGACGCATGTCGTCAGGTACCATTTCACGCTCTTTTACACTGCCATTAAAAGGTAGACCCCATGATTCATCGAAATGGGTCATTTGTTCTTGCTGCAGGCATTCAAGAGCCCTTTCTCTCTCTCTCTGTCTTCCTGCATTCTTGTGATCAATGACCAATAGTGCTCAGGAAGCAAGAACTTACTCAACGGCACGGTATGTTGTTCGCCATGGCGGTGGTGGTCGCATGCACCCTCCGTCTGGCAAATGCATTTGACCAAACCAAAGCAGCGCATACATTTCTTCATTGCGATTGCGTCCCTTTCGACCGAAAATTCGCACAGTCTGAAGCTTAACCTTTATGCGTTGGCTTTTTGGAATTCTTTTTCCGTGACTGCCTCTTAACGCACCGAAGTTCCGCTAGAGATAAACTATGAGCATTAAGGAGTTCGTCAGAAGATAGGGCGGAATCGCGAGGGTGTGCACTTTTCCTACGTGGTTTGTACCACGTTGCGAGACTGCTTTGATTGTTCTGGTTGTTCCGGTCATTCGGTTCGTCCTGGAATGATTGGCTTTTAAATCAAAGGTTCCATTCATGGGAATTGAATTTTTACTTTGCGTCCTCGTCACTTGCTTCACTTGACGGTAGAGCTATTCTTATCCTCATGTCCTTTCTGCGGCAATGGGATGTTCATTAGTGCTGAACGAAGGCGTGAGCGAAATGAAACAATTGTTGAATTAAATAAAATGGGTAAATCTGGCAAATAATCACGTACTTCATTCATCAGGCAGTTCCACGTTTCAAGCAGACTTCAGGGAAGGCATGCCAAGAAGCTAGTAGGCAAGCATGCATTTAGCCGTCCTCCTAATCGATCTTTCCCTTTGCCCCGCTATTGGACCATTGTGCTCCCTGAACGCCGTTAATGAAGGATTGCAGCCGCTCCGTTTGAATGCACACGCCCTTTGTCACCAGCTGATTGTCTTAATTTGGCGCTTGCTGTTTAGGGATTCCGTTTTCATCAATGGCAACTGGCGCTAAGCACTACTTAAGCGATTTACCGGTTGGAAACAGTTCGTTCGCCAACTCTTATTAGAAGTGGAACGCCAGCGGTTGACAGGTAAGTGCGCTGGGTAGCCCTCTATCGCAGAGGTATCAGCTGAATTCTAAGAGCCGCTGTCAAAACAGCCGCACAATCGTAGACAATTCTTATGTGAATTCCCACATTGAATATTTGAACAGGGTGCACCCAGCGCCCAGAAAATTTAATTATTGCAGAACCGTCAAACCCAGCCAACCATGTTAGCTATTGACTTCAGGATGATGCCCGCGCTGGTTTTCCCTCCATAATTGCTGTCAGGTTTTACAGATTGGTCAGATTTCGAATTTTTGGATGTCTGTAAGGGTAGCTCGCCCAATAACGCCCCCGGCGATATTTAGGTGCAACTGAAGCTCGTCTTCGCCCACCCAAAGTGGAACCTCTCACCAGCTATTCAATGTAAATATGTTTGCGATTGCGCAGACTTAGCCTTAAGGTGTGAGTACGGCTCTTTGGTTAATAGGGATTGCGAAACTACGTTGCTCTTGAAACGTCCTAATAGAAGGAATGGGAAATTATTTACCTCCGCAAACAGTCTCGTGCACATACGGTACCGGGTTTCGCCACTGCTGGCAAGGCTTGCCAGCACGCCATATCAAGGCCAAAACGCGAAATCTTTTGCTTGACTTCTGCGCTGCTAAAATAGGCAGTCGGAGAATACAACTGGTTAAGGGAATCGAGTATGTCGTAGGGCATACTTTCAATGCCGTTTAGCATGTAGACTGCCTTGCTGTCCAGCGCCACCCGGCTGGTCGGGGAAGCGTCCCGTCGCTATGCAATGTCCCTTCAAGTGGCCAATCAAAGCCAGCTATCAGCCTTGAATGCCGAAGACAATTTAGATTCCCTTTCACTTCTATTCCTTGCCGTGTTGCCGCGTTCAGTATAAATTGCGTTTGGCCGTCTAGTAAGTGTGCCTACAACATAGTAAAACGCCGTAATGTGTGGTTAATGATGCATTATGGTTGGCATGCTGGAAGATCGCAACGTGCAATGGGAAAATGGAATTCGTCTTACAGGGAGGAGCATTCCCCACAGACCGTAGGGCACGCAAATGTCAGCGTCTTTGTTTTCTGCTCGGACGTTGGCCGGTTAAAAATTTGAATGGACGTTACTCCTGTCAGGCTGGAGGATCTGAGGAGCATTCATGATCCAAAGCAGTTCGAATGCTGCAAATTGGACGAACCGCAGTTACGAAGTCACGGATGATAGCTCTACTGTGCTTGCCGTAGCGGAGCCTGCGTTCAGTGCGCTCATTCTTCTCTTAATCCCTCTTCTGACCTTGTTCGGCAACGTCCTCGTGATCGTCAGCGTCTGCAAATTCCGAAATCTACGAAGTACTATCAATTACTACATATTTGGTCTCGCCCTTGCTGATCTCCTGGTGGCCTTAATGGTTATGCCATTTGCGGTTTATGTAGAGGTAAGCAGATTCGTTATTTCATTCCCGGCTTCAGTTTATTTCATGCTTCGTCTGCTTTCCTCCCAATATCATGTGATTGACTGTTCTGACCCTGCGAACCGTGAACTCTTATATGCAGCCTATCAATGATATGTAGGCGTTGTGCTGCGGAAACGAGTGATTCTCAGCTACGGATTGACTTCCAGTGTCTATTAGAAGCTCCTCAGTCTTATTACCTTATTTCAAATGACTCATTAGCGTTGTTCGGTGAGCGTGCAATGCTGTAAACACGAACCTGCCCAGCGAATAATTCGGTAGCTTGCCAGCAAAAACGAACAGAAGTGAACGTACGAAAAAGTAGTATATCGGAGACTTCGGAACTGAGTAATTTCCGGGTAAAGCCCAAGCAAGGCAACGAATGCTTATTGGTTCACTGCATGGAGCCCCACTTTCTCTCCGTCATTCGCGAATGCGCTTTGTAGCGTCCAACTGAAGAACGCAAGCAGCTTTTCCGACCCTGCTATGCAATGCAAGAAGATTGATAAGGGCGACTGTTGTCCTAAAAGGAATGTTAGACCAAGAACTATGCAGCTTAAAACATTAACAGGCAGCATCCAAGTGATTAAATTCCAACCCCCGCGGGAAATTTCAATATCCATTAATAGTATCCTTGCGCTTCCCTGTAACTACCTGAAGGGGGAATCCACATCATCGGTCCATTTTCAGAAATCTTTTCCATTTGTCCACTTTTTGCCACATCTGCTTTATACAAAGTTTCCGCTCAAAGTCAGTAGAGAAATCAGGCAAGGACAATTGGTTCCAGGCTTGTGCAACGTTGATGGTTAGGTTAATGGTTAAAGAAAGAACTCCCAACATGAACAAGTTCGAACAAGGTGTAGTAAAAAGATTAAAGCCTTAAAGAGGTAGTCATCACAAAAGCTGACAAGGAAAATTTGGTAATTCTTCTGAATCGATCGGACTACGTAGACAAGATCTCTTCCCTTCTCAGCAGCGGGGTCTAGAGGCCCATGGGCTTTGACCCTACTTGCAAAACCAGAAAAGTAGCATTAAGAATAATGAAGTGCATGATAGAGGAGACCAAAGAATAGGCACTCAGCAACATCAGCCGAAAACTGTATTTCAGTGGCAATTTCAAGTGCATAGAAATGTGCAGACTTCCAAAAATCTGTCGCGCCTTCACGAGCCACGTCTTGTCTGTCAATCACTTCACGTCTTGTCTGTCAATCACTTTATTTGCAAACACACAACAGCAACAACGCTCGCACCACCCTCAGCACTCCCCGACCATACTACCGTAACCGCCTTCTTCCTGCGGGTCATCTTCTGCTACAAATCCATAAACCAGGTGTTCCATTGAGACCAGTAATTTGTAGCGTAAATTCGGTCACGTCTGCCATCAGCACATATTTAAAGTATATTATTCAACCACATACAGGTAACCGAACTTCGCATGTCACCAACCACAAGGATTTCTGCATGTCACTACAGAACATCGACATTACACCGAATGACATTATGGCCAGCTATGACGTAAAGGACCTCTTCACTAGCATCCCCATAGCACGAACACTGAACATTCTCCAACTTTTGCTAGAATCTGACAGCACATTGCGCCGTAGAACAAAAACTAAACCCCTTTGATATAATTAAGCAAGTCTCCTTTTGCATGCAGGAAGGGAATTATTTCAGGTTGCAGGACAGCTTCTACGCACAAACCAGTGGAGCACCAATGGGGAGCCCCTTATCCCCAATCCTGGCTGAGGTATTCATGGAACACCTGGAGAAAGTCGCGTTCAAAAGTATGGCATTACCTGTGGCCCGAAGCTTTTCAAACGTCATGTAGACGACATTTTCGCGATCATAGAAGCAGGCAGGGAAGAAGATTTTCTAAACCGTCTTAATAATAGCTTCCCTGGCCTCATCACATTGACGAGGGAGAAAGAGGTAAATAACAGGCTCCCTTTCCGTGACGTTCTAGCCCTAAGAGAAGGGAGAAGGTTTTCAACGAGAGTGTATCGAAAGCAGACACATTCGAACAGACACCTCCATTTTACCTCTCATCTCCCTTTGTTGGTGAAGAAATTGCCCTGGAACGATAAGCCGTGCGAGCACGATGTGTGACCCAAAGTATTTAAGATCAGAAATCAATCACATCGTGATCACATTCTAACGGGATGGCTATTCCATACCGTTGTTCGATTCTATGATCAGAAGTAGGTTGCAGCAAACCAGGAATGATGGAATAAGCTCAGACAGAACAGAGCTGGTAATAACTATTCCTTATTACCATTGCATAGACAAGCAGATACAACAGCTAGACCGCCTACATCACTTCTGAGTTTACTTCAAATCATCACAGAATTTGCGGACCATTGCAAGGAACGATAAAATCAAACTTCTCGCCGAGGAAAGGCCCGGAGTCGTTTATGAAAATAAATGCAGTTGCCACGCCTCCTACATCAGGGAAACGGGCAACATTTTATTTCACAGGTTCTATGAGCACCTGACAGCGTTAACCAGGTAGAAGAACGCAGAACAAAGACTCAATGGAATTCAGACTCAACTAGGTTGAATTCCATTGAGTTCTAAAAATCTTTTCTAGATCACATCTTCTAGAAATCTTTTCTAGAAGATAACCAGCATCTATTTGTGGAGTTATAATAAGTAAGTATTTTCGTGATTGCATTAACAGTGGCAATCCAATAACGCCATCACTGAAGACGAACCAAGACCGTTCCGAAATCGCCGATACTATTAATATACTACGTTCGTTTTGCAGGCCTCTATTAGCAATAAAGTGCAGCACCATGTTTTAATAGCTATTAGAATATTTTGTCACTTGGCTACATATGTCGGACATTATACACGTGTTGCTGAAACCACTTGCAAAAGAATTATGCAAATGTCTTCAATTGGGAGAACGTTTTGCACTGTTGTGACTGCTTTTGTTATTTTTATTGTTGCAGAAAGTATACAATGTTCGTAAAGACAGCGGACTTTCTAAATGCATGAAATGGAAACACGGAATGACCTGACCATAGTTGTCCAGTTCTCATTTGCAGAGCTGTCTTTAAGAAGGCCAGTTTTCGGCAGTAAAACTTTGCAGGTTCACTCTGCCGACAATAGCTTCTGCGGACGCAAATGGGTTCAGAATTTACTTATGTCCCTTCCGCTGCATGCATGCTGATGCATTTCTTCGGTGCGTTTAACGGAAAGCCTGTAGTCAATAGACTGAGCAAATCTTACACGCCGTCCATTACTTTCAGTTTAACAATAGAAGATGGGAACTTGGCGTCATAGTGTGTGATCTTTACTGCGCAGCCGATGTTACCTGCAGCACTTCGTCCATATTCCTACTGACGGTGATCAGCTTTGATAGGTAAGCTACTAAATTGCATAACTAGCCTTTTATGCGACTTGATTTGCCAACTCATGCAACTTGTTGACGGAACTTTAACTCACTGCATATTATCATAAGTCGAAGACTGGGTGTCTTGTAACGGGTATGCGGATCTTCATGAATGTTTTTTCACGGATTTTCCCGTTGAATTTGAAGTATCTGCAAGTGAACCGAAGCGATCTCCCTACAAACGGATGGATCCATCCATTCGGAAGTCTTATATTAATACAACAAGCACGTTGTTGCCCATTGCACTAGTACATTGCGAATGGCCTGTTAATTATCAGACAAGATTAATTATCCGTCCTTTTATAATTCCGCTGGAGAAGGGGATAAAAGATCCAGGAAAGCTACGGTTATTATTATATTAAAGATTCTTTTGGCAAAAACGGTGTTGAAAATTCGTAATATGTCACAGTTGTTGAATTCCACCGTTAAGAAAAGGCACCCTGTTTTCAGCATGATTAATTTTGTTCAAAGTCTTGAACGTGTGACCTCTGTTCTTTAGGAAAGTTGTCCAATTTACAATACTAAGTTAACGTGGCATATAAGGGCACACATACCCTAGAAAATGTACCTGACACTCAATATTGACAACCCTCCATAAATTCACAGCATTGCATTGCTTCAAACTAGCACTATCGCCGATGTTTTCGTCGCATCATTTTTTAATATTCACGCTGCTGGCAGCACAAGGAAAATGCAGAAAGGATAGAAAATAAAGCACTTTTATTAAACAGCCGGCTCTTCCCCTTGAACAGGGAAGTGAAAACGTTAATGTACCTTTGGAAAACGGAAGTGTTGCTCTGCCTTGAGAAAGTAGTAAAGGGCGCAACCATAGCTGCATCCGTTTGGTAATCGCCTTCACGGAAACAACTGAATCGATTACGTGAAGATACGTGAAAGACAATGTGTTGGATAATGCTACGAACCTGATGTTTGTTTGCGTAAAAGAAGTAATGAGGAAACAATATGATAGCTACATAGTTCTGGTAATTTCAATGGATCGTTGTTGTTGTATCGCTTTTTCAGGCACTTGTGTTGATTATTCATTAAAGTAATACAAGCCTTTTGATCTCACATCAATCACTAACTTATCTGTTTATCACAAGTCTACTGGAATTTATTATTCCTATTTGTAGGTACTTGGCGGCGAATCATCCTATTCGCTATGTATCCAATCCTAGAAAGGTCTGGTCCGCGGTTGGTATAAACGTTGCTGTATGGGCGATCTCGTTGATCACAGCGTGTCCGCTCATTCTCGGCCTGAACAACGTCGACTTTCGAGAGGAGACGGAATGTCGATTTTATAATGCCGACTTTATAATTTATTCATCCTTGGTGTCTTTCTGGGTACCGATGTGCGTAATGGTTTACCTTAGTTCGGCGACATTCCACAAAATTCATATGCAGTCAGCTAAAGCTAAAAGGAGAGTGCGCAGAAATATTCTTGAAAGAAGGGCCGAAATTCGTGAACCGGAAAGTCGCGACCGCAAATGGTTGAACACTATGCAAGCTGATGAAAAGGAAAGCTCACAAATGCTAGAATTCAGGAGCTGTGCGACAAACTACACGACTGATAGTTTAAACCAAGTAGTGCAAATGGTAGGTTGCCTCAAGGAAGAAGACCACAGACGAAATGCATCAACCGCCAGCGTGACTACCAACAGCAATTTGAGCAAACCATTAATAATACGACCGTTGCGTAGTTCAATGATGCCACTACCGTCAACCGGTGGAACAGTGTCTAAAGATTGGTGGAGTGGTTATGAAATGGTATCCCAACAGGAGAATCCCTCCTGTCACGGCAGCAGTCTCGACCTGATGACAACCAATGCGAACCCACCGCAGGTCTCTCCATCTCCGGTTTACTGCATATCGAAGTTTAGTAGAACGCCAAACTCGCTGAAGCTCAGGTTCAAGCTGACCGAAGCATTCGATAGTAGGCGACGTAGCAGAGAACCGTCAGGAGCAAGTGTGCGGGATGTGTTCCAACAGAACGGGTCGATTCGGTACCAGCTCAAGCAATTTTGGGATTACATAAACGCGGAACAGAAGGACTACGATAATAAAGGAATGCCCAAAGAGGAGTTTATTGCTGCTATGGAGCAAAGTATGGCCAGCAAAGCTGGACCTGGGAAAGGCAAACGACGCGTCGACAGGAGTATGCTTCGCCGAGTCACCATGAGAATTTCTAAGGCAGAACGTAATGAGAAAAAAGCCACGAAGACCTTAACCATAGTGTTAGGTAAAAATTACCCTCGTTTGTTCTTTGACGATTGTTGCTTATTTTTGGTTTAGGCGTCTTCATAGCCTGCTGGTTGCCATTCTTCAGTCTGAATACCTTAAACGCAATTTGCCTTAAGCTGGACCAGCCGATGTGCCAAGTTGGCTTCATGCCTTTCTTCCTGACCACCTGGCTGGGATACATGAATTCGTTCATGAATCCAATTATCTATACGTTGTTCAACATAGAATTTCGGAAGGCCTTTAAGGCGCTGCTTTTAATGTACAGCAGGAGGAGCACGATAAGGAAGTGAATTGCGTAGAAAATTTGTTGCCTCTTTGTTCGTCGCTAAGGCCTTAGGATTAAAATGCAGCCTTGTAAAATCCATCACGCTGCGAATGGATGGCTTAGGCTTGCGCACCGAGTGCATACATCCGTATTTCTAGTTTTCAACGAACAATGTTAGGAAAACTTTTCAACTGGGTCGCCGCACGTGGTATCACAGGTCGAAAAGCAAAATTTGATTTCAGCGATCTGACTGCTCGACTTTGGCCACCTTTTTAAAGTCTTTGCACGCGCGAAAGTCGACCATGCGTAGTGGCATTTCGAAACGCAGCATTTCCATCGATGGATGTGAGCTGCTCATTGAAATTGGCAAGTACGGCTGGCAAGAATGATGTTTTCCGTTTCGGGGTATTGTTTTAAAAAATTGCATCTTTTTGACGGATTGTTTTATTTTCGTTCCTTTACAGGAAGCTTCCGTCAATGTTGAATTCAAACGTGAAGCAGAAACTGAGGTAAGCAAGCGGAAAGAGGCATGCATGCATGTTCCTGTAATTTAATCGGAAAGTGGTTGAACCAATCAACCGCTTTACATTTGTGCTTTGGCAAAGGTGAGATGAATTAATGAGGCACCTTCTTTCCCAACGGAAAGACAGGTCCTGTTCAGTTTTCAGGAAGACCGCACTAGAAGCTTTTGTTTAATCGCTTGAGAAATTCCTGTGGGCCAAATGGACGTTTGCACAGCGTATTTGAACAGCAGCGTTGTTTGATTTGTCTAAGGGAATGACAATCGAACTGCCTTTATGGGTTAATCCTTCGATGTTTATCTGTCTCAGCCTACCGCTAATGATAGGTAAACTTGTGACACTGAAACTTTCGTTTATGTATATATAGCAGCGCCTCCTCTTGATGCTCAACGGTGTTCCTCCTTGCAAAGACTGTTGAACACAGGGCATTGAGAATGAGGTCGTTGGCATTATTGACCATATTCAGTTGCCTTGTGCTCATAAGCCACGTACGTACACAACAAATTTGTAGCTGACTACTATTCCAAAAGATGCGTAAATATGATTTAATGAATTTTGAATAAATGCGAGAAGCAGTTGACACCACTGGCTTCAGCTAAAAAGTGCTTATTCTTAAATAGGTGTCAGTTTTGCATTATTTGACTTCTGAGTTAATTGTTTATACAACTTTCAGCATACTATCGTCTTTGATACAACGCTTTCTCGAATGCATTTAGCGAAAGAACCAAAACTAAACAGATTGTGAAATGCTTTCGCCTAAATTAGCTGGGAAAAGACAAGGTATTGTCTTTTAGCAGAGCGATCCTCCTCCAAAGGGAAACACGCCGTATGGGAAACCTCTCCCAGCGCCAGAATCGATCCAAACGACGAGAACTTTTGGAAAGAAAGGAAGGGTGACGAAGGAACCGTTCGATGTCAATTACTTTGATGCGATGGACTGATCGTTTGGCATCTACCTAAGAACAAATTCATTGGTAGCAGTTTTTGTTGACAAGATACCGGTTGCAAGTATAAAAATAAAACAGAATCCATGCGCTATTATGCATAAAATGCTGTGACGAACTTTGTTCCGCGATTTTGTATTCGTTAATGGTCTAAAACTTTTGGCCGCAAATGAAGTCATTGTTCGGCATCAGCCAGTATGAATGATCATGTCATTCGCGCTTATATGCGTTACATAACAGCAGTTAGTCGCCTGAACGTAATTTTTCAGTGCGAACTCGTGCAAGGAAAGTTGACTTCGGCAAGTGACGTAAACAGCAGCGTAAGGATGCATTACTGCTGTGAAGCATGGTGTCTGCAGCTGTACACGCATTTCATGAAACAATGTAGCAGGAAAGTGCAGGCGTTTCTTAACAATTATCCAGGTGCTTAACGAGAAATGGAAATGGCGTTCATTCGAAATGCAGGAGAATTGTGAGAAATTCGATAAATTAAAAACCGTACAGTCGCGGGACAACGCAACAATTATTCTTAGTGTGAAAGAAGCTAGCTGTCTTTTCGACCCAGATCTTCCTGCCATTTCACGAAACATTGAAATAGAGCAGAAAGCATTGTTATACATTGTTTGCTTCCTACTTCGCTATCAATATGTTACAGTACGCTCACATAGGTGTCTCAACAAAAGCGAAGTGTTGTAGGCAGTGAGACTTTTTAGTACTGATTAGAGGAACAGCATTCTGCTTGTTGGAGTGCTGCCATTTTTAAAAGTGCGCTGCCTTAAAGCAGTTGCTTATGGAACTGAGTGCCCACTGGCGGTTAATTTAACTGTTCTTCGTTTTAGGCCGACTCGAAGCGACGAAATGAATAACATAAGATTTGAACTAAAATCGTTTGCGAATCAGTTGGACAGCATCGGCTTCCATATGCTTACCGAGGAGGATGTGGCCAACATTAGCGTTAAGGAGATAACGAGTTCGCTTAGCTTTGACAATAACTTTGCACCCGTGCCTGGTGGGCTTTATGATCCTGCATTCGGTATGCTGCAATTGCCTTGCTTAACGTTTCGTAATCACTGCTTTCGTAGGCCCAGCGAAGCATGGTGACAGTTGCGAAACTTGCGGGCTTGTACCAGCGTATTGCCCTGGTCATTTTGGCCACATAAAATTGCCAACGGTCCTATTCAATCCGCTGTTGTTTGACCTAACCCACCAAGTGAGTACTTAATATTCTTTTGATTCTGTTATTGCCAAGCCATATTTCTGGGTTGCATGATTGGCTTGTTAGGTTGCGTTGCGCTTGTTAATATTTTCTGTCGTAACCGTAGTAGTTTCCATTCGCGAAATTAAGAATCACCTTTGCCTATTGTGCCGTGTGTTTATTCAGAAACCGTTGGACGATGTTTTGTTGGAATATTTTTCAATTTTGTCCAGCATAGTCACGGTACATAAAGTCTGTTTTGTACTCAATAATTGTCGGTTCAATGAAACAATTTCAATTCAGCTTTCATGTTATGCTGTAAGTACTGTTAGCTAGTTAATCTCAAAAATGCTCCAATGTAAAAATCCTTCATCCAGTTGTCCGCTTTGCACGTGTAAGTTTCTCTCAAAATTGCTTTGTTGAGCTTTCAAATATTTCTGAAATTGGCATCTTATTTCATAATCGAACGCTAGAAATTACCTAGTAAATTTAAACGGTCATGTCGTAGTAGAATTACTGCGCATCCATCTTGGCATTTACAAAATAGGAAACTTTATAGGAAAATGTAAGTTATGGACAGGACGAACGCGTGTGCATCTGTGTCGAGATACGCAGCTTATCAGTATTAGCTTATAGCGAATGACGGACTGGTTGCTTCATTAAATTTCTGTTACCTTGTGGTGGTGCTCTACACCGAGATTGCTGTAGTTGTCAAGCTGTGATGAGATGCGAGTTTGCTCAGCGTGTTTCAAGGATCCTATTCAATAGATGCCATTTTCAGTGAGAGGAATCTGTCTACACACAGTAGGTGACGTCGTCGTGCCACTTAATACCTGACACTGTTTGCGCGAGTACGCTGCTGCATTACGAGAATAGATCAATTAGCTGAGTCTGTTCCTCAACAAGCTGGGTTACAACACAGTGTCCTTCCTACAAAGATCAATGACAGTATCTGTTTTTAATCTAGTTAGTGTATTCGTTAAGCTCCATTGTCATCTAGTGTTCTGGAAGTATATATATATATATATATATATATATATATATATATATATATATATATATATATATATATATATATATATATATATATATATATATATATATAATTCAAGATCCTCAAGAAGAAGAACGACACAATACAGCAATTCGTATAACAGAAGAAACTGGGATAGATAGCTTTTAAGACCACGGATGCCAAAGACAGAATTTTGGGTAGCTAAAATGGAGTAAAAAGGAAATCGTTCAGATTTTAGTCGCCAAAAAAGGAAACTTGACCAATTGCCTCAGTTTAATACATTTCGATGGTTTTTGTACGACTGGTACCGTTTTTGTTGACTTTTATTTTATTTTCATCGGAGCTTTCGGGGTAGCTCACACCCCGTCATCAGCGACTTAGTCGCAGCGACTTTCGGGGTAGCTCACACCCCGTGATGACTCAGTGATGATGAGTCACTGAGTCATCACGGAGTGTGAGCTACCCCGAAAGCTCCGATGAAAATAAAATAAAAGTCAACAAAACGGTACCAGTCGTACAAAAACCCTTGAAATGTACATCTACACCGTTACAATGAATTCAATCTTCAACCAGTTTAAACTATTGTTTTAAACCAATTGTGACGACACTAGCTCACTTGATGTTAGACGGTTGGGCATTATCGCTGATGATGGGGTGTGAGCAACCCCGAAAGCTCCGTTGTTCAGTTATGTTAATAAACGGTGCTAGTCGTATTAATCTGATTTGGCATATAATATATATATATATATATATATATATATATATATATATATATGTTTTGAAAGACAGGGTGTCTTTTAACGGAAGTGTAGATCTTCATGAGGTCCTTTTCACGGATTTTGTCCCGTTGGTTGTTGTACGTTAGCAGATCTATAAGTAATCTGACACTTTCTCCCTACCACCGGATGGATGAGAGTAGTTATGAGAGAAACGCGTTCAGAAAACGTACGATTTTCCTCGAATATATATATATATATATATATATATATATACCAAATTTTCTTCTTTTTTACGGGGTTGATGCATATATGCAGGTAGAATGTATCACGGATTTCCCCGTTAAGTAGAAGCCTTTTACTTCCAGAAAAAGGCGCACAAAGCATAGCTTTCGTCTACTACTCTTGTAGCCGTCTTCAGTGCAATAAAAATAAAATATGTCCACTGTCCAGCCAGTCACGGTTCAGCAAGCTCCTCTGCTAGACCGTCCGGGCTGGCGCATCAGCTATCAGGTACTACTCTTGCACCCGTCAAGCGTCTGTCGCCCGCCCAGTCAGCCCTGCAGAGAGCGAGCATTCCCACCGACCGACCGGGACAGTGACGAAGCACAAAATCTATATATATTGAAAATGGGATGTCTTGTAACGGATCTTCTATGTGTCATGACGGAATGTACGGCTTGATCTTGTTGGATGTCGAAAACGTGTCTGAAAGTATATTGAAAACAACACCCTGCTGGCGAATGGATGGGCAGTTATTAGGGAAATGTTTCAGAACATTGTAACCCTCGTAACTTTCGGAACTATCTTGTTCCGTCTTCAGCGAATGTTAACACAGTAGAACCTCTATAAGTTGACCACTCAAGGTCGGTAAGAAATTGATCAACTTATAGAGGTAACTCTCCTATGCTTCACAATGGCGGGCGGGCCAAACAAACGAAGAAAGTGCGGTCAACTTATAGAGGTGGTCAACATATAGAGGTGATCAACATGTAGAGGTGGTCAACTTTGGAGGTTCCGCTGTATATCGAAAACAACGCCCTACCAGCGATTGGATGGACAGTTATTAGGGAAATGTCTCAAAACACTGTAACCTTCGATAGAAGTTGAAGTTTACAGTTTACAATGGGAAGGTTACAGTGTTTTGAGACGACCTAATAACTGCCCATCCATTCGCTGGTGGGGCGTTGTTTTCGATATATTTTCAGACGCCTTTTAACTTCCAGTGGGAAGAAACCGTGCATTCCATCATGCCCTATATATAAGCGAACAACTTGCATCACGGTTATTCCCCGTTCAGTAAAAACGTTTTATTCCTAAAACGTATTCATATGCAAAGCTTTCGGATCAAATCCTAGGTCCGTCATCAGTGCAATCATTTCTGTCAACTGTCAAATAAAAAGAAAATTTGTACATGTCCTATATATATATATATATATATATATATATATATATATAGGATATATTTTTCGGCTGTCGACCCGTTTGATGGTATCTGTAATAGATCTGAAACGCGCCCTACCAGCGGATGGATGGGCAGTTATTAGAAAGTATCACAGATAGAGAACGCTTATCGAGTCAGAGCTTTCGGCACCAGAGAGTGCATATATGTAGTACGAACAACTATGCTGGGACGAAATTCTTAGGGTTCTTAATATTTGAATTTATTAGGTTGGAACAATCAAAGTGTCGGATTTTGATGGTTAAGTTTGAACGACTAGATCTCAAGTGAACGTTTACTTTATTCGATGAAGTATTCACCATTCGAAAGAACACATCTCCTCCAACGTTCTGAAAGTGAATTAATTCCAATGCGGTAGAATTCTCGGGTGCGAGATTCAAAAAAGTGCGCTATATCATTTTCAAGGTCCCTCTGTTCAGTGAACACTTTCTGGTGGAGAAATGAGTCGAGGGCCCTGAAAACATGATAGTCGGTAGGCGACAGGTCCGATGAATAAGCAGGATGGGGTAGGACGTCGACGCCCAACTCGTTCAATTTTTTCCGGGTCTTTAACGATGTGTGTGGTCGGGCCTTGTCTTGGAGCAACAAGGGTTCTTTTCCATTTGCCAGTGACGGCCACATTTCAGACAATTTTTTGAATGTCGTCTCTAATTCACGTCAGTGGGCATCTGCCGTGGTGCTTTCATCGGGTTTGATGAAGTTATAGTGAACCACACCGTTGGAACACCACCAAACCGATAGCATCACCTTCTTCGCATGCGGATCTGGCTTAGGAAAGGTTTCTGGCCGCCCCTTTTTGTCGAACCATACTGCTGTACGCTTCCTGTTATCGTATAGGCACCATTTTTCATCACACTTAGCAATGCGTTTCAGAAAAGGATCATTTTCGTTACGTAGCAGCAAACCAGAGCAGATGTCACAGCGTGTCATTTTTTGCGCGTCGCTCAGTTCGTGTGGTATCCACCTCGCCAGCTTCTTAACGTTCTCCATTCGCTTCAAATGCCTACCAATAGTACTGTGAGAGACACCTAACCCTTCTGCTAATTTCCGAGTACTTGATGTGGGCTGGGCTTTTACTGCTTCATTCAAAACTTCGTTGTCCAAGGACCAACGTCTGAGACCACCCCGTCGTTCTTCGATACCTCTATCTCCATTTCGAAACCTTTTGAACCACCGCTAAATAGTGCGTTCCTTAACAGCTTCCTCAGACCAAAGATCAGCAAATTCGCGACTGGCTGCAGCTGCACTGAGATCACGTTTGTACTGATAAAGAAAAAGCGTTCGAAAACAGCATTTTTCCATGTTTCTTTCAACGACTGTAACTTCAAGGCCAAAAGAGCTGGGACAATGAAATTAATCAAATATGAAGTAGAAGTTACGTGCTTCAAGAAAACACCAACGATAAGAAAATATTCCTGCAGGCAAAGAACATAATTCATTGACAATTAGCCACATGAAAAATCCGACACTTTGATTGTTCCAACCTAATAGAAATATGACTTACACCTTTTAGGAGTGATTTTTAAACTCATCTAGTAAGAATTTTGAGAACTTCAATGCTGACATCTTCAATGTCAATGTATTCGCATAAACGTTATGATTTTCTGATGCAGTATTGTTCTTCCAGCTTGTGCGCGGCAGCTGTTGGTCATGTCACCGCTTGTTCATGCTGAAGAATTCTTGCCAAGTACGCATTCTAACAGCCCAAATGGAAGCTTTGAATCAAGGCAACTTGTGCTTGGCTGTGGAAATAGGAAAAATGAATCTAACCGCAGGCGAGGATGTAATCCCTTTGGGCAATAAATCTTCAATTTGTAATCGTTTTTCCCATTTGCAGCTTGGTCAAGAAGATGGTGAAAAGAATGTTAAACTTGATTCGCACATCCCTTTGAGTGCACGCCTCGAGTACCGGTTGAACGAGTTGCAAAATCTTGTCAAGAAGGGCGAGTTAGGTTAGTTGTGCTTTCAGTCCAGTTTTGCCTGCAAATCCCATTCCATTCGCAGGTTGGAATTCAAACGACGGCGAGGCGACCCGTAACATCGCTGCAGTTCGTCGGAAAATTCTAAAAGACTTTTGTAACACTTTTCTGTATCGCCGCGAAACCGTTTGCCCGCATTGCCTTGCCGCCCAAACGGCTGTTCGCGCGGAAGGCCGACGAGTTATATTGATGTCGATAAAAAGCCGTTCTGCCAAAGCGGGTTCGAGAAGGTCTTTAAACGTGTATGTTGTTGTTTTCTTTATAATGCCATGTGGAAGTTTAAGGTCTGAGGCCAACAGTAAAGAATCTGCCGCATCGGCTGGCATTTGTCATGATCCTCACTTAATGGACGGCATGGACTGTGGCGTTGTAATGGAACCCATTGTTACCGCGGGGAAACGCGTGCTTCAACCTTGCGAAGTGCAAGCTCATTTTCGTCGTATGTGGACGCTTGGCGCTTACCAAGTGCTGCCAACTGTTTTTCCAATGTTCCAACGCGTGGTGGACGTCAATCCAAAGTTATGTCCGCTGGACATACTTTTCGTTCGTCACGTGTTAGTTATGCCTCCAAAATTTCGACCGGTAATTGATACGTTGTCCCGCGCTTGCTCTGCCCATTGATACGCCTTTATCTTCAATTCCAGGTGGTCGAAATGGTCGGTCGTAAATTTGAAAATGCAAAAACAACATTGTTCAAACGATTGCTGGAAAGGTCCGAGGCATTCCAAAATTTGGTTAACAACGTAGTTCCTGTTAAGAAGAAGGGCAAACGCATTCCAACTAGAAACACTAGCCGATCGCGTGGGGAAGATTGTTACCAAGAGTTGATGGCCTTTCAGCTGGGGCTGAACGCCTTGTTCGACGCGGATACTGGACGCCTTTTCGGGTAACTGAGCAACCCTGCTTTGGATGACCATTGTGGCAGCGCATTTGTTGCCTTGTAGACCAGGTGGTTACGGTTTAAGACAAATTCTTGAGAAAAAAGAAGGTTTGTTCCGAAAGAATATGATGGGGAAACGAGTAAACTTTGCTGCAAGAACTGTCATAACGCCGGATCCATATATGGACATCGACTTTGTGGGTATTCCAGAAATTTTTGCCAAGAAGCTCACATTTCCCGAGGGAGTGTTCACTGGAAATGTTGATGAGTTGAGCACCGCCGTTAGGAATGGGCCTGACGAGCTGCTAGGGTAGAGTTTGATCAGCGCGATTCGACTTGAGCCAGCCTTGACTTTCAGCGCGAATTTTGTGTGCAATGAGGATGGTTCTAAACAGTTCCTGGGAGCCAAAAACAAGGCGGAAAGAATGGGCGTTGCCAAACGCCTGCTTCAAAAGAGCAATGGACAGGGCTTCAAGAGCGCCAAACTAGTAAGATTGCAGAGTTGAACAGTGCAACCAGGCGACAGCCAAGATCCGTCACCATGTTTGCAGGTATGTCGCCACGTCAGGCCTGGCGACATTGTTATGTTGAATCGTCAACCGACGCTGCACAAGCCAAGCATTATGGCACATAAAGTAGTTGTTGCCATTCGCTAATTCAACCAAACGTAAGTGGTCACTCCTTCAGGTGAGGGTGCTCAAAAATCAAAGGACATTTCGCCTAAACTACGCGACCTGCAAGACCTACAACGCCGATTTTGATGGAGACGAAATGAACGTTCATTTTCCACAAAACCATATTGCCCGAGCGGAGGGTACGGAAATAGGTACGTGCATGCGTATGCGGTTTCCGAAGTTCTTAAGAAAGCATATCAATTATTACAGCCACGGTTTCAAGACAATATCTCGTTCCGAAAGATGGAAAACCAATATGCGGGCTAATTCAGGATCACGTAGTATCTGGCTTTCTGCTTACCGTTAGGGATAGGTTTTTGTCCAGGTGATTAATTCCTTATAGTGGTTGGCAAGTGTCCAGTTCAACTGTGCTCGTTTCAGAGAGGATTACAACTACTTACTGCTAAGCGCTTTTGGTTTCAACGTTGGAGTGATCAAGTTGCTGCCTCCTGCAATAATGAAACCTCGTTGTTTGTGGACGGGCAAGCAGGTCGGCTGGAACGATTCGCTGATGGCCGACTCTAATGTACATTTCTTCAGCTCATTTCTTCTTTGCTCCTCAGCATTATTCCTGCTGGCCATTATTCGTTCAATTTAAGCGGCCGCGCCAAAACGTCCATAAACGTAAAGAAACTTAACTTTCGTGTAAACGCATCTTGAGGGAGTTTGCTTGCAGAATTGGTCTCGGGCAGGACAGAATCCACCGGAATTTGACATGAGCGAAAGTTGTGTCGTCGTGCGTCAGGGTGAGCTACTGTGCGGCGTATTGGACAAGGCCCAGTTTGGAGCTGCCCCTTATGGTATGGTACATTGCGTTTACGAGGTTTGCACTGCAACGGTTGACTCCTTCCCCGTTGTAATCTTTCTTATGGTTGCAGCTTTATGGACCGGCAGTAGCTTGCCGACTGCTTTCCTGCTTTTCTCGACTCTTCACTACTTATCTGCAATGGCACGGCTTTACTTTAGGCATTCAGGATATTGTGTTGACCAAAAAGGTTTTTGCTCGTCATTGCTCTGCGACTGTCCTCATTTTGTTGGTTCTGTTTAGGCAAATAGTAAGCGAAAAAAAGTGGTTGGTCGCTTGAATAGCTGTGGCGAATTAGCTGCAAGAGAGGGTCTGAATCTATTCGATTCGGACATGGAAACACTTATAGGTATTTCGACGTTTTTATATTTCTGTGTTTGTAATGAAAAAGAAAGAACCGGTTTCCCTGTTCTGTAGGCTTTACTGTGCGAAGTTTTCGGAACCAGCGTGTTCGTTCGTCAGCGCAATTCAGAAGGCTTCGGAATAGGGAAATCTACGTTTCTGTGCCTACTTGTTAATACAGCCGGCTCTCCGTATGCGCTGTAATTAGTTCCGTGGCGTACCGCGTGTTATCAAATTATGCGTATAATCAAGTTTACCGTACAAAGTATGCGAAAAATGCGCAGGCAACACACATCTTCATTTCTGTAAACTTCAAGGAGAATCCAATTTAGTTATAATGTCTACTACTATCCAAATCTTAAGCTAATACCTGCCACGTAGCATGGCGAATTATCAAACAAAATCACCGCGATACTAAGCGTGTTCCATTATGCGGCACTTTCGTGAAAACAGTGGACATTTTCAACGCCAAGATATAAGCTGCAGTTCTCTGATTATGATCATGAATTTTCCTCCATCTTTGATAGCAAACAGCATGTGCGGTGTTTTAACATTAGCTAGGGCGAAACGCAGCGTCGCAGAAGATCTTCAGTTTTCGATGCATAAGAGATCGCTTAGGCACGAAAATCTGCACATGTTTAATGTTGGTCCAGGTGTGTACATGATTGCGTGACTTAGAGCTTCGTTAGCGTAGCACACAACAACAAAGCGTTTTTCCCATTTAACGATGTAATATCCACCAATCAAAGTAACTATGTGTGATCAAACGAATATGCACTACGGATTTCACGTTACAACGCCTCTCTGAAGAGGGGGTTCCTTGTAACATGTATGTGAACATTCATGTATTGCCTCTACGTGAGTTTCTTCCCATCCAATTTGGTTTGATTTTGTTTGCAAGGCAACTAAATGATCAAAGAGCTTCTTTTCTTACGAGTACCTACGCTTGCAATGATCAATATGAGAAGTACATGCTGTTTTGTCGGCTCAGTTCACTAAAATCTCCTCTCATCCATTCGCTTGTATCAAGCCTTTGTGACTAGATCTCTTGCAGGCGAAATCAATTCAAATTAAGGTGGCAAAAATTCGTGAAGAGCCAACATAAGTCAATAGACTGTACGAACAGAAAATCGCTTGTCAAGTTGCGCGATGGGATTATACATGTAGATGTTCGTACACAAGACTTTGAAAGCAGTCGTACTCGACAGTGATTCGTCAGTCAGTCGGGAACGACGTCATTGCCTTCTCTTAAAAACCTCGATGGGTCGAATCGGCGTATAAAAAATCGCGTATACGGAGGGCCTACTGTATGTATACTTGTTTATTTAATGCAACAGAGGCACGGGAACGATAGTATAGCGGAATAATGCATGCGTATCTCTTTTGTCATGTTCTGGAGTAATAATGTTAAGCAATTATTAACCATGGTTTGCCCAAGAGATCAATCGTACGAGTTCATCGCAAGTTTCTGTCTTGGAGGTGGGTAGAATTCGTGGTAAGACTGCAGTGGGGATATTAATGAGCGAATGATACTTGTTCCATAAGGAAGCTTAATGCTGCCATTCAAGTGTTCTTGTTCACCGCATTCGGCTTCAAAACTAAGGAAACAATTGTAACGTAAGTAACTTCAGTTGAAAGTGGATACGGCACCTGTTGTTTATGCTGTCGCTTGTCCGCCTATGTAAAACGTTTTGCATTCTTGAACATTGTTGCCTGCGAGGGAATCGCATTAAAAGCAAAGTCGTATTGCAACAGAGTGATTACGTAAGATGTAACGTTTATTTGGAAAACTTCTGAGCGGCAATTATAGCTATTGCGTGCAAGTTTACATTCTGATTCAACGGACGTTTTCACACGGTTTGGTAAAGTGTTCAAGTCCATTAATGACGGATGAAGTGTTGAAATGCGTTAAATGTTTCATTTAAACTAATTCCTTTAGTTCATCAGTTGTTCAAAGACGAAATGTTTCCTCTACAGCAGTGCTCTGTACAGCGTATGATATAGGGTTGTACTTTTGTAAAACATAGTAGAATTTTCTAATGCGTCGAAGAAATGTGGTAGGCACCATTTTGGATAAACCAGTCGTTGGAGTAAAGAAATATGTTATTCAATAAGGCGAAAAGTAGTTTTACCGCTGTACTAGGGTAGATGTCCATGCCTCCAGTTTAGAAGTGCAGCGATTTTCTTGCGGTAGAAATAAGCGGTTCCAGCTTTTCTTTCTCCCATATTATTGGTTGATTATCCTCCACGGTATTTCATGAAAGAAATGCCATTAAAGCAAATGCTAATTATGTCCTCGATGATGTCTTGTATGGAGCTATAGATTTGCGCTTCGTGAAAGTCGTGACTTTATTTATAACTTTCCGCGGTGTTACTTTAGAACGCTTGGAGCAGGCCAATCTGGATAGCGAACAAGCTGAAGTTGTGAAGCACCTGGAATATTGCATGAGACAAAAGACCGATGCGCTAAACGACGAAGCAAACAAGTGAATCATGACTACTGTAGTATTTTCAAAAATGGCATTAAACTATTTAGGGTCTGCTTTCCCGATGGGTTAGAAAGAACGTTTCCGCTCAATTCCCTTTCTTTAATGATAGAATCTGGCGCCAAAGGAACATCGGTTTGACCCCTGCATGTACGGCAGCTCAGGTTTAACATTGAAATTTCAGGTAAATCAGTTCCAAATGTCTTGCATGTTGGGTCAGGTGGACCTGGAAGGTGGACGCATTCCTTCCGGCTTCGTTGGGCGTTCGTTGCCTTCGTTCAGGCGCTTCGATCCGTCTCCTCGGTGTCGTGGATTTGTCAGCCAAAGATTCCTAAGCGGCTTGGAACCGCAGGAATTCTTCTTTCATTGTCTGGCCGGTCGGGAGGTGACCGACTACATTTTCCACTGCTAAGTCTCGAATCATTTTTTCATTTGCAGGGTTTAATCGACACGGCAGTGAAGACCAGCCGCAGTGGTTATCTTCAGCGCTGCATAATCAAGCACTTGGAAAGTTTGATGGCAAGTTATGATCTGACTGTTCGAGATGCCGACGGTAGCATCATCCAGGTGCTTATTTGCCCAGCTTGTATTTCCAGCAAGTCTGACAAACCCCTTTTTGCTTTGTAGTTTCTGTACGGTGAAGACGGGTTCGACGTAGTGAAATCTCAGTTTATTCGCAAAGGCCAGTTTCAAAGCTTGTTGGACAACGTGAACGTGTTGGAATTTTCACTGTTGAACTGCATGCCTTCGATAGAGGAGAAGGCGGCTAGGAAGGCGTTCAAAAAGGTGAGCAAGTGCGTGATTTTTTCCTAGAGCCTCTTCAACGGTACTTTCGTTTAAAGGTGA
The DNA here is from genome assembly GCA_000612645.2 of Trichuris muris. NCBI lineage: Eukaryota > Metazoa > Nematoda > Enoplea > Trichinellida > Trichuridae > Trichuris > Trichuris muris. The sequence continues at coordinate 11,884,250 of CBXJ02000086.1, forward strand.
AACAGTGGCTAGCAAAATCAACACAGGAAAATTCCCAGCGAACGCGCACGTCCGTCTTTTCTTGTTTACCGTCAATTCCAAATGGTCATAGCTATGAGCAGTTGAAGAGGGCCTGGTTCGAGCTGCCAAATCCAGAAAGGGTGGAACTGAGAAAGAAGGCATGGAAGACATCTCCGGATACAGTAATGACCAATCTGAATCCAGTTGCTCATTTTGGCTCTTTGTCTGAACGTTGCCTTTGTGATTTGGACAGTTTTGCAAAGAAGTGATCCGTTCAATGCCCGTTTGTCCATTTTTAATTGTGCTTCATTGTAGCAGTTTGTCTGATGCCGAGACCACACAACGATTTGTTCGATGCTTGTTGTTAAAAGGCATGATTTCCCTAGTTGATCCCGGTGAGGCTGTTGGACTGCTGGCAGCACAGAGCATTGGAGAACCGTCTACGCAAATGACGTTGAACACGTTCCACTTCGCCGGTAGAGGTGAAGTGAACGTTACACTGGGTATCCCAAGATTGCGGGAGATTTTAATGACCGCCACAGAGCACATTGCCACACCAGCAGCCAGCGTGCCATTTTTGGACGGTGTGACCAACGTCGTTGCGGAGGATATTCAGCGAAAGATGGGTAGAATTTACCTTTCTCAGGTGATAATTTATGCCCTTTCGCATGCAGGTGGTCGCTTAAATTCACGTTATTTTTTAGCTGCTTGATCGCCTCTTCATAAGAGAATATGTGACAACCTGCGGGTAAAACATTGAGCTGCTCACCTGGTTACGCAGTAAACTGTTTTTCTCAGAGAGAAATGTATGGAATATGAAATAACGCTTAAATTCACCAAGAGGAAGCGTCGTCCTTATTCAACGAAACACGTGAAATGCGACCAAATAATAGCGGCAGTTGAAAAGAACTTCTTTAAAGACGTTTGTACCCAGATGAAAAAGTTGTGCGCTGCTGTTACTACTAGCAGGTTATGGTCACTACAAAGGAATTCCAAGTCGCCATAATCGATTTTCATATTCAGGAAAGCGCAGGTTCAAGCAGAACAAGAACAGCAAGCTGCAGAAGACGGCACCACTGAAGAAAACGACGGTCTCATTGCTTCAATCGGTAAACAGGATACGGATAGCACTGATGAGGTAGATGCCTGCGTTATGTTTTTCGTTTCAATCGAATTCTCTGTTTGTTTATAGGAAACCAATGAAGCTGACGTTGACGCTAGCGTGGCCCGTTTGAAGCAAAGGCATAACGACGAAACTGAGTATGTCGGCGAAGACGAAGAAAAGGAAGAAGTACACGTTGACGATGGTAACAAAGATTCAGTTGTCCGTTTCGGTGATTGTTATCGTGTATGGTATTTTAGACGACAGCAAAGATGTTGACATGGGAGATGAAAACGCTATCGAAGAAGATAACTATGTTCCATTTAACGTTAACGGAAAGCTGGATCAGAGTAGAGTTCAGGTGCTCCACAAGCGTCTGCTTGCCTCAGCTTATGTGTACTTACTGTTCAAATGTTCAGTCCGTCGTCGGAGGGGATGTTTGGATATCGAATTACGCTTACGATGTAAAACGAAACCATTGGTGCCAAGCATCAATTAAGGTTGAAGCTGCCTGCCATGCTTCCTTGTATTACGTTAATCCTTTTTTACGCAAGGTTCCACTTAGTCATGGTATGATTGATGTGCGCTATTTGGTGCGCAGTTTGGCGGAAACTTTTGTCATACAATCCGTGAAGGGAATCAAGCGATGTATGCTCAAGGAGGAAAAAGGCAAGCGAATTCTTGTAACCGAGGGCGTCAACTTGAAGGTGCTGTCCTGAGTAATTGTTGTGCTTGCTTATGCTTTTATTGTACAAGGTATTCTTCAACCGACCGGACATTTTCGACGTTAACCGGATCAGGTGCAACGATATTCATGTCATGCAAGACTTGTATGGTATTGAGGCGGCAGTTAATTCAATTGTCCAGGTTTGTTCCCTGCGAATTGCCTTTAAAGCAGCGAACGATTATTCTTTGAAGGAAACAAAGTCAGTGTTTGCTTGTTATGGTATCGACGTTGACTACCGGCATTTATCCCTGTTGGCTGATTACATGACCCATACCGGTATTTATCAGCCGTTCAACAGAACTTACATGTACAGCTCAACATCTCCGTTACAAAAAATGTCATTTGAAACTACAATGGCATTTATGAAAGAGGCCATAATGAATGGTAACTGGCTTTTACCTTTGCCTAGTGGGCATACCCTCAAGTTGCTCCTTTCTAGATAGTGAAGACGTTTTAAAGACGCCTTCTTCTGGTTTGGTCGTTGGTCAATTGCCTCGCATTGGCACTGGTTGCTTTGATATTCTCTATCCTTTGCTTTAGACAGCGTTTGAATCGCGAAGTAAAGCAACCTACACAGACACCAGTAGTGTGACAAGTTATGCTGAAACCTTGGAAGTATCATCGCTGCTACAGTTATAAAGTACCCTTAATTTAGTTAAATACTTAATTCAGGGCGTCAACAGTGTATGTAAGGTTGAGACGAGAGCACTTGCTTACAAAATTATGTTTGGAGCAACAGAAACCCTGGATTGTTATGGAATAGAACAAAACAAAAAACACTTCAAACATGACTTCCTAGCGGGAACGTAAGTTTTCATTTTTCCTGTTGCAGATAATCCTGTTTTTCATGCGATGTTTTATTTTTGTTCCTGCAGTTACCTGACCTGTCATCGGCGAATTAACAGCAATGTGAGTTGAGTGTAGCGTTAACGAGCACGCGTTTTAAACAATGAACCTTAGTTCAAATGACCCAGACTTGACATTCACGTAGTATCCTGGGATGGATGGTGTCATAACTTGCAATATTAGATAGATTTTAAATTTTGACTAGTACGTATAATATTGTTTGGCTTGCTAATTGTTTTCTCTATTGAAACAGTTTCAATCCGTTAGGTTTGAAACTGTTCCCCTCTAGGGTATTACATTGTTGGGCTTTGCATTCGATCATCGTTAAAGATTTTTTTCTTTGTTGACAAACACGGCACGATTCCCCGTTGATCTTTATTGCGCAAAAATGTCGCGAAGCTTTCGGACGTTACATCATCCATCCATCATCGAGGTAACGTCCGAAAGTTTCGCGACATTTTTACGCAATAAAGATCAACGGGGAATCGTGCCGTGTTTGCAACAGAAAAAATACCATGAGGTTCTACCCCGTACATGGAAATCCTATTTTCAATTATATCGTTAAAGATTGGGTGCTTTATAACGGGTCTTCTGTTCGGCATGATGGGTTTCTTGTACGACTTGTGTCCGCTTAGTATTCAAACTTATCTGAAAATATATCAGAAAAAGTGCCCTGCCACCCCATTGTAAGATTACCATTCGCTGAAGACGGAACAAGGTGGTTCCACAAGCTACGAATGGTTCACTTTGTCTAGAAGAATATTTTCCTGATACCTGCCCGTCCATCCGTTGGTATGGCATTTTGCCGATATATTTTCATTCAAGTATGACTTCCAAATGGGCACAAACCATACAAGAAACCCGTTATGTCGAGGATCGTTGTAGGATTAATATCGAGCAGCATCTAGTTTGTTCAGCGGGAGTTTTCCAAATGTCACTATTGCATTCACACCGTTCCGTTGTACTATTATTGCTGTACCATGTATAGAGAATTTTAATTTTTGTAAACTGAAAGCAATTCCCACTACGTAATATTTTTGGTACAAATGAGTGTGAACATTGTGCGACATGTTCAGTCAGTGTTGATGCCTCTAATGTTTGGTTTTACGGAAATGGTTAGGTCCGGTGTCTGATTGTGTCCGTCTCCTTTGCGAGACTATTGTTTCGTTTAATCCATTTTTGACGTACCATGTCTTTTCAAGCGTTTTATATTTCTGAAGTTTTTGTTTTAACACGTCATTGTCCGTTTGTCCAATGCAACGCGCAGAGCAAATACATTGAACTTGATAAGTTGTTTTACGTCGCTAGAAACTGGAAGATGCTCTGAAGGTTGTCATTTCTGACTATGGATCTAAAACATGGGCGCGGTTTTGTAAAATTTTTGAGATTTTGTCTTTTTCCAATTCTTTGCATCCTTTCCAGTGATGCGGGATGATTAGTCTTGTTTGATTGACAATAAATTTTTTGTGATAGTTCTTTTACGCTGGAATCTTTTGTAAAGGATAGAGTCTGCAAACAAACCTCTTGGGGTAACAATTGTCTTCGAGAGTCATTTTAATGTGTCATATCTAACTCCTTAAGTACTTTTGGGTGTAAATATTAAAGACTTTATCAACCATGCAATTAATGATTCCGTTCATTACACAGCGAATGAGGTAAGGCTAAAAATTGAAATAACTACTCGAATGCATTCGTTTTCGATTAATCGCTGCTTTCAGGTCATCTCGACCTCTTATAATTAAGGTATCGAGGAGACACTGACGTTAATTCACTGGTAACGGAACCAATGTGTGCTGATAATCTGATGAACAAAATATAGCACTGCATAAAAAGGGGTTCCTTCGTAAAAAGATAAATAAAGACCAAAAACCGACTAACCCAAACCTTTCCAGATTACAAGTGCCATCTTTATTTAGCATGACAGGTTGGGTGCAAGTGCGCTACGTTTTTTCAGTATTAAAACTTGTTTAGAATGCGATAACTATATAGCAGGTGCATGGCCAATCGCGATTCATTAACCAATACTTTGCTGTGATGCTCGCAAGCAGTGCAAATAGGCATGCTTATATAGGACGCACGTGCCCGTGGAGTATCACTTCGCAGTGACGTAGTATGATCTACAGTGAAACCTCCTTAATCCGGACCTCCATAAACCGGACCCTTCTCTAATCCGGATCGTGGAAGAGAACAATAGGACGACCGTATACATCAGTGTTTCTCAACCTTTTCCCCGCAATCGCCCCCCAGGACCTTGCCGTCGCCCCTTATCGCCCCCTTAGACATCACAATCGCCCCCTGCTCTGATTGGTCCCCTGCGACCTACGGAAAACTGGGTGATTTATTCATAGTACTTTATTCCCCTGCTATGACGTCACACGTATACAAGAAACTTTTGTAATGACGGATGAATTTCAATTCAGGACTTTATTTCATGCATGCACAATTTCGCTCAGCGTAAGAACTTTAGAAAAAATTAGTGAAAGCCTGTTACTGCCGAAATGAAATTAGTTTCTGGATGTTAGGCTGGAAGCTGGTTAGTCGCAACCGCAGATCACCACGTTTCGCTATTTGCAACCGGCTTCTCTTCTTCCTCAGAAGGTCTGCTACCACGCTAAACCCTGTTTCCACTAAATACGATGAGGGAAACGCGATAAGCAACTTTTTTACAACAGTCCATAAGCGAGGATATAAGTTAGGTATTTTTGGTTGAAGCCAAAAAGCTTGGTAGCCGTTTCTAAATGTGGACGGTACTCTCCCAGGAACAAGGGTAGATGCGACTTTAGTATTTGCATTTCAAATCTCTCACTGTACATATGCGTCCGAAGCAAAATACCAGTCGATTCTCTCCTAAAAATGCATAACAGCTATGTATCGCCCCCTTCAATTTTCTATTGCCCCCTTCAATCTTCTATCGCCCCCTTCAATTTTCCATCGCCCCACTCGGTCCTCTATCGCCCCCTTTATCGCCCCTCCGCTTCCATCGCCCCCCTAAAATCTCACATCGCCCCCTGGGGGGGGGGTGCGATATCGCCCCCTTGAGAAACACTGGTATACATTAAAGACGATTAGGCTACCTGTGTGAAACGGTCAGTCACTTGGCGGCATCGGCTCTAAGAGCAGCAAACAACCAGTCAACGGTCCTTTCGGTATACGTTAGCGTAGTTGCAGACCAGCCACGGCTCTGCCGAGCCGAGCCGCTCACCTAGACGATGTCCTGCTGTGGTTCGAAGATCAGGAAGAATGCGATGGACAGCGCCTTTTATGCTTAAAGAGCATTCGAGACTTAGCCGCTAGCAAACGTCAAAGCCTATTGAAGCAGACGCTAATAACTGCCTACATAAAATAAATTTAGACTTCGTGTACTTATATTCCACAGGTGGAAGGAGGGAAGGGTACCTGACCGCAACCCACGAAACAAAGGTTACAATGGCCCAGAAATCGCGCAATGATCGACCGCTAAGGCAATTTCTTTTCGAGCCAACAGAGCCGGCCGGCAACTGTGAATATGGACAAATAAGTTCACGCGAACTATTTCCCATGTCGCTTCGCGGTACAGCGTCCACGCCATATAAGAAACTGGTTTCCGCTAGTCAGCCGTGTTTATTGATAAGATGGACTTCGTCGCCCTCGTAAGCTAACTATCCACTTGCAGACACTGACATCAGGCTGTGGACGTCAGGAACCTACATCTAAAATTACATTACCTGCTTTTCTGTGACCTACTGTAAGTCCCTTACATAAACCGGATTTTTCCGTAATCCGGACTACCCTCCGCCCCGACGTGTCCGGATTAGGGAGATTCCACTGTATTTATGTTCAGCTTCTCAGGTTCGAACGTACTCGCTTGTCAATAATGGGGACTACATTACCAATGTGGTCGGCTCGTTCTATCTCATCCTTACGTCATTGGTCATGAAGGTCGAAGCTGTTCTTCTGACTGTTTCCTTGTTTAATACAAGTATGACGTAGTGGTTTTTTAGTTACGAGCCGGTATTGTTGCTAACATTCGCCCGAAAATGACCAATTCCGCATCAACATTGAGAATATTAACTTACCTGCATATTCTTTATTCCACCTGTAGTTGTTCTTCTGATGTCAGTTTCGCGCGCTTTCGCTGACTAGTTGTGGTGTAAAGTAGTGACTCTTTAAGCTTCAGTGTCTTCCGTGAGCTATGTTATGTAAAAAGCGCAGTTTCAAGTCTACTTCGGACTGCGCGTATCCGTACGCAAGGGTGAGTGTTCCTGATTCATTGACTCAGGTTACTTGTGCAAACTTTTCGTCAAATCCGTTGATGTTTCTTTGCAGACGCGGTTGCGATCCGCATTGCTTTACGATACCCTGATACTTTTTATTTTAGTTATGTAGAAGAAAGCTGCACGCCGTGACACCGAACGTGTGCCTGGTTAACGGAGCTGAATTTTACAAGTTAGTGCCTAAATTCTTGTATCGCATGTCTGAGACGTTGAATCCGCGAAGATAGGATTCGCAACAGCTCTTTGTTTCATGTTTGTTGTTATTTTTTGCGGTGTCGTCTTGTTACACAGGATTGTACCCGAAAATTAAAAGAGCCGATAAATACGGATTTATTCTTTCGGATTCGTTTTTCAGTACTTCCTTTGAGCATTTATCCTTATTACTTCTTTATACGGGGTAGTTTTCAATTGTTGAGAACTTCACACGGTAATCCCCGTTAATGGTAAAAATTTTTATTCGCAGAGCTTTCGGGCACGATCTTGTGCCCGTCATCAGTGCAATAAAACTAATGGCCACTGCCCAGGTTTTTCAGTCAGTCTCAAGCACTCCTGCTCAGCCGACCTAGGCAGATGCTACATCAGTTGGGTCCTACCTTGGACCGCGTCGATTTCGCAATCCGCCCTAGTCAGCCGTGCAGAAGACCGAGCTTCAAAACCGACCGCCCCGGACAGTGCCAATAGTATAACTGATAGCGGTCAATCTCTCGAGCGACAATCGTCAACACTCGGTAGTTTAAACCGATACAGCTTTAAAGCCTTCTTTCCTGATCTTGACCATCTTTTTTCGCTTCTTCCCGGTGGTATCCCTTTGATGGCCGCTGTAGATCCTCTTCGGGCCCGTGTTACCCGTTCTTGAAAATTCTTGTTACTTCTTTATACGGGGTAGTTTTCAATTGTTGAGAACTTCACACGGTAATCCCCGTTAATGGTAAAAATTTTTATTTGCAGAGCTTTAAAACTACCCCGTATAAAGAAGTAACAAGAATTTTCAAGAACGGGTAACACGGGCCCGAAGAGGATCTACAGCGGCCATCAAAGGGATACCACCGGGAAGAAGCGAAAAAAGATGGTCAAGGTCAGGAAAGAGGCTTTAAACCTATATCGGTTTAAACTACTGAGTGTTGTCGTTCGAGAGATGTGACCGCTATCAGTTATACTATTGGCACTGTCCGAGGCGGTCGGTTTTGAAGCTCGGTCTTCTGCACGGCTGACTAGGGCGGATTGCGAAATCGACGCGGTCCAAGGTCTACCGACCGACCAAGACAGTGACATCATAAAAATTGTATGATGTCACTGTCTTGGTCGGTCGGTAGAGACGCTCGCTCCTCTGACTGACAGTCTTGGCGGGTGACAGAAGCTAGAGGGGTCAAGGATTCGACCTGATAGCGGACGTCACTAGCCGGGATGGTCGGATGGAGGAGCTGGCAGAACTGTCGATTGACTGGGAAGTTGACCAGTTTATGTCTGCACTGAGGATGGACCCAGGTAGGGGTCCGAAAGCTATGCGTTTTGCTTTATGAAGCTTTGCTTTATGGAGCTTTGGAAAATAAAAACGTAAAAAATCCGTGTTACGTCTCGTCTGCAGAAAAAGGCACCCACCCCGTTGAAGAAGATGTGTTATTATTATTATTATTATTGAAAACTGGATGCATTATTATTATTATTATTTCAAAGATGAGTTTCTCATTTTTTGAAATATTATTATTATTATTATTATTATTATTATTATTATTATTATTATTATTTTGAAGCAAGAGATATTAGTAACAAGGCGTTTCATAACTAAGAATGATACGGTATCCTTGTTCAGTGAGCTTTAATTGGCGAAGCTTTCGGAACTAACGTGTTCCGTCGTCAGCGCAAATCGAGAACTTCTCGATTTGCGCTGACGACGGAACACGTTAGTTCCGAAAGCTTCGCCAATTAAAGCTCACTGAACAAGGATACCGTATCATTCTTAGTTATTATTATTATTATTATTATTATTATTATTATTATTATTATTATTATTATTATTATTATTATTATTATTATTATTATTATTATTATTATTATTAGAAATAAGAAAAGATACGGTATCCTTGTTCAACAAGCTTTAATTGGCGAAGCTTTCGGAACGTACGTGTTCCGTCGTCAGCGCATACGATTCAATCCGTCAAGACTTTGAATCGCGCTGATGACGGAACACGTACGTTCCGAAAGCTTCGCCAATTAAAGCTTGTTGAACAAGGATACCGTATCTTTTCTTATTTCTCATAAGTATAAGGCACCTTGTTACTAATTCCTCTTGCTTCAATATTATTATTATTATTGTTGTTGTTGTTGTTGTTGTTGTTGTTGTCGTTGTCGTTGTTGCTGCTGTCATGATGGAATGTACAGTTGGAAGTCGAAAACATGTCTGAAAGCTTAGCTTTCTGAGCTTTCGTGTTCTGTTGTCAATGCAGTTGAAAAATGATACGGTATCCTTGTTCAACGATCTTTATTGAGCGTAGCTTTCTGAACTTTCGTGTTCCGTCGTCAGTGCAGTTTAAAAATGATGCGGTATCCTTGTTCAACGATCTTTATTGAGCGTAGCTTTCGGAACTTTCGTGTTCCGTCGTCAGCGCAGTTGAAAACTGCGCTGACTACGGAACACGAAAGGGTACTCCTTAATCTGTCCCCCTGTACTGTAGGGGGAGCCACCATCCAAATGGTATTCACAGTGCGAATCAGGAAAGATTTAGCCGCAAAACGGCTGACCAATCACACACCTGAAGATTTGCTGCCTTTCAGCCTGTGCAAATTTTTCAAGTTCTATCACCATCTACTTTTCTATCGAATGTCCGGTCTTCCATCCTGAGCAACAATCCCCCAATTCTCTCCCACTTCTACATCTCCGCATTCAATTTCCATGAGTTTGCTCCATGCAACGTTGTACACAATCATCGTTAGTGTAACCCATCTGACGGCGACCAATCAATGAAGGCGAGAGTAGCGCCGCCAAGGGGGGGCAGAGATTAACGAGTGCCCTCGAAGGTTCCGAAAGCTAAGCTTAGCTTAGCTTTCGGAACTTTCGTGTTCCGAAAGTCACTCGTCAGTAAAACCAAATGTTGCACCATACCACCTGACCCCTCCTCAGCCTATAAATACCCCAAATTCGGAATAAAACGCCACCATTAGCATTCGCTGAAGACGGAACAAGATAGTTCCGAAAGCCACGAAGGTTGCAATGTTCTGAAATATTTCCCTAATAACTGCTCATCCATTCGCTGGTAGGTCGTTGTTTTCGATATACTTTCAGACACATTTTCGACTTCCAACTGGATCAAGTCGTGCATTCCATCATGACACAAAGAAGACCCGTTACAAGGCATCCAATTTTCAATATGATTATCATTATCGTTGTTGTTGTTGTTATGTAAGCTCACTGAACCGATCCTGAGATATTTTGATTAGCTGAAGACTATAGGCACGTTTTAGTTGTGGATCTTGAGTGTTATATGGTTTACAAAATTTTTGCGGAAGAACAGGCTTAAAAGGAAGTGAATTCAACATTCCGTTGTCAATAATGTGCTCATATGGGAGTATAAGAACGTTACCGCTGGGAGCAGTGCGGTTTCCACGGAACGATAGCTAATCCCAAACGGTGCATTCTGTCTAAGCGGCTGACGTATTAAATAGTTCCATTTTGTCTTGATTATTGCTGATCAATTGTCGGTCTGCACTTTACAATGTCATTCCGTCACCGGGCACCAAATACGCTGCAACTAAATGAAACTAGGTCAATTCACTGTTGGTTCCGGTTCTGTGGTCATTATGACTTCTTGATGGGAGGAGTTGAACTTTTTCTTCTGAATGGATTACTTTCCTAGGGAAATATGGAAGTTTTTATTAATTTCACTTAACTCTTCTCAGGGGACAACATGAAAACGAAGAAGAAGTTGCAATCCTTGCTCGCAATGTGCACGAGGAAAAGGCAGCTCTTGTAGCTATAGGGTGTTCCAAAATGGAACCTGCTAATAGTAAAAGCAAGAGTGCAACTGGTTGCTGCACTAGTGAAAATATACATGAACTTGGTCGGATAAGTGGATTAGAGCGTGTAATTAATTTTGCAGTGATGAAGAATCATCCCACTTTGGTTGCACTTCGAACTGCTAAATCCGAGCTGTTCCTGCATTCTTTCAATCAAAATGAAAGTGGCGGTAAGTTATCATTGTTGTTGATTTGTTGAAGTTTTCGAGCGACCAGATTTTAATGTTCTTTTATTAATGATTTCCCTATTGGTAATGCTTTCCAGAGTTAACGATTTCGAGCGTTGCTAATACCTAAGGTTTTGCAGTAAATGTTCTCAATTAAGCTTATTAGCGTGCAGTAAGTAGTAATGTTTCAGCCATTAGTTTTGCGCTTTCCTTAAAATTGTCTGAGAAAAGCATACATTTCTGTTTTATTGCTATAATTTTAAGCACTTAGAACAGGCGTTTATTGGCAGACGGAGGCAACCATCTCATCGAAACGTGTTTCCATATTTCATAGGCATCAATGACATGTATTGCAGTGCCAGATATTTTTTAGTTTTATTGTTGCGTACTTGTCAATTGCATTTGTTACTGTTGCTTCCTGAAATCTAATTCTCGCTTTTTTCGAACAGAAAATCAACAATTAGCCACGCTGAAGGGTCATGAGAAGTGTGGTTTTGGTGTAGCATGGTCAGAGATGGCGCCCAACGTCCTTTTTTCTGGTGATTACGCAAATCAGCTGTGTTGGTGGATAGTAACTCCAAGTGGTGCCAATAATGGATGCATCAAGCACAGTGCCCGTGTTGTGTATCATACTAGGCCAGTGAATGATGTTGCATGGAGTCGACGTTTTGGTGCCATTTGCGGCTCTGTGGGAGATGACGGAAGGCTGTGCGTGTGAGTTATTCAGTTTAATGGTAAATTAAAAGTAGCGTTTTCATACTTTTACACTGATGTTGACTTAAGAAACATGATAATATTAATAATTTTGCCTTTCCTTACAGGTGGGACCTAAGAGGACGAAAGATGTGGCAACCGGTTGCTGAAGTTAAACTGAGAAACCAGCAGCTGCGCAGCTTGGCATTTTCTCCTACCTCAGACTGCTTGTTAGCAACGGGCGACATAACGGGCGTAAGCAGGTTTCATTTCCACCTAAGTAGGATTTAATAGACATTTCGAAAAAGTCAGAGCAGTTGCTTTTTAGTCCGTATTAATTTGATAATGTGCTAAAGTATACTTTCATTCCATAAAAGCTTCTCCAGTAGCTCTTCATTTTACCTCTTGACTTCATGTTAGTAATTGGAAAGGCTGTATATGCTTTAAATTTGCAGTGAGTTATTTTTTCCTTTAATTATTTAGAAGATACTTTTGTGGGATTGGAGAAACATATCTCGTTCCATTGCAACCTGTGGCCAACATGTCGGTCCAGTTAATCAAGTAAGTAAGCATCCAGCCTATTTACCATCAGCAACCATGAAAAATCTTCCTGAAATGTTTTTCTAATACTGAGGTCGATGTACAGTTTAGTTACCTTACATATATGTACATTAGTGCATTGGTACTTTTGGGAGGATGATCCTGTTCTTCTTTAATTATTGAAAAACTGGCATTCGTGATACTTATATGGTTAACTGGCATCATCGAGAATTTGGTGGGGGTCGGATTAGTGCAGTTCCCGGATTTTCGGTCCTTTGATCAGAATTAATAGTTTAGTGAATAGGTAGCTGTTTCATTTTATTTCTGCTGTACTTGATAAGTCAGCAAAAGTTGGTTCATAAAGTACTGGATACACTAAACATAGTGAGAGTGAACTCGAATGAAAATACGTGCACACATGTGCAGCGATTTTGTTGACTAAGGTGAGAAAGTTCATGACAGCTATTTCCAAAGCGAAGACCTGAAACTTAAATCTCAACCAAGCTGCGCTTCACCAAGTAAGGACCGTTTATGCCACCCATCCTTATATGCAGACCTGACTTGCACGTCATGAACTGGTGATGATGAGAGCACATGTGAATGAGTAGAAGTTGATGGCATTTTATTTTCGTTGTATGAGTTTTAGCAATCATTTAACATCTCATGTAAGTTTATCTGCCTCATATATTTCGGTCTTTCTTTAATCACCGTAGCCTGCGTGTCATAAACATTCACTATTTCTTGAACGCTGATGCCCATGTTTTCTCTTGCCAAAAATTAGCGGAATTACTGAGCATACCGCATTATAGGCACGCCGTATTAATAGCAATGTAATGTATGGTGTCGTATATACGGTGCTTCTTAACGGTGGAGTGTATCGTTGCGTTTCTTTACGACAGCACACCGTTTTTGTATTTATCTTCCCGTAACTTTTGAGTCTCTCCTGGCCCCTTGTCTAGCGGTAGTAAAAGTATGCAATAATAATGTCTAAGGCATATGGCATATTAATATAAAGGCCCATTTCATGCGATCCTTAGATTTCAGCAAACTTTAAAGCGCGGGAAAAGTTGGAACAAAGTTGTGTAATTGTTCATTCAGTGTGGTAGTTTCCATTGTTATCTGCAAGCTGCCATCGTTCTGGCGGCCGGTTTTTTCCAGAATAGTAGAATCTGAGTGGTCTCGATCCAAAAATTTGTCCATATATTATTCCTTGGAACTTTTGAATTTATTGTCACCGAAATCATGCTGTATTGAGCGAAGTGAATGATTATCCGATAGCACAGTTATAATTATAGCGGGTTCATTCACAACTGTAGCCTCTGGTTTACACAACTTTGCCGTCAGAATTTGTTCCTCCTCGTAATTTTCTGTCAAATGAATAATTGTTGTGCTCGGCGCTACTAACGGTTTAGTCAAGTGTCAAAATATATTTTTTCTATTATTTTTCATTTACAAGTCGGCCACGAAATGTGCGGTGTCTCTACTTGTTGCTAGCGGATGTCACTTTAATTCCCCTGCAGTGGTGGTTTTATAACTAGTCTATAACTTTGTTTGTAGTAGTTTCCTCTTTATTGCTCGTTTATGCCCTTTGCAATATCCCAGTTCTACGATGAACTTAATTGTATCTTTGTAACGGGAATGACGAACTATGTTGAACTGTTCTTCACGAACTTTTACCCGTTGAAAACGCTTTATTCAAAAAAGAAGGAAAAGCGAAGCTTTCGGGTCCAACCTGACCCGTCATCAGCGCAAATAAAAAAGAAAAAGAAAAAGGCAAAAATAGGTAAATTGAGTCCGGTCAGCACATACCATGAATTCCTTTTGGAGAAAGAGCTCTTCCACTAAACTTCAGTCAACCGAGACCGGGCAGTGTTGCCTCCGCCCCTTTGGTAAAGCTTCAGCGCGCAGTCTCTACAGACTATTCACGGCAGCGGTGCCGACATGGACTGAGGGAATTTTCGGTGATGGCGGAAAAGTAGGTAATGTTTGCACTAGCAAACCTTCAGGTTTTAGTGCAATAGTAGGGCAGGCCAGGTAGAATACGGAAGCAGTTCAACGGTACGTCCACAACGAAGCTTACAAAAAGGAAGAACAAAAAAGGCAAAAGAAAAGGAAATTGAAAAGGAAAAAGCTTCCGTGTTGTGTTCGTACGAGTTTGCTACATCCACAGCCGGTTGGTCCAGTGCTGCCGTGTACGCACCTATTTGATCTTAATTGTATCTTTGTAACGAGAATGACGAACTATGTGAAAAACAATTCAACATACTTCGTCATTCCCGTTACAAAGATGCAATTGAGATCAAATAGGCGCGTACACGGTAGCACTGGACCAACCGGCTGTGGATGAAGCAAACTCGTACGAACACAACATGGAAGCCTTTTTCATTTTCCTTTCTTCTTTTTCTTTTGCCTTTTTGTTCTTCTTTTTGTAAGCTTCGTTGCGGACGTACCGTTGAACTGCTTCCGTATTCTACCTGGCCTGCCCTACTATTGCACTGCAACCTTAAGGTTTGCTAGTGCAAACATTACCTACTTTTCCGCCATCACCGAAAATTCCCTCAGTCCGTGTCGGCACCGCTGCCGTGAATGGTCTGTAGAGACTGCGCTCTGAAGCTTTACCAAAGGGGCGGAGGCAACATTGCCCGGTCTCGGTTGACTGAAAGTGTCCCCGCTCCTGCGGTTTTGTGGAAGAGCTCTCTCCAAAAGGAATTCACGGCATGTGCTGACCGGACTCAGTTTACCTATTTTTGCCTTTTTATTTTATTTGCGCTGATGACGGGTCAGGTTTGACCCGCAAGCTTCGCTTTTCCTTCTTTTTTGAACAAAGCGTTTTCAACGGGAAAAAAGTCCGTGAAGAACAATTCAACATAATTCTGCGATGAAGTGATTATATTATTACATATTCGCTGTTCAGCTGCAATGGAGTCCCCACAAAAGTTCCATACTTGCTAGTGGTGGCGAGGACGGAGTAGTTGGAATATGGGACGTCAAGTATGGTCCTCTACATTCGCGTACCCAAATTTATTAATTCAATTCTAGAAACATCGAAAAAGCGATAGCTCCAGGCGGCCGCGATGCACCTGAAACTGTAGTAAGTTGTCGACGTTTCAGTGAACATTTACTTTTACCTGTGTTTAATTGGCCTGCTTGAGTATTTTTATCGTCCTAATTTACGATCAAACCTGATTAATGCATACAAAAAAGTGCATAGGCTGCATTAACGAGGCGGGCGAAGGTATTGCTAAGACGAACCGTAGAGAGTGAAAACCAGTGTTCGGTTATCAAGAATACTTACGAATGGCGTGCTGCAGTGTTGTGCGTCCTTTTGCCACAAGCCAGTGTTTTCCAACAGGGGCGATATCGCCCCCTGGGGGGGGGGCGATTTTGATGCTCCGACTGGCGATGAAGACCAGGGGGCGATAGAAGGCTAAGGCGAGAGGCTCTTCGGCCATCGGTCCATCGCCTCCTCGATCTCGATTCGTCAGAGGAGGGGACTCTTGAATAAACCTCGCTCCTCCCCAACATTATTCAACGGCGGTCATCCAATGACTATTGCCGTGAAAGGCCTATGCGCCACTTGACACCGATATGCTTGGCCTTACCGGCTCGCCCGGAGCCACCTCTATGTAGCCTGTCGCGGAATAGTGACGTGGAAGGCTATTTTCCATCTCCCCAAAAGACGCCAAGAAAATGACTTCGTGCCCCGTTCCAGGAATGACCCGGAGGCCCAAGGTCCAAGAAATAGTGGTGCAAAACGGAGGGAAAGAGCAATTTTAACCCCATGCGCGACGACAGAGCCTACGGGGGTGATGGCGACGACTAAGGGGGCGATAACGACGTCTGGGGGGGGCGATCGAGGGCAAAAGACTGGGAAGCACTGCCACAAGCGAGTAGGGGCATTTGCCATGGCGAAAGGTGCGTCACCGAACGAGTAGTTTATCATTGTTATAAAATTTTTCTGTGAAAGTCTTTCTACTTTTCATTAGTGACTAGTGCATTGATTGATAATTCATCAGATGCTATGACTAAGCCGCCGATACCGACAATCGCGGACGAACCTATCCGTTTTGGAAGAGTGAAATAGTCACTCGTAGCAGGCGCGTGTAACTAAATCGAAGTGTTCTTCTTACGGGTGCATCCTGTTCGTTGAATGCGATATTCAGTAAGTCTGTGGCTAAACGAAAACGCTTTGTCAGCCAGTGTACAGGCAGTATATTTGGCTACTGGCCTACTAAGTGTGCGATTTTTGTGATAGTTCGGAACCCGTATGTTCCATCATAAGCGAGTCTTACGTTGTATTGTAGTGTTATGCACTTGTGCGTTCAGAAAATCTCCTAATCGGGCAGTGAAACTAAACCATTCCGTTTTAAAGTGCCGATCACCAATAGGGGTAATTTCATTAGCAATATTGAATTTTCTACCCACTTTATTCCTGCTTGGGTCAGAGCACAAATTGCAGTTGTAGCCCTGGAGGAGACCGCTCTGGAAGTGTTTTGGAATAGTTCCCAAGCGTTGTGCCATCAGTAGTCACCACTGTCGGTAGCTTACTAATAAGTAATTGTCCTAATTGTTTTCAGTTCTTACATACGTTGAATTCTACGAAAGAGTGTACCGGGATATCGTGGAGTCCTTTGCACGAGTGGACAATTGCTTCTGTGTTCGAAAATTCTAGATTTGAAATTTGGCAGCCACTTATTCCCTCATCCTGTGACCCGTAAGGCTTGTGAGAAATAACATAGGTGAACGTAGCTATTGTCGCATTCCTGTTCCGGTATTCGTCCTTTGTTGACTGTGTTGCTTGTTGTATGATGTTCATGTTTATTAAAGCAGGCTGAGAACACGTTCGTTACTGTTTTATCGTTTTCCGTTGCATGACATCGACATTTGTAAATGCCCAGAGGTGTCGTGCCTAGGAACAATGGCAGTAGCAATTCTCTTATGTTTTCGCGTATCTTTTCATGGCGTCTTAATGTAACAGTTATTTTATGGTGTTTGAGAGCAAAGGGTCGATGGAAAGTAAGTGGGCTCGAATTGATGAATTTGCTTATTGGTGATACGTGGATTTCGCTGAGGTTCTTGCGATACTTTATTATGCCCTGCTTGATAAACGCCTGGTCATCGGTGCAAGCAAGCGAAGTATTAATAAAATGGGAGAAAGTATGATCTTTCCAGATTAACCGCGATAGTACATAAGCTATCGCTTGATAATATAAGCACGAATCACGTGATCTGTGAAAATGTTTTAATCTCAACAATTGCACCTTTGTGTACACACTTCGACGTTTTAGTGAATAAGTAAAAATGTATGTTAACACATTGCGTTTAGGCGTTAACAAGCTTATCATAAAGAACAAAAGATACGTTGAGCACAGAGCTTCACGTTTCACAAGTTTTTTCTGGATCGGCACAATCGTACATTTTAAGTTTGAGTAGGTGGGATAACTGTAAATCCGTGAGCCCGTAGACATGATAGATTTGGTAGAACAAGCCGTGCTTCTCAAATAAAATTTGCATCGAACAGTTTTCTCTTTGTCATGTTATCCATCGAAGAGGGCTGTTTTTGCCTTTCTGGCTGAACGTGCATATTGTTACAGGGTGATTAGGAAAGCCGTCAAAAGTTGCTGTGAATTTTTAATATTTAGAAAAGAAACCGCATGTTCGCTTCTTGCTTTATTATTCTTTATATTCACCCTTTGTTCGTTCTCTAACCAAGCGACATTGAATAATCTCAATATGCGTGCACTAACAGTTGGCGCTCTGTCTTTCGGTTACCTAAGATCATACGTTAATATTACTACATCACTGCAAAATCAATGACTGTTTTCATTGTCGAGGTTTAGAAAGCCATGCCTCGCTTGAAAAAAAGCTTTCCTAGGCAAAAGTAACATCTTTAAGATGGAAGCAAGCGTATTTCACGAAGACACATTTGTATCTCAGGAGTCAGTAAATTCCGGATGGCGTTTTCCGCGTTGCGTTCTTTTGCATACATCTGTTCCTGCATGACCGCGCCGAGGTCCCGAGAAAAGTGGTAGCCGAAGTAAACGGCAATTAGAGTGAATAGAAAATCTACGGCCGACTCAACACCCAACTGGATCAATCTCAGTTCGGTGGTTCGAGGCGTGGGGTCCAGTATCGACCGGCCGTTTCCTGTTCACCACTGTCGCCCACCTTTCTTTGGTGAATCACTTTCACATCGCAACAGTAGGATTTCGCCGTCATGGTTTGACGCGACCTCAAGCAGTCTTAGTGGGTAGCATCTTCACGACACCAAACAGTCAAACGAATTTTCTTCGTATGCAAATTATGCTTTGGGAACGTTTCCAAACAGAGCTACACGAATACATGTTTACTATTGTCCTAAACAGCCAACTTTCGTGAAGAACTACCGACCAGCCAAAAGCAGTTCATTATTAGAAGCGAACAAGTGTACTCTGGCAAATGGATAGACGTGTAAGCGTCAGTCAAATCGTGAGGTGTCGCACTAATACATTTTTTCCCTTTGTCAATTTGTGTTAACTGTCTTCCAACTATGGTGTGGTGTACTACAAATTTTGCCTATAATGAATGCTTTGTCACTGCCGCGGTCGGTCGAAGGGGACTTCGCATCCCTACCTGACTGACTATGCGGACGACAGACGCTTGTAGGGTCATGGGTGCACCTGAAAGCTGATGTCGCTGACATGGTTGGTCGAGCGGAATAGCTTGCAGAACAAGCGAGCGAGTGGTCAGTTGAAATATTAAGTGGTGGTTACTGGTCCAAGGGTGACCCAAAAGCTCTGCAATTTCTTTATTACTGCAGTATAAAAAGGTTTGGTACAATAAAGGAGAAAAGTCCTCGAAAACTAAGCAGCACTAGCGTAAAATTTCTGGTAAACATTTGCGTCTGGAAAGTTTCATTTTAGGTGAATGCTCATTAATTTATCGTAAGGTCATTCGGATCTTTTCTGTCTCGTTCCCCGTCATACTGTAACTTCCTGGTATGACGTCATCCCCACGTTGATTGGCCCGTTAATTGTTGGAGACATAGGTGTCGCCACCGTCACATTTTGCAGGCCGAGCGCTCGAAGCAATCTTTCCTTCCCTTACCTAAGCCTAAACTATAAAATAAGAGTCATGACAGTCTTTCCTTTTAAAATACGAAAGCAACACGACCGTAGGCATCGTTTTCTGCCCTTACCTAGGCCTAAACCACAAAATAAGAGACATGTCTCCCTTTTAACTTACGAAGCATCTTACAAAGGCTCTTGAAGTTTACGATCGCTAATGCATCTCGGCGCCCTCTTCGTAGCATTTTATATCAGCGTTCGGCAACAGAAACGTCATTAGCGCCCCCTAGCGACATGATAATCAAGTAGGGGGAATGAAACAGAAAAGACCCGGTCATTCATTGACTTCTGTTGAAAACGGTAAAGATCCGTTCCAGTTGCAGAATTGCTTTATTTAATTAACTATTTCGTATCTTTATTTTCACGGATTTTCTTTCCCGTTTAGTTAAAATCTTTGTTTGGTTTAGTAAAAACGAATAAACGGGGAATTAACATGTTTCCACCTGAGAAAAGGCTATGCGGTTTCACCCGTCCCTGCAGATCCTATCTTCAATTACTTTACAGGAAGATTAAGAAAGGCAGCTTTAAAATACATCACCGAACAGAGTTTAGAGCGAATAATACACGGTGCTGTACAACCGCAAGCAGACACTATCGTTACGCTGATGGACGAAAACAAGGGTTGTTTTCGAAGCTCAGTAGTTCATCTACGTTTTTTCGACTATGGGTTGTTTTGCCGCGTTTCGTCAATAAAGACAAGAAATTATAGACGTCACTTTCCATTTTGTCATTCGTTAATGGCGCTGCGGGCGGGACAAGACTAATATCGAAAGCAACGTGTATTGAGCGATGGATCGTTCTTCAGCATCTTATCTGCTAATGAACAAATTGATTGTCACATTTAGCGGAAGTTGCCAATGTACTGCGAGAAGTTGAGAAGCGTTTTAAAGAATGCCAATTGCAGCGCAGTATAATTAAGTGTCGTTGCTCTAGCGAGGAGAAGAGGCGAGTCTCTGAAGCTATGGAAAGGGAAAGGGCAACTCTGACCTCTGAAGAACGTCCCATGACAGTGAGAGGAAATTAACTGAAGTCTTACACTGCCGTTTCAATTTTTTTCCGTAATTATGAATTCTATAGTGCGTTCGTTACGCAATTTCATCCTTTAGATTTGCATTTCACTCAGACTGAAATCCTTCATTTCATTTCATTTTTGCATGTCAGTTATCCGTGACGTATGAGTTGATAAGTGAAGATGTGCATTGGACTATTCGAGAGTTAATTGTCTACTGCAATGAAACCTCAGTTGCTGATTACGTAATTATCTTTCCCGTGCGTGCGAGTTGCCAGGTTGAATCGTAACCAGTTGTCATGCGAGCACTAATGAGGTATCGTTATCAGGTACAATTGTGAATGCCTATTTGCCTGCACTGTGCATTCATTTCGAAGTAGCCCTGTGGGGCGAATGGAGCAGACTTGATTGGGACAGAGTTATTGTCGACTGACCAGTTTTGGCTAAGCGCACTAATGAACCATCATCTTGGTCAGGATACTTTTCAATTCTTGTTTACTAGCGATGCTGATTCACTGGAAACAGACATTTTTGAAGTGAACTACACAGTTTTGAATGGAAATCAATCCGGTATGAGATATGGAAGTGGCGGTCGTACGCAGGTTGTTTCCCTGCACGATAATGTTTTGTTCTTCTTAATCGGCGTCATTGTAATAGTGGTCAACACCATGGTTATGATGAGCATTTATCAAGTGAAACATGCAAAGGAGTACTATTTCATTGCAGGTCATATCTGCGTTCTCTTGATGTAATGCGTGTTGCTTGTTTCCTTTCTGAACTGTTTTGAAATTGACCGTCTGAATGTGCATGTCGACTTTGTGTGGCAGTCCATCTAACCGTGCTGTCAGGAATCTGTTGTATGTGTGCATATTCATGCGCATACACATCGTTGGACTTCCCTTGTGTAACCTGATTTCCCCATAATGCGATTTCAGTCATAAGTGGTTTCACTTATGATCACATGTGCAGGAGAGGTTCAACGCGATCGAAGCAAAGTAGCAACAACATACGAATGAATGTTATATGGCATCAGCTCATCCAAGTTAAAAAACATAAGACGACTGAAATTATAAAGAAGCTCTTGTGGATTGAATTTAAAATGTCCTAACTTTCTCCGGAATGAGATGTGCAGCTTAGTTGTAATTCAAAATGTGATATCTCTGCACAAAGTCTGCTTTGTTAGTCGACCATTCAAAAGAGCTTGTTTTCGCCAATGTGACGAAGTCTTGATATCCCATAGTGCTGAAAGCGTGCATTTCTAGAGTTGAGAAAACCGCAACGACGATTTTACGTTGTCAATGAAGACCTTACTATGAAAAGACCGTTCGTGTGCTTGAAAAAATGATAATCTGTAGGAGATAGATCAGGTGGATAAGGTGGACGAGGCAGAACTTTATGCCACATTTCTTGCAGTATATCTTTCACGATTCTCGAAACTTGTAGTCGAGCGTCATTGAGAGTCACCAAGGATAAGCTGTACGAATTGAGGTATAAAGTTCTGCCTCATCCACTTTACCTGACCTTTCGCTCATAGAATATCATGTTTCCGAGCATTTCCAACTGCTTATTCGTGAAGAAATCTACATTCTGTGTACCAGTCGTCATATTGTACGGTTGTACATATTCCTTGCCTCTAATGGCATGGAAGCAGCTCCAGAAATTCCAGAGGTGGCTGAAAATGAAATGCAATAATAATAATAATAATAATAATAATAATAATAATAATAATAATAATAATAATAATAATACAGTTCATTCATTCTTCTCAAATGTTTACGGTGTATGTATCCCGTTTATTTTTCTATTCGATTTGTTCGAATAAAAAAGTAAACAGGATACATACACCGTAAACCCCTGAGAAAAAATGAGAATAAATCCTGCTACGAGTCCAATATTTGCGTAGCGCAGTTCATTCGTTAAAATAAGTCACGCAATCTTTGGTCATTTAAAACTTGTTCGGCAATTTTTCAGCTCTCATCACGTTACAAATGTTTTTCTTTTCTACGGGGTTGGTGCACATATGCGAACAGAATGTATCACGGTTTTCCCCCGTTGAGCAAAAGCCTTTAATTTCCATAAAAGTGCATAGCTTTCGGCTACTACTTATGTAGCCGTCATCAGTGCAATATAAAAACGTCGACTGCCCAGTCAGCCAGCGGTTCAGCAGGCTCATCCGCTAGACCATCTGGGCTGGCAACATCAGCTATCAGGTACTACCCTTGTACCCGTCAAGCGTCCGTCGCCTGCCCAGTCAGTCCTGCGGGAAGTGAGCATCCCCACCGACTGACCGGGATAATGACACAACGTGATGTCGCCAGCCCGGACGGTCTAGCGGATGAACTTGCTGAACCGCTGGCTGGCTGGGCAATCGACTTTTTTATATTGCACTGATGACGGCTACATGAGTAGTAGCCGAAAGCTATGCACTTTTATGGAAATTAAAGGCTTTTGCTCAACGGGGGAAAACCGTGATACATTCTGTTCGCATACTTTCATCACGTTGACGAAAATGTGTTCCTCCGAATGGTACATATTTCGACGAATAAAGCGAGCGAAATTAAGAACTTCCAGAGCTACAACAAGTTAGACGTTCCAGTCCGGTAAACATGTAATTGCTTATTAAACATGATCTTTCTGCTCAGTGATGTTTTGCGCCAATTGTTTCCTCATTCTGTTTTCTATACTGGCAGGTTATATCAAGACAGATTTCCTTCTAAGTGTATAGTTTGTCCCCTTATAACATGAGCCATTAGGGTACTGGTTCTAAATCTTATTTTTCGTGTACTTTACAAGCTGCGCATAGCGCGGCTTTGTGTAGTGCATGGGACAAATTTTTTGTGTCATACAATGGATGAATATATATATATATATATATATATATATATATATCCATTGCATGACGATACTTGCTAATATATGTATATAAAGAGAAAAATGTTTTTCAATATATATATATATATATATATATATATATTTTCAATATATGTATAAGATTCCTTGTAAAGGGCTCTGGCATGATGGAATTGTCTTTTCGGAACATATTCTAGCTCATTGATGTGATTTACTGATTCCGTGAGTGCTTCCCAAAAGAGAACCTAGCGAGTGACTAGTTAAGAGGTTTTATTGGTAAACGCGAAAATAGTGAAGAAGGAAGCTTTCAGGACAGTCTAGTTCCGTCGTCAGAGATATGGGAATGCTTTCTGTCTTGAAAAAAGTTGAGCAACATAACTTGTGAATATGCTGCTGTAGCATAGCGAATTGATTTGTATGCGTAAGATGGATATATCCGTTTTGATTGCTTCTTTATTATGCTCTGGAGCTGTCGTGACTCATTGTGTCCTGTCTTCAACAGCGATGTGCGTTCGACTGCACCGAGCGACAGCCGATGTATGCAATCAATTAAACGTATTTGTATTATTGAGTATTGGTCGTCTTGTAGCAGGGCGATGTGGTAGTAGGAAAATGAACGGTTTACCACCCGTTGGTTGTCCATACAGTGTTGTCTGTAAGTACGCATTAAAGCGCCACCTAGCCCGAGACTGATTGGTGAAATTGTGAAGCAAGCTAATGCAAGCTCACGAACTTTCGGAAGGTTTGTTTCTCGGCGATTTCGAAAAATGTTTTTTCCATCGTTATCGAAACGATCGTAAAGGGCCTATTACGCTTGGACAGCGTCTGCAGTGGTTACAGTTAGCTACAGGCAGGTACTTACAGGCAACAAACTGTATAGGCAAGCAACGGGTGCTGAACCGCTCATTTTCACAATATTAGTGTTATTTTTTTCATCTGAGAAACTTTGTTCTTCGTAATATCAGGGTTAGGGTATAATCAGTTACGCACGTCAGTGGTCATTTGGAACTGTCATGCACATATTACTGCCGAAGTGAAGTAATATGACGAGTAAGTGAGTGTTGTACAATGATGTAGATTTCAACTACAATTATAAAGTGTAGATTGTGAGCAATTGCGTGCACATAGTGGTGATGACAGCCTTTCCCGTTCATTAATTATTATTACAAGTCTATCTTCGCGATGATGAACCTCTCTTTCTCTTTATGGAATTGCCGCCCATGTTGAATGCGTTCCCATTCGTTTTCCGCGTGACACTGTTCTTATTGAAATTCTTTTATTAATATGATTTAACGTCAGCGATATGAGAACTGCCTCCTAGCCTTTTCCTTATTTGTCATCTTTCTTTTATGTAATGCGCTGTTTTTGAACCATGACGATCTATGGATAAATATTGCTGATCGAAAAATAATACAATTCCTTACCTCCTGTCTTGCTTACCCTTCGCAGAAGTTTTCTTCAATCGCTGTGTCACTTCTCTAGTTTATTATGGCATCTCAAGGTTTAATCCATGAGACTATTTGCACATTCCCCTGCTGGAAGGCCAGTGAAACAAGCATTGAAACTTTATTTTGCAGTCATATCGTGAATGTGCTCAAGCCTATTCAATTCCTACATTTCCGCATCAGTGAAAGAATATGGTACGTTAATTGGGCGCCAAAAACACCACAAATGAAGAAGGGAAACTCAGGATGTGAGCTCTTCGGGAAATTGAAGAGCTCCCTGTGGCATATTGTGCGGAATGATCTTACAAATAAGCGGATGGGTCCGCATTTTGTCATTGATTCTGCTCAAAATCCTCAGTGCTAAATCCTGTCTTACTTGCATATTTACAAGACCTATTGACAAAAGTTAATTACGAGATAATTGAATCGAAGCATCAGCAGTTCTTCAGTTAGAGATGGCTGAACTCAAGACCGGCGGCCAAAGGTAATGAGCACAGGTTATTGATATTTCGAATGGACAAAGCTTTCAGAATCAGTACGTTCTCTTGTCAGCATGTCTGTTGAGAATAGATAGTAGGGTGAAAGCTGTTCACTTTAGAACCGCTTTTCGATTCGGAACTCTGGTAGGAAGTTTAAATGTTGCATACTGTTATAAGAATACCTAGGTGATTGTGAACTAACTGTGAGCAAGGAAGTGCTACTTTCGGTTTGTCTGAACATTTGCGCAAATGTGACAACTGTTAAAAGAAGGACTTCAAACGGATTAGTTGTTGACTGCTATTTCCATGCGGAAACTACAGATGGTAACCAAGTGACTTAGGTGCAAAGGACATTCTGGACATTAGTCAAGACCGACTGGCATTTAGAGACCGTGTGAGAAAGCGTGTCTATGAAACTAATCAATATTGAAAATCAATATAGAGTTAGCATTTGCCAATTGGATTTATGTTCTCCAATGTGTTGTTTGCAAGTACACTTGCAATTATGAGACGGATATATTTCTCCTGTTATTAATAGCTGCATATTACAATCAGCTATGGAATTATGCTCTTAGTACACGTGAAAGTAACGGTCACCTTTCGTGACCGTTACTTTCACGTGTACGGTTGCACTTGATCTTGGCGGTGAAGACGGGACCAAGATAGGTTCCGAAAGCTCCGCATTTGCAATAAAGATTTTATTCTGGAACGGGTTTTTGCCGTCCCTTAACACAATGAAACCGAAACCCGTTGAACATCCATTATTCAATTTACTTTCCTACTGATACAGTCGGATCTTGGAGTAAGAGTTCAGCTAATATAGGCAAATAACGTGTTACCTTGGCGAAAAACTTGTTATGGCGGAAATGTGGTTAATATCATCATTTCGCACTGATTCGATTAGCTTTACTTGATCTGCTCTGCAGAGTTTCTGTAATAAGTGTTTATGGTTTCTTCCCGAGTGTCTGCACAAACTATAAGTGAATGTGATTTAGTCCATGACATCGCTAAAGGACTTCATGTCATATGAGCTCTTCAGAGTTGGTCTGTTTGTTGCCTACTGAATTAATCAAGTCCCTCAACTTTGACAACCAGGCGTACACATGATCGCTTTTCATAGTGAACTAGCAAATTGAAGCAGCGAGTGCAACTTTATAGTGGCGATTATGACTTGCTTTATTAAAAGGATTTGCCTGTCCGTCTTTACTCAACAACCATTGTACGTAATTGAATTTGCATTTATGCTTGCCTGTCTAACGAAGTACAGTATAAGGAAACGCTATTGTCATTTCTGCATTTTAATCCCAGGCTATGATACTACTGCTAAATCATGATTTTCTTGCTACCACTGCGCGCGCACAGCGAGCGAGGCGTAGAATCACTTCAGATTTGCAGGATAAAATTTTCTGTTTCGTGTTGTCAAAAAATATGACCTGACTGAAAGTGGCCGTGAAAAAAGAAAGTGAATGACTAAACTCCAAAATGAAGCCGATAGCATTTTCAGTTAGCTGTTTCGAGTAGGGTGCGGTTTAGTGAACACTGCTGCGACAAGGGTTAATCTCGAAGTCGTGTCTGCTTGTTTCTTAGTATAATGTTTCTTGATGGAGCGTACGGCTTGTTTCCGTTGGAAGTCAAAATGTGTCTGAAAATGTATCGAAAACAACGCCCTACCGACGAATGGATGTTATTAGGCCAAAACATATTCCTGCCTACTTTTTCAAAATACGATCCACCTAATAACGAACTTAAATTCCTTAATAACTGCCCATCCATTCGCTGGTCAGGTGTTGCTTTCGATATATTTTCAGGCACATTGTGACTTCCAGCCGTAACAAGCCATGCACTCCATCATGCCACATAGAAGACCCGTTACAAAACACCCTATTTTCAGTATAATGTTTCTTGAATATCGGGTTTCTCGTAACGGGTCTAGGCATGTTCGATGTCTTCAACGGCTTGTGCCCGTTCTTTCGTATTCGAAGTGTCTGAAATTAACAGAAACAACGCCCTACCAACGGGTGGATGGGCAGTTATTAGGAAAATAACAGAACACTATAGAACTTTTTCGAAGCTTTCGGAACGGTCTTGTTCCGTCGTCAGCGATTTATTGGTTGTGTAAGGAACCCGGATCTCGATGGGTATATATAGGCTGGGTCGGTAGGTCAGTTTGTATGGTGCAACATTTGTTTTTATTAATAATTGCACTCCATACTTCACTGACTTCCCTTCCCTTGTCACGATTGATTGTCTCATTATGTCTAATGAAAAAGGCCTCTTTTATTTGCCTAAGGTGGAAATGGCTCTCGCGGCAAATAATATTTGGGTAGAGGTTGCGTGAGCATTGAGAGGAATGCTCAACAACCGCTGATGTTTTCATCGCGTCGTCCATGATCTTGGTTGGGCTGAGTGTTTGCGGACGTCCTCGTCGCCTTGTTTGTACGCCGTTGAGCCTCTGTTGAGCGTTCTTGAAACGTGTCACAGCCGCCATGTGTTCACGAAATCTCTGAAATAAAGTGTTGCCCGTCTCTCCTATGTAGGAGGCGTGGCAGTCACAAGAGATACGGTATACGACACCTGGTGTTTCTTCTGGTGGTCCTTTAATCTTGTCCGTCCTTGTGAGTGCGCGTAGATTGGGAGACGATTTGAAAAATACGCGGAAGTCATGTAAGAGACCCAGTCTCTTTATTCTCTCCCCTATGCCGCGGAAGTACGGAAGTGTAACTACCGGGCATTCCGTATGCGGTGCTATCCTCTCAGTCCTCGTTTTTTGTAACCTCTGTTGGGTGATAGACTTAACCAACGAAATTGGGTAACCATTCAGTTTTAGCGCTTTGGCGATATGATTAAGTTTTGAGCCCAGATGTTTTGGGTCACATATCGCCAAGGCACGGTCTATCATCCCAATAGCAATACCTCTCTAAACCGACAGAGGATGATGAGAGGTAAAGTGGAGGTATCTGTCGGAATGTGTTGGCTTCCTGTAAACCATCGTGGTCAGCTTTCTCTCTTCCCTTCGTACCATCACATCTAGGAACGGTAGACTGTTATTTTCTTCCTTCTCCATCGTTAACATGATCTTTCCCGGGAAGATGGAGTTCAGATGTTGTAGCAGGGTGATTTCATCACCTTCTTCTAAAATAGCAAAGCAGTCGTCCACATACCTCTTGAAGAGTATCGTTGTCACGGGACAACAGTCGTTATTGAAAGCCATTTCTTCAAATTCTTCCATAAACACTTCTGTTAGCACTGGAGATAGCGAACTCCCCATGGTACCTCCACTTTACCTCTCATCATCCTCTGTCGGTGAAGAGAGGTATTGCTATTGGGATGATAGACCGTGCCTTGGCGATATGTGACCCAAAACATCTGGGCTCAAAACTTAATCATATCGCCAAAGCGCTAAAACTGAATGGTTACCCAATTTCGTTGGTTAAGTCTATCACCCAACAGAGGTTACAAAAAACGAGGACTGAGAGGATAGCACCGCATACGGAATGCCCGGTAGTTACACTTCCGTACTTCCGCGGCATAGGGGAGAGAATAAAGAGACTGGGTCTCTTACATGACTTCCGCGTATTTTTCAAATCGTCTCCCAATCTACGCGCACTCACAAGGACGGACAAGATTAAAGGACCACCAGAAGAAACACCAGGTGTCGTATACCGTATCTCTTGTGACTGCCACGCCTCCTACATAGGAGAGACGGGCAACACTTTATTTCAGAGATTTCGTGAACACATGGCGGCTGTGACACGTTTCAAGAACGCTCAACAGAGGCTCAACGGCGTACAAACAAGGCGACGAGGACGTCCGCAAACACTCAGCCCAACCAAGATCATGGACGACGCGATGAAAACATCAGCGGTTGTTGAGCATTCTTCTCAATGCTCACGCAACCTCTACCCAAATATTATTTGCCGCGAGATCCATTTCCACCTTAGGCAAATAAAAGAGGCCTTTTTCATTAGACATAATGAGACAATCAATCGTGACAAGGGAAGGGAAGTCAGTGAAGTATGGAGTGCAATTATTAATAAAAACAAATGTTGCACCATACAAACTGACCTACCGACCCAGCCTATATATACCCATCGAGATCCGGGTTCCTTACACAACCAATAAATCGCTGACGACGGAACAAGACCGTTCCGAAAGCTTCGAAAAAGTTCTATAGTGTTCTGTTATTAGCGATATTGTTCTTCTTTACGGGGTTGATGCTCATAAGCGATTCAAAAGGTTCACGGTTTTTCCCCGTTTTATATAAAAGCCTTTATTTTCCAAAAAAAGGGCCATAGTGCTCAAAGCTGCTCTTGCAGAGAGCGAGCATCCAAACCGACCGACCTGGACAGTGACGCAACACAAAAATGCCGCAACATTTTTGTGTTGCGTCACTGTCCAGGTCGGTCGGTTTGGATGCTCGCTCTCTGCAAGACTGAATGGGCAGGCGACGGAGGCTTGACGGGTACAAGGTAGTACCTGATAGCTGATGTTGCCAGCCCGGACGGTCTAGCGGATGGGCTTGCTGATCCGCTGACTGGCTGGACAGTCGACGAAGAGAAATTCTCTCACTGATGACGGGCGCAAGGGACGCGCCCGAAAGCTTTGAGCACTATGGCCCTTTTTTTGGAAAATAAAGGCTTTTATATAAAACGGGGAAAAACCGTGAACCTTTTGAATCGCTTGTGTTCTGTTATTTTCCTAATAACTGCCCGTCCATCCGTTGGTAGGGCGTTGTTTCTGTTAATTTCAGACACTTCGAATACGAAAGAACGGGCACAAGCCGTTGAAGACATCGTATAATGTTTCTTACCGTAAAACAGCTCATGCGTTCTATGTCATATAGATATACGTGTAGTAGTGAACATTGTTCAACGGAAGACGGTTGACTACCCGTTCGGTCTTGCTCGCGGTGTCTGTAATCACGTAAGCAGGCCTCACCTGTGGCAGATGGGCGAGTTTATTAGTAAGAAACGGACGGTGGTAAAGAACTGCGCGCAATGCATTTTCTACCGTAGCTTTCGGAACTAGGCTGTTCCGAAAGCTCTGAGCAAAAAGCAAGTGTTTTCTGAACTTATACTTAATAACTGCCCATCCATCCGGTGGTAGGGCGTTGTTTCGTTCAATTTCAGACGCTCAAGAACGGGAAGAATCCGTAGAAAGCCAACAGTCACCTTACATTTGTAGAAAGAGGTGGCGACGTTCTTGTGGCACTGCGCCTTCATGCTTCTCCACCGGGACGGACATGCAGACGTTCCTATGGACAGGGACATCTGCTCACCGCAAGAGCACCGTCTTTGGCGGTAGAAGATGCCCCTGTCCTGAAGGAAACGAACTGTATGCTCTTCATCAGGTATCACGTTGTTCAGGGCTGAGAAGTTCAGTACCGTTGCTTGGGTGTTAGACATTACGAATGGTTTACTAGGGGGACCATGGCTCAATTAGAGAAAGGAATCCGTCAGCGCATAGGTCAAGAGGTTTTCGTTGAACGCAATGCTGCGGCTTAGAAGTGTTTTCGTCCAACCCAGGTTGCGCAACCGAACCGCCGGCGCTCGGCCGCCGGACCCGTTGCGCAACCTTGACAATGGCTCATCACGGTTACTGTAGAGTGCCCAGCTATCAGACAAGACCCTTATTATTATTACACATGCAAAATTAACATGCGTGTGTCCTACGTGAAGTATCTCTGAAGTGTGCGCATGTTATGTAATACTTGAAGCTTCTGAACGCAACATCTTGCATGGGATGGGTGGAGTATGGCTGAGGCTATGTGATACTTTGCATTTCGTGTGTCTTGCTCAACAACTGCAAGCTCGCACTGCCGCCAAGGCCTTGCACGCTAACCTTGTGTTTATTTCGGTTACGCCATTTTTGAAATGCTGCTCTGCCTAGTCTTGTAAAAGTAGTCTCTATTTTCAGGTCTTTCGATTGGTGCACTTATAGTTGGTTTAGGTTATGTCACCTCTTCCATACGAGTGTTCTATGTGTCACTAGTGGAATTTTATGAGATTCCGAGATGGAAATGCCTTGCATTTGGAATCCACCTGATGATGTACGATGTTGGCGAACACGTGTGTGCCTTATTCTTTCTGCTAGTTACAGTAGACCGTTTTTTATCGATTGTCTTTGTCCGCATCTACTATAGAATTACGGAATCGAAGGTCAAAGTTCTAGTATGGATGACGTATGCTTTTGCTGTAACTTGGTATTTGTCCGTAGCAATATGGAGTTCCACTAGCTCGCGAGGAAAGAAACTAGTGACAGCATATTGTAGAGGTGCGGAGTCGCTGTCTCGGCTATACGGAAACATTTTTAATACATTCCTGTTGTTTATTTACTACACAACGGTTGCATTGTACTTCGCCCTTCTAGTCATTCTTCACAGCAAATCAACGAGTGAAATGAGTGCAATTCAGAAGATTCGATCGAAAAGGCATCGAATCGTGTTGAAGCGTATTTCTGTGTTCATCATGGCAGCTATGTGCACTCACATTGTGCCTATGACTATGTTCTGCATAAGTTCTTGGTTCCCTTCTCTGAAAATAGCTAAGTCAAGGATATTCTGGATGCTGCAGCCACTTTTGCTCTCTGCTGACCTTGGATTGTACTCTTTGTTTGACAAGAAAATTAGGGTACTACTGCTGAATCGTTGCCGGCACTTTCGTGCTTCTTCGTCAGGTGTTATTGCCAATACAAAAGTGTTGCTCTTATTCTACACCGGCTTTGTGCATCAGAAGTCCAGTACGTGAACTATAAAATGAATCTAACTAAAGTGGTCATAGCGAATGTCTACTTTTTCAAGATACGATCACATTCGGTATGTTGCCTGCAACAGTTACTTAAAATCTGCCAATGGTGAGTAAGAGCTTTTACGTCTAGCATACATTTTTGCGGCTTGGTCACGTAACAATTCATGTTTGCATTGAAAATATTTTCAGAAATGCATTGGTCGCGCGCGCGAATTGGAACTATTCACTCACGGCGCCAATTGTACTTTTATCTGCTAACTTTCCATATGTCTTAGATGAACATGCAACTTCGTTTTTCATAGTTACACAGCCTGTTCAACAACGCCAGCCTTTTGGCGATTTGTATCGTGCCATTAGCTTGAAATGCCCAGTCATAACGAGTACCTGATGAAGGTGTACCCAGTGGAGACTTTTGCGAAGCGCTAGTACTAATGAGAATGCTTCGCAGTCCGTGTGATGTCGAATCACTTGGCATTCATTTCTTTTGCAACAGTGAGTCCAGGGCAAGCGTATTATGGTAGAAGTAGAACGTAGTAGCCCGTTTGCCCAGTGGAACCGAGGTCATACTCTGCTCACTTCCTCCAAACATCAGTATGAGGAGCTTTTAACCGCCAATGAGTCTTTCCTATAGCCTGCACGATTGAGCTTGGCTTATGACAGGAATGAGGCAGGCGAATGTATAAAGTAACTATATTCATTCTGCACTGTTGATCAGAAAATCATTATGGCTTGGTGCACTATAACCCCTGATCTTTATGGAGTCTTCCATTCGGCTAAAACAATTAAATATGCCCCGGGGTGAGGAGTTAACTGAATAGTGTCGTGAAGACCTGACCTATGAGAATAGTAATTTGCGTACAGTGGAACCTCTATAAGTTGACCACTCAAGGGCGGTAAGAAATTGGTCAACGTATAGAGGTGGTCAACATACAGAGGTACCATTTGAATTCAGTCGTAAACACGCCATAACTCCTTCCAAGCACTTTCGTAATGTTTCTTCATATAGATTACTCTGTTCCAAGATGGAACAGAGTAATCTATAGGAAGAAACATTACGAAAGTAAAAGAACAAAAACTGAAATACTATTAAGACAGTGAAAATAAAATAGTGGTACAAGAGCATTACAATCAGTGCATTTTATGGTCCGATCATTGCATATCTAAAGAAAGAGTCTATCGTTGTCTACTTTGCTTTCATGGTGCTTACATAAGTGGTGAAAGCAATGTCAGCGTTAACTATTGCATTAAACATATCAGGGCACTTGATTTAATAGTACGACAGACACTGTTGAATATATATATATATATATATATATATATATATATATATATATATATATATATATAAGTTTTGCCTGCTGTTGGATATTGCGTAGTATTAGCTCTTTAACGATGACTTCAAGAACCTTAACCTTCAGCTCTGCGAGGGCTTCATCCTTAACTAAAGGGAAATCTTTCTGAGCGACAGAACTCATAGTTAGTTTCAAAACCAATGCGTCAACTTTATTAATCCTAGTGCAGGTGTACCCCGCTTTACGAAGGTTGATGGGACTAGAGAAGTTGTTCGTGAAGCGCAGCTTTGTAAAGCGGAGAGACGATACCTATAGTTTAACACAGCAAACAGGTTTGAGCAAACCCAGGACCGGAAAATAACTACAGGTAATCTTCGCTTTACGTCGTTTCGCTATAAGTCGCTCATGGAGAATTCTGACACGTTACGAAAGACATTTAGGTTCTGGCTGCATGCTGTTGTAAAGTGTAAGTGATAGGGATAGTATTGCTGTCAGTTTGGTTTTAACGTGTTTATTTTTGATCTCCTTTGTGGTCATAGGTGTATATTGTCAGCTATTACTTTGTGAACACTTACTGCAAGATTTACCTTTGTTGTAATGAGTGACAACGTTCACTACCTAGACGTGTGCGCTTCCAAAAAGGAAAGAAAATTAGTGACGCTACTAGAAGTCATACAGATATGTGCTGATGGACAATGAAGTGTGCATATTGCAAATGCTCTTGATTTACCGCCAACTACTGTACGAACGATTTGTAGTAACGCTGAGAAGGTTTAAGCTTGCGCCTTAACCCTAATGTCTGTTCACGCTAGCACCTTAACTCATAACAGAAATAAGACAATGGAAGAAACGGAGAAGCTTTTAGGCAAACAGAATAATAACGAGCGAATATACAAATGAGAGAATTATACAAACAATTACAATAATTTCAGAATTATACAAACATAAGAAAAACGTGCACGGCAACAAACATTAGACGGTTTTGAAAATCCCAGCAAATCAGGGAACAGGTTCACCAAAAGTTGGTTAAACGATCATCTAATTATTATACGAATACCTTTAAAATGTTCAAAATACATACTTGCTTCAGTGTTCATAACTAACAGTTTAATGCATCACAGTTTTTGACTGTGAATGTACCGGCGGAATGTAACTCCCACATGTACTATTTGTGTATGTCTGGACCAACGCATCAAACGATCCTTCATGCCTTTCCTTTCAGCCAAATGATACATACATCATTTTCTGCTACCTAACATTATGCCACTCAAATGAGACGCCGTACTTCATTCGCACCAGTTAGCTGCCACCAATCAACCACGCACCGAACTTAGTTCGGATCTGGTTGTATCCACTTTGAAGAGAACACATGGCCCAAAACCGACATTTCACTCACAAAAATCCCGCATTTATGACCACTTAGGGTGAAACCCGAGACACAAATCTTTTCACGCACAAATGTGAAACGATCTGCATGTTCGTTTTCATTGTTTAAAATGCCAACACGCCATCCACGTAAACCATAACAAAGTCCGTTCCTTCCAACACCCCGTCCGTTAATCTTTGGAATCAGCTGGGCCAATTAACCAGTCCAAACTGCATCATTAAACATTCGTACATTCCCATTCCGGGATCGATGTGAGGGGAAGGCAGTTTTCTCGACACCTTTTGTTAACAATTGGGTACTACTAAATCTCAGCCCCCCTGAAAATTTTCACACGTGGTGCCACCGACGCCACGCTATTCCCAGCGCGAATCAGAAAAGACTTAGCCGCAAAACGAAAACCACGTCTTCCTTTTAGACTACGAAAGCAACAGAACCATAGGCATCGTTTTCTGCGCTTACCGAAGACTAAACCATAAAATGAGAACCATGTCTCCCGTTTAGAATACGAAAGCAACAGAACCATAGGCATCGTTTTCTGCCCTTACCTAAGCCTAATCCATAAAATGAGAACCATGCCTCCCGTTTAGAATACGAAAGCAACAGAACCATAGGCATCGTTTTCTGCCCTAAGCCTATGCCTAAACCATAAAATGAGAACCCTGTCTCCCGTTCAGATTACGAAAGCAACAGAACCATAGGCATCGTTTTCCGTCCATCCCCACTACCAGTTCTCCTATTTTCTCCCATCGCTTCATCATGACTTCCAACGATTCTCTATTTTACTACACGCAATATAGCGCCCAATCAGCGTACGCCTAACCGTTCTGACGGCAACCAATCGACGATGCTGAAAGTAGCGCCCCCAAGGGGGGGGGGGCTGAGATTTAGTAGTGCCGACGCAGGCAATGGGAAGACGCTGAGATTGGTAAATTACTTCAAGCTAAGCAGAATGGACTGTCAAAGTCAGAAGTTGCGCCACAGATACGGTCAAACAAGGGCAAGTTGTTAATGACCAATTGGAACAGGCTCGCCGCACGGGACGGTTTACTCGTTCGCAGATGGTTTCGAGAGGATCGGCTCAGATTCTCCTGGCAGGTAGTGATGCCGGCAAGCATGGTGGAGCAGGTCCTTACGCAGGTGCATCACGAGACAACCGATGGACATCTTGGGATGGACAAGACCATGAAAAGAGTGCGACAGCGGTTCTATTGACCATAATACCGAACGGACGTTCGGCATTATGTGAATACATGTTTTCACTTTCAAGCACGGAAAGGCTCAACCATAACGGCGAGAGCGCCACTACAGCTCCAAAAGGTGTCAAGGCGATGGCAGAAGGTGGCGATAGATATCATGGGCCCGTTACCTACCAGTGAAAATGGCAACCGGTGTATTCTGGTGATCATGGACTGTTTCACTAAGTATGCAGAGGCTTTTCCTCTGCCTAGTCAGGAAGCCAAGACAGTGACGGTAACCACCATGGACCTATTCATTTGCAGGTATGGAGTACCTGAGTCCATTCACACCGACCAAGAGAGGCAGTTGGAGTCACATATTTTCAATATTTTATGCCGTGAACTAGGTATCCAGAAGACCCGTACGACGCCATACCATCCCTCAGGTAACAGGCAGGTAGAGCGGATGAACCGGACCCTGGTTAGTACGTTAGCGAAGGTGGCCCAGGAAGATGGTAGACATTAGGACGAATGCTTGCCCAAAGTGATAATGGCCTATCGGGCCTCTGTCCAAGGCATTATCCATGAAACACCATACGCGATGGTATTCGGAGCGCCATGTCCTATGCCTGAGGATGTACATAGCACTGGCGAGCAGCCTAACAACTCAGTTTCGAAACATATAAGGCAGTTGAAGGCTGCTCTGACAAAAGTGCACGCTAACGCCCGCCGCCATCTACGTGAAGTCGCCGTTCGTCAGAAGTGAAACCATGATCAGAATTGCGCAGGAGGCAAGCACAGGATTGGGGACCTAGTGCTATTGAGGTCTATGGAATAGCATGGGGCAACTGCATAGAGTTGTTGATGCTGTGGCGGGAGCCCTACCGTGTTCTAGCCAGACCACCTACCAGATACAAAATGTTAGAAGATGTACAGATGTCAAAGTAGTTCACAGCGATCGACTGAAACTGTTCTCGAGACATTCGGTTACCCATAAGAAACGAGGACAGGGGAAAGATGGTCGCAGGATCAGAACGCAGCCCAGTAAGTTCGGCCCCAAACAGTTTCGCCTCCCACGTCAACCAGGAAGTGGCTGACCACCTACCAGATAGAAAGAAGTAAGAAGAACCGGTAAGAAGTCAACGTTCCGCAAGGATTCAGAAGTCAGAGCGACCTTATAGGGAGTGGCGGAGGCCGATATGCTTTTGAGATTACATCGTGCAACTCCCAAGCACACTCTAAGCAGCCATGTGGACATGGCTTATTGACGGAAGGACCAATGTAACAAGCTTAAGAGCGGAGGTCGAATAAGCAGGACCTGCTGCGCATCAGTTGACAGCGATATATATATATATATATATTATATATATATATATATATATATATATATATATATATATATATATGTGCTCCGGCGAAAAGTAGGTGTTCGGAACAAATGGTATAAAATACCTGCGGAGGAGTTCTCCTGTGGAAGACTAGATAACTTGCAGTGAACGAAAACAAATTGTCGAACATCAATCCAGTAACGACCAAAGGCGATCGTTCTGTTAGTAATTGATTTGCAGGTTTTGTAAAAGATAATTAGGTACGTATAACCTGCTTCCTGTAGTGACGTTAGGCACGTCGAAGTCGGTTGATTGCAGTTGCGTGATTTGCATCATCGTGTGCGGTAGGACGCAGCGTTAGTCGACTCTTGGCTACTAGACTGGACGAAGTACTGAACACTTACTGGCTGGTGATCCGTTGAACGTTAACGATCTGCACGTATACGCTGAAGAATGCCAGTGAGCGCTGAGCTGATATTAGTACTCCGCGAGCAGCGGGTCGATATTTGTTATTACGAGGATGGTCGGAACACGGAGATTTCGGGAACCTGGCCAGCTACGTTGTTTTCTATCCTGTCGACCGCATGCATGAAGATGCGGTCACCAGCAGTCGCTGCTGATATGTGAACATGGCTGGTTCGGATTGCAGCCAGCTTGAACATGCTTGGCAAGGAGGTTGAATCCAATGAAGCAGTGCGTCTTACCCATGCGGACATGCGTCCTTTCACGGTGACTAGCTTCATGAAGAACCAATGATGGAAACTTGCATTGTAAATTTGTGGTGTGGCAGGCGAAGATATTTTCCTCAGCAGAGTGACTGAACTAGTCGCTTATGATGACCAACGATATGGTTGTTGCCTGCCGGTGGAAACCACTTACTCGATGTGTTGCAGCAGGAAGTATCCAGCTGGTAACACATCCAGTACGTGCCTTCGCTGAACAATTGCAATTCCACCCCTTTTCACTTGATGGCACGGAAACGTGGCAAGAAAGTCAGACATCAGAGTGAACAGAGCTGTGCGATTCATGCCGATGATATCCTTCCTACCAGGCTATGTGCCATCCCTGGTAGAAAGCTGCGCTTGTGCCTTTTTCGCTAAACCTGTTTCATCGCACATAAATGCAGAGCCCAACCACAGTGATAGACAATGCGCTGCGAACGGTTGCTGATGATATGCTGCTCATTCAGCGTTGCAAAGACGATATGGGTCAGGGAAACACCTGACCCGACAATGGATTAGTAACGACGGAGACTGCAGCGCCGTGGTCAAAGCTTCAACGACTGATAAATGAAGCTATAAGATGATATGGATTTGCAAGCAAATGCGTAACGGCTGCACTTGCTTGCATTCAAGCCGAGTACTTATCACCCTCCCTTACTTCTCGTTTCGACAATATCTTCTGATTGAAGTGAACTGCGTCTCTACATTTCTTCATTCAATAAATGACATGTGATATGTTGTAGTTACAAATGCGCGGACAAAAATTCGCACCTTATTGCATATTTGCAATTGTACCGTTGATAACATCTCCAAAGCAGAGTCACAGAGAATCACTGCTCATTCAAAGGCGCTCTTCCCAGTACGTGTAAGAGCATAAAAGATTAATTACGAACTATCAAAATGATAATAACGCAAACCGAATGACGAAGACAATACGGCAACCAACCATTTAAGAACGCTTCAGTTTCAATGTGAACTTTGAAGTTCGCCCATTACAGGCGGGCATCGAATAAGACGACCTTCGAATAGGACGATTTCCCATAGCACGGCGAGATAAATTGATACCTTCTTTTCGAATAACACGGTACATTTTCAGTTAGCACGACAGTTATGGTGGCTAGTTTCAAGCTAGAAGATTTTGAAAGGAAAGAAGTCTTTTTTTTCTTATTCTTCCTTCGGCAAAGGTACCAGGCATTTTTGGAGCTTATAGCACCGTTTGGCAATTCCTGTTTTGAGTTGCAGCCGCCTTTTATTGCGCTACATTTTCTTAGGATTTGCTGTTTTTAGGGTAACTTCAAGGTAATAAGAAAAGTATCTAACATTTGGTAACGAACTTATGTATTTTTATCTTAACTTCTTATGATGACATCCTGTAGGACCAAAAATGTTTGGTATTCGCATTGCCTTCGTGTCCCCGCTCTCTGGTATTTAGCGCTTTGTAACACATATCATATTTAATGTTGATATATACATTCTATAAGCGAGTTGCGGTAAGGCCATCTTTCATCCTGAATTGGTGGTTGGAAAGGGCTAGTAACCATTTCCAACTGCGCTGACGACGGAACACGACAGTTCCGAAAGCTACACCTATTAAGCTCTTTGAACAAGGATACCGTATCTTTTCATAACTTTAAGGGGAATCATTGAAGTAGGGGGCTATACAGATCGACAAATATTCAATGTCGACGAGACGCCGTTATTCTGGAAGAGAATGCCAACCAGAACTTACCTCTCTGTTGACGAAGGAACTTAACCTCGTTACAACATTTGCAAAGAACTGTTTACGCTATTACTCAGAGGAAACGCAGAAGGAGACTTCAAATTGAAACCGATGCTTGTTTGTATGTCTCTTGTGCCACGAGCGCTTAAAGGCTACAGAAAAAAAATCGCTTCCTGTGGTTTGGCGAGCGAACAGGAAGGCGTGGGTGACCAAAGCATTCTTTGAGGATTGGTTTCTAAAATATGTTTGCCCTGCAGTGGAGAGATATTGCAAGCAAAGTAACCTTGCTGAACGCAAGGTTACTTTGCTTGCAATCATGTTTGCCTCGTAGGCTTAGGTATCGGGGTAGTCGACTGCCTTCATCAGTCGACCTGCATGAAAGCAGAGCGAACTGGAAAGATCAGTTGTGTTTCGGTCTAGGCTTAGGTATCGGCGAAAACGACTGTTATCATCAGTCGACGAGTAGGCGTGCAAAGCGCACTGGAAAAATCGAGCCAATCAGCGAAAACGCGCGACGAAAGCGACACCTACAACAACAGCGGACACGAGGCAAACAAGATCCGATTGCACTGCGCGTCAGAATGTGTTGCCCACCTATTGTTCCACTTATTCGCTTTGATGTAATATAGGATTTCCATTCTCGTGAGAAGCTGTTTGCCAAGTTTTATGCCGTCAAAACATACCCTATCTTCGGCATTCCAAAACAATGAGCGAACTTCAAAGTTCACATTGAAACTAAAGCGTTCTTAGATGGTTGGTTGCTGTATTGTCTTCGTCATTCGGTTTGCGTTATTATTATTTTGATAGTTCGTAATTAATCTTTTTGTGCTCTTACACGTACTGGGAAGAGCGCCTGTGAATGGGCAGTGATTCTCTTTGACTCTGCTTAAAAGATGTTATCAAAGGTACAATTGCAAATATGCAATAAGGTGCGAATTTTTGTCCGCGCATTTGTAACTACAACATATCACATGTCATTTATTGAATGAAGAAATGTAGAGACGCAGTTCACTTAAATCAGAAGATACTGTCGAAACGAGAAGTAAGGGAAGGTGATAAGTACTCAGCTTGAATGCAAGCAAGTGCAGCCGTTGCGCATTTGCTTGCAAATCCATATCATCTTATAGCTTCATTTATCAGTCGTTGAAGCTTTGACCACGGCGCTGCAGTCTCCGTCGTTACTAATCCATTGTCGGGTCAGGTGTTTCCCTGACCCATATCGTCTTTGCAACGCTGAATGAGCAGCATATCATCAGCAACCGTTCGCAGCGCATTGTCTATCACTGTGGTTGGGCTCTGCATTTATGTGCGATGGAACCGGTTCAGCGAAAAAGGCACAAGCGCAGCTTTCTACCAGGGATGGCACATAGCCTGGTAGGAAGGATATCATCGGCATGAATCGCACAGCTCTGTTCACTCTGATGTCTGACTTTCTTGCCACGTTTCCGTGCCATCAAGTGAAAAGGGGTGGAATTG
The DNA here is from genome assembly GCA_000612645.2 of Trichuris muris. NCBI lineage: Eukaryota > Metazoa > Nematoda > Enoplea > Trichinellida > Trichuridae > Trichuris > Trichuris muris. Next base: position 11,925,324 of record CBXJ02000086.1, read on the forward strand.
CAATTGTTCAGCGAAGGCACGTACTGGATGTGTTACCAGCTGGATACTTCCTGCTGCAACACATCGAGTACGTGGTTTCCACCGGCAGGCAACAACCATATCGTGAAAGGATGCCTGTCCGCATGGGTAAGACGCACTGCTTCATTGGATTCCACCTCCTTGCCAAGCATGTTCAAGCTGGCAGCAATCTGAACCAGCCATGTTCACATATCAGCAGCGACTGCTGGTGACCGCATCTTCATGCATGTGGTCGACAGGATAGAAAACAACGTAGCTGGCCAGGTTCCCGAAATCTCCGTTTTCCAACCATCCTCGTAATAGTAAACATCGACCCGCTGCTCGCGGAGTACTAATATCAGCTCAGCGCACACTGGCATTCTTCAGCGTATACGTGCAGATCGTTAATGTTCAACGGATCACCAGCTAGTAAGTGTTCAGTACTTCGTCCAGTCTAGTAGCCAAGAGTCGACTAACGCTGCGTCCGACCGCACACGATGATGCAAATCACGCAACTGCAATCAACCGACTTCGACGTGCCTAACGTCATTACAGGAAGGAGGTGATACGTACCTATTTATCTTTTACAAGACCTGCAGATCAATTACTAACTGAACGATCGCCTTTGGTCGTTACTGGATTGATGTTCGACAATTTGTTTTCGTTCACCCCAGGTTATCTAGTCTTCCACAGGAGAACTTCTTAACAGGTGTTTTCTACCATTTGTTCTGAACATCTACTTTCGACGCAGTGCTGCTTCTTGCCGCGTCACTGTTCGCCGCGGGCTAGTTCGGCATATATATATATATATATATATATATATATATATATATATGCGTACGGCTTGATCCCGTTGGAAGTCGAGAGTGTGTCTGCAAGTACTCCGAAAACAACGCCCTACCAGCGAATGGATGAGCAATTATTAGGAAGCACGTTTCAAAACAACCTTTCGTAGCTTTCGGAACAATCTTGTTCCGTCTTCAGCGAAATTTATGATCTACCGTGTTGGTGCCGTGCCATCGTGACGAGTAGAAGACCCGTTACAAGACATTCAATTTTCAATATATATATATATATATATATATATATATATATATATATATAATATATATATATATATATATATATATATATATAACACGGCTAGGTAACCCGTGACTAACTAACTTTTACTAACGGAGCTTTCGAAAACATAAGTCGTTTTCGAAAGCTCCGTCAATACAAGTTAGCTAGTCACGGGTTACCCAGCCGTGTTTTATCAATGAAGACATGAGATCCTACCCGTCTTCAGAAACCCTATGTTTACTTTTGTATATATACAATGCGAACCAACACACCAACACGGTATACACCCGTTTGAAATGGCGTTTATTCCCAAAACGCAATAAATCAAAGCTTTCGGGTACACCTCACGCACCCGTCATCAGTGAATAAAAACAAATTCGTCGACTGCCCAGTCAGCCGACGGTTCAGCAAGCCTCCGTGCTAGACCATCCAGGCTGGCGACATCAACTATCAGGTACTACCCTTGTACCCGTCAAGCATCTGTTGCCCGCCCAGTCAGTCATGCAGAGAGCGAGCATCCCCACCGACCGACCGGGACAGTGACGCAACTCCAAATAGGCTCATTTGGAGTTGCGTCACTGTCCGGTCGGTCGGTGGGGATGCTCGCTCTCTGCAGGACTGACTGATTGGGCGACCGACGGTTGACGGATACATGAGTAGTACCGGATAGCTGATGTCCCCAGCCTGGACGGTATAACGGATGAGCTTGCTGAACCGCTGGCTGACTGAGCAGTCGTTGTTTAAAAGTTTGGCGCTGAGGACGGGTACGCGAGAAGTACCAGAAAACTCTGCTTTTGAGTGAATAAAAGCTTTCAATGAACGGTGGAAATCCGTGGATATTAGTTGTATTGCAGAAATACTCATACCCCGTTGGAACGAAACTTTTAAAATACACAAGTCTGTTGTCATATACAGTAGAACCTCGATGATAACAACAATACTTGCCAGAGGGTAGTTGTTAACTCGGAATTTTTGTTATAATCGAGAGTCTGTTTACCCTAACACATTGCCCCGGTTTTCATGTACTTTAAGCTTCATTCTTTAAAGAAAGTTGGCTGTATCACTGCCGAGTTCAAATTAACTATAACAGCGCGAGCAGAAATTTAACCTTTCTTCAAAAATGCTGTGATTCGTGTTTGTTTCAGAGTAATCTCGCGTTTCTGCACCACGAGATCGCGGACGCTTTTTAAGCAGAAAAGGCGGTGTCGATCACACTCTTCTTGGGCTTCATACCATCTCAGAGCCTATTCTACATTGTGGAGGTGTCGAAGAGCAGCATTATTCGAAGGGATAGTCGACAGCCCTGCTTTCTCCTCTCGCTGCTCTTCTTCGTCTTCCTCCGTGTCGGAGACTCGACGATTTCCTCATCGTTCATCATTTGGAAGTTCTGATCCTCTGAGTCGCATCCCAGCCACCTGCCAACGAAACTTGTGAGCGCAACTATCCGACGAGGCCTGCTTATTACCTTTCAACATCAGAGTTCTCACACTCCCTGCATATAGAGATAATTCTTAACATCCTGGCGACTTCCTCTATCTCCACACCATCGTCTCTACCGCCGTCCACCCCTGACGCTGACTTACCAAGAATACTGTTCCACGAGTTTCTCAAGGTGGTCTGCTTGACGGACTCCCAGCTTGCTGCAGCCATGTAACAGCAGTCCCTAAGGCTTACCTGTTGTTAAATGCCGTGACGCTTTCGGCCGTGTTATCGTATTTCATTAAAAGCTTCCGGAGAAGGTTCTTCCGGTATAAGCCCTTGAAGCTTCGGATCACACCTTGGTCCATCAGCTGGATCGATGAGATAACGTTCGGAGGAAAGAACTTGACGGTCACGAGTTCGTCAACGGAGTTCAGGAGGTCGATAACTGGATGCGCCGGCGCATTGTCTATGAGCAAAAGGACCTTTCCGGTCTTGCCGATCGCCTCCTGGTATCTTTTCACCTGAAGATAAAGCTGAAAAGAGGCGACCGGAACTGATGTGCTATTTTACTTCGGGAACAAATACTTTTTTCATCCAATCTTCGACAAGGTGGAAATTCATCCACGCCTTCTTTTGATGGTCATATCCGACCGGGAGACTTTTCACACCCTGAAGTTTCTCGGGTTTTTTGCCGTTCCGATCAGATGTGCAAGGGCAACCTGTGAGAACCAGTTGAGTTTGCGCACAGCATTATGCTGACACGTTCCTTTCTTGATTTGTACCCAGGCGCATTTTCTTCGCTACGTTCTACTAATGACTGGGTGGGAAGCGCCTTCCAGTTCAAGCCCGTTTCGTCTGCGTTATAGACGAAGTCGAAGTCATAGCCTCCTTCGTCTAAGAACCATAGTATTTGTGAAAGCATAAGGAATATCTAAGAGATGGACACCTGCCTCACTTTCCATCGCCAGGTAACCGCACCAACGTTCATTATCTCACTTTCATTCCCTTACCAGCATTTAACCAACAATTCGCTGCATCCTTTCTCACTATTTAAACAGCGCGCATCTCAAGTCGCATTTTGATATGTGATAACAGATTTAGAAGGACAAACCATTGCCATGTCGTATTTTGTTATGTTTGTCAAACATAACGTTCTTCGAAACCGTTGTGTTATCCGTTAGCATCGAGTACATTGAACTCATTCTGCAAGTACTTTGAACGTAACCCTAACCAGTGTCTCCTTGTGCAGGTTTTATTAGTAAGAAAAAACCCAACGTGACATACAAGTTGTAACATTCGGTAAATCATAATTCATTCCTCAATGAAAGGGATGGGACGGTTTTTCCAGTCGCTGACGGTCAATATTGCTGTACTTATCAGCGCTGTTTGATCATGACACACTGCATGACCCATAGAGGTCGTTCATGACGTTTTCGTAAGTACAGAAACTTAAGAGGTGTAAAAAAGATTTTTTGGGTAAGCATTGTTGGGTAAGTTGATGTAAAGCCGATGGTTTCCTTAATTCGTAAACAATACTTCACGTTATGTTCACATACGGGTAATGAATATGATAAAACAAAGAATGTACTCGAAGCAGATGAGAAGCATGATACCGAACTGTTTTAGTTCATTATTCGAAACTTGAGCGAAGTTCAAGTTGCAACTTAATCTGCGGATGCTTCTTCCACATTGAATGGCAGAAAAGCCTCTCCAACAAAAATATGTAACTACTAGTATGAAGGGATCTATGCTGTGGTTAGGAAAACAAATTGAAATAATTCTGCTACAATTACGTTTACTTGATCATTGTGTTGCTACAATTACATTGACAAAAGTTAAAGCGCTCTAAGAATCAGTGCGCTTTAACAGGTTTGATTTGGTCAGTTTACTATTAATAGATTAATGTATATAGGTGCTTGGAGCGCATTGTTCCGTAAGGTAGAAGCTTCGTTTACTTAGTTCGCATGCAACGCTTCACGCGATATCTAATCATTGATTATAAATAGGTTAAATCAACGAATTGTACCTGAACTAGAGAAAATAGCCAATAACCGGCATGGAAACGTGCGTTAGCGCAATAAAATTTGCATACAACAGACTGACACATCACGTTGAAGCAATATAAGCCGGTGAATGAGCAACAGACTTCAGCGCTTTGGTTAGTTCTCGCCGCTACCTCTGCCACACTTCGCCACCTCTCGCTGGTAAGCAGTTGAGACAGTTAATGGTGTTTGAATATTGGATGTTTTGTAACGTGTTTCATGTTTTGATGTGGTAGTGTTCCGGCTTTTCCGTTTTTTGATCATAGCTGAAATAAAACTGCAAATGCCATACCAACGGATGGGTGGGCGGTTGTTAGAAATATCACAGGTCAAAAACATTTCTCGAAGCTTTCGGAACGTCCTGATTCCGTCGTCAGCGATGCTGAAAGGGAATTGTTTTATTCCGCTCAGGGATCTTTTAGGTGCAAAACGGGAAAGCCGGAACACCACCACATTAAGTTAATGGGGTTTGGTGTATTTGGGATGGAATCATGGTGACTGGTAGTGCGTGTGATAGCGTTGCTCTCACTATCATCGTTACGTGATTAGAACTGCTGAGAGAAACTGGTGTATAGGGGAAAGAGGTAAAAGGATGAGAGTTGATTATAATTTTATTGAAGGAATGAAACACGGCAAGCGAGAGTTGATTATCTTGTTTGCTTCTTCGTAACGGAAGCGATTAACAATGTTTGTTGTTGTACACCAATTTTTCGTAGCCGACCTGTGGAACTAATGCACTGCAGCCGGAGGGCTTGTTAGTGCAAACATCACCTACAATTCCGCCATCCCCGAATTTCCCTTTGTCCGTGTCTGCACCGCTGCCGTGAATGGTTGGTAGAGACTGCCCTCTGAAGCTTTACCAACGGGGCGGAGGCTAACACTGCCCGATCTAGGTTGACTAAAAGTGTTCCCGTTCTTCCGCTTAAGTGGATGTGCGCTTCATCAAAAACCTTTTCGCGGTATGTGCTTTCACGGCTCAACCTTTTTTATCATTTTCCTTTCTTCCTTTCCTTTGCGCTGATGACGGGTCAAGATCGACCCAAAAGCTCCGCTTTTTCGTTTTGAATACATCGTTTTCAACGGGAAGAAAAGACCGTGTACAAAAACAAACATTGAGAGTTGATCATTAAAATAATCAATAAGCATTAGGAACTTCAATTGCGGTATAGAATAAGAAATTAAATTAACAGAATAATGTGTTCGCATCAAGTTTCTCAACTAAATAACTTCTTTTTTGGGGAGCAGTGTGCTTCCACTCCCCCTTTCGTAGCTATGGTAGTCTGCATTCGCTGAGGACAGAACGAAAGTCGTTCCCAAAGCCACGAATGTTTCACAGTGTTCTGCATTATTCTAAGAGCTCGCCATCTATCCACTGATCAGGCATTGTTTCGGTAGATTTCATGTGCTAAAGACACCGAAACGGGCAGCCCCGTATTCATAGCCTACAAAGTGAACAGGTATTGTTTTGCAGTAAATATTTGGAAAAGTGATATTTGTTTTGAAGCAAACTGGATATGAGATGGCTATAGAAAATGCTAAAGTACTTGAAATTTATGCTTTCCGATCGCAACTACTCTGCTTAATTTGTGGTACGATAAGAGGAGTTGACGGTTAAATGCTGCGAAGAATGGTGACGTCAAGGAACGAACGATAATATGACTGGTTGGCGATGCAAGCTGATTCCGTTTGAAGAGGAAGATGTTTCATTTTGCAATGATGAGCGGTAGCAAGCGGTTGACTTTTGCGGGGCAATGTGCGCGATTTGTGTATGATAAGGTTGCTGCTGCGCAGTTCATGAAGACGGAGGGTTTGATCCACTAGCACAGAACGTGGCCCCGTTGTAGTAGATCTACGGTCTTGGAGCATAGGAATGACTGAGACGATGTCTTGGAGCATAGCAACCCGTACGATATTTGCTGACTGTATCCTCATATATATATATATATATATATATATATATATATATATATATATATATACTGGAGGGCACCATCGAAGGACCGCGCTGAGGACGGGCCTAGGTTGGCCCGAAAGCTACGCTATCTCGACCACCGCGCCACGTACTGTTTTTGGAAATAAAACGACCATTTCCTTCACGTGGTTTTCAAAAACGGGTAAAAACTTCCGTGATTTCCTTCATTCGTTAAAATCGATGAGCCCGTTGCAAAACATTGACATAAAAAATATATATATACCTGATATACCACCCTTATCGGCAACACAAAGTGTTTGCATATGAAATTAGCCTGTTGGGTCATAAAAGTTGTAGCACCGATGCGCTGAGCAGCTGGTGTCAAAGGGACCTCTGTATCGCTCCGTTCTTATCAGCATGCCTTAATCACCCGTGCGTCGAAGAAAGCTTCTCGGTATGTCCAGCGTACACTAGAAGCTTTTACTGCCCCCTAAAAATCTTCCAGCGCTCCCCGTAGCGCCACCCTGGCTAAACCGTGCACCAAAATCTCCCAGCGCCCCCTTGGGGGTGCTATCGCCTACTTTGAGAATCACTGGTGTAGGTAATAACAATGGAGAAGTTAATATCTATGTTGAATTAAAAGTGTGTAAACGGAGAAGCAAATAACGAGGAATTGCCGTGTATTTGTAGTGAACAAATAAGAGTAGCGTCGAATAACATCTTTGTGAAAGGTGTGTTGTAGGTGTGAAACAACGTATGGTTCATGTGAACACGGTTTTTTGCTGCACGTAATGGAAGAAGGCAAGGTTCCTGTCGGCATGGTTTTTGTGCGGTATGTAATGTGAGAAAGTAAAGTTAATATGGACATCGCTCTTATGGAACAGGTAATGGAAGAAGGTAATGTTCATATAGAGGTGGTTCATATGGAACAGGTAATGGAAGAAGGTAATGTTCATATGCAGGTGGTTCTTATAGAACAGGTAATGGAAGAATGTAATGTTCATATGGAGGTGGTTCTTATGGAACAGGTAATGGAAAAATGTAATGTTCATATGGAGGTGGTTCTTATGGAACCGGTAATGGAAGATGTTACTGTGCATGTGAATATAGTGGCAACGGAACAGGTAATGAAGACAAGGTAGTGTGAAGAAGGAAATGCGGATTAGTAAACTTAGTTAAGGTGGATGATAGTTTCTGGTTTTGGTTGCGATTGCGGTTTTGCTTGGATAAAGAAAACGGTAAGCATGAAGAAGATGAAGATCTTATGAGTGTTGTGGATTATGACTGGTCTGTGTAGCGGACTGATAAGCGTGAAAGCTTATAGGAAAATGAAGTTGATGGATGAAGATGATGGACGTGTTATTTTAGTGCTGATGGTGTAGGAGAGGAAAGTGATGTAATCGGAGGTGAGTAATAGTTGCAAAATAAGAAGGTTTAATAGTGACGGTATATCGCTGACTGAGTTATATTGGGAAGTGAGTGAATAGGTAAGGATGGATGGCAAGTAAGGGCGGTGGATAAATAAGACGGCGCTGCAGCTGTTATGAAGAGAGTGTTTTGTTTTGTGAATTGATTGTATGGGTTCATTACGAGTTTAATATAATTGAGTCTATGTATGTTGTCACAATGCTTATTTTCTAGATTTTGTTATAATGATAGGTAGTGAAGTTTTTGAAAAAGTTTCTACGAGAAGAAAGATGGGTATGGATGTAAATTGTGTTTGAAGATGATTAGTGGTTATGAGGAGGATAGAGAGTAATGAGTGTGTTTATAGGTAATGGAGGTTAAAGATGACCGGTAGTATGGTGCCGTGCATAGTTTTGTGGTAGAAAAAGTAGTATTTTGGTTTGTGAACGAGAAGGCTGACTAGGGTTGTTGTAACGTTGTAAGAAGCGATGAAAGTTGAGGTGTATTTGTGATCGATTTGTTGTCGTGAAGGGGGGAAGGTAGCGTCACGTGGGGTGACGGTGGAAGCTGGGGGTGTTGGACGTTTTTTTGTGGAGGGGGGTTGTTGGTGATGTAAGTAAGGTTGCTACTTCATTGAGGTCGACGCTCTAGTGGTGCAGCATGTAATGCTAGGGCAGTGATGCGCAAGGCTATGCCAGAAATCGCCCCCCTTTTCCAGCTTCGAGGTTGCCATCGCCCCCCTGGGATGAATCATATCGGCTGAGGGCGCGAAAATTGGCGGGAAATCTCCACCGAGGACAATGTCCTTTTTTCCTGCCAATTTCTTGTATTGACTGTTGCGCGAGGGAGTGTTCGCTGGATCAGCGATAGCATCCTTGCTACACCTTGCTTCTGCATAGCAGATCTTCGCATACAAAGAAACGTTATGTGTACAACTTCATTTGTTCAGACTCCGCGTTTATTACAGTATTACTCTGAAGGGCAGGAAGTGTGCAAACCAATTATACCTTCAATATTGGGCCGCATTGACGTGACCCGCAGTCGTAAATCGCCCCGCGTGACTACTTCGAAGCGATTCCACTTCTTCGTGTCGAGATCCGTAACAACACTAAAACCGCAATATCGCTCCTTCTAGCTTCACCGCCTACCCCCAGGAGGGGGCGATAACGCCCCCTTAGCCCTTCACCGCCCCCCAATCGCCCCTTTCGCGCTTATCGCCCACCTGGACTTCAAAATCGCCCCCGGGGGGCGATATCGCCCCCCTTTGCCCACCACTGTGCTAGGGGATTGTTTTGGAAAGCTGAGGACAGGATTAGGTGGTGTTTTGAGTACAGTCGGTTGTTTATTAGCAATGATAGTTGCTGTGTCGTTTTGGACGAGCATGAGGGATACTAGATGACCAAATTAAGTAATGTAGTATTACGGTGAGAAAAGGCTCCAATAGAATGGAACTGTGTGGTAAAAGTATTTAAGGAGTAGTTGATGAGGCGAATAAGGTAAAGGGAAAAGAGTTGTGAGCAGAAAGGGAAGGAGAAGGTAGAAGCAGTTGGTTTAATGTGAAGTGTTAAATATTAAACGCATTGGAAAAGCTGGTAGAATTAGAACTTTCAAGTGGTGAGTGCTGAATTAGTATGCGTGGATAATATCGTAGCAGGACAAGTATCGTTGAATGTTATCATTCAAGCGTTGTTGTCGTAGTGTCATTTTGTGCGATGTTATACAAGTAGAAAGTATAGAAATTTTTGGACAGTAAGAACGTAATAGCGTAATAATCAGTAAGTTGTGGATTTATTGTTTTTGTTTATTTTGGAATGAGTGGTGATTTGGATAAATAGGAATTGCTGAGTGTGTAGTAGTTGCAATGTAATAATGGATTATGGTAAGACGGGATTAGAATGAACAATGTTCTATTCCTACTAATAAAGGTTGTAGTATGTGTAGGAATAGAAGTTTGGCAAGATGTGTGTATTGTAGCTGGAAAATGATGTGTTAATATGTGAACGTAAGAGTGTATTGTGGCGTTATAATGGTATTATGAGAGGGTTTTATAGTGGAGTAGTAGTTTAGTCGTGAAGAAGAGAAGAAGGAGTTTTGAAGTGTGTAATGGTGAAATTGGTCAGTTAATGGAAAGAAGAGAGGTAGCTGAATAAAGTTGGTATGTATGTGTGTATAATTGTAGAAGAGTGGGAAGAAAGAATGCGTATAGTAGTAGGGGTGAGTGTAGGATGGGAGAATGTAAGGGTACGGCTTCTACCTGTTTATTCATAATGTCTGAAAACACACGAAAGCAACTCCTTACCAGCGGAGGGATGGGAAATTATCAGTGGAACGACAGAGCAATGCAGTAACATGCAGTGCTTGCGGAACGTTCTGGTTCCGTCGTTTGGCCAGCTACGCTGGTGATGAAGCAAATGTGGTGAAGAAGCTACGGTGCTATAATATTTTAATGCTCATGTAAATACGTGATATCTATCTATAAATATAATGTATAGAGAAAGAGAGCATATTCCTAGACGAACATCTTGTAATTTATGGTACTATAAAATGAAATCAGAACAACCAAAGTGCTGAATTGAGAAATGATCATTCTTTTGGGCAGAATGCTATAAACCTACGTTCAAACAAATGCAATTATCTGTAAATTCGGTACATTGTTGGTTGTTTTGACACGGACATTTTTATTCCCGTTGGTAGCGCTTTATTCTCTTTGAGCAAGGTAATGATCTTGGTTATTAAGATAATGATTTGCATGAAGGTGAAGCGGGAGATAAGGTATCTGCACATGTGTTTATTTTGATAACGAAATGCACTTGATAAAGCACGCTTTGACCAATCAGGTGCATGGTGTTTCGTAATCAGTGTTAGAGGGACTAGAAACTCTGTGTTCATGATTTAGTCCCTTGGACGAGTTGTTTCTCTTGGTGATTCCTTACGAATCAGAATCATGCTGTACCGTGTTGAACAACTGTTCATCAGAAGGTTCTGTCGGTTGTGCATATGCAGTTGAAGTATTCTGGAGAGGTTGAAGGTAATAATATGTTCATTGTGGAATGTCGAAGTAAGTTTTTGATGAAGAGAAGTTACGTGGTGAGGGGAGCATGATTTTCGTCGTTTGTAAGTTAAAGGAAAATCTGTGCGAGTATGAAGAACTGCTCATTGGATATTGCAGGTCATCGTTTATGTAAGGGTTTTGCGTAGGTCAGTGATTCCCAACCTTTTCGGAGCCAGGGTCTCGTTTCATTGCTGATAACCATCCTGGGTCTCCCATCAACTGTTTACCGCTACCTTTATGATCTTATTAGATTTCCTGTAGGTTTTTGCGCTTTTACCGGTGACTTAATTGTAAGCTTATCTGAATAGGTACTTAAGCAATGGTCAGCATTTAGCAAAGGTTGAATTGCTGAACTTGTCCCCACTGGGATTTTCCCAATCGAACCCTAAGCGACAGGGCAAAGTCGTCTAAGAATTATTCAAGCATCCGCAGACGTTCTGAAACGAGCGCTTTGGATATGCTTCAAACAGAGTAATGTTTCCTGTTACCTATTTTCCTGGAGAAAATCAGTTAATCACACGAAGTTAATCAATCTCTTGCTTTGGAAATTCTGAACTTCCAGTAACAGAGGCTTTCATGCCAACTTGTACGACAAGTCCCACCCGTTCAATTTCGCGACAGAGATAATCAGTGCATCGTAAGATGGAAGAATCCGAAGAAAAAACATTTCAGCATCGTAAGATTTTAATTGATCCAAGAAACACAGTTCTCACATGCCATATAGTTAAGCTTCATTGTTACATATTGTATCACAAGAGGGTCTTGTGATAGTGAAGATCCTGGTGAATTTCTCGCTTCTCCAGATTTTGCCGCCTAGTTAATAACATTAGTATGGTAGGTTATTTAGCTCCAAAGTTGATTCAGCTTTCTTCCACTGCAAAATATGGCACCTAAGTCGAGCCTTTCTTGAGGACAAATCCATAGGCAGTTGTTCATAGCTGCTTAATTAATGTGAAGGCAGAGGCTGATGGGATAGCACCAATTTTTCCACGTCAGGCTCAAAATTAGTAATCGGCAAGCGCAAATCGCTGCGCTTTACTATCTGTAACCGGTTTCTTTTCTTTTCCAAAAGATATGTTACGGTGCTGACCCAACGTTCATATAAATAAGATGAGGGAAATGGAACGAGGAAGTTTTTAACAATTTTCCATAAACCGGGGAAAGGATCTCTAATTTGACGCTGTAACCATTATTGAGCTTAGGGTTCAACTGTTCGTTAGCTTGCAACTCTAATAATTCTTCCTGTAAAAAGACATTTGCTCCATCAACGCTTCACTTGGAGATAAACCATAGATAAAAAGCTCTCTTACAACCATGGATAAAAAGCTTCACTTACATAAGCCTTTGACGAAACGCGGAACTGAAACAACCGTTAGTAGCGTACTTCGGGTCTTTCACAAAGATAAATCGGAAACAAATTGCGAAAGAGCATGGCTTATTTACAGGGGAAAATTGCAGGTGGGAGCGTGTAGGAATGCGCGGCGAATTCGTTTTTCTGAAACATATTCACGAGCTGCGCAGGTGACGACCGGTTCAAATGTTAAGGAAAAAGTTTTTGCAGGAGCAGACTGGCGCGAAGTTTAAGGCAGAAAGGATATTTGCATACAAAGTATTCAATAAAAGCATTCATCAACGGGTATTCTGCTGTCCTTTAACACGACCTAACCGGAATCCGTTAGAAATCCATTATTAAAGACAAAGTGTTTGTATATGAAATTAGCCTGTTGGTTCATAAAAATTGTAGCACCGATGCAATGAGCAACTCCTGTCAAAGGAATCTCTGCACCATTCCGTTCTTATCAGCATGCCTGAATCACTCGTGCGTCGAAGAAAGATTCTCGATATATCTAGCGTCCACTTGAAGCTTTTACCGCCTCCTCCCCTACAAATCTTCCAGCGCCCCCCTGGGTGCGCTATAGCTCCTGTTGTGAATCATTGGTGTAGGTAATAAAAATGGAGTAGTTAATATGTATGTTGAATTAAATATGTACAAACTGAGAAGTTTACCTTTTTGGAATAAAAAGGTATCAATAAACGGGGGAAAATCCGTGTTCTTAATGGTCGCATATATGCATACCCCGTTGAGAAAAAAATTTTTTCGATTATGATCAAATGCCACACGGGGCAAACGGACATAACAACGGCAGAAGAAGGAAGAAACATCGGAAAGGGCCTTAAAGAAAAAAGAAGAAAGAAGGGCACGATCAAGGAAGGACTTTAAACCCGTATCTTAAAGTAATACAGACGGGTTTACGTAGCTACTGCCGTTGTTAATATGTACATTTTTCATTTGGATTCGTGACGCTGTCCCGGTTGGTCGGTGGGGATGCTCGCACCTCTGCTTGACTGACTGGGCGGGCGACAGAGGCTTGACAGGTCAAGGTATAGACCTGATAGTTGATGTCGCCAGCCCGGATGGTCGAGCGGAGGGGCTTGCCGAACCGTTGACTGGCTGGGCAGTTGATGAAATTAGTGTTTCACTGATGACGGGCGACGGCACACGCCTGAAAGCTCTGATGTTTACCTTTTTGGAATAAAAAGGTATCAATAAACGGGGGAAAATCCGTGTTCTTAATGGTCGCATACAAACTGAGAAGTTGTTGTAAAATATTGTGTGATGAGTATGGTGTGGTTGGTGAATTGTTTGTTTTATTGCTGTGTTAGTGTTGAAGGTGCCGTAATGTAGTAAGTGAAGGAAGGTGAATTAAATAGGAGATGGTTGTAATACGTATTACCATGTGCTACTTAATTAACTTTCCTGCCTTTCATTTATTATACTATTTGATTCATGATGTATTCTACAAATTGCTAGATTTCATGTTAGAATGTTGTAATTGGAGGGTGAAGGTGTGCGAGATTTTCTTTTAGGAAAGCGTTAGAAGAGGTAAGTTGTCAACGGAAGAGAAGCAGAGGTCACAAGTGGTATATATCGACAGTTCGTTTGGTAAGGTAATAGTGTGGATGATTTATTAACGCTTTATGGAGTGAATAGATTAGGCAACGTAATTAGTGAAGAGGTAGATGTGTGATGACGAAAGACATGCAGATCATTTTTTGTTATTAGGTGGTTTGTGGAGTGGATGGTTATAAACTAAGTGGCTACCGATATGACCTCACAATGAGGATGTTTTACGAGTCTGTGTTCGTTTCCGAGTATTCAGTAGAAAAATTGTTGCGGATATTGATTTATAAAGTTTGTATTGAAGGTCTAAATTTGTATGAAAATGAGCCTTATACATAATGAAGAAGTTTATATCCGCATTTCTGCTGACAAATTGTTTAACACAGTTTCAACCTCTGAGGGTGTTCTTCGTTTCACGGCTTTCTCCCGTTTGTCGTCTGTACTCTGTAATAAATTAACACGTGCCCTACAAACGGATGGATGAGCAGGTTATTAAAAAGTGCACAGAGAACGATTCACTTGAGTGTTTTTTTCGAAGCTTTCGGAACCGTCTGGTTCCGTCGTCAGCGAAAGGAGAAAGTGAATCGACTAATTAATTATATCAATCGAATCGAATCGAATCGAAAAAAACACTCAAGTGAATCGTTCTCTGTGCACTTTTTAATAACCTGCTCATCCATCCGTTGGTAGGGCACGTGTTAATTTATTACAGAGTACAGACGACAAACGGGAGAAAGCCGTGAAACGAAGAACACCCTCAATGAAACAATTCCCCGTTACCAGACATCCAATTTTCAAGTTTCAACCTCTTAGATAAAAGTGTTTATTTCAAAACGCATAGCTTTCGGTTATTGATCCTGTAGATGTCATTAGTGTTCAGAGAAAAATATGTGGACTGTCCAGCCATTCAACGGTTCGGCAAGCACGCGCGGGCTGGCGACATGAACTATCAGGTACTAACTAGCCTTGTACCCGTCAAGCTTCTGTCACCCGCCCCGTTGAGTGGATGGGTAGTCTAAATGTTTTTATCTGAGCAGTGATGACAGCTACAGGAGCAGTAGCCGAAAGCTCTGTGTTTTGAAATAAACGCTTTTATGTAAGTGGTTGATACTGTGCTAAAGAATTAGTCAGCGGAAATGCATCTTTCCCAAGTGATGATAAGAAAGAAAAGATTTATATGTGTTGAATTACAGAGAGGAGTATATAGAATAGGATTTGCATGTAGGGTAAATTGCCATACTTGTTTCAGTGAAGATGTACGGTTATTCATTGTTGTTTGTATTTTATTGAACGGTAATAACATTGTTTGGGACTTTTCGGATGTTACGTCTTCCGTCGTTTGCGGGAAATAATATACGTTCCAACAGAAACTATTGAATTATTGAAAAAAATTTAGAGCTGACGAAGAATGATGGAACTTGGGAATGGTCGCAAGAAATAATGACACCGGTGAATAAAAAACAAATAACGATTAATTATCGTGTATCTTTAGTGAACAAATAAGAGTAGTGTCGAATAGCATCTTCGTGAAAGGTGTGTTGTAGGTGAGAAACAAAGTATGGTTCATGCGAACACTGCTTTATTGCTGTATGTAATGGAAGAAGGCAAGGTTCATGTCGAAATGGTTTTTGTGCTGGGTGTAATGGGAGAAAGTAAAGTTAATATGGACATCGCTCTTATGGAATAGGTAATGGAAGAAGGTAATGTTCATATGGAGGTGGTTGCTATTGAACAGGTAATGGAAGAAGGTAATGTTGATATGGAGGTGGTTCTTATGAAACAGGTAATGAAAGAATGGAATGTTCACATGGAGGTGGTTATCATGGAGCAGGTAATGACAGAATGGAATGTTCATATGGAGGTGGTTATTACGGAACATGTAATGGAAGAAGGTAATGTTCATATGGAGGTGGTTGTTATGAAGCAGGTAATGGAAGAAGGTAATGTTGATATGGAGGTGGTTGTTATGGAGCAGGTAATGTTCATATGGAGGTGGTTGTTATGAAGCAGGTAATGGAAGAAGGTAGTGTGCATGCGAACATAGTGCCAACGGAACATGTAATGGAAGAAGGTAATGTTCATATGGAGGTGGTTGTTATGGAGCAGGTAATGGAAGAAGGTAATGTTCATTTGGAGGTGTTTGTTATGGAGCAGGTAATGGAAGAAGGTAATGTTCATATGGAGGTGGTTGTTATGAAGCAGGTAATGGAAGAAGGTAGTGTGCATGCGAACATAGTGCCAACGGAACAGGTAATGAGGTTAACGGGGCGCGAAGACGGAAGTGCGGATCAGTAAACGTAAATAATGTGGATGATAGCTTCTGCTTTTTGTTGCGATCGTGTTTTTCAATGGATGAAGAAAAGGGTAAGTATCAAGAAGATAAAGATTTTATGAGTATTGTGGATTATGACTGGTCTGTGCAGAGGACTGATAAGTTTTAAAGTGCATAGAAAAATGAACTTGATGGAGGTGTTATTTACATGGTGATGGTGTAGGAGAGGAAGTGATGTAATGCGAGGTGAGTAATAGTTACGATAGAAGTAGGTGAAATAGTAACAGTGTATCACGGATTCAGTAATTTTATGAAATGAATGAATAGGGAAGCGTGGACGGTAAGTAAGGGAGGTGGATAAATAAAACGGCGCAGCAGTTGTTATGAAAAAAGTGTTTGTTGCGTGGATAGATTGTATGAGTGCATTGCTAGTTTAATATAATTGAATGTACGTATGTTGTCACGGTGTTTCTTTTGTAGATTCAGAGATAATGGTAGGTAGTGAAGTTTGTGAAAAAGTTGTTATGAGAAGAAAGATGGGTATAGAGGTAATTTGTGCTTGAAGATGTTTTGTGGTTATGATGGGGTTGGAGAGTAATGAGTGTATTTATAGGTAGTGGAGGTTAAAGATGATCGGTAGTATGACGCCGAGCAAAATGTTGTGGTAGGTAGAGTTGTATGTTGGTTTGTTCATTGGATGGTAGAGTAGGAAATGCTGTAAGAAGCTATGAACGTTGAGATGTATTTCAGATCGACGGGTTGTTCCGAAGTCGTAAGGTAGCGCAACATGGCGCGATGGTGGACGCTGGGGACGCTTTATGGGGGGGGTGGGGTTGCTGGTGTGTAGGTAAGGATGATATTTTATAGAGGTCGACGTCCTAGTGGCGCAGCATGTGATGTTGTCAGGGTATTGTCTTTGAAAGATGAGGGCAGGATTAGGCGGTGTTCTGCGTAAAGTTGGTTGGTGCCTAAAATGCCGGTTGTAGTGTTTATTTTGGAAGTGGATTATTGATACTAGACGAAAAGATTAAGTAGTATACTGGTACGGTGAGAAAAGGATCTAAGAGAATGGAACTGCGTGTAAGAAATAATGAAGAAGTAGTTGATGATGCGGATAAAGGAAAGGGAAAGCGTTGTGAGTAGAAAGGGAAGGAGAAGGTAGAAGTAGGTCGTTTAATGTAAAGAGTTTAAGCGGAAAAGCTGGTAGAATTGGAACTAAGAAGTGGCGAGTGCTGAATTAGTATGTGAGGTCAATATAGTAGTAGGACAAGTATCGTAGAATGTTAGCATTTAGGGGTTTTTGTCGTAGTGTTATGTTGAGGTATGATACAGAAGTAGAAAGCACAGATGTTTTTAGAGAGTAAGGAAGTTGGATCAATAGTTTTAAGAATAGGAAGAATAAGTGAGGACGAAAAGGGTGCTGATTCGTGAAGGGGAGGTGGGATGTGATGGGAATTAAGGGGGACGCTGGCGAGGAGTAGGTTAAAGAGGTAAGGGATTGATGTGAACGTAGGAGTTTGAGGGAGTAATATGGGTGGAGGGTGAGAAATAATGAGAAAGTTGTGGATTTATTGTCGTTAAGTAAAATGATGTATGTGGTATGATGTGAGGTGTAGTGTATGTGGTATGATGTGAGAAGGTATATGAGTATCGACAGTATTGGTAGTTTGGACGGATTTGTTAGTTGTATGTGGTAAGCACAAGTGTATAGTTGAGTAGCATATTGTTGTCGGCAGCGTAGGCGTGTTGAACCAGAGTAGCAGTAGAAAGTAAGTTTTTCGTGTTTGAATTGGAATGGCATGTTGTGATTGCTGGTATATATGTCGGAGTAGTATGTAGGTGTATCTGTCGATGTATATATAATTTGTTGTATATATTTATAATTTGTTGTACGAGAAGGAAAATGGGTATGGAGCTAGAGCTCCTTAAATACTCCTTGCACACATTTTTTTCTCTTCGAGGTAGCGAGAGGCTCCAAAAAAATATAATGTAAGGAGTTTTCGACGAGGAGTATAAGATAGTGCCAAAGGATAGAATTAGAACTAAGAAGTATTGAGTGCTGAGTTAGTATGCGATGGTAATGTCGTAGCAAGAGAAGTATCGTAGAATGTTATCATTTAAGTGTTGCTGTCGCAGTTCATGTTGAGGGAGGTTATAGAAGTAGAAAGTGTAGATGTTTTTAGACAGTAAGGACGTTTGATGAATAGTTTTACAAATAGGAGTAGTAAGTGAGGACGAAAAGGGTGCTGATTCTTTACGGGGGAGGGGGGACGTTGGCGAGGAGTAGGTTAAAGAAGTAAGGGATAGATGAAAGCATATGAATGTAGGAAGAAGTAATATTGGTGGCGGATGCGTAATAATGAGCAAGTTGTGGATTTATAGTTGTTAAGTGAAATAAAATGGTAGATGTGCTGTAGGTGAGAGAGAAATGAGTAAAGGAAGGTGTAAGGTAAAGTGTGGATTTTAAAAGTAAAGTGCAATCAGTGGAAAAGTGCAAGTTAAGTAGAAGGAAGCAGATGGGATTAAATGGACGAGCGGCATGTAAAAAAGAGGCGAAGCGGCCGCTTGGAACCCAATAACAGAGTAAGACAAGGAAAGAATTTGGTGGCTGCGGTTATTTGCTGTGATGAAGTGAGGTTAAGAGAATGAAAGTTTGTTGAATGAATATGATAGAGTTGTGGACGAACACGAAGTATTGGATCTGTAGTCAGAGAAAGGTAATAGTGGATTACAGTAAAATAGGGTACAATGGGTAAAGTGGTGGAGATTGAAGTGGGTTGATGGTAATATGTTTTGAATGGTTTATTTTAAGGAAGGAGAATTAGGATCTAGTGTATCGATGTGTGTATAATGAAGTGTTATGATGTAGAAATAAAGGAAAGATAGGCGTAGTAATGTAGCAGATGTTGAACTGGGATGGATGTTTGTGTAGAGTAAGGAAGACGAGTCGAATGTTAAAATGTGGTACTGGCAGGAATTAACAGTAGATGCCTTGTGAAGGAGGGGACATAATTTGTGGAGGGAGTGTGCAACAGTAATAGTTGGTAATGAATGTGTGCAGTTGGGGAATGTGTATGGAAGTATATGGAGAAATTGATGTGAATTTATAAAGTGGATAAAAGTGTATGATGTGAATTAAGGATGAAAGGAGGAATAGCAGAGGTGTATAGGAGTGTGAGGAATGTGTAAATAAAGGTTGCAGTATGTGTTTGAGTAGAAGTTTGGCAAGATGTGTGTTACTTAGTAGAGATATGTGAGAGGTGCGCGTATTATAGGTGGATAATGGTTTTGCGGTAGGGTTGTAAAGTGGGGTAGTAGTTTCAGATTTGTGTAATGGTGGTACTGATTAGTTTCAGAAAAGAAGAGACGTTGATTGGGGAGTAAGAGACCTGAGTGAAGTGGATTGGTGTAAGTGTAACTGTAGAAGAGTGAGTGAAAAGAGTGCGTATAGTAGCAGGCGTGCGTAAGGAATGTAACTTGATTGAGTGTGTTTGTTGGAGTGGAGAGATGAGTAAATGTTGATGTGGAAGGAAGGCTGAGAATGGTGCGTGTAAAATATACGTGAGTGGGAGTATAAGTAACGTATGTGTGTGTAATATGTGTTATGGTGTGAGAAGGTATATAAGTATAGACAGTATTGGTAGTTATGACGGATTTGTAAGTAGTATGTGGTAAGCACAAGTGTATAGTTGAGTAGTATATTGATGTCGACAGAGTAGGCGTGTTGAGGCAGAGTAGCAGAAGTAAGTGAAAGTTTTTGTTGGTATGTGAATTGGAATGGTATGTTGTGATTGCTGGTGTATGTATCGCAGTAGTATGTAGGTGTAATTATATATTGTGTACATGTTATATATGTACATATATAAGTCGATGTATTTCGTTTGTTGTTTGTGGAATATGTAAGTTGTGTGTTTGAAGAATTTTAGTGTTATAAGTGGATTTAAATGCGTATTTAGATGTTATTGATAGTGTATGTTGAGACAGACTAGTAATTGTAAGTTTTTAGTGATTTGTGTATCAATATAAAAAATATGAATATCGCAGTAATATGTAGGTGTAATTATATTGTAGTTGCTGGTATGTATATCGCAGTAATATGTAGGTGTAATTATATCGTAGTTGCTGGTATGTATATCGCAGTAATATGTAGGTGTAATTATATCGTAGTTGCTGGTATGTATATCGCAGTAATATGTAGGTGTAATTATATCGTAGTTGCTGGTATGTATATCGCAGTAATATGTAGGTGTAATTATATCGTAGTTGCTGGTATGTATATCGCAGTAATATGTAGGTGTAATTATATCGTAGTTGCTGGTATGTATATCGCAGTAATATGTAGGTGTAATTATATCGTAGTTGCTGGTATGTATATCGCAGTAATATGTAGGTGTAATTATATGTGTAAATAAAGGTTGCAGTACGTTTTTGAGTAGAAGTTTGGCAAGAGACGTTGATTGGGGAGTAAGAGACTTGAGTGAAGTGGATTGGTGTAAATGTAACTGTAGAAGAGTGAGTGAAAAGAGTGCGTATAGTAGCAGGCGTGCGTACGGAATGCAACTTGATTGAGTGTGTTAGTTGGAGTGGAGAGATGGAGTAAATGTTGATGTGGAAGGAAGGCTGAGAATGGTGCGTGTAAAATATACGTGAGTGGGAATATAAGTAACGTATGTGTGTGTGTAATATGTAAATCCGTGGGTATATTTGTTATGATGTGAGAAGGTATATAAGTATAGATAGTTTTGGTAGTTTAGACGGATGTGTAAGTTGTATGTGGTAAGCGCAAGTGTATAGTTGAGTAGTATATTGCTGTCGACAGCGTAGGCGTGTTGAGCCAGAGTAGCAGTAGTAAGTGTAAGTTTTTGTTGGTATGTGAATTGGAATTGTATGTTGTGATTGCTGGTATATGTATCGGAGTAGTATGTAGGTGTAAGTATATATTGTGTACATGAGTAAAGAGTGCGTACGGAATGCAATTTGATTGAGTGTGTTCATTGGAATGCAGAGGTGAGTAATTGTTGGTGTGGAAGGAAGGCTGAGAATGGTGAGTGTAAAATTTAAGTGAGTGGGAATATAAGTTATGTATGTGTGTGTGCAATATGTAAGTCTGTGGATATGTGGTGTATGTGGTATGATGTGAGAAGGTATGTCAGTATAGACTGTATTGGTAGTTTGGACGGATTTGTAAGTTGAATGTGGTAAGCACAAGTGTATAGTTGAGTAGCATATTGTTGTCGGCAGCGTAGGCGTGTTGGGCCAGAGTAGCAGTAGTAAGTGTAAGTTTTTGTTGGTATGTGAATTGGAATGGTATGTTGTGACTGCTGGTATATGTATCGCAGTAGTATGTAGTTGTAATTATATATTGTGTACATGTTTATATGCATATATATGTATATATAAGTCATAAGTCGTGCATATATGCATATTTGGTTTGTTGTTTGTGGGATGTATAAGTTGTATATGTTTGAAGAATGCAAGTGTTATAAGTGGGTTTGAGTGTGTATTTAAGTGTTATTGTTGATGTACAGACTAGTAATTGTAAGTTTTTATGATTTTTGTATATATCGTTATTATAAGTGGTTATTTGCTTTAGATTCGTGTTGTGGTGATATGTATGATATGTATATCGTAGTAATATGCAGGTGTCATTATATGTATATAAATGTATAAACGTGTACACAATATATTAAGTCGATGTATTTGGTTTGTTCTTGTTTGTGGAATATGTAAGTTGTACGTTTGAAGAATTTTAGTGTTATAAGTGGATTTAAATGCGTATTTAGATGTTATTGATAGTGTATGTTGAGACAGACTAGTAATTGTAAGTTTTTATTGATTTGTGTATATATTAAGTCTATGTATATGTTTTAGATTTGTGTTGTAAAGTGTTGTTCGTTCGTATGTAGAGGTCACATTGAAATTCAGATGTTTTATGGTAAACAAATGTGAACACAGCGATAATATGCTGAGGTTTCAGATTGAACTTTTATACGTGATCATTGCTTGTGGATCCACTGCGCTGTCAGCCAGTAGGTCCGCTGGATTCTTCGGTCGATTATGCATGAAAATGAAATCACCTATTAGGTCAAAGCTTGATCCATCTAACGTTGGTCGTTCCCTCACACTCGTAGCGAACACTAGGTTAGCAGTCTGACCTTTAAAAGCAGAAATATTTCAAATAAAGATTACGACGAACCTTCGTACATTTCATTGTTATGACGTTTGGAACAACCATGTTTCGTATTTTGATTTTGTTCGCGTTGTTATTGTCCATCTAGTGGCGTTAGTGTCCCACCAGTGTCATATATTCTAGTGTCGTCCTCTTTTCCGTTCCATGACGCATACGTAGGCTTGTAGGAAGCTTGTCTTCATAACGGATGCACTAAAGCTTGTCATTTCTTCTTACAGAATCAACCATGTACGGTCATTATATAAAAGTGTATGCATATATGTAAACTTATGAGATAATGCTACTTACTATTAGCTCGCGAGCTGCATTTCAAATGTGCCAATTTGGTTCCATCTATTAATACACTTCTCCACACTGCGCCTCTGTGCATAGCCTGGACGCAAACTGCGGTTGCATACAAGCTATGCAGTCAAGTCTACTCGACATACAATATGTTTGTCTCCTCCATATTTTCACTCCTTCATTGTTCATCATCGCAGTGTTATTTTTCCCTGCACTAAAAGCCTAAATTAAATCTTCAATTAACAAGAAACAAATAATACTTGGGACACTTGGTCATCGCCCTTCGTACTGCATGCACTCGCAAGAGCATTCTAAAACGAACCGTTGATTTTCATTGCTACGGTACAAACGAAGGCATACCTGCACATCTGCCTATCTGTGTAGGTCCAAAGAACAATGCATATAAGTGTAACTAGAAAAACAGACCTGTAAAACATTTCCCTATGTCGGACGAAGCTTACCAACTGAACATTGGTCGCCAACGGCGAATGTATCCGTGTAGCAATGAATCCAGTTGTTTCGGAAAACAATTCTCCTTCATTCTAAAACTGAACGATATCACTAAAAATATACCTCATGCCTGCTGTAAAGTATTGCACACAGAGAAGAACCGCATAATCGAACATACGTGGAATGATAACAAAACTTTTATTTCTATAAACAAACGAAACACGAAAGGGGTACATACGTCACATAAACTGGGATACGGAACGCGTGACAATTAAACTTGGGGTGGGTGACAAACAAGTGTGACATGCATCAACAGACATGTGCGACATGTGACCATGCGACGCATGTCCGTCGCGACGTTTGACTGTGCGTCACGTCCCACGACGTGACGCACCGGAGCACACCTCCTATCCCCCACCCTAAAAAAAGAAAAGGGGGGATAGGAGGCTACTCCTGGTTTTTATTTTCTGGATTGATCATTTTCTTGCCTTCTTTCTTCAACCTGAAATTGACTTGAACATTACATTTTTTGCAAACATGTTGTACACATTCCATGCACAATTACATACATCCTATAGCACATATCTTCCTTTTCCTAATCGCGATAGTATTAACGATAACATCAAATAATCTTATCTCATAGCAGTAAATTCAGCGTCCTTTCAGAATTTCTTATGATACAGCGATGGTAGTGAGAGATAGCGCTATCTCTCTCACTACCTATCACTATAATCCTATCCTAAACACCCTATCCAAAATACCTTTTGCTCCTGCGGACGCCCGTCTTAAGGTACTATGAACAATGCGTATAAGTGTAACGCGAAAAAGAGACCTGTAAAACATTTCCATATGTCGGACGGAGCTTACCAACTGAACATTGGTGGCCAACGGCGAATGTGTCCACGTAGCAATCTGCCCTGTTGCTTCTGAAAGCAATTCTCCTTCATTCTAAAATTGAACGAGATCACTTGCACTTCTGGTCTGCTGTAAAATATAGTACACTGAGAGGAACTACATAATCGAACATACGTGGAATGATTTTAAAAAATTTTATTTCTTAAACCAAACGAAACTGTTGTACACATCCCGTATGTCTTACATGTCATTGATATACATGCTACATCTTACGTAAAATCGGTAGTCCTAATTAATTATTTTAATCACAAACTCTCATAATCTTATCTCACAGTCTTAAAATCTGTAGCCTTCAAGCATTTCTCTTTTCGTTTAATGATGTTAGTGAGAGATAGCGCTACATCTCTCACTATTCATCACTATAACTTTCATAATCTTAGACTCAGTGCTCTCTCAACATTTATTACATAGTGATGGTAGTGAGAGATAGCGCTATCTCTCTCACTACCTATCACTATGATCCTATCCTAAATAATCTAGAACATATAAATCTCATTTTTACCTTTAAATGTTACGTCGACTAGGGACGGCTCCTGCGACTGACTGACGCTCGCTGTGGACGGCGACGGCTGCCTCTATAAAAGAAGGAAGCTATATAAACTGATGAAACAGCAATGAAATTCATTCTACTTTACCTTGCTTTGTTCTCTAGCCGCAAGTCATCGCCGCCACCTCAATACATTCATTATACCTTGCTGGTGGAGGGCGGCAGGCTCCTCCGCCAACCCAAGGTTGCCTTCAACCGTTGCTGAGTACAGACACTTGCTGCCTGTAATGGGCAGCAACTGTCTGTACTCAGCAGCGGTTGAAGGCAACCTTGGGTTGGCCGAGGAGGCGACGTCGACGATGAGTAACTCAAGCCAAACATCAGCGAGAGGCAAACGAAGCGAAGGAGAAAGAGAACAAAACGAGCTAAAGCACACTGAATTTCGTTGCTATTTCATCGGTTTATATAGGTAATTTCAAGCCACTATCTGCAGTTTATCTACTCAGGGCACCTTTCTACGCCGCTGATTGGCTATCCTCTGACCTTTTCCTAGAATTCGTTAATCTAATCTATTCATAATCAATGATTATGAATAGATTAGATTAACGAATTAATCTAATCTAGAATAACGATTTGCTGCCTACGAAATAAGTAAACATAGCAATACCTTTCTTATATTAAATAACACTGCTTGCCAAACATTTTTTTACAGAGTATTACCTCGAACACGAAAATTTTTGTAATAATTTTGTCGTGTTACATCATTAATTTTCCACAATATCTGGTGTAGTACGATCAGGCAAAAGAATTGCTGCAAGCTATATAAAGCATAGAGGCCAAACCTCGAGGCAGAAAACAAAAGCTCATGCAACCATGCCGAAAGGCAACGGTATCGCTTGTGCACCAGACCACATCAATTTTACACATATTATCAATACACAAAACAAGAAACCACCTCCGCGAGGAAACCTAAATGTGCATATGACATATTAACAATGAAATGAGGGCACTACAATAGCAAAAGTTAAGATGTATGAATACTTCAAAAAGGAACTTCTATGAACAGAAAAACATGTGGAAAATGAAGATAAGTAGTTTAACAACAAAAATAGGGCACTTGTTCATGGAGACAAAGAAAATTTAGACATATTGAAAAGATGACAAAAGAAAGAAGCAATAAAAAAGAAAGTAGAAAAGCTACGGTAATAAATAGAACAAAGGAGACGCTAATGGGAAAGTGAAGAGCACACAGTATAAAATCTTACATACGGATAATCGAAGAATGAAGAGAAAAAAGTAACTCGACAATTTATTAAAAGGTGGAAGAAGAAGACAAAAAAATTTAAAAATTTGTACATGCCAGATCAGAAGAAAGAAAAAATAAAGAATTAAGTTCAAGAATGATATAAACCTAAAAATTAGAACGGCAACGGCAGACTAATCAACACAGAAGGTAGAACAATGATCGAGAAAAGGAGACCCACGCAGTCCAACCTTGCCTTTCAGGGGCTGTGCTGACTATAGTGCTTGGTTTGAAGCCATATGTATGGAAAATGATAACTGTCTCAACTAACAGTAATCTAGCCAATAATACAAATACTTAAACTAATCAGCCATTCGCGACAAAATCGCTGGGTGCACGTTAAAGGTGGCTATTATTTGCTTCACATCTGTACATATCAGTCTTGCCTACCGATACAAAGCCGCTGGAAGACGACAAGAGAATCCCTTCCGGTAAAACAAAGAATTTAACGTTAGACCTTAACATAAGGGTTATGTTTCGCTTATGTTGTTATTGACCCGGTTGTGTCGTTCGTTGTTGTAAGTTAGAAGTATCCGTGCAAACGAAACCACAACCGCAATAAGTGGTTGGGAAGTTTTTGTTTGCAAAAATGTGCGGGTGGAAGAAACGTACGATGTTCTTTTTCAGAGCTTTCGGACAAATCTGGTTCTGTCGTCAGCGTATGGCAAAGGCTAAATTGGCGGAACAGAACAGAGTGGCACTATCTAATTGGGGAGGGCCGTGCACGAACAGTTCCTTAACATTTACTAAGCGTATATACTGCTCGCTGGCTTTGCACCCGCTGACTAAGTCTCGGTTGCCGTTGTACGCCTAAGAAGTGCAGGTGTCCCATTTGTGCTTATTTCGGGTTTATCTTTACCGTTAATCTTTCGGACGTTATCTGCATTAGCCCCTTTTTCCTCTACTAAACGTGTAAATGCTGCTCGCTGGAAATGTTCATTTCTAATTTACTTCTAATTGCTCCAGCAGTAACCAACAGTCCATTGCGAAAGATCTTCTATCTGCTTGAAGGGCATGACGATTTGATGGAGGGGAGCTGGCGCACAAACAGGAACGAAGTTTTCCTCTTCGTTTTTGTTTCATTGTTAAGGTAACCTATGGTAAGCTTTAAATAATAGCAGATTAGTCCTCAGAGATATCTCACAGAGGGATATCTATACAGACTAATATCGTTTCGTAACAAAGGTCATGTAATAGCGACATGCTTGTTGCACCGTCTGATTCAAGCGCGAAACGGAGTACGTTCATTTCGCTGGCATAAGTGTGGCAACACTCACATAGCTGACACAATCGCTCTTCAGTTCCGCTGTACGTTCAGATGGCGTTCAGTCATTGATTGTAGAACGACAATGTGAGTGTAAACTAAGAGTACAGATGTTCCGATCAACGTGGCTATGCTCTTACCGGTAAAGTCCTTATCAAAGATGCAGAAACTGAGCTCGACCCTGGGGATACGCGCAACAGTTGCGCTTATCACTTTATGTTAAAATCGCAATGCAATAGTTCTCCTTATCTTGACGTCCGCGTTCGTGTTCGCCCCAGGTCCACTTCAGTTCGAGCTTTCTATCGGGCGGTAGATATGAGCCACTCATCTCTCATCTCTACAATCATTGACGAGAAGACGGCATTCTGTTTCCTACAAGAGTACGGGACGAACACGGCCTTTTGGCCGCTGCCGATTGGCCGCCAGGGGACATTTAGCCGCCTAGATATCGACTTATTGTCCCTCATATTACGGGTTCTACTCCTATTTATGAGGCATAACTTCCACTTGCGATTCTATGCTGTCCAACACGGAGGCACTGCTCCCATTTGAAAAAAGATTTCCGTTGAGTGCAAAGCTGCGAGCGCTGTTGTTGCTCCTTGTATATGGTCTGAGAATGTGAGTTCCTCGTTGGCGGTTTTGCCTGTCTTATAGCGGTTGCGGTGATATTTGAACAAACGTATGCTCTCCCGGTCGCGTCGCTACAATCCATAAAAGCCTCCGCGGTCGTGGAGCATTCCTCTCAGTACTCACACTATCTGAAGCCAAAACTAATTTGCCGCGAGAGCCTTTTCCACCTTAGAAAGCCCTCTTCATTCGCAATAACCACTGCTTGAATCGTGACAGTGGAGTAGAGGTCAGCGACATATGGAATGCACTCATCAGTAGAACCAAATGTTGCACCATACAACCTGACCCCTCTCCTCAGTCCTTAGTCTCGGAATCCAATCTTGGAATAAACTGAACCCAACTTTGGAATAAACCTCAACATTACCATTCGCTGAAGGCGGAACAAGATATGATCCCAAACAGTCGGATTTGAGCCAATGCCTCGTAAGTTGAACTATAGACACGCAACTGGGAACAAGGCTTCGAGCATAACTTCGCAGGCATTAGTAATGCACCGCAATTTTTGGACAGAGACCGTGTAGTTGGATCAAATCTTTTCACCAATAGAATCACAAGTGCAAGATATGCCTCGTAAACAGGAATAGAACCCGTAATATGAGGGACACTGTTTTCGACCTTGCTCTTACGGAATCCATTGATACCAATGTTTGACTAAGATATGATTACTTGACCTCAAACCTTTTAATATGACGTACAATCCGTACAATACAATTTATGACGCTGAAGACGGGAGTCGGTTCTACCGAAAGCTACGTCGTGGGTAAGTTAACCAAACAAAAATTCTTTCCTCACAGGCGGAACGTGAAGAAGGAAGTAATGTGAAGAAACTTCTTTAATAAAAATAGAAGTACCGTAACCTCACTATGTCCATGTTCTCTGATGACTTGAACCTCTTCGACACGCGACAAAGGTGCAGTGCAACACATTTCAGCTCTGCCCATACATGCATTTATGAACTCACATACTACAGACTGATTAACGTAGACACCATCAGCTACCATGCTGCATATTGCATTACCGCTCCTCTGTTTGCACAGACAGCTAATTGTGTTGTGCTGTAAACTACTAAATTCACAAAAATGAATACGAACCATGAGATGAACAGTTGTACAAAACAGGCCATCGTGGACCCATTCCCATGTAGCCACTGAGAAAAGTGAAACCAGTCTGCAACTAAATATCATTAACAATGAGCTTTTAATTCACCTCAGATAGTTTAAATAGCTTTAGAAATTGGGTCACCGCGCATCTGATTGGCCAGAATGTGCTTGCATAAGGCACGCTGATCAGCAACCTAATTTTACTCTCAGTTCCTACAGCAAATGCTTATCGAAAGTAAACACGGATGTCGCTTGCTATATCGTCTAAGTATAACCTTTTTGACAACAATGTTTTGTAACGAAATGGAGGGGACTTTTCCTGAAAGCCAAACCTGGGGGAGGGCACAAAGAGAACTGACCGCGCTGAAGACGGGTCTAGCCTGAGCTGATAGCTCCGCTTTCCTGACTACGACGCGCCACGCTTTCTACTTTTTCTTTTTTGGAAATAAAGATCTTTCCATTAACGTGGCCTTCTACAACAACGGGCACAATCCTCCGTGATTTCTCGATTCGCCTAAGTATAACCTTTATGCAAATCTTGAGGTTAATCACCAATGCAGCAGCAGCAACAGTAGCTTTTAGATTTTACCGTTACTTTCGTAAGCTTCTCTTTCTTCACCTTCCTCCATCTATTTACCGCTCTCTTGTTCATAGTTCAACTTCCAAGAGCAGTCGCTCTAAGTCAAGATCTGCTGAAGACAGAGAGAGAGAGAGAGGTTTCCCGTAAGGTAGGAGTTATAATAAAGGAACTTAAAAAATGGCAAAAGTCAAAGAGAAATAACAAATGGCATACAACAGAATATAGGGTGCTTCTCTATGGGTTTTGACATATTGTTCCTTAATTGAAAACGAAATGTTTCATAATGGGTTGTTGCTTTTAGTTTAGAAGATTCTTCTTGGCACAGCAGTGGAACCCGTTTATTGAATCGAAAAGGATACAATGTAAAACAACGAGGAAATACAACGTACCTTTAACGAGAAGATTTCGTAGCTTACAAAGCCTCCTGCTCCGTCGTCAGCGAATTGCAATTCGTCAAGGTGTAATTCGCTGACGACGGAGCAATGGCTCGGAAAGCTACGAAATCTTCTGGTGAAAGGTACGTTGTATTTCCTCGTTGTTTTACATTGTATCTTTTTCGATTCAATAAACGGGTTACACTGCCGTGCCAAGAAGAATCTTCAAAATATTGTTCCTTCTTTGGGTACGGCTTCTACCTGTTTATTCGTAATGTCTGAAATCACGCGAAAACAACTCACTACGAGCGGATGGATGGGAAATTATTCGTGGAACGTAGAGCAATACAGTAACCTTCAGTGCTTGCGGAACGTTATCGTTCCGTAGTCTGAACCATTAAATCGCTGACGACGGAACCAGAACATTCCGCAGGCACTGAAGGTTACTGCATTGCTCTGTCGTTCCACTGATAATTTCCCATCCCTCCGCTGGTAGGGAATTGTTTTCGTGTGATTTCAGACATTACGAATAAACAGGTAGAAGCCGTACCCAAAGAAGGAACAAAATGACGTATAACACAATCATTACGGGAAACTCAATATTCAACTGACTCTATCGCTTAGGCCCTTATTCAAGCTCAAATTTAACTCATCTCGGAATTATTCCTAGCGTTATATTAAATTGGTAGGTACTACTAAATCTCAGCCCCCTGAAAATGTTTACAGGTGGCGCCACCGCCGCCACGCTATTCCCAGCGCGAATCAGAAAAGACTTAGCCGCAAGACGAGAACCACGTCTCCCTTTTTGATTACGAAAGCAACAGAACCATAGGCATCGTTTTCTGCGCTTACCGAAGCCTAAACCATAAAATGAGAACCATGTCTCCCGTTTAGAATACGAAAGCAACAGAACCATAGGCATCGTTTTCCGTCCATCCACACTACCAGTTCTCCTATTTTCTCCCATTGCTTCATCATAACTTCCAACGATCCTCTATTTTACTACACGTAATATAGCGCCCAATCAGCGTATACCTAACAGTTCTGACGGCAACCAATCGACGAAGCTGAAAGTAGCGCCCCCAAGGGGGGGGGGCTGAGATTTAGTAGTGCCAGCAAGGGCCACCAAACCAAAATGAAAATCGAGAACGAATAACTATGTTGCACCATTCAAACTGTTCGGTAGTGCTCATCCGGGAATCTGCAGGGAAAGCTGTCCCTTCAAGTGCAGTTATTTAGTTGACGATAGTCCATACACAGTTGCAAGGATACATCCTTCTTGCGTGTGAGCACCGCTGGTGCCAGCCGCCGGTCTTAACTACAGAAGAAACGGAGATTTGCAACTGAACAAGCGTTGTCATTCATGAACAGCTTTTTATCAGATACGCTGTACAAAACCAGCATATCTTCGTGCGCACTCAAGTCACCTTCGGAGCAGACGGTTAATCCAGGATGAATTGCTTTCATTTACGAAAGGCTGCATTCATTCAGCCTGGTATTCTGGTATTACCATACCTTCCAGTTCCACCTTTGCAGTAGGTTGCTAGTACAAACAGCACAGAGAAAACATAATGAATCGGAAACTAAGGGTCTTATGCTTCATGATCAAACAGACGAAGGACTGCTTGACCCACGAAATGCCGCATTCGTCCCACGGTTCGGGAACAAATACGAAGCGCGCATATCAGGTGAAGATGCAAGGCAACAATTGAAAACAAATTTAGGCGGACTAGCTACAGAACTATCAATTCTGTAATGAACGTTCAACAACTTCATTTCGCCAACCCAAATGAAGAATATTGCTCATTCGACGGACACTTTAAGGATATCTTAGGAATTTATTCAACAACTCAAGGCCATCGCAGTTGTATGCTAAACTGCTTTGAAGACTATATGCATTGTTGCAAACACATATAGCCTTCCGCGAAAGCTTCTTTCCCAAACAGACGAAGCGACAACAAAATGTAACAATACGAGCAATGTTATTTACCAACACGTATTAATACCAAATTTTGAGATAATGACGACCAGAACATTCACAACATGATGGTTCTGACCTTTTTATCCACTCCCCTGGGTGGGTGATGAGTTGCGCGCCATTTGATTATATGAGCGAACAGCGCTCCTGACAATACCCCTCCGATGCTCTCGAATAAAAGCAATACTCGGACGGATGATGTCGGGCCCAACTTCTGAGGCGTCATCAATGTTCCTGGCCTCTTTCACGCTCAGTAAAGCTGCTTTCCTAAGGTCAGAATCAGTGAACCCGTCGTTATCCAACGGAGACGCAAACAAAGCCCTCGGCTTGCTTGAACGAATTTTCGACGGATCAGCTTCCATCGTGATTTGAGGTAGCATTTGCGCATCATTGCTCCTTGGGTCACTGAATTGCCCGTATCCGGAAGAAGCAACGCTGTTAGGCTTCTGACCGCTTAACCCGGCTTTCAACGAGTTCGGTCTCCCTCGACGAAGACGTCGACTTCCAACTGAGGTGCTAGCTATAGACTGAACCACGTTCGGACTTCCATTGATCGGATCGCTATTCGAGCGATTAAGGAGGCCATTCGTCCAAGCGTTCTTCCTGTCCACACGATTTCCCGCTGTGGAAAACTTGTTCTCCGCTGTTCTTTGAACAAGCGGAGGCTTAAAGGCCGGCGCATTGCTCACTTGCATCGCCGACAACTGGAACGGAAAAGATAACTAAAATGGAAAACTGCAATGAATTGAAAATCACTTTTTCTTTCGAAGTTGATCGTCTCCGCGTTGCTCGTCGGTCCGAAGCTGCGACCGAAGATCTGGGAAACGCCAGTATGTGTTCACGTGTCTCCAGCGAAGCAGACTTAAAGAAAAGCACGCAAAAGTTACGGAAGGCAAAAAGGGTGAAATGTAATTTAGTTACGTCATAAAGAATAGCATTTCGCAAAAAATAACTACCTTACACACCTTGTACAGGTCGTCTATCGGATGAGAAATATCTCCTCGCCCTGGAACTGACCCTTTCGCTGAGCTGTGGGGATAACCCGCCGGATGAGACAGGGCCTCAGGACATGCGCTGAACGAAGCAAAAACATATGCTTCTAAACAATCCGACTTGTGATCAGTGGGTCTAAAAAACGTTTAATCAATTACGTTATGCCAAAACACCTAATAGTGCCGGCTATTATTAGCGTTTCGGCATAACGCAATTGAACATTTTAGACCAGCTGATCAGAAGTCGGATTGTTCAGAAACATTTGTTCTTGTTTCGTCCGACATCCATTGCGACGCAGTTACCTGGCATTTGTCAGGCTTCCTAACCTTATCCGGTCTTCCCGAATGGCGAACAGGTTCCGGGACTTTAAATACACTTTCTCCGCTGCGGTATGGTTGACCAACTGCGCCTGCAGAGATAGCAGCACGTTCACAGGACGACAGAACACCTAATCACGTAAAAGCGTACATTATTGGAAAAGAATTTGATACGCAAACGCACCGATACTACGGCAAGCCTTTATTAACAACCGTATTACTTCGGTTTTCAGCGCGACGTCCAATTTGGAAGCTGACATCACATCAGCTAATGCCTGACCATTTTTTGGGAGGTAGGTTGATTCGCTGTCGCGAAAAATGACCAGAGCGAAAACGGTTGCTACGTTTAGAATATCCATCTTATTTTCAGCTTGATGTTCGGCAACCTGAAGCGACCGACGGCAACTAGGTCGAACGAAAGGCCGCATACTTTGTCCCTGTACTCACCGTGCTCAATTTTCGCATTAGAAACGCTAACGTTTCCCTGTGACGAGGCGGCAAAGCATGGCACAGTTGCAAAAGGCATTTGGTCTTTACGTTTGACGGAGTATTCGCGTCCACGAAGCGCAGGAATTGACCCTGCAAACCAACCGTAAGCAACGGCTCTTCAAGCTCCCGGAAAAACAATTTGATCAGGTCGCACAAATCGAAGGCTGACAAGTTTTCCAAAGAATACACGTTCTGCTTGTCAGGCGACCGGAACAGCACCTAGGAAATGGGAAACCATTTATTGCAGCACCGCCAAGGCAAAGTACTCAACCTTGTAAGCCTTGACCTTGCTGGACATTCCAGCCTTGCGAAAAATTCCCTCGTGATCCAGAAATCGCTCTTCCAGCAACGTGAAAGCGGCGAGCAAAAATCTAAACGCACGAAGAAGCTTCACGCTTTCCGACTAACCATTGCACAGGTGCTCTTACTCGGGAACTGTTAACGTCACTCCGTCGTCGAACACGTAAGGCAACGAGCTTAAGCAGGAGAGCGCAAGCCCCGAAGAATCGCTCATCATTTGATATGACTTTTGATATGCGCTCAAGCCCTACAATAAAATATAATGCACCACTGACCGTTCAGTCGCACGATTCCACTGGATGCGCCGAATGTGTTTAAACATTGTACGATACAGATTAGCAGGTACGTTGGCTACCTGTAATGGAATTGAGTCGATTTGGGAACGCTGGTCGTTCGTAATCGTTTCCAGCGGTGGTTTCGACCCAGCACGCCTTCTTTGAGCAAGCTAAAAATATTAACAACTGCAGTACGTCAAAATGCAGCAGCGAGTTCTAAGTGTCATTCAGGTAGTCAACGGCTGTAATGAAACATGATGAACAGCGTTACGGCCTAAGGCGCTGGATATTCAATTCATGTTTACTGAAGCATTTTCGCATTGCATGCGTCCTACTGCTCGCTACAAGTTGCAATTAACGACTGATAAAAGACAACTGGCATGCATGGACGGCTTTTCCATCCAAATGCCAGTCGCATGTTTGAACTACTTTTTCTACTTAGTATTTTCTTACCTTTAGTATGGCTTCTGGCAGTCTTAACAAATATTTGAGAAACGACATTGCACTTGCGAAGAAGCAAGAAATGCTTCCGCCAAACGTGCAGATACCCGACCGTTGTTCTGTGCGCTGACAAAAAATTTTAAACTTTTTGACAACTGGTTTTTCGTTACCTATCCTACGCAATTAGCAGTAAAACTTTAAACCATTAAGTTCATATTACGTCAATGTAGATGTAAATGATTCGCATGTAACATAAAAGGAATTGAGGTGAAAGTCCCGGCTAGAACTACGCAGAGAGCTGCTGACGGCTTTATTATTACGAATGACAACCGCTGCGCAGAAAAATGAACAGCAAGCGACGATACGTTGTGATAAGGAAACGCTTAGGAGACGTAACCTGCACAATACTTTCAAATGAGCAAACTTAGGAATAAATCGTGGAAAAGACGAACATAAAATTTGTGAACACGATGCCTTTGAAACCTTTCCGCTGGGTTAGGCAGCGACCATTTTCATCCGCACAGTTTCCCAGAATTGTTCTTTGATCACAGTCAGCAGATAGCCTTAAAGAATTGCTGTCATGGTGGAATGTACGGCTTGATCCCGTCGGAAGTCGAAAACGTGTCTGAAAGTATATCGAAAACAACGCCCTATCAGCGAATGGATGGGCAGTTATTAGGGAAATGTCTCAGAACACTTTAACCTTCGTAGCTTTCGGAACTATCTTGTTCCGTCTTCAGCGAATGTTAATTTTACTATTAACAGATCACTAACATTCGCTGAAGACGGAACGAGATAGTTTCGAAAGCTACGAAGGCTACAGTGTTCTGAGACATTGCCCTATAACTGCCCATCCATTCGCTGGTAGAGCGTTGTTTTCGATATGCTTTCAGGCACGTTTTCGACTTCCAACGGGATCAAGCCATACATTCCATCATGACACATAGAAAACATGTTACGAGACACCCCCCATTTTCAATGAATTGATATAATAAAGCTACTTGCTCCATGATAGTAAGTGCTTCCCTTGATGCTTGCTACTTAATCATATACATTCATACTAAATACAATAGTTCCTTTCAGAATTAGTCAATACTTGCGTTGGGACCCGTAATGGGCGGCAGTCTAGTCGTATGTAATACATCTTATGTAAGTGACCTTACTTATCACTACGGTATGATTACGGTATTCTCGCTTGGACAATAACCGGAACTGGGCCCACTTGTTGACTGCGCTCCGAGAGATACAACAGCTTGCTTCATGAGCCTGATTTCTCGGTGCGCTTGTAATGTTCACTTTTATTACGTTAATTAGTAAAATTCACCATGACCAATGAATCCAACATCGTCCAGTACTCACACATCATACAATGTTCAATACCATGTCGTGAAAATCTCATTGGGTAGAGAAAGTAATAAAAATTCCACCGTAGGTTAATCATGAACAAAGTGTAGCGATCAGCAGAGTTTGGACCGGTACTATTAGCAATAAGAAATGCTGACAAACGTGTGATTACCTTAGACAGCGTGAGTCTGTTCCGGAAGCTCAAGTAGTGCACTATTCTTTCACTACTTTCAGCAGTAGTACAATAACAGAGTTACTAGCACGCTTATTGAAAGGATAAACTACGTCACATACTAAAAAGTACGGAATTATAAAAAATATTAACCGTCTTTTAAACATGAAAAAGTGTAGAGTCGCTTTAGAAAAATAAAGATGCTATTGCATCATCAATAAGCATCCAATTTCTTAATTATGTTACATTCATTTACTCCCTGTGCACGCTAAACAATGTCAGACTGCACGTAAGATTGTGCGCTACACTGCTGCCTGTTCTATTTTATTCAAATTTTGGTATGCAGACAAAAATGTAGGCAAACATTTTTGAATAATACGCTGAGCAGACATAGATCCGCCAGAATAATCTGTATTTCCAGGGGAGACTGATTTCTTTGTAACGGGGCGGTGGATCATATTGGAAGATTACGGCTCAAGCGCCTGTTGAGTTCTATTCACTGCTACATGTATGAACAATAAAACAACCTAACCAGTGGCTGCTTGGTTAGTTATATTAGTGAAAAACACAGGCGAACAGTGGACGTACGATTGGTTTATTTCGTAGCTTTCGGAATCGACTGATTCAGTGGTCAGCGAGAAGATGGAAAGCCTAATTAATAATTAAAAATCCGTTTCGGGACATTTGTGAATTGGAGGCTTCGCACGCGAAATGAAAGCAACTTAAAATGGGCAGTGTTGTGATCAAGTCTGACAAGTGATCAAGGCCATTGATCGTTCCGCAGTTCAGTGCAAACGTTGCAAATTTAACCAGCGGAAAATGAACCGCGAAATCTGTTCAGCAGTGCAACTCCCCAAACTTTGCAGCCGCACCATTAAGCTGATCGATCACTTGTCAGAGGTAAATTGTGCTTCATATGATGTTTCAATCGTAAAACAAATTGATCCCATTAGAACTACCGCTGCCGAAAACGTTCCAACAATAATTCATGTTGCGAAAGACCACTTTGTTGTCTTCGCAAGCAAAGGAGACTTGAAGCTATCTGGCGCAATGCAATCCCAGCACTAAACGCAGGAAAATTCTACTGAATAAGTCGCCACCATCATCCGAGATGATAGGAATATTTGGATTGCCCATTGATAGCCAGTCAAAAGTAATAACACAAAACAGCACCAAAGCCGCGACTGACGAAACATGAATTCGAATACGCAACTCATGTGACTTATCGCTCCTCCTCGCCTACCCTACTCCCGAATTTGGTCGCTGAGATTGCATTAACCGCGCGATCAGCAAGCAGGACGTTTTGAAAGAGTCATCTTCCATGATTGCTGCCTGGCTATCTAAGAATACTGGTTGCTTTTAAAATTCATAACCAGGGATACATATACGGCAGCGCATGCGCAGACGGTCAGACCTCACGGGAACGTTCAAATTTTTTGCTTTGCTAAATATGACGTTTCGCAACAGAAAGCGTAAGCCCTTTCCTCTGCTGACGCTAGTACATTTCACAAAATGATGTAATAAGAATATCTCTGCATGCAAACGATTAATCAGAATACAATGACTGATGGCATGTCGCTTCTTGTTTCTTATTACTCAGAAGACGGACAGGAAATCACTTGACCGCTACGGAAAGAAAGCGCTCCTTAATTAAAACCGTGCTATGTCATTGAATGTTGGATTTCTCACGGGTTTCAGTTTCATATTGTGAGAAAACGGCAGAATACCTGTTCGTCAATGCTTTACTTCAAATAGCGTAACTTTCGGGACCTCTCTTGGTCCCGTCTTCAGCGCAAATTTTCAAACGCAACCTATCGTGCGAGTATCACAGTCAGTTGACTGTGATACTCGCACGATAGGTTGCGTTAATAACTAAGTTTGAAAACGTGAATTAATCTTGTAGAACTGACAATGAATTAAAACTGCGGAATGGAGCGCAAGCAGTAATAATTTCTCTTAAACATGCACGCCAGAGCTGAAGAAAAATCTAGAATTTGATGCAGCTAGGTTAATTGGGACCATTCAATAATCCTTCATGAAAAACAACGTGAAATAGTCTCTAATTTGCATATTTCATTAACCAACCACTGATCATCCACAGCCCAACAACAGGCATAGACATCTATGCAGCCAAGTAGACATTGGCGATACTACTGACGCGCTTTCGCGGTTACAACGCTTTCTCAATGCGATGGATATACCA
The DNA here is from genome assembly GCA_000612645.2 of Trichuris muris. Lineage (NCBI taxonomy): Eukaryota > Metazoa > Nematoda > Enoplea > Trichinellida > Trichuridae > Trichuris > Trichuris muris. Next base: position 11,963,482 of record CBXJ02000086.1, read on the forward strand.
GACGAGCACCACATCAGCGCAGTTGAATTCTGCAAGATGTTGTGGCCGCCTGCTAACATTGCTGCATTCAAAATGAAAGTGTACGTTAAAGATAATCAGGATGAATAAGCGAATGAGCAAGTCGTCCAGCAAACTGCGCTGGTGCCACCGCCGTAACGCCCGACCCCGCTGGCCGTATCAGCTTGCAAAATAGTCGACCGAGAAATCAAGGATTCACGTAGGGGATATACTGAAACATTTAGCAATGACATCTCTGCATTCGCGAACGGTGGAAAGCAACGTAATGCCATGATGATCGATAGTAAACGCGTTTAGGCAACAAAGCGTCACCCTGGTGGCAAACTTTTCTGCTCGATTTTAATATGTCTAATTGCCTCAAGAACCAACCCAACCGGATGGCAAAAGCCATCATCCTGTTATCGCATTGTTAGGCGACATGCCTGGCAATCTACTCGTTATTCTGATTGAAAACCCCTTTTCAAACGCAGGAGCATATTGCTGCTGCGGTTCTTGCGAATTTCCGAGAGGCACTATTTTGCTTCACGAATTTGCCTATTTGTGGTCCCGCCGTTTCTAGCACAGAGATACGGTGGAATTACTTACCCACACAGTGCTAACGGCCACTAAGCACACCTACTTAGCAGAAATGGAAATGCTATTTCACACGGATAGCGTCGTTAGGCGGATTGCAATATTGCATTAAAACGGCGAGTTAACGAGAACAGCTAGCTATTCGAGGGAAATAAACTTTCTCAATAAATTTCCATTATTTGGCAACAACCGCTTTCCGTGGAAGTTGCTTTGCGCGTGCTAATATGTAGGAATGAGCACAAATGAATCGAACATAACGCGGCAAACCAAAATGGGGAACCCAAAGAGAACAGAACGGTAAAGAGTAGATTTACCTTCTGTCGAATGCGAATACGAGAATTAAGAAGCGCTTCTCGAGGAAGCATAAAGTGATCGTCAAAACTCTGGCCAATACTTCGGGATAGCCCAATTGACGTCGGAAATTCGATAGAGATAGGGATAGCGATTTGGCAACGGAACGCCGCAACTGTTCCTCCGTTGCGGAGGCGATAGGAGCAGCCTTCTTAAAGCGAGTCGTCCTAATCGCATGCCGAAGACGGTTCGGAACAAATGAGTGTCGCTCACGCTTATCGCTATCAAAAGTGCGAAAGCACTAAGGCCTGATTTTACTTCAGCCAATGCGTGGCAAACCTGTGGTCAAGTACAGTAAGACATCGACTAACGTAAGAAAATGATTTGCCCGCGGGTACTTTCGCTCAAGTGCGTCCAGCGACATTTCAAACGATCAACAGCTTATAATTGAATTAACCTTAACGGTCTGCGCTGAGAAGCCTTCAAAACGTAGTGGCGAGTTAGACCAATCCATACGCGCGATCAGTAAACGTAACGAACTTATTCCGCCGAGCCCGCACTTCATCAAGTCGATTACTGCCGAGCTCTATTTGGTGGCAACGCAGCCGAGCTAAATTCAATGCGAATAGCATCTGCACCATGCATACCAGAGCAGAGAGTCAGATGGCTATTTGGCCGTATCTCTTTAGTCTGACTTAAGCATTCCACTGTGGACGCTTGCTCGTTTATAAAAACGAAACGGAGGTACATTGTTAGCCGAAGAATAAACTTTCTATGGTTCGTTAGAAATACGAAACCACTGCCCGCATACTCTACCTCGGGGTCGCCAGTTGTGCTGCCCGAAAGTCAACAAGAGCGGAGACCAACGTATTGGCAAAATGTGAAGCATTCGCCCTCACAATGAAGTACAATGATGGCAACAGCACTCCTTTGCGAGTGCCCAATTGCCGCCAAAATTTACCCAACGAACTATCGCCATCTACAAAGCGGCGTAAAATTCAAAATTGCTGACGAATTCACAAGCCAAATGCGAAGGGCATGTACAACGGTTTTATGGAAGGGGAGTTGGGCGCATCCTACGGGTCAGCCGCTGGCGTCGAAGCGAATGGAGCTCGCCAACGCCTTCCATTGGGAGCAGCCGCCTGGATAGCAACTTGACATTATTGTTTCCATTAATAATAATAAACTTTGCGTGACATTTTTTCCGCGCGACCGCAACGAAACAACTTGGAACTCGTCAACGACGTCCGTCTGACTGCAACGGCACCCCGAATCAACATTCCTCATTGCTCGGCGGTGGGTGCAAAGGCCGGCGCAAAAGGGTCCTCGCCATGAACACGGGATGTTCGCATTTCTTGGTCGCCTCTGCAGCAACAAGCAAAGCTAAATATTTGGACGACCTCCTTCGAAACGAGGCTTCGTCAATACGTCGAGGAGCGAAGATTTATTTGCGCAACGGCTGTCCGTCTACTGTTGCCGGTACAAATCAACACGCCACCGTTCGGTCGAAAGCCGGAGGCTCCAACGTTGTCACGCGGTGAATTGAAATTTCCGTACAACCGACAAAGGCCGCAAAAATATTGGACAGCGGAAAATGGGCGAACTGAGAAGGGACAACTGCGGTGCGCTCCGAGCTCCTTTGTGGAACAGTTCAGTTGAATTTAAAAAGAGCACCTTTGCAAAACGATCGCCCTCCGGAATAAGCAACACTACTACACTGCTTGCAGGGGTCAAACGATGGTCCACCTCGTTGGGAGTCATTTCAACTCTTCCTGAACAACGCTGGTGACACCAGCTTCTCCGGATCGGCATTCCAGCTTCATGCAAACGAATTTGTCGCCCCACTGGGCGTGCAAATCGGTTGGATCGTAGAATTTGCACTGCAGGCTGTGAGTCAGCTCGCCAAAGGTTCCCTGAAAGTCTCCACGTAGGTGTGACGTGTCACTAGGTGGTCATTCGTGCACACCTACTCGAAATGTCAAACGAACGGCGTTTCGCTTGCGGCTCTTCGTCTTGCCAAAGCCCGACGTGGACCAGCGAGCCAGAAGCGATCCATCCAAGTTCGGTTCGCACAGCAGAGTTTCCCCGTTTACTTCGACGTCCCTGGAGCAAAGCGAAACGATCGCGTTGGCCAATCGTGCGCCTCGGGTCAGCTGGCGCGAACACGCAAGCCAACGTACCCGATGTGGCGCTTCCCCTTTTAACGGCCTCACCGCAAGGCTGACAGGTTTCATTTACTTCATATTACGCATATCAATTTCTCGACCGACCCACGAAACCAAATAGCAGGCCCATTAGCAGGCATGCTCGCAAACGGCAGTAGCCGAACGTTTACCGATACGACAAGCGCAAGCATATTGTGCTCGAACAATGGCACTTATTACACATTGCTCTGCTTGTGCAAACGAGGCGTCGTCACCGCCATGCGCATCGAAACTACGAAAGCACCGATGCAAAGGGGTAAGCAAAAATAAGGAAACATGTTGGACGACACCGCTTAAGCAGTCTCGACAGGCTAAGGGATAATGGAACGAGCAAAGGGATCACTTACTCCAAATGACAGTCAGCCGTCGAACTGATGCATAGGTCGTAGCAGGTATCCCGGTAAAGTTTTATCGTCCGACTGGACGTGGGGAAACGGCCGCCGTCCACTTTAAATGTGACAGCGTCAATGGGAGGCTTCAGACAACGAAAGCGTATGGCAATTTCAAAGTTAACAGGCGACTGCGCTGGAATCATGCCTGCGTACATGTATGCAGGTTAGCGCGGGCAACAACAAAGCCGGGATATTCTTTCAATCGCAGTATACTAACTCGCTGGGAGGTAAACGGAAGTTCCCCGGAGGTGATTGCTCACCGGATGATCGCGGATCAATAGCCTTTTAAAAATCCGCAACCGTTGTCACGATACATCGGTGGGCACAAAAGCGACTTCCGTCACACCAAGCCATTGCAACTAAACTGCCGGGAAGCGTTGTTAATGAACGAATTCGCCGCATGCCAGTCATCCCATTGGTCGTAGGTGGTCAAATTCCAATTACGCCCATTGGACGCGCCGGATGGGCGACTGGCGGTTGCGCACTAGTTGGTTATACGGCGCGAACTGTTTTTTGCCGCCAAGCTTAAACGGCGCCGCTCGTTCCAATTGGGTAGGTGCTTGAAAAAAGGGGAGCCCGGCTGATCGTGCATTGCCCATATCCAACTGTGGAGCAATTCAACGAATAGCCCAATTTTGTCGAAGCAATTTACATTCACGGCTGAACGACGTCACGCCATTGCAAGGACTTGCCGGCGCATCGATCAACGAAGCCACGCCCGACGGAGCCGCGTTTATTAAACACTTTCTTGAAGTCAATAGCCGCCGTGGTCATTAAGGGGACGCCGGCCATTTTCTACGGGCGAAACCCATAGCGGAGATCGAGCACCCACATAAGAAAAATTGTTCTTTACTCTGCGCTGCGTCCGTACTTGGCGCGAAACTTTTGGTAGGACTCGGACAAGACTTTTAAAAAAGAGTGCACGTCCTCCAGCTTCATGCCAATTGCGGCGGCCACCACCAAGTAACTGCAATTTTTGGATGAGATGTGGCTACCCCAGCACTGAAAATTAAGCCCGTCGATAGTCGCTTTTGCCTCCCTTGGAACAACCCTGCAAGTACGGATGAATGCAGACAACGGAACGGCAGAGAAAAGTCAACCTGGCGCCGGATATATTCCTTGAGAAAAGCATTGAGCCAAGGGCGCACACGTTGGACGGCCGGTCCGGGCACAGAGCGTCCAAGTTGCGCAGGCTGACAGCTGAAAAGCGTTCGGCGTAAACGGGTGTCCAACAATGCTAACGCCAATCCACCTATGGAGATGGGATTTAGCAAACCGGACAAAACGGTCTCTCCCACTTGGGCGGCCCATTCGGCAATGCCATCCCTGAGGGCCGGATAGCACTTAGTCGTTCGTTCATTGATCAGAGACAGATAGCCCGACTTGCCCATGGACAGTAGCGTAATGAGCAGGTCAATCGACGGATCAGCTGAGGCTCGACCTAAATTCAGTTGGACCTCCCAAATCTACCAAACAATATTGTTTGCGGAGAAATTACCGGGATAAATTGTCGATATGCCATCGATGAGGTCCGAAGAAAATGCGCCGACGATCGCGCCCCCTACGGGTACCATGAAGTTCTTGTCGCATGATTGAACGAACAGGTCCACTCGCCCTCGACGCGAAGCCTACGTAAGGAGAACCACCAATTAGCCAGTAAACATTGAGAGAAGACGCATATTTCATTTATTCCCACCAAACGATGGATTGCGCATCCCGTGGTGGCAAAACGAGAATTGGTGTTTTTAATATTCCAAGAACAAAGCTACAAGGAGAAAAGCGATAATTCAACCACGAAAAAAGTCTACAAGGAAAGAGGTAATCGAAATGGATAATTCATTTTTGACTACTGCGCCATATTCAAGGTGCAGGAAACACAAAAGCTCTAAGAGAAAAATGCAATGTGACAGCGAAAACGTGATGCAGTCTAACTTTAGCCTGCGAGATTCAAAAGCGAAGTTTTGAAATCTGAACGACAGATAAACCTTCGCTTAACAACCATATTCAACTGAAAAGCATACTCCAAAGCTGTTTTCTTGAAACGACCTGTCCTGCAAAAGGAAGCAGAGTGATCTTTTACTAAAATGTTCGCTCGTGTCTTTATTGAAGAACACGGCAAACCAACCCGTGGCTGAATAAACATGTATGAACTAACGGGGTTTTCGAAAACGTCTCTTATTTTCGTCATCAGCGTACCCACAATGATTTCTTGTGGCTGTGACAAGAAATCATTGTGGGTACGCTAAAGACGAAAACAAGAGACGTTTTCGAAAGCTCCGTTGCTCCATAAATGTTCATTCAGCCACGGGTTGGTTTGCCGTGTTCTTCAATAAAGACAAGAGATCTTACCCCGTGTTCAGAAACCCTTTGTTTAATAAAATGCTTGCTCTACGAAACTCGGATATCAAAAACTTCAAATGCCGACTTGTTACGCCAACCTGCACGAATGATCAGATATTTGCAAACTCTCGAAAAAAATCCAAAATTATCTTTCGATACGACTTTCCTGGTATCCCTCTCACCGTCCATTGGAAGTTCGCAGGCGAAGCGGTTCTTACGAGACCGCGTTGGATCCGATCACCGAATTCGCAGCCCATAGCGCTTATTGTGCAATCGGACGACGCTAAGTCGTACAACCAAGTGTTACGCTTCGCCATTCCAAAGAGCTCTAAACAGCGCGCCCGGAAGGCTGCTTTAGTTAATGCACGCAATGCAGACGCTGTTTAGCACGGCAAAAGTCGAACACCGGCATTCCGCTTTCTTAAGCTTTTCTCAGATTTTCCAGAAACGTTGATTTTCATTTAAACATATCGTCATAAAGCGCGACTTCCGGCCGCACCATACCTCATCTTGGAAGAAGTAAATAGAACTGAAACTGTCGGAACAAAAATCAATGGGTATAGGTTCCATCACATCGGCCGGAACGTCTGTTCGACTTTTTCTACTGCAGGTGCTTTTGCTTACTGCGAGTCATCGTTTTTTGTTGACGTTCAGGTAAAACACTGTGGTGAAGCCGTCAGATTTGTCACAATGAGTCACCCTTGCGCTTTTTGACGGTCGAACTGAAGACCGAAAATCTGACCCATTTTACTGCGCAATTTTTGCGCAGGTCACACAGCTATGGAAACTGACAGCAACAAGAATACAGAACTTGGCGAGGGCAAAACTGTCGGGAGTGTAGCTCAAGACGACTACTGAGAGTTTCGTGATGGAGATGAAGGAGCCTTCGTGGGAATAATGACCACTGTTTGGGGGTCGTTGTTGAAACAGAGCTAGCAAAAACTTCGCGAGAGATCCCCAAAGGAACTTAAAGTTAACTGTTCAACTGCAATTTAGCACCCGCGTCAAGTTGAAACGTCAATAAAGCTTGACGAATGGGTGCCACTCTATTGACCGCAAACCGCAGGAATCTACCGTTACTTGGACTGCTCTGAGCTCTTTTCTTGCTAATAAAAACAAACTATTTCATGCCTGCATTGAGACGCGTGATGAAGAATGGATTATTTAAGGAATTTCACAGCGTTTTGCGAAACTGAGGTCAGTCTCTAAAACGGCTCCCCAAATCGATGGTGGACGAGAAAGCTTACAGTAACTGTCCGGTAATCAGCAAAGGGGATCATCCCTGAAAGTACGCAAAATTTGGCGAAGCTATCATCGCAGAGAAGTATTGCCAACAGTGAACGAAATGTACAAACAACTGTAGCCCACATATCCAAGACTGGTCAACAGAAAGCGACCAATGCTTCTCCATTACAACGCAAGCCTCAGATATGACTCTGCGGCAACTGAATAAACTGCATTACAAAGTTCTGTCTTACCGAGCACGCAAAATCAGTCAGCTCCCAAACAAACAGCCACTTTTTTAGATATCTGCTTCATTTTCTTAGACGGCAGCTATTAGACAAAAAAGGAGAGGCAAAATGGCCACTGAAGTACTGGTGGCTTCTGGTAGTCTAAATTTTACGTTGACGACGTCAATAGACCTGCGTGTCATTGCCAGAAATGCATAGTTTCAAATGGTTCTTGTTTCGGCGATTAAGCTTTACTACATGCTGGTGTGCGGCGCTGCAAAGTTGAGACTTAAAAACCGAACCAACTTTCCGACTACCCGATGACAGCCAACCCAGGTTTGGGTTGGCTCTGTGACAATCAGGTTTGGGTTCGATCTGTGACACTAAATAATATTTACGCTACCGAAGGTCAAACCAGATTAATACGAGTAGCACCGTTTATTAACACAACTGAATATCGGAGCTTTCGGGGTTGCTCACCTGGTGAGCAACTACTTTACCTCACCTGGTGAGCAACCCGAGGTAAAGTGGAGATATCTATCCGAGTGTGTTGGTTTTCTGTAAACCTTCGTGCTGAGCGTTCCCCCTTCCCTTTGTACCAACATGTCTAAGAAGGGGAGTCTGTTGTTTTCTTCTTTCTCCATCGTCATCTTTATCTTCTCAGGGAAGATGGAGTTGAGATATTCAAGTAGCGAATCGATACTTGAATATCTCAACTCCATCTTCCCTGAGAAGATAAAGATGACGATGGAGAAAGAAGAGAACAACAGACTCCCCTTCTTAGACATGTTGGTACAAAGGGAAGGGGGAACGCTCAGCACGAAGGTTTACAGAAAACCAACACACTCGGATAGATATCTCCACTTTACCTCTGATCACCCGGTGTCAGTGAAGAGAGGTATTGCCACTGGAATGGTAGACCGCGCTATCACGATCTGTGACACTAAATATTTACGCTCTGAGCTGAACCATATCGTGAAAGCGCTCCAACAAAATGGTTATCCAACTTCGTTGGTTAGGTGTATCATTCGACGGAGGTTTCAGCTACTGAGGACGATACAGAGGAATTCTGACACGGAAGGCCCAATAATCGCTTTACCATACTTAGGTGGCGTAGGAGAAGAGATAAAGAGACTGGGTCTCTCCCACAAATTCCGTGTCTATTTCAAATCCCCTCCAAACCATCGCGCACTTATCAGGAACGATAAGATCAAAGTTCCTATTGACCAAACCCCTGGGGTCGTATACGAGATACGTTGTGACTGCCACGCCTCCTATACAGGAGAAACGGGCAACACTGTTTCAGATGTTCCGAGAGCATATGGCAGCGGTGACACGCTACAAGAATGCGGAACAACGACTCAATGGGACTCAAACTCGACGCCGCGGACGACCACCAAAGCTAAGTCCGAAGAAAACAATGGACGAAGCCAAGAAAGCATCGGCGGTTGTCGAGCACACCTCTCAGTGTCCGCTCGACCTACATCCCAGAATTATTTGCCTTGAGAGCCTGTTCCACCTTATGCAAATGAAAGAGTCCCTCTTTGTACGGCACAACGCCACTATCAACCGTGACCAGGGGAGAGAGGTCAGCGGGGTATGGAATGCAATTATCAGTAAAAACAAATGTTGCACCATACCGCCTGGCCTACCGACCCAGCCTATAAATTCTGACTCAGACCGATTAAACCATCACAACCACACATCGCTGACGACGGAACCAGAACGTTCCGAAAGCTCTGAAGGTGTTAACATATTGTTCTGACCTTTTCCTAATAACTTTCCCATCCATCCGCTGGTAGGGAGTTGTTTTGGTTAATTTTCAGACATTACGGACAAACGGGTAAAAGCCGTGCTTGACGAAGATCCATCATGAAAACAACACCCGTTAAAAGGAACAGTGTTTAAAGACACAAATATGAAGTATATATTAATACATCGCAAAGGTCAAAAAAGCTATTTAGATCGAAACTAGTGAAAGGTTCGCACCGTAATATTATAACAAAATTTTTACATGATCTCATGCTCTCTCACTGTCTCAAAACAGCAGCTAATTGTACCAAGCAACAGTGCTATTCTACCAACGATGCACTACAAAGAAGAACTGCTGATCGTTTCATTAACAGCTATCCAACCGTCCACCGATTAACAAACAACATTTTTCGGACTCACTGACACTCATTACGAAAAACATACCAGAATTAATTTGTTTTCGTTACAGATAAGCCTGTTTTTTTAGAATTGTTTTATCGTTCACAGCATTTGGGACATCAGCGATAAACAACGACCGCACGGTCGAACAACTGTTGCATTTGATAAGGTGTGATCAGTCCAGAAAGCTCTGTGCAATAAATCAATTCGATAAGAAACAGCCTCATGTGTAGGGAAAAAATGAAAACTTAAGTGCCCGTTACGAATCTCTGCTTTTCGACCAAACCCGAACCGAAGCCCCCTTGTCAGCCAGGAGCACTGGATAAAGAATTCGGTTTTCACACAGGGAGCGGAATCACCTTTCTGTACTCGTTCGCTTCGTCTGCCTACCTGATCAATGTCATTGCAAATCTTCTCCGATTGCAAACCGTACGCATTGTTGACTAGATGGGGCACGTTGAACTCAGCGCAAAGATGCGCAATCTGTACGACCCTGCAAACTGAATATGTAGCCTGTTAATGCGTATGTACACCAGATTCATCTACGAGGCGCCACCTGTCCGGTGAACGAGGCGCAAAGCAGCTAGTAGTGCTTATCACGCAAAGCACCTCTCCAGGAGACTTCGAGATTGCTTCGCGTAGGCCAGCCACATCGCTTTCCAAGTACTGATTGCCGTTCGCGGTTGGCCTCTGTTCAACAACGACCACTTCCATGCCTGAACGGAAAACCAACGTGAAACGTCGGTTAACTTATGTACGCAAACTTTACCCGTAAAAGTCATGCACTTAACGCAAGTCCGCTGATCGATTCTGGACCACACAATGCGAGTTGCAAACGGCCGCAGCTTACGCAAAAAACTTAGGCACAACGTTAAAGTCATACCAGTGGCGACTGGAAAAATGCGACAAGCAACGCACGACCTAATGCCTGCAACAGGGGCAAATCGTGAGATAAAACTTCACACAACAATTCTACAGATACCGGAGAGCTGAATGGCATGGAGAGCCAAGCTGTTGCTAAGCTTGTTTATTAACGACGAGCCTAATGCCTTTGGTTGCATCTCACCGATGTCGCCCGACCTGCCGATACCGTGCATAAGGCTGCAAAGAATATAATGAATAATCACAATCACGCATACTATAATACGTACAATTGAGCAAGCTCTAGCAAACGTCGATGCATTTATCCATTATCAATAGCCAACCTGTACAATTAGACATGCCAGGATGGCATACAAAAAACACATGCGCTCAAAATCAAAGACAGGAAAATAATAGCACAACACGTAAAGTCATCTCCCGCTTAGTACTTAATTTTTTCTTCAGAAAACCTTGCGTTAAAAGAAATCCCATTATGCGAGAACGCCTACATCGACGTGACGTCTGATCATCCAAAAGAGGGGACATAAAAATGAGTGACACCACAAAGAAACTTCGGTATTTACAACGCGAAGAAGATTTCGACGTGCCTTTAATTGTTACAGCTGTTGTTCATTTTGTGCCGTGTCGCTGCCTTGGTCGGTCGGTTGGGACGCTCGCTCTTCTGCATGACTGACTGGGCGGGCAACAAATCGCTTGACGGGTCAGGATCGACCTGATAGTTGATGTCGCCTACCCGGTTGATCGAGCGAAGGAGCTTGCAATACCATCGACCGTACTGGGCAGTTGACATTACCGTTAGCTCTGATGATGAACGAAGTTACGTCCGAAAGCTCTGCTAATAATAAAAAATATTCTTACAAAGAAACGGGACTTAACCGTGTTATGCAAAATGGCTTGTTCCACGTAATTACTAATCAAAATTTTCCATTCTATAACATTCTGCGCCAATTGGTTACTCGTTTTGTTCATCGCAGGGAATGGACTCACGTTACAACAAGAGAGGGCTCGAATAGCCTCTCCCGTTATACCGCGAGCTATTAGGCTTTTCGGTTTCAAATCTCCTTTCTACCTTGTTCCACATTTCCCACATAACGCGATTTCATTTAACGCGTGATTTTCCTAAGACAAAGCGTTCGTGTTAAACGGAGGATGACTACGCACATAGGCGCACCACCTCTAAATCATGTGGTGCAATGAAATGTCGAAACAAAATAGACAAGTTAACAAGTGGACGAAATCTCCTTTGAACTGTCCGCTCCCTACATATAATGACCAAAGAAAAATCACAAAGAAAAAGAAATCTGCGCTAACTTTAAGTTACGCTATCGGCATAAATGACCAATTGCTTTTCAACCCTATGGGGCTGTAGAATGGTTAAATGGATTTCTCTGACACGCCAAACTTGGTACAAAAGAGACAGAATCGATACTCCCATGGATAACTACATCATATCGCGGTCACAGAAGTGAACTTCATCCATCGCGGCGTCACGTGTAGCTGTGACTATACAACCAACGGCACTGATTGCGACGACTGAATGCGCGAATTAGACGGACCAGTAAATAATATTATGTAGGTAGTTACCAATCTCCCAACTTCGCAACGCCTGAAGGCTTTTAGATCTGGTACACCTGGAGGGAACAACAGTATTAATGCATACAACCCCTCAACAAACATGGACTGACAGCAGTTCCATGCGTCGTTACCGAATCACAGTTTTAAACACTGAAACGTTCTATCGCACGCTAAGGACGGGCGACCGTTCAAAACAGTAGATCACTGTGCACACAACCCTTTTTCTAATGCATCGCTACGAAAGAGCCGTCATTCAATGCTTAAAAAGGCGGAAAGTGAAAACTAGTTCCCAAATTAAGCTGAGACTGAACTATTTGAAAACGGAGCTTGGGCAAATCGATAGCTCTGCTAGCACCTTCATATGTCATATCACAGAGAACCAACTCTACTGCCAATGCTATAAAGGGAAGCACAATTAATGTGGGAATTGATTATCCTGAAAACATGTTCTTCGAAACGGTTGCAATGGGCTGGTGCAACGCAATGAGTCTGCAAGTATGTACTTTGAACGAAACCGTAACGAGTGCCTAGTTAGATACGCTTCTACTACTTCAAACGACAAAATCGACACTTGACCCTTATCCACGCTGACCGTTCCCTCCTACCAATACCCGCTTGTCCAAAACAGCCTGCCTTCGCCGATCGCGAACGATGGAACTACGCGATGTACCGAAAGCTCTGATTCGTACGTTCAATTGTGTCTGCTTAATCACTAATAAGACTTACCAAACCACTCACTGGCTAGAATTTTGTTTGAAGTACTTACAAACTTATTGTGCTGCATTAATGGGTTGCAATCGCTTTGTAGAACACAATGACCAAGGATACAATGGATACATGTCAGAACATGTTACAATAAGTACGATATTCAATCCTGAAAACATGATTTCGCAATGGCCATTTGAGTTTTCAAGATATAACCTTTACTTTATAATGGTTGTCGCACTTACGTTGGGACAAGGAAGTCCTGAAAGCATTCAACATAAAAGTAATCGATTAAATGGACTCATCAGTAAAAAATATAATAAAAAATGAAAATTAATTACTTCCGCCATTTCACATTTCCCCGACATTTTCTCCCTGTGAAATCCACAAATTACCTAACGGTCTTGTTCTTTCTTTTTCGCCATATAATAAATGCACAAGGAACATTTTACTAACATTTGACTATAAACTAACCAACATTCAAATGTCGGACAGGTTTAATGCGACCTTGACGACAGATATTCCTAATTTAGCCGAAGTAATGGCTGAATTGCAATAGCTGAAATCAAGCAGAAATGGTCAGCATGGATACATGTGTTAAACATGGTGGAAGACCAGCACACATTTCGAACTGACTACTCACACCTCACAGTTCCAACTCACTCCAGCTCACATCATGAACGCACACTCATTTGCTTAATAGAAGGGTGTCCAGGTGCCTTTGCATTTTGTCATAAAAAATCCTCAAAGGTAATTGTACGTTGGCTATCAGAATTTTGCAACACAATTGCAACTGCTACGCTCAAGCTGGAATTGCCACACAGTACGGCGCGATTCGTCGTTTTTGATCTTCAGGTTTAGGATTGAACTTAGTTGACAGTTTCTCAAATACGCTTTTGAATTACGTCTTGGACGGCTGGCCAACATTCTTAAGTCTGGATTGCAAAATCGTTTAAATTTATAAGGTATCACATGCACTGATTAAGTTACGAAAGTCCCCCAAGACTGCCACGTCTACGACGCCATTCTAATTTTATTGCACGAGGCGAAACCTCATTCTGCAAAAACAATAACATTTCATAGCCTTAACTTTGGTTTCGAAACGCTTTTAAGCAACCGAAGAAGCAAATACTCTTCCACTGGTACAAAGAAAAGACGGAAGGATCAACACAATCGTAACCTACAATTCGTGCACTTTACGAACAAAACATTTTCATACTTAAGATGCAATACGGCTTTAAATGCTAAAATGGTAACTAGAGAAATGTACAGGTAAGGACATACTGAGAAACTGGTAATTTGAATAAAAAATACTCAGTGATTCCTCGTGCTTTTTAGCCGCTAATCCTTTTTGAAAATACGACATACCTTTGAAGACTGGTTTCTTTGTAACGGGGCGGGCGACCCTATTCGAATGCTACGGTTGAAGCACCCGTTGAGACCTATTGACTGATACCTGTGAGAATACCAAAACAACTTAATCAGTGGCTGGTTGGTTAGTTATGTTAGTGAAATACAGGCTAACAGTGAACGTACGACTTATCGCTGACGACGGAATCAGACGATTCCAAAAGCTACGAAATACACAATCCTATGTTCACTGTTAGCCTGTTTTTCACTAACATAATTAACCAACCGGCCATTGGTTAGGTTGGTTTGGTGTTCTCACAGGCATCAGTGAATAGGACTCAACGGGTGCTTCAACCGTAACATTCAAATATATTATGGCATACCGACAAAAAGGGGTACAAAATGCACCAACCAAAGAGAAGCCTTCTGTCCTCAACGATCACGATAATCAAACACAGGAAACTCTATGATTTGGTAGGACGACTTATCACCGTTATTATTTTTCAATAACATCGCCAACTCTTAACATCATAACTTAGGTCGCTTAAGACAGAGCAGGCCGACTCCAAAAGCTACGATGACTCCCTCACGGTGAACGTAATATGTATATCGTTCTGTCTACGGCACTACACTTTCGAAAAATAATCAACAACAAGCAAACACTTCAAAACGGTTTAAAAAGTCGTGAAGAACTACCAACGGTCACGAAATATCCAGTCTTCGAGAACTACGCAAGAAAAAGACATCCGTTTTCAATAAACCATGACCACAACTTTATGTCAACTATTCCCTGTGTTCAAAGGAAAAGTGCTTAACCATTTACGGGTATTCTCAGCGAACTGTTCGAAACAGTAATATTAAGAGGCGTCTACTAAACTCAAGCCATCACCCACGAAGCCGATCCTCGAACATAAGCATATGACTAATATAAATTAAATGCTACGCATCGAGAACTTACCGATAATGTCTCTCAGCAACCAGCTTGGAGTAAACGCGTCCCTCTCGTTCACCAACCCCCATGTTACCAACAAAGTTGTTCGAATCCATTGCCGACAGTTTGCCCAGGAAATATTCTATGGTAAGATCGTCCCACGGTTCGTCCGGGATCTTCTTCTAAAAGAATGGAACTTGCGCAATCCCTTAATCGGTCTTAAGCATGCATCCTACATGGCGAAGCAGCTGTAGAACTCTCTTATCGCGGCACCGGCTTGAATCGAGCGCTCGGTCGCTGTAAGACTTGCCGAGCAGGCCGGCCATTTCGGTCCAAAACTCCGATTCCATCCGAAAAAAGCCGGTCCCGTCACTGCGATCCAGCGGCTCCAACGAAAGGACAACTGCAAACAAACTCGCCAAACCACCCTGACGTCAAGCCTCAAGCGACTTCCGGACCGAGCGCCTCCGTGAATACAGTAAGCCGGGAAGGAGCCTGACTTTCACGCAATTAATTTTTCGTACTGTGTTGTGAAGATCTGAGGCGTTGCCTGCCGGCCAGGCGCAGTTGTTTTTACGCTGCATCGAAGCTTCAAGCTTCACCGTTGACCAGGCACCATAGATCCCACGGCCATGGCCATAATGTCCAACGGTGCCGTCGTCGGCGACGGCACCTGGGTGTTGACCATCTACGTGAGCGATTTGAACATCACGCGCAAATTTCGGGTAAGAGGCGATATGCACATTGGAGGAGTGATGCTGCGTCTAGTGGAAGATCTCGGTAAGCCAGAAGTTTTTCCATCCCCGTGCTTCGTCTTGAAATCGTTTTGTTGGCAGTTTGCCAACGTGAACATGCGATTGTGCGTCTATATTTTTTAAACCGCTATAGTTGCATGAAGATGTTTTATTTGATTTGTTCGTTTGCATAACGGCACATTTTGAAAAAGGTTAGATTTGTGAGTTGTAGTAAGTGACCAGTTTGGCAGGAACCAGTCCGCATTCCATGCGTTCTCGCTGTTCGCTGACCGGAAGCTCTTCCAATATTGAACGTTTCAGATGCGTACTGCAATTCGTTGTGGAACTAGCGGAAAATCGCTTGTGCTAATAATTTGCTTGACACCTCGATTGAACGCCTTTACTGAATGTTATGCTGCATTCGTACTGGCTCGCGGTTCTTAATTATCGCTGAGCGAAGCGGGCGTTCTATGTGCATCATCTAACAATATTGTTGGCGTCCACACACACTACGTCAGCGCAGCGCGAACCCGCTCGCCGACTAATTTTAGCGTTTCAAAGGCTTGCATCCGTTCGCTTCTGCGCGGCGACGCGTCGGCCGCCACTTCAGCACAAACAGTTGGTGGCACTTGCGCTGCGCAGCTGCAGCCACGTCTGCAGCTTGTGCACGTGTGGCCGTTTTTCAAAATCAATGATATCTTCGCCATTCCACCGTTGTCAGCCATCTTAGTAACGCGAACAGCGTGCGTTCATCCGTCTCGCGTCGAAAGGGATGAAATTTGCCGTTTTCGAACCCGCGGCTACAGTATGCCATGTACGCAGGTTGTCTAATCAAGTGGATAGCTTGCCCAAGGCAGCGAATTGGGCGGCTAGAATTCATTTGTTCGTCTGTTTTACATTTACTTTCCGACTACCGCGAATCGCTTGCGCTAATTTCCGTTGCGCCGAAAGCGACAGCAAGTGCCACTTTCGAACCCGAGGCTACAGTATGTCTGGCATTCAGGTTGTTCCACCCATTTCAGCAGAAACGAATGAATTGAGCTGCCAGCATTTTTCATTTCACTGCTTATTTCCGCTCAGAGTTAGTTATTCAGTTGCAAATTTTGCCCCGTGAGCAATGGTTTCCTCACGAAAAGAAAAGTGCACGCGTGCTCGTTTTAAATTAGCCAGGTTTGTACGATGCGTAAACAAATGCGTTTCATTATTGCAGACATAACCCGCGATTGGTCTGATCACGCTCTGTGGTGGCCCAAGAAGTTTAGATGGTTGACGCACACACGATCCACTCTTGACCAGTACGTTGTAGTACGCTTGCACGATCCTTGAAAGTTGACCTGTTCAGATATGGTGTTGCTGCTGACTCTCTGCTCCATTTCACCCCCATGCACAAACTGGCACGCATACAGCTTCCCGATTTGCAGTGCGTAACACTGAGATTGGATTTCAGCGTTCCCGTCTTCAAGGCGGTGATACATCTCTGCAAGGAGCTTGGTAGTCATTGTTCTCAGGGGCAATTTAATTTTGACCGTTTTCCTGCCAAGGAATTCGCCACCCGGAGGAGCTGTCGCTAAAACGTTGCATAGAGCCGGAATTCTGGGGCAGAGGGAACGTTGTCGCGTCGGAAAAAATGGGCAGCTTGACAAATGTAAATCAAAACAAGGGAACGACCCATTCCCAGTCGGCTCATAACCTGTCAGCGTCCCATCAGGATGGCGAACCGAACTATTCCATCGAACGGCAATCATCCGCAACGATGAACTACTCCCTTCGGTCGGTCCATCAGGTGGCTTCGTCGCTACCGCCCACGCCTAAGCACATGTCCTCGGTATGCATTTGTCATACTGTTTCATAAATTTTCAGTTTATGAATTGCAAGTTTTTCCGCTCGCAGAATGGAACCAGCATATCTAGGCCGTACGTGCTAAGGGCGCCGTCGCCCAGCAGCCGGGAGTCACCGCAGTGGGAAGACGGCATCGGCGGCGCCCACGCGGTCCAAGGGAAGCCGTACGTTGCAAATGCCTTTGCTGAATCGGAAACGATAACCGAGAACTTCGACCAATCGCTGATCAACAGTCCTCCGGTGATGTCGCCGGACGTCCTGAATGGCCTTTTTCGACCGAAAACGTACGCACAAAAAGCGGCCATCAACCAAGGTTGGCTCGACTCGAGTCGTTCGCTGCTCGAGCAGGGCATCGTCGAGAATCAGCTGGTACTGCTGCGCTTCAAGTTCATGTGCTTTTTCGACCTAAACCTGAAGTACGATCCAGTAAGGATCAACCAAATCTACGAGCAGGCCAAGTGGGCAATCCTTCTCGAGGAAATTGACAGCACCGAAGAGGAGGCGTACATGTTTGCCGCCTTGCAACTGCAGGTTCAGCTGCGCTACGAGAACATGACCGAAGAGGTGGCCGACCATTCGGCCAACGACGTTGACCTGATGTTGAACGAGTTGGAGAATTCGCTGGAAATTTCCTCTTTCAATCATCACGGCCGCGATATAACGTCCGTGCCGGAATTGTCCGACTACTTGCGATTTTACAGGTACACTTCAAAGCGTCTCGCCACGCCAAGTTTCACCATGTACGTATATAGACCGAAAAAGATCAGCTTGAAAGGATGGCGACGTGCCTACTTCACCCTGCGCGACTTGTACATATCTTGGTATCCGTCGTCGTCGGCAAGCAGCGGCCAACCGATGGGCAGAATTTTCTTGAAAGGATGCGAAATAAGCCAAGAGGTCAATCTGCCCGAAAGCAAGTACTCATTGAAGCTACTGATTCCCTCGGCCGATGGCATGTCGGAATTTTGGATTCGTTGCGATACGGTACGAACGCGACTGGACTTTACCGTCGTCCAAGCTCCGTTGTGTTCCCGCTTTCAGGAGTACCAATACGCGAGATGGTTGGCCGCGTGCAAACTGGCGGCCAAAGGGAAGACCATGGCCGACTCTTCCTACGTGCCCGAGGTTGACTCGATAAGGCGCCTTTTGGACATGCAGCATCCGGCGCCCAGTCACCCGTCGCATGGCCATTCGGTCACCGTACCTCCAATAGACTTCACCCCCGAGGAGTACCTGCCGCTTAAGTACGCCAAGAAGATTCGGACAAGACAGTCGATCGTCCAGCGCGTACTGGAGGCCCACCAGAACGTCAACCATTTGTCAATGAATGACGCCAAGCTACAGTACATCCGCGCTTGGCAAGCGCTGCCCGAATATGGCATTCACTACTTTGTGGTTCGATTCAGCAATGCGCGCAAGCCGGTAAATAGAATTGCTGGCAAAGCCTAAAACTCGCTTACGGTGTTCCAATGCGTAGGAGCTGATCGCCATAGCGTACAATAGGATCATACGAATGAACTTGGAAACGGGCGACTCGCTGAAGACGTGGCGATTCTGCAGCATGAAGCGATGGCACGTCAACTGGGAAATTAAGCGCCTCTTCGTGAGTTACTGTCAATTTGACATTCCACTTTTCTCGCTCCATTGTTCCCTTCCTGTTGCGCACATTGTTCGTCCCATTCCAGATTCAATTCGAGGAGGAGGACGTGGAATTCAGCTGCCTGTCGGCCGACTGCAAGGTGCCGCACGAATTCATCGGCGGCTATATTTTCTGCTCGATGCGCTCGAAGGATCAAACGCAATGCTTGAATGAGGATTTGTTCCACAAGCTGACCGGCGGATGGATGTGACCTTCGGCGACTATACGGTGGCAACTTTGCCCCCTCCCCTACCATCGTAATTTGGCCACTGGCAATTTGGGTTAGAGGCGCGTATACCGTTTGTCTAGACCATTTTTAGTCGTCCAAAAGGGGAACTCGCGCAGGCCCGTCGTTTGGCTGCGTCGTTTCCGTAAATAGTGCATCGTCCATAAAAAAACACACGCTTTGCCGTTATTAAAAATGCGCTTTCGCTCCTATGATGGCAGCTATTCATTTAATGAAAGCTACGATGGTCACTGTACAGCGATTTCTAACTCGAACACGCTCGTTCAAGCGCCAACAGTCGAAGGTGGCCGACGCGGGATACATAGGCACTAAGAGGACAAAGGTGCTACACGAATGAGTCAGACGGCCCCGCTGGTGGTTTGGTAGTAATAACGGCTGGCATTGTCGCTGAGGCGCCAACTTCCGGCGCTGAGCTCGATCAAAAGTAAAATCATCTACGCATCGGAGAATGGATGCCAAAACTGGCCCTTACGATAGCTTATTATTATTACCTTGCGCACCCAGGGTTCCTTGGCTTGAATGAACGAATTGCGGAAGGTGTTTCTCAAGTCGGTAAGACGGTCCGGATATTGGCGCTCCAAGCTGTAGCCAACGTTAAGCAACGACGATATGACGCATTCGAGCTGGAAAAATTTGGCACTTCACTTCAACGGTCGACGCTGCACGTGCGGGCAATGGGTTCTTGCCTCCTCCATCTTGATGGTCTCGAGAACCGGCGCCGACAGTAAGTAATTGAATACGGCGAAGACGATACCCGCCAGCTGGTCTGCAAGAGAAGTCCATTCAAGGTAAAGGGGCGAAGTGACGCCGGGATGGGGGAAAACCCACCCTGCGAAGTGAACACGGCATCCGTGCATAGTTCCGATAAGAAGGACATGAATTCGAGCCAGTATCTTTTCGAAAAGAAACCGTAAGCCACAGTTGCACACGCGCAGCGATGGTCTTACGTGCAGTACTCCTGGCGCAGCTTCTCCCGGCGGTCGAAGTACTGATTGCAACCGGCCAGCAAACCGTTGTGGAATTCCTGATGGGAGGGACACTTGAAAGAGAAAAAAGAAATTGCGTTAACCAAGGCGAGTGCCCATAGCGTAAATATGCAAATGAATGTATCTACGTTGAGCAGTAGGTGGCAAAGTTTGGCAACGACAGACTTGGGCTTGCCGCCTTCGATTGCTAGCTGGACGAGCACTTGGGCTATCGATGCCGCCTGTTCGCTCGACGAGCATTTCGCTGCAAATTAGCATACATGCGTGTGTTTGTGTGTATGTCGCATCGTCGTTGGGCGCCTTACATGCCAGCCATGCGACAACGTTTTTGTCGTTCAGCATTTGCAATGAGGCGAACGTCTCCTCGGCTCGCTTGAACTCCGCCTCGGACAGCTCCTTCTTGCGGTTGGACTCCTTGGGCGCCATATCCGGCGTTCTTTTCAAGCCGGAGGGGGCCCTGGAAAGGCCCGAATGAAGGCGCGCTTCTGTGCCGCCGGCCGAGAACGCAAGTCCATGGAATGACGGTACGGATAAACGATTTTGTCGATTGACGGGCTTTGAACGACGAACAATGACCGCTGCGTACGGAGATACGATCAGCTCATTCATGCGGCGAGTCAATGGTCACTCACGCAGCGGGCGAGGTTCCTTGTCCCGTTCGCCGTTGTCGCCAGATGATGGTGGTAAATTGTCGACCGATTTGCCGCTAAGGTTTTCCAGCGACTTTGTCATTGCCTCCTTCTTGCGCAAGTCTGCGACGACGTATAGAACATTCAGCGGTATACTCAAACGATTGCACAACCGGTCGAGAGGCAAAGAGGAGAAGTTCGTAAGAAAAAGTCCCAAACATCCCGACCGCCCGGTTGCGTACATATTTTGCGCGCGTCAAACGGCTGGAAAACCGGTTTCCCCGTTGCGGCGCGTTAACTGCCAAAGGGGCACTTAACGGCCGCTTGTGACACCCATTTGATTAGAGGTAAACGCGACGACGGGACGAACGAAAAGTGAGCAACCAATCAGCCCATTATGGCCCTTTAGGAGGCCAACTAAGCCGGCCTGATCAAGGGCAAATAACAATGGAAAATTGAAACCAAACAATGGCGACTCGCTTACA
This sequence comes from Trichuris muris, assembly GCA_000612645.2. Lineage (NCBI taxonomy): Eukaryota > Metazoa > Nematoda > Enoplea > Trichinellida > Trichuridae > Trichuris > Trichuris muris. The sequence goes on from CBXJ02000086.1 coordinate 11,984,904, forward strand.
AGGAGGCCGATAGAGCTGAAGCGGCGGACGGGACGTCTTGGCGGCGCTTTTGCAAACGACTACCTGAAGCAAATTAACCGTACACACGAGGTCGGCTGCGAACATGCGCGGCCAGTAACCTCCGACTCTTCGGACGGCAGCATGCCAACTTGTGACCGGTTAAGGTGTAGCACCCAGTTGAGGCGACGGTTCGCCGACCCGCAAATTATCGAAATCTGCAAAGCACAGTACGCCAGGAAAGCACATTCAGGAGGGGACGAAAAGCGTGCGTCTCGGCAACAATCTACGGGATATTAATGCCAGCGGTCCGCCGAGCGGCGGCGAATTTTTGCCCCGGCAATTAGGTGGATATTAAGGCGTGGACAACATTTACTGTCGGAGAATCTATCCGACGGCGTTTGCCCTTTGCGAAGGGAGAAAAAGCGTCCGCTTCGTCAGCTCCCGAGAACTGCATTCTTATGGCGCAAATTACTAGTCGACGGCGATATGTCCAGCCGAAGTTTTCGGCCGATTCAATTAAGTTTAACGCCGTAATACAGTAATCTGATCCGCGAGAACAGAGTCGGCGCATCCCATGGATGGAAGCGAAACGAGCCGGTCCCGCTGCAGTATGGCGTTTCTTTGACAATTTACGTCACTTTAAATCGCCATTATAGCCTTTTGAACTTCGTTAAAGAAATCTTTTCAATGGATTGATCAGAGTGTGCGGAAGCGCTTCTTCCCTTTGTGCTGCCGTGGAGCTGTCAACGTGGAACTTGAACGCTCTTTTTAAAAACATTCCTTTCAGTCGTTCCCGCACAAGCTCTCCGTGACTCGCGGACATGTGAAGCGCCAATGCGTAAACTTTTCGGAATCTACTTTGTCAATTGAGATGAGCGACAAATGGTTGGCAACGAAGTACTGATGCATGAAGCGTCGTGGGTGCGTTGGCTGCTTCTCGGAACTAAACTTTGCCAAAGTAAAAAAAACGGAATATTACCTCGCCCCGAAGTGCTAGCAGGCCGAATTGCAATTCAAAACTGCCCTTCCTGCATTAATCAAACGGCAAAACGACGGCATCAAGGTTGTAGCTTGTACGCCCATTCGTTCGCTTCGACAACAGTTCGTTACGTCAGGCAAGCGGAATGCCAATGCGCGCCATTTGATACTGCCACTTGCACAGAGTTTGACATTGCGCGTCTCAAACTAAGCGCCCTTCGTAATTCATTTCTCGCTGTCCTAATTTGCCACGTGAAACCGTGAATAGAGTTGACAAATTTACGACTTAGAAAAAAGTTACACAACAATGCGACTGCACAACTTTGTCGCTGCACGTTTGGGACGTTGAAATTCTACTCGCTTCATTTGAATAATAGTGTTGCCTTCCTAAGAGGCGCTTGGGGATGGCCAACCAAGGGATAACATTAAGTTGCATTCGACTTTCAGTAAATTATTCCTTAGGACGGCAGACGACAGCTTGGGTAGCGTGAATAGCATAGAACGGCTTGAGGAAAAACAAGATCGGCAGAACAGCGGTTGTGCTTGCTTTTTCTGAAACGACTGCTTAGCGCGCTAGCGCAAAATTAGCACAACAGGTTGAGAACATTCCTCTGCTGTTTGATGCTCCAAGTAGAGCGCCCCAAAGCGATTTGCTGCTTTCTCATTTCTTCGGAAGCCGTCAGGCGCACGGCGAGCAAGTCAAAACATGTACCATGCCTAAACGTACGTTTTCTCGCTTCCGCCGTAGTCGCCGCATTTCCAGCCAATTCTTACTTGCAGCTTTGCCAACTGGGTATTCATTCACCAGCGGGACAATGTTTGTCGAGTGGATGGAGAACTCGTGGGCGCTCAAACGGAGGCAAAAGCACACTTGTCAACGAATGTTGTTGGATGAGAGGACAATAAAGTAACGCTGAGCGGAAAGGGCCATCACCTAAGTCGTACGTCCATCATGCAATTGTTCGTGACTACGCATTAGTCCATAACAACATTGAGTGGGAACAACCGTCAATGAAAAATGTGTTTCTTTAGTAACGGGGTAAAATGCATTTCTGCGAAACAATTATTCACACGGTATACCCCCGTTCCAGAAAACCTTTTATTTCCCAATAAAGGCAAGCTTTCGGGTACTCCTCATGTACCCGTCATCAGGCCATAAAAGCAAAGGGTCTACTGCCCAGTCAGCCAGCGGTTCAGCAAACTCATCCGCTAGACCGTCCGGGCTGGCGACATCAGCTATCAGGTACTACTCTTGTACCCGTCAAGCGTCTGTCGCCTGCCCAGTCAGTCCTGCAGAGAGCGAGCATCCCCACCGACCGACCGGGACAGTGACACAACAACAAAATCTCGCTGGACTGACTGGGCGGGCGACGGACGCTTGACTGGTACAGGAGTAGTACCTGATAGCTGATGTCACCAGCCCGGACGGTCTAGCGGATGAGTTTGCTGAACCGCTGGCTGACTGGGCAGTAGACCCTTTGCTTTTATGGCCTGATGACGGGTACATGAGGAGTACCCGAAAGCTTGCCTTTATTGGGAAATAAAAGGTTTTCTGGAAGGGGGTATACCGTGTGAATAATTGTTTCGCAGAACCGCCAATGAAACAGTAATTCTGCTCAGGTTTGGTTTCCGAGAGAAACGGGTGCTTCTCCACAGGCTGGCAAATCAAAGCTTGGGAACTTTCCTTCCACATGGAGCGCCAACGACCGTGAAATCTTTATCAATGCATTAGCGTGACAGCGGCCTTGAATTAAGACGAATAATCGGTCAGCGATTCAACTGCTTGCAAAGAAAGTAGTTCAAGAAGTCAGACGATGTCTACAAGGCTCAATCTACCCTCAGCTGCCACCCCAGGCTGACACTAAAAATTAATTGCCGGATGTGCGACCAACTGCCAAAATTCCCACGCAGCGTGAAAATTTAGCCGATGAAAGAAAGAACAAAGTTGTACGGCAGCACGGTTGTCTGATGTACCGCATAACGAAAAAATTATCATTCGTAAACCAACACGCAAAAATGGTTGTTTTGCCTCGTTCCAAATTCCTACTCCCTTCCGGAGTCTTTGAAAAGTACGCCCACGCCAACAATATTCACACAGATTGGAATTACTGTATACCATTCGCATGTTCATTCGTACGTGATCATCATTGACGTGCCATTAAATATTGATAATTGCTGTCTGACCAATACGAGGGCGAAGACAGATAAAAGGAATACTGAAGATAAAGTGAAAAGATCTGACAGTCGGTTGCGCTGAAATAACGTATTGGAATGGAACTTGTTTTCGTCGTTTATTCAAGCTAATTCGCAATTCATGCCCCCAAATGCCCAGGACCGAGCTTCTCTTCTGGAAATCTGCGAACACCATTCCATTCACTGCAAATAACGAAACGTAAATCGTAATAACATCAAATGCTCTTCCAACAGCATGGAGCGTATGAAATGAAACGCACGTATAATGCAACGGAGCGTAGCTAATGAACGCAGGGATCAAACTGGACGAAAAATTGTAGCTATACCGACCAGGACTAAGCAACTCTCTACAAGAGGGTCCATGGTGCGTTTCATTCATTAACGAACACCTACTGATGAGTTTCCCGCACGGCTTGCGTCCGTTTGGAAGTCAAAACCCGTCTAACAATATATCGAAAACAACGCACTAGCGGCGAACGGATGCGGAATTATTAGGGAAAGTTTTCAGAACACGGTGAATCTTTGTAGCTTTCGTAACTACCTTGTTCCGTCTTCAGTGGATGATAATGTTCTGAAGGTTGAACATTACCAATGAACATTACCATCCGCTGAAGACGAAACCAGGTAGTTCCGAAAGCTACAAAGATTCGAAGTTTTCTGAAATTTTCCCTAATAATTCCGCATCCATTCGCTGGTAGACCGTTGTTCTCCACATATTTTCAGACACGTTTGACTTCCAAACGGGCACAAGTCGTACGTGAAACCCATCGTGCCTAACAGAAGACCCGTTAAAATGCATCCAATCTTCAACGAATACGTACCGTTAAAATTATTAGCCGCATGGGGCATAGCAATATTCATAAGATCGCAGTCATCCGGTACCCTTTTTTGATTGCGCCCGTTTGGTGCACCATTTAGAACTAATCAAACTCAGGATTGTTCCACTTTGCAATTTACTAACCTGCATTAGTAATACTAAAGAACAAAATGTGCATCATACCGAATATTCGCAGTGGGCAGCTAAGGAGCCGACACTAACATCGCCTCTCGCGCCTGGGCGACGCGTTTATCAGGGCCACGATTATCACTTGCGTAGCGCGGCAGAAGTCTGATACGCCAATCACGGAAGTCGTTTAGTCAGTCGCCACTTGTCAAACGGTAGTCACCAGGAATTAGTCATTCTCCACTTGGTAGTAACGGGCTAAAGCAACGTCAAGAAATGGAAGATGGAATCACAACTTCATGGCCAAGCTGGTCGGCAAGTTTAAGCCACAATTCATGGCCAATGGATGTGCTTCATTATAACGGTCATATCTTCTTGGGTAACGCAAGTGGTGTACGTAATGGCTTTCGAATTGAACTTTCACTGGAAACATTTCTTATGCAAGTGCAAGTGTTTTCCGAAGTCCGCAACTTCGGTGAACGACCGACTGAAAAAGACAATGCCCAATGACAATGCTACGACTAAAGGCACCGCACCTTAAGTAACATAAGCAAAGTGAGCTCAAGAACGAGTTACAGGAGAAGAATAATTAGATTGACACTTTTCTCGCCACCTAGCGAAGAATATGCCATCGCGCGAGAAATCATGGAAACTTCTTTAAGAAAACGTGTGGCCCTCAGAGAGGGACTTGCAGCTTAGCAGTCAAGCTTTAAGTAAAGCAATTTATTACACGGCGGTCATTCGCAGTAAAGGCACCCTAGTGAGCGTTACAGTGAAGTGAAAAATTGGAAGCTGCATTAAATACAGTTGTCAAAGAAATCTACTCGGCAGTAAGGATAATAAAGTCATTCCTCCTTGGTTACCCATTCAAATTCCTGTCCCCTAAAAAACAGAATATGGATTTGGCACGTTAAATACATTTACAGTCAAGCAGACGAAATTCCTCAAGTCCACATTGTTGGCATCTACAAAGTCGAAATCAGTTTTGCACGTGGCAAAATTCCTTTGCTGCCCGTCTTCTCAAATCCACTGGCCTAGCAATTCTGTGCTAGCGTGTCAACAAGGCTGGCGGAAAAATCTTACTGAATTCGGACTCTCAACCAATCCATCAAGTCCATTGGAGCTATCAAACGCCACTGACCCCTGCTAACTTGCAACATGTGCTTTGTTTGAGCAAATCCAAAAAACCAACACCGTCACAGCGAACTCTTGTCCGGCGCGGAGAAAAGTGACACTTGGCAGTCCAGGCGCCGACCGTGGCGCCGTGGCACCATAATCAGACCAAACAGAGCTACCATTTTGACTGCCTTCAAAGTACGCGACAGATTTGCCATTTGACTAACGATCTTGTCAACGACTCGTTGCCGAGCAGGGTATAAAATGGGCCCGCAACCGAAGGTGGGTCATACCAGCTCCGGCTTCAGGATGTCCCTCAAAGCGGTCATCCTGATTCTTCTTACGGTCGCCCAGTATGCCCCAGGTAGGTCTTCCTTCACAGTTTCAACCGGCAAAATCGCCAGTCCATTTTCGCTTTAGGTCGACATCAACAGCGATTAAAGTTGCTCAGGGATACGGTCAACTATCAGAATGTCCAGGAATCCTATTTCCGTGTCAATCAGAAATACAAATTCAAGTACGATGGCCAGGTGAACATCGGCGTACCGGACCACAGCACCCAGTACAGTTCGAGCCGCTTCAAAGCGGATGTCACCCTGGTCAAGCGGTCTGATGACCACTTCATCGTCCGCTTGAACAACATCCGCTTGGGCAAGCAGCTTGCCCAGTTGGAAGACCAGGACGAAATGTACTCGCTTGAACAGTTCGAACCGGTGGAGCTCAAACAGAGCGATCTAAAAACGCTCGAGCTGCCTGTCGAATTCACCTATGCCGAAGGCCAAGTCCAGGACTTGGTCTTCCAGCAGGATGACGAGGAGTGGTCGGAAAATTGGAAACGAGGCGTCATAAATCTATTCCAAATCAAGTTGCAACCCACCGATCGCACCAGCATGGAGGAGGAGCAAGCAGCCTTGAACCGAATCAACACTGAGTCGGAAACTGACGTTGGGACCGCCTACAGAACCACCGAGAAGACGGTGGAAGGAGAATGCGAGGCGTCGTACACCGTCAGTCCTTTGGACGACCGAAGGGAGCAGGAAGCCTCCAGGATGCTGGTCACAAAAGCTATTAATTTGAACAATTGTCGAAAGAGGCCTGAACCATGGGAAAACTTCCAATTCTTCAGCAGGTGCCCTCGCTGCGCCCAGCTACCCAGAAGCGCTGTAACACTTCATTCAACCACCTTTTGGCCATCCAAGAAGGTTCACTTCCTACTTTCTTTAGGAACGAACTGTCGACAGCAGCACTACAATACGCTATCAGATTCGCGGAAAGCGAGACAAGTTCTTGATCGAAAGAGCTGAGCTTTGCAACGACCACGTTGTCGCCCAACAAAACGCAGACGAGAGTACAGTAGTCGTGAAGATCCGGTATATCCCGTTCGGTCGGTTTCCTTTGTTCATACCGTCCTTGCAGCGCATCCTTGAAACTTGTATCGTCCGAAGAGTGGAGGGAGGACTCATCAGATATGTACAACTTCCCGACAACAGGTCAGCGAGTATCCGACCTGATATACAGCACCAGAAACGACGAGCACGTCGATCGCTTCCATAGCGAAGGAGATCAGCATTACCAGCAGCGATATTACTCCCAGCGGCAACATGGCCAAGACAAGTCGGCAATGCTGGCGGAACTGATAATGAAGATGCTGAGGCACATGAAAGATACGGCGGACGAAAAGGCAAATCGCTACTTCTACAAGGCGGTTTACCTAATGCGCCAGATGAGTGAATCGGAAATCAAGTCGGCCAGCGAAAACTACTTCGGCCGTCAACAACGCGGCCCGATGACGCCTGAGGAGCAGGAAAGGGCGCGCAACATGATGCCCAATCTCCTTGCCCAAGCCGGAACCCTGAGCTCGATTCGTCAGCTGATCGAAAAAATTTCCAACAGAGAAATGAGCCCCATCAAAGCGGCAGTTGTTATAACCACAATGATGCACACGCCGAGGGTCTCCAAGGAAATGATTACCGAAATGATGCGTTTTGAAAGATCGGAAATCGCTCAGCGCAATCGGCATATCAGAACGGCTATTTTGCTAACAACTGGTTCCATGATGAAAACAATGTGCATGCCGATGCGTCACGGACAGCAAAATACAGACGATGGCAGAAATTATTACAATGAGGAGCAAGCATGCGACAGCGAAACAAAGCAATACTTTGTCCGTGTGAGTACCGCAGCCGCTGGCAAATTTATATTCACTTTGTTTAAAATTTTCAAAAACTGCTTACCCCGCAAGTTTTCAAATAAGATTAGTTTAACTTCTTAACTCGTAAAGTCAACGGTAACACTGAATGATACGATATTCAACTACCCTTTGGCTAAGATTTCGATAATGATAATGCGAATCTGAACGACGTATAAATAATAAGTTTCGTTTTTGAATAAGATTATGCGTCACGTTTGACCACACTACTGTACACAGACGATTGCCGATCAAATGGCCAAAAGCAACAGATGGGAGGATAAAGTGGTTCTTATACGTACGCTCGGCAATGCTGGACTTGATGCTAGCATCAGCGAACTTGAGTCGATCATCCGTAACCGAGACCGTCGCTATTCGGCCTCTCTACGTCTGGAAGCCGTCCTGGCTACGCGCCATCTCAGGCAAAGCCTTCCGCAGAAGACCAAAAACATACTCTTGTCAGCCGCCTCCAACCGAATGGAATCGTCGGCAGTGCGCATGGCCGCCATTCAGTTGCTGCTTCAACAATATCCAGACAAGATGTCCATCGACCAAATGGGCGTCCTTATCAACCACGACCCGAACCGAAGGGTTGCCTCGTTTGCCTACAAATTGATAAGGCGCTTGGCGGATTCGGAGCAGCCATGCTACGAAGAAAAGTAGGAAAGCGCATATCGAGTCAAACTAGGGTCGCGATGCACTGGATATTCCACTTTGCAGCAAATTCAAAATGCAAACGGTGGCCCGTAGCGTCCGACGACGCAACCTGCAATTGCCGTACAGCGACATGATATTCGAATCGTTCTACGACCGAGAGAAGAAAGCTGGATTCGACTTCTTCCTGATGCCCATGTATGAAATGGACGAAATGGTGCCCAAATTCATGCGCGCTGGCTTCAACGTGGTCGAACGAGGACTACGCAGCAGAAACCTGTGGGCTTTTGACATCGGCACAAGCTCGATGAGCAATGTCTTGTCAGATATTTTGGAAGACATGGAGCCAATGACTCAGCAGGACCAACGGAGCGGAAATATGGAATACAAAATGAATCTTCGACGCATGTCGGAAAAGGTGGGGGCCGGCTGAACGCTCGTTTAATCGCGGAACGGCAAAAGGCCTTTTCTAGATGGGACAGACGGGACGCTACAGAAACTCAGACGCGAGACAACAGCAGACCAAAGCGTGGATGTCCATGAAGTTCAGAAATCAAGACATCATGCTGCTAACCTTCGATGAGCACTGGCTCAGGCGACTGATGCAAGGATACCGCGGCAAGGAATCTCTAATATGGATGGCAATAGGTAGGATGGCGTCGATTCGCCAAGGGATGTTCAACATGGACGAAGCTACCCTCCTCCGTGAGACGGTGATCAAAATGCCAACGGCAATCGGTTCGCAGTTATGCATCAGGCGGAAAAGTCCAGCCATGTTCAGCGCCCAGGGACAGACTTCCATGGAAAGAGGCGCGCCGATGCGAGGAAACATCAAGGCAAGAATTAGCATGACGATAAGCATGGTAACGGACGTAAGCAGCCGAACGCCAATGTTCATCAACGGCATCTATCTTGTGAAAAACATAAAGGCCACGGTGCCAATCGACATGACCATCTCCATAGATCACAAGCAGGAAAATGAGCAGCTGAAAATTCAAATGCGCAATCCCGGAACCTCCAAGGACCTGCTCAAGTTGGAATCTCGGCCAGTCATCTACTGGAGACGTTCGGAGAACCCGCTAGCCGACGGCGAAGAAAAGACAATCGTTGCCGAAAAGAACGCTAGGATGGAGAGCGTAAGGGCACAACTCCATAACGGCGTGATTTTGGACCATCCTAAGTAGCCTCTTTTTCAGTTTAAACGCTGCATAAGGGGACCACTGTTTGGATTTGAAATGTGCATAAGAGGCGTCATCACGAAGCCTTTGTGCAATCACAACAAGCTGATGCACTATCAGGCACCCTGGTTCGGTCCAAACAAGATAGTCCTGAGCATGAAATCCGATGGCATAAACAGCAGAGAGGCAAGGAACGAAGCAACAACGTATGCACGAAGAGGACTGATGGAAGGATTGCCTTTCAGGTAATCATCGGAGCCAACGAGAGGAGAATGTCGAGCGGCGAAGGAGACGAGGGCGCCAATCGCCAGGTCAGCATAACAATGCGAAGCGACTCGATGCAAAACAAGTTCGAAATGGAATATGAAACTTCCGCCCGCTCTATCATACCGACAAAGATGAACGCAAGGTGGAACTGGCAAATGCATAACGGTCAATCGCAAGAAATGTGCATTAACATGGACGCCCAAGAACAAGGCGACAACCAACGATCGGAACGAACGCGACGAAACCGCGATATCATCATCAATTGGGGACCGCGCTGCAGCAATGAAAACTATGTAAAAGCAAAGGTAGGATGGCGGCCATCGGAGCTATTGATAAAAGACCTTCAAATGACGCTTCGCCAGATCGAGAGTGTCTATAACAGAAAAGTGTACCGCGATCAACAACGATGGAACAACAACAACAACAACATGGACGACGAGGAGGGCAGCCAAAAACAGTACGGATACGGAGTGAGCAGAGAAGAAACAGCCGGGTACATGATCAACATCCAGCATCGCAACGTATGCAAAATGGTTCACCTAATAGACTCCTTACCAATGTCATAATGCGCAGGTGGCTGAATGGGCAGTTAACAGACTCCGTCAATTCATGGACATGGTAACTAGTAGGAACTATTGGAACAGCGAAGTGGACTACAGGAAGCAGGGATACTACCAGAACGAAGACAGTAGGCAACGATACGATCAGATACGCGAGGGCGAAATTCGCGTACAAGCTATTATGAGGAACGAAGAGAGAGCCGACGTAAAAATCCAGGTAGAGCTGCTTGCAAGTTATCATGCCCTGACATGCCCGTATGCTTTAGACGCCCAAAGAGACGATTCGCCTGACCAACGTGTACATGCCAGCGCTGCTACAACGGGAAACCTACAGGCGCAGCAACCTCATGCGATTCATGAATCTTTACATGGGCAGCAGGCACGCCAAAGGTGGGTTTGCCTAGAGAGCAACACTCGCTGGTCTGAGCGGTCGCTTTCAAGGGACCTGCCAAATTCGCCAAAATTCAATAAGAACATTCGACGGCGCTGTATACAGGGTTCCCTTCTCCGACTGCTACACCATTCTGGCTAAGGACAGCGAGGAGGATCCGAACTTCGCCATTATGGCCCGACGACTGCGCGAACAGCCTGATAAGAAGGTTCCCAATAGCATTGCGTCGCCCAACTCCAATGCATATCAACGAGCTCATTCCAGAACGTTAAAATTATGACGTCTGACCATGAAATCGAGCTCACGCCTGAACGGCAGGGTATCGAAGTTAAAGTTGACGGACAAAGATTGGACGACCAACAAGTGAACCAACACCGTTACATGCAGTATGCCGGCCGCTGACGATGGCCGAAGTCTGGAACACTAATCATCTCGTTTAACTTAGCATTCGCCGGCAAGGAAACGATGCAACCGTTGACCTGAAGAGGCCAAACGTGGAAGTGAACTTCGATGGAAACGAAATAAATATTAGGGTAGGTTGGTAGTTCAGTTGATGAAAATGAAGTACATCTACGTAAGGTATCCGACAAGTACCACGGTCGACAGATGGGTATGTGCGGAAATTTGAATGGCGACTCGTCCGATGATTTTGAAACATCTTCCGAAAAGAGCGGCGACGAAATCTGGGATACATTTAACAGAATGACAATGACAAGCGAGTCATGCCAACGACCTCAACGATGGAACCCGGACGATAATGAGCAGTTCGACTCGCAGGACACTGACAACGATGACAACTGGGGGAACTCGGGAATGACAAGCTGGCACCAACGGGATGAATACGACGATGATTACGACAACGAACGCTACGATTTGTTCGAGTCAAATAGAGACCAGCGGCAAAGAGGAGACCGACGCCAAAATCAAAATGATCGCAGCTTAGCCATTGACGACGTGCTTACTGGTAAAAAAATATAATACTGCATGCGTGCAAATATATTCATAATTACCCTTTCCTCTGTACAGAAACGGCGCCCATCCGTCGAAACAAGGTTGTAGAGAATCGCGGTCGAAAGTGCATTTCCACAAGGCCAATTGAACGTTGTCCGGAGCACAGCTACGCTGCCCAAGGCGAGAAGGAGGAGAAACAAGTGTCCTACACTTGCCCGAAGGCAAATGACGAGCTGAAGCGCAAAATGGGACAACTCCAAAGGCATGGCATGTCCATAGACTTGTCCGATCGCGAGGTGTCCTTCACGCGCAAGGAGACGGTGCCAAGAAAGTGCATATCCATAGTTTAAAGTTCCTTTCCGTCCAATCGCTGTTGCCGCAGCTCGAAAAGAGAAATAAACACAACATCTAAATATTGTTCGCTTCAATGACGCAACCTTTGGCAAACTGGGCATTCCAACAAGTACGTCCACTTACCACTCATTGCCAACAGAAGCGAGAGGCGTCTGTAAGATTCTTTTCGCTGACAACGCAAAGCAAGCAAATGACCAATAACGACAGCTATGGTTGACGAATCAATTGAACTGATTGACCTGTTTCGCTATTAGTGTTGTTATTTGAAATAACATGCCATCGTTAACCCCTTTACAAGTGTGCTTCCTTATGATGTTAGTACCACGTTGTCCGGAATGAGGCGTCCGATTCTTAGTTGTAGCTTTAAGTTTATAAACATGAACGAACAGGTCGAAATATTTGGAAAAGTAATAATCTATAAGCGACAGGCCAAATTAGTAAGGTGAATAAGGCAGTAGAGTTCATACCTCAGTTACTACAGTTTACGTTTCGCGATTCTCGGTAAAGCTCGAACACATGTTTCGAGACCACGACGGATTGGCAATATGAGTTGAGACATGAACACCTACCTGCCTTACGTTAGCAATTGCCAGCAGATTACCAATTTTTCAAACATCCCCAAATGCTTGAAAGATTGATGATCCGACTATGTAAGAAAAAGTGTTCGCCACTTTCTCTAATCTTTACGCTGGTGGAATATTGAAGCCGTCGCCACACTGGCGAAAGTGCTTCCCTTCGAACGGTGCTCGTTTCGACATACAAAGCTCACTGCAAACAGAGATTCAAACTTTCCAGGTCACAATTAAAAACTGGATGCTTTATTCCGGACAACATCCTACGCGAATTTAGGACCACCATCTAAGCATACAATCGAACAACGGTCTGCCTTCAAAAGTTTTAACGCAGCGGTAAAAGTAACTTGCAAAAATTGGCAGGCCGTTTTTGCCTTACAATCCTTAAATGTTTCTTGTGCTATCGTTACATTGCAACTTCTTCAAATGTGCGATCCTGCGACATTTGGCGCTGCGCAATAAAATCTGCAAGAAATGCAACAAATTCTCGAAAAAAACACGCAATATTATTTACAATTCATGCATGCATTATGCTGTACAACTTTCACTTATTACCGGCATTCAAGTAAGTGGGACGCAATTGTACCGATGCAAATGCACAAGTTACATTCGTGCTGGGTTTCTATGCGCTTCCGTTTCACATGCATGGCATACGAGACGAAGTACTGTCTATCTTTCGATCATGACGACCGTCGCACTGAACGGCATTGTCGTTATTGCCTTAAATTTTCTAAGGCATTTTTCCTAAACAAAGCAAGGCGGTACCTCATGGAGAAAAGGCTTCTGAACACTGCAGCCTCCTTTGACATTTCTTCCAGGGAACGCCAAGATTTCTCGGAATCTTCCTTGTCGTGCTTTTCAAGCTATAATCAGTCACTAAATATAAAATACTATAATACAGCGCCATCTTACGGCAACGTAAACGTCGTCGTTTTCCGGAAAATCGTTTCTTCTCCTGGGAAGAATGTGTACATGAACATGCTACATTGCTGGCAGTTAGTTGCAATGGGTGAATTCGAAAAATTTCAATGTACCTGCACTGTTTGGCCAGCTTCCGGACCGTCTTGAATGCAAACGGTGCTCGACGAGACTTTGTAATATACTTCCAGTGTGCGCTCGATATCTTGAACGCACATGAATAAATCTGCGACCTCCTCGGCGTCAAGCATGCTCAGCTTTTGCACCGGACGAAGTGGAGCCACTAGTACGTCTATTACAAACATTATATGAAATAAAATGAATTTAATTCGGCTCGCATACGTCCTTCGACCACTGGCTTGCGATTCACGAACCCGTACGTACGGGATGTCAGGTAAAACACGCAGCTTTTGGGTATCACCTTATCCGCAAATGCGTAACTTTCGCTGCCCAAGTTTGGATCTACAAATCGACACTCAAATAGCAAAGTGAACTGCCGCGGCAGGCGTCACCTAGCCGTTGGCAGCCTACAAAACTGGTACGATACAAATCATGCCTCAGATGATTCGTTACTGGTAAGCGCTTCCTAATCATCTCCAGAAAAGGCAAGTCAACGTTGGCAAAGCAAAGCGACGGCTCCGTATTTGAGCACTGGGCTACTATGGTTCCCCAGGGATCCACTACCATGGCATGCCCGTAGGAGGAGCGCCTTTCGTTGTGTCTTCCGAATTGAGCAGCCGCGACTACGTAACATTGATAGTCGATCGCTCGGCTTCGCAGGAGAACCTAAGGAAAGCGGTATGAGCACGCACCCTCGCTTAAGAGATTCTTCACGACGGTGCACCTCCCAGTGAGCCATTCCCGTATTCATTGTGAATGCCGACGGAAAGGACAAAATTTCCGCCCCGTTTTGGCGCGCAATGCGGCACAATTCCGGGAAACGCAAGTCGTAGCACTAAAAGGGAATTGACGTTGAACAAGGAATAATTTGCGTTCTCTAAAAAGAGTCGTTCGACTTACCGTACCAGCTGAGAGCACACCAACTGGAGTGCGTACAGGAAACGGAATGCATTCCCCGGCCAAAGTTTGGTCACTTTCCCGCATGGATACTTCGTTTGGAATGTCAATGTCGAATAGGTGAAGCTTCCGATATTTGAGAACGGTGTTTCCCGAAGAATCAATGATGATGTGAGCATTGTACACACGTTGACTGTCATGTACGCACTGCAGGAATGCATATTACGCCAAAAAGAAATTCAGCGGGAAGAAGTTCTCACTTTTTCGTGAAAGCCGCCGAGCGAAACCCAAAGGTCCAATTCTTTCGCCAACGAACGAAATCGACCAATGAATTCGTCGTCTTCGGCCGAAGCGTTTTCAATGCTATCCCTTCTCGACGTTTCCATGTAGTCAAAGCATTCCGGAAAGAAAACCATCTGCAATTCACATAGATAGTTACCAAGGAAGTGCAACAGTGTTAAATTCCTACTCGAGCGGCTCCATCTCGCGCTCTTCTCATTAGGTATTCACAAGTTTTCCAATTCATCTCCTTATCGCTCTCAGAGCGCATCTGACACACGGCAATTAGCGCTTCGCTCATTTTGCGGGAAGAAAGAAACCTAAAGGCTGACTTGGCTAATCTCGTCCGGCATACGTTCATGTCTTTAAGCACTGAACGCCAACTGCATGAGAATTCACCGAAAGGGTTTTGTAAATATATCATCGCCAAACGAGAAAGCAGCATTTTGGAAAGGAATGACAAAGCTTTTATTTTCTCCTCCATTTTTCTACTCTCCCATTTTCCGCGATCGGTCACTTCCTTTCCTGGACCGTAGTCTGGTAGCAATCCTTCCTTTGAGCCCTTTGGCATCCTGTCTCAAGTGCTCGTATCGCTCTCCAAGTCTCTTTCGCTGCTTTTCAACGTAACGACGCACTTGCTCTCTGCTAGGAGCAGGCTTGATGATTCCAAAGCGAACCAGGTAGCGAACGCTCAAAGCCGTAGCGCCCAACGTAACCGCATACCGAATGGGCGCTATAACCTAAATTGACAACTGCACTAAAATGATAATACGATTTCGTTGAGGCGGAAATTGCAACGTACGTTTTCTAAAACCTTCGCGCTGAACAAAATGGTAACTCATTCGTAAGTTACACCAACTACAGTTGTTTACCCATTATCCGTCTTCGCTGTTAACTTAAAAGGACGTTCACTACTGACCGCCATTCCACGAAATCATTGAGAAACAAGTTAACAGCCGCCATAGTGGATTCCTTACCTTGCAAAGAGCGAAGGCTAGCGCGATATTACCGGCTTTGGGTGCGTTTTCGAGAGCACTGACAATCTTTTCGCTCACACCGACCGATTGCAAAACACCAACCAAATCGAACCCGCTTAACAAGCGAAAAATGCCTTCGACGTATAGTAATGAGAACAAAAACTTATACTCACTTTGCCAGAAGATAATAGAAAGATCCCACCCACACTGCTGACGTCACAGCGTGAACAGGTAACAAGACGTACCAATATCTTTTGAAGGCAAGCTTGAAACGCTGGTACTTGGTCAGCTTCGACTCGTCAATCTGGTTGCCGTTTACTGGGAGCTCTGTTGGACTTGTTGATCTCCGCACTATGCCAAATCGCGGTTGGAATGAGCTGCTCAGTGCGCACGGCGACCAACATAACGACGGAGTGCATCGAGTTGCGCTGCCTAATGCGGAAAACGTTGCCACGTAATCTTCACTAGCTTGTTCATTACCGATTTTAAGAATGGAAGGAGCAAATCCAACGTAACCGTTCCTCTTGGCTATTGTTGCCGACGATCGGCACAAAAAGTGGCCAAAAGAATCACCCAAAAGGCTAACGCTTAGTCGAAGCATGTACGCGCCTGTCCTTAATCTCTTGAACGCTGCTGCCGTTGCGTCAAGCAAAACCGGTTCTCTGAAAGCCGACTGTCAATGAAACCTTCCAGTTCAACGAGCATCACGGTGATCGCCATTCTATAGCCCATGGCAGGAAGATGGAAAATTTGGATCGCCAAGTGATTCCTAATTTATTCCAAAAAGCTCAAATTTGTCGTACCAAAACCAACGTCGCAATTGCCCATTAAACAATTGTCACGTTCGAGCATACCGGCGAGCTGCACGTCTGCCTGGTTGCCATTTAAATTGTCATTCATTTCGTGTTAAAATTCCCGCTGGCATAAACAGGAACTCATATTCAAGAAGTAGCGGGCATAAAACAAATAGTGTCCGTTCACCCAACAATAAAGCAAATTGCCTGCGCTGCGCCAACGTGGATATTCCTTTCCGGCACTGGTCAAAGCATTTCCACACGAGGATTTCATGTCAGTTCGCACTCGTCACGGCAGTGCAGTATTCGTGACAGGGAACAACACAAACTCCTAACCTACTATAATTCGACTAAGTCGATTTTCAAGTACCGTAGTTTCTGGAAAGAATGACTCTGTCTTGGTTGGAGTTGCGGATCAGAACTGCGCGCATTTACATATGCCTGAACCTGACGACTGTATATACGGTACCGTGGATAAGTAGGCCTGATATGATGGGGCAACTTTTCACCGTTCTTTAGGTTTTATTAAAATTCCGAAGCTTTTGGTAGGGACTTTGTCCCGTTTTCAGCCGGCAACAATATAGCATCATCTGTCGATGTAGTAAACTTGTACAGTGGTGATGATCATGTCGGTCATCGCGGAATGGCTGCTGATCTAAACAAGGAAAACGATGAAATTTTCACTAGGGTAGTTTAGATGTTCGGATATCTGTAATCTTGCTTTTTCCTTTCCTTTCCTCTAATTTGCGAGCAGCCTATTCTTCATATTTGGATTTAAATTTTGCAGCATCCTTCCTTCGTTTATAATGATGTGGCCAAGGCATCGTCCAGCCCGGTAGCAATAGTCTCACAAGGTTATCGTTTGTGCAATTGCAAAAGTTCCCATCGTAGGTTACATTGCATGCGTCCTATAAACATTAAAAATCTGCTAGCATTAATGTACTCGTTCCAAGTCTAGCCGTGCTGCAAAGGCCTTACGAATTATCTGGAAATTCTTTGGAATGAAAACATTAGCATTAACTGTAACCCCTGCAGGCTCGTATGCCAGTACTGTAGATATTGCGCCGACGGTAGCTGAATATGAATAGATGGCTTTGGCTGTTGATCGGGCAGAATTGTTGATTAACCAAATTTGCTGCGCTTGTGGCAAATGGCGGGATCTGTTTGCTGCAATTGGTGTTGGCTTTTCGGCTTACTGCGTTTATCGTGTGACCATAAGCAGCGTTTGGGGCATCTGGACGCACTTGGGTGGCCTGTTCAATGTCCAGAGACGTCTGCGCACGTACGGAGATACTGTTGGTAATTAGTAATAAGTTCAATGGTGAATGTGCAGTTAAATATTACTTTTTAATAACAGTGGTGATAGGAAACCCAGGCGCAGTGAGGAATGAACTAATGAAACGTCTTGCCTGGCTAGGCTTTTCCATAATTCTTGTTCAACACCATCCAAGGGAGAAGGAAATTGCCACGTATTTTGGTTCGTATAGCTGATGGAAAAATAGGAGCAATTGATGGAAAGTTTTCTGTGCTAGAATACGAGTTTGGAACAACCGTTATTTCTCAGCCAGCTCACGAGTTGTCCACTGACTGTGGTGTTAGATCTTTTAGAAAACTCTTATCAAGTCACAATGTCGGACTGATGAGTAAGTTGGCCTATGCGCACTTGTCCGTTGCACTCAATTCTAACAATTCGTTACATGCGAGTCATTACAGTAGATACAACCTGCTGCTTCGATTCGTTGGTCTCGCGAATTATTCCTTCAAATGTGACCATGGGAGACTTCCGCGAGTGGTGTAAGGAAGACGTGCTGCTTCGTGTGGCGGCAATGCACACACGGTTACATTTGTCAAGCAAAGCCAAAGCTCTGGCTGTTACTGTTGTATATTGTCAAGAACCTGAAAGGGATGCCTACAAGACAAACGTAATATTTATCAACAGCGTATAGTCTGATTGACACTGCGATTATTCAGCTGTTCCTTCAAATGCTCAACCGAAGTTTATTTCTAACTCCACCGAACGGAATTGATGAGCAATTCTTCCTTCCGTGGCGACTTGACCGCTCTCCATTGAAGAAGGATTTGCTTTGGATTAATGACGCTTACGACAAAGAAGAAGCGATTGCTGGCGGCCGCTACTTTCCATGGCTTTACCGTTTCTGGGTTCCTTTGCCGAAGACCTACGCGCGGCACGCAACGTGGTCGATGGGTCGACCCGGAGTAACGACCGGTTATTTGCCGCACTCCTTTCTGCAATGGTGGATCGGCTTGTTCTTTTCTGACTTCACCTTCTTCCCGAAAAAGCAGCAACGCCAGCGATTAGAGCCCAACGAACAGATGGATACTTTATCCAACTGGGCATACGAAGGTAATAGTGTAACCGATTTGGCTTAAATTAGCATAGCTATTTTCAGATTGACTACTAGTTGAACTGCGTGAACATTGGCGATTCGCTTTGCAGCAGTAAATTTTCGTAGCGTTAGGTGCAGTCATTCATTAACGCCTTTTCCATACTTCACTCCTTTACTTGACTGTTTAACGCTGTAGGTGGTTCACGCTGTAATGTTACCTCGGAAGTTGCATGCCTCAATCTGAACACAACAGGTACAAGCGCCAGTGTCCGGTTGCACTTTTCCAGAAATTTTATCCAACATACCAGCGAATCCTTGCTGCTGTTGCCAGTAATGGCTATGGCCATGACCGTGCCATCGGACTGTTCATGGATCGTTGGTATCAGGGATAAAGCTTGCTGATAGTCCGAAGTTTCAGAATTGTACTTTGTTTTCCAGTTTGCCCATTCTTGGCCCGTAAGGACAACTTCCGGCTGAAAATCGTTGAATCTTTTCGACTCGTTGCGATCGGAAACAAGCGTAAAGTAAAACAGCGCTCTATCCATCATCCATACACGGTATGGGCCGTCCACGAAAAGGGCATTTTCCAAGGGGTGCCTGAAAAGAAAACAGTTTCATTCATTTGTTGATAACAATGTTTTTCCAATGCGCTACTTTTCCAAAAGCTCTTGCTGGATAGGGCTTTGCCCGGATACTATCCAGGTCTTTTCGACCTCTTCGGAGATTGCTTCGGTGTAAAACAAACTAACGTTGTTGGACGGATCACGACATATTCTCTTCATGGCAGCTTTGGCCAACTCTAATGCCGAAAGTGGCAATGGACGCGGCATGGGGTAGGGGTCCGCATTTTTTAGCTTCGGCATCCAATACAGCATGCGCTTCATTTTCCTCATGGCGTGCGTCCATTCGCCAAATGCATTCTTCACTATCATGTACAATTCCTTGTCCGGATATACGCCTATAAGATAAAATGTGAAGAACAACTTGGGCTGTCAACTGCCTCACGATTCCACTCGATCTCATCCAGGACGTCAATGCAGCATTGTTGCTGCTTTGGGTAGTGCATTCCCTCGACCTAAGAACCGTGACTGTCCTAAGATTCCGTGCGAGCAGGACAAACCTGGATAAAGTTTTTCGGAATCATCTTGCCTTTTGGGAAGACTTCCAACAGTCGTTTGTAAACTTCCAAATCTTTGTGCACACCGAATTCCCGCATCCGCTTCAGCGCTGCGTAGATGAACTCTGTGTGACCTTGCAAGCGAGGGTTCATTTTCAAAAACAATCCTACAAGGAAATAGTAAGTTCAAGTAGATAACGAAAAAAGATGACACCAATTGCTTTCGTGAACGTTTCCTTATTTCGGTTTTCCAAAGGAATGTCATCGAAAATTTGGTCCTTCACAGTCAACGCCGTACTAAAGCTCGGATCTCTTCTTTTTCCAGCAGATGACTGGCTGTCTGACTGCCCCTGACGTCCAGAGGAAAACTAAACGCACAAAATGAGGAAGAACGTCTAACTAAGCGCGAAGGTACCCCTGCGTCCAATAATCGATAAAATCCAACATTTTTTGGTTCACATAGGTGAATTGGTTTCGTCAGCAATTTCCTCACTTGATGGAAACATTGAATAATCCGAAACGACATTAAAACGTGGACCACTGCAAAGTTAGAACGTGACCACCTCAAACTAACACGGAAATTCGTTACTACTCAAATACGTAATACCTTCAAGATGTTAATAAGTGACCACATATGCTATTCAAAATGTACTACTTCGCACAAATGCAGGTACAGTAAATATTGTCTGAATATGGTCCATCCAAAACCGACTTAACAGCTTAAATTAAACTTTTTGCTTTTATTGAAATTCAAATCACAATTCTTCGTACTTCGTGAAAAATTTCCGGTGTTTTTCATACAGTAAACGAAAAATTTAACCAACTTTACCTTTGGCACTTGCCCACGTGGCCTAACCAGGCCACCTGTCCACTTCTGATTATGCATATGCTTCAATGTAGCATATCAACCAACTTTTAATGAACTAAAAGCTGAAGTAGAAGTTCAGTCTCGTTCTTGTCGTCTTTTCATCTCCGTCAAAACTTTGAATCCACAGACGTTTGCACACTTTTGCAACTAAACGTTGATTGCATTCGGCTAGTACACTCACAGTTTGCAATCAAAGATGGCAAGCTGCTATTCTCTGCCCGAGTAACCCAAAAACCTGCACATCCTACCGAACGCTTGCGTAAACAACCGCACTATGCACAAATGCATTGGCCTACAAAGTATTTGAAAGTCTAGCAATCTTGTTTACGGAGCGTTGCCTATTCTGCTAACTGTGTGAACAAGACTAAAGTAATCTTGAATAAGCAACGATGTCTGTTCTCATCGGTAAGGCGACTTGCAGGCACTATGATCCTTTTCGTGTTAAAAGTACACTATATACTTTAAGGTGGTGGAACTGGATTCATAGGAAATGCGCTGGCCAAACACATGAGGACGATGAAATTAAAACCAATCATTATTACTCGTAAACCAAAAGCAGTGAATCACGTGACCTGGGTACCTAAAACATTTCCACAGCAAGAATTCCTTCTACGTATATGCATATTCCAGAAGCACATATCTGAAACTGGGCTGCCTACAGATTGCGTTGGTGTGGTCAACTTAGCCGGTGCAAACATAGGCGATCCATTACGCAGGTTCGCATGCAACCAGTCAGTAAAGCATATAACGATATACATGTCCAATTGACAGATGGACTACTCAGTACAAAGAGGAGGTCTACAGCAGCCGTATAAACACAACTAAACTATTGGCCGAGGTTCTTCAACGCTATCCAAGCAAGTCAGTTGCGTTCGTCACTGCATCAGCTATTGGTATATACATAATATGAAGTAATACTGTCATTCCGTGAACATGCTTTATTGCCAGGAATTTATCCTCCGGATGTGTCGCGTGTATATAACGAATTAAGCGACGTAAGTTCGCCTGCGGACTTCTTCTCCCGTCTTTGTAAAGACTGGGAAGCAGCTGGCAATTTGCATAACTCCTCCAACCATCGCAGAGTCATCATTCGCAATGGTAATGACTTGACCACTACCTTTTGAACTGTGCACCAAAGCAAATTATAGGCGTTGTGCTGGGTCGCCAAGGGGGCATGATAAAGCAAATATACCTGCCTTTTTACCTTGGTCTTGGCGGCCCATTAGCGAGCGGTAACCAACCTTTTCCATGGATCCACATTGATGACATTGTTGGCATATTTGTGCATGCCTTGGCCTCCGACAGAATTACTGGCGTTTTGAATGGCGTCGCTCCTTCTCTAATCACCAATGCTGAATTCACAAAAGCATTCGGAGGGGCTCTTAGACGACCTACTCTGTTTAGAGTGCCTGAATTCGCTTTGAATTTGATTTTTGGCGCCGAACGAGCAGAGATGCTGATCAAAGGCCAGAAAGTCGTTCCGGAGCGAACACTGGCGAGTGGCTACTTGTATAAGCATTCGAATATCAATGATGCAGTGCAGCACATCGTTCATGGTTGATAATTCGCAATAACTTTTTACTCGAAAAGCACAGACGATTCTATCCTTAGAGTCATTGAGCAATAAACCGGAGTGAAGGTAAAAATTAACGGTAAATCAAAGCAAATGAAAAGTAGTAGCATAATTTCAGCTATAGCATAACGATAATAATCTTAACGGTAACTTCGATTGACTAATGTAATGTTTTTACGAAGACTTCTGATGGACTGCCTTTGGCTTCGTTATCGGATAAACATCAATGAAGAGCAATGTACCCACGAAAACCAAAGCAGTACCAATCCAATGATTAAGCGTGAAAGGGTTGCGAAACAGAACTATGGATATTAATAAGCTAATGAATTTACGGATTGTAATGACTAAGGTAACCGTCAGAGTGGAACAATGAGCCGTCAGATAATAAACAAAGCGGATGCAGAAATATCTGCAAAAGCCACGTGTAAACTTGGGCCTCAAAGCACTGCTCGAGCTCTTACTGTGTCAAACAATTGAGAAGCAGCAGAAACCAAAGCCGAGGCAGCCGGATTCCGATAAACAGAAGGTTGACAAGTTCTACAGAACGTTAAAAATCAGACCTTTTGTCCAAAGGTACACTACCAACTGCTTGCCTGAACGGTTGAACACTTCTATGTGTTGAGCGATGTCGCGATAAAACAGGGCAAATCCAGGCAAGGATAAACAATGCTGTAATTGCCCAACTGCAGTGACGTTCAAGTGAAAGCGGTCGTGGGCATACCACGTAAAACATTGCTTCTCTGGAGTGCTTACCGTAAAGTCTGTACATTTTTTCTTGAAATATACCCAAAATCGAAGAAAATATGAGGGCGAATAAGAGCATCAACACGCCTTGCAAAGTAAAAATCAAAAGTAAGTTTCAATCAACTGCTTCTAAGTGTCTACCTATTAGCAAACGCAAGTCAAAGGTACTTTCCGCTGTCTCAGCTCCTTTTGAGCCCTAAAGAATATTCAAGTTCATATTCAGCCTGAGCACCTTTCAAAAAAGGCAGCATGCAAAATTAAACCTGCTGTGAATTATAAGTGGCCAAAGTAGCCAGAGTGATTCCCACCGAAATGACAAACACCGATGCATATTTTCTCCATGAGTATTGTTTGTTCAGTAGCCACTTTCCCAATAGCAGGTTGCTAACCAAAGAGCCCTGAAACGAAGGAATCACGCGCAGCCATGTTCATGCAATGCCTTACGGAACGAAAAATTATGTGTAATGGCATAGGTATTCGAAAATTTAAAGCTTGGTTGTTGATCACATTAACCAGGAAGAACAAGACGACTACGTTTACATAAGAGCTAAAAAGTCGTCGTCAACTTTAAGCAGTCAGTCATTATTCCGTTACCGCAAAGGAATGTGGTTCTTCACTGTGAAGAATCGAGAAGTGAAGAGCAGGCCTTCCGCTGCCACAAAAAGGAAGGAGGCAAAGGTCATTAGGTTCATGCATCCCGAATCCTCGCTAAAAGCTTGCGCAAAGTGATAAATATCACAGTACGTATGCATGCTCGAACGCACTTCACTAGCTTTTCGACGACCATTACGCAAGCACAACATGTTGCTATCACCATTGAACTGGCCAACAGCATTTCTGCACCGGTATCTAGCGAACGACAAACCTAGATAAATTCTGCACTCTACACGGTATAAGATTAGAAACATGGCGTATAACAGCGGTATTTCACAGCAGCGGCGTCTGCGGAGCAAAGAAGCGCAATTTGCAGGAACTAGCAAAATCGAGCGATGTAAACGCAGACACGCAACAATTCTTGCAGGTAAAAACTTTTTGGACAACGAACATCATTCCTTTGACCTGCATTGAAAACCGGTCAGTGATACGCATGCGTTGGAATAATAACAAGATAGGAGAGGAATGTCGAACCGATGCGAAACCTTTCCTGCATACTTTTGGTATTAATACTTGCGCATCAATAATTAAGGTACTTGCAAGCTAGCGCAGTCGGATTGCACGCTTTTTTATCTGAGCAAATTTGTCAACTGAAGCAGTTTTCGCCAATACCGCAAAATCTACATTAACTAGTCACATGGAGTTCGTGACCTGCAGCACTCGAGTAGCAGACCGTGTGCGACTGCCACGCCGTTTGGCTGTACAATCTGAAAGGAGTCAATTTTAGCTTCGAACAAAAACTTTCGCCCAAACTATTTTGCATTTCGCAAATATAATATGCAGTTTGGTTCAGCATCGAGAACACCCGCAACTATTCGAAGCTGCCAGCAGACGATGGTCCTAAGCAACCGTGCATTTTATCAACTCAACCTAAATGACGTGCCAAGAGGACATTTAGAACGTTAAGCCTTTGATCTCGAACAAGAAGACCAATTTTAAAAACTGCATAATTTTTTAAGCTTGTCGATGCATTGGCAGCATAAACAATTGCTGCAAAAATACGCAGGTAGGCTTTCCTGCGATAGAACTTGCAGCTACCCGAAGTGAACAACTGCAATAGCACCATGACAACAGAAAACAAAAGCCGGATTTTAAAAAATCCAGCTAGTTACGACTGAAAGAAATGCTAAACAAGAAAGATGACTTAAACAAGGTGGAAGGTATGGCGCGCTTGACCGAATGCTATCAATGACTCTGGCAGACTAACTGCCAATTGGTCTTCCCTAAATGTTCAATTAATCAATTTTTGCTTCGCAATTAATTCATCTATAGCAACACTGTAACGTCTACGTATCTCCTACGCATACAGGACAAATCTTGACGCCCTTACACATGCAGAAATGCCACAGAATGCAGAAAAATACAGGCAGCGGAAACTGTTCGGTTAAGCAAGCTCTCCAATCACTGCGACGCAACGGCAAGTCAGTTGCCGACAATTTACCGATACAACGAAGATGCACTTGCTGTACATTTATTATCACAAAAAACAAAACTTGGTCATCCAATGACATTTGGAAGCCACAGTGGGCCGCTAGCCCCGCCAGGACTGTCTCCCCCATTGTACAGCTCAAACACAGAGCAGACGTTGGCGAACTTCAAAGTACGAACGATAAAAACTAGACCATACTACAATAATAATCATAATAAGAACAACTTCATAGTTGCATAATATTAATCATCGCAGCAGTGTAAGATTGACAGTAAGAACACGTGCGTGTGCAGGCGTCAGTTTACGGTCGTCGGCCACGTGATTGGACACCGGATGTAGGATAGAATCACCAACGCAAGAACATAACAGTGTACCCTACTGACTTTCAACGGTCACTTTACCCAGACTAGAATTTAGCACTTGAACAAGTAAAGCAGGATCAGTACTGGCTGAAAGCAAGTTGAGAAATGAAAGAACAAGTACTATTAATAGCGGAATTGCACTCCGCTGCCACTGGAGAACATACGATTGGGTTTGCGAACAGGGGACGATTTTAAACGAGGCAGCAACGTTGCAAGGGCAGTATGTAAGGTGAGGATGGTAATCATTGACAGTGATAGCAAAAAGTCCCTCAGACAATCAACACTATGCAAGTGGCAGCCAGAAGTGATAAACAATAAAAACAACAACAAATGCCGACGAGCCAGCAAGACACTGCTAGCTCGTGCGTTTGAAGAAATTCTGTAACGGTCGCATTATGTGCTTCACTACTGGAACAGTCCAACCCTGACCAATCAACTTCTGTCGTTTAGACGGTGGTAAGCCGCCCACATCAGTATAATGGACAGGAAAACCAAACAACCTGTCAAAGTACGTAAGAGTTCAACATTGTTTGGTGCATGCATCTAACGAATGAACATCGTTTCGGCAAACCTTTCTATTTCCGTTGGCCAAAGGATGTCGGGACGGCCGTCCATCTCCACTGGGCATAACGAGAATGTTCGTCCCTGCTTCAGGCTGTTGGAACGCGTGGTAATCGTACGAACCTTGGCCATCTACGGCATACTTAACCAATAGATATGCTAAAGCCGACTTCCATTTCTACCTTTGACTTGCGACCGCAATTAGGGGTCAAAACGTCGTCCAAAATGGGGGCCTTTGCGAGGCTCACCGCTACGTTGGCCCTATGCGAGTAGCAATGAAAGCAACGGGGAAGTTTGTCGCGCAAATACTTACTGGTACATTCCAGGAATGTTCCCCCAGAAATAGCGAGCCCGATTCTGAGCCGAGAAGAAACGTGAATCGTAGAGGGCAGGAGGCCGCTTAAAAACAACACATCGCCTAAGGGTGCTGCTCGTCAAGCAATTTTCAACTGAACCGTACACCCAGGAAACGGTCTATGACCGTTTTGTAACAGTCACGCATGCTAGCGACATTTTCAAACAGCCAGAACAGATTGCGTTTCGCCTTGGCGTTTATTAAGAGCAGATTCTGCAGCACACGGTAGTACTCAAAAAAGAGAATGCCCGTGCCGTCTGGGTCTGAAACAGCAACAGTGGAGTCGGCCGCAGAGCCCGCACGCAGTTTCTAAACACAGGTTACCATATAGACCCCGTCGTTTTGGGTTAGCTATGCTCACGTCGTTGCATGGCGATCCACCGATCAACAAGTCGATTGGGCTTATTTCCTCCACCTAAAATTTGTGCAAACGACACGTCAATAGAGACATTGTACAGTTTTCGAAGGACACTTAAAGCGCAACGCTTAAGTTGACACAGCCGAACGCGTTACATAAATAAAATGATTGAAATAATCCACGCAAGCGGATTTTCAAAGCCTCACTTCAGGGACAAAATTAAGCCGCTCCTTAACTGATGGAAAAAAACCAAAGCAGCCATAATTAAACTGAACTCATTAAATTCCTTATTAGCAATCTGCATAAGGCAACTTTGGGTTATCAGCAACACTAATACCTTTCCCACGGTTCTGCATCGAACAGCGTAACAGTCAGGACAAACTTATGCTTCTCGTGCGCGCAGAACAATATTGCAACGCACAATTAGTTATGTCATTTGGATACATAGGACAACATAAGCAATGAAGATTACATTAATTTCGCGTAGAACGGCATATGAAGTGATTTGAACTTCGGCACAAACAAAACTTCGACTTGTTCCACGAGTTAGGGTACCGTCGGAGTTTGGCTTAAGCTAGCTGGGGAATAACGGGTTGAGAAAACTAACAAATGAACTTATCTTCGAGGTTACAACTATTTGCGACTGAACAGTCAAACAAAATCACAAAACCAACCCATTTTGCTGAAAGCATAACTTCTCAATAATTCGGGTACAGCTTGCTAACATATATCCGCCATGAAAACATGCGAACGCTGCCAACGAATTGGAGATTTCCAAGAAAAGCCACTTCAACTGCGCATAAGACGACTTAAGAAGTATCGCGAAATGAGCAAACAGACTTCGTCGCAACGACGTATCGCACTATTTGACCAGCACTGCCGCTGCCCGTTGATATTGCCTGCAGGAAATTCGAAAAGCACACCTACAAGACACTAAACAATACGCCTCTATTTCCAACCAACATTAAAGGTGACGCGTTGCCGGACTGCCAACTGACGTCGCACTAGCTGAGCGCCTCTAATCTAAAAATCTAATCGGCAGAAGCACTGGGAAAACTGAAGACTTTCCTATAAAACCAATATGCATCTCATGATTAAACACCTATTGCGCCATGACTGCCACAAATAACAAATGCGATGGTCAGCAAATGCAAGAACCCCGCCGAGCCAACAAACGGCAGTGCACAGAAATTTAGTGCGGCTATAAAGGCCACCTTCTTTGCTCACTAAGTTTAGCTGCACCTTGAAGGCCGAACTTTTTTTATCAGCGAAGCAGACCGGCCCGCACCTCAGTCGTTCGAATATAACGTGACAACAAGTGGAACGCGTGTCAACGACAAAAGCCAGATATACGTCAGCTGCAGACTTTTCTTTTACTTTATCAACGGAGAAGCAAAGCTCCATCCAGTTGGTTCGTCTGAAAGCTTTGCGGACCGCAAGGATCGATCAACAGCATAGCTGCCAACAGTGAAGTCTTGTCATCGAATGAACTTCACCGCAAATTTAAGAAAAAGCCAATTTCGAACATTACGTGGTTCTGCATTCAATTTTCCTACCCCGTAGCCATTCCAGTGGGAAATTGCAGGAATGGGTACTTCGCTGGGAATAGAGAGCAAGCAAAAGGGCAACTAGGCCTGCCCAAGAAATGAGTGCCTGCTCCTTCGTGGCTTTGTTTTTTGGCTATCCATCGAACAGCATGCTGCGCGCAAGAATTAATACGAATAACTGACGCTGAAATGAAAAATATAGATTACTTGTCCAGTCAGCGTTGACAAAGTCATTAAAAAGCAACATAGTATGCATAAAAAAGGTATGTACATTTGCCAGGGCTTTCACAACCATCCATACTTTGGTCAACTGAAATTCAGTTGAGCAGGAGTGCAAGCTACTGTACATTTCAGCTGATCGTACAACATTCCTTGCTAAGGATAATGTAGTGACAGCAGGTTAAAACGAATACCTGCTCATCGGAGAGGAGCTACTGTGGGGGGGTGAGTACGGTATCGGACTGGAGTACTAATTCTCTTTCTCCTTCTCTCTTTCCGCATTCGGATTCAATAAACTGTTCGTCTCCACATTTGGTGACCCGTTCGGCACATGGCCAAGAAAGCCGCTAAAGTCCCTTCCTCGCCCGTCATGGACGCTCCGGCGGTTTCCTGGCAACCTCAAGTCTCCACGACGCTGCCGGTTCCCGCCTTCATGGCCACTGACGTCGAACTGTGGTTCGCACGCCTGCAGTCGTTCTTCCAACATCGCCATATTGAAGACGAGCCTACTATGCTTGAATTGACGCTCAGCGCCATGCCCGAGGACACTGTCTTACAATTGCGCGACTTCATCCTGTCGGTAAACCGCGAGACGGCGCCTTTCACCGTGTTCAAGCGTTTATGCCTTCAACGCCTGGGCGAGAGCCGGGAGCATCGAATTAGGCAAGCTCTGACTTCCGAGCAGTTAGCCGACCGCCCGCCTTCAGTCTTCCTACGCCGACTACAGCAGCTTCTGCCGCCTTCTTCAGTGGAGACAGAGGATTCTATTTTGCGAGAGCTTTTTTTGAGTCGACTGCCCAGCCACCTTCAATCTGCGTTACTCCCTTTCCGCGACAAGCCGTTGCCCGAGCTCGCATTACTAGCCGACCAAATGTTAGCGCTGCAAGCGCCTTCCCCTTTTGCACATGTTTCGGTTGCACAGGATATGACTCATCGGCTGGATCGTTTGGAGCACTTAGTTCAGCAGTTGACTATCGGTGCTCGCAATCGCTCGTTCGTTAATCGCAGTCCGTCGCCTGGGGAGCGGCAACAGCGTTCACCATCGCGAGCGAGCAGAACCGGTCGTCAAGGACCCCTTTGTTTTTATCATCGACGCTTTCGCGAGCGCGCACGCAAGTGCTCGCCGCCCTGCGACTGGGAACATCGTCAGCGACGCTCTACAATAACGGCCGTCAGCGCCGCGGCGCAAGATCGGCGTTGCATTTTTCTCTCCGATCGCCGCTCCGGCTTACGCTTTCTTGTCGACACAGGCGCTGCTGTTAGCCTTCTCCCATGCCACTGCGCCGCGCCTGTTGAAAAACTCGGCAACACTGCACAGCACTCTTTGCAAGCCATCAATGGCACGACTATTGCCGTCACCGGTTTGAAGACACTCACCCTCTGCTTTGACAATCTTCCGCCGATGACCTGGACGTTCACTGTAGCGCAAGTAGACATTCCGGTGGTTGGTGCAGATTTCATTTGTCACTACAGGTTGGTCGTCGATTTGGCCAGCGGCCACGTCGCTCCTCATGCTTTCAATTCCAACCTTACTTGCCGTCCCGCAGCCGCCATCTGCCCTCAGCCTAACGAATTCGAACGAATGCTGCTGCAGTTCGTTCAAACTCAGGGGCAAACCGATCCCAAGACCCATCAGGCGCGACGCCGTCTCGTGCATGTCGAGCATGCCATCGAGACGACAGGACCGCCGGTTTACAGCAGGCCACGTCGTCTGGCTCCCGAACGCCTGCGCTTAGCCAAGCGGTACTTCGATGACCTCTTACGCCAAGGTGTCGTCAGACCTTCAAACAGCAACTGGTCATCACCACTGCACATGGTCCCGAAGCGGCAACCAGGTGAGTGGAGGCCGTGTGGTGATTTTCGTAATCTGAATCGTCGCACTAAAGCTGATCGCTACCCCATCCCACACATTGCGGATTTCAACAGCAGCCTTCGAGGCAAGACGATTTTTTCCAAACTTGACCTAGCAAAGGCGTACTTTCAAAATTCCAGTGCGCCCGCAAGACGTCCCAAAAACGGCCGTCACTACGCCCTTCGGCCTGTATGAGTTTGTCATGATGCCGTTCGGCCTCAGGAACGCAGCGCAGACGTTCCAACGCGTCATTGATCAGGTACTCAGAGGCCTCGACGGATGCTTTGCATACGTCGATGACATTCTTATTGCCAGTAGCTCCGAAGAAGAACATCGCGGTCATCTTACCGACGTGTTCAGCAGGCTAGCGACGTATGGATTGCGAGTGAACCCAGAGAAGTGTGTCATGGGAGCCCAAGCATTGGTTTTTCTAGGCCACCTTGTCGATCGCCGAGGCATCAAGCCCTCCCCGGACAATGTTTCAGCCATCCAGAATTTCCCGAGGCCGAAGACGCTGAAGCAGTTACGCCAATTTCTTGGCATGCTCAACTTTTATCGAAACTTCCTACCCGATATCGCCTGTACTCTTAAACCCCTGGACAACTTGGTTAGCAAGTCACGAAGTTCCTTGGTTTGGGAACCCAGCGCTATTGACGCATTTAACGCAGCCAAATCTGCTTTAGTCAACGCCACCACTTTGGAACATCCGGACCCGACCGCGTTGCTCGCTCTCATGGTGGACGCCTCGGATCAAGCAATTGGCGCGGTCCTGCAGCAAAGAGTCGGTGGCGAATGGCGACCGTTATCATTTTTTTCCAAACGACTACAAGAGCATCAGAAGCGTTATAGCACTTTCGGCAGAGAATTGTTGGCCGTCTATGCGGCGGTGAAGCATTTCCGCTCCACGGTAGAAGGCCGCGAATTAATAGTCTACACCGATCATAAACCACTTGTTCGTGCTTTTGAAAATGGCTCGCAAGGGCTTACTGACCGCGAAATTAGGCAGCTCGATTTCGTAACTTCCATGCAAGTCCAATTGTGCCACATAAGCGGTAAAGAGAATGTCGTCGCAGACACTTTATCACGCAAAATTTATGCAGCTACAGATGGTACATCAACGCTTTCCGCCGAGGAAATTGCGCGAGCCCAGAACGAGGACCCAGAATTCGATTGGGTCAAGAGTCACACCTCTTTACGCCTAGTCGCGGAGCCGGTCGAGGGATGCGCATACCCGATCTGGAAAGACGTCTCCTCGCCGGAGCCACGCGTTTATGTTCCCGCTGCGCTACGAATGGCATTGTTTCACGCCATCCACGGACTTTCGCACCCGGGGATACGGGCTACAAAACGCCTTTTCTTGACAAGGTATGTGTGGCCTGGTATCCAACGAGACTTGGCACAGTGGACGCGAGGTTGCCTCCAATGCCAACAGACGAAAATTCACAGACACACACGGTCCCCCTTGAAGGAGATTCCTCTTCCTTCCAGCCGATTCGAACATGTCCATTTAGATGTTGTTGGGCCGTTGCCCCCCTCGGAGGGATTCAAGTACCTCCTCACCGCCGTCGACCGATTCAGTCGCTGGCCGGAGGCCTGGCCTATTCGCGACACGGCAGCACAGACGATCGCTGAAACGTTTTTATCCAACTGGATTGCACGCTTTGGGATGCCGCTTCGCATTACGACCGACCGTGGGCGGCAATTCGAATCACATTTGTGGATAGCTCTGACCAAACTTTTAGGCATTCGCCATATTCCAACGTCTTCATATCACCCCCAGGCCAACGGATTGGTCGAACGGTTTCACCGTCACTTGAAGGCCGCCCTCACTGCGCGCATGCAGGCTGTGGGAGTTAAATGGACGATGGCACTACCCTTGGTACTACTGGGAATTCGGACTGCGGTTAAGGCGGACCTCGGGCTCGCGCCGGCAGAAATTGTGTACGGCTCAGCACTGCGACTTCCCGCAGAGTTCCTAACGTCAAGTGCGCCGCCACCTTCCGGAGACCCGACCGCATTCACGGACAGGCTTAAAGCCGCGATGCGTGCGTTACGCCCGACGCCACCGCGTCACAGCCTCACGCCAGTCTTTGTCAGCAAGAGACTCAGAGACTGCAGCCACGTTTTCATCCGAGAGCCCGGTTTGACAAGTGGCCTTGCCCCCCGTACTCGGGCCCCTTCCGGTCCTCCGCCGCACGGACAAGACCGTCACCGTAGACACTGGCGGAGCCCCGGCAACAGTCGCGATCGATCGGGTTAAGCCGGCTTTCATCGTGAACGACCAACCCCAAAGGCCACCCACCGCTCACGCGTCCGTCACGTTCCAATGGCCCCCAGGAGGGCTCTAGGGGGAGAGTGGTGTAGTGACAGCAGGTTAAAACGAATACCTGCTCATCGGAGAGGAGCTACTGTGGGGGGGTGAGTACGGTATCGGACTGGAGTACTAATTCTCTTTCTCCTTCTCTCTTTCCGCATTCGGATTCAATAAACTGTTCGTCTCCACAGATAAGTTGCTTCCGGAACCGATCACCTTTTCACCGTAAATAGCTTCATTTGCAATTCACGCAAAAGATTAGAAGAAAAGAACTTTGAACCGATCACTTTCCTAACGACAGCTGAATTTGACTCTCTCCGAAGGCATGGAAAAAACAAAGACAGCTTCCACCAGCTTGTCAAAAGAAATGGATCGAAAGAAAATGTGCTTAACCGCACCGCGACCAAATTGAATCAATAGAAGACACTTGAATCAAGCCAAGTGCCAATACTTCCAGCGCGAACTGACACGTTCGGCACATCAAGCCCGGTTAACGGATATCGTCAAAGCTGTAGTGGGCAATCACGCGTCACACAATTCAACTTGCACTCAGGAAACCAACAACGCTGCTACGTCAGCACATACGCAAACTGAATCAGCACCAAACCTGGATCTAGTGACAAGCAAAAATTAAAGGGAAACCGATGGTTCGCGAATCCTCCTAAGGATGGCTGGCGGGAAACGCCCACGCAAACGTAGAAAAATAATTTTCCACTTGAACTTTCGCTTGACAACTGCACGTACGGTCGGATATCCCAATTGACGACAGAAGGTTGGGCAAGACGGAATGCCTTAACCTAATCGGGTCAGCGATTTTCATTAGCAGAAATAGTCGTAGACTCATTTCTCGAACCACATCAGCAAAATTGGAGAACGGACGCTACGATGTCGACATCCAACATTTGCCTTGCTATTGATCGTCCGCGCGCCACAGTGCGCAACAGGAACAACAACAGTTACCCACGATACTACATATCATTATAAATGCATTAGCCATTGTAGGCTCCGTACCGGAGAAACAAACATACAGACGTGCAAGTAAGCCGAAAACCGCTGCCTGCATTCCAGGGGAGCAAGAGTACTGTGCCACTGCTACGAGCTCTTAATCACGGGGATGCTTCACAAGGGCGTCGCGAACATTCAAAACGATTGGATTCCCACTCGATGCTCCTCACCAAGTCCGTAACGATCAGCTGCTTGCTGACCAGGCTTTGGTCTACTACGGAGACTTGACGAACAGAACGACCAGAATCGAGCCACCTGAAAAGGTAATGAACCCCGAGGGGGAGGGCATATCCATTTTCCCAGACAGTCAACGTGCGCCCGAGGCAACGGCACCGGCGACGCCATTTAATCTGATGGAATTTATGCATCGACTTGCACGTCCGAGCGCCCAGAACTCTTTCAAAGGCAGCGAAAAAGAAACACAACTTTTCAGATGCAACAAAAGTTACCGACCAGAAGAAAAAAAGAATTGCCTACACTAAATCACTGACACTGGTCCACCTCGAGCCGCAATACGACAATGCTCGAATGTCTTTCAAACGCCCAATGCCATTAGCCGAAAGGGTGCCGACCCGAGGAGCGCATCATTCTCTCTAGCAGTCAATTCATTTGCGTGTTTTTTGAGACCTTCTTGAAAACGCCGTTCTCGTTAACCAGTTCTAACCTCAGAAGCAAAGAGGACGCATAAACCATGTCCACACTTTGAAGCGGGTCAGTAAAGATGAACAATCGCGTACGCATTCGCGCCTGCTTTCACAAATGCAGCATCGCTATACCCATGAGCAAGTCGTCTAGTTTTCTTTCAAACCGACTCAAGAATCGACCAACTTGAATGGAAACCTCCGAATAAATGGCTACAGCGCATGTTCAAATTCTTGCTGTTCATACAATGAAAATGCAGCGCAATTCTGACAATACAGCGTCGGCGAATAAACAAAGTCGCTTTTGACCATTCTACTGCGCCTCCTATAAACAATCAACAACTCGCGGGTATCAATGCGCATTAGTCGATCGCAGGCATTTGCGGAACGCTGGTCTCGGCGGTTGCTCGCCATCAACGATGCGCAAATGCAGCGCCAAAATCGCACCCTGAACTTTCAATTTGCGCTACGGAGTACAAGCAAACCCAATTAGCGCAACCGTGTATGCCTATCCTACTTTTCGCATTCGAAGCCTTCGCGGCAGCGCGCTGGCTGCTCTTGCAGGACGACATTAATTCCTTTGCTCACGCACAGGGTCTGAACTCCGAAAGGGGACCGGACCCATTAAGGCACGATGAAATCGGCCGACTTGGTCAACCATTGATGGTGGGTGCGGTGCGTAGGACAATTTCAAGAAAACTTCCATCTAGTCATTTGCAATTCCCGTCCCCCCGCATTTTCTAAGAATGACAATTCGATTAGTCGACACCTTAATCGCCAACCTAGCCCGACCGTACTAAGTTGACGAATAGGTCCACTTGGGTGCGTATGCAAATGAAAGGAAGGCCTCGTCCGGCCCGTCGACGCGCAACATGCGGAATTCCGCTACTCACTTTCGCCAACGACAGTTCGCGAACGTCGCCAAGAAATTCCACGTTCAGCGGGTGATTCACTCGGGAAACAAGCAGCGCGTCCGGGTCGATTTCGCAACAGTAGTATCTGTCAACCTGGAGGCCCAACAGGTCCAATATGACTTTGCCTGCAAACGTGGGCGACCCTTTGAAATGCTGCCAGCGAAAATGACAAGGCGCTCCTTCTCGGCGGCTCACCGCAGCCCAACTCCTTTATCAAATACTCACCCGTCGCCAGGCCGTCGAACAAAGAAAGCACCCTGATTGGCTGCTTCTCGGCCGGGATCAAAGTTAAGTCGATGTCCTAAATGGGACGACAAGTAGCCACTGCTAGGCTCAACCCCTTCGAAGCAGTACGTCGCTAATGTGCACAGTGTTGAACAGGGCGAACAGGCATTGCTCCCAGTTTGGTCGAACAACAAGCACGCCGAGCTGCTTCTTCGAACAATTGAAACAGTGCCACGGATCCGACCTGAGGACCTGAAAAGGACCCTTGGCAAACCAATTCGTCGTTTCGCGTAACGTCGCCAACTTCGCCCAGTAGATCATCGTATCCGAAGGTCGCAATGCAGCTGGTGCAGTAAACGCTAGGCAACGGCGAAGTTTAAAAACCGAAGGGGAGAACCACTTGGGGGCCTCGAAAATGCTCACTTCGAACAATTGGGGCTCTCGCAGACGACCAGCACCCCGGTGGAGGCGCAAAGCGTGCAGTACTCCTTCTTTCCGTCCTGATCGACGACGAAGTACGTCTCCTTGTAGGGCCTCTTCAGACGGAAGCAAGTGGAGAACAAGCAGGCGCAAGGCAAGCTACGGGCCCACCTGGCAGGTCTCGCAAAGCTTTGCCACAAAGAAGGGATGATCGGTCAGGGGCGAGTCTTCGGTGCCGCGCGACGAGCAAAGCAGGCAGCATCGGCTGATTTCTTGGGGATTCGTACCTGAGCAAGAAAGGAAAAAACACGTGACTATCCAAATTGCACCCATTCCAGGCAGGTCGACAAGGTGAAGCTTGGGGAAAGAAGCAATGCTTACATCGATTCTTGCGAACTACAGCGGCAGGATAATCGTAACTTTTGGCAGGTTCAACAACCGGGATCCTTTGAAGCCTATCCAACTTTTCGACATCGTCCTCCTCCACGTCGACGTCCTCCGCCTGGTCGGCCTGGCTGAGGATCTCGTCCAGACGTTGTTGAATAAAACCGGGCAGTGCTTTGTGGTCATCTAGACAAGCAGCCTACAGGCCGACGGGCAAGTACCGCTTCGCTCACTTTTGTCCAGCGCGCGCCGAATAGCTTCGTTCAAAGGCTTGGAGAACCCGGACAACGCTTCGGTAACCGGATCATTTGGGCAGCTTAAATCGAGCTGCATGAAAAAAAGCTACAAATTGACACAGTTGCAAAAGTCGACGAACCAAACGGGGTCTCAACCTCAAGGGCAACGCGAACGGAATCATGGTAGCTAGGCGAGCCACGGTTGCGAAAGCATGCGTTGAAATCCTCGACAATGTACTTCATTTGCGAAAGTTCAACCTGACAGCCGCTGGGTGGTCACGGGGCCTTCGTGTGCGGGTGGGTACTTACGTCGGAGAGTCTTTGGTCACCAAGCCACAGAACCCATACCCTTTCGCTCAATTCATAGCCGCAGGAACGAGGGTCAATGACAATGCCAGGCCACCATACGGAGCGATTCGTCAACCTAGCCCAAACGACGTCGCCGATTTTCTGTAACTGTTCCCGTTTGCTCTTCTGTTGACAAAGTCATTTTCACTTACGAAAGGGCACTTGCGGTTGGTGCTGACAGCGCCGCTGGAGGGGGCCTTTCGTGCCATTGCCGTGCCGGTAGAACTGACACGCTCCGGAGCCATTGGAACCCCGCAACCGACGGCTGCCAATAGGAAATAGCCCCTAACGGCCTGAAATGGGCAATAACTTTTGGAAAACAGGCAGTGGAACGACGGTGCTCAAAAGACTGGCACCGAATAGCACGTCGCTTAGGCGCGTTGCCGACATGCGCGAAAGCAGTCGAAACCATGACGCGCTGTTTGCGAAAGAGGCCGTTGCAAAAACGCCATTCGCTAAGAGCGAATTTCGATTATTCTTTCGCAAGCTGCCACTGACCATTGAAACCGGTCCGAATGAATCCCACTCCGGCTGCGCGCCTTTTGAACACCCATGTTGCTCCGTGTCGTCGTTTCGAGCGCAACGGCGACCTCAGGTGTTGGCTTTGGCGAAAAGTGAAATCGCTACGCTCTCTCCTTTTGTCCCAATGCAAAAACGAGCCCTCAAGTACCTGCTAATCATTTATAATCTGTCCTTACTGCTGGCCTTTTGCCAGGATCGATTTTGGGGCTGCGCCCTGCCTGGGGCGACGAGGGGTAGCCGTTTCCGCAGCTCGCAAGGAGCCTTCAACGCAGGTGGGCCAAGCCGCAGTGTTCCGCGGGCGCCAATCGCCTGATTGTGCAAAGCGGCGATTGGAACGACGTGGCGAAGCACACACGTGGCCTCCCCGGCAGACACGTAGCGGCGTGAACAATTCAATGCGCGCAGCTTATCGCGCGACGTCACGGCGCTATTACGGTGCTGCCTTTTGGCACCCCAATCGCGACTGTTTACGAATGCAAACTGCGACGGATCGGCGCGATCGAACTGAAAGTACACCAACTGCAATTATCGTGCTTTTATTCCTTCGCTGCAATTGGCCACTGGGTGACCCCCTACTGTGACTTGCTACGTGAAAGTCAGTGGCACTGTAGAAAACGACAAGTTGGTGGTTGCTTTTCGCCCAGACGTATTCCGCACGCCCAACTTTCCCGTAAAGGTCGTTCTCGCGGCCGCCCGCCGTGGAAGGCCGGGGTGCCCCCGGTGGTCCTCCCTGTGAAATGCAACGCCATTGGCAACTAGCCAGTCTTGTTGCATATTGATGCTTGGGAAATTGACGGTCAGCATTGGAGAATCCACGGGCTCGCCGCTGCGCTGCCGCGTCTGTTTTATTAATAAATAGGCAAGAAAAAATGTGGACCTGCTGTCCCAAACGCTTTGCAGCACAGCTTGCGTTTTTCATACTCCTTTGGCATCTTTGCTAACCGCGACTTTGAAACGGCGGAATGTCTATTGACCGGCGGCAGCTGAGGCAAATTCCCCGGATGCACAGTGCTGGAAAAGTTCCGACCAAAATATGCGGGAAGCAAACGCGCTGCTCGGTTGCGAGAAATTGCTCGACCTGTTTCAGCACGCGCGTCCCGGAAGCATTGAAAAAGCACCGTCGAACAACGGCGAAGTCATTTGGCGTTCAACAAGCCTTTCCACTTCTCCCCCGGAAGTAAGCCATTGTACAAAGTTTCTCGTGATACCGAAAACTTGGCGTTCCACAAGGGGTCGACAATTGTTGTTGCGCAGTTTCTTGCGGTTCTGCGCCCGCCTATTGTTCGTAATGCGCTTTCCATCGGTATGTTTAATATATTTTATATATTTATTTACGTATTTAACATGTTCCATGGGTTTGAACACAGGGTGTTTTGTAACGGGTTTGTTCATGTTCGGATATCTTTGTTCGGCTGTCGGTTGTAGCTCTCTTCTCTTTCCTATCACTGATGACGGCACCAGAGTGTGCCGAAAGCTCTGACTAATAAGCGTTCTCTATCTGTGATATTTTCTAATAACTGCCCATCCATCCGCTGGTAGGGCGTGTGTTCAGATCTATTACAGATACCACCAAACGGGTCGACAGCCGAACAAAAATATCCGAAATGTTCCATGGGTGTATATATATATATTTTTGTAACAACGACCATCGCCATTCGCTGAACACGGAACAAGGTAGTTCCGAAAGCTACGAAAGTTACAGCGTTCTGAGATATTTCCCTAATAACTGCCCATGCATTCGCTGGTAGGGCGTTGTTTTCGGTATACTTTCAGACACGTTTTTGACTTCCAACGGGATCAATCCGTACATTCCATCATAACGCATAGAAGACCCGTTAGAAGACGCCCCATTTTCAACGGTATATTGTTTTCAAAAATATAGCCTAACCAACGAAAGTGGCCGAAGAAAGTGGAGCAAAGCGTCTCCGGGCGGTCAAGAAGGGTTCCGACGATGAACCTGCTTTGCACGTTGCCTCGATGGCTAGAATGTATTTACAAGACAACAAACAGGCAAAAAAGCCGTGAGGAGCCTCCGAGCAGAGTTCCGAAGTTCGCGAATGTAGAAAACGCGACCTGCCAAACCGACGGGTAATGGAAGTGCGGAAGGGTGACTTTTTGTTCCTTGCAGCTTTTGGAACTATCCTTGTTCCCTGCCCAGCGTAAAACGTGCACGTCGATCCGCGATCGACCTACATAATTTTCGTTGAAGTTCAAGCAATAAAAGTAAAGTGTGTACTTTGTCTTGTTTTTCTAGTTGAACTGCTGTCAGTGTGTCTGATCGCGTACTTTTTTCCATTTTTGAATGCTACGGTTGGAGCACCCGTTCGGTCCTATTCACTGATACCCTGTGAGAACACCGAAACAACCTAACCAGCGGCTAGTTGGTCAGTTACGTGAGTGTTAGGTTGTTTTGATGTTCTCACAGGCACCAGTAAGCAGGACCGAACGGGTGCTTCAACCGTAACATTCCAATATGACCCACCGCCCCGCTACAAAGAAACCAGTCTTCACAGACTTTTTCTTTTACTACACTTACTAATGCTGTAACCTTCATACAAGGCGCTACTTTTGCAAAAAGTAAGGTGAAATCATTTGGCTAGACGGTGGAATTTATGTACTTACAAAGTGGAACAAATTCCTTGACTAAAATATAAATGAAATATAAACGCCATTGCAAAGAGGTTGACAGAGAAAGAGAGGGCATACGCGCGCCAGCAATTGTTCTCGATAAGTGGATGGTCAGCAATTCACATATTCTGAAAAGCGTGGATATCCACTGGCTTGACTGCTTACCACATTCGGAGAAACTTTAAAAACGCTGAAAAAGACTCAGCAAAGCGAGAAAACGTAGTTAGGGCTGGCAAAGCTTTCCTGTTGTAGTGACGAATTCGCCTTTGCCATAATATTTCTCACTAATGAATTGCTAATTTACTCTATTCATTTCAAATGCCAAGAGAATTAGGCAACGTTAAGCAGCAGTAATATTAACAGTCGACTTCATGTTGAATATGGTCGGTTTCATGTTGAATATTACTACATCACTAACAAAGGAACCGTTACCTGCAAAACGCACGCAACGCTTTCTCAACAGAACTAATGAAAGGCAGTCCTGGAAAAGCTATGTTTTCTTCTTACATCAGTAGCTGCATTCAAGTAAGTATTAGTTAACTTGCATTACCAAACACAGCTTAAACTGCCAGGAATATTTAAGCTTTCCCGGTCTGCCAAGTTCTGGCAACTGATTTGCCTCCAAAGCAGTCTGCTTGAGAAGGGCGTACTTCAAGTGAATAAGGAGAGCGGTACCTTAAAATTTTATCAGCTCCTCTAGAACGAGAAAAGTAATCTCGCCTACGTGGCAGGCAAGCCTTAACCCACCGCCCTTCCTTAGCAGAGATTAGGATGAATTTTTCATCGAAGGAAACAAAAAGGTTTCTAGCGAAGTTCGAAAATAATAGGACCAAATATATCGTTGGATTGTTTCGAAAAGTGCGCGTCTCGTAACGGTGAAATTAAGCATGACATTCTTTGACGGCCATATAATTTTCCACTCGTCTGTCATTGGATTTCAGTAGCTTTCCAAGAATGACTTCAAAGAAAATGCTTTTGTCTTGAAAATAGGATTTCGAAATACGGGATATGAACTCATATTTAATATCAAGAAACCAACGGCCTGGATCCCGTTAAAACACCGATCATCTACAGTGTAGATGATCGGTGTTTTAACGGGATACAAGCCGTTGGTTTCTTGATATTAAATGCTTTTGTCTGTTTCAAATAAATGACGTAGATGTGCGCATGCGCACTTCTTGCTTTACGAAAGGTAAGTAATGGGCCCACAACATGCCCGCTTGTTAACTTGCTTAACTTAAACACATTGGCAAAACAATGCATCCTACGTGGTCGCAAGAAAACTTTTGCCTCAACACGGATGAACCTGAAGCGATACTTTTCCTCTGCAGAATACAATGTAGACTTGGTTATTCTCTATGTGTGCAGATTTAGCGAATCCGATAACTATTCATAATTGAATAAAGGATTTTTATTAAATTTAATATACGTTGATTATCTCCCTTCCATTAGCCACCTTGGAGTTTAGAGAAAGGTTGCTTTTCATTCTGCGCTGATGACGGGACCAAGACAGGTCCTGAAAGCTTCGCGATATCAATAAAGATACATTCGTACTACGGGTTATTCTGCCGTACCTGTATACAACTATTAATAATGCACAATATCGCGCACTTATAAGGAATGGGCTGCCAGGCGTGACAGTCCTATTACTGCACGACTGCGGCACTACGTGAATGACTTCCTATTGAATTCTCAAACGAACTTCATCGATTTTCAAGTCCAGAAAGGTACTGAAATATGTTTTTTTCGGGGAATCAGCAGATTATAAATTTTCATTTTTCACCACATCATATACTAATGGGTAGGCTTAAAGTTTTTGAAGACTGCTTTCTTTGTAACGGGGCGGTGGATCACGTTGCAAGATTATGGCTGAAGCTCCCGTTGAGTTCTACTCGCTACTACCTGTAAGAACACCAAGGCAACCTTACCAGTGGCTGGTTGGTTAGTTGCGTTAGTGAGAAAACAGGCGGACACTGAACGTACGATAGCTTTACTTCGTAGCTTTCGGAATCAGTTGATTCCGAAAGCTGTCAACTGTGCAGTATTTTTCAGTCCAAAGATTTATAGCATGACATATTTAACTTTCGGTGCCTCGTACCTATGAAATTAAACATGACCTTGGCGACCACACACCATTTCCAATGATCATTTATTGGATATCCGGAGCTTTCGGGTTTGCTCAGTCTTTCTGCCTTCAGTCTCAGTATAAGCGCAGTTACAAGATTCCAATCTAGCTTAATATATTTCCGGTGGAGACAGCATCGCGAGCAGTCTCGAAAGCCCCCGATATGTAAGAAAAATGCAAGTAACATAAAAGAGTAAGAAATCAAAAACTTACCTTATGAACCTTGAGTACTTGTACTTGCATCGAATAAATCAGATCAAACTACCGCGCCGGTCAGACCCGATATTCAGACTCCAGAATTTTGTTGCCCATTGAAAACGCGTTGACCATTCACGTCTGTTGCGTTCGAACGCAACAGACCTGAATAAAGTAGAAGCACAATTATTCCCATTTACCTGTGCATATTATACATCGAATTAGAATTTGTACCCTTGTCATAAGCCAAATTTTTAATTTTAAGTCGCTCCCTAACTGAACGTCATATTGAAAAGGCGTTCTGGTTCCTAACTGCTGTTAACAATAAGATATGAAAGCACGCTAGCAAGCGCGCACGAGTCGTCCAGGAAGCGCGCACCTACTCTCTGTCAAACTGTCACATTTAGTGAAATAGGCTTTATCTTTATTACAATCACCATAGCAGAACTGCGCTAGAAAGAGAGTACGCGTCAATGGTTGCAGTTAAATATCGCATTTTAGAAACACAATCGCGTTTTTAAACATTTTCAAACCTGTTTCTTAAAAACCGCGTCCATGTTTGTACAGTCATTGATGATTAGCGGAAACGTTGAACAGATAAAGAACTGGCGACGGTACAAATCTAACTGTACTTGATCACTTACCTTCCTAATACAGTATACCGACTTCTTCCCTTCACGACCGAATATGAACTCTTGCTGCGTTTTCTACGCGAACTGTTGCTTTTGTTTATTACATTCAACTATTAGACGACTTGTTCTGAACTCAGTCACGTTTATTACCCGTCGCGAAGACCGAAAAACAGCTACAGAACACTTTCAACGACAACAAGAAAGACCATTTTCTCTTTGACGTTGCTCATTTAGGATACATTGTTGGAAAACAGAATCCGAGGTCATAAGCTAACAAAAACAACTATAGTGGTCTTGTCGCTGGACGGACGTCTGAGTCTTTTCTTCTTCTTCTTCAGGCTTCTGTGGCGGTGCAATCATTGGCGTCGTGACCAGCCACGTTGCACCTAAGTAAAATTTACTGTAGTTTGTTAGGGAATCAACCGGCATCGGATTACTTTCCACAAACTTCTTCTTGCTCGCCGCTTTCTTCATCCTTTTTCGGACACTCGCGCGCAAAATGACCGCCTTCTCCGCAGTGGAAGCATTTGCGACTTCCACCGCCGCCGCCGGCTCCTCCTCCGCCAGAGTAATTACGATTGTCGCCTTTTGGACAGTCACGGGCGAAATGCCCCTCACCACCACACGTGTAACACTGTTGAAACTACAGTCAGAGCTAAGAAGTAACAGTTCCAAGTTGTCACACTTACGGTGGCTGAAGCCGAACAATCTTTTGCCATATGTCCTGGTTCGCCGCAGGTAAAACAAGAACCGCGGCCTCCACGCGAGCCCATGTAACCACCACCACGGCCGCCTCGCCCGCCGTAACCCCCCTGATCTTGCTGGGGGCATTCCCGCGCAAAATGTCCGCTACGACCACAATTGTAGCATGTGCCTCCTACCAAGCAATCACGATCAATATAACGACCGGTAGTAAGAGAATAGAATCTTACCATCTCTCGCATAACCGCCTCGACCACCTCCGACACCGCGACCGCGTCCTCTTGTATACGAACCTCTGCCGCCAACTTGCTCACCGTTGGGACACTCACGAGCGAAATGCCCGGTTTCGTGACATCTGTAGCACTCGCTCATCCTCTCTTTTCAGTCCCAGTCCGCACGATAACCTGCAGAAGAAATACGGCCGCTGATGAGAACACGTAAACTAACGGAGCGCAGAATAAGAGCTGCAGTGGGTCGAGCGCCGACCAAGGTCATTAAACAAACCACTGCATCGCCCTACCAGCAAGAGCCCAGTGCACCGCAGACCACACACCAACGCACCAACTTCACAATGACTGTTGCACAAAAATGCCAAATGACGCGGAGTACTTATTTCATGATGCGCAGGTTAAAGTAAACAGTTCTCCTCGCTCGATAACAGCGCATCGTTATTTCGCGTTGCAACGCGGTATTGCCGTTGTTTACGCCATCATAAATACGCAAATAATTTTTACCCCTTTTTTAATTTTGAACTGCGACCTGCCGATGCGATAATGAACCACACTTTTCCCTAATGTTCAGATACTTGAAAATTCTACAGACCCCCCTTGGCGTCAGGGCTATAATTAATGTAAAATTTACGTTAACCGATGGGCTGAGTGCATTGGTGTTGGCCTAAAGTCAAGCAAAAGTGCCTGCAACTACTTTTAGCTAGTAACTAGCTCCGCATTTGCAAATGGGGAAATGGACCGTTTTCACCCATGCACAGGTGCAAAGTATTGACAGAAGGCAAATTGTTCAGTTCAGCGAGTCACATATGCATCTCACTTAAGTTCCAATGTTTTGGGGTCTTTTCCTTGCCGTTAAGACGAATTAATTTATACGTGCAAGCGCATTATTCGAAATTCGTTCGGAAACAAATGCCTCTTCGCGCGCTTGTTTCTTGTCGTAGTGGCATAAAAAAGTTGCCTAAACGGAGAATGCTTCAATTGAAACGAAGACGTTTGGG
Organism: Trichuris muris; assembly: GCA_000612645.2. NCBI lineage: Eukaryota > Metazoa > Nematoda > Enoplea > Trichinellida > Trichuridae > Trichuris > Trichuris muris. Next base: position 12,029,740 of record CBXJ02000086.1, read on the forward strand.
CGTCGCGACGATTCGATCCGGACTTCTGAGGTTGTTTCGGGCGTAGTAGCATTTTGACCGATTACGCATGAAGCGATCAATTCGCGCATCGACTCGTCAAGCAACGGTAACATCCATCAGAAAATGTTGATAACTCATGTTTTAAATGGCTTTCATCATAGTCTATGCACGCGTTTACCTCAAGCGAACTACGAACGAAAGGGCTCTTCAAAAACGTTGGGAAAAGTCATCGGCAGTTCAAAATATTCGCAGGGCAAAGCTTCTCGTATCCCCTTAAGTAACAAACCAATTGCAACTAAACTTGTCTGTACTAAATGAGGTAACCACTTTTTCCAACATGCACACTGTCGGCAGCAGTTGAAAAGAACAGAATACCAAAATCCAGACGACTGCACGCTTGTAATTAGTGTTTGGTCGCTAATAATTAAGAAGCAACATTGCTGGACGCTTTTCCATTTTTCAGCACGCGCACAGCGTCCGTACACGTCTTATACTCCAACTAGACCGGATGAAAAGAAGTTAAGCGGTCGAACAATTTTCTGCAATGAGTATTTCAACGGCAACAACCTAGAACAACTCAACTACGTAACATGATGACAATTTCGGCACATGGATGGTAGTCACTCTTTTCTTTTGAAATGACAGTGAAACAACGAGAGACAAGTGCCGTATACGGAGTAGACGGCGAAAAGGTTCTAACGAAACAACGCAAAAACAGGAAACCGGTTGAAGCGATCATGGTTTGCCGTGCTGATGAATTACTTTGCCAGCAAGAATTGCGTAAACAAAGCATTCGATCTGTAGCTGAACACCTAACAAGTCAATCGACAAGGTCGAGCAAAAACGTGCCCTGCTATTAATCGAAATATAGCAGTCACACAGAACGTGCATACTGGAGATGGCTGCGCAAACATTTCGGCGAAACAACTTTACTTAAAGGAAGAAATAGCCACAGGAAGTTTGGTGGTACGATCACTCGCTGCCTTTCAAGCCCTCCCGTCAACGATGTATACGCCGCTTTTCCCACGTACTACGGTGAGCCAAATACAGCTTCATTGTAGCACTGGCATCCTCCACCTGAATATGTATTTCTGTGGTGAACCTATGCATCAAATAAAAGACTGCGGGAATTACCGAACTGTGCTCCCCATTCTGAATCTCTTCACCGAGCAGGACGCCCGCAAGAGCTTTCAACTTTGGTCGCTTCGTTCCAAGTAGATAATGGAACAATTGGAAAGTTGAAGTGTCCCTTATAAGCCGCGGACTATGCGTTAAACCGATGACTTGAAGGTCCTTATTGACGCCATGTCCAATTAATAATCTACCGGATAACAGGGCGGCTACTTCACGCCTAACGATGCTTATATGCTCTCCTAAACGACAGAAGTGTACAGACAGAATTGAAAACACAACAATCATCAGACCATTGGCTATATCATGTGGCCGCACACCGCTTATGGCCGTTCGATAGTCTTTAATTTTTTCATCAGTTCGTACGAATTTGTCGTATACGCAATTTAAGTGACCGTCAACCAAGGAGATCCGGGCCAAAATGTCCAAGGACCCATCGTGGCCACCACCGACGAATTCGCAATCCAAAGCGAGCATGCCGCCAAGCCTTAAAACCAAGCATCCATGATCTGCATGACAGTTTAAGTAATCATTCAACTTGCTCAGTGTCATTTTTCTTCACCGACTTTTCCATTTTCGCCTTTGCGCCTCTTTCTGCAATGAGCGTTCAGGAGAGCGAATAAGGCAATCAATCGCTCAAAATAACTAACTACATTAAAACGTACGTACAGCGTCACTCACCAATGCCTTTCTTCTTTTTCACCGTTCCGCTTTTTACCAAATGCTTGCTCTGGTCTAAATACCCAAACCTGCATTAAAAAAGTCTGGACAAAGGCAGAGCTGCTAATGAATGGAAGAATGAGAACAAATGGCGAGCAAATAAAAATTACCGGAAATGACAATTAGATTTGAGACAAGAAACACCGCCAATACAAAAGCCTATATGCACACATGTGCACGCAGACTTGCTAAAAGAATACAGTATTTGGTAGAAGAACCTTGGGAAGGAAAGCTGCTATTACATCCGAAGGAATTCATTTGGCACAGAATTGAGGAAGCATATTGGAAAAATAAAGGAAACGTGAAATCGATAACAGCGAAGGACTGACCAAGAACGGGCAACAATCAGATCAAGGAAGAACTCCAAATAGCTTCCGTTCGCACGAAGAAAGAATAGACTGGAAAGATTTAAATTAAATTTAACAAATTTAAACAAAAGAACTCCAAAATTACTATTCGCAGTTTAAAACACTTCTCTATAGACCGAACTCTATAGATCTCTATAGACCGAACGATTATCCTACTCGCTGTTGAAATGCTGAGGATGAAAACAGAAGTTTTCGAAAGCTCCGTTAGTGAATTAAGTTTTTCGGTTACGGGTGTTTTGCCGTGTTTGCTTACTAAGATGAGAACATACTCAGTGTGCAAGAACCCAATGTTTACACACTGTTTTTATTATTTATAATACAACACATCCGAAGCTTCTAGAATCATGCTTGTCCAATCTTTAGCGGACAGCAATGTAGCACCACCTTCGAACGCTCAAAGTTTACTGCACTGAAAAACGGTAACACATTATTCTCCGCTAAAGACGGGATAGGCGTATTCCCGAAAGCGTCGGACGCACAATGACATCAGCAAGATGTGAAGTACTACCACTACACCAATGTGAATAAACATAAGAACATTTTTAATCCCCACGGAAACAACAATTAAAGACTGCATCACGGTAAACCATATTACGTTCGAAACGGTTTCTACCTGTCAGTTCGAAGCATCGTTATGAGAGGAAGGAGAAACTACCGATCTATTATCCAGCAACTAATATCCAAATTAAATGAAATACAATGAATTAACGTGGTAACTATAAGGACAGAAAGCAACATCCGAGAAGCAGCATTTAAGTAGTAACCCGTTTGCTTTCACTCTATCTGCTTCATGCTACTACGTGACGTCATATGCAACAACAGTCTATCTGTCCGTGCCAATGCGACCTTTGCCTTTTTCCCTCTTCCTGCAAATGATCCTTCAGCGAAGAATCGCGCGAACACAAGAGAATAATTCTTCCCAGAAAGTAATCTGCGATTGCGCTGACAAACGCTGAAGCAAAATGAACAAGTCAACAAGGCTCATCTGGAAAATGTTCAATTCTATTCCGTTCTGGAACCCATCTAAAAAAGATTTTACAGAATTGCGAGGCCAAGAGCTGACTGACAACTATATCTGAAAAGAGAAGAACTAAGAATGTAAAAGATTAAGTGCCCCTAAGCTTAACTCCTTTGCTTCCAAATTTCGAAATCTACGCCCAACAATTTAAATTATACTAACGACCCGCGCTTGAAAAGCTAAAAAGGATCAAGTCTATCAGGTGCCCCCTTCGTACTATAGCTTTGTGACGTCACCGAGAAATGCAGGTTTCTATCACTGAGACGTGACGTCACGAGAGAGAGCCTGACATTCCGTTTACGGCTTGTTTGCTCTTCAATGATTGGACGAAATCGTTGCGGAAATGAATTTGAGAAACACAGGATTCTTATCTGTGTCTAGATCTTTTATTTAAATTTAAATGTCATGGTCTGCCACGGTGGTTGCGATTTATCATTGGGTTAGCTGACTTACCGCTATCGGTAAATATGCTGGCGACATTCATTTGACTAAAGCACAGTTTGCCGAACTGCTACGTGGACAAGTCAATTGGTCCAAGGGTTACTTGCCCGAAGGGTAGTTTACGTATGTGGATACAATGCCTGTGAATGTATTCTTTATTTTTTGGCTTATGCTTAGGCTGCCAAGGTCACTTAAGCCTAATCTGAAGTTACTCTGTAAATTAGTGGTTCTTGTATGCTTAGGTGCATGGTTATGCTTCAGGCGCATAACCCTTCATGCATATATGCATTCTGGCAGGTTCCTCGTCAGTCGATCGACTCTTCGCGCATATGGTCCTTCCAACCACAATCTTCTGGCGGATTAGGCCAAACCCTTAGCTAAACATTGTCATGCGCAAGACGAAGCTAGCAATTTATGCAATTTACTTTACATGAAAGACAAAAATGTGGTGGGTGCAACAGTAAAAGGCGAAGAAGAGTGGCATCAAGTTGGAGGCGACGTGGCTGCAATTGATTATACGATCTTCACGAAAAGGTCTTCGTGCGGCCGTAGCCTTCATCACCACATGAACTCGTCCAAGTAGGACTGCAACACTGTCCTTCTTGTGCCGCAGCTCACCTTGTTCCTCCTCTTCGCTTGAGCCCACATCGACTCGATCGTCTGCGTGTGGGCCCCTGTCCGCGGATCGACGAAGTTGGTAGAGTGATTTGGGCGCAGGTGCGCGTACCCCAAGCTGGACAGTGCAGCACATGCCCTCCATTCGTCCGAAGCAATGGTACTGCCGGAGGCAATATGCTGCCTTATCTCGGGGAGCAGCTTACGGCTACTGCGATCCAGCACAGGAACCATGAGGCACTCTTTGGTTTGATGGCACACCGCGCCGAACACCCACTGCTGGGGGCGATATCTGCCGCTGTTGAACTTCCGTTTCGAGAAGACGCTTTCGTCCACCAGCACCGTTCGTCCCGGTCCTCCGAGGACGATTTGGCGTCTGGGAAATGATCGGCTTATAATCTGTCTAATGGAACTATTCCATTCAATTGACGCGCTTTTGCTCATGCCTGAAATAGTCTGGGCAAGTTAGGCCGTCGGGCGTATCTCTTTTAAACGTACCGAGAGAGCTGGCAGAATTTCATTGACATTTTATCGTAGCTCCAGAAAAACAAAAGCATGGCAACTTTTCTCAGCTCCAGCTGGGTATCTGTGATGCGAACGTTACGATGCGGGAACAGGCGTTGTTCTCATTACGTTTACCTTCGAGCCAAGTGCCCTTGTATAAAGTAATTTCTTCCCTGCACGCCTTCCGCGAACATCTCGACGTGGCATGCCGCCCGTTCCCTCTCCATCGAATTGCCTTAGGGTTCAAGCACATACAGCATTTTCGCTGGTAGAAATGCCGTGTTGTTGCAAGAACGACAACGCTGAATGCTCGTCAGTGATTGTAGAAAGAATATCCGGTTGATTCATGTTCAATTGTGCGGATGCCTACAAAGAGTCAACTAGTATAGAACTGTCAGACGCTACAATAATCGAAAAGGGGTCTTCGTAGAAGGCGGCGGCAAGTGCGTTAAAGTTAACTCCACTGCTGCAAGGTGCAGCCGTTGAACGAGCAGCAGGTGAACAAGCGCCCTCAAAATGCCGCTTACTGCCACCCAGTAATCATACGAGTGTGGAGATAGAAAAGAGGCAGTTAAGGACTTTATCAAGGTACGTGCCGCGGGGGCATGTCGGCAGCATCGCAGGTGTCAGCGATTAATGCGCAACGTAGAATGTGGGCGAAGTTCGATGTAAGAGACACGCACGGCTGCGGGCGGGGTTGTTGATCCTTGTATATGATCTGAGAGTGTGAGTTCCTCATTCTCGGTTTTGTCTGTCTTTATAGCGGTTACGGTGATATTAGAATTAATGCTTGCTCTGCCGGTCTCGTCGCTGCAATTACTTTAAAGTTTTTCATCTTGGCGATCAGTTCGCTTCGGAAGAATGCGTTTCGTGGTGAGCAAAAATGGCAAACACTCGCAGGTCAGTCAGTCTCAACGGCTCCACAACTGATGCGATCACCCAAGTGCAAATGAGGCTGAAGATCGTTTACCAACAGTGTGAGCGGTCACATCTGCGAGAGACTTTCATTGCGAACTGTCCTGCGTCGTTGCGTCTAACTGTGTGTAGCGCTCGTGAACAAAAGTAATGAAATAACGCACAGTCGAACGACAGTTATGTTCACGGAGACTGACGCGAAAAATGTTGTGATACGTTGCTTTGCACAAATTCAAGCGTAACTTGAATTTGGATGATCGCGTCAGTCGGGCAGTCCTTGAGACTGACTGACCTGCGAGTGTTTGCCATTTTTGCTTACCACGAAACGCATTCTTCCGAAGCGAACTGATCGCCAAGATGAAAAACTTTAAAGTAATTGCAGCGACGAGACCGGCAGAGCACGCATTAATTCTAATATCACCGTAACCGCTATAAAGACAGACAAAACCGAGAATGAGGAACTCACACTCTCAGATCATATACAAGGATCAACAACCCCGCCCGCAGCCGTGCGTGTCTCTTACATCGAACTTCGCCCACATTCTACGTTGCGCATTAATCGCTGACACCTGCGATGCTGCCGGCATGCCCCCGCGGCACGTACCTTGATAAAGTCCTTAACTGCCTCTTTTCTATCTCCACACTCGTATGATTACTGGGTGGCAGTAAGCGGCATTTGGAGGGCGCTTGTTCACCTGCTGCTCGTTCAACGGCTGCACCTTGCAGCAGTGGAGTTAACTTTAACGCACTTGCCGCCGCCTTCTACGAAGACCCCTTTTCGATTATTGTAGCGTCTGACAGTTCTATACTAGTTGACTCTTTGTATGCATCCGCACAATTGAACATGAATCAACCGGATATTCTTTCTACAATCACTTACGAGCATTCAGCGTTGTCGTTCTTGCAACAACACGCCATTCTCCACCAGCGAAAATGCTGTACGTGCTTAAACCCTAAGGCAATTCGATGGAGAGGGAACGGGCGGCATGCCATGTCGAGATGTTCGCGGAAGGTGTGCAGGAAAGAAATAACTACAGTAGGCCCTCCGTATACGCGGATTTTTTATACGCGGATTTGAGTCAACGCGGTTTGACTGAGAAGGCAATGACGTCATTTATGAGCTGTGACTGACGAATCACTGTCAAGTACAGCTACTTTCCTAGTTGTTGTATAATATACAATGTTTATGAAAGGCTATAGTGCTGTCGCGCAACTTGGCATGCACTTTTCTATTTGTGCAGCTTGCGTTGTTTCTTGATAAATTTTTGCTGGGTTTGCCTGAAGCGATTTTGCCTGCAAAGGAATTAATCACAAAGGTTTCTTACTAGGGAATGGACAAGACGAGATTTTAGTTAACTGAGCAGACAAAATAGCTCGCACTTCTCATATTGCACACTCTAAGCAGACGTGCTGCTAAGGCATGGTGCTCCGTGGTCATTTAGTTTTCTTGACGAAGGTTGAATCTAACAGCATCCAAACAGCGGTGTTCGAACTGCTCGTATTGTTCAATATAAGTAAACCGAATCTTATTGCGGGTTACCCCGGGTTCTAGAAGTAATCCAACAGTCGTAAGCAAATGAATGCAGGTATCTTCACAAAGCAAAACAACAGCAGATGACGTAGTCGTTGTCTTTGTTTACGGGTTGTTGCTGACACTGAACTTCGGGAAATAAGCATGTTCCCATGTTCCGACGGCCCCAATATACGTAGAAAAGCTTAAACGAGGCAACACTGTTCTGTTTTTGTCTCAACCTTGTCAGGCATGGTTCACTGTCAACTGCTAACGCTAACCTAAGCGTAAATTTTATGCTCCTTAAGTGGGGAGGTCTGAGATTCTTAAGCAGCAATGGAAGGGAAAGGTGCGGCGTTTCCTTATGTGGAACTTGTAGATAATTTAAATGCATTCGCTTACATGGCACAGGATACCTGATGGGCATCATTTGGCTCTGTTCGGTTGACCATAGCTATTTTGCCGTGGCCATCGTATGCTCCTGGAAGGCAAACGTACACCGAAACGGTTGTAGTTGCCATCTGGATGCGCACGCACTGATATTGCCTGTTTCTGTCTCCGCTACTGTTTCATCACACGTTCATTCAGTTGGTAAGTGCGCATATTTAACAACAATCAATGATTTTATTTGCGATGGTTAATATACGGCGAAAAAACACACATACAACAGCAACTGTACAACGACCAAAATACAATAACTGTACAAAGATCACTGTGGCGGCCAGCAGGCTGCAATGTCATTGACAATGCAATCGAATGGGTCTTGACGGGGGCGTAGCCTGCGGCGCCACATGAACTCGCACAAGTACAGGTGCAGAAAGCACCGAGGCGTGCCGCACCGGAGCTTGTTTGACCGCTACACTTGTGCTCAGAGGGATTCCACGATCTGCGTGTGCACCCCTAAATTAAACCAGATATCTCAGGCCTATGGGAGGTCAATGCTGGGCTCTTTCAAAGAAAACGTCTTGTCACTGATGGGACAGTGGTTGTCTTGCTTCACGCGTAATGTTAGAGAAAATATCTTGCAGATGTTGGGAGAGCGTTGGTGTCCTTCGTGCACCGGTCGATCGATAGGTGGTCGTAAACGCGGTGGGCTAAAGGAAACGTCTCTTATGATTGACGGGACCTTGTTCGGTCACCGTTGCGCAGGAAGTTAGACAAAAGAACTTGTGACTGAAGTGACGGCTGTGCCGTCCTTTGTGCGCATGCGATCAGGAAGCATTCTGACGGCGGAGCATCCATTCGAGAAAATCTTTCGTTCCCGACCCAGGACTGTGCTTTCACAAAAACTTTCGCTTGATACATCAGGCGAAAGTTTTTATGACGGTCGCCTGCGAGATAGGACATTTGAGTATGGAATCGCGCAAGAGAAAGTTTTTGTGACGTTTGCCTGTGAAAAACTTTCTCTTGCGCGATTCCATACTCAAATGTCCTATCTCGCAGGCGACCGTCATAAAAACTTTCGCCTGATATATCAAGCGAAAGTTTTTGTGAAAGCACAGTCCTGGGTCGGGAACGAAAGATTTTCTCGAATGGATGCTCCGCCGTCAGAATGCTTCCTGATCGCATGCGCACAAAGGACGGCACAGCCGTCACTTCAGTCACAAGTTCTTTTGTCTAACTTCCTGCGGAACGGTGACCGAACAAGGTCCCGTCAATCATAAGAGACGTTTCCTTTATCCCACCGCGTTTACGACCACCTACCGATCATAGGTGCGCGAAGGACACCAACGCTCTACCAGCATGTGCAAGATATTTTCTCTAACATTACGCGTGAAGCAAGACAGCCACTGTTCCATCAGTGACAAGACGTTTTCTTTGAAAGAGCCCAGCACTGACCTCCCATAGGCCTGAGATATCTGGTTTAATTTAGGGGTGCACACGCAGATCGTGGAATCCCTCTGGGCACAAGTGTAGCGGTCAAACAAGCTCCGGTGCGGCACGCCTCGGTGCTTTCTGCACCTGTACTTGTGCGAGTTCATGTGGCGCCGCAGGCTACGCCCCCGTCAAGACCCATTCGATTGCATTGTCAATGACATTGCAACCTGCTGGCCGCCACAGTGATCTTTGTACAGTTATTGTATTTTGGTCGTTGTACAGTTGCTGTTGTATGCGTGTTTTTTTCGGCGTATATTAACCATTGCGAATAAAATCATTCATTGTTGTTAAATATGCGCACTTACCAACTGAATGAACGTGTGATGAAACAGTAGCGGAGACAGAAACAGGCAATATCAGTGCGTGCGCATCCAGATGGCAACTACAACCGTTTCGGTGTACGTTTGCCTTCCAGGAGCATACGATGACCACGGCAAAATAGCTATGGTCAACCGAACAGAGCCAAATGATGCCCATCAGGTATCCTGTGCCATGTAAGCGAATGCATTTAAATTATCTACAAGTTCCACATAAGGAAACGCCGCACCCTTCCCTTCCATTGCTGCTTAAGAATCTCAGACCTCCCCACTTGAGGAGCATAAAATTTACGCTTAGGTTAGCGTTAGCAGTTAACAGTGAACCATGCATGACAAGGTTGAGACAAAAACAGAACAGTGTTGCGTCGCTTAAGCTTTTCTACGTATATTGGGGCCGTTGGAACATGGAAACATGCTTATTTCCCGAAGTTCAGTGTCAGCAACAACCCGTAAACAAAGACAACGACTACGTCATCTGCTGTTGTTTTGCTTTGTGAAGATACCTGCACTCATTTGCTTACGATTGTTGGATTACTCTAGAACCCGGGGTAACCCGCAATAAGACCCAGTAAATCTGATCAAAAACCAGGGAAGACTCCTCTACTTTCCTGGGAAGACTCCTCTACTCGACTGTCAGGGCGGGGTAACCATTCGGTCATCCTTGATCGGGCAGGCTTCGTGTCCGTTCTGATGGCAAGCTTAGTGTACTCACCACTCACGGTGCGAGTGCGTGAACGAATCGAACGACTTCGCTTCAGCGAGAATCAAATAAAGTAAGTTCAGGAAAAACGGGCTGAAAACTCCGTAAAGCTGCTACGATAACGATAAAAGTACTACACATTCGAATTGGCCCAGTATCATAGTAACTTTGCTGTTTTTTAATTCGCTGCACTACGTAACAGCTACTCGCTTAGCATTTAAATAGCGCTGGGCATTGGAACTGGAACGAACAGAGTCTGCTTGAAGTCTGCAGGAAGGAGTACGCGCATTGCCTACGTATTCTAGCACCTTCTGTACAGCGGACTTGATTATACGCGGAATTTGATTATACGCGGTATGTCCCGGAACCAATTGCCGCGTATACGGAGGGCCTACTGTATATGCAAGGGCACTTGGCTCGAAGGTAAACGTAATGAGAACAACGCCTGTTCCCGCATCGTAACGTTCGCATCACAGATACCCAGCTGGAGCTGAGAAAAGTTGCCATGCTTTTGTTTTTCTGGAGCTACGATAAAATGTCAATGAAATTCTGCCAGCTCTCTCGGTACGTTTAAAAGAGATACGCCCGACGGCCTAACTTGCCCAGACTATTTCAGGCATGAGCAAAAGCGCGTCAATTGAATGGAATAGTTCCATTAGACAGATTATAAGCCGATCATTTCCCAGACGCCAAATCGTCCTCGGAGGACCGGGACGAACGGTGGTGGTGGACGAAAGCGTCTTCTCGAAACGGAAGTTCAACAGCGGCAGATATCGCCCCCAGCAGTGGATGTTCGGCGCGGTGTGCCATCAAACCAAAGAGTGCCTCATGGTTCCTGTGCTGGATCGCAGTAGCCGTAAGCTGCTCCCCGAGATAAGGCAGCATATTGCCTCCGGCAGTACCATTGCTTCGGACGAATGGAGGGCTTGTGCTGCACTGTCCAGCATGGGGTACGCGCACCTGCGCGCAAATCACTCTACCAACTTCGTCGATCCGTGGACAGGGGCCCACACCCAGACGATCGAGTCGCTGTGGGCTCAAGCGAAGAGGAGGAACAAGGTGAGCTGCGGCACAAGAAGGACAGTGTTGCAGTCCTACTTGGACGAGTTCATGTGGTGACGAAGGCTACGGCCGCACGAAAACCTTATCGTGAATATCGTACAATTAATTGCAGCCACGTCGCCTCCAACTTGATGCCACTCTTCTTCGCCTTTTACTGTTGCACCCACCACATTTTTGTCTTTCATGTAAAGTAAATTGCATAAATTGCTAGCTTCGTCTTGCGCATGACAATGTTTAGCTAAGGGTTTGGCCTAATCCGCCAGAAGATTGTGGTTGGAAGGACCATATGCGCGAAGAGTCGATCGACTGACGAGGAACCTGCCAGAATGCATATATGCATGAAGGGTTATGCGCCTGAAGCATAACCATGCACCTAAGCATACAAGAACCACTAATTTACAGAGTAACTTCAGATTAGGCTTAAGTGACCTTGGCAGCCTAAGCATAAGCCAAAAAATAAAGAATACATTCACAGGCATTGTATCCACATACGTAAACTACCCTTCGGGCAAGTAACCCTTTGACCAATAGACTTGTCCACGTAGCAGTTCGGCAAACTGTGCTTTAGTCAAATGAATGTTGCCAGCATATTTACCGATAGCGGTAAGTCAGCTAACCCAATGATAAATCGCAACCACCGTGGCAGACCATGACATTTAAATTTAAATAAAAGATCTAGACACAGATAAGAATCCAGTGTTTCTCAAATTCATTTCCGCAACGATTTCATCCAATCATTGAAGAGCAAACAAGCCGTAAACGGAATGTCAGGCTCTCTCTCGTGACGTCACGGCTCAGTGATAGAAACCTGCATTTCTCTGTGAAGTCACAAAGCTACAGTACGAAGGGGGGCACCTGGCTGACTAGATCCTACTCCACTTTTTCGGATCAATTTTTGCCATGCATAACTCATTTGGTGATACAATTAAACCGCGTAAGAAATTAACGTGCTCTTTGAGGAATGCTAAGTCACGCCAAAGGAAAACTTTGTAAGGACGTAGCGTTCGGGCTAAGCGGGGATACTTTTCTAAATGACCATCATCAACAAATAAAACAGGGGTGACTTCAAAACCTGCGTTTATTGCCACGACCCACACGATTGACGAAACGTAGTTGAAGTAAGCCAGACTACCAGGTCCCATTTAAAGAACTTCTACCTGCTATGTTACACCGACAACTACATTTTGTTTAACCGCAGAGACAGCAATGCGCGGAAAGCCTATCGACCCACAGCGAATCCACAGAAAAACACGGCATGCTTACGAATCCGGTCCTCCTTCTTCTTAACTCTGCTCGCTTGGCCGCTGCTGCTCGTAATCGAGTCGCGCAGACTTCTCCAATTCGACGAAAATACTTTTGCGTGCTCAGGAAGTGTTAAGGATGTACGAACTTGGCGATCGCAGGACATGGTTCGGCGAAGTATCTGCGGAAAAAATTAGAAACAGTTATTCAATTACGTTAAGAACGTTCGGAAAATTTTCCACTGCAAGCTAGGTAGCGACAGCAATGGTCATTTCAACATCTGCAGCGACAAATTAGCAATATGTGTAAGATAAAACGCAAAAATACATTATGACTGACCTCATCATTCACGTTGTGGTAATGTACAGTATCTGCGCATCCTGATTACTTTTGGACGTAAAGTTCGCTGTTTCCATGCGACTGACCTTTAGAAACTGCCCTTGTCTTTTTCGCCTGTTGTCCTTTCGTATATTTCGTAAGCAGTGCCGATGCTTAGCCACCGGCGCTGTCGTTTCGGACTGCGTCCAAGAGTTGGTTGATCGCGGACTCATAGCCGGCGCGTTTCCCGATACACTTCTGTCCGAGAAGAGTCTTCTGGACCAGGTGCCTCCATGCATTTACGCTGGCTTCGATGCCACAGCGGACAGTTTGCATATAGGCAATTTGCTCGTTTTGTCTACGCTGCTACGTTTTCAAATGCGCGGTCTTTCCACTATTGCCCTAATTGGAGAAGCTACGGCCCGTCTTGGCGATCCAAGCGGTTTGACCAAAGAGCGACCTGCACTGAGCGCATCTCAAATTGCCGCAAACGCGCAAAACATCACAAGTCAGGTGAAACGGATATTCGCCAACTTTAATCGGTTGCTCAATGTGAGTGCTGCTACGCCCATTCCCTTAGTGTTGAACAACGTTGAGTGGTTTGACAATTTGTCAGTTGCGGAATTTTTTTCCGTTGTTGGACGTCACTTTAGACTGGGGCACATGCTGGGCAAACAATGCGTAAGCGAAAGACTAGGCAAGGACGGTATGAACTATTCGGAGTTCAGGTACGTTTGAAATTAATGCATCTCGCGTCACCGCTCATGTAAGCTCATCTTTTAGCTACCAGATCTTCCAAGCCTACGATTGGCTGGAACTGTATAAGCGCACAGGTTGCTTACTTCAGCTTGGCGGTATTGATCAAACGGGCAATATTCATTCTGGCCATGACTTGATCTCCAAATGTTGCGGACGCTCGGGGTATGGACTGTTGGTGCCTTTACTGCTATCCAGCACGGGAGAGAAGCTTGGCAAAAGTGCCGGAGCCAGCCTGTGGTTGTCGTCTAGAAGAACAAGTCCTTACGTATTTTACCAACACTTTTTCAACCTTGCGGATAGCGAAATGTCCTTTTACTACCGCTCGTTTAGCTTTTCGTCCATGCAAGAGATTGACGGGATAATCGAAAAGCACAAAGTTAATCCGGGAGCTCGGGAAGCTCAACGCTTCCTGGCCGAGCAGTTGACATTGCTGGTACATGGCCCGGAAGGACTGTCCACCGCATTAAAAGTAACGGAAATCCTTCATCACAACCAGCTGTTCAAGATTAGTACAATGGGCGAAGAGGAGTTGCAACTGCTTCTGTGCGAAGTTCCCTGTGCGCACCTTCGGTTTCAGTCTGGCTTGTCTGCGTCCAATTTTGCCTTGGAAGCAGGCTGCTTTAACGACCTTGAAAGCGCCTTCAGGGTTATTAGACAGGGCGGTTTCTATATCAATGGTCAGCGCATCGTGGATCCCTCAATGCAGATTAACAGCGACTTGGCTTTCGCCTTGTCGAAAGCTGTTGCCGTGCTTCGCGTTGGTCGCAAATCCTACCGAATAGTTGCTTGGAAATAAAGAAAATCTCGTTTAAACAGAATGCTTACAGCAATTGCGAGCTTCGTTTAAGTGCCAATATTTCAAAGCTGTCAGCAGCAGGCGGAGGGGGTACGCATTGTACGGTAAGATTCCCGCGCTGGCAGATATTGCCCAGCATGTAAGCATACTTGAGTTTTGTTGTTCACAGGGAGCCTTAAAGGGCACACGTTCGAACATCCGCCAGCTTGTATTTTCAGGGGAATTTCGAGTGGCTCTATTCGTACACGGTTTTAGAGTGGGTGCGCTTGGCGCACATGTGACAAGTTTAAACTAGTTGGCGTATTCACTCTGATAATTCCTGATATTATTAATACAAGATCATTTCTTGCGACAAAGTTGAGAAGTACAGAGGGTACCGGAGGGCTTTGCAAAACGTTCGGTTTATGGAGATTGTGAATCGCGTTGCCCACGGGATCTGCTCCGTTAGTCGTGTTTGGCGTCCGCACGGCAAAGTAGCCCATGCGAACGGTGGCGCACTGAAGGTGAGAGTGGACGTAGAGCGATTCAGTTCGCCAGGGGATGAAGAACCGCAACTATCCGACAAGCTTTCTCGTATTGTTCTAACAAAGAAGGTTCACTTTCCGTTGACGTCAGAGTGTCAAACCGTTTGCCTTCCACTACTACACATTACGTTCGTCCTGCTGTGCATAACAGTTGGCTTCCTTATAGGATGGCAGGTTGCCACCTTTGAAACGAGAAGACTTGTCATCTTGGGTGGCAGATTGATCCAGACTCGCCACACTATTTCCAATTGATCGATGTATTAAGCTTGGCCGCTAACTTTGGATTTGCAATAGACAAGCAAAATTGGCGTACCGAGTTTTGATAAATGTAAATTTTTCTACGATTGCTTTCTCATTGAGTGGATAAACTAGCATTCGAAAAGAGGATGTTCGGTGCTAAGCTGTTTCTGCCGTTAACGTCAATGCTGCTAACATTAGCATCTTACTCCAATTCATTCGGAATAAAAAAAAGTGAAAGTGCAGTGCAACGCTTGCCAAATATAACAATGACAACTGCTAAATATTGGAAGAATACGGCTGAAGCAGCCGCTGAGTTCTATTCACTGTTACATGTAAGAACACCAGAGAAACCTAACCAGCGGCTAGTTGGTTAGACGCTAGTGAGAAAAGCCAGATGAACAGTGAACGCACGATATCTTTTATTCGGAATCGACTGATTGCATCGTCAGCGAGATGGTAGAAAGCGCAGATGTTTTCGCGTGAGGATATTATATCGGCACGACAAAGGGTCAGGTGGCGATAAGGAACCCCTATTGATCAGGAGGTGATGGCGCAACAGCCGCTTTGTCGAATTAGGCTGCTCCATACCTCACTGGTCCCAACTCCTTTGTCTCGGTTAATGGAAGTATTATGACTGATGTAGAGGGCCTCTTTGATCTTACGAAGTTGGAATTGACTCTCGCGACATAAAGTGGTAGGCACAAGGTCAGCCGAACATTGAGAGAAATGCTCAACTACAGCTGAGCTTCCTAGCACGTCTTCGGTCTTCTCTCGTAGTTGCTTGATTTGTTGTCTGCCTCGACGTATGCACTGTATGCCGTTAATCCGTTCGTTCGCATTTTTGTAACGGTTCACACATGCCATATGTTCACTAAACCTGTGAAGTAAAGTTTTGCCCGTCTTTCTTATGTAGGAGGAGTTTCAACAACACTTGACCTCGTAAATGACGCCGGTCCTATTATCTAGTGGGATCTAGATCTTGTCGGTTCTTAGGATAGATCGGAAATTTGGTGCTTGTTTGTAAAACACCCTGAAGTTCATTGTTTTACCCAGGCTTTGTATGTACTCACTAATGCATCGGTAATAAGGTAAAACAAGTAAAGGACCAGCTTGCACCGATGTTGGTCTGGGGGATGTTCGCGCTCGTTGTTTTTAAAGAAGAAACGGGTACCCGCTGTTAAATAAAGCACGTTTAATATGTTGTAACTCGGATTGAATGAAACATGGCTCACAAAGCTGTATTGCTCTATCCACCATACCGTTAATGATACCTATTTTTACGGGGAGAGGATGGTGAGAATCGAAATGTAGGTATCTATCAGAACTAGTTGGTTTTCTATATACTTTTGTTATGAACTTGTATTAGCTTTTATGATCATTACGTCTAGAAAGGGGAGAGAATTATTTACTTCTTTTTCCATTGTCAAGGTTATTTGGTTTGGATAAACGTTGTTGAGATGCTCAAGGAAGTTGATTTCTTTATTCGCTTTAATAATTGCAAAAATATCATCAACATATCGTTTGAAGAAAGATTGTTCGAAACGTACAACGCCTAGGTAAAACAATGAATTTCAGGGTATTTTTCAAACAAGCACCAAATTTCCGATCTATCCTAAGAACCGACAAGATCTAGGTCCCACCAGATAATAGGACCGGCGTCATTTACGAGGTCAAAGTGTTGTTGAAACGCCTCCGACATAAGAAATTATTTTATTTGTCCCGGAAAAATGTTGTTAAAGTGATCCAGAAGCGCTTCCTCTTTTCCTGTCTCCACCACGGCGAAAATGTCATCTACATACCTTTTAAAGAAGAACGAGACTGTTGGCAAGCTTGTGCAAGTAAAAGCAATCTCTTCAAAGTGCTCCATGAAGACCTCTGCAAGCACGGGAGAAAGAGGGTTGCCCATTGGTGCTCCATTCTTTTGTGCGTAAAAATTATTCTGGAAACTGAAGTAGTTACCTTCCATCAAGCAAAAAGAGGTCTTCATGGAGAACTTTGAAGAGGTTGCTTTTATTAATACTTGCACAAGCTTGCCAACAGTCCCGTTCTTCTTTAAAAGGTATGTAGATGACATTTTCGCCGTGGTGGAGACAGGAAAAGAGGAAACGCTTCTGGATCACTTTAACAACATTTTTCCGGGACAAATAACTCTTACAATGGAGAAGAAAATAGACAACCGGCTTCCTTTCCTTGATGTACTGGTTCAGAAATAAAGGGAGATTTTTACTACCCGTGTGTACAGGAAACCTACACATTCGGATAGATACCTCCATTTTACCTAGCATCACCCATTGTCGGTGAAGAGAGGTATAGCCACTGGAATGATAGACCGTGCCCACGCGATCTGTGATCAAAAGTTACAAAAATCAGAACTAAATCACATCGCATCATCTCTCCAATTGAACGGCTACCCCAAGTCGTTGATCACATCTATCATCAGGCGGAGGTTACAACAACCGAGAAGGATCAGAGAAAACTCGGAAACGACTGTCCCGACAGTTGTTCTACCTTATTTCAACGGGATTGGTGAACGGATAAAACATCTAGGCCGTCTTCAACTATTTCGGGTTTTCTTCAAATCCTCACAAAACCTCAGGGTACTGACCAGGAACGACAAGATCAAAGTTCCTTTGGAGCAAACACCTGGGGTGATTTACAATATTACGTGCGGTTGCCACGCCTCCTACATAGGAGAAACGGGCAAAACTTTACTTCACAGATTCAACGAACACCTAGCGGCGCTAAGAAGATACAAGAACGAAGAAGAAAGGCTACATGGAACCCAGAGACGAGGAAGAGGCCGACCCCAGACGTTGGACCAGCGTAAGGTCGTGGAAGAAGCAATTAAATCATCCGCGGTCGTAGAACACGCCTCTCAGTGCTCATACGACCTGCAAACGAAAATATTATGTCGCGAGAGCCAATTCCATCTAAGGCAAATTAAAGAGGCCCTGTTCACTCGCAATAACATCTGCATTAATCGCGACAAAGGAACGGAAGTCAGCGGGGTGTGGAATGCAATTATCAGTAAAACCAGATGTTGCACCATACCACCTGACCCGGTTCCCGGGCCTATTAATACCCCGACTACGGATTAAAACCTTATCATTCCCAAACTCGCTGAGGACGGAACAAGAACGTTCCGAAAGCTTCCAGGTTCGCTTGTGTCTACGAATTTTTCTTCATAACTGCCCATCCATCCGCTGGTAGGGCGTGCTGTTTGGTTTATTTTTAGACACCACAAGGATAAACCCCAACGGGCACACCGTAAGTTACAATTTTCAGATTGTTATTACTTTTATTATTGGGTTCTTATTATTACGTTCTGTACTTTGGGTGATTCGGTTGTGAATAAAGTTAGTTCGGTGTGAACAGCGTTGACTAAACGACAGATTGACATTATTTCAGTGGGGCGTGAGTGCAGCTGGTAATCCTACGCCTCGCGGGCTAATGTCTACCCTATCGAACTAAGCTCGATCATCAGTGGTATGCAAAACCATGGCCATCACTCAGGAGCAGGTTCTCTCAAGACGGAGAATGCCCACATTTTTGTTTGTACCTAACATTCCGCGGGTATAACTTCTCTGCCCATTCCGCTGGGTTGTTAATATCTACTACGACATGATTTTGGTCGTATTCCGGCTTTCCCGTTTTGATGATATCCATAATAAAACTGCAAATCCCCTACCAGCGGACGGATGGACTATTAGTAATACCACAGGATGAAAACGCTTACGTAGATTTCGGAACGCCCTGGTTCCGAAAGCTATAAGACTTGATCTCTGATAAAGGAGGTATATATCTCTTGATCTCTGATAAAGGATCTATAGAGGTCTTCATGGAACAACTGGAAGAGAAGGCCTTTACCACCTTACCAAGTGACTGCCAACCCTCGTTTTTCAAGAGATATGTAGACGATATTTTCGCCATAATAACTAAAGGAAGGGAGGAAGTTTTTCTGGAGCACTTAAACGGTCTTTTTCAATCAATTAAGTTAACCACTGAAAAAAAGTAGCAATAGTCTCCCATTCCTAGACGTACTAGTGATAAAGAAAGGGGGTTCGCTAAATACTACAGTTTATAGAAAACCAATGCATTCTGACAGGTATTTAAATTTCTCTTCCCATCATCCGATTTCTATAAAAATAGGTATAGTAAAAGGCATGGTCGATCGTGCCATACGAGTTTGCGACACTCCATACTTGAATTCAGAATTAAAATATATAAAACAAACTTTATTAAGCAACGGTTACCCAAATTCGTTCATTACAAGTATAGTAAAGCAATGTTTTTCGAGGAAACGACCAATCCCGGTGACTAACGATATTCATGAACGACCGATTTTAGTTCTCCTATATTTTAGGAGTTGGTGCAAGAATAAAACGTTTAGGTCGTTCTCTAAACTTCACCGTCCATTTCAAATCTTCGAGTGACATTCGGACGATCGTGAGAACGGATGAGACCATGGCTCCATTTGACAGCAGACCAGGCGTAGTTTACGAAATTACGTGTGATTGCCATGCCTCCTATATTGAAGAAACGGGCAACACTTTATCCCACAGGTTTCGTGAACACATGGCGTACGTGACTCGTTACAAGAATGCGGAACAAAGACTCAACGGGTCACATACCGTACGCCGTGGCCGACTACAATCCCGCGCTCCGAAAAAGATCATGGAGGAGGCCATCAAAGCTTCCGCGGTCGCTGAACACGCCATCCACTGTTCACTTGACCCGCGACCGAACGTAATCTGCCACGAAAACAGGTTTCAGCTGCGGCGGATTAAGGAAGCATTGTTCATAAGACACAATCGTACCATCAATCGCGACCAAGGCGTGGAGATTAGCGAGGTGTGGAATGCAGCTATTAATAAATTCAGATGCTGCACCATACCAAGCCGATCCCCACCTTGACCCCGTTTTGTGCCTATAAGATCCCCGAGCGGAATAAACCCCTTTCAACATCGCTGACGACGGAACCAGGGCGTTCCGAAAGCTACGATACGATAAGCGTTCTTACCTGTGATATTTCTAATAATCGCCCATCCATCCGCTGGTAGGGCATTTGCAGTTTTATTGCAGGTACCATCCAAAAAATGGGAAAGCCGGAATACCGTCACGTTGATCTCTGATATTTCCAATGAGCGCCGATCCAACCGCTGGTAGGGCATTTGCAGTTTTATGACCAGCATCACCAAAACGGGAAAACCAGAATACGACCAAAGTCAAACATGAAACCCGTTACAAAGCATCCAGTATTCAAACAGATGCACTACGACAATCAGAAATTCGGTAATATACCGCACTAACCTGCGTTCCTACAGTAACATGGGTGCGCTACGCTGCTACTGTCAGGGTAGAACCGACCGACAAATTCTTTCCAGGAAAACTATCGTTGCCAGGTTCAGAAACAATAGTGCAAACGCAGCTCCCAGGCTCGGAAACAGTAGCGGTTCGGGAACAGCATCAGGGCCGGGAAACAATAGGGAGCAGCAGGTCATGCTGCTCGCGCAGGATTACGTAGACCAGTGATTCCCAACCTTTCTGGAGCTAGGGACCCCTGTCATTCCTGATAACCATCCTGGACTCCCACTAACTGTTTACACCCACCCATATTGGCTTATTAGATTCCCTACAGGTTTTTGCGCTTTTTAGCGGTGACTTCATTGTACCACCTGCGATTACCACATCAGAGTGCCTTCAATCTTGTCAGGACTCTCCCATGGATCCCTTCACTTTCCAGGGCCCCCTCGCCTTCCACGACCCTCCTCCCGCCTGTGCCTGTCCGGGGGCCCCAGGGCCATCGTTGGGAATCACTGACGTAGACAAGGGGGGCGGGGCTGGGCGGTCCACTCGAGCATTGTCGGGGTACAAACTGAAAAGACCCGTTTAAGTGCATCTTAGTATACCGTGGACTGACATTAATTCTTCTCCGACTTAACAAGTGCATCCATGAGTGTGCTAACACTCACATATCATTCAAAAAGTACGCCTGTTTGTTAGTGATTTGCTTGGCATTTCTGAGTCAATGGTCAAATGCCAGCATACGTCGCAACTTTAGAACTTACTTCCCGGAAGAACAAGAGAGGGACAAATCAAAAGGCAATGCGAGGTTCACGCTCAAAATCTGAAAAAAAAATTAAACATGCAAATGTTGCTAGTAAAGTTTTGAATGCAATTTTCTTGTTTATTGCTCTTCTGCGCCGACACACGTAGAGCCATATGACTAATGCACAACGCTGCTGCACTAAAACCAATAACCTGCACCACAACAGTTCCGCCGCTATATTTCCTTTACGATTACAAAAAGGCACATTTTGCACAGCTTCCCAAAAGCAACGAAAGCAGAGTTATAATTTACAACGAGTTTGATCGTATGGTGGATATCCCACGAGGGGTCGAACTGCCCACGCTGTGCGTGTAACGATCGCCATGATTGTCTCCGTCGAAATGCACCTCCCTTTTCCGAGACTCTTTGGGCGGCGCCTTTTCCGCATTCGGTTCCTTTGAGTCCTTCTTGGAATTGGTGTCAACCGTCTCAGCACAGACGGCGGTGGCGTCGTCGGACAGGCGCGTGGCCCCGTTGCTGTCGGTGCTGGCCAAACACTGAGATGCTTGTTTGGGTACCCGCGTCGCGTAAGCGTTGCAAAGGAAGTAGAAAGCCTTCTCGTCGGCTAACGCTAGTTGAGCCATCGCGCAAGCGGCCATTCCTTCTTTGGCCGTTGGGCCAGTGATGCACAAGTCGCTGAAGTTGGATCGCGAAGTGCTGAGTATGCAAACTTTGCTGTTGGTCACCGCTTCAAGCATTCTTATGATGCGACCCCCATTTTTCGCCAATTGCTCGAGGCTGCTCGTTCGGATGGCCTTACGCGCGGTGAACGGTTCGTCGTGGAATGAGCTACGGCCCGTACTGATGCTTGCACTTCCGGTTCTTGACGACACCTTTCGGTCCGAGACCTCGTCGATCTCCTTGTCGCACACGCAATTTTCCCGCAGTATGTATAGATTGATAATCATCTGTAATATCAACGTTAGCTCGCGTGACGACCGACTCTCCAAGAAACTCGTCGGAAGAAACAAGGCACTGCTCGGGACTTTGCTGACTCCTTGGCAATCTTTGCACTTACGATTCAGCTGATTCAGTATGGAAATCAGGCAACTTTCGTCCATCGAATGCTTAACCACGCAAGTCATCAACTTCTTTGCCGCCAAAATGCGGTTCATAGTTTTGCCAATGACAGTTAGCTGCCTGTCGGCAACGTTCGCTTCCGCGGCAAATTTCTGACAGCACAGCGTCGTCAGGGTGAGCATCCCAACCAACGAGGACAAATGTTCGTTGCGACCGAACAGAGCAGCATTAAAGGAGGAACTGAATCGAATGACCACCTCATAAAAGTTTCTCATCCCATCAATCGTTGGCAACGCGATCACTTTACGCTTTGATATCCAGCTGATGTTGGATGTCCGCCAACTGTTTGCCAATCTGTTAACATCCGGATCAAAGAAATAACTTGCCCGCCCGCTGGTCGACTGTGTGCTGGGAACCCACAGCAGCCCGGGAGAGAAAAGGGACGAAGAGTCGCCTTGGCTCAAAGCTTTTACGCACGCCTTGAGCAGGGTGGAGGCGCTCCCAACTGTCACCTTGAACAGTCTGGTCTGCTTGGTGGTCAATTTTTGCAGAAAGACCAGCAAGTTGGAAAACAGCTCGCTGACCAAACTTTCCGGCACCGTCGACAGGGCACCCCGGCAACGCTTTACCAAGTTGTTCAGCATGTCCAGCTCCTCATTCAAGTCGACAAACGGTACTCCGGAGAAGCGAGCGCGCTTCAGGTCACAAATCAGCGCGCCGGTCGCCTCCCCAATCATACAGCGTAGCTGGCCGAACGAGTGTGAACTGTGCATCGCCAAACGCATGTATGGAATGGCAACCATACATAGGCGTTTCAGAGGTCGGTCGATGGCAGAAAAAAATTTAAACTTAACCTTAAACCTTATTAAATATGCGTTAAAACAGCTTAGCCAGTTGCAACAGCCGAAAAGCACGTATTTAATAAAAATAGTAAACTGAAGGTATCGGCGAAAATGGGTTGAGGCAAAGATTGGTTTTTAAAGTGGACAAAACAAAGAAAGCTATTCCGAGTAGAGGCGCCAGTCGGCAGGGACCCGCATGTCACGACCGACTGTCGATCGAGTACGACAGCAATGCCGAGGCGATGGCCTGATTCAGAAAAGTTGAATAGTCGTCAGTCACAATGGCGCAACAGTAATGATAGCGCCGTACGCGACATTTCTGAATCGGGCCAATGGATAAGAAACGGAATTGCGCATACAGTCGTCCCGTGGACGTTGTTCAGCTTTCCCTATTATATTTAAACTACGTCCCACTTGCCTGCGTACTGCGCTTAGGACTAGACAAGGCCTGAAACGCGTGCATGGGCAAAGACTCTGCGCCCGGTGTCGTCCTTGACGCTCCAACGTTGACCAACGATTCACCGGAGGTTGTACCAAATGATGGCGATTCTGTCCTGAGCAGAACCTCCGTGTTTGCAGTTCGGTTTAATGACTCCTCGCGACTCAGGCTTGAGCCTACAATTGAACGGTCAAGCTAATAACAAACAGAAACAATAGCAAACAACGGGGTATACCATCGGAACTTTTGCTGTTCACCGAAGAAGGTCTCTTTGAGGTGTTGAAGGAGGAAGAACCGCTGTGAGCGCTGGTCGAGCTCTGCTCCTTCACTGTCGACATCGCAGCCTCTTCAGTCGAGCTACTTTCCGTAGGAACAGCAGAGCCGACCATGGTCGGCTTGCTGCCACCCGGACCGGCAACTTTTGGATGGGACTGATTGAGGTCGATGAGCTGTTGAAATTCAATTCCCTCACCGGGACCCATGTGGGTAATGTGGCTGAAATTCGACGGCCCTGATATCATCAAAGATTTGCGACCGATCCTTAAATTAGAAAAATATTTCACTTGTTGACAGACAGTTCGTTCACCACGTACGATTTCCTCAGCTTTTCTTCTTCGGACAACACCAATATGGAGTACTTCCGTCGCTTTCCGCTGTCCTGACTCATGTTTCTTGTTGACACCATGAACGGAGTGTTCATAACGTCGTCTACTAAAGTCACAGCAAACAATTTTTGCTTTCAAAAACAAGGAAAGACCAAACAATGCTGACCTGCAAGCATGTCGCTGAGAAGAACTATGCACATCTTGTCGGCCACGTTACACAACGTCAGGGCGCCGCTGCGAACCAACGGCTTTGCCTAAACGGGATAAGAATACAGCGTTAGCAGCGAACAACCGACATCAGAAGGAACAGTGGCAACCAACCTTCCTCAAGTTTAACGTTTGAACCCATTCAGCCGTCGTTACGTTGTACACGGTAATGTGACATTCGCTGTAGACGCACAAATACGGAGCGGAGAAGCTGAAGTGAATTGGCTCCGACGGAAACATCAACTCCAAAGGGCGCGAGCGCCGCCCATTGACGTCCACATAAATGCCCAACTTTTCGAAGACCAACAAATACTCCTTGTCGGAAACTTCGACCAGTATACAGGCATCGTAGGCTGCATGGTTGATAAATTGAAGACTGTGATCTTCGAGATTTAGCAAGGCTAAACTCGAACGCAAGTCACATCAAGCCAATATCCAATGCCACTATTTTAGGCTTCGCGAATGAAAGTAGAAAGGAAAAAGTGCAATAACTTTTACAGTACAACGTGGCAACTGATTTTCAAGTACTTTATAAATTGGAGACAGTTGTTTGGAGATAAAGGAGAACTCTCAGATAAAAAGGAGCCAGCGGCAATTACTTCGCCGAACACGCGTGACAGCTCTGAACTGGGACCTCGCGTCTACGGTATCTACTTTCTCTGCCGGTGTTTACCCTTTGTTCAGCCTACCCTTTTGTCACTTCGCCCTTACAGACAGAAAAGTCGCGAAACAAGGCAATGCTAACATCTAAACAGGCCACAAGGTGGCGATAAGCTAATCAATTCAAGTACACGAATACTCGTTATTATTTATCCATACCATGCTGGGAGTTGTCGACAAAGTCCCACGTACGGAAACCGGAAGGATAGCCAACGCAAAGCTTCCCACGCACCATGGAAAGGCACTGCGGAAGGCCGGGCATCGCCAAGTCGCGAAGCTTCCTGTGCCTTGTTGGCGTGCGATTGATTTCGAAAACCGTAATCTGCAAGGCAACGGATTCTCCCTTTCAGGGTCGGCTCTTTCGCCAGGGCAATACGCACCGTCTTTTTAACGGCCACGCAAAAGTAGTAAGCTGTCCCGTTGAGCACCGAACCTACGCAGAAGGCGTGACACTGCTTTGTGTGGTCCACTTTGATCCATTTGACATCTCTGCCGTCGAGAACAGCCGTCGGTATCAACCTGATCTGGTGCTCCTTGCCTAAACCACCACCCAACGTCCTTGTCTTTGATTCACGAATAAGACCAATGGCAATTGCATACCTGACATTATAATAATCAACTGCTCGTCGGATACGTATTCAATCGCTCCCACTCTACGACTGTCGCCAATGCGGATGGCCGCATGACGGTTCACTTCAACGCAGAAGAGTCCCTCTTCGGATCCCAAAAGGAACCGATCCTTGTCGACAACCGCCGTGCACAGAGCCGTCCGAACGAACGGAAGGACGGACTGGTCGACCAACTCGCGCACAATGAACGCCTTCTTCTGGGTGAGCCTTCGCTTGCGCAAGAAGCGTACCAGCTCGTTCAAGGATATTACCCACTTCTGCTTTTCGGTCTGCGAATCCGCCATCAGCAGCGTGACCATTTTGCAAGGTTCGCCCAGGTAGACGGGCTGATGGATTTGGGACGAGGTAACTCGAAATATGCATAGCACCTCCTTGCGGCTGGCGTGTATTACATCCGCCTCCTTGACCGACGTTACGCTGAAGTCCTCGTCGCGCATGTCGATGACAAGGGATACTTGCGGACTGACGTCTACCGGCTTGCCGTTCTTGTCCGTGCTGCAGTCGTACAGGAAAAGCTTCAGGTCGCATATGACCAAATACTGCGGCGTCCATCCGCGTCGGACGCCCCCAGGCTTCGGTACTTTAACCATCCCTTCGTAGGCAGTGCCCAGACCTCGACTTGGGTCAATGCCCAAAGGTCTTATTGTTTCCGGAGGGGCCGGACAAGATGCCTGCACCTTTGGCAAGCATATAACGTGACAACAATATTGGCAATCCTGGCAAACGTAGCCTTGGCGAGTCAGACCGATCATCAAGGACGTACAATGGTTGCACTTGGTCGGATGAGGGAAGACGGCCACGTTGAAGCGATGCAACTTGTGGCCCACCGAAGATGCGCTGCGCAGGTTGGTGCTGCCGGCCGGCGGGATGACACCCTTCGAGGAGCCAAAGGGTGCGGAGGATGAACCGGGCAACGTTCGTTGGTTGATCGACTGGAATTGCGCCATGCTTAAGTGATAAGGCGAATTTTCGTAGTTGGGCGACGATTCGGCCAACGGTTGAGTCATTCGACCCGGCAACGGGGTTGCCTCCATGTCCGCGTTGCTGCTGTTCGACAATTCGTAGTCGTGCGCGGTCGCCGACGATCCGCTGCCGCCACAAATGGCAACGTCAGTAAAATCGGTCGGCTTTGCACCCTTGACCGCGGCGCCTCCATCGTTGCACACGCTGGCCACTTCGTCGGAATATTGTTTCAATAAGTCGAACATATTATTCAAATGAATCAATTGGTCAAAGTTGGCCGGATCCGGAGGTGTTCGCAGGCTGTTCAAGTGCTCCAGTTCGTCCAACTTTTTCGCCTTTTTTTGCAATTCGCAGCCCAATTCGGCCACTTTGCGTTCCGCCTCTTCCAACTGTTGTTTGCAGGCAAAATAGGCGCTGCGGAACTTCGTCAACTCCTCGGTGATTTCTTGTTTGGCGCGAATTTCCGACTGCAAATTGCGTTGCAGGTCGAGAATTTCCATTTTGGCCACCTTATGAGATCTTCGACTTCCCCAACCCTTTTCGCCTCCAGTCAGCGTAGCGTACGAGTATGGACTGGTCGATGCCTCAAAGTACGGCCCAGAAGTTGGTGTCAGCGATTGGGAAAGGCTTTCAGAGGCAGCCTGCTGCTGCTGCCGCATGTTTTCCACCTCTTCGGCTATCTTGGCTGTCAGCGCGTGCAGATATATGCGCACCTCCTTTTCGTCGTTCACCCACTTCATCAGCTCGGGTAGTTGGGAATCCAACACCATGGCGAACTTGTACTTTTCGTTCATTAGGGACAATTGCTTTTCCAGACCAACGATTTGACTTTCCATGGCGTGCATCTTCTCCTTCAAGCCTCCGTTCTCCAGTTCCAATTGGTTCTGGGTTTCAAGCCTCAGTTCGCGCTCGCGCTCAACGGCAATATGCAAATCACTAACTGCCTCTTCGTGGCTGGCAATCAGGGTAGCGCGCTCCTCATCCGATCGACACACGAGCGCTTGCAGTTGACTTCGAAGCGTCTCGGCTTCCATCCTTGCATCGCTGAGCTGGGATTCGATGACCGAAACTTGACGTGAATGGCGGTCCCGTTCCAATTGGAGCTCTTCCTCGACGTGTTCAACCATTTTTCTACACGCAAAAACGGAGGTTAGTGGTAAGCAATTGAAATAAAACCCATTTTTGCATATATATATATATATATATATATATATATATATATATATATATATATATAATGAGTGCAAAGTATATACAGTAGGGTTGCCGTATTCGCAGTTTCAGTTAAAGGCAATTTTTCCTCATCGTCAAACTACGTAATAAAAGTAAACAAAACGTTCCAGAAAACATCAAAGCGTCCGCCATACCAACGCAGGCAACAACAAACTCAGGGGTGCAGTCGCTTCCCACTAATCCGTGCTTGTCTCGTCTCTTTCTCTTTCTCGCTGAGGACGGAACTCGAGCGTTCCGAAATATTCGAGATAAAAACCGTGCGTTGTTCTCTGACCGTGTCTTCTAATAACTACTCTCATCTATCCGTTGGTAGGGAGACCGTGTCAGTTTACTTACAGATCCATCCATGTACAAAGCAACGGGAAAAATCCGTGAAAACTCAACATCATGAAGATCCATGCTCCCGTTAAAAGACATCCCGTCTTCCGAAATATATATGGTGTTGTATTTTCACGGATTCTTCCCATTGTTTTTATACGTTGATTCATCTATAAGTAAACTGACACGGTCTTCCTACCAACGGATGGATGAGTGGTTATAAGAGGATACGGTCAGAAAACGATGTACGGGTTTTCTCTCTTGAATATTTCGGAACGAACGCTCGAGTTGCGTCTTCAGCGAGCAGTTGCTTAATCACTATAGTTCTTGCTCGCTAAAGACGGAACTCGAGCGTTTCGAAGCTGCAGTTCCATCTTCAGCGAGTACTTGCAAATTGCTTAAACGTTTCTACTCGCTGAAGACGGAATTACCTTGTTCCGAAAGCTCCGAAATTAGCAAGTCTTTGCTCTGAATATTTTACCTACTAACTCACCCATCCAACCGTTGGTAGGGCGTTGCTATGCTTAATTTCAGACATAGAACAACGGAAAGAATCCGTAGAAAAACAACTCAACCGAATCTCCCGTTACCATGGACCCAGTCTTCAACATTATATATATATATATATATATATATATATATGTATATATCTTCAACAACAACATATATATCTTCAATATTAACAACAACTATATATATATATATATGGGATGTCTTGTAACGGGTCTTCTATGTGTCATGATGGAATGTATGGCTTCATCCCGTTGGAAGTTGAAAACGTGTCTCAAAGTATACCGAAAACAACACCCTACCAGCGAATGGATGGGCAGTTATTAGGGAAATATTTCAGAACACTATAACCTTCGTAGCTTTCGGAACAAGGTAGTTCCGAAAGCTACGAAAGGTTATTGTTCTGAAACGTTTCTCTAATAATTGCCCATCCATTCGCTGGTAGGACGTTGTTTTCAGTATACTTTCAGACACGTTTTCAGCTTTCAACGAGATCAAGCCCTACATTCCATCATTATATATATAACGGGTATTACATACCTGGTATTTTCAGGTGAAGTGGGTCCATTGCCAGATGTCACTTTGCCTTTTCTCGCGTTTTCCAGTTCCGCCTGTAAGGCAGCTTGATTTGCTTCGACGTCCTCTCGAAGTCGGCGTTCGCGCGAACATTCGGCCTGCAATTCTTCCAACTTGAACTCCTGACTTCTTTTCAACTTTTCCATCTTAAGCAGCTCAACGCGCATGGCGTCCAACTTCTGCTGCAAAACGTTGCACTCGTCCTCGCGCTCGCGGAATGAGCGAATCAACTTTTGCTTTTCGGATAACAATTCGGTAATTCTGCAAAGCAGGCGAACGCATAGGGAAAACCGCCGCCTTTGCTTTGCGCTGCTGCTCACTTGTCGTTCGCTTCGGCGAAATCCTGGCGAGCGGCGTCCCGGTATTTTATCGCCTCCTTCAGTTGGTACTTCTTCTCGTTGCTTTCCTCTGACAGTTTGCTGATTTGCTGAAATGCACATGGGCAAACCGTTAGGCGCTTGCGATTGACCGGTCAGCGGGCGCAACCGGGAACAACGAACTTCAGGCCACTACTTCAGGAATGTCCATGCATTAAAGTCACACTTTCAAAACTTCATCATCGAAACGGTTTAGATGAACGAAACGAACATTCGGATGGAACTCAAGAGCTCTTACGTCTTCGAGCGCCGATCTGTCGGTCATCAATTGGCGGTGCTTCTTCTGCAGCTCGCGGTACTTCTTTTCCCATTCATCTGCCGCCGAATCCTTGCGTGACGAAGCAAGAGATTCGTGCTCTGCGATTCGCTTGCGTAGGATCTGCAGTTCGTCCTTCATCTGAGCAATGGCGACGGCATCGGTGTCGGCGGTTGACGGTTCGGAAGGTCCCGTCTTTGCAGCGCCGCCTTCGTTGCCATGAAACTGGGACTGGACCAATCTTGTAGCCTCTGATCGGGAATCAAGAATGTTATCCGGGAGAAATGATTAAGAAATTTGCAATTACACATACCTCTCAGTTTACGTTCCAAATCGGTTCGTTCGTTTTCCAGTCTCTTAATGCGCCGTTCGTACGCCTCCACAGTGACCATATCGGTTATGTTGATTCCATCCTCGGCGCCGGGTTCACCATTTTGGACAAGGAGGGCGGCTAGACTTTGAGAGTCGCTCAGTTTGCTTAAGCAAGTGGAGCATTTTGATTCAGAAGGAACTGACTTGGACCCAACCTATTGTGCGTATACGTGAATCCGATAAAGGGAAGATGGTGACCGGTAAACGGTGCGGACACGTTGGGCGGTTTCGTGTCCTGAAGACAATAGCAGCGTCACCTTTATACGTATCGAAGGAGTGAGTTTACGCAGGGCATGAAATCCGAATCTTCCACTTCAAAATTAGACGTGTCCGTTGGACTGCTGATCTCAGGTTTGTAAGGCGCTTCGGCTAAAATAGTATTGCACCACGGGATAAGGCAACCAACAAACGTTGAAACGTAGCGCTGCTACTCGACGAAAGTGAACAGGTAAATAATTAGTCCCTACTTTATTCATACGCAAAACTTCAATCGCTCACGGAGGCGCCGAACAACAAATAAAGGCAATAAAACCTCCCATTGCGGTTTAATGAAAAACAATATCAAAAGCTGACATGGAAAACTAATCCACTGCCAAGAAATTAGGCGAGTAGTGGAACTACACCATTTCACATTAATTTTTACACTACTTCTTGGATGGACTTGCTTCTTGGATTGATTAAGAGCAACAAAATGGGCAACCAAACGAGCAGACCATAAAATGCAATCAGTGAGAACACAACAATGAATCCGCTTTTGGATGCTCGTTGTTGAGAATGAATGTATGCTCAGTTCAAAGGCTGAGAGCACTTTCGGTCGCATGCGTAAGAAATAGTTCGTACCGGAACTTATTGACTGAATGTCATCATCTTTCCATTGAGCACTGGAATTATGCGCCGCAGCCTAGCTTGCTTCGCTTCCGTCTGGCGAGATGTCTTTGGCTTGATTAACTGCATTGTAAGCAACTGTTGCCATTCGCGACTGCTCGTAATGCAGGCGCCGAGTTTTGCAAGGAATGCAACGCGAGATGAAAATGCGCAAATCACGTCATTCTTGACATTAATAATTTCTTCAAACAAATTTAAGCATACTGAACTGTCCAATGTGAAGTTACCAAAGAAGATAAATTCTCAAAACCATATTAATAATTTCACAAACGACCTACTTCCTTGACCCAAGGACGTTAGCCTTAGCGAAATTCCATTCCGCTCAGCGATTACCTCTTCACGCGAAGCTTTACGGCAAAATATATCACATAATCATATAGCTAAATTCTACCATTGTAGAATTCAAGTTGCTCGAATTAAGCGGAGCATTGATGAGGCGAAGTGACCACTTCGGTACAACCGCAGTCCCAAGGAAGGAAACACGAATTTGACATGCCCAATATAAAAGCTTTTACAACTGTACTGGACAGTAGAATCCCATTACGTTGACGCCCGTACTTCTCTGTACGGTAGATCACTTAGAAAGCACCCTCAGGGAATACTGCTACTCGAGAGAAGCATAAGCGAGAAATGACTGCAGAATGTTAAAAAAACAGAACTGCGTCAATGGACTGGAACAGGCGAATGTCGTGACACCAACACAGTTGATACAGTGATTGCTTGAAATTATAGCAAAATGCTACGCGCAAATTGCAACCTGAAAATACTTAATTACAAGGCTAACTGACCGCAGGGCAGTTCGTCCGCGCGGAACACGTGACTTGTCAATAAAAGAAATACTAACAAGGAGCAATAAAACTCTCAAAGCTCAACAACGCTAATTTTCGCAACTGCAATTGTCGGTGGAGCAATTTAAAAACGTAGGGACTCTATTTGCCTTACGCAAGATGCATCAACGCCACGTGGCTCTTTTGCTAAATCGCATGGTTTTATCTATTGGTCTCCCCATTGTTGATTCAGCCCACGGGCGCAGTGGCAGAAACCGAACATTCGAAAAGTGAGCCACAATGATCCCATCGAGTACCACTTTATAAACCGTAATTGTGATTCCGAAAAATGTGGAAAATCTTTTATAAAGCTAGGCAGATAGAACAGCCAGGGAATAGGTCCCAGCGGGTGCTCTCACGTGCTAATCAGTATACTCTCATGTGTCCAAAAAAGCTCAGTATGCTAATATCTGCGGTAACAAAATCAAGTGATAAGAGCGTGTTCATACAGAACACATAACAATGGATGAGCAAATTAGAAGACGGGCACAAAAGTGGACCCCTCGTTCTCGCTGACACGAAGATGAACGGCCATGCGCCTGTGTAGACGGCTTTGGATATACGAAAGGAGGACACGACGGCAACTAATCGTATAGTCGATATGTCAGTGGGCATTCACTGTTCGCAGCATTAAAAGCTCGTGCATAACCAACGCGCATTTCAACGTTGTATGCAAAGCTTTGACATTCAATAAATCACGCGGCAACCAGATTTGATCGGTAATCGTTAGCAGCTGTAAATCCGAACTCGCTACAGCGTCAATTACGTTGGAATTAGCTACTGGCGTAATAACGTGGCGACGCTCATTCGAGTTTCGGATGGCGACACACCATTGGGACCACCCAAAATAATCTCAGAGAACAAACAATGCCTTCGGAAACGCTAGTTAGCGAACCTCCGAGAAGCACCCCAGTCCTTATCAAACATTTTTTAGCTGACAACTGCTTCGACGAACGCAAACACGGGAGGGCCTTGGCGAAAAGTTGCTGTAATGACAAAAAAGGGTGGAATGGCATAAGTATTAGCGTTGCCGCAACTTCCTAAATAGGTGCGCAAGTTGGCATACCTTCTTTGATGTTCTCCCAATCGATTCCCTTGAAGAAGGGATGCATTTCAAAATCTTTCAGGTCGTTTTTCCCGAACCGTTGCTCCGCGGGGCAGATTAAACTTCTGAGCAAATGCTTTGCCTCTTCGGAGATTGCCGGCTCCTCGGGGAACTCGAGCATTTCCTGGGAAAGCGAATCTGCCCAATGGTTCGTCCATCACGGCGGAGACCTACCATGTGATCCATAATTTTGCCATACGTTTCGGCCAAAGATTCCGCATAGAAAGGGGTTTCTCCGTATAACATTTCGTACATACATATGCCTAGACTCCACCAGTCGCACTCCGCCCCGTATCGGCCCTTGCCGTCTTCCATGGCCTAAAGGTAACCGTTACTTCTGTTTGAACGCAAAGTGGAGCCTACCCTGAGGATTTCGGGAGATATGTAGTCCGGAGTACCCACAGCAACGTTCGACTGAGCAGTACCATCCGGCTGCAATTTCAAACAGCTGCCAAAGTCGGCGAGTTTTACATGACCATTGATATCCAATAATACATTGTCCGGTTTGACGTCTCTGTACACAGAAAGTCGGTTAAACACAGAGTGCCAACCCTTAGTGGAAGCGATACCTATGAACATAGCCAAGCCTGTGAACCGAGTCGATTGCTAGCACCATTTCGGCAATGTAAAATCGAGCCATCTCTTCGGGTAGGTGATCATCGAACTTAATAAGCAGCGTGAGCAAATCGCCTCCTACGTAGTAGTCCATAATTAGATACTGGAAGCAAAAGAACGCTGAAGCAGCGAAGGGGTTTACTGCTGCAAAGCACATACTAAATTCTTCTCGTCCTGAAAAGCGTAGTGCAAATTGGTGATCCACCGGCGATCGCCGAAGACGAGCACGTCCCGTTCCTCCTTGAAGCAGGCGGTGTCGGCCCGCTTCAGCATCTCCCATTTGTTTAGGATTTTCATTGCAAATATCTTTGCGGTGTTTCGCAGCCGAACTACGGCCACCTTGAAAAGACGCGCACTTAGAAAATGGAGGTGGCACAGTCGCCACGTTCCAACCTCGCCGAAAGCACCACGACCGATAACCTTGAGCACTTCGAAGTCATCGCGCTGCAACCTTAGCGCCTTTGCTTTGTGAACAATTGGCTTCACTGAAAGAACACTGAGCATTAACAAAAGTTCAAAACAAATAAAGAAAAAGTTTGCAATCGGAAATATCAAAAGGAGACTATTAGAATTCCTGGCGATGGCAAACAAGAACGAGAAAACGCAGGATGACTGACTGGAAATTGATTGACGGCAAATCTATGCGCGCCGTTGTCCCAAATCAACTTTGGAGATAATCTCGAACTCGGCTTACTCTAATGGCAAATGTCTCAAAAGCGCCAGTGGTTACCGACTGCTGCCGCATTCGATCACGCGTAACGACGGGCAAACCGGACGGCTAACTACGTGATGAATACGCAAAGCAATAAAACACTGTACAGATTTGGTACGGCAAATCGCCGCCGACGACAGAATTATGAATATGCTACGGACGCAGTTTCGTTCGGTGGTTTTTTTAATTCAAATTCATCGGATCACTACGAAAGGCAAAATCAGTTATGCGATAGATTATTATTAGGACTGACGGAATTTAGGGCTGCAAAGGGGTAAAGGAATTTCGCCATTATCTTTTACGCAGGCAAAGACTTGAAGGAAAAAGAAGTACGCAAACGTAAGGCCAATTTGATTGCTTCAATTGCGCAATAATATGCACCCCCGTAGGCGACAGCGACCCCTGCAGCGTTCCGGGAGTGACAAATGCTTTTGGGACATGAAGACATCTTCAGACATGTCACCTTCCCACCGCAAAAGGGCGGCGAACGATGAATCAGCGGGACATAAGACAAGTTGGCAGCAAATTCCCCGCAGAGTCAATCATTTCCAAGGGAGGAAATTAATCACGCGCGCATAGCGGTAACAAAGAAGTCTGGTACAACCTTTCAAAGTACTGGAGTGAAAAAATGGTGCTTTCTGTTGACCCAATTCAAAGTGCTCCAGTTAGCTTTGCTGGAAGCTTACGAACCTACTGAAAGGCGTACTAAAGAAACGATACGAACTAAGCGGAAACGACGGATCACCATCAACCAGGGGAACGTGAAACATTGTTCGACGGACGCTTGGCCTCCGGAGTAACTTAAACGAAGCATGACTCGCTCTTTACTGATTGCCAATGAAAAGAAACGAATGATTCGGTTTGAGATTTCAAACTGTGACACGACTTCTTGCGATAGCTCGTAAACCAGATGGCATAAAGGGAAGAAGAATAGTAAAACAAGCATTCACTTTTTTACGTCTTCCGCCCGCGCAATAAAAACAACACGTACGGATCTTGGTCGAACAACCAGGAGGTCAAAGTGAAACGGCCAAATTCAAAAGTACTTGCTATTTATTCCCTTCAAGCAAATGCATGGGAAACATTTCCCTTATGATTTTCCTCTACAATGGATTAAATGATAGGCGCACCCCTTCGTCGGTAACAATACGGAAAGGCAAAATAAGCTGACGACGGGACTAGAGGGACCCCCTCCTTTTCGCTGACGACGGGACTAGAGCGTCCCGAAAGCTTCGAACAATCGTACGTTACTGTGTCTCGTTTTTCGCCAATAAATCAACCCACCCGCGACTGGTGAGGTTCTTTCTTGGTAATTACAGAAGCACAGAGAACGTGATTACAAAGGGTTTAACCGTGGCAACCATCCAACATGCCAAAGGCAAAATAAGTTAAGAATTGGGCAACGAATATTCAAACTCGACTAGCAGTCGACTTCCAGCGGTTTACTTCCTACGAAAGGTAGTTAACCAAAGTGGCTCGCCAATAAGGTACGGTCCGGTCGCCAACGGTCTACTTACCATGCTCGACAAAGTTGGCAATATCCTTTTCTTTGCGCAGCGTTGAGTTGCAGCATTCGTCAAAGAGGCAGATCAGGACGTCAATGAGCGTTTCGACGGATGCGGTTTCGCCGAACAGCGGGCCGGCAAGGAACAGCTTTTCCAACTCCTTCAAACGCTGATCACCGGGCGCAATAGGCATTTCTAAGGCAACTGGAACAGCGAGCGCATCAGGGTCTACCGTTGAAGATGCCCTTCGCGGGCTGTGTTACACCAAGTGCAAGATAAATCTATCCCCGTTCGTACAGTATGTATAGTTTGCAGGTACTTTCGAAGGCAATTTTGCGCGGACGATTTCTCACGGTCCGGAACGCTTGACGTCAGTTGGATGCTCGCAGCGGCTGTCAGCGCGCCGCCTACATAGCAGGCAAGCAAGCTGGCCCATCCCGTAGCGGAGGGCATTTTCTTAGGCTGATAAGAAGCGGCATCATCCCCCGCCTGGAGTAAGCCCGAGTTGAAATGATTCTGCTAGGTCACGCCGGTTTGGCCAATTTAGAAGTAACACTTTCTGTTTAAAAAAACGGAGCCCCTGTTTCTGGCACGGCCATTATTCCGGTTGGCGCATGTGATCCATTCCATGCGGCCACGTTTATTGCATGCTCCAAATTGGAAGGTAATGAGTTCAGCATCCGAGAACTTTAGCAAATAGGTAAAGTAAATAATTAACCAATCTCCAGCATACCATTTAACCTACGATGCACCATAACGTTATTCACGGCGTTATGTATGGTCGCGTTGGAAAGTAGGCTATCCAAAGCACGGTTCTTTTAACTGTTGAGTTTTATTTGCCGTTAGTACGAACCCCGCTGTTTTTATTAATCCAACGGTTGATAACATATGATGGAAAAGGTGCCGCAGACAAAGAAGTTGAATCATGCCGGGAAAAAGCGACCCAATTCTCATGGTAAAGAACCTGCTTCAGCGTTACCAATCGATGCTAAGAGCACCGATCAACTTGGCAAGAAACGACGTAACCTTCCCAAAAAACGAGACGTTCACTTGGTTTTCTCCGTAATAAGACCAAAACACGTACATTCGGTGAACACCAACTTTTAACGGGCGGTTGTTCTTTTGTCTAAGCTACGAGAATTATCAGTTAAAGCCACACTTGCCTATGGTAATTGTCACCTGCCTATCATAGAACAATGTCCTCCGTCTGTTGGTTTCTATAGTGGCAGACCTTTTCGAAGTGCGATACCGCGTGCGAAAGCTTTTCTGCGGTGACCTGCTACTTAATCAGTTCCGCTACTGACTAGCACTAAAGTTCAATTTAAATGATCTACGTTGTTTCCTTCTGTATTATGTACCTATTAATCATTATTAAGAAATTCTGGTGATCTATTTTCCGTAAGACTCGCTTTAGCAAGGCTAACAGTCTTGCTTAGCGATTGCTTGTTTTTCAATACAAATGTTTTGCGTGCGTTTATATTTTTATGCATATACAATTGGACGCGCTCCTGTTTGTTCAGTTTATTCGATGCAGTGCCCTATCTTTCATTACGTTTATTGGAGACTTCTAGGCGAAGTCCTAATGGACGCAAAAGTTAATCGTAGATAAGATAGACATTGCAAGCGAAATTCGATTGATTAGGTCCAACTTCTTCGGTTAAAGAGCTTACTTTAAACAACTCGTTGATTCGCAGTGTAAACTACTGCAGTTGCAATGCGCTGTTCA
Organism: Trichuris muris; assembly: GCA_000612645.2. NCBI lineage: Eukaryota > Metazoa > Nematoda > Enoplea > Trichinellida > Trichuridae > Trichuris > Trichuris muris. The sequence continues at coordinate 12,067,289 of CBXJ02000086.1, forward strand.
TAAGTTTTAAGGAAGCCTGTCTGTTTGCAGTGGCGCGCATCAGTGTTTAAATCCGCGTGCCATTGCTCAATTTCAAGCCTGCTTGCAGGAGGAAACTGTTTGCCGTCTTCTTAAGGCAAGACGGGTGACAACCGTCTCTGCAGCACACCGGCGGCGGTTGCGTTTGTTCTGCACGGCAAGATTGTTGGTCGACCGGCAGCCAAGGGCAGTTCACATACGCCGAAAGATGGGGAACAAAGAAAAGAGTTTGGCAAAAATTTTCAAGTACCTGGAGCGTTTCTTTACATCGCGCTTAAATAAGTTGCCTAACAGATATTTGGACAATCACGAGCAGACGTACGTGGAGCGTCTCCGCGAAGCCGTTGCAATTCAAAGCGTCTCGGCATGGGTGCACAAAAGTTCGGAGCTTCTTCGCATTGTCGAATGGACTCGCGATGTTGCACTTGATACTGCTCTTCGAAGACATAAATACGTAGGCCACTTTTAGCATTTGGAAAAGTTGGGAGCACAATGTCAGCTGATCAACGTGGATAGCAAACACCCACCGGACGGTAGCGCATTCGTTTGTCCACCGGTGCTTTTTGGCGATCTTGGTACGGATGCGCGCAAGAAAACAGTGCTGGTTTACGGGCATTTGGACGTGCAACCAGCTTCGAAAGTAAGCTCCGACATTTCGATTAGTTTCGTAATCGACTGTTCGGAATGGCCCTTGCTGTCTACCAAATGACTCCATTTTTAACTGCTTGCAAAGCCATCAATAATTAATAAAGTGTCAAATTGTTTAGAAATTTATTACGCATATCCTGTGGCTCTTGAAGCAAGAGGCATTAGTAACAAGGCGTCTCATAACTATGAAAAAGAGATGAAAAGATGCAGTATCCTTGTTCAACGATCTTTAATTGGCGAAGCTTTCGGAACACGTACGTTCACGTATCTTTTCACCTCTTTTTCATACGGAACACGTATATTTTCATCTCTTTTTCATATTCTGTAGCTGTGACTTATAAATAATCTGAAATAGTCATCCCAATGAGGATGCAAATGTTTAAGAATTTATAAAGTAATTTTTAGAATAGCAGCACAAAAACAATCAGCCAATTGAAGTTCTTTGACAGAAACTGAGTTAGCGCTTCTGCGTCATCGCATTTCACATCTGCATAATTGTGTAACTTTATACAATAATTGTTACAACTGCCATTTCGAAGGTCTGTATAGAATAAGGGTGAGACTAAAGAGCTGCTTGCTATGCAAATCTTCTAGTCCGATGGGTGGCTAACGGAGCCGTTTGACTTGATTGAGAAGGACGACAAATTGTACGGCCGAGGAGCTACGGATGACAAAGGGCCGGTGGTCGCGTGGATTAACATCATAGAAGCATTCAAGAAAACGGATACTGAGTTGCCTGTTAACCTGAAGGTTGGTAAGTTGGACGGAATGAATGAAAGTGGATCAAAGGAAGCTTGCCTATTCTAGTTCGTCTTCGAAGCAATGGAAGAAAGTGGCTCTGAGGGATTGGACGAACTGCTTTACGAGAAGAAGGACACGTGGCTGGCGAATGTTGACTACGTTTGTATCTGCGACAATTATTGGGTTGGGTGCAAAACACCGTGCATTACGTACGGGCTCAGGTACGTATCCAGCATGCATTGATTCGTCATTAAAGTATACGCAAAATTAACAGAGGCTTGTGCTACTTCTTGGTGGAAGTGATTTGCGCAAAGCAGGACTTGCACAGCGGAGGATACGGCGGTAACGTGTAAGCGCTTCCATGTTTTGCTCCTGCTTTCGCTAGAGCGCGCGATACAATGTTTGCAGTCATGAAGCAATGACCGACCTGATCTATCTTCTCGACCAGCTTGTGGACAGCAAAGGCAAAATTCTAATTCCTGGCATATACGACCAAGTAGCTCCACTGACGGAACAGGAAAGACAACACTACTCAACTATTGATTTCAATGTGGTAATGGAGTTACTTGTATTAGTTGTCACTCGGCGAACATTATCCGGTCTTCATATGCAGGAAGAATTTAGAAGAAGCGTTGGCACCAGCGCCCTATTGCAGAAAACAAAGGAGGATCTGCTCATGCATCGCTGGAGATATCCATCTTTGTCTATACATGGTTCGTTTGTGCCTAATCGTAATCAGTTTCGAAAACATACCCATTATTCAGGTATCGAGGGTGACTTCAACGAGCCTGGAGCGAAGACAGTTATACCTTGTAAAGTAACCGGAAAGTTTTCAATTCGACTGGTGCCCAATCAGGAACCAAGTACGGTAGAGCAGCTGGTCATCAAATATTTGAACAATCTGCACGAAGCGCGTAATTCGCCGAATTACTTACAAGTGCAGCCTCACCATAACGGTCGCCCATGGTTGAGCGATTTCAACAACAAGAACTTCGTTGCCGGAAGAGAAGCTGTGAAGAGAGGTTCCGCGTTCTTATCACCTGCAGTTTCACCTTTCGGTTTACCCACTTACTGCCTATAGTTTACGGTTGCGAACCGGATCTAACAAGAGAAGGCGGCAGCATTCCCATAACGCTGGTATTGCAGGAATGTACAGGCAAAAATGTTATGCTACTCGCCATGGGTGCAGGCGACGACATGGCCCATTCGCAGAACGAAAAAATTGATAAGCGTAACTACTTTCTTGGCGTAAGTTAGATCGTTAACCGTTTTGCATAATCCAGGTTTGCGTTGCAGACCAAGGTGCTTGGTGCTTACCTGTTCGAAATAGCGGAGCAGTAAAGAACGTGTGAAACCTTTGCGGGTGGACCTTGGTCGCAGAACATTGGGAATTTGTCTCGGTTACACATTTAAGCTACATAAACGTCTTCCTGCGTAGCGACAATCTAGCATTTGAGATGAAGTTGTATCTATTTACATGCAATCGCTTTCGTTCAAAATAGGGATTGGTATAATAACAGACACGATTTCAATTGTTGAAACGTTTCCCGTAGTAATCAACGGCGTCTATGATTGAAGTTCAGCCAATAAACGTTTTGACACTCGGCAAAAGTGTAAAGTACCAGGCGATATCTCTTGTTGACAATATACTGGCTTTCCAGATACTTAGCAGCTGCATAATTAAAATGCATGAGTGACAGGAGAATATCTTAGGTGCGATAGGTATCTTCGGGCCGATGTTTTCTTATTCGAACGATTTTCGCAGTAGGACAGCAAATCAGCACTGCAGGACAAAATACCGCTAACAAACTACCATCGCTAAATTATTGAAAGTTGGTTATCAGTGCAATAATTACTAAACAAAAAAGTTCGACATTTTCAGCTTAACCGTACTTTGCCTTTAAAATTATTTTGTGAGGATAAAATTTACTCTTACCTCCGTCAGCCACGTTAGCTAATGTTCAAACTATCGACCAAACGTACGTTCTTCACTACAGTATCGGTGAGGCAAAAGAATAGCCCGTATGAACTAACAGCAGGAACACTTCGCTCCATGCTTGAGATGTACGTACTCAGGGAGGTGAACAGAGAAACGTTATACTTTGCGCATGAAAAGCAATATACCTTTCCATGCGGCTTGAACCCCCGTGCTAGCGCATTAGGGCAGTATCAACGAATTGATACCAAAAACTCCGAATTTGGAAGGGCAGTTACTTTGCTAAATGAAATATGGCACTTCAAGAAACGATTGGACATCTGTAAGATCATATTCGCCTCAAAAAGGTCCATTTGGGCGTTAATAATTTCAAACTGTTCTGGAAAGCTTATCCTACTCGAATCTTGCTCGCTGCTTTAAAAGGAAGCACGTCTCTGAGCGACACAGCGCAACTGGACACTACAAATGGACTTACATTAACTGTGCTCAGGAGCACCGTTTTTACTAACACCAAAACGTGTTTACATTTTAACTGAATCGAACTTAGCACGTGTGCTTTCTGGAGGATTGTCCTCAGGTTTTCAACTTGACTTTTCACAAAAACTTCGCAAGGGTATCCCCACAACTGAACAGGTTACCGTTGGCCGTCGACAACGGCCCGCGTTTACAGTTTCGTACGCCACTGGCAAGCGTAATATAATACAACGCCGCTGAGAAGCAGCGCAGCCGTGGACGAGGATATCCATGGCTCACCGGAAGCACCCTAGAAATAACAATGCAAAACGGAGGTTGTACACATTACACGAACCGGGTGGTAGTACGAAATTACTCCAACGGGAGTTACCACATCCCTGTAAGGTTGGCCATTCCTTATCGACTGAAGGAGTCACATTTGCAAACGTCTACGTCCTCCTTATTCATCACCTTTCGAATCGCGGCGTAACCTTGCTCATCGTGTATGCGAATTTCGTACGTGCCCTTACGCGCCTTCTTGTGATCAGTCGTCCAAGAGAATTGGTAATTCATGCTGCCCGGAAGCTGTGAAACGAGACCAAACGTTCCATCCATTTCCCAATACAGCGGGATATTCTACGGACGAAAGGCAATTGTTGACGGAGGACGAACCACGGACGCAACACTTACTTGAGCATTTTGATTCTCACACTTGATTACAAAATCAATTGCGAAGGCGGTCTTGTGATTGAAGAAACTGTCAGTGGTCGAGTAACCTTCGCTCTTGACAATGGCGGGTTTAACGCACTGAGAAGCTGAAAAGCCAGGTTTGCAATTGGCCGCGTGGAAGATGATCCAAAGTCAGGCGCTACCTGCACCGCCAACCGCGAAAACGAGCCAAAGAAACCCAGCCCCAAGCATAGTCGATTCCTGGAGACAAATCTACGAAGCTAATGGCACACTTTATAAGTGCCCACTCATCAATACAGTAAAACATGATTAGCAGGTTTGTCAATTTGACATACTGTATTCGAAGGCAACGATCCATGGCAACTGTGAAAATCACAAGGGGTATTATTCCGTTGGCGCTGCGCTACGTTTGGCGATTAAGGAATTGCGGCTACTACAATGCCCACTCGTTGCGACACATTTCCCACTTGTGCCGTCCACTCCGCTCGCAGGCGGAACAAGTCGACGCGCGCGACATTGTTAGAGTCACCTTCGTAACAAAGGATGGCCAAACCCTAGTAATTGAAGGTCACGTCGGCGACAACCTACTGTTTTTGGCACGATCCCACGGCGTTGACTTGGAAGGAGCCTGCGAGGCGTCGCTGGCTTGCACGACCTGCCATGTTTACGTGGACGAGGACTGGGAGGACAAGGTGCAGCCACCCACAGAAGAGGAAGAGGATCTGCTCGATTTGGCACCATTTTTGAAGTCGAATTCCCGCCTGAGCTGTCAGATCATTCTTCGGCCCGAAATGGACGGTTTAACGTTGCATTTGCCTCCGGGAACCAGGAACTTCTACGTGGACGGGCACAAGCCGGAGCCGCACTGACCTTTGCTACGGGTTGCCATCAATGGTACTTTCGCGTATTTCGATTTTCCATTTATTCAAATAAGAATCTGCTTCACGAAGAAACTTGCGCGCCTGCGCTTGCAGCCGTTCGGCTGGTGAATAAAGCGTTGGAGTTTGCAGCCTCCTTATTCATTGCAGCATTGCAGAATGTGTGGAGCGACATTACTGCCATTAGGAATTGCTCCCTACACTCTACTTACGGTGGGAGTCTTCAGAATGGAACGCCCTTATCGGGTCTTTATTATTAATGTCCCGTAAACATACAGTAATCGATGACGATAAACAAAGAAATGCAGGTACTATTAGTGGGGAATAAACATGGTGCCGTAGGTAAACATGACGTAATTCTCGGCGCATTGCAGCTGTTCCCTACTTGAAGCGGTGCTTATGGAATGTAATGTAAAGCCGTACGGACTTGCCTGCCATAGTTAGCGTTGTGTAAAATCAGAAACCATCTGCGTTGGTCCTCGTCCACGTAAACATTATATCCCCTGTCATTTCCTTTGTAAAATTAGCTTGTGCACACTGTGTGCTACAGTAGCGAATGAAATGATGTGCTTTAGTTGGGCTACTGAATCCCGCTTTGGAGAAATTATTGGAAGTACGAACTTTGCAGAAAGGGCCCTGCTAAATTATGCCTGTTGAACATACCTTGCAATGAAATTGCTTCCAATGGCAGTATAAGTTCCATTAACGTCTTTGTATACAAATAATACAAAGAGTAGCCAATTGGAACTGCGGACGTTTGCATTCCGTTAAAAGCACTCGTGAAGAAGAAGTTGAAACGTTTGTAACATTAGTGCTACAGGACATTGTATCGTACTTTGCGATGCAACGGAATATCAGTGTCTCTTGTAATAGAATATATTCGCTGCGGCAGTGGAAACCCTATTGTCGAACAACATTGAAAATGTTTGCAGTTGTTACATCGTGTTGGACGTAGGCGCTAAGTAAGGTTATTTTTATTACGAAACCGTCCTTAATTGAAGAAACATGGCTAAAAAACCGTGGCTAAATGAACATGTAACTGCAATACGGAGCTTCCGAGAACGTCTCGTGTTCTCATCTTCAACGTATTCACAAAGATTTCTTTTGGTTGTTACAACATGTGTATTGTTTGACTTTAAACTCTCCGTACTGATAAGATTTTTAAGTAGAATTTTCTTTCTTTAAATCCGTTGTAAAGAGTTTCTAGTTCTGGGTAATACATCGGCAGCAACTTCGCTGAGTTGTCACCAAAGTTCAAATGTCACTGATTGCAAATCCGTCCTCCCTGTTAATACAGGAGTTATGACGCAAACTTATTTTACGAGACGGGGTGTATACCATGCATAAACTTTATTTGAAATTATTACCCCCGTATGAAGAAAAGAATGAGGAGTTATGACGCAATTAAAAATTGGAACTTTAGTAACGGTGTAATTAAACATGACATGATGGTGACGGTACGACTGACACAGTTGAAAAGAGTTTATTGTCAAAGGGAATACCGTAGCTTTCGGGACTTACCGCGTCCCGTCTTCAGCGGCTAGTAACTCTAAAGCAGGGGTGGGGAACCTTCTTGCTGCTGCGGGCCGTTTGGACGCATATACAGTGCAACATCATTCACGGGCCGCAAACAATACTCATTGAGAAACATAGCCGTTGTTTGTTTGTTTACACTCAAGTTCTGTGCATGCTCTGCAGCAAGGTCACCCGAATTGTTTATTGCTATCCAAACAACAAACGACGAACAACAAGGGGGAACACAGCTACGCAGAAACGAAACGGAAAAACTTTTCTTCTTTTCGTTGAACTGCCCATTTGTAGCGTTGTGTGAGCGCACCAACTCTACCTTGCGATAAGCGTCACGAAACCTAAGCTTTCAGTGCCACTTTATGAGCAACAGCGAGCTAAAAGGCAGAATTTTGACACAATTATGAAACCCACTTGTCACGAACCTAATCCCAAATATAGAGAACGATAAGTTCGAAAACGAACCGACGAGAACGACAGCAAGAGAAGGCGAGAACGACAACCGGAGAGCAAACACAGCGAAAGTGTTCTAGCAAGGTAGACTGTCGTGATTTCGAACCAATGAACAACGCGAGATAAGAACAAGAAATGCAGCGATATGCGGCAAATGGTCCACGCTACCGACGCGCCCAGTACTGCTTGCATGCATTGACTAACAACATCGGTTTGTCGACAGCAGCCTGACGCTCCCTGCTTGTTACGCAACATTTACGCCATTACTATGACTCATATCCACTAAGTTTACTGCATAATAAAAATTAAGCTCTAACAGGCATAGTTCACTGAATTTCGCGTCTACCTCCGTTTGCATCAGCGGGCGGATGGAATAGTCTCGCGGGCCGGAGGTTCCCCATCCCTGCTCTAAAGTAACTCTAAAGTAAAAGGATTCCCTTTGCGCTGAAGACGGGAAAAGGTGATTCCCGGAAGCTCCGCCAATAAAGTTTTTGCTTTTTGGTGTTAACGGGTTGAAAAAATTCCGTAAGTACAGGGTAGTCATGGATCTTTTGTTTGTGGTATTCTGCGTCCCGTTACTTGTTCCCCTCGGAGTGTTCTTTCAGCATTCCGATGCCTTTTAGTTCCTGCTAAATGCTGTTCAAGTCCGTGGCCCATTCCGTGTCCAGTTTCTACAATGTGAGATGCTCCACATCCGCATTTAATGAGGTAGATTGCTCCTGGTCTATCTTCTGGACTGGTTTTTAATATGTCCGAACGGAGGAGAGATCTCAAACTACTATGACTATTGAAAACAACTTTAACACCAACCGCTTTTAACCACCTTTGAATGTACTCTCCTACTCCATTATGGGAAGTTATTAACTGCCCAAAATGGCTCACCAACGAATATATTGACAGAAGAATTCATAAATGGAAAAACCATTATTTCACGCCGATGAGAGAACAGGATAGAACAACAAGGATAATTATTCCGTATTATCCAGGAGTAGAAGAGTACATTCAAAGGAGGTTAAAAACGGTTGGAGTTGAAGTTGTGTTCAGTAGTCATAGTAGTATGAGATCTCTCCTCCGTTCGGACATATTAAAAACCAGTCCAGATGATAGACCAGGAGCAATCTACCTCATTAAATGCGGATGTGGAGCATTTCACATTGTAGAAACTGGACACGGAATGGGCCACAGACTTGAACAGCATTTAGCAGGAACTAAAAGGCATCGGAATGCTGAAAGAACACTCCAAGGGGAACAAGTAACGGGACGCAGAATACCACAAACAAAAGATCCAAACGAAATTATGGAAGAATGTATCAATGGATCTTCAGTCGTGGAACATGTGATGGGTTGTCCGGAACCTGATGAAACTTTAAGAATATTGAGCCTACTAAAAGAGAACAACTACTTTGTAAGGAAAGCTGAAGAAGCACTTTACATCCGCCATAACTCCTGCATTAACAGGGAGGACGGATATACAATCAGTGATATTTGGACTTTGGTGACAACTCGGCGAAGTTGCTGCCGATGTATTACCCAGAACTAGAAACACTTTACAACGGATTTAAAGAAAGAAATTCCTATTTCTTACTTGAAATTTACGGCGCATTCTATTATTCGAATAAATGGAACAATCGTATTGCCGTAGCTTTCGGAGCTACCCCGCTCCTGTAATCTTGTAATCTGTTTGTATTTGGGATTCGCTCAGGTGTACTGAGTTTACAGCAGTTTGTTCTTTGAACACTGCATTCATGGTAATTCTGTAATAAGAAGAAAGTTCACAGAACAGAACGGAAGAATCAATCAGGTTGCACAACCAATGGACCCATCAGTCCCAACCATTACGATACCGTACTTTTGCGGTATTGGTGACAAAATCGTAAATTTAGCAAAGAACATGGGTTTCAGAGTATTTTTCAAATCTTCACCAAATATCAGAGCCTTGCTAACGAGTGACAAACATACTGTCCCAGATGGAATGTCCCAAGAATGCGTTTATAGAATGACTTGTAGTTGCTCTGCCACCTATGTAGGTAAAACTGGCCGTACTATCATTGACACATTCAAGCAACACCAATAGGACATTACCAGATACAAGAACGCAAAAGAAAGAATACAAAATAACGGTCATGTCCAAAGAAGAGGAAGACCACTCACAATGGATGCCCACTTAGTAATCGAAAAGTTAGTTCAAAATTCGGCAGTGGTAGAACATGCCGCCGAATGCAGTGGATGTTTCAACATAACACGATCACGCAAAGAAAAACACCACAGACGAAGGAAAATCAAAGAAGCATTATTTATAAGACATAACAGGTGATTAAACAAAGACACAGGATCACTTGTAAGTGAAATATGGACAAGTTTAATACAAAGAACAAACTGCTGTAAACTCAGTACACCTGAGCGAATCCCAAATGCAAGCAGATAACAAGACGCTTAAGACGGAGCGGGGTAGCTTCGAAAGCTACGTCTGTACGATTGTTCGATTTATTCGAATAACAGAATAAAAAGCAGGATATATACGCCAAAAATTTCAAGTAAGAAATGAGAACAAATCCTGTTACAAACCCTGAGTTTGCTTACAAAGAAAATCCTACTTAAAAATCTTATCAGTATGGAGAGTTTGAAGTCAAACAATACACATGTAATAACAACCAAAAGAAATCTTTGTGAGTAAGCTGAAGACGAAAACACGAGACGTTCTCGAAAGACGCTAGTGCTGTTACATGTTCATTTAGCCACAGTTTCTTGCCGTGTTTCTTCAATTAAAGACATGAGATCTTACCCCGTGTTTAGAAACCCTTTTTTAAATTTAAGAAACTGTCCGTTGAATTTAATAAAATATCGCTTCGAAAGCAATCATTGTAAACTTGGAGTAGCTTACGCGGATGAAAACCATTGCATAGAAAAACGGAGGGGCTTACCTTTACCACTGCAGCATGACAAACGGCCATCCATATGACGAAGGTGGCATGCATGGGCACTTCCAAGTAGTCATGATCCAATTCGATTTTCTTTATATATCTCAACCGATAAAACATAGGGTGTCTAGTCATTTCGTTCCATTTTATTACGACTGGTTGGGCGGGGTTGCATATCCTAGTGCCGCCTTTACAAGTGCGCATCCAATCCAGGAGAGTGAAGACAATGGTAAAGAGTGCTACAATTGTTGGCAGCCCACTTTCCAACGACTAATTGTGTGCAAACTAATAAATACAAGTGATACAAGAGCGAACAAACATAGTGACGATGTATCTTTATTGTAGCGACGACTTAACAAAAATCGGCATGTAAACATTCCGTCAACTATAAGGAAGGCGCTTGCCGATTTGATCGTCATTCATTTGGTCAGTTCGCTTGGCACTTTGAAAACATCTGCTTCATTGCAATCTACCTTTCCTCATTCATACAGTTAGACTTCACTTGCGCATAACAGCTAAGGAGACTAGGCGCTTTTGCCGCTTTGCTAAGTGGTGTCATTGTTTCGCGGGAACGTTTCAAAAATGACAAACACATCTCTCAGCTCTTTTTCCATTGGTTCCACCCGTCTGTCAACGTCTCTGTCGCCGTTCAGGCAGTCGTGCAAGAAGTGTTCGGCAACGGCGAAAAAGGCAATTCGGTTTCTCGGCGAACTCAGGCCGTGACCTTCGGACGGAAAAAGCAAATAGGTGATCGGCGTACCGCTGTTGCCCAGCGCTTCGACCAGTTGGTCGGATTCCCTGGGCGAAACGCGGTCGTCCAGCAGACCTTGCAGAATGAGCAACGGTTTGCGTATACGGCCAGCTGTGAAGTAGGGGGAACGACTGCGCAGGAAACTTTCGCCCGTCGACGAGTTGACGTGCGCACCCAGGCGGACCGCTATGGAACTGCTCATCGGCAGCCAAGCAACGGGCATCGACTGGAAGGTGGTAACCAAATTTGTCGGTCCAAACATGTCTATACCGCATGCATACAATTCGGGCGTTAACGTCAGGCCGCAAAGCACCGCATAGCCACCGTAGCTGGCGCCGGCTATGGCTACGCGTTTTGGGTCGGCTATGCCGGTTCGTATGGCCCACAAGGCTGCGTCCGTTACGTCGTCTTGCATTTTGCGACCCCATTCGCCGAAGCCGGCTTTCAAATAGCTGCGGCCAAATCCGATGGAACCCCGAAAGTTGCAATCCACGACTGCGTAGCCCCTGCTAGCGAAGAATTGAGACAACGGCTCGTACGACCAGTAAACCCGCGAATGGGGTCCCCCGTGCACCCAGATGACCGTCGGTATCGACGAAAGGCCCGTGGAATTGGCTTCCCCGACAACGGGCAAGGTCAGGTAGCAAACCTGACGCAAGCCGTCCCTGGTTTCTATTTCCAAAGGTTGCCTTTCGGCAAGCTGATGTCGAAGGAGAGAAGCCTTAACGTGCACGATGAAAACAACCGACCTGAGTCCGCTCTCCTTGGTGTACAAGTAGTAACTTCCGGGGTTCACGTCGCTGTAGGCTATCACCAGCCAGCGTAGCATGTCATCGGAGAACTTGACGACCTCAAATAGGCTGGGCTCGAAGAACGACCGCAGGAATTCGTAGTCTTCCCATATAGTGTCATGCACGAAGCCTGCCTGTGGCTTAAGGTAGTTCTCCTCGACAATCAAAGGCTCAAAGCTGATCGGATGCCAGAAAACTGAGTCGACATCCGACAGGGTCGGCTCGTAGACGACCCTCGTGAAGTGGGTGAACAAGTGCTCGGCAGTGACGGCCGCCTTGTCTCTGCCTTCGCTGTTCCGCCAATAGACAATTTTATTGTCGCTGCCAAAGTGCAGAGGATAGGTCGAATCGGCCACCTCCGTTGATAACGACTTGTAACGTTCTATAATCCCTTGACCGCTGCCGTTGACGCGGTAGTAGTGCGCCCAACCGTCGCTGCTCTCGTTCATCGCAAGCACCGGCCGAAAATCGTGGTCAAAGAACACCCTGAGATATCTCTCGTTTCTGAACACCAGCGTTTTTCGCATCGTACGCAAATTCAACGCGTAAGCGTCAAAACGTGTGCCGTTGGGACCGTGTATGCCTATAAGGATGCTGTCGGGCTTCGCTCGACTAACTCCTAGAACGGTGACGAGCCCGCTGGGTTGCAGGTCGTTTATTGGCAGCGGTTGTACTTGCAGGGGCCCTTTCTGTAGAACGTCCACTGTGAACAGGGTGAGATTTGAACCGAAGCTTCCTCCGTCATGGAAAAGTAGCGTTCGGCCGTCAGCTAACCACCAATAGTCGCTAAAACTTGCTACGGGCATTGGGCGACAACATTTTACAAAGCGATGCTTAACGAACGGCAGTTCTCTTACGCATAACCAATAGACATTGTAACGTATGGATAGATAGCTGAGATGTCTAAGTTGAGCATCTGACCGTAATAAGCGAATGTCATTCTCACCGAAGAATTCGTGACGAGCAATTAGCGCAGAGGCACGGCAGAAAATGATAAGAAAGGTGAAACGGAATGCTTGTAAATGCATTGTGGCAGGACCTCTGTCTATGAGGCACAATCTTACATGTGACAAAGTGTGGAAGGCGACGGGAAGTTAAACGCCAACGCATTTACCCTTACCCGATGATATAATCACGGAAGGCAACTTTCCTGAGCAAATAACCCGTGCAACAATAATTAAAAAACTAGTTGCGCTGTTTTGTACCTTTAAAATCGACACAGGCTGAACCGGTGAAGCACCATTCGCTCTCAACACGACAAGAAGTGATTCAGTTACAAAGTGGCCCATTTGAAGACGGCGAACAAAAGATCATTCTTTGGACATGAGCTCTGAACGGAACTCAATTCAAACACATCAAATTGACTTTGTTAAACAACTTTTGTCAACCTTTTGCCATTCCAAGTGAACCTTCCATTGAGACATGCTATGAAGACTGGTTTCTTTGTAACGGGGCGGTGGATCATATTCGGATGTTACGGTTGAAGCAACCGTTGAGTCTTGTTCACTGATACGTGTAAGAGCACCAAAGAACAACCTAACCAGTGGCTGGTTAGTTAGTTATGTTAGTGGTAAAACAGTTTACAGTGAACGTACGATCATTTATTTCGTAGCTTTCGGAATCATCTCATTCCGTCGTCAGCGGTAAGTTTGAATGCTACCCTTAAAATTGACATGCTACAATTTTTTGGTGTTATTACTTGGTACTAATCGGCAGTTTCTTTTCGGTGTTCTTACATGTATTAGTGAACAACACTCAACGGGTGCTTCAACCGTAACATCCGAATATGAGACGTGCTAGCATGCAAATCTTCTACCTAGCACATACGTCAGTACACCGATAATGGCGATATTGCAGGCATACTTCTGTTAATAACTCTATGAAGCAGAACAAAGAGCTAGAACAAATTAATTGATCAATAAAGCTTGGCTACAGTTTGTGCAAAGCGATTACTGACAATTCCGTTGCGGAAATTATTAATAATCAGGATGGATCACTCACTGCTTGAGTTGACGTTAGACGAAATTGCAGAACGTTTGATCGCGATATAACAGCTCGGCGAACAAGCAAAGGACGGTTATATTCTACTCACGGTTTACTTCATCAAATGACGTGCCTTCTTTTAAGAATTCGCATTGGGACCCCGACGACGGCCGGGTCCCGTTGGTACTGCATTAACGAAGCGACGAGTGTACTGCATACGTCGTTTTGCACGACCGGTCTTCTGCTTCCTCTTCTCCTTCTTTTCAACCTAGGAATAGAACCCACTCGTAAAGGGTGCCTTGTCATAAGAGTATTCAAGAAACAACGGCAGTACAGAAACGAGAGCAAATTGCTAACAAAACGAATGGCAGGATTCTCTGTCAATTCAAAACTTCGCAACAAAACGACGCTCTGTTCATTGCATGGTCTTCACTAAATACGTTGCTGCGCTTTTGGAGTAAAACTAACTTTGATTCTCCATCTAGAGGTTGGTGATCGATTTTTCGTAACATGTTCAAAATATTAAGCGTCAGCCTGGCACGGTGACACCCGTCCATGAAAGGCGAAGCCATAGTCAAAGACCGTCAAAGGTCCCATGCAAATAAAATAGTACTCGTTAACTAGACACCATACAATTTCAATCAACGTCTAAGCCGACCAAAGGGCCGAGAGCTGAATTATAGTGTCATTTCAAATTAGGGACAACATTAACCTTAAAAACCAGCGAAGCATAGGGCAAACAATGCACTGTGCTGATAAGTGAGTGGAAGGTTAGGTAGCAATGTAATGCCTGCAAAGAACAACAGCCCATCTTCGATGCTCTTTCACGATCATACAACGTTTCAATGTTCTGAAATGACCTTAATACCACTCATTCCAAGTACACCACCAGCTTATGTTCAAATTCATAAAACTAATAGCGCAAAATTTATGTCAGCAACACCACGCATAGGGATCTGCTGTCGAACATTCTTCTTTTACAGTATGCTTCTCAAGTCTGGCCACAGTGAAGGCAAACTACTGCAAGCAACCCAAGCCTAAGTCTAAAGGCAGACAACCTGCTAGCAGCCTAAACTTAAGCATAGGGCCAAAACGGGGGTGTTATGAACAACCTTGCGACGTACCTTGACCAATGTACTGCAGACGGGTCACATTCGACGGCAGTGTCAAATACCGCATCGAAATCAGTACACGTTCTTTATGATAATGGCACACCAACTATAGAAATTGACTAAATACCGTGAAGCGTGTACGGAACGAAATCAAATGAAGAACATGTACCTTGACATTAACATGGAAACCTGTTAATTGACACTTACTTGTACTGTAGGTTGAATTTGTAAACGCAACGAACACGTACACTACAACTTTCAGTTATGAAAACGCTGCGATGTACACATGAAACACTGATCAGTGCAGTATGACACGAAATTAATTAGCTAAATGAAATGTTTACAAATACAGGTTACGAAAATGGAGAAAAGAGTGAAACTGAAGAGCCGAAATCAAAATTGAAGAACAACTACAAACCTTAGGCGTCTGGCCTTTCACCTTTCCTGCGCGGGCGAGAGAGCCGTGCACTTTACCTCCAAGGAGGCGACAGGACAGGTCGATTGTACAATTGTCGGTAAGACCTAGGTCAGCCAAGCTTTCGCCTCGCACAGGCTTCCCGTTGTAACTCAACAGCTGGTCGTCTGGAGGAACGCCTTCCAATATCTGCAGCTTTTCCTGAAAAGAAGGGGCAAAGGATAAATCAAATTATGACCACTCCGCACAAAAGGTCAGTGCGTGCTTGCAAAATAGCACACGGGCACGGTTTAACAAGCAAGCGTGGAAATTTTCCAGTTTGTATAATATCGTAAGGCCTGGTTTTACAGCTTTGTGATGCACTTTAGCGAGTACGAATGAACGGAAGTTTTCTTCGTCACCGGAAGAAGGCGAAGTACACAACAAAAATAATATACGTACCATTAGAGCAGCCACAGAAGAAACATCGGACAATTTTATAGAGTGGGTTGCTTTCAAACCACGGACGAAGAGCTGCATGCCTGTCTTTCGATAGCAAAACCTCCAATACAGCAAAGATACAGATATAGGAATATACAGTAATTCTGGCGGAATTAATAGCGCGCAGGTTCCTAATATTGTTAATTGTTGAAGGCGCAGGCGATTATGTAAGTGGTGCGCCCTTCGATGAAGTGCAAAGCAGCATTCAAATACTTTTTAAAAAGTATTACTACGTCTGAACTGCAGGAGCAACCCGAGTGCGGCACTCTCCGTCTTCGTTCCCCATCCCCTAGATGGCGTCACTATCGCCTGCTGCCACACTGACGTCATCATCGTCATGATGACGTCAGTGTGCGAGTGTGCGCGCGCTAAGGGAGCTTCTCGGTGAGATGTGTCACATAAATGGTGTGTAGAGCAATACGTACAATGAGCAGAGCGGCGGAGAGGAAATGTCGTGTCAGTACGGGCTAGATGTAACTGAGGTAAGATCGACACGGAGGGATGCTCATTGTTTCCATCGGTGCGTTGCAACCTGTTGGTGATGTCGAGTGGGAAGCGACCGTTACGGAGAACAAAAGTTGGCCATGTTTCTTGGCGTTCGTGATTGCGAGGTGCTACACGCAGGTTGGTTGTTCAAGTGGTTAGAGTCCTTACGGAGAACAACAGTTGACCGTGTTTCTTGGTGTTCGTGGTGGTAGGATCAGTTGGTTGCGGGTTTTCCGTTCATTTGAGATTATCAGCATGGCCGAGCAGTTCATTTTTGCGGAGATGTGTGCGAAATATGTCAACGTGCGCGGGATAACGACACCGGCAGTAGTTGTTCGGAGAATGGGTCTGAGAAGACAATACAAACAGATTACAAGACGTTGAAGAGGGAGCGGGGTAGCTCCAAAAGCTACGTCAGTACGTTTGTTCAATTTATTCGAATAATTGAATAAAAACAGGATAAAAAGCCGTAAATTTCAAGTAAGAAATGAGAATAAATCCTGTTACAAATCCTGTGTTTGCTTAGAATGGGTCTGATTGGAAAGGTACGTCTTCATCATCCTTAACAAGTTGAAGTCTTCTTTTTGCGCGTTTTCTCCCATCCGTGTGCCTGTCGGTTGCAGAATCGAATAAAAGCTTACGTCACACATGCACCATATGTGATCGAAATACTGCTTTTACTATATAAAATCCACGCCAGAACGAATTCCTCTTTCTTGAGCAAAGGTAGTAATCAGTTGTATTAGCAATTGTACTAACTGCAATGAACAAATTTAATCTCGAAGCTCTTTACCTTTGTGCACTTACGATTAAACGATGAGAAAACGATACAGCATAGACAGTAGCGTGGGTACAAAAGTAGTACAAAGGTCAAAAAGGAGAAATTACATCGTGTACATGCAGGCAGGCTTTAGCATTCAATACGCTCAAGAATATTATTGAAGCCCAGACGAATCAGTGGGACGCAGACCACGACGGATAACCTTCAAACATTGGATCCGTGTGCCCAACAATTTCTATTCAAGCGAATTGAGCATGATCAACTGCTTCAACACTTTTGTCTGACTAGTTTCACGTATTTCGCCCGCTAAAAACATTTCGTCCACTACGGCGTAGACCTGAAATTAGAGTGTTCATGCGAAACACAAGAGCGCACGATCACGACGCCGAGATACCTTGTAGAAGTTGAACACCAGGTCCAATTCGCACACATTATGGAAATATTCGTTCAACACTTCGACGAAATTGTGGATAGCCTCGAGGTAGTAAAGATTGTTGTCGTTCACGTCGCAGCAGACGCAGAAGTACAAACCAGCATAGCGACGATAAATGATTTTAAAATTCCGAAACTGAAGCGCCAAACGAAAATATCAAAATAAATCAACAGCTACTCAACGAACCTCGACAAAGTTCGTGTGCTTCGCGTCGCGAACCGTTACTACCGCATGCACTTCCTCTATCAGCTTCTGCTTTTCGCTGTCGTCAAAGTGAACGTACCACTTTGCCAAACGCGTTTTTCCTGCTCGGTTTTGTATAAGAATAAAGCGAATCTAACGCACAGGAAAAGTTCAAACGTAAGCGCACCATCCGATAAACTGACTTACCATTACTTGCCGGACTAGAAATTTTATATCGTACTCGCAAGATCTACAGGTTGAGTAGGCTACTGTAGTTTAATTAATAATCACTGCACGCAGGCTGGCTTGGATTGTTGCTCGCGCTGACACACGAGGATGCTTTCGGCAAAGCAGCCTAGATTGCTAAATTATCTCCCGACGTAGGCGTCTCGCACAGCTAATTTCATTTTCAGCCAAACGTACAAACACTGCTCACGCAAAAATTTCAGGTTTCATTGTTTCCCCAAAGGGTGCTCAAATGAAAAAACAATGCCTCACGACGAGTAAGCAAACTTTGAGCTGCAGAGGGGTAAAAGAACATAAAACATTGCGAACGCCAAGCGTCGCCGTGTCGGCAGGTTCATTTCATCATTCGAATGCGAGATCAATTTCACTGCACATCGGCTGAGAAACCAAAAACTTCGAATGCTTCAATTTCAAAATCTCGTTCAGGCACGAGCGGCGGATTGTCAAACGTATCACAATGATTTGTCGAACCTCTTTCCAACGTTTGACGGATGCTAAGACCTTCGTTGCCTCTAAAATATTGGTCAATATCAAATAACGTCTAGAGAGAAGGCCTTCGTTCACTCGTGCAACTAAAATGAACCGCCATTAGCTAAACAACTGCACGCAAGCAGCTGTATAGACAGATGCACTCTGGATTTTCTTATTTAAGAAACTTCTCGTCTATTCATTGGTCAATCTTATTCTGAAACCACAACGATTTCCGTCGGTACACAGAAACATCAGGTGAAAGCATAATCGCCTTTACCAGAAATTTTCTAGTCGACTTGTCAGGGAGTACGTAAAATAATTAAATAGTAATTCCAGGGCTTCAGTAAATATCGTATAAAAGCCCGCAGCACTAAAAGAAGCATAAATATGCAAATAGCCATTAAGTAATAAAAGTTCGAAGGCTCGTTTTAACCCCGTTCATGTCTGCCGAAGGCTCATTATGAGCAGTTTCATAACAACAATCGGAAAAGCACTGCAGCAAACGACCGTGAATATCCATGCCGCAGGATTATCGCAACAGCCAGATTTTTACAACGAATGGACAATTTCAAATATCGCCAAATGAAAAAATCATCTGATTAGATAAGCCCTTGAAAATGAGATTCTGTAGACCAAATAGATCACTAGGGTCTATTTGGTCATCATCAGTGTGATGCGTAAACATTACCGTATGTCAGAAACCATTGGAAAGTGCTTTTAAAGGACAACAAATCACGGTCAAACAGAAAAAATAAATTCGGAATATTCCAAAAAATTGACCATCACGGATGTACAGTATTAATTACCCGCCGCCGACGATTAGCGTCGTAGCGTCAGCACACTGAAAGAGCTCTTCACCATGGCTCACTTTAGCTTTCTCCAAACCAACCCACGAAAAGCACGCTGCCTTTGGTGTGAACCGAAAGAGGAACGACTCGCCTGTCCCGAAATAGCTGAGCTTTGAAAGTCGCTTGCGCATTTCCCACGCCTCTGAGCAATAGGCGCCAAAAATCTAAATTCAAAAGCTTCTTAGCACGTTTTCTATCAAGGAGGCACATAAGCCAGGTAACTAACCTGCTTCCAGGTGGTTTGAATCAACAGGACAGTTGGATAGCAGTCTTCGATTTTGCTCCACAGTGTGGTAAAACTCCTGCCATCTTCGACTACGGAAAACAGTTTCTGCGGAGTGACTAGATGATATCTCGTGGGAATCCACGAGATCAACAACGATATCTGAAATTGTCTTCATGTGGCTGTTGTAAAAGAAAAGTGAATGCAATGGGCAATACGAGGTGGCTGGCCAAAATCTGCGAGGACATTGCAACGCTGAAATAATGATGCTCGGCAAGCAAACTTTTCAAGTTCTGCGAGGAGGCCACTTCCGCCAAGGTGGTATCCCTTTTGCGTAACTTCATCTCGTTCTCCTCTTGAATGCGTCGAATGTAAGACATCTTCATGTTACGCAAATTAAAAGCAACCTGCAAAGCGCAACGCCAAATTAGCAACTCGCCATTACGCTTTGACCGTCTGACCCACCTTTAGCAATTTCTGAGGCGAGAACTTCATCGTGTTGCAAAAGGCGGAAATGTTCGACGCTAGATAGAATTCCGACCAGCCAGTCTTGTCACGCAGCTCTTTGGCTGGAAAAGCGTACGCAATCCCTAGTTAGGAAAAATGGAAGATGGCGCGTTGACACCTTTCTCCCTGTGCCACAACACCAATATCGAGATGGCAACACGATAAAGAACCTTCTGACCTTCAAAAAGAAAACAATCCAATACCCGTACCTTAAAAGTACAGCGACAAAAAGTATAGAAAACGAAGTTGCTGTTTGATTTACTAAGTGAGAAAATGGAAGATCACAAAAGATCCATTGATTCCAATGGCTGAACACTCGAATCAGAGTAGCATCATCGGATGAGCCGATTAACCGCTCAACGAGATTGTACACCTTTCGCTGCAAGAACAAGTTGTTCATTACTTTTGCTCTAACAAGGGAACACCTCTTGAAATGCACAGGGCTGATGATGGACATTATTACTGTTGACAACAACAAACTTGGAGAAGGCAAACTCTGACTCTGGCGGTGAAAATCAAATCTTCCAATTTGTCAATACCATTCGCTCACTATTCACCGATCGCGCATAACAGCGTAACTTTCTTCTGTTTCTCACACCGCTTGTCGCTTTGCGTTACTGTCCTGAACAGCTTCGATGACGTTGGTTCAATTTGCATATATCAAAGTAGACCGTTTTATCTCGACGCCGGATACCTTTGTCAACAGATAAAGGGAAAATCAGTGACGCTCTTCTATTGGCATGATTTTGAAATGAATAGCTAACGAATGCCAATAAGACGCTACGCCAAGATAATCTGCGGCAACAACGGCAACACAAAGGCGTCAAAAAGGTGTATATGCCGCGGACGTGGGCAACAAGG
This sequence comes from Trichuris muris, assembly GCA_000612645.2. Taxonomy (NCBI): domain Eukaryota; kingdom Metazoa; phylum Nematoda; class Enoplea; order Trichinellida; family Trichuridae; genus Trichuris; species Trichuris muris. The sequence continues at coordinate 12,088,122 of CBXJ02000086.1, forward strand.
AGCCATTTACAATCATTACGCGTCCGAAGGGAACTAAAGGGATTTTTCCTTCGCGACAAACAGTGAACGGAAACTTCGTTGTTTGTCCGCGCTTTCGAATCAGCGCTCCAACGGTCTGACAGCAAGCAAAAGGCGAATGCAAATTTTGCAGACTCACCGCATGCTTTCTCAGCAGTATGAGCAAGGTTCTCCTTGAAGCGGAGACGGAGATGTCCGTTTGAATAAGGAACTTCTGGCTTTGCGAAAGCAGGCTCATTATGCACACGAAAGCATCTCGATCCGACATGTAGTGCAAAAACAAGGCGCAAAGAGGGTACAGAATCTGAAAAGGCCAACCTGCGTAAGAGGTGGCAAAAAGTTCGAAATGGGCCAACCGGTATGTAAGTGAAATCAGGTCGAGCGTGCTCGATGGCGGTCAAAAGCTGAATCAACGTCAGTCGACCTTTCTCGTTCAACTGATGATCGCAGAGGAGAACGCCGGGAGCGGTTAGAAACACAGGCGTAACGCTGCACCCTACAAAGTTGCGTAGACAACTGTGGCTGGGCGGAAAAGCGTTCAGGCGGACCCACTTCCTTTGAAAGCTTCGACAATATCGGAGTAGACGAGCGCTTGCGCATCAGTGCCCGGATTGCGGCATATCTCCTTCCACAAGTCCGTTCTTATGCGATGTCCGCTGCACCAGTTGTTCACTCGAAGGAAGAGCTTCAACTGAAAAGTGTCAAAAGCATTTCCCAGTTTTTATAGTGTAAAACCAAAAAAAAACAAACAAACGAGCAGCACATGACCACTCACTTGCTTCCATTGATGCGTTTGCTTCAATAGGGACAGTTCGCTCAGCGTTCCCAGCCGCGGATCCGCCTTTTCTGGCGCCTCGATTTTAACCGAGGCAAATTCCGAAAAGTACAGCAGCGTCTTGGGAAGTACGGCAAACTTAGGTGCATGTCGAGAATCAGACGTCTGAGTGGACAAAGGTGGTCTGTCTGAGGACCGATCGGGTTGACTGGCGGCGGACCCCATAGGCTCTGGTGCCCGTTCCTCCGACGAATGACCCTCGGTGCTCGCTCCGTCCGTCCCGTTTTCCAAGTGATCATCATGTACATTATCCAACAAGAAATCGTCGTCGTCCGAACGGTACTTCTTAATGTAGAAATCAACGTCCTGCCAACGGAAGGCGTTGTCGCCTGCTTCAATCATCCTCCCTAGGCGCTCAGTATTACCATGTCAGCGAATCTCTGCAAATAAGGATGAATGTTCAAAAATCCAGTGAACAAAGGAATGCAACGTCCAGCGAGCAATTTGCCAAAACTTCAGTGCAAGATTTCGGCGCGAAATAATTAGGCAAATGGTTATACACTAAGCTAATCAAATCGGGCGTTCCACCTACTGCGTGTAGACAAGACCGAGTGCAAACGCCATTGAACCAACAATAGTCAACGTTAGGAGCTCAACGACAGCGCAATCGACAAGATAATCATCTTGTCGATTGCCGAACAATTGCCAAACAAAAATTTAGGGAATTAATGGAAGCCTCAGCAGGTTCACAGGCATGTGCAGTGGCATGGATGCCAATCGGCAAAGTTGACCAATTGGATGAGCATTGCTGCCTGCGTCATTACTGCGAACCATTTCCATCTCTTCCAAAGCTAGCACTTTCGTCTTTGCAAAATTCTTCTTCACTCTTTTATGGATAAGACGACGGAGGAATCAATAATTCACGTTTCGTGATAATGGACCGCCATGTCAGATTGGCGGCTATTCTTTCCAACGGTGGTCATTCGAATCGCGGCCGGAGGTCGGTCCAATATAGGAAACTGTCAATAAAGACCTCACTATTATTCCATATTGACGGTCCAGAGGGGACGGAATGCTTCGCAGCCAATTCACGCATCAACAGATCATACTGTGCGATAATCAATAGGTGATCAATGTTGGAACGTAGATTAGCCTGCCCTTGTTAAGCGACTCAATCGGACTGAAGTTTGTATACGTGCATACGGCCAGCCAAGAAGGTTTAACATGGCTGTATCCTTCAATTACAACGAAAGCATTGGGAACGCGAGATTCCAGGGACAAACGATGCTACGAATCGCTTGCGCGAATTAATCTGTTTAGCCTTCGTAATTACGGCTATGCTGGGAACCACATCGGTCATCCACTTCACTACCAAACGTAAAGGTTTTGAACGATCGCCTGCACCCGTAATCATTGGATGCGAAATCGTAATAATGCATTTGCATAAAAAATTTCAACCGCCGCCTGAAGCGACAAACCCATTGATCATCATTTCCCATCTCTCTACTCATCGGTTCATGTAATCTTAACGGTTCAAATTCAGAAAAGTCGCCTGTAACTTCGCGTAAAAGGCGAATTTTGGTGGACATCTTTGGTGGAATACTTGCAACGTGAAGCAGAAAACAATATGACAGTCGAGTAGACGACCTGCGCTGTGAACTCCTCTTCATTGGATGCGAGGCACAGGCGCATCAACGTCGCACTGCAATTTTTCACGGATTTCTACACTCCCCCTTTTTCTGCACTGCTGGAACACCTACTATGTCCAATATGCACTACGCTGAGAGCAGTCAATAAGGCAATGAACTCTCTAAAAGTTAAATCACTGGAGCAAGAAGGCAGCAAAATCAATTCAGCCAATACGCCAGTCGAACACAGGAGCAAATAAATTTTTGCGCGATCAACGACTTTACCAATTGGAAAATGATATGTTGGTTTTCGGAAGAGTAAGTCAGTATGAAAACACATACAAATGCAAGCACCGAATGGAGTAGCAAATTAACGGACACGCCAACGAACTGATTACACGGCAAGGATTCATCATGAATAGGCGATACAACACTCAGATGAAAAGATAAATGAGCAAGTCCAGTCGCTTACGTCACTGAATACAGGGACCATTCTCTTCGCAGAGAACCAGTTCTGTTTTGCTCTCTTACTTTGAAACGGTACAAAGCGCATTTTCAAGTGAATGAAACGGCCAACGTCGCGCTGTCACATACAGGTAGTCCTCGCGTAAGGTCGTAGGCGCGTTCCTGGAGACACGACGTATAACGAAACCACCTGTTCCATTACACAAATACTAAACGACGAGGTTACGTTCCGCCGGTATATTTATAGTCAAAAAACACAGCTCACCCATTGAAGTGTGACGCATTCAACTTTTAGTTTTAAACACCGTTAAGATGCTCCCATAAGAAGTAGATGAACGTTAAATCAAGTTTTGGTCAACCTGTTCGCTAATTTGCTGAGACTTTCAAAAAACCATCCAACGTTTGTTGCCACGCACGTTTTTCTTCTGTTCGTATATTTCCCTGTAGCATTTGTACCCGCTCATTATTATTCTGTCTGCTAAAAACCTCGCCATTTCTTCCATTGTCTTCTGTTACTTGTTCAGGTGCTAGCTTGAACTGACGCTACGGTTTGGGTGCGAGCTTCAACCTTCTCAGCGTTACTACAAATCGTTCGTAGGGTAGTGGGGGAAAGGGGGGGCTAAACCAAGAGCTTCTGCAATATCCACACTTCACTGTCCATCAGCAGATATCTGTATAATTTCTAGTTTTGTCACTAAAGTCACTCCTTTTCTTCCCGTTTTGAAGGTGCACACGTCAGGGGTAGAATAGTGACTCACTCACTCACTTGCTTCCATTGTTTGGCATTCATTGCAACAAAGGAAAATCTATTTGGCATTCATTAAGAAAGGCAAATCTAGCAGTAAGTGTTCGGAAAATAATAGGTGACAGTATACACCCAGGACTACAAAGGAGATAAAAAAATAAACATGTTAAAAACAAACCGACAACAATGTTTAAGCAAATACAGGATTTGTAACAGGATTTATTATCTGTTTAACCATATAACCATATGTTTATTTAACCGACAACAATATTATCTTTATTACTCAAACTACGCAACAGCTAGTAGACAGAACCTGACTGTCTTTTGTAACGTGGCAGTTTTCTGCATAAGCGAGGAATAGCGAAACGAGGTAAAGCGAGGGCTACCTGTACTAGCTGTCGCTAAGCAGAAGTCGGAAGGAAAAACAAGACTTTATCCACCGCTTAAGAATTAACATGATGGAACAATGACTGTTTGCAAACAAAAACACTATTCTGCGAAACAGCCCGCAGCCATTGACCACTTTCAATCAATCAGTAGGACCTCTCTTCAACAAATATGAAAAATACCAATCAGTGGGACCGAAATTAAAAAGCGGCTTTTCGCCAACTTTCCCTTTCCACGTGTATACCACACCGAATAACACAGTTCATACGTTTAGCCACAGTTGCAGCGCAGATGACGAGAAAGCCGTCGTCTGCCTTTGCAACAGGAAACGGTATTGTACAAAATGGGAGCAGTCTAACGGGAAGGAAAGACTACAACTGATCTACCAGTCTTTGTTTGACGGCAAACTGCCGGCAGAAGCCGCGGAAGGGCAAACGCTGAAACTGCACGCAGGCCCCTACGCGATTTCTTTTGACAAAGGCAAATTGGGTAGCATTCCGAATGCGCAACTTGATCTTTCGCATTGTAAATGTTCTTGAAAAAGAACTCTTCATGGAATGCGCGATATGTTGAGGAAGCATCTCGTTCGACCTTCCTGCAAAAGACAGCAAACGGTCTCCACAGGAAACAGTTATTTAAATGTACTACTTGAATACGCAACAATTTAAGGCAAAAATCAATACGACTATTTTTAGCTGTGCACTTCCAGGCTGCTCGCACGATTTACGACTCGGCTTAGGCACGGCAGGCGCCAGTAACTGAAGTTCAATGAACCTGCCGCAACTTCTATGTCCATATTAAAGGATACGTCAATGCCCGAGGCACACCGACATCCGGCACTTAACGTCAAGCCTGCGCAATAGTATGGGCTATTGCTACTCGAATACATAAAGCTGCGAAATTTGTTACTGCTTCCACGCTTATTGCACTTCTTTGGCTATAATGCAGACACTGCATGCCATAACTGTAAACCTTACATTCGCACACAACGCATGGCAAACTAATGCATTTCTCGATTGCAAATCAACAAAAAGGAAAGTAAAGACTAAAGACAGCTTCATCGCACGCCCATGCGAAAAGAATACGGTGTACGACTATGGAATACCGTTCGTCAAATTTGCAACATCCGTACAAAGCAGGCGACCGAAGCGGCGCCAATCATCACATTTACGCACGTAGCTTTCCAAATGAACGTTTCTTGACGCAAGGTGGGAATAAAAATGATAAAGAAAATAAATCCATTTCCGTCTTTGTGAAAGAACGAATATACGCCGATGGGATCGCGTGATGGCAGCAAATTGTAAATAATGGAACGGGAATGCAAATTTCGCAAGTTCATTCCCGAAGTTCCAAGCACGAAAATTGAACATCGCAATTCACCATTCTTTATACTTTGCTCTGCCCGTTAAGAAAGGTACCCGCTCGTGCTTCCTGTATCTTTCTTATGGCGCTCGAAAGGAATTAAAAGGTAAATAGTAGCACAAGCAAACGTGCTCATGACGTATAGTCAAACGAGCAAACCGCACTGCGATCGTGCTTCACAATCGAACTCGTTTGCATAGTAGTAACATCCGAGAGAAAAATAGGCAACTGCGTGTGTTAAGGGAAGAGAAATAAGCAAGTACCACCCGCTGCTGACAATGTTTACTGCAAACCTTCCCACGTCCCATTTTTGGCATCTGAGATGAATAGAAGACGCTGCCATCCCTACAAGCCGCCTAACCAATCGACAATACGTAGCAAGTTGGTAAAACTGTGTCCACAAAGGCGGTAAGTAGTTTTTCCATGCTATCGCTAATTGATGGTCAAAGAATTTGGCTCGACAAGTCAATGTCTGCTAAGTCATCATTTCGTCGTGCCAAGCCAACTGTTTCGCCGAATCCTGATGTTAAAATTCCAAAACAGAATGCAACAGATCAACGTATGCTGAAATGTTAGACGCAAAAATTTCGGTACCTATCCAAGCACGTACAAGTGTAACAGCGGAACCCCAGGGCTGTGACCGTTGCCTGGGATAGGCATCCATTGACCGATGAGCCCATTTACCTGAAATGCCATGCGCATTCAAACTGTAAAGCCGGTTTGTAGCGACAATGCCCATCCAGCAGATCGATCAGTTCAGAAAACGGGCGCCCTAATCAGTCCTTTACAGCTAAAGCTGCCACCAAAGGGCTTGTCGCCCAAATATTGTTTTCACGGAGCCATCAAACTGGTAAGCGAAACAACTGCACCCTTCGGGGTATCCTCGTTAGCCGAACGACAAACGGTCTTTGTCTTCTAACTTGAAAGCCAACTCCCAAAGCAACGCATCCCCAAAAGGCAATCGGTTGTCAGCACCGAGCGAGTTCCTGAACGGTCAGTTTCCACGAAAATATGTTTCGCATTTTCTGTAGATCCGTACTTGTCCATCAGATCGTCATTATGGGATTTTAATGGAACGCCCGCCTCGCCGATTGCGACACGTTAAAGCTTGCACAAATGTGGATGGGAATGATGAATGCAACTTGCCAACCGCGGACCGGACAAATAATGCACTTAATAAATTACGCTTCGTGAACAGACTAGAAATTTGCTCATCCTTTACGTGCCCAATGGAAGGGCGAATAAATGAACCCATTTTATACGCCAAGGGTGAAGGGGGCACAGTTTGAAAGAGGATAATAAAGGAGACGAATATCGTAAACGCTTCGGCAATGCGCCTTCATGGTCAAGAAGGAAACTTTTAAAAGCTATATTACAATGCGACGCATTCATAAGAAAAAGAAGAAGAAGAGGCAGTGAAAGAGCGCCCTACTGAAGGAAAAGGTTGGATGCCCCCCAAAGTCGTTCGAATCGCTCTATTCACGCATGCCGTCCATGAAAGGCGAGCAAACGATTATCAACCGGTTGGCATAGGTATTCGACCAGGGAAACACGAGCTGCATTCAAGTACAGCTGCAAGGGTGAATAAAAAGCCATTGTCAAAATACTATACTTAGTGTGGAATCGACACGACAAACGAACTGGAGAAGGAGAAGCGGCCAAAGGTCATCTTTTAACCAGTGTATGGCAGTCAACGTGGCAATGAATGCTGTCATCGCGCGTACGCAAACATTCGTGGGCAGCTTATTGCACTTACGTAAGACCTTTGAATCCCAGTTTTGCCAAGGAAGGAAGGAAAAGTTAAAAACGCATTCCCCCCACTAAGTCATACGCAGTTTCGAAGGAAACCAAGCGCGCCTTCACTTGGACTAACTCATGGCAACAGGCACGAAGCGCTGTATGTTTGCCGAACTCTCTGAACTTTTGTCGTTCCGAAAATTCCACACATACTTTCAAAAGGCCAGAACCTTGCGTCATACAACGTGAAACGGTACGGAACCATTGTCACGGCGTTCACCAAACGTTACGCCATACTGCCAGCAGACGATTTTGTTATTTTGAAACAACGCATACCGAATTATTAGAAGCCAACAGTCGAACAGCACAATCATGATGCATTACTAAAAGCTACCTTGTGAAGCAAGCGAATCTCCAAAGCGACAAAGAACAAATGGAAACGTACTCACGACTAAAGACGCAACGCACTGCTTGGACCAACGGAGCTTGCTGGATATCCCAAAAGCCTCAAGCCACTCTACACAGAGAACTGAGCGAGTTCGCACTCAAGTTACATTATGAACAAGAACTGCATTTCGAAAAGCGACTTCAACGGAAACATGTTTGTACGATCGATTCATAAACCCTGCCTTGCTTGGAAAACAAGCAAGCAGCAGGTACGGAGAATATGTAGGTCATTGATGCTTCAATTTAAACAGCCAAGAATTGCCGTACAGTTCACAACAATTGGCGCGAAAAACGGGTCGTGAGGGAAAATACCGTTGCACGCATTGGCTCAGGAGAAACGGATGCACAGGGGCATGGCGAACGGTTTCTTTCTTTAAAAAAGGCGGGAAACATTGATCACGCAATTTAGCCACGCCGGCGGACAAGCGCGACCGGACGACTGCTCTTCTTATTAATAGTTGGCGACGATTAAACCCTGTCAAATTAGGAAAACGTAACAGCACCCGGCACGAATGGATACGCTTTTAGAAATACGCTTTTCAACGTTCTGAGGCAACGCGCGGAAGCGTGTGGCCAAAAATGAACGCAGCGATGGGAAGACGCCGCGCAAAAGTACAACAGCTGAATGAAGGTAAGCTTTTGGTTACCTGCATTCCGACGGACGTACGCCGGTTACCTTGCCACTGGTTGCTCTGGCGAAAGGGCAAAGCTTCCGCGACCAAAGTTCGCTCCACCAAAGCCATTAGTCATTGTGTCAACCGTATCCTCTCCGATGAGCGCAGATCAATGGTACAAAAAGCGTTGGTTCAATAGATTCGCTTTGGAATTGATTTACTCTCACTTGAACGGACCAGAATCGAGTGGAAATGACGCAACTGAAAAACACCATTCCAGCTTTTCGTTGGTACCAATGCTTTGTAAACATGTCTCGGCGGAAGCAATGCCGACGGCGCTTTATGCCGCCAAATGCGGGAAGCCAAAAAGGCCGTGCTAAGTTTTAAAGCTTGCCGAATGCTCAGCCCACAATGAGCGGAGATCGCAAGGTTAGATTTTCTAAGCAAATGAAACTACATTCGCCCAACGCTTCCCAGGCGACGGCTAGCGGCGACCGCTGGCCAAAATCCCGACTCGCAATTTATCGATCAAACGTCCAAACAAGTAGCGGCGTATGGTGGCGCTAGTGGACCCAGAATATCGCGAACGCGAGGTCCCATGCAGTTGGCAATAAAGGATCACCTATTGGCGACAGCCGTCCTCTGGAATCGGCGTCTGATCCAGCGTTGACGCCATGCTTGCGGCTCCGGAGAAAGCTGCCATCGATACGATGCGCCAAATGAAGCAATGTTCAACAATTTCACGCTTAGGCCAAGCAGCGCCAATCGGAACGGACTGTTCGACCAAAAAACAAGAAAACCGGACGCCTCACGTTATCCATAGCGGGAAAAGCCAAGACGACATAAATAGAAAGCGAAAAACAACAGTGCCGACCGTGATGCTCAAGTTAAATGGATTTTATAAACAAGTCCGTCCAAAATGCAACAAGCACGAGCGTGACCGGCCGATCCGCCTACCTTTGCCAAAATTGCAAAGGCAAAAGCTTGAGGTCAACATCAACTTCGTATCAATAATATGTCCAAATGACCAAAGATGGCGCCGTCGTCAATTGACTGCGGGCAAGCGTTCGCGAATAGATCTCGAAAAGAAAAAGATCTCCCAATTACCGCCCGCAGTGCACGCCACTCCAGAGAGAAAATTTTCGAAATAGCATATCATAAAGGAGTGCGCAAACTGTTCGACTGATGGGCCCACTTGGCACGCAGGTTTGGTGGAACGCCCACAAGGATGGTCGTCCATTGCAATCGCCTCCTTGGAACGCGTTTGCCTGACAGACCGCTGTCAAGCTTTCCGCTCAATCAATGTTTTACATTCGAGCAGCAATAAACGTACACTTGCAGCTCCGTCTTTGCAATGCAACACGGCGCCATCCGGTGAGCAACTTCGGTTGGCCGTTGCTACGTTACTTATTTGTTACGTTCCAAAGTGGGGCATTTGGGATGAGGAGAAGAAAAGTTGACTACGCCATTCAAAATTAACTTCGTCCTTCGTTTACCTAGCGGCAAGCGCTACGGTCGCCTGCTGAGGTTGCTCCGCACAACGACCGCTCGCTAAAGCATGCGCAGGTAAGCACGGTAATCCAACCGGCTGCAGCCAAGAAAGTATGGCAGGTCGTGCTACGGTCCCTGTTGTTAACGGGTTAACGTTTTTGATTTGCTGATTTCGCCTGTTCGCTTCGACGTTTCTCTCCGTAGCGCAGCCGCGAACGAGCGATGGTGCCGTCCCGTCATGTTGTGGCCGTTTGGCGCCGCGCTGCGGACATCGGTTTCTAAAGTCGACCGTCCCACGCGGTAAGTAGCACCCAGCATTTGCAGGCGTTCACTGCGCGCTTCGGGTAGCATGACACGAATTCCTATTTACATATTTGTCGCTTGCCAGACCGGCGTAGACCGGGGTGCCCTTGTTTTGTTGCGTCTATTTTCAAATATGCAAGAAGCCTTTGTTCCTGCTTTGCTTTTCTTTTCCAAAGCCCCATCCGAGGCCACCGGCCGTGCGTGGTGCTGCACTTAATTGTTATCTTTCTAGTTGCGCTCAGGTACAGTTACAGCATGATCCGCTGCTCGGTTGCTTGGCTAGCTTGTCGCCGTTCCGTTGCCTCGCGTCCCCTTCGTCCGGAGAACCCAGCGAGGCACCGACTCTTGAGGTCGCGCTCGCTTTGTTGACTGCCCCTCTGAACCGGCCTGCGGCATTCCAACTTTGAAATTGCACAACAGCTATGCGCTCTTGCAAATTTGCAAATCACGTAACCTAACGGCGAAATATTGCCACTGCCATTGGAACGACGATGTTCGATTAATATGAACGTTTAATGGGTGCGCCGTCGCTTCGGGATTTCCCTTGCAAAATGACGCTTGCACTTATTTGTAATGGTTAACGCAGAGAGTAAATGGAGAAGAACGAAAGAGATTACCTTTAATCCTAAACTTGCTAGAAAGACTGTCGGCAAAATAGCGTAAAGTGAAAACCAGTGACAGCGCCTGCTTGCTTCAGTGCGTGCACTTTCTCGATCTCCAGTTCAATCGGCAAAACGTAACTGTTTACTGTATGGTGCAAGTGACACGGCTGCACTTGTTGGCTTCAAAATTCTTGCTCAAAGCGGGTCATCAAGTCCATTTGCATCATAATATCAATGGGGTTTTCCATCTGAAAAGGTGGCGCGTAAAAGGGTTGGTAAGCCAAGTTGGCCTTTAAGCAAAAGTTATACCGCTTCCTTCCGGCGACGTTCCTGCTCGCGCATGCGTGCCATATCTCTGGCCGACGCGAAGTTCATCTCCGTCTGCATTTCTTCCTGCTTGGGCGACGCGGCATTGTGGTGGTGGTGGTAGTAGCGCTGCTTCTCCGCCTGCAAGCGGGCGTTCTCCAGCATTGCTGCCTCTTTTTCCTCCTGCTCCACCATGGCCAAATGTTCAACGCGAATACGCTCCTCGTATTCGCGCACCTTACGCCGTTCCTCCTCTTGCTTTTGCAGAATAATGCGCTGCAACACGTAAACATTATATACAGCAAGGCTATAAAGCAGCTTACTCGTTCCTCCTTCTCAATGGCTTGTCTTTTGAACGAATGGAAGCTTCCAAGCGCGCTGGCAACAAGGTTCGACTTGGAACTGGATTCCGAACCCTTTGCCGACAACGAAGCCCAGCTTGGTCGATTGTTGGCCAACGATTTATCATCATCATCGCCACCTCCGTCCGCGATCATCGTGTCCCATGATTGGGACTTTTCCGATTGGTCATTTTCTTCTGCAGCCAAATAAGGTTGTGATGACGAGGAGAGGAGGTCGTCATTGAATTATAGTAGTAGCAATAGCAATTGATTTATTTTTAAAATCATTTTTTGTTCCTACTACTAGCAGTATCCCCTCCCCCGCGTCCGTGCGATCCACCTGTTGCTGCCGAATTTACGTAGTGCGAAACGGCAGCCTTTTAAGGAGCGAAGTGGTAAAAGGTAATACACACCCTGCGAGCCACCTGGTAAAGCTTTCTTCGCCGACACGATGCGATCGTCGACGTTCGGAGACGACGATGCCTTTGCTAACGGGGCCTGTGACGGGGGCAAGAAGGTGCCGCTACTTTCGCCGTCCTTACCGGATGCCGGATAGCCGTGCTCCGGTAGGCGGTACGGATGTTGACTGCCCGTCATCATTTCCGCAACGGCGGCGGCTCCTCCTGCTGCTGATGATGCGGTGGTGGCGGTGGGCTGCACTTTGGAACTGCTCATGTTTGACGATAGGGGACTAAGGGAGTGGGCGTCCCGTTCGGCCTGGAATAGGAAACACCTTTCATTAAAGACGGCGCTGCGAAACGAACTCCTCGGACTGACCCTACTAGTCGACATGTGCGACACCTTAGCCTCAGCGCCACCACCACCGCTACCACCCACGGGTCTGCAAAGTGGTTGGCTCTTTCCGGCTGGAGTGCCTAAACAGCGATCTGCTAAACATTTCCACGCGTACAAACATGAGGTTCAACACAATTTTTAATCTTTTTAATTAAAATTCGAATACGACTGGGCGTGAACAAGCAAATTTTGTTGTAGGCAATGAATGAGACACAAATGTGAAGTGACATGGAGAGAAAGAGAAAGGAGAAAGCGTAGCGAGAAATGGTAAACAAAGCGTCTCGCCTTTTACTTGGGATCATGATTGTAATAATACACATTGCAGCGTGAAGTACTGAACAACAACGGGAGTGGGGCAAAGTGCGCAAACGACATTTAAATACAGTTTGTACAGCGTTTGGGAGACCCTTAGAGAGTTATACGCACACACAGTAGATGGGACGTTCTCTCGCGCCGGCGGAGGTGGAGACAGTCGGTTGCCGAAGCGTCAACACTAAGGACCACACGGAGTTGATTAGGAGCAATACACAGCGCACCGCACCCCGCGACACGCACAACTAGGCGTTGCACTTTGTTGCAACTGACGACGTCTATTGCTACGCGGATAAATTGTACGAAATGTAAATGGGTAAAAGGTAAACTTTAACACAACAGTATTGGTTGGGGCAGGAGATGTGATGATGGTTATATAGCTGAGAGAAGGAAAGAGACAGAGTGAAGGAACGATGTCCTGGGTTCAGCGATACAAGCCTGGGCGCTGCCGTTTGCCCGATACAGTTTTTTCAAGAACAGCGTGCGCGGGCAAGCTAACCTGATTCTGAATCACTTGAATCGCTAGAACTTGATTCGCTCGAGCTGGAGCTCTCACTGCTGGTCGAGCTGCTCGAGACGGTAGAGGCGTCAGCGTTCTCGGGTCCTTGGCGCCTACTTTTACTTTGTTCGTAACTTGGCACGTCTGCAGGAAAACGAGAGAAATTGAAAAATTCGTCGGCCAAGAAATTATTATTCGCCCGTTACCTTTCTTCGGGAGCTTCTTCGTAGGCACCACTTGACCGCCGAGGTCTTGAATTTGCTTTTCCAACTCCTTCTTTCGTTGCTCCAAATCTTTCGGTGTTTTGGCAGCTGCAAAACAACCGCATCAGGGCCAATTGGCGGGAAAAGCCGTTTGCCCCGCCAGAGGGAACCGCTGCCACTTACTGTACGGCTTGCGAACCTTCTTCTTCAAACAGGAGGCAACGTAGGCTTCCAGTTCGCGAAGCGTCGCCGGCTTAAGCGTTTCGAAGTCGATCTCTATTTCATCGGGATTGGACACTTTTAGAGATGGCTCGCGAGCTTGAATTATCTGAACAACTCGACCCAGCTTGTCACCTGCAACAATTAATTGATTATACGTAATAACGGCGAACCAATATCCCAAGCAGAGAGAGAGGCAACTAAATTATTGACACCTACCCGGCAATTTGTTAATATCAAGAGATAACTGACGCTTCTCGTCGTACGTCGTGGGCTTTGCATTGTCCTCATCCTCACTGTCGAAATAATAGCCGCCTTTCTTCATTTTCGACCTGGTAAAATACATAGCAACATGTCAGGGTTTAAGTTCAACACGTCGCGTGCCATCATGGCAAGCAGGGGCGTAGACACTCCGCAATTTAGAGCACCTAGTTTCGCCATAGTTGACGTGTGACCGCTGCCAATCGTAAGCACCTTCAGCACTTCCCCTTCCTTGGAAACACAGTGCCGATAAGGATGTCTCATGCAAATGATCAGGTGACACGCAGGCGCATTGGGACCCCCATTGGGTTAAGCTGAACAATGCATATATCATGCATGCCCTTCCTTCTTGGCGGAAACGACTTGGAAAATCACAGGGCTGCCCATTCGAACGCGCAGCGAGCATTTGAACGGAAAGAAACAGGTTGACAATCAAAATAGGCTTGCCAATGCCGCACAAATTTCAACCGAAGAGCTTTGAAGATGCGTTTCATTGCTCAAAATTGCCTTACATGTAAGGCGCAATTCGCAATTGCGCGCTGGGAAGCGTATAACTTTTTCAACTCAATGGTCAATTGTCATTGGGCAGCTGAGTTGTCAGCATTACCGTATGCATGCTAAACACAGTAATGACCAATACGCATACATGAAGGTGAAATTACCTAACTGAAATGTTGGCGGCTAACTTGCAAGATTGCATTTTAGTCACTGCATTCTCCCGCGCCTAAGGGAGGCGGGTTCGTTTGACTTATCAATAGTAGCGAAGGTCGCGAAGGAAAGGTGCTGGCTGTTAGGTGGTACATTTCTTTTAAGCCGTTCAACCTGGAACACCTCTCGCTATGCGCGCCTCCCCTCTCGTTGACTGCGTCAATAGTGCTGCTGCTCCGTGCAAGCATTCCATGGCAACGTGCTACCGGTGTATGTGGGAACAGTTACAAAACGGGATACTTACTGGATTGCTACACAGTGTGCGCGTGGCTAGCTAAGCATAAGCAGTAGAGTTTAACCTACCTGGCCGATACGCTTGCTCTTTTGCGAGGCTGCTGGGCGGTTGCTGAAAAATCTCGAATTGAAAAGAAACAAATCTTTAAGGAGACCAAAATTCCTGCCTTTCTCCGTAGGGGTTGCATCCGACGCCGCGTTCGCCGCTGCCGTCGTCGGCGCAGGCTGTGCGTTGGACACGGAGGGAACACTGCTTGACGATGCAGCATACTGGGTTTGGCTGGAAGGTGCCGGCGCAGGCGGTGACACCTTCACCTCGGTCTTGTGCCTGGAGGTTGTCCGCTTCTTTGAGGACCCAGAAAGGGAGGCGTTCGTTGCGGGCTGGGCGGTCGAACGTGCAAGCCTCGACTCCTTTAACCGATTCTTCAAAGCAATAAGGCGGGCAATTTCGCCCGATATGTCAGAAAGCTGCGAATGGAAACCCAAAGACGTCGTTGAGACGGTTGAACATTCGAACTAGAAAATCCCACCTGAACCTGCAGCTGTTCCAGACGACGGTCGACCGCGTCCTCGTCCATTTCCTCCTCGCCAAATGAGGTTTCGCTTTTCAGCTGACCGCGAAATCTGGAGCTTTGCTGGAAAACTGGACCAGCGCTTTCGGAAAAGGCCGAGGGACTTATAGTACTGGAGCCGAAGTCGTCAGGCAATTGAGCAAATTTAGCTTCGAACACATCCTAATCAATAAGCATCGTTCATAGTCGGCATAGCTGTATCGTCTGTCAAGGCAATTGCTTACCGACAGCTTTTTACCCATCTCTACCACCTCGTGGTCCGGGGGATTGTACTTATTGCAATTGGCGAACACCAAGCGAACGTCGGCGGCGAATTCCGACGGATCGCCGTACTCACGATTGTCAAGCTTCCTCTGCATTGGGCAAAACAATGCAATTGGCTAATTTTATTTTGCCGCCATTTCCCTGTTACCTTTATCGTGCCAAGATCCATTGGAACTTCCACCACGTCGTAGTAGTCGTGCAGGCCAAGTCCCTCAACGTCAACGGGCTTGTAGAAAGGCCAAGCGTAGTCCTAACACATGTTTCGGCAATGTTCAATCGCTACGCAACGTTACCGCATTCCCACATACCGCGTGACGCTTCGACAATAGCTCCTTCATAATACTATGACAAAATTTCATTTGCTCGCTCAGCTTTCCCTTGTACTTCTGCTTGGCTGCCTGACTCTGCAAACAACGGATATGCAAGTAGTATACACACTTTTCTTGGCAACACGGGGATCAACGTTTGGTCAATCGTTTAACAGGTACGCGTTTTTTGACGATATTTCCATTTTCAAACGTTCATGTGCAACAATAATGGATGACGGATACTGAAATCCGTCGCGTTAACCCGTTCGCCCTTTGGCAAAGGGAGGGAATAGAAAACTTTCAACACTTAGTAGTGGAAACTTCCGCGTACTCTGCGTTGGGCGAATCAAAAAATTGTTTGCAAAATTGGCTATGCAAAAAATTCTGCGTCCGAAAATCTTACGGATGTGCACGTACGATGCTTGTGCATTCCAACGACAAAAGTATGCTGCGCTTACTTGTCGCACCCCGATTTGACAGGAAAGCAGAGTGTATTTTTCATAATCGCGTTGCTTGGAATGAGAAAATAATGGCTTTACAAATAAGTAGTTTGATTGACTGGAGCAATGCTCGTGAACGCTAATTAATGGAAACTGGCCGCTTCGCCGATTACGAAATTGCGCTAAACGAGTAGTTTTAGAAAATAAGAATCCGAAGGGGCTGGAAGGTGATTGACACCCAACAGTGTTGTGCACGTGGCTTAAAAAGTGAGCTTCCGCGCGCCAAGGCTGAAGCAACGTGTAACGGATGGAAATGGCGGACAAAGTAAATGCACTTGAATGGACACCAATCTCATCTCTCGCTCGGAGATGAATAAGAACAATTAGCACGGAAGGCCAACCTGATTTTCAATGAAGAAAACGTCCCGGGCCGGTTTCTTGATTGGTCGACTGCTTTCGCGACGGGTTGACACCTTGGCAGGTTGGTCTTCAAACGGAGTTGTCGTGTCCGCTTTGCGTTTAACGCCCTTTTGGGTCTGAAGTTGAAATTTGTTGTATCGTAAAGCATTGAGACGGCAAAGACGAACCTTGGCAGGAACCGCCGAAGCAGGACTGATCAAAGGTGAAGGAAGGGACGCCAGGGAATGGTCCTCGCTGGCGGAAACGTCATTTACGCCGGTTGCTTTAACGGCTAACGGCGTCGACGCAGCACCGTCCATTTCCAAAGACATCGAAGACGCAACATCCGGCATATTGCTTGAACTGTCGGCAAACTGCTTTTGTGAGGCTATGAAAGCATTAGTGGCCCGCGTCGCTTGAGCTGCTGAAACGAATAGTCTCACAATGGAAGCACACGGTAATTTGCATAATGATGTTCAGGCACTTCGTACAAGCTTCATGGTTACCTATTTATCGTTATCATTGAACTTGATATGATTGTACGACGATCACCGTTGTTTAACCGCTGAAGACGGGACGCGGTGGGTCCCGAAAGCTACGGATTTATATTCGTCAATAAAATTCATTCCAACGGTGATCGTCGTACAATCATATCATGTTCAATTACACCATTACAAAAAATTCAATTTTTAATTATCGTTGAACTTCTAAAAATATTTGCACTTTATTTTCTCGGTAAGCATTGAAAATAAAATTTCACACTTTATGTCAGCCAACGCCAATCTGCTTCACTAGATAAAGCATTAACGAATGAAATGGGCCCAAATTTTGAGCTCAGCAGAGAGGAATTTGAAGTACGCTTTAAAAGCTTGAAGAGCACGGACACTTGAAGCGAAATTACCACGTAAGGTTAAGGCACGCTGTCCGCTCATGCTTTGCGTACGTTGTCGAACGTACGCAAAGCATTAGCGGAAGCAACACTGAAAGCTTTTCAGAACATAAAAAAGTTGCAAACGTTCTATGCAACTGCTCATTGACGCAGTGTACGTATAGGTTAACGATAGCGTTCCGCTTTCTTGCGTTTCACTGAGTCACGCAGGCTTAAGCTGCCAAGTCAACGAAACAACGTGCCCGCGTTCAATGAACGATATGAAGGTTAGCAAAGAAAGGTAACGACGTCGAACTCGAGGCAACAGCCAGTCTCATTCTGTTAGCAAAATTACGCATTGAATAGCTATGCGTTAAGGAAAAAACGCCAAGCCAATAAAGCGCCTATTTGAAGCTTGCAAATACCGACATTTCATAATTTTTATGTAATTGCTAATCGAACCCAAAATTAAACTGCTCCCGACCAATAGCACGAACACTTATTGAAAGTTCATTTCGAATTTGATATGTGCTAAACAACAACATTAGAATACAATACAAGCTAAGACGCTAAAGTAGCGCCGAGGAAGCATGGCAAGCTGCGCAAATGCGCAGGCGTAAAAATAGAATACTCACAAACCCACTGTCTCGCGTGAACGCATTTATCACAGAGAAGGAATGATCACACTGTTACTGCTTTGGACTACGCGCAGAAAACTGTTTTTACTTCCACCCAAATTGCTTACTGCTTCAACAAGCGCAATTTATAAAAAAGGTCAAACGAGACTTCCCGTTTTCTAAATATGACAGTACGATTGAACTGCTTCAAAACGTGTTCAATAGCTTAGCTTTTTAGGAACGAGTCCCAAAGTACTAACAGGTCAGAAAATTGCAAGTGCACGTATAGTATACCGACGTCTACGCGAACACAGTGGAACGGCACCAGAACTTTCTGTAGCTGAAAAGCACACTGGGTAATAATTTACGAACTAAAAATTTCCTATCAACAACAATAGACACACACACACAAACACAAACAAGCTATTTCTAACCTACTGATTCAACGTTCCATAAAGTCTTTAACGAAGTTTATTCAAAACAGTTTGTAATTATTTTTTTAAATTACAGACAATCAGCTCACCTGTGTGAAATAAATCAAAAATCGTATTTAGACTTACCGTCTCACTTGGCAAATGCGATCTGGCTACAGTAAAGACTTCGGCCGACAATGAACAACTTGCGAATTTTACGTAACCTGATTACCCTTAACCGCATGACTGAACAGTACCACTAATACGTTTTTCTATTTCAATCCATTAATAAAAAACATTTTCGCGCACGCAATTATGCTAATTACAATCTATATTGAGAAGTTATACATCTACATTTACCCAAATGTTCCAATACATGCACGCAGCACTGTGACACCGCCATGGAATTTTCATGCTGTACTTATCCATTAATTTTTTAAAAATTACAAGCAATCTAAATTCTTATACTAAAATGAATATCATAGATGGAGACAAAAGTGCAACTGTAAGAACCATCCCTTATGTAATTACGAATGTTCAAACAATTGCAGTTAAAAATAGGCATTTAATATAATGAATTAATGAACCGCGCAGTATAATGATTATCAGCAACCGCCATGGCTGACCAAAAAAAATTTCGCACATCCGATTCATGTGCGATACTCACAAGCGAAATAATTAACACCGTACATTTTTTGAAGACTGGCTTTCTTGTGAAGGGGGGGGGGTGGATCATGTTGGAAGAGTACGGTGAGGCTTTTCACCATCTCGCTGACGACGGAATCAGTCGATTCCGAAAGCTACGAAATAAACGATCGTACGTTCACTGTTTACCTATTTTTTCACTAACACAACGAACCAACTTAGCCATTGGTTAGGTTGCTTCGGTGTTCTTACAGGGAACGGTAGATAGAACCCAACGGGTGCTGAACCGTACTCTTCCAACACGTACATTTTTTGCACTTTTTCACGGATACTGTATTTTTTACTTTTATTACTCTTTCACGGATACTTTTTTTGCACTTTTTCACGGATACCGTTGACGTTTACATCATTTAATTGAAGCAAATCAAGTATCAAATACGATGCTTTCGGGTCTAATGGGGACCTATCGTCAGCTTATTACTGTCACCCACCTAGAGAGTCATGCACGAATCCCCTCCGACTGTGACAGTGACGCAACGAAATGCAACAATAGGACAGCATGTCGTGGCGAACATCGGTCTTAAACTGAACAGGTTTTCAACTCCGTTCCCGGGTACCTGTCAACGGGGCTGTTATCCGTGAAAAACGAAAATAAAATTTATAAAACCCACCCCTGTAAGAAGACTGAATTCTACGATAACGTGTACTGGAATAGAAAGACGACTAATAAACATATAATTACTCAACAACGGCCGAAAGACCCGCGAATTCTCAATTCGACTCGTTAACATGAACAAAATGAGAGTTTATCAGTTAGTTAACATAGACAGAGTTAACATAGATTGGCTTTTTAAATGATTGATTGCATAAGCCACACTACTGCTTTGAAACAGTAGCACAAAACTGAATTGCAGTGCACCTACAGGTAACAGCGTCATCACCCAATTCCCAAAGAAAGTAACGTCGCGTGCTCAGCAGCGTTCGTTTATGCTATGATAAAAATATGGAAGTATTGGAATATCACACAATGGAGTAAAGGCGCGCAAAGCAACAACAAAACGTAACGGCGAGCTTTCATGACCTCACGATTTTTAACTGAACTGACGAAAAGAGGATGGCATTCAGTTACTGTTAAAACATTTAAAATGAATTAATAAAATTACAATAAACATTACTTGAACACTGCGCGGTCTGCTCCACACAAAGACGAATTATTATTAATAATTGGTTTAGGCCTAGGCATGGCAGTTGCCATTCATGACTTCAGCTCGTTAGTGACTACACAACTAAGAAAAACACTGTGCTCAAATCATTACCTTCTTTAATGTCTACGAGTTAATACTGCCACTATTTATTCCTCAGTTACGACCCGTTGCTTTCAGGATGTCGCTTGCCCTGTCTTCAGCGGAAGGAATCATACTATTACCAAGCATCCGGCGTTCAAGCAAGATAAAGTGCAATAAACGAGAAACAGCTCGATAATGAGGTTACAAACATGATGGCTCCATATGGGCGAAGTATCATTAAGGAAATCAACAATAGTTCGCGTACCTCGTGCAGCGGCCAGAGATTTCCCCTTCTTATGTCTGCCGCGCTTCTGGTTGGGGGGACGAGGGATTTCAACCTCCTAAAGGACAACGTTTAAACTCGGTAACCAAAATTATGCACAGTTCCACCTCCGGCGGTAAATGGGCAATCCTTTCAAGAAAGACTTTTTCAAGTGCCTGAGCCATGTAAACAATATCAGAATCCGAAGGATTGTACGTGTAGCAATTATTAAACATGGTCATGAAGTCCTGCAACGACGGAATGCACAACGGGCAAACGAAAGTTTCCTTTACCTGTAGGCATTGAGGAGCTTCGTAGTAATAGCAATTCTTTAAGCGCTTCTCTATTGTTCCTAAGTCCATAGGCCTTTTAATTATGTCATGGTAGTCCTGAAATTTCGAATTATGAAAGGAAAGATGGAAATGTTGATACAGGAATACATAACAGCACTGGATAACCATAAGGTCGCAGTAAAAGGTCAGCTTACCGAAAGATTTAGCTTTTTAGCATCAACGGGTTTTGCAAAGGGCCAGGAGTGCTTGTGCTTCAATACAGCTCTCAACACCTCCTTCTGGAGGAACTCCAACTGATTCGTATTCCTGGTAGGCTTTCCAGGCGGAGGAAACACCCGCGGCTGCACAACACCATTGACCGGTTCGGTACGGGGAGATTCCCAGGAGTTTTCAGCGCTTGTGCTTGGAGCAGCGGTTTCATACGGGGTGTCATCTTCAGCATCGTCCGTGCTATCCGTTTCATTTCCGCGCGCTGATAGGTCATTTTCTGCCGAAGCGTTACAGGCCGTTTCTTTAGCTTCGACAGAATTCACTGCCAACAATTCCGTCTCCGGCTCATTGCCGAAGCAAGTAGACGTCGTAACCGTGCTATCGCCGTTCATAGTTGCCGTTCCCACTTGACCATGAAAGCTCAAATGATTTAATTATGAAAGAAAACGTTGAGACAATGAAAATTAAGGTTGACAGCGATAGGATCAACAGAACGCGCAAGAAAGCAGGAAATGCTGGTAGAACGAACAAAGTGCACAACAATGGCCAAACACGCGTCCGCGTCGCTGGCAAGATGAATTAAATAATCATCATGCAACTTCAAGGCAAATTTCGCACAGTCTTGAACACAATATCACATTACACGGCGAAAGCTTTCGAAAAACGATCAAGAAGTGTAGAATACGTGAGCAGTCAAACGATGCACTCCTGGACGCGCCGACGCAAACTTAAAATCGTTCTACCTTAGAAAAACTTTTAGAAACCCTATGCTCAGTCGAACGATCCTGGAACGCGAATAAAATACCCGTTTAACGACCCGGCAGGGAGGACGCAAAATGTTACCGTCTGCATTGGGCCTTCTCAATAGCGTACCAGTTTGATTAGCAGGTTAAAATATGTATGCACCCTAAATTGGCCGGACCGAAAGGCAATCCATTGAATCGGACTTCAAAAATATTCGTATCTACGCGACCCACTACATTCCCAATACACCATCGAGTGTCAACGCTTATGCTTATCATCACGCCGAACCACCGAGCCTACTGTGCAGCAGTGCCCAACTGTTTGCGGAAGTAACGAAAAGACGATACCAAATTTCCGAAAATAACATTCCCCGCTTTTGTCAAATGTCAGCTACCGGCAACCCGACCGACCTTGCCGTTGTTGAGACGACGAAATGTCTCAGCAGGCAAGAAATTGTTTACAATGAACTTAAATGATTTGCAGGTATAATAAATACCGCACGGTTATAGAAGAGGCTTCTTTGACTCTCGCGTTAAATCGTTTTAAACTAGATTAGTCGCTTGTTCGAAATGACAGTCTCAATCAAGTTTTTCAATTCTACGTGTCTTTAAGGAATGCCGTAATAAAACTTTTGCACTGATTAGTACGTTTGGCCTTTCAAAGCTTTCAGAGAACGGTCCTGGAACGCTGAACGTGGTTATTCTTGGATTCTTTCTTGTGCCGTGCCCCAATATTTCTCAAATGGCTACGGTAGCAGCAGTTTTTGTAACGCTGTTGTTCACTCAATCGATCGATGCACTGATCAAAGACACTTGCCGCGCTTCGGCAAACCGAAGTCACGCTTGCGCTTCCGCAATGAAAAGTCAAGGCACACTTTCGCTGCCATGGCCAATCTACAGTACCATTTTATCCTATTTTCTGGTAACTACGCATCCGAGACGCCTTACACGTTTTGCTAGAAAGAGGGGGGTGTTTGGAAACCTGCATAAACAACGCGCCATATTCGGTTCATGCTTCCTTTAAAACTTGCCGGCTGTCGTTTTTAGCGTTAACCTATGCGCAGGACAAAACGTAAGCTCATGTTTTTGGGTTAGAGAATGAGGACCGCAGAGCACGACTGACAGTTTTCTTTGGGAAACTGGGCGAAACAGCCAAGTCAATGAAGAATTTTGCCGGTCATTCTTTTCTGGCCTTATCTAAGCTGAAACGTGAACATAAGTCCTTACCTAAGAACAACCCAAAACGTAAGGCGTATGCTTACGTATAGGCTTAGGTAAAAGTAAGAAAGGGCGGCCTGCAAATTTCAGATGAAAAAGAGCCGACTGCGGTACGTTGCTCCCCGAAACTGATCGAGCATTTCCCTCATTCAGACAAAACAGGTGTAGCGTTTCGTCTCGAGCGCAAGCCGTTGGGAAGGTATATCTGTTCGAGACAGTCAACGTTCGGTAAGTGTACAGCGAGAATAAAGGGCGTACAACCACTCGTCGAACCGAGGAACGAGAAGACTGACTGCAGCCATGAGCACTGGTCCCACGGCAGCTTTGGGTCATCGTCGTATTAGCCACTGTAGATGACCAACAGTGGCCAGCGGGTGCGCCGTAATCCGTCGGATCCATTCATCGGATGCGTGCCATCGCGCATGGCAGGAGTCCGTCGCTGCAAGAGACGTGGCAAGCGGATTATCCTAATCCTGCGCCCATTCATGGGATGCATGCCATCACGCATGGCAGGAGTCCGACGCTGTAAGAGGGTTAAGGGGATTACGTGCCCATCAGAGCAGTTGCGTGCTACAGCTCCTTCACAGGTAAAGCCTTTCGCATGCGCAGTTAAGAGAAACTAATCTCCGAAAATGGTACTATCGGCTGCTAAACAGCAGGGACAACTGGCCGAGAAATTTGTGTGCAAAAAAACAACGACGGAAGTTAAGTCATGTTTATTCTGTAATGTCAGTTGCTTTCGTTTAGCGAGTACTTGCGTTTATTTCTGTAGCATTAGCAATTACTGTATGTTTACGGGCCTCACTGGAACAATACTCGCTTGGCAACTGTCGCTATAGGTGCATCACAATTTATCTCTGGCTTACCTTGTAGACTTTGTCACAGCATGCATGGATTTAATTGCCGCCGCCGTGGGACAGTAAAATCAGTGATTCACGAAGTATACGTTCACACAACCTTCGCAATCTTTAACGCGATCTCGTACGTTTATGTTCTTATTAGGCTTTCATAAGCATGAATGCTTAAAACCTTTCCCAAAATTGTAGAAACAGATAGCAGAGGAATGATAAGGACATACATTTGTCGGTTCCTTCTTCATTGCGTCGCCATCTGTGGTTTTGTACATTTATTCATTGGTTAAACTTACTTCAGAGCATATAACTTCACGTTTCGCGTTTATAAATGAGTGCATTTTTCCAACGGAAAAATGTAACGGGATGCTTTGTAACGGGTTTCATGTTTGTTTCTGTCGTATTCCGGCTTGCTCGTTTTGATGATACGTGTAATAAATCTGCGAATGCCCTACCAGCGGATGGATGGGCGATTATTAGTGATATAACAGGTAAGAACTCTTATCGTAGCTTTCGGAACGGATTGATCCGTCATCAGCGATCTGGAGAAAGGGCTACATCGCCCTTAATTCACAGTGAACATTCAGTAACTGTACAGCGAGAATAGAACTCGTACAACCACTCGTCGGACAGAGGAACCAGAAAACTGACTGCAACCAAGAGCGGTGGTCCCACACGGCCGCTTTGGGATAGGATCGCCCTTTCGCCAGATCGCTGACGACGCAACCCGGGCGTTCCAAAAGCTACGATAAGCGTTTTTTGACCTGTGATATTCCTAATAAGCGCCCATCCATCCGTTGGTAGGGCACTTGCAGATTTATTACCGGTGCCATCAAAGAGTTTACAAATGAGTGCATTTTGCATGCGGTACCATCAAAACGGGAAAGCCGGAATACAACCAAAACGGAGAAATGTTTAAATAACTTGAAAATCAGGCATTACGGTGGCACGCGCAAATAAAAATACTAGTACGTTTCCTGCAACATTTTTCTTCGCAAGTAAATGGGCGAAAAGATCAGCCCATAACTTATAAGACTATTATACAGACAACCGGCGAAAGCGAAACGGGCAAAATAATTTGTGTTTGCCACAACCGAAATCACCCGGAGCAAACTGGATAAAAGACAATGAAAGAAAAGATGCTGTTGGAGAGAACGTGAATGGCATTCAGCGATCCTCTGCCACCAGCCATACCGGCAAGATATTTTGGTTATGAACAATGTGCACATTTATTTTATACTGACAATGAGCTCATTGTCGCTGCAAAGGGTTTCTTGGTCCAAAAGGGCATTTGCCGACGCGTTTTCGTGCGATACGGAGATCTGCAGATAGACAGAATGACGAAAGGATGGCCTATGGAAATCGTATTACAATACTTGAGTAGTAGTAGTCTCTTCATCGTCCTCAGAATCTTCTTCTATTGCGCTGCTGCGGTTCAACTCCTGACGTGTCCAACATTCCATCAGTCGACTTTCAAGTTCGCATATTTTGTTTTTAAGCTCTCCGTTTACGTGCAGCAGTTCAGCTTCGTCTAGTTTTGACAGAACGGTGATTTCTTTTAACTGGAACAACTGTATTGGCACTCACCTAGCTCAATGCAAAACCGTACCTGCGATTCGAGGTCGCTGGCTCGGACCCGCTCTTCAAGCAGTTGCAATTGGTACTCCTTTTCAGTAGCGCTACACTTCTCATGTTCAGCTGCTAATTTCTTCAACTCCTCGTCCTGACGCCTAATTTGATTGCTGCACATGTGGTTTTGTGTTTCAAGTTCCATCACGCGCTGGCGCATCTCTTTCAGTTCAACCATCATGCTCGCCTCTCGTATGCGCACTCCAGTCAGCAGATCTTCCAATTCCTGGATTCGGCCAGAAGCAGCAGCCGCGTCCTTCACATTAACTCTTCTTATATAGGCGGCATCATCGGCTCCTTCACCGACGGGCGCCAACACTCGCGATGTCGATGCCTACACAAAGGTCGCCTTAGGAAATTGACAGAGAAAACACATCGTGAAAAAAAATCCATCACTCGCTCATAGAATGTTCGAAGTTGAAGTTTTATAAAAAGTACCTTCCATTCGTTGCTCAATTCAATGAACTTTTGGCGAACTTCCTTGAGCGATAAATTAGCCTCCGCTTCGCGCATCTTGACAGCAATCAACTCTTCTTGTATGTTGGCTATAGAATTTTCCGGGGGAAGCTCCTTGAGCCGCTTGTACGCCTTAACGCTAAAAGCATGAAGGCAGCGACGCAAACTTTATTCAACTGACTGTTTCCAGCTCGTCTATCCGGCGAGTTTGGTCTTTGATGGTCGAACGTAAAGAAGTCTCGCGTGCCTGCGATTGTACCAACTCCTCCTGAAGAGCTTGAATGTGCTCTATCATGGTTGAATCATCCACCTGGACGCCAATGTCAACATGGTCGTCCTTCTGTGAAACACTCATCGTTTGCAACCGTTCTTTGGCGCCTCAAATCGCAAATACCTTCGTCAGCAAACTGCGGATTGTATCGTAGGCGTCTTCCAGTTGTTCCTTAACACCCGAATGTAGTCTTCGAAGACGAGCCATTTCGTGATTTAGGGTGACCAAGTCCTCGGCACCTTGAGCCAGCGACACTTGTTTGTCAACCAAGCGATCCGCTAACGAACCACTCTCCTATGGACGTAAAAACCAAGATGAGCAACGAATGAAAAGAAGTTCCATAAACAGTTGTTTCGCCGAACCTGTTCCAGATACTCAAGCCGCTGCCTGAGCAATCGATTTTCTGCCTTTATTCCCTGAAGAAGCAGCAATAATTATTTGCGCTGTCAATCAACAAACGAATGGAAACATCCAAGAACATGTACATCATTTGTGAAAAAAATGAAGATCAAATAAAAATGCACTTACTCGTAGTTCAGCTGCCTCTTCTTGGTCCTTGCTTCGCTTGACTAAGTAATCCTTTTCAAATCTTCAAGCAAATATACTGTTTAAACAATGCAATTATCGGAATAAGTGAAAAAGTTAATAAGTAAATTTACATACGGCACGCCATGCCGCGAATGACTTACTTTTGCATTTTTTTCTTGTTGTACGCCACCTCGAAGGCAACTGAAAACAGCCGCTCGTGGTCTTGGTCAAATTGCTCCGCCAAATCGCGTTGCAGATACTAAAACAATCACGCATGGGCGTCCGGAAGCGCGGACAGAGTATGCCAACCCTAAGTATGCCTTCCATATCCAGGGAGAACAACTCTACCCGACAGAGCTGCAGTATCGCTAAGGCGACTCGGAACACGATTTCCATTCCCTGCAAAACGCCCAAATGGGGTTTGACGAACAAGTCTACTGCCTCTTACTTCGGACAAAAAAATATCCATTGTACGAAAGGCAAGATCCAACGGTAAAGTAGACGAAAACATTGTCAGAAACCAAGACGACGCGTACATCGTCGTATCTATGCCAACGTTTCGAAAGTGCATGCTTAGATCTGGCATTTGGTCCTGCGAAATGAAACAATAGGTGATGTGGGATTCACAAAGAACCAACTGACTGAGCACTCGGTCGACAATGTGGCAAATGAAATAGCGCACCAAACAACTGGACTTTTAACGAACAAAACTGCACTGCATTCGTTAACGTTACCTGCAAGTCGATATCCCTTTGGTATTTTTGCTTAAGGTGCAGTTCCAAGTTACAAACATCCTTGCAAAGCCGCTTTCGATTATCCAATGATAGAGTTTAACTCTCTATGCAACACCAATCTCACTGAATATGACGTCGCTCACCAATTTTACAAAAAAAGCCTAAAGGGAATGTGAATTGGTGAACCTTCGCATCAATCGGCCGTAGAATTATTTCATAAAATTAGACAATCACGTTACGTCTAATAGGATTGATCTTCCATTGAGAAGTTCACTTAACAACGCAAAGTGCAACATCAATACGCAGCGCATAAAAAACTTGCAAACCTCAATGACACCACAACGGAATCAATCAGTTCGGGAAATTTGACCTTTTGCTCTGCTCTGGACCCGCCAATAAAGATTGCAACACAAGAAACGGAAAAGCCTTCTGCTCTGCAAACAACGCTTCCTCGGCATGCGCGTACCACATTACCCGAGGCGACATTCCTTACAGGACAATCTTATCGCTGCATACAACATCCAGACGCCGTCAATTTGGTCGTCTCATGGAAAAAATACAATTTCTCAAACACAAGAGTTCGCTAGTCGTAGTAGCTTGTTTTAACGCTCTAATCAATTTAATGGTAATGCTGCGTGATGCGACATAAACAACTGCACGATTACAAATGTTCGCAACAACATCGGAACATGCAGTGTGCCAGCAATGGCTTATTCCCCCGCTTGTGCTCAAATACCTGCAGAAACATTTAAATTGTTCATGCAAGCTCAGCACTTCACATCTCTGAAAATGACCGGTTCCGAAGGCGGTTCAGATTTTCTCGTACATTGAAACCAGTGTCCGTGAACAATGAGATAACTTCGGAGTGGGAACAAAGGGCAAGCGCAACATTCAAATATGTTCCTCAAACACACTGCCAAAACGTAATTTCGCACAATATTTTTAACAACTTCGTCAGCATTGAACCGCATACGCTCAGGTGGGGGGTTTCGAATTGTGACGTCGTATCAGCGCCCAGGATTTTAGGCACTACGGATTTCGAGTAAGGGATACTCAGGAAGAACAAACGGACATCCGAAAAGCTTGGGCGCAGAATCAATGCCTTTCTACGATTCACTAGCCTATGATAACATGCAAGGTTAGCGTAAAACGTAACGAACCACGAATGGTAATTAAATGCAAATGTTTTCCAAGTGAGCGAACATGGTCGCATGAACTTCCCTGCAATTAATGCATGCATACAACAATTAAGCCACTTCCCATTGCACGTCACTAACAGACACGTCCGAAATCCGAAATAACGGAAATTATGAATATGTAAGGCATGAAAGGAGCAATGCACCTATTATACATCCCTCAAGGAAATCGTATCAACACTTAATCGGTGGTGAATTGCACGAATCAACGCAAACGAATATGCATACGATTTTGCGTCCCTTCATTATTGCTCACCAAAATGGATTAGATAGAACTAACGGCAGAGCGAACTTTAGCCCGGGTATTTCTACCCTATTTTTTTAGGAATCAACACTACGTTAGTCATCCGAGAAAGTTGGGGGGGGCAATTGCAACCGCGGTCACAGCTTCTATCTTCCTTTAAGGGAACACATGAGTAAACTATTGCTTCAGTTACTAAAATAAACACACACACAGACGCACACATAAAAGATCAGAAGGAAGAAACAAAAGTGGAAAAGTTTATTATGGCTGGAAGCTTCGAGCGTAGGCGAATCATGCTTCCAAGACCCCTCTGGCACATCATTCAGTCCTTTTCATAACTTTACGCTTTCCAAGTTCCGGTGTTTGCGGATCACTGATATCAAGGAAGCAAACTGATCTCTTAAGAATGCGAAGACGGTCTACGGGTGAACTGCGAAAACGAAGAGTAATTATGTCAGCGCCGCATTTGACAGCGACATTTGCTGACCAGTTTAGCACTACTGAAGTTATATTGAGATTTAGGTCTCATATGACTCAGCAACAGTTCACGTTGCCTAGCGACTCGTCAACGTTCAATATATACCAACCTGAACGGCGCATTCAAGTTGGAACAGGCAAAGACCCAATTGACTCATCGAAGGTTTGTAAAGTTCACGGAGACGATAGTCCTCCATCAGTTTCAATAAAACGCCAAAGGCTTCTTCTTCGGGCATCTGGCGTGGGAAAGGCAATAAGGACAATCAGCGTGCACTCCACTGAGCATTACCAGTAACAATAGCATTCCAACAACAAAGGCGCTTCCCTGACAATAGCCCACCTCGCGATCATATAAGCTGTACGCCTAAAAGAATAATCTTCGTTGCAAACAAACAAAGGGCGCATTGTGGGGTGAACAAGTGGCACAAAGAGGACAAACAGAAAACCTGTAGCATACTTTCATCACACTGAACAAGCTGTGCTGCCCACGGCCGCTTTCGTCGAAAAACTTGTGACCAGGAAACGTTCTGGTCACATCGCGACGAATGGCCTTTTCGTGAGGCGAGCTGGCACGAATGAACTCGGCGTACAAACAACGAGCATTGTCATGGTCGGCGGAACACAAAAGCTGCCAAACTAATGCTCTCACCGGACCCGGAATGCCTTGGCGAACTAGTTGCTAAAATGGCGATTCTAAAAACCGCGAAACAGCTCGTTAGGACACAGGGATTTTAACCGAACCAACACGAACGGACAGGTTCACAAAAACGTCTGACAAGCACATTTCTACTCACTCCGGTAGAAGTTAAGCCAAAACCAGGACTTACCTTTATCCTTTGAGGATTCCTTTTGGATTCCACCGACCAATTCTTAACTAGATGGGACCAGATCTCAAATATGTCAACGGAATCTTCTTCGCACAACTTATTGTGGTTTGCGTCGTTGCACGTAGACGACTGACTGGTGGAGGCAGTCGAACCACCCGCACTCATAAAGGAACACTGTCCGCACAGCTAAAACAAGATATGCTTCGAAAAGCCTCCTATTATGCCTGCTTAATTGTCACTGACAACATGAAGACGTCAATCACGCAAGAAAGCAACCAGGAAGTTAGGTGCACGCACAGCAAAAGCCACCGCACCCAACAAGGGAACGTATGCAACTCAAAAATTCAGCTAGCAATGTCGACGCCAAAGTACAACAGCTGAACAACTTAACGGAAAACATAGACAATATACGCGGTTACGTTGTAAACAATCTCAAACTCGGAAGGAGCAGCGACTAAGCAAAAGAGGCGTAAATTTTGCAACTGCTTGGTCAGAACGCACCTTGAAACGACAGTACATTTCAAAGGAGAAAGTTGCTCAAGTATCGTTGCGCGTACATTGGCAACTGTTCAGCGCAACCGTTCCGGGACAGCATGGTTTGCAGGGAAGAAATGCAAAACAAAAAGAAAAGGTCGTGTTTCCCACCTTCCAGTGCGTTAACGTTATTTCGAACTGGTGGTCGTTCTTTTGAAACGTTCCAGTATGCTCTACGGCAATGAAGCAGCAGTTGACCGCCGTTTGCGTTCCCACTTTGTATGTTGGCCAGCAGCGAACGCTTGATGAATCTTTTTCTGAATCAACCTGCGGTCGAATGGCTAAGCAGCTCTAGCGACTATTCAATTGGGAGATCGACTTCACAGTTTGCATAGGAAAGAGCTGGCCGCGCAAACTGCTAATTATTCTGGCGCGCTGCAGCTTTCCTATTTCAAAGAAGGTGGAAGCAGGTTGGTGGGTAATTTCAACACTTAAAAAATGCAACAGTGTATTTTGAGAAGCCGGCAGAGGCATTTGGCATTGCTGCACATTTTTAAAACGCCGAAATTATCCACATCAATTGCATTAGCCTATCAAAACACCAATGCGATTAACGTGAATAACGGAATGTCGAGAAACGGCAGTTGGAAGAATCAGCCAACAAAGGTGACAACTAAGATCCGTCCAAATTGCGGAACAACTTCAGACTTACCCATCTTCAGGCAGGGTGCGCGCAAGGTATTTGTTAAGTGTCTCCGGCGGTAGTCAAGCTCCCGACAAGGCGTCGCGGGTGTCCTTCCAATGTTCAACGCAGGCAGAATAGGCAAGTGGTTTCCAACTGTTCAGCGTGTTATGCTTATACAAAATCAGCAGCATTTCGTTCTTTGAGGACTCTTCCCAAAAAATAAATTTTGCATTGGCACTCACAGCGCGCATCTCACCTCAAGCAAACCTCGGAGCGTTAATCATTTTCATGTGCCATTGTTTCCTGCCGACCCGAGCTCGCACTATAATGTTTTGTCGCCCCTAGCTTAATACCTGCATTCACTTAATCATACTATTCTGGCTGGTGTCTGTTAGATTGGAGACCGTTGGTTGCGGGTGAGTTTGTTTCTAGTTTTCTCTAATTGTTGTTAGTGTTGGCGTGCATTGGCGCAAGGCAATTCTGTTTCCGTGTCGTTGCATGCTTGACACGTTCGCCAAGCGCGCAAGGTGAAACGGACAAAACTGAATCACGCTTTCATGTGCTTGTTCCGTGCGGTTGTGCTTGCAACTTTTGGAATTCCATCGGTGTTCGCCTACGTTGCTTGCGGTCTCCATCGTTTGGGCCGTCGTTGAAGTGTCGCGTATGCTAATGTTGCTCCTTGTTGCGTAACTTCGTTACTGATTCTTCGGCAAATTGTGATAAGCGATATCAAAGCGGGAATGATGGATTGTGCTTTGTTGTTCCGCAGGCATCTCGCCCAGCCGTTCCTAGGCAGCTGAACTGCAGCTTGTAAATATTTGCGGCTTGTTTGTTAAAGCTACGTCATTGTTTCAGGTATGTCCTTAGCCCTTGACAAAACCAAGCGCCAGGCGCGGTGGTACTTCGGAGGCCTGGCTTCAGCCGGAGCCGCTTGTTGCACCCATCCCTTGGACCTGTTGAAAGTGCACCTTCAAACGCAGCAGGAGGGGAAGATCGGCCTGGTGCGTATGGGAATAAAGGTGTTTCAAACGGACGGCATTATGGGGCTCTACAACGGGCTTTCAGCAAGTTTGTTGCGCCAGGTTCGTCACGTTCAAAATGTTGTTCCCTCTTTACGTTTTGCTTTTACTTTGCCAGATGACTTACTCGTTGACTAGATTTGGTATGTACGAAACGTTGAAAGCGAGTGCACCGCAAGGTAAGCATGCTCCTGACCACCTTTACCATTGGCGCGCAACGCTGGTATTTTCTTTGGAATGATGCGTTCGCTTATTGTCGTCCTTTAGACCAAGGTCCCCCGCCATTTTACCAAAAAGTACTTATGGCATCCGTATCCGGTGGTTGCGGTGGCTTAGTGGGCACTCCGGGTGATATGGTTAATGTTCGCATGCAGAATGACATGAAATTACCGGCTGAACAGCGTAGAAAGTGAGTTTTGAATTGCGCAACCCATGCTAAGTAACTTATTTCAGCTATAAGAACGCTATAGATGGCGTATTTCGTGTTCTTCGCGAGGAAGGCGTTGCGCGTTTGTTTTCTGGGGCGACCATGGCTACGTGCCGTGCTATTTTGATGACCGTTGGTCAGGTAAAGTTAGGCCGACTTTCATTCTTTCCATCACCAAATAGCTGCATTGGGATGTGAGCAGCCGGGTGGCAATTCAAAATAGCGCTGCAACGGTGGAATGCAAGCAAGCAGGTGCAATCGTTGAAATGCGATGCCCGCTTTCACTGTGCACTAATTGCTTAAGCGGTTGTTCAACTTACAGCTCGCCTTTTACGATCAATTCAAGCAAATGCTGCTGTCGACGAAGATGTTCGAGGACAATTTGGTCACGCATTTCTCTGCCAGCTTGATGGCGGTTTGAATTTTGAATTGTTGTTTTTTTGCTCGTCTTCGCATCGCCGTTTCAGAGCGGCGTTGCCACGACCATAACTCAACCAATGGACGTAATGAAAACACGAATGATGAACGCCAAGCCGGGCGAGTTCAAGGGAATAATGGATTGCTTTTTGTATACGGCAAAACTGGGCCCTATGGGCTTTTTCAAGGTGCAAGCGAAGCATTTTGGGCGCCCTAGTTGCTCGTTTGCATTAATTCTCGTTTTGTAGGGTTACATACCGGCTTTCGTGCGTCTGGCGCCCCAAACCATTTTGACGTTCGTGTTTTTCGAGCAGCTGCGCATGAATTTCGGATATTTAGCGCCGACTGCCAAACCAAAGAAAAATGAAAAGCAATAGGGATGCCGGTGAGCTTAGTTCCCGTGCGCTGTTTTAGTTGTTGTTTCGCCTGGTTAAATTTCCGGTCGAGTGATGCAATACTAGCGGTTATCTGATTAAATGTCAATCCCGGCAGAACTGCGGTATAGAGAGCACTTCTCTGTTGAATGTATACGTGTATCATAGCATAACCAGTTCAACGCACGTCCGCTCCCTATCGGCAGAAAATGCCGAACACCTCCGCTGGTATTAGCAGTCATCATCCCCTGACATGGGGAAGAGTGCTTTGAACGATTGCTCAAGTATAGGGCTTCATTCAGCATTTGAAATTTAATCGAAAATTGCCGACTGCTCCGTTTTCTGTAGTTACAATTCATCGTTAGTACCTACTTTGGCAGAAAGCAGAATGAAAGGGTTTGTTTTGTTTTGTTGCAGGTTCGCGCTACCGTATCAATTTGCTACCGCTTTCCGAACATGCTGTAATTTTGGTACTCCAGCCTTATACCTTTGGCTGACAAGTAAACCCCATCATTGCATAGGCTGGTTTCGTCTTCTACCGTAAACCACCGTGTTCGTAATAAGTTTGGCAAAAAGGGGTGGAGCAGTAAGCCAGAGTTGGACACTCGTTGAAAGCGTTACGTTAGCATTGCCCAAACGGAAATCATCATGCACACGCAACAGCAAGCAGCTCTGTAAGTTGGTCAGTTGTTTCAATAATTGATTATTATTGAGTTTGAATGGGCGAAAAAAGTCACAGACGTTTGCATGACGAATCTATACGGCCGATGCGACCTGGGATTGCTCGTATCGGTAAGTTAGGTGCACTTTGGAAAGTTCACTATTTTGCCTTGTTCGGTCGTGAACTTTCCCGCCCTTTCAATGTGGACTGCTCAAGAACAATTGACGGCATGCGCAGCCGCCGGCCCGTCGAAACTTGACTAGGCAACGGTTTGTGTTGTTTTGCCCGGTTGTCGCCATGCCAATGAGACGAAATCAAATTTGTCATTCACATCGGACATAGAAACTCTCCCTTGGCATTCCAGTTGCAGTATCGAACGTCGTAACTGCGGGCAGCAGTGGGTGAACAATTCCGTAGTTTCTATCCATCCAGCAGGCATTAGCTGTGTTCTGTGCTTTGCTCAACTTGGAAGAACGGGAATTTGAAGAACAGCCTATTAGAGAAAAGCGACGGCTGAGCAAACCTAGGCTGGGCTTTTTGCTTGCGGGATGCACTTTGCCGAGCGAACATCTAACTACGAACAGCTTGCGAGTACGATCCTTGAAAAGACCTGCTTAGTCCACAGGCAAGTGTTTGTCCGAAACTGGAGCTGCGCCAGGACGGTGAGCCACCGAGGGATGGCGGCCGCGATTTGCTAAACCAGTCAGTTGCTGCCGGCATCTACTATGTCAAGCTAACCAGTAGTCTCCGTATTGCAACGCGAACTCAAACTGGAACTCGAAAACTTGACTCCTACTTTCAGACTGCCGGGTTTTCCCTCCGCCGGCCGAATTGGCGTATTCAAAATTTTCATGGTGCAAAGGCGACCAGTGCATTATTACATCACCTCAGTACACCTTTGCCATTCGGCTAGAAGATGCGCGGTAGCTTAGGGCGAAACAAGCGCGCGCGTTCATTAGTTGGGCATTTCACAATGAAATTAAGGATGATCAGGTTGTCCAGCAGTGGCGCAAGTTCGAAAGGCAAAGCTCACGCTGGCAAATCCGTTGTGAGGTGACGCAGGATGACCGGGACGCTAGCGGCAAGTGTTCGCCATCACAATTGGAACCGACGACGGGTGGGCGCTCCAGCGGAGCGTTGAACGGTTTGTTGCCTATTTTCATTTGGCAAAAGGGGGAATGGATTTTGTCGTCACTCACAGCTTCCCCAACACCTTTGGCATCACCTGATTGAACTTCTCATGATCGTTCAATGGGAATTGTCGGCGGAGCGCGACGCTTTGGATCGATTGTCTTTTGCGCGCTTCCGCTGTGGGAGCCGAGGAAAAAAAGCGGACTCAAAAGGCGTTCGAAGGCAATCCAACGAGCAGAAATCGTCGCCTACGAGCGGAAGCAACGCCCTCCGTTCGCGCTGGCTCTTTAATATTGGTCCGTCGCGGCACGGGAGGAGCCTTCGTCGGAAGATGCCCGTTTGCCTGTCTGCCAGTTCAAACATCAAGCGTTTCGCCTTTGCTGGACGGGACGACACGAGTGCGCCAGGAAGTGGGCCCACAAGTATTCACTGACGAGCAATTTGCCACTGCAATCCAGCGAATGCTGACCATTTGATTTATTAGGCATAAAGAAATTAATTTCTTATTATTCTTATTTGCCCACACCGGAACAGTGAGCATTTGAATCGATTGCGTAATTAGTTTGCCCTCGTTGTCAAGCCAGGTAGAGAGACGGGGAGATAAGCCGGCTAAAACTCCGGGCAGCCGAGCGGTCGTTGACGTATATCGATTCTGTCCACCACGGCAACTTATCCGAAGGGCGACCAGGTACCTTCGTGGCGTTTTGCCAAAGGCGGAGCAACACTGTAGCCGTATTCTTCGATGGCAACATTTAATTCAAATCGGAGGGGTCAACAGCAAGTGGTGGAGAAAGGGTACGCGCCGGCGCACAACTGCTACGGTTCGCCTCCACCTAGCATTTCATTGACAATAGCCATTGGACCAACCGACGAGGCGGATACGGAGGTTTTCCGATTTTCCTGGTCCTGCGGGAACAGCAGTTGGTCCTGCACCAGCGCTAAGTTTTCCTGAGTAGCGTCCAAGAACTCTCTAAGCGACAGCAGCCCATCGCCGCCGGCGGTGGGACCGCCCTGATTGGCACCTACGTACGTTAGCGAATCCAACGTCCTTAGGCTGTCCTTGCCTCGCTGGCCAGTCGCCGTACGGCTGAAATGGTGCAAAGCTTGGCAGTGACAGTTCAAGGTCGATATGATCCGGTTCAAAGCGGTCCTTACGACGATGGACGTAACGTTGAACAAACTGTATATACAACAGCAGCCGAAGAAGAGAACGACAAAATTCAAAATCCTGTATATTTTGTAACTGCTTATCTCGCTGACTTGCTGGCTGGAGATCAAATCGCCAAAGCCAATGGTCGCAAAGCTGACGAAGCAAAAGTAGATCGCTTCAAGGTAGGACCACTCCTCGGCGTACATGTACAACAAGGCGGATAGCGTTATTATCGTGCTGGAGAGCAGCAGTAGGCTCACCCAGAAGAAGTACAAGTTGGGCCTCCAGTCGGCCGCATACAACCTTTCGTCCTCGTCGTCGTATTTTTCGACCGGCTCGTTTGCCTGCACCGAAGGCAGTGAGCCCAGGCGTCTTCTGCGCCGCATTGCCGACCTGCCGATCCGGAATAGGTACGACAGGAAGGTAAGTATTCGCTCAAGGAATAGGTTGAAGAACAGAATTGAACTCGAGCAGCCGACGAAACCGTACACAATCACTAGTCCTTTTCCAATGGACGTCCTTGGCGTTGTCATACCGAAACCTTAAGCAGAGCAACGTTAAGCCAGCATCCGACCGCCAAAGCGCAAAGCTGTCCTCCTACCTATCGTCGTAACGATGGTGCTGACAAAGTAGAATGAGCCGAAGAAGTCCCAACTGCTTTTGTACTCGGACAGGCCGGTGGCCGACATGTTGCCCCGGAGGTCGAGCAGCTCGTCCAGCTCGGAACAGTTGAGCGGACGACCAAGGAAGCCGACGCCGCAGTGGAGCTTCTTGAAGCGTTCCAACTTTTCCAAGTACGTGCGACGTTCGATGGCCTCCTGTTTGCGCTCGATCATCGAAAAGAGTATTGCTCCAAGGGAGAGGTAGATGATCAGCAGTACAGCGAGCAGAACCATTCGTATATTCTCCTCGCCAACGCGCAAAAAGGAACAAATGCCGATGCGCAGGTCCGGTTCGCTTACCCATTTGCCCCAGGGGTTTCTGGTTCTTAAAATGGACTGTCGCCGGACGTCAATCTTTTCCATGGTCATCAGGACGTACGCTGTGCATATACTTCTTGCCAGGCACATTAGAAGCCCTGCCGCCGGGGAGCAGCCAGCTTCGGGCTTTCGGACCGCCGGCTGCACGAGTTGAAGCAGGCAAGGCAGGCTGCGAGGTCGAAGACAGCGACACCAGTTGGCGCTAGCTTGATCACTTGAACGGTTTGTCAAGGTAACGGCGCCGCTTGATGACCGGATATTTGTTTCAACTTCACCGGACCGCAT
Organism: Trichuris muris; assembly: GCA_000612645.2. NCBI lineage: Eukaryota > Metazoa > Nematoda > Enoplea > Trichinellida > Trichuridae > Trichuris > Trichuris muris. The sequence goes on from CBXJ02000086.1 coordinate 12,125,928, forward strand.
CCCATTGCAGCCAGCAATGAGCAACGGGTGCGCGCCTTGGCCTACCGGTGGCTATACACCAGCTTGTAACCTTTTCATCCGCCAAACATGAACTCCGCGATCCGACGACGCAGGTTGTTCTCCATCAATGGCTCAGCAATATCTTTCGACATGTTGTAGCATGAATAATTCATCCATCGGCGCTGCATAATTAATAGCCTCATATCCATGTGGCGGTAGCTCTCGCGCGTGGCCAATGCGGGCTGCCGCTGGCTTTGTGGCGATTCTGCAATCGTCGGACAGCCTATGACAAATGAAGAGCAAGCGAGCCTTTGAGATGGACCGTTCGACCGGCTACTATCGTCCGGAAGCTGCCGTCAACGGTGGTCGAAGGAGGACGTTTTGTCGCAGACGTTTCCAACCAGCCGACTGGTTGAAAGTCGAACCTCGCAGCGCCCCTCGCAAACGAAAAGTGCTCGCGACCTGGCGGAGGGAGGCCTTTCGGATGCCCTTTCGCGCAACCACTTTGTCGTCACCGTCCAACGGTCAGCGCTTGTCTACTGGCATGAGAGCAGCCATTGAAGGATAAAGCTTAATTACTGAAAAAAGGGCCACTCAGATCAATGCCTCCTCGCCGGCCGTTAAGGACTCCAATCGTAGGTAGGAAAGTGCCATTCACAGTGCCTATTGATCGCCGCAACATCTGACTTCAAACTGACCACGTTCAACGGAAGACGGTTCAGAAACAGACGGTGGCAAAAATTGTATCGCTCGCAGTTTTTGCCACCGTCTGTTTCTTACTAATAAACTCGCCCATCTGCCACAGATGAGGCCTGCATACGTGATTACAGACACCGCAAGCAAGACTAAAATAGGTAGTCAACCGTCTTCCGTTGAACAATAACACCTCCACCCGTTACAATGAACCCCGTATTCAACATTCAAACTGACTAACTACTATCATCTAACGGGGATATTTCAATTCCTGAAGAGCCACTCCATCCGTGGCCTGCCTTCCCTGCTCGGAGCACCGGCAGTTGGGAGGGCGCCGGCGGGTCCCGACGGGTGGACGCAATGGTACCTCAGGGCGGCCGCAGGAGCGACCAACTGTCGCGAAACAACAATACGGATTGAATCATTATTTCAATTAGCCTTATGTGCCAGTGCTGCATCGAGTGCTGATGCGGTTCGATCAGGGCGCCGAGGAGCGGCGCCCAAAAGCGGCGGCCTTCGACCCGTGGCGCCCCTGAGGCCGCTCAGGCGAAACTCCTGTCATCATTTAAGCGCCGAAGACGGCTAATGGGTCTTTGCGTGCATGAACGCTTCCGTGGAGAAATTTTATCACATCAGCACCCTCCGCTCCGCGGGAAGGGGCACTTCCACCGGCGACCCAACGGTCCGAGAACGCGCGGTGCGCACCGTCGCCTTTTAAGTTCGTTTTTTGAAAACGGGCACCGCTATCACGTGCGCTAAATTTCCCTGGCGCCGAGATGGACGGTGGGCCCTCCGTTGGGCGCTCCCGTATCAGCGCCTTCTGAGGAGAAAAGCTTACTTACCGAAGGATCGCGACGCTTTGACTTTGATTCAAGAGAGCAACGTTGGAAAGAAATTGAGAGCAACCAACGAGAACGGCCGTCGGTCATTTGTGGTCGCATGCTTCTGCTTTCGTGCAGAACGGCGGTCATCGAAGGCGGATCAACAGCTTTTGCGCAACGGCCGAGGGTGATGGTCGGCGGGATATCGTCGGGAAATCAATTTGCCTTGCCGATCAGTTTTGTCCCGCCTTTTTTCGTCCACCCAATGCTGAGCCGCCAGGACAGGTCGTGGGCGAGAGAATGTTGTACAAAACGGGCAACCGGCTGTCGCTTGTTATTGCGCACGTTCGGTGGATGCCTTCGCCGCTTGACACCGGTTGACTCGGTTGAAAAGCGCAATTAGCAGCGCAGGAAGCATTATTAACTTCACGCCAGTCACACCGACGAACTGAAAAGGAAATCATTTATTAATAAAAGAGACACAACGGTCAGGGCTACAATAACTAAAATTTGGAAGTATACGGCGTCAGCGTTGGCGGACGCGTGACGGGCGAACGCCGACCGACCGACGGCAATTCCCATTTGCATCATGTCAAACTTTTCATCCCATGTTGGCCTAACCGCCGGCTTTTCCGTCCTGCCAACTTCTGCCGAGAGATTCATTACGTTTGAATTGCTTTTCTTCGCCTTAAGTGCCTACCTTAGTCGTCGCCGCTTCTTGAAGACCTGCGCCGCGAGGGGAAAGTTGAGAATGATCGTAGTAACGGAGTACTCGCTATCCGTCAATTGTCGTTCACACAATTCAGTTGTCATCGCCTGCGGCTGTTTGGCGAAGTTTGCCTTGGTTAATGAAGAGCTTGACATGGCCCTGGGCAAAGGCTGGACCTAATGAAGCAGCGCGACAAACTCATCAGACCTAACGAAGCTTCGATAAGTAAATGGTTGCACACATGGCCTGTGAGCGGCGGAAAGTGGGTGCCCAACCCTGGGGGCAGCGCCAAGGTGCCTCCACGGCCTTTATCTTTACCGCCAGCGGTTATTCCTGACATGGAGCCACCAAAACTTTGGAACAAGGCGCGCTGTTCGACCTTGCCCAGGCTCTAAGCGATGCATTTGAAATGCGGACACCTCCTCCCGACCGAACGAGATATCGGCTGTTGAAGCGGTCGCTACCTCATTTCATTCATCAGCAAGCGGAGACAAACAACCTTTCGTGCCAAATCGCGGCTGTCTAATTAGGGCTGTAAGGGGCGAAGAAAAATTGTCACGCCAGAGCGCATCAAGGCGACTTGGCTTCAGCTGGCACTTGACAAAGATGCTTGCGCATATTCCAACACGTAAGCACGTTGTTAAGGAGAGTTGCCGTGCATTACAGGGATGGAGAAAGTGAAAAATCCCATGGGAAGTCGAACCGTTGGCCAGTCGATCCAAAAACGCCGCAGCAGCAAGAGTGTTTGAAAATCAATGATTTAAAGGCAGGACAGTGAAAGTGAACCAGCGTTATCAAGATAGGTCTTGGCAAAAGGTGGCTTCAGCGCCATTGGGAAGTTAGACTGCAACAGGTCACCCAGGATGGTGCTCCTTAACGACGTTGAGCCATCTGCGATCGCGGATTCTCAAATGTCCAATTAATTTAAAATACTACATCAAGGATCAATTGACCAGGAACAATGATGTTCAGGATGCCCTTTGGCGGTGCTACCGAAATGTCGGCTCCATTTCGGTATATAATAAGTGCACAGAATGACGAAGGCAAGTTGGGGAAAAGCAGAGGTAGGCACTTCAGCTCGCACCGCTTGCTTGGCTTCCGCAGTATTCAGAAACTGCATCTTAACAGAGTCGTAACATTGTTCCCCTACGGCTTTAAGAGTACTCGAAACCATTTATTTTTGAATTAAGATGGCTGTAGTTTTCCATTACCACATGCGAGCGAATGTCCGGTGATCTGCACAATTGTGGTGCTAAAAGCAGAGCGAACTCTGCCCCTTTATGGGAAAGCGCTAACTTCTGCTCTTTGGGCAAACGGAGCTGCTCATCCTCTCAGCAAGCCTTTCTTTGCGGGCTTTAAATAATGTTACCTTACAGCTTAGTCAGAACAGCTTAGTCAGAAATCTGAATTTGGCGACATTCCTCTCCAGGGATTGTGACGATCATTGAATCCAGGGGCGATTTCCAATGAATGGCATGGGGACGGAGGACAGATAGGAAACGTTTTCGTTTTAGGGGTAAAACAAGTTGAATCGACAATATTCTATACACATTCAGTCCTATGTCGGTTTTTGATGGACTTTGGCGCAGCGCGTGGCTCGGCGAAGTAAATGCCGCAAGTGGAGGTGGTATGAAAATTAGTAAAAGCGAACTTGTCCGCTCCAGCCCCAAGAGGAGCATTTGTCATATCAGGTCTGTCATTGTCATGGATCGTAGGATTATTTCAGACCTGTCAGAATGACAAGGCGCTGATTGCTACTCGGAAGGGGAAAAGATTGGCCACCTTTAAGCATTGTGTCTTTAATTCATTGCGCAACAAGGCAAAGTAGGTTCGTTAGCAGGGTTCCACGAAGCAGCGTAGGGCACTTGTCTCCAATAAATTAGGCAGAAGCCTCTGCTTCCAAAATGCCTACAATGACGTCGTTAGAGCCCATGAATGACTCCTATGACTGATGTGAACAATGGCCGAAGGTAATGAAACTTTCAGTTCTACAGAGTTAACGCATACTTGGCAATTAAACCTTAAATTGTAGGAAAGCAAAATTAGCCCGGAATTAGACTGCGCACGTAGGACAGCGTGAAGAGTTCATCAATGAAGTTCTACACGAACTTCTTGAGTGAAATAGTAAATTCTACAATTGTAAAATTCTGCTTAGCTTTTCAAGAAAGCAACGAGGCACATCACTTTCTGCGCGATGTACGGTTATGTGATAACTACTACTGTTGTTGTCATAATTTCAGGTGAAGAACAATATTTCAATCGCTGTGGAATCTCCTGTTGCATCTTAGGAGATCTTAGGAACTCCTGTTGCAGTCGCGTAGGCTGTCGGAGATTGGAAACCGTATTCGCAAATCGTGTAAATCTTTTGTCAAAAGATTTCGGATCACCAAGAGGAACACCGTTCATTGATGGAGGCGCTAAACATGAATAACTCAATTAATGGGTCTATGCTGGGGAAATTTCATTAGACAACGGACCTATGCTTGGGACCTCAGCGTTAATTGGAAAGTCGGTCGACTCCGCTAGGCTTCACATTGCATGCCGCAAATGATCGGTCCAAATTGGTCGGTTCGTCACATGGATGAGTATCCTAGTCTTGTCATGCAAGATAATATTCTCCCTAATCATAAGCAGCGTTCAGTCTTGCTGCACCTAATAATAAGCCAACTGAGGCGTCTTCGCTTCGGCGAACATTGGAGAAGTTGTTCGTCGTCTTTCTTGAAAGTATGACCTGCGCAGTGTTTCCCTTCACGAATAAACTTAGAGTTACGTTCCCCTGAGCTTTGCTCCTTTTCCGCTACATTCCTACTAAACTTCTTCAATTATTACTAAACTGGTTAAAGACGCTGCTAACGAGCGTCAAAGTTCAGCGAGTCTTGAAAATTAAGACGGCAACCTTTCACCACTGACTTCACAATACTAATGGCCTTCCATTAGAGTTACCACCAAATGGTAACAGCGCACTGTCATTGTCCGCGGTTATCGATTGAAGGTGACTGCCTTATAAGTAATCTTTCGCACTGTCTGTAAATGAATATGCAGTCGATAGCACAACAACAATAGTTAGCAATTAATTGGCGCCGTTCTTCTTTTGTCTCACACGTCAACATCGCCAAGGAAACTTGTTAAGGGAAGCTAGCCATAACGGAGAGTAATATTTTTGCTAATCAAATAATTCATATCTCCAATTTACCTCACGGCCAACCTAGTGATCATCACTTCCATCACCAACTATAAGCAGCAGCACTTTTCACAAAAGTTTAAGACTTGATGGCCTCCTGATTAAGTCATAGAATTACTCTATGAGGTTTTAAATTGGCATCTGCTTCAGTTGCTTACGAAATGAGCTATTGAGCTCAGATACAAGTTCCCCTGTCAATGATACATAGAGTCATATATATATATATATATATATATATATATATATATATATACAACAGAAACGATTGCAAAGGTTCACGGTTTTCCCCGTTTTCATAAAAGCCTTTATTTTCCATCAAAGGCAAAAATACTCAGAGCTTTCAGGCGCTCTCTTGCGCCCGTCATCAGTGAGAAATTCCATTTTGTCAACTGCCCCCAGCCAGTCAATGGATAAGCAAGCTCATCCGCTAGACCGTCCGGGCTGGCAACATCAGCTATCAGGTACTATCCTTGCACCCGTCCAGCGTCCGTTGCCTGCCCATTCAGTCGTGCAGAGAGCGAGCCTCCAAACCGACCGACCGGGACAGTGACGCAACACGTTTTCTTCTTTATATATATACATACATACATATATATATATATATATATATATATATTTCGTTGTATTTTTTCACGGATTTTGTCCCGTTGCTTTCTGTACGTGATGGATCTGTAAGTAAACTGCCACGGTTTCCCTACCAACGGATGGATGAGAGTAGTTATCAGAAGACACGGTCAGAGAACAACGTACGGCTTTCTCTCGGATATTTCGGAACGCTCGAGTTCCGTCCTCAGCGAGCAAGAGAACTCGAGCGTTCCGAAATATCCGAGAGAAAGCCGTACGTTGTTCTCTGACCGTGTCTTCTGATAACTACTCTCATCCATCCGTTGGTAGGGAGACTGTGTCAGTTTACTTACAGATCCATCCACGTACAAAGCAACGGGAAAAATCAGTGAAAACTCAACATCATGAAGATCTTTGTTCCCGTTAAAAGACATCCCGTCTTCCGATATATATATATATATATATATATATATATATATATATATATATATATATACATTCATTTCTTAATTCAATGTGATATGTGATTTAACTCTCCAACAATTTCCCCGATGAATGGGGAATCTGAAGCTTATTTCCACGAAATCACCTCTCTTAATCATGCCCATTTGAAACATTCATTTTTAAAGCAATGAATGCAGTGAAACCTCCGCATGCCTTATTCATTTCGCCTCAATTGTTACTGCTCCCAACCTACATATTCAAAAGTGTTGATACTTCTTGTATATATATATATATATATATATATATATATATATATATATATATATATGTTGCGTTCCGTCGTCAGCGTAAGACGTAAAGAGCGTCCTCTTTACATCTTACGCTGACGACGGAACGCAACAGTTCCGAAAGATCCGATCCAACAACATTAAATCTTTCGAACTGGCATTGCCATACGAATTCATATGAAATATATATATCGGAAGACAGAATGTCTTTTAACGGGAGCATGGATCTTCATGTTGCACTTTGTCACGGATTTTGTCCCGTTGCTTTCTGTACGTGATGGATCTGTAAGTAAACAGACACGGTCTCCCTACCAACGGATGGATGAGAGTAGTTATAGGAAGAGCACGGTCAGAACACAACGTACGGTTTCTCGGATATTTCGGAACGCTCTAGTTCCGTCTTCTTGCTTCGACCTCGAGCTCTTGCTCGCTGAAGACTGAACTCGAGCGTTCCGAAATATCCGAGAAACCGTACGTTGTGTTCTGACCGTGCTATTCCTATAACTACTCTCAACCATCCGTTGGTAGGGAAACCGTGTCAGTTTACTTACAGATCCATCACGTACAGAAAGCAACGGGACAAAATACGTGGAAAAGTACAACGAAATATATATATATATATATATATATGTATGTATTTGAACACTGAGTGTTTTGTAACGGGCTTGTTCATGTTCGGATATCTTTTTTCGGCTGTCGACCCGTTTGAAGGTATCTGTAATAGATCTGAAAATGCCCTACCAGCGGATGGATGAGCAGTTATTAGAAAATATCACAGATAGAGAACGCTTATCGATTCAGATATATATACATATATATATATATATATATATATATATATTGATGGTTGTCACGGATTTTTCCCGTTTTTTAAGTATCTGTAAGTATATTGAAGCGATCTCCCTACCAGCAGATGGATGAGAGTGGTTATTAGAAAGAACGCAAACAGCACACGTACGCAACTGTATGTAACCGTATATTTCGGAACGCTCGAGTTCCGTCGTCAGCGGTGGTGGTGGAGACGGAACTCGAGCTCTCCACCACCGCCGCTGACTACCGAACTCGAGCGTTCCGAAATATACGGTTACATACAGTTGCGTACGTGTGCTGTTTGCGTTCTTTCTAATAACCACTCTCATCCATCTGCTGGTAGGGAGATCGCTTCAATATACTTACAGATACTTAAAAAAACGGGAAAAATCCGTGACAACCATCAATGAAGATCCACATACCCGTTACAAGACATCCAGTCTTCACAAATATATATATATATATATATGAAAGTATCAGCACTTTTGAATATGTAGGTTGGGAGCAGTAACAGTTGAGGCGAAATGAATAAGACATGCGGAGGTTTCACTGCATTCATTGCTTTAAAAATGAATGTTTCAAATGGACATGATTAAGAGAGTTGATTTCGTGGAAATAAGCTTCAGATTCGCCATTCATCGGGGAAATCGTTGGAGAGTTAAATCACATATCACATTGAGTTAAGAAATGAATGTACGCTATTTTGCCAAGTAGTACACTAAAAGAAGTCAAACAGAATGCAACTCACTGAAGCTGAATAAAAACATCTAAAAAGTAAAATAAAATAACCTACCATAGCTTAGTGGACGTTTCGCTGCGGTAGGTGGCGCTATGGTGTCCTATGGGCGTGGGGATTGAAACTGGCCATGTGCTCCTGCATTGCTAAACAAGCATCGGAAGCTAACGTTCGCGCAGTGACAGGCAGCTTACGGATGAACTGGTACATAAGCCACGCGTTGCCGGTGTAGTGGAAAAGCACGGTCCAATGGTGGCGGTTTGTAGACTCGATTCGCTAGCCTACCGGGCATTATTTTTTAATCAGATTTATTGATACTTTTTCATTTCATGCAAGCCTTTGCTGCAGCCACTTCCCTTTGGTTTAGCTGATTGAGCTGCGCCCAGTTTCCCCCGTAGATTCGCTTCCGTGTGTTCAACGTGCATCATTTGTTACGCGGCTCTAAGCCGATTGGAACGCTTGCACTACTGCATAATTTATTGCTGGAAAAATTACTTTTCACTTTTTTCACTCTACGCAAACTATCTAGAGAGAGAGCGAGCAGTGGAAAGAGTATGTCTCCAATACATTCAGCAGCTCCGTGTCAGCGGCTGGCAATTGCATCAATTGAACTTAATTGAGGAATTCCATTTTCAGATCACGTTGCATAGTTGTACGACCAATAAGATCTTTAAATTTCTTGCATCCGTCGCACATCTGACGCGACTGTGATACATTCGACTGTGCAAGCAAAAATTGGCGCAGACTCAGCCGGTCCCATGCGGTCGAAGGCTAACTGAAGCAATAAGACTTGCTTGCAACGTGATTAAAATTGATTTCAGCCCTTTTTAGCTAAATTGGGTTTGCTCACCTGGCAGCTAATGCGCCTATCGCCACAGAACATCACCTCAGCTAAGCATTCAGCCTTGCAAAGCAGCTTCTTTAATCGGCTTGGCATTTAAATGTCCTGCAGATCTGGGCGGCATATTGCAAGCGTTGCTTCTTGTTTGCACCGTTGTCCGCTGTCAATAGGAGTGATTAGGATTGCAGCATACTTGACAGCACAATATGGCCTTGCAACTTTCGCGAGATGTTCCTATTGAATTTCGCTTTGTTTTGGCCGTTGCCATCAGTTGCAGGGATAACTGATTATGGAATTAAGGAATCAGCTGTAGATTAAATGGAGAGACGTCCACGTGGCCTATTACAGTAAGGCATCCTCATCCTGCACACGGATGATCGGTCACATCGTGAGAACGCATCCATAGGGAAAGAGGCACATATTCAGCTTTGGGTCGACAAGACGTGAACTGAAGCCAAAACCGTGGATCAGAATGACTTAGGGTATCTAGCAGCTGGTAAATGTGCAAAACGTGACGGTGGATGCAAAAGAGATGTGTTTCCTAATAGAATGTATCGGATGTCAGCATAAATGAGCATTGGAAAATAAAGCTGTTGAATGAAGGGAAGGCCTGAGAAAGCATTCGATTGATAGGATACTGAACAAATCTTCATGCAAAATGATGCTAGGTACGGTTTCCGTCAACTTTGACCTAAGAAGTATCTGTGCACTGTTTATACAAAGCAAGTAACTTTATTGCCTTCCATGGACGCGGCATACAGGGAAAGACGAGTTAGCACTTCTCCAGCGGGCATTACGTTTTTAGCGCGAGCGAGTGAAATTTAAAGCACATGCTTCGCTACGAACATTTCGTCCTTTGACATTGGAGCCCGCCCGTGAAGGAGTCGGTGAGTCCTGAAAGTTTCCAATGAGTAAATTTGTTTTTTAATGACAGTTAATTGACCTTGATAAACAGAATAGGATTATATCGTGAAAAATATCAACTAGGACAATTCGCCCTTTCCTATTTATTTGTCGATTACAGCCGCTCCGTTGCCCTCAAATTTACCTCTGTTCTGTTATAAGGCTGAGTAAGGAGAACATGTGCGGAATCGATTCGCGTCTCTCCAACTTTCAACAGCGAGTTAAGCGTCGTAGTCACTTAGAGTAAAATCTCACCTAACTGCCTTTAACCGGTGAAGACGTTTCATTCAAAATCTCTAAGCGGACCATAACATTGTTCATGAGGTTCAGGGCTGCTGCTCATCGGGAACGAACCGCATTACGAAAGTGTTTTACAAGAAACGAACGAACAGTGAAATTGTTTTAGAGCAAATAATGTAACAATTTTGAGTTCTTTGATCAAACTGATACGATGATTCACAGGCATTAACCACCCCTGAACTCCGGCATATCCGTATCTGATCGACATGGCCTTCATGCGGTAGAGGGGCTTCGCGTATGAAAGTCATGACAATGCTTACATAATATCATTTGCTGCGGCTTCATTCGCAGTCGCTCCAAAAAAGCGCGAAATCACCTCCATGGTGCACAAGGCATACTGGAAAAGCGCAGGTGGATCAAACCTCATGTCTCAGCTATTTACTCCTTTTTGGAGAAAGACAGCGACGGACTCAACGTGCGCGCTCATTTAGGAAGGCAGAGCCTTCTATTGATAATACTTTTATTTTAGAACTGCTGTTTCGTTGCACTCGTCTATTTAAGAGAAGCAAGCAGGGCATTAAGATTCTCCAAAGTATTGACGAAGTATTTCGCTTTTGCCCACTGGTTGCTGTTTCATTGTTCACCGTATGTTCGCCCTAAATGCCTGCTCATCTTGAAATTGCCGCAGTTTCCGCCTTCAGCATGGGTGGTCTTCAACACACTGTTGTTGCTCAATAAAGACAAATAGGACTATAAAGGAAGTGTAAACAATGTTGAATGAAAAGTCCATCTCCCAAAGCAAAGAAGGTTGCAACCATGAGCTCAGCTGAGCAAGACCGCCTATTTATGCTCATCTGCTCGTCAGGTGGAGAATTCCCGGGGGGAAAGCGCAGTTCGACTTGCCACGTTCAAGGCGGCCATGCCAAACAATGACCCACTAAATGCATTATTAATATTGCGACGAGATGGACAAATATGGGTGACCTGTCTTTACTGAAACTTGACCACTGGACCGATCCCTTGGTCGGCAATTCCCCATAATAAACCATGTCACCCGTGGTCAGCCTCAAATTCCAATAAATAAAACTCGCTGTCCGCACGTCGATTTGCATCCATGCAATCGTCAACGCGTCGACTTCCTGTGGCCATCCTTGCTTTGCTGCTAATCTTGAACTTTGCGGACAAAGGTGCGAATCACGGCTGAGCTATGAATGAAATCTATAGTCGTTGACACATCGCTGGGAATTTCTGTTTCAGCGGTATCCCAGACGCTAAACGCCGGCGTTCAGTATACCTGCCAGCGTCAATCGTACAAGGAGATTTGCGCTACAGGTTTGAAAAGTCAGTTTGTTTGGCGATGGTACTTGGAAGACGGAGAGTGTCGTTCCTACCCGTATGGATATTGCGTCGGTGAAGAAGACATAGGTGAAGATCAGGCACTACGCTATCAGGAAGACTGCGAAACCTTTTGCGTAAGAAAGGTGGTAGTCAAAAATCGTGAGCAAGCGAAAAGTGCTGCATATCGCCGCTTTGACGCCATTCGTTCCAACTAGATCGTTTAAGCTGCTCGAAACCAATTTGAACAATTCAACAGGCGCGCCCGAAACAGGTACTCACCTCAGGCGAGAGACGACAGAGGGAGCCGTGCCGTAGAAGAGCCTTTTCCGGCTGGCTATGGAGGTGCACCATTCGAATCTGCTTTTCATTACGTAACTCAACAGTTCTCCTAGGATTTGCTGGCCCCAGTGCGGGACCGTCACCTCCAGCACATTCTGCGTCTCAGTATTTCAATGGTGCGGGACTAGACGCCCAAAGGGGCACTAAGGTGGAAATTCTTGGGCCAGAAGTACCGCCCAATGACGAACATCCAGACAAGAGCAGAGCTGGCCCGACGAGCAGGGCAGGAAGCCGAGGCTCCCAGGCAAAGCCCGCTCAAGGTAACAGAAAAATAGTGCCCTGCTTTAACTACTCCTAGTGAGCATATTGAGGTTCCAAGGGAAAGATTGTGAATTACAGCTGCGAAAGACTGCCGTACCGAGAAAAGTGTTCGACTGGACTGGCCGCACAGTTCACCCTTCGTTGGCATCTTTACAATGGGGAGTGCATCTCCTATCCTTACGGTTACTGCAATGGGATAGATAGCATTGAGACAGACCCTTCGATACGGTACAAGGAGGACTGCGAAACAATATGCATCCGAGGGCAAAAACTGAACATCCAGCCAGGTCAGAGGAAATTCGACGGTCATCATCATCATGACCACAGCTGGCGGAGATATGCATAAAGCTCTGAATCCTCTCGTGCGTTCGTGTTGAAAATGATTATCGTTGCTCTCTTCTTATGGCAGCCAAAAGAAAATTGGCTTGCACCTTGTTCTAAGCACTTCTTAGTTTTTTTCAACACTTGATCTGCAAGACGTATCGGTGACCATTGGCGCACGTTGCACTCGCACTGGAGGTCAAGAGCAGCCAACATTAGCAGCGCAGCGGCCGGCAGGACCGGTTTCCCGTTCTTTGGGTGCATGAATAAGATATTCAGTAAACCTTTGCCACGCATTTGCGCAAACAGTTGGTCGCCCAAATGCACTTGGAACTATTTGAACAAACGTGAGTCAGCAATCTGTAGCAGCCGGACCGGATCCTCTTAGATGCATGCATACGGCTTGACTCCGTACAAGTTTAACTGCTGTGAGGATGAGGAAGCAGTTGGAGGTTTGTCGCGTTTTCGGGACGAAAGCTTGTCGAACGACATTTGAAAGAGTTTGTCTTATCCTTAGCACTAACATATTTTTTGCAGGCAACAAATGCGCTGAATTGTTTTGTGCCTTCAAGATCATCCGCGGAGTATCCCACCCCCTTCCCGCCCTCTCCTTTTCAGAAATGGAGCACTGCTCCGCAGCTGCCTGCTAATTTTCCTAACTGTTGAACTTTTTAAGCCCAACTCTGTTCGCTTTCCATCGACTCCGGAACTTGCGCGAACGTGCAAACAAGGTTCGCCTACGACCGTCAGCAGCGCAAGTGCGTTGCCTTCATGTACAACGGGTGCGGAGGCAATTTGAACAACTTCCTGACAATGGAGGATTGCAACGAAGTTTGCCAAAAGACGGACCAATTTGACTACGCAAAAAGAGCACCGGAGAAAGGAAACGAAGACCTCGCGCGACCGACACACTCTAGCGATTCCGAGTGATCAACAAATGGGGAAACGCAGCTTCGCGTTCGCGATTCTCGTATGTCTTCTTCAAATGCCAAGTGAACGGTCCTTTCGAATTTGTGATCGACCAGAAGCTCGACAACGGCAACGCCGTAACTCAAACGTATATTAAACATTGGTCATTTCGCAAGACGAGTTAACACGCAAGCATTCGGCGAAAGTAAAGAAAGTTGAGCTAATGAAAGTTCGCGTCAGCTTTCCGTATTGTCAAAATTGATTTTCTTGGCAAACAATTGCTCGTTTGTATGCTGAAGTGGGCAGGAACCTTATTTCAGGAGTTCACGTTAGCAATATACGGTAAAAACATAGCCCATGAAGAAGGGACAATATTGGAGCTCTGAAAATTTGTTTCTTTTCTGACGAACAGATTCTGCTCGCTGGTAGTTTGTTTACTGCTTTGGAGCCAAATACAGCTCCATTCAGTACAACGCCCAGCTTGGAGAACCTGCAGTGTCCAGGCGAAAAGAATAGCTATAGCTTCAATCCTTTCCGCCTCGTCACAGTCAGTCGATCACGTAGGATTCTTCTAGCCCGAGAATGCATTGATAAGTTGGGGAGCTGTCGCTTTCGTCGCGAGATAATCAATGCGGGATAAATATTAATGTTTGCGAAATGCTTACCGAAGAAAAATACGCAAACTGGAAACTCGGCAGCTGGGCTACGATTGCTAGTGATTGAAGGACAGCGTAGTGCTAAGCTAACGGGCAGATATTTCGTCGCGAATGCTGCAATACCCTTTGAAAGTAAAAATACAGAAAGGGGACGTTAAAGCAACCCGCTCCTTCCAACGCTGCCGTAGAATTACAACTTCACAAAATGAACTGCTTTCGTAATAGCATCCATCAAATAGACATAAGCCGCTTTACTGAGGGCAACACAGCGGCTGTTACATTCACATATAAGAACAAAGCACTACCCGGTCAAAATACAAATTTTCTGTTTTGACAGTTCGTCCACCACTTTGTTTTTGATATGTCGATGTTAGTAACGGGCTCGTCGATATGAACGAATTGAGAAATCACGGAAAAATTCTACCCGTTGTTTGAAGCCACGTTCATGGAAAAAATGTTTATTTCCAAAAAGAATAGTGGCGTACGATGGTCCGGTAAAGCGTGGCTTTCGGGTCAACCTAGACCCGTCTTCAGCGCGGTCTGTGCTTTCGGCCCTCCCCCAGGTTTGGCTTTCAGGGAGGGTCATTCCACTCAACCGAGCCACAGTGGAGCCCGTCAGATCAATCTAGATTCATCGGGGCTGATTCCACCGTGGCCGGCCCGGTATCAGAGCCGTTCCCTTACCGACCATCCTCGAAGGTGGCCGAACGAGACAAAGAAGATCGAACCTGACCTGACCGGCTTTCCCGAATGATGCCTCCACACAGACTGAGCCAAACACTTGGACAACGTGCCTACTCCGGGGATGGTCGGTAAGGGAACGGCTCCGATACCGGGCCGGCCACGGTGGAATCAGCCCCGATGAATCTAGATTGATCTGACGGGCTCCACTGTGGCTCGGTTGAGTGGAATGACCCTCCCTGAAAGCCAAACCTGGGGGAGGGCCGAAAGCACAGACCGCGCTGAAGACGGGTCTAGGTTGACCCGAAAGCCACGCTTTACCGGACCATCGTACGCCACTATTCTTTTTGGAAATAAACATTTTTTCCATGAACGTGGCTTCAAACAACGGGTAGAATTTTTCCGTGACTTCTCAATTCGACCACTTTGTTTTGACTGAAAACAATGAATCGTTAAATGGTCAACTTAAGACTGCCTGCTTTAAGACGCGTATGCCAGTGTATTCACGTAAATCCGTTTACCTTGGCCGTGGAATCTTGGATGGAGTACACCGTGGTGGATCGTCAGTGGCATCATCTCGCGGAAGACTCGATTCTTCATACCATTGCACTGGTTGTTCACCAACATTAGCTACAGGAACATTTGCCTGTGCCGAGTACAGCGAAACCGCAAAATAAAAACCAGTTTTGACCACCGAAAAATTAATCCCACGCTGCGACACGCTCCACTGTAGCTCTACACCAGTTCCTCTGTATAATGGATTTCTTGCAACGGGATAAGTTACGGTCATTGCAGTTGGACGGTATGCTTACTCGTTCTGCAACTGAGTGCGAAACTGTCCACCAACTGGTGAGGAAAAGTTACTCTTAATTATGAAACGAGGGAAATGTGGAGCTTTCGGAACGATCTTGTTCCTCCCTCAGCTTTCGTGTTCCTGTCAACGTTGAAGACGGAATATCGTTCCGGAAGCAGCATATTTCTCTCGTTCCATAATCAATAAAAAGCTTTTCGCCCTGTTGGTGGACAGTTTCGAACTCAATTGCAGAACGGCCAAACATACCGTCCAACTGCAATGAGTTCCTCCGCAGCAGTTTACAAAACTGGTTGGAAATTATTTTGCTGACGTTTTGTAACCGCTTCCTTGCAACGCGGCCATTCATCACGACTTCATTGATGCCGAGTGAAGCGCTTTCACTCTGAACAAACATTGGCCATTAAAAGTTATTTACAACTCCACGGGCCTTTATTATCCAGCGTTGGTCCCGCAAAGATCCCTGTTAGAGAATGAGAATTATTGTCCTCATTAACCTCTGCATGCAAGAGAACAGAAATTGCTTACATATAACTCTGTAGTTGTCATATCAGAAAAGCTGTGCAGCGCAAGGAAATCAAGTGAAGGTTTATTTGTCGAAATCTAATGAAGCCACGTCCATGGGCAGGTGCGAACGTAGCGAGCTCATCTTGTGGAGTGATAAGTCAGGAACGATTATCCTGCTGTCTTTAAAAGCCACTCATGACCACTTCACCATGGGTTTGTAAGTTAATTTTTACAAACCTTCATTTCTTTCACATAAGTAACGATAACAGCATTAATGGTAATAAAGATACTCATACTGCGCCCAATAGTTTAACAGTCGCATCAATTTTTCATTACTGCTTTTCATGCTGCCCGTTAATCTGGTCAGCATACGTTTAAACAATTCGCTGGCAGTGACAGCCTGATGTTGTAAGGCCGAAGCGAAATATCAGCGATCACCTACATTGTCAGGCAACGCTTACTCGTAGGCCTCTTCGTCTCGTCAGCTAATCATCGCAGTTTATTTGACAACATCTAATTAGGTAACCTATCTTGTATGAACAGGTGGGAAAAATTGCTTGGAACATAACAAGTCAGATATGCAAATAAGCAACTTATAAAAAGGCCCTCACTTCAGTTTCTCCGTAGTTTGCGGTACGCCACGTTCAGCGACCCTCGGAGTTGGATCATCAGGCGAAAATGGGGCGTTATCATAACTTGCTTGCTATTCTAGCTGTGGTGCTTTACGGGCGCTCCTGCCATGGGCAAAGTGAACCTAAGCTTCGCATGCACGGAGTGGAACGCTATTAATACATTTTCATTTAACAGCTCTCGAAACGCTTAGCAGCTCCGAGACTGGCCAACTCGTGGGTCACCACAACAGGTTGAGAGGTATGCTCGAAGGAGGAAACATGCAATGCATAGTAAGTGGTGCCATTGTGAATGCCTACGTATGTACGACTGCGCTCATTCATTAATATGTTATGTCCTTTGAGTGCATTTCAACTTTTCCAAATTTCTCAAGTCACTCAAAATTGAGCAAGCCCACCGAACCTTTCAAATGGTTGTACAATTTAGACAGGTTACGACACGACTCTGCAAGCATTAGCTGAAGCGATTGCCTTGAACTGCACCATCCAGGGGGTGCGGGACACAACGTCAAATGGCCTGGCTTTCTTTTTCAAATTGCAACCAGACACAAGACCAACAATGGAAGAGTTCATAGAAGATATATACACTGGTGTAAACGCGTACGACTACGTTCAGACGACGTGCCTTGACGCTGTACCATGCCAATCGTTTTTATCGGTAAGACGTTTTACGATACTCAGGTCAACACTTGTTCGCCACGCTTCATACAGCATTACAATAGCTAATAAGGAAATAATAACATTTAAAATTTCATTATCATGAAACACGTCCTAACTTGTTACTATTACGCACTATACACGTTTAGTTCGCATGGTTTGAAAATACGAAAATCGGCTGTGCGTTGGCTACCTGCCAAGCCGTTCAAGGTGCTCCGATGGCAGCGAGGCAACAGTACTTCGGTGTGTGCGCCTATGACCGAAAGTGAGTAGGGAACAGGATAAATCATACTAATGACGGACTGTTTCTCCCTAAGGGCTGACCTGACCGCAAGACCATACGTTGCGCCTCCGTCATGCCAGTTTTGTCCTAACGATGCAAGCATTTGCTCAAACAACTTATGCTGTAAGTATTTGATGAGAAATTGAAATCCTATTGATGTAACACCATATGCTTAGGTCCCTATGATTTGAATGCAATGACCTGTCCCTCCGTGGGGGGTGTTGGTGCTGGCAGCGGAGGATCCCCACCAGGTAACGCTGTACATCTAGTAAAAGAACGTTTGCCATGTCTTTTCAGATGGCCTGATAGATCTATACTATATTTCCCGCACTCCTTCAAAAATCGCTTATGCCACGAACGCTACCGAAGTGCAGGAACTAATAACCATAGGCGCCGTCTCACATGGGATTATTGGGAAAGTAGCGGCAGCGGGCAACGACGCCAGCAAATGCGGAGTGCTCAAACCAATCTACCACCTTTACAGCCCGCATTTCAGGTGCAACTACTATATCGTGGATGAATATCTGGTTAGAGTTCGAATGGACGAAGGTTATGAGTATAAGGGCATCTTAGGATACGCAGTTCGAGGCATTAATGCATGCGGAGCATCACTGGCAATTTACGAGTTCTTTAGACACTCTGACGGTATAACTCAAGTTCCAAATAGCACGGACGTGCTGACAATGATGAGCGAAAGATCAGGTTATATATACCATGGCATTAGTTTCGCGGTATGGCGTTAGAAAATGCCGTCAATTGACGTTACTTTATACTATAATGGGGGAAAGCCGTCTCATGTACCATTGCATGTCCGCTGATGAAACTGCGGACCATGAATTGATCACAAAATAATTGCCATTGTTGCTACGAAGTGTTTATGTTTGCTTACTGTTTGTAAAAGGCTGCACAACATTTATCCAACTCGCACGAATAAAACTTTACAGAAGTCTTGCAACATCCCCCTTCCGCTTATAAGGCTAAAATAAGGAACGCATGGCTACTAAGCCAGCAAATGTTACATTCGAATACATTATCTTGCTTACGTCCAGGAGCATACTCAGCTTACAAGTTTCGTACTCTTTGAATGTTGAAACGTACGATCAACTTAGAGCTGTCTCGAAGCAGCATGCAATGGCTGATCGCTTTGGCAGTACCGCACAGTACTACCTATTAAAACAATGATGGAAAACCTATTTTTGACTTTCTCTGGAATCCAGCTATCGGCTGCTCGCAAGTATTTTCAGACAGCAGCAGCAGCAGCACAACGATCGTGTCACGCCAACGAACAGCACCAGAGCAAATGCGAGACAGAAGCAATACTCTGCAAATGTCGCATGCACAAAAATTAATGACTACGCAACTGTCGTTGCTCAATCGGAAGAACCAAGCAAAATCTTCCTCTTCCAAAAGGGGCTGACTTTGCTTGCAGCAACACCATTAGAAAGCGAGCTTTCAATCACGCAGACCTATGACTACGCGAGCAATCAATAGGTTTCAAGTGAATGGAACAACGTTGATATCTTACAACGAAACGGATTTTGACTACTGTCGATGCCGTCACGCTTTCATTGGCCGTTCAAATTTGTTCATGAGAAGCATTAACAAAAATGGCTCAATATTCCAAAATATTAAATACCCCACAGAGGCAAACCATGCTTCAATGTAGCAGCATTTAAAGTACAACATGACAACTGCTGGTGTCCATAGACAGGACTTGACTTCACACCAACTAAAGCACTAACACGACTTCCAAAGGCAGTAAAACAATACTCGAACATGGGAAATTCAACGCGCATAAGAGCAGGACTGAGTGTCCTTGCACATCTGCCGCCATGGACGGTAATTATACCAAAAACATACGTACCATACTGTCGGTCAGTGGATTCTGCGTAGGCATAGTAATAAACAGACGAAGTTCAGCTGGTCTCTCTTGAAATGTGAAGTCGTCCACATTCCACAGTCCAGCTACATCACCGTTGAAAAAAGGATGAGCAGCAACCTCAATAAGTGAAAATTAAGTTATCAGCCATTCGACGGTAAAACAAAACTTTAAACACTGCCGTCGTGAACCCTTGTGAATGGATAATTCGTTCCGGCTGAATGGTCCCACGAATATACCGCAAAGCTAAATCAACACCAACGAAGAACCTTCTCCTACCATTACTTCTACAGATCGAATGAAACATATGACGCAGGTAATTAAAAGGTTATTAATACTTCGAACAAGTTAGTACCATGAAATTTTTTTAATTATGAAAAGAAATTGCGCAGTTTGAGATTAATAAATTTGACTTCTCAGCTGGCCAAGCAATAAACGAAGCTAAGGGAAACCAACCGAGGCGAGACAACAAAGAAAGGAACGATAAGTGAACGAACCGCGCCCAATAAGTGCACAAATTAAAACTGGACAGCGCGCTATAAACGTTGACGTCACATTTTGAAAAGCGCCTAAAGCTGCAGCTTTTATTAAAAGGGAATGTTTCTCCTTACGATACTGATTTTCGCGCCAAATAAGCAACTGCCAAAGCGTTCCGCTGATAAATCAAGTTTACCCTGAAGACCAACGGGACAATGAAACATTTGGAAATGGAACAAGCGGAAAGGGCAGAGGACGTAATGGACACTAAAGCACTTGTCATCATCATGCTAAAAGCAGTTGTCTTGGAAGATCAGTTTGACGAATGGCTTCTTTGGAGACAGCAAAACTGTGCAGAAAGGGCAAACAGGGTGAAAACTGTTCGTCCCATGAGGTAAGGATATCCGCGACCAGTATCTGAAATACATTAGCCGAATGACCCTTGCGATGACCTTCCGATGACTAATAGAGCAAATAAGGCAGCTTGAGACACGGTTCGGTTAAGACCGTGAACAAAGAGAATAAGGCGAAGCGACCTCGCTCGCTGTTCATCCTTGCATTATTCGTTAAGTGTCCCTTAGCGGTCACCCACTGTTCGAATACACCGTGAATGGACGTCTTGGAGCGCTGGGGTCAGAATAGACGTCCCATCATTTTGCCAAGCTTAACCCATTTGAAAAGTTCACGGGAAAAAAAACTTGTCCCAACGGACAGGCGAATAATCAAGGCAAGGACACTTAAGAAAGGGCAACGTACGTGACCGTTCTGTAGGATGCCATGTGGCCACAGGGGATGAACGCACAGTCAAGAATCCCCGAATCCAAGTGGAAGGCGGGCTCCATGCCCATGCACAGTTGCACAATGTCGCTTGACTAAACGGAGGGATCAGACATAGTCAACGGTTGGAAATGGCGCACCATCGTTTTGCATATGGGGCACTGATGCGTCAATGAATCGCTGCTGTGACCCCACGAATGGTAGCCTTGAACGTGGCCGCAATTTAGGTAGACGTATGGCTGCCTTTCCGGGGCCAATGGTAAAAGTGTCTTTTGCTTTGGAATGACAAGCGTATTCAAATTGACGGGGCACTGTGGACGACCAGCGTTCAACCGATTGAGAACCCGTTCGAGCTCTTGCAAGTTCTGCAAAGCACCAACTGCACAAGCAAGGATAAAACGCGCAGCGCTTACTGGAGAGTTCGAAATCCCGTCGCCGGTTCGGTACAGTAGTGTGGCACCGCAAAGGTCGATCAATGTGCCATCCTGCAAAACATTGGTAACCGTATCCACTTTGTCGCCTCGCTGGGCCGAAGAGCGACTTGGACGTAGTGTGTACAGGTCGCCATCGACGGACACTTCGAACCATGAGAACTGGTGAGTATTTGAGAAGAGCCGATGGGGACTCGAAGTATTGTTGCCGTTTTGGCGGCATGCGCCGTTCAACTGAGGGTGAAGAATCAGTATGCCGTTGGTTGTCAGACCGTCAAGTTCAAAGGATTCTTTGCGCCATTTCGTCGCCTTCTCCTGTTGCACAAAAAATTGCAAGATAAGCAACTTCTAGAAATGCCCAATGCGCGCTACGCCCACGCGAGAGCACTACTTTCGCAAATGTTATCCATTCGGAAACGGAATTACCAAATCGACAATTCAGTTGGCCCGTCTCGTCCAGCGTCCAACGAATTCAACTTAGCACTCGACCAACTGCGATTAACTTTTCACTAAACTTCATGGTTTCGTTTGCGAATCGTTCCTTCAGTTGCCAGTGGCGTGAAATGACAAAGATAACCATAAAGGCTTAAATCCACGGGACGGTTTCCCATGAATGCAGTTCAAAAATATAGCAATGACTAATTTTATACATCTGAACTAATAACTGCAAACATATCGAACCTGTGTCTATACCTACATATGAAATCACGCCCCGTTATCAGAAACCCCATTTTCAAAACATATCGAACCTTATCAATACATGGATAAGCTTTTTCGCTGAATTTTCTTCAAGCACGATAACGGAAAGTAAACAGAGAATGAATAACAATGACTAATCGAGCTGAACAGGAAATTTTCATGAGCATAAGGTTCCGAAACTTTCGGAACGTACGTGTTCCGTCATCAGCGCGATTCAGAGAAAAAATTAAAACAGATCCAAAGTGAACTTCGCTCCCTCGTTACATAGCTTTACATCCATATACAATATTTTCACAGCAGAATAACTGAACGACTCAGTAAAATGGACAACTTTTTAAATAACTGACTTTTGAATAGCTGGCGAATAAAAGTTCCAAACTTCCAAATTTTGTCGTTTTGCTCGCGAAACTTGGAGTTTACCTTATCCCATTCTCACCGCAAAACTACGGGCTATGCGGACTTCTGCCGATAGCCAATTGAACAGCAGAGTAGCACCAAACTGAACGCAGATGCGTCAATTGCTCAACTGGCGCAACAAGGCCCAAAGGAACAACGGGGAAGGCAATTCGGAAAACGCATGCTAAACTGCGTCTAGCAGAAAAAGCAAAAGAGAACAACACCTCAGTTGTTGGCACAAAGTCATTTCAAATTCTGAAACGAGCATCGCATGACATCAAGTGAATACCTTACAATTACTTGCTTAGTAACGTAATTGCCAATGCTCATTGAAAGTTCAGTTAAACATCAGGAATATATATATATATATATATATATATATATATATATATATATATATATATTCATGTTGTTGGTTTAACGGCTGAGGTTCCCGTTGTAGCAATGCACTGAGTCTGAAATCACTTCAAAAAGACACCTTAACCAGTGGCTGGTTAGGTGGTATTTATTGGTGAAAGACAGACACAATGAACGTACAGAAATTCGGAGCTTTCGGAACAGCCTTGTTCCGTCTTCAGCGATGTAAAGGCGAGATGTTATTCGCATACGGGAATAAATAGGCGTTCTGTATGGTGAAGAACCCTATTGCGAAAGTCGGTGAAAAGTTCAAGTAGGGATAGAGCAGCAACCGGTGCGACTAATCAGGTTAGTCCACACCTGGCTGATTTCCATCCCTTTGTCACGATTAATGGAGGTGTTATGTTGAAGCTGTATGTTGTTGTTGTTGTTATGTGTTATGTTGTTATGTGTTATGTTGTTCAACATAACACCTCCATTAATCGTGACAAAGGGATGGAAATCAGCCAGGTGTGGACTAACCTGATTAGTCGCACCGGTTGCTGCTCTATCCCTCCTTGAACTTTTCACCGACTTTCGCAATAGGGTTCTTCACCATACAGAACGCCTATTTATTCCCGTATGCGAATAACATCTCGCCTTTACATCGCTGAAGACGGAACAAGGCTGTTCCGAAAGCTCCGAATTTCTGTACGTTCATTGTGTCTGTCTTTCACCAATAAATACCACCTAACCAGCCCTTGGTTAAGGTGTCTTTTTGAAGTGATTTCAGACTCAGTGCATTGCTACAGCGGGAACCTCAGCCGTTAAACCAACAACATGAATACGTTTGAGCCCGTTACAAAAAACCCGATTTTCAACATACATACATATATATATATATATATATATATATATCTTGAAGCAAGAGATATTAGTAACAAGGCGTTTCATAACTAAGAATGATACGGTATCCTTGTTCAGTGAGCTTTAATTGGCGAAGCTTTCGGAACTAACGTGTTCCGTCGTCAGCGCAAATCGAGAAGCTCGATTTGCGCTGACGACGGAACACGTTAGTTCCGAAAGCTTCGCCAATTAAAGCTCACTGAACAAGGATACCGTATCATTCTTAGTTATATATATATATATATATATATATATATATATATATATATATATATACCAAGCTTGGACAGGCCTCATTGACCAGACAGGTTGCTGCTTGATCCCCACTTGACACCCTTCCGACAAGCCCCAACCTCGTCTATATATACCGTTCGGCCAAAACAACAGGCCTCCTTTTCGCTGACGACGGGACTAGAGCGTCCCGAAAGCTTCGATTCGTACGTTACAGTGTTCTCGCAACTTTTACCAATAAACTAACCCATCGTTGACTGGTGAGGTTCTTTGGTTAATTGCAGATACACTGAAACAATACCAACGGGAAAACCGTGTGCAACACACAAATGTCATCCCAACGACCCGTTACGATGCATCCAGTTTTCAACCATATATATATATATATATATACATTTAAACTAACGGGAGTGGCACGTTGGTCTCAAGCTGCTGTTTCGGTTCTAAAGACGCTCTACGTGTATAGGAGGAGACAATTCTGGCAAGTAGCTTTTCACTCCTTTGACTACTGCTGGGATTCGCTGGAATCAACTACAACGGGAAGGGCAGCAACTTTTCTCCGCAATTATTCATATAGTAATAGAAACCTGCCCACTTGCCGACCAACAGTATTTGCAATAAGCAACTTACCCCTAAGAAAATATTCTTGCACGAATCAAAACCGGCGGCGTAGACTCTGGCCAAGTAGGGCGATTCCCTTTCCACAAGTATGCGACAAGCATAACGACTAATCGTGCTTTGAGGAGACTTTTCCGAATTTTCCAATCCGGAATTTAGGAACGACCTGCCCAGCCAAGTATCCATCACGGTAAAGTCAATCTGCGGCTCGCTGGAACGTCCGACCTTTAAACGAGTTACGCGATTTGCATTCTTACAGCTTATCTGGGCAAAAGATACCTGGAACATATCTGTCCTTTCGTCCGGAGCGTATTCAACAATGACCGTTTCCCCTCTGTTCAGCGTGTACATGACGGAGTGACACATTCGGTCACGACAGTGGGCTTGGCGCTTCGAACTTTCGACCGTGTAGTGGTCCGCCTTGGCAATTCCATTGGGACGCCGCCGTTTCAACAGTTCGAACTTACTCCTGCAGGAACTCTTTGCCGACCCGTTCACTCCATTGTACCTTAATGCATCAGGGATAAGAGTAGTGCGCATACGCAAGTCATAGGGTTCAAGTAAAAACGCCTACCAATCACCAAGGTTACGTTTGCGCAAACGTCTAGTAAACGACATGAAACGATGGAGGAGCAAGAAGAGACAAGGAATCGCGGACAACCACTTGCTGCGCAAAGGCGGCATGTTCAACTTACCCCAAGACGATGAGTTCACCATACTTTTCTAAAACAGGGCTCTCCATGCGGACAAAGCAGTACGGTACACTATCGCAAGGTAACAACGCGCTTTCGCGCCTGCCGAAAGACTGACTCACGCCCGACCGACGTTGTCACATCCTCCAAGGAAACGTGGGACAACAGACGAAACAAAGAGAAACAGTGGGCGCAGTGGGAAATACTGTAATAGCTATACTTGCAAACAGCATTATGTACGGTAGTAGATATTTGCCTGTCTTTGGGACTTTGTTGAAAATTTCGTCGGCGAACGAAGTTGGTAAAGCGTTTGCGTTGGATCGTTCGCTCTGCATGGATAGATTGTTGCCGGCTAACACGGTCTACTGATGTCCAACCGTTCCTGGTTAACGCAAGGACTGTCTTCGCTGTCCAACTTTAGGCATCAGCTGACGGAGTTCACTAGCGAGGTGCTGCAGGAAGTGACCGCGAGCAATGGTATGAAATTCGCCTAGAGGTTCTTCTGCCTTCGCAATTTTCGTGTCCACTCCAGGTATTTAATATTTGCTGAGTGAACCTCTTATCAAGGTATATATGCCTGTAGCAGAATGACGCTTTCTGCTGCAGTCAGCCTGTTGTGCCTGGACTTGTTGCATTGTGTTGCGTACATGGTTGAGCATAACTTACGTAAGGCACGTAGTTGCTCTTGTTTCCCAGTAGAACCGTGCCAATGCGAAACAACTCGTTGTTCATTCTGTTTCTCCAAAATTGTATCGTTAAAATGGTGTATGATCTGTTCGTGTTTAGAGACAAGGTGGTAGGCAAGTAGTCTTTTGACACCTCGACCTTTTAATTTCAGCAATGCTATCCATTGGTTCACCCTAATTGGCAGTATTTTGGCTTATATTCTTATATAGACTATTCTGTTTATGCTTCATTGTGTGATGGCATAAAAGAGCCTGCTAATGTGGAAGGTGATTATTATACTGCAAGTATACGTTTCAGAAAATTAAGCGAGTTGTGGAAAAGTCATCTTTATCTTCAATACGGTGGTTGCCCGTTGGTGCTTTTTGGTGTCTGAAATAAACAAAGAAAACACGCCGTACCAACGGATGGATGGGCAGCTATCAGGGAAGAAGTTGAACACCAATATAACCTCGAAGCTTTATATACCAATATAGCCTCCAACGGGCAACCACCGTATTCAAGATCAAGATGACAAACGGTCCTGTTACCAAACATCCTCTGTTCAAAGTTGTGGAAAAGGCACTAAAACGTCGCTGTTTCGAAATTAGTGCGTCCTGTCAGGGCATTTGGGCTTATTTGGCGTCAGAGGTGGTCCTGTGAGGGCTTGTTTTTTATCTCAAATCTCCTACGTGATGAGTTGTATCTTGCGCATTTTTCGGTGTTTATAGTAAGTAATGAAAGTTTAGGTGGAACACTAGGCGTTATTTTAAGCGTGTCGATAGTTTTTGTTTCTTTGGCAAGTGGATAAGGTTTTTGCGGAATTATAATTGCGTTTCCCGTTTCGTTCCTGACGCGGTATCTGTCGTTATTGCAAGTCTGGCTGTACCAGCTTGGTCAAATCACACAGTAGGAGCTTTGTTTTTGTTGTATGATAGAAATGTGGTGTTGTTGATTCGGATAATTTCGATGGTTCTAAGGTTGTTACGATTACGCAAAGAATGAAAGAGATCTGAAAGACATCCGATCTTCAAGAACATAAACTGCCTTTAAGTGTAGTTTCGCATTTTCCGTGGCTCACTGGCGCAAGTATTAGTTGTTCCATTTTTTGCGAAATTAATTTGCATCTCTTTCGTATGACGGGTTTGATTTACATTCTCCATCTGTTTTCAGACGAAGATCGCGTAGTTGACTTGGCGGATGCCCAACACTACATACGCAGCCTAAAACAAGAACTGGCGGCAAAATCTGATGAGGTGCGTTGTCACTTAATAGTTTGTACTTCTGCATGACTTTTGCGGATAAGTTCTTGTTTGGGATATTCAGCAATTAATTAAGAATTTAATTTGCGTATATGATTTCGAAAGAAGGAGAATGGACAATTCGTTTCTTCTGCAGTAATCGATTTCGTAAAATAATTCAGCCCCGATTTTAAGCAGCATGTGTGAAATTCGCTTTTCGGAAAATCTGCATTTTCATACTTGAAAACCGCAGCTGTCAGTTCAACTGTACCTAGTTTTTGCAAAATAGTTTAAAGACAACAGCATTTGTACTAAATCGTAAAATTGGCTTGTAACGTGTGCCTCATAAGATTGCCTTGCCCTGGGCAACATATATATATATATATATATATATATATATATATATATATATATATATATATATATATATATATATATATATATATATATATATATATATATATATATATATATAGTTGAAAACTGGATGCATCGTAACGGGTCGTTGGGATGACATTTGTGTGTTGCACACGGTTTTCCCGTTGGTATTGTTTCAGTGTATCTGCAATTAACCAAAGAACCTCACCAGTCAACGATGGGTTAGTTTATTGGTAAAGTTGCGAGAACACTGTAACGTACGAATCGAAGCTTTCGGGACGCTCTAGTCCCGTCGTCAGCGAAAAGCAAGGTGACGCTGACGCTGACGCTGACGACGGGACTAGAGCGTCCTGAAAGCTTCGATTCGTACGTTACAGTGTTCTCGCAACTTTACCAATAAACTAACCCATCGTTGACTGGTGAGGTTCTTTGGTTAATTGCAGATACACTGAAACAATACCAACGGGAAAACCGTGTGCAACACACAAATGTCATATATATATATATATATATATATATATATATTTGAATAATGGATTTCTGACGTGTTTCGGTTTCATATTGTCAAAGGACGGCAGAATAACCCGTTTCGGTATTCAAAATGTCTGTCACTTTGTTGTTATACGTTTCTCTGTCTGAGATGACTACCACATTGCCCTTGTCTGCTTTCGTAATCATAATAGACTTATCTCCTTTCAAGTCCTTAATGACTCGGCTTTCAAACCATGTGAGGTTCAGAGCTGGGCGATATTTCTGGTTAGTAATGCAGTTTGCTAACAGGGACCTGATTGTATGAGACCTCAACCTTTCATCATTCCTGATCCCATTCTCCACCCTGCTAATCCGTTCCAGATATTCAATTTTTGGAGGCGTGGGCACGAAATTTAATCCTTTCGCAAGAACTCTTTTTTCTTCCATTGTCAGATATCTGGAACTTAGGTTTACCACGATCTTCTCAAGGTCTGGTCTATCCCACTTGCCCTTCCGACTAACCTTCCTGCAGAATTCCCATGATTGTGAGCAGACCAACCGGTTGAATTTGCTTTCCAAATGGTCATGTTCCTTCTGTTTTCGATGGAAAACCGATAACTCAACTTGTCTTTCAAGAAGCTTAAGTAGATTTTCTTCCAAAGTTTCTCCCAAAAACTCTTTAAGCTGTCTAATACTTTCTTTAAGATTCGCCATTCGTTTCCGTCTCTGCCTGATGGTATTCCTCAATGAGAAACCAGCTTCTGTCATGATTTTGTCCGTTCTCCAGTCTCTCCTTTGAGCAGTCTTTAATCTGAACGATTTAGGAAGGATGCTCAATTCTCGACAGCTCAACAAAAAAATGAAGCTTTTTTGTATTCCATTCGAGTTCAAGTGCAGCAATTTCTAGTTCCCTTGACCATTGTAAGACTTGTGCGCCGTATATATATATATATATATATATATATATATATATATATATATATATATATGTGCGTAAAACCGACACAAACGGTTACACCCTGTATTTTTATTTCTCTTCAAGCACGGAGCTTTCGGGAACTACCTGTTCCCATCATCAGCGTGCACGAAATGAGCCTAGAGATTACGTAGCAAGGCACCTCTGTAAATAGTTTTAAAGTGTGTTCAAGCTGGACTTTAAACTTTCCCCTTAATGTCAGTTTTCAGAAAGGACATCCTGGCCGTTTTCTTGTGATCTTCCCATAATTCCCATGGTTGTTAAAGAACAACAGCCAGTTCTGGCCACTATGCTGGACCAAACTTCACTGATGGATAGTCCATCATCCCTGTTGATGCAATCATTATACTTAATGAACAGGGCTTCTTTAATCTTCCTCCGTTTTTTGTCAGCCTCTTTGCATAACATGGACATTCTAAGGTTTTGCCTACAGTGTGTTTTGTGCTCAACCACAGCCGACGAACGTATCAGGTTGTCCATAATGGTCCTAGGTTCCAAGATCTGTGGTCTTCCCCTTGTACGTGCAACGGTCTCCCCTCTTAGTCTGTTTTCCGCGTTGGTATACCTTCTGACGTCGGCCATGTGTTCCTTGAAACGTTCAACCATCGTTCGGCCTGTTTCCCCAATGTAAATTGCCGAACAATCGCATGCCAGCTTGGAGACGCATCCGACGGGGTCCGTTTCCCTTAACTTATCATTCCTTAGTATCGATCTAACGTTCATTCCACATTTGAAGTAGACCTTAAAGTTCATCATTCTGGCCAGACGTTTGATCCGTTCCCCCAAGCCTTGATAGTATGGTATTACAATGGTGGGGGAGAGGTAGACGGAGCAGGTACTAAGGAAGGTTGCTGTATATTTTGTCGGAACCTTGAACTGACCTTCTTTTGAATGATGGCACGTACCATTTGTTTTGGGTACCCATTACGAATGAAAGTTCTTTCTATGTGTTGAAGTTCGCTGCGCAAAAACTCATCATCACAGATGTTCAACGCTCTGTCCACCATTCCCACTACTATGCCCGTAGAAACCGATCTCGGATGGTGTGAGTTGAAGTGTAGGTATTCCCCAGAATGCTTGGGTTTTCTATATACGGTAGTCTTAAAATGGTCTTCCTCGCGTAACACCAACGTGTCTAGGAACGGTAACCTTCCTTGAGCTTCCTTCTCCACAGTAAAGGAGATGTTTTCCGGGTAGATGTGGTTTAAATGTTCCAAGAACATATCTTCACTCCCCACTTTGGTGATGGCGAACACATCATCCACATACCTCTTGAAAAAAATTGGGTAATGGTCAGTGTTGCCAGTGGAGAAGGCGCGTTCCTCTAAGCTTTCCATGAAAATCTCTGCCAGGGTGGGTGACAATGGGCTCCCCATGGGGATGCCCTTCTTTTGACGATAGAATGATCCCCTAAAGTGGAAATAATTTCCTTCTTCTATACAAAACCTTACTAGTCGTGTCACGTGATATGGATTCAGCTTTGTTCGGTTGTGTAGTTCCACGTCTTTTTCAAGGTAGCTTAACGTGAGGTTAATTACTTCTTCTACCGGAATGCTGGTAAATAAATCCTTCACATCATAGCTAACCATGGTGACATCCCCCTCTATGTGCAAACCCTTCAGTTCTGTGCAGAAATGTGCTGAATTTTTGATATGTGAGTTGCGTTTTCCAATTAGGGGTTGGAGTATTCCAGACAGAAGTTTGGCTAATTTCCGCGTAACGCTCTGTCTGGAATACTCCAACCCCTAATTGGAAAACGCAACTCACATATCAAAAATTCAGCACATTTCTGCACAGAACTGAAGGGTTTGCACATAGAGGGGGATGTCACCATGGTTAGCTATGATGTGAAGGATTTATTTACCAGCATTCCGGTAGAAGAAGTAATTAACCTCACGTTAAGCTACCTTGAAAAAGACGTGGAACTACACAACCGAACAAAGCTGAATCCATATCACGTGACACGACTAGTAAGGTTTTGTATAGAAGAAGGAAATTATTTCCACTTTAGGGGATCATTCTATCGTCAAAAGAAGGGCATCCCCATGGGGAGCCCATTGTCACCCACCCTGGCAGAGATTTTCATGGAAAGCTTAGAGGAACGCGCCTTCTCCACTGGCAACACTGACCATTACCCAATTTTTTTCAAGAGGTATGTGGATGATGTGTTCGCCATCACCAAAGTGGGGAGTGTAGATATGTTCTTGGAACATTTAAACCACATCTACCCGGAAAACATCTCCTTTACTGTGGAGAAGGAAGCTCAAGGAAGGTTACCGTTCCTAGACACGTTGGTGTTACGCGAGGAAGACCATTTTAAGACTACCGTATATAGAAAACCCAAGCATTCTGGGGAATACCTACACTTCAACTCACACCATCCGAGATCGGTTTCTACGGGCATAGTAGTGGGAATGGTGGACAGAGCGTTGAACATCTGTGATGATGAGTTTTTGCGCAGCGAACTTCAACACATAGAAAGAACTTTCATTCGTAATGGGTACCCAAAACAAATGGTACGTGCCATCATTCAAAAGAAGGTCAGTTCAAGGTTCCGACAAAATATACAGCAACCTTCCTTAGTACCTGCTCCGTCTACCTCTCCCCCACCATTGTAATACCATACTATCAAGGCTTGGGGGAACGGATCAAACGTCTGGCCAGAATGATGAACTTTAAGGTCTACTTCAAATGTGGAATGAACGTTAGATCGATACTAAGGAATGATAAGTTAAGGGAAACGGACCCCGTCGGATGCGTCTCCAAGCTGGCATGCGATTGTTCGGCAATTTACATTGGGGAAACAGGCCGAACGATGGTTGAACGTTTCAAGGAACACATGGCCGACGTCAGAAGGTATACCAACGCGGAAAACAGACTAAGAGGGGAGACCGTTGCACGTACAAGGGGAAGACCACAGATCTTGGAACCTAGGACCATTATGGACAACCTGATACGTTCGTCGGCTGTGGTTGAGCACAAAACACACTGTAGGCAAAACCTTAGAATGTCCATGTTATGCAAAGAGGCTGACAAAAAACGGAGGAAGATTAAAGAAGCCCTGTTCATTAAGTATAATGATTGCATCAACAGGGATGATGGACTATCCATCAGTGAAGTTTGGTCCAGCATAGTGGCCAGAACTGGCTGTTGTTCTTTAACAGCCATCGGAATTATGGGAAGATCACAAGAAAACGGCCAGGATGTCCTTTCTGAAAACTGACATTAAGGGGAAAGTTTAAAGTCCAGCTTGAACACACTTTAAAACTATTTACAGAGGTGCCTTGCTACGTAATCTCTAGGCTCATTTCGTGCACGCTGATGATGGGAACAGGTAGTTCCCGAAAGCTCCGTGCTTGAAGAGAAATAAAAATACAGGGTGTAGCCGTTTGTGTCGGTTTTACGCACTTTGATATGTCCCCTGTTAGAAATCCGATTTTCACTGATATATATATATATATATATATATATATATATATATATATATATATATATATATACGGAGCACAAGTCTTACAATGGTCATGTATATATATATATATATATATATATTTGAAGCAAGAGAAATTAGTAACAAGGCGTTTTATAATAATGAAAGATACGGTGTCCGTGTTTAATGAGCTTTCTTCAGCGTAGCTTTCGGAACTGTCGTGTTCCGTCGTCAGCGCAGTTGGAAACGTCCGAACCTTGATCCGTCATGGCTGGTCCCTCCGTGTTCGGACCGGGCTTCGGAGCAAGTACCTTACCGGCCTTTCCAACTGCGCTGACAACGGAACATGACAGTACCGAAAGTTACGCTGAATAAAGCTCATTGAACAAGGACACCGTATCTTTCATCATTATATATATATATATATATATATATATATATATATATATATATATATATCGCAATAAAGCGATTCGCATGAAGGTTTTAGATTGCCAGCGTTCATGAACAGTTAAGTTTGCATAAGAGTATGATCTGTAGAAAGAGCAGCGAGATTAAGAGCAATGCACAATGTACATATTTTGAACAAAGCATTCTTATTGCTAGATATTATCCGTAATTGTCAATGAATTCTAGTATGTTTGCTAATTGATGTTCTTGCTTCGACGTACATTTCTGCTTAGTGTTCCGGGCAGGAGTTGCTGAACGTTGAGATAACTGAGGCAATTTGCTTAGATATGGCAAGAGTGAAACTGCTCGTATTGAATGGCTTTTGCTTTCACGGCGCACCGTTCTGCAGGATGGAATGCGTCAGCGTTTCATTCACGGTAGAACTTCTTTCGGTCTTAGAGTAAATTTGTAATTGAATAAGGAATTTCTAACGGGTAAATTAGAGTAAATTTATTCAAACTTCTCGTCTGGCTTATTAACTAACTGGATGTAATGTACCAAATCCTCTGTCGATACTTCAACTGTCTAACTAAGAATCTTCCCCAGCTATAATATCGGCCTCCAAAAATGACCTTCTTTGCTCATCTATGAGAAGTAACCCTTCACTCCTTGAAGTTTTGCTATGAGATTACTGCCGTTCAATCATATCGCGTTTTGTGTTCCATTCCGGTTCGGTTGCTACGTTTACCGCATCCACAGTTATTTGTTCAATTGAACTTTTGAACCTTTTGCAGTTATCCGTCAGAAAAGGGATTGGCTTTCTCTAAGCAGTCGTGAGAGTTGGTATATTAATTTCTTCCCCGTAAATCACGGATGTTCTGTATAGCATCTTAAATAATGTAGTCTTTCCAAGAAGTTTTCGGTTCGCCTTGGCCTGCCTCATGGCACGTGTGGAACTTCTTCTTAGATAATAGGATTTGAAAGGGTTGCAGGAGAAAAGCTGTGTGGACAGACAGATAACATTACTCCTTTCGTGCATCTCTGTCGAAGTTATTGGGTAACAAAATGCATTGTCCACGATTAGCTGTACTTTAAAGGGAATCTTATCTCTCGGGCTTTAGGGCTCAACAGCGGGTTTGGAACATCTTGTACTACAGAAATTGGGACGGTCATGCAGCTACGAAGGAAAAAATAGTTTGATTGGTCAAACTGGCAAGGCTCCACAGCGCAGTAAACCTAGGTGTACCTGTACTGAATATTGGATGTTTGTTAACGGGTTTCATGTTTGAATGTGGTTGTATTCCGGCTTTCCCGTTTTTTGGATGAAACCTGTGATAAAACCGCAAATGCCCTACCAGCGGACGGATGGGCGATTATTAGAGATATCACAGGTTAAAAAAATACACAAAAATACTTTCAACGTCGCTGAAGACGGAACGCCCTGGTTCCGTCGTCAACGATGTTGAAAGGGAATTGGTTTATTTCGCCCAGGGATCTTGTAGGCACAAAAACGGGTCAAGGCGGGGATCGGCTCGGTATGATGCAACATCTTGATTTATTAACAGCTACAGTCCACACTTCGCTAATCTCCACACCTTGGTCGCGATTGATGATACGGTTGTGCCTAATATGCAAAGTTTCCTTAATCCTCCTTATCTGGTACCTGTTCTCGCGGCAGATTATGTTCGGTCGCTGAGTAAGGGAGCAACGAATAGCGTGCTCAGCGACCACGGTAGCTTTGACGGCCTCCTCCGTGATATTCTTCAGAGCACGGGTTTGTGGTCCGCCACAGCGTCTGGCGTGTAACCCGTTAAGTCTTCCTTCTGCGTTCTTCCATCGGGTTACACACGCCATGTGTTCACGAAATCTTTGAAGTACACTGTTACCCATTTCTCCAATATAGGAGGCGTGGCAACCACGCTTGATTTCGTAAACAACGTCAGCCCTAGTGTCAAATGGAATGACGTCAGTCCTACTGCCTTATCCGTTTTCGCGATTGTGCGAATGTCACTCGAGGATTTGGAATGGACGGTGAAGTTTAGAGAACGACCTAAACGTTTTATTCTTGCACCAAACTCCACTAAAATATGGGAGAACTAAAATGGGTCGTTCTGAAATATCGATAGTAATCTTGATTGACCGTTTTCTCGAAAAGGATTGCTTTACTATGGTTGCAATGAAAGAATGCGGGTAACCGTTGTTCAATAAAGTCTTTTTTATATGTTATAATTCTGAGCTTAAGTTTGGGGGATCGCAAACTCGTATGGCACGATCGACCATGCCTTTTACTATACCTCTTTTAACAGAGGTCGGATAGTGCGAAGAATAGTTTAAATATCTGTCAGAATGCGTTGGCTTTCTATAAACTTTAGTTTTAAGCGAGCCCCCTTCCTTTATCACTAGCACGTCCAGAAATGGGAGACTATTGTTATTCTCTTTCTCAATGGTTAACTTAATTGATGGAAAAAGACCGTTTAAGTGTTCCAGAAAAACTTCCTCCTTTCCTTTAGGTGTTATTGCATTGCATTGCTCTATATTCATTACTCCCTTGCTCAGCGACCGAACATAATCTGCCGCGAGAACAGGTTACAGCTAAGGAGGATTAAGGAAGCTTTGCATATTAGGCACAACAGTACCATCAATCGCGACCAAGGTGCGGAGATTAGCGAGGTGTGGACTGCAGCTGTTAGTAAATCCGGATGTTGCACCATACCGAGCCGATACCACCTTGACCCCGTTCTGTGCTTATAAGATCTCTTAGCGGAATAAAACAATTCCCTTTCAACATCGCTGACGACGAAACCAGGGCGTTCCGAAAGCTTCGAGAAGTGCGTCTTTGACCTATGATATCTCTAACAATCGGCCATCCATCCGCTGGTAGGACATTTGCGGTTTTATTACAAGTTTCATCCAAAAAACGGGAAAGTCGGAATACCACCACATTCAGGTGTACCTGTATATATATACATATATATATATATATATATATATATTATATATATATATATATATATATATATATATATATATATATATATATACACCCAGAAATCTAGATAAAAACCTTAAAAAAGCGATACTACGTTTCATTACAACACGATTTTGCGTCCAGCACGTGATGAGAGTCAAATATACCAGTTGACGTTGATTGGCGTGCGTATGTTTATTTGAATTAACCGAAGCTGAAAGGCAGCTATCGTAGGTACATTGTTTATCAGCAGATGTGCCTGGGTGTACATGAGACATAAGCTTAACCCTTTTTACGTGGTTAAATTGGTTTCATCTGCAAGCTTGAACGTAAATATTATGGTATAATGCAGTGTTTCCCAACGGTGGCGATTTTGATGCTCCGGGGGGCGATGAAGGCCAGGGGGCGATAGAAGGTTAAGGCGAGAGGCCTTTCGGCCGTCGGTCCAAACCCCCCTTCGACCTCGATTTGTCAGAGGAAGGCTCTTGAAAAAACTTCGCTCCTCCCCAACATTACCCAACGGCAGTCATCCAAAGACTATTGCCGTGGAAAGTCTATATGCCGCTTGACACCGATATGCTTGGCCGTAACGGCTCGCCCGGAGCCACCTCTATGTATCCTGTCCCGGGATAGTGACGTAAAAAGCTATTTGCCATCTCCCCAAAAGGCGCCAGGAAAATGATGTCATACCAGCAAGGACCAAGAAATAGTGGTGCAAAGCGGAGGGAAATAGCTATTTTAACTCCGTGTGCGACGATAGAGCCTACGGGGGCGATGACGACGTCTAAGGGGGCGATGACGACGTCTATGGGGGCGATGACGACGTCTAGGGGGGCGATGGCGGGCGAAAAGGTTGGAAACACTGGTATAATGTATAATTCTAAAATCAATGCGTTCGAGGTTTCCTCTCTGAAAACGTAATCGTCCTGCTGTCTTTGTCGACCGCAGGTGAACAAAATTAACACAGATATTTTTTTAATGCCACAGGCACGTCTACGCTGCGACGTCGCTTCGCCGTTACTGTATGAATCATCTGAGCGAACAGTTTGCCACAAACTTGTGCATCCCCCGGCAATATCTTGTTCAGCCATTGAAGCTTCAATTGTGCATCGAATTAGTTCAAGCAAAAAAGGAGTACATTAGGGCCAATCGTGCCAATTTTTATCCTTGCTTCTCGCGTTTGGTTTTGAACAAAAGTGCATCAATCAACCGTTGAGCAGATTAACCGGCGTCCATTGCGTTTGACTCAGAAATGTCTTGTTTGGCCGTCCGCGAAGGCGTGTATCGGTAAGCTTCTTGTAAAAGCAACGAAATGTTTGGGACAAAGGAGAAAGGCTTAAGGTTTGTAAGATTCCAATATTTGTCTGTAACGCCTCCGTCGAACGCGTGTTTAATCTTTCTTCTAACGGAGGCGTCCCCAAAGTTGTCACACACTTTGCATTGCCAATTAATTTTCGTTCCCCGGATGTTTAGTTGCAACTTTTGCGTTAAGACGCCAAAGTCACTTGGCATGAAAATTAGCTGCCGGTTTACCGTGTCTTACGGTCGAGCGGAACAGTGCTCAAAGCCGTTCCCGATTGTCAACTTTATAGCGCCACTACATTTAAGGACTTCAAGGAGAAACTTGCCAAATAGCCGTACATCATTAACAGTTGGGGGACACAGCACGTTTGTCATGTATGCTCTCGCAGCGCGCAACTTTTCAATTCTCAGTTAATGTTGAGCGTTAATGTTAATTGGTCAAAAATAGGATTTCCGGAGGCAGAGTCTAATTCCCTGATATTGAATGAGTTACGCTATGTGATGTGGTAGCCCTGGTTTGCACGCTACAAATATTGATGTTGTTTATTTTTTGGATAGTTTCATTTAATTCATGAAGAATTTTGGTTGAATGGCAGTACTTTGTCTATCTCCGCTTTTAAGTTGCTGTTGCTGAATTCAGTCCTTTAGCAAGCACGCGTTCGAATCCACAGCCTCTTTGGGAAAGTAAAGCCGAAACGGCCGGGTGTTCGTGCCAGGACGATGTAAACCAGTGATTCCCAACGGAGGCCCTGGAGAGGCACAGGAAGGCCCTGGAAGTCGAGGGGTCCCTGGAAGGTGAATGGGTCCCTGGGAAAGTCTTGACAAGATTAAAGGCACTCTGGTGTCGTAATGGTAGGTCACTGAGCGCTACGAAGTTCGAAAGGGTAAAAGGCGATACGGTTTCGGTGATTTCGTGCAGGACGCGAAACAAGCAATGTTTTCGTTCGTCCAGGTGTTTATATAGTCTGGAGTCGGTGGACTTCTCGTTTTGTAATACTTTGTGACAATGCTTCCTTCAAATCTTGTTTCTTTGTTTCTCTTTCCAAAAGTCAGAACCTGATTTCACTTTAATCAAATTTGACAAGCACTATGATTGACCAACGCCTTCAGTCCGGAAGTAAGCGGCATATGTAGGAATTCGCTTATACTTGAAGAATTGTTAGACGACTTTGCCCTGTGAATCCCAATGGTGACAAGTACAGTGCTTCATTCTGCGCTAAATGCTAACCATTGCTCGAGTGATTGTCAGCAATGAAAGGGGTCCTTGGGTCCAAAAAGGTTGGGAAATTGATATAAATCAAGGAATGACGTATGCCGAACTGAACTTCGCTAAGGTGATTCATACTTTTCAAGTCTACGCAACATCCAAGGGTTTGCCGAAATCGTTTCCACACTAAGTTGGAAGGCAGTCACTGCCATGCCGAACTCCTCGAAGTTCAAGCAATTATTTCAAATTCAATAGTTAAGTGAACGATCGTTTACAATTTGCCCTGTCGATTCTGCTGAAGGCCAAAACTATTCTTTTGTGGGTAGTGAAATTCCGCCCATTGATTTCCATTATGAAGTCCAGCGGTAGGCTGTTCGTTGTGCGGCAGTAGCAAGTTTCGGTTTCTTGTGCGCTCACGTTTGGCACCCTTAGGAGCAGTTGCTCGAGCATTCGTTTGTAAAAGAAGTTTGCGAGAGCGCAGTCGAAGCGTGTTGGATCTTCGTTCCGAAGCGTTCGCAGCAAGGAGCACTGCACAATGGATGCATTAATATTCCTACATTTACCGATGGCAGTTAGCGATGTTTTACGTTCATTCCTTTCGCCAATGCTTCCACATGCCAAACATTACCAATAAGACCGTTCCGCTTGTTCTGACGACAGCCCTTAACGTTTCAGTTTTTATCAGTGATAGTTCAATCACTGTGAACCCAGTGATATCAGTTGGCGCGCGATGGTTATGCTTTTTGTTCTCTTATGCTTGTTTTTTGCCGTCTGCCTCGGCGCGCCATGTTAAAGCTGCACTGCCAACTAGTCACTGCCCAGACGACTTTTTTAAAACCTTTTTTCGCAACGCACGAACATTTACCGTAATCGCCATTTCTTTGCATGTCAAACAGTGGTGGAGAATGTGTGTAAGTTGGATTAAGTTTTTTTAGAGCTTCGCGTACTAGCGCGCGTATGTCAGCAGCGTAGCCATTCCCGCTGCTGCTGCTGCTGCTGCTGCTGAAATTAAAATTCCTTCGTCGATGTCTTTCCAAAGGTCCCTCGCCGCTTGACCCCTTTATCCAAGGTGGCAGTTCCCATTTTCACTGTTATACGGTAATTACTTCGGGCGCGAAACGTCCCCGCCTTTGGTTCTCAACTTTAAACTTGCACATCTCAGCTGTTCACCCGTTCATCAAACAAGGACCCTCGCCATGCGCGCATTTTTGCCAACTCTTCAGTAGTCCATTAGTTTCCATAGCGTATAAGCAGCGAACTCATTCGAAGACGTTTTCCGCATCTGCTCTTTTGGTTAAGACATACCGTTGAAGAAAGGGAACAGAATGTTCGAAAAAGTGATTGTCCCTCTTGTTTTCCACTGCCAACATATTTTACCCTGTGCAGTGATTCTCAAGTTCCGTTGACTAAAGAACTGCTGACCTTCCGGCGACTACAGCCGCAAATTTCGTAGCAGAAATGTTTAACAGACGCACCCGTACGCACACGGTTGGTCAGTTAGTCGGAAGAGCTTTCCGCTGTTCCACTGCACGTTTTTCTTCACTCCGTTAAGGCTACTTATTCCTTAAGTCATTTTTCGCCGTCCTTCAATCTCGGGGAAAGAGTCGCAAATTTTATTTGCAACAGAAAAAGGAGAGGTTCAAAGAACAGTGGGCTTTTTGCAAGGGGAAAATGGGATACCGTCTTGCTCATTCCCTCATAACGCTTTCAACCTTAGACTGATCGACACTTGTGGGTCGAACGCTGGTGTTACTCCTGCAAAGATGCGCTTGAAATTCTTGCATCCTCCTTGGATGCTATCACAAAAAGCGCCTGGTTGCCACTTATTACTTGATAAGGCTGAGAATTCAAATTTGTCAAACAGCCTAAGTTGTACTGTTGACCAAAGCATGGAATAGCATTTGTGCAACGGTTATATAATCTTGCGCAGAATCACCAGTCCGCCAGCTTTTGCGATCCGTTTTGAAGATTCATTCTGTAAACGTATTCATTACTTATGTAGAGTTGTCGCGTACTGTTGGGAATTGTACTCATTGGGAAAAGGTAAGCGTTTCCTTCCGCCAGCTCTCCGCCGTGTTGAATCGCGTAGCATGTCTTACGCTAAAGGGCCTTTCTAAGGTAGGTTGGTTGCCTGCTTTCCTTTAACGTGGTTTTGGGTCCAAAGTTGCGGATGAGCTGCGATTCGCCTGATTCCGCTCGAACGTGCGCCGTTTTCTTGGTCCGCCCATTCAAGTCTCCTATTTCCAGCTGGAAACCTGCATTCGTGACATTGAATTTTTGCGAAGTT
Organism: Trichuris muris; assembly: GCA_000612645.2. Classification (NCBI taxonomy): domain Eukaryota; kingdom Metazoa; phylum Nematoda; class Enoplea; order Trichinellida; family Trichuridae; genus Trichuris; species Trichuris muris. Next base: position 12,166,304 of record CBXJ02000086.1, read on the forward strand.
GTCCCCGCTGCCATGGCGATGTCAGCAATTTGCATCGCGACGTCGCTGCCGAAAAGGAGGTAAGAGAAAAAGTGCTTTGCACATCCGGCGTGGAAGTTTGGTCGTCGGGACGGCGACACTTCGTTTCGAGCAGTTGGTCTTGTTTTTCTGCTTCATCCACACGGTTTCCCGGTCTCTCCAGTCGGTCAGGTCGTTTCAGGGCAACGCTGAAGTGTTCTCCTTCGACAGCTGGAGCAAAGAGGACGCGTTGACGATTGGGTCGTCCGACCAGCGGGATTCGAGGCAGCAAAATGTGGTCGAGCAGTTTTCCCCAACCGCCTACGAATTCGAGGTACGAAGACTTAAGGACGAAGTGAAGCAGCTAAAGGCCGAGTGTCTTCATTGGAAAGCTTTGGTGAGTCATCGTCCCTTTGCGTAGTGCTCACTGGGCGCACCGGTGGTAGAGGGAACTCGCGCAACAAAGTTGCGCCGCCGTCTTGTCGCTGTCAGCTCCTAGGTGACTTGTATCGCTTTGCAATGCCTCGCGCTGATGAGTCACCTTCGAGAAAGTGGCAACCTTTAGGCATTGTACTTTTCGTAATTGTAAACTCAGCTTGCTTTTTCATCGCCACTTGCCAGAGTGTGCAAGCTTTGCACATTTGCGATTCACGGCGAGCATGTTGCGACGAAAGCGCGTTTCCCTTATCTCGTTTCCTTTCCATCTGTCCAAGTAGTGGCTGGTTGGTTGGCGAAGCAGTCGTCAATAGCTAGTGCGCTCTGTGACACGGACGCTCTTCTTCTTCAGACGACGTCCTGTCAAACAAAGTTCATATTGTGCACCTTTGGATCATTGCTCCGCACTCTGTAGGCATCAGTGGCGCGGTAGACGCGTCAACGGGTTGCCCCCTTCGTTGCTCTCATATTAGCGGAGCACATCACAGATCCCTTCTCACAGTTTGCGAGCAAAGCACCTTCGACTAGTAAGTTGCATTTTGTCCTTTTCGAAGCTGTCGCGTATAGCCTACGCTGGAGGTTAGGGAGCAAAGGGGGCGTGTTGGTTCGTTTTACTGCAAAGCTCATTCAAGCGGCAGGTTCACTTGTCATGGCACCGAAATGCGGCGGTAGTTTTCTGATTACTTGCTCAGCCTATGAGAAGACCGAGTGGTGTTAATTCTGTATTCTCAAGGCTCCGTTTGCTTCGTCTCCAATCCATAGACGATGTAGCTTCCATTCGTGCGTTCGCGTAGGCTTTCGATCTCATTTGGCTTCATGCAAAGATTTGATTCATTGAAAAGTTCGTCAACTCCGCATGCCAAACGTAGCAAGGTGGTTGAAGGCAACGTTTCTGAACAAAGCAACCTTTTGATGTAAACTGTAGATACGTGTCGGTGCTTTGTTGATTTACGATTCCGCCCGCAAGCTCACTTGCGCAATGAAGACGCCAGTATAAATATTAAGCTAGCGTTTGCAGGCCATAAAAGCGCTGTTTATGCGAACGCAGAGCAAGTGCATTCCGCCATGATAAAACCTTTGTCGTAGCGAAATTCCGACCGCTTGCGAGGAAGTGAGCTGTGCCCTATTGCTGCATTAACCGTGACCTGAAAATCGTTCGATTGTCCGTTTGAGGGAACGAAGAGAGCACGGAAACAGGTTTGGAATAGTGAGCACAAATTTTCGTCGGCTCCAATCACTGGCCAGGATGCTTGTGAGACATCGACGCAAGCTTGCGTTTGCAAAAATGTTGTCACATTAATTTTTATTGGTCGCTTGGCTGAATTCCGTACTTTCGATTATGTGCGCGTGCAAAGCAGAATTCCTTGCTAAGAGCGCTTGGATGTCCGCGCTATTCATTGAAGCGCCGTTTGCTGCTGCTTTATATTCCCCAGGCGATTGGTTCGTCGTTGCGTCGCGGTAGTGGTCGAAAATGGTGGTCCGCTTCGGTTCAACTCGGCGTACGTTTTGTACCTCGCGGTGCGCTTGGTTTCGTCGGATCGGTACGACGGATTGCCGAAGCGAAAGGTTGCCAAAGTAACGCTTTCTTGTTGCTTACGTGCGATCGTTCGATCAGGACAAACTGTCAGGAAAGGGAGAGTGCCTCGTCAGGTGATCTTCTATGAGGAGCATACTGGCTTTCGGGCCACTCCAACTTCCTAGGTACCATATGCTAATTGTGCTGGGCATGCAAACAAGCGCATCTGATATTGTTGTAAGACTCGTTCTGATTTTGACCAGTGAAGTTAGTTCGGATCAATCGCTGTTGCTTCAGTGATGAAGTGAAGTCCTCGTCTCAGCGAAAGCGCGGGTGATTGTGTTTCTGAGAATTCACTTTGTTAAGAGAAATTGCATAACCTGCAGTAAAGGGCTGTTTACCAAAGAGTGAACTGTACGATCACGTTGCAGCCATCTTGTTGGCAATTTATGCGTTAGGCTGCTTGGTTGCATGATGTTGAATCTTGGGCATTTTCGGTGAACTAATTATTCGTTGAAGCTGAGAAAGTGTAATGTATTACTGAAATTCTTCTCTTCAGTTTGCTCATGGAAAAGCACTAGCTCCAATTCCCTGAGGTACGCTTCGAGTGACTGCCTCAGGTGAGTGCTGTTCTTAGGGCTGGAAATGTTGAGTCCTTTTTTTATTGATGCAAATGGACTTTGCGCGACAGATTACCAACGCCCTTATGCCTAACGAGATTTACAAATTGACCGTCTGCTGTAAGAGGCTGAGTTCTCTGTTTGTTCGATGACCTTTGGTGTGCATTTCGAAGGCATTTTCCCAACAAGCTGTAAGTGATTATTCGGGGAGTCTAAACTTGTTCATGCGTGTCGCGCTTGATTCCAACGGTGTTTACTGGACTGGTAGACTGGTCGGAATGCTTTGATCAGCCGATTAGTAGCTCTCGAAATAACGCTTCAACGTTTTTCGTGGCGAATAAGAGAAAGAAATTGATCAAATAGTAAGAGGCAATGCAGATATGTGCGTATGTCTGCAAAGCAGCGTGCTCAGGAATGGATAATTGACGTCATGCAACGAGTTTATTCATTCCAACTTGGCTTGGAACTATTCCAGACGAAACTTTCATATATATATATATAATATATATATATATATATATATATATATATATAACTAAGAATGATACGGTATCCTTGTTCAGTGAGCTTTAATTGGCGAAGCTTTCGGAACTAACGTGTTCCGTCGTCAGCGCAAATCGAGAAGGATATATATATATATATATATATATATATATATATATATAACGTGTGATACTTCCTCTGGGAAAATATGTAAACGTGCTTTTCAGAGCGATGGAAAGGAGCTGCGGGATAAGAAGGATGAAGTCGATAAACTTCGTCGTGAATTGCAGGTGGGAATTTATCGTTTTCTCTTTTATATCTGTTTCAATGAAATTAAACATGCCGACGCAGGCGCTGCAGGAAAGAGAGGCACGCTACGTAGAGGAGGTGAGAGTCCTATCCGAACTTAACCAACCTCCAAAGGAGGCGCAAAGAGACGCCGAGGTAGCTGCGGTCTCAAGTGGGGAGAAAACTGCGGAAGAAAGTTGCTGGACAGACGACTGGGGTGAGAGTGTCTTCTACAGGGTTGTCTGATATTCTAGCATCGCTGAACGCAGGATATGCGGGAAATTGGGATGAAGAATGCGAAAAGCACTCCCAGAGATCGTCGTTCACCGAAGGATTTGATTCCACCGCCGAGGCAAATGGTGCGTGCCCTGTCGTGGCATATTGCCGGTTCAGTTGGTGTACTCTTGTTTTAGCCCGGCGCGAAAGGAAGAGCACCGAAAGTGCTACAGACGATGTTTGCGATACCGATTGGCGCGAGCAGATACAAACCATTCAGCAAGAGCGCGATCAAGCTTTGGAGGAGTTGGATCGCGAACACCAGGAAGCAATTAATCAACTGCTTTCGGTAGGTAGTTCAGTTGTGCCACCGCTCTCCCCTGCTGTGAAATTGAAACTTTTTAAAATTCGTCAATTGGCCGAGCGTAATTTAAAAACAAGGAGAAATTGCCCAAATGCGGGCAGAGTGAGTTGCAGGAAAATCGAACTAACTTTTTGTTGAATGGGCTTTCTCACCTCGATAGCCAAACTGTACGTTCAGTTGGTTTTCCAGTTGCGTTAGAATGCAAAAGATCTGTTAGGTGGCTGCGAAGAACGATGAAACCTCTTAGAAATCGAAGTGGAACCTGCCTGATACTGGCAACGTGTACAGACGGCATTATCGATGCGGTGTTCAAGTCCGGCCGTTTTACTCGTTATTACTTAATCAACCAGTACTGGTCGGGACAGGTTGTGGAGGCGGATACAGTTAGCTTAAGTGTGCCTTGGGTTTTCAAAATAATGTGCCTTGTGATTCTGCGTGCCGTAAAGTGGTCTCAATTCGTAAGTTTTGGAGACACGCGAAGTACTCCTATTATAAATCGTCTTTTCGTTACAAGTATGTATTACTTTAAAAGGTGTTGATTTCGTTAATATGAAATTTTCGTTTTTGCCAGCGCTCGGCTTACACTCCTTTCGAGAACACTGATACGTTGAGTGACTAATTTGTTTTATTGAAGACTGAGATGCATCAAAAAATGTATTGAAGAAAAAGTAATTTACAATGACACACAATTTTTAAGCACAGTAGTAATGAATGAAGCGGCGTAGTGAATATACGGGTATTCAGTAATTGCCGGACGAAGGTTTCTTCTCACTTCAGGTGTATGTTTGTGGAATAGCCCATATCCAGGCGGGGTACCTTATCGTTATTCAGTATCCTTATGTACAGAAAGTTTATTCACGTATGATTTCAAGCTTTTAGGCACTGTCGTTCATGCAGAACTGTATTGATGAGTTTAAATTTTCATTATCGAAAACCCGGCACTTCCAAGGGCTTCAGTGTTTAATGTTAGGAAGCGGTAGCAATAGGAAAAAGCCGTTAAGTGACCCTTGTAGTGTGGTCTTCTTAATCTCCAATGCTGACATTTAACCGAACCAGTACGTTCTATTAATCTTGCTGAACCATTACACTTTCACGTGGATTAGGGTAGCCTATAACTGCAGCTGCCTCGAATGAAGGTGTCATTACCGTTAATATGATATTTCGCGTAAAGCGCTTGTAGAAGCATTGAAAATTCCCTTCTTTAAAGAGCAAAGAGGCGCTGGGAAAGACGTGCGACGAATTGAGAGAACAAAACGTTCAGCTGTTGGAAAAGGTCTCGTTTTGGAAACTGAAGGCCGAAGAGGCATACGCGGCAACCAACGATTCGAACTTGCATCTGACAATCTCAAGCATGGATCTGGAGAATCAGCTGCGAACTCTGAACGAGATGTTGCGCGAGTGCAGGCGTAGGTGCGGTTTTGGCGACGAGGAATGCTCGAGTGTTCCAGCATTGCTGGAAGCCTTATTCAAAGAAGCGGAGCAGTTCAAGAATGAGGTGAACGTTGCAGGGATTGTTGAAGTGGCGGATAACTCCGAACTTGGGCACCTGACTGGCGTTGCGGCTGACTTGAACAAGAAACCACTCGACTACGACCGTACGATTGAGGAATACAAAAATACTATAATTAGCCTTACGGAGAAAATCAAGCAGTTGGAAGTACGTTGGACCGAAGACGATGACCGCAACAACCTCCCAGCAATGCACAGTGCGGTTGAGGCGTTCGACCTTGACGTGCAACAGCTTGTTCACAGTGTCTGCAAGAAGTGTGGCCTTTCCGAGTCCAAAGAGCTTGAGCTAATCAAGTACATTGGCGAGATGGGAGACGAGTCGCAACGTCGTGACGAGGAATCAACTTCGTGGCAATGGCTGATGCCCAGGTCGCCGGACCACAGCGGCGAAAACTGCTCCGTCGACGTGAAGACGTTGCACAGCGGATCCACGACCAACGGGTCCTTCTCGGCTCCGCCTAGCGACGAATTCGGCGAAAGTCCAACATTGTTGCAGAGTCAGGCCAAAGCAATTGAAGAGTTGAACGAGAAGAACCACGTGCTCACTTCCAGGCTGAAGAATGCGGAAGATTTGGCTGCCTATCAGAGCACCGTCATATCCTTTCTTCGCCAGTCGGTGGAACAGGGATTCAGGCAGCTGCAGAGGACCGTCCATTTGCTTGGCCGTTACCGTTACTACGTTGGCGGCATCACGTCCAACAACATCGAATCAATTGATTCATTTCCTTACGTTCATCGAACGGCCATTGAATATCCTCATGATCGGGTCGCGTCGGCCAAATCGGAAAACTACGTATTTCCAGCAACACTTGTGAACAGCGGCTCCGTTGGCAGAAGGCGCACGAGATCGGTTGGTCCCATTGTATACCGTCCAGGAGCGTTGCAGGAGAAAGTTGTGAATATTTCCGACGTGATGGGCGCCTTGAATGAATCAGCAGCAGGCAGGCAGAATGTGCCGTTCGTTCGCGGCGTAGCGGAGAGTGATGACGGTTTTGTATCTACGATCCAGAGTGGTTGGGATCCTTCCACCGGTGCACCAAGTTATCCAAGTCAGCAAGTTGCGGTGTTGGAGGACCAAGTGAACGATCTTCAGTGTCAGCTGAAGGCGGCCAAAACGAGCGAAGAACAGTATGAGAACGCTTTGAAGGAAGCGATTCGATTTGCAGAGGAAGAACGGAATTTGCTTACGGAAAAATACGAAGGCAATATGTCCTCTTTGCGAACCGAAGTAGCGGCGCTAACGGAGCAATTGGACTTAGAACGTGAATTAGGGTCAAAGAGTTCATTTGCTGTAGTTGAAAAGGACCGTGAGCTGAAGACGCTCAAGGATGAATGCGAGAAGCTGTCCGTTCGTTTATCGTTCCTTGAAGACCTGGAAGCTGAGAAAGAAAAGATGGAGTCAAAGGTGGCCGATCTTGAAACCCATCTTGTCACTATGTACGCCGATAGGGAACAGCTGGTTGCCGCCATAAACGAACATTACGGAAAAAGTACTGCATATCAAATGGAGTTGCAGGAAATTGCTGCACTCTTATCCGACCAGCAACAGTCGAACCTTCTGGAAGAGGGTCAACTAAAATCGGCCGTCGAAATGATTAAGCAGAGGGCTGCAACGAGCGATTCAGCGTTGACCGAAATGCAGGCAAAGATCGACCAGCTAAACGCGGAGGCAAAGTCGATGGAGAAGGAATTGTTTGCTCTGGTGGAGCAACTGCGGTCCAAGGACGAAGCCATTGCATCGTTGCAGGCGCAGCACGCTCAGTGCGAAGAGCTGAGAAATAAGGTAATGCTTCTCACGTGTGAATACCTTCCGCTCATGCAAATTTGACCCAGGTCCCTGCTTTGGAAACAGCTCGAAGTCGCGCCGTAGTGGAAGTCGAGCGGCTAAGGTCTCACCTTATGGAAATTGAAATAAATCACAACCAGGAAGCTTGCAAGGCGGAGGACCGAGAATCCGAGCTGCGCACCCGTCTGCGAGAGGCGGAGAGCCGCGTGGCCGAGCTGTCCGAAATGTCCAAGATGATGAGGTGACGAGCGCGAATTGCCTGCCTGCCCGTCTTGGGCGAGCGGTCATGTGCAACAATTGTTTTGCACTTTCAGCGAAAAGGCAACTGCCGAGTTCACCGAATTGCACGAAAAGTTGGTCTTGGCGATCGAGGAACGCGATTCGGCAAATATGCAGAGGAAAATGTTGCAGAGCGAATTCGACCGTTGCCAGCAGTCTTTGCATAATCTCCAAAAAGTGCTAGTCACTTTTCAGGAAGGTAATCTGAAAGCCGTGTTACTTTAGCTAGGCAAATTGGAACACGGTTATCTTGTCACTTGCTTTTATTCTACTTGAATGCACGGTTGGCAGTTAGTTACCTGTTGCTTGGATAAAGCGCAGTGATTTTTGTTAAGAAAGGGACTTGTCGCAACAGCAAGTGACGAAAAGGTTCACGGAAGAAATCGAAGACCTTCGTACCCAAGTCAGCGATGCAAAAGCGGCAAATCAGGTTCTCGAGGTGGGAGAGGCGAATATGTTCTGCGGAATGCTTTACATGTTCTTTGCAGGAACAGATAAGCCAACAGAGCAGTGCCATTCAACGTTTGTACGACTTGGATACCGTTATTGCTTCCAAAGATGAGCGCGTGGCAAGCCTAGAGTCGGAAGGTTTGTATGCGTTTAGCTTTTGTTGTTTCTTTTCTTGTTTATAAGGCGATTGTTATCATCACTCCTTTCCTTTTGCAAGGAGCCTTTACTTCTAGTATCGACGGCGTCGCGTCGTAGTTACGTGGCGCGAGGATTTGATTCTATCGACGACGACATGCTGGGTAATATCAGCGTGTAATTTCTGGAGGGCACGTAAGAGGTCCAGATTACTCGTCTGGTATTGCCCAGACTGTCGTCGGTTCGCCCGGCGCAGTTTGCGTTTTTTTATTTTTTAAGTAAGTGGTTGTGCCTAATAATGTACAGGTACAATTTTTCCCTTGGCGCTGGATTGTGCGCCAATTTTCCCATTGTATGCCGCGAAGAATGGTTTCGGAAAACTGAGAAGTAAAACAAACCAACGGAAGGAGAACATCACGGGCATACTGTCTTCCATTGGCCGCTCTGATGATTTCAGTAGGTGTCGACCAAAGCGAGCCAGCGGCATTTGTTTTACTCAGCTATGTCGCACAGTTTCAGTGGTTGCGTTCATGCTGGGTATTTGTGTAGACGAGCATTACTGTGACGCCCTTTTCAATTCAGCCGTTTTGTTGCCACGTCCTGCTTGTTTTAGTCGTCGATCGCGAAAGAAGAATTATGACTTTGGAAAAGCAAATGGAGCAGATGCAAATTGTCTACGACGGGAAGATTGACAAGTATTTCCGCGAACTGCCCTTGTTCGCAGCTCCAACTGAGGCTAACTCGCGGGTTCCATTTCAGGGATATCATTAAAAATCTGCTGATGGGTTACTTCACGGCGCCAACCGGTAAGAAGTCCGAAGTGGTGCACCTGCTTGGCTCTGTTCTGGGATTCACGGAAGAAGAGTTCAGCCGCATAAGGAATTTCACGGAGGGTGGTTCCGGGTGGTTGAACTTCTTGAATTCTGGCACGTCGCCTGCGGTTCAGTCCAACGAGCAGTCGCTGGTTGGTCAGTTTGTTAAGTTCCTGGAGTCGGAAAGCAGCCCGAAGCCGGAAGTAAAACCTGTACCATTAGCTTCCTCCAGCCAAGATGCGGAGAATACGCCCTCCGCTTTTGTTACCGCTACGTCGTTTGGAGTTGCGTCGTCATCGTCACCTGCCCCTTCGCTGGATGCTCCCGTGATGCTGAACATGCCCGTCTTTGACATGGGGCAGCAGCATGTTCCTGGCGCGGAACAGTCGCCTCCTGTTTCGTCTGCCGATTTCCTTCGTCATTTGCTTAATTCTTAGTTCAAGTAGCTGTGAATCCCAGTGATGACTTCGTTTGGGAAGTAAAAACCTTCGTGTTTAGCAGTGAATGTTCTGTTGTGATTTAGTTATTCTGGTATAACTGAGGTAAGCCATGCATGCAGTTCACATTTTAAATGATGAAAATGATTAGTTTCGTTGACTTGATGAAGCTTACTCTTTTTTCAGTACACAACTTCGTGTAGGGGTTTTGTGTTTCGTGGTCAAGATAGAAGACTGCACTTAAGGCAGTACAATTTATGTATATGACCTCACAAGCCTTAGAATTATATAAACGGAAAGCCCATTTTCTTTTGAATGCGAATGGAATAAGTTTAGGCGCATATAAAACAATGAGAGTCCGCATCTGATTCCTTATAACTACATAAGGTTTTAATATTCACCTAGGATGATCAGCTACCGGCTAAGGTGCTTCAGCGGGGTTGCAATTGCATGTTGAGCGAAACGAAGATTACTCAATGTGCGAACTTATTTTTCGGGTGTTTCGGAGCAGCTTGGCTCTATGATCAGCGATGGTAAGAAACTTTGCCAACTCTTCCTAGATTAAGCAGTTGTACGAAAAGAGCGAAGGAGCGGCGGGTCTTATTGCGGGTTTCCCCGCAAGGTACAGTAATCTCACAATCGTAAACAACGGAATGCAGGTAACTTCGCAGGGCAAAACAACAGCGCATGACGTAGGCGTTGTCTTTGTGTACGGGTAAACTTCGGGAAATAAGGATGTTTCCATGTTGTGACGGCCATAATATAGGTAGAAAAGCTTAAGCGAGGCAACACTGTTCTGTTTTTTGTCTCAACCTTGTCGGGCATCGTTCACTGCTAATTGCTAACGCTAATCTAAGCGTAAATTTTATGCTCCTTAATTGGGGAGGTCTGAGATTCATAAGCAGCGGCGGAAGGGAAGGGGGCGACGTTTTCTTATGTGGAACTTGTAGATAATTTAAATGCCTTCGCTTACATGGTACAGGATACTTGGCGAGCATCATTTGGCCCTGTTCGGTTGACCATAGCTATTTTGCCATCGTATGCTCCTGGAAGGCAAACGTACACCGAAACGGTTGTAGTAGCCATCTGGATGCGCACGCACTGATAGGGGAAACCCGCAATAAGACCCCAGAACAGTGTTGCCTCGCTTAAGCTTTTCTACCTATATTATGGCCGTCAAAACATCCTTATTTCCGGAAGTTTAGTGTCGGCAGCAACCCGTACACAAAGACAACGCCTACGTCATGCGCTGTTGTTTTGCTCTGCGAAGTTACCTGCATTCCGTTGTTTACGATTGAGGGATTACTGTATCTTGCGGGGAAACGCGCAATAAGACCCGGAACGGCCTTACAACGTCAGTGGTCGCGGGTACCTTGCAATATGCAATGAGACCGAACTTATAATACTACCAAAATAGAATCGCACTGATAGTTAATGGAGATTAAAGTGAGGAGCACAGAATAGCAGCATTTGAACAACAACAACATGCCCAAATCAGCAGATGAATCTTAGCTATGCGCGTCGTTGGGTTTACAAGCGCCATTGTTCCGCAGCGATATTTTGGCACTCACCAATCCAGAAAGCGGTGAAGCCAAAGTGGTTTCTTTGCATGCGCAGTGAAGTGAGAACCTATTTGTCGTTGCTGTCAAACGAGCAACGATACTCTCTCCTTGAGCGTAGGGAGAGCAGACGGAAAGATAGTCGCCGCCACACTAGCGGAACAAATCCGAAAGGTTTAATCAAAAAGGAGAGGCAAAGGTAACGGGTGCGGTGGCAGGCACGACAAGGCACGCACAGCGAAACCGGAAAGGCATAGTGATAAGCCGTGCCACCGCCACGGAGATAATAACGATATGGCGACTGTGCATCAAGCTACCACACTATTTCTTCTAAATAATTAATTACGGAGTGATTGTAGTGATGCTCAGGAACGAATGTTCCGACGTTAATTAAATACAAGAAGCAGCAAGTCTCGGCAGTTGTACCTGCATGATAGAACATCTTGAAAATCATTTAAATTACAGTATGATTTGTGTTTTACTTATTACCGTTTGCACGGTTTGAAATTGCAGGGTAGGTTCCGATGAGTGTGCTTTGTCTTGTGTGCTGGAAAAGTTTCTGTATGCATATGCGCTCGTTGCCGGTTCAGTATTTGGTGTTGTGCAGTCCGAGTTGCTACTTTCTTATAACATTCGTGGCGGTTTTGCGTCAGTAGTATTACTTCGCAGTTGTTTCCTAAGCTCTATTACATCTTTAACTGGATAACTATTGTGCGCGTATATGCAGTTTCGAGGATAGATTTAAAGAAGATCTGTAGGATATAAGCAGGTTAAAATGAGCTTAGGATTTGTAATTATTTCTCGATAAAGGAGCTGTAATTTGTCTGTTGTGGACTGTTTATTTTAAATCGTAATCACTTATGAATTGCAATTAGCGGTTTGTTTTTGTAGTATCCTTTCGTTTTCTAATCTATCTTTATCTTCTTTCTTCTCTGAAGAATTTTGTACGTATTTGAATGCCTTGTTTTGGGTTATGAGTTGTTTTGTGGCCCATGCTTAATGTATCCGGTTCTTCTTTATGCCCTGTACCTAATTTGTCCGTTCAATGTGACTTCGTTCTTCAGAAAGTCTGCTATTTGCTTGGATTTTCTGACACCCTAATTGGAGATGGGGAAGAAAAGGGTAAGATTGTCTTGACATTGAAAAAGTTGTTGAGACGTTTTGGTTGCAGGGACGAATGGTTAAGCGATCCAAAGCGGCAGCCGGCAGTCAAGAGCCGGATCATTTGAAGAAGGCCGCTCACTCCTTTATATTTCACCGCGGGCGGGTCGGTTATTTGGTTCGACAATTAGTCCGTGACATGCGGATGGTGTTCAGTCCGTTTACGGCCTCGAAGCTTCGGGTGACTCCTACCGTTCGTAGGCTGTGAGTTTTGATACGGCGAAATGTTCAGGTGAAAAAGAGCAACACGCTAAAGGACTTTGTTGCCGTTTCCGGAATCTTTTCCGTTTCCCACTTTTTAATATTCACTCGTACCGAGGAGTTTCTAAACTTGCGCATCATGCACGTGCCTCGCGGGCCCACTTTGTCATTCAAAGGTAGACAGGTGTCTCCAAAGGGTCACCGATTTGCAGCTGGCTTTCGTTCGCTTTAGTGATTGAATATTGTTTGGCTGCGGACGTCGTTTCCGCCCTGAAGAAGTCACTTTGTTACACCAAGCAGTTCGTGAATCCACCATTGCTCATCTTCAGTCACATAGACAGAAAGCAAGAGCACGTACGATTGGTTCAGACGATGATTCAAGGGATGCTACCATCCTTGAACATTGACACGGTTAGAAGTAAGCTATGACGGGCATTCCTGTTTAACATATCTTTCTCGTAGGTTCGATTAGATGACATTCGTCGTGTAGTTCTTATAAACTATGACAAGAAAGAAGGTTGCTTTGATTTCAGGCATTAGTACGTTGCATTTCCCCCTTTTCGTGTTCATAAAATGACCGTTCTCAGCGGAATCAAAGCAGTCCCTGTTGGAGTGAGCAAACAGGCGAAAATCATGCTCAAAAGAAAAGTACCCGATTTGGGAACCTATCAAGATATCAGCGAATATTTTACAAAGTAAGCACTTCTGTATTCTTGTTGCCTTTTTGCCCCTTTGATCACGTTAAGTCCGGAATACCTGAGCGAAAGTGAGCCAGAGGAAGGTAATGCCAACGTGGTAGAGTTGTCGCAGGATCTTAAGTCGCGTGGTTGCAAACAGTCCACCGAAGTAGCTGTCAAGTGAGTCGTTGCTGCTATATATTGCCTTTTCGTATGCTGAGCAATTTAGATTAATCGAAATGGGCCCTCGCCTTAAGCTTCAGCTTTACAAAGTTGAGGAGGGCCTCTCCAGTGGAACAGTACTGTATCACGCTTTTGATAACGAGCATGGACCTGTTGATCAACCTGCAGCCAGCAGCTCTGGAACCCAGCAACAACGGTTGCAATTCCCTTGCCGTTTCACTGTTGTTTTGATTTTCCTTTTAACAGGAGAAAACGGAAGCGTCGTACAACAACGGTGGTTAAAAAGAAGCGACCAGCTCTCGAAGATGAATCGTAATTGTATGTTAAAGCGCCATGTTACCTTAGAACAGTAATAAAAGAAATGGTTCAAAAGTTTCCAGAAACAATTCTTACGGCTTTATTGTCGTTCTTAATTCCGTAGTACAGTTCGGCAATTTAAGTGAAGTTGTTGGGAATTTTTGTGACGAAATTTTGAAGCAATAATTACTTTCTGCTGATTCTGGGATCACATATTTGTCATTGTCATTCGCACTCGATTTTGTTACACTATGTCATTTGAAGGTTATTTTAATTGCCGTGAACAATTGAGTTGGTTTGTAGTTCAATTGAGAAAGTGAGGGAAGGACCGATTTTTGTCAGGATTAGGTATGTTCGTTTCTGATGTGAAACAGTAGCTCGTTGCTCAAAGCAAAGTTGTTATTAATAGATTAAGGAAAAGGTATAGATCATACATTACTATACAAATAAGTGCTGTTGTATTAACACCTTAAGTATTATATCTTTATATTAATATCCGTGGTTGACGATGTCATTGTGCATTCAAGTGTATCGAAATTCTTTTACTGAAACGATTTACATTCTCTATTCATAAGTTCATGCGGCTGTTCATCTTTATTTCTCGATGTATGCTTATTTTTCGACCCTGTGACTGCTATGCGTTTCGTCTAAACACTTATTGTTTCTGCTTTTGGGAATAATGAATTGCTTAGTAAGTTTACACTTGCATTGGTGTCCTGTAACGACTTTGTACGAATATTTCAATGTCAGACTTCGCTATTACGTGCACGTGTTGTTTTCCATTCATGGACATGACAGTTATGACAAACGAATGCAGGGCTAGTTATTGTAAAGGTCTAACAGCCTTGTTTCAGAAGTCGCAATAGACTGCAGTCGCACTGAAAATGCCTAAGGTGATTTATTACGATGTGAGGCACGTTCATGGATGGCCTGTCTGCAGTAATGCCCAATGTAATCCTTAATCTTGCAGTGAAACTCTGGGCTTTGGTGATGTCAAAGCAGCTGTGCTTTGTTGTACGGTCTATTATGAATAGGTGTTCGACGCTTGAAGAATCGTCTTGCCTCATCCGCGTTGCATCTTAGCTATTTCTGAAAGCAAAGGAAGAGCAAAGCGTACCTGTCTAATCGACAACGTTGTTTTAGCAGTCGATTGACTGCCAATGGAGCAATTGTTCGGCTAACTTCAATTTCTTCCTTGGCTCTCTTCCGTGTTGTTTCTATGGTCATTTTACCATGGTTTTAACCAGCTCAAGACGGTTACTGTGGGAAACACTGAGGTTGAACTAGAGAAAATTAATTTGCATACATTACTGTTAAGCTTTACCCTTCGCTGGGCAAACTTCTTGGCAAGCGGATTGATTGACCTAATCCATTTCCTGAGGCGTTTGCGGTTCGTTGCAAAATCGCCCCATTGCTTCCGTATGGCTAAAGGGTGTCGTGTCGATCGGTCGATGCAATATGCAGAACGGGATGGCTACTTTTGCAGGTGCCAATGACAAGGACGCGAATGGCCTTCCGGCGGCGGATCTTAGACGGTCTGCTTCGATCAGCAACCTTACGGCAGCGGCCGTCGAAGCGGTCGGATTTCATCATATGCAGCAGCCGTTGGACCCTGGCTGCTTGCAAAGGCCAGCCAGCCTGCCACAGCTGACAGGCGAAGAGGATGCGAAGCCGAACTTCGCCTTTCCAAATGCTACGGATATTTTCAAAAGGAGGCCTGTGGCCAAATTGCCACACGGCCATAAACGAACCGGATGGTCATCCTCATCTTTGGCGCGCGGTCTTGACGTGAAGCGGAAAAGCAGTCACTTTCCCAAATGTTATCCCTACGAATTGAGTAGCAATCGTATAAGCATGATATCCGCCCGAAGCCAGTAAGTATTCGACGTTTCCATTGCGCTATCCCAAATGGCGGTTGGTTGCTTTGTGAAGACCGGGCGAGCGTTGGAACGTTTTTCGTGCCATACCAAGAGATCAGGACGTCTTCGAATCGCGCTGGATCCTATTTGCCTCCCAACTGCTTAAGGTCAGTTTGTTTTATTACTTCGGCTGCTTTACGCCATTCTCTTGTAGGTGTTAGTTTATGCGGTTTTGTTTTGCATAGTGCTTGGTTGTGCGACGTTGTCAAAGTTGATCTTGCTGCTTATGACCTCTCACTTGCGAAAAGACCTAAAATATGTTCCTTGTAAGCCTTACGGTACGTAGCCTGTTGCTTCGTCCAAGGCGTACATTTGGTGCACTCATTTACGTGCACATATGTGTGCATTTCCTTTTTCTGCCATATTTTTGTGGGAATATGATGTGACGTTCCTGCGTTGCCACGATTGGCCGGATTTATTCATAGAGGCGTTCATTTAAGGAGCCAACAATGTCCTCGTTCATCAGGATGAAAAGCTGTTGCCACCAAACTCGGTCACTCCTTTCTATTGGAGTTTATGGATCGCCATTTGTGTTCCCGATGTGCTTACGTTCGTCCGGTGCGTTCGGATTGTCTGCTTCAAGTCTACTCCCAGTCCGACCATCTCCGACTTGCTTATCGCCTTCTTCATCGAAAGCGCTCAGATGATCGGCATGTGCCTTTTGATTTTCTCCGTTCTCCCTCAGCTCGACTCGATCCGCGGGGCGATGCTCCTTTCGGCTATTGCAATAGTCCCAAGTTTGGTTCACATGCTTTCCAACGTCAAGCGTTCTATCGGCGATACTGACACGAGCCGCGGTCGACGTGTAACGATGGTCATGACCAACGTTACAGCATTTTTGCTGCAGAGTTCCGCTTTGTATACTTGGACAATGCTGGATAATAGCTTAACGGTCCGCTTGTTTTATGCAAATTGACTTTTTGCTTTCGCATGTTTAAGTACGAAATTGTTTCAGAAACGCGGCGTGTATGTGTGCGCCCTGGTGCTGACGTCGCTTCGGTGGTGGGAAAATTACGTAAATACAGCCAATCCCGGCGTTGGCACGGCAATGCTTGCCCAGCTTAGATGTCGACTGCAGCAGACACGCTACAAGTCCCATATATTGCTTTCTGTTTGGCGTTGCGCCCTGAGCTTGTTTTGCATGCTGATCATTGGCGGCGCTACGCACCGTCTAAAGGTGATTGCCGACCTCGGGAGCACCCTGTATTCCACGTACGTCAACAAGACAGAGGACGATCAGGTCGACCTTTCCGCCGACTCTTTTGACGAAATTCCAAGAACGGTTTTCATGCTGTGCCTGTGGCTGGTACTTTCCGCTTTGGTCTGCTATCATACGGCAAGATTTGCGTGCAAAGTGAAAATGGAGCGATTTAGTTACGCCCTGCCTGTGGTGGCGGTCCTTCCCGTCACGATAATTTTTCTGCTGGGCATTTCCGAAAGACGCAAGCATCAGCCTTGCAGCTTTGCCAACTTCCTTTCCGACAAATTCTTCTGGAACTTCGATTACGGCGACGTCCTTACCGGTTTGGTCAAGAAGCGCTTTGCCTGGTTGTGGCTGTTTTGGTTTCTTGGCTACCTGTGGATAATCTCCCACCTTTTTACTGAACACATAAGGCGTTTGAACAAAACTGATACGTAGGAGGAAGATTGGGTGACAGCGGAGCGACCCTAACTGAATTTTCACTGCAGGCTCTTCGTCATGCCCATGTACTTAGGCTGTTTCATCGACCAGTCCTTAGCCTTGAACAGGAGGCGCCAGTCCGCCATCCGTATCAAAACCGAGGTAACGCGTTTCATCATACGGCAGGAATTGTTAAATTTGTTTGCATTCAGTAGATATGCTGAGTGAGTACAGTTCTGCAGTGCCGCATGTTTGAATCTTATAGGCTACTCGTCCGTCAGCAGTTGATTTCGTGTCTAGATTTGCTGTCCATGTTATTCAACTGCTAAGCGGCCAGCACTTGGGTAATAACGTCTTTGCTATCCCTCCTTACAGTTAACGTAGTTACAAAAAATAAAATTTGGAACAATTAAACAGGTCGACTTAATTGAATATACCGTCCAGCTTGTAGGAACTGGACAACGACGAGTACTATGATACTGCATCAATGGCATCCAATGGGTCTGAGTGGTCAATGGCCAACAGCTTAACGTCGTTGTCGATGACCAATTGTGGTGCGGATAGAATAACGAAAATTCACGTTTGCGCCACCGTGTGGCACGAGAACCACGCCGAAATGACGCAGATGCTGAAGTCTCTTTTCCGGTAGGTGCGTTCAGTGGCTAAAATTTGCCATTGATGTTAGGAAAATGCCTTGTGCGCTCCACCTCCATGTTCTATCTGTGCTACTTAGGCTTGACGAGGACCAGAGTGCGCGCAGAAGTGCCCAGAAATATCTGAAGATAGTTGATCCTGATTACTATGAATTGGAATGTATGAATAAAAATGTATGTTCGTTCGGTTAAAGTGTTTCTATTCACATCAGGTCACATCTTTTTCGACGATGCTTGGGAATATAACGAGGAATTGAACTGTCGCGTGCCAAACCACTACGTGGAGCAACTTGTCAGCGTTATTGACAGCGCCGCCAGGTGAGCCATGGACTTGCATATTGAACTGCTCAATGTTTCTTACGCACTCAGTCGGATATTCTTTGAATAAGTAGTTTATACCTTTCTCGTCGTACCTGAGTACGGCGACTGTTACACAGGATTATTTGTACCAGTTCAAAAGGAAATCTGAACAGAGTATAGTCCACAATTATTGCTTCCCAATGAAAACGCGCTTCGCGTCATTACGGATCATGGCTAGTTTGTTGCGCAACATTCGGTGCTTTAAATTTGCGTTGCTTTTTTTACAAGCGCCGTCCACAAGACAACGATAACCTTGAAACCCCCAATCAAATTCCATGTGCCCTACGGAGGTCGATTGGTGTGGTCGATGCCCGGCGATAACAAATTGTTCGTCCACTTGAAGGATCGTACAAAATTGCGTAACAAGAAACGATGGAGTCAGGTAGAAGTTGGCGAGTCTTCAAAAGTTGCTGCAAGCGTACATTCTAGGTGATGTACATGTATTACTTGTTGGGCCACAGAATTATGGAGCTGATTTCCGATGTTGGCCGGAAGCAGCTGTTGGCGGACAACACTTTCCTGCTAACAATCGACGGCGATTCGAAGTTCAGTCCGGCGGCGGTTCAGAAGTTGGTCGATCTGATGAAGAAAAATTCGCGCCTGGGCGCGGCTTGCGGGCGCATTCATCCCATAGGAAAAGGTGAGTGCTCTTCTAGGGAAATCCAATATTCCGTTTCAACCAACACTTCAATCCGTCGTGCTTTGATCATTTGCTACTACATGTAGGAAATGATCACAGTTCGAGCAAGTTGAGGTTTCGTGAGCTCCATACATGCTAATTTGGAAGCCATGTGTACAAATCGCTTCCGCTTTCGAGTAAAGCAACTAGCGCCGTTGTTGAATGGTCGTTACTCAATCACAGAACGCGTAGAGCTGAAGATTACGGAGGCTAGGCAAAGTGAATTACATGTAGCCGATGAAATGTATTAGTATACTTTTGTCTGGTTAACTTGCTTCTCTTGTCTTCACAATTCGAAGTTTAGGAATTTATTTATTAATAGTTTGCATCGCCGTAGTGTCGGCTATGCACGATTCACGCGGAAGCCATCATATGTACTAATATTGGTAAACATATTTGACAAGATAACGTTTCCACGTTTGCTAGTGTTGCATTCTAATGATGTACGCAAGGCATTCAATATGTTATTTTACAGTTGCCCCAAAAGGGCATAAGACATAATGGAATATTTAGGTAGCTAGCAAAGCAATGTTTACATCCTTGTAATAAGGAATTTTTTTGGAGTGTGCGCTTCGTTGTAGTCCTTCCGGCGACATGATTTGAGTTAACAGTATATATCGTTAGCTTTAGTTTATTTGCCTGACTTGACGGATCATTGTGCGTCGTATTCGTAGGTATTATGGTATGGTATCAAAAGTTTGAATACGCAATTGCCCATTGGTTTCAAAAGGCGGCCGAGCACGTCTTCGGTTGTGTGCTTTGCGCTCCTGGGTGTTTCAGCCTCTTTCGCGCGTCAGCCCTTATGGATGACAATGTCGTCAACAAGTATACGAAAGTCCCAATGGAAGCTCGCCACTTTGTTCAGTATGATCAAGGTGAGATATCTTCATATGATGCAATGGACGTTTCGCTTCCGCGTTCCAGGCGAGGACCGGTGGCTTTCCACGCTGCTGCTCAAACAGGGTTACCGCATCGAGTACGCTGCGGCGGCGGATGCGAAAACATACGCGCCTGAAGGGTTCAACGAGTTTTTCAATCAGCGTAGACGTTGGGTTCCATCTTCTTTGGCAAACACTCTTGATCTGCTGGCTGACCACAAGCGGGCAGTTAAGAACAACGATTCCATCTCTCATATCTACATCTTCTACCAAATGATCGTCATTCTGTTTTCCATTCTGGGTCCGTCCATCATTTTTACCATGATGGTTTTTGCCCAGGTTGCTTCCTTCCGGGTGGACAGCTGGTACCTGCTATGGACCAACCTGCTACCTGTCATCTGCTTTTGCACAGTATGCTTCCTTTGCAGTAGCAAAGTTCAGGTATTTTTGTGCCTTTTCCCTGCCTGCGGTATCACAGGGCTGTTCGACTGTAGTTAAGGTTCGCCAAAGTGCTCAGCGTTGCTTACGCACTGGTAATGATGGCCGTAATCGTCGGCACCGGCATCCAGCTGACCACCGAAGGGCCGTCCAGCCCGGTCAGCATGTACGTAATCTCTTTGGCTGTGCTCTTTTGTACGGCGGCTGTGCTGCATCCTCGCGAGTTCAAGAACATATTTTACGGAGCAATATTTTTCTTGATGATCCCGAGCACATACGTGATCATGTCCCTGTACGCGTTGATAAATTTGAACATCATCAACTGGGGTACCCGCGAAGCGTTGGAAGGAGCAACGGGCATCATTTCCAAACCGTGGTACCAAAAGTGGCTTAGCAAGTTCGGCATTGCTCAACCTGCTGTCGACGCTGAGCAGCTTCAAAATGACTGCAGTCCTTGGCTAAAGAATGTGGTGCACAGTTACAAGGACGGTCGGTTCTATCTTGTCGGCTCGCAGCTGGAACGTCTGGACCGGAAGTAAAATGCGTACTCCCTGCTGAAGTGTGAAAGTTCTTTGCGTTCACCTACAGACTAGAGGCACTCGAAAGTCGGCTTGACGAGCTTCGCAGCAGAAGACTGCTGCGCCTGTCAACCACCATGCTGGCCATGCAATCGCACAGTTCAACACAGCCGGAGATCGGCTCGCTTACGCAACAAGCGGACAAGGAGGTCGACTTGGAGGTGAACCGTTTTCCATTTTATCTCAAGCACCGTTTCAGTCCGCCTCCGGCAAACCCGCGGTACCCGACGATGTCAACAACGAGTCGAGACTTTTGAACGTCTCCGAAATGAATCCAATTGACATGAACAAGTACAAATCCAAGCAGAAGCCGATTCGGTCTGCCAGCGAGCCCAGCCTTTCCGACACGTTCAGTTCGTGCCAGAACAGCTCGTACAGCTCTGGTGAGAGCGCCACGGACGCTTTGTTCAATCGTCGCCCGAGAGGAAGAGGTACCTTGGTTGCTTTTGGCTAAATGCTCAGTTCAATGTTTCGCTCAGTTTTGAATGCTTCCGAGTTGCCAAAGTGGATGACGCTGCCTTACTTAAAAGAGGGACCCAACGAAATGCTAGACGAAACGGAAACGCGATTTTGGAATACGTTCATTGAAGATTACATGAAGGTAATCCAAGGATGACGATTGTTCCAGCGGCATGTACCTTTACGTCGTAGTTACAGAAATGTTAAGTCATAACCAAATTATGTGCGTTAAATCGATTATGACATTTAGTCTTCATTTTAAGATATCTGTCACACTTAAGCCGGTCACTGCGAATTTATAATTATTAGTCTATTCGAAGCTAGGCATATATACCATGACTGTGCTCACTAATTTAACTCGCTTGAGCGGTGCGTTCCTCTTTTGATAAAGGTCGGCGTGTTGCGACTTTTGCTTCGGTTTGAGAAGATAGATCTGATAAACACGGTTGCTTATAAAAATGTCAATAGCATTCTTCTGGATATTTAATAAACGCATGCTTTAGCCGATCGCAAGAACGCCTGTAGAAGAGCGCGCCGTCAGTTTGGCCTTGAAGCAGCTGAGGAATAGCGTTGCATTGGGTGTTCTGATGGTGAACAGCCTGCTCATTTTGGTCATCTATCTTCTGCAGATAAATAAAGAGCTGTTGTCAATCAGATGGAATCCCGGACGTAATGATGAGACTTCGGGCGCTGCCACCCATATGGCAGGTTGACTGTTACAATGACTTTTAAGGGAACTACACGGTTATCAAGTGGGAACCATCGTTAACCAAGTACATTAGCGTCCAGGAGCCGCTGAAGCTGGAACCAATCGGTTTTACCATAATTCTTTTTCTGTCGCTGATACTGGTGGTCCAAGTGCTCGGCATGTTGCTGCACCGTTGGCAAACTATACAGCACGTTCTCGCCAGCACGACGCTCTCCTTCTTCGAAAAGCGATCATTCGCCATGAAAGAGGGCGAGGTTCTCGAGCAGAATGCCGTAGCCATAGGTGAGTCTCTTGTCCCTAACACGTGATCATAAGGTAAAACGTTTTTCCTAATGAATTTTCACCTCCGTTGGAAGAACTAGCCTATCATTCAATTTATACGTGCTAATGTACTTTTAGCGGAATGGGAAAGTATCAGCTTTCAACTAACTCATTTACGACTTGCAACTTCTTGCTTTTACAGAAAACGTGAAATGCTCAGGCCTTTAGTCCTGGCGTCTTCGAGCAACGAGTTAGCCCTTCCTAAAAGGGCTTTGCGAATTTCTGCTTTTAGCGAAAAGGCTGCAACGTTTGGACGACGACTTTGTTCGAGCTCGGGAGCAGAACGGTCGACGCAAGGTAGTGCTTAACTTGGAAAACGCCCGAAAGCACAACAGAAAGCCGAAACGACTGGACACGGCCTTCAGGAAGCGCTTCTTCAATTTCAACCCGGAAAAGCATCAGATGAATCTCAAAGGTCGGCCAACGGTTAATTTGCACGTCCAAGTAAATAATTTGGGTAACGTTCCGTTCTTGGCATTGCAGGTATTTTCACCTTGAACAGACAGCGTCGGGTGGACAGCGAGACGGCCAAACGAATAGCAGCCGAGGAGTTGGGTCGTCGTCGGGACGCTTTGCTTCGGTGCACCAGTCCTTCCAGCGGACCAGCTCTTATCAGGTAGGCGAACCACAATTCTCGCCCATTGATTCTAACGGACAAAGTTTACAGCAGCCGGCTCCAGTCGACGGCAAAGTCCTTTGGGTCCCCTTCGTTAGCCCCGGACAGCCGCGCCATGTCCTTCATGGACGAATTCGATGCCATGTTTAAAGTTCAGTCCAATTCCCAGTCGAAGCCTTGAGAGCCCTTTTGCTTTTTAGTTTTCAACGCATTCGCCATCCCTCTTTGCTAGTCGTTTTATTTTTGTTTTGTTCTCTAATTGGTGAAATATGACGTAACAACACCGAAACGAATGATTTTCAGTTTCTAGTAATTTACACACACACACACACAGGCACGAGAGAGAGAAATGTTCGCTTGCTCAGTAGTACACCTTGTCAGAGGTTTGCCAAATTGAGCACGTCTTCGCATATTCGTTTATATAACCAGGCGTCCCCGTTGAGACGCTTTCGTCGAACGCCCACCATGTCGAGCGTGTCTATGCGCACTACTTCGAACTCGACCGTCAAATAGACTCGTCCGCTTGGATCTCTGGCTTTCCCCCGGACCGTCCATCTTTAAGAAAACGCCAATGCATTTTAATGGTTCGCGATCACGCGTCAAATCGTACCCGTTCCTTTTGCAGACGACGCCCTTGGATTGGAACACACTCAGAAGGGTCGTCATGACGTCCTCCGGACATTTGTGCGGAATCACTGAAACGTTGGTGGACGCCTGCAAACGCATGGTACTACACCACCAGCGGTCATTCCTGTTCAATTGATCTGACCTTGTACTTAGCCATCTTGGCGGGAACGGAAGTCACCTTGGTGCGTTTAGGCGTTAGCAGGTGAATCATGCGATCGAGCTTTCGCTCGACGCTGCAGAAGACGCGACGAGCAGTTTTCGGAGTCCGTTTGGCACTTCGGGGGGTGTGCAGCGGTGTTTTATCGGCAGCTCTTTCCCCCTCCAAAGCTCTGAAAGAAGGCCATGGTTTTGCCGCCCCATTTGAATAAGCCAAAGCCCTTACTTCAGCCTTGCGCTGAACGGCGTATCTACCAAATGGTCGTTTTGTATGAACTTGACAGGTTGCCTGACTGAAGTTACCAAGGTTGATGGGGCAATGTAAGGAGACGCACAAGTATACCAATTTTTCCGGCCGGGGTGCAATATATGCTCGCAGAGGGGCGTGGAATAAGCATCGGCTTCGTGTTACCCAGCGGATAAATATTCTTCTGCCCATCTCCAGCTTTATCGTCACGGACAACAGTCGTTGTTGTTTCATCTAAGCCAGCGTCAATTGCGGTGTGATAGGAATCATCCTGAAAGGTGCCACCTTGGAGTGAAGAACGCAACTTTTGTAGCCTTACTCCGCTGCACGTTGTGTACGTATTATCATTTGTTTTTTTCTCCACTGTTTGAGAACGTTCAAGCATAACGTCCATGATTATTGACACCTCGTCGTCGGAGTCATCACATATGTGCTCCAACGAAGCATGAATGGTTGGCGAGGATATTATTTGCTGTCGTTGGTTCAGCTTAAGAGAGTGGTCTTGCTTGGGTAAGTCGAGAAGGCGTTACCTTTCCGCTAAGTCGACTAGGACTTCCCAGCTTGCGCGGCAAAACAACAGGTAAACCCTTGCTTTTCCTCATGAGCAGTATGAGGTACGTGGCGGTCAAGTGGTCGTACTTCCACTAAGCAGAGATGGTCATATAACTGGCATATTACCGATGACCGTACAACCTCCTTAAGTTTGTCGATCGTTGCTTCAATTGTTGTGTACTCACGAGTTGCAATTTCCGCAACGCACTCGCGGTCGATAATACTGGGCTGGTATATGCTCTGCCATTTCAAGGTAAAATTGCAGTCGCGAACGACCCACGGGTGTACAAGCAGTTCCTTCGCTTTTATTCGTTTCTTGGGATCAATTTGCAGCATCGATCTGAGCAGGGAACGAACTGACGAGGACAGCCACTTTGGTTCCTCGTAGTGGCCGACCTAATGGAAAGGTTCCATTGCCGATTTAAAAAAGAACGGCGCATTGTTTACCAGTATCTTTTTGTAAATAACGGTCACGTTGTCATCGTCAAAGGGTAAACGGCCGCACAGTAACGTATACAGGAGAACGCCCATTGACCAGATATCCGCCTGCAATTGAGCAAAGGAATAGTACGACTTCCTCGTTCTCCTCAGCATGTTGTACGAGCTTTAGGTTAATACAAAGCCGCTAGTATTCTGTTAACTGATTAGATTTTAAAGCTTTTCTTTTCCAAGCGACGTTTTCGGACGGTACAAACTCAAAAAGGTCGTCATAACGTCTTCCGAACATTAGTGAGGAATCACGTCAAGGGATAGTTAGCAGCCAAACGGACAATACCTATGAACCGCTCATACGTGAAAGCCTTAAAGCGGCGATACGCGAACACCAGTCGATCTATCAACGGAGCAATGATTACTAGCTTATTCGTCCAATCGCCATAACGGAAAAAGATGAGGGGAATTAAAAATAAGTCATACCTCGTTACCACAGTATTCCTTTCCGGAAATCAATTCCGGAGCGGCGTACGCGGGACTGCCGCAACAAGTCGTCAAGAACGACGTCAAACCAGACTGTTGTGCAATGCCTTACATTAGAAAGGAATTGAACCGGCATACTGTACCTCCGGTTTCGCGCAAAGACCGAAGTCGATCAGCTTCAATCTCAAATCATTGGTAAGCAGCAGGTTTTCCTCAAGAGAATAGGAAAATCGCGTTCCCACGTTTCCAATGAATGGCCGCTGCTTACCGGTTTTAAATCCCTGTGAGCAAAACCGTTTTCATGGACGAAAGTCACTGCCGCAATTATCTGACGAAAAAAAAGTCGCGCCTCCGGTTCCAGAAGACCATCCTTCTTGACGATGTAGTCGAACAGTTCCCCGCCGGAGCAGTACTGAATTCGCAAACCTTAGGAATGTTGTAAAGGCACTTACCATCCTTTGCCTCTAGAATGAGGAAGAACATCGTATCCGTCTCGATAACCTCGTACAGGCGACTAATGTTCTGATGGTGCAGGTGCGTGAGAGCGTTAATTTCATTGTAAACGCGCGGCAGGTCGTGCTAAACATGTTCAGCAATTTGAAGAAAATCGGAAAACTGCTTGGCCATCTAACTTTTAGAGACGCCTTCTTCATTATCTTAATGGCCACGTTTGTACCGGTCAAAATGTGAACGCCGCGCTTGACCTTAGCAAACCCACCTGCAAAAGCGCTATTCCAGCGTTTATTGATAAACAAAATAAAGTTTACCGCTTCCTATTGTTTCGTGCACTTCATACAATCCAGTTAACGCATCATAGTCTTGGCTAAATACCTGAGCTGGCATAGTGGGTGAACCTAGTTTGATTAATTGAATGAACAGACGAACTGGATTGTTTCACAACTTCGGTGACCCGCAGTACAGTTTAAGCGAGAATGCAGGTACGTACGCATCCTATTGAAGGTAAAATGGCGACTTGTAGGAAGTTAGCTTTGTAGTAGCGATTGCGGCGAAGTTTATTTAACTTTGAAATATTAACGAGAAGATCGACGGACGCTATTTTTAAGAACTGCAAGCAATTGGTACTTGCATGAAGGATTAATTAGAACTACCGTAACTTCTTCCTGATCTAAAAGATTGTTTTGTACATTTCGTCCTGACAGCAGGTCATCGCTACTGGAACTGCGTGGTTATCCTCCTTGTTCAGACCGAATCAGAATGGCTGGCGGAGGCGATACGCTTCCTTGCTCTCTCTTGCATCCACAAAAGCATCGGGAATGTGGACCTCCAGCAAGTTCAAGAATGCAGCTAGCGTTACAAATGACGGTAAAAAGATATGGTTGCTAAGAACCGTTCGCCAACGCCGGCAGTGCTGAAGCATTTTTAAAAATAAAGGTGCAGCAAGTAGTTTGACCGCCAGCGGCATTATCTGCTACCTGCAAAAGTTGTCGTGCACTTCCAAAATTTTCATGGGACATAATTTGAGGATGTTGAGTATTTCGTAACGTGAGCGGAGACTTCAATTGCGAAGCAGGTTTTAAGCAACGCATTAGCACAAGATCATTTGTTCGTAAAATTAATATCAAATTAATCTAAGGTTTACTCGCTGATGAGCTTCCCGGGTTTGCAAATAACGGGGACGTTTGGTTTCGATTCAAACCTAAGAGCATGTTGTCCTACTGTATCTATCTTCAAAAGTATTGTCACTGAGTGTAAGAACTTGTATAAATGTTTTGCATGTCCACTATTGTGGGGCTATGTTTTAAGCCTTAGCGATTGTGCTTCTTTCTTATGGTTTCTTTTAACCCACCTTCTTTAGCTTGGCATGATGACATACGAGTCATGGTGAATACCACGCTGTCCAGTTGGTTAACTTATGCAGTTTGGCATGTGCTGCTTTTATTTTGCCATTATATGCAATATTTTTAAGATTTGCTTTATTTTTAAGTACAATTTGGCAACACATACGTGCAGTATACGATTGACGTTGCAAGTGGCTTTCCACCATACGGACACTAGGTAAGCCTTTCGCAGTTTTAAGACTCCTGCGATTTAAAAAATGCCTTGAGCAGGTGGTGAACGTTTGTGTGGATTTATGGAGCATATGTTGAACGAGTTGTTAAAAATTCCAACGAAACTACGTTCTTACGTTTCATCAGCGATCAATGCCATAGTGAACCAGTATGAAAAGACTGTCGGCCTCGGTGAGGTGCGAACTGCTCAAGAAAAGGTTCTAGAGGTAAGGTTGCCATGAATCCCTAAGCAATTGGTGGGAAAAGAATTGCTATCTAATTTAAACAGAGCGGCAGCGGAAGCTGTGTCACGTAAACGTGAATTGGAAATGATTGAAAAGTTTGAACCGTTCGACATCCCTGAGTGCTTTGATTTGTTCGCTGCTTCAACAAAGATCTTGCATCTTGGTTAATGTTGCAGTGTTCGTATCACTTTCTCCCTGTCATGCTGTTAAATGTTGTTTCTGTGTCGTGTGCGTTTGTTCCTTTGTAACATTGTTGCCTTTTGGTGCTTGTAACTTTCTTCAAAGCGTGAACGTTTTGTTGTCCAGCATGCCGCTTTGCCGTCCAAAATGGCGAGAATCCATTGGTTATAGGATGCGGGTTTTACTGCCAGGCTGTACTGGAAGAGTACGGTTGAGTACCCGTTGAGTTCTATCTACCGTTCCCTGTAAGAACACCGAAGCAACCTAACCAATGGCTAGTTGGTTGGTTGTGTTAGTGAAAAAACAGTGAACGTACGATCGTTCAATTTCGCAGCTTTCGGAATCAACAGATTCCGTCGTCAGCGAGATGGTGAAAAGCCGTTCTTGTTCCACCGCCCCGTTAAAAGAAAACCAGTCTTCAGGCTGTACTATCGGTTGTGCTGCAGGATGCAGGGTTTAGTGCTACACTCCCTTTTTTTAAGATTCAATTTTCAATTTTTGGATTGAATTCGAACTTGGCTTACTAAACAGTGATCGCGAATCTTGACCGGTTCGTCAGTTATTAAATATTAAGTGTCCTCTCTATCTTTTGCGCAGTGCCGTGTTCCTGTTCATCTTCGTTGGAATCGTTAAACCAACATAATAAACCATGCTTTTATAAACATGCTTCTATTTTAAAAAAGCGACAGTTCGTGAGGCCGAATTGGTTTTCCACTGTACAGTGACTTAGTAGTTTTCAGGCATTGGTAATTTTCGTGCAGTTCATTGTTTAAGCATACTGGATGTCGGTTGGTTTGCGATATGCTTAATATTGCCTTTATGTGCATTTATGTCTTGACGTTTCAATTGTCTTCAGTGCTTACGCCAGAATGCCTAATGCTTTTGTTTCTATTTCTCGGTGGGTTTTCAGTTTTGTTGCTTTACAAAGAGCGCTCTTGTTTTTAATCTTGAGAGATGTCTGAGCGCTAGTGCTAACGGTTGTTGCATTTCCCCGCTCCAATTTTGCTTCTCAATTGCACCTTTTAACATAATATGCAAGACAAAAGTGTACTGTTTGCGCGAAATGTTCTGCGCGCTTGGAATTTTTTTTAGCATGCTTCATTTTCGGCTAAAAAACTATTATTTCAACCTGTTTCAGCCACTAATTGTACACCTGCAGTCACTGTAGTTCTTTTCCTAATGCATCCTACTCTTCGTCCAATACTTTTCGTATTGCAGGCATGTTTTCTAGCAAATTCCTCGTCCCGCCGTTCCTATGGTATCTATAGTGCAGCCGCAGGCTCACTGAACTTTAATAATGGAAATCAAGCACATTCCCTTTCTTCACGGAAATGCTGTCTGTTCATAATTACGTTTTTGCGTTACTCAATTATGCGCTTAGTGCCACTTCTAGCTTTGCCATTGCCTTGGTTAATCTTGAGGGCTTGCACGTCTGCAGAACTGTTTGGGCGGGATCAGACGGTTAAGTGGTCAAGGACTAAAGTTCATATCACTGTTTCAGTCAATGTTGCGGAGGAACTTGAGGATCCAACGCGGCAGGTGACAAAAAATGCGCCACGGTGGATCGGGCTGCGCTCGCAAACACCTTATGTTGATTTGTTTACATTATTGCAAAATGAGATTATGAATGGGCGCCGTTTCCGTGAAGGAGCAAAGGAAAATTTGTGAAGAAGAACCTTTACGAGAAAGGAAATTGCCAGGCAGATTCATAGAAGAAAAGTTCAAAGTTAAACTTAATCGTTCCATCAAAAGTATTCCCTATCTTAAAGCGATCATATTTCTAGATTCTCATGTAGGCGACGGTGCGTTTGTTGAATCCGTTTGTTGGTCAATTTTGCATTGTTTTCAACAAAAGCGTATTGCTGGATTGGGAAACTGGTGTGGGAAGGAAATGTAGACGTAACTTAGCGGCCGTTGGTTTTCAGGCGGAAAAGATTTTCACCGGAAAACAAGAGCTTCGCCGGCAAAGCCAAAGTGAACTCCAGGGAATACTGGAAAAGCACAAGGAGTTGCAGCTAGATCTGGAACGGATACCGCGCACGGATGATCGCTATTTAATTCTCTTAACCGAGGAGCACAAATTGATCAAACAAGAGAAGTCTTTAACGGCGGATTTGCATGAATTGGAAGCGAGCGAACGAGAAGCCTTTAGCATTCTGTCGGCTCGCCTTAGGGAGAGCCACGAGAAGGAGCGCGAACGGGTGGAAAGAACCAAGTATTGGTCCATTATTGGTTCAGTAGCCGGTGCGCTGATTGGAATCATTGGCAGCACTGTGAACAACGAGCGGCGCATGCAAGAGATCAAACGTATTGTCAACGGAAATGCAACCGCTTTAGCTACGCAGCAACTCGCTTTGGAGCTTTCGCAAATGGTCGAGGATCAGCGATCGCAGACCACCTCCTTCGTGGCCGACGTCAAAGTGACACAATCTATCTTCTTGCAACTTTTGCTTAAACAGTATTAGTTCGCAGGCCATGCTCAATGAAATGGGAAAGAGCTCTTCCGTAGCGTCGTCACATTGGCTAAGCAACCAAGAGGACCGTTTGACAAAACGGCTGGATAAGCTAGTAGCAAAAAATCAGGAGAAAACGGAACTTCTCATCCGCGACGTAGCCGAGGTGAAGCGACTGATCGCTGGTTCAATTGCTGCAATTGACGCAGCTGCCAAAGATGGGACGCTTATGTACGTAAGTGCCAACGTAGACAACTTGCCAAGCTCATTGGATTCCAAGGTAAGACTGACGCTTGCTTTATCAGTTTTCGCGGGTATTGCCGTACTTCTGTTCTTCGCTATCAATAGGTAAAAGAGAGCTCTCGTTAGCCTTAGGTGCCCTTGTTTTGTAGAATAAGTAGTGAAAGCATTCTTGCGCTCAGTCAGTTGAATCAAAAAGTGATTGCGTATTGCAACTGCATTTCGGTTAGGTCAGATGCGCCGTCCACGAATTAAAGCAATGATTGCATGACCATGTTTTCAAACCCTATCAGCTCCGCTACGGCGCGGTAATCTTTTATTTCCGGAATCTGGCGCCCTAAGGCCTGACGCTTCAGGTTTAGCGAGCAAAGTATGAACTATTTTGAGTAAGGCCCTTGTTTAACGCACGTTAACAATTTGTTGAATTGGTCAGCGTGTTGATACGCCCAGTATTTTAAACCAACCCATCGGAGTCTTAAGTCAGGTTACGCTCAGTGTAGGCTTTCAGATCGACAACATTTTACGGCGGCTCATGTCCTTCAAAATGAGTAAAAAAATTAGCGCCACGCTCTTGGCATAGCAGTGCAGTAAAAATGTACTTTTGGCTGAACATTCATAGGACTAAGGCGTTCTACTGTTCATTTAACTCTTACGGTTTATGATTTACGGAAAGAGAGTGTTCCATACGTTGAAGTGGACCGTCGCCGTGCAGTTGCTGTGGTGCCGCGACAGTAATACGCTGCTCCTATCTTATTACGCAACGCCGAAACAGGTTGCGTGGCGAATGCATTTTTTGCTACACTTTGTGCGTCGTGATCTACGCCGTTATGAATGCCATTTCGTGGGTGTGAACTGTTAATAGTAAGCCATTGAATTATCAGTGAAGGCGACTGGTCAGTCGAGACATCGTTGTGAATCGTTTGCATTCTGTTTGCTGCGTTGGTTCCCATACTGTTGCGACAGTACCGAAAGGAAGTCGGCAATTTGCAGTTAAGAGAACAATGAAGGACATCAATTAGCAAATGCACAGTGACACATTTCCAGGGCAATTGAATGGCTTGGGCCATTTTGGTTGTTTACTCTCTCAGCGGGTGGTGACTGCTCCTGTTTTGCTTAGTTTTGCTGGTCTAACTGTTAACTGTTGGATAAATTTCAGCGCTGATGGCTAACTTGTGACTTAAGTTCAAACTGACTTGTACCATCTCTCAAACCGGGATAGTTCACGGCCTACATTTTTCCAATGACTAACCGCGAATATATATATATATATATATATATATATATATATATATAGAAAGGGATAGTCACAGTATCCCCGTTCAATCAGAATCCTCTTATTACTCAATCCAAACAGCCACAATTCTGCGGAGCTTTCGTAACTCCTCGCGTTTCGTCTTCAGCTCTTAATGATCACCACGCAGCCAGTCATTGGTTCAGCAAGCTACTCTGCTCAACCAACCAGACGAGCGACATCCGCTATCAGGTCGAAACCGTGACCCGTCCAGCAGTTCACGCCCATCCGGTCAGTCGTGCAGAGGAGCAGGCATCCCCTCCGACCGACCGCGACGGTGACTAAACGAGAATTATATATATATATATATATATATATATATATATATATATATATATATATATATATATATATATATTATATATATATATATATATATATATATATATATATATATATATATATATAGACGGGGTGTATACCGTGCATAAACTTTATTTGGAATTATTACCCCCGTATGAAGAAAACAATGAAAAATTTATATATATAATATTTTTTTGTGAAGACTGGATGGCTTGTAACGGGTATGTGGATCTTCATTGATGGTTGTCACGGATTTTTCCCGTTTTTTAAGTATCTGTAAGTATACTGAAGCGATCTCCCTACCAGCAGATGCATGAGAGTGGTTATTAGAAAGAACGCAAACAGCACGCGTACGCAACCGTATATATATATATATATATATATATATATATATATATATATATATATATATATATATATATATATATATATATGATTCACCGCTTTTCACCATCTCGCTAACGACGGAATCAGTCGATTCCGAAAGCTACGAAAATAAAACGATCGTACGTTCACTGTTTGCCTGTTTTTCCACTAACACAACCAACCAACTAGCCATTGGTTAGGTTGCTTCAGTGTTCTTTCAGGAAACGGTAGATAGAACTCAACGGGTGCACAACCGTACTCTTCCAACATGATCCACCGCCCTGTTACAAGAAAACCTGTCTTCAACTGTATATATATATATATATATCATGAAATTTTTGTAATTCTTTTAGTGTTTATATATATATATATATATATATATATATATATATATATATATATATATATGACGGACCCACTGACTGACTGCGCAGTCGGCACACAAGCGCTGAAGACGGATCCAGGGGAGATCCGAAAGCTCCGCATATGCCATTTCGCACTTTTCTTACCATCAATAAAAGATGCGAACTGAACGGGTTTTTCCGTGACAAAAAGATCGACATAGTTGAATGTTGAACTTTTTGTTGCAGTAGTACATCACTTCTGAACGACTTCGCACCGTTTCTTGTTGACGTTTATTAAAATCAGAGCTTTCGGGTTCTTTCTGACAGCCTGTCTTCAGCGGAGAAACTAAGGTAACGCTTTCTCGTAAATCGCTATGTGTCGAATCACCGCACCCATTGATCTACGAGAAATTGTTACCTTGGTTTTTTCCGCTGAAGACGGGGTCAGAAGAGCCCCGAAAGCCTCGGTATTAAAACTGTCAAGAAAGAATTGTGCAAATCGTTCAGAAGAAGTGATGATGGACACACAGTTATGTAAGATTAGCTTGCATAATTTTCGCATGCATTTCCGTTTGAGTTTGTTCCGTCAAGGAATTGCTGCTATCCGCCTCGTAGCACTTGAAATTTATGTTTTGATTTTTCACTAGTACTGATGTCGTCTGACATGTAAACGTTTATACGCGCACACACACACACACACACACACTCACACACACACTCACACACACACACTGAAGCTTTCGCATGACATCTGCGTGGCAGCGTTTGCCCTATTTCAATTGCGTTATGCCTAAAAGCGGTACGACGTTCCGTCGGAAGCGTTTACCTTTTTTGGACAGATAAAAAGTGTTGAACCGTTGGTTTTGCGATGTCGCTTGACAAATTGGCTCCTACCTCAGCAGCGGGGACCTTGAACACGTTCACCGATGCTTTAATGCAATGCCGTTTGGGATGAGGTAAAAATACTGTCCTTCATCGCGTCCATTTCTTTTTGCCTTTTACGAGACTACGAGAACTGTCGAAAGACTAGACGGAGGTCTGTTCGCAGGCGGAGTGCCACCTTTGCCGCCTCGCTTTGGGCGAAGAACAAGAATGAAGGGAGGTGCGCCACAGTGACCGGACGTGCGTGTGCATCGCTTTCGAGCTCGGTTGAACACCGCCAAACAGCATCCGGAACGTTTGTCCCGGCTTGTCAATTGGCGTTGCTTGAGTAGTAGCCGGAATTGGCTGTAAGAAAGGGAATCTTTGTAGTTGCGATTCGCCGAGTTACTTCCACGCCTCCGTCGGTAGCATTGCTTACCTATGAGCGAGCCACATCCCGGCGGCATGGTCGGTGACCAACAGTTGTTCGATAATGAACTGTAACCGTTGTAGTACTCACTGGGAAACGCGCCAACTAGTCCGGCTGCCGTCATGGTTGCCGGGGGAACGCATGGATACGAGGCGAACGCTCCTGTTGGAACAGTCACTCGGTTGACGGTCTGGGCGTTAACGTTCCGTCCAATACTTTTCTCCGGCTTACTTCCATTAGTCATTAGGTCGGGTGGTTGAGATATAAGAAAGCCTGAGGGTGCCGCGTTGCCGGTCGAAGGCAAATGTTCACCTGCAAAGTCGCCGTCTGACTTAATGTTTCACTTAGCAACAGTCAATGGAAAAAATGAAAAGTTCCATCGGAATATTCCTGTTTAGATAAATTAAGCAAATGTGCTAACCTCAACGCAGAGCAGCGAGCAGCTTATGGACGTAGATACGTTCAGGCTTATTCGCTTTGGTCGTATCAGCAGCCATATCTCGTTCACTCTTCCATTTCGCTAGGGTGGGAGTGGCGCACCGAGAAGTTTGCACTGATGCAGTCATATTAATCTTTACGAAGCAGTTTCGTGAGCACAGACTAGAGTTCGAACTAGTACTCTTGCTCAAAGTGGGGTTCATGCTATGGGTCAGGCAGCTGCCTGGCACTGAGCGCCATAGAAACGATGCAACTATAGGCGTGCCGGCTACAATGATTCCAGTAAAACGTCGCCCCCTCCTTTCTCCGTAGCTTTGCAATGTTTGAACGCCCCTTCCTTTTTGTTTGCTCTAACTAGCAATCTGCCCGATAGTATCTCAACATGGAGGAATCCATCGGAGGACAAAATAACAAAATGTGAATGCACTTGGACTGAAGACATGGCGGATACTTTGGTAGCGCACCATCTATGATGCCCTTAGTTTGCAAATGCCTCCTTTGTCAGTGTTCATCGCATGACTGCGCGTGCTAAGAATTTAGGTATGCCCAACGGTGTCGTCTCACTGCAGTCCCGCCATTGAAAGTAACTGACTGCCGCATCGCATTCCGTCTGCCGCCACGTTGCGCCCGCACCCAAGGCTCATCGCTCGTCGGAAAGCTGCAGTTGGAACTTCGGTAGTCAACTGTTGCCGATTGCAGAATACACGGCTTGCGTCAACGCGGAGCGGCCAACAAATGGCCCTTTCCTAATGAGTGTCCATTATTCTCCCGTTGACGGGCGCCTTTCAGGGTGAAATGAAAAGGGTGCATTTGTTCGGCCGAAGCCCAACGGACTGGCGCTTGTCATCCATTGGATGTTGTGTTGTCGCAGGAAGCTACTGTAAAATTTCATTTCTGCCACTCAAACGGTGCACAATCAAGACACCGTGAATTATTTACTACGATTAATCAAAAATTCTATTCATGCCTCTGCCGTCGTCACAAGCAGGAACCACTGCTTGTCACATTGCCTCGTAAGCCTGTTTCTCCTGCGTTCGAGAGTTTCAGTATGCGGACATGGTTCGCTGGCTATGTTGAATAGTTAACCTGTTCGATCAATGGAACGGCAAAAAAGCGCGTGACAACTATTCGTTATGCTAACGAATCGGCAAAATGACCTCCTAAGAAATTACCCACTCTCCTGAGAGGTAGAAAGAGAGAAATGGGAAGGAAGAGATTCCGCACCGGCTTCCAGCGATGCCGTCGCAACGGTGAAACGTTTTTCAAAACGGCCTTCGTGGCTTACGCAAGCGGCAAGTCGTAGAACGTTTTACAATTTCGCTGTGTCAAAAGACGGCAATATATACCCGTTGAAAAAAGATTTTATTTACTGCGTAGCTTTCGGGACCGTTCTTGGTCCCGTCATCAGCGCTCCTCAACGCAGACTTTTCTTGTGCCTGTATCTGTCACGAGTGAAAATGCCATTTCATTTCACTCGTGACAGATACAGGCACAAGAAAGGTCTGCGTTGAGGAGCGCTGATGACCGGACCAAGAACGGTCCCGAAAGCTACACAGTAAATAAAATCTTTTTTTCAACGTGTATATATTGCCGTCTTTTGGCACAGTGAAACTTAAACCCGTCAGAATTCCTTCCATAGAGAGGAGTGGCACATCGTTAATCTTGAGCGCACTTAATTGCGTCCCTCACCCTTGAATGCTGCCTTGTGGCGCGCGAAAGCGTCCTGTCTTTCAACAGTTTGCCTCTTTGGCCGATGGATCTGAGCTTTCTTCCTCTCCTTCACTTACCCTTCAAAAATTTCGTAATTGCTCATTGCCTGACCAAGTTGTCATAGCGAATGCTTAGGGTGAAGCGCGGAATGCTTAGCCTGGATAAGTAGCTGCAGGGTGTAGCTTCGCTCTAGCAGTGCAAGCAAAGTAATCCCATTAGGCAACGTAGAAAGCGTGCACGGAATTTAAGAATTGAGTCCCCAATTTTCGGTCCGTTCACCGCACCCAGAGTAACGCTGGCAATCAACATTGCGTTTCGATCAAGTCTTCAGATCGTCCCTTAATTGGGGAACGAATTTCTCAACGCAGTAGACCTTTCAGGGATGGTAAAGTGCCAGCGGTTGTATTTGGAAGAGGCGTGGGACTTTGTATTTAGCCGACGCGCAGTACAGCGGTCAGTGGCGTCAACTTCGCGGAACTTTGCCGGAGTACAAAAGTGCATTTACGCGACCAAAATGTACGTGCAATAAAGGCTTTCCATATTCTACATACAGAAGGCGGATTTTCTTATTCCTTAAGCCGTCACAGCACTTACCGTTTGTCAAATTGGAGCTCTGCGTTTCCATTGCGTTCGATAAAAATGTTAACCTCCTTGCGTATTCCAGACGCCCTGGGTGTGCGAGGAAAGCTCCGAGCAGGCCTCATCCCGCATAGGATGCCACGTTTACCCGTCCAGTCTTTGGCCATTGCAGAAGAATGTCCACATTTTGTATAGATAGGACGCCAACGGATTTATAATGCCGCAGTTAGACATAATGGGACAATACATCTGCATTGGAAAAACGGTCAGGTTTTCAGCAATAACTTGAAGGTCAATGCTTCGTGGGCGCACGGAAACGGCGCTTGTCCTAATAGCAAAGCAAGAATGAACAGACTCTGCGACCCACAGTTCTCCCTTGGCGTCCGTTGCAATTCATTCGCCTTAGGGACCCGACGTAGGCGCAATCGTTGCCCTAAGGACGGGGGCGTTGACGAAGTCGCACGTGTCGTGAAATGCAAATGGATATTGCGCGTTGAATTTGTTTTCCCCGTTTGAAGGGTTAAAATTTGTTTGCTCAATTTTTGCATAATTTTCCGCACCCTTCGAAGTGCGAACCTTCAAAGGGCCATTGAGACGGTCCTAAGGGGGCCAAAGTGGACGGCCAAAAGGCGGCTGGCAGAATCTGTTTAAAATATCTCGGTGTGCCCTTGTCGATGTTTCACGACCAGTCATGCGGACAATGGCTGGCCGGCAGCCGCCTTTAGCGAGGAAACGACCGATCGGCCGGCCCGAATGTTTCCTGTTTATTGTGATCGTCATTGAGAGGCCGCAGTTTTGAAATCGAGCCGCCGGCGCGCCACAACCGGTCCCGCAGCCACTCAGCGCCCTGTTCAATGTCACCCTATTTGGATGTCACACATTAGCCGGCCGAAAGCAGGCCAACTCGTTCGAGCTAAGAAAGGAGAGAAGAGCGCTGCGCCCGACGGCGATGTTGGGCACCGGATGCGACCTGTTCGCCACGGGAGCGGGGCGTAAAAAGCGGTAATCGACTTTTAGCACGCGTCTCCTACAGTAGGATCGTGAAGAACCTTCGCCCGCTTGTTTGCGCATCAAAGGAGGTTGCGGAGGCCGTCCAACCGTAACGCATTCCTGCGCCCGACGGCAAATAAACCTACTGTAAAGGTTTTCGCTTACTCGACGTTCTGCAGGCTCCCATACCGCCGTTGCTGCTTAGCGCCTTTGCTTCGCTACCGCCGGCGTTGGTCATCAGATTGAAATGGTCGCCATAAGTAGCGGCCGTCATGCAGCCGGGCGGGAAGAGGGCCGAACTTCCACCAGCTGAGAGTAGTGCCCCAATGTCGGCCGCCACCGTCACGTACGGGTTCTCCAACTTGACGCGGTTCACCCATCCCTGCGACAGTTGAAATTTAGAATGAAAAGGAAAGGGAAACTCGCGCGGAGAATGTGTGAAACTAACCGCATTTGAATCGGCCATTGTTGGGCATCGAAAGACGGACGATTGGGCTTTGAAGTCTGAACGTAACCTTTCCCCAGTACTATTGCGGCCAAGCGTTTTACCTACCGGCGTTCGATTTGGCCGTGAACACTTGCGACTCGATGCCCAGCAGCCCATTTATAGAGTAGGGCCCAACTCTTGACTGGATCATCTCCTGAGTTGCCTGAGGCGTATGATTTATTACATACGCGGAAGCCAGGCCGGCTGGCACCGCGGAACTTCCGGCTGACCGTATCAACGGGTGCTGACTGGGTGAATGCAATGCCCCTCCAGCGGAGTGACCATTCTCTGCCTGAGCTGCGGGCTGCGTCGTCTCCCGCGGTTGTTGTTGTTGTTGCTGCTGCTGATCGTGCTGTTGTTGTTGTTGCTGCTGCTGTTGCTGATGGTGCATATCTGAACCGCGAACTGCGGTAGCCACCTTGTCAGCTGTCTTGTTGCGCACAATGCGATTAATGCTGCTGACGCTGGGCACATTGTCATGGTCGCAAATGCCGTCAGCCAGCAGACGATCCCTTATCTCCCAAGCGAACATGGTGGGATTTTGCTTTTTGTAGCCGGCAATGGCGCTGACCACCTTGTTGGTGGCCACCTTTGGCTTCGAACCGCCGATCACGCCTGGCTTGATCGACCCGGTTTCGTAGTACCTGGCAAAAAGGAAAGGGCTACGTTCCACCAGGCAAAGCGAACGGGAGAAGTGCCTCCTCGGTGCGTCAAGTTTACGTCACGTGCGTGAACTAAGAAGGAAGGTCTCAAGTTGATCAAAATCGAAAATTTGACTCAACGTTCTACTGTAGGCGGTCATTAACGGCGATACATCACGACGCTTCCATTAAACTGATTACTGTGGCGAAGGGTGCCCATCATTGGTCGCAGAAACAATCATCGAAGCTGGCAAATGACTGACGGTCATTGTGCCCGCTCAAGTTGTTCCAAAGCTCGTCAGATCAAGCTCGCCAGCTGAGCGGCAACAATGGGCTCCCTGAGGTCACAGAGGGGCGGCATCGAAATTGGCCCTCTACGTTCCGCGGTGGTGTTTGAATGGAAGGGCAAATTAAAGCGACCATGCGCTGCGCGGTCAACAGGTTGAACATTGGCGATTAATCGTGCACCAGCTAT
Organism: Trichuris muris; assembly: GCA_000612645.2. Classification (NCBI taxonomy): domain Eukaryota; kingdom Metazoa; phylum Nematoda; class Enoplea; order Trichinellida; family Trichuridae; genus Trichuris; species Trichuris muris. The sequence goes on from CBXJ02000086.1 coordinate 12,205,479, forward strand.
TGACCAATAGGTGTACCTTCCGAGAATTTTGGAGACGCATCCATGGGAGACGCGCAGCTGCCGTGATATGTCGCAGGGTCTTACTCCAGACTTTGCCAGCTCAACTATGCGCTGCCGAACGTGGTCGGGAAGCGGACGTCCGTTGACGAATACACCGCCCAGCTGGTTGACCCCAGTGTGACCTGAAAAAGTGAGCATAAACGGTTTCCCGCTTTGGATTGCCCGAAGGATGAGGGCACACAAAAGTGGAAATGATTTTACCGAACGTCATCCAGCCGGATGTGAGCTCATACGAGGAGGGAAAGCGAAGCATTCATGCGAGCCCGCCTTCCCTTGAAGGAAGTGCAAACGTCGTCTCACAGCAAGGGCAGCAGGGAGCCGCCAGATAAGACGGCGGTCGCAGAATGGGGACCCAACTGGCGACAATGATCCCAATCAAATGAAACGAGAGATGGGCAATCACCGTTAATGGCAGCGGCGAATATGCGCGGTGACCGCAAGATGCCAGGCAATGACGAGTGGCGAAACAATTGACAAGCAACGGAGAATGACAAACGCGAAAATCTGATTAGCTTATTCACTTTAAAGGCTCGACGGAACGCTGATTCGTCCAGCCTCCGTGCCCAGGCGTGACGGACCGAGATGGGCGAACATAATGAAGCCGCTTAACTCGAAGCGCATCCCGCACCCCGCTGTTCGACCAACTGTGTAAGGGCATGTATATGTATATACTCACTGCGACACTGGTCGTAGTCCATAATGATCGAATAGGCTTTGGTCGGATTGGCGCTCAGCAGGAGAGCGTTCATGGACGGAAAAGAGAACGGAAGGCGAAGGGCCCCCGCGCAGGCGAAGGCGGGAGAGTAGGAGGAGACCCGAGGATGAGTGCCGACTCGCTTTGCACCGATGATCAGGACACTGCTGGAACAATGAGGGCCAAGTCAACCGAACAGTGACAACGGGATGTCAATGTTGCGCATCGGAAAAGCTCAACGCTTTAACATGATTGATACTTTCCGCCGTGCATCAATGGGCGACCATTGGTATTGGCCAATGGCTCGCCGTAGCGCTCTCCTGCGCTGCTCGCCCGGACGATCTTCATTGGTCGATCGCGGAGCAATTTTCCCATTCGGCAACTCGTTCATCTACCGTACGCTTGGGTGCGCGTCACGTTCAATTGGCGCTGCGTAATGCTGCGCCTGGCAGGCGGTGTGCACCTTTTCCATTCCCTTGCGAATGCGCCCATCCTAAATGGTTGTTTGGCAAGCCGACGGCCCAGCTGCTTGTATGTTAGCTACCGTTTCCTCAGGGGCAGTTGGAGTGGGCTTTTCGCGAAGCCTCGCCCACCGGAGAAGCGTCTAATTTAAAATTGCCACGCTTAGCCTGAGGTGCCACCTCACCGTCCTGGCTGTTCGTAGCGTGTCACGGACGTACGGTGGCCCGTCTCCTGCCTTACGCCAGGTGCTGCTTGGAATTTGGCACTGCTCTAAGTTTAGCCCATCGTGTAGTTGGTCTTTGGGCGTGGGGCAGTTGACCAGAACCTTCGGCTGGTAGCTTGGAAAATCAATGCAAATTTGAGGGCCGTTCCAAGGCAGCTTTGGCGTGAGGTGGTGATTGTTGAATCATTCATGACACTTTTGAGCAGGCCAGTCGACGACCAATGCGGAACCAGTCTGCCGAAACGGAGCGACGCCGCCAGGGTTCCCTCGAAAGGAGAGTCCCGCGGTCGACCGTCTTGCAGCGGGCCACTGCGGAGGAAGAAAAGGCGCAAATGAGGCCGGACAACGGCACGGTGATGTCGCATTCACAAAAATGGCTCAATCGAATTCCGTTGGCGCGCGGCTGCCGGAAGCGCTTTACGCGGGTCGTTATTTTCAGCGATATGAATGGACGAAGGGGACACTTCCGTGGGTCACGAGGCTCGTTGCCGCTTTGAAACTTACGCTTTTTGTCCGCACTGGACGCTTCTTCGACCGTCTCGGCAAAGGGCGACAGGTTGACCATTTTTTGCCTCAGTAGCATCGTCTCAACCGTCGATGAGCACGACGCCATCGTTTCCTTCAGGTTGAACGACTGCTGGCAGTCGACCATCTGAAAAAAGGTTTCGCCACTTAGCATTTGGACAAGTGGGTCTGCCTGGAACCATTGCCTAGCTGAAACGCTGCACCGTCGGGAGCAGCGCGGAAAAGCGTTCAAGCAAAAGCGGAGGATTCGTTTTTGCGCTCAACTGGCGTAGTGCGTAGATAACCAGATATTATCGCGTAAAGCCCATTCATGGTAATTGAATTAGCGTTGCTTTGGAAGCTGCTTGGCGAAGGAAAGGTACCCAGTTCGTTCAGCGGCAGCCCACGCACGTTGTTCAATCCGCACATCCACCACAGCGGCTCAGCCTGCCTTGGGACCGTTTGGACGTTCACCCTAAAATTTTTGAGACGCTCAGGAGCTGTTAAAACTAGACTGTTTGCGCCTGGAAGTGACCTGCGATGCGCACGAACTGACCAAGTTGTTAGCAATGACGGCGTTCGAAATAGGGTTCCGTTTTATATGCTTTGCGCTGCTTTCACGGTAAAGTCTGGTTCCGTTTATGGAAAATCAGTTAGAGTTGTTAGAACTATATTGGCCGCACGAAGCCTCCTGAACTAATCCGCTGCCTACCAGTGTCGTTCATTAATGTATTATCGTGAATGTGCATGTCGCTTCGCTGAGCATGTTACTGCTTAGCTTCGCCAAGTCAACGTAGTTCTGCCGAGAGCAGTTGCAATCGACTTGCGTGCACATTGGCAAGTGTGATCGCTCCGTGTTGGGTTTTCGAATTTTTCACTGCAGCAATCCCGTTTGCCTTATTAGGACCTACTCAACAACGCAGTGCGGCTGCGCTCTGAGTTGCGCGGCGATTTGTGGCAAAGCAAGTGCGAATGCTACCACGAGAATATGGTGAAGCAAAGTCAAATTGGCTTTTTCCAAGGGGAGCTGAACTCCAGCGGGAGCACAGCGATGAATTGCCGCTGTTTCGCGCCCACCCGCGTTGGGCGCCCAGTTCGTTTGAGCGAGCGTTCGTCGAACAGCGGGTTCGCAGTCTCCCATTTTGCGCGAACGAACGTTCTTCAAAATCGTTGCTTCGTTTGGCCCTCAGGTCAGAGCGCAGTCGCGCAAATCGCCCCGCGGCGGGTGTTTCCCGTTCTTGAAAGGATGGACACCATTAGCTGACGTGGTGTCCTCCGGACAGCGTGGAACTTGGCCCCGCCTGAAGATCGCCTTTCCGCGAAAATGATGCAACAATAACTCATTGGGGTGTGAACTTCCGGTCGTTCGGCGAGGGCGCCCAAGTTGGCAGCAGCGAAGGCCAAACTGCCAGTTACGCAATCAAGCGGCAAGGAGCGCCCCGAAGGCGAAGTGTGAAGTCAACAAGCGGAAAGCTCGGACGGCTCCGTCGAATTATCCGCTCGGGCTATAATCTTGTTTGCCGCAATCAGCATTTGCGGCGCCAAAAGCTCCTAACCGAAGAATGCCATTTCGTGGGAGTCCTTAGCCCGTGGCAACGGTCGCCCGTGCAAATTCCATTGTGTATATCAAGCGATGCGTCCGGCACTTCCTGTTTTCGCGAAAAAAAACCATTAGCTCGGTTCAAGGCTACCTTTGGGTCTTTTGTTCAGGCCTTGTTTGTTTGGCGTCCACTCTCCGCGCTCCCACGTTTAGTACCTGTTCGCTTGTGGCGCAATTGGGCAAAGTGACATCGACTCTCGTTTCGTCTGTTTCAAGAAGCGACCGTTCGCAATCGACCAGCGTTCAGGGCTTGACAGCCGGTAGCGTACGACCGGTTGCACCTCTCAATGAACATTGTTTCAACTTTGCGGAAGCTGTGGTCAGCGTTTGCCTCGCTTAACAAGGTATTAATGTCTAAGCGTTTCAACCACTGATAGCTGCCCCATCCTGTGCCTTACTATTCATTGTTCAAAATGGCAGCCTGTCAAGTTAAGTACTAATATTTGGAGCCACGGGATCTCCAGTTGCAGGAAGCAGCGGTTATGGTAAGCTCAAACAGAGAGAGAGAGAGAGACCGCTACGTCTAGTAATTGGAGGAAGAGGACCTCTGAAAAGCCCCTTCGGGCAAAATGGGCGCTGGGCCGGTTTGGATTGTCCATGGCAATGAATAGTGACCGGAATGAAGCAGCAGCTTTTTTTCATTAAGCAACTATACCAACGAGCCAATTATCCGGTTGGCGGGGAGGCGCCCTTTGTTTGGTGAAAAGCCACCGTGCCGTGGCAAGTGGGTTCAGCGAATTTTGAACTTCTCCTCGTTTCCGCCTCGATTAGCTCTTCCCTCGCAAAGGTGACGTCGCCTGAGAAGGGGCGAACCGCTTTTCAACACTTCCCTGCGAACCGTCGGTCACCTTTCCGCGACCCCAGTCGACACACCGGAAGCTGGCCTTAGCCAGACGGAAGGCGCGCTCTGGGCCGCGGTGGGTGTGGTCGGGACGCGCCGATTGCACACCATTGCCGGCAAAGTCGCTGCGCTTTGTCCCTCTAATGTTCACTGCTTCCGTCCTGATTTTCGCTGTAAAATAGGTCTTTGTCCTGAAGGGTCAGGTCAGCTTTTCTCCACTGGCGGCGCTCGCAATTACAGCCGGCCCCCATCGAAGTACACATGTTACCATGGGTGTCCCATAATGGCGCGCGTTCGGAGGAATCATTTCAAACCTCCACCAATTATTCGACAGTACCAATCGGCGGTCGCAAACCGTTTGCCGCCGCCATTTTGGCCATCCGTACGGTAGGCGTGAATGAGTAGCTGGTGGCACGAGGGGACCAGTCCCGAAGCTTACGTTAGCTGTTGGATACCCTGCGGCAGCCTTGGCATCTCGCGCGGAATGACCCATTCAGCTTGCGACAAAAACTGGATTGAACTGTTTCCTGTTTGTTTCATTGGGCACGCGGTGCAAGCACTTGCGACGACGCCCCGCTCCAAGCAAAGCGTGGTCACGTTCCCGTTTTGTCGACCTTGTTTTTTGCCACCTCTCTCTCGAATGACCCGTCTTTCCGTTCGGCCTAGATCAATGGGGAACTGCTTCCTTTTGGGCAATGCCGTCTGAAGGAAGAATGGGTGCTGCCAGACGGCTCCGCCCGGCCTCACTCCAAATGCACCTTGCTCTCCTGGTCGCCGACGACAGTCGTTCGCATCCCGCAACGAACCTCTTTACCGTCGCGTCCAGTTAATAGCGGATCCAAGTGAACCGTCCTTGTTTGGGCGACGATTCTCAGTTTTTTAAAAGTTCCGTTCCATTCTCAGTGGCGAAACTTGTTCCACGCAACGACGCCGATCGGTGGCATTTTGCCTTTTATCAGCCGAAGAGTCGGCGCCTTTAGAATGCGCGCCAAGGGGCAACCGTTGGCGCCGGACCGTCAATTGTGTAGGCGGTTTCCGGAGAGCGCAGCAAGGGGGCTTGCAACGCGCGTTGCGCCAGTCCACTTTCTCAAGGGAGACCACGGTGCTCCTTGGAAGTGTACAGTTGACCCACTTGTCGCCGGCGAGCGGCCGAACGAGGTCAGCCTCCTTTGCAATGAGCGCTGAGCATGTGCGTTGGGTGGGAGGGGGTACTCCTGTCCGGCCGACAGTGCGCAGCGTCTCACAGCTCGTCCTTCCATGGAGTCCCACCGTGGACGGACAAGTGGACCGCCGTGACACGGTCGGTAAACAAGAATTGCGTCAGCCTGGAATTCACGTACCAATGACCATTCGAACCGGTTTTGCACCTGCGCCCATTCGTGCGGCGGCGAAACGGCCGTCGGCCTAATGGACAAAATGCTGGCCAAACGTCGCAATTTAAAAAAGAAATTGCGCAGGCTAATGGTTCGAACGTCCATTGGGCGATAGGGTGGGCGCGCGGTGGGTAGCGGCCTCAAGAAGCAGTTCGACGGACAAAGCGCCCAGGAAAATGAACGCGCCTACCTGAGTATCCAAAGGAGCAAGGTTGGTCGAACCAGTTTGGTCATCTTCGTGACTTGCACCCAGCGTGGCGACCATGCTGGGGGAGCTAGCGGCAAAGCGACGCCACTCGCAAGGGTCCTGACGGGGTAGGGCGCGCAACGCTACTTCTCCTTTGTGTAGCCGCCCCAGCAAACGGTGTAGGATGTGCGTGTATGTGTATGTAGGCGTGTACAGACCAGGCGACGTCGCTGGGTCGGCAGAGTTCGGTTGACCACCTCGTGCGAGCTGCCTGTTAGACGGAGCGCCAACTCCTTTGGCCCTACACCGGCTTCACCGGCGGCTAACGTTTGGAAGGGAAGGTTTTTTCACGACCCGCAGATTCAAAATTATTTGGTGCAAATTTGACAATCGCATCAGTCGTCAAGTGTGCAATATGGTCAAGCGAAAGCAATGACACTGTCGCCCAGGGCGGTATGGCAGCTCTGGTTACCCCGTTTCGCCCAACCGGACTTGCCGCTCTCGCGCGCCGCGCTTACGCAACAGGCGGCTCCGGCTGCCCGGACGCAAAACTGTCGCTTCCATTGCGGGCGGTGGTGAAAAATGCGCCCGCCGACCTACAATAGGGTCCCTCGTTTGACACCCAACTCGCCTGGATGCTCCGGAAACGGATGACCCCTTTCGCCGCGGTCCGTAAGGTGCTCTCGGCTTTGGGGTGCCCTGGCGTCGCGCGACGCCCGGGATGTCGGCTCGCGTTGGAAACAACGAAGAAATATGCATACCGACGCCGTCAGGTAGGTGCATTCAGCGTTCCGTGCAGCGGTTATCAACCGAAATTAGCGTACGAAGACTGAGGCAAACGATCCGGATCAGTATACAACGTGCCATCTTTTGGTGAGCATCAGTTTATGATGGTAATGATGACCAGAGTGCATTAAGCGAGACCGGTCGTAGCTGGATAATTGCAAGCTGGTTTGTTTTACCCACCACTCTGCCTGAGCAGCAGGTTGACGACTGTCCTTCGTTACAATGGCTGTAATTATGGGCGGCCATTCATCCGAGAAGTGATGCAAAATAATTTTCACGACACAGGTGTGTATGATGTAGCCTGTCATTTTCGCTGGCTTCAACTCCACCAGCGGTCGTTGGAGCGCCTTGGGCTCATCTTGTTGGGCTGTTATTACCGTCGCCTCCATTATATTCCCTCCCTTTGGTGGAGGGATGCAGCCTTCAATGCTCGATCCGCTTGGATGGGGAGTCGCCCAACCGTTGCAACAGTGCCGAGCGCTATGATGGAGTCGTGCCTGCGCGGCTGCTCAGTTGTCCTCGTTCTCGTTTGTTGTACCGGCAATGCCTCGCTGAAGTTGCCCCGAGGTGCGAGTGACCACCGGAAGAGCGGAACCGCAACTTGTCGGTCGCTTCGCTAGATTAGCGCTTCGTCATTGGCGTGACCGCCGATCGGCGGTCGCCTTTATCTTTCCAGTGGTCATTCGCTTTCCGGGCCAGCGTTGTTGGCCTACTTCTTTCGACCCATTAGCGGAACGGAAGCTCCCTTGGGGACCTTAAGCCGAGGTGACCGGTCGGTCTCCGTATGCCGACCTCACCGTCTTTTGGCATGTACGTATCCGTGGTCTGGCACGACGGCTTGCCTAATGGCGCCAGCAGGCTCGACGGCCAAAAATTATACATCGCTCTTCGCCATCTGCGGCGAGCGATGTATAATTTTTGGAAGTAAAATTATTCGCTAGCCGAATTCAGGGAACTTTCGAAGGAAATTTACTCACCGGAGTGTCCCGCCCGCTGAGCAAATGAACCGTTGCACGACCTTGCAACTTCCCGTCGGCCGTTCGCGCCAACTGTTTCGCCTTTTCGTCTTTGGAAGTAACTGTGCGCCGTGGGTCCCCCTACGCCGTGTTCTTAACTTGGCGTAGATTAGGGTAGGGTAGATTTCGCAGGGGGCGCCTAAGCTGAAAGGTCACTGCCGTTCCGAAAAGTTGGCTGCGCAGAAGGTTGTCTTTGAAACAATTTTGACGCCACGGTAGTGCATTTCCAAAAGTCCATTTGCATGCGGGATAACATGCGGTAGTAAGGGGCGAAGTTATTGCGTAACAATATAGGCTATAGCGGAAATGGCACGGCTAGATTGGGGAAAATTGCGTGCTCAGAGTCCATGTATGCCAAATGACGCTCACAATCACTATGTTTCACGAATCTAGTTTCATGACAAATAACTGCTTTCCTTCTTACAAAAGATTGCTGCCCTTGTTTGGTGCGCTTCCATTCGTTCACCACGTGCCCCTGCTCTTGCTTAAGGTTCATCTATGTGCACAGATAGGAGTGCAGTCTAGCACGATTACGTGCAGATCGCACGCTGGAGGGAAAAGGCGGCAGCGATGGTTGAATAACAGCATCCTTTAGTTTCCGAATACTAGGCATTCCATGACGGGTAGCTGGCTATTTCTTGTACATTGCTGCTGCTTCTGGTTCTGCTACTATCGCGGAAAATGTATTGATGTTAGTGTTGGCGTTTTAAGGTACTAACCAGAAAATTGCAGCCTACTTTTAGCGATGGTTCGTCTCTTTCGGACCCGCCTGGTCCGTCGTCGGAGAAATGCGCAATCCTGCAATGGCAATGCGTAAGGGCCAAAAAGTTCTGCACTTCCTTTCTTGTCTTAACGCGCAGAGAAGTTTGTCAAACCAATACGTCGCCCCGGATGGTTTCTGCTGGGTGCTGGGAAATCGGTGAACTCCGCTTCGCGCGGCTACGGTGAAGTAGCGTTAGAAGAAGAATCATCACCAAGCGGATGTTAAGTAAAAACTCGGAGTTCTGTGAAAACGGCGAGCTTCCTAGGGCTGCGCCTAAGCCTTCGGTGAAAGCATCGTAACCACGTTGCTGCGTCAATGAAAGAAGTGCTGCTCCTTAATTTGGCGTCAACGATGGGCAGTTGGCTGCAGTGGGATGGGCATTCGGGATTGCGAACTTTCCCCTCCTCCCAACACCAGAGAACAAGCGCAGGGTGTCATATATCAGAAACGGACTGTTTGCCTCAGCAGGGTTGGTGTCCAAGATTATGGGCAGCGGGAATGATGCCGCTCTACAATTGCTGCCCTGGCAAGCGCAAACGGGCCTTAAGGAAAGAAGTGCAATCCTCCAAGGTGTCTTGTTTGTCCATTGAGAAAATTTCTAATGTTGTCTAGCTGCGTTTAAAAAGTTTTGCGAATTGTTATCGCCTGATCAGAATGTAAAGCGCGGAGAAGCTCTTGGTTGAAATTGCTTCATCATTGGGCTGCTCTCCTGCGGCGTCAGGGAGGCAATGGTCGACTGCTTGGTTGACTTGCCTGTGGTTTCCTTGCGCGCTTAGATGAGTATCGGAATTCCAAAAGAGCAAGAGGAATATGAAACGCGCTTTGGGCGAACTGCCGATCCACGTCTCAACGCGACAAATATATTCAGATATACCAGGCATGATTCGACAAGTCGCACAGAACGTGATTTTCTTCAGCACATTGCTCAGTGCACGAGCTTTGGAGCAAGCAGTTTTCGGATGCCATGAGCAAGCGCGGATTAGCACAGAATGCGCATGGTGTATATGCATGCTAACAGTTGACTTGTATGGAATATTCTGTTCTTAGTCCTTTGCTACAGAACGCGCGTAGGAAGAAGAATTCGTTGAGTCAAATTTGGCCTTCACGAACAGACGTTATGATATGAAGTTTGTCGTCCTTTCTCCATAGCAGGGGTTTCGGTTTTCAAACCTTTTCGTTTTAATGAACGCCATCTTTAGTCACTGGCTTTCTTGAGCAACAGCTTTCGGGCAAACTTTTATGCCCCCTAAGAGAATTGTTGCATGGAAAATTACGCCCAATTAAATGAATTGTTGACAGCATTACGGTTGCTCGTTCGTATCAGTGTTCAGAAGTCCTTAGTCAGCCATCGACGAGTGACTGGATAATATGCCAGCAGAAGCAGGCAGAACTGAACATACGGCGTTTGGTAACTCGGAGCTTCTGGAACCGTGTTTCGCTGCGTACCCTTAAAATTCCTGTCGCCAGAACGAAGAGCGTATGTGCAGAAAATTTTCTGTGCAACATGTCGATGTAATCAGTTTCTCTGAATTTTTCCCGGGTCACGGATAGTCAGTAGTTTGCTTGATTGGGCGAAATGTTTCTAACTAAAAATAGTAAATGGACAATGATTGACGTAGGCGCGGTTGCAGCAGATTCATTTGTGGGTTTGTGACGTCTTTAGGATCTATTCTATTAGCATTTCCTTGTGTTTGGTGTCAGAGCGAGGCGCTCATGATGTGATCATGGTAATATTGTATTAATATTCAATTGATGTATTCCTTATGGTTTATTATTAAAGAACAAGGGTCATGTTCACTATTTGCATGGACGTTTGACTTATTTAGGACCGTTTTACGTCCCGTTGCGTATAACAAAAAGCACGTTTGCATGCGCTTTTATCTTTGTCCTTGTCCAGCTGAGCATTTATTAGTTCTGTAAAGTGGGAAGTTTTAATAATTTCGTCTAAATTCAAACGCTTGAATCTGTTAATGCCTTTTCTTGTAAACAGCAAGTTTCTGTGATAAATCTGTCGTTGTAACTGAAAGAGCAGCCTTCCTATCTGGTTAGCTTATCACAGGTTCGTCTAAAGGAAGTATGTTTTCTAATGTCATACTGCTAAACTTATCGATTAGTAGTCCCTGCTTATTACCAACTTACCAATTAGCATCTCTTCAAGTACAAACCGCCTTCCCCTGTTACCAAACCCTTATTACCCAAGTATAAGCGTTTAGAAAGGCAGGTGCTCATTAATGTGAAAGGTTATAACCGGCAAAATGTGTTCGTCAACGTAGAGCTACTTTCTCAAGGAGAATGAAGATTTGCTGAAATGTGCAAAGCAAGTAGACTGTTACAATTTCGCGTGCAACCGAACCACGTGGTAGCAATAAATACGTAATTGTGGATGTGGCTCCTCGCTGTGCATTGCATTCTACATTATTCTATTGATTTGGTTCAATTAAGCAGGGCAGCTCATAGGTAATCGAGCTAGGAGATATTCAACTTCTTACAGAGACACTAGCTTGCATAAGGTGATGCTGTTTGCAGTTGTTTCTCGAAGCTTTCCCGAAAATTCAGTTAAGCAAAAGAAAAGCACCATGCAGGTCTTCTTTTGTCCCGTCTTCGGCGACCAAATAGTTCAACTGCACGATAGGTATACAATGTATGGGCATATCAAGATGGTCTTATGGTACATGGGAAGTCTCGAAAGCTCCGGTGTTTAACAAGCACACGGTTATAAAATGGTGTCTGATCTTTCAAAACTGATAAAGTACCTAGTGCAGCGTTATGAAATGTTCAATATTCGAAAAGGGAAGTGCTGCGCAATTGTTGGACAAAAACAGCCATTTAGCTGCTTCAACATAAGGAAACCTTGCGTATTATTCCAGTTATCGGATTTTGATCTTCGTTGTTCAATGGCGCTTGGAAGGCCATTCTTCAAATTCAAAGGTTGGGCTGAAAAACTGTGTTCTTAAGAAGGTGGGCTGCGACAGTACAGAAAGGAAGCGCAACAGTATCTAAGCAAGGTGCAGTTCCATGAACATTCTGAATGGACATGAAGGCAGCAAGTTATGCTAACGCTTTCCAGTGAGCTGGAGAGTGCATGGCCAACGTCAATCTTTCTCACTTGTTAAATTCAATTGTTTGTTTTTTAAAACATTGTTCAGCCTGTGAATTTGACATGAGGTGTGCCTTGGTTCGTTAGTCTTAAAATGGACAGGCGCGCCCCGTCCAGCCAAGTCATGTGTACAATCCCTAATGAGGTGAACGAAGGCGCATGAGCGAGCAGAACTATTTACGACGTTAAAGCCGTGTCCGCCACAATTGTCGCTTCTCAAAAAGTTCTTTCCTCCTGCTCCAGCGGGACTCATGCGTGAAATGAAATTGCCTTGCAGGTAGGGCGCAAAAACTGAATTACTGCGACAAAGGCGCTACCTGTTAGGCCAAGGTAATGGGTTCTGTTTAAAGTGGCGACCGCCTCCGAACGTGTAAATGTTTAGAATGTTTACCGGAAGTGAAAACCGGTCATTCTCAACTTTCCATGAACCACCAATTTGCCATTGGGCGAGATCTGGCGCCTTTCTGGTTACCTCTCCTTGGCGACGCTCCGGAACACCTGCTGAATGGCTAAGCTAGCCTACGGTTAAGACAGCCTGCGGGACTGCTATCAGGCGTTTTGATTTACCGTTTAAAATACCTGTGCAGTTTGTGTCAAAAAACGGTAATATAGCAGTTGAAAAAAGGTTTTATTTTCCGCGTAGCTTTCGGGACCAAGACCGGTCCCGAAAGCTGCGCGGAAAATAAAACCTTTTTTTTCAACGGGTATATTGCCGTTTTTTTGACACGATGAAACTTAAACCCGTCAGAATTCCTTTGTTCCACCTGTACAGTTTAGGAAAGGGGAATGCAAAAGCTCATTTTTAGTCAAAAGCTAGCTGAACGCCGACGGCCAGCGTGTGTACATGTTATCAATTAAGCTGCAGCGACCGACACTGATGGGTTGTACATAAGCGACCATAAGACGTTGTGGAAAAATTAGTTTTTTCAATTAAGCCCCCAGAGAAATGCAGGAGGATCGCCGGCAAAAGCATTTTGGAAAAGTATACAGTTTCAGCGAAGCTTCATGGACAGCCATTAACAATGGCCATTACTGTAATTGAATACAGGGTGCTTCTTTACGGGTCTTGACATATTGTTCTTGCTTTGTGGTTGGGGTATAAGGATTTAATGGTTGCTAACAACCATTAAATCGCTGACAACGGGACCAGTACGTTCCGAAAGCTTCGAAGGTTACTGTATTGCTCTGTTATTGCACTAACAATTTCTCATCCATCCGCTGGTAGGGAGTTGTTTTCTTGTGATTTCAGACATTATGGATAAACGGGTACAAGCCGTACACGAAGCAAAAACAGCGGCCATTACTGTATTTTATATTCGAAAAAATTTTACTTCTCCTAGTGTTGTCATGCAATTTTGTAATCACGAAGACGAAATGCTGTAAACCGAATCATGAGTTTTGGGCAGCGGAGCTGTGAGAACGAAGTGTTGAACTTTTTGGTGGCAAAGCGAAGGTTGGAGCACGGATAAGGTGGATATTACATTTGCGACAGCATTTCACTAGCTTCATCGTTGTCGTATCAACGCTCTTAATTGGTTAATCAGCCCAATAGGAGGAACCTCATTTTCAACAATATTCCAGCACGTCGACGCGTGCAGTCTCGAACTGGCTATGCAGCCTGAGCATCCGACCTTCGAAGATCACAACTATGTTTTGCAAGTCGACGGTTTCTTGAAATCATGAGACGCGAATCGGTTTCCCATTCGCCTCATTCTCGATCGTTTGAAGTGTAGCCATTTTGAAAAAGCAGGATTAAGGTGCTTTTTCAGGTTAAGAATCAGCACGACGTTACGTGGGTAAATGACTGCTTTGATTTAGAACATGGAACTTAGCAGAGTCGCTACTTTGAGAGCCAATTAATAAAAACATTTCGCTTCTGGATTCACCGCAAGGTATCTCATTAATATGAAACTAGACAATGTCCACGCGTCCACATCCGTACGTTAACGATTTAGTCTGACGTTTTGTTCAAGGAACCGCTTATTTCCCTTTTGTTTCCGCGATGACTTTGACTGAACAGCGCCAACAAGAACCATGCAATTTCTAAATGCAACGCAACTTTATAATCCATTGGGAAAAGCAGTACTTTCAGTTTGATTTGGGCAACCTGGATCTCATGGGGTCCGGAGGGCTCCGTCTGTTAGCGTAGGAAAAATGTTTAGTTCGGACAAACTTCATGTCGATGAAGATAATGAAATTAAGACTATCCCGTCAGTAAGTTGCCGCTGCGTACGCATAATCTCTCAGGTACGGTTACCATATTGCGCTTGGCATCAGTCCCAAAGATCTTTTAGGAATTCGCTGGTTCGGGCTTTAGTGACTGGACGGCGTTGATTACGCTTGATCAGGCAATTTTATTATTTTAAGGCAGAATCTGCTGATTAACATCGAGATATTAAGGGAAAGCGCTTCAACTTTACGAATAGAAGGTCAAAACGTTCTTCTGATTACCCCGAACAAGCAAAACGGGTGGCAGATCTCGAGTGATGATCTCCAGAAAGCCCAGAAACATATAGGCGGACTCACGCCCTTTACGAGGCACTGGCAGTGAGATGACAATCAGCGTCGACTCTTTAGAGTACCTTTGCAGCAGTTCATGAGTAAGTAGATGGCGGTTTATCTGCAAGGCAACAATTCAATTCATTGGCTCAAGTACGTTCTGGTCAGCTTTGTTACCCTTCTTCTCAAACTCTCCTTTTGGCTTGTGGTTATAAAGATGTCGTCTTTCTCCTTTTCATGCAGCAATTCTGACTCGCTTCGAAAGAACGGCGCCGTAAGCTGTTCGAAGCGTCTGACGGTAGCTTCGTTCGGCAAGGAAAGCATGTCGGGCAAAACAATGACGTCAGTATAGGCAATCCTGAACTTGGCTAGCAAAGCCTTGAGGCTAAAAGAAGGTTGATTAAGTTTTTGACGGCGTTACTGTGTTGCAACCTTTCCTCCTCTTCTGTCAAATTATTGACGTCTTGAGCTTTAGTAAACACCCGCAGCTGGGCTCCCTCAAGGTAGGACTTGCTTTGAGATAACAGATGGGACACGAGCAGGGTGAGCCCTGGGAAACGAATTATAAGCGTTTGACTTCCATGACCACATCATACCTCCATCATCGGAGAACCACCAGACGTCAATGACAGCATGCTTCCTTTTGCGACGAAACTGGTTTACCGCTATGGACAAACCTTTAGCGGCAATAGATTTCTTTGAAGTCACATGTCTTTTTGGTGTCCTTTCTTTGGCAAAGAGTGTAACGCTGTTCACCAGTCTTTTAACAGCTGGCTTCGTCTCTTTCTGGCATTCACTTTCCCGCGGTTCCTCCTTCTCCACCGTTTGGAGTTTTTCATCAATTGAGTACAAATTTCTTTCCACACTGATTTCGTTTGCCTGTTTATGGCGCCGAGCTCTTTCGGCTGCTCTGTACGCAACGGGATCGAGCAAGTCGGAGCCGTCAAAGAAGGGATACTTCTGGAGAATGTCAGAAAAATCGCACCCGGAACTGAGCCGCAGTATGCAAACCGCCAGATCGTGACTGAAGCACTCGCTACCAAAGAAAACATTGTGTGCAGTCATCAGCGGAACCCTTTTGCTTACTGTATGGTGTTCATGTAATTTTTCATGTCTTCAACCTCGCAGGTGCGCCAGTCGGCTTTATAACCCATGAAAGCTATGTTGGGGGTTAGTTTTCCAAATCCGCTCAGTTGGAGCAGCATTTCAATTCCGCGGAAGTAGTTGTCAACCACCACTGGCGTGTAAAAGGCTTTCACCCGCCGCCGGTGTAACCATCCGTGGACTTTGCTGGTCCAGCTGGTCATGCTACCGCATAGCTCGCCTGGGTTTTTCGACTGAACGACGGTACGTAATTGGGTGCAACCGTCAGTTATGGCAAGATGACTTACGGTGATCACGTGGCCGCAGACCATCAAGCTCACGTCCTTCGTAATGCTCCTGACGAAGTCAATTAAACATGGTCGGCTTACGGGATTGCCGGTGAACACCAAGAACTGAGGACGATAATTTTTAACGTGCTCCTCTATGGTCAGCAGGTTGATCATATCTCTGAGCGCTCTTGTGTAAGTGTAAGCTTGCCCACTGGATCCCCAGTTGACGTCTGTAAACGTTGTTGATATACGTCAAAATGCACATAAGACAGAATGTCTACTTGGCTTTCGGTGAAGTAGGTAAACGTACAGTGCGCTGATGATTGCCACCGTAACGAACGCCATGACCCAACTGAGAATAAACATGGCAGCTATACACAGGAGGGCGCCCAGTAAAGAAAGCCACATATTGTAGTACTTGAAGGCTGGTCGCCATCCAGGAGACTGTGCTAATGATCCGTCGAAGCAGGCGTAATTGATCAAAGCGAATGATGCCAAATAGAGGTTGGAAATCAGCGGGGCAACAGAATTCAAGTCTCCTGCGTGCGATGCGACATAACGATTCCGATTGATATGCTACAACCTACCTACGGAGATAACTATCAAGCCAATAATTGTCACAAGAACCGTTGCTCGTCTGGGTTCATCTTGGGTTCCAGAGCCTTTCCCAAGAAAACTTATGTGCGGATACAATCTGTCTTTGCAAATTGCCTAGTAGATTTGTTAAAGGGGAAAGGAAGTATGCTTTAAGAATGAAAATGTACCTGGAACGTCCTCGGCGCCGAGACAAGGCAAGTGAGCGAAGAGCTGAGACAGGTGGCAAAAATACCGGCTGTTACGAGTGGAGGGAAGACACTTTCAGACTGCATTACTTCATTGCTGTTGAGCAGTCCATATTGACACGTTGAGTTTTCCGCGCATGCTGTTATACTGCCGTTGTACAGGTCCTCTAGACGTCCTGAAGCATTCCTGAGCAACAGCAGCGTTACATCGACTGCTGCGGATCGACCGCGGCGTACCTAATGCAAGTTGTGCCAGTGAGCCATATGCCGGATAGGTAGAGAATAGTGGTCGTGAGAATTCCCAGTAGCGTGCCTTTTGGAATTGACTTGTTCGGTTCAGCCAAGTCTCCTGATATGCCTGCTCCGGCCATGATGCCGGTAACTGAAGGGAGGTATATTCCAAAAACGGTAAAAATTGTCTCTCCAGACCAGGAGGGTAACACGTTTTGGCTAAATGTACTCCACTGGTAACCGGTTATCCCTTGAGCCATTTGTACTGCTGAAGGTGGAAGGCAGGTGCCCACCAAAAATGTAACGTAAGAGGCACTGATGATTAGAAATAGTACCAGCTCGGTTTTTGCTTCCCAAGCTACGCTGATCATTACCACAGTAAACAGAACCAGTTGGGTGCAAGCACCAATTATGCGGATGTCGTTCAGACCTCCGTCAACAATTCGCAGGTCCGCTTGCTAAAACAGGAGTCGATACTCCAACTTTCACTACAATCGGCGTAAAATAAGGCGCATTATTCAATAATTGCAATTTCAGGTGTGATATCCAGTTTTACTGTAGCGCATGTTGAGATGCAGAAATCAAAAGCTTATTCCTCAGAAAGGGAATGAATGCGCTAACCTTCGGTGCGTATTTAATGCGACATGTCCAGTCAAAGTGCTTGTCTGATTTGCAGAAGTGAGTTGTTTAGCATTGGACTTCCCATAACTAGGGGAGGTGTCATTCATTGTAGAGTGAATGACTGAGCTGTTCACTCTACAGTGAATGACAGCTTGGCTCATTCATCATTCTTCCGTTCAATAAAACCTCTAAGAACACCACGGAACGCAATCAATCCAGTGACTGGTTCTGGAATTGGTTAGTTAAACAGATACAGCCAACGAATACACGGAAATTCAATGTTTTCGGAACGTCGTTCCATTGTCAGTTAAGTGATCGACCGTAACCGTTTCACTAAGCAACTCGCCAGACATCCACTGGTTAGTTTTCGTTCTCTAGATACTGGACGGACAAATGAGGGGGTGCTCAGCCGGTCGATCTGCGAATTGGACTGTTATATGAATGTAATTTCAAGTCATTCCCAGTCCTACGTATTTGGAGTAATAATTCAGTGGACATTTCTGTCATATTCCGGCTTGCCCGTTTTGATGGTAGCTGTAATAAATCTGCAAATGCCCCACCAGCGGATGGATGTGCGATTATTAGAAATATCACAGGTCAAAGATTCTTATCGCGGCTTTCGGAACACCCTGGTTCCGTCGTCAGCGGTCTGGCGAATTCAATTTATTACAGGTATCTTCACAACGGTCAAGCAGGAATACGACAGAAACAAACGTGAAACCCGTTACAAACCATCCAGTATTCAAAGAGTTATTGAACATACAAATATAGCTCAATTCGAACGCAGTATTGTTCCTCTACTGACTCGTTACGTTGCATACTGTTTGTTGAGACGAATTTTAGCCGTTAGACTAACAATTTTCCATTAAGTCCCGTTTGTTTGCAAGATTATAGTGACTCTCCTTCGTACTGGCTTACATGCATGAGTATTGAGGAAAATGTCTTCTTATTAATACATTGAACAGCAGAACTTCGCTTTCTCTATTCAGTTTCAAAAATGGTCTTCGGTCACATGCGGCGACTGATTCTGGACGTGTCACATACGACGTTCGCTAATCACATTAATAAGCGCGGGTCAGATTTATAAAAATTAAGGAGAGATAATCCAAAGGGCATTAAGTAACGCACCTATCTTTAGTCATTTAGAGACAACGAATCTTGAGCATCTCACTCCTCACTGCATATGGTCTGTTTAAATATTTTGTTTCCGCACATATATATATATATATCCTCCATGAAATATTCTGACGCTGTCAGTGTCGCAGAAAGAGATGTTATGAAAGCGTGAAATTAATACAAGCAGCTAATTGATCTATGATTAAGGTGGTCACTGCTTTCGAAGTCCCCGTGCGAACAAATATTCTGCATGACTCGTGCACTGATAATGCCTACGAAAGGATCATACAGTATTAATAATTGTCTTAAACGCAATCATCAGCTGGGTAAACGACAACAGTTAAAGTAAAATTTTACTTTATATACTGGTTCTCCTTTATTTCACAATTGCAAGCGTTGATGGTTTTATAGAGACGAATGGAAGGGAATAAAATTGCTTTGGCATAACCAAATGCGTGAGGTAAAAGAATTCGCGTATTAATAAATACTCATCACTGCTTAACTAAGTTGAATCACTTCCCAGAGGCGTAACGCAGCAGTGCAGATGTAATGCCGTTACAGCAAGAAAATCTGCCTTCTTTTCCTCCATTGAATTGCTGCGACTTTGCAAATTTTTGCAATGTTTTAGTATGTTGGGACAAGCATCGAAAGACTGTAGGCAATATTGAAACTTTATAGCGCTGGCTATCCCTTTTGTTCAGAGAAGAATGAGAATAAGCGCCACGTAACAGAACATGGAGCAATGGACTGGTACAATTCTGACAAGGAAGAAAATTCTTATTGGGAAAATGGCAGTTGTCCTTTAGGAAATTCATTCCTCGCTCATTTCGATGAATATTTTCAATATGAGGAAGTTTTTTGCGCAAGTTCCATAAATTTGAAATACGCAATGTGTCCTCCTTGGTCAACCTAGCTGAGGTTAACATGCAACTGCACTGCAACGTAAAGTCCATAATACCATGGAAGAGCGATAAGTACTTATTAATAGGTTGGGGAAATGGTTGACTATTTTGCGTCCGTTCGAGAACCCCCACCGTATCCGCTCAAATGCTCGTGATACTACAGTTGGGCACTTACCGTTAAGAAGGAGTTGATAGTTTCAGCGAAACCGATAACGTTCATTGCTGAATACGTAGCGTCTGCGAGGCCAAAAATCATGCCCATGCTTCCTCCAAATTCGGGACCCAGTGATCTGGACAGCATAAAGTACGCCCCACCTGAAATAAATAACCAATTTGTCATAACTAAGCAAAGACTCCGTTGAAATCGGTTCGATTACGTAACGAACTGCTTATGCAAAGGACGTGAATTACCTTCTTGACATGTCCAATCTCCTGCTTATCAGGAGAAATCATTTGCACAAGGTGAATACGGCAATTCTAACTTCATTATGACGGCACGGATGACACCTTGGGCTGCTAAATTTGCATTAGCGGCAACCAAGGTTCCATGAACGAATAGTGATTACCAATTCAATAAAAGGCAAAGGAAAATATAGCTAGTGGAAGTAAGGGAAACTAATGTGCTAATTAATCCGTTGAAAACTCGTCATCGGCAGAGAGCATTGCGCAACTTGAAATTCTAACTCAGCAACTTCCCAATTGACGTAAGCGCGTGAAACACTTCTGAGTGTGAGTGCTCTAAGGATTCAGTGCACAAATGAATGAATTCCACGGATAGGGAAGGAAGAATGAAGTTGAACTTTGTCAACGTTGCTAAACGATTGCAAGCAAAGAATAACGTAGAGCAAAGTGCTTGCAAGACGGTCCCTGAGAAGAACCTGAGGTACTACTCCAGTCGTTGTCATTGAGCTACGAAAAAGGTACTGCTCACACATGACGGCCTGTTCATAGGTAGACTTGTTAGCAGTACAGTTACTGCGTGTGCAATAAAGTAGGAAAATTAAACGGCCAGCGAATAAGTTGAAGCAATAAGCGCATACAGCTGCGTGCGTACCTCCTTGTATTTCACCGTTGGTGCACAGGGCGCACATAGATAGCGCCGTAAGCGTTGTAATGAGTGTACTGAATAGGACAATCACGGTGCCCAAGGCGATGCCAGCGTGGCCAGCTACCCATCCAAGACGGAGGTACAGCGTTGCACCAAGAATGTTTAAGATGCATCGAATCTGCAATGTACGAGGTGGTGATACGAGGTTAAGGGACCGACAGCTGCTTTCGCAAACCAGGACACCGCGAATCCAGCCGAACTTCACTTTCGCATCAGGTGGCTGGAAAGCACCAACTGCATTCGGTGGCTGGTCACCTTCAGACGCTGTCTGACCACGAGGGAGTTAAAATTTTTCAAAATGGTTGTTTGGTACCGGTTCTTCGAAAACGTTTCCATCGCCGGCGTCGGCGGGCTCGTCGAGGTCCACGTATTCCATGCTTTCATGTAGATCCGTTAGGCTTGGACGTGATGAACGCATTTTGAGCATCTCCATTTGGTAGAGTTTGATATTAGGCACTTGCATTTCCATATCCATTGACTTGGTACGAGTAACCACTACTGCAGGACTTGTTACGGGACTTTCTGGCATATCTGAACCTTCATCGAAGATAACGACTTCGTGCGCTGTCTCTTCTGCTGCAGCATCCATATTGTCGCCTTCCTGTTGCTTCTTCATACCTGAGGGCGGCTGAGAACACAAGGCAAAGGTCAGATCGGTTGCACCGTTGAACCAGTTAAGCTACAAACGCTTGCTAAAACAGACCGCATGTACCGCGTTTGATTGGGACAATTCTGATTCCCGTGCGCTAGTCACTCTCCCATTAACTAAATTTTACTCACAACCGGCTTCCTTTGGAGAGCTTAAAAAGGAAGCACGTTTAGCAGTGAACTTGTTTCATTACCCTCTAATTGCGCTATCGAGAACAGTTAACCAGAGGCTATTGGCCTGGCCAGATTGTTTACGTATAGCTTGGCCATAGTTTTCTTGTAATTATATGCTACCAATGAAACTTGTCGCACACAATGCTCACACGAATGCTCATTCAGAAATAAGATAAGTTGCATGCGAGTTCCAAAAACTAATTATGCTCGTCGACATAATGGAAGATGTATCGTATCGGTATATTCAATACACTCCGCGCCATCGAAAATTGCTATGGACGTTAGAAAATTTCCGAAGCGCGAACCCGGTGGTTAGCGTCGTTCTAAAAACGGCTGTCACCTGTAATCCACAAGCTGCGATCACCGGCGGTACAGAGGCGTTGGCCAGTTCGCTTGGCGGCTCTCCCGCGGCATTTGGGAACCCTCTTGTGGCCACTGTCAACCGGACGGTCAGTGCAAGGTTGCAGAGTCAGCAAAAACGAGCAGCCACCATACATTGGAATTCTTCCCTATCGATTTGCCCAAGCACATATGAGCACACGATATATTCTACGCATTGAGCCTGCTAATCTTATTGCTGCGGTTCGACGCGTTAACACTCCCAAGTCGGCTGGCCCGCCTCGTACAGGCTCCGTAATGAGCGGTCCAATTTGTAAAATTAGTAGGTGCAAAGCGATTCACTGAACCCATTGATTTTCTCATTTTTGCGAGCCTCAATGGTTCATTTGCTCGCCAACGCGGAGTTGTTGACGGCCGACCGAATTACTGAACCCGCAGCACCGTTCTGTATCCATCCATACTCAGTGATTCAATTGTTTTCCACAATGGCAACAATGATCGTCACGGTTGAAGACAGGCGGTAAATTAAACAATCTCAACTTGGACTAGGTTAATCGCACTTGTCTGATAAACATCATTGTTCAACAACTGGACATCACACTCCATCCTTTGTGCAAGTTGAGTCAACATACTTTTACTGCTACCGCCGACGTAGACCAAAAGATCACTGCCAATCGATGTCCATAGCACTGAGCAATGGGTCCAAAGTAGGAATAGACGTAATAATGTCAAATTCCAATGTTTCTTATTCAATTGTCCGCAGCGCAACTTTCCATGCCGAATAACATAGGACATTTGGACTCTGCCATTAATAGGTAACAGTAATTGTTTTTCCGCATCCATCCGATTCGTGAACTCCAACGCTGTTTAATGAATTCAAAATGGGCATGTTGATTGGAGAACGCTTGGAAGGTCACAGTCGAGCTTCCGTGGTTCTACGGAAACGTCGTAGACGTATTCCAAGCTTTGCTGATGAAGCGGAAACGTACCTTTTGGCTCGTAAATGCCGCTTAGCCAGTAATCAACGTGCTTTGCATCTTTTCCATATTGTGTACTGAGCACCTTGCCGGCATTTGCGGAGCTCCACAGGCAAGGCAACTGATAATCATCCAATTGAGAGATCGGCTGACATTCACTCTTCTGCTTGCCTTTGCGCTGCTGAGCTTAGAATTTGGGAAAACGAATAAATGGTCTGTCGGCCATACTTGCCGCATTGGCATTGTTTTTTTATAACTGAGCAGCTCTAGCGTCCAGTGAACGAATGAATGATTGCGGAGCCATTAATGAATCCACTCAAAACAAATGCATCGTTAGCAGTAGTCGTTAGGAGGCGCCTGCGCTTATCCAATGAAGTCTGCTCTACGCTCGAGATGATCAGCATTGCATTTTCGCGTTCACATGACGCCATGTGCAAACGGCTCATTGCTGTTCAGTACCCTATGTGAGAGGAAATACAAACCTTTGAAACGTAGATCGATGCATACACTGCGCATCAGCAGAACATTATTTCGTCGAAACGATGCCTTAAGGTAGTTTGGTACGCACGCTGCTACGAACACAGAACAACGTGTCTGATGAGCGTCTTCAATATACAGCTAGTGCTCGACTTACGACCACGATTGGTTCCGACAGACCGGTCGTAACACGATTTGGTCGTAAGATGAGTAGGCTATATGTACAGTACTGCGAACATCTTGGGAGGGATTTGATGAAAAATATCTAAGGCACAAAACACAAATTGCTGTACCAAGTCTGGGATAATAGTTGAAATGGTGCACGCGGAGATGGTAGTGCTGCTGAAAGCTAGTCCGCACTGTCGTACACCCAGTTGGGCAACGTTTGCGCTGCCAGAGGCGGAGCAGTCGTGGCTAGCGATTGTGGTCGTAAAGTCGAATGGTCGTAAGTCGAGCACTACCTGTAATGATGATCCATTTTGCATGATTGATAGGTTGCCCGCGGAGATTTTGCACAAGCGGCTCTTGAAACGGCGAGTTACTCACAGGCAGTTTCTGGCGGGAAGCTAGGCGGGCCCAAAAGCTAAGCTTGAGAAGTGCTTCGCCATAAAGGTAAGTTCAGATTGCACCTGGAATCGGTTGCCAACGTTCTGACTGCTTTGCTAAGCAGAAGCAAACTTTCCGTTTGATTGCTTCTTACGGAAGTTGCCCTAGTCAAGCCATCGGCTCTGTGGTAGCTCCGCTTGTTTGGGATGTGCGCGCCTTTCGGAATTGCCTCCGCTTTGTTTTCAGCAGGCGTGTACTAGTGTTACGCAGGTCGGCGTACCCTTAAGTTGAAAAAGATGCACTTCCGTTGACCAGTGCTCCTTAGGGCAGAACAGTTACTGTAGCCCTATTAATTTCGCATTGCGATTACTTGAAGATTTTTCGTGCATGCATGAATGTTAGTGCTCAGGCTCCCCGAACCAAAGGATTGCAGTCAAATTCGGTAGGTAACCTCGTAAACTCAAGCAAACATTTTCGTCTGTCAGCTTAGTGTCAAAGGGGCCTATGTCAGAATCCCGAATGACGTAATCCTGAATGATGAGATCCTGAATTGACGAAATCCCGAATTGACGAAATCTCGAACAGTCGAAATCCTGAAAATGGAATTATTTATGAAATGGAAGAAGACCGTTAAGATCAGGACACGGCATTCGATCTTATCGTTGACGAAGGAATCAGGTTATCACGAAAGCTCTGAGATAAGCTCTCGTGCGTTCACTTTTCGCCTGTTTCCACTAACATAACTAACCAACCAGTCATTGGTTAGGTTGTTTTGCACCGAACAAGAATCAACAGTTGCTACAACCATAATATCAAAAACATGGTACACCGCCCCGTTGCAAAGATACCAATCTTTAATGAAGAAAATTAACTTTTATCGTATTCTCCTGTCCCTTATATAAAAAATTCCATTTTCGGGATTTCGACCATTCGGGATTTCGACTGCTCAGGATTTCGTCAATTCGGGATTACGACTTCGGGATTCCGTTCTTTCGGGATTTCGACCGTCACCGATGTCAAAGAACCTTGATCGTCCGTAGTTACGCATTGTGCATTATCCGCTTCAAAGCGATAGCCAAAGATCATGGGCAAGAATGATCATCAGCCTAACGGATGTATCCACTGCCTTGGTCGGCTGAGCGCAGGCGCTTGCTGATCCGATGAGCAATCCGGGTGATGGACATAATCGCACTGATGACGGGCCAGGTATTGCCCGAAAGCCCTGCGTGCTCAAATAAAAGGATTTTGCCAACGGGGATACCGTGTTTTTTATTATACATTAATAAATCCATTAGATGGACTCAACCCGCTTCAAAGAAGAATGATACGTGAAGAAAATGTTTTTCGGCAAGTAAATGTTGCAGCTTGTACGTACCATGATTAGCAGGCATATTTTAAGCTTCGCCTTCGCATCTCACCACGCCAGTTGCTTCACAAAAGTTGCTTATAAGTGCTTAGGTTGGTCTGCGTAGACCTTCTAGAGGTTTTGGAATGTGTGAGCAAATTCAGCACATTAATCTACTTATCCACTGCCGAATTATTGGCATCAGGTCTAGGAGTAATACCAACATAAGACCAATCTCTAAAATGCATATTTGCTGCCAGATGACATTGTGATTCATTTGCATTAAAGCCAAACTCACGGCAAACGAAAAAGCCATATCCACTCTGTCAGCGATTCTGCGGAAGTTGTCTTATTCCGACGAGCTCAAGTCAGCGGCAGAGCAGTAGCTTTATTTGGTCAGAATGTTCGCAGCTTATAAAAAGTGTTGCTACTTTGTTTCCAGGAGGCGCATGCTAGAGTTAACAGATCATTGTACTGCTCAACTATGAGGGGCGCATTTCGTTTCATCAACCAGTACTCCAAGGAACGGGACAATTACTGTGGCAATAAACGACAGCCTTTTAACTTCGTTGAAGCACAGCGTAAGCACGCAGGCAAATAACTGTGAAACATGTTTGCTAAGGTAGAATGGATTAGCGAAACTTTTGAACATGTCGTGGTCCTCCTACATCGCAGAACAAATTTTACAATGACTAAAGTTGCGTGCAACTGGCTGTACATTCCTGAATTTCCTTTTTCCTACTATTCCATTGCTGACTTCTGCATGCCCTCAACTGAGCTCCCACCGGAATTCCATTTTTAGCACAATGCAGACCTGCCTAAAAATGTTCACTTTCCAAAGTACCGAAGTCGTTGTTCACGTTAATGTAAAATGAACATTCTTAGACTTCGACAGAAGACTCCAATCATGAAGAAATGAGAATCTTGTTCTATCGAAGGGCAAAGTCAAAAGTGAAAGTCAGGTTTCTAGTCAGTTTAAAATGTTCGGTGCCACTTGCAGTGTTCAATGTTTAATATGAATCGCAATGTCTCATTTACTGCTGATATGTACTATTATCTTACGTGTTGGGAAGATATTCTGACTAAGCGAGCAACAAACTGGGTTATTGGAAACGTTCGTGGCCAAAAGGCATTAAAACTGAAGCCCGTTCTGAAACAAAATGTTTTATTTATATAAAATCTGTACTTCGTGAAGAATGGCACTAGACGCAAGCACTCGTGCCTTTTCAAAAATCATAAATACCATTATTTTCCTGAACCAGCGCCTAGTACTTGCAATTCAGTAGACTGTTTATTTGTTCCGATGGAAATGTTAGCGGCTTAGGACAAAATTGTTTCCTTATAGTTAAAGCAAGAAATAGGCGTACATTAGCGTCGTTTATGTAGACAGTGGCAAGGTCGCGGCACGTAATGCTGTCGTATATCAAATACGAAAAATTTGAAAAGTATGCTTCACAAAATGGCAAACTATGTAGCTCATACATTTGCAGCAACCATATGTCAGCTGTTTACTGCATAAATGCAATCTGTTAAACTGTACAACCACTGGCAAAGTAGAGTTACAAGATCTCTTCAGAGTGAGCTATTCTTTGCGGTAAAGAAAAGACGCTAAATCGATGATTGTACGCAATCCATTTTTAAAATTACTCAAATGTTTTTGCATCAGTGGCGTATTGAACACCGACAAGGAGATACCAAAGGTAGCGAGCAGGGTAAATGATTACAAGAATGGGTTACATGCGTCGTCCTACAAGACAATATTCCTTATATGCATCCACGCACATTTATATACAAGAAAACGGCCATTTCCTATGTTGTTAAGTCTTGATTACTGATATGAATGCAGCGAAGAAACGTTTAACGCATAAGCCGTATCGAAGCAACTAGTGCGCCAGACTTTTGCACCGCTACTTGTCTGAACGCGTTTTAAAGCACGAAAGGCATGTAGTGGTGCCAGTTGGCAAACACCTGGTTTGCATGAACGTATGACTTTCAGATGGAAAAATCAGTTGCACAGAAATGTTCAGCGGACAATTAGCGTCCTCTCAGAAACAAAAGAACAATTTAATTTCAATCAGTTGATGCCAGTATCTTAATATTAATATTAGTAGAAGCAATGGGAAAAGAAAGTTGAAAGGATTAAGGCTGTAAACAGTATTTGAAAATGGGATGTCTTGTAATGGGTCTTCTTGTGGCACATTGGACTTCATTACGGCTTGTGCCTGTTGGAATGTCTTTAGCGTCTGGAAATATACCGAAAACGCTTGCCAGTGGATGGATGTGCAGTTATTTGGAAAAATATAAATAACCGTGAAGTCTTCGTAGCTTTCGGAACCACCTTGTTCCGTCCCTCAGCGAACAAATATTACCACTCAGCCATGTGTTCAATGGATCTTTCTTTAACCATTCTTCTCGTTTAGTCAATATAGCAGGCTGCTCATTCGTGTAGCAATCCATAAGTCCATTCTTTAAGCATTTTGACCATACTAATTTCCAGGATAAAACGCTCAACAATGACTTTAAAAATGCTCTAAAGTTTAGGCTAATACCTGTTTTCCAAAGCAAAGCACCGCTTCTTCTCTGCAGCTATCCAAGATTTACAAATCAAAAGCGGCAAACTGTTGGCTGTTGCAGCGTAACAGTCCCTGACAACTCGTGGACAAATGCGTTGTGTGCAATAGCGAACTTTGAACTTTAGAAAATGTTTTGCAACGCGATCAGCGATTGTTTCTACGATTAGGCGCAATGCGGCAAATGCAGTTGGAATCTGCCGTAAATTTTACGTAAGGCAACAAAACAGCTATAATTCCATTATGTCGTCTTTGCGCGAATGGACAACAGAGAGCACAAAGTTAAGCATAGAGAAGGCCTATGAAAGACATTGTATGGTTGCATGAAAACTTCAGTGAATTTTTCTTAGCTATGTTTTCATACTGTATTCATACTGCTCCAATTCGGTTCATCGACTATTCCTGTTGTTGTTGCGTGGCGGAATGATTTGCCGTAGGTTATATTTGACAAACACTTTAGTACTGGGGAAGGCGGGTTAAATGAGGGTGGCAACTGTCCATTGAGCGTGTTGCCTTGACCGCCCATTTCTTCCAGGCTGCAGAGAAATAAGATGAAGCAATTGAACATACTTCAACAAGATATGAACTGGAAAAAGCAGGCGGTGATGGAAAATGTTAGGGCGCAAAACGTAGGTGCAATAGTCTATGCGGCCTTCTACCAGTGAAACTTAGTTTGCGCCGCTCGCGTTCTCAGCAATCGCAAACGTAAGAGAAGGTACCAAATTACAGTCTGGGAAAACTTAAATGAAGCCACGCTGTCGGTAAACAGAATGTGTAAATTTAAAAATTAACATACGGACGCGTGGATCTCATAGTACTTTTATTTCAAATTGGAAACAAGAAAACTAAAATTCTCAACCGTAACATTCGCGTCAGTCAACCATGGAAAGCAGATATTTCATCCGATTGAATCGCTCTTGCCGTATGTGCTTGCTACATTCGGAATTTTTCGGCACAAGTTTTCTCTTTGGTACGTTCCTAACAATGGCGCTGTTCCAGTCGCCCCCGCTCTGGACAACGTCCAGCAGGATGGCAACCACCTGATTCAACGTTAGCGACTTCGTGCCTGAATGCCATTTGACGTACTTGTCCAAGGGCAGTTTTGCCGTGGGAATGTTCAATTGCTTCGCCTTCCCTAGCGTCCAGTTTGTACGATTTGGTCGATCGACCATGGCTCCAATCACGTATATCTTGTCCGGTTCGACCGAAGTAAGCATGTGACGTGAATCAGGTGACAGATAGACTAATCGTTCCCGCGGGAACAGGTCGCAAAAACTTCGCTCGTGCCACTCTAGCATGTACTTATGCAATCCACCGCAAAAGTACCTTTCCGCGTCACTCCACGTTCGCAACGTTGTGTCACAATCGGTGAAATGCAAATTGAACGGCACTAAGTGCGTACGATTGACGAAGTAGCACTCGCGAAGCTGAGACCAGGTTAGGTCAGTTTCAATGGGAGACAGTTCCTTCATAGGGCTCAAATCCAAAACTAAAGGTTGACCATACATTTGAACAAAGGCGAGGCGTGCTTCGTCAATCCTAAGTACAACGTTAAAAGTGCAGCGCAGAGTAGTAACACATGGGCACGACGTAGTTGGGTTGGAAGCACCGTTGGGATAAGGCAACTGCAGTTTACAATGTTGACAACAGCGTAAATTGTAAAACCACAAAGCGGACAACTAATGTATAGGAATATTTCATAAATGCCGGAGGGCACTCAGACGGATTTGACGTGAAAAGCTGATTAAAGAGCGACTCTACGCTGTCTATGTTCTCTGTGTTTAGGAAACCACTTCCAAGGCCATTGTAGCCGATTATTCGAAAGCAAACAGAAACAAAACGGAAGACTCACTTGTTCATCGTACTGTCGATTATTCTTCTCGATATAGTGTTACTGCCAAGCGCGTATACGAGATGAGGATTGGCCATTCGCTCAGCCAATATTTCAGCTTTGCGCTCTTCGCCCCTTTTCGCTCTCTCTAAACGATCCTTCCGTTCTGACGCTTCTAAGCGTTCCCTCTTGCCTAAGTAGGCTAAGAATTTGAGCCGCTGCGCTTTTCCGTCCAGCATTAATAACTTCTCCGCTTCCTTCACCGTTAGATGACTGGGCAACAAGGAGTCCAAATACTTGTACAACTCAAACTCAGAAATAATCTTCTCCAAAAGAGTTGCTTCGCTGTGGTTCAGCTGAGCCCGCCATTTCTTGATGTCTTCGGTCTCAAACGGGTTCGTCGCTACGGACGAAGACGCCGAACACAAAAGCCTTGCCGATAGGCAGCCAGAGCTTACTATTCTATGTAAAGACTTGAACATGCTCTGAAACGAAATAACTATTTCACAATGGTTAGAACACAACAAGGCGCAGAAAGAAGTGATGGCCGAATGCCCACCGTTGAAACATCGTTGGCCAAAGTGGTCAAGCTGTCATATTTACTTCGTCAGTTGTTACATATGAAAACATATGCGCACAGAGTGCTTCCTTATGGCTAGTTTATGAAGACGGCTGCTGATCGAATAGCAAGCGCAAATCTTCTCGGACAAAACCAATTGCGTTCCTGTAATGCTCCTCTACGCGATGACGCAACGCATCGTCCACTACATCGGCATGGCTGTTCGCAAACTTCTAAACTTTTGACTTAAAGAACCGGTTAAGCAAAAAAGCAAGGCATCACCAAAGCTTCACGCAATTTCAAAATAAAGTCCACAATCTCTACTTCAACTTTGGTACACAAGGTGCTCGTGAAGGACTAAAGATAAAGTTGCGGAAGCCCAAGAGGTTTCACAACGGCAACTTACCGATTTGGCAATTGCTTCGAAATGAAGCACTTTAAGCTTGATGTCGGCTTCGAGCTGCCTGCGCTGCAGCCACAACTGGCAGTTCTTCGTTTCGTGAAAGCTCCTGAGCGAAGCACTTTCACTGAGATAAAGAACGGTTGCGCACGTACCTGTACAATCCAACCCAATCTCCCTTGATTCCAGCCATCTTGTGCATGTCAGCACTTTCAACCACCTTTATAAAGTCGTCCAAGTCGAACTTTGGTAATCTTGGTGGCTCCTTGAAGACCGAATTCTATAGACAATGTTAAACGCATCTCTCAAGTACCTTCCAAGGCGAGATATCCTTAGCCGAAGGCATTGTATTGGTCAGGTATTGTTCCTGCGCATGGAGATAACGTGGATTAAAGAAAACAGGATTGAGCATAAGCAGGCGCAATTTTACAAGAGGTAGAAGAAAGCTCTGCGTCAGGTCCACAAAATATCGCCTGATTATTAGGGTTTGCGCTTCGTTTGGTCTATTGCATTGCATGCCTTTGGCCAAGCGTTTTGCAAGCGCGTTCCCTTTGGCCAGGTGCCCTTTGTATTTGGAGAATAAACCTGAGGAGTTAAGCTGCAATTTCTCGAAGGTACATGACAACTAGCAGACCTATTTTCTCTTCGTTCGTCATCTGGGCAAGATTTCTTCGTACCTTGCTATTTCGCCCTGAATTGCGACACGCTGCACATTGTCTTGAAGACTACCTGCTGATCAGCTGCCTACTGAAAATCTTTTTCTTGGAATCCTTGGGCAAGCGCAAAACGTGGGGCCAATTTTCCAACGCCTTGATAAAGAAGGGATTCGTGGTTCCCAGGATGACATTAGGCCTACAATTGGCCATAAACGGTTGGACAGCGACATTTCCTGCGGACCTACGGTGCAGCTGCGCCTTTGGGATGCACAAACTCCTTGAAGTCGCCGTCCTGGACGGTAAAATAGGGCCTGAAATCGCAGCAGTACCTCAGTGGCCAGATGAGGCTGACGAGGGCTTGCACAATTGAGGATACAACATCCGGAAACGGACCCATAACAACAATAGGCTAAAGAATTGCCAATGATGCAGGGTAAAACAGTTCAAGCGCTTACCTCCCCCAGGAGAACTAGTTCCCACAATAAGTGAAGATGGGAAATGTAGGTAGAAAGGCAACTAAATTGAAAATTGAATAATCAAGCTCCTGAAAGGAAGTAATTACTCGAAAAGCTCCGGTTCATGTACGCTTGGCAATATGAAGCAGTTCTTGTCACCCTTAAAGCGACGTTGCCCTATTTCGATTTTGTAACAGCCCATACCGCGTGAAGTCCTAATTCTTCCTTGGACCCAGCCAGGTCAGAGCGAGTAGGTATCCGCAGCTGACAAATCAATAATAATAATAATAATAATAATAATAATAATAATAATAATAATAATAATAGAAGTCCATTATTCAAATAATAATAATAATAATAACTCTCAATGTCGAACGCATTTTATCACGATAAATGCCTTTCAGGAACATAGAAATTAGGTCCGCCTACCTTAACAACAGAACCCATGAAAGGCAAACTTAATATCGCTCCAGGAATAGGGTCTTCCCAGTGTTCCACCTCCTGGCAGACTGAAATGTGGTCAATGAATGGATCAGCATCACAGCACCATGGTTTCTCTTACCTGCCTCGATTAAAGGTATACCAGTAGAAAAGTAAGCCGGAGCTAAACTACGCATAATATGGCGGTAAAAATTTATGAAAGGCAGCGCGGTGATCAAAACAACGGACTGGAAACAAACAAAGGATGAAACGACTGTTCCAGTAAACACTGCTTGGCACCTTTTGAAAGTAACCACGGGGCAATGAGGAATCCTTCACCTGACGGAAAAATGCGAATGCATAAAAGAACTCGGAATCAATCTGAAACCATTTCTCCAACGTTGATTCTCCCGGGTTTAAAATACTTGGTACCTCCATTGCATAGGGACACGTACTATTGTACTTCGCGTGAACAACATTAGGCGATTCATCCTTGCCGCCTACGCGACGAATACGAAAGTGAAACAAAGCGTCTCCTAGAAAACCTTAAAAGACGACTTTTCGAAGTAGGCAGCCACTTTGATGCCGTACCGGAATTTGAATCAGGAAACGCCAGATAACATGCGCTGAGGATTTCCTCCTTCGACAGAACCGCATGACTTGGATACTTGAACTATTCGTAGAAAAGACTGTTAATCCTGGCGCGCTGATCTACGGCACAGTTGAATTTACCTCCAAGGACTGCCCGACTTCGAGATCAAAAGTTATTACGCAAATACAATGGATCCAATTACCCAAATTCTTCAGCCGATTGGAGGAATTGTCCATCTCCTCTGAAAATTCGTGCACAAGCGAACGTATGAAATGCAATAAAAGCTACGCACCTAATGCCATGAAAACCGCTAAAACGTTTATCCACCGCCATTGGTAACTGTCAACAACATAATTTTCATCTGCCCACTTATTTTGCTCCTCACATACGCACAACAGTCGCTACTGTTAGTGCGCAGGTTTTAACTATACTGTATCGAATGCAACCGTTGGGACTTCGTCATTACGTCCACGGCA
Organism: Trichuris muris; assembly: GCA_000612645.2. Classification (NCBI taxonomy): domain Eukaryota; kingdom Metazoa; phylum Nematoda; class Enoplea; order Trichinellida; family Trichuridae; genus Trichuris; species Trichuris muris. Next base: position 12,238,182 of record CBXJ02000086.1, read on the forward strand.
AAGCTGATGACGCGCGACGAAGTTGCTTTCGCTAACGCAGATGCCAACGCGAAGTTTGTACAACGGCTTTCTCAGAGCTCTTAATTCCTGCACGCTTTTACGCACGGAATGCCGCGTACAGTCGAACGCGATGTCACATAGTTCTTCGTGTCCTTCGCCGCAGTCGGTCTCATCTCTTGGTTTGTCCGCTGCGAGGAACATGCCGGTCTCGTCGAAAAGGTCCGTGCTTGGTAATGGAGCGCTGGGCGAGCCTTGGCGCAAGCGGGCGAACATTCAAGCCAAAGCGGGAAAGTACACTGGCCCACCTACGGCTTATTTTGAGGTAGTGATGCAAAAACCCCCGTGACTATAGACCTGATGTACAATGCCTGTCGTAGGTTGTGCAGAGTGGGTGTTTTGGTCGAGGTCGTTGCTTGTTCCTCTTCACGACGTCTGCAGTGTACTTGTTCAATGTTCCAGAGGGTACGGAGCGCGTGCTGTGTGAGCACGGAGTCCGTCAGGGCAAGTTGCAGCACATATTTTTTACGCGAGGTTCGTGGGACAACATCGGTGGCCTCAATGGTCTTATCCTGGCCCTACGCAAAGCTGGCATTGGAGATTTGCATCTGCACGGCATTCCTGGGGTTAGCGGCATGGTACGGGGTGCGGAGCATGTGTGCGACCAGGCAGGCCCTCCGGTGCGAATTCAGGAACATTGTAAGAATGACGAAGCATACGAAGACTGCAATGTCCGCGTTCATTATCTCAATCTGTCACGGTGAGTGCCTTCAGCATACATGATCGCGATAAGGTTTTCTTTAATGGCCGCTTCTGTGGTCTTTCGTGCATTATTTTTCAAACCTAACATTATACGCATTAAATGTGTAACATCATATGTAGTGTACCTTATTTTCACTTTCCGTCTGTAAATAGGGGTGATTATACGTCCTTCAAACGAACTTTTTCAAAATTTACTGCTTCACTTGTTATCCAGTCTTGACGGTCACGTAATCATTCTTTTTGAAGCTATATTCTTGTCGTAATTGCCAATCGACTAGTTCTGTCGTGCCGGTTTTATTTGATGGGTACTTAAGTGCGCGCGTAAATGCTGCCAACATTTCAATGGGTAATCTAACGGGGAACGCATTTGCAAACGTGAAACGTTGAGTTACTTCAAATTATTATCACATATGCCGGCACATCAATGGCGGCTTCGTTTTCAATTAAATTACAATCGTTTGCAGGAAAGAAGAACCGAATGAGCAAACTGCCTCGACCTCCTCGCCCGCAAATTACGCATACTTGATTCGCGTTAAACAAAAACCGCCAAAGCTGCTGCTGGAGAAGTGTATGGAGCTGAAAGTGCCCGTAGGTCCGTTGCTTGGAAAATTGCAGGGGGGCATTGACGTGCAATTGGACGATGGTCGAACCATCCTGTCCGCTGACGTTTTGGAACAACCGGAACCGTGCCCAGCTTTCGCCGTTCTTGAGTGTCCCGACCTTCACTGTTTGGACAGCCTGCTGCGACTAAAGACGTTCGAGCATTTCCTTTCGCCTAACGAGAAGTTGCTTGCCGTCGTTCACTTGACCGAAAATGAAGTGTTCCAAAATAGCCGCTACCAACAATGGCTCGGTCAGTTCAATTACGAAACGAAACACTTTGTTTTAAACGAGCACATGTCGCCGTGCAAACCGCACAATGAGGCGTTGTTCCGATTCAACGTTCAGTTGAACCGCATTAACCCGCAGATATTCCCCTTTTTGCACGCAAGCACGTACGCCGAAATGGCGGAAACGGCCATCGACCCTGAAGCCACAGTTAGGTCAACTGAACCTTGGCTCCGGTTCAATCTGCGACCGAATGCTGGTCTGATTGAAATTGTTAAGCCGCCGTTCAGCGCTTCCGCTCTAAGGAACCTTATGGAATCGGAGAGCGATGTTGTGAAGGAACTTGACGCCTTTCAAGCGGAGTTCGACAAGCATACGATCAGCGAAGGGGAGCAATTGCCCGCCTTAACTTTCTTGGGCACATCATCCGCCACGCCCGTGCGGACTCGCAACGTATCCGGCTTGCTTGTACATTTAGCCGACGGATGCTCGCTGCTCTGCGACTGCGGCGAGTCGACGTTTCAACAAATTTGTACAATGTACAGCGCGTCGGAAGCGATGGCTGTTCTTCGATCCATAAAGTTTATATTTATCAGTCACATGCACGCAGACCACTTCTTCGGTCTGGCAACTCTTCTGCTGCAGCGCGAAGCGGCCTTCGCCAAAAGCGATCTTCCATACGAAGTTGTATACCTCATGTGTCCGCAGAATCTGCCCAACATAATGACGTTGTTCAAGCCGTATGTTGGCGACCTGAGTCAACTGTGCAGGCACATCTATACTCACCGGCAAAAGCCAATGAACGCTAGCTCACTGACGTAAGCGACGATGCTTTTCTGCTTATTTGCTACTATTACTTCTCGAGCCTTTCCAGCACTATGCAAGAGGCCGCGGATGTTCTCCGTTTGAAGCGATTGCAATGCGTTCCGGTGATTCATCCGATGGGCGCCCACGGGCTTGTCATAACCACTGAACAAGAGCGGACGATCGTCTATTCGGGCGATACTAGACCTTGTCAAGAGCTAATAGCCGCTGGTCAAGGCGCCGACTTGCTCGTTCACGAGGCAACAATGGAGGACAGCCTGAGCGCAGAGGCACACAGCAAGAAGCACTGCACCGTTTCGGAAGCAGTGGGCGTTGGCCAATCGATGGGTGCCAGATTCACCTTGTTAACCCATTTTAGCGGCCGATACTCAAAACTGCCGTTGGTTGACTCGAAGCACGACGGTGCCCCGGTGGGATTCGCTTTTGACTTTATGCGCGTTTCGTTGGGACAACTGGCGCTTTTGCCTTTAATTTCGCCTGTGCTTCGAGCCATGTTCCGAACAGAATACGATCAGATGCTTCAGCGGACAGAGAGGACCGCTCTGAGAAAGGAACTTGAGCAGCGACAACTTGCATCTCCGGCGATAACATAGACGTGCCATTATTAAACTACGTTGCCGTCACGCTTTGCAAAATGGCCTCCAAAGCGGATATCCGTTGAGTCTTCTTTGCAGATGTCGATTCGTTGTTCAACCATTTGCCATTCGCTTTTGAACTCTTCAGTAGGTGTTCATGGGTGCCGATGAAGAAGACCAACAACCAGTGACCTTGTCGAAAAAGCAATTGAAGCGGCAAAGGAAAAGGGAGCAATGGCTGCAGGGTCGAAAGGAGCGACGCAAACGTGAGCACGAGAAGCGCAAGCAGCGTCGGGCCGAAGCTCGAAAGGCGGGTCTACCTCCAAAGCCGGGTCGCGATTCGCTCAAACGTACAGCAATGGAATCGTCGAAGTGTCGGCAACGCGTGGCTGTGGATATGTCGTTCGACAGCCTCATGAGTGAAAAGGACCAACAAAAGGCTATAAGGCAGTTGGCTCAGTGCTACGCGGTGAATCGTCGCGCCGCCAATCCGCTTCAAATGTACATTGTCAGTTTTTCCGGTTGGTCATCATTGAACGCAGCATGCGGCGCATGCATACATAGTATCCCATTTGCAGGTCCTTCCCGCGTTCTGTTCGACAGCGTCGAGGGCAATTCGAGCTGGGATGTGCTGGTGAAAAGCGAAACCTTGATTACTGTATTTGGCAAAACCGACATCGTCTATTTGAGCAGCGAATCGCCGAACTGTTTAACCGAACTGGACGAAACAAAAGTTTACGTAATAGGTGGTCTCGTGGATCACAACCATCACAAAGGTAAATGTCTGAACTTGGCCGAAAGTGAGGGCATGTCACACGCCAGACTCCCCATTGATGAACATATGAACCTAAGAACGCGAAGGGTGCTCACCATCAATCACGTTTTCGAAATACTCCTTCGCTACACGGAGACAGGAAGCTGGAAGACGTCCTTTGACATGGTTATCCCACTGCGCAAACGACTTCAGTCAAAGACGGCTGTTGTATCAACAATGCCAGCATTGACCACTGCTTCTCCACCTTAGCGCGCTTCGGCGATCGGACCGTATGGAAGACGGAAAGAAGAATCGGAAAGCATGCGATAGAAGAAAGCGGATGTGTATTGCGTACTTTTGATCTTCGGGAAAAGTGATACGGCAAACAATGAGCGAACAGGGAATGCTTCTTCCCAATACTTGTAAGCAATGCTGGCGCTAAGTGCAGTAGTGGTCGAATCTGACGGCATCTTCAAAGAGTTGTAGGCAAACTTAAGCATGTTGACGCTTTTATCCATTATTGACGCAACTCTGTCGTTGCCGACCATATTTGATACGGGATTAAGGAGATTGACCAGCGAGCATGGAGTTCGGACGGTAATGAGCGTACTGTCCTTCAGTGTATTACAAGTAAGGATCTGCAGCGCCAGCGGACAGGCGGACATTCTATAACGTTGAACGGACTGGGCAGTGCTGACATAACTTCGTAACAGACTCATCATAGCCAGCAGCTTCCCTTGAGAGCCCTCTTCTGGCGTCACAGTTTGCTATAATGGTGCGTCAGTAATGGTCGCTTGAAACACTGCTATGCTTTGCTATACTACCAACATGTACAATGGAGAAGCTAGCTTTGTCAGATCTTAGATAAATGAGCGGTTAAGTCACCATCGTTGTTACAATGTAAGAACCAACGTAACTTCCCATGGAATCAGTTTAGTGAGGCTGTTTTCAGGCATCCAAATAGTGATGCAAACCGTTGATGCCGAGAATTGCGGGAAAACCGGCGTAGTATCACACCTGGGAAATGAGCGCAATTTGAAGTACAGGTTGAGATGCATCTAGGAATTTCTCAAAGATAGGTAAGTACAAGACGCTGTTCAATTGCCCTTTCCATAGCGCATCGGCAGAACGGTCAGCCATGAACAATTCCAAAGAGTAGTCTCAGGACGGAGCGTTGAAACTCGCTTTCATAATTGTTGCCGTTAACGCATTTTTGCGTGAAAGCGATTTGTTCCAAATCTGCCAGTGCAGCTACGCTGACGAACACGCGGGGTGTGATGCGCTACGCGAATGCACGGTCGATCTTCAACTTTATCAATGAGTAACATGCATATTAAGAGTGTACTGTACTGGCAGCCGACGAACTTGTCGTATGATATTGGCAGGCCAAAGGCAACAGAATTACGTGCAGATTCCAGTGGAAAGTGTAGTATCCTTTACTCACTAGTCAACACGTCAATCAATCATAGCATATTGTACTATTCGCAGGTTAGTTATAGTACACGACGTTTCCCCCTCCTTGTAAATATACACGTTAATAATAGCATAAATGGGCGTTGTTCCACACACGGCCATCTGACAGTTTGTACGTAGCAGAGCCGACTCGGCGTAGGACTTTATATAGTCCTGCAAATCTTAATTCTCCTTTTTTAAGATGCCTTGCTTCCTTACTCTGACCACATCTCCTTCCCTGAACGTATAAATCGATGTCCTTCTTCTTCTGTTGAAAGTACACCTCATGGCTGCTTTCTTCCTTTCCACCTTTTCTCTAAGAGCTGTATCATTCTTTTGCGGAGCCAAATTTGATGCAACATGCTGTTTTGTTCTAAGTATTCTACCATGAAGAAGAACAGAAGGTGCAACTTCTGTCACGCAATGGGGAGTCGCGCGGTATTCCATAAGGAAACGTTCAGCTGCTTCCACTCTTCTTTCTTGAGCAACTCCGCTGCTTGAATGCAGTCCATAAAAACTTTGTTGAACCATTCTGTCTCTCCATTGGCCTGTGGGTAGTAAAAAGAAGTACGCATATGCTTGATACCAAAACTTGCAAGGAATGTTTGGAATTCTTCAGAGCAAAATTGGTTACCATTGTCGGAGACTATTTCCATGGGAATACCTTCTCGACTGAACATTTCTTTCGGAAGGCAGATAATATCTGCCGTTGTAGCGCGTTGCGTAAAGCGTACTTCAGACCACTTGCTGTAGTAATCTATAAGAGTAATTGCAAAGCGATATCCATACGAAAAACGACTGAACGGTCCGACAACGTCAATTCCAATTTTTTTCCCAAGCAGCGTTTGGATAACGTACGGGCTGAAGTGGTGTATGTTGAGTTATAGCGGTTTTGTCGAGCACTCTGCACACATGACTGTTTTTAATGTACTGTTCAACAAAAGAGTCCTTTTTGGGCCCCCAAAACAATTCTCGTAATCGTGCCTTTGTGCGTACCACAGCATGTCGCAACGCTTCCAGAATAAGGATACGACACTAACCACGCAGAACGCAACCACTGTGCACAGTTAGTTCGTTTCTTATGCGAAAATAAGGTTGTAACGACGGATCAACCAGCTTCTTTTTTTCTGGCCACCCATTTTGAATGCAATACATATGCTGTGTCATAGTAGAATAGTTGGCAGTAGCTTTTCCAACATCGTCAAATTTCCCTGACGCTATTTCCTTAATAAGCGCGATCAGTTCCGTATCTTCTTCAGTCTCAGTGTTTTCATGGACTAATGGCAAGCGAGAAAACGCATCAGCAACATTTGAGCTGCCTTTCTTGTACATTTATTACGTAATTGAAATTAAGTAGCCTTGAAGACCACCTTGCTATTCGCATGCTTGCTCTGTCAAAGCCATTGCTAGAGAGCAACGTAGTGAGAGCCTGATGGTACGTGCACAATGTAAACGGTTTTCCCCATAACCAGGATCTCCATTGCCAATACACAAGCTAAAGCTTCCTTCTCGACAACAGAGTATTTCCTTTCCGCGGCCGTTAATGTACGTCAGTGATTCCCAACCCTTTTGGAGCCAGGGACCCCTTTCATTGCTGATAAGCATCCTGGGGCCCCCACCAAGTGTTTACCGCCATCCTTACTGCCTTGTTAGATTCCCTGCAAGTTTTTGCACTCTTTAGCGGTGACTTCATTGTAAACTTACCTCTATAGGCACTTGAGCAATGGTCTGCATTTAGCACAGAATGAAGTATTGGACTTGTCACCACTAGGATTTCCCCAATCGAACCCTAAACAACAGGGCATTGTCGTTTAAACGTTCTGTTCCAACGGGGTATGTGCATTTCTGCCGAGCAACTAATATACACGGATTTTCCCCCGTTCATTGAATGCTTTTATTTTCTCCAAAACCAGGGCATTGTCGTCCAACAATTCTTCAGGCATGTGCAGCCGTTGTCAAACGAGCGCTTCGGATGTGCTTCAGAGTACTGTTTCCTGTTTAATAAAATTCATTTTTAATTATAACATATAACTTTTTTGTTTCCTGTTTAATGTATTTTCCCGAAGAAACCTTCTCAGTCACACGAAGTTAATACTTTTACTTTTGAAATTCTGAACTTCCAGTAACAGAGGCTTTTAGGCAAACTTGTACGACGATTCCCAGCCGCTCAATTTCGCGACACAGATAATCAGAGCATCCAAACGTGGAAGAATTCGAAGAAAAACATTTCAGCATCATAAGATTTTAATTGGAACTGGAAACATAGTTCTCACATTTCATACAGTTAAACTTCGTTGTTGCATAGCGGACCACAGCATGGTGTTTTGATGGTGAAGATCATAGCGAATGTATCGCTTCTCCAGTTTTTGCTGCTCAGTTAATAACGTCAGTATGGTGCGTTATTTAATATCAGATTCAATTTTTCTCGACCGCAAAATGTGGCACCTAAGTCGAGCATTTCATGAGGCTGTTGTTCATAGCCGCTTAATTAATATGAAGGCTGAGCATGATGCGATAGGACCAATTTTTCCACGTTAGGCTCAAAATTAGTAAGCAGCAACCGTAGATCGACGCGCTTTACTATCTGTAACCGGTTTCTTTTCTTTTCCAAAAGACCTGTTACGGCGCTGAACCCACGTTCAACTAAATAAGATGAAGGAAAAGGAACGAGTAACTTTTTAACAAGTTTTCATAAGCCGGGGAAAAGATCTCCAACTTGACGCTGTAATCAAAACTGGGTATAACCATCCTTGAGCTTAGGCTTCAACTCTTCGTTAGCTTGCAACTCTATCAACTCTTCCTGCAAAAAGATATCAGCTCCAACAACGCTCGAGAATGGGTCCAAAATCCAAGCTGGTATTGTCATGGACAATATGTCTGCGTACCTTTCGCACATGTCCGTATGAAGCATGGTCACACACAACCATGTCATCATCATTTATTTCGCCATTGTCCCTGAGACTGTTAAAATTCGGGAATTGGTATAAATGTCCGTGTCCCAAGTTCTGTTTGAAAAGAACCAACTTGTTGATGAATGCCGCAATAACGCTTTTGGTTTTCACAAGGTTCAGTTCATCTCCTTGTAGTTGGAGGTTCATTTCGTTAAACCGAAAATAAAGATATGACATGTAGGCTGTCTCCTTTGCACTTCTGCAGATTTTCACGTAGCCCAACGTCCTCCTGTTCGAGAAATTGCAAAATGCTATGGAAAAGGCTATAAAAACTGCTCAGACATGCTCCCTTGGATAGCCACCGAACTTCTGTGTGGAGCAGCAAACGATTGAATTCTTCACCGTTTTCTTCACAGAGTTGTCTGAATAACCTGTCTTTCAAAGGGCTGCTTTTAATTTTGTTAGCAGCGGTGATGACATTATTTAAGGAGCGATGCAGACGATCTGTGAGTCGTTTCGCAACTAAATGTTGCCGGTGAATCACGCAGTGCACCGCTAGCAAGTCTGGTACTGACCTTTTCAAATGGGAAATAAATCCGCGATGGCATCCCACCCTTGAAGGGGCGTCATCCGTCGTAACTGACATTATATTTACGAGTGGAATTCCTTTCTCTTTAAAGAACTCTTGCAGAACAAGGAACGTAGATTCACCCTTAGTATCTGTTACCAAATCTTTGGCACACTGTACGTGATGCGAAGGCAACAGTTATTTCCTCCCCATTTCCTTGAGTCTGGGAAAGGACGACTCCAATTCCGAAAGGACGGCTCCAATTCCAACATCCGAGGCGTCAGCAGTTACAGTGGTCGGTAAATTTAAGTCAAAACAGCTAATGCCGGACATTCCAGAAGTAATATTTTCAACTTCTTGTAAGCGTTATAAGCTTCATCGTTCCAACAGAACACCTTAGTTCGGATAATAGCACGTAACGGTTCGATCACTGTCGAAAAATTAGCAATGAACTTACTGTACCAGGACATTAGTCCAACAAATGAACGTAACGATTGTTTGTCACTGGGCGCAGGAGCATCAAGTAGAGTACGTGTTCTGGAAATGTTCGGTCGGATGCCATCTGCCGAGATTAAATATCTCAGAAATAGGAAAGAATTCTGCCGGAGTCGACACTTAGAATCATTCAGTTCAACCCCGCCGACACGTAAGCGACACATCACGGCGTCTAAGTTTCGATCATGTTCTTCTACTGACTTCCCGAAGACCAAAATATCATCCAAGTAGCATATAACACCTGGCAACCCTCGCAGAATTTCAGTCATATTTTTTTTGAAAAGCGCTGGGCACAGAGCACAGTCCGTAAGGCACACATCGAAATTGGTATAAACCATCGTGAGCCAAGGTGGCTGCTATCTTTATGCAGCATAAGTTGATGGTAAGCGGATTTCAAATATAAGATTGAAAATAAAGTAGCACCTTTCAAGTTGAGCAAAACGTCTTCGATACTTGGCAATGGGTAGCTATCAGCGGCAATCGCTTTATTTGGTTCTCGCAGGTCGACGCATAACCTTATTCCACCATTTTCTTCCGGACTACAACAACATGTGATATCCAGTTAGAAGCATTGATTGGTTCAATTATTCCTTCGTCAAGCAGTCGGTGCACCTCTTTAGAAACTTCGCTTCTGACAGACAGAGGTAGACGACGCAGCTTTTGTTTCACTGGTTGCTCGTTTTGCTTAAGCTTCACTTCATGCTGGAAATTTTCCAACTTTATCGCAAAATGTTCCATGAAAAGCGATTTTGACAGTATTGAAACCGAGGATCCAGTATCCAGCAAAAATTTGACTGGAGCAAGCGTTTGGCCATGTCGTACTGAAACAGTAATAAATAGTCGCAGACTGACGTTGATGCAGTGAATGTACCACTCTTTCAAGTAGTCCGACTTTCTTTTGTACTTGGGTGCGGCAGACGCGCAAAATGCCCCATTTTGCTGCAACTGCGACACTTAGTATTGTTCGCAGGACAACCTTCGTACGTTGCTAAATGATCAGAAGCACCACAGCGAAAGGCTTTTACGCATAAAATCTTTACGCTGGCGCAAAGAAGAGCCGTGCTGTGCGGCACGTCATTTCAGCGTCCCTACATTTCCAGTATTCCGTCCTTTATCAAAGGCTATGACGTCATTTTTTACGTTCTCCATTTGACGAGCGATCAGCACGGCCTTGTCGAGGGTTAAAGAATCCTCTGCAAGCAATCTCTCCCGTAACGGGACTGAATTTGTACCTTCAATTATTTGGTCACGAATCATTTCTTCTTCCAGTTGACCAAACTCGCAAAAACTCACTAGTTCACTAAGTCACCCACAAATCGATCTATAGGCTCAGTATGCAGTTGCATGCGACGACGAAAACGATGGTGCTCGGCGCAAACATTTACCTTAGGTAGAAAAAATTGTTCCAATGTACGTACAGCCGATTCGAAGGTCTGCTCCTTCGTTGGTAAAGTGTGAAAAATTCTCTGCGCTTCAGTACCAAGACAGTTGAGCAGTATAGCACGTCTGCGCTTATCCGTAGGCATTGTAGGAAATGCAGCATCCATGTAAGTGCAAAAGAGACGGTACCAAGTACGCCACGAAAGAGGTGGTGCTCTAGGAAGGGGCACGTGGGTGCATGTCCATCCCTCAACCTCGTCGCCAAAAATGTAGTATCCTTTACTCATTAGTCAACACGTCAATCAATCATAGCATATTGTACTATTCGCAGGTAAGTTATAGTACACGACAGAAAATCATGCAGGACAGATTTCATTGTCGCGGTTCTGTTTGAAGCCAAAAGATTGGTTCTTTCTTTAGTCGGTACCACGTGGCGTCGCTTAAAAGCACTGTCGTATATAAGCAAGCACAGGGTTTGTAACAGTTGAAAAGTATAATCCAAAAGATGGTTCCAATGCCTACCGTAACTGGAGAACTGCATGTTCGCCCACCTCTTTCCCTGATGTACAACCTTCACCAACCTGCTCCTCGACCGTTCTCGTCGCCTCCCTCCCGTATATCTGACCTTCAGGCGTTCTCGCTTTACGATACGCTATATACATTCTCTCCACCCTCCTTTAGGTCGTCCTCAATCTTAACTGAATCGAGGAACCACGGAGATTGTACCCGTTGTTCAATGCCACGTTTATTGAAAAAGATATTTGTTTAACAAATTTTCTTCTATATAACGGGGTTGGTGCACATAGCGAGCAATTTCTTCTCGGTTTTCCCCGTTGAGTAAAAAACGTTTTAATGCCAAAACGCAAAGCTTTCGGATCATCTCCTTTGGTCCGTCTTCAGTGCAACTAATTTTTGTCAACTGCCCAGTCAGCCGACGGTCCTGCAAGCTCCTCCATTCGACCATCCGGGCTGGTGATGTCAGCCATCAGGCCTAACCTTCGACCCGTCAAGCGACTGCCACCCGCCCAGTCAGTCAATCACAGGAGCAAGCGTCCTAACCGACCGACCGGGATAGTGACACAACACAACAAAGATATTTGTTTCCAAAAATAAGAAATCATATACATGACCTGACCGACTTTCCCGAACGATGCCTCCACACAAACCGAGCCCAACACTTGGGCAATGTGCCTCCTCTGGGAATGGTTGGTAAGGGAACAGCTCTGATACCCGGCCGGCCACGATGAAATCAGCCTAGAGAGATCTACATTTGATCTGACGGGCTCCACTGTTGCTCGGCTGAGTAGGGGGGGGGGCTCTCCCTGAAAGCCAAACCTGGGGGTGGGCCAACAGCACAGACCGCGCTGAAGACTGGTCTAGGTTGGCCAGAAAACTCCGCTTTCCCGACCACCACGCGCCACTGTTTTCTTGTTTTTGGAAATAGACGCCTTTTTCCATTAACGTGGCGTTGACCAACGGGTACAATCGCTGTGATTCCAACGGGTCATTCTGACTGTAGGCGTTGTTGGTGTGCCTCTGGATAAAATGACTCGAAAGTTGTTCCCTGAAAATAAGCAGGTTTGTGGGCTTTCTTACCTGAGCACCGTAAACATTCCCTAATAATACGCAAGTTATAAACAAAACAGTAACCTTTACAGGCGAGTAACTGCCGAGACCTAGTCATGAAATCAAGCTACGTGGTGAATGCATTCAATGATATCTATGAGCTGGTTTGGTTTTGGAAACTTGGGTCATACCTCGGTGCATAATGCATCCGGCTGCGCGAAAAAAATGATAAGCACGTCGTGATTAACTATTACGAAGGTAACAACAACGGTTGCAATCCAATGCAATAAAAAGACAACTTCAGTTCTGAGATAAGATGACGTGCTGGTATTCATTACAGTCGCAGTAGAAAATGGTCGATGTGACAAAATGAACGTACCTGCTTTTCATTAAGTGCAAAGGTATCATACTACGGTGCAGCATTTTGCTTACGCCTTTGCCGTTCCACTGGTCGGCTGGGCGGGAAAACGGTTAGCAGTCGTCGTTCAGTTTCAAAGTTGAGGTTGTTATGGCAGTAAGCTCTTTGAAGGATGGTATTTCGTTTTTGTCAGCCTCGACTATCCTGTCTATAAGAACATCTTGCAGAGCTCCAGGGATACTGGGAGCTTCCTGCAATTGCTCACTTTTGTTCCTTGTTTCGGGTTGTCTTTAAGTTTAGCGAATTCGACATCGAGGTACGCTGTGACTTGTGATCGTTTGCCACAAATTCTCGGGTGCCTTTCAGTCGCTCGAAGAGGCTTTTATGCTGGACGAAGAAGGTGTGAGTACGGATACGCGCAGCTCTTTGATTCTTGACACGCTGATCTGCCTGCTGAGGGGAATAACCGGCCGTCGCGAAGTCTCGTAAGTTTTTGTGTTATTTCGCATTTGATGGTCTGCAGGTCAATTTGCGTTCAATCTTTTCGTAACGGTGAGCAATTGGCGTGTTGGTGGCTCGCAGAATTGCTGGCCCCTTTCAGGAACGCATTTTCGCAAAGGCCTGTTCTCGTTTGTAGTTTCGTTTAATATCGTCCGACGAAGGAGTTTGCTGACTGCACTAGGAGCTCTCCCATCGTGTTCATCAAGCTTGGTTCAACAACGAATTTCGCATTTTACATTTTCGTTTGGCCTGATGATGCATTGTTAACGATTCGAATTAGTTATGGGTGTTGGCAACCTTTATCCATACACCACCGACCGCTTTTCGTTCGCCTTTTTTAAAATCACGTTTATTGGTTGCATTGGATTCTCACCGTTCTCCAATCTGTTTTTCGGTTAAATTTTTTGCCAATTATTTGGGCGCTTATCCCTTCATGCAAACATTTCTTTATAAACGGAGGACGAAAATTGCCATTCTGATTGCTCTTATTCGTTGAGTTTCTGCTCGTACAGTTTTTAAACTGTTATACTAAACAGTTTTGTAAAGCAGAAGAGTGATCTCCAGTTGAAGGCAGACTGATTGTTAGCGGTTGTCTGTCGTTACACTTTTGTTGTTTTCGTTTTGGCCCGTTTCGTCAATTTGTGGCATTTGTATTTAAAGCCTGTGCGTGTTGGTCAATGTCTACGCCTAGCGCTGCTACTCACTCTCACTCTCACTCTCTCTCTCTCTCTTTGGAATGGAATGGAACGCAGAGTTGTTTCTTATTTCTCCGTAAGACTCAGTAACCTTTCGTGCAACACCCTTCGCGCTTCGGCGGCTGGCGTAATAGGCAACGTAGTGGTTTGTTTGCCTGCTTTAATCATTGCTAGTCTGCTGACATCGATCATATTCAATTCGATCGACTGTGCCGTCGAGATTGATCAGTGAATCCGCATTTACTTGTTGGCAAAGGATAACACAACTGGACGTGTGAATGCATTTTTCTGAGCTTTCCTTACAATTAAACCGAATGCAAGAGTTCCTTCTTTGTTGTGGGTTAGTGATTTTTCATTCTTACTGTGGTTTGCCTATTTTTAAGTTGCATATTAGTGTTTAGCCAACCGTAATTATCATCCAGCCGGCAGCAGGGATGCACCGGTAGTAATTTCATTTCATTCGCGGGAGACTTACTTTGCGCGGTACCGGAGTCCATACGCGCAATTTTTGCAGGTTGAACAACTACAATCGTTATTTCTATCGGTTGCTGGCCAATTACTGGGAAGCGGTGGGCTTTGGTCCAAATCCTCTTGGGCCAGATGTGACCAAAGCGGACTATCACCGGTTGCCTCTGTACGCTCGAGTAAAGCTGATGTACGTACTCTGCGAGCTGAGATTGACCAAAAGCGATGTTGAACACTCTCTTCGAGTAGGCTGTGCGACTTAGACAGTATGCACCCTAAAAATTTGATTTGCAGGAGTTCTCCGGCGATAGCATGCGGGTCGTCCATTTAGGCGAAGACCGTAATGGCGTTAAATACTGGTACTTTTACGGTACTCGATTGTACATTGAGGATCCGGAAATCAAGATTACTATACCATTGAGGAACAGCGACAAGAAGAAACTGAAGAAGTTAGCAATGCCTGATGGTTTGATTCATAACCAGTAAGGACGCACTGCCGTAGGTTAATGGTAGAGTCAGATAATGCTGACGAACAGGAGGATACCTCGACCAGGGTAGTACGAACGCGCAGGCGAAAGCGAAGAGGGCGAGACTACGATTTTGGTCTAAGCAGAAAAAAGAAAAAGCATGCTAAGAAACCATCCGCTGCAAAAGTCCATAGTCTTGCTGACCAAAAGTATGATATGCTTGCCCCTACGACGACTTGACGTTTTACGTTCCTCTAGTCTACCGTCCAGATCCAGTCCCCTTGACAGTAGCGAAAGCGTTGAGCCAGCTGTTAAGGCTGAAGATGACTTAGATGAGTCATCAGTGCTTCAAAAAGAACAGATTAGGTGAAGGAGACTGAACCAATTGCTAGGGGTCACCCTTGACAGTATGCAGAAATAAAATTGAAGAAGATGAGGGCGAATCGCCTTCGCAGAAAGATGAACCTGCGCACTCATTAGACAGTCTGGCAAGTGCAATTTACGCCGCTCACGATGGAAGCAGTGACGAAGAACGCGAAAGCTTTAAAGAAGAACAGTGTGAGGTAGTTCTTCCCAAGTTCATTTGTTCAAGCGTCATTGAACTAAGCGAACTTTCAGTTGAAAGGTAGCGGTATCTGCTCGCCTTGCTCTTCGGGTAGTCAGAGTTGGTCTGCGTCCTGTGACGCAGACAGAGTGCAAAATTCGTCGGAGTTAAAGATGCATGACAGTGCAGGCCGTATGGGATCGGAGGGCAAATGGTTTTCAACTGACGTAAGTGACGTTGGAACTGAAACGAAAGGCTCTGCCCCCGGCGCGTCGGCGACCTGCATATCTGACAAAGCTGCTGACGCTAAGCCGTGGCTAGACCAACCATATCTGAAGCCTCCGGCTCGCCGCCGTTGGCGTGTTCGGTTAGTTTAACCTTGGTCGATTCAATATATTGAAATTGAATGTTAAAGGTGCGACACTTTGGACGACTGGAAGAATTTGGTCGAATCGCTGAAAGGATCCGCATTTGCCAAGGAAAGACGCCTGCACGACCTGCTGACAAACAGCTTTCTTCCAGAAATAGAGAAATTTTACGAGCAAAAGAAAGTAGAGAAGCAGCAACGAGAAAATGAGATAGTCCGACGTTTGTCTGAAAGGCTGGAGACGAGGCGTTCGTTGCGGGAACGGCCAGTAAGTCCGAAATTTTTCCGCCCTGAAGAAATTAATAATTTTTCCTTTGAAGCCCTCTACCATGTTGCATGATTTCTTTTACTCCGGCGACGAGGAAGAGCAGGAGAATCCGATAAGCGAGGATCGCCGGCGGCAACTTGAAGTCGAAAAGCGTGAACAAAGGTATCGTATGCGTGCTTTGGAAAAAGAAAAGCAGGAGAAGTTGAAAGAGCGCGCCAGAGAGGGTATTCAATATTCACTTCGCTAACGGCTGTTCTCTTGTCCTTGTTTGCAGAACGCGCTCGCCGTTTGGAAATGAGACGACTGCGCCAGGGCGGTGATTTCACTTCATTAAGAGACGGACATCGGTTCATCACAGATAAGACATTGAATGAGTTGTAAGCGCGTTTTGAACTTAACCATGCGACATTTCGACGCGTCCACTTTCAGGGATATTCAACTGGAATTGGAATTCATGTACGGTCAGTTGGAAAAATGTACATCAAATTTGGAATATTGCCCTTGCTTACGTGAAGCAGTTGCTTTGCAGTGTTGTACGCTCTAAAAGAAAACGGTGACGCGTGGCCCTTCGTTCAGCCAGTTACTGAGGATATAGCGCCTAATTATTTTCAACTAATTGCGGTACGTAGTTACGCTTTCAATTTTACCTTAGTAGGGCACTGATGGGTGATACTGTCTTCGATGCTTTGATCTTTCTTCCTAAGTTTTTTCGACTACGATAGTGGAAGTCATTTTACTGGCAGAATGCAAATCATCCGGCGCGATTTCGTGCTGCGAGCCAAGTTTGAACACAGTGGACCCGCGTTACCAACGCTTTTGAATGAGCGCGGTTTTGATCGAGTCTGGAGAACTCTAGCTGGTAAAGGGGATGAGCAAAAACAGTGTTAAGTCATATACCCGAACGTGTATACCTTTCGAAGCCGTTTTTTAACGGGACGTTTTAATATTGTACTTCATTACGTTGTGCACAGGATGTTTGGTAACGGGGCCTTTTGTCATCTTGATCTTCAATACGGTGGTTGCCCATTGAAGCCTTTTGGTGTCTGAAATAAACCAAGAAACACGCCATACCAACGGATGGATGGGCACTTATCAGGGAAAAAGTCGAACACCATGTAACCTCGAAGCTTTCGGAACTTCCATGTTCCGTCCTCAGCGAGTTTGGGAATAGTAAGGTTTAATCCAAGTTAGGGTTATTTGAAGGCCTAGGAACGGGGTCAGGCGGCATGGTGCAACATCTGGTTTTACTGATATGAGCATTCCATACCCCTGCTGACTTCCGCTCCTTTGTCACGGTTGGTGCAGTTGTTATTGCGAATATATAGGGTTTCTTTAATTTGCCTTAGATAGAATTGGCTCTCGCGACATAATATTTTTGGTACGATATCAAGTGAACACTGAGAGGAGTGCTCTACGACCGCTGACGCTCTTATTGCTTCCTCCATGACCTTTCGTGGGTCTAGCGTTTAGGGTCGGCCTCTTCCTCTTCACTGGCTTCCTTGTAGTCTGTGTTCTGCGTTCTTGTACCTCTTCAGTGCCGTCAGATGTTCTTGGAATCTGTGGAATAAAGTGTTGCCCGTTTCTCCTATGTAGGAGGCGTGGCAACCGCACGAAATATTGTAAATAACCCCAGATGTTTGTTCGAACGGGACTTTGATCTTATCGTTCCAGGTCAAAGTCTTGATTCAGTGGACAGAGTTCATTACGGATGTTTTCCCATTCGTAGTACGCAACTTTTGTTCATGTAAATAGTCCAAAACAAACTATCGGTTATTTGGATTACTTACGTGAATAAAAACTGCGTACAAAGAAGGGGAAAGCATTCGTGAAGAGCCTACATATTGTGTGCTGCCGTAATAACCAGTCCAGGATTATTGAAAGAATTTCCTTTTAATTACGCTGGGTGACTACAAATTGTCCTATATTTCGTGTGCTGTGCTTGATTGTACGCGGAACATTTGGAACCAATTATCCCGGATAATGCGGGTCTACTGTATTTGAAAAATGTGCTTTTCACTTTGCTAAACAGTACGCTTCAGAAACCAATGGATCTGGGCACGATCGAAACTAAGTTGATGAATCGCGATTACAAGAACAAGCTCGAGTTCGTTGAAGACATAAATTTGATGCTGCTGAACTGCCTTGAATACAATGGACTCAGAAATGGTAATGAAGACTTTTCTTCCGGTTTCGTATTGTCACCCATTGCCATCGTTGTTAAGACTATACGAAGGCTGCTCAACGGCTGGAGCGCAATTTCATTCGATTGTGGAAGCGGTACTTTCCGCCGTCGCAGAGCTCCGACGAGGATATTGGTTTGAACTGTGTTGCATCGTTAGGCGCCTTGGATATAAAAATAAAGGAAAAAATCCGGGTAAATGTCGCAGTTCGCTTTTTCCGACGAAACGTTTCTCCCTTTAATAGGAGGAGATAAGTTTGGTAAAGCAAAGAGCGGGTCCGTCCTCCTTGCCGGAATGTAGTACGGTAAGTAGACCTCCAGGTTGGGCATTTGCCGTTTAATTTCCCGCTGAATTGCAGAATCGAGCTCAGAAAGCACCAGAGCCGAAGCTTGTAGGAATAAATCCGCGGGTGAAATCTCGAAGCGATTCTATTTATTCTGTTTTAAAAGAAGCTGTTACCACCAGGGGCGCATGGCCTTTCGTGATCAGGTCGTTCAGTCTATCATGAGAACGGCACCGCGTTCCGTGGTGCAGCAACCTCAGCAGCGAGGCATATACGGTCGCAGCAGTGCGAGTCCGGGCAGGTCGTTTCGTCCAATTGCTCCTCGCGTTCCATCGGAGGGAATTTCAATGGGTGTTGGCCAAGCTAATCCGACCGAGTACGTCTTGTTTTCCGGTTTGACTGTTTCGAAAGCGTACGTTCCCGATTAACAGAATGAAGATGCAAGGAGACCAACAGCAGACTGAACGGCGATCTCCGTTCTTGGGAAGTTGCGTTTATTTGTTTAACGCGACTGATGGTAACCGATTGGCCCGCCTGGTTGGCCCTGACGGGGGTCAGCCATCGGAAAATGCCACTAAACAAGCTGTTGCTTGGCTTCGGCACAATGCGCACTTGCTTCCGCGCTCCTTTGCTACCGTTACAGTAATTGTCAGTAATCAAGTACATATATCTACTGGTCATCGTTGCGTAGGGCGACTTCATTTACTTCTCTGTAGGACACGCCTTTACCGTTGGAAGTTCAGCGACCGAGCTATAAAATTTTCAACGTCAGCGAAACCGTTACAATCGCTTTCGCCAATACGGAGCAACAGCCCCTGACCCCGTCCAGGCCAAAGACAACTGAGGCATCCAGCGCAAACATTGCAAGGTGCACTGTTGTTTAAATGATTTCCCGTGCAAAACATCTCACTCTTACGCCGTACAGTCCTAATGTTGGTGCCAGCTCAAAAAGTCTTTTCGTTGTGCAACCGTTGGACAGTCGTTGTCAGCAACAGTCCGTAGTGCCGACGGCACCGTCGAGCTCGCAGTCAGTTGTACTACCCAACACTGGAAGCTTACAGCGAGTGAGCACGAAACCCGTCTGCAGCGTGGCTCCGTTGAGAAGTTCTCCTGGTAAGTTGCGCAAAACGGCACTAGTGTTAGTGAACACTGACTTTAAACCGCATAGATATTTCTGCCTAATTTTTTAAGCATTCGTCTTTGAAATGTGTGCATGCAATATTTGTGACCGCTATAATAGTGGTTCCTGCGAGCAATGGTCGTGTTATTCGTACGGAATGTCTCAACATGCGAATAAGCAGCATCCATACGGGAGAGCGAATGGAATGTTAGTAGGAAAACTCGATGGACAATCGAAACGGATCCCCAGAAGTGTCTAGTTAGTAAGAGGGATTTTCTTTCGAAGTTTTTAACTTAACTAATGAGTAATAATTTGGGCAATGCAACAGCAATGAATTTTTCACGACTGCTTTCGAAAAATGTTGCCCCGTCGCTCAGCCATACATTGTTTCAAGTGGGTTCTTTGCCAGTGACTGCATGTGATATCCAGGTGCAGCAACCAGTAAGGTGAAAAATCAATGTCAACTTGTAAGAGATTCGTTTCGCTACATAGCAGCGTTCACCATCGCTGAAATTAGCAGATGTTCACTGCAAAGAATCTAGTACGAATTGGGAAAGGTTGTTGAAAATAGGGTTGCTTGTAATGGTTTACTGATGGTATCATTTTCGTTTGACCCTGTTTCCTACCATCCGTGGTTGCTGGTATATTCAGTGCCTCTAAATCACACAAACTATGGATGACGTTCTTCCTATTGTACAGTTTAGAGACGCTGAATATACCACCAACGGATTGTAAAAGACCGCGTAGAAACGAACACGAGTTGGTAAACGTAACAGTACTTCACTAGCGTCTGTTGAACGAGTGTGATATGCTTGAAGAATTGGTGCTTTTCATACGTTGTGGCATAACGTTGATTGTCCCTGGAATTGCAGGTCCTTTTTTCCTTTAGTTCTTACCTGCACACGTAAGTCGTTAGTAGCTGCAATATCCATGCATCAGATCAGTGGACTGATTGGGCGAACATTATGCCATAACGCTCATTGATTGTCAGGTACCATGAAACTAATAATGCATTTGATCGTTTGAAGGTACTCTCATGTATTTTAAGTTGTTTCGAAAATAGACGGTTTGCTTTTTTGCTGTCTATCATTACATGTTGTATTCAAAACTGTCTACTGCATGCTTATGGGGACTTAACTGCCTTTAGCTTCGTTTGTTTCATCGAACTTCTGTCAAAAGACAGCATTTTCATATGGAATCGAAGTTTTTTCTTCTTTACCCAGTTTTTGTTACGCACACATCTTGGATCCAACCGTTTGGCTTAAAGTGCTGTACAGCTTAGCTTTGAAAGGACATTATCTAGCTTATTGCCGGCGAGTTGCAATTAACTTTCTCATCGCTTTGAGTGGTCGATTGAACTTGCCGATATGTTACAATGGCAGCTACTTTTTCCAGAAGTAAGTGGTTATCCGTCATTTGATCAAACGCAAGCAACTGTTTCGAATAAAACGTCTTCCGGTTCACCGCAAAGTAGTTCAACGAGCACCAGTGCTTCAATTGCAGTATGCGATCAAACGATCGTAGTCTTAGCTGCAAACCAAGTGTTCGTCGGGGACAGCGGTTGTTATATCGTCAGTAGCTCTCCAGGCAACGTAATTACCAGCCAAACATCAACGCCGTAAGTCTAATGGGCATCACAGTTCATTTCCAGTTTTTTTCTCTTTCAGAAGCACTTCAGCAATTGGAAGCTCCGGTTCCAATAGCCGCGGAGTTCAGATCATTCAAGTAGTTCCTCAAGTGGTTGTTGCCTCATCCAGTGAAACTGGATTGCCTCCGTCCGTCACTTACAACACCATTTCGACTCCAGATGTCGGAGAGCCTCAGTGAGGATTGATTGAACACGATTACGTTTATTCGCGTTCCCTTGTTGCAGTCTGGTATGCATAACGTTAAGTAGGCTAAAATTGATCGTTTATTCAGTGCTGAATAATGCAGTTACTTTACTTTCGAAAATCCATATTCAATTCTTTTCAAATTTCAGCACGCCGCTCAATTTCTAGCCTCAAGAATATGGCAAGTTACATTCTTGTCATCCTCTAATTCAAGTTTACTTCTCTAACAACGCCAATACCCTTGGTTTTGCCATGTCGAAAGAGCAAACGACTATTCGGTGTGACAAATTCAGGCTGACGAATGAACGATAAGGTGACTAAAGCTCTTTCGCGACTTTTCAAAGTTCTGTTTTGATTATGCACTTGCGTAATAACTGCCGTCTGACACACATTGCCGATGTGCAAAGTTATCTGAAACTTCTCGGCAATGCAGCCGGACGCGTGGTATATGACAAAAACGTCCGCACGAATTGTCCAACTGGCAACCGGTTTGCGCGAGCATCCTATCAGCACCATTCCCTTGAATCAGGCAATGTGATATGAAATGGAAACGTGATAAGTTTCAAGCTTTCTTACTTTGCGAAGTGGAAAGCCGCCAAGGTCGCCGATGGAAACCGAAGCGGACTGGGCAGCTTGTACAACCCGGCAAGGGACGCGAATCCGTTGCAAACTTTTCACTACGACCGGTTTGAAATCCCCTTGTTGATTTGGGCCAAGCAAAAGACGGTCACCTTCCCGAATGACACCCCGAGTCAACAGTCCAGTTACGACTTGGCCAACGTCTGGTACTTGGAATATATCGTCAATCTGTCCACGAATGGATTTGCTTGATTAAAAATGTTACCAGCATATGACAGTAGTGAACGTTACCTGAAATTCCACGTCTTCCTGTAGGCTGGCCATGTTCTGCTTGTTCGTGTCGCGCGGAGGAAGTATGTACAGAAATTTTAGGAGTTGTTCTATACTTTCGCCGGTGACGCTCGACACGGTAAATATTGGAACCAAACTGAAAGTAAGCAATTACTTTGGGCTACGAACGAAGCACGCTTACTTTTGACCTCCGAAATTAGAACCCAACGTGAGAACATCGTCGTCACTGTTGACTCGAACGGCTACCCGTCGGTAAGGTGGATTTTTCAACGAATTCACTATGTCGGTCACTACTTTGTTGACCATTTGTCGTGAGGCAATGTCAACCTTAGTTACTGCTATAAATACAGGCACCTCAAGAGCGAACGACCAAGCTAGATGATCTCTAGTCGTGTCGGCTGAAATGAACAATGCGCAAAATTATGGCAGAAGTGTTTGGGCATATATGCCTTACCGATGCCAACTTTCGCGTCGACAACTAAAACCACAAAGCGTGGTTTGTAAGCAGACAGTCCGGATATTGTGGTCCGTATGTATTTCTCATGTCCAGCTAAGTCAATGAAAGTGATAACTTTTTCGGACCGATCGCATATTTCTTCGTCACAGTGTTGTCGGCGGTTAAGCGTCTTGAAAATGGCAAGTTCACTTCGAGATACCAAACATTTAATCTTTACGTTGCCCTTATTGTCGAAACCGACGATACCGAAACTAATGGATGATGTTCGCCCCGACAACACCTCGTGCAAATGTCGAAACAGATTAAGACGGGACTTGCCGCGCCCGTTGTCCAGCTCCCCTTGGGTTAGCACGCCAAGAAGGGTCGACTTTCCCGAATCGTTGGAACCAAGCATGGCGATACGAATTTCAATGAACTAGAAAAACTGGAAACTGTACTACGTATTTTCATTGACGACCACCTGCGAATCACCTGCTGACTATCCGGAATTCGGCGTATCAAAAATTCCGCTACCTTCAGTGCTTCGCCTTCCCTTATTCCAACCTTCTTTTCCCGCAACAGCGTCACCGATGCGTTTAATCTACGAAAAACTCTGAGGTTGCAGCGTAGAAACAAAATTAGAGTGTCTCAACTCGGAGGCCATTCTTTTCAGCGTGTTCACGGACGAGTCAAACTCGTATTCGGTTAGTCCGCGACAAACACCGTTGTCTTGGACGCCTATTTCGTAAATCGCTTCTCCGTTGCCTTCACGCAGTCGCCATTTCATTTGCGAAATTAACTGTTGCATACGAGCAGCCGATGGGTTCACCAGTTTCAGCTGAAAACAGCGAAGCCCGAGTGGGTGCGCCGATGCGCAAAAGATGAGTTCCTACCTTGTACTCAATGTTGCCTTCACTCTGTTCGGGAGGCATATTTTCAAGTCCATTTTCGTCCAGCGGACTCCCAAGTTCGTTGAAGGAGCTATAAATTGTGGTCGCTTGATTGTGACAGCAAGAGAAAAAGTATTCCATCGATGACAGTAGCAGTTATCTGTAAATTGACTCATTGTTACCTATGAAGTATAAGTTTTCCATGTGCCCTACATGGTTTAGCCGTTTTGCTTGTCCGAGCTGAAGTTTCGCCATTCGAAGGGAAGAAGCGCATTCCATTATTCTAAGTGGTCACATTTTCGACACGAACCGATAAACGCTGCAAAAGTTTAGAAGTGCATTTCCAACGTGCCCATGTGCAAGTCAACTTACTCATTTTAGAATAAAGCATGGTCTAATGTCACCTACCTTGATAGTAAGAAAACATTTCGAGTAGGACGTAAGGGTACTGTATTGTGACCTCTTGATCTTGTCTTTTATTTTTCACTGATCGTGCCTTCACGATAAGGATTTCGGCTGCATTGTGTTAAGCAAGTCCACTAACAGGTTGGGAATGAAGATTGGTAATTATCTGGGCTTGGCACGAAGCTTCTTTGAGTTAAAATTATCAATGTCAACCATAAAGCGTGAGTTTAATGTTCCTTAGGCAATTTTTCGGCAGTGTTGTGCCAAATTAGCTTTTAACCTTTAACTTTTAACTAGTCACGTCGGTCTGCAGTAGCTGCGAGATTGTACTGTTAAAGTTTCTGACAAGGCTGATACAAAACCCTAGAGGTTTTCCATGCGAGTGATTTATTGTTATTAGAAGCATTGAAAACTGGATGCATCGTAACGGGTCGTTGAGACGACATTTGTGTGTTAGACACGGTTTACCCGTTGGTATTGTTTCAGTGTATCTGCAATTAACCAAAAAAATCTCACCAGTCAACGATGGGTTAGTTTATTGGTAAAATTGTGAGGACACTGTAACGTACTATCGCGTAACACTGTAAGCTCCTTTTCACTGACGACGGGACTATAGCGTCCCGAAAGCTCCGATAGTACGTTACAGTGTCTTCACAATTTTACCAATAAACTTGTTTCGATGGAAGTTCAACTAAACCACCAGCTACGCCAATAATCAATCAGTCCCGGGAGTCACCACTCCATTTATTGTACGTAAGTAAGAAGACCGTGAGTTAACGATAGTCAGGTATATATATAAGCGAATATAATTAGTGATGATCAGGTTCTAGGAAGGTAATGTCCGTAACAAAACTAACCCATCGTTGACTGTTGAGGTTTTTTTGTTAATTGCAGATACACTGAAACAATACCAACGGGTAAACAGTGTCTAGCACACAAATGTTATTAGAAGCATTGTGTAATTCGCTCATGCAACGTATTTGCCGTTTGCAAAAGTAGCTCACTGTTGGGTGTGCAAACTGAACACAGCTATTTCATTACATTGAATAGAAGCGAACTTCGAAAATTTTCCAGAGTCCATCCTAGAATTGAATAAGGGAAAGAGAATAGTGCAGATTGGGAATAGCGTCTACTGTAATCAGGAATTCCAAACTTGTACCTGAAAATCTCTTGCAGTGTATAGTCGTCCAGTGCACGAGCAGTGGTGGAGTTGGTAAGCTTTTGTGGAACTTCCTGCTTTTGTCGTCGCTGCAAACTTCTGTTGTTAACACTTTGGAGCGCTTTCATCCTCAGTGGTGTATTGGAATTCATTCGCAGGGCTCGCAATTGTAATGGGGAAATTCAGCAAGGACAAACGCGACATTTACTACCGACTAGCCAAGGAGGAAGGCTGGCGAGCCCGTAGCGCTTTCAAGTTGCTCCAGATCGATTCAGATTACAACCTTTTCGATGGGGTGCGCAGGGCGGTAGATCTATGTGCAGCGCCCGGCAGCTGGAGTCAAGTGTTGGTTCGCGAACTGCGGAAGCGTCTGGGCGACGAGAAACCGCAAATAGTAGCGGTCGACTTGCAAGAAATGGTTCCCATTCCCGGTGTTGTGCAAGTGCAGGGCGATATTACCTCGAAGTTGACCGCCGACGAAATTGTTTCTCATTTTTCGGGATGCAAAGCGGATCTGGTAGTTTGCGACGGCGCTCCAGACGTCACCGGTGTACACGACTTCGATGAACATGTTCAGAGCTCGCTTGTTTTGTCCGCATTGAATATATGCATATATATTTTGGCGGATGGCGGTACGTTTGTGTCGAAAATTTTCCGTGGGCGGAATGTCACCTTGCAGCAATCCCAACTTTGCTGCTTCTTTGAAAGCGTCGACGTGGTTAAGCCGAAAAGCAGCCGAGGATCAAGCTACGAAAGTTTCGTTGTTTGTCGCAACTTCGGTTTGCCGGAAGGGTTTTCTCCTAACATCGACTTTTCCCAGTTTATGACGGATTACGATAACTCAATCAATCAACTCGTTGGAGTTAATCGACAGATTGTTCCATTTGTTTGCTGTGGCGATTTGTCTGGTTTCGATTCAGACCGTAGCTACGATTTGTCCAAAGATTCGTCGAATTCCAGTTCTCTTCCGCCTGTTCAGGGCCCCGTGCATCCTCCATATGAGCATGCTGTGGAATTGAGACGACACAATAGATTAGCTAAAACCAGCGCTATAGTGGAGGAAGTTGTTAGTTCTCTTCATTCAATAAAAATAGAAGAAGCTGAGCCGGAAGATAAGGAAGAAGGCGTCCATTTATGCCGCGGTGAAATAGAAGAAATCGGTGCGGACGAACTGGTTGATATTATTTCGAACATTCTGACGTGCACTGGCAACGGGAATCCAAGTGCGTAGCAGTTAGGGATTGCGAATAAACTTACATCATTGTCTATTATGTCATCGCCAAAAGTCCAGAAGGCACTGCGGAGCAACGTATCGGTTGGGATAAGCGCATCGGTGACCGGTAAAACAAATTCATAGGCATAACTTTGTAATTTTCATTGTCTTGGCAAGCCGTCGAGAAAACGTACGATTATTTTTATGCAAAAATTGCTTGTATCGTCAGAGTGCGTTGATATCGTAGTATTCTGATTTCGGCGCGCGTTTTTGATGGATGACGTGTTTTGTTGCGACATTAAGAAACTTTTCACCAGGCGATCGCAGTAGCCGTGACAAAAATTTCAGATTCTTGCGTAAGCCATGCTGTCTAAAACATTACTTTTAGACCTTACTTCCCTGTTTCTAGCGCTAAACAGTAGTCATATATGTGCTGGCACGTAATCCCTTACTTATTACAAGAGAAAGAAAGGACGAGATAAGTGGTACGAGTTGCAGAATCATGGCCTTAATGAAGTGCCTTACTTAACTTTACTGCGTTCATTGCTCCATTCCTGGTGTTAGTGCAGCACTGCGGGGCCATCCGAGCCCCGTTGAGAAAATGGGTAACTGCGCGTAAACTTTGATAGCATTGTCGATCACATGTTTTACATAGCATTACTCGCAGAAGCGAGCCCCATTACTCTATTGTTCATGAGTGGCTATCAAGTCAGTGTATCAACTTAAACAGAAACGAAGTTTCCTGCTATGCCGTAGCAGTGTCAATGTCATTGTCTTGTAATACGTGAGCCATTTGGCATACGCTAGAATGCGCGCTTTTCATAGACGAAGTAACACAGTCGTCAAGATAGATAGCGTTGCATGTTCCAAGAGTGCGTAGGGATTGCTTCCACCTGAATAGACACGAAACGAAGTTGCCACTGCAGAAGGAAGTCAACTTAAGATTTCAAAACAATTGTTGAGAGTTGGAATAGCGTTGAAAAAACGCTATGCAGGACCCTTGCGGAAGTGCACAGCGTTTCGGATTATCCAAGGAAATTGGATGGAAATCAATACGGCCGTTAGTGTTAGAGAACTCCAATCAGAACGAGTTTTTGTCCAATCATTCACATGTTAACAGGTTCACTGGCAAAATATATCTGAAAACTGAAACTGCAGAAGTGATTCTTAGCATAAGGAAAGGATCTATGGACGCTGAAAAACAATCATTTCGGCGCTCGTATTAACTGCTGCCCGATGGTGCATTTGTAGCGCATCACGGAGGGAGACAGCCTGAAGATCAGGGGACAGTAGGACGAGAGAGATCGTGTGAGTAGGTGAGTGGGTTACTTTGGTGTTGCGCTCTCTGCTGTGTGAATAAAGGAATTGTGCTTGTATGTGTGTGCAGCGTCGTGCTACATTTTGGTAGCAGAGCGTGGTTTCCGTTTCACTGATTAGCCCTGCGAATAATTGTGTTTCATCCTTCGGAATGGCGAGTGGTGAAAGCAGTGGAATTGGTTCATTGGGCGTAATGAATTGCGTCAGTTTGCCGCGTCCATTTGATGAAGGCAATTTTGGGGAATGGCTTTCAAGATTCGAGATTTGCAGCACTGCTAATAGGTGGAACGATGAAATGAAAGCACGACGTCTGCCAACGTTACTTGAAGGTGAGGCATTTTTGGCCTACCAACGTTTACCGGACGACGTGCGTGGCGACTATCGCAAACTAACGGTGGAATTGAAGAAAAGTTTGCAGCCCGCGGGATGCACACGTACCGCGTTTGTGCAGTTCGAAAGTATGCGGCTGAGAAACGGCGAAAGCATACGTGCATTCGTGCATCGCCTGACTCAAGCATTGGACTTGGCTCTTCCAGGGCTGGACGCTGTCAGCAGAGATCGGTTTTTGTTGCAACGCTTTTTGTCTGCCCTGCCAGATCACTACAGGCGACAGATGTTGCTTCAGGGAGAAATTGGTTCTATTGAACAGGCAATTCAAAAGACACAAATGTTGCTAGCCTTCGAAGAAATGCCGTCGGCGTTGACAGCAGCAGCAGTGGGGTTTCCGGTAAATCCTCCCATTCAACAAAAGGCTACGAGCGACGAGGAGCGTTGGCTAAGAATCGATCGAAGAATTGACGAGTTAAGCAAACAGGTGGAGGCGTTGAATCATCGCCGATCGTTGACAAGGAGCAGACCAGGGTGTTATACCTGTGGCTCACTGGAGCATTTTGCACGGTCATGCCCTCAGACCGCTCGGCGCGGACGTCCTAACAGTTTTCGTGGTCGACAGTTAAACTGACAACGGTTGGCAGGAGTAGGAGCTCGGCCAGTCAACCGCAGCTTACAACTCAGAGCTCTCTTTCCCCTAACGGTACGCCACAATCGGCAACCAACGCTACAGAAGGTCAGGTTGGTACAGTGACTTTTACTGTTTCTCCGAAGCAATCTTGTAAGATTTGTTCTGTGTATGCCTCCCTTGAGGGTACACGCACGGCTGTCTTGTTGGACAGTGGTTCTAGCGTAAGTTTGATTGCTTTTCAAGCCTTAGGCAAATTGGGGAAAGGAATAGCCCCAGTACGTCCCCCCACATTTAAACTGGTTACTGCTTCTCAGCAAACCTTGGCGATCAGGGGAACCGTCACGTTGACGTTGCGTATAGGACGGTTGGAACGGCGCACAAATTTCTTTGTCGCGGAAACGTTGGTAGCGGACGTCATACTCGGTGTAGATTTCTTGGCAGAGCACAGGGTGATAATTGACTTTCAAAGGGACTTAGTTTACGGCCCGGAGCTGGGAGAAGTGAAATGGACAAATAGTGATCAGCGAGATCAACCCACAGAAATTTGTACCATACATGCCCGTGAGGAGGTGCTGCCATTAGAAAGTGAATGGTTAGCTGAATGTGAAGTGCCAAACTTTGGGGCAGATAGTCAGTACGAGATGCCGCAATGCCCGGAGCAGTTTGCGGACGAAGTGAATGCCTTCCGAACGTTGTTCCGGACGCGACCTGGCTATACAACTCTGGCGGAGCATTGCATTAATACGAACGCAGAACCAGTCCGGCTCCCACCAAGGCGCATCCCTGAAAATTTTCGACAAGAAATAGCGGCGCAGGTGCAGCAAATGTTACGCGCCGGAATTATCCGGCGTAGCAATAGCCCTTGGTTATCTCCGGCAGTTTATACAAGGAAGAAGAATGGAGAATTACGACTATGCGTTGATTATCGGGAATTGAATAAACGGACCAAGAAGGATAGCTACCCACTGCCCTTACCGGACGAGGTTCAAGGAAGATTGCGAAATGCAACTGTATTCTCAGTGTTAGATTTACACAGCGGATTCTGGCAGTTACCAGTTCGCTCGGAGGACGTCGAGAAGACGGCATTTTCGCCAGGACCAGGTTTAGGGATGTTCGAATTTGTGCGAATGCCATTCGGACTGTCGAACGGACCAAGTTCATTCCAGCGTCTGATGGACGCTGTGCTGGAAGGATTTGATCATGCGCTAGTCTACATCGATGATATATTAATATTTTCAACAAGCGTCACGGAACATAAGCGCGACTTAAGAGCCGTGTTTGAACGGTTGCTTAAAGCAGGTTTGACTCTCCGGGGTCCTAAATGTAGGATCGGAGTTGCAGCGGTAACCTACTTAGGGCACGTATTTTCGGCATCAGGAATGCTGCCGGATCAAAAGAAAATTGAATCGATAGCAAATTGGCCCACGCCGACCAATGCTACCGAAGTTAGGAAGTTTCTGGGAATGGCCTCGTATTACAGGCGATTTATCGCAGGATTCGCAAAGATGGCTAACGCCCTGCACAAATTGACCGAAAAATGTGCCCCGTTCGTTTGGAGCGCGGAATGCCAGGAAGCGTTTAACGCATTAAAGACAGCGCTCACTACGCCACCCATTCTTACCTTGCCTGATGTTAAGGACACTTTTGACTTGTTCACCGACGCTAGCGGAGAGGCTCTGGGAGCTATATTGGAACAGCATGGAAAAGTGGTGGCTTACGCTAGTCGTGTGCTTCGTAAAGCGGAAAGAAACTATTCGGTTTCTGAAAAGGAATGTCTCGCAATGGTATTCGCCGTGAAGCATTTTCGGCACTACCTGCTGGGAACCACGTTTACAATACATACGGACCACCGCCCTTTGCAGTGGCTCCAGGAACAGAAGATAGACGGAAAATTTGCTCGGTGGGCCCTTGCTTTACAAGAATTTAACTTCAGGGTGAAGTATCGCCCGGGCGAAAGGAATCACGCCGACCCTTTATCGAGGCAACTTAATGTTATCCAGGCACCATGCGCGGTCGCCGTAGTGGAACCGGAGATAACTATGGAGACACTTAGACTGGCACAAAATGAAGACACTTGCCTTAAGCAAGTAATCCAAGCGATCACCGAAGGTCGGCGTACTAGGGACGCAGCTCCGCTTTCTTGGGTTAACTGGCCCATATTAAAGCGCTACCGGCAGATATGGCACACTTTATCGCTGCGGGAGGGAGTTCTACACCGCTGTGTTCAGGTAGAGCCAAAGGAAAGCCTCGAAGTGCCAGTGATGCCCAAATCGTTGCAACCAAGACTGTTAGAAGTGTTCCATGATGGTCCCGTCGGCGCACATCTCGGAACGGAGAAAATGTTATACCGACTTAAGCAAATCGCCTACTGGCCAGGAATGGCCAAAGATGTTGAAGATTACTGCAGATCGTGCGTGATATGCCAAGCCGTCAAGCCTAATCGCCCTGCGCCCATGCCACTGCAGTCGATGCCAATAGGCAGCGTATGGGACGCCGTGGCAGTGGATATATTGGAAGTTCCTATTAACAAGAACGGTAATCGCTACATTTTGGTCGTCCAGGATTACTTCTCAAAGTGGGTCGAAGCAGTTCCTCTCCCGGATCAAAAAGCTACAACCATCGTCAAACAGCTTATTAGCATCTTCTGCCGGCTTGGTACACCGAAATCACTTCACTCGGACCAAGGTCCGAATTTCGAAAGCGCCATGCTCAAGGATGTGCTCAAAGCGTTCGGAATAAAGAAGACAAGAACATCAGCTTACCACCCGCAAGGTGATGGAATGGTGGAAAGAACCAACAGGACACTCATACGCATGCTCAGTACGTATGCTATGAAGCACGAAGACTGGGAGGAAGGTTTACCGTTGGTTTTGTACGCGTACCGCACCAGTCGCCACGCAGCAACCCACGTTTCGCCTTACTTACTAATGTTCGGACGAGAAGCAAAGCCGCTGCCAGTATTGGATATAGGGACCTCTTATCAGTGGTCACCGCACGCCGCTATCTCCGAAACGGTACAGCGTGTTATACGGGCCACAAACTTTGCCCAGGCGCACATTCGAGTAGCACAAGAACGCCAACGGCGGAACTACGACCAATTAGCACAGCATCGTGCCGATATCCAACCAGGTGATGACGTCTTACTCTATCTACCGAAACAAGGAAAGCTGGCGCCAAGATGGGAAGCCAAGTGGAGAGTAAACATGCTCATGGGTAATGTAAATGCGCAGATCAGCCACAGAGACAAGGGCAGCCGGATAGTCCACCTCAACCGGCTGAGAAAGGAATACAAACGCACGCCAGTTAACGTAACAGAATGGAGACCCGCAACAACTTACCACGAACAGGCAGACGCAGTTATCCCAGCAGAACAGGCGAGCGAAGACACGTCGGAAGAAACGGCGCCACAGCGAACCAGGCCTGCGCGCCTCAGAAGGTCGCCCAACTGGACAACTGATTACGTACTATATTAGATCGAGGACGATCTAAAGAAAGGCGGCGGAGATGTGTAGCGCATCACGGAGGGAGACAGCCTGAAGATCAGGGGACAGTAGGACGAGAGAGATCGTGTGAGTAGGTGAGTGGGTTACTTTGGTGTTGCGCTCTCTGCTGTGTGAATAAAGGAATTGTGCTTGTATGTGTGTGCAGCGTCGTGCTACACATTCACTTCGACTAAGACGGTGCCGCGTACACAGTATATGAATAATCGAAACTGCTGTTGTGGAGTTGTCCTTCCGGAACGGATTGTAGCTCGTTGTATGATAGAGACTGCGTGAGTGATTCGAAATTGAACCTAACCAGCGACTGGTTAAAAGGTCTTTAATGGGTAAGCGCACACACAGTGAATATCTAAGCTTTCGGAACAGCCTAATTCCGTCGTCAGCGATGGGGAAAGGCAACTCCATCATGCGAGAGCTCATTACAAGCAAACCGATTTTCAACAACTGCTGTTGTTATATAAATTACACGTGTTGACGACCGATGCCAACACTGGGCGGTTCTTTATGCAAACTGTCTACACAAAACATTCCGCTTTCACTGCTTGTCCCGATACTACCGTTCAATTTGCCATGATGTCCACGTACGAGCACTATTTAATGTGCTGGAAGTTTTGAAAGTACTGCTATTTGCTTTTGAGCTGCATTATGTTAACTACCACAATTACATACGCACCTGTAGCGAACACGGCCTTCTGACCGCTGCCGATTGGTCGCCGCCGTTTGGCCGCCAGGGACATTTGACCGCCACCACTGCCTACATATCGACTTATTGTCCCTCATATTACGGGTTCTACTCCTCAATAAGTTTCGTTGTTTGTAACGGTATTTTTTCATTATTCCTTTTCTTAAGGCAGGATGTCTTTTAACAAGAACATGGATCTTCATTATGTATTTTTCACTGATTTTGTCGCGTTGCTTTCTGTATGTGATGGATCTGCAAGTAAACTGACACGGTCTCTACCAACGGATGGATGAGAGTTCCTTTTCATTAGTTGAATAAAGCTACGCTTGCTTTATTCAACGAGAAATGAAGCATCTTTACACGAAACGGGATAAAAATCCGTCAAAACTAATGAAAAGGGTTCTACTCCTGTTTATGAGGCATAACTTCCATTTGTGATTCTATGCTGTCCAACTGAGGTACTGTTCCCATTCGAAAAAAAAGATTTGCGTTCAGCGCAAAGCAGCGAGCCTTGCTGTGGCTCCTTGTATATGGTCTGAAAGTGTGAGATCCTCATTGGCGGTTTTGTCTGTCTTATAGCGGTTGCAGTGGTATTTGAATAAACGTTTGCTCTCTCGGTCGTGTCGCTACAATCCATAAAAGCCTCCGCGGTCGTGGAGCTTTCCTCTCATTGCTCACATGACCTGCGACCTAAAATAATATGTCGCGAAAGCCTATTCCACCTTAGGCAAATAAAGGAGGCCCTCTTCATTCGCAATAACAACTGCATGAATCGTGACAGAGGAGTAGAAGTCCGCGACATATGGAATGCACTCATCAGGAAAAGCAAATGTTACACCATACCAGCTGACCACTCTCCTCAGTCCTTAGTCTCGGAATCCAATCTTGTCATGATGTAACGTACGGCTTGATCCCGTTGGAAGTCGAGAATATGTCTGAAAGTACTCTGAAAACAACGCCCTACCAGCGAATGGATGGGCAATTATTAGGAAACACATTTCAAAACAACCTTTCGTAGCTTTCGGAACAATCTTGTTCCGTCTTCAGCGAATGTTATGGTCAACAGACCATAACATTCGCTGAAGGGCGTTATTTTCGGGGTACTTTCAGACATATTCTCGACTACCAACGGGATCAAGCCGTATGTTACATCATGACAAGATTGGATTCTGAGACGAAGGGCTGAGGAGAGGGGTCAGCTGGCATGGTGTAACATTTGCTTTTACTGATGAGTGCATTCCATATGCCGCGGACCTCTACTCCTCTGTGACGATTCATGCAGTTGTTATTGCGAATGAAGAGGGCCTCCTTTATTTGCCTAAGGTGGAATAGGCTCTCGCGACATTATTTTAGGTCGCAGGTCATGTGAGCATTGAGAGGAAAGCTCCACGACCGCTGAGGCTTTTATGGATTGTAGCGACACGACCGAGAGAGCAAACGTTTATTCAATTCCACTGCAACCGCTATAAGACAGACAAAACCGCCAATGAGGATCTCACACTCTCAGACCATATACAAGGAGCCACAGGAAGGCTCGCAGCTTTGCGGTCAACGCAAATCTTTTTTTCGAATGGGAGCAGTACCTCAGTGTTGGGCAGCATAGAATCACAAATGGAAGTTATGCCTCATAAAAAGGAGTAGAACCCTTTTCATTAGTTTTGACGGATTTTTATCCCGTTTCGAGTAAAGATTCTTTATTTCTCGTTGAATAAAGCAAGCGTAGCTTCATTCAACTAATGAAAAGGAACTCTCATCCATCCGTTGGTAGGGAGACCGTGTCAGTTTACTTACAGATCCATCACATACAGAAAGCAACGCGACAAAATCCGTGAAAAATACAACATCATGAAGATCCATGTTCATGTTAAAAGACATCCTGCCTTAAGAAAAGGAATTATGAAACAATCCCGTTACAAACAACGAAACTTATTGAGTAGAGCCCGTAATATGCGGGACAATAAGTCGATATGTAGGCAGCGGTGGCGGCCAAATGTCCCCTGGCGGCCAAACGGCGGCGGCCAATCGGCAGCGGCCAAACGTCCTGTACCCCACCTGTAGTCTCCAACATAATCGGCGCTTTAACGCGTGCAAGCCTGCTGACTGAAATCTATACTTGTAGGAATAGATGACAGCGCCAGTATTCGAAATACTTTTATAGAAAGCTCAGCTTTCGTTAATAAGTTACGGGCTAGACGAAGTTCGTTTCTTATTTACACTTCAAGCTAACAAACGTGCGCATCGCTAATGTACTGTATATGAAATCTCTTAATTGTGATGAGTTGAATTTCTCTGGTTATTTCGTCGTAGTGACAGCTATGCGCTTTCTTCCGCTATCGGATAGTTAGAAAAAGGTACTACTAAAGTTTAATATTGTAAGCAATCCGCATTGCAAGCAGCTCTTTGCACAGGCGATGCCGTAGAGGTTGCTTTAAAGCGTTGTTTGCGCGCGTTTCCAAGCACTTTGCTTTAGGCATGGCTACCATGCTCCGTGTGGGCGAGTTGAATGGCGGATTTGAAAGTTCTTCAGTTATACCTACGTTTTTGGATGGCCAGCGCATTGCGAATGGCAAGAAATTGGTCGTCAGTGATGCTTACTGCTGTAGCCCCGATGCGTCCGTGGAGGATGCGTGCAAGAGCGAAGGTGCAAGTGAATCACAAGGGGCTCAATGTTGTGCACCCGAATTGGCCGACTCCGATGGTTCCGATGATAAAGGTTATTGCTCTTCGCCCGTGCTGGATCCCATCTCCTTCGACCACTGCTACGTTTCGTGCCAGGTGGGTAAAATCTCGCGTGATTGAGGTGTAAATCCGCTGTTAATGGATTGTAGGTGAACTTCTCGCAAACGTGCATGTTCACCACATGTCATTGCTAAACGCTGCATGTGTATTTACAACGCCAGCGCTTTCGTTGTCCAGTCCTTAGTGTCCAAACGTTTTGGCCCTTTTTTCGTGGACATTTGCAGCTGGCATGCTCCCTTTGTAAACGGAACTGGTTCCTGAGAATAAGTGCTGGTTTTTGATTTGTATAATTATCTCCTTTGATTAATCTGTTTCGCATGCTGCTTAGCACATTTGAACCTGCTGATGTTGCTTCAGTCTTGTTTGTGCTCAGCGATTTGTAAATTTGAATGCTGCTCACTGGGAAAGTCTCATAGACCACGATTGATGAATGAACGGATGCACCACGTCGCACAGATTTGGCAACCATTCCTTGTGAAAGCCGAATTGCCATTGACGAAAGTGGCCGGCTGCGTGCCTGTTATACAGTAGAGATCGAGTTCAACCAACCCCTGGCTGATATCCCTATCTGCCTTCCAATTGCTTTACAATCTTATTTCAATGTTTCTTATCTGAAGTTCTGCCTTTGTTGCAATGACTACAGTATACATGATTTTCAGAGCTTATTTTACAGTACCCCTCATAAACAACTTGTTTTCTAGTTGACAGTATGACAGAAAGTATGAAAGTAGTGTGTGAAATTATTATAAACGTTGCACTCGGTCAATGGGTATTTCGGCTTTATTTGGATTTTTCTAAATTGTGCAAAATAAAGCTAGCTAGCTTAAGTATCCGTTCTTACAGTGTTGGTCCTGACCTGACAGAGTGACTTAGCATTCATGTTAGTGGATAATAGTTTTGTGGTTATATTCAAACCAAGCAGCGAAGAGGACTAATGGGGTGATGGGTCATTGAGTCACTGAAGCCCATCAATCTAGAATAAATATTGTGTCTATTTAATGGATATTGCTACTGTTAGCTTTTAACAGCGGTCGTGTTCCTAGCTCTTATTGTTCTGATTTTACTCCTCGTCTGTGGTAGTAGCAGCAAGAATATTCGGGAGCTCTTGGGATGGTGTGAACACCTTATTTATTATTTCCCTAGTCTTTTGGTCATCTACAGTATTAACGGTGGCACATTTATTTTGTGATGCATGAACAGCGTTTCATCCACATAGTCAATCTGAATTGCATTGCAGCGCTTGTCTTGGTCCAGCGATAAGGGAAAAGGCCATGTTGCTCCAAGGATTAAAACGTTGGGTTCCTTTGAGCAAGCCGCTGAAGTGGCGACAAAATTGAAACAAAAAAACGGTGACGATCGGCTAGCCTTAGGCGGTGAAAATTTGTCGCCATCCGGTGACAACGAGGATGAAGTCTCTGAAGGTGTTCAGGCGGACGGAAGCAAAAATATTAATATAACGACGGGCGCCGAATCGGCTTGCGAGCTAAGTTTGAAGGAAGGCGATGGGCATGACTATTTCACTTCGTCAATGTACAGCCAAGGGAGCAGCCCAGATAAGGGTGTCATGCCTGCCACCTTTGATTATGTTAAACCGGCTGGTTCGGGGTCTACCATAAACCTTAGCGGTGGCTTTCAGCAATTACGAGAAGCACAAGCAAACAATCCACTAACGTCCGGCTCAGGTCCCTACGGAAGAAAGGGATCTTTTATTTGTCCATCTTCTGCTGCTGCTTATGGTTGCCCAAAACTCCAAGGAGCTGTTTCGCCGATCAAAGAAAGCGAGAAAACTTCTTTCAACGATTTTACTAACTGCACACCCTATGCTAAAACCAATAACGCACTGAATCGAAGACCACCAATGATCAGTTCTCCTTCATCGACGGCGCCTGTTTTGGAGCAGGTTCGCGTTGTCCCAAGAAGTACGCGTTCCAACTTCGACGTTGAGGACTCGAATCAGTCGGTGTACGAAAGAATACGAATTGCCTTGGAGAAGGCTGAAGCACAGAAGCAGCTGCTATCAGCGAAAGCGGATCTTTCTTCCTCGTCGGTGGATAAATCTATAGAAGAGGGAAACAGTGGGCCAACTAATCCAGTATCTGCCGACAAGAAGCAAAAGAAGAAGGATAAAGAACCTACAAAAGAGAAGATCCCTCGGAAGTACAAGAAGAAGGAGGCCCTAAGGTCAGCGGAAGAGGACTACGTAACGCGATGCTTGTGTGGTTTCTGCCACAACGATGAGTTCATGATCCAGTGCGACCGTTGCGAGTAAGTCGTCCTTGCCTGGTAAAAGGCATGCCGTTTCAAAGTGTTAATTTCTTTTTCCGCAGAGTTTGGCAGCACTGCGAATGCCTGGGCATTAAGCCAGCTAATGTGCCTGAGAAATATTTATGCGAAGTCTGCGAACCACGCTTGCTGCCTTTTACGTCGGAAGAAGCGAACCATTTGCAGTTTGTTAAGTTGAATGCCTCCAAACATGGTTCGAAGAAAGTGGCGGAAAAGAGAAAGCGTTCCCAGTTGAATGGAGACGCGCTGGTCGCCAAGGAAGGCCATAAGAAGAGAGCTCGACTGGAGGATTGCGAGCCGCTTCAG
Organism: Trichuris muris; assembly: GCA_000612645.2. Taxonomy (NCBI): domain Eukaryota; kingdom Metazoa; phylum Nematoda; class Enoplea; order Trichinellida; family Trichuridae; genus Trichuris; species Trichuris muris. The sequence continues at coordinate 12,276,116 of CBXJ02000086.1, forward strand.
CAATGTTCAGCCGAGCTTGGAAAGTTGGTTAAAGCGTGGCAACATTCGGTTAGTCGACTGTTTAATTTTCCTTGTTCGATTCCGCCGTTTCTTCTTAATAGCCGCAGCTGGATAAGTTGGCGCACAAACTGAGGCCGTCGCCGCCGTGTAAGGTCTTGTACGTAGCGCCCAACGTAACTGGACTTGTTCTGGTTTACACGTTGGCACCCGACGTGCCCATATTGGAGTGCTTTGGGCGGGCAGCATTGCTTAAGGAGTGCAGGGGCCAAGTTAAGGCTGGCATACCGCAGCCGAACGTTTTCTTGGTTCACGATTTCGCAGTTGGTGATTCACCTAGCGTTGATCTCTGTTTGCGGTTCGCCAGCGAAGAAGACCAATGGATGCAACATGTTCGCAGGTCGTGTCACCCTAATTCAAAGGTACGCGTGGCAATGCTTCTTTTCTCATTCGTTTATAGCCATCAATAAGTTTGCTCGTTCTTGAATAGATCTCTGTTGTTGTTGACGAAAAGGGACTTCGCTTCTTTCTTGTTTCGACCACTAAGATTGAAAAGGGCGAGGAAGTGTGCGTACCTTTCGACTACGATTTCCGTAAAAGGTGAATGCCGGGTGGTTCTTTTCCCCAAGTTTGGTATTGTCTGTGTACCGTTTTCAGTACAGGGCCAATCACGTGCGCGTGCACTTCAATCCACGAGACGGCTCGCGATCATGAATGTCCAGTCGAGTCATTCAACAATGAATTGGAGGTGCGTAAGGCGCGCAAGAAGTCGTCGTCCAAACTGTCGGACAAAGAAACGACCGACAAAGGAAGGAAGAATCGAGTAACGTCGACGGCCGGTTGGAACGCAAGGTATTTCGACCGTTCTGTTCGATACGTTTGTTAATTGGTTGTAACATTTGAGATTTTGCAGGCGATCCGCGTCGGCAAAAGCGGATTCCGCCGCTAGCGGCCGTGCGGTCGATCACGATCGTAAGCCGAGATCCCGCAAGACGCATCGCGAGTTGATTAGTCTGCAGCAGAATAACAATGTCGACAGATCCGGAGAGACGAGCGAGGGTTCCGGAAGCCTGCCGTCGTCGGCCGATTATTCAAAGGGCAGTAGAAGGGAGGCGCGCAAAATGCAGTTCATCCTAGAACGTATAGAACGCATGGAGCACACGGAGCAAAAGCCGAAAAGGAGGCGCTCAAATAAAGGTTCATCCAATCAGAATCTGACCCCAACGGATGGTTCGGACAAAGAAGGCAGCAAGTCGTCCGCTCCTACGGATGTTGAGCCGTCAATGAAATTAAAGGATCCATTCGAACGTGAGCTTTTTCTGGATGTTCGTAATGAGGAGGATGCTAACATAAGACGGAAGGTTAGTTTGCGTGGACATTCATTCAGTTGCTCAATTTTACCGTGTCGTTCGTTGCAGAGCCAACCGAGTGAATCTGCTGAGGATGATTCCAAAGAAATGTCCAGTGAAAGGTCAGTTGCCATGTCGAATGAGAAAGATGAAGGCATTGGTGAAACGAAGCGCACTTCCGCTTCGCCGTTGCACCTCCTGACTGATGAAGACGCCCTTAACATTGAAGTATCGCCAAATATGGTCCGCTATGTCTTTGCTTTTATAAAAGACATTCTCTTCTTTTATATTCTAGGCAGGCAACTCGCGAAATGCAATTGGTGTAATCTCTCTGCTGGCTTCAGCCGTTTACTTGAGCAAATGTGAAAAGGAGGCGGCTGCGCAAAACGCATCCGATGACGTTGTTGCTACCGAAACAAGCAGAAAAGTGCGAAAAATGTCCATTGATGAGTACAAATTACTGAAACGGGATAGCTCGGAGTCTGCGAAAAATAAGCAGCGCGATTCCATTGGAAGCGACGGCGGCAGATCTGACTTATCGGCCTCGACGCTTCCGTCGGTTGTGGAGAAACCGTCGTCCCTTTCCCCCTTGTGTGCAGGTAGCTCCGTCATGTTGGTAGTCATTATTCATTTTGCTTTAATGTATGTTTTCAATAGACGAGTTGTTGAGGTCCGTTGGGAGTAATACTCCCTCTCTTATCCCATTTCCAATGGAGGAGAATGTGAAACCCCAGGATGGTTCTATTCTCGTTGACAAGGAAGGAAAGGTAAGAATCGTATACATATTGTAATCGTTTGTTGGCGTTTGTAATAATAGTTTAACTAATCACGGCGAACGGTGGTAGATTTGGAAAGCCGTCAACAAATCTGAGCGGCGAATTCTCTGCAAATAGTTTTCCATGAACTGCACTTACGGAAAGGGCCAACTGAGCTGCACCTTGCACTTTTCAATTTTTGGTGCTTGCTGTTGCGTTGTTATTCGTTTCAAATATTGTCCTTCCGAACGTAACAGCTGCTTGAATGCAGTTTTGTCCATGTCAGTTGTGAATGTTTAATGTTGTATAGCAAATTAGGTGCGGTTGTGCAAAGGACCCGAAAGCACGGTAAATTAGCTGACGTCATCAGTTGGGGATGTCAATGGGAAATGCCTATTCGGTAGAAGCCTTTAAGCTTGCAATTGCTTGCGGGCAGCAACTTCGCTTGCGCGTGGGCTGCATCCTCATTACTGTACTGGAGAGGCGTTTTAGTATGCCGGTAAGGAATTTATGGCATTATTTTGCGCACTACAATAAGTGACGTTACCTTTTCTTAACGAATAAGACTAATTTGCACCTGACTGATCAGTGTTGTAATAGCTTAGAAGTGATTTGTTCATTGAAACGTAAGTTTTGTTGCTTTCGAGTACACCTTGCTCGTGATGGGATATTTTAAACAGACCATTGCATTACCGCGTTGTCGTGCTTTCTGAGTCGCAATGTTCAGACGCGATAAGCTTATCCTGCAACCAATTCATATAGACCAGTTGCGGCAATCCATGCATGCGGTTCGCTGACTGCGATCAGTCAGTCCATTGGATGGAAACATCCTGAGCAGTCATGTTTGTTCCAACCGAAAGTTGATCACTGCTCTTCTTTTGCTATTGTCAACAGTTGGTGTATAACTGTTGTGCATTGAAGTGTTTCAACATCACCGTTGAACTTCATCGCGGTATTGACGAATGATCAGCTCAGTCATTGTCTATTTGACTTTTTGTTTGCACCGGTTGGACAGCGTTCGCACGTGATTTGTTTTTTCCCTAACTGAAAATTGGCGAAATAACTTTTCCATGTTCCCTTTGCGACTAGTTTTTTCGACGACGAGAGGTAATTGTCAAGTTTTATCGCTTTCCTTTTTCGCAACACGTGAACACTGCGCTATGTTCGTAGCCTGGCGTCATTTAATATGCAATTTTCTCAAGAATTACTTAACCGTTGTGTACGTTTTGTGTACTGTATGCAAATGAGATTCGGAAACTACATCCGTTTGGCGTAACGTGACACTGTTCGCAGTGGCCACAGTGCAATTTCGTATTTATTATACGTTAGTATATTCCAAAACTGCTTTTAACCCCGTTAATAGCAAGCCAACTCTTCACGGAGCTTTCCGGCCTTGCCTTGTCCCATCTTCAGCGTGTCACGCTAATGGTATTGTGTAATGTCTCAAATGTGAGGGGAAGGGGTGCTAGCATTTGTGGTCTTAAGTAAGAAAAATCTTCCTTCCCAACGGGTGGCTTTTTCACTATCAAGTATAGTCACGGATTTCCCCATTCATACAAAACCATTTTATTTTTTGCTCGTTCAAAGCGTGAGAAAGTTGCCTTCCTGAAACGAATTCTAACATTTTTGTTTAAGCAGCACCTTTGTGATTACGCCTGTTCAATATTAGTGCTATTATTATTGAATATGCGTAATCATAAAGGCATTGCTTAAACAAAAACGTTAGTATTCGTTTCAGGAAAGCAACTTTCTCACGCTTTGAACGAGCAGAAAATAAAATGGTTTTGTACGAACGGGGAAATCCGTGACTATACTTGATAGTGAAAAAGCCACCCGTTAGGAAGGAAGATTTTTCTTACTTAAGACCACAAATGTTAGCACCCCTTCGCCCACATTACACACTGCCATTAGTTTGAAGACGGGACAAGGCAAGGCCGCAAAGCTCCGTGAAGAGTTGACTTGCTATTAACGGGGTTAAAAGCACCGTTCTGGAGCTAACGAATTAGGTCATATCCCGTGGTTAGAATACCTATTTTTAATCCACTTTATTATACGTATTAATAATACGTAGGATGGTGTTCCGACTGCTTGCTAAATGTGCATTTTTTAAAATTGAAGTCCACAGCGGAACCTGAACCCGAGTCGGGTGAAGAATTGGACATGGACGTTAAAAGAGGCGCGTTGGCAGACAGATTGGACGTTCTGCGACCATTGTTCGACCTCCAATGCGATGAAAAAGTAACAGCAAAGGATCAGGAGGTGCCGTTGGTATCTCAGCAAAATAATTTAACTCCATACGGGCATCCATCGTATTATCCGGCGCAGTTTTCCAATGGTGTTTGCCACAGATTTGACAACTATGCTGCGTACGGTTCGTCGTACAGTACCGCCCCGTGCATGCTTCCGTTCGGTTTCTATTCTCGGGTGCCCCCGCCCCCATCACCGGCGATGCTCCCGCAACCGACCATCGCTTGCACAGCTGTTCCTTCAGTACAGTGCATGCAGCCGCCAATCGCACCGGGGGCGGTACCTGCAATTGTGCCGCCAGGATACATGGGCAACTTGGACTATTTGGTCATGCTCTCCGGGACCGCTGCCGTCGCGACCACTGCAGTAGCGCTAGCTGCAACTGACCAAGCGGTCATCCAAAAGCAGACACCCACAACTGGATCTATGCACCGACTTTCTCGGTGTTTCGGGTCTGAGAGCGATGACGGTACGTCGTCAACGTCATGACGTTGGCTACCTCCGCTTGTGCTGGAAGATCTTCGACTTTCCTGCTGTTGTTATAATGCGCGGTCAGCTATTCATTTCCGCCAACTTTTTATGTATATCTCTTTTTCTTCATTACTGCATCTCGTGTTATTCCATGCTCCCATTTGTTTTTCTTCAATTATGGCCAAATTCATCATACCCCTATTCCGAGCCGGCCGTTGCTGGACAGTTCCATTTCCCGTAGCCAACAGCGTAAGTACCCCTCAGTTACTACTGTATGAACGTTTGTACCGCGGCTAGTTCCTCCCCCCCCCCCCCCCCCCACCATTTCGCATTTTTTACTACCCGCGCCGTTTTATGGCGAACCATTATGTATTTCACCGCAGGGATATTTATGCCCGTGAAAAGCACCTTAGTTTGTACCGCAACATTGTATTCTTGTGAGCAGATTCGATTATCTCAATAATTATTGGATGTAAGAAAATGTTGTCTCTGTGTTTCGCGGGTGTGCAAGTTTGCCTAGAATCGGACGGTCTTTTCGCTTTGCGAACTGGTCTTTCGCGACGGCGTGCTTAGTTGCAGGTCTATTTTCCTACCGTACTTCTCTTCTTTGTCGTTTAACTTCTCTGGCGCCACTTTTCTGCGACTCGTGATGAGGAATGCCGCTGGAACGACGGCCTGCAAGGAGTGGCAATGGACGCTGTTGATTCGTTCCTCAAGTCTTACCAGCAGTATGTTAAGGAAAGCAAGTACGGTTGACGTCCGCGGAAAGTCGAAAAGGTCAACCACTATTCCGCCGACGGTTGGCCCCATGAATGCCCTGCAATGGCAACATAAATCTCCGAGAATATATCTGAAATCGAGCCAGCCTACCCGAGGGATATTCCCGACGTGTAGAATCCGGACACCAGCGAATATGTGTGGAACGAATCCGGATAACCGCGTCGCCTAAGTTGTGAATTATGTGCGGCTTTGGGTGTCGAGAGCACTTACAAGACGGATTTAAGGCAGAAGTGGAAGCTGGTCACTACTAGCATGCCCAGACCAACCCCGAGTATTGCATTTGCGATGCATATTAAGGAAAAGCTCCTAAATGCGTGCCCATTGGAACAATTCGTAATTGAAATTTATATTGCTTCACTTTTCAAGCGGTATAAATGGACTTGGTCCAAAAAGCATAATGGGCAAACCGGATATTATGTAACCAATGGTCATTAGGTGCAGCGTTATTGGCTGAAGGAAAAGACTTAATGAGAATTGCGTTGCAAGTACTGGGATCACATACTTGTCGATCGATTATTGCTCCGACGACGGGACACGTGAGCGCGTAGGTGAGCGCGCTAACGGTGAAAATAAGACCGACCATTTCTGGAGCCAAGTTCAGCTAAAGGGAAAAAGCAGTTACTTGGAGATACTACTTTCGTCGTCTGTATGTCGGTTAGCTTACGTCTTGAACGTGTGGAGCCATTGTTGGTTCGAAGAACGTTATCGTTGTCAAGCCCATGAAGACGGTGAAAAGAGCAAAGAAGACGTCCACATTGAGCAACAGCTTCCAGGCACTTTCCTGTGCCATGGGCATGGCGTCTTGACACGGCTACGATGGTAAACGCTTGGGATTTGGGATATCGCATACTTACGACTGCTCAGCGTTTTCATAAACGATGATATGAAGCAGAAGATGATCAGAATTGTTCCGAACAGCGCGAAGGGGGTAATGTGGCCTCCGTACTTAAGGTGAACCGACGGATGGATTAAATCGGAACTCAACGCAACTCGTAATCCTACCCTGAACAGTACACCTCCAATTGGTGGCCCAACCGTGTAGCCCATACCGTTGAACACTTCCAGTATACCCTGTTTGAGAGAGAGGATATACGTCGTTTCGAAAATTTGACTCGTAGTAGTCGCTTACGATAACGGTGGCTGCCTTCTTTGGAAAACGAAAGGCCACAATGGAGATGGCTGCCGTCATGTAGGCCGCCGTTCCAATACCTTTGAATATCCTTGTCAAGAAGCTTAGCGCAATGAAGGAGGCATTCGGCGGACACATGTCCAGCAACCTGCAATGTCACCCTGAAGGTAAAGCTTTTTTCCTATTATGCACGTATCTAAGTGGGCTTCGCCTGTGGAAAGCCGCTTGAAGGATGTATGCGCTAGGGTCACGTTGGCGCAAGAAGCGTCTTTTTTTAAGAATATTCGTAATACTGACTTAAATGATTTACCCAAATAGGATGGCCGTATAGCCTGTGGCGAAGAGACCTGTGCAGAAGAGAAACTTGGCGCCCAGAATGCTCATCTGAAAGATGTGTTGTTCAGAGATAAACTGATCAATTGGGATTTCAAATTGGCCTTACGTAGCGTCCATACAATGGCGATAGAATAAATATGACCAACTGCATGACACCAAAAATGATGCCTACTTCCGTTTCTGTAGCGCCTCTGCTCTTCGCCTGCAATAGGTATTAACGACATCCGAATTTTACAAGTCGAGGAGACTATACTAATTAGGTGACAGTCAACAAAAGAAACAAACAAGACAGTGTATCATGCGGCGACCTACCACTCCTGGGTAGAAAGGAGCAATGCAGGAGAACAAGGTCGCTCCAAGGAAGTAGCTGAGACACATTATGAATAGAATAAGCAATTTCGTCTTCTGTCCAATTTCTTGGACATTTGCCTGCGGCGGCATCTTCTGCTCATCGAACTTTGTCACAGGAACGGCTGTCGTTGGGACGGTACTTTTGGGTTGCATCGTTGACGCTACGCGACGGGGCAAAACAGGGCTTAGGCTGAGGCTGCCGTGCACAACCAGCTACACTGACAACGCAACGCAAAAGTGGCCATTTTCAGAATTTTAATAACTGTCAAAATCATAAACTGCATCTGCCAGCTTATGACAAATTAAGTTGTCAGACGATACGACGCTTTCGTAGTACACAACTGGAAAAACACTGTGCACATTTCCAACAGTTGCACGAATCAGGTGCAGCTGGAACATTAATCTTGCGAATTAAAAGGTCACGTACGGGCAGGAATGGCGAGCTGGTTTTCGCCGAAACGACCGGCAGAAACGAGCGGAACAAAAAAGGGACCAATACTGCTCTCTTTGACACAGTTGGCTGCGTAAGGATGGTTAACGGCATGCGTCTTCCTTTGGTTAGTTTCGCTTAACAGCTTACCTAAAGGTACAAGCAGTCTACGTTCAACGAAAGTTTACTACGTCAACAGCAAACAGAAATCGAACAAACCAAACAATCAACAAGTCTTTCGACGAACAGTTACACACTTCACTTTAAGACCGCGTTGGCTGGCTCCAAATAGACAACAACGTTTACATTTTCCGAGGCCACTGTGTAGCGCGTTGAAGCAACAGTAACAGTTTGAAAGTAACGAATGTCACATTTATGACCGCAACAAGGCAAGACGCATGTATGTGACTGAGGCTATTTGAATAATAGACTATCTCTCCATTACCTTAATTATATTTTAATACTGTAACAACCTACTACTTGCGGTGCTTTGTAATAAGGAAAGCAAAGCATTATTGCTGCTCTAAGAAAAAACGTTGCTTGGTTAAGTGCTTTCCAAAAAATATAGTTCGCAAAATGTTTTCCAAGAGCGACAGGCCTGAAGGCAAAAATGAAAGTCAACTGATGCAACAAGGCGACGGATGGACGAACGCAAACTTAATTACTGCTCATGAAGGCCTACAACTCTATTTCACCGAATCTGCTGCTCATATCAAGCACGCTTGGAACGGTACGTAAGTGTAAGCACAAACTTATACAAAGGAACGTTAACAGTAGTAATAGATAAACACATACGCGGAGGTTCGCTGGCAAAGGGAAGCCGTGACTACATCCGAACGAAAAACGTTTACTCACATGCACGAAAGCTACACTCCAAAGAGAGCACTAAATAACTAGGCACAAACCGGAGTGAACGTCCAAAAGTTTCAAAAGTCTCAGCCACCTCGAAGAGCTAAGACCAAGTGGAGTACGGCACCGCCGGTTATCTTGTAGTCCGCCGCCGTTTTCTCGTCGCTCATCTGCTTGCCCGCGTAAATCAGTCTCTGCTGGGGTGGCGGTATACCCTCCTTAGCTTCCACCTTCTCCTTTATGCGCTCAACCTTGTCGCTTGCGTCGATGTCCAGCTCAACTTCTTTACCCGTCAACGTTTTCACCTTTATCAACATTGTCGACCAGCTGGAGCTACCCAAAGCACGAAAAGCGTGGTCGGTTGATCGTCTTGAAAGCTAAAGTGCAAACTTGGCCTTCGTCACTTCACCTCGCCAATGAACAGGCCAACGAAAGTCTACTCGAAAGGGAACCCAAGGCGAATTATTACTGTATCATTTGCAGGTTCGATATTTATTCACTCCAATCCGTTTTTACCGCGACGAGTTTGTACGCGATATAACTGTATAATCACTCTTATTCAGTTAATCTGCGGCAATATATTTGTAGAACGCTGGGATAATTATTGATGACAAAAGCGTTCTTTTCTCAGTTTTAGTATAGGCCATCATTGAACATGGAATGATGGCCTATACTGAACCATACAGTTGGATTACGAAAACGCGTGCAATAAATCCTAAGTTCATTATAACGGTCTGGCAGGTGAAAATAGCCGAGGAACAACTGTGTCAGACCACTTGTGTCAGTATTACAGCGCAATACTTGATTCTCATATTACTGTATACCATATTGTTTCGACTAAATAGTGTTACGACCGCTTTTGGCGTAATCGTGCCGCTTATAATTTTTAAGGGTAGCCTTTTCTTGCGCATGTGGTTTTGCAAGCAGCGTGAGGCACCGTGAGGTTTATTTTACTGATTGCGTTTTGACCGGCGTGCTGAATCGTGCTGCATATCCACTATTGTACTTTATGTTTCATTTCCGTTTCGATAGCTTTTCGATGACCTGTGTTCGCGAACTGGAGACGGATTTCTTTTACGAAGAGGACAAATGGTACGCCAGTTCTTGCCTGTTGGAAAATAGGCTTTTCACTGCACGCCCACCGTTTCAGTGGGATGACCACTTCGTCAGCGTCGGTGACGTTGCGAAAGGATGATAGCAACTTAATTGGGATCAGCATAGGCGGCGGTGCTCCTTCTTGCCCTTGCGTATACCTTGTGCAGATATTTGACAATGGTGCTGCCGCCTTCGATGGTTCTCTGGAGGCGGGCGACGAGATTGTCCGGGTCAATCGTGTCAACGTGAAGGGTCGCACTCGTAGCGAGGTTGCTCGCATGATCCAAGCAGCCAAGGACAGCGTGACTATTGATTTCAATAAGCTCCACGCGGATCCCAAGCAGGGGAAAACGTTGGATATTGGTATTTCCTAACGCGCTTTCTGCTATTGGTATTTCCTAACGCCGACTAACCAATTGCTTTTAGTGCTTAAGAAGATTAAACATCAAATAGTAGAGAATATCAGCGCTGATACGGCGGACGCTCTCGGAATGAGCCGTGCGATTCTATGTCATGGTGCGTGTTCCTTCTTGTCTTCCTAAGGTCAAGTGATCTTTACGTTGAATTGATGCTTTGACGGTGCATAGCAGTTCACATCACTCTGTGAAGGTGAACATAGGTTCTTCAATTTCCTGGAAGCTTCTTCAAGCGCAAGAACGAGTAGATTAAAGTACCGTATATATCGGCGTATAAGTCGACCCTAATGTTTCGGTCAAATTTTTGTCGTTTGCCTATGTCGAGCGTATAAGTCGACTTCTAGATTTTAGTTTAGCGTAGCTATGGTTCATTTTAAATGTTAATATCTTAAATGAATGTTCGATTTACGAGCTACCTTTGTCATGAATGCAACAATGGAAAGCTTTAAATTTCAGCAATTTCTAATCGCTAATAATCCAATAAGAAACTTTAACAAGCCAAATCATGCGAAACAATATATGGCTGAAGGCTAAGTTAAAGTAATCAACTGTACAGCGCAAAAGAATAGCAACCTACGTTTGTGCTTAGAATAAGTTACGGCACCCCACGTTTCTGAGAAACGAAAATTGCAAACGAAACATTACGATTGAAAAATGATTTATTGCTTCCTAGTAGCGGCGTACTAATCGCCAAAAATAATATAACTCGAGTACTGTTGTGACGGCGTATAAGTACTCCCTTAATTTTGCGATCCGTTTTTTGGCATTACAGACTCGACTTATACGCCGGCATATACGGTATTTGTTTTTTTATTATTTCGTTTCGCCTTCGCAATGTATGCGGTTTTGTCACGGCACGCTGGTTCGCCCTTACAAATTGTCATGTTTCAGATGGTCTAGTCAAGCGCCTTGAAGATTTGGAAAAGAATACGGGCGTCTACAAGGGCCTTATGAACCACATTGGCCGACTTCTAAAGTCGCACATGAAATTGGCCGAAGTGTACAAAGGTTGACCATTTGTTACTTGTTATGACTGCTGTTTGGCAACGTATTTGCTTCAGAATTTGGCGACATATTTTTCGAAATTGGCAGTCACGAGCCGCAGGTCACGTCAGCTGAGGCGTTCATGACGTTCGGTGAAGTGCACAGAAATATGGAAAAGCGGGCGCGAAAGTTATTTGAAAATCTGAGGCCTATGGTCAGCGATCTAAACACCTTCCTAAACAAGGCGGTGCCGGATACGCGCGCCACCTTGAAGAAATATCTGGACGCTAAATTCGAATACTTGTCCTATTGCCTAAAAATCAAGGAAATGGACGACGAAGAGGCCGCCGTCGCTGCCATGCAAGAAATCCTTTATCGCGTCGAAACAGGCAACTACGAATACAGGTTTGCAGGAACATCTGGCACCCTCGGACTGCAGCTTTAAGTATCTGTCCCTTAGACTGTTGCTGAGGTGCCGCCAGGAGGCTAAAAAGAAATTTGCAAAACTTCGTTCAGATGTCCTGGTCAAACTGGAGCTCTTGGACCAAAAACGAGGTGGCTAACGCTTACGTCATCCTTCTTCACTGTTCGCCTAACTTCGCGTCGCTTTTAGTGCAAGATTTGGCGTACCAGTTGCATCGACTCGTTACGGCAATCGAAAAGTACCATTCCGGCTGCAAGGCGGATATGGAGCCGACCAGAAACCTATTTCCCATTGAAGTCGATCTATCCTTAATTGCCTTCGACTATAACCCGTCTGGTCAACTGCCGGCGGACGGCGAGGACGAAGCGGATGAGGAGGAGGAAAGGGAACTGGACCGGCACGAGCAAAGTGTTGCAGACGAAATTGCCTGCATAGACCTGGGCCCTACGGAGGGCGAGAATTCGCAAGGCGTTGTTGTGTCCAATCTGGTAACCTTTTGACCTCTAGTCACCACGTATGCTCAAATGTCTTTTCTTTTCGTTTCCGCGCTTTGGCAATGAGTTGCGGGAGATTCGTTTCACTTTTCCTTCACTTTGCGTCACATCTGATGTGGAATCGATTCGCCTGTTGAAATTCGACCGCTTGTTTTCTTTTCTAGTCATTTTAGTCGATCGGTTATTCAATGTCTTGCAACCAATTGAATCGTACCACGCATTCCCGGAAATAAAGCAATTGCTCCGTGAATTTGCTTCTTTTTTCTATTGATTGTTTATCCGTACTTTTCTCAACATTTTCTTTTTCCCATTGTTTCGCTGTTCTGATCATTTCATTGAAGAGCGCTGAATGCCGAAAGGCAATCTGCTCTACCGACTGATTGTTTCCGTGTAAGTTGATTTGCATCATTAGAATATGTCGACAATTGTAGGTTCCTTCTTGAGCGTTCTTTTCAGTGAAATTTCAAGTTGGCCGGGACAATTTTCTGAGGACGACTTTCGAACGCTCGTGCACACAGCGATTAACTCTGTGTTGGGTTTAGTAAGTTCACCTCAGTATCTGTTTTTTCTATTGCTTATCCTTATTTTAATTTTGTCTTTGGGGAGCAATTACACTCCTTTCAGTTGTCCTATGCCTTGTATAATTTTAACGCTCTTTTAAATACTATAATGATGTTCGGGTTGATTCTGTTCTGATGTACGGGTTGATGCTTCGCTTTCCGCTACATATAGCGGAATTCGCCTATATATATGTATATATATATGGGGTGCATTGTAACGAGGTATTCAGTTAACAATTATTTATTTGTTTCTTCTTTCTTCTTGTACGGGGTAATTTTCGAATATCAAAGTTTTCGCACGGTAATTCCCCGTTCGTGGAAAACGTTCATTCAAAACGCATAGCTTTCGAACTATCCCCTTTGGTCCGTCATCAGTGCAATAATTTTTGTCAACTGCCCAGTCAGCCGACGGTCCTGCAAGCTCCTCCATTCGACCATCCGGGCTGATGACGTCAGCTACAAGGTAGAACCATGACGAGTCATGGATAAAGACCGAGAGTATGGTACGAAGGCTTTGCCTTTTTGGAGAACATAAAAGACTTTAACCAACGGGAAGAATTCGTGAGAAAAAATTTGTTTGCATTTAAACCATTAGTTATGTATCTAATTCTTAACGTCTTTTGGAAAGGCCCAGTTAGTGCTGGCGATCAATTTGTAAACAGTTGGTATATCAAATTTCGTGTGATTTCTAATATCTGCTCGACACCTACTGTAACTCTGAGCGATAATTAAGTTTATGTTCACGTCGTCTGACGTCAGAGGCTATTTGTGACGTAGTAACATGAACTGACGGCACATACTTAGTACTGCACTAAGCCGTCGTGGTCGCCCCAACGTTCTCTTTCCTTTGTTCTCCACATCGTTATCGTTCTATCGAATCCGTTTCATATTGTCTTCGCATCGGGATAGCTGGCAATGCGAGCGACTACCTGCTGCCTAAACCTTAACATAAGGCTTATGTTTCCCGTCAAGCTTACAGACATCATGCCCATAGGCATAGTTTTCTGCCCTTACCTAACCCTAAACCTTAATATATGGCTCATGTTTCCAGTGAAGCTCGCATAAACGCAGAAATGACTGGATAAAGCAGTTCCATGCAGTCATAGTGCTCAATGGCAAGAAGGCAGCGAAAACGGGGTGCAAATGTTCGCAACAGAAAGACGCGTGACGCCAAAATCTGTGACGTCAGGGGACTGAAACATTAACTTAATTGTCGTTCGGAGTTACAGTAGGTGCCGGGCAGGTATTAGAAAAGACCGCAAATTTCTATAGAATGAAGAACAGGGAATGCAGGACACAAGAATACAGTATGCATATTCCCGAAATATCGATGTGTAAGTGAACCTAAGCCTTAGGATGGCGTGAATTCGTGCAGCCGAGCATCTTCATAGGACTCCGTCCTAATGAACATTTGAAGCAGTCTTCCAGAACCTCCAATACATGCTGCTCAGGCACTGTTGGATAGAAGGTTCAATTGCATGCTGAAGCTCACTCTTGAGCGAAATTCATTTCAAATGTTTTGCTTTCCGCTTAGCGAACATCCACCGCTGACCTTTCACCCACCGTAACTCGTACTGATTTAAGGTTGGCAGTTTGAAAGGGGTTTATATTGGTGATTACGATCCGAATAAGCAGGAAGGTTGGATCGTGATAAAGGAAAAGTTAAGTAAAGCATACTCGTCGTTTTGTCACTCATGCGTAGCCATTGCAGGGATCTGAACAGCGTGTGGGCCGCACTTTGCATTTACGGCAGTCATTTCGGTTACGAATTAGCCATTCGGGTTCGCAAGGTATGTGCGCCGTAACTTGCAATCGTTACGTCATCTCTATTCTTTCAAGGTTTTCGCAATAGAGCCATGCCCGCGCTCAGTTTTATTGTGATCCTAGCGTTGGCATCCCTTTTGCTAGCTGTTGTGGCTTATGTTCTCGCCGATCGTAGGAGATGCCGACCTATTAAAGACTTTGCCGGTTACCACGTTCTCATAACGGGCGGATCAAAGGGTATCGGCAAGGCAGTCGCACTGGAAATGATCCAGCGCGGAGCCGACGTCAGCATTGTAGCCAGAAATGCTCAAGCTTTGCGACGTACAGCGGACGAGTTGCGTCGGACCTCTAAAGGAGGCCAAAAGGTGTTTTGGTACGCGGAGGATCTATCTGAAAATTGGCATCAAATTTCCGAATTGGTGAGACGTATAGAAATAGAAGGAGGTCCGGTGGACGTGCTCATCAACAACGTTGGCGGAGCAGTGCAAGCTCCGCTGGAGGATCTGAAAGAAGAGGACTTTTTGAATCAAATCAAACTGAATTACATGACCGCCGCCTGTATCAGCAAGAACGTTTTAATCAGCAAGCGCTACCATCCATTTTGCTGTCGCCATTAATCGGCACGTCTTTATCTTGCAGGCATGAAGCGCAATTCCTCCGAACGACTTCGCCATCGACGTATATGCTTTCTGTCTTCGCAAGCCGGTCAAATTGGTCTGTACGGCTACGCGGCCTACTCGGCGTCCAAGTTTGCCTTGCGCGGCTTTGCAGAGGCGTTGCAAATGGAGTGCAGACCGCACAACGTATGGATAACCATTGCCTATCCGCCACATACGGACACCGAAGGCTTCGTTGAAGAGTGGAACTTGACTCCCGAACTTACGAAGCAAATCACTGCCGGTGAGACGCCTCCGATGAAGCCAGCGGACGTTGCCCGTCATATAATCGACAGCGTAGCGAAAGGCGAATTCAACTGCCATATGGGCATGGAAGGATGGATGCTGAGCACGGTCTGCGCCGGAATGTCGCCGGTGAACAATTGGCTAGACGTCGTTGTGCAAGCGTTTGCCATAGGACCATTGCGCCTGGTTGGTCTATTCTATTTGCTGAAGTTCAACTTTACTGTGAGCAAGAAGTGATCAACCGACCCTTCGTGCGTGCGTATACACTTGGAAGGAGAGAAGCTCGAACAAATTTCACTCCAATAAAAAAAGGAATAGTGAATGTAAGCGTGCTTGTCCTGTTTCACGCGAATGTTCATGATGAATTGTTGTTCGGTGAGCTGGCGCGTGACCCCTTATTAATGCTGGACGTGCTCAGGCGCAGCGACTCCAACACTGTTGCCAGCTTCAGTTCGTTTTTCAACTGACGCATATTTATGCCTTTGGTAATGAGCTCTCCAAAACCGGGATGATGTGAAAATGCGTAGCTAGAGCGGGTGGACGGCCGTCGACTTCGCGTCGATCCGTCCACTTGTCGAGGTCGAAGCGGCAGTTCGGAGATGCGTGTCTGCAAACGCTTCAAGTTCTGCTTTACCCGTATGCGATCCGCCAGCGACGGATTTATGTCGATGCATAAGAAGCGAAGCGACACCTGGAATTATGAATAGGTGGAGACTTCTATTCACGACTGACTGGTGGTACTTACATGCGGAATCATCAGCAGCACCGTAATCAACAATATGGACAACCAGAAGTTTGGATACGACATCATCTGCCAGGCGGTGCCAAAGCCATTTTGGTGAAGTATGTCAAATGGCAATAGTTCGTAGTAGAGAATCGCCACCAGAAAATAGAAAGCCAACGAACCCCAAGTGAATATGTGGTTAATAATTGTCCAATATGCGGTGTCCATGGCGATCTGCGCCGTCACAGTAACTATGAGCGCCGAAAAGATGGTAAACGACATGGGCCAGAGCGACTGTGGCGTGCTAAAGCCTTGACCGTCAACGTTTTCGCCCATCGCCGCAAAGGGAATGAAAAAGAGAACGCCTGAGCTGAAGAATCCACGCAGAACAGAATGCGTAAATATACGCATATTGAAGTAGAGGTTATGTTGGCCCGGAATGTACAATTGCGGATAGAGAAGACTATTCTTGTCGTTGACGTCCTGATCGAAGATGCCCATCCCGATGACCGGCAAGGCGGTAAAAAACAGATTGTAACAAGTAATGAACAGCGGGTCGTAGATGGTCTGCGCCGAATAACCGCAGAAAAAGGCGAACCAAAAGTGTGCCAGCGTGAAGGCAAAGTTCTTGTAGAAGAAATACTGTAAAAACTTGCACATCCGATAGTAAGACCATCGACCGTGAACGAGCAGCAGTCGCTCGAGAAAGCGGAATTGGCCTATGCAAAAGTCGGATGCAAGTACGGCTTGCATGCCTTCCTGCCCGGATACACCGACGCCTATGTGAGCCGTCTTGATCATTGAAACGTCGTTGGCTCCGTCGCCTATGGCGAGAGTTACCGCTTTTTGATTGTGCTTTACCAGGCCAACAACGAGAGCCTTTTGAAGAGGCGTCACTCGGCAGCAAATAACCGCCTTGCACGAGGATGCCACCTCCAAAAATAGCAACTCCAATGGTGGCTGCAAGGCGTGAATCAGACTTTGACCGCTAATCACCAGGGCGTAACCCTCAAGTCGTTCGGACGAATTCTGCAGACCAGCATCACTGCCAAGTACTTCCGAACCAACGGCAGCATTGTTTGGGACAACAAAGTGCACGGATGGTCGATTCTCAGGCGTGGTTATTTCCGAATAGGCGCCCAGCTTTATTTGCTGCTCGTAGCTCTCCAACTGCCGTTTGACATCGTCGCTTGTGGCCCCATCAACGATAAGGATATCCCTAAGCGAAGGGGTCAGCAATCGACAGGAATATCCAATGTTGATCGCCGTCTCTGCAAAAGCGCCCGAACACTTAGCAATAGGCGCCATTGAAGGTAAGCTCACGCGTAGAGGGAATCATCTTTCCAAAAATAAGCATAGAGAAAGCTGCTGACCACTTTCAATGAGCAATCTTTTGCTTGCCTATGCAAATTACAAATATACGGTGCAACGTTTTAGAATTTACGCTGTCGAAAGTATAAGATAGCCTACAGCTGACTTGACGCGTACATAAAAATGGGCTATTTCTAAATCAATATTCTATTACTGAACTGTTACCTGCAAAACGATGTTATGAACGTTAAACAATACAAATAGTGACAGTAAACCTGCGCTCTGTCAGTGGTAATACAATGACAGGAATTGGATTTGCGGAATTAGAAGCGAACCTTCGTAACTAAATAACATTGGTTACGAAGGTTCGCTTTGGCCTTTTAGCCATACTACGACTGACTCTTTTCTCAAGAATATACTTATGCTTTCCGCAAGCCTGTCCGCGTTTCCCAATATGATACATTAAAAATGACACTACAGTAACGATCATGCTTATGGATGTTCTTCCGGCACCAGGCATGTTTAGTTGTGAGATACAGAAGGCAATCAACGAGGCGTAAATGGTGGTCTCGTGCAAATTTATGGGACTATAATAATTTCAAGCTTATCCACCTTGGACGAAAGAGAAACTCAACATCCAAAAATTGAAGCACCTGGGAAATGCATGCAATTATTTTTCAAATGTATTTTCCCTTTCAAGGGTTCACCTACCCTGCTTGTCTCCCGTAAGAACCCAAATCTTGATGTCGGCCGCCATTAAATTGGCTATCGTCTCAGGAACGCCTTCCTGCAGCTTGTCCTCAATGGCAGTGGCACCCACCAGCGTCATACCGGTTTCGATCTCGTCGCAAACAGCGTCCATTTTTTCCTGCCGGTTTTGCAGAGCCACGCTGGCTTCGTCCGATCGCTTATTCCATTCGGCAAAGTAATCCTGGTCGACAACCTTGTAGGCCAGACAAAGGGTTCGCAAGCCGTCCGATGCGAATTTGTCCAAGTGAGCCTGCAAAGGGGGGAACACGGTCGCTACAAAGGTGCTACTGTTGAGCAAACCAACCTGAGTGTTCGTATATATGGCATCCGTCGGAGTTTCTTTGATCCTTTGCAGGATGACCGTATCAGCGCCTTTGCAATACAGCTCGATCTTGCCGTTGCGCCTGACGATCACGGACATACGTTTGCGAAAATTGTTGAAATCCAATATGCAAAGCAGCTCGTACACTTCCTCTACGCCCATCACCTCGATGGTGATCGACCTGGGCGTGCGCGACAGGAAGACGTAGCCAAAGCACCTTGCCGCGCAGGTTAGCGCCGCCTCGTCGGGACTTTGCGCTTGGTATTCAAGCTTGTTGTTCTTCATCTCGGACATGACCGTATGGCAAAGCGCCAGGCAGCGCCAGAATAGCTCAACCTCCGTCCTGCGCATCTTTGTGTCCACCAACAGTCGACGATCGTAAAATACGAACTTTGGCATGGCCCAACGGTTGTCCGAAAAGTTGATGGGCTTTGCCGCCTGCAATTTCGCAATAATGATAATCAGGTGCGTACAGGAAAGACGGGCATTTGAAAGGATGGCAAATAACGAACGCCTACATCGTCGGCTCTGCTTGGCACCGAGTCAGCTACCGTTTTCGCCGGTACTTCGCCGTACATGACACCGTTGATAGAGCACTTATTGAACGTCATAATGTTTTGCGTCAGTGTTCCGGTCTTGTCGCTGAACACATACTGGATCTGTCCAAGCTCCTCGTTCAGCGTGGTTGTGCGAGCCCGTGCTGAAGTGTCGGTGTTCGCGTGGTACATGAACTTGTCCCAGTTGATCCACCAAGAGTGACATACTCGAATGATCTCGACGCTGCAAAGGGTAGTTCGAATAAGCCTCGCGACTCACACGCAATCGAGTATGTATCGACGAGAGGCAACCAACCTGACGTATAACGAAATTGGAACTACAGTGTTCAAGAGGATAACGTAGGAAAAGAACATCAAGAAGGCAATGAAAACCACTGTGCCCGTTGTTGCGTTATTATGGTCGACATAGGACGCCCAAGGGAGAAAGACTTGAAAATTTTTGCCCGTCGTCCATTCCCAAGTTCCGCACAACACTGCGCATATGGTACACATTGATAAGAGGAAAAGTACGATCTACAAAGTGGCTAGGATCAGTTATCCTTTCTTTGAAACGACCTAGCCATCAGCTTACGCCAATAATGAGCACGTTAAGGAACCGATCAAGGCTTGTGCGTTTGAAGAACGTTTTTCCGCTGTTCATCATCAGCTTCGTATCGCGCCCAGCGAATATGACAACCCCGAAACACCACTTTGTGTTACGCAAAACGCAGCCGCGTAACAAGACTTTGTGATTGTCCAACGGATACGCTTTGCCTTTCCAATCTAGCCGTCCTTGGAAGGAGCTGAGATTGTTGTTCGGCGGTTCGCACACGATTTCACCGTCAAAAAATCCAATGCGTGACAGGTCGTCCTTCATTGCAGCGGTTTCAGGCAGAGCTTGTCTTGCTTTCAGGTTCGTTTCCCCGTCAAGTTCTGCTGTTTCAACGTAGCAAAGGCCGTGAGGTTCACTGCTGGACAGCAACAGCAGGTCGGCCTGGAAAGTAAGAGCATTTGAAGAAATGCCCACACTTTGAATACCACACAGTTATGTCCAAATTCAAGAGCAACAGTGCAAAAGGGATGCAAAGTAAGTCCAAACAATCACGCTTTACTTGTAAACAGCGCAACTTCACGGTTGCAGTGATTAATTTGGCCACTTAACTTTCATCAGGGCGCGTTTCGCGGAGGGGAAACGTCCGACTTCACGGGTGACAAAGTGAATATTTCACGCAGTCCACTTTCTTTTTACCTTTCGCGGTAGTATTCCTATTTGCTTTATTGCAAATCATTTAACAATACAAAGCTGTCGGAGGTCATCCCCTCCTTCACGGGCTTACAGAAGTCACGTACGCCGACAAGGAAAGCACCGTGCCGTTAAATAATTTCGAGCAAAGCAAAAAGAGCTACTGGCGTGAACGCTTTGTAAAAAGGAGAAGCGAAAATCCTCTTACGCATTCTGTATTCCCTGCACAGTTCACATTGATAATACGTGAATATTGTAAATAAATAATATTCTTTATTAATTAGTTTTTTTCTGGCTTATTCCAAATGAATAGATAGATGAACAGTTATGAATATGAAGGAACAATTATGAATTATGAAACCCTTTCAACATCGCTGACGACGGAACCAGGGCGTTCCGAAAGCTTTGATAAGAGTTCCTGACCTGTGATATTTCTAACAATCGCCCATCCATCCGCTGGTAGGCCATTTGCGGTTTTATTACAGGTTTCATCCAAAAAACGGGAAAGCCGGAATACCATCACATTCAAACGTGAAACCCGTTACCAAACATCCAATATTCAATGGATTTCTGTAAAACTTCACGAAACTGATTTCACTACGAACCGTGAAACTGTACCTTTCATTAATAGGTAACCGGTACGTTTACAATTTATGCTCTTCACAGAGACGATGCGCAACATATGCACAGAGTTACTGCATTTACGACTAACATGTGCACGTTGGTCATAAATTGTTACGTAGAGCTTGGCTAAGTTACACGCAGGCAGTCTGCGAGCTCAGGCTTAAAATAGGGATTACAGTTTGCAATGAAAATCGTAACCATTAATCCATTACTCTTATGGAATAATACTGAAGTTAATTCATACTCAAGGTGGAACTTTCACCTACGAAGTATGTGCACAAACACGATTGAACTTTTTCACCAACAAAAAAATCAATGCCGTTTAGTAAGCTGAGCATTGGCGCTATGGCGTTTTTGTCCAGCGAAAGTATGAATGCCTTAAGGCCTTGTCCGCAATGCGCTAATGCGAGCGTCATCGCTGAAATACTTTAACGGATTGCAATAGATCAGCTGGTGGAAAGAACTAAAACATTGCAGGATAACAGTCAGCGTCAAGCAAACTATGCATACAATTAACAACTGTGCAGTCGGCGTTCAACGATTAGGCAAAGGAATGCGCATGCAATCAGTCTGCATAGCAGCCGCTAAAATAACAAACCAGCAGCTTAACAGAACATTGGTGAGAAAACAACACCGAACTAGCGCACGTAATAGTGAAAGTCGAATAATGGGTGTACGGGCAAATAAGAAACTTACATGGACGAACTGTGTCCCTTCTAGTTAGCTGAGATGCATGCTTTTAATGAGGAACGCGAAAACCGTTTTCATTCTGTCGGAGACTGATAGACAATTGAATGAGACTTACCGCCACGAAGTTATCATTTTCCATTCTTATGACGTCGCCAACTTGAACGTTCTGCCATTTCTCTTCTACCAATTTGCCTTCGCGTATCACATAGGACTTGCGGTTATTTACTTGATTGTCGCTTCGATGTCGCTGCTTAAAAGTAAAGCTTCTTTACAGCTTTCACGATTGCTGAACGGTAGAAAACGATGACAAACTGACGTAATGTCAGAAAGGGGAATGTTCATACATTCAGTAGAAGTGAACTTTTGCATTTTAAAAACAGCACTCTTTTCAATAGCTTTAGAAAAGTACAAACAGCAATGTTGCAATTTGTAAGCCTTCTTTTCGTAAAGTACGCGTTCAGAAAATGTGATACATTATTTTAGTTCTCCGGAACAAGACAAAAAACGTAGTTTCTTTCAAAAACGCTGTATGGCCTCCCCCCCCCCGGCGGTAGCTGCAAACGAAAAAGAAGCGGATAACTTTGACACGCAAAGAACTTCCGCGTTCCAGACCGCTGGAAAACGACGCAGGAAGAATGGGATAATTCGCAAAGCAGTAAGGGAATCTGCACTTTCAGCTAGGAGTCTCCGACTAGGCTGAATTCAAAGACGCTTCCGCTTGCTCGAATGACGTAGACGAAAAGCAATAACTACTGTGGCTTTGCGCCTGCGGCAAGGAACTAGGAAAGGTTTGAATCAGCATGCCAACCTCTCACTATGGAGTTTTTCGCTAAACATTCCTTGGCGACGTTTTGATTGGAGCGAAACTACCAAAAGGATAACGAATGATCCGCGCCAAGCAAAAAAGTCTCACCAAATCGTCGAAAGCATCCTTGGCGGCCGTGAGCGACAATACAGCAACAAGAGGTAAAATCGTTGTTAAGGATGTCAGTGACGAAATTTCCGGAATCAGCTATAAACAGATCGTTCAGACGACGGGGTGCCCTGCTCGATTAGCCTACCTGAAGAATCATCAATATTAGAAAATAAAAGTTGGCTAACCGCTGGAATTGCTCGAACAGGTTTTTCGGTAAAAAAGTGAACATGTTGTATTTAGATGTGCGAATGAAGTTGCGCTAATGGATGACAGGTAAGACAAGAAGGAACAAGATGCTGCCACTTACCGCGTAGTCGTACTGTCCATTGAAAAACTTGTTGTTAGCCTTAAGACGCCGCTCCTGTTCTACAGCGAAAGTCGTGCAAAATGAAAGTGAACTGTTGAACGGTTCTTACCTTTCGGGGTCTTCCCTTTTCGTCCGTACCTCTTGAAGATTCCCATAAATGAGATCGCTCTGCCACACATCAAACGCGAACGCTTTAATCAACCATGCCTAATGACAAATACGACTGAATTGTCATTTTGATTACGCAATTATTCGACTTGGGAGAATTTCTCAATGCTTTACTGAATGGAGTTGTACGTGAGGACGGTGGTCAAGCAAATGAAAGCTAGAGCAGTCGCGATTCTCATGTCACACAAGTGGACGTCATAAAACTGGTTCGTCCGAGACTGTGCAAAACAATGTGCGCTGTGAACTGTTGCTGGGCAGAACCGAACGTCGAGGAAACGTGCTTTGCGGACAGCAATCGGTTATATCGAAAATATAGGAAATGAAAACAAAAGAAGCGATAGTCCAGTGCAATCTGGACTGCCACAAGGAAATATGGACAAGATAGTTCACTAGATAAAGTGCAGGTTTTGTCAACGATTGATGTCCGTTCTTCACTGCAGAGAGAACACGCTAACAGTGAAGCAATACGCCAAGCAGGGCGAACCGCTGCCGCCACGGAATATGTACAAACAAGACAGTGAAAAGCAAGCCTATTGTAAGAAAGGACAATGAAGTTGGAGGAACGAACAAATGACGTAAACGTGAAATGTCATCAAAAGAAATGACGACCCACTAATATTTTCAAAGAATGAAACAGGGGCGAAGTCATGCACGTTAACTTGTCCAGAAAGGAAGCAATAGGCTAACGCCTCTGCATTTACGTTTAAGTTCGCGTTGGAAAGGCTTACGATCTGAAAATGACACAACACTTTTGCAGCGCGACAAGTCGAAAGGACCTGTTATAGACGGAACGTCTGTTACCTGGCAGCCAACCTTAAAGTCGGTAAACGATTGCACTGAAAATTACTCACCTTTATGATTCACTGTTCTTGAGTACAGCAACGGGTCAACTAACAGAGCAGAGAGATAATACTGCTTAAGCATCTTCCGACGCACTACCGATTACAAGTACTTCCAACAGGAAGAACTGGGAAAGTTCAACACATGCGTATAGTATGAAAGTGAATTGCAAGTAAATGTTCAATTTCAATGATTATTATGCGGAAGCTAAACAAAATTCCTCAGGAGGCAAAATCGACTTGCAACCATTAAATTGGTTTGACAATTTAAAACTAAAGAATGATCTCTTGTGGAAACTGCCATGCGCATTGTCTACTCGGTGAAAGCGAATGGTTCCTGCAGCACCTGCGACAAGTAAGTCGGCCAATTCAACAACCCCCGTAAGCTCTGCAGAAGCTTGTGACAAATTAAAGGGTTGAATTTTAAAATGCTAGCTTGCATGTCCAACTGCTGCAATGGTATTTCCCGATGTAAAGCATGCATTGCTCTCTCACATTAGAAATCCTTGCTTAGCCGTTAGCGAACGAAATGGCAACGCTGGTTAAGTCCAGAACTGCCGTTCGCGAAATATCAAGGCATTCCAGGGGCTTTTTAACGAAAAAGCCTGCAACTGCCCGAAGAACGGTGCTAAACGGTGTTATTTAATGAACTGTCAATACAGCGCACTACTGCCATCATGGGAACAATGTATTTCCCTAAAGTTCACCTGTTATCATTCAAATATAGATATTGAGTTTTTGTTTCATTTTCTTTTATGTGACCTTATCGCATTTGCGTTGAACGTGTCTCTGACTAAGCACAAAACGTTACTAACGATAACCGCGCTCTTAACCATGGTTCGGTCTTTTGTAATGACTACTTTGGCAATCATAGAAATGCCAATATGTTAACAATGTGCGAGCTGCGTTCTTGCTTCTCAGGAAGCATAGAAACAATATATTAGCAACGAGTTTTAACGTGCGATCTGTATCCTAGTTTTCCAGGAAACGGAAAAGTTATTTTCAAGAGGTAAAAATCTATGCAAGCGGTGGCAAAAGCTCCTTATGCACGCTGTAGCAGTCCTTTATGCAGTGCCTTAAAGTTTGTGAGTTAAGTGTAGTTAAAGAAACGATTTAACATGGACTAAGTAGCCCAATAAGCATTAGTGGTAAGAAAATTCAGCTGCAACAAAATTTAAGCCCACCGCTTAGCAAGCCATGGAGCAGCTTCTCAGCAGCAAGAGCCGACTTGAAGTGGCAAGCTGAGGACACTGGTCGTGCTAACACAGTGCACAGTATTGGAATGGAGAGTGAGGGTCCGTGTCATCGTAAACGTGCATTCGTCCACAAAGAACGTTTCGGCATTTCGTATTAATTGGATATATTGGTAGCAAAATCAGTTTTACTGCTTTATTTGTTCGTTTTGAACCAGCAGAAAACAAACATTGAAAATAGGCCTCTCAGTAGCGGCGGCGTTATGCTTGTTCACAGATGTTGTCACTAAGCTCCCTACGCATCTTTTTGCACTGTAACAGTAGGAATGAATTGTTCAATTCGGCAAATTTCCGTGCGTACAAATAATTGTAGCCTGTACCCATACCTGTTCCTGTACTTATTCGTGTGTTTGTATACCTGTGACCCATTGCGGGATTTGCTCTCCTTTTGTAGCTCTGTACAGTTTTTCACTTGTGGCGATGAGTAAAGGAAAGTGAAATGAAAAGTGCGACCTCCTCTGTGCAACTTTTGTACCATTGATAGTCATGTGATACTCTCTTTATATAAGTAATGCTTATGGCAGTTCTTGCACAACTAAGCGGTACCTGTGATTAAGCTTCTGAGTCAACCGCCTAATCAGTCGTTGACAGCCAGCAATTGCATGAACAGCTGCGCACACGACAAGCGCTGAGCAGGTCAAGGCTCAAATATGATTCAGCATCAGTTAGTGAATCTTATATCGTGACGTTTGACCTTTCATTTTAGGCTTGAAGAGTTATAAGTTCAAGCAATTCCTTCGGTTGTTAATAGCTCACGATTATTGCACTCATTTTGCTACATCAAGCTACATGGACGAATAACAACTGGCACAACAACGTAGCTAGTAAGTGCGCAGTAACATTTGCTTGTTTGCCTGTTTTACAGTTAGAATGGCATAATGCTCCTGATGTACGTTACAGTGTACAGCAACGAATTGTGCGGGGCAGGTGATTAAGCAATTTTATTTTTTCGCTCAGATTCAATGAACTGTCAATGTTTTATTTCACAGGGATTTGGGCTAGCTGCTGGAAAGTGCCTTCTATTTGAGCAAGCTGATGGGATAAGGAGTTCCCGAGAACAACTGATGCGTCATAAACTGTCTGCCAATATGGAACGATAACAGTTAAGCAGAAATATATTAGTTTGTTATGTGAATATTAGTGATGCACATTTCCAGTTTTGTGCCTACCTTTTCCATTTTTAGCTTGCAATTTTTCTTTCTATCCGCAATGCCACTGCCAGTCTAACGGTAGACAATAGCTGCTATATTGCAGTTGGCTGAGGGTACCGGATAGGCTGCATAGTTCTGCGTCAGTTCACCAACAAATCAATGTCGTCGACTCGCTTGTGAGCATCTTGTGAACAAATAGTAAGTGCTTTTCGCGATATATGTGCATCATCTTGGCAGTATCGAGACTAAAAGACGACTTGTTGAGCAATGGTGATATAAGGTGAACGTGTGTACGATAACAAAACGTTTACTAATTAGTTATGGAACAGTGAGGGGGACAGAATATAATCTGAACGGCTAGCAACCAAAAAGAAAATCAGCCACACAAGTACCAGACAGCGACATAAGTCAGACACAATTTCGCAAACTATGTGAATATAATCCAAACAGTACAATGGAACTTGATAAGAGCACTTCGAAACTGCATTATTCGTTCAGGCGGCGCCATAGTAAAAACAATTAACCACAGCAACACGGAGGCCATAATGCACCTGAGGAATACCGTCAAAGCAATGGTTTATATCATATTGCCTCCCAAAGAACGGTGGAAATTCAACGCGAAATAATATCTTTCCAATGGCTTGTTCAAAGTGAACTCATAGTAACATCTTGAACAGCAACTGATGTTCACACTGGGCGTGTCCACTGCTAAAAGCAACTAAAAGCACTGGGCGTGTCCACTGCTAAAAGCAACAAAGAGGTATCCATGTCGCTGCGGGAATATCTTCACGCTAATGCCTTCGTATAATATCGCCATACTAGGCAAAATCGAACTTCGATTCTACCAGCATTTGTCGTAAGGTCATCTGTTTTTTGTTGGTCAGTAGCTGCTCAAGTACACATGACGAAAATGAAACCATCACCGTGATGCTCTACAATCGATACAGTGACTGCATCAACTTCTAGCGAACAACCAACCAGTGTAAGCATTCTTTAAAGTTCACTTATTTCTACAGTAAAACAAGGCTGCAGGTATCATCTGACCTGACTTGACCATTCTTGCAGTATTAGCTACAGTTATTACCAGTCGCAATACGTTTCAAAGCTATATTCCTTGCATTTCTTACTGGTGCACTGTACTTTCCTGAAAGCAGTCGATACAGCGTACCCTCCGTACAACCGTTTTCAAGTGTTTCCATAAGGACCGATTATTTAAATTCAATGAGGCTCAGGATGAAACTAAACGAAAACCTATCACACTCACGTCCATGTGCAATGTTGTCAACAGCAAAAATGACAAATAGCCATTAAACGGATCGCCTGCTGCTTGTACCCCTTTTGGGATGATAAACTGAGCGTGGCAGGCAGCACCACAACCAGAATTGTTGCCTAGACGGTAGCTTCGACTGGCGCCAATTTCCGTCATCATTGCCTAGCAATTCGTTCTTTGTCATATTTAATACAACTACAATTCAAATTGAAAGCTGCAATTGACACTTGAATGGTCTTATTGCTTCCAGCGGGATAGCCGTCGCAATGAGCCTTAATTAAGCTAGTTAAGGAAGAAACGCTAGCAACGTTTGAATTCTGCAATGATCTGTTCAATTACGTACTATGGAGACTCGTGAGACGACAGAGCGCGATTTCGTTCCAGAGAAGTTACTCCAGTTTTTGTGGAATCAACTTGCTAGATCGCAAACACAGTCAGCTTGAGGAAGTGGGTCAAGTTAAGGCGACCAGAGAAAAGTAGCAATTGAAACTTTCGTTAAGAACCAGGGATAAAAGGAAATAGTGAATAAGGTTCCATTAGCTTGACAGTTTCAATTGAAATGATTTTCATTGAGATGGGCTTCACTGCAAAACCAATAGGACCATATTTCATTTGAACGTTAAATGGTTCACGGCGACTTACACTGAATGCTACTGAGATAAGAGAGGTAGGCACTTGAGCAGCTGAACCAGGGGCACACACCACACCTTGATTGCGCATCCATCGATGATCAGCCAATTATTTATTCTTATTATGGACATATAAGTGTTTTAGTGACATGTGGATTCGTAGGTAACTCTGTTGAGAAAACCGTGGACAGCCGTATGTTTGATTAACGTACCTTAGGCGATTCAAATGACGTCACTCAGGGAACGAAAGCTAATTAGCTTCACCTGGAGTTCATTTCCTTTTCGACCCAACTCATTGAAAGATGATGATGCTACCAACACGGGATCCCTTGGCGATTCCACAATCGCTCTACGTCGGGTAGTTGCCAGAAGAAGCGAATACGAATTAATTAGGTATTGAAGCTGCACCTGAACTATCCAAGTTTTCGGATAGGTCGCACCTGCGCTTGCTCCTTGCTCAATAGTACGAAAATATTTTTAGAAGTTTTCCCAAGGCAAGTTCCTCTGGAACTGCGTCACCATTAAACTGAGGATCTATTGGACGGAAACGTGTGCGTTCCATCGTCGCTTCTCTGCGACGAGTATCCAAACGGCTGCGCCAAAATAGAGTCATTGCGCCCGCGGGCGGGTACAGTTGTAAGTACACTTACCAAGAAAAACAGCTACGCGGTAATGGCTGCTACTTCTGCCTGTAGGAGAATCCATGGGCGAAGAAAAACGGATTCAGTATGCGTGTATTGATTTGCGCAAACTGGCTATCCGAAAGTGGTGCAGAGCGATCCGAGCTTTCTCTTAATGACGCGCGCTCTCACTTAAGCAACGGAACGCTTGTTTTCCACGTCCGTAATCCGTATCCGCTGGAAATCCTAATTCGTGTTGCCGCAGTATTGACAATAGCAGGCTACTGTCCGCTAACGAACGGCCGAAAATCAACTGAGCAAGCGCTCCTGACACCTTTGACGGATACTCATCAGGGAGAGAACGTGCGGCTTCAATAGGCTATGATCTACAGGCCTGTAGGGCAGCACCTGTGTCAGGCCGTTTTCCAGTGAGCTAGGAAACGTATTGTGCCTTTTTGCTGGATTGGAAACAGTCACATTCATCTTTTGATAAGTTAATGAACTGGAAGCGCTATTTCATTGTTCTCTTCCTGCTATACGCCGGCGAGTATTCCAACTGCCAAGAGAATGGCAGCCGTAAACTTTATTGTTCGTCCAGTGTTGTTAGTACTGACTGCGTAAAACGTGTAGTTAGAATACGGCTATTTCAGGTGGATATACGAAGTGCAGTATTGCATGTAGCACGGTTGTATCAATGATCCTGCCACATAACTCAGAAACATTAATAGTATTACTTGTCAAAACAGTAGCCGTCTATGTGGGCTATAAACTTGAGTATCTTGAAACGGTAAGCATAAGGCACTGCGGACGCAATAAAGCGTCAGAGTAGCCAGTAAGAATACACACGACCGTCTAGAGCCCAGACGACAATTGAGGTCGTTCTCAGTAACCGCTGACGATGGAACTGGTTTGCTCTGAAAGCTCAGTTTATATATTATTCTCACATTGCTAACAAGGTTTGGCTGTGATATAGTATATACATAAGATCTGGGCTACAAGCTGCGTCTAATGAAAGCATGCGAAACGACCCGCTTACAAATCCTGTATTCATTATAATTTAAATCATTTTCATAAACTGGATTCATGCAGGCAACCTTTCACTTTTATCACTTTCCGCTATTCTGAGCTGATGTAATTGTTGACGACTGTTCCTTAAAAGAAGTAAGCCACGAAAATACTCACTCACCGTTGAATTTTCGCTTCCCTTATGTGCAAGTTAAACAAAAGTTCAATTTCAGTGGCTGTTTGCCCGTAAGAAGATAATGCGAAGCAATCACAACATTGTGACTTGAAAAATTGCTCGCACGCTTTTTAACGGCCACGTACTACGGCTGAGCAAAACTAAGCATTCATACTGTTCAGAAAGGCAAAATCAATGTTGAGCAAAAGGATAAACTACATTAACCGACAATCAGTTGCTGCTCAAACACATTTTTCAAATTACGCTCACTTTGAAGGAGGGAAGAACTTGCGAAAACTTTCCACAGCTTAATGATAGGTCACTAGGCTGTGAGAAGAGACAATGCAATTGGGATGGGCTTCCGGACAGAAGTCAAATTTCGAAAGGACCCGTAGCACGCAAGTTGTACTCGGTCTGATTGATTGAATTGCGATCTGCCACTGATCACGACTGATGTAATTGGAGTAAGCCTGTTAGGATAAGTTTACGCAATGAATGGAGCACAAAATTACTATTGACTGGGACCAGGTTCATTAGGAGCAGCGTTTCCACACATACACACAAGGAAGCTGTCATTAATTTAAAGAACATCTGGAAGGAACAGCAGAAGCATCACAAGGAAAACTATCTTTCATGGCCGCATTATGAATGCTTCATGCGAAAGTCAACAGCTAACCTTAGCAGGTTAAGGTTCCTGTCAGCTGCAGTTCCGCTTGTTCTGCGCGCATTTTTGCGATGCAGGAAATTACGAGAATGACAAGTGCGAATTGGTTAAGCAATCCAACTTTCCATTTCAAGAATTTTACAAGCATTTGCCTGTTTTCTCACTAATGTAAATAACCAACCAGTTACTGGTTAGGTTGTTTTTCGTGTTCTTACAGGTGTCAGTGAATAAGACTCAGCGGGTGCTTCAACCGTGACATCCGAATATTATCCGCTATCCCATTACCAAGAAATCAGTCTTCAAAGAGGTACTTTGAGGTGAAAACTGAACATGTACCCCTTGTCACAATAGAGAATTGCGATTGTATTAATAGGGAAGTCAGGCAAGCGCGTGTTAATCGTTTCAAAACAACAACTTTGGCTCATTGGGCTACTGAATAGAAAGACAAGACAACTCCTCATATTTACATGCGTCTGATTACACTGAAATAACTTCCACTGCAAAGATTCATCGCTAAAGGACACAAACCATTTCCATTATGGCGAATAATGAACAGAATGAGCTCTTGTCCATTGATTAGATAGAAGTAATCGTTCAGACCATTTGAAAACGATGTTCTACGTTCCAGGTGTTCAGGATGGGTTTGACTTTCCAAGGTTGCCACCGATGGCTGGCGCTTGGATTGAACTCTTGATTGAACTGTTCTTTCGAATCTAATTTACTTTACCTACACTGCCACTTTTGACGCTAGCATGAATATCAAGCGCTTGGATATGACATAATCACTCCGTAGAAACTACCTCTGCTCAGATGATTGCGAGAATAAGAAGCAAGGGGACTCTTCAAAAAATGCGACAAACCAAAAAAAATGTAACGGTAGCAAAATTATAAAACTTGGCAGTTTCGTTGGTGGTATTAATGAACAAGATGCTTCAGATGATACTGAACCACTGTTTTCACTTTTAAACACAGTTCGCCGTAATCAACAATTCGGTAAGGGTCTAAGAATGCAGTATACAAAATGTGGGCGACGTAGTATCGCTGCGGGTCGCACCGGAACATCTTATTGCTTTGGCTTGGTTAAACATTGATAATTTAGTCAGCACTGCCCTTCTCATCCAAACCGTACCAAGTTCGCAAACTGACAAATGGCTCTTTTCTGCTCCCATTTGTCGATATGCTTAGAAGAAATTCACTGTTTTTTTGCATGCATTAAGCGATCAGAGACCGCCGGGCTGATTTGCCTTCATGTGGAAAGAAACATTCGCACATTCTGCACTTGTAAAATATTTCACAAGTGCATTAGCGGAAACAAATTACGTAATCATCAGTGGCTCCTTTCAGTTCTCCGCTCAAGTGACAAGCCATGGGGACCAGAAGGAATGGCAGGAAAAAGCTTAGGCCTTTGAGCATTGCTAAAATATTAGCATTCACATTTGAAGCTATTAATCTTACATACGTATCCTCGTTAGCCATCGTTGACAGGCGTTTAGTGTACTGACCAGAAGGCCGTTCCGTATTTTTGCGCAAATCAGCAAACTTGTCTCAAAAGCCGCCTTATATAAGAACTGTGAAAAGCAAATGGCAACTTCAGTTTTCCTAAATTTTATGCCTCGTAATCTTTTTCATACTCGTGATACTTGTTTCGCGAGTATGGAAAAGATTAAGCACTCTGCTTTTGCAAAATACCGATTCATGTACTTGATGTTAACTTAAGCTGAGACATAAAAGCATGGAGACAGTCTTCAAGTTATGAGCCATTATATGTCGTGCAAACACTTGACTTCCCTCTTTTCACTGAACAGCTCGTTCAAGAACGTCACTTTTAAAATTCAGTGCCAATCTTAAGCAATCAGCCTAGTTAAGGCTGCAACTGCCCTCCGAATTCTTTTGAATGCATCGGCCTGCTTACGCTAACATGTAAACCGTTAATGGATTGAAAAGCAGTTCAGCAAAAGACTGAGGATTGGTCATACTGTAGCGCGTAACGCACAGTCATCAATGTGGAGGCACTCTTTGCCTTGAAGTGAACTTTAGCTATTTCCACTTTAAATAGCTATTAACACTACAGTTTTCGTCCAGTTGAAGTATCGGGAAAGCGGATTCTGCAGCAGTGTTATAAAAGGAAGGTATTTGCTGCTGATAGTTAGTTTTCTCCATATTCTTTAACGTACAAGCTGACCCTAATATCGCAGAATTGCTCATTACGAAAGGAGCGAAGCATAAACGCGAGTTCACGTAGAAGACAGGGCTGTTCTACTCTGCCGGATGTAATCTTCACTTTAGCGTGCACAAGCCTAGTTTCAATTGACCACAGATCTCAACCACGAGATATCTTCAACTTATGGAATTTGAACAGTAATAAATAACGCGTGCTGTAATCAGTTTTCGAACATTAATCCCCAAAGGTCAGCTAATTTCGTAACCAATGATTGGCTACGGAAGGGAATTCCACTTGAAAATGTTGATCAAATTGGTGGTATTCCGGCTTTCCCGTTTTTGATGATTCCTGTCATAAAACCGCAAATGCCCTACCAGAGGATGAATGGACGATTGTTAGAGATATCACAGGTTAAAGACACACTTCTCGAATCTTTCGGAACGCCCTGATTCCGTCGTCAGCGATGTTGAAAGAGTATCTAACAATCACCCATCCATCCGCTGGTAGGACATTTGCGGTTTTATTACATGTATCATCAAAAAGGGGAAAGTCGGAATACCACCAATTTGAAAACATGAGACCCGTTACAAAGCATCCAGTATTCAATGAAAATGTTGATGTCTAATGTTAACGCCTTGTTTCATCTTTAGCTTTAATTCACCTAGGCATCAGTGACAACGGGCTACATCATCTTGTCCCGCACATATTTTTACAAGGAAAGAGTGCCACTACGACCCAAGAAGGCTGGTTTGAACTCTCGCGTTATCCGCTTATGCTCGTTTTGTATCATAATCTTACGAAGTCTCATTCTTCTCCTTACTGTCATTGTTGGTTTTGTTCCTGGTCTGTTATTCTTTATTACCACGCACTTCATTACGATACAAAAGGCAACATATCAAATTGCAACAAAAATTGCCCTCCTAATATGTCGAACTTTTTTCCTAAAGGTTTGTTCCTAACCAGAGCTGCGTATTCGCGCAGTAGAGCTGAAATTTTGGATTGCACATTCTCCGTAGTAAATACAGTAAATCTTTTTCTCCCTCTCTCTCTTTCCGCTTAATATAAGATTATCTAGTGAGAGAATAGATAGTCGAGCAATGAAGCATTGTATCGGGCGGACGAAAGGTATTGCATCCGTTGTTCTTCAGCGCTTCGACCGAGCGGGGATCCTTTGTTTATTGTTAATGAGTCAAGAAACATCTAAACTCAATCGCGGAAAGTGCACGCAACCCGCAAAGGCACGCTCTGCTAAGCGGGATGGGCAGGCTTACAACAGGCGGTGGAAGGATGATCGGGAAGAGCCATTGCAGAATGGAATTTAATGGGACTAATTTGAAAATTTGTAGCTTTGATTCATCATCCGCGCATGACAAGGCAATAGTGGCGTACTATCGGAAAAGGCATCATTAAAATTATTCCACTGGAGATCTGTTCGTTGTGCACATGCGCTTGGAAGCAAATAAGATTCTACAATCGTCTAGACCATAGGTTCTCAACCATTTTCGTGCCAGCGCCCCCCCAGTATGGGGCGAGAGCCCTTTCGAGCGTAGTGGCTCGTCCTGACCGTACTGACGTCGCTTAGATATCATGAGGCAAAGATTCAACAGTGAGGGTCTATTGGTTCTGGTTCTATCAACCTTATCGTTGCGTTTGACATTTATTAGGCGGCTGTCAAACGAGAGATTCTGAGTCGTCCTTCTCCTCATGGTGGTACTCCTATTAGGTTTCGCTTTATTGGCCTCGCCAAGCGGTCCATGAAAGACTTCACAGAGAAATTGGAAGTCTTCATATTAGTTTTCTCACTGGAACGGTTTATGACTGAAAGGGCCCATCGTGATTCCAGTGTTCTCCTTAGAAGGGACGGCGCGAATTCGATCGAGAAATATCCGCGAAACCCATATTAATGACGTCGGTAGACAAGAAGAACAATGACAGAGGGGACTTTCTGAAACATATATCATATGCGTTCTCACTTTGTCGTGGTAGACCCTGAATCACCCGGACGGCGACCTCTCTGGCGCAGCAAATTCTAGACATCATCAGCGCCCCCTAGAAGCTTCCAGCGCCTCCCCCTAAAATCTTCCACCGCCCCCCGCAGCGCCCCCGTGGGTTCACCGCCCCCCCCCAAAATCTCCCAGCGCCCCCTGGGGGGCGCAACCGCCCTCGTTGAGAATCACTGGTTTACCTAATTCATTCACCATTAGATTCTGCCTTACACTCTTCGTTTGTTCGCCTGAAACGGCTTATTAGTATAACGTGTCACCTCTCATGCGCTGCCCAAATTAGTATCTCCAGGCGTCTTCACGGTATTGGTATTCTGAATTATTCGCTGCTGCATTGTTTCCTTTCTTAAGTATTAAACACACTGGATTTCTCCTTTGACTTGATGAATTTTGGCGAATCAGCTCATGTTGGCATCCATTACCTTCCGCAAAGCCTACCTAGATTATGCTGTCGGTTTGCCAAACCTCACGCTTTGTTCTACCTGTCTATTAGCTTATGTTGATGTTAAATCTTGACAGAAATTCTTTAACAATATCGTAACCAATCTTTAGCTTTGAGCTTTGTGAAGCCAAACTGTTAAATAAGAAGAAATCTTTCAGCGATGGAACTCATGGTGCATACCTTACCACGCAAAAATCCAAAGCAAGCAAATTATTAATTCTTGTACACCAATAGTAATAATAAAAATGAAAGATACGGTGTCCTTGTTCAATGAGCTTTATTCAGCGTAGCTTTCGGAACACAACAATTCCGAAAGCTACGCTGAATAAAACTCATTGAACAAGGACACCGTATCTTTCATTATTATGAAACGCTTTCTTACTAATTTCTCTTGCTTCAAGTACATCAATAACATTAAGATCTTTTTGCGTACATTATTCATGCACTAGAACCTCAGACTTAATCCTTTATTTTTTCGACCAATCATCGCGTCAGACGGCAGTGATTGAACAGGCATGTTGTTTCAAAAATCTCACGTTCAACTTAGTTTATCGGCGACGCTGTTTCTGAGCACAGGCAAACTCAAAGAAGCAATGTGGATCAGCATGAAAACTTGACTCGCTGACATTGTGAATATAAAATTATATGCTGGGCAAGTGATGTTACCACACAGGAGCGTAAAGTTTCTTGTCCGTGAAAGTCATGAAGTTAAGGATTTCAAACCAAATTAGTACGACTATCATCGTTTAATGTCAACAACAACTTCGGAGCTTTCAGCGTTGCTCACACCCCGTCATCAGCGATAAAGACGCGAAGTTACAGATATATTTTTTAATATGCGGGTGCTTAGATTAGGTGTTCCCGTTGTCGTATAATTAAGTTAACGAAGATTTGCATAAACGATTCTGCTCCATCCTTCGCTCACATAAGGAGCCGTCGGAACAGTCACTACTGTTCATTCCTGTCATTTATGAAAACTAGATGTCTTGTAACAGGGATGTGTTTCATCATGGACGCTTCCTCATCACGACTTCTCCCGTTTGTCGTAAATGTAAGCTGTATTTAAACTGCACATGGCATACCAACGGATGGAGGAGCAAATTGTAAGGAAAATCACAGAAGACAAATAACTCAGTATTATTCGAACCTTTCAGAACCTTCTGGTTCCGTCGTCAGCGATGGGTAGGAGAAGGTGTTTACTCTGTGGTTTCATATAGGAACGCAATGAGGGTCAAGATGGGATTAGCTCAGTCTGGTGCAGCATATTGACAGCTGCATTCCATACCTCACTAACTTGCACACCTTTGTCGCGTTTTCTGGTGTGATTATGGCGAATGAATACAGCTTCCTTGATCCGTCGCAGGTGCACGCTGTTTTCATGGAAGATTGTCCGCGGACGGAGGTTGTCGGAGCGGAGTGGAGAATGTTGGATCGGACAAGACGCCTGTCGTCATACTGTCATTTATTAATAAATCATTTAAATGGTCCCTTTAGGTAGGTTACCATTCTCAGTTCATGCAAATGAAATCATTTTAGAAATAGACAAATAGATAAGGTATTAGGTCGATGGGTCTTATCGCTAAATTAATATCGTGTGGTTAGCAGCTAACCGGTTTTTATCAACGTGTAAGTGCTGAGTAGCCTATAGAAGTCTATGATTATCACTTCATGTAGATGTGCATTAGTAGGAATGAAATAGGAAGATTCATTTAGCTACGAGGCTGTAATTGCCAGAGTGTTTGCTTCAACGGAACGACCGGACACCGTTTCATACAACGTTCAGTAGGTAAGTCGTAAACGATACGTAGATTAGCGAGTTAGAAATGATTCAAGCAGAGTACCAATTTAATATAACGCTAGAAATAATTCTGAGATGAGTTAAATTTGAGCTTGAATAAGGGCCTAAGCGATAGAGTCAGTTGAATATTAAGTTTCCCTTAACGATTGTGTTATACGTCATTTCGTTCCTTCTTTGGGTACAGATTCTACCCGTTTATTCGTAATGTCTGAAATCACACGAAAGCAACTCGCTACCAGCGGAGGTATGGGAAATTATCAATGGAACGACAGAGCAACGCAGTAACATTCAATGCTTGCGGAACGTTCTGGTTCCGTCGTCAGCGATTTAATGGTTCAGACGACGGAACGAGAACGTTCCTTAAGCTCCGATGGTTACTGTATTGCTCTGCGTTCTACAACTAATTTCCTATCCATCCGCTCGTAGGGTGTTGTTTTCGCGTGATTTCAGACATTACGAATAAACGGGTAGAAGCCGTACCCAAAGAAGGAACAATATTTTGAAGATTCTTCTTGGCACGGCAGTGGAACCCGTTTATTGAATCGACAAACATACAAACCAGATTAATACGAGTAGCAGCGTTTATTATTTATAATAAACGGTGCTACTCGTATTAATCTGGTTTGACATGTATAGCTACACCGTTACGAAACATCCTGTTTTTAACTATATCGAAAAACATACAATGTAAAGCAACGGGGAAATGCAACGTACCTTTAACGAGAAGATTTCCTAGCTTTCTGATCCTCCTGCTCCGTCGTCAGCGAATTGCACCAACTGCAATTCGCCAAGGTGTAATTCGCTGACAACGGGGCAGGAGGATCAGATAGCTACGAAATCTTCTCGATAAAAGTACGTTGTATTTCCTCGTTGTTTCACATTGTATCCTCTTCGATTCAATAAACGGGTTCCACTGCTGTGCCAAGAAGAATCTTCTAAACTAAAAACAATAACCCGTTATGAAACATTTCGCTTTCAATTAAGGAACAATATGTCAAAACCCATAGAGAAGCACACCATATTCTGTTATATGTCATTTGTTATTTCTCTGTGACTTTCACCATTTTTTAAGTTCGTTTACAGCTAGTTCACTCCTAGCTTTCCGAAATCTCTCTCTCTGTCTTCAGCGGATCTTGACTTAGAGCGACTGCTCTTGGAACTTGAACTATGAACCAGAGACCGTTAAATAGATGGAGGAAGGTGAAGA
Organism: Trichuris muris; assembly: GCA_000612645.2. Lineage (NCBI taxonomy): Eukaryota > Metazoa > Nematoda > Enoplea > Trichinellida > Trichuridae > Trichuris > Trichuris muris. Next base: position 12,314,257 of record CBXJ02000086.1, read on the forward strand.
AAGAGAGCGGCTAAATTTTGTTACTTGGAATGACGTCACAACCACTTGATAATGTGGACAGCCTTTGCACCTTTTAGTTGCTAACGCTTTATTTGACCTAGATGAATGGTTAAACGGTTTCATCTTCCGCTGTGACTTTCATTTTTCATTAAAGATTAAGCATTGTGATTTCACTTGTGGAAGCTGGAAGCTTACGAAAGTAATGGTAAAATCTAAAAGCTACTGTTGCTGCTGCAACTATTGATAATGGTGATTAACCTCAAGATTTGCATAAAGTTATACTTATACGATATAGCAAGCGACATCTGTGTTTACTTTCGATAAGCATTGGCTGTAGGAACTGAGAGTAAAATTAGGTTGCTGATCAGCGTGCCTTATGCAAGCACATTATGGCCAATCAGATGCGCGCTGACCCAGTTTCGAGAGCTATTTAAACCGTCTGAGGTGAATTAAAGGCTCATTGATAATGATATTTCGTTGCAAACTGGTTTCACTTTTCTCAGTGGCTACTTGGGAATGGGTCCATGACAGCCTGGTTTGTACAACAGTTCATCGAAAGGTTCTATGGGTGTCCTTTGTCCGCTGCAGATTTTCTTCTAATTTCGAAGGTCTGTTGGTGCACTCACTGATCTATTGACGGCGTATGTCTTTGGTGGTGAGAAGCTTGCTATGGACGGAAAAACGAATTTTCATTGTTTGTAGGATTAATGAAGACAATTTTCCATCATCTCGCTCACGACAGTATCAGTCGATTCTGAAAGCTCTGAAATAAAGTAATCGTACGTTCACTGTTCACCTGTTTTTTCACATGCATAACAAATCAACCAGCCACTGGCTAGGTGGTTTTGGTGTTCTTACAGGCAACAATGAATAGAACTCAACGGGCGCTTCAGCCGTAATCTTCCAATATGATCCACCGCCCCGTTACAAAGAAACCAGGTTTCAAAGACAAAATGGGTAAAGAATTCATTCAGTTCATTGAATATTTTTCAGCATCATCCATCTGTGTACCTACCTGCGTGCCTTCAGTATCCTCACGTCATCGTTCAAGGTTCGTAATCATTTATGTGAATTTAGTAATTTACTGTACAACACAATTACCTGTCTGTGCAAACAGAGGAGTGGTAATGCAATATGCCGCATGGTAGCTGATCGTGTGCACGTTGACCAGTCTGTAGTATGTGAGTTCATAAATGCATGTATGCGCAGAGCTGAATTGTGTTGCACTGCACCTTTGTCGCGTGTCGAAGAGGTTCAAGTCATCAGAGAACCTGAATATAGTGAGGTTATGGTAATTCTATTTTTATTAAAGATGTTTCTTCTCATCACTTCCTTCTTTCCGTTCCGCCTGTGAGGAAAGAATTTTTATTTGCGTAACTTACCCACGACATAGCTTTCGGGAGAACCGACTCCCGTCTTCAGCGTCATTAATGAGCAGTTCTGTACGGATTGTACGTCATATAAAAAGGTTTGAGGTCAAGTAAACATAACTTAGTCAAACATTGGTATCAATGGAATCCGTAAGAGCAAGGTCGAAAACGGTGATGCCCTCAGCTGTTTTGATCGCCCAAAAATCGATCGCTCCTGTTGCTGTTAGGGTCTTCGTTGCTCTTATTTTCTTCCTTTTCCTCTTTTGTGATTTTGGTCTTCACCGATTTGGTCTGGATTGTTAACACTCGATTGAGGCTTCTTCCTGAAAAGCTTAGAAAATCCCATCCAGCGTATGGAGGGAATTGCTAATCACATGAAATACGACAGCTTTGGGCGGATATAACTATTTGTTGCCAGTCGTCACTTACTTCTATTCCACGGTATCTGCTGGTGGTCTGGTTGTCCTTAACGTAAGTGGCTTCTTTAATTTTTTGCCTTAGGTGATGTTGTTCATGACAGAGAACCTGTCCTTCTAAGAGCCCTGAGCTGGTGGAAGCGTATTCAGCCACTGCCGATGCTCTTAAGGCTTGATCTATTGCGTTGGATGGGTCAATTGTCTGCGGTCGACCTCTCCTTGTGTTTATGTGCCCTTCTATTCGGTCATTAGCGTTACTGTATCTTGTGAGGCACTTCATGTGTTCATTAAACCGATGAACTAGTGATTTCCCTGATTCACCAATATACTTAGCCGAACAACTGCATTTGGTTGCGTATACTACGGCAGGTTTTGAATCGTTCTCGGTCTTCACCTTGTCGTTTCTGAGAATAGCTCTTAGGTTCAGGGCACTTGTGAAGAAGGCACTGAGGTCCAAACGTTTGCCCAAACGTGTTATCTTTTCACTTAATCCTGCTAGATAAGGCATCAAATGAACCGTTTCTGAGGAATTTCTCTCTCTGTTCGCCTCCTGCATTCGCAGACGTTGGTTGATGATACTTTCTATCAATCTTTTGTGGTAGCCATTTATCGTGAAGTAATTTAACTCTTCATGTAGAAACACTCGATCACAGATATTTATGTCTCAGTTGACCATTCCGTGTATGATGCCTCTGATGACCGATGGTGGGTGGTGGGAACTGTAGTTTACGTATCTGTCAGAATGAGTCTCATTGCGGTATACTCTGGTTTTGATGCCTGAGTTAGATCTAATGACCAAGCCATCAAGGATGGGAAGCTTTCCGTCAATTTCTTTCTCCTTTGTGAAAGAGATGTGTGAAGGTAAACCGTGATTTAGAAAGGAGAGAAGTGTCTACTCTTATCCTATCGGTACTATGACGAAAATATCGTCTACATAGCGTTTGAAATATAGCGGTTTGATATCCGAGGGAACAGACGAAAACTCTGTTCCTCTAAAGATTAAATGAAAACCTCCGCAAGCATCGGTGACAGTGAACTTCCCATTGGCATCCCGTCGCGTTGCCGGAAGAAATGTCCTTGGAAGTGATAGATGTTTCCTTTTCTCATGCAGAATTTTGTTAGCTCAGTTATCTGTTGCGCCGTTACTTTTGTTCTGTCCTTAAGTGTATCGTCCGACGAAAGAACGCTGTGTAATGTCAAAGGAATGTGTGCTAGTGGTATGCTGGTAAGAAGATCGTCAACATCGTAGCTAACGAGAACGTGTCCAGCTGCTAATTGGAAGTTTTTGAGATCTGTACAGAAAGAAGTGCAGTTTCTCACTGACGAGAAACGGCTGCCGGTTAAGGGTTTGATTAGGCTCTTAAATTAGCGAGAGACATGTGAAGTGATTCCATTGGTCGTGGAGACTACCACTAACACTAACTTGGACACTGCTGATAACTTCCCGATTTACTGTTTCGTCGCCATTACGTTTTGCGCTGAAGACGGTAAAGGTACATTCCCGAAAGCTACGCAAATATAGCTGTATTTCCGTTCGCTTTTAACAGGTTGAGACATTCCGTAAGTAAATTTCAGTTATGAGAACTACCACGCCCGTTCGTAGAAACATTATTTTTAAAATTGTCCACCTCTTTAAATTTATCCACCTTTTCAAATTGTTAATCCTTTGAAAATTGTCAACCTTCTTCGAATTGTCCTCTGCTTTAAACTTGTCCTGTGCTTCAAAATTGTCCACCTTTTCAAACTGTCCATCTTTGTCGAATTGTTCACATTTTTTCAAATTGTCCGCCTCTTTCAAATTGTGCACCTTATCGAATTGTCCACCATTTCAAAATTGTCCAGCTCTTCAAAATTGTCCATCTTTCTCAAATTGACCACCTTTCTTCAAATTGTGCACCCTTTAAAAATTGTCCAACTTTTTTAAATTGTCCACCTTTGTCAAATTTCCACCTTCGTCAAATTGTCCACCTGTTCAAATTGTACACCTTTGTCAAATTGTCCTCCTTTGTCAAATTGTCCACCTATTTCAAATTGTCCAGTTTTCTAAAGTTGTCCAACTTTTCAAATTTTTCATCCTTTTTCAAATTGTCCACCATTTTAATATTGCCCACCTCTTTAAAGTTGTGCACATTTTTAAATTGTCCACCCTTTTCAAATTGTCCGTCTTTTCCAAATTGTCCATCTTTTTTGGAAGTCCAATAATTTCACGGATTTGTCCCAGTTCGTTGAAAGCTTTTATTCTTTCAAACAGCAAAGCTTTCGAGCACAGCCTTTGCCCGTCTTTAGTGCCAAAAATTAAACAAAAATAATAATAATATTGGTCATCTACCCACGTTGGTCAGTCGGTTTGCAAGTACCGACCTATGCAGACGCTTCATCACTTGGGGCATACATTTGACCGCGTCGATTCCGCAATCCGCCTTAGTCAGCCGTTCGGAAGCACGAGCAATCCAACCGACCGCCCAAGGGCAGAGCCAAAACCATAACTGACGAAATTAGTACAACGGCAATAGCTTTCCGAACCCGTCTGAAGTCGCTTTTAACTACGGGTTTTAAAGTCCTTTCCTGAAGTTGGCCTTCCTATCTTTCTAATTCAGAATTAAAAGAAATTTCATGACATGAAACGTGCTGCACTCGGCAGTTGACTCTACCGGACTGGAGTTGGCAACCACAGAAGAAGGCAGAAAGATCGGAATAGGAAAAGAGGGAAGAAAGGAATGCCAACATCAGCAAAGGACTATAATACCCGTAGTTTAAAGACACTTCAGACGGGTTCTTGTAGCTACTGCCGTTGCGCTAATTTCGTCAGTTATGGTTCTGGCTCTGCCCTTGGTCGGTTGGTTGGATTGCTCGGGCTTCTGCACGCTTGACTAAGGCGGATTGCGGATTCGACGCGCTCAAAGGTATGACCCAACTGATGAAGCGTCTGCCTAGTTCGGTACTTGAAGACCGACTGACCAACGTGGGTAGTTGACCAATATTATTATTCTTTTTTATTTTTGGCACTGAAGACGGGCAAAGTGTGTGCCCGAAAGCTTCGCTGTTTGAAAGAATAAAAGCTTTCAACGAACTGGGACAATTGCGTGAAATTATTGCACTTGCATAAAAGGTGGACAATTTGAAAAAGGAGGACAATTTGAAAATGGTGCACAATTCCAAAAAGGTGGACAATTTGACAAAGATGGACAATTTCAAAAGATGGACAATTTTAAGAAGATGGACAATTTAAAAAGGTAAACAATTTGATAAGTCGAACATTTTTAAAAAGGTGGACAGGTTTATAAAGGTGGACAATTTGAAAAAGGTGGACAATCTGAGAAAGGAGGACAATTTGACGAAGATGGACAATTTGAAAAGGTGGACAATTTGGCAAAGGTAGACGATCTTGCAGCTAGACGAATTAGTAACAAGATGTCCCATACTTATGAAAAAATAAGAAAAAATTCGGTATCATTGTTCAACGAGGTTTAATAGGCGAAGATTTCCGAACGTGCGTGTTCCGTCATCACCGCGATTCAAAGTGTGGTAGGACAAGTGATAGGGTGGTATGTATGTTGTTGCAAAGGGGTCACGTAGCTAATTTGCAGACCCCAGTCTGATTAATTAGATCGGTCCATACTTCGCTAACATCGACCCCGCCGTCCTTGTTGATGTGTGAGGGATTATGGCGAATAAATAGGGCTACTCTGATTTTTCTGACATGGAACAGGCTCTCGCGACAAAGAATCTTTGCTTGTAGGTCGTCTGAACATTGAGTGTTTTGTTCGACTACTGCTGAGCCTTTGATCGTATCTTCCATGATTTTCTTCAGATCTTTGGTTTGTGGTCGCCCGCGTCTTTTCTTTTCCGTCCTCTCCATTGCGTTCTTGTAGTGGGTCACGCCTGCTCGATGTTCCTTGAACTTGCCAAATAAGGTGTTGCCCGTTTCTCCTATGTAGGAGGCGTTGCAACCACAGGTAATCTGATAAACGACTCCGGGCCTCTCGTCATATGGGATGTTGATTTTATCATGTCTGAGAAAGTTCCTGAGCGATGCAGAGCTCATGAAAAATACCCGAAAGTTTAATCTTCTCCAAAGGCTTTTAATGTGCTCTCCGATACTTTTGTAGTAAGGGGGAACTATCATCGGTTTTTGCTCTTTTGGGTAGGAGGGTTGTGGCAGGTTAATCCTACGACTAATGGTGGAAGAAATCAGTGTAGTAGGATAACCATTAGGTCGGAGAGCTGTTTTTATATGCCGCAACTCCTGTTCAAAATATTCTGCATCACAAATTGTGGTAGCGCGATCCACCATGCCGTTAATGATACCTGTCATAACAGAGCGGTAGTGGTGGGAAGAGAAATGTAGGTATCTATCGGAATGAGTTGGTTTCCTGTAAACCGTAGTTTTCAAACCCTCAGCGCTTTTGATGACTAGAGCTTCTAGAAAAGGTAGCTTGTTACCCGTCTCCTTCTCGATGGTCAATGAGTTATATCGTATGATTGAGGTGGTCAAGGATAGATTCATGATGCCCAGCTTTCGTGATGCAAAATATGTCATCTACGTAACGCTTGAAAAATCGTATGACAATGGAGGAAGGTGCAGTGGTAATAGCTTTCTCCTCAAAATGCTCCATGAAAATCTCTGCCAGGATGGGAGATAGCGGACTGCCCATTGAAGCACCGTTGGTTTGGGAAAAGAACTTGTCTTGGCACCTGAAATAGTTTCCTTCCCGCATGCATAGGGAAACTGTAGAGGTTAAACCTGACAGTTAAGTGCTGCGGACAGGTTGTATATTCGTACGGTCACAGGAGATTATAGAAGGTAAACCTGCCAGTTAAGTGTTGCGGGAAGGTGTATATACACACAGTCAGGAGACTGTACCTGGTAAACCTGCCAGTTAAGTGTTGATGGCAGCGTGTATATTTTCACGCAAAAACACAATTCGCCGCGCTTCGTAATCGTTGTAAGTGTCGTTAACGACTTTCGCAATAAACTGCTACAGAAACCTGCTGTATGATATGGAACGGGTTTAAGCTCGTCCTTTTTGTAAGGTCGGTATCTGGAACGAAAAAATCTTCCAAGACGCTGTGTGTGAGTCATTGGAATGCTCGTGAAGAGTTCCTTGGCATCATAGATGATGGCTCCTTTGATGTGAGCTGCTACGGATGGTTCTACTGATCTTAGGATAGGTTTCTACAGATGCAATAATGTCAAGTAACAGTGGTTCTTTGGGAGTAGGGATGAAATTTAAGCCTTTAGCAAGAACTATAGTCTGTCTCATTTAAAGGTTTATTGCTGAGGTTAACTACAATTTTGGGAAGATCGCTCACGGAAGATCGTGTATTCGTCCCTTTAGATCTTACAAATGCCCACGATCGAGAACAGTAGAGCGAGTTTAACTTCCTTGGATGAACGTCTAATCTCTGACTTGATAGACAGTGTACAATGTAGATGTACTTGGCATTCCGTTGCGCAAAAGCAGATTTTAACCAGTAAGTTAAACTCGCTGCACTGTTCTCGATCATGGGAATTTTTAAGATCTAAGAGGACGAATACACGATCTTCCGTGAGCGATCTTCACAAGACTGTAGTTAATCTCAGCTCTGAAACTTTAAATGAGACAGACTATAGTTCTAGCTAAAGGCTTAAATTTCCTCCCTACTCCCAAAGAACCACCGTTGCTTGACATTATTGCATCTGTAGAACATAGCCTAAGTTAAGTAGAACCACCCGCAGCAGATCACATCAAAGGAGCCATCAGAACCATTCTTTCATCACAACGGATGAACGTAGTTCCAAATCTGACAGCTTTGGAAATCTCGCGAGCTGTACGGCGTGTGTCCCGTATAATCGTTGCATGATCTTGAAGCAAGAGGAATTAGTAATAAGGTGTCTCATACTTATGAAAAAATATGAAAAGATACGGTATCCTTGTTCTACGAGCTTTAATAGGCAAAGCTTTCGGAACGTACGTCTTCTGTCATCAGCGCGATTGAAAGTGTGGTAGGACAAGTGATAGGGTTCTAGCTAAAGGCTTAAATTTCGTCCCTATTCCCAAAGAACCACCATTACTTGACACTATTGCATCTGTAGAAACATAGCCTAAGATCAGTAGAACCATCCGTAGCAGTTCACATCAAAGGAGCCATCATCTATGATGTCAAGGATCTCTTCACGAGCATTCCAATGACTCACACTCAGTGCGTTGGAAGATCTTCTCGTTGCAGATAACACCCTTACAAAAAGGACGAGCCTAAACCCGTTCCATATCATACAGCTAGTTTCTTTTTGCATGCGGGAAGGAAACTATTTCAGGTGCCAAACCAACGGTGCTCCAATGGGCAGTCCGCTATCTCCCATCCTGGCAGAGATTTTCATGGAGCACTTTGAGGAGAAAGCTTTTACCACTGTACCTTCCTTGATTGCCCCACGATTTTTCAAGTGTTACGTAGATGACATATTTTCCATCACGGAAGCTGGGCATCAGGAACTTTTCCTTGACCATCTCAACGATCTGTTCCCACAATATATCTCATTGACCATCGAGGAGACGGGTAACAAGCTACCTTTTCTAGACGCGCTAGTCATCAAAAGCGCTGAAGGTTTCAAAACTACGGTTTACAGGAAACCAACTCATTCCGATAGATATCTACATTTTTCTTCCCACCAGTACTGCTCTGTTATGACAGGTATCATTAACGGCATGGTGGATCGCGCTACCACAATTTGTGATGCAGAATATTTTGAACAGGAGTTGCGGCATATAAAAACAGCTCTCCGACCTAATGGTTATCCTACTACACTGATTTCTTCCACCATTAGTCGTAGGTACTGCCACAAACCTCCGACCCAAAAGAGCAAGAATCGGTGATATTTCTCCCCTACTACAAAGGCATTGGAGAGCACATTAAAAGCCAAAAGAGCAAAAACCGATGATACTTCTCCCTTACTGCAAAGGTATCCTTTGGAGAAGATTAAACTTTCGGGTATTTTTCATGAGCTCTGCATCGCTCAGGAACTTTCTCAGACATGATAAAATCAACATCCCATATGACGAGAGGCCCGGTGCCGTTTATCAGATCACGTGTGGTTGCAACGCCTCCTACATAGGAGAAACGGGCAACACCTTATTTGGCAAGTTCAAAGAACATCGAGCAGGCGTGACTCGCTACAAGAACGCAATGGAGAGGCTCAACAGGACGAAAAAGAAACGACGCGGGCGACCACAAACCAAAGATCTGAAGAAAATCATGGAAGATACGATCAAAGGCTCAGCAGTAGTCGAACAAAACACTCAATGTTCAGACGACCTACAAGCAAAGATTCTTTGTCGCGAGAGCCTGTTCCATGTCAGAAAAATCAGAGAAGCCCTATTTATTCGCCATAATCCCTGCCACATCAACAAGGATGGCCGGGTCGATGTTAGCGAAGTGCGGACCGATCTTAATTAATCAGACCGGGGTCTGCAAAATAGCTACGTGCCCCCTTTGCAACAACATATCACTTGTCCTACCACACTTTGAATCGCGGTGATGACGGAACACATACGTTCGGAATTCTTCGCCTATTAAACCTCGTTGAACAAAGATATGTATCTTTTCATATATTTTCATAAGTATGGGACATCTTGTTACTAATTCCTCTTGCTTCAAGATTGTCCACCTTTTCAAATTGTCCACCTTTTTAATGATGTCCTCCTTGAAAATGCTCAATCTATGAATGGGCGCGTTAGTTCTCATAGCTACGGAATGTTGTCAATCCGTAGCTATGAGAACGTTGTCAATCCGTTTTTACTTACGTTGTCAATCCGTTTGTACTTACGGAATGTTGTCAATCCGTTTTTTACCAAGCCTTTTTTTGCCTTTAATGGTGAGTAGCTTTCGGGAACAACTTTTCCCGTCGTCAGCACAATCGAAATGGCAATAATGTTATGTGGTAAGGCACAAACGGATTAGTAAGGCATGTTTTCGTCAAAATTGGCCAATAGGAGGAAGGCACAAGGTGAATAGAGACGAGAACCAAAGTGGGCAAGCAAAGGTCAATTAGCTGTCGGTTTTGCAAGGTCCAGATAGGCCATCTGGTATTTTTATGACCGATCCAGATAACAACAGTTAAAGATAGAACTAAAGCGTTCCATGCGTCGTCCACTTCCAAACCGTTATCCCTGTTTATCGTTGTGTTGGAGCGAATATCGGGGGCTTCTTTGATCTTTCTAGTCTTGATCTAATGGTTATCCAAGCAAAGGACCTCAGGTTTCAGCTCACTTGAACAGGTGGCTGCATGTTCCGCTACGGCTGAAGCCTTTATGCGTTGGGCCTTTATGCGTTTATGCTTTATGCATTTTGAGAACAGAAGGTCGACTAAAATGACAGTTTGCAGAAAACCAACCCTCTCCGATAGGTATTTGAATTTCCTTTCAGATCACCTGAGATCAGTTATGAAAGGAGTGTAGAATCATTGGTGGACAGAACGATCAACATTTGCGATGCAGAATATTTGGATGAGGATATCTCCCACATTACCATTTCCTACAGATCTCATTCGTTCTACCATTCGGGAAAGGCGAAGTCAAAGAACTACCTGACATAGAGAAACCAGAAGTACTGTTACTCTCACTATCCCATACCTCAGAGGACTAGGCGAGAAGCTACTCAGATTGGGAAAATATATGGACTTCAGAATACATTTCAAGAGCGCTCCAAACATGAGAGCCATACTCAGAAAGGACAAATCTGTTAATCCACTGGAGGACAAACCTGGAGTGGTTTATGCAGTAAAATGTGGATGCGGCGCAACCTACATTGGAGAAACTGGTAATTCCATTAAACATCGTTTCGCCGAACACATGAAGTGCCTCCAACGTTACCTGAATGCTAAGGGTAGGGCAGAAGGTCAACTGCAGAGGCATAGAGGAAGACCACAGAGTTTGGAACCTTCAGCTGTCATGGCCCAATGCATAAAGGCTTCAGCGGTAGCGGAACATGCAGCCATTTGCTCAAGTGAGCTGTACCCTGAGGTCCTTTGCTTGGATAACCATTACAATACCAGAAAAATCAAGGAAGCCCTTTACATTCGCTCCGACACAACGATAAACAGGGACAACAGTTTGGAAGTGGACGAGGCATGGAACGCTTTGGTTCTATCTTTGAACTGTTGTTCCGTGGATCGGTCATAAAAATACAGGGCCAATGCATAAAGGCTTCAGCGGTAGCGGAACATGCAGCCACCTGTTCAAGTGAGCTGAACCCTGAGGTCCTATGCTTGGATAACGGGTCTTGTGTAGTAGCTGCCCTGCAGGTCGCGCTCTCGTCGCTGTAGGCCCCCCCCCCCCCAATCGCCATGGGGTTACCAGCGCAAATCAGAGAAGACTTAGCCGCAAAACGATCGACTAATCAAAAATAACCTACGCTTTCGCAAACTTTGAGCGACAGCCTCTTCGTAGTTTCCAACGGGGATCAGAAAAGACTTAGCCGCATAACAGCTAAAAAGTGAAAATTAGTTTACCTGACGACAGAAAAACGAAACGACAGCCGCGAAACGCCATTTTTGCCCATACCTGACCGACAGCCGCGAAACGCCGTTCTCGTACGAAGACCGCTGTTTATTTAAAAATACAATTGAGTAAATAGTGGCGCCCGTCGTCTTCTTTGATCATCCGGCACTTCCGTTCCACGGAACCTGCACAAACGAGGTAACATTTAAGTTGCACAACTGCAACAGATACGTACCTCCGTGCCATCCTAGCGGGGCGGGTACAGCTCCTTTCGGCCTCCCTTTCGACCGCAGCGCCATCTCATATTGTCGCGGTCCTCCCTGGACCGCAGGACCATGTACCGTCCGCAGCGGGGTCATATTGTTCTGTCGGTCCCTTCCTTGCATGGACTGCGCGACAGCCATTTCATCATTGGCAACTCGCGCAAACATCTGGACAAAGTTCAACCGTTCGCTAACACTCATCCTCGCAGAATAAAATGCCGTTCTCTTGGAACAGAATCTGCGAGCATAGCCAGCCACTCACGTTCTGTTTCGTTCCCTGGCATGCGCCTGCTTGCCGGCGTTAAGCCGTCAAGTGGACTTATCATGCCACGAAAACTGTTCGTGCAACGCTCATCTCAGCTGCCATGAATCGCAAAAACTCGGTACAGCCACATTCCTTCTATTCTGCGACCCTTATCATCGTTTTTAAGTGCAGGACGAATACTATACAACGCAGCATACGACAACGCAGAGACATCTGCTCCGTTTACTTTAGCGCTGAGACTTCTGCTCTCCAACATTCCACAAACCGACTTATCAAAATTGCAGCAAACGTTAAGTCAAAACACCATCTGTCCGACGCATGAAAATCCGTCGTTCGTACAACTGGTTTCCATCACACGCTTTGCTTCCTACCCTTACCGAAGCTAAGACCCGAACAGAACATTGATGTTCCACGTTAACCTCGCTTCCAAGCAACGCAACTGTAGGAATCGTTTTGTGCCCTTACCTAAGCTTAGGCCTTAATATAAGGGTAGTGTTTGCCTTACAGAATATGACAGCAACACAATCATAGGCATCGTTTTCTGCCCTTACCTAAGCCTAAACCATAAAATGAGAACCATTTTCCGTCTTTGCCGTTTCTCACTTTATTCGTTTCTACCATTTATGGCCAATAAATGGTATCGTTGCTGTAATTTATGAGGAGCTTGGTGCAGCAACGACATGCCCCTTCCTTGCATGAACTGCACGACAGCCATTTCATCATTGGCAAATCGCGCACATATCTGGACAAAGTTCAACCGTTCGCTAGCACTCATCTTCGCAGAATAAAATGCCGTTCTCTTGAAACAGAATCTGCGAGCATAGCCAACCACTCACGTTCTGTTTCGTTCCCTGGCATTCACCTGCTTGCCGTCGCTTAGCCGTCAAGTGGTCTTATCATGGCACAAAAGCTGTTTGTACAACGGTCACCTCAGCTGCCATGAATCGCAAAAACTCTGTACAGCCACATTCCTTCTATTCTGCGACCCTTATCATCGTTTTTAAGTGCAGGACGAATAGAATACAATGCAGCATACGACAACGCAGAGACATGTGCTCCGTTTACTTTAGCGCTGAGACGTCTGCCCTCCAACATTCCACACAACCGACTTATCAAAATTGCAGCAAACCTTAGGTCAAACACCATCTGTCCGACGCATGAAAAACCGTCGTTCGTACAACTGGTTTCCATCACACGCTTTGCTTCCTACCCTTACCGAAGCTAAGACCCGTACAGAAAATTCATGTTTCACGTTAACCTCGCTTCAAGCAATGCAACTGTAGGAATCGTTTTGTGCCCTTACCTAAGCTTAGGCCTTAATATAAGGGTTGTGCTTGCCTTACAGAATATGAGAGCAACACAACCATAGGCATCGTTTTCTGCCCTTACCTAAGCCTAAACCATAAAATGAGAACCATGTCTCCCGTTTAGATTACGAAAGCAACATGCATTCACCGCGATAGCAGCGAAGAACTCGTATGCAGTGGTTACGTTACGCGTTACGTTAAATTGAAGCGCAGTCAAGACGAAGCCACATCAGCGCGAATAGTGATCATGTTAGTGGCGTTTAGGATGTGAACAGTATATAGGAATCCTGTTCATTCGGCCTTGGAAAAATGTACGCAAAAGTAGGCTATTTTACACTTTTCGGACGTTTTACGGCTAAGTCTTTCCTGATTCGCGTTGAAAGCGTTCAAAGTATGTCTTTCTGATTCGTTGAAGTTGATTGGTCGATCGTTTTGCGGCTAAGTCTTTTCTGATTCGCGCTGCTAACCCCGTGGAGATCGCGACCCCTGCAGGGCAGCTACTACACATGACCCGACCTTTGTTTGCCCAATTTGGTTTTCGAAAACTGAATGTCCGGTAACGGGGAATTCTTTCACTGAGGCTGTTCTTCGTTTCACGGCTGTCTCCCGTTTGTCGTCTGTACTCTGTAATAAAGAAACACGTGCCCTACCAACGGATGAATGAGCAGGTTATTAAAGAAAGTGTACAGAACGCTGTTCGCTGCAGAACGCTCCTTTCGTTGACGACCGAACCAGATGGTTCCGAAAGCTTCGAAAAAACACTCAAGTGAATCGTTCCCTGTACACTTTCTTTAATAACCTGCACATCCATCCGTTGGTAGGGCACGTGTTACTTTATTACACAGTACAGACGACAAACGGGAGAAAGCCGTGAAACGAAGAACACTTTGGTTTTCGTCTCTATTTACCTTACGCCTTTCTCCTATTGGCCAATTTTGACGACAACATGCCTTACTAATCCAGTTTGTGCCTAACCACATAACATAACTGCCACTTCGATTGCGCTGACGACGGGAAAAGTTGTTCCCGAAAGCTACGCACCATTAAAGGTTTTTCTTTTTCTTCTTGGTGAAAAACGGGTTGACAGCATTCCGTAAGTACAACAGAGCTATGAGAATTGTCCACTTTTTCAAATTGTCCACCTTTTTAAAATTGTCCACCATTTTAAAATTGTCCGCCTTATCAAATTGGTTACCTATTTAAATTGTCCACCTCTCAAATTGTCCATCTTGTTAAAATTGTCCACCTTTTCAAATTGTCCACCTTTTCAAATTGTCCACCTTTCAAATTGTCCACCTTTATCAAATTGTCCATCTTCTTAAAATTGTCCACCTTTTGAAATTGTCCATCTTTGTCAAATTATCCACCTTTTTGGAATTGTGCACCATTTTCAAATTGTCCTCCTTTTTCAAATTGTCCACCTTTTGCAAATTGCCCACCTTTTACGCAAGTCCAATAATTTCACGCAATTGTCCCAGTTCGTTGAAAGCTTTTATTCTTTCCAACAGCGAAGCTTCCAGGCACACCCTTTGCCCGTCTTCAGTGCCAAAAATAAAAAAAAATAATAATATTGGTCAACTACCCAGGTTGGTCAGTCGGTCTTCAAGTACCGAACTAGGCAGACGCTTCATCAGTTGGGTCATACCTTTGAGCGCGTCGAATCCGCAATCCGCCTTAGTCAAGCGTGCAGAAGCACGAGCAATCCAACCAACCGACCAAGGGCAGAGCCAGAACCATAACTGACGAAATTAGCGCAACGGCAGTAGCTTCAAGAACCCGTCTGAAGTGTCTTTAAACTACGGGTATTATAGTCCTTTGCTGATGTTGGCATTCCTTTCTTCCCTCTTTTCCTATTCCGATCTTTCTGCCATCTTCTGTGGTTGCCAACTCCAGTCCGGTAGAGTCAAGTGCCGCGTGCAGCACGTTTCATATCATGAAATTTCTTTTAATTCCGAATTAGAAAGAAAGGAAGGCCACCTTCTGGAAAGGACCATAAAACCCGTAGTTAAAAGCGACTTCAGACGGGTTCGGAAAGCTATTGCCGTTGTACTAATTTCGTCAGTTATGGTTTTGGCTCTGCCCTTGGGCGGTCGGTTGGATTGCTCGTGCTTCCGAACGGCTGACTAAGGCGGATTGCGGAATCGACGCGGTCAAATGTATGCCCCAAGTGATGAAGCGTCTGCATAGGTCGGTACTTGCAGACCGACTGACCAACGTGGGTAGATGACCAATATTATTATTTTTGTTTTATTTTTGGCACTAAAGACGGGCAAAGGCTGTGCCCGAAAGCTTTGCTGTTTGAAAGAATAAAAGCTTTCAACGAACTGGGACAAATCCGTGAAATTATTGGACTTCCAAAAAAGATGGACAATTTGGAAAAGACGGACAATTTGAAAAGGGTGGACAATTTGAAATGGTTGACAAATTGACAAAGATGGACAATTTTGAAAAGTTAGACGATTTGAAAAAGGTGGACAATTTGAAAAGTTGGACAATTTTAAAAGGTGGACAATTTTAAAAAGGTGGACAAGTTTAAAAAGGTGGACAATTTGACAAGGATGGACAATTTAAAAAAGGTCGACAATTTCAAAAAGGTCGACAATTTGAAAAGGTGGACAATTTAAAAATGTGCACAACTTTAAAGAGGTGGGCAATATTAAAATGGTGGACAATTTGAAAAAGGATGAAAAATTTGAAAAGTTGGACAACTTTAGAAAACTGGACAATTTGAAATAGGTGGACAATTTGACAAAGGAGGACAATTTGACAAAGGTGTACAATTTGAACAGGTGGACAATTTGACGAAGGCGGAAATTTGACAAAGGTGGACAATTTGGAAAAGTTGGACAATTTTTAAAGGGTGCACTCTTTGAAGAAAGGTGGTCAATTTGAGAAAGATGGACAATTTTAAAGAGCTGGACAATTTTGAAACGGTGGACAATTCGATAAGGTGCACAATTTGAAAGAGGCGGACAATTTGAAAAATGTGAACAATTCGACAAAGATGGACAATTTGAAAAGGTGGACAATTTTGAAGCACAGGACAAGTTTAAAGCAGAGGACAATTCGAAAAAGGTTGACAATTTTCAAAGGATTAACAATTTGAAAAGGTGGATAAATTTAAAGAGGTGGACAATTATAAAAATAATGTTTCTACGAACGGGCGTGGTAGTTCTCATAACTGAAATTTACTTACGGAATGTCTCAACCTGTTGAAAGCGAACGGAAATACAGCTTTATTTGCGTAGCTTTCGGGAATGTACCTTTACCGTCCTCCGCGCAAAGCGTAATGGCGACGAAACAGTAAATCGGGAAGTTATCTGCAGTGTCCAAGTTAGTGTTAGTGGTAGTCTCCACGATCAATGGAATCACTTCACATGTCTCTCGCTAATTTAAGAGCCTAATCAAACCCTTAACCGGCAGCCGTTTGTCGTCAGTGAGAAACTGCACTTCTTTCTGTACAGATCTCAAAAACTTCCAATTAGCTGCTGGACACGTTCTCGTTAGCTACGAAGTTGAAGATCTTTTTACCTGTATACCACTAGCACACACTCCTTTGACATTACACAGCGTTCTTTCGTCGGACGATACACTTAAGGACAGAACAAAAGTAACGGCGCAACAGATAACTGAGCTAACAAAATTCTGCATGAGAAAAGGAAACATCTATCACTTCCAAGGACATTTCTTCCGGCAACGCTACGGGATGCCAATGGGAAGTTCACTGTCACCGGTGCTTGCGGAGGTTTTCATTTAATCTTTAGAGGAACAGAGTTTTCGTCTGTTCCCTCGGATATCAAACCGCTATATTTCAAAAGCTATGTGGACGATATTTTCGTCATAGTACCGATAGGACAAGAGTAGACACTTCTCTCCTTTCTAAATCAGGGTTTCCCTTCACACATCTCTTTCACAATGGAGAAAGAAATTGACGGAAAGCTTCCCATCCTTGATTGCTTGGTCATTAGATCTAACTCAGGCATCAAAACCAGAGTATACCGCAAGGAGACTCACTCGGACAGATATGTAAACTACAGTTCCCATCACCCACCATCGGTCGTCAGAGGCATCATACACGGAATGGTCAACTGAGCCATAAATATTTGTGATCGAGTGTTTCTACATGAAGAGTTAAATTACTTCACGACAAATGGCTACCACAAAAGATTGATAGAAAGTATCATCAACCAACGACTGCGAATGTAGGAGGCGAACAGAAAGAGAAATTCCTCAGAAACGGTTCGGATGATGCCTTATCTAGCAGGATTAAGTGAAAAAATTACACGTTTGGGCAAACGTTTGGACCTCAGTGTCTTCTTCACAAATGCCCTGAACCTAAGAGCTATTCTCAGAAGCGACAAGGTGAAGACCGAGAACGAATCAAAACCTGCCGTAGTATACCTAACAAAATGCAGTTGTTCAGCTAAGTGTATTGCTGAATCATGGAACTCACTAGACCATCGGTTTAATGAACACATGAAGTGCCTCACAAGAAACAGGAACGCTAAGGACAGACTAGAAGGGCACATAAATAAAGGGAAAACCTCAAACAATTGACTGATCCAAAGCAATAGATCAAGCCTTAAGAGCATTAACAGTGGCTGAACCCCCCTCCACCGGCTCAGGGCTCTTAGACGGACAGGTTCTCTGTCATGAACAACATCACCTAAGGCGAAAAATTAAAGAAGCCCCTTACGTTAAGGACAACCAGACCACCAGCAGATATCGTGGAATAGAAGTAAGTGACGACTGGCAACAAATAGTTACATCCGCCCAATGCTGTCGTATTTCGTGTGATTAGCAATTCCCTCCATACGCTGGATGGGATTTTCTAAGCTTTTCAGGAAGAAGCCTCAATCGAGTGTTAACAATCCAGACCAGATCGGTGAAGTCCAAAATCACAAAAGAGGAAAAGGAAGAAAATAAGAGCAACGAAGACCCGAACAGCAACAGGAGCGATCGATTTTTGGGCGATCAAAACAGCTGAGGGCATCACCGTTTTCGACCTTGCTCTTACGGATCCCATTGATACCAATGTTTGACTAAGATATGTTTACTTGACCTCAAACCTTTTCATATGACGTACAATCCGTACAGAACTGCTCATTAATGACGCTGAAGACGGGAGTCGGTTCTCCCGAAAGCTATGTCGTGGGTAAGTTACGCAAATAAAAATTCTTTCCTCACAGGCGGAACGTAAAGAAGGAAGTAATGAGAAGAAACATCTTTAATAAAAATAGAATTACCATAACCTCACTATGTTCAGGTTCTCTGATGACTTGAACCTCTTCGACACGCGACAAAGGTGCAGTGCAACACAATTCAGCTCTGCGCATACATGCATTTATGAACTCACATACTACAGACTGGTCAACGTGCACACGATCAGCTACCATGCTGCATATTGCATTACCACTCCTCTGTTTGCACAGACAGGTAATTGTGTTGTACAGTAAATTACTAAATTCACATAAATGATTACGAACCTTGAACGATGACGTGAGGATACTGAAGGCACGCAGGTAGGTACAGAGATGGATGATGCTGAAAAATATTCAATGAACTGAATGAATTCTTTACCCATTTTGTCTTTGAAACCTGGTTTCTTTGTAACGGGGCGGTGGATCATATTGGAAGATTACGGCTGAAGCGCCCGTTGAGTTCTATTCATTGTTGCCTGTAAGAACACCAAAACCACCTAGCCAGTGGCTGGTTGATTTGTTATGCATGTGAAAAAACAGGTGAACAGTGAACGTACGATTACTTTATTTCAGAGCTTTCAGAATCGACTGATACTGTCGTGAGCGAGATGATGGAAAATTGTCTTCATTAATCCTACAAACAATGAAAATCGTGTTTCCGTCCATAGCAAGCTTCTCACCACCAAAGACACACACCGTCAATAGATCAGTGAGTGCACCAACAGACCTTCGAAATTAGAAGAAAATCTGCAGCGGACAAAGGACACCCATAGAACCTTTCGATGAACTGTTGTACAAACCAGGCTGTCATGGACCCATTCCCAAGTAGCCACTGAGAAAAGTGAAACCAGTTTGCAACGAAATATCATTATCAATGAGCCTTTAATTCACCTCAGACGGTTTAAATAGCTCTCGAAATTGGGTCAGCGCGCATCTGATTGGCCAGAATGTGCTTGCATAAGGCACGCTGATCAGCAACCTAATTTTACTCTCAGTTCCTACAGCCAATGCTTATCGAAAGTAAACACAGATGTCGCTTGCTATATCGTATAAGTATAACTTTATGCAAATCTTGAGGTTAATCACCATTATCAATAGTTGCAGCAGCAACAGTAGCTTTTAGATTTTACCATTACTTTCGTAAGCTTCCAGCTTCCACAAGTGAAATCACAATGCTTAATCTTTAATGAAAAATGAAAGTCACAGCGGAAGATGAAACCGTTTAACCATTCATCTAGGTCAAATAAAGCGTTAGCAACTAAAAGGTGCAAAGGCTGTCCACATTATCAAGTGGTTGTGACGTCATTCCAAGTAACAAAATTTAGCCGCTCTCTTTCTTCACCTTCCTCCATCTATTTAACGGTCTCTGGTTCATAGTTCAAGTTCCAAGAGCAGTCGCTCTAAGTCAAGATCCGCTGAAGACAGAGAGAGAGATTTCGGAAAGCTAGGAGTGAACTAGCTGT
This sequence comes from Trichuris muris, assembly GCA_000612645.2. Lineage (NCBI taxonomy): Eukaryota > Metazoa > Nematoda > Enoplea > Trichinellida > Trichuridae > Trichuris > Trichuris muris. The sequence goes on from CBXJ02000086.1 coordinate 12,334,018, forward strand.
AAACGAACTTAAAAAATGGTGAAAGTCACAGAGAAATAACAAATGACATATAACAGAATATGGTGTGCTTCTCTATGGGTTTTGACATATTGTTCCTTAATTGAAAGCGAAATGTTTCATAACGGGTTATTGTTTTTAGTTTAGAAGATTCTTCTTGGCACAGCAGTGGAACCCGTTTATTGAATCGAAGAGGATACAATGTGAAACAACGAGGAAATACAACGTACTTTTATCGAGAAGATTTCGTAGCTATCTGATCCTCCTGCCCCGTTGTCAGCGAATTACACCTTGGCGAATTGCAGTTGGTGCAATTCGCTGACGACGGAGCAGGAGGATCAGAAAGCTAGGAAATCTTCTCGTTAAAGGTACGTTGCATTTCCCCGTTGCTTTACATTGTATGTTTTTCGATATAGTTAAAAACAGGATGTTTCGTAACGGTGTAGCTATACATGTCAAACCAGATTAATACGAGTAGCACCGTTTATTATAAATAATAAACGCTGCTACTCGTATTAATCTGGTTTGTATGTTTGTCGATTCAATAAACGGGTTCCACTGCCGTGCCAAGAAGAATCTTCAAAATATTGTTCCTTCTTTGGGTACGGCTTCTACCCGTTTATTCGTAATGTCTGAAATCACGCGAAAACAACACCCTACGAGCGGATGGATAGGAAATTAGTTGTAGAACGCAGAGCAATACAGTAACCATCGGAGCTTAAGGAACGTTCTCGTTCCGTCGTCTGAACCATTAAATCGCTGACGACGGAACCAGAACGTTCCGCAAGCATTGAATGTTACTGCGTTGCTCTGTCGTTCCATTGATAATTTCCCATACCTCCGCTGGTAGCGAGTTGCTTTCGTGTGATTTCAGACATTACGAATAAACGGGTAGAATCTGTACCCAAAGAAGGAACGAAATGACGTATAACACAATCGTTAAGGGAAACTTAATATTCAACTGACTCTATCGCTTAGGCCCTTATTCAAGCTCAAATTTAACTCATCTCAGAATTATTTCTAGCGTTATATTAAATTGGTACTCTGCTTGAATCATTTCTAACTCGCTAATCTACGTATCGTTTACGACTTACCTACTGAACGTTGTATGAAACGGTGTCCGGTCGTTCCGTTGAAGCAAACACTCTGGCAATTACAGCCTCGTAGCTAAATGAATCTTCCTATTTCATTCCTACTAATGCACATCTACATGAAGTGATAATCATAGACTTCTATAGGCTACTCAGCACTTACACGTTGATAAAAACCGGTTAGCTGCTAACCACACGATATTAATTTAGCGATAAGACCCATCGACCTAATACCTTATCTATTTGTCTATTTCTAAAATGATTTCATTTGCATGAACTGAGAATGGTAACCGACCTAAAGAGACCTTTTAAATGATTTATTAATAAATGACAGTATGACCACAGGCGTCTTGTCCGATCCGACATTCGCCACTCCGTTCCGACAACCTCCGTCCGCGGACAATCTTCCATGAAAACAGCGTGCACCTGCGACGGATCAAGGAAGCTGTATTCATTCGCCATAATCACACCAGAAAACGCGACAAAGGTGTGCAAGTTAGTGAGGTATGGAATGCAACTGTCAATATGCTGCACCAGACTGAGCTAATCCCATCTTGACCCTCATTGCGTTCCTATATGAAACCACAGAGTAAACACCTTCTCCTACCCATCGCTGACGACGGAACCAGAAGGTTCTGAAAGGTTCGAATAATACTGAGTTATTTGTCTTCTGTGATTTTCCTTACAATTTGCTCCTCCATCCGTTGGTATGCCATGTGCAGTTTAAATACAGCTTACATTTACGACAAACGGGAGAAGTCGTGATGAGGAAGCGTCCATGATGAAACACATCCCTGTTACAAGACATCTAGTTTTCATAAATGACAGGAATGAACAGTAGCGACTGTTCCGACGGCTCCTTATGTGAGCGAAGGATGGAGCAGAATCGTTTATGCAAATCTTCGTTAACTTAATTATACGACAACGGGAACACCTAATCTGAGCACCCGCATATTAAAAAATATATCTGTAACTTCGCGTCTTTATCGCTGATGACGGGGTGTGAGCAATCCTGAAAGCTCCGAAGTTGTTGTTGACATTAAACGATGATAGTCGTACTAATTTGGTTTGAAATCCTTAACTTCATGACTTTCACGGACAAGAAACTTTACGCTCCTCTGTGGTAACATCACTTGCCTAGCATACAATTTTATATTCACAATGTCAGCGAGTCAAGTTTTCATGCTGATCCACATTGCTTCTTTGAGTTTGCCTGTGCTCAGAAACAGCGTCGCCGATAAACTAAGTTCAACGTGAGATTTTTGAAACAATATGCGTGTTCAATCACTGCCGTCTGACGCGATGATTGCTCGAAAAAATAAGGGATTAAGTCTGAGGTTCTAGTGCATGAATAATGTACGCCAAAAGATCTTAATGTTATTGATGTACTTGAAGCAAGAGGAATTAGTAACAAAGCGTTTCATAATAATGAAAGATACGGTGTCCTTGTTCAATGAGTTTTATTCAGCGTAGCTTTCGGAATTGTTGTGTTCCGAAAGCTACGCTGAATAAAGCTCATTTAACAAGGACACCGTATCTTTCATTTTTGTTATTACTATTGGTGTACTAGAATTAATAATTTGCTTGCTTTGGTTTTTTGCGTGGTAAGGTATGCACCATGAATTCCATCGCTGAAAGATTTCTTCTTATTTAACAGTTTGGCTTCACAAAGCTCAATGCTAAAGATTGGTTAAGATATCGTTAAAGAATTTCTGTCAAGATTTAACATCAAGAGAAGCTAATAGACAGGTAGAACAAAGCGTGAGGTTTGGCCAGCCGACAGCAGAATCTAGGTAGGCTTTCCGGAAGGTAAGAGATGCCAGCGTGAGCTGATTCGCCAAAGTTCATCAAGTCGAAGGAGAAATGCAGAGTGTTAAATACTTAAGAAAGGAAAGAATGCAGCAGTGAATAATTCAGAATACCAATACCGTGAAGACGCCTGGAGATACTAATTTGTGCAGCGCATGAGAGGTGACACTTTATACTAATAAGCTGTTTCAGGCGAACAAACGAAGATTGTAGTCATGTAAGGCAGAATCTAATGGTGAATGAATTAGGTCAGTGTTTCTCACCAGCTTCCTTGCCGGCGTCCCCTTTTGGACCAGCAAGTTCTCCAGCGCCTCCCTAGTCGGGAGCTTGGTTTACCAGAGCAAGTTGAACGCCCACGGAATATTCTTAGCCGAGAAAAGATGGTACTTAACGCTGATAAATTTATTTCCTGCAGTCACGAGTGCAATAGAGGGAGCGAAGTTCATTTTCAGACTTGGAAACTGTTGAATACATCCGTCATCACGCGCCTCTGAATCATGCAGCACGTGGACAACTGTCAGGAGAAGAAAGCGCATAAAGGACGCCGATCACTCGCTCTGCGCCCTAATCTCTTCTCCTTTGTTCGCTGGGTAATGGCGCTCCAGCTGCTTCACGCTTTTATGTCTTCTTGTAGTTTTTCCCCGTGTGTGCTGCTGTGTAGTAAAAGCCTGTGTTACGTCTTGTGCTGTACGTTCCCTTAGTATGGTCGCGCTGTTCTGCTTCCAACAGAAACCACGCTGTGAGAGCAGCTTTACAACGTTCGGCTCTATGCTAGTTAGCCGGAGTCACAGGTCGCCGCGATTTACAATTTGCAGTTTGTTTCTCTTCTTCGTTAGCAAGTCTGCAACGACGGTAAATCCACGCTCAAGTATAATAGATACGAAGAAGGAAATGAGATAAGTAGGTTCCTCACTATAGGCCACAATCTTGGGTACAAACGTGAGATATCGCGATGTAGCCAGAAGGTTCTTTTGCAGCCAGCCAGCCGCACAAGTCGGGAATCAATGGGAGATAGCGCCTCCTTCGTTCGCTTCAGCACAGCAGATCGTACCCCAAAACCTGTTCGCAGGTTCAGCACTTCTTGGGGTACAATTGCGCGCAGCAGCTCCTAATTATCTTCTGCGACTAAGCAGCGCCTAGACAGACGAAGGGCGCATTCTCCAAAGAAGAGAAAAATGCGCGACGTGTTATTTGTGCTGGCCATACAATACTGCTGCTATTTGCGCTTCTCTACCAACGTCAAACATGCACTTTACTCAGCAGAACTATTTGGCGTCACTTTAGCTCCTCAGGGGGGCGCTAGCGCCCCCAGGCTTACCAGTGCCCACCCAACTGCCCCTTTCGGCTCCAGCGTACCACTAAAACTTTCCAGCGCCCCCAGGATCAGCCCCCTTGAGAAATACTGGTCTAGACGTACATGGGATTTCAATCAGCCAGCGATTAGGTCATGCATGACTGAAGGTCACCTGGTTTACCATCTGATCGTGTCTCATAAATTATTGCGCGCAGTTGATTTCGCCTTTCGTGGAAAGAACACGCAATTGCTTGCCGCCAAAGGAGACGAAGCTACAAAACTGCGCAAAGCAACTGAATGGATAAGGCGGTCGTTGCGCCCTTCTTTACCAAAGCGCCCCCTTCAATGTGATCCATGTCGCTGATTTGTGAAAGAACGATTTGACGCACCGACATGATCCCTCAGGGGCAAAAGGAAAACAACTACGCTCTTCCAGTCGTCTGCTCAACTGACCCAATAGGCGGAAATTCCAAAGGTTCCGTAAAATATAGCCCCACCAACAGCCTCGTCTTAATACTGGCCGTTAAGCGCGCACTTTGTTGCCCGCTAGGCAATTCTATTTTTATATACAGCTCCCACATTCCGCGTGCGGAGGGGAAATTGGAAAATTGCATACATCCATTTAAAAACCGTTGTTCAGCGTTTGAGGGGCTATAATTTTTATTGAAATTCTCGGAGACCATTTGCCAGGAGCCATCGACTGCTGAAGGACTAGTCAGCAGATAACTTCATGGGGCATCAGAAACCGCGAACAACAGTTGTGTGTTGACAGATGTGCCATAAGGGAAAAATTAAATGCGCTATCTTTGCTGGCATCTTCGCCGATGACGACTTGGAAAAGCCGTTATGGCGAGGATATTCCAAAAGAAGCGTCTGGAAAGTTTCGCGGCTTTGGGCTTATGTCCATTAGTTGTACTAATAGCCTTCTAGCGCAACTTCGCATCAATGCCTCCGTCGTCGTTCCTGATACCGAATAAGCGCCTCAGCTGCAGCTCTAGCAAGACTAACGCAACAATGCGGAACAATTTTTCCAAGGGAAGTTCTCCATCGTTTGCCTACACTCCATTTTAAGGTGACCAGTTGTGTCGGATATTAATTAAAATATGATTATTATGAGCAAAGCTGATTAGCCAGATCATCAGCGATTTGAGCAACGTTTTCAGGGTAGAGGAAAAACGCTGAAATGTACAGTGGCAACTTCTCCCGCCTCAAAGTCATGCATCTTCCCATGAGGATACTCTGAATAATGGTTCCTATCTTGCTATTGCGCCATTTTCTTGCATAGCAAAGGGAGTCATAATCGCTCTTCGGCAACACCGCGCTTCATTTATTAAACTGTACAACGCACGCTTTTATAAATAGCCTGTTAGCCGGCAAATGAGACCGCAAGGAGAACTACGGGTTGTTTTGAAGAGTTTACTATGTGATTCATACTCTGTTATTTGCCATAAGCTTGACCCTGTTGGATTCCGCTCGGTCATGTATCTCAACAAAGACGATTGGGGTGTTGAAGCACTGAAATGTGCTTCTGCAATGGAAAGCGGCCCAGACGTAGCAACTGACACGCTATTCGTCATGTACGTTTGCTCACGTTGAGGGGGGGGGCACAGCTTGACAAGATGCCTCAAGGTTTCATAAACACTGTTGGGTTTGATTGAAAATTTGTTCAAACCAGCTGAACTATGCCTAGCAGATATCCTACCTTTTGCCAGCATGTAGCAGCGTTGTGCGGTCCCAGCGAAAACCGCGATCGGCAAATAATGAGAAAGCGAGTTCCACTGCCACTTTCTCCGGCATAGTACTCACCGGTAAAGGCAAGCAATCGACCGGAGCGTCACTGATTATGGTCAACGTCAGAAATTGTCGTGCTATTCAGAAGTTGGGGATTTGGAAAAATGCCAATGCAGCTCAACAAAGACCTAACGGTTAAAATTTTCCCCCATTGAGAGCCAGTTTGGAGGTCTTTGTTAGAAAGCGGAGAAGAATGAATTCAATAGATCCTCCATTGGAGTTCAATAGGCGGATTCCCAGTATCGCGCCAGCCTTTAAAGGCGTTCCCACTGTAACCCACTTCAACGGCCCATTGACCTGCGGGTTACGATTTGCGGTGCACTTTAAGTAGCCGCAAAAACAACCCGAAACGTTAAACAAAACTTAATGGCATATTTATTGATCCGCGGCTGAGTGCACAGAGCACAACAAGGATCTAACTGCTCAGCGGCCTTCCTTCGTGCGCGCGATTAATAGTTGAAAGGTTTCCCGCCTTTGGGCTCAGCGCCTCAGAATATACTCAATGACCAATCGGTGGCTGAGTGCGCGCCGCCTCCATTGGCGCTCGCGGCATTTCAGCGGTACTAGCTCGTTCCAAGTTGTCCAAGTTCATTGGAAATTTAAAGATGTCTGCTAATCCTACTTGCAACCACTCGAGTCCAGCAGCTGGAAAAGACTTTCACTCTGGCGATCAACTGCAGGACCTTCCCCTTCTAGCAGTGCATATCTCCTAGCGATGTCACCATCCTAATGTTCTCAGCAGTTTGCTCAGCATTCTGAAATGCACGTTGGCGATCGGAAGGGCAAGTGATCGCGTGAAGAGTGCTTTACTGCCCGTTTACCAAAGAAAAGAGTTAAAGTAAGTCTGAACGCTCGCTGGTCGTATTCGTACGCTGCTTGATATCTTTTGGGCCCACCGAATTACAGTAACGCGAGGACGAGCAAGCATTAAGTGGTAAAACTCTGAAATTCGCTTTTGAACCGTCCGCCTTTAACTACGCTGTGCTTCGTTTTACGCAACGCAGAATGGGCGACAAATTACTGTACCCAAACAGGAGGACGGGCTTAAAAGCTACGAAGACGCATGAACAATTGATGACATTCTATTGTACATCCTTTCCTGCTAAATCAAGCAATAGGTTCGACGGTGCTGGGCGTCTAGCAAGCAGACCATTGATAATTAGGAGCAACCATTACCGCATTGTACAAGCAGGAGCAAACAAACGATGCGCCGTGTAGGTCCTTAACGAAGTGTAAAGAGGTTTCCCAATTATCCGTTCTACCTGACTTCAATAGGAAACGTAATTACGTGTGCCAACCGCAGGCCGGCATTGCGCACAGCGGAAATCCATTGCGAATGAGCTTCCCGCGGAAGGGGCACCAAAGGAACACCAAGGACGAGTAGACCTTACGGGATGCACACTTCGCGATGCGTCATTGACTTGCCTCGCAACGCTTGATTTCGAAAGCAGCCTTGCCAGCCCAGGACTGATTAGCTGGGCTAAGCTAAACCTTCCTTACGGAAGATGAGCATCAGTTGGAGACATCCAATCGTTTATCATCGCCTGCTGGGACTGTCGACTGAAGGATACGCTTGTCAGCGGATGTCAAAATAATTTACGAAAATACCATGCCATCCGCCGCTGGTACATACAGTATCCGGGACGAAGAATAACCGCTTCATTGCTCAGACTTATCTCGTTGGAACCTGCCTGAATTTCCAACTGCCCTTAGGAGGTCCGTTGGAAAACGTAAGTAATGCACACTGCGCTTCAGTACCGTAAACATGCTTAGTCCGCGTGGTCGAATTAACAACAGGCGGAGGGAATAGGAATAACAAGTTGCTCCATAATTTACGCCAATGCATGAATTGTACATTGTGCATCCCTCGTTAGCAGTATCATACGGCCCTATTCATCACCACTTCAACGTTCACAGATGCGATTGCATTACAACAAGCAAGTAGGCACTAGCGTAACGCTGTAGGCTGTTGAGGCGGTTCGCTTGGCTTTGCCGACCATGAGTGGCAACCTAGTTGAATGGATACAAAAATCCGGCCATCCCGAAGCGTTGCGGAACGGCGTTCGAAAAGCGCTGGTAGTTCGGATGTTGGGATGCTCATCTCGCCAACGTGGGCAAGCGAATAGCTGACCGAAAGCCAGCTGGCAAAAGTTCCCTCGACGATAGGAAGTCCCCGCAGAGGCCGGGCTTTTTCCTTGCATCGCAATCTGCAGCACATTGTTTCCCAAACAGCATGGCAGGTGCTTCAAGTTTCCGGTCGATCGGGTATAGAATTAAGGAAGTAATTCCAATTGACCGACCAACCGCTGGGCGCATGCGCAATCCGATTACCGTCGGCGACGGAGCGGCCAGCGCCGACGGTAAGGAAGAACGGCGCCGTATTCCACGCTTGTTACCACCAGGTCGTCAGAGTTCGATTGAAAGGCCACTTCAGCTCAGCTTGTTTGTAAATAGGTACGGGCTGCGAATCTCATTAGGAGTGCGGCCACGTCGACAGCAGAGCAAAGTTCGGCAGATCATTTCATTATCGAATATTAATTGAAGCGCAGACATACGCATGAATTTATAGCCGGACGGGTTCAAATGCAAAGACAAGGCAGGGTAGGTCAGCGGGAGGCGTTACGCAATGGCCACAAATTCCATACCATTTCGATAGGACCAACTATTAGCTGCAAGCGCTTTGTTCACTTAGTCGTCGTTTCTAAACTTGCGAGCTATTATTTACGCGCCCACCGCAGGCGTTCACTGCTAAACGAAGGCTGGAAACCACCGGCTGTTCCGTAATGCTCCGGAACGACCATGCAACTCCCCGCCATATCAGGTGACCACCGCAAGACGGCCCATTTGGCAACTATGCGCAATATGCAGCCTCAGGGACAAAGATGCTTCAAGAGGCAGGCAAGTTGCCGCGAAAAAGGTGGAACCTCTCGACTCGCTGGAAAACATGATTCGCACTTTCTGGCCGGGCAAAGGACAAATAACTTTCGATACTCCCTGCAGGCTCGCACAAGCAGATCCGATTACGCAAAGAGCCAATAAACTGCCGGGCTTACGACTCCACTACATTATCTTAAAGTTCAGGTGAACCTACAAATTGCTTCACTTCGGTTTTCCACTGAGGGTATTGCGGCGCCGCAGCTCAACTCGTGCGCATTTCCACGTTCCCACCGTTCAAGGAAACGGACACCCTACAGGTTGACCAAACTCTCTCCTTGTTGCCACGTTATTGCATTGTATTGGCCATCAGAATGCGGCGAGCTGAATTTTATATGCGAGCTTTAACCTTTGGGTAATTTTGATTATCGTAACATTTCATTTCGCCCGTTCAGATTAATTACTTGCCACCAGGTAGCCGTGGTAGATTACGTAATGGTCATTCGATACGACGCTGAGTAGTGAATGAAACACTGTCGCGCTGTTGGCAGACCAGCATGCGGGCGAATAGATTACAACAAGTTGTCCGTTTTGGATAACACTGTTCATCGAAAGAACTGCCGGATTTCTTGGCGCAATTTGCGCACGAGTTCCTCCGCAATCTCCGACCACGTTGCCCAAGCCACAAGTAAGCAGCCATTACGGCGCCCTGCGACGCAGTCCGCCAAAGGCCTGTTCCCTTAGCTCGGGTGTTCGGCCTCCTCATCGCGACTGCGGCTGTAGGTGTCATATTTGACGTTTATGCGCCCCGCTGGTCTTTCGCGGCAACGCAGTCGCGGAGTTTAGCACTTGCATCGTTGTCTCCTCCTGAGCTCCCCGGAAACAGCGGCTCATCCTCCATTGTTAACGCGAAATTCAGATGTGCAACATCCGAATGAGAAGTGCAGCTGACGCCGCGAAAACCGAAGGGGATGTCGAACTGCACGGCGATCCCAGCGCGAAGGGCCCAGTTAACTAACACGCGCTAGTCAGTTGCCTAATCCGGCTTGCATTAATAAGCCAGTAGTGTTGGCAGGTCATTCGTCTAACGCGTCTTCTCGGCTTTGCACACTGCTAGGGAGAAATGCATTTTGGAAAGTGTTCAGGCCTCAGGCAAAAGACTCAGTTCGGCAATTCACCGTAGGTTCGGTGAAGTCACGCTGCGAAATCGTTGGTATGATAAAGGTATTGAACATGGAAGCGCCAAAACAACGGACGGATTTTCATGCAGGTCAACCAAAGTAAGGGCTGATCGATTGGGTACCGAAATGTTTCTATGACGCTTTCATTCCGTTCGAAGGGAGCCCCGGGATTGAATACTGCCGCCCGACATCGGAACGCTTAGTCTAGTCAGCGTTCTATGAGAAAGATTAACAGCAAAGTCCCGCACAATAATACATTAACACTAGTACGTGAAGCATAGGATTAGAAGCGAGATCCGCTCGTCCGTCGATCTTCGAGTCAAATGAACATGTAGGGCAGGCAGACCTCAGCAGTGTGTATATTTAGTATTTATCTTCAAACCGATATTAAAAATAGGGTTTTTAAATATTATCTTCAATCCTGTTTATCAGAGCGGATAGGAAAACTGAAGGGATATTACGCGGTGGGCAAATCGATCTCGCCAATTGCAATATATTAATACATGACGTGGGATGCGGTGAAGCTCTAGTAACTTAAAGCACCTCAAGTACAATTCAATCATCGCAAACATCGAACTTCCAAGAGCAGCGGCTTTTATCAATATTAAGCGGACGCATAACGTGGGATGGGTCCGGCTGTATCGCCATATCCCTCTTAGACGGATGACATCTGCTTACGTACGATACCTCTTCGCACTGTTTCATTAGCAGCGGGGTGACGGCGCAATGCAGCAGTGCGAAGCCCAGGTTAATGGGTAACATCGGTCGTTCTAAGCTGCCATTCGGCCATGGAGAAGACCGGACTGAAGTGGCTTGATGATCATTAAACAGATTCACAGCATGGCGCACAATTCTCAATGCATACGTAGAGAGCGTGTAGAAAGTGCAATTTTCTTCACCGCAGACCGACCAACCCGTCGGGTAGCAGGAACGTAATCAACCGTCTGCAAAGGGCGCACTAAGGTACAAGTAGTTTAATTAAACATTTATGCAAACGTCCTAATAGCTTCGACCCGGCGCTTAATTTCCGGCGCAGCAGAAGTCTTGCGGAATTGTTGATCATTCTTGGAATTACCGAATGATGGGCAGGCAAGCGGGATTGGCGGCAACGTTTTCGCAAGTTATCGAAATACTAAGGACTTTGATACAGGCGCGGTCAAAGCGGCGCAGCACGAACACTGCCCGCTTGCTCCCTTGTTCCTATTGCAAGCCGGAAGGCGATCGAAATGCCCTTTCTTAATGAGGGTTCCACGAGTTCGCATTTTGCTGCCCTTCCCTTTAGAGGCGTACATTATTTTTCAGCACTAATAATTTGTCCAATGCAGCTTTTTCAACTTGCCAAAATTGCGCGCTATAAGTTACTGCAATCCCACTGCACGCTAACAGTTATTGGTTCAAATTGCAGCGTAACGTCATAAACTTCGCGTTGCGCAACTTTGTTTGCGGCATTTCCCCCAACATACCGTTTAGGCAACACAGTATCCCAACCACTCCCATTGTCGGCTGGAGTAATAATAAAACAGGGAAAGTAACAAGTCGGCAGTTGAGCGACCGTGAAAACGTTAGCAGATCTCGTGCATGATTGGTTCTTTAGGCAAAACAGTATTCGGGGAGTCCATTCATGGTGGTTCGCCCATGATGTTCGTCGGCCCAGCATTATGGAGCAAAGTATAAGTACTGCTTTTGGTTGCCAAGTTAGCGTGCGACAACTTGCAGCTTCAACCCTCATTTCAGCCAGGAGAAATTATTAAATACTGGTAGCCGACCAGGTAAGCTTGTTCAATACAAGGTAGCACTGAACGCATTTCAAGGCGGTAATGAGTATTGCGCGAAACATTCATTCCAATGGCGCGCTACACCTTCCGCTCAGGCCGGGAAGACCGAACAAGCTCAAGACGCGGAACTGAAAATGAAATGCTCAAATTACAACGCAAAGGAATGGTGCGCCGACCGGAGCTGGCCGCAAAGTTCCTCATTTGCCTGGATAGCGTAATCTTGCGCGGATTAGCTCGCATACGAGATTAATTGTTGATCAGCATTGGTCACCCATTAATCCGTACGTTCCCCACTGACCAACAGCATGCAAACCTGTGAAACGTTCGGTCAGACGCCTCATTCCACGATGATGAAGCCGGCAGCATGACTAAGACGTCTTTCAAGAAGCTCATTAACCAATTCTTTCCTTTCCCAGTTATCCGTCCCTTCTCAAAATCAATTGCGTAATCGATCAAAGGAAGCCGCTTGGCAATTGCCTTATTTGCACTCGATTCGGCATACGACTACAAGCCTCTCCGGCATGCACCGGGATATTTATTGCCCATTCGTCCACTGACAGCACAGCATCTTTCCTTTTGGCGCGACCGGGGTTGGACTGGATTTTCAAAATACTCCTACAGTAGGCCGCAATCCACGCGAACCACCAACCTTTCGCGGCCCCGTTTGTCGCGCCGCCGTACGCGCGCCTGGGGCGTAGCATGCTTTGCAAATAAGTGCGGCATTGCTTAACCCATTTACAAAACACGGTACGCACTTGGGGTCACATATTTGTAAGAATGACAACTGCCAGGAGATAGCAAGGAAAAGATCTGAATGAAGTCCATTCGCGGAAGTAGTCTGGTGGGGTTTTCGGCATAGCATCAACTCTTCCTAGCTATGAGGGCACCTTTTGACGAACAGCCTTTCCTGTTAAGCTGGCAAGAATGTTTAATGGAATTGGGGAATACGTTTATGGGCACCTTAAGACAAACGCGAAGCCGGAAGCGTGGGCTTGCTTGTACGAGCTATGCAAGGAGAAAGCGACGGGCGAGCTGAGGCTGAGAAGACGCACCGTTGCCCAACTGACGGTGCTGACTATGAGCTGTAAATTCGTGACTATACCTGATAACGATAGGAACGAACAAATGCTGCAAATATCCGCTTTGCATATTAAGTAGTACAAGTAAAAAGAGGCCTTGTGGCTAAAATTGAGAACTGACGGCTCAAGCGGCACCCATTGACAAAGAATTCCGTGGCCATTGGAAACACCAAACTGTCGTTAATGGTTGTCAACCTTTTCAACAACAATGGTGCATGATCAGTGCCACCGCAGTAGCGGTCAGGTGTGCGCAACGATGACAAATGTTTGTACTGCTAAGGCCATCAAACCGTGGATTCAATGTGCGCAAACGGTTGCCGACAGCTTGTTGACATTAGGTGCACTGCAGCGCCCACAATGTCCCAATCCTTTTCGCTACGAATTCCCTGTCTAAAACGAACTAACGGCTGCCAATTAGACAAACCGACTTGGGCAGAGGCTGCAGCCCAGAAATATCCCTCGGCGGACCACCCCCGAACCCATCGAAGGATAATAGGGGTTAACATATAGATTTGTTCAGCTTTCCTTTCATGCAATATAAGACCTTAGGCCATCGTAGACCGACGGCTATGGGCAAAGGCGACATGGCGATTTGAAAAAATACTATTTGCTCAAGTGCACGCAACCGTATGGCTCCAACTTCCCTCTGATTCCTTCGAGCGAGGTAAGTGGGTGGCCGCTGACGAAATCTGATACGAAATGCACAGTTTGAATTTGGACTGCCGCTGTGTGCGCTCTTACGGCACCTTGCACCCTCGCAAGCCAAGGCTGATTTGGACGGAACGGGTGATTACGTTGATCAGCTTTATCAATTTCGGTTACGCATCTGTCAGTGCCTTCTTAAATGAGCATTCGCGCTATGCTCACCCTATGTCTATACTGACATATAAAAAGGCTTGTAGCATCATGCTGACGAACAAATCAGTTGCGCAGCGCTTCGAATCCGCTAGTCACGCTTCTCAAGCGGCTGACAGCAACGTTACCGATTTGGTCCGTCAGTAGGAGTGACGTGGCCAAACAGTGCTCGCGTGAGCGGTCGATACGGTCGCTTTGTGGGTGCTCGATAGGTCGGTTCCCACGCAAACGATCCTCGGTAATTGCGCATCAATAGTACGTGTGCCTTAATCCATCAAACAATTAGCCCATCACTTTGCTCGCTCCGCATCCCGCAGCCGGCTGGCATTAATCTCCCTCAACATTTATCAAGCGTCCTCGGTGTGCAGCGTGAGCGCATGTCACTTTCCGGAGCATCACGAAGCTCGAGCAATGTAGATTAAGTAAGTTTGCGGAATTTCGCGCGCCGACGGCCAGCGATCGCCCGACGGTTCTTCATTAGAGTCGTCCAATGAATCCACCCCGCTTCCTCGTTGGGAGCTTCACTTTTTGTCCACCTTTCTTTACCCGCTGCCTTTGATTAAAGCATGACGTGCCCCCATTTCGTTCTTATGACTTTTTTATAATTCTGTCATTTTCTGTCCACTTCCTCCAGGCTGAAAACTTCAATGAAGAGTTACCCTTTACCGTCGGCTAGGTAGCCACCAATCGATACAAGCTGCTTTGCGCCGCTTCTTACCAGCTCGCAACAGTTCCATAGTCTTCGACGAAAAGTTCAGTGCCCGCATCGTGGTCGCGAATCGTCGTGGTCGTCAGGTTCGCGCCATCAAAGCGAATTCTCATTTCAGATGCCGCGGTTCCGGAGGCAAGCGTTTCAAGTTGGCCAGGAGAGTTGCTAGGCTCTTACGGTCGAACAGGCTGAAACCGAAGAACGCCATCACAAAGCCCAGCCGACCGGTGCAGGGCAATGAAACATTGCCATTGCTGCCCAAGTCTGACACTGCGGGTCAATTGTTCCAGCTAGATGGACAGTCGGTCGACGTCGGCTGAATCGCAAGCGCTGACCAGTGATGAGCAGGAATGGATAAGAAATGAAATAGTACCCATCGCCAACGCTTACGGATACGTGCATGGCTACCTTAGCACTTTGATCTGCGTCCTCGGCATACTTGCCAACTTTGCCACCATAGCCGTGCTGACCAGGCCGGCGATGCGCACGTCAGTGAACATCATACTGGCCGGCATTGCGGCATGTCATGCGGTCACCATGTTCACTTATTTCATCTTTACCCTGCGAGGCATGCTACTGAATGAATGCAACGTACACATATACTCATCGTACATGTGGCAAGCAATAGTGGTCACTCACGCCGACCTGAGCGTTATCTTGCAAAGCATAAGTTTATGGCTTACGGTAGCACTGGCGGTGGTCAGGTACCTGGTGCTCAGAAGGCCGAGAGCGGCGGCCGTGGCCAATGCGGCGCGCATCGGCCTTCTGACCATTGCGGGCACGTCGGTGGCCGTTTGCGGCCTCTGCTTTTTGAATTTCCTGCGAAATTCGATTTATGAACGATCCTTTCGCATGCCGGACGGCTGCGCCGGCCAAGCGCGGGATCGAAACAGCACAACGTACGAGATCGACCCACCGCGCTGGTGGACGCCCGAACTGGACGCCATCAACTTTTGGATCGTGGGCATCATGATGAAAGTGCTACCGTGCATATTGTTGACCATATTCATTGCCCTACTCATACACATACTGGTCGACACGAAGCGTCGGCAAGTGCGACTGGCCAAGACGAGCAACGTGGCCACGAGCGACCGGACCACCGCCTTGCTCCTGCTGATTGTATTCGTTTTTTGGCTCACCCAGCTGCCGCAGGGCATCGTGATCATCGCCAACGCGTTCGACAAGGCCATCTTCCACGCCTACCTTACGCTGGGTGACATCTGGGACCTGCTGTCGCTGGTGAACAGTTGCATCAGCTTCCCGGCCTACTGTATTATGAGTCAGATGTTTCGGGACGAGTTCATGATCGTCTTTGGCATGAGAAGATGCCTCGACAAGGGCAAGCGCTCTCAAAACCGGTACTACGCCATGCGGGACGGTTGTGGCACCCTTCTGCCGACCAACAAGCGGTCCGCAATCGAATGCAATAGCCACGAATTCTAGCCGGTCGGCACGCTTCGCGGACCGAAGCATCGCTCGCGTTTGGAAATACCCAACGGACCCCTTTCCGGTCCCCTGTTTTGACCCTTCCTACTGCTCAAGGACGTATCGATGACAATTTTTGCTCGCCTTGCGAGAAGTGCGGAGCCTGAATTTACCACGTTAGCGATACTAAAGAAATACGGCGACGTTCCATGCGATTCCGCTGCGCGCCCCGTGACCTCGGTTCGCCCTTCGGGGACCACTTTTGCGGTTTGCAATTGTCCCTGCGAGCAGCAAGCAGTTTGTCAGGCGACGAGCCGGCCAGCAATATTGCCCATCCGTTGTGCGGCCGCCTAAGGCAAAACATCCAGGATCTGATTGACAATCAGCGCGAGATCGGCAAAGGACCACTCCTTTGGTAATTGGTCCCTCAATTCGGTTAGGGTACAAGCAAAGGCGCGCAACATTCCTACTGAGCCTGTTTACGTTCCATCTGCGCACGACGAATTCCTGCCGTCTCAAGTTGGACGTTGCACGCGGTGTGCCGCTCAATTGCTTAGTTAAGGACAACACGTAGGGATAGACTGACAGGCGTCAAATTTTTGTCTGCCAAATATGGGCCCAACAAGCGAAACCGCGGAAAAGACGCTACGACTGCTTCTCAGCCGACCGAAATCGATTCACGGATATCATTACCCCGAATGGAACAGCGCGCATGGAGAGCGTGTCAGTTTCGCCACAGATTCGAGAATGGCCGTCTCTCATTAATTAATGCGTCCTTAGTTCCACCCTGACGACGCAAAGGCTTTTATGAAGTGCCCAGAACCAGCAGCCGTCATTTCTCTCTGAAAAGCGCTAAATAGCCGGCCGAACCAAAAAGCAATAAGGCATAGGTGACCGCCAAAGTGACAACGAAAGCCCTAAGGATTAATTCCTCAAAAGGGAAAAAGTTTTCGCTCAGGATAAACTGAATAGAAAGTATTAATAGTTTTGATCGATCACGCAGACTGGAAGGAGTCCTCATTTTTGCATAGGCAGATACGCAATGCGCGCTTAATTAAACATACTACCGAATAAGCTCAAGCGCATGGCGGGAGACAGATTATGGGAGTGCCGAATTTGAGGCAGGGTTGGTTCAGTTTGCCCAAGTAGACTTTGCGCAGTAGACATGAACCTTAGACAGCCATATGTTGGATTAAGCCAAGTGACGTCACCGTTAAGTAGGCGAACTAAGAATTCCAGCTTAAGGAGGTACGACGAAAAGGGACTTCAAGCTTCTCGCTGCCTAAGGGATTAATAATAGCAATCTTTTCCTTTTTTCGCGGATTTTCTTTCCCGTTTTGAAACCATGAACAAATTCCCGTTACGAACAATAGAGATTGTTGAATAATAATATTAATAATAACAATAATAGCAATGGAATAACTGGAAAGCAAGGTAAAGGCTAAGTTACTTTTTCTTTTCACTGATGGTTATCGCAACCGAAAGAACACTTCAACTTCCTTAACATCCGGTCAACTACAATTAGGACATGTCACGCTGCGGTAATCAGAACTGCTTTGTAAAGGACCGACCGAGGAACTCTGACGGAAATTCTAAATAATAAAAATGTGCCGCTGAGGTTCGTGCGCCCTACCACTGTTCGCAGACAAGGAAATCCAAGGCCACATTTAGAATGACGCGGTTGCGGGATAAAGAAACTGCAACGGAAGCTCTGCATTGATTGGCAATGCAAAGCAAATAGGCGACTAGGCTCTCCGACCCACAGGTAATTACAAGCTCTTGGTGCTTTCCGCCCTTCGCGGAAAAAGCGAAATGCGCCAACAGACTTCTTAGCAACTCGAACGAGCTCACGTTGGCGCTCAATAAGGCGATATTAGCATTAGAAAAGGGCTTAGCTTTGTTGACAAGGAAACATCGTGAACGTTCATCAATTTTTAAAAAAAGCCGCGCAACGAGAAGCCTCTCATGGCTGCCGTGCATTATTACTGCAATCGCATCCGCAAGAAATCAACGACGTTGGCGCAACATTAGCACTGAGGGAAGAATAAAACGACCTTGAGACGTTTGTCCATTATACCAAGGTCCAAGGAAAAGCGCGTAAAGTAAATAAAAGATGCGGAAATCACCAAAGTCGTATGGTAATACTTGTGCAAGCAACTATTAGCAAAACGCATGCACACGATAGATGTACGATGGAACAAATGCTTTTGCAGTTTATATGCGAAGTTGTTTAGGCTATGAAAAAGTTGAGAACGCAGCTCATGGATAGCTTCGTGGCGTGATGCGCCAAGGTGGAAGTTGGGCGAATTGCGCTTAAAAATTCTAAATCTTCCTGGGCAACGTTGGATCCCCCAAATTGCAATGCTAAGGATTGGCACAGGGGACACAATATCCCAAACATTTTCGCCTTTCGTGGCACGTAGGACACCGAGTTGGTGGTTGTACAATGAACGGTTCCTTGGGGGAATAAAAAAGATTGCCGCAGCGACGTCGGACCTAAGTCATTAGGTAGACGACAAAGCTCCAAGTTCCTGGATAATTTTGCTATCGAATAAAAACAACGGGAAAGGCGCGGAACTTCCTTTCCATTAGGCTGCACGAACTTTTCGAAGAATTAAGGAAGGCATTGATCCTCGAGTCCCACTACCAATCGGCATTGTAAGATTCGACTTTTGGAAAGGTAGGAATTTCACAATGCCAGCCATATACCTTGATACGAATATTAAAACAAGAAAGACTTAGTAATTGGCAAAAGAAGTTTGGTCCATTTCCTCCGGGAACTGTTGGAAGCACAGATCGACTATAAAAGCAGGCTAGGCAAGAAGGTTCCGCACCCTCATTCTCTTGTTCGCTCGCGCGAGTGCCCAAGGTGCAGCCGCTACGCCCAATCGTATCTTGGCTCTCGTGGATGTGCCCATTTCCCAAGCGCTGGTGACAAACTGCTGTCTGGTTTTCGAAACTTTTCAGCCAAGCAAGGACGCCCAGACTTTCTACTACTTCTGGATCAAAAACGATCCAATAATGATAATGGAAGACGAAGTCACTTTTCGAATGCGTAAGCATTAATCGTACGCGCTCTAATGCCCAATAACCCAATCAGACCGTTCGCATTGAACTATAGTGTTAAGTAACTGTACATATCCTGATATGACCAGATTTGCTACATCTGGAGAAGTATCCGCGCAAAGAAGAATTGCCGAGATGCAACGTTGGGCAGCTGCGTAGGACGCACTGATGGACGCTAATATATTGATAAAGAAACGTCCTGAGTGCGTAGCCATTAGCACGAAAAGCATTAGTGTCCTAGTGAACGCCCAACGCTGGTTCTACAAGAGATTAGCTGACTCAAAAAAATTGAAGGCTCAGCAAGTTGCGTCGGTCAATGATGTTTACACACAAATTGCTGCAATGCAATCGACAATCCATTAACGGGATTACGCAAACAGACAACCTGTCCAAAAATACAAGTGGTCCCGCGCAGGGGGCATATGCTGATGTTTACTTTGAACAAAGAATAATCGATCGCCAGATTGATTTATTGGTGACCAAACTGATTAAACCAGTCAAGCAACGCCTTTAAAAACTGCTCAATCGTTTTTTTATGAGATGCCATTGTTGAGCACAAAGGCTAAAAGAATTAATGTCTAGATCACCTGCCAAGAACGTCAGAACGAACGCTGCCTGAAATTCGAAATCACCATTTCTCCCTGCGAACGTAATATTACCCAGTTGGATAGCAAACGGTATATGAAAGTGGAGTCATGTAAAGAGTGGGCTCAAAGAAATGCTTGCTAATATTAATACAGCCATGCGGATGCCGCATGGTCAGTTCCACAAACATCCTAATTGTTAATGTGAAATCTGGGGTACAAATATTTTTTCTTCGCTATGCTCAGGATGACCGAATAAGTTCTCTCGCCGAGAGCAACTGCGCGACGCCTTGATTGCATTATCAATAAGGGAAACTTTGCAAGGAACGACGGCAAGCTTGAACTGAATTATCGGCCTGCACCACTTTCCTAATTTAAAAGCAAAGTGCGGAATGTTCTTTCCTCTTGCAAGGAATCAGTGATGTGATAAATGTACTGTCACTTATGCCTTGCGTCTCGAACAGAGCCGTACGCATACCTGCATATTGTATTAATAACTGCGGTACAATTAAAGCTGAACTTGGACTTTCCTATTTCCTATGCAACCCTTACGGAAGCAGCGGACCGACCGTTATGGAATGCCCACGGAAGTAGAGAGATTAACAACTCGCTATGAGTAATTAGTGTAATGACGGCTGAACCTGCGAACGGGTCCTGAGCCTAAAACGTTGCTAAGCAATGCAGGCAAATTTATCAAGCGAATTAGCCTAGGTAACAACAATGTCAATAATGGAGCATCACTCTAGACATCAAGACATATCTGCTTAGCTACGGCTGCAACGACGATCAGGCAAGAAGACTATGAGATTTCTGTGCTATGACGAACCAGTGGCTAATCACTTACATTTTCCATTAATGCTCCCGCTTTTGAAGATGAAGAAAGGTAGTGATACGCAGCGATCATTTGTGAATAACGAAGGCGGTTCACATTTGCGACAGGCATGGTGCGAGAAAGTGAGGTAGACAAAAAATTTTGAAAACATGAACGAACATTTTAATGCGTAGCATATACCGCCAATACTTTCACGGAAGTTGCTTAGATTGAATATAACCACTTTTACAACTTCCTAAAACGCTGAGCTTGAACAGATTAAAAGGATGAAGTGCAATTTCACTCAACGCAACATTACAAAAGGCAGCTTCTAGTCTTCCAACAAGGATATCTCAACTTGCTGACTCTTACATGACAAACCGCGTCCACAAATTGAGCCGCGAGAGGCGCACAGCTGATGGGAAACAAAACGGCGGAAAATTTTCAATAAACTATATTGTTATGAAGCGTAAGCGTTCCTGATACCGCTACCACTTGAAAAGAAAACAGTGACATCGTCTATGCTTTCCCTGTTACACGACAAAGAAACACTGACAATCACTTAATAAAAGCAAATACGCTGATCAAATTCGCTGGTTGCACCCTTTCCGTCGAAACAAGCCAAATGGGACTCCGTGAGCTTATTAGCGTTTGCTATTCCTTACGAGACGATTAGACCACTTTGCAAGGAATTCTTACGGTCACCACGCTTTGATGGCTAAACGACTTTTAGTTCAGTTCGACCAAAAGGTAGAAATTGCGCAAACATACCAACGTCAAACAGAAACTCAAGTAAGACAACTGACCCCAGATCAGGATGACACATGTTGCTAAAGTTCGATGAATTTCGGGACGCGCGACAAACACTGAGAAAATGAATACGCTTATTTGGTTCACAATCATCGAGCAACGCTCCATGCTCTGCAAGCTCAGATTACCCTCCTAATGACTTGTCAGCTTTGGCTTCCATTCCGCAAGCAAATCAGTTAGATAAAGCGTACAATGTAATGCTAGGGCTGATGCTTCCCATAACGCGTAATTTAACTCACTCACCTTTAACAGTCACTCGACAGTCGAAAAAAGATATCCACTTGCCTTCAAACCATAAAGTCATTTATGCAAATTGAACTGAACCAATCTGAAATTTAAAAAATATCTGATGATATCCCAGCTCTGTTGGAGTTGCCTATGACGGTATGTTAACAGACGTTTAGTACTTTGCAAATCACCTAGCGAATATGAAAATATGACCTTACACACTCTCTGAGATGCCAGTGTTTCTTAATAAAGGTACACTGCGTTTCATAAGAGGTTACTGAATTTCTTGTGCACTCACTTCGATGGACATGTAGTGCGTGTACTTGCCAATCTTCTCCACGCACTTCGTAGAAAAAATGCCATGCCAAATGAACCATAAACTTCCCAGTTCCTCTCTGGAAAGCGCCATTGTTATGCATGGTCAGAGCTGTTCAGCGTCTGGACTGTTCAAGATCCTGACAGTCAAAATATCAGCAAAGGAATGCGGTAAGCTGTTCAAAGCCGTGGCAGTACTCAGCCATACGTGACTAGTCATAGGTGTCCCCTTTGCTCAATATCTATGCTCAGCAAAAATACTTGATGAATTCCTGTCACTAGAGCCACCGTAAGTTTACTGGACCCATGATGTCCATGCTCATGATTAGACTTAGGAATTAAGTTCATGATTAGGTATATTATCTTTGTAAGCAACCGCGGCAAGCACCCGTGACCTGATTCATGATTAGGTATATTTTTACAAATTTTGCTGCTTTCCTCAATGATACAAAACTTCTGAGCATGATCAGCGATCGCAGCAGTTGGCCAGCGCTATCCCCATGCAATCAACCGTACTTTGCACGCATCATTTTTTGCTACGTTCTTCTTACGGTAGGAAACTACTGTAGGAATATTTTGAAGTTCTGTTTGTTGTCATAGTAAGCACCTTTGCGAAAGTGTTCTATCATAGCATCAAAGCGATTTATCATGCAACTTGCAGCATGATCAAGTTGTTGGGATTTTGACGTGGTCATGAGCTTAACATACGTTGATTGTCAACGGAGTAAGCGTGTGCTGTTGAAGTTCCAATTCACTGAAATTTAGGAACTTTTGGTATACGATCGGTTGTTCTTTTATTAAGCAATATTGTCCTCCTTCACAAAGTCCTGTGGCTTTTCTAAAACCGACTTTATATCATTCCACCCATCAGACGCATGTTTGAACGTTCTTGTGTTACACTTAACATGCGCCATGTTATAAATAATTTTTCACTAAAAAATACGCTGCCTGGCCGTCGTTACAATGCCGCATTTCCAATGCCCCTTCTATAGTCACTGTATCGAAAATGGTACCCATATCTTAACGCGCGCCGCTACTATATACTCACAATATACCTATAAGCTGCTTAATTCTTTTCTCTGCTAACTTGCTGACTGACTGCACCAAGACTGGATACTATAACAGGGACCAACATCTCAACGATTACTCGGAAATGAACATGGATTGAGTAAGGCAGAAGACTGAGAATAATAACCAAATACAAATGATTGTTCTATAATCAAAACCGCTGAAGTACGTCATAAAGACTCACCGGCAAAACTTGGACAATAAACAACATTGGAGTGCCTTAATGACAACATTATTAGCATGATGGTTCTTCGTCAAGCACGGCTTTTGTCAGTTTGTCCGTAATGTCTGAAAATTAACCAAAACAACTCCCTACCAGCGGATGGATGGGAAAGTTATTAGGAAAAAGTCAGAACAATATGCTAACCTTCAGAGCTTTCGGAACGTTCTGGTTCCGTGGTCAGCAATGTGTGGTTGTGATGGTTTAATCGGTCTGAGTCACTATTTATAGGCTGGGTCAGTAGGCCAGGCGGTATGGTGAAACATTTGTTTTTACTGATAATTGCATTCCATACCCCGCTGTCCTCCCTCCCCTGGTCACGGTTGATAGTGGCGTTGTGCCGTACAAAGAGGGACTCTTTCATTTGCATAAGGTGGAACAGGCTCTCAAGGCAAATAATTCTAGGATGTAGGTTGAGCGAACACTGAGAGGTGTGCTCGGCAACCGCCGATGCTTTCTTAGCTTCGTCCATTGTTTTCTTCGGACTTAGCTTTGGTGGTTGTCCGCGGCGTCGAGTTTGAGTCCCATTGAGTCGCTGTTCCGCATTCTTATAGCGTGTCACCGCTGCCATATGCTCTCCGAACCTCTGAAACAGTGTTGCGCGTTTCTCCTATATAGGAGGCGTGGCAGTCACAACGTATCTCATATACGACCCCAGGGGTTTGGTCAATAGGAATTTTGATCTTATCATTCCTGATAAGTGCGCATAGGTTCGGAGAGGATTTGAAGTAGACACGGAATTTGTGGGAGAGATAAAGTCTCTTTATCACTTCTCCTATGCCACAATAGTATAATTGAACGATTATTGAGCCTTCCGTATCTGACTTCATGTCCGTCTTCCTGGGTTGCTGCTACCTCCGTCAGATGGTAGACTGCAACCTCCGTCTGCACACACACTTTAAAATTCTATGGCACCAATTTCGGTCAATTTAAATGTACTCCCCTCGTTACCACTAGTTCATGACGTGATTCAAAAAGTTCACGGTTTTCCCCGTTTTTTTTTTATAAAAGCCTTTATTTTCCAAAAAAAGGCCATAGTACTCAAAGCTTTCGGGCGCGTCCCTTGCGCCCGTCATCAGTGAGAAAAAATTCTTCTTCGTCGACTGCCCAGCCAGTCAACGAAGAAAACGGGGAAAACCGTGAACTTTTTGAATCGCTTATGAGCATCAACCCCGTAAAGAAGAACAATATCACTTATAGTTCATGACGTATGTCACGTGTCCACACGGAGGTGGTGATCCTAAAGTCTTACCTGATGATATGCAATCTAGTTGTTCTGTACTTCCGGTTTTCGCTTTAGAAATCGCTGCCATGAAATTTCTCATCTTAATCAACATGACCACTGCATCCGTGCACGCATTCTTCGTTTTGCTTAATATTTCCATGCCCTTTATGAACCAACTTTTTACTAACTTAAGGTTATTGCAGAACTAAGATAAAATATTTAACTACTTAATAAATCATAAGTTTTGTCGTTCTTTGTCATGAAAATAGTTCTAATTGATTTCTAGCCATAAGTTCTAATTGAAGGACCGATAATCTTGCAACTTCACCTTTTTGGCACCAACAACATTCCAATGATGCCAGAATAGTAGTATTCAGCCGTATTAATCTCAGGTGGATCTATTTATAAACAGTTTGAACAAGCGTATTGCTTAATTTCCTTACCAAACACAATGGAAAGAAATTAAGCAAGCGCGAGCACTGGTAACCTGTGGCTGGTCGCCAATTTGTCACATACCCTTTCACCTCAGTCACGTAACGCACGGACGCTTTTGCCCGTGCTTAAATGTAATGCAAAGATAAACCGCGAAAAATGAAAAACGGTACTACTAAATCTCAGCCCCCCTGAAAATTTTTACAGGTGGCGTCACCGTCGCCACGCTATTCCCAGCGCGAATCAGAAAAGACTTAGCCGCAAAACGAGAACCACGTCTCCTTTTTAGATTACGAAAGCAGCAGAACCATAGGCATCGTTTTCTGCCCTTACCTAAGCATAAACCATAAAATGAGAACCATGTCTCCCGTTTAGATTATGAAAGCAACAGAACCATAGGCATCGTTTTCCGTCCATCCCCACTACCAGTTCTTCTATTTTCTCCCATCGCTTCATCATGACTTCCAACGATTCTCTATTTTACTACACGCAATATAGCGCCCAATCAGCGTACGCCTAACCGTTCTGACGGCAACCAATCGACGAAGCTGAAAGTAGCGCCCCCAAGGGGGGGGGGGGTTGAGATTTAGTAGTAGTGCCTGAAAAACACGTTGTTGGCATTCCGAGATAATGCAAACGGAAGTGCAGGCTTAATATGAGCTTTGAAACGGTTTCGACAGAGCGCGCTTTATTCACCATTCGGTTCAAGCGCCGTAACTGCTATCATATTGAATATTCATGGCCTCAGAAGTCGTACAAATGTGGGCATCGTCTAGCAACCCAAAGTAGTCGATATCAGCGGAAGTTTTCCATACGTGTGATGGAGGTGTCTCAATTTCGCCGATGGCATGCTGCCTTCCAGCTTCTACGTTCGGCTCAGAGACTTCTTCTCGGTGGCGTTTTGCAAGTTCATCGGCCATGCGCATGATCATCTCTCTTTTCATTGCACGACGCTCCTGCACGGACATCCTTGGTTTCGATGAGGACAGTTTTGGCCGCCAATCGGACGGTTTCAACTGGACCAGACGCGGTGGGCACTTTTCTTCTATCAATTCTCCTTCCTCAGGCGAGCTCACTTCCGTTCGCTCCATTCTCCTATTTAGCCTGCACGCGTGGCTGTACAACGCATCACCGGTTTCCTTCTCCATAAAGGAAGTGATCTCTTCAACTGATCGCTCAACGGCAACACGCTCCCAATTCTTTGTTTTCAAACTGCACAACTTCACTAAACATTCCGCTTTTAGGCGGGGGCAAAAACAGATGCGCTCACCTTCGTCGGTGAGTTGAGGAAATAGGTGTGCGTTGCTGGGAAGGCAGACAACTATTGTGGGATATTCAATTACAACTCTACTCTGCAGGTTTTCCGTTATCGTCCGGTTGATGTCCAACTTGTAGAACCTGAATGGCGCACAATAAATACGCTGGGAGGAGGAAGTTGTCAAAGAAACTAACCGCTTGTCCATAGTCCATTTATTCCGCAGAACTTCAAAAAAGCAGCACAGTTCTTCAAGAGGAGTCGCGCGGAACGGTGCCAACTCGGTCTGCTCTAACGGGGATGCACAGTCGTTCATTGAACGCAAAGCATTCTTCAGAGCCGTGAACAACCTAATGCCCTCCGGAAACCTAGGAGAAGCACGTGACGATTTCCTGAAAACGGTTGTTCGTGCGCCTTGCTTACGTGCTGCAATAGTCTTTCGACGACGATTCGCACTGAAAGATAAATTCAACATGCCACAATATTGTGTCTGCTCTATAAGCAGCGACTGAACATTCAAATCAAATTACTACGCGCAACTTACTTTTGATTATAGAAGCTCTTATTCGTTTCATTCTTTTGGAAAATTGGAGGCGCGAAGAACAACTGTATGCCACGCTTGTAGCATGCGCGCTTCAGCACAACGGACTAAAGAAAAAAACCGCACTGTTAATACGTAACACAAGACGACACCGTTACTCGTCTACGACTGTTCGTATGCTGCATGCGGAAATGCCACCTTGCTTGATTTCTAGCTCGAGCGGTGCGCTCGAGCAACGCGTAATCTGAATATTACATCAAAGCTGCAGCGCTGGTTCGCAAGGCAACGTGCCATTCATTATCACCTTCCAAAACGGTCCGCTCGTCGTACTCCGACTTGGACACCACCTGAACAACTCGACGCTTGCCGCTACAGCGGAACATGACCTTATGATCTTTTACGCAGCCTACAGAGCACGTCATTCGTGAACATCTCGGGCACTTGTACTTTGGCAACTCCGAAGCGCACGCAGCGCAGCGCCTGTCAGGCATTACAGGCGTACCTGGAATGCAAATTGCAATGTGAAGAAACGCAAATACGAACATGCAACAAAGGAAATCGGCTAAGAAACTGCCAACGCGTCAAATGGTCTGATCGGCATTTGTTTTTTCATAAATTTACTGAACATAACCTGCTAAGGTCGAACGAAACGTTTAGTCCTTGGACGAAATAAACTCTGGTCTTATAAATGAGGAAGGAAGGGGTCGATCAGTCGCCAAAGCATTTTGAACCACGGACTCGTCCAACTGAAACAGCAGCACGCAGGATGGTGAAAGTTGCAGCTCTGCCAAGGACATAGCAGTTTGATCCACGTCGAAAGGCTTTCCTGTGGCAACGCGCAGCGTGAAGGGTGCAAATGCGGCATCAATGTAGTGTTGGACGAAGTCGTAAACGTTGGACAAGCGTTCGGACGAATTGAACAAACCCTATGGAAGAACAGCAAAAGCGCGGATTGACTCTCATCTCAGTGAAATGAAGCAAGCCAACCTGCAATATCCAATCGTCCGGAAAACGAATGCGAACTATCGCGTAGTGAAAGCGCGTACGGGACTTCGACTCATCACGTTCCCTCATTTCCCGGGTTCGCAATGTGGTGATTTTTTCAACATTTTCCGTCATTGCACGTTGTTCGCTAGCAACTTCCTGCACTGTTCGCTGGAAGAACTCCACCGGAAGATCATCGTCGATGGGCAACGAATCGGTTTCACTAAGTTTGGTTATCTTCGCGTTGCGATACACCTTGACGGCGATGCGTTCGGTGGAAACGAGACAGTCCCGGGCAAGCGTGATGTGCTCAATGTCGAACAGTGCTTGTGGGAACGACAAGAATTCCCCATTCTCCTAAAAATTTTCAAACTTGGTCAGCCGTAAGCACGAAGTAACTACAGTTCAGCGAAACCTTCGTTTCACGAACAAAACCAACGGCGACCAGGAATTCGACGCCTCCTTTGAGCGACGCAACCTTATCGTGGAAGGTTTTATTGGCCATACGAATGGACCGGAACTTTTCCTCCGACGGATTGTTTATCAAGTTGTCCAAGTATCTGCACAAAATATTAACGCCATTTTCGCACTGCTCGAACGTGTTCAACGATTTGACCATAAGCGAAGAAATCAAAAGCGGTTCCTCCGCCAAGCAACCGCGCAAGTGATCCTCTATTGCTTGAACAAGCTCCTTCTTTGGCATGAAAACGTCATCGCCAAACAAGTCGCAAGTAAAGTAAATGCCAAAATTGGAGGCCATTGCACCGGTTTTTGCCTTGTCAGTTTCCGCTGGCTCTTTACGGGAGTCATCCGCACTTAAAGCTGCTAGCTGACGACGAGCCTAAATGGGAGAGATCATCATCCACATGGGCAGTGACACAGGCATTCTTTCTTGAAGTTTACCTCTTCAATTACTGCACGACGAGTACGACTAACCTGCGGCCTTTTACAGTCATCTTCCGAACGTTTCATGGCTGCTTCAGCCGCAAGTCGTCTGACATCGCTGGCACCTCTGGTCGAACTCTGCAATGCAACAACACTGCACACACGAGTTGGAGTGGTTAAACAAGAATTAACCTACCGCTGTTTCATTGGAACGATCAGGTAGAGCAGCCGCACTGGGAGCAGCAAGTTTGTGGCCTTTGCCGGCTCGTTGGAACTTGGCTTCCAACTTTCTCTTGTTAATCAACTCCCGAATACGGTCCATCAGGTATCCGACGGTAGGCTTTCAAACTTCACCTAATCTAAACAGCAAGATCGGCAATGCCAGTAAGGCAAAGTTAAAAGCAATTGCACGACAGTAAGCCTTGTCAACGAGTAACGCAATTTCGGAAACCTATTCTAAATTGAAGCAGTTCAAAGTGAAATTCAGTTTCAGTTCTTTGCAATGGCTCCATCGTTTCAAACATTTGCCAACTGACGGACAGTCCTCATCCCATCACCCAGTGCTCTACCATTTAGCTCAGGGATTCCAAACGAGGTCCCTGGAGAGGCACAGGGCCCTGGAAGGCGAGGGGTCCCTAGAGGGCTCCTGGAAGGTATAGGGGCCCCTGGGGAGCCCTGACAAGATTAAAGGCACTTTGGTATGGTAATGGCAGGACAATAAGCGCTAGGAAGTTAAAAGGCGATCCAGTTTCGGTGATTTCAGACAGGACGCGAAACAAACGATGTTTTTGTTCGTCCGAGTCTTCATGTAGCTGCGAACTTGTCAGGAGTCGTGGACTTCTCACTGTGTGATACTTTGTGACAACGCTTCCGTCAAATTTTGTTTCTATCTTTCTCTTTCGAAAAATCAAAACCTGACTCCACCTTACTCAAATTTTATAAGCACTATGAATGAGTAACGCCTTTAGTCCGGGAGTAAACGCCTTATGTAGGAATTCGCTTATGCTTGAAGAATTGTTAGACGACTTTGCCCCGTTGTTTGGCGTTCGATTGGGCAAATACCAATGGTTACAAGTTCAATGCCTCATTCTGCGCTAAATGTGCTGACCATTGCTCAAACACCTATTCAAGCAAGTTTACTATGAGGTCACACCCAAAAAGCATAAACACCTGTAGGGAATCAAATAGGACAATAAGCACAGTTGTAAAGAGTTGGTGGGGTCCAGGATAATTGTGAGCAATGAAAGGGATCCCTGGCTCCAAAAAGGTTGGGAAACACTGATTTAGCTTATCTCACCATTATGCAGCGCAAGTCGCACTCGACACGAATGAACGTAATGATCATGTTAAACTATTTTAAACTGCCACTTTCGCTCATTCAGACTTTTTTCCAAGCCTTTGGGACTGCTCGTACGTGGTCTTTAGCGGCGAACAGCACAGACCACATGAAAGAACGATACGTCATTTGTGAACTCGTACCATTTTTCGTTTTTCACCGCTGAAGGCGGGACATGAGCATTTCCGAAAGCTTTGGAAAAAATTTAAACAAACATAGCACGAAGGAATGGTGTGAAGTCGTGAAGATAGTCTTGTTTAGATACACCTTACCAAAAATCCAATATTCTATATGTGCAAATGTATAGCACTGCACTGGCACACAACAACGTACATAATCGACAGGAAATCAGCAGAGAAGTTACGACACTAGCGAAGTTACACGTCACATCACCATAGATTTCTAACGAGCTGACAAAAAGGTCGACCCTCGCAGCTCTTCTAATATTTTCTCTATTGCTTAAATTTCGACAACCTCAAGAAGCTATCAACATTCGAACGCCTAGCTTTTACATTACTGTGACAGACGATTCTGGATCCAAACGGAACGTGTAATCACCTAAGCGCATAAACCCATAGAACCATAGCGCATTAACGATTTGCTCAGAAACGTTTTCCGCACGGCAGGTCATTTGATATGTTATAAAATCTGCTTAGCATGCAGGCGCTTTATGCTACAGAATAACTAGAGCTTTCATTTCCGGCACAGCGACTTTGTCCACATGTCCAGCACGAGCAGTCTTAACAAGATCAATGCAACAGTTAGTTCAGCGACTCCCAAGATGTTCGACTAAGGAACGCAGGTTAATTTATGACTTGTCGAGTCAAAGGTAAAGATAGCGTATATGGTCAGCGGGGCTATCTACTCACTTGGACTCCCCGCGCCCAAATTTCGCAGGCTTACAAAAAAGGAGACGCAAAGAACAACGCAACTTACCCTCATGTATTGTGGGCTTGCAGGTCAGGAAGACGCGATTAATGCGCTCGCTGTACACCTTCCAGACAACGGCAAGCAAAAGGAGGAGAAAGAAGATGGCGCAAACCAACGCTGCCAATATTGACGCTTCCGACTCGTTTAAGGAGAAGCTTCCCGACAAGGCGTACCTCACCCTGGACAATTCATCTCTGGCAATAGCAGCGGGATCTGCGGACATTATCGTATCATTACTGATTCGCAGGTACGTTGACATACCTGTTTGCCAAACCACGCTTTGTCTGACAAATGCTCCCTGCTTGCCAGTGTGAAAATCACTTCCCCGCGTATTTTAGCGTCCAGCTTGATTGTTAAGTCGTTTTAATTCGTATTAGTTTACTTTAAGCAGAATCGTCTGACCCTTGTTTACACTGCAACGGTATTTAAGGTGTATGCTTACCACGAGAATCGCTATCAATAAATCTGTTTACCATCGCATTTCAGGCGCTGATGCAATGAGAGCGCCACTTGATTTCCTTACAGTTTGAGTACCGTTAGTGACTGCCACTGGCAACGCTACCCGTCTGGACAGCGTGGTTTCACGTGTTACCGCTCGTTTCACAGGTTATGCTCGTCATTCAACTAGCGATTGGCAAGCACGAAAATTTCGTGCCGCGCACGTGAACTTATTGTCGCTCATTAAACCTGTTTTTACTCCCAATAACGATGATGGGCGACGCGCAATCGTCGAAACCGGTGGTCAACTCGTCCAAAAGTGCCATGGAACCTGCGAAGACGGCAACCCTGGACGAAGAGAAGCCATCCTTTTACCACGACGCAAAGGGCTTCCACTTGAGGCCTCACACGAAGCCCATCACCACTGATTACAAAGTTAGCAAAAATGTTCTCGGCGTGGGCATTAACGGAAAAGTGGTAGAATGCTTTCGACGAAAAACGGGTGAGAAGTTCGCCTTAAAGGTCTGCAAGTTCGTGCATGCTAATATTTTAATGTAATTCAATCGCTTTGTTAGGTCCTTCGAGATTCACCAAAGGCGCGTCGAGAGGTCGAGTTACACTGCTTAGCTAGCAGTCACAAGAACATAGTAAAGGTTTACAACGTTTACGAAAATACCTACAGTGGGCTACGCTGCCTTCTCATGGTCATGGAATGGTAAGTACGTCTTTGTACTTCCTCTACGTGAGCGCTGCGGCTGCCCATCAGAATTACCCTTTCACCGTACTGTCACGTTAACGGTACTTCATTTCTGAAAAGTACAATGAATTAGGTCATTCAACATTGCCACGCAGGGTGACGGGAAAACGCATACTAATTTTGACATTGGCCTACGTAGCACTGTTGTATGGTGGGTCTGCTTCTTCTTCTTCTTCGCGTGGAATTGAAATGGTTTACGCACCTCTAAGATCTAAGCATCGGCCGTTAGCATCTTTCCGAAGCTGTTTCCCTGTCATCGCATAACACAGATTGTTTGTTTGCATTCGTTTGACAATCTGTTGCTGTTCGTTCTACTCAGTTTGGATCATTTTAATTGTTTAAGAAGCCATATTCGATTTGCTCCATGCATGAATGCGTGCAAACACTCATTGGATCCTGAACGCAGGGGACAGGAGGAAAAGTAATTGCATACTAAAAAATCTAAAGCATTTTTCGAACCCTTGTACTGAAAATATTGGTTTGCTAGCAAGATTACTCTGCAAGACGATTTACGCCATCCATCCGCACGTCGAATTTCACAGTATGCTGATTTTCACGTCACGTAACTTTAGAACTCCTTCATATGACCTCGTGCGTCTAAACGGACCAAAATTGAATTCTCGCAGTCATCACTGGATTTATCCCGTTCGTTTTACAGATATAATACGACATTGGATGCAACTACAACATTGCTACGTTCGTTTTAGTTGTCTTGCTTTTATTCTAGTCATTGTAAGTGCAGCCGTTAAATCTGGATGGTTTAGTCAGATGTTTTCGCGCCCCCTCTTTTTTTGGGGAGAACATAAGAGGAATGAACTAAAGACTTGTTATGCAGTGTCAACACTTGTATTCTGAAGCAGCGCGTGAAATAATGGAAATGTAGGTAGCTTGTTGGACAAGATGTTCTGATGCTGTTCTCGCCTTGTGTCAACATGCTGCTATGGCCTTCTACTGATTCGTTAATCAACCTTCATTTAAATTTCGTCTTATTTTTGGCACTTCATTTAGAGAATTGAATGCGCGCGCAAAATGCATGATCAAGCATCATGTTTAAGATTGTCATTAGGAAATGCTAGCAAGCCCGTTCAATCCTGAAGTGACTGCTTCGAGCCCGGTTTGAACACTGATCGTCTTTTGTTGATATTTTTAGTATGGAAGGAGGTGAACTATTCAGCCGCATCCAGCGCCGCTCCGGCAGAGCCTTCACCGAGAGGGGTACTCCCTTCGCATCGTCGTTGGTTTGCCATTGGCAAACTGTTTTTCAGAAGTAGCACATATAATTTACGACATTTGCTGCGCTATCCGTTTTTTGCATGGAATGAACATCGCTCACCGTGACATAAAGGCAAGACCGGCACCGGATAGTTCTTTCGCCCTGACGCTGCAATTGTAGCCCGAGAATTTGCTATACACAGCAGCAACTGGAGACGGAGTGATTAAGCTAACGGATTTTGGCTTCGCTAAGAAGACCGATTTCACTGACGTTCGTCCTCTGGAAACACCCTGCTATACTCCCTACTACGTAGCGCCAGAGATTCTAGCGACGGAAAAGTACGACAAATCTTGCGATGTTTGGTCTCTCGGCGTTGTAATGTACATATTGTAAGTTTTGGCCTTCAATCTGTCAATCGTTTTATGTCGTTCGTCGCATTTAGGTTATGCGGATTCCCGCCGTTTTACTCAGCTCACGGTCTTGCAATATCGCCCGGTATGAAAAGTCGCATCCGGTCAGGACAGTTTGCATTCCCTTCCCCCGAATGGGACGACGTCTCGATGGATGGTAGGCGTGCGCTTCAAGAGACCACCGGTTAAGTGTATTTCGCAGCCAAAGAATTGATAAAAGGTTTGCTCAAAACTGACCCGTCGGAAAGACTGCGAATCGACCAAGTCTTGGTGCACCCGTGGGTTACGGTTGGTGCACTTTGACCATTTCCTTGGTAGTAATTTCGCTTTGCCTTAGGGCTGCGCGAAAGTTCCAGAAACCCCGCTGCGCACCCTCGCCGTGCTCGCCGAAGAGAAGGAGCAGTGGAGCGATGTGCAGGTAGGACTGTCGGGTATCGTTCGTAAATGGAATCCTGGGAGTCCAACAACTTAGGAGGAGATGTCGAACGCTCTAGCAACGATGCGCGTTGATTACGATCAAATGCAAATTAAAAATTTGTCCGACTCGAAGAACAAACTGCTTGAAAAACGGAAGAAAAAACTATTGGACCTCAAGATGTAGCTGACGCGAACGTCAATCACGTTCCCTTTCACTGGCTTGCTTCTCTAGCCTGTCGACATTAGCTGTCGTGCAGCCTCACTTCTATTGCTGGTCGTTTTTCCTTTAACATTATCTCTGGTTGGACCTAGATCTATGCAATGGAAGAATTTGCAGTAATGATTCGCCAGCCGGCTGGCGCGGTGTACGGTTTCATTCTCTTTGAATAGATTTGAATGCTGCCAATCTTTCTTGCCATCTCTGCAGTGAAGCTATGTTTAGTAAATTCACTTTGCGGCCGACCATCATCACCAGTAGCAAATAGTATCCTACGCCTACTTTATCAACATCTGCGTTAAATGCGTATATCAAACTGGCCCTGCAGGTATCAATACTTGGTCAATCCATGGCCCAAAGTGACTCCCTGGACAGGCAGGTACCCTTTGGAGACCTGTGCGCTGTTCTTGAAAAGATCAGCGCAACGAAGAAGCAGTCAGTGAAGCATCAGACAATGCTGGGCTTCTTCGGCTCCTTGAGAAGGGCTCAAAATCGATCGACGGATTCGTTTTACCCTTTCCTGCGCCTTGTTCTTCCCCATTTGGACAAGGATCGCAGTGCATTCGGTCTAAAGGAGGTAAAGCTTTGTCACTTACTTCTTTCAGCAGGTCTTGGCTCCTCCGGTTCGGCACTTTTGGGGATGAATGATCAAGATGTTTGTTCCCCCGATTCGCGTTTTGTACTCAGCGCAGTGCGCATTTCCCCCTACGAATTCTTGTTTAGCAAGGCTTTGCCAGAAGGTTGATAAGAATATTGGGTATCGATAGAAGTTCGCCCGACGCTGTCCGGCTTTTGCAATACCGCCAACCAAGCAGCAGACAGCCGGGTACTGCTCAGGCGGAAAGCAGCGACTTTGCCTGCATTGCCAGCTCCGTAATACAAGCTAGAATCAGCGGCCATGGCGGTGCGACCATTCACGATGTAAACTGCTGCTTGGACTCTATTGCGGATGGTTTCAATAACAAGTGCGCAGGTTGCGTAGAAGTATCCCTTCGTAGTAAAGTTGTTCAACCGTTGTACGTTGTTAAGAAGCCGTTCAAGCGCAAGTATTGTGGTGCTGCAAAACTTTGGAAGGAATTCAACTAAAGTGGTTTATCCGTATGCTGTTGAAACGTTTAAAGGTGGGCTTAGCGCCATCTGAAGCCTTGTATGAAATAGGGCGAACATTTCAGATAGGCTTATCGTCCGATGCTATTCTAAAAATGTACCATCCTGATGCTAGCCAACTGTACGATGTAACGGTTTCGCTGAAACGCGTCTGCGAACAACTTCCAAACTTGGACGCCTCCATTGCTTTAATAGAAGTTGCGCTATTCAAACCTTTTCGGCCGATGCTGGCCTGTCTGGTCCTTCCCGATGACGTGCCTGCGGCTATGAACGGCGAGGAATTTTACGTGGAAACCAAGTTTGACGGCGAACGTGTGCAGATGCATCGGAATGGCGAGGCATACAAGTATTTCTCGAGGAAGTGAAGTGTTTTCCCCTTTTTGTTTCTTAGCTCTACGCAACTGCCTGCTTTCAGCGGAGGGGAGTTCACCTCATGCTACGGCGGAACGCCACTCCAGGGCAGCCTTACACAGTATGTGCACCATGCCTTCAAAGCCTCCGTAAGAAACTGCATCCTGGACGGCGAAATGATCGGTTGGAATCGAGCGAACAAGTGCTTCGGTACAAATAATTAATATTAATCGTTAAACGACTGATCAAGCTTGAGGATCCCGTATTTTAAGCTACGAAGGGAGAGCACGTGGACGTGAAACAATTGCGAAGCGGTGATTCCATCAGCGCTTGCTACGTGGTTTTCGACCTTTTGCTACTTAACGACACCCAGTTGGTCAACTTGCCGCTCCGGCAGCGCTTGGAGCGTCTTCGCGAAGTGGTCGACGAAATTGAAGATCATCTGATGATTGCTAAACAAAGGACAACCAGTTCCGTGTAAGGCAGCCGCCATTCGAATAGCCAGTTGAATGTTGCACCCAAGATATTTTAGACAGGAAGTTGTCAATGCTTTGAGTGATGCAATAGGACGGCGCGAAGAAGGAATTGTCATTAAGAACCCGCAATCGACGTACAGGTTTGAGAAACCGGTTTGGAATTTCCAGTTACGTGAAATTGCCATTGAAGGCCCAATGCTAGATCGTACGAAGCTGGTTGGCTAAAAATTAAGGTACTTGTTGCTTCTGTTGAACAGACGGCTAATTTTTAAAGGAAAGCTAACAACAACTCTTAAGTGGCAAATGACATTTGTCAAAACGTTTCGTTCGTCGTGTAAGAGGACGCACCGTCTACGATGTTGCTCAATAGCCTCCAGCACGGTTCCGTGCGAAAGCCAGTGAAGTGTACCTAGTGGTCAGTAGGGTAGCGTTCGACTGTTTTAACTTACCATTTAGCGAAGTAATTTGTCACTTCATTTCTTTTCCTTTAGAGCTGGACAGTAAGGAAGTCCCATAGCCATTGGGTGTCGTTTGAGCCTAATATACAATATGACAAGGAGTGCCTCATATTGTATATTAATGCAACTTCAAACGACTTCAGAAATTTTCATTTATTCATTGTTTCATTCATTTACCTTCTCAACCTTCTAAAACTCATCCTGATATTTAACAGCGAGGCTATTACGCGTCCGCTTGTATGCCAACTTCGATATGTCGGTCAGGTAAACCAGGAGGCTGAAGTTATCGATGCACTCCCGACAAAGCGCATGGACACGTACCTATTTCGCGTTCCGTTTTTTGTTTGCATGCCTTTCGTTTACTTACACTTTACAGCGAACGTTCTTTTTAGCCGTAAGAGGTAGCGCTTCATCTGAGCTAAGGAAGAACGTCAGGCTAGACCGTACGATGACAGTAGGGCAGTCCGAATAATTAAGAACCGCTCGTGACGGTGCGTAAGCAAAAAAGGGAACGAATGAACTGACGTGGAATCCAGAATTCGGACGAACTGAGGAAGCCTGCCATTTCAAGCATAACGAGACGAAGTTGAGCGTCAATACGACATTGCGCTTCAACTCATGCCATCAAACAGACGACAGAACCGTTATCAGCTGAAAGATTCTCGTTTGCTTGTCTGACTGGCAAACACCAGGAAAGCAATGCTATCGCGCCATTAACAACAGGAAGAGATTGCCTTTGATGCTTGTACGTTTTGTTATGTAT
Organism: Trichuris muris; assembly: GCA_000612645.2. Lineage (NCBI taxonomy): Eukaryota > Metazoa > Nematoda > Enoplea > Trichinellida > Trichuridae > Trichuris > Trichuris muris. The sequence goes on from CBXJ02000086.1 coordinate 12,371,195, forward strand.
TACGTGTCACTTATTCCTTTGTTGCCTTATGTTTGCCTTTGATTTTACAAAACATTCAACGTTTTTTCACTGTAAGGCACTTGGCACAACGTAAGTGAAAAAAGTTTCTTGGTTTTGATGAGATTACGCGGACTTCGCAAAGAACGTTCGAACAGCAGTCTACTGCGTCATAGCAACCATTTAATACTGAGCAGCGGCGAAGCAGTAGCGAAAGCTGCAGTAAAATTAAATATGTGTAACCTGCATATCATTATGCATACTATTAAACATGCTATTTCTCCATAATTCCCTTACCTCTTGACCGTTTCTACTCATCTTTTACAGCAGTATTAAACCAAGCACCTTACTTGGCACTACTAAATCTCAGCCCCCTCCCTTGGGGGCGCTACTTTCTGCTTCGTCGATTGGTTGCCGTCAGAACGGTTAGGCGTACGCTGATTGGGCGCTATATTGCGTGTAGTAAAATAGGGAATCGTTGGAAGTCATGATGAAGCGATGGGAGAAAATAGAAGAACTGGTAATGGGGATGGACGGAAAACGATGCCTATGGTTCTGTTGCTTTCGTAATTTAAACGGGAGACAGGGTTCTCATTTTATGACTTAGGGTTAGGGCAGAAAACAATGCATATGGTTCTGTTGCTTTCGTAATCTAAAAGGGAGACATGGTTCTCATTGTATGGTTTAGGCTTAGGTAAGGGCAGAAAACGATGCCTATGGTTCTGTTGCTTTCGTAATCTAAAAGGGAGACGTGGTTCTCGTTTTGCGGCTAAGTCTTTTCTGATTCGCGTTGGGAATAGCGTGGCGACGGTGGCGCCCCCTGTAAAATTTTTCAGGGGGGCTGAGATTTAGTAGTACCCTTTACTTTTATTTCTTCAAAGTTGTGGGAGGTAATGAAATTCAACTCACCATGACGTTATATAAGTACCCTAAATTCCGTTTCATTTTCCCGTTTGGTCAACAGCAGCGTTCGTGCAAAGCCTGAAGCCAATTAAAGTTGCCTGACAAATGTAGCAGCTTGTCTGACGTTGTTTAAATGCAATGATTAAGGGTAGGCGCGTATTTTGCCTAGCTGCCATACATGATAAAAGATATGAGCTAAATAAATTAATTCGCCAGGATACCATTGCGCTTTGCACTGAGCACGATTTTGTCACCGCTGTTGTAAAAAATTAAAGACCGGCAGGGAACTGTTCTGATTATGAAATGTATGCGCAACAGTTGGATGATCAATAGGTTTCAAATCCAAAATTGGTACTCGCTTCCGTTTTCGCGCGCCTTCCGTAGGACAAGAAATAATAACTTGGCTCAGTTCACTGAACTACCGTAAGTAAAGCAATGGCAAGTCTTTTAGCCCGACTATATACATGGTCTGTGCGATCAGCTCGACTTACTTGTTGTGGGCGGCTATTTTGGCACCGGCCGGCGTTCCAGCCTCCTCTCCCACTTCATGCTGGCAGTTTTGGATGAGAGTACAAAAGGTGAGTGAAAACGTGAACAAGACTTGTCCATTGCGATCGTGTGAAATGTTATACGCTGAACTATCGTAGACGATGCACAGCCAACTTTTCTCTCGGTGGGTAGAGTGGGCAGCGGCTACACCGTTCAAGAGTTGTACAACCTAAATATCCACTTGTCAAAAGCACCACTTCAGAAAAGCTGTCCCGATTGGTTGCGGACAAGTTCAGAAAAGGCGGAAGTATACATTCAACCTGAATGTTCCGTCATTCTTCAGGTACTTGCGGCCTAGCACATTACTAATAGTAATTCGCTTCCACATGCATTTATAAAGGTCAAAGCGGCGCAAATCGTCTCCAGCAAGGCATTCGCCGTCGGTTATACGCTGCGCTTTCCCAGAGTGGAAATGATCAGACGCGACAAGAGCTGGCGAGACTGCATGACTAAAGCGGAGTTCCTTCGCCTTAATGAGGTAGTCTAACTACTCGCCGCTTTTGCCGAACTCGCCTATTCATGCAGATAGCTGAAAAACAAATTGTCAATCGCCTGTCATCCATAGAGACCAACAGGAAGGTTACGAGGACTCGCAAGCGAAGGGCACCAACCGTTCCTATGGAGCAAAGCCCATCGAAGCGTCTGTGCAATATCAAACCGTTGTTCAACGCGTTTGAAGGCAGACAAATCTGCATTCTGAACGGCACCGATCAACATTCTAAGGAAGAGCTCGAGCAAAGAGTCGCAGAACTGGGCGGTACGGTTGTTCAGAATCCCGGTGAGTAATGGAAGTAAACGGTCCCGTCATAAGCGCTATGTTATCTACTAGTTGGGTCCATTTTCTGTGCTGTCAGTGGAAAAGTTACCGTTAAAGTTCAAGCTGTAATAAGCAGCGCTTCTGTAGACGTTGCCAAAGTAGAGTGGTTGCTACGTTGCTGGGAGAAGCAGAAGCTAATTGCTTGGTGAGCACTGACCGAGATATATACCAACAAACTGAAACCTTTTCAGGTGTCCTGTCGATCTCATATTCGCGACGGCAAGCACCCGTTCCGAGCTGTCAACACGTTTTGACCGTTTTGGCGATAGCTATTTGGAACCAGTATCACCAGGTGACTTGCGAAGAATCTGCGACAAAATGCAGGCAAAGGTAAGGAAGGCAATGTACACTTTGGGAATTCGAGCTTTTCCAATGCATGCAGGATATGGATGATCTGCCGACGTTGGCGAACCAACTTAAGGAACAATTGTTTGGCAAGTATTCTCTGTTAAGTGGGTTCGTGTAAGAACGAAAAGCAAATAGACAAATGCTGCTACGTAAAGATAACTTTGCAATGCTTTAGTATTTACTTTGATCCCCTCGAGACGATAGGAGACTGGAAGAAGGAATTCGTAAGAAGTTCCACTCAACGTTACCTACTGACTGCTCGTCTCTATGGTGCAGCAATAGCAGAACGCATAAATGAAACTACGACTCACGTTCTAGTCCATTCAAGGTAGAATTACTAAGTTGGCCTTCGACCTGTTGAACGTTAAAACATCCTGCAGTGTACCTGAAAGAAGAGAACAGTTCGAACGGCAGAAAAAGTCCGAAAATTACAATTTCGAAGTGGTAACGGAAAAATGGCTGCAAGACAATCTTCGCCGGCGGAACGATTGAAAAATAGCATCACTTAATTTTACTACTGCATATAAACAATCATGGCATTTTTAAACGGACGTTCAGTCGCACCGGTTAGCCCAAGCGATTAGCTAACAAGACTGCCGCAGTGCTACGTATTAAGGCGAGAGATCACATCACCGATCATTGTGCAAGCTGGGGCGCGCGCAGTACAGCAATCGCTGCTGTTCACCTATTCTTTTTCAGCCGAAGTAGACGTCCATTACTGACTAGACAGATTTGGGCCCGTAAAAGCCGAATGTGTCGAATTGACGAGCAAAACCGCTCGTGACGTTCTTGCCTACTACGACCGAAAACGTCCACCATTGCTGATAGATGCGCTTTTGAGAAATCTAGGCCACGGAAAAGGCCACTCAAATTGTCTGGGCACCGACGGAGCAACGTTCGACTCCATATAACGGAACAGCGGAAACCAACAGTCCCTTGATAACAGATTTGTGGGCGTGTACTCCTGAAATCACTAAATAAACACCTTGCAAACACAAAGTCTGCGAGAAACCTTCAGCTCAGGATTATTGGCCATCGTGTGGTATAGCCAGAACATGCGCGTTGTGACAAAGTAAGCAATGACCACATCAACTGTGTAATGACCACGTGACAGCAGAATGCAAAGGATTCCGCTAGCCGAGACGAGCCACACAACGATATGCAACTGCCAGAAGCGCCGAGGGGAATCTGTAAAGTCATTAAGCATCGATCTGACCTAAGATGGCCAACAACGTAATACTTACATTCTTTGACGACCATGTAAGACATGACTAATATAAGCGTGTGACCACTGAATATATAATCGCCGCAAAAGGTATGCTTCCCGAATATATTCAAACCGGCGCCGCTGAACAGCCGCAGTGCTCTCATTAGAACATCACCGAAGTCAGTGTTGTTCGACTTGAACAGTGACTCATGGTCAACAGGCTCATTAATGTCATAAACATTACTTACCTTGGGCGAGCAGAAGTAAGTCGGGTCTGCAACTGGCACCTGGGTTACTAGCATACATACGCATCTGCTCAAATACAGCAGCGCGAGCATGCAAAACACCCGTCGCAAAAGTATCCACCTGAAGGGAACGTTCTTACGGTCGAAATTACGCTCCAATCGATTTTACCTGTGTCTATGCAGAAAGCATACGGTCAGCATCATCACGGTACTGATGATAATCAAGTACTCTGATGCGGCAAGTGCTTTCGGGAAATGTGGAGTCAAACTGAAGAATAAGTCTGGCAGTGGCGCTGTCTCCGGCACTCGCTCGTGTATCCAAGCCAATACTATGTCGTTGGTCATGCCGGCGAACATAAGCAGACCAATGGAAATCTGCAAACCGAATTACATTAGCATGCTTAAGCAAGTGTTACACATAGCAAATGTACCATGAGCTTATGCTACGTTTAACTTAACTTCGCTGAAACAATTTGCACGTAATGGTGAAATGTGAAGGCCCGACCCATGTGCGGTAAAATTACGTAAATCTCATTTCTTTACGTGCAACTTTAAACACTCCACGACGCTATTAGCATACACATCCCGTATAACCGCATCATTCCGCACGAAATGGGCTATCTGCCCTCTACAACTGATGCCGAACATATAATTGAGGGAACAGATCATGATCTAACAGATTGCGAATCGCAATTTATAAGATACCGCCCACAAAAGCTCCAATTGGTGATAAAAACGGTGAAAGGAATGGCGAAGAAAACAGCGCATATGAATGGCATATGCGCTCTTTTCTTCGCCATTCCTTTCACCGCATATGAGTGGCGAAGAAGAGAGCGCATCGTCGAAACAGCATAACGACACGTGGAAAACGCAATTGTGTAAGTCATCGCGCTGAAGTATGTTTTGATTTTTTGGCAAACAATTGCACACCTTTGCAGTTCGCGAGGAACGAGACGAAGAGAATTTCGCCTGCTATTTTCGGATGTCATTACTTTTATCGCATCAATCGTAAGTTAAACATTGGGTTCTTGCACACGGGGTGGGTTCTCACCTTTGTAAGCAAACACGGCAATCACCCACGATTGAAAAACTTTATTCTCTAACGGAGCATTCGAAAACTTCTGCTTTCGAATGCTCCGTTAGAAAATAAAGTTTTTCGGTCACGGTGATTGCCGTGTTTTCTTATATAGATCAGTTGTAGGTAAATTGAAAGAAGTCAATCTTCCATGTCCAAATGGAAAGCTTTCCACCTTCTCGCTGACGACGGAATCAGTCGATTCCGAAAGCTACGAAATAAACCAATCGTACGTTCACAGTTCGCCTGTTTTCTTCACTAGCATAAATAACCACTGGTTAGGTTGTTTTGGTGTTCTTACAGGTAGCAGTGAATAGAACTCAACGGACGCTTCAGCCGTAATCTTCAAATATGATCCACCGCCCCGTTACAAAGAAACCAGTTTTCACGGTACAAATTTGATATATACATTGCTTTTGTACATTGATAGGTCTATAAGTAAACTGACACAATAAACCGGGTCAGTTAAGGGAGAAAATGTCAAAATAGTTGAAATGGTGACAAACAATATCGAATATTATGCAGCTTTAGTTCAAAAAGCAGCATAAGGTATCGAAAGGACTGATTTAAATTTTGAATGTCCTGAAGCAACTAAAATGCTGTGAAACTGCCTTGCAGCTACAGAAAAAACTGCCCTGAAAGGAAAAGCCAACCAATGCGACAAATTTCATTGCTGCCTTATCCAAAGAAATAGCCCCTCGGTCATCTCAGCGTTCAGCAACTTCTGCCTGGAACTTTGAGCAAGCGTCAACATCGAAGCATGAGCATCCATTAACAAATATAGCACAACACAGAAGTACTGAATAATTCTTTGCATTTCTTAGAAAAACTACTGTTCAACGCGGATACATGTACTATTCTTAATCTCGCTGCACCCCTAATAGATCGTAGTGTTATGTAAACATGAGTGCTCGTATGCGCTGCGAAATTGAAAAATTTGTGATTCACTCAACTTTAATATTTCATGATATATATATATATATATATATAAACTCCTGACACGGTATCAACCCGCTAGATCAAAGCGTTTATTTTAAACGCAGAGCTTTCGGCTATTGCTCTTGCAACCGTCATCAGTGCATAGTCAAAAAAACATATACACTTTTTTTGACTATGCACTGATGACGGCTATAAGAGCAGTAGCCGAAAGCTCTGCGTTTAAAATAAACGCTTTGATCTAACGGGTTGATACCGTGTCAAGAGTTTGTCAGCAGAAATGCACCTCCCCGTTAAAACGAAGTAAGGAAAAGTGTATATATATAAAATAAATATATAATATATAAAAAATATATATAATATATAATATATAAATATAAAATAAATATAATAAAAAAAAAATATAAAAATATATAATATATAATATATATATATATATATATATATATAATTTCAACTACTAATATATGAGCAAAAGGAACAAATGAACCTAACGAAAGAAACTAACGACTCAAATGATTCAGCAGGCATTACATCTGTTCATCAGTACCAATCTCCTTGTCCCTTACTTAAGCTACAAGCAAGAGGAAACAGTCCGCGATAGGCTTCCGACTAGCTCGTTCATGTTCTGAAGTTACGAAAGGCATTTTAGATTCACGTATGAGCTTTGACCAACTGCCATCACGGGTACGATTACTCTGCTAATTCTCACTTCGGATTAAACTACGACAAACGGAATACAAACAACTCCTCTCTAAACAGCAAAATCCACTAATAGCACTTGACGAACACTCCCATTGTGGCGTAATCAAGGCTGCGCGACCTCGCACACGTTAAAATGCCCGCCTATACGTGCCACAAACCGTGAAACCATTCCAACGGCTTCCAAGAGTGGACTAAATCTTGTCCTCATTCAGTCTCCTTTGACATCGCCTTTACTAACAGTAATAACAAAATAAACATAACAAAAAAGGAGAATATACGCTTAACGGAGTGATGTACAATCCGACATTCATGCACAACAAAATCATGTCAGGAAGTCGGGTTACATAAACAAATGGATCAGAAACAAAACCACTTTAACGGTAATGGCAGGTGGGCAGTACTGCTGCGAACGGTGGAATATTTGTTGTACTGTGGAAGCGCTGCGAGAAAAGAAATCGGAACAGCAGGTTCCCATGCAGTGGTGCCATTCGCATATGGACGAACAACGCGTATTCAAACGCCATCCCAACGGTGGAACGCTAAATGAACGCATCTTCTGGTTGATCGACGGTGCGAAGATCATCGTCGGCTGTGGGGTCTCACTTAAGCGCCTATTGCCATGGCAAATGTGCTATTATTCAATAATTTCACTTGAGCCGTTTCTATTTAATTCTGCATTCACATTGTAAAACCAATCCCCGGTGAACCGTTTGGAACCTGCTAGCGAAAAACGGATAGTTCTTCCGTGACAATTTTGCAAAAAAATGGTACGCAGCATTGAATGGCAAATAAGCGTTCAGTGGATTAAATAAAGTATCAATAAGTTTGGCTTCTCTGCAAAACGCATCCATTTAGCGCTCCTACGAACCGAAAAATAAGTCAATTAAATCAAAAAAATATTGATAACCTCTCGCGGGGCATATTGATGTGCGCAATCAAGGTGATTCTAAACAGAAAAAAGAAGCAAGCAAGTCAGAGTTTATGCCGCACTACGACTGCACGGATTACTGGAAAACTGAGCGAAATAGAAGTGAAGTACAGTAATGTGATAGTCAAGCTCCATTAATGCCATATTACCGCAACACCAAAAAACAGGAATAACTACGTACCAAAAACTTCTTGGGCTCTTTTGGAAATTTTTTGGCGGTTGCAGAGTCGCTGTTTTCACCGACATCGATTAGCACGGCGCTGTCCGACGATACCAAACCCGTACAGTTACCATTCATTTTTGCAACAGCGCTTGCTGGCAGCAACGCTTCAACGGCCATGACACAGCTGCTTTCTTTACGCACAATGACTTCCACTGACACGAAATCGATCCGTTCGGATGCGTTAGCGGCCTCTACAGGATGTACCGCTTTTATAGTGACAGGGCCGGGCGATGGCAGAGAATAGGCCGCCACCCTTTTTCTAAAACAGAAGCTCCACAGTTCCGTATGAACAGGTTTTCAGGTAAAAGCACTGTTGGCAGGAACACTTGCACGGCCAGCAGTCAAGTAGACAAATCGTCAAACGGCGTAATCTTTTCGCAAGAAAATTTCGTAAGCAGCCAAGCGTCATCAAGTTGAGCACGACGAATGTGAAAACGCTCCTGGCAGTAGCCCGCACGATCAGGCGTCAAAAAGATTGCTTGCTGAAAACAAGCGACAGCCTACTTGTCTACCAGCTTCACTGGAAGCGAGGAAGAAATGAGCATAGGCACAAGGAATCTGAAAGAACCGTCCGTACAAGGGAATCAATGCTCAGAAAATTGCTGATAATAACAGCAGCGTATTGGAACGAGCAGGATTGGAAGATGCTATGCACAGAGCTGCTTAAGTGCCAAAAAGAACCTTCGCTCGCAAAGCATGGGACCAACAGCCGTCTAATCTCGCGGATCGAAGTCTCTTTTCCACCAGGACATTGTCTCATTCAGTAACAAGTTGAAAATTATCGATCAAACGAAACTGAAGCGCTGCCCTTTGGTCCCGCGACGTCATACCTGCCAACCGTATACTGCATCGTAACGTCGTCTTGTCAAAATAACTAAGCGAATGACTGGGTCAGCAGCGTGCACTCAGATTACAGTTGACAGATTTCACCGCGGATGAGCAGTTCGGAGGAGTTGCAGTATGATCGAACAACTGAGTCACTCCGTCGACACTTCCAAAGCTGCAACACCGCAGCAAGACAAGTCCAAACACCAAAGCACGTTCAACTATCTCCATTTCAACAACGATCTGTTAGCGACGCGGGCGCACAACACCCCCTCCTATCGACCCCCCCCCCTCCCCAAGTGCACTTTTACAAAATTCAATTACTCACCTTTCGCTAGCTACCGAAGCGGACAGTTTAGTAAGGACAATGGACCAGCAAAGGTAGTCGGTAAAACATGATCCTTTCAACAATCCGGCGCTCCATTTCCGAAATCCTCCGAAACACAAACACGACGCGCCAACCTACAAAGCACAATTTGGTCTAAAAACAAGTTCGAGCTCCGCACTACAGTATGCAGGAACAAAATAAGCAGGCAACGACGGTACTGACGGTGGAAAGCGGTATTGTCCGAATGGAATCGACCCTACTAACTAAGGGAACATTTCTGAAGCGCATTAGCAGGTTACTCTGAGGATGCCGAAAGCGTTACTCCATTTGGATCCATGTAAGCCTTGCTGAGTTGACGTTCGCTTCATTGCATGAACAGCGGCGCCGGTTAGTGGGCTCTCTCCTGGCTAAGTTTCCTGTAAACGAGCACGCATGTTCATGAAGGTTCAGCTGGAGCCTCTTTTCTGCCGGTTTTGTTTTCGGCAAATAGTAGGCCGGTTTCATCTAATCACAGCAACCGTAGGTCAAATTTCACGTGATATTTGGCACCAGATGTTTTCTTACGAGGAGATTCTTGTTGTTGAATTGTATTACCTGGTTTTCCTGCCTATGATCGCGTGAAGAGATTATGTAATTACAACGTATTTTTTCTGCATACCAAGCGGAAAAAGCCAGTAAGTAGTTTCAGCTGTCTGACAATACTAGCATTGTTAAATCTGCGAACCATTTTCTCTGAAAAGTAAGTCATGTGTTGTTGTCTCGGCCTGCCAACTTATCAAAAGAACTAAGAGAATGATTAGGGCAGCAGTTTCTCTCAAGTTTCATTGCAACTCGAGTTCCATATGCATAACCAGCTGAACGCACTGGTGGTAGACTTATCATCAATGCATGAGCGTTTAGTTATCATCATATCTCCTATTTTTGGACAGACGTAAGTATTCATGCAGTGCGCATATTTCACTCAATATACCTTACGATTTACTATTCAAGTGGTAAATTGTTGCCAAATTCTGGTTTGGCCTTTATGGCACTGTGTCGGGCTGAAATTATTGATATACCAATCAGGCTGTACTACTGGTGCTTCGAACTGCTTAGTAAAGCAATATGTATTCAAAGCACGATAGGATAACAATGTAATGAATAATGAATTTTTGAATGACATCTTTTACCTTCCGTCGAATGCATGGTATACTCAGGAGCTTAATCACCAATTCATATATGGAAGGCATGTCACTATAAGTAAAGAATGGCGACGCTCTCCCTTATGTTGATAACATAAGCGCATTGATAACAGCCTTATTCTATTGGGTAAAGATGCGATTATCGTTTTTAATGGTATGACCACATTTAGAAAATACTGTTTGCACGCAGCAGCTGAAATGAACTTGAAGGCGAATGAAACGAAAACCGCCTTCTTACTTGTAACTCGTACGTTTCCTTACCTGCGAAAAAGCTATGTTCCGCGCAAAGTTTGAACTGACTTCCGTACTCAGTGACATAGTGAAACTAAGTTGTACTGTGCAACGAGGCAAATTTGCATAATGACGAATCAGCAAGCTCTAAAAGTAAGTTTACAGGTTGTGCAAAGTTCATTGTTGCGAAAGCGCCATTACAGATTTACTCAATATCCTCGACGAGCACGTAATAAACCTGTCTCAACACGTTAGTGGAATTCATTCAAAACTCTATAAAGAAATTTACCTTCACGTTCCATGTATCCATCAAAATTCCGCTGGTTTTCAGTATTCGAACTTGAAAACGCATAAACCTTATTTCAACAGTCGACTTTTCCAATACCCATCTGCCAGCGTAGCCGCAGTACTTCATGTTGGACCAGTTCTAACACAATTCGCTTTACTGCACGTGCGATTGTGAATTCTGCTCCTCAACGCTGCATTGCCTGGGAAAAACTGTTTTCCAAATATGCACAGGATTACATACAGGTCTCTTGAAAGATTACATTCACTGTTGTTTGGATAGCGAAGCGGCAGATGAAGTAGTGAGCTATGTGTCAATAGCCGTGAACATAGCAAGCTGTGTAATTCATGCGCGTGCAGGAGCTTCATTGTGCAACCTGCTTTAGAAACTGCGTATCGTAAGGTAGAGCAAGCTGCAAAACGTCTGCTGTTCGCTTGACGATGAATGAAACGTACGAAACAGTACGTATGGCGGGCCACCGATTACCTAGACGCACGTAGAAAGTTGCTAAAATTATTTGCAATTAGTGAATCTAGGACCAAATAGTTGACCTAAGTAGCAGCTTACTTATTTGAGTAATGCGCACTTTCGGCCTTGCCGTTTCATCACTAGTCAATATAAACATGTGCGTGCAAAACTGATGGAGCTGCGGGGGTTCGAACCCCGGGCCTTCCGCATGCAAAGCGGACGCTCTACCACTGAGCTACAGCCCCGTTGTCAATTGCATTCTGCGGGGAAAGAAAAAAATTATGCTAACATCACATGAACACTTACGATTTTTTGTTGTTTGCGGCGTATATATCCTGTTTACCTTTCGTTCGAACAAATCAGATAACTTAGACGAAGCTTTCGGAGCTATCCCGCTCCGTCGTCAGCGTGTTTCCGTTGTGAAACAGTTGTGGGTTCCGTTGCTCCTCACAGTTACCATACTGCATTTCTTCACACAGTGCATACACAACCTTTCCCAAATGGCTTGCCAATGAATTTTATTAAGGGAGGTACTTTACTTCCGCTGCTCTTAAAATTTTTCGAGTTTTGTCATCAGGGGACAAGAAGGCGGCATACAAGATCCCATTGTTTTCGTTGTTAATTTAGCATATCAACCTACCATATGATAACCTATGTTAACCTATGCTATGTTAACCTACCAATGTTTGCCTTATTCCCAAATTACCTGTTCGGCTACGCACACTACGATGGCTCGCAGTGTGACCAGCGAGTGGCTACTATTTAAGCACAGCGTTGCACGAATCGAAATGCGACCATAAATTTGCTCTTGCCTGCATAGGGATTTGTCGTTGAAATTCAAGAACCATTATGTGAAGCACGGCTGGAAATCAAGATCATATCGCGAATTTAGTTTATGTTTTAAATTTAACTTTGCTCTGTCATTTTAGGTGAAAACGTCCCAGGTACTACCAATTTTATTGCAACTTTTTCAATGGAACCCCAGCGATAGCATAACTATTCTACTCTCGGACCATTGGTTTGCTGAAATCAATAAGAAATATTTCTGCAGCTGGAGGAAACAGCACAGAGGAACTCCGTTGAATTAATAATACAATGCCGAAGTTGGTTAAATAAAAGATATGTTGATTTATTTTTCTATTAGGTTTGTGCACGGAAAATTGCGCTTTTCTTATGTTGTACTTTGATGCTTATTTCCGGACGAAATTTGCTTCTGCTAATTTCAAGTTTGGTACGGTATTGTAGCTCATCGTTCGCTCAGCCTACCTGTGGTCTTGGATTTCTGTTTGCTTTTTGTTCTTGGCTGTTTTTTGCCATCGGAACGAGCATGAATAAAACGTGGATTCGAGTGATTTTGTGGTATGAGTTCAAAATGGGTCACAAAGCTAACGAAGCTGCCCGAAACATTAACACCGTGTTCGCGGAGACGATTGTAAAAAGCGGACTGCGCAGCATTGGTTCCAGAAATTCCGAAGTGGAAATGAAAGCTTTCAAGATGAAGAGGGTCGCGGAGGTCACCTTGAGGTTGACAACGACGAACTGAGGAACGTCGTGGAAGCAGACCATCGTAAAACATGCCGGGACATTGCGAAAGAGTTGAATGTTCATCATACAACAATATCTTGGCATCTTCACGCTATTGGCAAGACAAAGAAGCTGGAAAAGTGGGTGAAAGAAAGGAAGAAAAGAAACTCTTTCCAGAGCATTTGAGCAGTCCATTTATTGGTTGCATCGCTTCACTCTTTGGATAAAAGCGCCTGAACGGATTACCATTTCTGCAGGTATTCATTGCCTGCTTTATCGTTACTTAACGCTGAGGACAGGAGTCGTTTCTCTCGAAAGCTTCGTCGTTCTGGTAAGTGCCCAATGAAATTTCTCCATACACGGGCAATACGTATAGAAGAAAGAAAGCATAAAGTTAAACGAGCCTGTAAGAAGTCGCATTTTCCAAATGAACATTCATTGCCTTTGAATGTTGGCTGTCTCATAAGGAGTCAATTGAACTTCATTTGGTCTGAAACTGCTCACCCCGCTGCTAGCTAACAGTATCAGTAATTAAAGAGCCAACGTCATTTCTCGGTAAAAACGTTTCCACTGATAACTGTCTTTTCATCCATTCGTTGTACCAATGATTTTTTAATCACCAACCGCGTTCGCTATCAATGGCGTAAGCTATTTCACTTATAACGTACTACGTATTTGAAGAAAGAAAACACATTGAACAAGCATACATTGGAAAACCACAAAAACATGAATTTCCATCATTGTATTCTAATTTTTGATCACGAAATTATTAATATTAATAATAGGATGGTACATAAGTTCCTCAGCTTTGGAGATACTGTGACAATAAGCTCCAGAACCGGAAAAGGCGGCCACATCCAGTCTTGTCGTTCCAAACTGTTTCTTCGCTGAAACATGGTAAAAGATAATCTTTTAAAGAGAGGCGAGTAGGATATTGTCAGTGGACATAAACAACAAAGAACATCCAGCTGTTGCCCCACAATAGCTTGTAGGAGAAAATGTTCAGATCATGACACAGACATTAAATTTTAATGCTGCCCATGTCAGCACCTAAGCTTCGACTCGCCCCAAGAACTGCTAAGCTGAAAGCGCATGGAAAATGCGGACGAACAAACGTGAAAAGCATTAGACTGACAGCCACTGGCGCAAGAACGCAGAAGGAAACCTGCAACAGTTACCAATTAGAAGAATTCAAAACAAAGTAACCGAAAACGGACACGTCCGTTGATTGACTCTGTGAACCCGTTTGTACGAGCTTTGGTATTTCTACAATTAACCAACAGGAATTCTTACCAGTCGAGGGTGGGTTGGTTCACTGGTAAGAATTGCGAAAAACACACTAACGTACGATCGGAGCTTTCGGGATGCTCTAGTCCTGTCGTCAGCGAATGGAATAGTTTCCATTCGGGATCTTCGAGATTCCAGTTGGTTAATTGTAGAAACATCAAAGCACGCTCAAACGAGTTCGCCGTGTCAGTCAACGGACACGTCAATTCAACGACCCATTACAACGCATCTCATATTCAGTATCCAAAACTATCATTCCGCAGCTAGCCACGACTTCAGCGGCGCTGTAGCACTCACTGCACGGCGTATACATTGCCTAGGGTAAGCATATTATGCAAGGAAAGTCGTCGGGCGTAAACGAAACATCCACTGCGTAGGTCACCAACCAGATTTGTTGTGAAAATGACTGAGGAATGTAAATGAATGAGAAACGGATGAAACTTCAATGAACCGGCTGCTTCGCGGTCTACAGATCATAGGTAGCCTAGGACTGGCGGAAACGCCATGGAGCAGTTGGAATATTCTGGTAGTCCGAAAAGTGATGCTTAAATTTTTTGTTCCGTCCTTTCATACGTTCAACAGGGGTTAGTTTGAATAAACTCAAATGAATTACCATCGTATAAACTTACTAACAGTTTAGTCAATTGATAAGAAAGGTGACAAAGCCAAACGGGACGTCTCATTATTTCCGGACTATTCGAAATGTATGCATCCTTCCAGGAAGGGGATACTCATATTTTTCGACCACCTGCGCGAGCAGCTGTTTACCTTTAAGGTTCCATTTGTCATGCGGTCTTGTCTTTATTGGAAATCATTACAAACCTTCTAGTCCTACTGCAGGAATTGCGAAAGCGTGACTTTTGGCTATCAGTGAGCAGCATTGACGGAGACTAAATGATTCGCAGTGTTCGCTGAAGCATGCAAATGAACGAAATGCTTAACTCAGTGAGTTGAGCTACGGAACGCTAGTCGTTGCACATAACGGAGTTGTGATCGTCGCAGCCCTGAAGCTTTTGTGCTCTACTGCTTCGATTTAGGATTACGCCGTAGTAACCAATAAGCAACAAGATGTGCAGAAAGAAAGTGCACTTTTTTAACGTATGATGGGTATTTGCGTCTTAAAGCAATGCAATGCGCCTGGAGATTGGGCTGAACAGCTTGCTATAGGGCAGCTTCCGTACAATAAATTCCCTCAATCGACGGTTCTCGCCATGTTTTTTACGCCCTTCCAATAAATTCAACGCCGCCGCATTCCATGAACTAACCGCCAAGCATTGCAACGTCAGGTGTTTATGAACGTATGGATGTTTGCCGTTCCTCACAATTTAAATTTTCAAATGTATCTTCAAATGGACATTGAGCAGCATTGAGTCAATGGAATTGCACCTTCGACTGCTCACTGCAGTTCCCTGCACCCAAGTCAGCAGGTATGAATGCGACTGGCAGAACGTCATAACGAAATAAGTTGCCAAATTTGCAATTCTGTGGAAAGCGTAAATGAATTGCGAACTCAGTTGGCCAGGTAAATTCTTCTCAACTTTACTACGGCCTATCAAAATACTAAAGACGCACGAATGAACTATGAGTAATATGGCAAACACGCTTAGCGGTCAGTAAAACGTTGAGACGGCAGCTAAGCGGACCGGTGCAGCTTGGATAATGCGGAATTGCAACAGAAAGGATGACTGCGACGAGCGCCATTAAATGGCGATCATTGAAGCGAACATTGTGTGCAAGTCCAATGAACTGTTCCTCAAAAAGCGACCGTCTGCCCACCCGACGGCCGACCAAGCCACCGATGGGCAGTAGAAAATTTACTGCGCATAAACCTCACTACTTAAACGGAAAACAGCCTAGCATAAGGAGGATAAGACTAGAATCAGACTTGCTACGGCAATGCAGATGCGCCGTAGCGTGGATCAAATGAGCAGACGAAAAATGGATTCATTCGCCGAGCACCGTACGAAATGTAGGATTTAAAAAAACACTTTGTTCGCATTAGACCTGGCATTAAAACGGGGTAAAACCGACGACGGCAAAGTTGGCGAGCTGTGGCAGGGAAGAAGCAACGTTTCTCCGAGCCGAACAAATAAATGATGACTAGCGCGCCAGTTACCAAGTGGGATAAACACTACTGCATCACAGGGAGAAGGAGTGGAACACAAAAGCAACCACGGGGCTTTGGCAACGCACCATACAAAACAACGAGCGCTTGTTGGCTGGGCATTATGCAAATACGGCTCCAACGAGTGCGAGATTTAGAGAAAAGTTCAATAAAACGTAGTCTGCAAATTGCGAATGCAGGCGACGGCCGTTGGCCACCTCTCATCGCACCTTCTCCCGGTCGGAGGGCGAAAAAGTTGTCAAACGGCTGTCGCTTCTCATGGGACGGCCGCCTCGATCAAGGCGTTTCGCGGTAAGGTGATGCGCAGGACCGGTGGAAGTGAATGCACAGCCATCGACCCTCTCGTCGGCACCAAACTCGCGTTTCCTCCGTCTGCTGCGATTGGGCAACTTTGTTCCTAGGGGAAAAAGAGACACTACAAGGACGCTTCACTCGGCTGGCAACGCGTACGACTGACAAGTCTAGCTACGCTATAACGTCGTCTATGACCCTGTCAACGAAAACGCTCAATATGTGAAGAATTTGGTAGGAAAAAATGCCAGTCATGCTCGAAGAGCTGCAATCGTATAAAACGAGTAAATAATATGAAACTCACTTGTCCAAATACTGCGTTAGTCTTATATACGCAATGCACGCGGCATCGTCGCTGATTACGTGCACATGTGGGCTGAGCAGGGTCGTTTTGGAGACCATTTTGGCGGGCAACAGAGTTTCTCCTGCAAAGTGGAAGCATCGCGAGCCGGCGATTCACGTGCCAAGGAAAAAAACAAACTATGATCGAAATAAAACTTGTGGAAATCCATGCCTTCGATTATGTTTCCCAAACCTTCAGGCTCGAAGCAGGTCATAGCGGGGTCGCACATTTTCCTGCAGCCGACGGCAAAACGAGCAACATTGAAAAGTTGAACGAAGCAACAACGGCTACTCACGAGTATGTGTCGTAGTCGCCTCTGCCCACCGCGTCGAGCAGCGCTTCGGTCAGCTTGACTATCTCCCTCTTTCTGGCTGAAAAAGGAGCAAACGTTCAGGCGGGGCACCCAGCCGATGGCCAAACTGGACGATTAGGAAGAAGGTTCATAATTTGAGCACTGCAACGAACGAGCTACGCTTGCTGGCTGCATGCTGGTCAGCAAAATTCACGTGCTCGGCTAAACTACCGAGGGAACAGTCAAGTGGACGCCAACCTTGCACAGTGGAGCCCATTTTGAGCCTCGGCCGAATTTCCGCGACTTTCCGGCGCCAACTAATAATACTAGCTTATTTTTATAGCCCCTTCGCTGAGCACTATCCTCTGCGATCGCCAGTAATCGAGCACTGGCGAAATCGATCGCCTTCCGGGGGGATAGCGCGAAGAAACGTACGTCCTAACGGCTATCTCTTTTCCACGAACCGATCTAGGCGCCGGCGCGGCAGCAGGCATACTCTACGGGCACACCACTCGGCGAGCACATGTTGACAGCGCTCGCGTCCGACGACGTAGGCTCCATCTTCCGTCGACGACCGCAGACCCGTACCTGCCTGTGAATCTTTATAGTCTTACTGTAAGCAATAGCGCGCCAAAAGTGTACAGGCACGCGGGCACCAGTGTCTACGCCCGCATGCGTTCTAAGAGTTGGGGTGGGGCGGGGGTGCTTCTGCAGGCAAGGTAGGAAACAATCTGTCGTGCCTCGGATGAACAACTCACTGGTCGGAGACGTCGGTGTGACGACGCTGTGCGGACTAGAACGCTCGATGCCTGCGGAATTGCCCGCGTCCACATGTATCACTGTGTTTTCGTGCTTTAGGTTCAAACCTGCGCGTATCAAAGTGAAGACAAGTGCACGACGGACGCAGCACTTCGGCAAAAGGCGTTCCCGGATGAAGGGCGCGAAAATTCAGCTTTACGCAAAAGCTCAGCCTACCTTTCGTGTCGGCTTCATTGTCGTCCGTCGTGTGCGACGAAGATTCCGTGGAACCTTTGGCGATGACGCCACCTGCGTTCTTCTTGACGCCCAGATTCCTGCCTGCAATGCAACTTTCGTTAGGCGAACGGATACCGAGGCAACGGTGAAGCCAATTTGTCTTGACGTGCACATGGGGTTAGGAATGGCAGCAGTCAAGTCGGGCGCTCACCTGGCGCACAATGCAAGCCAGCAAATGGGAGAACGAATCGGGCCCAGGAAAAGATTTTGCATACAATAAATGCTAGCAGGGCGGAGGCGCAAAGAGCGAACAAGTCGAAAACGCTCGGCGTGTACATCCCGTCATTTATGCAAGCACTTCGCCACTAGCTCCTATGCCCGCATCGTCCCGCTGGACGCGCGTATACACTGTTGCAAACACGCTGAACATATGCATGGGCAATGGCCAGACCGATGCAGCTGCCAACTTTCGAAATGCATGCCAACATCCGGCTGTCACCGAGCGCAACGGCCAAGTATACTACATCGATCAGACGGCCGAGGAGTAAAAACCGAAGTCGCAAAGAGGATAAAGTTTGAAGCATCAATCAAAGCGCTCTGTAACTCCATCTAGGCTTAGCCAACTGCATACTGCTCTCAATTTTATTGAAGGGAAGTGTAATCAAAAAGGCAGACAGACGGCTGTCGGCGAATAAATCGACCCCATTCTAAATACATAACGCTTGGAAAAGTGGATCGCTTTTCACTCGCTCCCCAATGAATGTTAAATAAGTTCCTAAGAGCAACTGACGAACTACGCAGCGGCTGCATGCACGCGCTTCATTCAGCAGATATACACGAGAATGGGCACGTCGAATTGAACACCGTTTCGTCGGTCAGAGCGCGTCCAGTTCAAATTTAAACTCACCAAAGCGACTTGGAGTTAAGCCCATAAATCGGTCACAAACCGTCTACCGGTCCAGCTGCAATGGGCCGCAGCGTAAGGTGCATTGCAGCTTCATCAAGGCGAACAACGACAAGATAAATCATTCATTCACACGTGACATCACACCCTACGGTTCAATGGAACCGCATTCAGCGCGTCCTGTTCGTCAATTGTGCTGTTACAATGGGAAGACAAAGCGAATGCATCAATTTGTACTGTCGAGATGTACGCTATTGCTATTTCTACGCGGTGCAATTGTCATTGCCGTTGGTTGCTCCCTTGGACTGCTTCTATAATGCCAGTTTGAGAGACAATGCTCATTGAGCGGCGAAAGGGAATGTCCAACTGCCTGCGACATTGGTCTTCAACTAATTAATTTTACGTAGATCCCAGCAGCGCGTGAGGAGCAACAGTGCCTGGCAATGAATGAATCAGGATGAATCAAACGAGGCGTCCGCCAGTTAGATTACGTTGGGAAAGCTAACCGAGGCAACTTTGCACCGTTCATCAAGCTGAACCCTCAGTCAATCCTCTTAGTCAACAAGACAAGTCATTGATCCGCCAAAGACTGGATTAATCACGCGCTGACCATTATCGGTAAGCAATTCCTGATTAGTAGCACAAAAGCGTTGAAAAGGCGCCAACTTAGTTGTAAGGTTACGCGTTCCGTTGAGCGCGCTCCATCGATGTACCAAAGCAGCATGCGACAGGCAGAATGGGGAGCGTGTATACCCAGTTCCGGGCGATGAACGCAAAGAAAGCACTACTGGCCGGATGCGCTGAGCAGCGAAGGCAAGATGCTTGGTTAGACCGTTAGGGATACGACGGAGGTGAGAGTGGGCAGGGTAAAGAACATCGCTGCCTCTTACTTGCATCCGCCGTGACAACCTTGCTAGCCAGGTTATCAGCACTAGCGCTAGCACTGCTGCTGTTTTTGATTTCTGAAATTCCACGAGGAACCATCGCAGTGCAATAAGGATGAGAAATTTGTGACCAGCCGATGAACAAAAGAGACGAAAGCTACCGGAGAAGACAGTGAAATGCATATAGACTTACTCGACAAATTTCGCGTCGCTATCATTGTGGTCAGAATGGCTCCCTTAAGCAGCACCTCTTATTTTATTCTACGTAATTCTGAGATGCTGGCAGAGGGTGCTTACCTTAAGCTTACGGCGTGCATTGAATTTCTTCAAGCAGTCGACAGTATCCTGCCGATGAACCAACGAAGCGATACGCTCTCGCTGCTAAAAAAAAATCACTATCAAGATGGGCACGAATCAACGAGAGGACTGCACTAACGCAGATCCAAGGATGCTTCAAAGCCTGATCGGCCGTTATCCTTTTACGAGGGTTGACAGTGAGCATTGAATTAATCAAATTTTTAGCTTCGGGAGTCACTGTGTCCCACTCCGGACTTGGGTACTGAAACGGAGCGGAAACAAAAATTGCTTGCGGATCATCAACTCAAAAGGAAGGACGCTTTACTTCGTAGCAACCAGCTCTAATTTGTGCATAGAGGCGGCCCTGATCTTCGTCCCAGAAAGGGGGATATCCAACCAAAAGTATGTACAAAATTACGCCTGGAACAAAGGAACATGGTCGCCTGCGGAGTTCGCGAAAAATTGCTCTTTCAAGACCGCATGCCCAGACGTCGACAGGCTTGCTGTAAGGTTCCTTTTTAAGCACTTCGGGTGACAGGTATCCCGGCGTACCTGCGAAGCCTACGATGGCAACCGTTTCGCTTACGCTCCACAGTGGAATCAAGGATAACTTACCATACCAAACGTCCGTGTCACCTTGCACTTCAATGGCCAGGCCAAAGTCGGCTAACTTTACAGCGGCACCCTTGGCTTTGCTTGCAAGGAGCAGATTTTCGGGCTGGTTCGTTGGAACGGATTAAAGAGAAGGCAGCAAGCCGAATTGAGCACTTACCTTTAAGTCTCGGTGAACAACGCCGTTGCTGTGACAAAAGGCAATACTCTCCAATATTTGCTGAATGCAGTTGCTAAAAAACTTGCATATGTACGACGATGCGCAATGGTCGCATGCAGACTTGGGTTCAAGCACGGAAACAAAGCATAGGCAATTCATCCTTGTTGAAAGATCCTACCTTGCATCCGCTTCGCTGTAGAATTCCCTGGCAACGATGTCTTCGAAGAGCTCGCCGCCGGTAACGCTTAAATTGCTTTCGAATTGAGAAACCGTCCCTGCGGACAAGCGTACTCACAGATCGAAAACTAAATAGTGGAAGCCTTCTTCCTGAATGCTGTCGTGCAGGCGAACTAAACGGCAAACGGTAGGAATTCGCAATGACCCCAATGCCCGCTGCGCGCCTACCAATATTCGGGTGCTGCAACTTTCGGCATATCCTTGCTTCTCGCTCCAATTTTTGAAAGTCTAAAAATTTTTCACCTCGGATTTCCTCGAGTCGGGTCACCGTTTGGCACTCCAGTTTTTCTCGGTCGTTTGAAAAAATGTACAATAAAAAGAGAAAAGCAACAACTTTCCATCGAAAGTAATTTGACCCGAACTGGGAAGTATCGCTTTTCCTATGATCGTGGCGCGAAACGCCTTTTGCACATGGAGCGTTGTCGTATATAAGCAAATGGGAGGTCTAGAAAACTCAATAAACTATAAATTGGACTATACTGTAGTTTAATCTGACTTGCGAGAATTGCAAATGCGGTCAACGGACCACAGAACAAATAATAAGTGAGCAAAGATGGCTGTTTGGCGAAAAGCCAAAAAAACGAATGAGCATATTAAGTCCATAACACTATGTCACGCATCAAGTGGCGAAGGCAAAAAATTCGTCAATAGTTATGAGAAGTTGCATTGACGGCTTACCTCTAGAGGATAGCTTCTTAGTGTTTATTATCTTGGCAGCGAACTCTAAACCTGTTGAAGTTTGAACACATCTTCGAACGACGGAAAAAGCGCCCCTGCAAAAGAAGAAAGCTCTGCACAAATCTGCCTACTCGAACAGCAATAAAAGACCGACAAGCAAAGGCTGCACTCTCAAAAGCAACAAACAACATAAACCCAACGGCAGTTGCGAAATCCTTTTGCAGATCATACGAATGCGATGCGTAGAGGTTTTGAAGTCTGATCTGTTCTCTTCTATTCATCAAAGATATTCTAGTTTTTAAACTTAAGTTCGGGATTATAAATTATTTACCAATTAACAGAAGGGGCTACTTCTTAGTTTATCTTTCTGCTGAGGAGAGAATTCCCGAAGGCCATAATGGCGCTTGGCGAGGTTATCCTACAATGGGCGTGAAAAGCTGACCAACATGCGTGCCTAAAAGAATCGGGTGCCGTCCAACTAACTTAAATTGCGCTTCAATTGCTCAAGTTCGACTTTGAAAGAAATGGCCAAGTAAAACAACCTTACAGATGGATTACGGAACCAAACTTTCCTTACGGAGAAAATACCGTCGATGGCTTTCTTTCATGAGGCAACTTGACGCCCATTAATGATATTTGTTAACAGTAAGCCTTCAATTACTCAATGAAAGGTCTGAGAAGTGATAATGCTAACGGCTACTTCCTACATGTGACTGAAACACGATGCACATCAGAGATCTTTTTGAATACCGGATGTTTCGTAACGGGTTTCATGCTTCAATATGGTGGTATTCCGGCTTTTCCGTTGTTCTGATGATACCTGTAATAAAAGCGCAAATGCCCTACTAGCGGATGGACAGGCTTTGTCCAAACTGTCCCACTTTAATTGGGTTTCAAAAATTGTAGCCCATCCATCCGCTGGTAGGGCATCTGCGGTTTTATTAAAGGTATCATCAAAAAATGGGATAGCCGGAATAGCACGTCAAAGATACATAAACACCGAACGCTTACTCATTTCCTTCATGGCACCGTTGTTTCAGGTGTTTACCCTTCGTGGACTCCTTGCCCGTCGGAATTACGAAACCAAATCATTCGCAAGAGGAAGTTAATAGCAACTGGTCTCCTAAGTGCGTGACGGGAGCAGAAGGCAAGGAAGAATAAGACAAATTAACCAAGATTACTTTCGTGCGTACATGTAACGCAAAGCGGCCACTTCAACTAACCCAAACGGAATGATCAAAAAGGAGACTGATCGCCAGCTGAAGTTGCGACACCAATTCAGGCAACGCGCTAGCTTTCCATCTTATCCGATTTGTACGCGAACGTGGCCATCTCGCAGTCCATTGCCGGTATCGCGGAGATGCTAGAAGTCACAGCTACGGTAACGCCGGAATGCGATGACAACTTTTTGATTCATCCTCCTGGCTCTCGTTCGCTTAGTAACGAGGCACGAGACGCAATAAAGGAGCACATTAATTAGTAAACGCATTTTACTTCACGGAGCAATACCGACCGGGCAATTTAAATACCGTATATACCGGCGTATAAGTCGACAGGCATATAAGTCGAGCGCTAATTTTGCGGTCTGATTTTCGTCATTTGCCTATGTCGGGCGTATAGGTCGATCTCTTGATTTTAGTTTAGTCCAGTTATGATTCATCTTAAGTGTTAATATCTTAAGTGAATACGGCGAACTATCTTAAGTGAAGTGTACTAACTAGCTTTGTCGTGTGTAGCAATGGAAAGCTTTAAAATTAAGCAATTTTAACGACTTGTTGTTCACAATGCTGACATCTTTAAATCCTTCCGCTCAAGTCTTACTGTAAGTGGACAACTTGTCCCTATGGGATTTTGTCCCTACGGCGTATAAGTCGACCCCTAATTTTGCGGTTCAGTTTTACGCATTATGGACTCGCCTTATACGCCGGTATATACTGCAGTTGCCTTCCAATTCGCCGGCTAAGGCGATTTCGTTCGACATGCAAATCGAGTGCTACGTACGAATCTCGGTTCAACGATGCTTTGCAATTACAATAGCATTGCGAAGATTGCTCTTGCCAGCCTAATAACATATGCAGCATTATACATTTGCCGCGAGAACTGGGCTGACCGGACGGATTCATTGGAACCGAGCTGGGTAGAATGTAATGCATATTAACTAGCCCCATTATTAGCCTTTCCCCAGCTCGTAATGGGTCATTATGAAGATGACACTGCTCCTACCTTTAAACCGATTGTGATAGCAAGACAAAGCAATTGGTGTAATAACGTCAACCATTCCTACTGATAAAGTTCGAACGCATAACCGGCGAATGTTGGACAGTATGCAATGGCCCGATCCAGAGGATAAATCGACGAACGTACGATCCCTTGTTGGCAAACAGCTTTACACAAGAAAAACGGAATTTACACTAATTGAAAGCTTTGGACCATTGAAGCACTGACCCTCATGCGCGTACTGAAGGCAAGCTGCTTAGTCTACCCAACTGCTTTTACAAAAAGATGTTACTAATCGGCAGAGAGTTCCATGCACATTCAGAACCCTCGCTGGCTGCGCCACATTACGTGCGGTATTACGACTGTCACGTGGCAATGGAGGACTGCATGAGCATGCACACTGTTTCGAGAACTATGGCCATTGAATAGGGACAAATGGTCGGCACAACGGCGGTTCAGCACAAAGGCCGTCTAAACAACGCCTACGTTGGTCGACAATAAACATCATGCCAGATTTCGTGAGCTCAGCCGTTCACCACAACCGACGGCGTCAAAACAAGTCTAAAGGCTACGCAACAGCTATTTCCACTGTGGGCCTGTTATTCAAGAAAAGACGTTCGAAACGAACGGGTCTTAGGAACGCACGCCATACTTCAGCATGCTTTTACAGTTTCGCTGCTGCCATCCTCAAAAGTGCAACACCCACCGATGGCGCAAATCAGGTAGATTAAAGATAGTCAGGCAGATGCCCCAAGCTGCCGTGCAAGGAGCAATCTGCGCAATGGCGTCCGCCCAGCAGTACCGCGCTGCAACGTCACTTCTGACAGATTTGCATTACGATATTCCATTAGCTGCCGTGGGAACGGAGCTCGTGCGCGGAAACTGAATTATTAAGTACGTACGAGCGCAGGGAGAGCACCCAGGGCACTTTACGTGCACTGCCCTGTTGTATCGCAAATGCGCTTAGCCTGTCTGCTTGAAGTCGCCTGCTTTGATTGTGCAACAAGACTTTGCCTGAGAAGTTCGCTCGCAAATTTTGTGGGCTCCCGCAGACTACGTTCCTTAGATTGGCATGAAGCCTTGCGCGCGATGTTCGCCCATCGCTTGTAGGTGTCGCGCACCAACACCGATTGCGCCGCCAAAGAGCTGAGCTGGCCAGCGGGTAATTGGGCGCCATTAATTTCAATCAGCTGGGAAAAACTCGACTTTCAGGTGACGGTCGACGAAACCAATCGCGCACACCTAGCGTCGGCTGCAACTTTTACCGTATGACTAATACCGAAGAAATGAAGCACCTACGCTGCCAACAAGTGCTCGCCCATTCCAATCAATCAAATTCGCATGAAATAGTAATGAACGTGAAAGTCTTCCTAGGCGACTTAACGAGCTCTGCGTAGCTTCCTATTAAAACAAGAAACCGCGCTTCCACGGCGAGCGAACTTCGCCTGACATCCAGCCAAGCGAAGAAGTCCATCCAGAACGAACGGTCGCGCTAAAGCGACAACCGGAGAAAATTGGACAGCTGCAAAGCGACGGACAAATGCTGTTGGAAGTTTAATTCAGGTCTGCGGTAGATGAAACGGCGGAACAAAGCAACCAGCGGTCAGCGAACCCATTGAGGAAGGTGGCGGAAGCACATTAAATTTCCCAACACAGCGGCCCCTCGTTGCGCCACTCCCAAACAAGGCGAAACTGTGCAGTGAGGCGAGCAGCGTTGGATTGAACTTGGAACGGCTCATCCGCGTAAAACCAGTTAGTTATTTATGTTAGGAAAGGAGGCCCACTACTTCCTCAACGACGAGCTGGAAAGCTGATCTTCGAAGGCAAAAACCGCACATCTTCCGAGGATCCTTTCCTCCGACGCGCGGAGTCGCTGCATTGACGTCTCGGCTACATGGATCTCCCTGCGGGCACGTGCTGACGCGAGCCAACGCCCTGACAACAAAAAAGACCTTGCAAACAAGTTGGCGGTTCCATCATTCCGGCTGCTGCACGTCCGTCGACCGTTGAAGATCAGCTTCGACTGCCGACGGAGCAAAAACGGAAATACTGTTACCGCCTAATCGGACGGCGAGCAACCGAAACGCGGCAGATGTGCATACTCATTTCGCCAGTTGCAGCCGGGTGGCGCCAAGGCAAAGCGCGCAAAACCAGCTGGATCCACGTCAAAGCCCAGTCATCCGTCGGTAACGCCAGGTGCATCTACCGCCGAACAACGATGACGCGTTGCCCTTCGGGCGCCCATGCAAGCTTTGATTGCTCTCCAGGAATGCGATCAAGCTTCCTGCGCTCACAGTCATTACGTGACGCAGCGGGTCTTGTCGCCTTACGGTTAAGGGGAGGAACTGAACGGGAAGTGCCCGCTATTTTTGCCGGACAACAATTCAAGAGAAACAACATGTTCTTGCGAAAGGTAAACACGGCACCGCCTCCTTTCTCCGCCGGCGCAACTTTCGAGGTACAAACAACCGGTAGGCGTGGAAACCGGTTCAATCGACACTGCTTTGGAGCACCCTGACCGCTGGTCGACGATGCCGCCGGCTCATTCAAGCCCCGTTTGTCCGTTTGCATGAGAACTGTTCCGTTGACGTTGTCAGCCCTAATATAACTGCACCCTCCCAGGGACGATCAATCGCTTTCGATCAACGCCAAGGCGCACGGAATGATCCGGATTAAAGCCAAGCGAACACTGAACTCGTAAAAGTCAGTCGGCCAAATGCCAGAAGCGATCACCGACGTTTCGCGCGTTGCGTTGCGCAACCTTCAACAATTCCCTTTCGCCATGCTAGCCAAAGGAGCCCCTTGGGAGCGAACCCGTCGAGGCGTGTGACCATTCGCATGTATCTGCAATGGAAACGAACGAACTTGTAATCTTGGACGGGCGGAACGAAAAGTCGGAAGCAATCTAATTAGCCGTCCGTTCCATTAGGCATAACGGGCCAACACTTGCACCGTCACTTAGGATTGGACATCATAGGAGGGCGATATCGATTCAGGACGAAATGTTAAACTTTGCGCACAAAATAGTTGAATTTAATTAGCACCTCTTCACTTTTCTCGCCCGTGAAGCATACGTACACACACACACACGCACAAAGGAATGTTCGTCAGCCAGGGGCCCCGAAGCCAGTAGGCGCCCACGACGTGGGAGAGCATTGCGATCAGCTGCCGCCAGCTGCCAAGCAATGTAGGATTGAGCTATTGGAAAAATTGGCGCCTGTCGCAGGCATTTTGGAATTTGCGCCATTAAAACATTAGCGCAGCTTTCCAAATGTCAAGCGAATCGTCACGGAGGCGCAACCTGCGATGGCCGAGCGAAGTCTTGCAACCAGGATATTGGTAACAGTAGGAAAACCGGAGAAAAGGAATCGATCTCCGAAGAGCGCCAAGGCTCCTCCGGATGGGCAAGCATTCCCCTTGGACGGTCGGGTCCGCTTCCCTCCGTCAACTCCTCCTCCTCGGGCAAAAGGCTATCCCCTCCAACTCGCCCTCTTAAGCGCCACCTTCGGCGCCAGTCGACTTGTCAATCCGCGACAAGCCGAGACGAACTAAAAATAAATTAGCCGCAGCACGCTTGGCCAAGCTGGCTAACGTTGCGCTTATCTTTGCTGGGTTGCTAACGGGTAGGAGGCCCTTGGGCATTCACTGCCAACCGGCCAAAAAGCGTAAAGCCCTTTTCGCTTTCGCCGGTCGAGCGCCCGAACAGGAAAGGCTCAATAGAAGTGAAAGCTTCAAGCCAGAAAAACGATATACCGAGCGTAACAAGCTTAGGGGCAATTGTTCACCCACGACATAGCACGTGCGTCGAAGAGATTAGCACCGCAAAGGCGCTGCGACAATCAAGTCGCACTTTCGTTAGGTCGTAAAGCCGTCCCATTCGGGCCAATCGTTTCCCGCTTTCGATCGCGCCTTTCAGCTCAATTTCCAATAAAGGCACTTTTTAAAAAGCATCGTCGCCAATGAGAGCCCAAGCGGCCATACGCAGCGCGCACCAGAGTTGTGAAGGTCGCTTTGCCATCGTCGCCAGGGCAATACAAAGCTCAACAGTTCGTCGGGAACAGTCAGTGTTCTGTTGTCCGCACTCAACGCCGTCTTCATTGAAAAGCGCAAAGTGGATGGCCAGGAACGCAACTGCTCGCTTAACTTCGTTAAAGCGAAACCCATTTCCGCACTTAGCGCCTTGGGGCAACTTGATCGACAGTTTCCAGGAATGAGCCTTCTTTGGAAGGGGTGAAAGCACCACTTGTAGCAACAGGCGCAAGCGAGCAAAGCGGCACGTCGATCGAGGGAGTCAAAGTGGGCCACCGACCGGACAAGCGCCCATTTGGGCGCTTCCCTTTGGTGCCTTGGTCGGCAGCAATGTTTTATCGTAATTTCCGCGCTTAACGAGCGACTTAACTCGGCGGCAAGTGCCTAACGACTATTTTCAGCCGATGAGTAAAGGTGGCAATTAGTTACGCTTCTTCAACTTATTGCTTTATCGCTTAAAGCTAAACAAGCTCGGCCGGCGTAAATTGTCGTGCACATTGAAAATTAGCATACGGGTGCATACGCGTCGCATCTTTCAAGGCTGTTAGGGCAACGAGGAGCTGTCGGTACTCGGGCAAGTGATGAAGATCGTTGGAATTAATCTCATGTTTATTGATGAACGCCAGTCTAGACGAACGGTACCGGCGAGCGACAATAGGCACTACATTGGATAATGGCATACAGCTGATTAGCACCATCGTCGGAGCAGTGGCTACTATTTTCGATTCCACTCTTGCATACTTCATGCGCGGTAAGCATGCAACTGAATTGACGTGACAGCTGCCAGAGTAACACTGTCGCTTGACAGAACGTCACCTGAGGCAACAATGAATAGCAGCAATCTTTCAAGATTGCAACTAGCTGATCAATGGCCAAGAAGGCAACGGACGGATGGATCCTAAAGCTGACATCCGTACGGCCAATTACAACCAAATTGTAATAGGGAAAGAAGCGGCCAAAGCGAAACGCATTTCTGCCCACCGCGCACTTTGGCTAATTTTCGCCAGCCTGTCTTTTTCATTTTGGCTGTCACGTAAGACTGGGTGCGGGGCAGTGCCGGTCTCCGGAGACAAGACCACACTTAGGTTCTAATTGAATTTAGCGCCGGGCAGACATGCGAAAACTGGAAACCCTGTACCGCCGCAGAATGGGATTTGGGAAACGCGGGCCGGATGAGCTGGCCCAGACGGGATATTCGAACTTCGCGCGACCCAAAGTGCGCTGCGCACCGCGGACGCGGAGGTTGGCCCTTTGGTAGACGGTTGCTGGAGGGCCAAACCAGAGAGGGCCAACGGGAAAGGACCAAGAGGAGACCACTGGGACGGGCATGAGCGGAAAATCGATCTCCGTCCCAGCAGCTCCGGCTGCCGCATACTCGTCGTCAACCCGGCTAGCCAAGGCGGCTGTATCGATCAGGTCTTCCAGCATTACATAACATCGCCTTGAACAAAGAACCACGCGGATAAGTCTTTAGAATGCACTCAAACAATGGACGGCTTCTTATCGTAACAGGTGATCGACAAAACAATTTAATCAGCAACGTGTGCGGCGTGGAGTGTATTGCAACCGCGGTTGATCGCCCCGCAAACGAAACGGCAAACAAGCGAAACCTAAAGCTGGGAAATGGGTAACCGTCTGACAAGACTCGACATCCAGCGGAGAGCACCCACTTTAGGATTACTGACAGGCGAAGGGCGTGTTAAAAATCTGACAACGAGCATTCGCTGCTCAATTTCGCACACTGCCTCCAACTCATAGGTCTACTGACCAATATCCCGCAGATTTTACCAAGCAATGGACTCTCTCAATCGATGAGCGCTGGCAAATATCCGTCTTTAGCGCCGAGAACCGCTAGCGCACGCCATTCTCAGGAGCGAAGCGAAAATGCGCCTCAGCTAGCGAGAGCAGGAGCGCACGCTAAGTCTGGCCCTTGGAGGCGAACGGGAGGTGATCGCCAGGGCAAACGAAATACGCGTGGGCTAAACGCAAGGTTGCACGCACCTTCCGAGTTCCTCCTTCAGCTCGTAATTGTCGGTGAACCGGGTCGTGGAGGGCGACGACGCAGCCATGGTCAGCAATACCATTGCCAGCTGGTCATGGACGCGGCGGGCAAGTCGCGCTTAGCACCCAGTCGAACCGGAACGAAAACCTGCTATCGCCACTGAGACGACGCGATCGCTAATTACCGTAGTATCGCTAGAAATTAGATTCGCAGGTTAGATTTGTTGTTCGCCGACCAGCGAAAGCGGCAAAGGTCATCGGCGATCGATGCTACCCCCACGCTCAAGGATCACAGACCGCTGCCTTCAGCGGCAATTGATCGGGATATTGGCAATAGTCAGCCGGCGTAAAGAAACGGTGCCATTTTGTCGATTCGATAATGGGACGTCAGTCGGACGGAACGACCACCGTTGCCGTCATGCAATCCTGAATATGACTTGGCGTGACCGTCGTGTGGAAAGGTTGAGCATACTGGTCGCAGAAATTGATTCCGTCGTTGCTTAGTAAACATAGCGATTAGGCAGCAACGCCAAAGAGACTTGCGCTCAAGCAAGGAGTTCGCTGAGGACCTTCAGGTGAGCGCGGAAGCGCGCAGCAGGTCGAACTGGGTGCAGGTCGAAGGCTCGGCCAGTTCTTGGGCAACTGGCAAACTGCGGGAAACCAGCGAGGTGCTCGCCAGCGACGGAGAGGGAAAGAAATATTATTTTCCTATTGTGAAGCAAAAATGACTTTTATCATAAACCACCAATCCATCGGTGACAAATGGCCAGCAAAAACTGACGCCAAATCAGCCTTTTAGGAAAAGGGAAGCAATTCAAGGCAGTGATACTTTCAGGGTCATCTGCTTTTATTACGAGTTCGACGCGGTCAAAGAACCGTCGTTTTGCTTCAATGCATGCGGTTACGCTGATGGTCAAAGTGAATTGTCTAATCTTACCTATGATAAGATAAATGCAATGCCGGTTACCATTAATGAAAAGAACATGATTACCCTTTTAGATTCTAAGTTTACTGCCTCATGTTACATCGCTCGTGTAAGACATGTACGTATATATATATATATATATATATATATATATATATACGGTGGAACCTCCAAAGTTGACCACCTCTATAATTTGACCACCTCCATATGTTGACCGCACTTTTGTGGTTTGTTTGGCCCACCCGCCATTGTGAAGCATAGGAGAGTTACCTCTATATGTTGACCACCTCTATAAGTAGACCAATTTCTTACCGCCCTTGAGTGGTCAACTTATAGAGGTTCTACTGTATATATATATATATATATATATATATATATATATATATATATATATATATATATATATATATATATATATATATATATATATACGAATTGCAAATCGAGAGAAGTGTTGAGTTTCCAGAAATGCCACAGCTGAAGTATGCATGCGCGAATAAGCCTTCCTCTATGCGTTTTCAAAATTTGAAGGCAAATGAGCCAAGTTCAAACAACATGACAGAGCTGTGGTGCTATACAACGCGGACGAAGATGCCTGGAGACCGAACATTCAACTTTATTGACAACATCCATACATTGGTTTCCTCAAACATCCATACATTGAAATATTTGTGGCGCAACTTGAGGATGCAAGTGAACAAACATCGCTGTTCGTCTCAGCCAGCTCTCCTTTAACTATAAAGTTAGTGCAAGCGGGAAGGAACGGTCGGAAATTGCCAAACAGCCAAAACAGCCATCTTCCATTGAATCGTAATTCTTCTTTCTTCAAGGGCTCAGCGTAATCAATTGGCCAGAAAGTATCATCGTTCCAAAGGTAGTGGAAAAACTGGAACACTTAAAGGCGCTTGCCCGGACAAGCAAGGCAACTAAAGTTGAAGCAATGCGCTATCCATCGACCTAGAAATTGGACAGCGCCTACCGGCAGACATTGCGACACGTCGCCTTTCTTACCAAAGGCAGCAAAAGCGAACGGCATTGTTTTGCCAAAAGCCAAAACGAGCGGCATTGCCAAAAGCAGTTTTGCTCAATGATCGGATGCCACGTGCTCTGTACATCAACCGTAGCAATCGATTGCTCCTTATCCGTCAAAGACAAAGTACGGTCAATTTGGTGTGTCAATATCTAAACTTTAAAAGTAGCATGATGGAGTGTGCGACTTGTTCCCGTTGGAAGTCAAAATGCGTCTGAGAGTATATCGAAAATAGCATCCTACCAGCGAATTGATGGGCAGTTATTAGGGAAGTGTCTCAGAACACCGTAACCTGTAACCGAAAGCTACGGTTGCAGTGTTCTGAGACATTTCCCTAATAACTGCCCATCCATTCGCTGGTAGGGTGTTATTTTCGATATACTTTCAGACACATTTTGACTTCCAACGGAAACAAGCCGTACATTCCAACATTCCACATAGAAGATCCGTTACAAAACACCCTATTTTCAACTTTAAAAGTAACGTGAATATTACTTGCTAAGGCTTGGTGAAATGATGTACAAATAGGAAGCGAAGCATTTGTGACATGTCACTGTGGGAAATGATTTGCTCGAAGAAATAGTCCAATAAGTTGAACTGGCATATGCCATCGGCTCGTTGGCTGGGTAAATTAGCACCAGCTGCCAACCTTCAACGTTAAGCAGTTGTCACGAGGCAGGCGAACGTTCGGCACTCTGCTTCGCACCATCTGCTCGTCGTGAGTTCATCCAAACCATTGAATATTCCGTGTCACGGTGTATCTTATAACGGGATGTGGACTTGCGCACACGTTTTCTATTCACTGCCCTCGTGCCAGTTAGCCCAAGTTAGAAGACTAAACGCTGAATACAAAATTCATTGTTAAAGCATGGATCTCAACCGCCGAAGAAATGGCACCAACGATAAGCGCTGGATGTTAGTCAACAAAGAAGTTATTCAATTGCTTTCAAGCCAGCCTCATGTGGTCAGTCCGTAAGTTGGAAAGAAGTTCGGTTCATTGGTTGGATATAAGTCGTCGTTGCTTTCCCCGTACAGACCAGCGCCGTTCGGCGCAAAATTTATATTCAAATTTCCGTAAGTTGAAAACATTTGCCAGCAGTGCAGCTCTTGGAAAAGGAAAAGCTGCACAGCGTTGCATTGGCTGAAGATACTGTTGCGCCATCTCATAGCTGGTCAAACTTCGCACGGAAATTGGAGTAGCGCGGTTAGTCAAGCGTGGCACTGGCAATGTCATCTTTCATGTTTTCCATTGACGCTTAACTTTTGACTGAAATGCGCAGCTGCTGGCGCAGTCACATTATCCGCTGAGCTTCAAAGCTGCAAATGTTATGCAACTTTCGCTTTCTCTGCTCGTCCGGGAAGTCATTCCCCCAATGCAATGCCTTTGTTTGTTGCCTGATGTGCTTGGCATGATCGCCTGAGAATTTCACGTCATTGCTAGTTTGCATTCGCGAAATTAATTATCATAATTAGGAATCAAGCGACAGTCGGATGAGCGAACCCTGCAGGTGACGGTGGAGATAGTCCTCCTTTGCATCTGCCAAGCAAATGAACTGTTTGCAAGGCGTTCCTGCATCATGCGCCCCTATTCTTGTTTCAATTCCATTGAGCATAGCCAATTGGCTATAAGTACGACTGCCAGCAGGGTTTGAACGGTTAGACATGTCCTCATCAGTGACTCAGGGTAGCAAAATATCAAACTTGCTTGAAATGATCGAAAATAATTCGTGCTAACTTCATGTTCCCCATAACACGGTGCAAATCCTTACGTTTCGGACTGAAAGAATCATTTTTGGGAATCTTATGATATAGTTCAAGTTTTTACATGCGCTATGACGATATGATTTATCCTGGAACTCTCCTTTAGCTGCTGGCGTACATAACCCTGCACTGTTATGGTATACCTGTGCCAAAGTTCGCAGCATTGCAGTTATGTCTCCCAGAGATTAGCAGACGTCAAGAATTAGCATGTTACGTGCTAACTACTTGCTATTACGCAGTTTGGTGGCTCATAACAGCAAATCATCTTATTTATACTCTACTAATGCGTCGTGGTTAGGCATTCCTTTCAGTGCCTATCTTCTCGTCTTAACGTATGTTTTTACAATTCCACTATGCGTGCAAGCACTGTTTACCCGGTATATATAGATACAGCATTTTCAATATATATATATATATATATATATATATATATATATATATATATATATTGAAAGCGTCCGTCCATATTGACGGACGCTTGACGGGTACAAGGGTAGTACCTGATAGCTGATGTCGCTAGCCTGGACGGTCTAGCGGTTGTGCTTGCTGAACCGTTGACCGGCAGGGCAGTCTACACATTGTTTGTGTTCGCCTGATGACGGGTACAGGAGTGGTACCCGAAAGCTTGCGCAAGTAAAAGGTTTTTACGAAAAAACGGGGTGTATACCGTGCATAAACTTTATTTGAAAAAAAAATATATATATGTATATATATAGTAGAACCCCTATAAGTTGAGCATTCAAGGGCGGTAAGAAATTGGTCAACTTATAGAGGTTCCACTATATATATATATATATATATATATATATATACGATTGAATACAGGATGCATATATATATATATAGTTGAACACTGGATTCACGGTAACGGATTCACTGGATTCATGGTAACATATATATATATATATATATATATATATATAACATTTGTGTGTTCGACACGGTTTTCCCGTTGGTATTGTTTCAGTGTATCTGCAATTAACCAAAGAACCTCACCAGTCAACGATGGGTTAGTTTATTGGTAAAAGTTGCGAGAACACTGTAACGTACGAATCGGAGCTTTCGGGACGCTCTAGTCCCGTCGTTAGCTCCTTTTCGCTGACGACGGGACTAGAGCGTCCCGAAAGCTCTGATTCGTACGTTACAGTGTTCTCGCAACTTTTACCAATAAACTAACCCATCGTTGACTGGTGAGGTTCTTTGGTTAATTGCAGATACGATACACTTGAATAGCATTACCAACGGGTTTATATGCCGTGTTTCTCAACAAGAATATGAGATCTCACCCCGTTATCTTGAACCCTATTTTCTATATATATATATATATATATATATATAACCGCGCGCTAGTCTATGTACACTGAAAAGTGCAGAAGTAGCCTAACATATGGTATCGCAGCTTGACTTAGTTCTGCCTCTCTGAAATTGTGAGCACAATTCGATATCAATGAATGCACGAGACTAATTTGAGTACCATCATTGCAGGGTTTCAATGCGATCTAGTTCACAGTTATTCGCCAAAAACTTGCAGCTCGAAACCGTAACCCAGCGAAAGGACAGATGGACTTCGCTTGCAATCGCCTTGCACCCGCGCAAGGCTACTCCTACGTATCCCAAAAGAGCGGAAAACGGATGAAACCGTATGCCAGTCGTGCTTCGATGACTCGACATGGCAGATTAATTTGAATCAATATTGAGCAGCCCAAACACGGCAAAGGACCTTCCCGAGCGCAGGAGCTTGGTGCGTCCTGCTGTTATTGAAATCAATAAAAAATGCTGGAGAGCTAAATTCATCCCCAATTGTAGCGTAAGAGTCGGTTGCCACAAGTGGTCGGCACAAATAATAAACGAATATGCACCGCATTTAGCAGAACCAGTTGTTGCCACCTCAAAGCAATGCGTAAGAGCACGAAGAGGACGCCATTTTTGTCGTAGGCTTAATTTTCATTGATTTTTTGCTTGTCGACTTCAAACCAACATGAAAACATTCGTTGTGACAAAGGACACCGAAGAGAAGAGTCGAGACGAGTACTGATTGATTTTTGTCCTTCGTCAAAATTAAAGGTCCTTCTAAATCACTTGACTTTTTGCTTCTAACAAATTAGGCATAACTGGAAGGTGCGACGACGATGAAGGTTCGACGATTTGCCCTAAAAGCGGAAATGGCGATCCACTGGCTTGGATTATTTCAATTTAGAAATGGGTGGCCTTCTTTAGTGGCGCTACGAAAACGTTTGACGTCATTGGGGACAGAGGACAACGAAAGCCTGCTGGTAAGGCCCAAAAGTAGAGGTTACTTTCGAGGCAGCCTTCGTTTTGTGAACCGATGAACTCGCGGAAATTAGAGCAAAGCTCTAATTCAAGCAGTTAATGTATGACGATTTCGCGGCCGCACTAGCAGTTTCGGTCGCAGTTGACTATCCTTCTAAGCAGCGAATAGAAATACCATGAGCAGCGCTGTGCTACTCGCATCGTAAAATATCCTGTTTTGTTCATCCCCTTCGCAATGGACATCAAAGAGCGAGAAACCGCTGAATTGAATTTGCTGACTTCATTTGTATTTCATTCACAGTTTTCATTCAGTAACTGCCTGAATGGTGGTTGCTGGACAGCAAATTTCCCTCCTTGTCTAGCACCCACTTTGTAAATGCCTAATTTTGCCATTTCCGCATTCCCACTACGGAGAGAGTTTAATGTCAGTTAAGCAAATAAAGCCATTTTCAAAAAATGGCAATTCATTTCACAATTGCTTACTCTAAGTAGCTATTGCTGAGCTTCAGTGAGCGATGAGGAAAGTGAATTTGGAGTGTCATTCTGGCGTAAATGCGTCTCAACTTCAGTTGCGGAATGGTGCATGAAAGCCAAGCAAGAAATAATCGTCTGAGGCAGAAAAATGCGTGCAGCCTTATCGCTAAATTAACCTGCTTGGAAATTGTTCTTTCGCCTGCAAGAGAGCAAAGACAGCGTTTAACATTTCTGTAAATCCATGCTTTCTTTCTTCTTTACGTATAGCCTATGTATACGTTTTTATTGGATTCTGTAAATCCAATAAAAACGTATTAGATATTGAAGTGAGCGCTGAAAAGCACTTAATTAAAGGCGGCTTCAACCGATGGAAAGGAAGCGCAATCGATCACTTCCCAAATTTCAGGAAATACTTTGCAATTGCATGAAGATTTATGCTACAAAGATCCGCAGTGCGGCTAATGAGAGTAAGTCGACATGACATGCACACTGGAGCATGAAGCGAAGTATCGAAGTGTCTGTACTTACCGTCCCAACAATTGCGGTTGGCAAAGGAGTTAATGCAGTCATTCAAGTTTGTTTCTGGAGAAGCGTCAACAGTAAATGCCGCATGCATGTTCAAGATTAATTACCGTACCTACTTAATTTAACGCACATTTCAGATAAGAAACAATTGTCCATTATTCACTGTTCTAATCGATTTCTGCCCTTCATCTGCAACTTCATTCATTTCTTATCCAAGATGGACAGTGACTCATTTTCTACATGTTAACAAGCTGAGCCTGCTCAACCTCAAGGAAATTAATTGTCCATGAATTTCTGAATAACTGATTAACGGTAGAACACATGAACTACTGAACAGAATAGGACTAACTGATCGTCAAGCTACCTGAGCAGGACATTTCGTTGCCAGAAGAGCGCTGCATATTGAGCTTGATATTGCTACTTTACTTCCACGGACGAGGCGAAGTGCCACTCCGACAGTGCGTCTAGAAGTGTCTTATTTTATAAAGCAAATGCATGATAAAGGAAATACAGCAAAAGCAGCATTCCTCAATGTCAGCCGCATGCGCATTTGGTGGAAGGAAATTATAATTTGCGTACATTTGCCCGCGCAATTTGGCCTGCCTAAGACGAGCAAAGCCGAAATTGGAAATCGTCCATAGTAACAAATATGCATTCATATTTCAACTGCTCGTCGCCATGTTCGCTAAAATGCTTCGGCGTTTCGTGCAGCGAAACAAGTGTGCACTTGCAAGGAATTTCTTTGCGGATTCACCCCAGTGAACTCATTTTGCCACCAAGCGACTACAGCGAGGAATCGTACCAGCAAAAGGAACATTTTTCGCACTAACAATTTGCACAGAAAAATTTGCCGCATTTAAACTTAGGAATGCTGATCAACAGTTCAGCACAACGCGGCGGGAAAACCCGTGTCCCATAATGAACTATCGTAATCCATGATGATTCTGCCCTTGTTGGAAAAAAGGGTACGCGTTTTCAACTCTACGCCATAAGTCTATATGTTAGTGCTCATATTGGGCTGGGGTCTGCGTCTATGCAACATAATGTGCAATCAGTTCTCAGCAAATCCTCACATGGAATCAATGCACCGTTCGTACCGTCATGCAGATATCGCAGTTTAAGAGTAGACTAGCTCAATAATATTTATAAGCTTTCGTCCTTGTATTACAAAGTTCCTGGGAATTATAAATAAAGCCATGTTTGGGCAGATGGTCAATAAACGTTTTTTGAACAAGCCCAACCTTACTCGCAGGAGAGTTAAAACGTGAGGGTGCAATATTGACTTCTCGTTCGGTCGCTGTCGAGGACGGTCAGGGGGACGTTCGCTCCTTTGCTTGACTGACTGGGTAGGCGACAGATGCTTGAGGGGTCGGGTTAGGCCTGACAGCTGATGTCGCTAGCAAGGGTTGGTCAGGGCAGAGGAGTGTGCTGAACTAAAGACTGCCTCGTCAGTGATCATTATGCGCTGATGATGGACCGGGTTAGGTCCGAAAGCTACGCTATGAACGAGATAAATAAAAGATTTCTACAAAAATGGGAAAAAATCCGTGAAAATTTCGGAAAAATTAATTATAAAATTCCCGTTACGAAGAATAAAGTTTACTGAAGGGTGCAATATTAAACCTAAATTATTCAAACTGAGCACCAAGCTAAAATCCACAGAATGGCGGCCAGCGGTTATGTCATGGGAGAGTTAAAGTGTCTAATATTCAAGGTAATATCCACCCACCTTGCAGAGAGTTCGCTTGAAGGCCTTCTGTCAAATGATTGCGAATCCAGGCACAAATGAATCACACGTGTACAATGGTTGGCCCATCCAAACGGGGACCACATTTTTGTCATTTTCCTATCAGATAACGATAGCAAGGCAATAGAGAAGAGTATCAGGGGCGCAAAGTTTGTTAGCCGACGAGCAGCGTTGGTGTGCTGCGTTTTCCATGTTTCCAGGGGAAAAGGAATAGCGCATCCGCTGCTTCCTAACTAGAGGAAGAATTTAGCAAATTCTTTATGACAAAATAGGCTGACAGCTTGAAAATGCGTGCGAGGCGTTGCAATAAAATGGAACTGCTTTTGCCAATAAGGATCTGTTAATTGAAACGTACCTTGGGCTTTATTGTATTGTTTCTCTATCGAATTATTTCCAAGGTCACACTCCATCAGCTTAATTTACCAACGGCATTGCGTGTTTAAGCACACGCATAATATGAAAGAATTTTTCAACATGCTTTTCAGTTGATTTGAAATACGGTCGTGGAACATTGCTCCCAATGTTCACACGACCTCGCACCGACGATCCTATGCCACGAGAGCCGTTTTCGCTATCGAAAAATAAAAGAGGCCCTCTTCATACGATCCATTAACAGAGACCATGGAGTTGAGCTCAGTTAAGTGTGGACCTGTCAACTTCATCAGACGGGTTGTTGCAAAATCCTCACTTGACATCTCAGCCACGCTGAGTTACCCACTCCTATTTATACCCTTTCGCCGAAATACACCAGGCCTTCCCCGATCGCTGACGACGGAACTAGGCTGCTCCGAAAGCTTCGATATTCACAGTGTGCGTTTACCATTAAAAACCTTTTAACCAGTCACTGTATAAGTTCAATTTGGAATCACTCACCCAGTCTCTATATCATACAACGAGCTACAATCCGTTCCGGAAGGACAACTCCATAAGTATTAAGTTTAAATGAATCTGAATTGCCTTGTGCATACATGTACAACGAAAATGTTCGCTTTGACAATGATGCATTCTTCACGCTGCGCCGTTAGTGATCAATAACATTTAGAGGAGCGATGTCTCATTTTGTTTGTTGAACGCTAAATGTTACCTTTCATAAGTGGTTGACTGCACGAGATTCAGCAAGTAAACATAAAATTTCAACTCTACTGTAGCCTCTCTGATAAAGCTTTCTTTTAGTTATGGAAGGAAACTTCAACTGCATAAGAAATTTAAATTTTCGCATTAGACAGGGAACGAAAGAAGCCAATCGTACGTGCAGTGACGTAGCGCTTCGTCATGTCATGTGGAACTGAATATCCGTGCTTTCATGTTCATATTCGAAATAAACAAAGGACCAGCTATCACCTGAAGTTATTACATTTTACCGAACAAGTTTGCAAAACGCGCATGGAGAAAGATTCCCACGAGCGTGCTGGGTGTATGTACACATGCATGATGTATGTATCAGGATAGGTGAACTTAAGCAATGCCGGAAAGTGCTTCATCCCGAACTAATGAAACTTCGAAAGTTAACGGAGAAACTGCATCTTCATTTAATTCAGACTTGTCACGAGCATTAGCAGTATGTACGCTTTCTGTAAGTTCTCGAGCACCACGAAAAAGCGGTATACTGTCTTAACCAAGTGGAAAACCATGTCTCATTTCAGACGAAAAGCATATTATTCCTAAATGCAACAACAGTACCTTTAGCATAAAAGCAAGGGTATCTCCAGCAACGGCCAGTTCGACCAAGCACGCAACTGAGCTATCAATGCCCTCTACGTTAATCTCATTTTTATAACTCGGTTTCTACCTATTTGCTTTGCTTTGCTTCACTAACAGTTCGAAAATAACAGCATGCAGCTATTAATCCGTCTTGTCCAATGCAAAACACAGTCAATTGGCCCACATGCTCTGCAGTCCGAGAGAGAGAAACGTCAAATAAAAGTTATCAAGTAGAGCAATTGCGCTGCTGGGTATCATAGGTGACCAAAAAAAAGCCAGTGTAAGCCCATTTTCAATCTGATGTCTCATTGTTAGTCAATCTAGCGGAAGAACAACTTTAAGACTGCTATGACTGCATGAAGCATCATATGGAAAGTTCAGATCCCTTTTTCTGAAAACTTCCAATATGGACTCCTCAGTGTCTTTGCATGCACGCCAAATTGCCTGCAAGGGCGCCTACATGCGTATGTTAGTGTATTTGCCCTTGCAAGCAATTTGACCTGCTTCTTTTTTCACACAGGGCAACGTTGATTAGTTACTGGCAAATGCTTGCAAGTAGTACAGTTTATGCTACGCAGTGACATATATTTCATTCCAAGTGACTCATGAAGTAATCTGTGCGCTGATATGACGCATTGAAAACTTTCACCCTTTTCGTGGTATTTTAACAGTTTAGGGTGACGAAACGTCTAGCTGCCACCCTTGCGTAAGATCAATGGACTAAGAATGCTCATGCGAGTAATCGTCGACCTCATGTGCAGAACCGGGTTGAACAAGGCGAAAGAAAGCCTGTTTCAATGGAGAACCAACTACGCCACGGGCAACCATCAGCCCACTCACACCCTTTTCCTAGCAAGAAATCCAGTTGCTGAGAGACTCCCACGCTTTGCAATGGAGATTCTAAAAGATCGCTTATTTAACTATGAGAAACGAGCGAACCCACAAGGAACCCTCCATTCATTCGCTTATGTAATAAGACAGGTGATAGTTGTAGTGGAAGTTCTTTGGTAGCGAACGAACGAACGAACGAGCCACGTAAGTTCAACCCTTGCATGAGTATTGTCATTCGTTGCCACATATTAAAGTACACTACGTTAAGCATTAAATGACAGTCCGTTCGCAGGTCACGGCCTGCATTTAAATGGGGTCACCTATTGGTCATCTACCCATAATAGTCATTTCAGCCCATCTTTGATCTATCAAAATCGCTGAACCGTATTACTTCTTAGGGGACTTCCAAATCTACAATGCTAAGACAATGTACCGTTCGAATGACAAGACGTTCCAAATTCGTCGTGATTTTATAATTTCCGAAATAACTATTATCGCAATGGACCAGAGATTTGTTTTCGTTTAGAGCTTATGCTGCGAACAGCCTCCTTTTGCCTTAGCATTCTGCTGCTCCTTCACTGGGTGAACGCCTGCGCAAGAGCAGCACCCTGGGTACGAGTTACTCTAGAAAGGCATCTTCCCCAAGCAGGAGAAAGTAAGTGTAGCTTACTTTGAAATTCAAAGAGAAAGAACAGCGACAGCGGAGAACGAAATCGTTCGAGAATGATGACTCCAAAATCTGATTGCTTATTAACAGAACTCGTGCATTCAGGCGTCCACGCCTAATGGATGTGCAAGCCCCTTTTCATTTCAATAACAATACGGAAATAACTGTTCATAAAGGCTCAGGTAAAGATTACAGGATTTAAGCATAACAGCATTAAAAGAATTACGAAACTTGCACACTTCAGGATCAAGCATTTCAGTAACCGCAAAATCTATTGGGAAGATAGTATTATTGGTTAGCGCAGTACATTTCACATGCCCCTGTTTCTATCAACAGCTATTTTTGAACTGATCAATCGAGAAGCTTATATATATATATATATATATATATATATATATATATATATATATATATATATATATATATATACACGCATGTATACGCCAGTGAGGTTGCCTGATTAATTCATTACGTAATCACTAAAAAATCAGTGAAGTTTTCAGTCCTTTGAGATGACTATGTATTATCGCGAAAATATTTTATACAGAGACAAAAGAAAACCTAAGAAGACTATACTTCGAACAGTCTCCCGGATTGATGCGCTTTGGGTAGTACAACCGGTACTCATGAAATTGTCGCCCTTGCTACGGAAGCGTTTATTCCAAGAAGTGCCTTTCACGGTAATGATACAAAGAAAAAGACGAAATCTGATGCTATTGCGCATAATGAAGTAATTAAAGTTTGTTCATATCTTGTTCAACAATTGTCGTGAAACATGAATATGCAGATTTACGATGTGCAGTTATGCAGTAATTGCATGTACTCTACAGGAAACATTAAAGAATTGCAAAATGCTTGTTTGACGCGCAAGTTAAGCAGAGCAGATATGCTGTCGAATCGGTGGTTTTGCAATATCGGCACATTAGTTGTTAAGCAGCGTAGTGCATTGTAACTGTTGTGGCACAATGTCCTCGGTTTGCATTGCATTAGGTAACTCGGCATTTCTGCGAAACAATTGTTCACACGGTATACCCCCGTTCGAGAAAACCTTTTATTTCCCAATAAAGGCTAGCTTTCGGGTACTCCTCATGTACCCGTCGTCAGGCCATAAAAACAAAGGGTCGACTGCCATGTCAGCCTGCGGTTCAGCAAGCTCATCCGCTAGACCGTCCGGCCTGGCGACATCAGCTATCAGGTACTACTCTTGTACCCGTCAAGCGTCCCTCGCCCGCCCAGTCAGTCCTGCAGAGAGCGAGCATCCCCACCGACCGACCGGGACAGTGACTCAACACCAAATGAACGAATGAATGGTTCGTTTGTCTGGTTGGGGTTGGTCCCGAAAACTACGGTTTTCTTTTGCAATAAATTCTATTCAACAGTGATCGCCGTAC
Organism: Trichuris muris; assembly: GCA_000612645.2. Classification (NCBI taxonomy): domain Eukaryota; kingdom Metazoa; phylum Nematoda; class Enoplea; order Trichinellida; family Trichuridae; genus Trichuris; species Trichuris muris. The sequence continues at coordinate 12,414,626 of CBXJ02000086.1, forward strand.
TATCATATCGTGTTTAACTACGTCGTTACAAAAGTCCCAATTTTTAATTCTTTTCATTACTTTTGAATTTGCAAAAGACGCGTTGCCGTAGGTTAAACTGGCCCAATAAATTCTTATTGTGATTTTACTTTTTGAATTGAACAGTATATATGCACAAACTAATATCCATCAATCATTATATGCATAATTTTCCATCCCATAATGCCGTAAATACGTTATTACTGCTGAGGACAGTGCGCGACGAGTAGCAGAAACAACGGTGCATAATGAAAAAATAACCACACAACTGCCTCAGTCACAAATAATTTCAATACTAGCATGGCTGGTTACGAAGAATTCCATAGTATATTATCATTTCTCACAAACGGTAGTATCCTTTGAAAAAAATTTATTGAGCAAAATTTAATAAGCTTTCGAAACTAATGTCTTCCGAAGTTGGTACAAGATGTTTTCTTTATGATGGAAAAACTTACACTGGACGACTTGCGACTATACGAAAGTAACGTTTGCACAAAGCGTCGACATTTGACTTACAATATGCATTTGCTTAAGCATGGCATTTGCTAGTCAATTTTTCAGATTTTGAAAAATAAAGATAGAATACCACTTCAGGTGAACTATAGTAATAACAGTCGTGAAAAACTGCACTGCACTCAGTCGATGTGAAGAAATGTACACTGCAAAATTCGACATTAAAAATGTTGGAAACCAATAATTGGCAACGAACCAAATGGAGTTGCGGGGATTTGAACCCCGGACTTTCCGCATGCGAAGCGGACGCTCTACCACTGAGCCACAACCCCACTTCGTCCGTCTCTCGTACAGCAGTATATGAAATCTAACAGGAGATTCGATTATTTCATTTACTAAACACATGCTACTAACTAACTACTACTGAAAATGACAATGATATTCAGAAAATACAACAATCATTCTTTATTATAAACATACGGCTTATTTTTTCCGTTCAAGTAATTGATCACACGGAGCTTTCGGGACACACCTAGTCCCGTCTTCAGCGTGTATACTGTATACACGCTGAAGACAGGACTAGGTGTGTCCCGAAAGCTCCGTGTGATCAATTACTTGAACGGGAAAAATAAGCCGTATGTTTATAATAAAGAATGATGAGATCATATCCCGTAGTAAGAAATCCTATTTTCAAAATACAACAATAAGAATTATTATGATAAAAATTATCACGTCAACGTACTAACTACACTCATCAGTTAATTGATTGCCACGACATTTATAGTCATTCATATTCAACGACTCGTTCAAAATCTATAGCCATAACTACAGCAGTCATTGAAAACGTTGACTACAACAGAGTGGAGCTTTCGTTTGGATGTCCCAAATTCTCACACTAAAGTTCAAGCAATCCAATCCAACATACAAACGCAAGTCAATCGTAGTGCAACTGTCACCTTGGTGCTACAGTAAGTAATCTCGAAATAGAAAACCATTTAAACGAAAAGAGGATATACCACATCACGTCTTCACACAAAGGAACCAATACGCTTGCATATTATGCCCGGAGCTTTCGGGAACTACGTGTTCCCATCATCAGCGTGCACGAAATGGTCCTAAACTACATGTAGAAAGGCACCTCTATGAGTAGTTTTAAAGCGTGTTCAGACTGAACTTTAAACTTCCACCGTTAATGTCAGTTTTCAGTAAGGACATCCTTGCATTAACAGAGATGATGGCCTCCCCATCAGTGAAGTTTGGTCCAGCGTAGTGGCCAAAACTGGCTGTTGTTCTTTAACAACCATCGGCATTATGTGAAGATTACAAGAAAACGGCCAGGATGTCCTTACTGAAAACTGACATTAACGGTGGAAGTTTAAAGTCCAGTCTGAACACACTTTAAAACTATTCATAGAGGTGCCTTTCTATATGTACTTTAGGACCATTTCGTGCACGCTGATGATGGGAACAGGTAGTTCCCGAAAGCTCCGTGCTTGAATGAAAAATAAACACAGGGTGCATATTATGCCACACTTTACCATGCGTAACGAAGTAAATTCCCATTTTGCTTGGTAACCAGTATGCCCAATTTAAAGTACTGCTGCCGTCTCTCTTGAGGCATCCATTTTACTCCTCTCCACAGCTACGGCACACGGTATCTGTGACACAGGTCATGATACAGTACATTTAGATTCTTCTACTTTACGTACCCTGAAGAGTAATTCACTCATTCAACAACAACTTCATTGGAGTTGCGGGGGATCGAACCCCGGGGCTTCCGCATGCAAAGCGGACGCTCTACCACTGAGCTACAAAAACGTTGATTTTTTAAACGCGGGTGAACGTGGCAGTGCCGTATAATACGGAAATGACAGCATGGAAAATCACATCGTTAGAAAGCATATTACTGCGCTTCAATGCATTCTTGTAATACGTAACAATGTTATTAATAGTAAGTGTCATCACTTTTCTCCACACATAAGTGGGTCGTCCATTGACGAATAAATATTTTTCTCATTTGAAATTGGCGGCTTTAGCGGACCATTATAAATTGCAATGAACCCAGCACCGTTTCCTAAACAAATTTTTTGATTCTCCGGAGATATGTGGGCTATTCTGGCTTCTTCTTTTGCCCACTGCAGAAGGAGGGCTCGAAAGCTCAGGAGACTAAAGAGTTTGTCTAAGAAACAGTGCTGAGTTCCTAACCATTTATTAATACAATGCTAAGCTCCACCGTTAAGAAGAAACACCCTATATTCGAGTTTAGCAGGTAGCAGAATGGCATTCCGCAATACAGATTCTGCAAGACCAGTATACATACTTGTCACTTCGGCTGGGAACTTGAGCATCCATAGAGGACGCGTCAGTCGACCCGATTTATATACAGTAGAACTTCCAAAGTTGACCACCTCCGTATGTTGTACCTTGACCACCGTAGCTGAGACACTGCCTATCAATTACTACATGTTTTGACCTCCATACGTTGACCAGCAAAATGCCGCGAACATTACAAGCCGAAGTTTGCTTGTGTTATCAGTATGCGCGCATCTGTCGTGACTGTGAGCGTGTTCCCACGTATGAGCATGTGTCATCACTGCATCATGTGGAACAGAAATCATTAACACGTGGAAATCATTAGCATGTTTGTGTTATCAATGTGCGCGTATGTATCATCACTGCTTCTGCCATGGCAGCGTGCATCTGTTGCGACCGTTCGCATTTGTGCCTCCTTTACAGATTGGCAAAAGCATCACTTGCCCTCTTGATAATTCACGAGCGCTTGCCTGATTTAGAAGAAGAAAGCGATAGCGATACAGAAGTCGAATAGACGCTAACAGCCTATGACGTTCGCCATACACTACATCAGCTGAAGTTATTTGCTGCTGAAAAGTGCCCCGATATGTTTAATGCAATAGTTATCGCTAACTTTGCTTTCACCACTTATGTCTGCAGCAAGAAAGCAAAGCAGACAATGATATACTATAGACCTGCAACGATCGAGCCATAAAATGCACTGATTGTAATGCTCTTTTACCACTATTTTATTTTCACTGTCTTAATACTAATTCAGTTTTTTGATGATAATCTTCTTTTCAGAACGGGTTGAATTTTGTTCAGTAGCATTTTAATCACAGCTGTCAGCGTTTAACCCGAAAACTTTTATTTCACAACTAAACCAAAGCTTTCGGACCTCTCGTGTTCCGTCATCAGCAGTTAATGGTCACTGCGCAGCCAGTCTTAGGTTCAGCAAGCTACTTAGCTCAACCAACCAGACAAGCGACAGCCGCTATCAGGTCGAAACCGTGACCCGTCCAGCATTTGTCGCCCATCTGGTCAGTCATGGCAAGAAGCAGGCATCCACACCGACCATGGCATGACTGACCGGATGGGCGACAAATGCTGGACGGGTCAAGGTTCGACCTGATAGCGGATGTCGCTTGTCTGGTTGGTTGAGCAAAGTATTAATAGCTTGCTGAACCTAAGACTGGCTGCGCAGTGACCATTTACCACTGATGACGGACCACGAGAGGTCCGAAAGCTTTGGTTCAGTTGTGAAATAAAAGGTTTCTGGTTAAACGGGGACAGCTGTGATTAAAATGCTATTAATTCAGTTATTGTTCTCTTACTTTCGTACTGTTTCTTCATATAGATTACTACGTTCCTTCTTCAATAAAATGCTTGGCGTGTTTACGACTGAATTCAAAGGGTACCTCTGTATGTTGACTACCTCTATATGTTGACCAATTTCTTACCGCCCTTGAGTGGTTAACTTATAGAGGTTCCACTATATATAAATGAAATCGTTGACGTGTAGAGGGATTGTTCCGGTCTTTGCGACGAGCGCACTTGCACAGTAAACAGTTGATCTCTTGTTACGGCGAGACATAACAATACTAATAGCTGCAAACATTCACTGTAACTGAAATCCCGAAACGGCGCTTGAAATTATAATTAATGAACGGCTAGTGAATTTATTGTCCCTGTGTAAACGTTTCCTGAATAGTTTGGTATACTTTCGAGAAATGACGTCAATAAACAGTAGAGTGGAGAATAGGGAAACAACATTAAAGTTTATGGCTCATTTACACTGCCCGTCCTGCATCTTGGCAATTTTAAAATGTCAACCTTTAGCTCGAAAAAGATCGTAATCTTTTGTATGTATTACAATAACAACTAAATGGAGTTGCGGGGGATCGAACCCCGGGCCTTCCGCATGCAAAGCGGACGCTCTACCACTGAGCCACAACCCCAGGCTGCAGTAATCAACGAACGACAATATTTGTTTAATAGCTAATGAAGGCAGATTACAAATTAGCACCATTGTTCGAAGAGCACTGCAGAGCAAGTTGAAACACAAATCATAACCTTCAAAAAGTAGCAACCTAAAAACTTAAAGAAATGATCTGGTTTTTACGTTCTTTACCTAGAAATAGTACAGAGTTACTATTTCGGAAGTTCATAGGCAGTTATTACCCAGGGAAATAAGTATCGACCTTAGCAGAACAGAAGATCGCATGGAACAAGAATGAAGTACAGAGGTTAGAAGAAGAACATGTACTTAAAGTCAGGGTGCTCCGGAGAAATCCGTAACTTGAATATGGGTATTATCCTGTGTTCCAATACGCCAGGAGAATTGATTGATTTTTTGATTTTGTAATAGACGGTTGACAAGCGTGCTTTTTGAGCACACTCGACCGTCATATTTTGAATTTCACTGTTGGAAATACAGGGATCATGGTCAGACTCTGCCGCACAATGCAAGCAGAGTTCATGATCCGCGAACTCACGCTGTCAGCACCATGATGCAACGCGTGCATTAAAACGGGCCGCGTTCTCTGCATAGTGGGTTTAATATGGACAGCATCTGCTGCACAGTTTAGGGCTTGGAGCACGCTGGACATATTTATAAGTTGCACAAATAACAAAGTAATTTGTCTACGTTGGAGAAACTTCATTGGAGTTGCGGGTGATCGAACCCCGGGCCTTCCGCTCTACCACTGAGCCACAACCTCGATGTGTCAGCTGAATAGCTGCAAAGCTGACAGTCACGACATCTCCGTATAGGTTTTAAACGACAGCGTGCAGTTCCATTTCTCCACTTGCAAAGGAAGAGTCCCAACAAACTTATTCGCCATCATTTCCGAATGTATTCTTCCTTTCGCTAGTGCGTAAGCGCGGTATACGCCATTTGTCTTCCCACAATTCAAGCGCTTTCCAATGAATGGTTTAAATATGCATTCCCAATTTCAAAAAGGGCGAATTTCGTAATTCACTGAAGACGATGTTAAGGTAGGACGCCGAAAGCTCCGAAAGAATAAAAGATTTACTAACGGGGTGATTGCCGAGTTAATGCCACAATATGGATGAATTTTGTAAATAGAATCGTGAAATTGTGTTCCGCATGTGCACATACTCAGTAGATCCAGAATCCAGAAAGTTAAGCGTAACTGAATTCCTGAAAAAACGGTTGCTTATACGTTCTCGAATTCGTGTACTCCTCATACTTCAGCTTCCTAACTAAGCTAATTTAATTCAGGGCAATGAGCAACGAACATCATAGTAGGAATGACCAAAACATAATCCGTTGTTTATCCCATTTGTCTTGAGATTTTCAGATATTCATTCGTAAGTGAAAAAAAGCAAAGCAATCGCATTTGCATAACTTGCAAAAAGACCTTTGGAGCTGCGGGGATCGAACCCCGGGCCTTCCGCATGCAAAGCGGACGCTCTACCACTGAGTCACAACCCCGTGATTCTTCTTAGTGAAGAAGAACCAAATAGTGACAAAGTGTATATCAAAGCAACTAAATGGAGCCCATGCGCTAAAGCTACATGTGTTCATTGACCTGCGAAAAGTAGCAGCAAAGCTTTATCGCATATTTCTACTTTTAATTTCATACTGCGCTGCACAATAGGAAGCAATAAGATTAACATTCTTGGAACTGATTCAATCATGCTGTTGCAATAACTACGTCGGCTTCTTTTTGATGCTCTGCAGACTAGAATGCCAATGCAATGGGTGACTCGCTTCGCTCCAATTGATGACGTCGTTAAGATTCTCTCGGTTGCTCATTACATTTTTGTCATGAACATCTCGGCAAAGTCTATTGCAATTAGAATTCAGTTTCCATAATCCGGCGCAAACATGGCGGCAATTCAGAGCCGATGGAAATACCTGTACAACCGACGAGATATGAATTAGCCTCTTTTACGTCTACAATTTCTCAACGACAATTGGAACGAGACCTTCATAAAAGTCACATAAACTGAAGGAAAGATAATTTCGTTCGATGCCCCAACATTTCTGAACTACGTCCGGCGCCGTCGCGGATCAAGTTCGATTGCTCGTTCCCGGTAACAGACCGAGGTCAGTTATTGCAGTGGCTTGAGAACTGTTTGGGTACGGTATGAAAGAACCCTTGAAGCAATGACAATTGTTTTTGCAAACTTATTTTGGTGTCTTGGATTACTGTAAATCATTGGGAGAGCTTGCAAATCATGCGCAAATCTACAATTGATCTATCCTGAGAATCTGAAATTGCAATGCGCGGTTACTTTACTCGCATCCACAACAGCCTACTTCTGGACCAATTTTAGCGCCGTGACTTGTGGACGGTAAGGCAAGTGTAATGGTAAAAGCCAAAAAGCACTGGGATCACGCTTAACTTGCATGAAAGTAAACGTCAGTATTTGTATGCCTTTACATGGAAAGCACTTCTGGTGTATGATGGGCCAGCGCCAGCAGATCAACGTTAATAGAACGCTGCGCTGTGCTACAGCCAGTCAAGAAAAGTTATCGAAAGTATAGTGATAGTGGTGGGAACATTATACTGCTTTTCTACTGCGAAAAGAACAGACAACAAAATGCCGGATTCATTTCACTCTTAATGCGTACTATTCTGTAGACGTCGCCTCCTGATTCTCAATAGCTGTGGGATATTTCGAGGTATTTCACAAACTTATTTTTGGCAGAAACACGGCAATCAACCCATTAGTAAACCTTTTATTCTCTCTGAGCTTTCGGTGTCCTACATTGACACCATCTTCAGCGGATGCATAACTACTGCTGGTATGGTCAAACGAGATCTTAATTTTAAATCGTATGTTATATTAGGTTGTCTCAACCGAAGTTGCGGATTTTTCACGTGGCGGATTGTGAATGAAATTTGTACTTTGCCTGCGGGCATTTTTTCTTATCGTTACTGTTTTATTGAAGCGCGTAGCTTGTACTTCGGATTTGGTTAGTTTTGTTGTCCCAGCTGTTTTGGCCGTGCAGTTAGAGTCGTTGAAAGAAACATGAGAAATTGCTGTTTACGAACGCTTTTGCTTCATCAGTACAAACGTGGTCTCAGTGCAGCTGCAGCCACTCGCGAACTTGCTGATCTTTGGCCTGAGGAAGCTGTTAAAGAACGCACTGTTCAGTATTGGTTCAAAAGGTTTCGAAGTGGAGATAGTGGTATCGAAGAAAGACGGGGTGGTGTCAATCGTTCGTCCTTGGACAACGAAGTTTTAAAGGAGGCAGTGGAAGCCCAGCCCTCAACAACTACTCGGAAATTAGCTGAAGAGTTAGGTGTCTCTCGCGCAACAATTGGCAGGCATCTGAAGCGAATCGGAAAGGTCAAGAAGCTGGCGAGGTGGATACCGCACGAACTGACCGACACGCAAAAAATGGCACGATATGACATATGCTCTGGCTTGCTGTTACGTAACGAAAACGATCCTTTTCTGAAACGCATTGTTACGTGTGATGAAAAATGGTGTCTGTACGATAACAGGAAGCGCACAGCAGTATGGCTCGACAAACAGGCGCGGCCAGAAACCTTTCCTAAGCCAGATGCACGTGCGAAGAAGGTAATGCTATCGGTCTGGTGGTGTTCCAATGGTGTGATTCACTATAACTTCACCAAACCCGGTGAAAGCATCACGGCAGATGCCTACTGCCGTGAATTAGAGGCGGCATTGAAGAAATTGTCTGAGATGTGGCCGTCATTGGCATATCGAAAACGACCCGTGTTGCTCCACGACAACGCTCGACCACACGTATCATTAAAGACCCGCCAAAAATTGAACGAGTTGGGCGTGGAGGTCCTACCCCATCCTGCTTATTCGCCGGATCTGTCCCCTACCGACTATCATGTTTTCAGGGCCCTCGACGCATTTCTCCACCAGAAAGTGTTCACTCAACAGAGGGACCTCGAAAATGACATAGCACACTTTTTTGAATCTCGTACCCGAGAATTCTACCGCATTGGGATTAATTCACTTCCAGAACGTTGGCGTAGATGTGTTCTTTCGAATGGTGAATACTTCATCGAATAAAGTTAAAGTTCGCTTGAGATCTAGTCGTTCAAACTTAACCATCAAAATCCGCAACTTCGGTTGAGACAACCTAATAACAGTTGTTTAAAGTCATGTGACCAATGGTTCAACCACCGCACGCAGGAGACGAGCTGAACCGATGGCTGAACCTGAGAACTAACGACAGTAGTGAGCAGAACGAGAGGGAGTAAGTCGGTGTTTGGTGATGTTGAAGATCGGTTGTGAATAAACATTGTGTGCTATAAGCATACCTCTAAGCTGCACCACGCGCGACAGTCATATAGATCTGGTATACGGCCTCACGTTGGAGACTCCGTTAGCAGTAACGTTCTGAATTACCAATGTTGACCAAACGTCCCTAATTCCAGCACTTTCATCCCTATCCATGCATACACTCTGCTGGATATAGATAGCTTCTTTCAACTTCCTTAACCAGAAGTCCCTTTCATGTTCTAATCTAATTACCCTCAAACCGTCTTCTGGGTGCGAGCATCAAAAAACATGTTCTACCACGGCAGAAGCTCTCAAGCATTGTTCCATAATCGATACGGGATTATTCGATTGGGGTCGACCTCTCCTGTTATTTCCTTCACCCCTGTTCCTTTTTTCTGCATTTTGACATCCATTCACTATGGCTAGATGTTTATACCGGTCACCACTGTAACTCCCGTCTCACCAATGTAACTACTTCCGCACCCACATTGAATTTTGTAAACAGCCTCTGGTTTGGAGAACACATGGCCGCGGTGGAATGGTACAAAACGGCGCGGTTCAGAGAAGGAGGACAACTGGAAAGAAGAGGGCGCCCACAAAGACTGGATCCCAAAAAGGCCATAGAAAACACAATTAAAGCCTCAGCGGTCGTTGAGCACTACTCTCAGTGCGCTAACGACCTTAAACCTTATATACTGTGTCGCGAGAGCCCCTTTTCCTTCAGGAAAATAAAAAAAGCCCTGTTTATAAAAACTAACAGGTGCTTCAATCGCGACAAGAGTGTGGAAGTCAGTGATGTTTGGTCAACAGTAATCACAAAAACGGGTTGCTGCAACCTGCATATCTGACCCTGCACCCCGATCCCCTTCCCATATTTGCGTTACCCCATTTGTGCAATTCGCTGATGACGGACCAGGAGGCTCCGAAAGCTACGAAATCTTCTCGTTAAAGACACGTTGTATTTCCTCGTTGTTTTAGATTGTATCTTTTTCGATTCAATAAACGGGTTCCACTGCCGTGCCAAGAAGAATCTTCTAAAGGGCCTCTGGTGTCATTTCTGGTGGGGTCCTTAGTTTGTCAGATCGTAGTATACTTCTTAAGCTTAAATGACTTTAAAAATATACCTTGACCGCCATTGATTTTGTAGCTCTTTGTATCCTCTCACTTACACAAGGGTAGTACGGTATGATTAGTCTTGTGTCAATACTTCCATGTTTCGGAAGACAGGATGTCTTTTAACGGGAGCGTGGATTATCATGACGTTGTACTTTTCACGGATTTTGTCCCGTTGCTTTCTGTAGGTGATGGATCTGTAAGTAAATTGACATGGTCTCCCTACCAACGGATGGATGAGAGTAATTATAGGAAGAGAACGGTCAGAACACAACGTACGGATTCTCGGATATTTCGGAACGCTCGAATGGCTCCACATGCTCACTCAACCTAACACCGCGCATTGTCTGCCATGAAGAGCGTTTCCACCTGCGGCGGATCAAAGAAGCCTTCTATATAAGACATGATCAATCCTTGAACCGCGACAAAGGTGTACAGGTCAGCGAAGTTTGGAATGCTATTGTCAATAAAAGCAGGTGTTGCACCTTACCGAGCTGACCTGTATTTCCTTCCCCTTTGTCTCTAACCCGTAATTAAAACCGACAACGGAGTAAAAAACTTTCTCTTCCTCGCTGAAGACGGAACTCGAGCGTTCCTTAATATCCGAAAAACCGTACACTGTGTTCTGACCGTGCTCATCCTATAACTACTCTCATCCATCCGTTGGTAGGGAGACCGTGTCAGTTTACTTAAAGATCCATCACGTACAGAAAGCAACGGGAAAAAATCCGTGAAAAGTACAACAATACTTTCATATTGCTGAACTATGGGTTCATCTTTCATCCATTCTTTTATCCTATTTCTAATGCGGTATGTTAAAAAACGGGGTGATAATGGATAATATTTCACAAATTACAGTAATGACGGTGCATTCAATGGCTGTACGACTCAAGCAGCATTGCATTCACTGTTCACTTTCCAGCTGTTCAAATTCCGCTCGGTTGAATCGCAGGTACGCAAACTGATTGTTCAATGGGACCGAGCACAGAATCCTGCGCACAATGAATGGCGAAATTAAGCTACTCCGTATATTAGCTGCAGTTTCTTAACTATGTAGCGAATAATATTGTCCTCATGAAGGACAAATAACATTATTTGTCACTCCATAGGGGGGGGGGGCGACAAACATCCTGTTGTCGCTAATATATTTATAGCACAGCAAAGGGTCATGTCTATACAAAGGCGAGTAGAAGCGGACGCGAGGACGGGGGTATTTTGAGTGCGAGAGAGAGCGCTTGTGAGACTGATATTCGGGAGAGTAAAGCATTCCATTATTCTACTGCTGTGTTGTGAGAATCATTATCGTCTAGCGCGGAAGCTAAAAATCAAATAGACAGTTTCTAATTATATTTGTGTATTTTAGTTCAGCAGGACTCGTCGAAGATAAGTGAAAACGGAAAAGGTTTCTATCGCTGACACCGATCGCCACTGTTCGATTTGTACGCGTTTCACAATCTGTTAGCACGTACGGCAGTGGTGAAAGTGATACGTAAGCAAACAAGCTGAACTTACTGTTATCCAACGGAGAAAATTGCTTCACTGCGAAGTCGAGCGAAGAAAGTATGACTACATCACTTTACGATGCATACAGTATTGCAACCTCCCTGCCTACCTTTTAAAATGATCTCAATTTTAGTTTACTGGAATGGTTGCTGGTAAGATTGCTATAGCAGTTCACGGTGGCGCAGGAATAATATCTAGAGAAGATGTTTCCGCTGATTTGGAGTATGAATATAGGCAAGAATTACGCGATGCATTGATCACTGGCTTCAATGCTCTTCTGGGTGGCTGTAGTGCATTGGAAGCTGCTGTGGAGTCAACCGCACAATTAGAAAATTGTCCATTATTTAATGCTGGAAAAGGTTCCGTTATGTCTTGCGAAAGAACGTTCGAATTAGATGCCGGTCTAATGTGTGGTGCCACTGGCCGTGCAGCAGGAGCCAGCAATCTTAAACGAATTAAGAATCCAATTCGCCTGGCCGAAGTCATTCTGAAAGAGACTAACCATTGCATTCTAACTGGTCAGGGTGCGGAGCAACTTGGCATGGAGGCAGGTTTGGAATTCTGTGAACAAAATTATTTCTACACACAACGACGCTCCGATGGTCTTGACGCCTTTCTTAAGGCAGGTAAATCCTACAGAAAATTGCATAACTCGGAAGACGTAAGTGGCAGCTTCACTGTGCAACCAATATCTTTGCTCCTTTTAGAAGTCCTTCTACGGAAGCACAGGTACTGTGGGTGCGGTAACTTTGGACCAAATGGGTCACTTGGCGAGCACGTCTTCCACTGGCGGTACAACGGGTAAAATGCCAGGCAGGCTGAGTGACACATGCGTGCCTGGAGCCGGATACTTCGCCAATAATTTGTTAGCAGTCTCCGGCACTGGAGATGGAGACTTTTTCCTGCAACGTAACACCTGCTACGACGTAGCTGCGCTCGTCGAATACGCCAAAATGTCTCTGAAAGATGCTTGTGAACAAGTAATTTTTACAAAAATGGCCGACTGTCACGCTGGTTTGATTGCACTGGATCGAAGTGGAAACATTGTGTGCCCGTTTAATTCTGTAGGAATGTTTCACGCGTACATTACACCAGGTGAAGGAATAGCTGTACGCATTTGGAAAAATGAATGAACGTGAGCGCACTGTCAATTAAAGATTGAAAAATTGGAACTTTTGGCTGTAACGCATTATATTCCCATAATTCAATGCGCCTGAATTCCTTTAACCGGCTGAAGCGTATTCGTACTATGTAGGTCATGACTTTTGAATTTGACTGCCTGAAATGTTAAATAAACTTACGGTCTCCTGTGACTTGTAGCGAAAATTAGGTCCTAAACTTGCGAAAGAGCAGTTTGTGTCTTTAAGATTACTGTAAATGTACTGTACACCTACTGAAAAGTATTAACTTTTGCCCCGACATCGCTAGCTGTGCTATTGGGATGCAGGAGGAAGTGGTGCCAGAAGGAATAGAACTTTTGGAGAAAAAAGAACTCCATGGAGTTCTTTCGCTGCATGAGTACATTAGGCTTATGGCAACGTATATTAGCCAAAATGAGATGCAGCTTGCCTTGTTTCTTTGGCGTCGCATACCATCTCATTTAAAGCAGGGCCCCAGCGAATTGACCGCTATCTGGGATGTGGGCCGACATTTCTGTAGGATGGACTACGGCTCATCTTTGGCTGCGCTAAATCGTGATTGGTCCGACGTAACGAAGTAAGCATTTTGCAGTTGCTCTTTGCCAGCTGTAGCAGCTCTTAATTTAAACCAGCGTTTTAGCTAGTCGTCATAAAGCCTGCAGTGACACTTTTTAGGCCGTTGGTCAATGATGTCCGTATTTCGATAACTAACTATGTTTTTACGGCAGTAGAAAAGGCTTACTCGTGCATAAGCGTGAAGTCGCTAGCTGCTCTTTTGGGTAGACTTGAAGATGAAGTTGTGCAGGAATCCTTGAAACGTGGCTGGTCAGTTGACGAAGACCCAAGCTATCTAAAACCTGCGCAAAAGGCCGTCGTTCAAAATCCCAACGAGCAGGACGACTTTGTCAAGACCATGATAAAGCAAACCACATTTTTTGAAACTAATGTAGCCGAATAATACTAAATTGTGATGTGTTGAAAGTGTTCGACAGTCGGCATTACTAATTGGAGTAAACGTTTTCTTGTGCCTCTTTCGCTTCTAAGTTCTGCGACGAATTCCACTAGCTTTTCAGTTTAGCTTTTCCGAGAGCAGCTTTTCAGTTTAACCATTTGTCCGAGCAAGGATCAATAACTGGTAAATCCCTTTCGCCTGCTTTTTGTTCGAGGCGGCAGGACCATTGCAGGTTTGACTAATGCAATTTTACAAGTACAACTACACCAAGGAGGGCTTAATAATTAACGGAGAACAATCGCGAAGTCGAAGCTTTGCTGTCATTTAAAAACTGTTCAAGTACAGCTGAAGCAGCGAAACAAAGCCTCTGAATGGTTAGGTGGCGAGTACAATGTGTTCAAAATTTATTGTCAATGAATGACTAAACGTAGATTACTCATTGTTGGATAATCTGGTTTTGTGCTTGCGGCCACTAAGTAGCCGCAATAACTTCTAAACGGTATTTGTATAACATAACATTGCACACACTGGGAAAGGAAAAATTGATGCTAGCCGAGGCGAAGCTTTCCAACTTGAAGCAGCCAATAACTTACCGTCGGATGCTTTTCCAAGGTCTAAGCGTAAGCAAGAGCCTAATTTCTTAAATTGACTGATTGCTAAAGCGGCTTTTGAAGAACCTTTATGAAAAGATCATTCTGACACATTGTTCGCTGTTCCCTTCATATATACCTTACCTGAAAGGGAGGGTCAAAGTTATCAATTTGTTCCGTAAATAGATTCGGTAGGATAATTTCGCACCATAAAGTAAAATAAATAGTTAAAAAGCAAGTGTTGAATTCAGGTACCTCGGTACTTAGCAGTAGAGGCAATGCTGCGAAGCCAATCCATCGATGTTGATACTACAGGATGTACAATGGGTACCCTGAGCATCACATGTACGCATACTGTACGTACGAACAGGTCGCACGGCGGACCGCATTGATAATCAATTGTCTCTTATTCCGACATTCATCCAGTTTGGTAGATAGCTTAACTGTCTCGTTTGTCCATTCTTATTTTTATATTACATTGTGCGGTACTTTCCCTATTGAGTGTATACTTAAGCAGAATCCCGGCAGGGAAGATTCCTTGACAGCTTGTTTGAATTTCAAGCAGCCCATCTTCAAGTTTTTTTTAAAACTTACGTGACAAGGCGTAGAATTATGTCAAATATTTCTGCCGCGAGCGGGTGTACTGCCTTTCTAGTGCCCATTTGATGCACTTGCTGGTTTGTCCTAGTCATGTTTGTAGTCCGTTTGGCATGACATTTAGCATGCGGTTGTCGGCTTACCACTACAGGACGTTTAGCTGCCGAAAGTCCGAAGAATGGAAGCATGACAGAACAGGCTGAGCGTTTTGCTTGATGCGCCATTTGAACACCATGGAGCCGAAGACGAGCAATCGTCCGCTGGGTAAGCTTCCTCTGCAACTTTTATATTTTGCTTCACGCATCGGATCTGCAGAACGTTTCGTTTGTTTGATAAACTGCTCGCAAACAGCCAAGGATTCCTCAAACAGAAGCAGCGTGGTCATGCTTGTCCAATGATGCGGGAGGTGCTCAGAAAAACTAGTTCGAAGTTAACTGTTGATCAGCAGTTGCTCTTCTTTAGCGTAAACTTAGGTGTACGTCTCGAAATAAGCGGGCGAAACTGGACAATTACCGTACAAGTATGTGATACATAGGACGTTCCTGTAGTACTACCGTTCGTCTCATAACATTCATCTGTAACAGATTCCTTGTTCATTTTAATGCTTTCATATTCGTAGGCCGCATAGCAAAAACATTGAACCATGAAGTAAAGTGCTTTTGCGTAATTTAATTCATTTTTGATCGCTTAGTGATACCTAGCCGGGCAATGTTAGCATATATATATATATATATATATATATATATATATGTTGAAGCAAGAGATATTAGTAACAAGGCGTTTCATAACTAAGAATGATACGGTATCCTTGTTCAATGAGCTTTAATTGGCGAAGCTTTCGGAACTAACGTGTTCCGTCGTCAGCGCAAATCGAGAATTTGCGCTGACGACGGAACACGTTAGTTCCGAAAGCTTCGCCAATTAAAGCTCATTGAACAAGGATACCGTATCATTCTTAATATATATATATATATATATATATATATATATATATATATATATATATTTGAACACTGGGTGTTTTGTAACGGGTTTGTTCATGTTCGGATGTCTTTTTTCGGCTGTCGACCCGTTTGGTGGTATCTGTAATAGATCTGAACACACGCCCTACCAGCGGATGGATGGGCAGTTATTAGAAAATATCACAGATGAGAACGCTTATCAGTCAGAGCTTTCGGCACACTCTGGTGCCGTCGTCAGTGATGGGAAAGAGGGAGAGTTTATTGCGCTGTGGGAATTTATAGTCTCGCAATGGGGGTCAAGGAGGGGGGTCGGCTTGGTATGGTGCAGCATTTGGTTTTATTAATAGCTGCAGTCCATACTTCGCTGATCTCCACACCCTGGTCGCGATTAATGGTGTTATTGTGCCTGATGAATAGAGCTTCCTTAATCCGCCGGAGCTGTAATCGGCTTTCCCGGCAAATTAATTTTGGTCGCGGGTCAAGTGAGCAGTGGATGGCGTGCTCTGCGACCGCCGAAGCTTTTATGGCCTCCTCCATGATCTTTTTTGGAGCGCGGGTTTGGGGACGGCCACGGCGTACGGTATGTGACCCGTTCAGTCTTTGTTCAGCATTCTTGTAACGGGTCACGTACGACATGTGTTCACGAAATCTGTGGGATAAAGTGTTGCCCGTTTCTCCGATATAGGAGGCGTGGCAACCGCACATTATTTCGTAAACTACGCCTGGTCTGCTGTCCAGTGGAACCATGGTCTTATCAGTTCTAACGATCGCACGAATGTTGTTGGAAGATTTAAAATGGACTGTGAAGTTTAGAGAACGACCTAAGCGTTTTAATCTTTCACCCACTCCACTAAAATACGGGACAACTAAAATGGGTTGCTGCGAAACACCGGTAGTGCGTGTTAAGGTTCTTTTATTGGTTAAACACTGATTAGTGATATTATTAACGAAACTACTGGGATACCCATTATTGATTAAAGTTCTTTTTATGTGTTTTAATTCAGAATCTAGATACTGCGAATCGCATATTTTAACGGCTCGATCGACCATGCCTTTAACTATACCTCTTTTTACTGAGATCGGATGATGGGATGAAAAATGTAAATATCTATCAGAATGCGTCGCTTTTCTATATACTGTGGTCTGTAAGATACCTCCATCCTTAATTACCATAACATCTAGAAAGGGGAGTTTTCCGTTGTTCTCTTTTTCTATGGTTAACTTAATGGAAGGAAAGAGATCGTTTAAATGTCCCAGAAGGGCTTCTTCCTTTCCCAATGATACAATGGCAAAAATATCGTCTACATATCTTTTAAAGAAAGATGGATGGTATTGTATATCTAATGTAGTAAAGGCCCGTTCTTCTAAATGCTCCATGAAGACTTCTGCTAAAACGGGAGATAGTGGACTCCCCATCGGAACCCCCTCTTTTTGTGAGAAGAAGCTCTCCTGAAATCTGAAATAATTCCCTTCCTGCATGCAAAAGGAAACTAATTTAATTATATGTGTGGGGTTTAGCTTTGTTCTATTTTGTAAGGTTATATCTTGGTCGAGAAGATTTTGTAGGACGTTTAATGTTATATTGATTGGAATATTCGTGAATAAGTCTTTTACATCGTAGCTTACTAATATGTCAGAAGATTGTAGGTTTATCTTTTTAATGTCATTGCGAAAATCAATACAGTTTTTTACATGAGAATTCCTTTTACCTATTAATGGTTTAATAATATCTTTTAAGTATCTACATAGCCTCGATGTCACACTGTTTACACTAGAGACCACTGGTCTTAAGGGGAACCCCGGTTTGTGGATTTTGGGAAGTCCATAGAGTTCTGGACATTTGGTATTGTTGGTGTAAAACAAAGTTTTTTTAATGTGTGATAGTTCTAGGTCACCGGTCTCTTCGGAGAGCATATCTAGTATTCTCATCAATTCTTTCCTAACAGTTGGAGTGGGATCAAGCTCCAAGGGACGGTAGACGTCGTTGTTTAATAGTTCTAGAACCTTGTTAGTGTAAGATGCTCTGTCTAATATCACGACTACATTACCCTTGTCGGCTTTAGTAATGGTAATACTGTCGTTAGATCTAAGTCGTTTTAGTATGCTGAATTCCATTCTACCTAAGTTAGCCTGCAAGGGTCTGCCCGGGTGTAGTAGGAGGTTTGCAATTGCTCCTTTAATCCCAGCGGCCCTAAGTGCATCCGTGCGGGAGAGACTGTTTTCTACTGAAGCAATAATGTCTAGAAAGGGAGGCCTCTTGGGAGTTGGTACAAAGTTCAAGCCTTTGGATAGTACATTCATTTCAGCATTATCTAAGGTAGTCGAGCTTAAGTTAACGATCATACTTTTTATACTACCGATATTATTATTATTATTACTATTATAAATATCATTATTATTACTATTATTATTACTGTTACTATTATTAGTATTATTATTATTAGTATTAGTATTATTATCATTATTACTATTATTATCATTATTACTATTATAAATATTATTATTATTATTATTATTATTATTATTATTATTATTATTATTATTATTATTATTATTATGGCTGTTCCCCATACTGTTTACTAAAATAGGGTCCGGGCGATGATGAGAGGCATTACTACTGTTTTCCCAAATTTGCATTCGTTGTGTTCTACGTCTATCGAACACCCAAGAATGGGAACAATAAAGAGAATTAAGTTTTTTATTTAGAGTATGTGTTTGATTAGATTTTATCCAGAAACATAAATGGTCAATGTGTTGGTTAAGTGTAAAGAAAAGATGTGCATCTATGTGTTGAGAAAGGAACGAAAAAGTGCAGTCACAGGTTTGTTTTAAATGGGCCACGGTCTTCCTGTGACTTCGTACGGTTGCCCTTAAGAGGGAAAAACCCGTAGATTGTAATATCGAATTCGTGCGTGGATCGCGACTGTGGTTCCATTTTAGTTGGAAGCATTTGGGCAGCAGACCAGCGTCCCGACAATTCAGTAAGAAGGTAAGCTTACCTAACGTTGATGTTAGTTTGGAAGCATTTTGTTCCAGCAACTGGGCTGCTTTCAGGTACTGCGCGCCGTACGCAATGTGTATTTGTTTGAACACTGGGTGTTTTGTAACGGGTTTGTTCATGTTCGGATGTCTTTTTTCGGCTGTCGACCCGTTTGGTGGTATCTGTAATAGATCTGAACACACGCCCTACCAGCGGATGGATGGGCAGTTATTAGAAAATATCACAGATGAGAACGCTTATCAGTCAGAGCTTTCGGCACACTCTGGTGCCGTCGTCAGTGATGGGAAAGAGGGAGAGTTTATTGCGCTGTGGGAATTTATAGTCTCGCAATGGGGGTCAAGGAGGGGGGTCGGCTTGGTATGGTGCAGCATTTGGTTTTATTAATAGCTGCAGTCCATACTTCGCTGATCTCCACACCCTGGTCGCGATTAATGGTGTTATTGTGCCTGATGAATAGAGCTTCCTTAATCCGCCGGAGCTGTAATGATAAGCTCTGACTGATAAGCGTTCTCATCTGTGATATTTTCTAATAACTGCCCATCCATCCGCTGGTAGGGCGTGTGTTCAGATCTATTACAGATACCACCAAACGGGTCGACAGCCGAAAAAAGACATCCGAACATGAACAAACCCGTTACAAAACACCCAGTGTTCAAACAAATACACATTGCGTACGGCGCGCAGTACCTGAAAGCAGCCCAGTTGCTGGAACAAAATGCTTCCAAACTAACATCAACGTTAGGTAAGCTTACCTTCTTACTGAATTGTCGGGACGCTGGTCTGCTGCCCAAATGCTTCCAACTAAAATGGAACCACAGTCGCGATCCACGCACGAATTCGATATTACAATCTACGGGTTTTTCCCTCTTAAGGGCAACCGTACGAAGTCACAGGAAGACCGTGGCCCATTTAAAACAAACCTGTGACTGCACTTTTTCGTTCCTTTCTCAACACATAGATGCACATCTTTTCTTTACACTTAACCAACACATTGACCATTTATGTTTCTGGATAAAATCTAATCAAACACATACTCTAAATAAAAAACTTAATTCTCTTTATTGTTCCCATTCTTGGGTGTTCGATAGACGTAGAACACAACGAATGCAAATTTGGGAAAACAGTAGTAATGCCTCTCATCATCGCCCGGACCCTATTTTAGTAAACAGTATGGGGAACAGCCATAATAATAATAATAATAATAATAATAATAATAATAATAATAATAATAATAATAATAATATTTATAATAGTAATAATGATAATAATAGTAATAATGATAATAATACTAATACTAATAATAATAATACTAATAATAGTAACAGTAATAATAATAGTAATAATAATGATATTTATAATAGTAATAATAATAATAATATCGGTAGTATAAAAAGTATGATCGTTAACTTAAGCTCGACTACCTTAGATAATGCTGAAATGAATGTACTATCCAAAGGCTTGAACTTTGTACCAACTCCCAAGAGGCCTCCCTTTCTAGACATTATTGCTTCAGTAGAAAACAGTCTCTCCCGCACGGATGCACTTAGGGCCGCTGGGATTAAAGGAGCAATTGCAAACCTCCTACTACACCCGGGCAGACCCTTGCAGGCTAACTTAGGTAGAATGGAATTCAGCATACTAAAACGACTTAGATCTAACGACAGTATTACCATTACTAAAGCCGACAAGGGTAATGTAGTCGTGATATTAGACAGAGCATCTTACACTAACAAGGTTCTAGAACTATTAAACAACGACGTCTACCGTCCCTTGGAGCTTGATCCCACTCCAACTGTTAGGAAAGAATTGATGAGAATACTAGATATGCTCTCCGAAGAGACCGGTGACCTAGAACTATCACACATTAAAAAAACTTTGTTTTACACCAACAATACCAAATGTCCAGAACTCTATGGACTTCCCAAAATCCACAAACCGGGGTTCCCCTTAAGACCAGTGGTCTCTAGTGTAAACAGTGTGACATCGAGGCTATGTAGATACTTAAAAGATATTATTAAACCATTAATAGGTAAAAGGAATTCTCATGTAAAAAACTGTATTGATTTTCGCAATGACATTAAAAAGATAAACCTACAATCTTCTGACATATTAGTAAGCTACGATGTAAAAGACTTATTCACGAATATTCCAATCAATATAACATTAAACGTCCTACAAAATCTTCTCGACCAAGATATAACCTTACAAAATAGAACAAAGCTAAACCCCACACATATAATTAAATTAGTTTCCTTTTGCATGCAGGAAGGGAATTATTTCAGATTTCAGGAGAGCTTCTTCTCACAAAAAGAGGGGGTTCCGATGGGGAGTCCACTATCTCCCGTTTTAGCAGAAGTCTTCATGGAGCATTTAGAAGAACGGGCCTTTACTACATTAGATATACAATACCATCCATCTTTCTTTAAAAGATATGTAGACGATATTTTTGCCATTGTATCATTGGGAAAGGAAGAAGCCCTTCTGGGACATTTAAACGATCTCTTTCCTTCCATTAAGTTAACCATAGAAAAAGAGAACAACGGAAAACTCCCCTTTCTAGATGTTATGGTAATTAAGGATGGAGGTATCTTACAGACCACAGTATATAGAAAAGCGACGCATTCTGATAGATATTTACATTTTTCATCCCATCATCCGATCTCAGTAAAAAGAGGTATAGTTAAAGGCATGGTCGATCGAGCCGTTAAAATATGCGATTCGCAGTATCTAGATTCTGAATTAAAACACATAAAAAGAACTTTAATCAATAATGGGTATCCCAGTAGTTTCGTTAATAATATCACTAATCAGTGTTTAACCAATAAAAGAACCTTAACACGCACTACCGGTGTTTCGCAGCAACCCATTTTAGTTGTCCCGTATTTTAGTGGAGTGGGTGAAAGATTAAAACGCTTAGGTCGTTCTCTAAACTTCACAGTCCATTTTAAATCTTCCAACAACATTCGTGCGATCGTTAGAACTGATAAGACCATGGTTCCACTGGACAGCAGACCAGGCGTAGTTTACGAAATAATGTGCGGTTGCCACGCCTCCTATATCGGAGAAACGGGCAACACTTTATCCCACAGATTTCGTGAACACATGTCGTACGTGACCCGTTACAAGAATGCTGAACAAAGACTGAACGGGTCACATACCGTACGCCGTGGCCGTCCCCAAACCCGCGCTCCAAAAAAGATCATGGAGGAGGCCATAAAAGCTTCGGCGGTCGCAGAGCACGCCATCCACTGCTCACTTGACCCGCGACCAAAATTAATTTGCCGGGAAAGCCGATTACAGCTCCGGCGGATTAAGGAAGCTCTATTCATCAGGCACAATAACACCATTAATCGCGACCAGGGTGTGGAGATCAGCGAAGTATGGACTGCAGCTATTAATAAAACCAAATGCTGCACCATACCAAGCCGACCCCCCTCCTTGACCCCCATTGCGAGACTATAAATTCCCACAGCGCAATAAACTCTCCCTCTTTCCCATCACTGACGACGGCACCAGAGTGTGCCGAAAGCTCTGACTGATAAGCGTTCTCATCTGTGATATTTTCTAATAACTGCCCATCCATCCGCTGGTAGGGCGTGTGTTCAGATCTATTATATATATATATATATATATATATTTGAAATTTTTGTAATTCTTTTTACATATATATATATATTTGAACACTGGGTGTTTTGTAACGGGTTTGTTCATGTTCGGATGTCTTTTTTCGGCTGTCGACCCGTTTGGTGGTATCTGTAATAGATCTGAACACACGCCCTACCAGCGGATGGATGGGCAGTTATTAGAAAATATCACAGATGAGAACGCTTATCAGTCAGAGCTTTCGGCACACTCTGGTGCCGTCGTTCGGCACTCTTTCCCATCACTGACGACGGCACCAGAGTGTGCCGAAAGCTCTGACTGATAAGCGTTCTCATCTGTGATATTTTCTAATAACTGCCCATCCATCCGCTGGTAGGGCGTGTGTTCAGATCTATTACAGATACCACCAAACGGGTCGACAGCCGAAAAAAGACATCCGAATATATATATATATATATATGACATTTTGCTGGAAAATCCCTTTTTATGGTAAGTTACTCAGATCAGTTGAGTTATATATCTAGCGTCCAATGAGCCAAGTTTAATTTCCTGTTGTGATGTCATGGGTAAATAGCAGGCGTTCAGAATGCCCTGACTTTGAAAAAGTGACTGTATCTTTCTTTAGTTTGTTTTGTAGGCTATAAACAAAGTAAATAATTTGGAATTCGTCCTGCTGCCCCTGTTCTACTTCAGTATCCTTTGCGTTCATTAGTTATGCTAAGAATTCGACTAACGCATGTTGTAAACGCGCAGCGTAGCGTGTAATTCGATTTTACAGAGAAGTATTTATCTAACCTTATAGGGTGAACGTAATTTACTTGCTAAATTAGCACAGTCGTCCTTGGTATAGGAATTGAATATGAATAGCTTCTTTGTAAATGCCGCTGCTTAAAAATGCGTTTTTAGAAAACGGTAAAGAGTAATTTTGCAATTAAGCAGCGTAATTTCGTTGCGTCGTTACAAGTCTAGACGATTGCCACGGATTTGTCCCCATTCTGTCAATTACGTAACCTACTTGTGATGGTTCGCTGCACTTGGCGACTTGCTTCGCATTAATCTAGGTATTTTCGGTTTATGCCAAGGAAGCGAATTTTTTCACGTCAACGATGAACTTCCACGGTTTCCATTGTGCGTCTACTATCGACATTTAGCTTGACGATAGGTTTCCATTTTCAACATTCAGCAAACCACCTAAGCTAACAAGAAACAAAGCAGATGAAGGAGCAACGCGCCCATCGTTTGCCTGTCGCAAAGTTTCCTTTTCAAAATGTTGAACCACTGTTGTTGATTGAACTTTTCAACGTCTGGAACCGCTGTCCAAGGCAGGCTGATTTTGTCACGAATTTCCATTCATCTTTTCGCCAAACGGCAAGCGGCGCAGTTGTTGATTTTACGCTCGACTGTAGAACTCGAGAGTGATTAATTTGCACTGGAAACTACGTTACGTTAACAACAGTGGATTGCTGTCAGCATGTCGATTGCTCGATTTCTATTCTGCCGCTGTCGCGCGCGCACCTGACTGCAGCATATTTCCACTGGTTGTAGTTGTACAGTATAGGCGGCCATCAGTCGGTCTGATCCTGTCGGACGTTCGGTCGATGGTCAAAGGAGAGTATCAAGTTAGCAAAACTTGTGAGTTTTTTTTCATAAGCAAACAAAGAGGCCGTTCGACTATCTTATTGCCGCAATGTTTATAAGCATTGCCGTTTGCAGACTCGAAGTTTCGTCAGCAAAAGTTGAAAGCTTGGCAACCGATTCTGACAGCCGGTTCCGTCTTGCCGACATTCTTCCTCATCGGCGTTGTCTTCGTGCCAGTCGGCGTGGTACTGCTGGTAGCGTCCAGCAGTGTAAGTATCCGCAGTTTGCTAATGCCCATTATTGACTTGTTAAACTTTGACGTTGCCACGTGTCGGCCTCTCATCATGCGTAATGATTTTCACGTGCCATTTGACCATTGTCATCTATGTCCCGTTTGACAGGCACTTTTTTTGCGTGCAGGTACAGGAGTTCGAATTCGACTACACGGACTGCAATATGGGGGACAAACTTTGCAAGGACATGATTGCCAATTCTGATGAACGGGAAAATCGAAGCTGTCGTTGCGCGATCCATTTCAAACTTACAGAGAATATACAAAGTCCCGTCTACCTCTACTACGGCCTGAATGGTTTTTACCAAAATCATAGAAGATACGTCAGGTCAAGAGACGACATTCAACTGCTCGGAGATCCTAAGCACGTTAGCAGCGATTGCGCTCCGTACCAGTACGTGGGTAACGTGCCGATTGCTCCGTGCGGCGCCATCGCCAATAGCCTGTTCAACGGTTTGGCGCCTGAACGGTTAGCGGTATGCGATCAGCGGCCCTTGCTTTTGCAGACACTTTCTTACTTAACTACAATGTCAGCAAAAGCGAAGTTGAAGCGGTGCCCGTTACCTTCAAGGGAATAGCGTGGCCGTCCGATTTGGAGCACAAGTTTAGAAATCCTTCGTCAACGCCATTGAAGGAAGGTTTGTTGCCCTATGGTCGCCAAGGCGGTCGAAAATTGCAAGTCCAACTTTGCTGCAGCGTTCAATGAGACGACCAGTCCGCCCAGTTGGCCCAAACCTGTCTACGAACTGTCCGACGTGGACGAGGAGAGCGGATTTCAAAATGAATCGCTCATTGTATGGATGCGATCGGCCGCGTTGCCGAACTTTCGCAAACTTCACAGCCGAGTGGTGCACAGTCCAGGCAGTTCGTTTGCCAACGAACTGCCAAAGGGCAACTACGTGGTCGAAATCGTCTACAGTAATGCTGTATTCATTTTCATTTGGTCCTCTTCCTTGACGCTTGCTTTTCAGATTATCCAGTCGCCGCGTTCGGCGGTCGCAAAAGGTTCATCATTAGCAATGCATCGTGGGCGGGCGGAAAGAATCCCTTCCTTGGCATAGCTTACATTGTGGTCGGCTCTTTGTGCGTCTTCATGGGCCTTGTCTTCCTCGTCATTCATGTTAAGTTTGGACGATCGTAAGTTGGGCAAATGGGCAAACAAACGTATTTAAAAACTCATTATCCTTTCATTGAAGGCTCGCCGAGCTGGCGTCAATACATACACCGTGAATATTGCAACTTTGTTGTGCTCGTGGTGAATAATCGTACGCCCTGTCGACGTAGTGTTCCGTTGACCAATCACTTGTGACAATAAATTTTTTCGCCTAACGTACTTTTTGCGACGTAGGCATTTCGCGTCAGTTGCTGAAAGCACTGCCACGATAATATATCGCGTTCGTTGCATACGACTGCTCGTCACAGTCGTCAGCCATCAGTATAGCTGAACAGATGTGCGCTTTTGTTGCAGACAGTATTAGCATTGTTCGTTTGTGTTTGCCATCGGGCCGGCCCAATCCCGCTTGTGCAGAATTATTTGCACTGTAAACGCCGAAAACAGGATACGAATCCTGCCGGTCATTGTTTCCAATACCTGCCAGTACGCGGAAGTCCGCCAGGAATATCCAATGCAGGCAGGCACTGAAGCGACGATTGGCCTCATTTCGAAGGAGGTTGTTATGTCCAAACGACGTGAATGGATTGGGTGAGCTTGCAAAAGACACCGGCATACCTAGAGACGCTTAAGCGAGTTCAGCTCCGCCGTAACGGTCTTCTATCGAGATGACCCATTGATGATCGTCCGAGCGGAAAAGCAGTACCTTTACGACGAGAATGACAAGCGCTACTTGGACTGCATCAGCAACGTGCAACACGGCAAGCCTACTATGTTTTCATTATTTTTTGAAGTGTATAGTTTTCCGTCTTTTAAAACTTCCAGTGGGACATAGTCACCCGACCGTTGGGCGCGCCATCGCCGACCAAATACGTTTGACCACTTGCAACAACCGTTTCCTGCACCCTCTGATGACCGCTTACGCGGAACGCTTGGCCGAAACTTTGCCTGGCGATCTGAACACCTTCTTCTACTGTAATTCGGGGTGAGTTTTGCACAGGAAACTTTTGCACAGCGTTTGAGCGTCCGAAGGCAGGTCTGAAGCGAACGACCTCGCCCTAAGGATCGCCAAAGATTACACGGGCGGCACCGAGGTGATCGTCGTTGATCAGTAAGCTACTGAAATGAATCGTGCGCGATGGCCATTCATCGTTCCTTGACTCAGCGCTTACCATGGTCACCTTACGTCAACGATTGAAATTAGCCCGTACAAATTCAACGGCAAAGGGGGAAAGGGAAAGCCGGATCATGTGTACATCGTAGGCTGTATTGCCGTCACCATGATGAATCTACCAGTTGCACGGAAGAGTTTCAGGCCCCCTGTCCGGATGTGTACCGCGGCAAATGGCGTTTGCCCATTGACAAGTTGGACGACCAAGAGAGCTTGACGGAGATCGGCCAGAAGTACGCCGACGAGGTGAAGACGTTGTGCGAGCAAATTGCCTCCAAAGGACGACGCTTGGCCGCCTTCTTCTTGGAAGCTCTGATTAGTTGCGGTGGCCAGGTGTTCCCTCCTGAAAGCTATCTTCGTCGCGTCATTGAGTAAGGCGTGATAATCTTCCATGCTAACGCATAAGCAACATTTTGAAGTTACGTCCACCAGGCTGGCGGACTGGTCATAGTCGACGAAGTGCAGACAGGCTTCGGCCGAGCTGGCATCACGTTTTGGGCATATCAAAGCCACTGCATGGGTAGGCACTTTGGTTTACCTCTGCGCTACGGAATTACACGTTTGTGCAGACAGAACGCCGGATATGATAACTATGGGCAAACCAATGGGCAATGGTTATCCCGTGGCCGCGGTGGTGACCCGACGGTCGGTTGCCGACGCCTTCGGCAACGGAATGGAATACTTTAACACCGTACGTTACGTTGGCATTTCGTCATGGTGGCAAATTAACTGTTGTTCGCTTTTCCAGTACGGAGGCAACCCGGTCTCCTGCGCGGCCGCTTTGGCTGTCCTAAGCGTGCTGAACGACGAGCGCTTGCAGGAAAACGGTCGTGTCGTGGGCGCCCATCTGTTGGACCGACTGCGCTGGTTGCAGTGCAGACATTGGCGGGTGATAGGCCACGTCAGAGCTTTGGGTTTATTTGCCGGCATCGATCTGGTGGACGACACGGAAAGTCGTATACCGGCAACGCAGTTGGCCGCGAACGTGGTTGCCATGTAGGTACTCTGCTCTCAGGTGCCAATATTAATCGATCAGGAGTTCACAGGATGCGAAAGAAACAGGTTTGCATAAGTAGCGAAGGTCCGTATGGAAATATATTGAAATTCAAACCGCCAATGTGCTTTACGAAAGACAACGTAGACGAGGTAATGCATAATGGACATCGTTAACGAAGCTAAGAATAGGTCCTTTAAATTTAGATGATCAAAGCATTGGATGAAACATTAGCTGAAGTCGTACCGTCGCAAGTGGAGCTTTAATTTAAATGGAAGATCAATACTGAAGACCAATAAGACAGGCTGTCACTGCTTTGGCAGCGCTGTCCCTATATCTTCCGGGTTGACGTTGAAGCGTAAACAGCGGTTTAAATCGTTTGTGTCGTTAGTGGCCATGAATATACCAACATTAATAAAGCCTTGCAACATGAAGCGCAGCTGATCATAACCCATAGTCTCAAGGCATTCGGTGTTGCAAAAAGATCGATAATGTTTCAACAGAGCCGAAAATGGTATCTCTTCCGTGCCAATGCGATTATATTCGCATAGCGCTGCGCGTAAAAGCAGTTGTTCATGCATAGAGGCATTTCTAAAGGGCGAAGCTGTTTATCAATGAGCGGTTGGAGTACATACCGTATAAAAAGAGTTTTCAGATTGCCGGCCATGTGTTTCAACGCGGCGTTGACATGCTGGATGCCCAATTTTGGAAAACGCCTTTCGTTTCGACGTTGTCCTTTGATCAACTGTTCACCATCGGCCGCCTGTTCGCTAGCGATGTCTACCGCGAGGCGGCATATTTCAAGACCGCGTCGGAGATCTCCAGAAACGGAAGCCACCTTTCGACTAATCAACTGAACCGCATCGGATGAAACTAAGGTCGAGCCGGCAAGTCGCTGTTCCAAAATTCTTTGTATTTCAACGTGAGTGTACGGCTGGAAGCAAAGTCTTGTGATACCCTGAAAAGGCGGTTCGGAAAATCAGAAATAGAGGAATTGCAAGCGAGCAAACTTTCTTCTCATCTCTGCATAACCAAGGTTTAAACCCTAACACAAAAGGCGCGCACCTCGTAATGGTAGCAGGAAAAACTGTTGACATCGTGACTTCAAATAAATGCGCCCAGAAATAAAGAACTGGACAGCAGTTACGATTATACCGGTGAGATATGCGAAGTAGAAAAATCGTACGCAAGCAGCGCGAAGGTCCTCTGGAATAAATGGATTAGCAGGTTTGGTTAAGTCAAAAAGGAAAGATGGCAAGCGTGGGAGGAGGAAGAATGCCAGATGCTGCAATAAACCGCAATTTTTGGAAAACTATTCGAATGAAAATTCATGGAGCTGCGGGGGTTTGAACCCCGGACTTCCCGCATGCGAAGCGGGCGCTCTACCACTGAGCTACAGCCCCTTGCAAACGAAAAGGCACAACACCAGTTAACTAATGGAAAAACTTCTTTTACGGGGTGCTGTGCACATATGCGATCATCGATAACACGGAATTTTTCCCCCGTTTGAACCTTTTTATTCCAAAAAAAGGTAAACTCCAGAGCTATCGGGCGCGTACCTTGCGCCCGTCTTCAGTGAAAAATAAAATATATCACTTCGTCGACTGCCCAGCCAGTCAACGGATCAGCAAGCTCATCCGCTAGACCGTCCGGGCTGGCAACATCAGCTATCAGGTACTACTCTTGTACCCGTCCAGCGTCCGTCGCCTGCCCATTCAGTCCCGCAGAGAGCGAGCTTCCAAACCGACCGACCGGGACAGAGACGTAACACAAAATGACCAGTTAACTGGATTTCTCGAAAGATTTCAAAATAAGGCAAAAGTACTCATGACTTATGAGCATTGCTCAAACAATATTTATATTCTTTTATAGCACAGACGACTACATCAACAGACGCAACTTCCTTAGCTCCCATATAGAATGAAAGTAATGCTCCAGCTGATCACAAATTTAGGATTTGATTTTTAAGAACGGCTTTAAGGCAATTAAATATTACTGTACCGCATGCCACTATGAAGTAGGTATAGTTGGAATCATTCTCGCATAGTTGCTTGACACGGATTTACGCCGCCTTAAATGTAATACGTTTCGGTTACACGTTATTCAGTGGGGTTGTGGCTCAGTGGTAGAGCGTCCGCTTTGCATGCGGAAGGCCCGGGGTTCGATCCCCCGCAACTCCAATCCTTTTCTCCACTTTGATCAATTTAAGCAAGCAAGCATGCTAAATATTTTCAGTACTTCAATTAGCAACGACCACCCAAAGACACGCGCGCTTAAAGCTCATGTTCGCTAAGGCTAATCAAGTGAACAGCTATAACGCAAGGAACAACAACAATGGCATGGCATCAATCAAACCTGTTTTTGGCGAAGTCATATCCGTTCTATTTGCCAAAATACCTTCAATATAACAAACTGCCATTGTTGAATACGGGGTTCATTGTAACGGGTGGAGGTGTTATTGTTCAACGGAAGACGGTTGACTACCCGTTCGGTCATGCTCGCGGTGTCTGTAATCACGTGTAAGCAGGTCTCACCTGTGACAGATGGGCGAGTTTATTATTAGGTTGGAACAATCAAAGTTGCGGATTTTTCATGTGGCTAATTGTCAATGAATTATG
Source organism: Trichuris muris (assembly GCA_000612645.2). Taxonomy (NCBI): domain Eukaryota; kingdom Metazoa; phylum Nematoda; class Enoplea; order Trichinellida; family Trichuridae; genus Trichuris; species Trichuris muris. Next base: position 12,444,853 of record CBXJ02000086.1, read on the forward strand.
TTCTTTGCCTGCAGGCATCTGTTCTTATCGTTGGTGTTTTCTTGAAGGACGTAACTTCTACTGCATATTTGGTTAATTTCATTGTCCCAGCTCTTTTGGCCTTGAAATTACAATCGTTGAAAGAAACATGGAAAAATGCTGTTTTCGAACGCTTTTGCTTTATCAGTACAAACGTGGTCTCAATGCAGCTGCAGCCAGTCGCGAATTTGTTGATCTTTGGCCTGAGGAAGCTGTTAATGGACGCACTATTTAGCGGTGGTTCAAAAGGTTTCGAAATGGAGATAGAGGTATCGAAGAAAGACGGGGTGGTCTCAGACGTTGGTCCTTGGACAACGAAGTTTTGAATGAAGCAGTAAAAGCCCAGCCCACATCAAGTACTCGGAAATTAGCAGAAGGGTTAGGTGTCTCTCACAGTACTATTGGTACGCATTTGAAGCGAATGGGGAAGGTTAAGAAGCTGGCGAGGTGCATACCACACGAACTGAGCGACGCGCAAAAAATGGCACGCTTTGACATCTGCTCTGGTTTGCCGCTACGTAACCAAAACGATCCTTTTCTGAAACGCACTGTTACGTGCGATGAAAAATGGTGCCTGTACGATAACAGGAAGTGCACAGCAGTATGTCTCGATAAACAGGTGCGGCCAGAAACCTTTCCTAAGCCAGATCCGCATGCGAAGAAGGTGATGCTATCGGTTTGGTGGTGTTCCAACGGTGTGGTTCACTATAACATCACCAGACCCGGTGAAAGCATCACGGCAGATGCCCACTGTCGTGAATTAGAGACGGCATTCAAAAAATTGGCTTAAATGTGGCCATCACTGGCAAATCGAAAAGGACCCTCGTTGCTCCAAGACAACGCCCGACCACACACATCATTAAAGACCCGCCAAAAGTTGAACGAGTTGGGTGTCGAGGTCCTACTCCATCCTGCTTATTCGTCGGACCTGTCCCCTACCGACTATCATGTTTTCAGGGCCGTCGACGCATTTCTCCACCACAAAGTGTACACTGAAAACAGGGACCTCGAAAATGACATAGCGCAATTTTTTGAATCTCGCACCCACGAATTCTATCGCATTGGAATTAATTCACTTTCAGAACGTTGGCGGAGATGTGTTCTTTCGAATGGTGAATACTTCATCGAATAAAGTTAACGTTCGCTTGAGATCTAGTCGTTCAAACATAACCATCAAAATCCGCAACTTTGATTGTTCCAACGTAATAGTAAGAAACAGACGGTGGCAAAGAACTGCGAGCAATACAATTTCTACCGTAGCTTTCGGAACAGCCTAGTTCCGTCCTCAGCGGTTTGCAAAGGCTCAGGCAACCTTTGCGAACCGCTGAGGACGGGACTAGGCTGTTCCGAAAGCTACGGTAGAAATTGTATTGCTCGCAGTTCTTTGCCACCGTCTGTTTCATACTAATAAACTCGCCCATCTGCCAAAGGTGAGACCTGCTTACACGTGATTACAGACACTGCGAGCAAGACCGAACGGGTAGTCAAACTGCCATTGCAGAATGTAATTTTGGCCCCAGAAAGTCTACGATTTCTTAATCGCAAAACTCAAACTCAGCACAAACACTTCTATCACTTCAGCGCACTGATCTACATCAATATTACCGGCCAGTTACACCAACACCGTATACTTGCGCAACCATTACATTTCTACATCACTAAGTCAGTTCTCTCATTTCATACAACCACGGGGCTGAGACTCAGTGGCAGAGCGTCCGCTTTGCATGCGGAAGGCCCGGGGTTCGGGAAGGCCCGGGGTTCGAATCCTCGCAGCTCCATTAGCGTGCACCATCATGCCGCACTTTCCCAGCGCTGTACAGATCAACCATTACGTGTAATGATTAAGACATGTTGTGTTTCCGATGCAATGACCCTAATACTGTTGGAACCTCTGTCGTATTGACAATAATAAGATTCGCAAATTCAGCTACGAGACGATACTTACAGCTCTTGCATATAAATGTTGGCTTGAAGTCTACAGTTTTTCACTTCACACAACTGAATATCATACGAAAACCTTAACATTACTGTTGGAGTCACTGACGACTCTCGTCATTACCCCCGCTATCCTACTCTCTCTTTAGCCCCTACTGTATCGTTTCGTAGTCCTCCGTTACGGTGGTGTGTGCGTACACTTTCTCTTAATAAAAGGCGTGGTATCTGATCCCTACAAATGGTTATGGGCCCAGTAGCATCGGCTTGCGCGTGAAAAGACATCGGTCACATTCGTCAGCGTACAGTCAAACCGTGTGTTGGTTATGACAATGGCGAACTTGGTTCCCGTGACGTCTACCGTCATCGCGAAGTTGAACGGACTCAACTACGCGACCTGGAGCTTCCAGATGAAGCTTGTGCTAATGGAATGCGACCTTTGGTCTACCATAGAGCCCGGAGAAGAACGCCCCGCCAAGGAATCAGTCGAGAAGCTGCGACTTCACGACGCACGTCAAGGAAGAGCGCTAGCCAAAATTTGCTTAGCGATTGGCGACGAACAGCAACAGCACGTTCGACAGCTTTGCTCGCCGAAAGAAGTTTGGGAAGAACTTCAGAGGTTATATGCACCCAAGGACAGCAAGTTCCGAATGGTACAGCTAAGGCGTCGGTTATACACTGAAAAGCTGGAGTATCATCCTAGCATGGACGCTTATCTAGCGACGATGAATCATCTCGTCACAGAGCTTATCAGCGTTGGAGACAGCGTAAGTGACGGCGACGTCGCGATGACGATTCTGTGCGGCCTGTCCGACGATTGGGACAACGTTGTGTCAGCTATTTGCAATCTTCCAGCGACGGAGTTTACTTGCGCGACAGTCAAACAAAGGTTGCTCGCTGAATCGCATAGAAGAAACGACTCATCAAGTCAAGGCACGAACGCTCTCGCTGCCAAAGCGACGACGTTTGCAAGACCAGCTATCAAAAACTTTGGAAAAGCAGATGCCATCTGTTACAAATGCTCGAAGAAAGGGCACTATGCCAGGGAGTGTAAGAGTAAAGTGGATCACAAAAGGAAGCAGAAAAATTCGCCTGGAGACGGAAAGCTGCAGATGTCACATGCGACCTTGTATGCCTCCTGTGGAGCAGTTTCAAATAGATTCGCTGGCGCGTGGGTTATTGATTCAGGCGCAACGCACCACATGTCGCCAAACGAAGAATACTTCACGAAGTGGAAAGCAAAAAGTCCTGCAAACACGCAAGTACAGATTGCCGACGGTTCAGTACTACCCATCGCAAACGCGGGCACCGTCAGAGCTAAGCTAACCAGGAATAAAGGCACAGTAAAGGAATTCTCTGCCAAGAATACCTTGTTTGTACCAGGTATTCGGACCGGCATTTTGTCCGTACCGCAAATGGTCGAAAATGGGCAAACAGTGGTCTTCAGCAGAAACGGCTGTCGCATCTTTGGTGCGGATGACCAACTCGTGATCGAAGCCGAAAAGAGCGGTCGACTATTCATCGTAAAGACGTTACCGAGACGGAGCAATGTAACCATCAACAATTGCATCGCGGAGCATAATGCGCTCGATCTCGACGTCTGGCATCTGCGTATGATGCACGTAAGCAAACATCGGATCTTGCGAATGGTCAAAGGTAAGTCCGCAATAGGATTGAATTGCAAGCCAACGGAACCGGTAATATGCAATGATTGCCTGAAAGGCAAGTCCGTACGCCAGCCGTTCGAGACCTTGCATCAACGCGATAGGGAAATCGTTCCCTTAGCGCTCGTCCATTGCGATCTCATGGGGCCGCTTGATGAGTCCAGTTGGGGTGGCTCGAAATATATGCTTTGCGTAATCGACGACGCGACACGTTACGTATGGGTTTGCTTCCTAAGAAGCAAAGCAAACGTACTGAATAAGTTTAAGATATGGAAAACGCGAGCCGAGCGACAAACTGGCAAAACTCTATTGAAGGTCCGGACTGATAACGGCCTTGAGTTCTGCTCTAGAAACTGGGAGACGTTCTGTGATGCTCACGGGATCATACACCAACGGACGATGGTTTATACGCCGCAACAGAACGGCATTGCGGAGCGAATGAATCGTACGTTGATGGATCTGGTGCGGACCACGCTGAGCAACACCGGCCTCCCGAGGAGTGCATGGGCCGAGTTGGCGAATACAGCTGCTTATGTGCGAAACCGAGTCACAAACCGCCATAACGAAACCAAAACGCCATTTGAGCTGTGGTTTGGACGGAAACCGAGTGTACGGCACTTAAGAGCATGTGGATGTGAAGTGCTGGTTCACATCCCTAAACCCCAAAGGAATTCCAAACTGATGCCAAGGGCTCGTAGTGGCACTCTGGTTGGGTATGCACTCAACGGAAAGGGGTGGCGTATTTGGATGCAAGACACACGAGAAGTGGTCGAGTCTCGCGACTGCGTATTCAAGGAACGTGTCTTCAGTATGAAGAAGCAGGATGGTCCATTCCTAAGCGCTGAAGAAGTAACGGCGGAACCTCCTGACGTTGAGGAAAAGCCGGAAGAAGAATCTGTTCGGCAAATTCCTTCATTAAGCGAGCCGTCGAGCGAAAGTGGTGTCGAGACAATTCACGAATCGGCTTGTGCTGGAGAAGACTCAACGGAAAAGTCAGATGGAGAACGTGTGCGAGAAGTTTCTTCGAAATCTGCTGCTGAACTACAGCGAACGAGGAGCCATCCAATGGTGCTGAGGCATAGAAAAAAGATCCAACCTTCGAAGGAAGCAGAATGCGCTTCAGCTGACATACCATTTCCTGCTTCATATGCTTGCGAAGGGAACGGAGCAATATCCTACCGTGAAGCCATCAATGGACCCGAGGCAGCAAAATGGCTCGAAGCCATGGAAGAGGAGATGGAGAATCTTCGCGAACATGAAACCTGGACTCTCGAAGAGCCACCGAAAGGCACAAAGCCCATTCAGTGCAAATGGGTATTGCGGAAGAAAGTGAACGCAACAGGCGAAGTAACAAGGTATAAGGCACGCTTAGTCGCGAAAGGTTATGCGCAGCAAAAAGGGATCGATTATGAGGACGTCTACTCACCGACGTCAAGCTTCGATACGATAAGGCTGCTCGTGGCACTTGGGGTGCAAATGGGCTGGATCCTCGAACAAGCGGATGTGAAGTGTGCTTATTTATACGGCCAGTTAAAGGAGGAAATTTATATGGAACAACCAAGTGGCTTCGTGTGCACAGGCTCTGAACATCTGTGTTGCAAACTGAAGAAGTCAATTTACGGACTAAAGCAAAGCGGGAGATGTTGGAACAAGCTCCTCGACCAACGCCTACGAAGTTCTGGCTTCAAACGAAATCCTGTCGATCCATGTGTGTATGGAATAACGCTGCGAAGTGGTCGCGCAATCATATGCGTGTATGTTGACGACATACTCACTATATCTCAAAATGAGGACGTGAGCAAGGCAGTAAAGGAACTGCTGAGTGCGAACTTCGAATGTAAGTTTGCTGGGCAAGTCTCTTACTTGCTGGGAGTAGAATTTACTCACGATAGAGATGGTGGTTTGACTCTATCTCAGAAAGCCTATGTCGAGCGACTCTTGAAGCGGTTCAATATGGAAAATGCCAAAAGCGTTGCTACCCCAATGGAAGCGAGGCCAAACTTTCAAGGAGAGCAAGCAGTCAGTCGCGATGTCGAAAAGCTTCCCTACAGAGAGCTAGTCGGTGGACTGCTCTATCTGTCCCAAAGGACAAGGCCCGACATCGCATTTTCGGTTGGAAAATTGTCGCAGTTCTGCTCAAATTACACGAAGCAGCACTGGGATGCAGCCAAAAGGATACTGCGTTATTTAAAGGCCACTAAACATGCTGGCGTCAAGTACAAAAGAAACAGCGAGCCCCTAACGGCGTTTGCAGACGCAGACTGGGCCTCGTGTAATGGAGATAGGAAAAGCATCAGCGGCTATATTGTATTTCTCCACGGTTCTCCCATTGCCTGGAGAAGTAACAAGCAAACGTCCATTGCTTTGAGCACAATGGAGGCTGAGTATATCGCTGTGAGCGATTGTACGAGGGAGCTGACATGGATGAAAGAATTCATCGAACGACTGAATATTGGTCAGGTGTTGTCGAAGCCGATATCAATAATGTGTGACAGTCAGGCAGCAATAGCACACGCCAATAACTGTATCGACAAATCGCGAACGAAGCACATTGCGATAAGATATCACTTCGTCAGGGACAAGGTTGACGACGGTGTAGTTGAATTGGTCTACGTCCCGAGTAGCGAGAACATCGCCGATGTTCTCACGAAGCCTCTCAGTCGTCGTCAGCATCAGGCTCACGTTGAGCGAATGCTCGACTTTCACAGAATGGCGGAGTAAACGTCTGGTGCGACATTACTCCGAGGGGGGGCATGTTGGAGTCACTGACGACTCTCGTCATTACCCCCGCTATCCTACTCTCTCTTTAGCCCCTACTGTATCGTTTCGTAGTCCTCCGTTACGGTGGTGTGTGCGTACACTTTCTCTTAATAAAAGGCGTGGTATCTGATCCCTACAATTACGAACTAATTGTCTAATAATAAATCTTGTTTTGTCGTCTAATTGGCTAATAACTGATAAGTTCTCGTTTCGCTTACTTCGCAAAGTTCCTTGCGGGAAGAAAAGAGAACACTGGAAAAAACAGGCCCTCTTGAGCGCAGGAAACGAGATGGCAGACACTGTTTAGAACAGTCATTCTCATTTGAAAACAGCATCAGCGAAAAAGAACAATAACATAATTAATGTCATTCCTCCGATTAATAATACAAGTTATGAACCTACATGCTGCCAAGAACAGGACGACAAGCTTCAAGGGAATGGTCGAACTACTTACCGCACGGCTGGAAATTCGTTTGCTCAACACACGCTCAGGAAAGTCAAGCGTGTTCGCAATCGCTAATACGATCAGTTTCGCCTCCTCTCGGGTGCTCCAGTCGAACAACTGATACAAAACCCGTTGCCTGTTGGTGATCAGCAAATCGACTTCATCCATCAGAAGAACCATTGGCAATCGGCCGCGATCAACCTTGCCGAACATTTCGTCCAGCAACTTTCGAGCCTTGTCCGCTGACTTGTACTTCCAAGTTCTTTTCATTACCCGAACCATTTCCAGGTATGCAGTCTTCGGATCAAGTACTTGCATTCCGTTAATTTCACAGTAAAAAAATCTGGGGATCATTTTGTCGCCCAGTAAAGAGCGCACGGCGTGACGGACGGTCACTGTTTTGCCGGTTCCAGGCACACCGCTTATGTAGATGCATCTGAAAAACGACTTTTGGAATGTTTTCCTTAATGTTAAACAATCTACCCTCCGACTTCGGCTTTAAGGCAACAGCTGATGAACTTTTTGACCTTCTCAAACTGTTGCTCACGGCAGGGAAGATTCTCCGGTATCCTTGACGCATGGAGACGCGCTCTTAAATCGTCGAGAGGGTTTTCGGTTGCAACAACTTTGCCGGCCGGTGATTCACGGATTGGACTGATGGCCGAGTCCTTAGACGGTACTTCATCGAACGCAAAGCTTTCTTCACTGCGTCTGCGATTTCGTCTCGATGCTTAAAACGGAAATCAGTAAACAGGCTACACCAAAGGTAAGGCAACCTGTTTGTCGACGTTGTGTCGGCGAATAGATTAGTTTCTTGGGAACAATTGATCTCAAACCGCTTCTGTGTGGCCTGCGCAACTGCTCAGATGATGCTACTGAGAAAAACAAGATGATAAGTACAAAGAAAAGCAAAGGGGTTTTATCCTTCTTGCAAAATACACCACTTCATAACTACTGCGCTAATCAGTGCATCATAGAAAAAGTCGAATAAAAGTGCTTCTCACCACGACAAGAAGGTTCACTTTCTGAAAACGATAACAGACAGAAGGGAGAGTTAGCCTCAAATATGCTAATTTTTACTGGGCATATCCGCTGGGTGATCCTCCGTGGCCCGAGACGACGTTGGCCTGCTGCTATCGTCAACATCTAAACAGGTTCAATTGGCAATCAGCCCTAAGAGCAAGTTCAAACTTTACCATGCGAAGAATCACCACCAGCAAAAGTTGACGCAAAGGAACGCTTCTTTGCAGTCCTTCCTTTGGTACGGCTTTCAACTGGTACGTGGTCGAACCGCTTTCTCTTAGATGAGCTTTGCTTTTCGTCTTGTCGCGCTGACCTGCGCAAACTGGAGCTCGCAGGACGGGTTGAAGGCAGAGCACTAATTCCAGCAATCCTAGACAATGTAGTTCCTTTGCTATGTTCAGCATCTGAACTGCTTAAGTTTTCTGCCAGTCTTAAGAATAATTTCGAAATGTACCATATGACGAATCATTCTCATCAGAATATGATGCGACGAAACGCGCCCGTGTTTTCCTTGCTTTTCTCCGGCTTTCATTCAATGCATTATCAAGAGACTTTCTCTTCGCTGAGCTTCGCTTTTCTTCCAATCGAGTCGACCTGCGCAAGCTGGAGACCGTAAGACGGACAGAAGGCAGGAGACCATTTCCAGTAACCCGAGACGATGTACGTGCGTCGCTATTTTCAATATCTAAACTGCTTAAGTTAACCGTCAGTCTTATTAACAAGTTCAAACTTCACCGTCAGACGAATCACCATTGGCAGAATCTGAGGCAATGGAAATCCCCTGTGCTTTCCTTCCTCTTGTCTTGGTTTCATTTGGTGTATAATCATGCTGCTTTCTCTTTGCTGAACATTGCTTTCCTTCCAGTCGTGACGACTTGCTCAAACTGGAGCTAGCGGCAGGGGTGGAAGGAGTATACAAACTGCGCGAGATCACCGCGTCATAATCCGAGCGCCAGGAGGTACTTTGAACGAAGCTCCTATCCCGCAGCTTCATTTTTTAACAGGCAGAAATGGTGATATTCTGTTTAAGCTAAAGTAGTCAAATCGGTACTCAACCAGAAATACAGTATACTTGACGGTTAGGACAATTAGCATATGTCAATGTCATTCGATATATTCTATCAGTCCTTTTGCCAGATCGCTGACGACGAAACCAGTGCCTTCCGAAAGCTAGTATGAGAGTTTTCTAGCCTGTTAAAATTCTAATAACCACATCTACCCGCTGGTGCGGCATTTGCAGATTTATTACAGGTATCATCAAAACGGACAAGCCGGAACACGATAGGAACAAATGGAAACGCATTAATTAGCGCACCAAAATGAAATGGCATCAGAAGTCTAGCTTTCCACCTCTTTCCAGGTGGTAACTTATTCTATCCGTAACAGAGGCAGGAACAGTGAAATTGCCTGAGCATCGGGACAGAGAGAGAGGGAGGGGGACGGTAGGGACTGTTGTTGCTGACGTTTGCGGAAGAATAAACGCTTTGCAAGGTGCTGTCTTACAATGGCACACCGGACAGGATCGTCTCCTGCGGAAATTAACGGAACAGAGGAAGCACTAACGGAATCCAAGTTGGCAGTGGCTAGCGCGAGGATTGCGGCGACGCCGGAACCCTTTGATGGGAACGGTGTGGCGTGATTGGATAAATGCGTTCGAAATTTGTGGTGAATTGAACGGCTGGTCGGACACAGTGAGACCGCGATGGTTGCAATTATGACTAGTCGGGGTTGCAGCTCGCACATTCCGTCGTTTGCCTCCCGAAGCTACCGTTTCGTTCAGTGCCGCAAAGAGAGCAATGTCGGATGCATTTCAAGCGCCAGATCAACAATTGATTAATGAAACAGCGTTCCGGCTAGAAAGGAAGATGGAAAGCGAATCGTGAGCACAAATTGAAATCAATTCTTCTACACCGTTTTGGAATTGTGCCCGGGTAACGTACGCTAAGCTCTAAGCAACAGCGAGATAGACCTCAGGGATATCGCTGGGCGGAATGTTGACGCAGACCAATGCCATTTCGCAACAAAGGTCGATTTAACAGCGTTACGCTTGTTTAAGCGAGATGCGAAGTACGTTCATCTCGCGGGCATACGTGATGGAGGACTCATACAACAGTGTGGAATTACACCGATGCAATCGTCCTTCTTCAATTCTACATTATGTTTCGGTGGCGTAGAGTCATTGTTAATTGCACGACAACGTACATGCTGTCTGGAGAGGTGCTAGGATCACCGCAGCTGTGCTCTTTCCGGTAAGACCAAAGATGCTCGCGGAGCGCTCGTCGCTTTTTGTTAAACTGCCATCCGCATCAGCTGCGCTCATCGCTTTTGTCATCATTGCAATGCGTCAGATTCTCTTATCGAAGTTCGCGTTCGTCTGCGCACCAGGTTCATTCATATTCGACTTTCCACGTTCAGGTCGCTATGAGTGATACCTCTATACTGTCCACGATCAGTGACGAAAAATCCGCCTTGTCTTTTCTCCAGCAGCATGGGATCCTCCACCGCGAAAGGTCATGTACCTGTTTGAGGCGCATGACGGTGCGATGGAGGAACAACGGCCGGCACGCAACGTTGAGGTGTACACGAAAGACGTGTAGAAAGGAAGTATGCGTGCGTAAGGGCACATGGCTGGAGGGTAACCATAGTATGAGCCTCTGCTGCCCCATATGTTCATCACAGGAAAAAAGTTAGAGCTAAGAAATGTTGTGTGGTTCTTTTTTTTCTGGAGCCTGCAGAAGACGACCGTACGATTCTGCAAGACTACTATGGGTAAGATCACTTTCAGATGTCATTGTAACTTCATTTGTAAGATCCTATTTTAGGGATGACTAAAAAATGCACAATCGAGTGGAACTACTCCATTCGAAAGGTGACGACACAATGGTTGTTGAATAACCCTGTGCTCCTAGGAGGGCCAGGGCACACGGTGGAAGTTGACGAAAGCGTCTTCACCAAGCGAAAGTACAACCGCGGTCGGGTGAATCCTACTCAGTGGATCATCGGCGCGATGTACCGTGAAACACGGCAGTGCTTCCTGGCCCCCATTGCGAATCGTAGTAGCCGCACTCTTACACAAATCATAAGGCGGTGCGTTCGACGTGGCGCCACTATAGTCACGGACGAATGGCGAGGGTATGCGTCCCTGTTGCAGGTGGGTTACGCGCATTTCCGCGTATACCCAAACGATAGAGTTCCTCTGGGCTGACATGAAGCGGCAACACAAAGTGCGCTGCAGCACAGATAGGACCATGCTGGCGTCGTACCTCGACGAGTTTATGTGGCGGCGAAGGCTACAACCACAAGATCATGGAACATATCGTAGCCATTTCGCCGCCGCAGTGATACCGCATAACATATTGTACAACATAAATCGTTTTTACTATTTTTGTTGACGATACGATCGTTCCACAAGATCATGGAACATATCGTAACCATTTCCCCGCCGCAGTGATGCCGCATAACATATTGTACAACATAAATCGTTTTTACTATTTTTGTTGACGGTACGCTTGCTTATGAATAAACAGTCTACAGTTCCAACTCGTTCGCTGCACTGCATTTACGCGTAGCTAGCGCTGACTGCCACCTGCCTAATCTAACGATGAACCTTAGCCGTACAAGTGAACCCTAAAAGCAACCCTGCAGCTTAAAAACAACTGTCACGTGCACTTACTAACCGAGAAGGTTAACTCAAAATTAGCATGCAGATGCAAAGCCAGCAAGGAATATATGAGCTAAATACAGAAGAGATTATGACCCAGGTGATGCAATGCCAGCAAGCAAGGAATACATGCGGTAAGTACAGGAGAAAGGTGATGACGCAGCCAGCATTGGTGTAACATGACGTCACAGGAATGCCTCGCATAATACCTGCATTTTCTTACATGCCGCCATGCTACAGTATGGAGATCGTGTAAAGGGGGGCACACAGGGGACCAGACCCCAGTTATGTTGTAGAACATTATCTACAACGAATACGTGATGGCTGCTCTGTTTCAGCAGTCGTTCAATGAACTATTGCTCATTCCCAAAAATGATTAACATGAATCAAAGGCTTTTATGTAGCGAAACGTATTCTACTTAGTTCGTCGATAAGAAAAGAAAATAAGCCGATGAAAAGACCATGCGGCGACTAAACTACTAAATTCTGTGGAACGAAGGTGACAAACTGTAGCCCTAGCTCCACGTTGAACGTCTTGAGTGCTCTGTCTACGCTGCGGAACTGAGCCACGTCCTGCTTTCTAACGAAACCGGTCGCACCAATTTCCTGTAACGTATGGCACAAAGATGAAAATGCCTGCTCACGCGTTCTCCTGGAGTAGCAATGCGATACATTTAAAAATGTGACACCCATTTTCGTAAGACATGATTACAAAGTGAGTTGTTTATTACTGCGCAAAGAATGTTTCAGTGGCCTACCTGTAGGCAATTTTTCGTGCACCTTATCCGAATGGAATCGCCAAGAGCGGATGGAAATAGTTATTACGCACGCATCGAACGAAATCGTAAAATGCAGAGCTTCTCTGTTGTTCAAACTTCCTAAGAACGATACGCGCAACTTTGCATATCTATTCTTGATTATCTTTATGGTACTGTACTTGATACCTTTCCATTTAACGATTTTGCAAAAAGTTTCTAGATCAATGTTTCCGGCGGGGTGCCAAACGTGATTTCCAGTTTCGAAGTGAAAAGGAGGAATTGCGCAATTCATTACCGACAATGTTTGACCACCAAAAACGCAGATGTTTGACAGTGCAATTGCCGTTACTGCCTTTAATCAAGATCTTGCTGCTGCACTTTGGGTTGTACAGTTGTATGCAAACTCTTTACGCAGATACAGCAAGTGCATCCGCTAAAACAAGTTTCAAATCATTTACACTTCATCGACGAACCACGACAAGCTTTACGTCACAGTGTGCACATCCCGGAACTCTGCCAGCTCGGATGTACAACGCACAAAGTGAAATTGCGTGACAAATGAAGTTAGCGGTCGGAGCTGAACGAACGGCTCCGCACTAAGCAGCTGTTTGAACGAAACGCGGTCAAGTAAAACTTATTCAGCTGGGCTTTCCGGACCGATTACGCTGGGCGGCATTGGTGCGCACTTACCGGGCATTTGCAGCATGTTAGCCTCGGCAAGACCAAGTTGATGACTAAGTTGCTCGGTGAGCGCTACCAATTGACGCTTCCGTTCCTCCTTCGCTTTGCGAATCGCCAGGCGAACTCCAATGGTGTCCAATTCTCTTTGCGTAGGAGACTGACCGTCCAACGTAATCTCCGCAGCTCGTTCGCCGAATGCTTCCAATACACGGGTACGCGCGTCTACTCCATTTTCTACAGCGTTCCCGCTAAGCACCAATTCCTTCAAACACGGCAGCTGACCGAGCGGCCATACTTGACGTAAATGCATCAGCTGATTGTCGCGAACGTCAAGGAACTCAAGCGAGTAAAGCTTTGAAAATCCTGCATTTAGATGACGAGTTGTACAAATAAGACATATACGTACGACAAGTACCTTTCAGATTACGCACTTTGTTATTCGTCAGCCAAATCTTTTTGACATTTCCAAGTTTGCAGTGCCAATTGTCTATCTTCTCAATGCGATTGTTCGACAAGTTCAGTTCGCGCAGGAATGGCAAGTGTTGCAGGTTGCATATTTCGGTTAGGCAGTTGCAAGTCAGATCTAGTCGCTGTATGCCTCGGAAAGCTACCTACAAACGGTCGTATAAATGGGATTCGCGCAAATGAAAAACGTCCTACAATGGATCGGTCGATGCTGCACAGATTATTGAACGACAGATCGGCAATCTGAAGAATGGGAAATTCCGGAATTTCGCCAAGTTGTTCACCGTCCGCAAGAAATGGAGTAAACAAATCCTAAACGCCAGTTCGAAATACGGCTTGCTCGGACACGGTTAGAAAAAGCACCGCAATTCTTTGAAGCGTGTTGTGCACCGAAAGAAAGACCAGTCCGCCACTAATGGCGTCCAAACCTCGGATCTGAACCGGATCGCAATGGCTTAACTGAAACAATCATATGGAGTGAAATACACGCAGAAGTGATCCAATGCCAACCTGTAAAGACTTTAAGGACTTGAAATGATGCAGGTCAAAGGGTAGGGTCGACTGCTTTATGTTGCTGGTGCCGGCGCGCTTGTTTCCGCATACCTAAACGAGAAGGGGACGTCAATTTGGGCAGGATTGTCAAAATTCCAAGTGCAAGACCTTCAGGTCGCGGACTTGAACAATGAGCTCCGCCACATGACCCAGGTCGAACTCCAAATCGCCGGAACAACCGAACGACGGTTCGGCAAACTTGAACCGTTCGCTAATTGCGTAAAGCTCCAGAGGAGTCAAGCTCAGCTGATCGCCGGATACTTTGCCAGTGGTGCACTGCTCCGCGAGATGTTCAACGATAGCGTGAACTTCCTAAATTGTGCGAAAGCAAAGTGGCGCCATGGCAAGGGGTGACCATTCGATGCATGCGTCCTCACGTAAAGATGGAAGTCAAGGAACAGAGCGAGCTGCCTCGGCAGGGAGGAAAGACCCACTTTCCTTTGTTGCAAACAATCGGCCTTGAAAACCGCCCTCAGATACGCCTCCAAATTCCTGCGACGGTTATTTAAAAATTCGCAATCCTGATTGCCGATTAGACGCTTCGGGGGCAACGCGGGAGCCGCTTTGTCCTTCTGACGGGCGCGGTGAAAGGCGTCAAAGTCACTGTAGCGGCGGTCAACCGTCCACTCATACTTGCCAACCGATACTGCGATGGTGTAAAACTTAAAAGACAACAACATCCGCAACGCTGCCGGACGAAGGTTCTCTACTCTTACCGTGAAGTCGGATTTGACCGTAAATCCTTTGATGTGAATAAAGGAGATGGCGTCGTTGTCATCGAGGTCCAGCGCCGAAAAGCAAGCCATTAGTCAAGTAAAAATTCCATTTCTCAGCATCGCTACATGTTGCGCACGCTCCGACGCAGTTGAAAAGTACAGAAGGAAATGATTTGCAAGTTACCTCACATGTAATTTGCCCGCTTGTTTGCGTCTGTCCGACTGACTTTACGAGACGCAGTCTCCAAAAATCCGCCGTTTCTTCCGTCGACAACATTTCAGCGTTTTTGAAAAGCGCCCTCCACGGGAAACTGAATTAAAAGCACCAAACGACCAATCAAAGTGGCCCGGTTTTCGGGAGCTATCCGGCAGCTCTTAAAACTCGACTTGGAAGTATTTATAGTCGGTCCAACTCAAACTTGAATTAGCTAAAGCTCGCAGAACTATTCATGATTGAACGCGCGCAACCAGCGTCAGACTCCGCAATGCAATTAACGCTCATTCATTGAGGCCAAATTAGGATCCATACGCGTGGGACGTGCAGGCAAAATTTTTGCATACTTAATCAGTGAAGTGAGAAGTGCAGAATTTTTGCTCAGTTCCACATTTGTCGCAGACGAGCACGCTAACACGAAGGAACGCGAAGGGGAAGAAAAGCGAAATGAAGCGACCGTTACTCAGCAGCGAACGATCGAGACGTCCAAGCGCACGCTACGACGACAAAAAATCTTTTCGAAATGCGATTTAAGTTGGGAAATAGGGCGAGCCGATTCGGACGGTCAACTTCGATGCAAAGGTTAACAAGTTTACTTTTAACCAGTAAACGGTAGTACGCAGCAGCGTAAGTTGCCAAAGTACCAAAAATTTAATCCTAATAAGGAAGTGAGCTGCTGGAGCTCGGCCCTTGCTGCCTCTTCGCTTGACCGTTCTTTAAGCGAGCGTCATTACGAGAATGCAACTTCGTAGGATGCACTTATAGTAAACACTACTCCCGCGAACATGCGGAACGGATAGCCTCCTTCAAGTTGTTGGTCGTCTCCGGTGACAATTCAAGCTCCTCGCACAAGGAGGCCACCACTTCGTCACGCTCTTCGGGATACAATTTAATAGCCTCGTTGTAGAAGTTGCAGAGATTCTGTACGCAATCGGAAACTCTGGTCAAAGGGACAGCGTAGCGAGCCATTACCCTTGAACAATCGATGGGTCCATGGCCAACGCTGGGAAAGAAGCAGGGATCTTCGTTCTTTCCGTCTGTCATGCTTACGCCCTCCAAACGTAGGCAGCAACGCATGCTGTCCAAGAGCTGACGAACAGTCATTGCGAAGGAACCAAAGTTGAACACTTGATCCATAGATCTCGAGGGATCCATCAACATGGCCAGAACGAAGCGTGCTATGTCCGCCACGTAAACGTAACTTGTCGATAGATCTTTCAGCGCTGGAGGAATCGTTATCTCTTTGCGAATGACATCACTGAACTGCATCCAGATTTGGTACTGCCACCAACGGTTTGTCGAGTCTCTTTCCGCCAGCACGTCGGGAAAGCGCAAGATAGTGTATGACATACCGTCCAGCTTGCGCTCCTCCATCAGGAATTCCTCCGCAAGAAGTTTGCCGTCCGCGTAGCTGTCCATTTTTGCTAGTTCCAGACGTACTTCCAGATTTTCCGGCCTTACGCCAACCTCCTCGCGAAGCTTCGTCGTTCCAGGAACCATTTCGCACATCTCATAAATCGAATCGGAACTTACAAAAATGAAGTGATGGCTCAATACTTTCAAACGACGGTAGAATGGGCGAATGCACTCTGTCGAATAGGCGCTGAAGTCGATGACAGCATTGTACGGACCTCCTGCTTCCAGCGCGGTCCAATCGAAGGTGTCCGGTCGTCGACGATCGCAGTAAATCCACTTAACGAACGGTTTGACGCTCTGCGCTGTGTTCCATCGCCAATGGCCTCTGTTCAGCAACGTCAGCTCAAAGTGATTCTTCAGCAACAGCTCCGCCACAGACGAGCCTATGCACCCGTTGCCTCCAAAGATAAGAACCTTCATTGCCTACTTGAGCGGCAGTCAGAGGCGGAGAACAACAACAGTACGCCCAACTTACCCAGCTGATCAACTATTCAATGTTCGAACTAGTTTCAAACAGACAACATCAACCCGCACGAAACCACGGCTGCTGACACCAAGCAGGCGACGAAACTTGGAACTAACCCGCAAAGCGTTCACCTAAGCTCTCGTCTACTGTTGGGAAGCTACAGTAAATTAGCTAAGGTCAAGTTAGGAGGCGCCAACAATAGCCTAGGCGTACTAACGAAGATTCTCCCCCCGAAATGACCATTTTTATTATCACTCGGCACTCACTGCAAGCCGCGCGTCCCAATTTTGAGCATTACCTTGATCAGCGAAGCGGCAAAAGTAAGCGCAACATAAATTCTTTTCTCCCCAAACCGTGAAGCGTAAGAATTGACCCAAAAGGCCACCCCGCCTTGACTGCCTTATTGGGCAGGCCATTTTTCGTAAAGCACGCTTGCGTCGCCTTTCCAAGGGTAACCTGCGCGCCGAAATTACAGTAATTTAAATACCATTCCTTCACCGTAGGCGTAGAGAAGTCCCGTTTGCGTGAGCTAATTTAGAACCAATACTTCAATTTGCGGTAGAACGTATTGAACAATTTTGGCAAATTTGAGCAGCGACTCCTGCTTCCGCCATTGCCATGCAGCCGGGATTTCCGCTGCTTGTTTGCAGATTTAGGCTGCCTCGCCGAGTCGATTTTAAAACTCGCGGAACAGACGTAAACTGCGAGCAAGCTACTTCAGGGAGTAGGACGAGTCGTTGGGATTAACTGAATCTCAAGCCGTTGATGATGGCCTCGTCTTCTCGTTCGACGCCGCTACGACCGTTCGACTTGTTTTCCGATCACCGAAGGGAGGCTAGCTTGTCCGGAACGGCCCTACCGGGGTGCCAGGAGTCATTCAGGTGATCGCCGTTATTTCGTTGGCTCGCATTTACCAACCTTTCTTCCACACTCTTTACTCATACCATTATTGCTTATCTTCATCGCAGTATGTTCTTTGCCCTTTTGTGTTTATTTATTCTAATATTTTTAGCGTTCGGGGCGAAAAGACTGCATTTTCAAAAAGTTCAAGGTGGTTTGGATGTCATAAGCTCACGTGGCGTTTTTCTGAGATGTATGCAAAGCTTTTTTGTGTAGAAACTCGAAGAGCAGACAAACGCCGCTGACGAAATACGGCTTCTTCGCCGCTGCGAGAAATTCGAGCAGCGCTTCGCGCCAAAACTCCGTTCTAAAGAGCCAAGTGATCGTCGGTAGGCGAACTGTTTGCCAATTTGCATCAGTGCACTGCATATTGGAATGCTACGGTTGAAACCAGTCATCAATGCACAGCCTAATTTGTAGCCATTGCGGAGGGCCTCGGCTTCGCCAGGGGAGAAGTTGGATTGGCTTACATAGACATGCTTCAACCGGCGCTACGATTGGCTCAATTCTCAGACACCAACACGTATGGAAAGTTGCTGGCTAAGTTGGATGTACTAAACCCTGCCGAGGTGGCCTCCCGCCAAGGTCACCCTTGAGGTTATGCACTTGGATTTTTCAGATTTTGGTTCCTGATTCAACAGTCGGATCGGACGGAAAGATGCACCCTTTGTGCACAGTCATTCAGAAGCACTTTGAGAACGTTGAAATCACTTCGGTGAGTCGAAAATGCTTCAACGAAGCGGCTGGACTGGAAACCGTCGATCGTGTATGCCTAGAAGAATGCAAGGGCGTTCGGCGTTCCCTGGAGGAAAAGTTTGGTTGAACAATCAAATCGTTGCACGTTATGCAAAAAAAAGTTTAGATATTACTGTCTAGCATCTGCAGCCGCACTAATTGAGCACTTGGAAAAGGTGCAGAGGACAGTGTTCATGTCAAAATCCGTGAGAATAATTTACGAAGGCTCTGAACGATCGCTAATCATAGGTGAACATCGTTTTCTTCACGTTAACCTGCTTTGTTGAGGCATTTCTTGCGCAGATGCGAGCACGGCTAAGCAGCTGGAGTTGATAACCAGTCTGAAAGTGGTTGACAATGTTGCGTGCAGTTTATTTGGTGTCCTAAACTTCACGTGTACTTACGGAGGTGCACGAATGCTTCGAGCCTCCATACTGCAGCCCTCTTTCGATCTTTCCACCATCAATGACAGGCTATCCGCCATACAAGAATTGCGGGAAAATGCGGAGGTATTGTGTCGTCTCATTCTGCGTGCTATCATTTGTATGTTCAACAAGTGCTGCTGTTTAGACAAAAACTAAGTTCATTTCGTTTGAAAGAAGATTGCTGCTTGCTTGTCTTGTTTTCCAGTGTGACACCTGTGACGTTGTTTATTTTATTCAAGCGCATAATTTGTTCCTCTGCTAACAAGCTATTTAACATAGAAGCTATCCACTTTTCGGGCATGCAAAAGTATTTTTAAGTGTTTCAGTATATAGGACTTTGCGAATTTTTTCTTCAACAGCAGCTCACTCGTAGGCAGTCCGATGGCTGAATTGTGTTGGCAAAAGTTGATTCATCTGTAATCACCTGTGCCATAATTTTGATTTCACACACCTAATAGATTGGTGTTTTCATTTTGCATGAAGGCCGTAGACTGCAGCCGATGAGCAATGTGGTGCAAGCCTCGCGTAGGCTGTCTTCCTCATCATTCCTAAAATTCCCACGTTTCTGATTCGATTGAAGTTGGTAGTGCAACTTTTTGCTGCAACAAGTGTGTATAGATTTAGTTAACCGTACAGTAAAACAAATGATTAGCAATGGACTTATAAACCTGCCGATGCATCCGTTTTAGGGTTACAACAACCTGCGCTCTGCTCTTAGCTGTATGCGTGACGTTGAGCGGTCTATTCCAATATGCATAGGAGCAAACAGCGAGCAGAGTTCTCGGTTTGCCGAATATCGAATTAGGCAGATGATTATGTTACTGCATACGTTGGAGATGGTGGAACCGTTGCTACATACATTGGAATGCTTTCAAAGCAGTTTGTTTACTAACTGCGTGAAGGTTTGTTTTTTATATTTATTGGCCATTGCTGTATGAGCATTTAACTCAGGGAGCTGTTCGTGATCGCTTTCAGAATGGCAATCACTCGTTGGACTAACGAAAAGTTCAGAGAACAAGTTTTAGCTGTTTAAATGTTCAAATATACGATCTACATCTTACTTTCTTCTTTATAACACGGAATATATATATATATATATATATATATTCGAACAGTTGCTTTCTTAGGTGATGCAGGACGACAGATTGGCCAACACCTTGTCTACAATCCGCAGATACATTCAGGACGACAGCCTCAGTCGCAGGGGACCTTTAAAAGGACGAAACGAGCTTTGCTTTGCCATTCGAGTTGCTATGTTGTCAAGTCTTATTTCATTTCTGCCATCGTCTATTTTTAGCCAAATCTAAACGGCTTGTTGGACGTCTTTAGGAAAGCGTATAGCGAATACATTAACGACGTGGAAGGTAACTTTTCAATTTGCATGTGTCATCAATCTCGGCAAGCCATTGTTCAGCATATCACATGTGGTTGGTGGAACAGGTGGCGCTGCCGTTGAGGCTGTCCTACTCGACGGCGAGAGGTTTTTACTTCTCATTGAATGTGGACAGAAATGAGGAACTGCCACCAGTATTGGTCGATAAGATAATTAAGGTGGTCCGCAAAAGTTCCTGTCTGCTCTGCTCGACCGAGCAATTGGTATTCAATCTTTTAATTCTTTTCCTTCTCAGGATGCTGTATAAATCTTTCATTCAAGATGCAACTGAATGGTAAGTAATGCGCAACACTTTTCAATGGGGAAAGCGTATGCACTTGTGTTGGTTTAAGAAAGAATCGACTTCAATTTCAACGAGATCGTTATGCTCAGCGATAGGTTGAGCCATTTTTTCGTTTCCTTCGGAAAATGCGAACGTTTTAGATTGATCAGCGACTTGCTCAGCGAAATGCGTCCTTTTATATCCTGCTTGTACGATCTCAGCGAAGTGATCTCACTATTGGACTTCATTCTTTCTTTAACGATGCGAGCTGAACTTTCCAACTGGGGTTGGCGCTTTTTGGTGAGACCTTGAAACGTTACATTTGCATATTCAGTACGACCGGAATTCACTGACACACTGGCTATATCACAAGCTCGTCATCCTCTAATGGACTCAGACAAGAAATCGAACTTCGTCCCTAACGATGTGGTACGTCTCATTTGTTAAGCCCGTGCGGTAACTAATCAGCTCCATGTTGCACAGTACGCGGGCCCTGATTCCCGATTTATCATTATTAGTGGTCCCAATATGGTAAGCCCACCAACAGAATCGCCAAAGCTCTGATCGACGGATCCGCAGAGCGGAAAGTCCACCTATTTGAAGATGGTCGGCATGTTGCAGCTGCTGGCGCAAATGGGCTCCTTCGTTCCGGCGCATATAGCTTCGTTCCGTCTTTGCGACCAACTGTTTACTCGCATTGGACACAACGACAGTCTCGAGTCAAGTTCCTCGTCGTTCATGGTCGAAGTTGGTTGATTGTAGCGAAATTAGTGGCGGCACTTTGTCTGCTCACCCATTGCAAGCTTAGATGAAGGACATGAGCCACATATTGAACAGCTTTACCAATGAATCTTTGATTTTAATTGACGAACTTGGGCGAAGTGAGACACTGGCACCTACGCAAATTGGTCGTTTAAAACCCATCTTCTTATTCAAGACACTTCGGAGGATGAAGGTTTCGCTTGTTGCGTTGCCATTTGTGAGCCCTTTATGACATCGCAGGTTTGGCTCGGACAATATGCCCTTTTTAATGACAACATTTTAGGCATTCATCTTTTTGGTCACCCACTACTTGGATATGGCAGAATTGGATCTATTGTACCCTTACATCGATAGGTATGATAAAATGCTCATCTCTTATATTAGTATGATATAATAGTAATAATAATAATATAAACTTAAAGGGTGATTTATTCGTAACAAGGCGTTTCGTTATGATAAAAATGAAGAGACCGTTTCCTTGTTATGCAGGCTTTAAAGAGCGAAGCTTTCGGAACTAACGTGTTCCATCGTCAGCCCATTATAACCCGCATAACGAAGAAACTGTCTCTTCACCTTTGTCATAATAATACTCGTCACTTCGCCCGTTGCTTGTAGTTTTCATTAATTATGTTTAGTACGGCAAAGACCCGTTTTTCAAAAATATCATTTATTGCGTAGCTTTCGGGACCTGACTTGGTCCCGTCATCAGCGCTAGGTAAGGCGCAACCTTCTTTGAAACAATAAAGGTCGCAAAATTTTGCGCTGCCTTACCTAGCGCTGATGACGGGACCAAGTCAGGTCCCGAAAGCTACGCAATAAATGATATTTTTGAAAAACGGGTCTTTGCCGTACTAAACATAGTTTTCATTAATATACATTAGGTCAGCTGTCAAGAGTAATATCATACATCTCTACTGTTCTTGCGAACTTACAAGCTTCGAGGGCCCATGAATCAATCGTGTGAAAACGTGCCTCAAACTATTGCAGTATTAAATTGAATACTCGATCGTTTAAATATTGCATGGAACAGCAGCAGACGCAGGGTTACTTGGCAATGATTTTCCAGTTACCACTTTGAGGCTTCGCTGAACCCAGTTACAAACAAAATGCAAATCAGCCATAAACTTCTGCGAGGATTGCACTCTGGTCCAGCTTATGGTAAGAAGAATTGAACCACTGAAAATATGCA
Source organism: Trichuris muris (assembly GCA_000612645.2). Lineage (NCBI taxonomy): Eukaryota > Metazoa > Nematoda > Enoplea > Trichinellida > Trichuridae > Trichuris > Trichuris muris. Next base: position 12,467,290 of record CBXJ02000086.1, read on the forward strand.
AAGAGCATAATCATAAAGAGACACATCTGCAGGTTTCGAATTGGCCGAAATGGCCATGTTCCCGGAAACTATAGTGAGCAACGCAAAGCGGCTTCTGGAAGACATGAAAAGCAAGAAGGTTTGCCGTTCGCTGTCCAGCCGGCAACGTTTCCCTGCCGTTCTCCTTTAGAAGCAGAACGAGGAGACCAGTTGCCAATTGCAAAAGCAAAGAGCAGTGATGCGCCTTAGGCATCGACTGGCCCAAGTGGCCAAAATGTCGGGCGTTCAAAATGTCATTCTAATGAACTATCTGAATCAGCTGAAGGACACGTACCTGAAGGAGATGGACGCGATCGATAAGGCTGGCGGCGGTCAGCAACGTTCAACCGAGTAAGTTTCCTTTCGTTTTGGACTTTTGTTGCCAATTTTTGCTTTACGGTTGGTTTTCAAAGATAAAAAAATATTTTCATTCAAAACATGCACAAGCAACAACAACAATCTTAGACAGAAGCTCGCAGCAGAGCGACGCTTTCGACCGCCGCTGCTTGGGCATCGGGATCCCGTTGATTTTTGATAAGACGAACAACGTCTGTATGAGCTCGGGTCAGCTTGCTGGCAAGGTCGGCCGGCAACTTGTTCAACAGGAGTGTCACTATTTGAGGAACGAACTTGCCGCTGGCATGCAACATTTGGTCCGTATATTTGGCGAACAACAGTAGGCAACAAAGCAAAAGGGCGGATGCCGGCTCTGCATTGCTTTCCAACTGGTTGCGCAACTCTTGGTCGTACTTGACCATCAGCGTAATTCTGCGGATAATTGGGTTTCAAGAAAATGTTCGCCCACTGATGACACATTACTTGGCCTTTTTGTCCGGAAAGCGAAGATTCAAACTGCAAATATTTGGCAAAGCAATCTTATCCGCGGCGTCGTAAAACGAATGCAGATTCTGCAGCAAAAAAGAAATAACTGTACAGGACAAAAGGATTCGTACTTTGGCTTGCAACTTTTTCATTCAAAGAGGCGATCAGCTGCTCAAAGTATTCCTTAGCCGGACTTGCCATTTCCCTAATCGCCGTATCTCGAGCCTAAAAGTAGCGATCAAAGGGCGATCATCCTTCAAAGTCGCCTACAACCTTTTTGGTATTCTCCGTCGCGTCAGGCAGGTTTGCAAAGTCGGCCAATGCCAAATTAGCAAAGTCGGTAGCCAAAGTGCGCAGCAAAAATATTCTCAATTGCTCAGCAATGTTCTCTGCAATTTCTGCCGTACGCACAAAGGAAAGCTCATTTAAATTCCGTCGTACCGTCGAACTGGTCGGCAGCCACATCGGAAAGGCGTATAGCCGAGTAGAGCGACATAACTTTTTCAATAATGTCGCTACGACTCTTCCGTTGACCTTCGGTCGATTGGAGCAGAACTGAATCGACTTGAGCTTGATATTTGGAATTTAAAATGCTAAATGTGGAGCAATGGAGAAATGTGACAGCGCCTCTTTCCATCCTTACCCGTACAAACGATCGGATACTTCGTCCAAAATTGCTTGCGGACAATTTTCCAAATTCAGCGACGAATGCTTCAGAGTTTCGGCAATTTCGCTTTCGGCCATGAACGCTCCAACGCCGCCGCCACCTCTCGTTGACAATTCGTCCTCTCTGTCCGCATTTCCCTTCTTCCTTTTTCCCTTTGCGGCCGCCTTCTTCTTTCCAGTTGGATCTTTGCTTGGCACCGTTTGGATTTTCGCTTTTCCCAGCAAAGGGCCCTCCTTGAACGGCGGCGACAACTTCAAATTGCCGCTAACTATTAACGCTACCTTCTCGGCCTTTTCGGCAATCGCGTCCTCAAAAATGGGTGCGCACAGTTGAACAAGACTATCCTTGAAGAAACTACTCTGGTCGGCTCGAATCCAACTCTTGTGCGACTTGGCCAACATGCTGCAAACGACTTCCACGTCGGCACCGCTAAGCACCGTGGGCACTATGCTCTGCAATTGGAAAAGTCCAACAAAAGCGTTCAACGGGATAAAAGTTGAACATACATTAACGTCTAGCCAATTGTACTGGTTTATGGTCGTTTCGGCGTCCGCTTCAATTTGGCTCCACAAGTTTTCGCTAATTACGCAATTCTTTAAATGGACGGCAGTTTTGGATTCACCGAGCCGAGACAGAACACCGGCGATGACTGGTGCATGATCGCCAACGCCGAACTTTCTCACGTACGCATATTCTGCAAAGTGCCGACGTTGACCAGCCGAGAAGGTCGGCTCGACGCCCTACCAAGATAGCCGTTGCGCCGCCGGAAGTCGTCCAGATGGCGATTCAACTTCTCCATAAACTTTTCCGGCACGTAGACTGCTCTGTCGACGTAATGGCCACCCAGAATGGAGCCGCGAAGCGCGTTCTTCGACCGCAATTGATCAAAGCACTCTGCAAAAGTCAGTGCGGAAAGGTCCAGGCATTGTTGGGCGCTTACTGAACACCAAAGATGGCGCCAAGTCGAACTCGGCCACTAGCTTCTTCAGGCTGATCATTCTGCAAGTTGATGTACAGTTTGAAATTAGTAATATGCAAACTGGCCATTGGCAGCAAGGTACGGCTGGTCGCCACACGACGGAAATACGCCTTCAGCCTACCTGGTGCACCCTGAAAGGGCTCCGCGCAGAATTGCCGTTTGTTGATTGAAATAAGAGTGCGTATAGATAACGGACGAATCGATGGGGTCGACGAAGCCCTCAATGTGATGACCGACCTGCTCAGCGACCGCATCCGCCAAGAAGTCGGTTGGCAAGTCGTATTGCCGCGTTATTTCCGACATCGCGATTCGGCCCTTTCGCTGCAGCGATTCGTTGATGGCGCTGAACGTTCGCGCCATGTACTCCCTGAACGAATATTACCCGGCAAAGTTTCCAATAGCGCGCAAATTTTTTCACAACGCTTCACACCTCGATATCAGCTGCCCCAAACACATGGTCAAACTGGGCGTGCTCGCCACCAGACGACCCGCGTACTCCTCAACCGTTTGAAAGTCGACACCCAACGTTTGTTGAACTTCCGTCAGCGAAATTCGACCTGCGCATTTCTTAAGCTCAACGGTCGGTCATCGGCCAACTTGGACTTACCACCGCTGGCGATAACTTCATTTTTAATTTGCGTTAACAAATATTCGGGCGTTACGTAGTCTTTCGAATTTACCGTTGTGATCACCTCCAGTTGACCACTGCTTAACAGCTTATTCACCAGTTCGACGCAGTTCCGATTTGAAAGCCTACAGTTGCGACAAACTTGGAATTGGAGACCATTTGAAACTGTCTTTTATTACCGTTTTGACGACTGTCCAAGCTGAACGCGTCGCAAATCGGCAGCAAGCAGCTTGATTTCATCCCAGGATGTCATTTGCTAAATGGTGGAACAAAGTGGCGAACAACAAGCAGCCAACAACGCTCAACGCACCCAACGTGACAGCTAGTGGCTTCGCTTTTTAAAAATCAGGTTCAATTGACGCACCTGCGAAAAATTGCGTTTCGGTCGGCGAATTTCATCTTACGCCCCGCTTGCAGCGCAGCATTAACGACTGTCGTTTTTTGCCTCGCGCCCGACTAACTGCACCGCATTTGACGACTGGTGAACTGCTGCCGCTCCAAACGAAGCCTTGCGATTGCGCTTTGTATGCGCAAACTGCTACTGTAACTGTGACATCGAGTCATTTGAAATTTTATTGAATAGTGCACAGCAATAAAGGATACAACGTAAAGAGAGGAGCACCACGTAAGGCTGAACGTGTGCAAGTGAACCATTGCAGGATACAGTTTACAGAACGGTTATCCTAGAGCAGGTAGGCATTTCTTAACAAACAGCAACGCTGCCCTCTGCGAACAACAGGTTGGCGCAGTCATGATTCTTCAGGCAACTGCTTGAGTCGTCAATATCGTACGCATATATGGCGCTTCAATGATGAACCATTCATATGGAATCATACTCATACGAAATTGAGTAGTAATCAGATGGCGATTAAAAGAGGATTTTCTCCGTTGCTTTGACCACAGCTTCTCATCGGCCCTTCGGTTGCCTGGCATTCTCTTGAGGCTGCCTAAGCTAGGCGTGCTTGCACGGCCATCGTGACGCCCAAATATCGTAAGAATATACTTGTCTTCACCGACGACCTGCTCGCGTGGAAGCATGTTCACCCGAATAGCAACGTGCATAGGACGGCGATTCGAAAAGGATTCTTCTGGGAATCGCCCGATATCTTTCTGCTAAACCCCGCCCAATGGGCGGGTGTAAGCTGGCAAAACCAGACGTGCTTGCCCTGAGCCTTTGCAGCGACATATCATACATTGGTCGCTGGGCCCGGGCAAACACATATCTTCGAAACTTCATTCACTGTGGACCACCCACATCCGAGTATCATAACAGCATCGGGTGGTCCACAATATCTTTCCGGTTGGTATGGCCGAGACACCGTGCAAACTTCCGAACGCCGATGAGAGCTCATACTGAAGCCGCTGCTCACGGCAACGCCAGGCAAGCAAACTACCATTTGCAGCACGCGCGCGCGCCTTAAATAGTGACAATAATGATCATCAGGACCTTGATGTTGACCTGCGAATCATTGTAAACTGTAATTTGGAACTCTACGAACATGGAGTTTAAATAGACGCGTTGCGCCTGCTGTTGAAGGAACATGGAAGCACGGTAACCGGCATGCCGCTGTTGTCCCTTACGGAAATAATTCGGGTACTGGGCGTGTCGGTGTTCGAATTATGGATGCAAGTCGTCGGTTCGCTGCTGTTCAGCGTTTTGCTTGTTTTAAAAATGGAACTAGGCCTTCGATGGTCCTGGTGCACGGTGTTCTCGCCCCTTTTTGTGGCCTCCGTATTGCAGGCCTTCTTCACGCTGATCGTCTTCCTGCGCCAGTACTTTGGCGAGGAGAACGTCAAGCTGGCTGCCTTCCGGCTAATCACCGTTGGTCTGATGGTCGGTCTGACAGCGACGACCGAAATGGTCATCTGCTTAAGACTGGAATTCGGCTCGAGCCTCAGCCACGCCGTCACGCTGTGTCCCGTCTACGTTCTACTCTTCGTGCTGCTATTTCGCTCTTGCCTACTGCAGTGTCCTTGAAGTTTGTGTAAAAGGCTCTTCCCGATCGCATTTCCCATACTAGAACTGCGCTCAGCAATGGCAAGCGGACGTAAATTAGTCCTCCTACAGTACAGTAGGTCATCTGAAGAGGTATCGGCACTTTGCCACTGCAAGGTGGACACTCCGACTACTCGGTTTCTACGCTTCGTCTTGTTCAGAACTTCACCCGTACAGTACGCCACGCTATTTCCATCTACTTCGCACCGTGAGTTCGTTGTTTCTGATAACGTGTTCGAACTACTGGTCTTTAACGATGGCGTTCGCCAGTTCACGTTGTTTCTAATCGTCGCTTTTGTTTCCAACGCGTCTCGTAATGCTCTGTTCAGAAGGCTGTCCTGTCGTGCTGTTGCCTAAGGTTAGAGCTGAACAAAAACCTGATAAAGGTTTAAGCTTAGGCCGGCACAGTGAAGGACGGTCACCAAGGTTGTGTTGAACTGTGAGACGACCGCGGACATCGTCTTCTTCCTTTACCTAACCTTAGACCTAAATATGAGCGTTATGTTAACGTTTAAGCTAGGTTAGGGACAAATAAGGACTACTAGCAAATTTTGCAAGATTATCCACCTGCGGACATCCTTTCCTGTCCATACCTAAGCTTAAAACTTTACGTAATCCTTATGTTAAGGTATAAGCTTAGGTATCCGCAGAGAAGACCCGACCTCCAACATGTTTTGTGAACCAATACGATGTAAAGTAATATCAACCATGAAAGGACGTGTTGAAAACGAAAGCGCTGCTCAAAAACAGCGTCAATTGGCTAATGCCATCGGTAAAGGTCACTAATCCGTATATGTCATCGGAAACGACCGACGCACGCTATGAAGCAGCTGGAATTTGCATGGCCTACTGTACGGTGGAGGTTACCATATGCGCTTGAGTATAACGCTATGCTAAACTCTGCACAGTTGCAAATCTGCGTGAATGGCGAATAATGTAGAAAAGAGCGCACTGAGACTAGGTATATTCTTTCCTTTCAAGTCAAAACCTGCAGCAGTAAATTTGCGTAATTGTTGCTCTTGTTTTACTGTCCTGCAAAGTTCTGTGAGCATTCTTGAGCTTTTAACGTGAACGCGTTTGAGGATATCAAACGATGCTAGTGGCCCATTGACGGCGTTAACTCGACCCAAGTGTGGAACAACAAGCAGCCAACACCGCTCGACGCAACCAAGGTGGCACTTCAGGTGGCTTCGCGTTTTGAAAATGAGGTTCAATTGACGCTTCGGCACGATTTCCCTATAGCCCCCTCCTCATTGGCGCCACTATCGCTTTCGTTGATTGGCCGCTGTAGCGTTCGTTGATTGGTCGCCGTTCGTAGCATGACGATCACGTACCTGCAGCGAAAATTTTCTCCTGTTTTCGCTGTCCTTGGAAACCTGTACTGTGGGTGCATTTTGGCATTTCTCCACGAATTTGCACCCCGTATGTGCAGTGCACAATGAACATAATCCACATTTTAACGCCTAGGCTTAGGTAAGGGCAGAAAACGATGCCTATGGTTGTGTTGCTTTCGTAATCCAATAGGGAGACATGATCCTGTATTTATGGTTTAGGCCAGTGTTTTTCACCGCCCTCCTTGGCACCGCCCCCTTTCGGAGCTGAGGGCTCGCCACCGCCCCCTTTTTTGAGCTGCAGTCTCACCACGCCCCCCCGCCTAAGTTTCAGTCACCTGTTGCTCCCAGGGGAGTGCTACCGCCCCCTTGGCCACGCCAGCGCCCCCCCCCCCCAAGTGCCCCTTCCGTCTCCACCGCCTCCAATCACGGAAATTTGTACCCGTTGTTGAAAGCCACTTTTCCGGAAAGGGTGTTTATTTCCAAAAAATCATGAACACCGTGGCATGGTAGTCGGGACAGCTCCGCTTCGCTTTCCCGACCACCGTGCCACGGTTTTCTTGTTTTTTTGGAAATAAACATCCTTTCCGGAAAAGTGGCTTTCAACAACGGGTACAAATTTCCGTGATTTTTCGGTTCGTATAGAATCGTTGAGCGCTTTACAAAATTGGCATATCAATAACTCTAGTGAAATTATCGGAAACCACAAGTGGAATTATTCGATAAGTATTCATCTCAAGTGGAATTATCGCAAACTGAGCGTTTGCGATAATTCCGCTTAAGATGAGCGTCGTATCAACAGGTTGTAGTGGCACGATAAGACGAGTTAACGGTTAAATGCTGGCGAAAAGGTTAACGTCAAGGAACGAACGAAAATGTTATCGGCTGGCGATGCAAGCTGATACCGTTTGAAGGCGAAGACGTTTCATTTTACTGTGGTGAGCGGTATGGAGCGATTGCGTTTTGCACAGCTCTGTGCTCAACTTATATGTGGCGAGCTGGCTGCAGTATAGTTCCTGAAGCAGAGGGGTCTGATCCACCAGCACTGGCGCCGACGACTCGACCGGGAAGAACATCCTCTGCGCCATTGCCGAGCTGTATCCGTCGGTCTAGAAGGTTATAGAAGCACGTGTTCCTTATGCTTGCGTTGCGTAACTGTTGGTTCGTTTCCACAGGCTGACGGGAGACGGACGCGTTCATGGGCATAGGAAGCATCGTTTTGCGACTGTCGTGCAAGTGCACAGAAAGGTAGGCAATTTTCCATTGCTTGTGTGTTTCGCGGCTAAGTCTTTCCTGATTTTCCCTCGAAATCGAACGATTCAACGGTGGCGCTACCTACACCAAAACGAAAAGGCCCGTTTTCCATTGGTTGTCAGTTTTGTGGCTAAGTCTTTTCTGATTTGCTGTGCAAATCACATGAAAACGACGGTGGCGCCCCCTAAATTATAAGGGGGGCTATAAGGAATTTGTAATAAGAAATTTGTAATTTGTCTATAATTTGTGTTTGTCGCTTTTTGCTTCGCGGCTGAGGAACAGCACCACATTTCGCGACCAATGAACGGCTGTCCCTTGCAACGATCCTTTGCGATTGATTGCCCTTTCTTTGCGCAAACTGCCATTGCAACTGCGACGACGAAAGTGATTTGAAATTTTATTGAATAGTGCACAACGATAGGGAATGCAAGGTAAACAGAGGTACACCACGCAACGCTGAACGTGTACAAGTGAACCCATGCTGGACACAGTTCACCGAACGGATATCCTGGAGGACGCTGGCATTTCTTGACGAACATCGACGTTGCCCTCTGCGAACAACTGGTGAACTCACCAATAATTATTCAGCCAACTGCTCGAAGCGTGAATATCGTACGCATGGACGTCGCTTCAATGACGAACCATTCATATGGAACCACACTCATACGAAACTGAATAGTAGTACGAGGGCGATTCCTCTTCGATAGGTTGACCGCCGTTTCCCATCGGCCCTTCGGGGGCCTGGTAACCGCTTGAATTTGCCTAAGCAAGGCGTGATTGCACGATCATTTGCATGACCAAGTTAAGACGTACGGCTTGGGTGTTCAACGAGCAGCCGTTCTATGGAACCATACTCACACCAACTGCAACGGGTATAGGACGGAGATTCGAAAAGTACTCTTCTTGGAATCTCCCAATATCGTTCTATTGAACCTCGCCCAATGGACGGGTGGAAGTTGACACAACCAGACGTGCTTGCCCTGAGCCTCTGCAGCGACATATCGTACATTGGTCGCTGGGCTCGGGCAAGCACATATCGTCGGCACTTCAGTCACTGTGGACCACCCTCATCCGATTATCTTAACAGCATGGGGTGGTCCACAATATCGTTCCGCTTGGCATGGCCGAGGCACCGTGCAAACTTCCGAACGCCGATGAGAGCTCATGCTGAAGCCGCGGCTCACGGCAACGCCATGCAGGCAAACTGCCGTTTGCAACACGCACGCGCGCCTTAAATAGTGACAGTAATGATCATCAGGACCCTTAATTGTGACCTGCGAGTCATTGTGAACTGCAATATGGAACTCTACGAACTAGGAGTTTAAAGAGGGTACAGAACACTTTAACTTGAAGACATCATACCGCAGAGACTCCTTACCGCGGGTCATATTACCGCAGGGACACCTTACCGCGGCTGCTGGAGCGCTAATCACTAGTCTCCGCTCGTTGATTGGATGATCAGAATACGTAGTAGTCGGTGTCTATTCGCTTTTTATCATCAACTCCTTCAGTCTGAATGTTGGATAATTTCTATCAACGTCGGCTTTGTGCCCCCTCCTCCCTCGTTCAACCGGTGACTTTGTTCTTCCCAGGGAACATATTCCTTTCAATGGGATCGTTTTATCCTTCGTCAAATGATAGCTCTCGTGGACTAGCCACGGATGTTTTTCTTGATGCACATCCAGCTTTGGGACAAATGACGCAATGTCAGCAACCAGTAGTTTCTTGACGCTATGGTACGTCTAGGGTATATGGAGTACGATGTCTTTCTGAGGATGAATGGAATTACATACCGTCCCGCGTCAGGGTTGGTGTTACATTTGCATTTTAGCGTTGTCTTCTCAGGTTAGACTATGAGCGAGAGCAATGCTCAAGTTCAATTCGAATCAATAGAAGGTCAGAAATGTGCAGAATCAACAGAATTTTATTGGTGACGTATGCAATTTCTCATTCAGTAAGAACGCCAAGAGGCACAATACTAACAATAACGGCGTCAAGTAGAAGAATAACTCGCAGATCAGTCAGTCTCATGGGCTGCCCGACTGATGCGATCACCTATATGCAAATTACGCTGAATATCGTTTACCAATAGTCTGAGCAGTCATATCGCTGAGAGACTTTCATTGCGCATTGTCTTGCGTCGTTGGGGTCTCACTGTATCTGGCGTTAATGAACAAAAGCACTGAAATAATGCATACTCGGACGATAGCTATGTTCACGGAGATTGGCGCAGAAAATGTTGTGATACGTTGCTTTGCACGCTATTGCAGTACTAATTCAAGATGATCAGTGCACAAACTACAAGGGAAGTGCACTGACAGAGGAAGTGTTGAAGGCGAGTTGGTTTCACTACATCACCTGACTGTACAACGACGGATGTTGACTTCCCGTTCGTGCTGCCTGCAATTACGCATGTTGCTGACATACGTGTACGATAGTTTACTGCACATTGGTGATGTTAGAGTACAATATGTGTAAGAAGAAGCTTCATAAGTGGTAACAAATTTTGTACGGGAGACGCTACATAGCTCCCCGGTGAGTATCATGCTGCGTTGCGAAAATGGACAAGTCAAGCGGTTTCTTTACAAAACGTCCGTACCGGGAAGTGTAGCTAGGTTGTTTGGGTCGGTGTAACTCTTCATTATCTGTCTTTTCCAGAAACGCTGGTTTCAATCGATCCAAAGATACATTTTCGTGTTTCCCATTGACATCCAGTTTGAATGCTTTGTCATTACGTTTAACGACTTTATAAGGACCGTTATAAGGCGCAGTGAACGGCCTCCTAACGGCGCTATAACGAACAGAGACATGGGAGTATTTTGCCAGTTCCGTTGGATCAGCAACCATTCAGACCCTGATCCTCCATGCAATGGTGGCAGAGTCTCCATTTTTCTGATCCGATCTGCTAAGCCATGGAGCAAAATCTCCTTTATCACCATATCTACTCCCTTATGGCCAAGAGATAACACAACCTCGTCAATTTGTAGATCTCGGTGCCGTCGGGTATCTTCGAGAACTTGTAGAAGGGAAAATGCACTTTTTAACTTACGAAATAGACCTGCACTTATCCGTGCCAATAACGTGGCCGATTGCGGCTCGATCACCTTTCAAGATCACCTGTAATGCCAGCATATAACAGCATGCGACTTTCTTCAATTTGAAATTGAAAAATTCCGGTAAAATTTCAGTGACAAGATCACCAACATCTAGAGTCGCGTTCGAGATGTCGTCCTCAACAAAACTATAGACCAGATAACAACTTCGATAATCCTTTGGTTCACAAGTCAATGCTCTCGGGAAAGCAATCGGATTTTCGATTGTCAAGTATGTGCATTCTGGACATTGGAAAGACGCAAATAAAGAGACTATCCTATCGCACCCCAGAAAGCGATACCGTATAACCATTAAATTGAAGAGCAAAGCCGCTTGAAAATTGATATTATAATTTTCCATTCCGAAGCTGAAGCGACCCATCAAGTCCGTAGAAAGGTAAACAAAACTGTTGAAGTTAGGGCGTAAATAAATTAATCCACCGTGTTTCGTGACGACATCGGCAAATCTGTGACTCCTTGAACCAGAAATAATCTGATCTGCACTGCATCGGAGTTGTTCCAAAGGAATATTTGTTCTCGATCGAATGACCTCATCCATTAACTCATGGTCTTGTGAACAAACACAATCCTTTATGGTCTGTAACCTTAGAGCCGCAGACAATGAAGGTTCTTCTCTTTGTAAGTTAACGATTCGAGAAACTCGCCTTTCTTTTGTTGTGCTTCCGATATACGGTCGATACGGACCCTTTTCCAATAGTTGTCGCTCAGAGTCGGCGCAACAACAAACAGGATTCCGGGCTCATTGATTGACCAATTCGCCTCAACCTCTTTCAAGATAAATTCCTCCGCAGGATGTGGCGTTGTGACTCCCTCCAACGTCACAGCTTCCGCTGGGAACCATGATTTGCTCCGCCACTTTTCAGCCGTATGTTTTCCGATTGCCGACTGGTCGGTCTGGAATATGGTGGATACCACGTATCAGAACCTCGAGACGATGCACATAATTCGTAGGGTGGATATCCGATAGTGCTTGATCTGAAGGATTGTAAAAGTCACCAGGAATTCGTAGTGTCGTGCCGAATACTAATTCTGCTGCACAGTGACCTATGTCTTAGACCAAGTAGTCCTAACGCGCTGCACTTGTTTGAACGCTTGGATGCACTCTTCGACATGCTCACAGACGGCGTTCGCGTCGAGATGCGCCAATCGCCTAGACAACCAGCACTACATCTAGCCATCGAATTGCAACCAATAATCTGATCAAGGTTCACATCGAATAGAGCACAATATTCCAACAGAAAATCAGCTTCAACTGCGCGAATTGCGTTTCGGTCGACCAATTTCATCATGGGCTCCGCTTGCGGCGCAACAGTAATAGTGATTGTTTGCCGCTTTTTGCCTCGCGCCTGACTAACTGCACCGCATTTGACCACTTGCGAATTGCTGTCGCTCCAAACGAAGCCTTGTGATTGACCTTTGTTTCCGCAAACTGCTATGGCAACTGTGACATCGCGTCGTTTGAAATTTTATTGAATAGTGCACAGCAATAAAGGATACAACGTAAAGAGAGGAGCACCACGTAAGGCTGAACGTGTGCAAGTGAACCATTGCAGGATACAGTTTACAGAACGGTTATCCTAGAGCAGGTAGGCATTTCTTAACAAACAGCAACGCTGCCCTCTGCGAACAACAGGTTGGCGCAGTCATGATTCTTCAGGCAACTGCTTGAGTCGCCAATATCGTACGCATAGATGGCGCTTCAATGATGAACCATTTATATGGAATCATACTCATACGAAATTGAGTAGTAATATGACGGCAATTAAAAGAGGATTTTCTCCGTTGCTTTGACCACAGGTCCTCATCGGCCCTTCGGTTGCCTGGCATTCTCTTGAGGCTGCCTAAGCTAGGCGTGCTTGCACGGCCATCGTGACGCCCAAATATCGTAAGAATATACTTGTCTTCACCGACGACCTGCTCGCGTGGAAGCATGTTCACCCGAATAGCAACGTGCATAGGACGGCGATTCGAAAAGGATTCTTCTGGGAATCGCCCGATATCTTTCTGCTAAACCCCGCCCAATGGGCGGGTGTAAGCTGGCAAAACCAGACGTGCTTGCCCTGAGCCTTTGCAGCGACATATCTTACATTGGTCGCTGGGCACGGGCAAGCACATATCTTCGAAACTTCATTCACTGTGGACCACCCTCATCCGAGTATCTTAACAGCATCGGGTGGTCCACAATATCGTTCCGCTTGGCATGGCCGAGACACCGTGCAAACTTCCGAACGCCGATGAGAGCTCACAGTGAAGCCGCTCCTCACGGCAACGCCAGGCAAGCAAACTACCGTTTGCAGCACGCGCGCGCGCCTTAAATAGTGACAGTAATGATAATCAGGATCCTTGTTTCTCACCTGCGGATCATTGTGAACTGCAATTTGGAACTCTACGAACAAGGAGTTTAAAAGGGGTACAGAACACTTTAACTTGAAGACACCTTACCGCAGGGACTCCTTACCGCGAGACATATTACCGCAGGGATTCCTTACCGCGGCTGCTGGAGCTCTGATCACTAGTCTCCGCTCGTTGATTGGATGATGAGAATACGTAGCAGTCGCGGTCTACTCGCTTTTTATCATCAACAGCTTTAGTCTGGTTGTTTGGATAATTTCTACCACCGTCTGTTTTGTGCCCCCTCCTCCCTCGTTCAACCGATAACCTTGTTCTTCCAAAGAAACGTACTGCTTTCAATGGGATCGTTTTATCCTTCCTCAAATGATAGCTCTCGTAGACTAGCCACGGATGTTTTTCGTATTGCACATTCAGCTTTGCGACAAATAATGCAATGTCAGCAACCAGTAGTTTGTTGATCCTATGGTACTTCTAGGGCAGTGTTTCCCACCGGCTTCCTCGCCAGCGCCCCCTTTTGGACCAGCAATTTCTCCAGCGCCCCCCTAGGCGGGAGCATGGTTTGCCAGAGCAAGTTGAACGCCCACGCAATATTCTTAGCCGAAAAAATGTGGTACATAACGCTAATGAATTTACTTGCTGTAGTCACAACTGTAATAGAGCGAGCGAACTTCATTGTCAGACTTGGAAAACACGCAGCGAGAGCCGCTTTTCAATGTTCGGCTCTATGCTGGTTAGCCGGAGTCTCAGGTCGCCCCGATTTACAATTTTCACTTTGCTTCTCTTCTTCGTTAGCAAGTCCGCAACGACGCTAAATCCACGCTCAACTAGATACGAAGAAGGAAATGAAATAAGTAGCTTCCTCACTACAGACCACAATCTTGGGTAGAAGCGTGAGATATCGCGTTGCAGCCAGAAGGTTCTGTATCCAAGTTTAAATTTTGACTTGAGCTCTTCATTGGCCTGCAGCTCTAGCAACTCATCCTGCAATTGTAGTCCTGCATTCTCAACCGCAGAGAAAGGGTTTATGACCCAATCTGGGACCTCCAGAGAAAGGATATCCTGGAACCGTTCGATGAAGTCTTGGTGAAGCGACTATCTAGAGTCGCTTCACCATGACTTCACCTTCACCACCGTCCAACGTCAAACATGCACTTTACTCAGCAGAATTATTTGGCATCACTTTAGCTCCGCAGGGGGGCGCTAGCGCCCCCCAGGCTTACCAATGTCCTCCAGGCTTACCAGCGCCCCCCAAGTGCCCCTTTCGGCTCCAGCGCCCCCCAAAGACTTTCCAGCGCCCACAGGGGGGCGCTAGCGCCCCCCTTGGGAAACACTGTTCTAGGGCATGTGGAGTACGATTTCTTTCTGAGGATGAATGGGATTTCATAAATTTCCGCGTCAGGGTTGGTGTCACATTTGCATTCTACCGTTGTCTTCTAAGACTAGACTATAAGTGAGAGCAATGCTCAAGTTCAGTTCGATTCCATAGGAGGTCAGAAAAGTGTGGAAGCAGCAGAATTTTATTCATGACGTATGCAATTTTTTATTCAGTAAGAACGCTAACAAGGACAATACTAACAATAATGACGAAAACTAGAAGAATAATTTGCAGGTCAGTAAGTCAAAACGGCTGCGTAATTGGTGCGATCATCCAAATGTAGATTAGGCTGAATACCGTTTGCCAACAATTTGCGCCGTCGTATCGGTGAGAGACCTTCATTGCGCATTGTCCTGCGTCGTTGGGTTTTCACTGTAGCTGGCGTTAATGAACAAAAGCACTGAAATAACGCACAGTCGGACGATAGGTATGTTCACGGACGTTGGCGCGAAAATGTTGTGATACGTTGCGTTGCACGCTATTGCAGTGTTAATTCAAGAAGATCAGTGCGCAAACTACAAGGGAAGTGCACTGACAGTGGAAGTGACGAAGACGAGTTGCTTTCGGTAAATTACCTGACTGTACAATGACGGACGGTTGACTTCCCGTTCTTGCTGTCTATAATTACCTGCAACTCAGCCGCAACTTTGGCAGATGAGTGAGTTTTAATAAAAACAGATGATGACAATATCAGCGCGCGATACTAAGTTTTAACATAGCTTCCGAAGCAGACTTCAACGGTTGGGAAGGGCCTGACATTCTTGGGCAGGGTGTATAAATTGGTAAGACGGACCAATGAGGATGGAGGGTCAAACGTCGATTTTTTACCTGCAGCGGAGGTCGACCATGCACGGACACGTCTGATTGATTAGACAGATTGCTGCAAAATATACACTTGAGCCTCTACCCGCATTCCTTTCGACGAAGCCGATTTGCCAGAAGTAAACTGATCGCCGAGATGAACAGCTTTAAAGTAATTGTAGCGACAACAGCGGAAGAGCAAGCGTTTATTCTAATATCACTGCTACAGCTATAAGACAAACAAAACGGCCTACCAGGAACTCACACTCTCAGAGGATATGCAAAGAGCAACAAGCCATTCGCAACTTTGCACGTCGCTTATGTTGAACTTCGCTCACATTGGACGTTGCGCATTAATTTGCTGGCACGTGCAATGATGCCGCTGGGGAACCCAGCGGCATGTACTCAGAAAAAGTCACTCTATGTGTTCTTCTACTTCCACGCTCGCATGATTAGTGGGTGCGTAAGCGATATTTGCCGGGCGCTTATTCACCTGCTGCTCGAGCAATTGAATGGAACGAGTTAGTCAGAAATATTGTAATCCGATCATTTTCCCGGAATACAATCGTCCTAGGACGAACTGTGGACATGGGCGAAAGCGTTTTTTCAAAGCAGTAAGTTTAACCGCGGCAGACATTGTCGCCAGCAGTGGATGCTCAGCGCGGTGCACCGTGAAACCAAGGACAGCCTCATGGATCCTGTCACAGATCGCAGCAGCTGTATGCTGATCCCCCTGATCAGGCGGCAGCATATTACCCGCGGGACTACCATTGTTTCGGACGAATGGAGAGCATATGCTGCATTGTCCAGCTTGGGATACGCGCACCTGAGCATAAATCACTTGGTCGATTCGCAGACGGGGGTTCATAACCAGATAATCGAGTCACTCTGAGTTCAGGCGAAGAAGAGGAAGAAAGCGCGCTGGGACACGCAGAGGACCATGTTGCAGTCCTATTTTTACGAAGGCCGCAGCCGCTGAAGACCGCTTCGTGTAGATCGTGCAATTGATTGCAGCCACGTAGTTTCCAAATTGATGCCATTCTTCTTCGCTCTTCATTGTGTTGTATCCACGATATTTTTTGTCTTTTGTGTAAAGTAATTTGCGTAAGTTGCTGTAGGAGTTTATTCAGTCTCACGACGCGCGACAAAACCGACCGACCGACCGACGTTCTTTTCCCCGCAACGCGACTCGCCCGCTTTAAACCCACTGCTCCTTGACTCCCATTGACTTTAAACATCCCAAGCGACCTTCGCATCATGGGATCTTCTCTTACAGTTGCTAACTTCTTCCTTGCTCATGAGAAAAGATTTATCTCGCAGTTTTGCCTAATCCGCCAAAAGATAGCTGCCTGAAGGTCCTTTTCCACGAAGAGTCATTCGACTGACGAGGAACTTGTCAAAACGACATATGTATGTGTAACGAAACATGATTCACAGGGAAGGAGGAGACGGTGGAGAGACAGTTCACAGTTGTTGGAGTTGTTGTACGACTTGACGTATTTTTGGTTTGTATTAATATTAAATGTTATGGCTACGCGGCTTGGTACGGGAGGTGTTACAAGTGACGAAGGTGTTACAAATGGCGATCGCAGCCGGATAGGAGAGTCTCTGACTCCCATGGCTGCACTCCTGCCGATGTAAGCGGCAAGTACTAACGCGCTGCAGTTGTTTGAACGCTTGGATGCATTCTTCGACATGCACAAAGACGGCGTTGAGATCGAGAAGCTCCAGTTGCCTAGACAACTAGCACTACCTCTAACCATCGGATTGCAACCAATCATCTGGTCAGGGCTGAGATCGACTAGTGCTCAATATTCCAACAGAAAATCAACTTCAACTGACGCATCTGTGCCAATTGCTTTTCGGTCGGCGAATTTCATCTTAGGAACCGCTTACGGCGCAACAGCAACAACCATTGTTTGCCGCTTTTGTGTTGTCTTAATTACTGCGCCGCATTTGACTTGCGAACTGCAGCGGCTCCCCATGAAGCCTTGCGATTGCACTTTGTTTGCGCAAACTGCTATTGTAACTGTGACATCGAGTCATTTGAAATTTTATTGAATAGTTTACAGGAATAGGAGATACAATGTAAACATGGGGGCAACACGTAAGGTTGAATGTGGGCAAGTGAACCCTTGCTCCATACAATTTACGGAACGGATATCCTGCAGGAGGCTGACATTTCTTGACGACTAACGAGGTTACCCTCTGCGAAGCACTGGTTGGCTGAGCGATAATTATTCAGGCAGCTGCACGATGCGTGAATATCGTACGCATGGATGTCGCTTCAATGACGAGCCATTCATATGGAACTATACTCTTCCAACACTAAATAGTAGTAGGAGAGCGAATCATCTTCGATACATTTACCGCCGTTTTCCATCGGCCCTTCGGAGGCCTGGCATCTGTTTGAAGTTGCCTAAGCTAGGCGCGCTTGGTCGGCCATCTCGTCGCCCAAGTTAAGTCGAACGGAATGGGTATTCAACGACCAGCTGCTGGTATGGAACCACACTCACACGAACAGCAACGGGTATAGGACGGCGATTCGAAAAGTACTCTTGTCATCGCCAAATATCTTTCTACTGAACCACGCTCAATGGGTATGTGTAAGTTGCCAAAACCATACGTGCTTGCCCTGAGCCTCTGCAGCGACATATCATACCTTGGTCGCTGGGCCCGGGCAAGCACATATCGTCGGCACTTCAGTCACTCTGGACCACCCTCATCTGAGTATCTTCACTGCATCGTGTGGTCCACAATATCGTTCCGCTTGGCATGGCCGAGACTCTGTGCAAACGTCAGAACGTCGATGAGATCTCATACTGAAGCCGGTGGTAGCGGCAGCGCCATTCAAGCAAAGTGCCGTTTACAGCGCGCACGCGTCTTAAGTATGGATAATGATGATCATCAGGATCCTTGATTCTGACCTGCGAATCATTGTAAACTGCAATTTACAGCTCTAAAAAATGCATCCCATCTTCAACTCTATGAGGAAAGAGTTTAAAGAGATGCGTAGCTTTGACAGTCGAAGGAACATGAGATCTTTTCCGCTATGGTCCTGAGCAAACACAAGTGGGCAAGTTGCTCCGTCCTCATTGTTGACGTTGTTTGCTCATGGCCATCTCGCAGCAACCCGTACGGTGAATGAGAGTATTCCATGCCTGGCTTATCTCGGTGCGTTTGTCTCGCTACAAGGAACGATTATTCGTGATGAAGCAGGCCTCCTACATTCTGCGCAACTGAAACAACTCTCGCAGCACAGGATAATCGGCACGATTTCGAGCGAACTTTGAGAGCGAGCACATGTTGGAAATTTGATGATCACTGGAATCTCGGCTCTTCCACCGTAGGATCAGTTTCCCCCATTCACAGTAATCTTAGCTAACGGCAGCCCTATAATACATTGAATGACATGATTTCCCTATAGCCCCCTCAATGGCACCACTGTCGCTTTCGTTGATTGGCCGCTCTACCGTTCGTTCATTGGTCGCAGTTCGTAGCATGACGTGCGGCATGACGCGAGAAATTCTGAGATGACGATCACGTATCTGCAGCTAAAATTTTCTCCTGTTTTCGCTATCCTTGGAAACCTGTACTATGGGTGCATTTTGGCATTTCTCCACGAATTTGCGCCCAGTATGTGCAGTGTACGATGAACATAATCCATATTTTAACGCCTAGGTAAGGGCAGAAAACGATGCCTATGGTTGTGTTGCTTTCGTAATCTAATAGGGAGACATGATCCTGGTTTTATGGTTTTTCACCGCCCTCCTTGGCACCGCCCCCTTCTCGGAGCTGAGAGCTCGCCACCGCCCCCTTTTTTGAGCTGCAGTCTCACCACGCCCCACCCCGCCTAAGTTTCAGTCACCTGTTGCTCCCAGGGGAGTGTTACCGCCCCCTTGGCCACGCCAGCGCCCCCCCCCAAGTGCCCCTTTCGTCTCCACCGCCTCCAATCACGGAAATCTGTACCCGTTGTTGAACGCCACTTTTCCGGAAAGGATGTTTTTTCGGAAATAAACATCCTTTCCGGAAAAGTGGCGTTCAACAACGGGTACAAATTTCCGTGATTTTTCGATTCGTATAAAATCGTTGAGCGCGTTACAAAATTGACATATCAAGAACTCAAGTGAAATTATCGGAAACCACAGGTGGAATTATTCGATAAGCATTCATCTCAAGTGGAATTATCGCAAACTGAGCGTTTGCGATATTTCCACTTAAGATGAGCGTCGCATGAACAGGTTGTAATGGCACGATAAGGCGAGTTAGCGGTTAAATGCTGGCGAAAAGGTTAGTGTCAAGGAACGAACGAAAATGTTATCGGCTGGCGATGCAAGCTGATACCGTTTGAAGGCGAAGACGTTTCATTTTACTATGGTGAGCGGTATGGAGCGATTGCGTTTTGCACAGCTCTGTGCTCCACTTATATGTGACGAGCTGGCTGCAGTATAGTTCATGAAGCAGAGGGGTGTGATCCACCAGCACTGGCGCCGACGACCCAACCGGGAAGAACACCCGTTTGAAAACATCCTCTGCGCCATTGCTGAGCTGCATCCGCTGGTCTAAAAGGGTATAGCAGCACGTGCTCCTTATGCTTGCGTTGCGTAAGTGTTGCTTCGTTTCCACAGGCTGATGGGAGACGGACGCGTTCATGAACATAGGAAGCATCGTTTTGCGGCTGTCGTGCAAGTGCGCAGAAAGGTAGGCAATTTTCCATTGCTTGTCTGTTTCGCGGCTGAGTCTTTCCTAATTTTCCCTCGAAATCGAACGAATCGACGGTGGCGCTACCTACACCAAAACGAAAAGGGCCGTTTTCGGTACTAGTTTGAGATTGCCCCAAACGTGACCTACTTTTGGGGCGCCACCATCTCTAGCCTAGGCATGACCGAGAATTTTTGCATATGTAGGTCACGCTGTTGTTGTTTGCGCGGTTATTGCGGGTGTAGGTCATACCGTTGGAATAAAGGCGATGGTTTGAACGATGGCCGTCGCTTTCGCCGATACTTAAGCCTAGACCTAAACACAACCGATCTTTCCAAAGGGCTCTGCCCTCGTGCTAGTCGACTGATGATGGCTGTCGCTTTCGCCTAAGCCTAGACCTAAACACAACCGTTCATGCTCGTTTGAACTACTCATTAACTTCAAACTACTGTTGCGCATGTCTGATTGCCGACAAAGCTGCGGTGCTTGCCAAGTTTACGTTGAACAGATAAAAGTACGGAACATGTGCATCGACTTACTGAACCTTCAATACGTGGAGATCAACCGTCGACAATCGGCAGCGGTGGTCGTTCTACCGGGAAATCATCGTGCGACAGAACGGTGTTTACTTTCAAAGTGAAACCTGAAGAACCCTTGCGAAACAGTCTGCTACGCAGCAACAGTGGGAACGACAATGAACACACCAGAACGCCGTCTTACCGCGGCGGGTACAGCTCCGCAATGGTGCAGAGGATGCGGTTGAACGGATGCTCTTCCCGGTTGAGCCGTCGGCGCCAAACGAATTCGCACAAGTACGAATCCACTTTCGGCCGGTATGTGTCGCGACGAGCCTTGTTCCCCTGCTTGGCGTAGGACCAGAGGGATTCCACCGTCTACGTATGAGCACCACTCACTCGATCAACGAAGTTGATCGAGTGTTTAACACGGAAATGTGTGTAGTGCTCATGCGACAGACGGTAGTATCCCCGCCATTCGTCCGTGATTACATTCGATCCGGCCGCTACGTTCTCTTTGATGACGGCGATAAGCGTAGCGGCGGACCGATCTGCAACACGGGCAAGGAAACAATGGTCCGTCTCTCGGCACACACCACCGACGACCCACGCCTGGGGAAGCACCCGGCCCCTGTTGTACTTGCGCTTCGAGAACAAGCTCTCGTCAACTTCAACCGTTAAGCCGGGCCCGCCCACAGGCACCAGGTGGTTCAAGAGCCACTCCTCTGCGACACGCCTCATCGCTGCGTTCAGGTTTATAACTGATGACTTCTTCATGTTTAATACTGCCTTGCAGAGGGCGAGGCTGGACATCTTTTCTGACCATGCTTGAATGAATAGCAGCAATATTCTTATCGGCAGTTGGCAACCTAAGCCCAACTACAATCAACAACGAACTATACGCTAAGCAGTCACTACCTTGGAACCAGGTTCCTGTCTTAGGAGACAGCTCCTTATAGCACCTCGCTCCGTTGCATCGCCACCGGGCGTCCTTCCGGATTTTCCTTGGCTTCAGTACCATAGGTCGGCCGCACTGCAGGCAATCCCTCCGCTGATGGAGAATCTCTCTCGTCTGCATGAAGTTGCAAGCGGCTAGTTCGTCACTTACGAACGTTTCAGACATCTCGGCAAAACTACGAACCTCACTCATGCTCATTCTCACACATGAAACGTTACCACATTCTCGCTACCTATATATACGTTACCCCGGGGCTTTCCTCCACATATGTAGGCGATAAACAGGAAGTTCGTGAAAAATATCAATTGTTTGACAACATGAACATGATCTTCGATGCTTCGATGTCAAGGTTACCCTGCTTCATTTAGGCCGTGTCAACGGCCGCTTGCATGGCGCACAATAATTGTTATTCGCTGCAAACTACACACAGTGTGTCCACCATATCTTGCTTGACCAGTTCGGTAGCCAATGAGAAGTATGTCTAACCATCGCTCTGCAACCAGTCATCACGATGTCATGGGATCGAACACAACCAATGACAGCATTGGGGCAATCTCAAACTAGTGCCCCGTTTTCCATTGGTTGTCAGTTTTGTGGCAAAGTCTTTTCTGATTTGCTATGCAAATCACATGAAAACGACGGTGGCGCTCCCTAAATTATAACGGGGGCTATAAGGAATTTGTACCCATAAGGGTCATGTTTCACATATACATTACGAAAGCAACATAGCAATAGGCATCGTTCTCTACCATTACCTAACTTTAATGCAACAGAGACCTGAGAATTTGGTGTCTTTTGGTCTGTGTAAATAATTTAAGTTTGTCGCTATCTACTTCTCCATTGAATATGTGCTCTTCCACCCCCAGTAACAGTTTCCCACATTTTCTCCCACTTACTCATCCCCACTTTCAACCTTTCTCGATATTGCTTCATGCAGCGTTGTAGCCAATGATCATTGGCCTAAGCCACCTGTAGGCGACGAATTACCGAAGGCGTGAATACTGCCCTCTATGGGAGGGGGTCGCGATTGAGAGGAGCCAATTTGGGTACTCGGCTTCACAGTATGGGTGCAACTTGTCAGCGCGTTGCTATTCAGTATCCTGCCTGCTTTTAATACGGAACTGAGCCTTCAGTGGTCCTGACGTGCTGAGTTTTCGCCCCGTCTTGTCGCCTCCGTTATGCAGCCCAAAGGACGCTTGCTAAAACTGTACATCATTTGAAACTGTCGTTTATTACCGTTTCGACGACTGTCCAAGTTGAACGCATCGCAAATCGGCGGTCAACAGCTTGACTTCATCCCAGGGTGTCGTTTGCTAAAAGATGGAATAGAGTGTGGAACAACAATCAGCCAACAGTGCTCAACGCACCGACGCTGACAGATCGTGTCTTAGCTTCTTCAAAACACGTTCAATTTACGCATCTGCACAAATTGCGTTTCAGTTGACGAATTCGTCTTGCGCTTTTTTCGCGGTGCAGCAGCAACAGTGTATCATTACCGCATTTTGCCGCGCGACTGAAGAACTGCACCGTGTTTGACGACTTGCGAACTGCCGTCGTACGCAACGAAGGCTTACAATTGCCCTATCTTCGAGCAAACTAGCATTGGAACTGCAAAACGGAATGTGATCTAAACTTTTATTCAATATTGAACAGCAATAGGGAATGCAACGCAAAGAGAGGGACATCACGTAAGGCTGAATGTGCGCAAATGAACCCTTGCTGGATACTATTTAGGATCGAACAACCTGCAGAACGATTGCATTTCTTGACGAGCAACAAGACTTCTCTCTGCGAACATCTCGTTGGCTCAGCCGTGATTCTTAAGACGACTGCTCAAAGCGTCAATATCGTACGCACAGATGGCCCTTCGATAATGAATCTTTCATGTGGAAAAACTTATTCGAAACAGAGTAGTATTCAGAGGACGAATGGAGAAGGCCTTGACACATTGACCACCCTTCGGTGGCCTGGCATTCGCTTGAAGTTGCCTAAGGAGTGCTTGCACGGCCATCTCGACGTCCAAATACTGTCCAACATATTGGGCCTTCAACGACCAGGCACTGACGTGGAATCCGACTTGTTGGAAGCAAAACAGTGCGAACATACTAACGTAACGTATTGCACAAGACGTTAAACAGGCTTTTACTAACAGCACACACGGGGGAAACTACAAGAAGGAAGTGGAAACGTGAACCAGCTGGAGCGTAACTATCGAGCGGACAAAAAGAGATACGGTTAGAGCGCCAACGAGTGATCGACGTCCTTTTGTGCGCTTCCTTCTTCTGACAGTGGTCCAAGTGCGGCATGAGTCACAGCCGCATGATAACGGACGTATTAAGCACTATTGACCCGAACAGCAACGGGCATAGGACGGCGATTCGAAAAGGGTTCCTTTCGGAATCGCCCGATATCTTTCTACTGAACCCCGCCCAATGGGCAGCGGTGAGTTGCCAAAACCAGACGTGCTTGCCCTGAGCCTCTGCAGCGACATATCGTACATTGGTCGCGGGGCCCGGGCAAGCACATATCGTCGGCACTTCAGTCACTGTGGACCACCCTCATCCGAGTATCTTAACAGCATCGGGTGGCCCACAATATCGTTCCGCTTGGCATGGCCGAGACACCGTGCAAACTTCTGAACGCCGATGAGAGCTCACACTGAAGCCGCTGCTCACGGCAACGCCGTGCATGCAAACTGCCGTTTGCAGCACGCGCACGCGCCTTAAATAGTGACGGTAATGATCATCAGGACCCTTAATTGTGACCTGCGAGTCATTGTGAACTGCCATATGGAAGTCTACGAACAAGGAGTTTAAAGAGGGTACAGAACACTTTAACTTGAAGACATCATACCGCAGGAACACCTTACCGCGGGACATATTACCGCAGGGATTCCTTACCGTGGCTGCTGGAGTTCTGATCACTAGTCTCCGCCCGTTGATTGGATGATGAGAATACGTAGCAGTCGCGGTCTACTCGCTTTTTATCATCAACAGCTTTAGTCTGGTTGTTGGATAATTTCTACCACTGTCTGTTTTGTGCCCCCTCCCTCGTTCAACCGATAACCTTGTTCTTCCAAAGAAACGTATTGCTTTCAATGGGATCGTTTTATCCTTCCTCAAATGATAGCTCTCGTAGACTAGCCACGGATGTTTTTCGTAATGCACATTCAGCTTTGCGACAAATAATGCAATGTCAGCAACCAGTAGTTTATTCACGCTATGGTACTTCTAGCGTATATCGAGTACGATTTCTTTATGAAGATGAATGGGATTGCATACATTCCCTCGTCAGGCTTTGTGCCATATTTGTATTCTAGCGTTGTCTTCTCAAATTAGACTATAAGCGAGAGCAATGCTCAAGTTCAATTCCATTCAATAAAAGGTGAGAAAAGTGTAGAAGCAGCAGAAATTTATTGATGGCGTATGCAATTTCTCATTCAGTAAGAACGCTAACAAGCACAATACTAGCAATATGACGAAAAGTAGAAGAATAACTCGCAGATCAGTCAGTCTCAAGGTCTGCCTGATTGATGCCATCATCCAAACGCAAATTAGACTGAATATCGTTTACCAACAGTCTGAGCAGTCATATCGCCGAGAGACTTTCATTGCGCATTGTCCTGCGTCGTTGGGGTCTCATTGTAGTTGGCGTTCATGAACAAAAGCACTGAAATGATGCACAGACGGACAATAGCTATGCTCACGGAGATTGACACGAAGAATGTTGTGATACGTTGCTTTGTACGCTTTGGCAGGAGTAATTCAAAAAGAGCAGTGCACAAACGACAAAGAAAGTGCACTGACAGAGGAAATGCTGAAGACGAGTTGGTTTCGCTACATCACCTTACTGTACAACGACGGATGTTGACTTCCCGTTCGTGCTGTCTGTATTTAGCAGCAACTCGACCTTTGCAGCCTTTGGCAGATGAGTGAGTTTTGATAAAAACAGATGATGCCACAATGAGCGAATGATACTAGTGTAACAGCAAAGGAGTCTGCCCACTGGCGACAGCCGGCGCGGAGTCGATTAGTAAAGGCGGATGCGTAGGCACGGCCAACGCAGCAATTACCCGAAGCAACACCGAGTAACCAGCACGGGTAGATCGTTATAAAAGAGTGTGGAATTGCGAGCAGGTGACTCGGGATGTTTCCGCGTCGACACATTGTGTAAAGCGGAGTATAATCTACCAATTTGTATCACTAGACGATTACGTTTTACACTGGCGCAGCGGACAGGATCGGTAAAACCTTGTGACGATGCAACAATGGAACCCCCACACCACCCGGTGGTAATGCAACAGACTTACAATGGGAAAGGCAGCCGGCAGGACTGGAGGTCCTCCTTCGATCAATGTAGTGCATTGAATGAATGGACCGAATAGGACAAAGTACAGTGGTTGGCGGTGTGCCTAACGGGCGACGGCGCATGGGCTTTCGGACAGCTAACGGTGGAGCCGAGAGAGTCCTAGGATAATTGTCCTAGGATAGTAAAGGTTGAACCATGACAGGTAGACAAATATTACTATTGGACAACAGGGAATGTTGGAGATGTGGTGCTAGCGATCACGTTCCTGCATAATGTCGATTCAAAGGATTTCAGTGCTATCGCTGCCGTAAGTTGAGTCACGTGAGCAAGGTATGCCGCAGTACCCTCAGCGAACCAGCAGCGTATAATCAGCCGTATAACCCTTCAAGTCACGCAACTGGCAAACGTTGTCAAAGGAAACTTCATGCAGTGGCGCATGGATCTCCGAAGAGCTACCTAAACACTTCTGAATCAGAGGATGACTCTTCAATAGATAACAACAAGATCAGCACCTTGAAGATAAACCCTACAACCATTGGCCAGGCAATGGTAGAACCAGCCAATTACCATTCCGAAGAAATTGTTCCATCGGTTGTAGAACGGTTTCCTGGCTATCTTAACAAAATCGAAAGTGAACAACAGGACATATTCAAGAGAAAGTATAACTGTGTTAACCTCATTCCGAGCCGAAGTACAATGCCGGGACATCAGTCAGGAGCTAGACGTGTTCGTTTTGCGGAATGGCGGACAACCCCTCTTAGGCAGAGCATGGTTTCGCCCACTCAATATCACCCTCAGCATACCAGTTTACCAGACACATGCTATTTCAGAGTCAACAGCATGCCGGGGGGATGAATGGAAAAAGCTAATGGACAAGTACGCTGTGTTTCAGTCTGGCTTCGGGCAGTACGTAGGATCGCCGATTCACATTGAATTGGTACCAGGAGCCTGCTCTCGGTTCTTTAAGTGTCGCCAGGTTCTGTTTACCTTGGTCGACAGGGTAAAAGAAAAAACTGAACGTCTAGATCGTCGAGGTAGCCTAGAGACGCTCCTTTGATCAAACTGGACGTCAACGGTCGTCACAGTTACGAAGAAAGGAAGGGATATACGTGTTTGCGGGGATCATAGTGCGGTAGCTAACTTGGCCACTCGCAAGGATGTGTACCCGTTGCTCACAGTACCGGAAACGATGACCATCCTCAGTGGAGATGCTTGGTTTTCTAAATTGGATTTTTGCGGAAGCCTACCAGCAGCTAACACTGGACGAGGAAACATCACAGCCACTTACTCTCACCACCCCGAAAGGACTGCGCCGGATAAAGCGACTACCATATGGAGTGGATGTAGACCCGGGAATATTCCAACATCTTATGTGAACCCTCCTGCAAGGAATTCCTGGTGTGAAACCGTACTTGGATGATATTCTGGTAACGGCACCGTCAGAAGGGGAACACGACAAGCGACTTGACCGAATATTCAATGTACTAAAAGACAACGGGCTTCGACTTAACAAAGAAAAATGCTGCTTCTCTACGAAAGAAATGGAATTCCTGGGTTTTCAGGTTACCAAAGAAGGCATTCACGCAACCGAAGGAAAGCTAAAAGCCATCAAAGAGGCACCACCACCCAGGGATAAGAAGCAGCTCCAAGCCTTCCTAGGCTTGCTGAACTTCTATTCTGCCTTTATGCCAAAGAAAGCCACTGTGCTAGAACCACTGCATCGCTTTTTAGACGCGACAACAAAGTCGAATTGTTGCTGTAGCAAGAAAGAACATAAAGCATTCGAAGCAGCAAAAGAATTATTAACAGCCAAATCAGTATTAGCCCATTTTGACGGCACCAAGCCCTTACTATTAGCCTGCGATTCATCGGAACATGGACTCGGAGCGATCCTAAGTCAAATAGAGGAAGGTCAAGAGAAAGCGGTAGCTTATGCGTGTCGCACGATGTTCAAGACAGTGCCTAATTATGGCCAAATCGACAAAGAAGCATTGGCATTAATGTTTGGGGTGCAGAAGTTTCACCAATACCATTTCGGCCGCCACTTCACTGCAGTGACCGACCATAAGCCGTTATTAGATCTTCTAGGGACAAAGAAGCCAACGTCACCGGTAATGTCAACCTGAATGCTCCGTCGGTGGTTACTACTTATGTCATATGACGTTCATCTCGTATATCGTGTTGGCAAAGCCATGGGTAATGCGGACGCATTAAGCCGTCTGCCCCTACCAACTGACATCGATCGTACAGGTACTCCAGAAGAGAAATTTCTTAACTCCCCACCTTATTTGAGGATGCATTAATGATGGAAATTGAAGAGAACAGTGAGGCTGGCGAGGTAAAATTGCTGGATGCAAGGACATTATCAATACTAACTCGTAAAGATCCAGTCCTCTCGCCAGTGCAACACTGGGTCCTTCATGGCTGGCCTGGCAAGTCCCAAGGCGACGAATTTACCCAGTTGTCCAGACACTGTGATGAACTATCGGCAGGGGGCGGATGTCTAATATGGGGATCAAGAGTCGTCATACCCAAGCAGTTGCAGAACCGCATATTGGACGTTCTCCACCACGCACATCCAGGGGCGATGCGCATGAAAGCGTTGGCCCGCAGCTACGTATGGTGACCAGGAATTGATGCAGTAATTGAACGATGGGTTGCTAATTACCCTGGTTGTCAGCAGCACAGGAACGACCGACCAAAAGCCCCCCCCTGAGAGTGTGGAATTGGACGCCGCATCCCTGGTTCCGTATTCACATCGACTTCACAGGTCCGTTCTATGAGAAAACTTACCTACTGGCGGTGGACTCTCATTCTAAATGGTTAGAAGCTGAGTAAGTGCCGTCCATGGAGTCTAGAAAGATTATTCAACGCTTGGCACAGATGTCTGCCTTTAGGTAGTATCAGACAATGGAACTGCGTTTGACTCAAATAATTTTCGTCAATTCTGTATAGCGAATAAGGTGATGCACCTCAAGATAGGCCAATATCGTGCGGCCTCCAACGGCCAAGTAGAACGGATAGTATATACTACGAAGCAGGCGTTACGAACGATGAGATCAGACAAATGGGGAATCAAATTAAACCGTTTCCTTCTGAAATACAGACTGACGCCTTATTCGGCTACGTGCCTATCCCCGGCGGAGATCCTACTTCGATGTCGCCAAAGGTCTCTCTTGGATAGATTGCATCCAGATTCCTTACCGTGTACGGAAAAAACGCAACAGGAAGAAAACATTAACTTGGAAGTAGAATCAAACCAAAAAACCCAAAGTTCTCAAGTGGGAGACCGTGTCTGGGTCTGTGATTTTCACGCACACGCGCCTGCTAAATGGGTACCTAGCATCATACAGCATGTGATTCCACGCTCATACTGGATAGAACTTCCACGAAAGGACTTACGTATCCGGCGATCAATTGATCATTTATGGGCAAGAGGAAGTGAGGACAGCCCCCTTCAACCAATGGAAACACGGCACCGGAACAATGGCCTAATGAGCAATTAAGCGATATTGCCGGGTGGAAAGATCAATTGAACATATTACTCAGAGAACGGAACGTAGACGCTCAAGAAAAAGAAGACGTAGGCACACCAACATTTCAAACAACAACACCGGAAGCGTCAAGCGGACGAAAAATCACCACCGATGGAACAACAAAGGGACTGGAAGGAAGACCGGTGCGTTGATTACGACGACCTCAATATTTAGATGACTACGTCACCGGGAGGATGGGTGTCGTGTGTAACGCCGCAACAGTCAAACGTTTTATTTCCCAAAGAAGTCGCTCGATTCCACACGTACCTCTCTCTCACTCTCTCCTACCAACTCATCCTACCGTACCATCACCCTCAGGCTCTCTTCTCTTCTTCAGCAACACCATGCGTTCCACCCAATAAATAGCGCAACAAACATCTTCCCCTCTTCTTTAGATCGTCCTTGATCTAATACAGTAGATAGTCCGTTGTCCATGTGGGCAGTCTTCGTGCTCGCCTTATCCTACTTCCCCTAGGTGTAGGCTCTGGTAAGTTGTCTTGCGCTTCTGGTGTTGCTTGTATGACAGTATCTGGCGGTTGGTGATGGATCGTCTTTGGACTCCACTCCGTTACTGGAACTGGCTGTCGCTTGTGTGCTTTCCTGATGTGATTTAGGTGGACGATCCGGATACCTTTTTGCCTATGCGTAATTTGTGCGTTTACTTGGCCAATTAATTTCCGGACCTGCCAGTTGGTTTCCCATCGTGGCGCGAGCTTACCTCATTTTGGCAGGTACAACAGTACGTCGTCACCAGCCTGCACGTCCACGCGGTGATGAGCCTGGCGATTATAATTTCGCCGTTGGCGCTCTTGCGCTGCTTGTATGTTCGCGTACGCGAAGTTTTTGGCGCGTATCATACGCTGCGAAATGTCGGCGATATCATCTTGCGGTGACCACACATAAGAACAATGTTTGTCGAACAGGGGCGGGGGGTTTGTTTCTCGGCCGAACATTAATAAATAAGGAGAAAGTCGAGTTACCGCATGACGGCTAGTCCGGTATGCGTATAACACTAAAGGTAGACCTTCCTCCCAATCTTCGTTTTCTGCAGCATGTGTTCCGAGCATACGTAAAATCGTCCTGGTCACTATGTGCGTACAGCCGCGACCCGTTCATTGGTCGCTTTCAGGTGTGTTAGGCTAATGCTGGTTGGCTAGAACAGGCACTCCTTGAGATCAGCTGCTCATCCGTAGACGGCGCTAATCTCAGCTTGGTTGGTTGCTCGCTTTCAGGTGGGTTAGGCTAATGTTGGTTGTCTACAATGTTGGAACGGGGAAAGTCAAGGAAGATAAAAAGTGGGCATGAAGAAGTGGGAGAAAAAAGAGGAAACCCTTATGTTAAGGTCTAGGCTTAGGTAAGGGCAGAAAACGATGTCTATTGTCGTGTTGCTTTCATGTTCTGTAAGGAAACACAACCCTTATGTTAAGGTCTAGGCTAAGGCAAGGGCAGAAAAGGATGCCTATGATTGCGTTGCTTTCATAATCTAAAAGGGAGACATGATGCTTATTTTATGGCCTAGGCTTAGGTAAGGGCAGAAAACGATGTCTGTTGTCGTGTTGCTTTCATATTCTGTAAGGTAACACAACCCTTATGTTAAGGTCTAGGCTTAGGTTAGGGCAGAAAAGGATGCCTATGATTGTGTTGCTTTCGTAATCTTAAAGTGAGATATAATCCTGATTTTATGGCCTAGGCTTAGGTAGGGGCAGAAAACAATACTTATATTTGAGCGTGTTTTGTTACTGTTCTTGGATGTTTTACTCTGCTGTCATTATCTGGAATTAAGGTGATGCATTATGATTGTGTTCAGCTCTGAGCTTCGTTAGGGGTATAACGCGAACGGTGGTAACTGCTCGTTATCAGATAAACGTCAGAGAAGGAACATTAGTGTGTCTGGGTCGTAATGGAAGCAGAGTATGTTCGAAGGGGAACGGTTTTTATTGAGTACCTAAGGTAGCAGAATTTCGTGTTAGCTACCAGTTTTGCTGTTATCGAGTGTTCGATTTCGTTATCACCTTTTTCTGGTGCTTCTGTTCGTATCTTCGCGGTCGTTTTAGAAAGGATATGGTGATAACGTCATGGCACGGCGCCGCTAAGCAGTCAGAAACAGTTAACCGCTTGCAGTGTTGATCAGCTCTGGTCCACTGCTGCTGATTGCGTTTGGGCTCACGTTGTGCTTAAGTGGGTTCAGATAAGTCGATGATGTACCCTAGGTGCTTATCGCTTGGTGCGCTTCAGTCTTTATCAGAAATTGAAATGGTTTCTGAGCTGGTTGAATTGCGTAATGGAGATTAAACGATTTTGGTGTTCATGAACATTAACAGTTTCATTTGTGAGTATGTGTTCGATTACGCGCTTGAGCTTTTCGAAGCTGTGTGCCAAGTTCGCAGATGATGAATTGGCCGCAGTAAAGTATACGCAGAGTACAGGTCTAATGCACCGGCGGAGGATATGCCCGCGGTGTGCTAGACCTATGGTGCTGCAGCACCGCGAAGACCGTGACTACGTTGGGTGGCGGTGCAATGGAAAACACTGCCAAAAACAGCTTTCAGCGAAAACAGGAACGTGGTTCCAAGGTAATAATGAGTTGGCGAATAGTTTGTTGCCTATAGTAGTGGTGTTTAGGATATCAGCACCCAGTAAGGACCATGCTGCTGTTTATGTATGCGTGGTCGCAAAAAGGCGTTAAAAGGCCATGACGGTATGTGGTCCTTACTTTTGCGCATCATACCTATTGCACGCACCACTGACGTGTGCGGTGAGTAGAGACGGAGGTCCAACGCTCTTACCAAAGGAGTGGTAATGAAACACGGCCCGGTCAAGTTGCACTGAATGTGTTAGCCACAATTGCGGTAGAGTGGAGGACTGCCATTCTCAAAAAACCGCGTCGTAATGGCTGCGCACCCGACTCATCCTCCTTTTTTCCTTTTTTTCCTTTTTTCTTTTGACGCTGATGACGGGAGAAGAGGCCTCCCGAAAGCTTCGTCTTTTTCACTTTACTGTTTTGAAGTGAATAAAACGTATCGAACGGGGAAAAGTCCGTGTAAGAAGAAAATTCCACAATCATACCTATTGTTTCCTTTCGACAGGTCTACGTGCGGTGCACGCCGGTGGAAGCAATAGTACCACGGTGGGGAAAGCCCTTGCGGTGTGCTGTTGAAAGTAAAGGTCAGTCTTCATATGAGAATGTGTTTTTCAGGCTAGGGCAGTTATGTTCGCGCAGGGTAGGCTCTTCAGAGAGAGGATGAAATCGACGGTGGCGCCACCTACCTACAGTAGGGGGTCGCGGCTGTACGAGAAAAGTACCTCGTCCTGTTGCTTCTTTCTACCATTCCGTCCCTTTGCGGGTGGTAGGAGGAAGTCCGAGTTTTCTTGATTCTGAACACCTTAAGGACGTGGTTGAGGATAGTGCTTTCAAAATTCGTACCCTGATCCGAGTGGAGTGATTTTGGCGTACCAAATCGGCAGAATACGCTTGTAAGGTGTTTAACAATGGTTGCTGCCTTTTGGTTCGGCATGGGTAGTGCATCAATCCATTTGGAGAAATAATCTTGAACAACCAAAATATAGCGATTGCCATACTTGTTAATAGGAACCTCCAACACATCAACAGCTATGGAATCCCATACGTCGCTGATGATCATCGATTGCATTGGAATCGGCGCTGGGCGATTATGTTTGAACGCTTGGCAGGTTTCGCAAGATCTGCAGTAGTTTTCGATGTCCTTAGTCATTCCTGGCCAATATGCAATTCGCTTAAGGCGATCTGTCATTTTCTCTGTTCCCAGATACGCACCAATGGGATCGTCGTGGAAAAATTGTAGCAAGCGTAAGTGCAGCGACTTGGGGATTACCGGCACTTCGAGTCATTTGGTCGAATTTGAACACGGCGGTATAAGACACCTTTCCGCATCGATAGGGTGTGCCAAATTTGCGCGTAACGGTTAAGCATAGGCCACTTTTCCCATTAATGGGGAGGTTTGACTCAGTTTCGTCGAGTTGAATTGAAGGCTTGTGTTACCCGGTTTAGACAAATGTCGTCGGTTTGCGCAAGTTTAAGTGCGTCCATCGTTATCTCCGGCTCTACTATCGCCACCGCGCATGGCGCTTGGACGTCGTTTAGCTGCCTCGATAATGGGTCAGCTTGGTTCGTTTTACCTGGTCGATATTTCACTGTGAATTCAAACTCTTGCAACGCAAGGGCCCAACGGGCCAATTTCCCATCCACTTTCTGTTCCTGTAGCCATTGAAGAGGGCGATGATCTGAATACACAGCAAATGTTGTTACAAGTAGATAATGGCGGAAATGTTTCACAACGAATATCATAGCATGACATTCTTTTTTATATACCGAGTAATTTTTCTCGGCCTTGCGGAGAACCCGGCTGGCGTAGGCCACCACTCTTCCGTTCTGCTCCAATATAGGCCCGAGTGCCTCTCCACTGGCGTCTGTAAACAGGTCAAAACTATCCTCGACATTAGGCAAAGTGAGAATTGGTGCGGTCGTGAGCTCTCTCTTCAGGGCCACGAACGCAAACTGACATTCCGAGTCCCAGACGAAGGGCGTTCCCTTTTCCGTCAATCTGTGTAGTGCATTGGCTTCTTTGGCGAAGTTTAAGATAAATCTTCTGTAGTAAGATGCAATTCCCAGGAACCTTCTGATATCTGTAGCATTGGCTGGTGTTGGCCACTTCACGATAGGCTCTATTTTTGTTGGATCCGGTTGCATTCCCGCTGCCGAGAAAACATGGCCCAAATAGGTTACCGAGGTGACTCCAATCCTACATTTAGGAGCCCATGGCGCCAATCTGGCCCGCTGCAAGCGTTCGAATACTGCCCTTAAATTGCTCCTGTGCTCGGCAAAGTTGTTTGAGAATATCAGTATATCGTCGATGTAGACCAACGCATGGTCGCAACCCTCCAACACAACGTCCATTAAACGTTGGAATGAGCTAGGTCCATTCGACAGTCCAAAGGGCATTCGCAGGAATTCATACATTCCTAAACCCGGCCCCGGGGAAAATGCTGTTTTCTCAACAACCTCCGGACGCACTGGCAACTGCCAGAATGCACTGTGTAATTCTAGGACGGAGAATATGTTTGCGTTTCGTAGCCTTCCTTGAACTTCGTCTGGTAAAGGAAGAGGGTAGCTGTCCCTTTTTGTTCGCTTGTTCAACTCCCGGTAGTCAACGCAAAGCCTCAACTCTCCACTTTTCTTTCTGGTGAAAACTGCTGGCGAAAGCCAAGGGCTATCACTACGCCGGATGATCCCGGCGCGTAAGATCTGTTGCACCTGAGCTACGATGTCCCGTTGATAGTTTTCTGGGATGCGCCTAGGAGGGAGACGAATGGGTTCCCCGTTCGTGTTAATACAGTGCTCTGCCAAGGTTGTATGGCCCGGCGGTAAATGGAACAGGGCTTGGAAGGCTTTCACTTCGTCTATAAACTGTTCCGGGCATTTAGGTAATACGAATTCATTTCCTGCCTCAAAGTTAGGTACTTCACACTCGACTAAGCCGCCATCTTCTAACAACAGTGCTTCCTCATGTGCATGAATGGTACAAACCTCAGTCGGCGAACCTTCTTACTCATCCTTTGCCCAGTTTACTTCGCCTAATTTCGAACCATACACCAAACCTCTTTTGAAGTCCATTACCATGTTGTGGCGCGGCGCGCCATGAAATCCACTCCAATTATGACGCCCGCTACCAATACTTCCGAAACGAGGAACTCAGTGTGGCATTCAAACTGGCCAATGCACAAATTCAGCGCAACGCTTCCCAAGATCGACAAACCTTGCTCAGAAGCTGTGACCAATTTGAACGTGGGCTGTTTTATCGTAGCCATCCCCGTTTTCAGTCTGCGTAGGGCTTGGAAAGCAATTAAGCTGGAAGTTGAGCCACTGTCTAACAAGACAGTCATATGGGTACCTTCAAGGGATACGCTGACCGCAGGGATTATGTAAGGCCGATTTTGAAATACGGTAGAGGTAAATGTGCCAACCTGACTCCTAGATAAGTTGTTCGTCGAGTGCGGTGATTCTCCCAAACGTGCTGACAAGCCGCTTCGTGGAAGAGAGCTCTGAACGCTGGGCTCTGGTTGACTGGCCAAGCTCCTTCTCCAGCCAACCGACGTCAGTTTAACTGCCGGCTGCGGTATTGGCTGGAACGACCCTGCCGAGGAGCTCAAGGGCACGAGCGAGCGAAATGGTCCCGCGACCCGCATACATAGCAACCTGGTCTGTTACTCCCCTGTAGATGCTATTGGCTCATGGTCGCCAACATCTTGCTTAGTTCGTCTACCTTTTGTTCCAACCTGACCATCCTGGTCTCATCAGGCACGATAGCGCTGACTGGTGTCACAGACGCAACATTCGGATTCATCTCCCTAGCATTGTCAAACGACATTAAGCTGCGAACCTCTCCAACCGCTTCGCGCAGCGTCAAAGTATCCCCTTCCAACAGCAGGTGTCGTCGGTAGACTTCCGGAATAGCGGACAAAAACCTTTGTACCAACAGTTGGTCCTTACCGCTTTGATCCAGGCCCGGCAGCGCTATCTCAGCCGCTTCCGAAAGGCGATGGGCGAACGCCAAAAACACTTTCTCCTGGGCGTAATGTCATCTTTTCGAATTCAGAATACGCGATACGCATTGTCCCCACTGGCCGCAACGCGCCTTTCAGCGCTTCAACCAAATCATCATACGACTGACAAGTATCCGATAAAAAGGCAACGATATGCTAAGAAGGCATCTCCCTCCAACAGCGTCGGTAGGAAGGTCATGGTCATCCCAGAGAAATAACATGTGGTCTTTTGGTCTGTGTAAATTATTCAAGCTTGTCACCATCTGCTTCTCCATTGAATCTCTACTCTTCCACCCCCAGTATCAGTTTCCCACATTTTCTCTCACTTACTCGTCCCCACGTTCAACCATCCTTGATATTGCTTCATGCAGCGTTGTAGCAAATGATCATTTACCTAAGCCATATGTAGGCAACGAATCGCCGAAGGAGTGAATAGTGCCGTCAATGGGGTGGGGGGGGGTCGAGATTGAGAAGAGCCAATTTGGGTACTCAGCTTAACAGTATTCGAATTATGGGTTCAACTTGTCGGCGCTCCTCAAAACTCCTCAAAACTGCCTCCTCAGTTCCCCTTAAAGTAAACTTACATTCATGGTTATCCCAGTGCTTCTCAAACTTTCAGGGGATACCGTCCCGTTTCAAGCAAAACTTTCGTCATCGGCCCCTCCCTCAACTATATTCAACTATATATATATATATATATAAAGCGAGAAAAGATGCACGGATGAACGTGAAAGGGGTGAGGAGAAGACCGTGAGGGAGGGGCTGATGACGAAAGTTTTGTTTGAAACGGGACGGTATCCCTGAAAGTTTGAGAAGCACTGGGATAACCATGAATGTAAGTCTACTTTAAGGGGAACTGAGGAGGCAGTTATCATGAGATACTGTGCAACAGACTTTTGCACAAATCGTGCAAGTCAGCGATATTTGATCGAGCACGATCATTGAAGAGTCCTACAAATTTTAGAATACTGCAACATTAAATTCAGGATGTGATCATGACGGCAAGCAAACGTTGAAGACAACCTTTTATACATTTTAAATACGGAGTGAGGCTTTGTAAATCTGTAGACTACGGATTTTGATAAATATCAAAAAGCGCAGGACTACTCATCCGGTTGGCGTAAAGCACTAGTCGCCAGCTTCACCTGCATAGCCGTTGAGCAGAAAGCTTTTGAATATTGCAAAACCAGATAATTATGAGGAACTTGTCGACGTTACCTGGTTTACCTCATAGGTTCTCAACCTTTTTCGTGCCTGCGCCCCCTCAGACCTCTCAGGTGCCCCCCAGCACCCCCTGAACTCGCCAGCGCCCCCCCCGTATGGGGCGAGAGCCGTTTCGAGCGCAGTGGCTCGTCCTGACCGTAATGACGTCGATTAGATATCATGAGACAAAGATTCAACAATGAGGGTCTGTTGGTTCTGGTTCTATCAACCTTTTGGTTGCGTTTGACATTTATTATGCCGCGGTGAAACGAGAGGTTCTGAGTCGTCCTTCTCCTCATGGTGGTACTCCTGCTAGGTTTTGCTTTATTGGCCTCACCAAGCGGTCCATGAAAGACTTCACAGAGAAATTGGAACTCTTGATATTAGTTTTCTCAGTGGAACGATTTATGAGTGAAAGGGCTGATCGAGATTCCAGTGTTCTCCTGAGAAGGGACGGCGCGAGTTCGATCGAGAAATATCCGCGAAACGCCTATTAATGACGTCGGTAGACAAGAAGGACAATGACAGAGGGAACTTTCTGAAACACCTATCATATGCATTCTCACATTGTCGTGGTAGACCCTGAATCACCTGAGTGTCGAACTCTACGGCGCAGCAAACTTCTAGACATAATCAGCGCCCCCTAGAAGCTTCCACCGCCAGCCTAAAATCTTCCACCGCCCCCCGCAGCGCCCCCGTGGATTCACCGCCCCCCCCCAAAAATCTCCCAGCGCCCCCTGGGGGGGCGCAACCGCCCCCGTTGAGAATCACTGGTTTACCTAATTCATTCACCATTAGATTCTGCCTTACACTCTTCGTTTGTTCGCCCGAAACACCTTGTTAGTATAAAGTGTCACCTCTCATGCGCTGCCCAAATTAGTATCTCCAGGCGTCTTCACGGTATTGGTATTCTGAATTATTCGCTGCTGCATTGTTTCCTTTCTTAAGCATTTAACACTCTGCATTTCTCCTTCGACTTGATGAATTTTGGCGAATCAGCTCATGTTTGCATCCCTTACCTTCCGGAAAGCCTACCTAGTTTCTGCTGTCGGCTTGCCAAACCTCACGCTTTGTTCTACCTGTCTATTAGCTTCTGTTAATGTTAAATCTTGACAGAAATTCTTTAACGGTATCCTCACCAATCTTTAGCTTTGACCTTTGTGAAGCCGAACTGTTAAATAAGAAGAAATCTTTCAGCGATGGAACTCATGGTGCATACCTTATCACGCAAGCAAGCAAAGCAAGCAAATTATTAATTTTAGTACACCAATAGTATTAATAATAATGAAAGATACGGTGTCCTCGTTCAATGAGCTTTATTCAGCGTAGCTTTCAGAACAAGACAATTCTGAAAGCTACGCTGAATAAAGCTCATTGAACAAGGACACCGTATCTTTCATTATTATGAAACGCTTTGTTACTAATTTCTCTTGCTTCAAGTACATCAATAATATTAATATCTTTTTGCGTACATTATTCATGCACTAGAATCTCAGACTTAATCCTTTATTTTTTCGAGCAATCATCGCGTCAGACGGCAGTGATTGAACAGGCATGTTGTTTCTACAATCTCACGTTGAACTTAGTTTATCGGCGGCGCTGTTTTTGAGCATAGGCAAAATCAAAGAAGCAATGTAGATCAGCATGAAAACTTGACTCGCTGACATTGTGAACATAAAATTGTGTGCTGGGCAAATGATGTTACCACAGAGCAGCGTAAAATTTCTTCTCCGTGAAAGTCACGAAGTTAGGGATTTCAAACTAAATTATAATAGTACGACTTTCATCGTTTAATGTCAACAACAACTTCGGAGCTTTCGGGGTTGCTCACACCCCGTCATCAGCGATAAAGACGCGAAGTTAAGGATTTATTTTTTAATATGCGGGCGCTTAGATTAGGTGTTGTAGTTGGCGTATAATTAAGCTAGTGAGGATTTTCGTATACGATTCTGCTCCATCCTTCGCTCACATAAGGAGCCGTCTGAACAGTCACTACTGTTTATTCCTGTCATTTATGAAAACTAGATGTCTTCAAACAGGGATGTGTTTCATCATGGACGCTTCCTCTTCACGACCTCTCCCGTTTGTCGTAAATGTAAGCTGTAATTAAACTGCACATGCCCTACCAACGGATGGATGAGCAAACTGTGAAGGAAAAGCACAGAAGACAAATAACTCAGTATTTTTCGAGGCTTTCAGAACCTTCTGGTTCCGTCGTCAGCGATGTATAGGAGAAGGTGTTTACTCTGTGGTTTCATATAGAAACGCAATGAAGTACAAGATTGGATTAGCTCAGTCTGGTGCAGCATATTGATAGCTGCATGCCATACCTCGCTAACTTCCACTCCTTTGTCGCGTTTTTTGGTGTGATCATGGCGAATAAATACAGCTTGCTTGATCCATTGCAGGTGCACGCTGTTTTCCTGGCAGATTACCGCGGACGGAGATTGTCGGAACGGAGTGGCGAACGTCGGATCGGACAAGACGCCTGTGATCATGCTCTCATTTATTAATAAATCATTTATAAGGTCTATTTAGGTCGGTTACCATTCTCAGTTCATGCAAATGAAATCATTTTAGAAATAGATAAATAGATAAGGTATTAGGTCGATGGGTCTTATCGCTAAATTAATATCGTGTGGTTAACAGCTAACCGGTTTTTATCAACGTGTAAGTGCTGAATAGCCTATAGATGCCTATGATTATCACTTCATGTAGCTGTGCATTAGTAGGAATAAAATAGGAGGATTCAGTTAGCTACGAGGCTGTAATTGCCAGAGTGTTTGTTTCAAGAGAACCACCGGACACCGTTTCATCCAACATTCAGTAGGTAAGTCGTAAACGATACGTCAATTAGCGAGTTAGAAATGATTCAAGCAGAGTCCAATTTAATATAACGCTAGAAATAATTCTGAGATGAGTTAAATTTGAGCTTAAATAAGGGCATAAGCGATAGAGTCAGTTGAATATTGTGCCTCCCGTAATGATTGAGTTATACGTCATTTTGTTCCTTCTTTGGGTACGGCTTCTATCCGTTTATTCGTAATGTCTGAATCACACGAA
Organism: Trichuris muris; assembly: GCA_000612645.2. Lineage (NCBI taxonomy): Eukaryota > Metazoa > Nematoda > Enoplea > Trichinellida > Trichuridae > Trichuris > Trichuris muris. The sequence goes on from CBXJ02000086.1 coordinate 12,507,489, forward strand.
AACAACTCGCTACCAGCGGAGGGATGGGAAATTATCAGTGGAACGACAGAGCAGTGCAGTAACCATCAGTGCTTGCGCAATGTTCTGGTTCCGTCGTCAGCGATTTAATGGTTCAGACGACGGAACGAGAACGTTCCGCAAGCTCCGATGGTTCCTGTATAGCTCTGCGTTCCGCGAATAATTTCCCATCCATCCGATCGTAGGGAGTTGTTTTCGCGTGATTTCAGACATTACAAATAAACGGGTAGAAGCCGTACCCAAAAAACGGAACAATATTTTGAAGATTCTTCTTGGCACGGCAGTGGAACCCGTTTATTGAACTGAAAAAGATACAATGTAAAACAACGAGGAAGTACAACGCACTTTTAACGAGAAGATTTCATTGCTTTCGGAGCCTCCTGCTCCGTCGTCAGCGAATTACACCTTGGAAAATTGCAATTGGAGCAATTCGCTGACGACGGAGCAGGAGGCTCTGAAATCTTCTAGTTAAAGGTGCGTTGTATTTCCTCGTTGTTTTACATTGCATTCTTTTCGATTCAATAAACGGGTTCCACTGCTGTGCCAAGGAGAATCTTCTCAACTAAAAACAACAACCCGTTATGAAACATTTCGTTTCCAATTAAGGAACAATATGTCAAAACCCAGAGAGAAGCACACCATATTCTGTTATATGTCATTTGTTATTTCTCTGTGATTTCACCATTTTGTAAGTTCCTTTATTATAACTCCTAGCTTTCGAGAAACCTCTCTCTGTCTTCAGCGGATCTTGACTTAGCGATTGCTCTTGTAAGTTGAACTATGAACAAGAGAGCGGTAAATAGATGGAGGAAAATGAAGAAAGAGAGCGGCTTAATTTTGTTACTTGGAATGACGTCACAGCCACTTGATTATGTGGACAGCCTCTGCACCTTTTAGTTGCTAACGCTTTATCTGATCTAAATGAATGGTTAAACGGTTTCATCTTCCGCTGTGACTTTCATTTTTCATTAAAGATTAAGCATTGTGATTTCACTTGTGGAGGATGGAGGCTTACGAAAGTAACAGTAAAATACAAAAGCTCCTGTTGCTGCTGCAACTATTGATATTGGTGATTAACCTCAAGATTTGCAAAAAGGTTATCCTTAGGCAATATAGCAAGCGGCATCCATGTTTACTTTCGATAAGCATTTGCTGTAGGAACTGAGAGAAAAATTAGGTTGCTGATCAGCGTGCTCTATGCAAGCACATTCAGGCCAATCAGATGCGCGCTGACCCAATTCCAAAAGCTATTTAAACCGTCTGACGTGAATTCAACGTCCATTGTTAATCATATTTACTTGCAGATTGGTATCACTTTTCTCAGTGGCTACGTGGGAATGGGTAAATGACGGCCTGGTTTGTACAACAGCTCATCGAGAGGTTCTATGGGTGTCCATTGTCCGCTGCAGACTTTCTTCTGATTTGGAAGGTCTGTTGGTGCACCCACTGATCTATTGACTACGTATGTCTTTGGTGGTGAGAAGCTTGGTATGGAGGGCAACACGATTTTCATTGTTTGTAGGATTAATGAAGACAATTTTCCATCTTCTCGCTGACGACAGAATCTGTCAATTCTGAAAGCTATGAAATAAAGCAATCGTACGTTCACTGTTAGCCTGTTTATTCACTAGCATAACTAACCAACCAGCCACTGGCTAGGTTGTTTTGGTGTTCTTACAGGTAACAGTGAATAGAACTCAACGGTCGCTTCAGCCGTAATCTTCCAATATGATCCACCGCCCCATTACAAAGATAACAAGCTTCAAAGACAAAACGGTTAAAGAATTGACTGAGTTCATTGAATATTTTTCAGCATCATGCATCTGTATACTTACCTGCGTGCCTTCAGTATCCTCACGTCATCGTTCATCTCATGGTTCGTATTCCTTTTTGTGAATTTAGTAATTTACAGTACAACACAATTTACTGTCTGTGGAAACAGAGGAGCGGTAATGCAATATGCAGCTTGGTAGATGATCGTGTCCACGTTGACCAGTCTGTAGTATGTGAGTTTACAAATGCATGTATGCGAAGAGCTGAAATGTGTTGCACTGCACCTTTGTCGCGTGTCGAAGAGGTTCAAGTAATCAGAGTACCTGAACATAGTGAGGTTACGGTACTTCTATTTTTATTAACGATGTTTCTTCTTATTACTTCCTTCTTTACGTTCCGCCTGTGAGCAAAGAATTTTTATTTGGGTAACGTACCCACGTCGTAGCTTCTGAGAGAACCGACTCCCGTCTTCAGCGTCAGAAATGAACAGTTAGGTATGGATTGTATGTCATGTGAAAAGGTTTGAGGTCAAGTAAACATATCTTAGTCAAACATTGGTATCAATGGAATCTGTAAGAGCAAGGTCGAAAACGGTGATGCAGTCAGGAATTTTGATCGCCCAAAAATCGATCGCTTTGGTTCTTCGCTGTTCAGCTCTTCGTTGCTCTTCTTTTCTTCCTTTTCCACTTTTGTGATTTTGGTCTTCTCTGATTTGGTCTGGATTGTTAACGCTCGATTGAGACTTCTTCCTGAAAGGCTTAGAAAATCCCATCGGGCGTATGGAGGGAATTGTTAATCACATGAAATACGACAGCTTTGGGCGGATATAACTATTTGCTGCCAGACGTCACTTACTTTTATTCCACGGTCTCTGTTTATGGTCTGGTTGTGCCTAATGTAAGGGGCTTCTTTAATTTTCCGCCTTAGGTGATGTTGTTCATGATAGAGAACCTGTCCTTCTAAGAGCCCTCAGCAGATGGATGCGTGTTCAGCCACTGCCGATGCTCTTAAGGCTTGATCTATTGCGTTGGATGGGTTAATTTTTTGAGGTCGTCCACATCTTGTGTTTATGTGCCCTTCTAGTCTGTCCTTAGCGTTCCTGTTTCTTGTGAGGCACTTCATGTGTTCATTAAACTGATGGACTGGTGAGTTCCGTGATTCACCAATACACTTAGCCGAGCAACTGCATTTGATTAGGTATACTACGCCAGGTTTTGATTCGTTCTCGGTCTTCACCTTGTCGTTTCTGAGAATAGCTCTCAGGTTCGGGGCACTTTTGAAGAAGACTCTGAAGTCCAAACGTTTGCCCAAACGTATAATTTTTTCACTTAATCCTGCTAGATAAGTCATCCGAACCGTTTCTGAGGAATTTCTCTCTCTGTTCGCCTCATGTGTGCGCAGTCGTTGGTTGATGATACTTTCTATCAATCATTTGTGGTATCCATCTGTCGTGAAGTAATTTAAGTCTTCATGTAGAAACTCTCGATCACAGATATTTATGGCTCTGCTGGACATTCCGTGTATGAAACCTCTGAAGACCGATCGTGGGTGGTGGGAACTGTAGTTTAGATATCTGTCAGAGTGAGTGTGCTTGCGGTATACTCTGGTTTTGATGCCTGAGTTAGATCTAATGACCAAGCAATCAAGGATGGGAAGCTTTCCGTCAATTTCATTTTCCATTGTGAAAGAGATGTGAGACGGGAAAGCCTGATTTAGAAAGAAGAGATGTCTCTTCTTATCCTGTCGGAACTATGGCGAAAATATCGTCCACATAGCGTTTGAAATATAGCGGTTTGATATCCAAGGGAACAGTCGAAAGATCTGTTCTTCTAGAGATTCCATGAAAACGTCGTAAGCACTGGTGACAGTGAACTTCCCATTGGCACCCCGTCCCGATGGCAGAAGAAATGTCCTTGGAAGTGAAAGAAGTTTCCTTTTGTCATGCAGAATTTTGTTAGCTTAGTTATCTGTTGCGCCGTTAGTTTTGTTCTGTCCTTAAGTGCATCATCTGATGAGAGAAGACTGTGTAATGTCGAAAGAGTGTGTGCTAGTTGAATGCTGGTAAAAAGATGTTTAACGTCGTACCTAACGAGAACATGTCCAGTTGCTGATTGGAAATTTTTGACTTCTGTACAGAAAGAAGTGCAGTTTTTCACTGACGGGAAACAGTTGCCGGTTAAGGGTTTGATTATGCTCTTTAAGTAGCGAGAGATATGTGAAGTGATTTCATTGATCGTGGGGACCACCGGACTCATAGGGATGTCCGGTTGGCATATTTTTTGGAAGCCTGAACACCTCCGAGCATTTGAAGTTTGAGGGAAACTGTTGAACTGTGCGAGGGAGTTACTGATGGCAAATAACTAATCAGAGCCAGGAGGAGCGAACCACCACTCTTAGCGCTAGCCAACACATTTACTAACGAAGAAGATAAGCACGACGTAAAATATAATTTATCTATGAAGCAGGTAAATATGAACAGGCAAGATACGGTAGTTCCTGCAATATCTTAATCATGCACTAACATTTCCAACAGAAACTTCAAGAGCTGTATCGTTTTCTGCAGTGCCGTCTCTTTGGTGATTGAGTGCATGTCGGACAGAACAGAGGAGAGTGATTTCCCGGTGTCTTCAGAAGGGTCTTTTTATACTGAAGTATACACATCACTGGATAAGACCAGATTCATCTTATGGAAGTAGTCGGTTTTGTCTAGAGTTACTACTTTGTTTCGTCTGTCTGCTTTGGTGATGACTTTGTTTGAGTCCTTCCCTAATCTGTTGATTACCCTGAACTCATCACATTCTTGGTTAGGTTTCTCCCTGTTTCTGTAGCTTCGGAGCAGGTGAGCGATCGATGCAAAGATCCTGGCTGCTTTATCCTGGTTAACTGGAATGAGGCTGTTCTTTACGCAGGCTATCAGGTCCATAGTAGGTGGATTCTTTCTGGAAGGTACTAAATTTAGCCCTTTCTTTACTTGACCAGACAACAATCTGGTCAAGTCTTTGATCCTCTCGATTAATTGTCCAGTTTTTTCAAATTATCGATCTTTTTAAAATTGTCCATCTTTTTAAATTGTACACCATTTCAAATTGTTCATCCTTTGTTATAATTGTCCACCTTTTAAAATTTGTCCACCTTTTTAAATTGTATACCCATTTCAAATTGTCCAGCTTTCTCAAAATGTACATCTTTTTAAACTGTCCACCTTTCTCAAATTGTCCACCTTTTTCAAATTGTAGATCTCTTTAAATTGTCCACCTTTCTCAAATTATCCATCTTTTAAAAATTTCCACCTTTTCAAAATGCCCAAATTTGTCTAATTGTCCACCTTTATCAAACTGTCCACCTTCTCATGGCTCTATTGTACTTACGGAATGTTTTCAACCCGTTTTTCACCAAAAAAAGGAAAGAAAATCCTTTAATGGTGCGTAGCTTTCGGGAACAACTTTTCCCGTCGTCAGCACAATCGAAATGGCAATAATGTTATGTGGTAAGGCACAAACGGATTAGTAAGGCATGTTTTCGTCAAAATTGGCCAATAGGAGAAAGGCACAAGGTGAATAGAGACGAAAACCAAAGTAGGCAAGCAAAGGTCAATTAGCTTCTTGTTTTGCAAGGTCCAGACAGGCCATCGTGTATTTTTATGACCGATCCACGGAACAACAGTTCAAAGATAGAACCAAAGCGTTCCATGCCTCGTCCACTTCCAAACTGTTGTCCCTGTTTATCGTTGTGTCGGAGCGAATGTAAAGGGCTTCCTTGATTTTTCTGGTATTGTAATGGTTATCCAAGCAAAGGACCTCAGGGTACAGCTCACTTGAGCAAATGGCTGCATGTTCCGCTACCGCTGAAGCCTTTATGCATTGGGCCATGACAGCTGAGGGTTCCAAACTCTGTGGTCTTCCTCTATGCCTCTGCAGTTTACCTTCTGCTCTACCCATAGCATTCAGGTAACGTTGCAGGCACTTCATGTGTTCGGCGAAACGATGTGCAATGGAATTCCCGGTTTCTCCAATGTAGGTTGCGCCGCATCCACATTTTACTGCAAAAACCACTCCAGGTTTGTCCTCCAGTGGAATAATAGTTTTGTCCTTTCTGAGTATGGCTCTCATGTTTGGTGCGCTCTTGAAATGTATTCTGAAGTCCATATCTTTTCCCAGCCTGAGTAGCTTCTCGCCTAGTCCTCTGAGGTATGGTATAGTCAGAGTAACAGTACTTCTGGTTTCACCATGTCCGGTATTTCTTTGACTTCGCCTTTCCCGAATCGTTGAACGAATGAGATCTGTAGGAAATCCATTGTTCTTCAAAGTCTTGGTAATGTGGGAGAGCTCCTTGTCCAAATATTCTGCATCACATATGTTGATCGCTCTGTCCACCAGTGATCTCACCATTCCTTTCATAACTGATCTCGGGTGATTTGAAAGGAAATTCAAATACCTATCCGAGTGGATTGGTTTTCTGTAAACTGTTATTTTTAATCTACCTTGTGATTTCAAAATCAGGGTGTCCAAGAAGGGTAATCGGTTATTTGATTCTTTCTCAATTGTGAAAAAGATCTGATTGAAAAAGGCAATGAATAAAGAATTTTTAACGGGTTTCGGTTTCATTCAAGAACAACGGCAGATTGACCCGTGAACAAAAGTTTTTTATTGCGTAGCTTTCGGGACCTAACTTGGTGCCGTCATCAGCGCTGGGAAACAGCATCCTTCTTGGTTGCAAACGGCAAATGAATGATGCAACACACAGAGTACAGTTTAAAACTGCAACTGAGCTTAAATAATTTAAACCGCTGTGTCACCTTTAAAATCTGCTTGAACTTATCTCTCAAAAAGAAGACCCACTATGGGGATCGAAACAAAAATCAACGGTAGTTGGTTCGGAATGTCTGGTTGCTCTGAAAGAGGCGCAATCTGTCATAAATGCCACAACCGACCAAATCTTGCTGATTTCAACACCTTCATCCCTGTTGATGCACGGGTTGTGCCGGATATAAAAGGCCTCCTTGTCTGAGACGAAAATCTTGTTCCCGTTCCAAAATCGAGCAACTGGTGTTGATGTTAAGGGCTAGTTGGCAGTCCACAGAGTGTTTTCAACCCAAGCTGAGGATTTCACAGCTTCCTTCATTACATCACCCGGATCTTTTCTTTGTGGCCTTCCTCTTGCCACAACAAATTCTCCTCTCAGTCTTTTTCAGCGTTCTTGTATCTTGTCAGGGCCATTTTGTGCTCGTTTAGCCGGTGTGGTAATGTGTGACCCGTCTCTCCAATGCATCTTGCCTCGCAATTGCAATTAATACAGTACACCACACCTGCTTGTCTGACTCGTTGGACTTTGACCTTGTCGGAACGTAACAATGAGAAAACGCTTGGTAGGCTTTTGGACACAACCCTGTAACCAATCGTCCTGGCAATTTTTCGGATTCCATCACCTATACCCGCGTAGTAGGATAGGCAGATTGACTTTAATTCCGGTTCTTCAACTTGACTTTTGTATGCAGGCGTGCCAGGATTCTGCAGTTTTAGCATTCGTTCTCTAATGGTGGTCTCCACGAAATGTTTTGGGTAACCGTTATATAGTAAAATCCGTTTTATATATTTAATTTCATCTGCCAGGTATTCAACATGGCACAGGGAATACGCCTTGTCCACCATACCAGTGATAATCCCTTTCTTGACAAATAGCGGGTGGTTCGAATGGAAGTTCAAATACCTCTCTGAGTTGGTGGGTTTTCGGAAAACCTTGGTCTAAATATGGCCCTGATCCCGTATGACCAAGCAGTCCAGAAATGCTAGCTTCCCGTTCTCCTCTCTTTCCATTGTAAAGGTGATTTTACCAGCAAAAATGGAATTGAGATGGTCGAGAAGGGCAACTTCCTTATCTTTTTCGATTATGACAAAAATATCATCGACATAGCGTTTGAACATCTTCACACCCAAGGAAGAAAAACCATCCTTGAAAGCAAGAACTTCCAGGTGTTCCATGAATATTTCCGCCACCACTGGTGAAAGCGGGCTGCCCATTGGTGCTCCTTCTTTCTGTGAAAAATAAGAACCATTCCAATGGAAGTAATTTCCCTCTTCCAGGCAGAACTTAACCAGCTGTGACAAATGGTACGGGTTGAGTTTGGTTCTTTGTGTCAAGTTGACATCCTTGGATAAAGATTCAAACAGGATGTCAAAAGTGTATCCCAAAGGGACACTAGTGAACAGGTCTTTTACATCGTAACTAACCAAGATGTCCTCAGGTTGTAAATCTAACTGAACTATCTCTTTCACAAAAGAGGATGAGTTGATCGTGTGAGAAGGGTGTAACCCCGTTAGCGGTCGTAATATCTTAGCCAAGTACCTGCTTAGTTCTGTAACAACACCTCAGCCACAAGCTACTATCGGTCTAAGAGGAGCACCAACTTCGTGAATTTTTGGAAAGCAGAACATTTCCGTAGGAGAGAAGTTCGAACTGTACTTGAGCTTTTTCAGGAAACTTGAGATCTGTTCTTCTCTAGTTTCGTCATAAAACTGTGACAGGAGCATGATGAGGTGTTTCCTCACCTTGTCCGTGGGATCATTCTGTAACGGTGTGTAAGCATCTGTATCTAAAAGGTCTTTCACTTCGCTGTTGTACGTCGCCCTATCCAGGTTGAACACCACATTTCCCTTATCCGCCTTCGTGATCATGATGCTGTCGTCTCTTTTCAAATCTCTTAATACACGATTCTCAAGACGTGAGAGATTCAGAACCGGCCGATAATGTCGCCGAGTGATGAAACTTGTCAGCAAGGATCTTAAGGTATCAGATTTCACCTTTTCATCTTTCCTAATTTCACTTTCCACTATGCTGGAAGATATTTTTTCTTTAAATATATAAAACGGATTTTACTATATAACGGTTACCCAAAACATTTCGTGGAGACCACCATTAGAGAACGAATGCTAAAACTGCAGAATCCTGGCAAGCCTGCATACAAGAGGCAAGTTGAAGAACCGGAATTAAAGTAAATCTGCATACCCTACTACCCGGGTATAGGTGAAGGAATCCGAAAAATTGCCAGGACGATTGGTCACAGGGTTGTGTTCAAAAGCCTACCAAGCCTTTTCTCATTGTTACGTTCCGACATGGTCAAAACCTAACCAGACAGACAAGCAGGTGTGGTGTACTGTATTAATTGCAGTTGCGGGGCAAGATACATTCGAGAGACGGGTCACACATTACCACACCGGCTAAACGAGCACAAAATGGCCCTGACAAGATACAAGAACGCTGAAAAAGACTGAGAGGAGAATTTGTTGTGGCAAGAGGAAGGCCACAAAGAAAAGATCCAGGTGATGTAAAGAAGGAAGCTGTGAAATTCTCGGCTTGGGTTGAACACTCTGTGGACTGCCAACTAGCCCTTAACATCAACACCAGTTGCTCGATTTTGGAACGCGAACAAGATTTTCGTCAAAAATCAAGGAGGCCTTTTATATCCGGTACAAGCCGTGCATCAACAGGGATGAAGGTGTTGAAACCAGCAAGATTTGGTCAGTTTTGGCAATTATAACAGAACGCGCCTCTATTAGAGCAACCAGACATTCCGAACCAACTACCGCTGATTTTTGTGCCGATTCCCATAGTGGGTATTCTTCCTGAGGGAAAAGTTCAAGCTGGTTTAAGGTGACACAGCGGTTTAAAGTGTCTAAGCTCAGTTGTTAGTTTAAATTGTACTCTGCATGTCACAACATTCATCTGCTGTTTGCAACCAAGAAGGTTGCTGTTTCCTAGCGCTCATGACGGGACCAAGTCAGGTCCCGAAAGCTACGCAATAAAAAACATTTGTTCACGGCTCAATCCGCCGTTCTTCTTCAATGAAACCGAAACCCGTTAGAAATTCCTTATTCAGTTTCCCGTGGTTTTAAACTTAACCATGGTTTTAAAGTTGGCCAAGGTTTTAAAGTTGTCCACGGTTTTAAAGTTTCCCGTGGGTTTAAAGTTCTGCACGGTTTTAAAGTTGACCATGGTTTTAAAGTTGAATAAGGTTTTAAAGTTGTCCACGGGTTTAAAGTCGTCCATGGTTTTAAAGTTGTCCTCTGTTTTAAAGTTGACCATGGTTTTAAAGTTGTCTATGGTTTTAAAGTTGTCCATGGTTTTAAAGTTTACCATGGTTTTAAAGTTGTCCATGGTTTTAAAGTTGTCCTCGGTTTTAAAGTTTCCAGCGGGTTTAAACTTAACCATGGTTTTAAATTTGGCCAAGGTTTTAAAGTTGTCCATGGTTTTAAAGTTGTCCATGATTTCAAAGTTGTCCACGGTTTTAAAGTTTCCGGGGGGTTTAAAGTTCTGCACGGTTTTAAAGTTGACCATGGTTTTAAAGTTGGCCAAAGTTTTAAAGTTTTCCTCGGTTTTAAAGTTGTCCACGGTTTTAAAGTTTACCATCGTTTTAAAGTTGTCCATGGTTTTGAAGTTGTCCATGGTTTTAAAGTTGTCCACGGTTTTAAAGTTTCCCGTGGTTTTAAACTTAACCATTGTTTTAAAGTTGGCCAAGGTTTTAAAGTTGTTCACGGTTTTAAAGTTTCCCGTGGGTTTAAAGTTGTGCACGGTTTTACACTTGACCGTGGTTTTAAAGTTGTCCACGGTTTTAAACTTGTCCACGGGTTTAAAGTGGTCCATGGTTATAAAGTTGTCCTCTGTTTTAAAGTTGACCATGGCTTTAAAGTTGTCCACGGTTTTAAAGTTTCCCGTGGATTTAAACTTAACCATTGTTTTAAAGTTGGCCAAGGTTAAAATCTTGGTTTAAAAGTTCTCCACGGTTTTAAAGTTGTCAGCGGTTTTAAAGTTGTCCGTAATTTTAAAATTGTCCACGGTTTTAAAGTTTCCCGTGGGTTTAAAGTTGTGCGTGGTTTTATAGTTGACCATGGTTTTAAAGTTGACCAAGGTTTTAAAGTTGTCCACGGGTTTAAAGTCGTCCATGGTTTTGAAGTTGTCCTCTGTTTTAAAGTTGAGCATGGTTTTAAAGTTGTCTATGGTTTTAAAGTTTACCATGGTTTTAAAGTTGCCCTTGGTTTTAAAGTTGGCCAAGGTTTTAAAGTTGTCCACGGTTTTAAAGTTTCCCGGGGTTAAAAGTTGTGCACGGTTTTAAAGTTGACCATGGTTTTAAAGTTGGCCAAAGTTTTAAAGTTTTCCTCGGTTTTAAAGTTGTCCACGGTTTTAAAGTTTACCATGGTTTTAAAGTTGTCCACGGATATAAAGTTTACCATGGTTTTAAAGTTGTCCATGGTTTTAAGATTTACCATGGTTTTAAAGTTGTCCACGGTTTTAAAGTTTCCCGTGGCTTTAAACTTAACCATGGTTTTAAAGTTGGCCAAGGTTTTAAATTTGTCCATGGTTTTAAAGTTGTCTACGGTTTTAAAGTTGTCTATGATTTTAAAGTTGTCCAGGGTTTAAAGTTGTCCACGGGTTTAAAGTCGTCCATGGTTTTAACGTTGTCCTCTGTTTTAAAGTTGACCATGGTTTTAAAGTTGTCTATGGTTTCAAAGTTGTCCATGGTTTTAAAGTTTACCATGGTTTCAAAGTTGTCCATGGTTTTAAAGTTGTCCATGGTTTTAAAGTTGTCCACGGTTTTAAAGTTTCCCGTGGGTTTAAACTTAACCATGGTTTTAAAGTTGTCAGCGGTTTTAAAGTTTTCCGTGGGTTTAAAGTTGTGCACGGTTTTAAAGTTGACCATGGTTTTAAAGTTGACCAAGGTTTAAAAGTTGCCCACGGTTTTAGAGTTGTCCACGGGTTTAAAGTTGTCCTCTGTTTTAAAGTTGTCTATGGTTTTAAAGTTGTCCATGGTTTTAAAGTTTACCATGGTTTTAAAGTTGCCCATGGTTTTAAAGTTGCCCATGGTTTTAAAGATGTCCACGGTTTTAAAGTTTCCCGTGGGTTTAAACTTAACCATGGTTTTGAAGTTGGCCAAGGTTTTAAAGTTGTCCACGGGTTTAAAGTCGTCCATGGTTATAAAGTAGTCCTCCGTTTTAAAGTTGACCATGGTTTTAAAGTTGGCCAAGGTTTTATAGTTGTCCATGGTTTAAAATTTGTCAGCGGTTTTAAAGTTGTCCATGATTTTAATGTTGTCATCGGTTTCAAAGTTTCCCGGGGGTTTAAAGTTGCGCACGGTTTTAAAGTTGACCATGGTTTTAAAGTTGGCCAAGGTTTTAAAGTTGTCCACTGTTTTAAAGTTGTCCACGGGTTTAAAGTCGTCCATGGTTTTAAAGTTGTCCATGGTTTTAAAGTTGTCCACGGTTTTAAAGTTTCCCGAGGGTTTAAACTTAACCATTGTTTTAAAGTTGTCCACGGTTTTAAAGTTCCCCGTGGGTTTAAAGTTGTGCACGGTTTTAAAGTTGACCATGGTTTTAAAGTTGTCCACGGGTTTAAAGTCGTCCATGGTTTTAAGGTTGTACTCTGTTCTAAAGTTGACCATGGCTTTAAAGTTGTCTATAGTTTTAAAGTTGTCCATGGTTTTAAAGTTTACCATGGTTTTAAAGTTGTCCACGGTTTTAAAGTTTCCCGTGGGTTTAAACTTAAACAAGGTTTTAAAGTTGGCCAAGGTTTTAAAGTTGGCCAAGGTTTTAAAGTTGTCCAGCGTTTTAAAGTTGACCATGGTTTTAAAGTTGTCCACGGTTTTAAAGTTGTCCACGGTTTTAAAGTTGCCCACGGGTTTAAAGTCGTCCATAGTTTTAAAGTTGTCCTCTGTTTTAAAGTTGACGATGGTTTTAAAGTTGTCTATGGTTGAATAACGGATTTCTGACGGGTTTCGGTTTCATAGCGTTAAGGGACGGCAGATTAACCCGTTAATGAAAGATTCTTTATTCCATCGCGGAGCTTTCGGGACCTGCCTTGGTCCCGTCGTCAGCGCAAAAACTGTCACGAATAAAAAACCGATATGTAATGCCATGTTTAGGCATTATTTTAAACCTACAAAAACGAATTCAACTCTTTAAACTCGTTGCTTCCTTTTTAAAGTGATATTCTTTCTTTGAGTTCCTATGAACTTGAATTTTCTCTCAGTCGTCTTTGTCATGTTTGGATTCCACTTTTCTTTAATGAGCCGTTCTTTGGCACCGGCGCTTTATGTGCTCGGTATTCCTCTATGTGTAGGGGGTTCTACGAAAGCACATCCAGTCTTAAACGCCACCGTAGACCAGATGTTACTGATCTCCTTTCCTTCATCCCTATTCTTGCATACGTTGTCTCGTATGTAAAGTGCTTCTTTGGCTTTTCTAATTCTGTAGTCTTGTTCATGTGTCAGAATCGAACAAATCATTTGTCTGTCCGCCAGGGGGCAATCTACAGAGCGCTCGACCCAGGCTGAGGCGTTGACCGCCCCCTTCATGATCTTGGGTGGATCTCTTTTTTGTGGTCTCCCTCTTGACTCCACCGTTTCCCCTCTCAATCTTAAACACTTTAGACTAACAACTGAGCTTAAACACTTTAAACCGCTGTGCCACCTTAAACCAGCTTGAACTTTTCCCTCTGGAAGAAGACCCACTATGGGGATCGGAACAAAAATCAGCGGTAGTTGGTTCGGAATGTCTGGTTGCTCTGATAGAGGCGCATTCTGTCATAATTGCCAAAACTGACCAAATCTTGCTGATTTTAACACCTTCATCCCTGTTGATGCACGGGTTGTGCTGGTTATAAAAGGCCTCCTAGATTTTTCTGAGACGAAAATCTTGTTCGCGTTCCAAAATCGAGCAGCTGATGTTGTTGTTAGGGGCTAGTTGGCAGTCTACAGAATGTTCAACCCAAGCCGGGGATTTCACAGCCTCCTTCATTACATCACTCGGATCTTTCCTTTGTGGCCTTCCTCTTACCACAACGATTTCTCCTCTCAGCCTTTTCTCAGCGTTCTTATACCTTATCAGTGCCATTTTGTGCTCGTTTAGCCGGTGTGGTAATGTGTGACCCGTCTCTCCAATGTATCTTGCCTCGCAGTTGCAATTAATACAGTACACCACACCTGCTTGTCTGTCTGGTTGGATTTTGACCTTGTCGGAACGTAACAAAGAGAAGAGGCTTGGTAGGCTTTTGAACACAACCCTGTAACCGACCGTCCTGGCAATTTTTCGGATTCCTTCACCTATTCCCGGGTAGTAGGGTATGCAGATCGACTTTAATCCCGGTTCTTCAACTTGCCTTTTGTATGTAGGCCTGCCAGGACTCTGCAGTTTTAGCATTCGTTCTTTAATGGTGGTCTCCACGAAATATTTGGGGTAACCGTTCTGTAGTAAAATCCGTTTTATATATTTAATTTCATCTGCCAGGTATTCAACATGGCAGAGGGAATGCGCCCTGTCAACCATACCAGTTATAATCCCTTTCTTGACAAATAGCGGGTGGTTCGAATGGAAGTTCAAATACCTCTCTGAGTTGGTGGGTTTTCGGAAAACCTTGGTCTAAATATGGCCCTGATCCCGTATGACCAAGCAGTCCAGAAATGCTAGCTTCCCGTTCTCCTCTCTTTCCATTGTAAGTGTGATTTTACCCGCAAAAATAGAGTTGAGATGGTCGAGAAGGGCAACTTCCTTGTCCCTTTCAATTATAACCAAAATATCATCGACATAGCGTTTGAACATCCTAACACCCAAGGAGGAAAAGCCATCCTTGAAAGCAAGAACTTCCAGATGTTCCATGAATATTTCCGCCACCACTGGTGAAAGCGGGCTACCCATGGGTGCTCCTTCTTTCTGAGAAAAATCAGAACCATTCCAATGGAAGTAATTTCCTTCCTCCAGGCAGAACTTAACCAGTTGTGACAAATGGTATGGGTTGAGTTTGGTTCTTTGTGTCAATTTGACATCCTTGGATAAAGATTCAAACAAGATGTCAAAAGTGTATCCCAAAGGGACACTAGTGAACAGGTCTTTTACATCGTAACTAACCAAGATGTCCTCAGGTTGTAAATCTACCTGAACTACCTCTTTCACAAAAGAGGATGAGTTGATCGTGTGAGAAGGGTGTAACCCCGTTAGCGGTCGTAATAGCTTAGCCAAGTACCTGCTGAGTTCTGTAACAACACCTAGGCCACAAGCTACTGTCGGTCTAAGAGGAACACCAACTTTGTGAATTGTTGGAAAGTAGAACATTTCCGGAGGAGAGAAGTTCGAACTGTACTTGAGCTTTTTCAGGAAACTTGAGATCTGTTCTTCTCTAGTTTCGTCATGAAACTGTGACAGGAGCGTGATGAGATGTTTCCTCACCTTGTCTGTAGGATCATTCTGTTGAAGAGATATAAACATGAAATCTGATACCCTAAGATCCTTGCTGGCAAGTTACATCACTCAACGACATTATCAGCCGGTTCTGAATCTCTCACGTCTTGAGAATAGTGTATTAAGAGATTTGAAAAAAGACGACAACATCATGATCACGAAGGCGGATAAGAGAAATGTGGTTGTCATCCTGGATAGGGGGACGTACAACACCAAGGACCTTTTAGATACAGATGCCTACACACCGTTACAGAATGATCCTACAGACAAGGTGACGAAACATCTCATCATGCTCCTGTCACAGTTTTACGACGAAAGTAGAGAAGAACAGATCTCAAGATTCGGGTACCTGTCATCAGTGCGGAAACAAATTTCGGGTACCCGTCATCAGTGCGGAATTTTTGTTTTTCTGGAGCCAGAAAGGGCGTCAGTGAATTTCTGTGAGCGCACTCTCGGTACGATTGAAAGGGATACGTCCGACGGCCTAACTTGCACAGACTATTTCAGGCATGAGCAAAAGAGCGTCAATTGAATGAAATAGTTCCATTAGACAGATAATAAGCCGATCATTTCCCAGGCGCCAAATCGTCCTCGGAAGACCGGAACGAACGGTGGACGTGGACGAAAGCGTCTTCTCGAAGCGGAAGTTCAACCGCGGCAGATATAGCCCCCAGCAGTGGGTGTTCAGCGCGGTGTGCCGTGTACCCATGTACCGAATAAACTTTTCTTCATACACAGATGTAAAGAAGAGAAGAAAACAAGATGGACAATTTAAAAAAGGAAGACAATTTTAAAAGTTGGACAATTTTAGAAAGATGGACAATTTGACAAAGGCGGACAATTTTAAAGAGGTGTACAATTTTAAAAGGGCGTACAATTTGAACAGGTGGACAATTTTATAAAGGTGAACAATTTTATAAAGGTGGACAATTTGAAGAAAGGTGAACGACTTGACAAGGATGGACAATTTCAAAAGGTGGACAAATTTGGAAAGGTGGACAAATTTGGAAAGGTGGACAATTTGACCAGGTGCACCATTTTAAAAAGGTGGACAATTTTGACAAAGGTGGACCAACTGAAAAAGTTGGACCATTTCAAAAGGGTGCGCAATTTGAAAAAAGTTGGGCAATTTGACAAAGATGGACAATTTTAAAGAGGTGTACGATTATGGAAAGGTGGACAATTTGAAACAGGCGGGCAATTTGAAAAATGTGGACAATTGGACAAAGATGGACAGTTTGAAAAAGGAGGACAATTTGAAAAAGGTGAAAAAATTTAAAAAGATGGATAATTTGGAAAAGGTGGACCGCTTGAAGAGTTAGACAATTTTAAGAAGATGGACAATTTGAAGAATGTGGACAATTTGAAAAACGTGGGCAATTTTAAAAAGGTGGACAATTTGAAAATTTGGACAAATTTAAATAGGTGGACAATTTTAAACACACTGCTTCTATGAACGCGCGTGGTAGTTCTCATGACAGAAATTTCCTTATGGAATGTCTCAACCCGTTGAAAGCGAAGAGAAATACATCTTTATTTCCGTGGCTTTCGGGAATGCACCTCTCCCGTCCTCAGCGCTAAGCGTAATGGCCAAGAAACAGTAAATCGGGATGTTATTGGTAGTGTCCAAGTTAGTGTTAGTGGTAGTCTCCACGATCAATGGAATCACTAAACACGTCTCTCGCTAGTTAAAGAGCCTAATCAAACCCTTAACCGGCAACCGTTTCTCGTCAGTGAAAAACTGCACTTCTTTCTTTCCAGAACTCAAAAACTTCCAATTAGCAGCTGGACACGTTCTCGTTAGCTACGACGTTAAACATCTTTTCACCAGCATTCCACTAGCACACACTCTTTCGACATTACACAGCCTTCTCTCGTCGGACGATACACTTATGGACTGAACAAAAGTAGCGTCGCAACAGATAACTGAGCTAACAAAATTCTATATGACAAAAGGAAACATCTTTCACTTCCAAGGACATTTCTTCCGGCAACGAGACGGGATGCCAATGGGAAGTTCACTGTCACCGGTGCTTGCGGAGGCTTTCATGGAATCTCTAGAGGAACAGATTTTCCTTCTGTTCCCTCAGGTATCAAACCGCTATATTTAAAACCCTATGTGGACGATATTTTCGCCATAGTACGGACAGGATAAGGAGAGATACTTCTCTCCTTTCTAAATCAGGGTTTCCCTTCTCACATCTCTTTCACAATGGAAAAAGAAATTGACGGAAAGCTTCCCATCCTTGATTGCTTGGTCATTAGATCTAATTCAGTCATCTACACCAGAGTATACCGCAAGGAGACTCACTCTGATAGATATCAAAACTACAGTTCCCACCACCTACAATCGGTCATCAGAGGCATCATACACGGAATGTTCAACAGAGCCATAAATATCTGTGATCGAAAGTTTCTACATGAAGAGTTAAATTACTTCACGACAAATGGCTACCACAAAAGATTGATAGAAAGTTTCATCAACGAACGACTGCGCACACAGGAGGCGAACAGAGAGAGAAATTCCTCAGAAACGGTTCTGATGATGCCTTATCAAGCAGGATTAAGCGAGAAAATTACACGCTTGGGCAGACGTTTAAACTTCAGAGTTTTGTTCAAAAGTGCCCGAACCTAAGAGCTATTCTCAGAAGCGACAAGTTGAAGATCGAGAACGAATCAAAACCTGGCTTAGTATACCTAATCAAATATAGTTGTTCGGCTAAGTATTATATATTGGGGTGAATCTGGGAAATCACTAGTTCATCGTTTTAATGAACACATAAAGTTCCTCACAAGATATAAGAACGCTAAGGACCGACTATAAGGGCACATGAACAGAAGGAGAGAACGACCTCAAACAATTGACCCATCTAACGCAATAGATCAAGCCTTAAGAGCATCGGCAGTGGGTGAACACGCTTCCACCTGCTCATGGCTCTTAGAAGGACAGGTTCGCTGTCATGAACAACATCACCTAAGGCAAAAATTAAAGAAGCCCCTTGTATTAGGCACAACCAGACCATCAACAGAGACTGTGGAAGAGCAGTAAGTGACGTCTGGCAACAAATAGTTGCATCCGCCCAATGCTGTCGTATGTCATGTGATTAGCAATTCCCACCATACGCTGGATGGGATTTTCCAAGCTCTTCAGGAAGAAGCCTCAATCGAGCGTTAACAATCCAGATCAAATCAGAGAAGACCAAAATCACAAAAGAGGAAAAGGAAGAGAAGAAGAGCAACGAAGAGCCGAACAGCGATGAAAGGAGGGATCGATTTTTGGGCGATCAAAACAGCAGACTTCATCACCGTTTTTGACCTTGCTCTTACGGATGCTATTGATACCAATGTTTGACTAAGATATGTTTACTTGACCTCAAACCTTTTTATATGACGTACAGTACGTACAGAACAGCTCATTTCTGGCGGTGAAGACGGGAGTCGGTTCCCCCGAAAGCTACGTTGTGGCTAAGTTACACAAATAAAAATTCTTTCCTCATAGGTGGAGCGTAAAGAAGGAAGTAATAAGAAGAAGCATCTTTTAAAAAATAGAAGTACCGTAACCTCACTATGTTCAGGTTCTCTGATAACTTGAACCTCTTCGACACGGGACAAAGGTGCAGTGCAGCACATTTCAGCTCTGCGCCTACATGCATTTATGTTGCATGTCGATCTTTATAAAATTATCCATGTTTGCCAAGTTGTCCACATTTTTCAAATTGTCCAACTTTTCAAGTTGTCCATCTTTTTCAAATTGTATATCATTTTAAATTGTCCACCCTTTTCAAGTTGTCCAACTTTTCATAATTGTCCATCTTTGTCAAATGTTCCACTTTTTTCAAATTGTCCATCCTTTTGGCAAGTCCAATAATTTCACGGATTTGTCCCAGTTCGCTGAAAGCTTTTATTCTTTCAAACAGCAAAGCTATCGGGCACAGCCTTTGCCCGTCTTCAGTGCTAAAAATGAAACAAAAATATCAATAATGTTGGTCATCTACCCAGGTTGGTCAGTGGGTCTGCAAGTACACCTACTCCAGCCGACCTATGCAGACGCTTCATCAGTTGGGGCATACCTTTGACCGCGTCGAATCCGCAATCCGCCCTACTCAGCCGTGCAGAAGCACGAGCAATCCAACCATCCGCCCAGGGCAGAGCCAAAAGCATAAGTGACGAAATTAGGACAACGGCAGTAGCTTCCCGAACCCGTCTGAAGTCGCTTTAAACTACGGGTTTTATGGTCCTTTCCTGAAGGTGGCCTTCCTTTCTTTCTAATTCAGAATTAAAAGAAATTTCATGATATGAAACGTGCTGCACTCGGCACTTGACTCTACCGGACTGGAGTTGGCAACTGCAGAAGAAGGCAGAAAGATTGGAATAGGAAAAAAGGGAAGAAAGGAATGCCAACATCAGCAAAGGACTATAATACCGTACTTTAAGGACACTTCAGACGGGTTCGGGAAGCTACTGCCGTTGCGCTAATTTCGTCAGTTATGGTTCTGGCTCTCCCCTGGGCGGACGGTTGGATTGCTCGTGCTTCTGCACAGCTGAGTAGGGCGGATTGCGGAATCGACGCGGTCAAAGGTATGACCCAACTGATGAGGCGCCTGCATAGGTCGGCTGGAGTAGGTGTACTTGCAGACCCACTGACCAACCTGGGTAGATGACTAACATTATTATTTTTGTTTTATTTTTGGCACTGAAGACGGGCAAAGGCTGTGCCCGAAAGCTTTGCTATTTGAAAGAATAAAAGCTTTCAACGAACTGGGACAAATCCGTGAAATTATTGGACTTGCCAAAAAGATGGACAATTTGAAAAAGGATGGAAAATTTGAAAAGGTGGACAATTTTAAAAAGGTGGTCAATTTTAAAGAGATGGACAATTTGAAGAGGGTGGGCAATTTAAAAATGATGAACAATTTGAAAAGGTGGACAACTTTGAAAAGAGGGACAACTTTAAAAAAGGCGGACAATTTGAAAAAGGTGGACAATTTTAAAGATTCTGCTTCTACGAGCGCGCGAAGTAGTTCTCATGACTGAAATTTACCTACGGAATGTTTCAACCCGTTGAAAGCGAAGAGAAATACATCTTTATTTGCGTAGCTTTCAGGAATGCACCTTTCCTGTCCTCTGCGCAAAGCGTAATGGCGACGAAACAGTAAATCGGGATGTTATTGGTAGTGTCCAAGTTAGTGTTAGTGGTAGTCTACAGGGTCAGTGGAATCACTTCACTTGTCTCTGGCTACTTAAAGAGCACAATCAAAACCCTAACCGGCAATCGTTTCTCGTCAGTGAAAAACTGCACTTCTTGCTGTACACAGCTCAAAATCTTCCAATTACCAACTGGACATGTTCTCGTTAGCTACGACGTTAAACATCTTTTTACCAGCATTCCACTAGCACACACTCTTTCGACATTATTACACAACCTTGTCTCATCGGACGATACACTTAAGGACAGAACAAAGCCAACGGTGCTACAGATAACTGAGCTTACAAAATTCTGCATGACAACAGGCAACTTCTTTGAATTCTAAGGACATTTCTTCCGGCAACGGGACAGGGTGCCAATGGGAAGTTCACTGTCACCGGTGCTTGCGGAGGTTTCCATGTAATCTCTAGAAAAACAGATTTTCCTTCTGTTCCCTCAGGTATCAAACCGCTATATTTAAAACCCTATGTGGACGATATTTTCGCCATAGTACGGACAGGATAAGGAGAGATACTTCTCTCCTTTCTAAATCAGGGTTTCCCTTCTCACATCTCTTTCACAATGGAAAAAGAAATTGACGGAAAGCTTCCCATCCTTGATTGCTTGGTCATTAGATCTAGCTCAGGCATCAAAACCAGAGTATGCCGCAAGGAGACTCACTGTGACAGATATCTAAACTAGAGTTCCCACCAACCACCATCGGTCTCCAGAGGTTTCACACACGGAATGTTCAGCAGAGCCATAAATATCTGCGAACGAGAGTTTCTACATGAAGAGTTAAATTACTTCACGACAGATGGATACCACAAATGATTGATAGAAATTATCATCAGCCAACGACTGCGCACACAGGAGGCGAACAGAGAGACAAATTCCTCAGAAACGTTTCTGGTGGTGCGTTATCATGCAGGAATAAGAGAAAAAATTACAGGTTTGTGCAAACGTTTGCACTTCAGGGTCATCTTCGAAAGTGTCCCGAACTTAACAGCTATTCTCAGAAACGACAAGTTGAAGACCGAGAACGAATGAAAACCTAGCGTAGTATACCTTATCAAACCCAGTTGTTCAGATAAGTATATTGGTGACTAGCCCATCTTTTTAATGAACATATGAAGTGCCTCACAAGACACAGGAACGCTAAGGACCGACTAGAAGAGCACATAAACACAAGGAGAGGATGACCTCAGACAATTGACCCACCCAACGCAGTAGATCAAGCCTTAAGAGCATCGGCAGTGGCTGAATACGTTTGCACCTGCTCAGGGCTCTCAGAAGGACAGGTTCTCTATCATGAACAACATCACCTAAGGCGGAAAATTAAGGAAGCCTCTTACATTAAGCGCAACCAGACCACCAGCAGAGACAGTGGAATAGAAGCAAGTGACGTCTGGCAACAAACAGTTACATCCGCCCAATGCTGTCGTATTTCATGTGATTAACAATTCCCTCCATACGCTGGATGGGATTTTCTAAGGTTTTCAGGAAGAAGCCTCAATCGTGCATTAACAATGCAGACCAAATCGGAGAAGGCCAAAATCACAAAAGAGGAAAATGAAGAAAAGAAGAGCAACCAAGAGCCGAACAGCGAGGAACAGGAGCGATCGATTTTTGGGCGATCAAAACACCTGACGGCATCACCGGTTTCGACCTTGTTCTTACGGATGCCATTGATACCAATGTTTGACTAAGATATGTTTATTTGACCTCAAACCTTTTTATATGACATACAATCCGTACCTAACTGTTCATTTCTGACGCTGAAGACGGGAGTCGGTTCTCCCGAAAGCTACGTCGTGGGTAAGTTACCCAAATAAAAATTCTTTCCTCACAGGCGGAACGTAAAGAAGGAAGTAATAAGAAGAAACATCGTTAATAAAAATAGAAGTACCGTAACCTCACTATGTTCAGGTTGTCTGATGACTTGAACCTCTTCGACACGCGACAAAGGTGCAGTGCAACACATTTCAGCTCTTCGCATACATGCATTTATAAACTCACATACTACAGACTGGTCAACGTGGACACGATCATCTACCATGCCGCATATTGCATTACCGCTTCTCTGTTTGCACAGACAGCTGATTGTGTTGTACTGTAAATTACTAAATTCACAAAAATGAATACGAACCATGAGATGATCGATGACGTGAGGATACTGAAGGCACGCAGGTATGTACAGAGATGCATGATGCTGAAAAATATTCAATGAACTCAGTGAATTCTTTAACCGTTTTGTCATTGAAGCTTGTTATCTTTGTAATGGGGCGGTGGATCATATTAGAAGTTTACGGCTGAAGCGACCGTTGAGTTCTATTCACTGTTACCTGTAAGAACACCAAAACAACCTAGCCAGTGGCTGGTTGGTTAGTTATGCTAGTGAAAAAACAGGTTATCAGTGAACGTACGATTGCTTTATTAAATAGCTTTCAGAATCGACTGATTCCGTCATCAGCGAGAATATCGAAAATTGTCTTCATCAATCCTACAAACAATGAAAATCGTGTTTCCGTCCATATCAAGCTTCTCACCACCAAAGACATACGTCGTCAATAGATCAGTGAGTGTACCAACAGAACTTCAAAATCAGAAGAAATTCTGCCGCGGACAAATCACACCCATAGAACCTTTCGATGACCTGTTGTACAAACCAGGCCGTCATTTTCCCATTCCCACTTAGCCACTGAGAAAAGTGAAACCAGTCTGCAAGTAAATATCATTAACAATGAACCTTTAATTCACGTCAGACGTTTTAAATAGCTTTTGTAATTGGGTCAGCGCGCATATGATTGGCCAGAATGCGCTTGCATAAGGCACGCTGATCAGCAACCTAATATTTCTCTCAGTTCCTACAGCAAATGCTTATCGAAAGTAAACATGGATGCCGCTTGCTATATTCTCTAAGGATGACCTTTATGCAAATCTTGAGGTTAATCACCAATATCAACAGCAGCAGCAGCAACAGTAGCTTTTAGATTTTACCGTTACTTTCGTAAGCTTCGATCCTTCCACAAGTGAAATCACAATGCTTAATCTTTAATGAAGAATGAAAGTCACAGCGGAAGATGAAACCGTTTAACCATTCATTTAGATCAGATAAAGCGTTAGCAACCAGAAGGTTCAAAGGCTGTCCACAAAATCAAGTGGCTGTGACGTCATTCCAAGTAACAAAATTTAGATGCTCTCTTTCTTCACCTTCCTCCATATATTTACCGCTCTCTTGTTCATAGTTCAACTTACAAGAGCAGTCGCTCTAAGTCAAGATCCGCAGAAGACAGAGAGAGAGAGAAAGATTTCCTGAAAGCTAGGAGTTATAATAAAGGAACTTAAAAAACTGCGAAAGTCACAGAGAATTAACAAATGACATATAACCGAATACAGTGTGCTTCTCTATGGGTTTTGACATATTGTTCCTTAATTGGAAACGAAATGTTTCATAACGGGTTGTTGTTTTAATTCAGAAGATTCTTCTCGGCACAGCAGCGGAACCCGTTTATTGAATCGAAAAAGATACAATGTAAAACAACGAGGAAATACAACGTACCTTTAAGAAGTTTCATAACTTCCAGCCTCCTGCTCCGTCGTCAGCGAATTGGACCAATTGCAATTCGCAAAGCTGTAATTCGCTGACGACGGAGCAGGAGGCTCTGAAAGCTGCGAAATCTTCTCGTTAAAGGTACGCTGTATTTCCTCGTTGTTTTACATTGTATCTTTTTCGATTCAATAAACGGGTTGGACTGCCATGCCAAGACGAATCTTCAAAATATTGTTCCTTCTTTGGGTACGGCTTCTACCTGTTTATTCGTAATGTCTGAAGTCACGCGAAAACAACTCCCTACGAGCGAATGGATGGAATTTATTCGTGGAACGCAGAGCAATACAGTATCCGTCGAAGCGTGCGGTACGTTCTCGTTCCGTCGTCTGAACCATTAATTCGCTGACGACGGAACCAGAACTTTCCGCAAGCACTGAATGTTACTGCATTGCTCTTTCGTTCCACTGATAATTTTCCATCCCTCCGCTGGTAGCGAGTTGTTTTCGTGTGATTTAGACATTACGAATAAACGGGTAGAAGCCGTACCCAAAGAAGGAACAAAATGACGTATAACACAATCATTACGGGAAACACAATATTCAACTGACTCCAGCTTGAATATCGCTTACGCCTATATTCAAGCTCAAAATTTAACTCATCTCACAATTATTTCTAGCGTTATATTAAACTGGTACTCTGCTTAAATCATTTCTAACTCGCTAATTGACATATCATTTACGACTTACCTACTGAATGTTGCATGAAACAGTGTCCGGTCGTTCCATTGAAACAAGCACTCTGGCAATTGCAGCCTCGTAGCTAACTGAATCCTCCTATTTCATTCCTACTAATGCAGAGCTACATGAAGTGATAATCATAGACTTCTATAGGCTATTCAGCACTTACACGTTGATAAAAACCGGTTAGCTGTTAACCTCACGATATTAATTGAGCGATAAGACCCATCGACCCTAATACCTTATCGATTTATCTATTTCTAAAATGATTTCATTTGCATGAACTGAGAATGGTAACCGACCTAAAGAGACCTTCTAAATGATTTATTAATAAATGAGAGCATGATCACAGGCGTCTTGTCTGATCCGACGTTCGCCACTCCGTTCCGACAATCTCCGTCCGCGGTAATCTGCCAGGAAAAGAGCGTGCACCTGCAATGGATCAAGCAAGCTGTATTTATTCGCCATGATCACACCAAAAAACGCGACAAAGGAGGGGAAGTTAGCGAGGTATAGAATGCAGCTATCAATATGCTACACCAGACTGAGCTAATCGCATCTTGTACCTCATTGCGTTTCTATATGAAACCACAGAGTAAGCACCTTCTCCTATACATCGCTGACTATAAGCTATATATATATATATATATATATATATATATATATATTTTAAAATATATTTATATATTTATATATAGGCCGCCTCGTCTGTAATATTTTCAGTTAAGAAACATAATAACTGCCCATTCGTCCGGTGATATGGCGTTGCTTAGTTCAATTTCAGACGCTCGAAAACGGAAAGAATCAGTAGAAAGCCAACTCAACTTTGAGGCAACAAAGATCTGATGATTTGGTGCCTTTTGGCAAGCGTAAATTATTCAAGCTTTTCACCATCTACTTCTCCATTGAATCTCTACTCTTCCACCCCCAGTATCAGTCTCCCACATTTTCTCCCACTTACTCATCCCCACTTTCAACCATTCTCGATATTGCTTCATGCAGCGTTGTAACCAATGATCATTGGCCTAAGCCATCTGTAGGCGACGAATTACCGAAGGCGTGAATACTGCTCTCTATGGGAGGGGGTCGCGATTGAGAGGAGCCAATTTGGGTACTCGGCTTCACAGTATGGGTGCAACTTGTCAGCGCGTTGCTATTCAGTATCCTGCCTGCTTTTAATACGGAACTGAGCCTTTAGTGGTCCCGATGTGCTGAGTTTTCGCCCGGTCTTGTCGTCTCCGTTATGCAGCCCAAAGGAGGCTTGCTAAAACTGTACGCGATTTGAAACTGTGGTTTATTACCGTTTCGACGACTGTCCAAGTTGCACGCATCATAAATCAACGGTCAACAGCTTGATTTCATCCCAGGATATCATTTGCTAAAAGATGGAATAAAGTGTGGAACAACAATCAGCCAACAATACTCAACGCACCGACGGTGACAGATCGTGTCTTAGCTTCTTCAAAACACGTTCAATTGACGCATCTGCACAAATTGCGTTTCGGTTGAAGAATTCGTCTTACGCTCTTTTCGCGGCGCAGCAGAAATAGTCTATCATTACCGTTTTTTGCCGCGCGACTGAACAACTGCAGCGCATTTAACGACTTGCGAACTGCCGTGGTACGCAACGAAGGCTTACGATTGCTCTATCTTCGAGCAAACTAGCATTGGAACTGCAACACGGAAAGTGATCTAAACTTTTATTCAATATTGAACAGCAATAGGGAATGTAACGCAAACAGAGGGGCATCACTTAAGGCTGAATGTGCGCAAGTGAAATGCTGCCGCACCTGGCACTTCTGAGGGACCGCTCGCAGCTGCCGATGGACAAATCGCGTAACAACCGCCCACTCCCGCTGCGTTTCCTCAACTCCCGGGCCGCGAGGGAGCTGCGCAATTTCCCACACGAATTCAGCCAATGGGCGCTTGTAAGTTACCACAACCAGACGTGCTTGCCCTGAGCCTCTGCAGCGACATATCGTACATTGGTCGCTGGGCTCGGGCAAGCACATATCGTCGGCACTTCAGTCACTGTGGACCACCCTCATCCGAGTATCTTAACAGCATCGGGTGGCCCACAATATCGTTCCGCTTGGCATGGCCGAGACTCCGTGCAAACTTCCGAGCGCCCATGAGAGCTAATACTGAAGCCGCTGCTCACGGCAACGCCATGCAAGCAAACTACCGTTTGCAGCACGCGCGCGCGCCTTAAATAGTGACAGTAATGATCATCAGGACCCTTGATTGTGACCTGCGAGTCATTGTGAACTGCAATTTGTAGCTCTACGAAGAAGGAGTTTAAAGAGGGTACAGAACACTTTACCTCAAAGACACCTTACCGCAGGAACTTCTTACCGCGGGACATATTACCGCAGGGATTGCTTGCCGCGGCTGCTGGAACGCTGATCACTAGTCTTTGCTCGTTGAATGGATGATCAGAGTACCTAGCAGTCGGGGTCTACTCGCTTTTTATCATGAACGCCTTTAGTGTGAACGTTGGATAATATCTATCACCGTCAGCTTTGTGCCCCCTCCTCCCTGGTTCAACCGATGACTTTGTTCTTCCCAAGGAACGTATTGCTTTCAATGGGATCGTTGTATCCTTCGTCAAATGATAGCTCTCGTGGACTAGCCACGGATGTTTTTCTTGATGCACATCCAGCTTTGGGACAAATTACGTAATGTCAGCGACCAGTAGTTTCTTGACGCTATGGTACGTCTAGGGTATATGGAGTACGATGTCTTTCTGAGGATGAATGGAATTACATACCTTCCCGCGTCAGGGTTGGTGTTACATTCGCATTCTAGCTTTGTCTTCTCAGGTTAGACTATGAGCGAGAGCAATTCTCAAGTTCAATTTGATTCAACAGAAGGTGAAAAAAGTGTAGAAGCAGCAGAATTTTATTGATAACGTATCCAATTTCTTGCTCAGTAAGAACTCCATCAAGCACAATACTAATAATAATGACGAAAAGTAGAAGAATAACTCGCAGATCTGTCAGTCTCAAGGTCTGCCCGACTGATGCGATCATCTAAATGCAAATTTGGTTGAATATCGTTTATGAACAGTCTGAGCTGTCATATCGGCGAGTGACTTTCATTGCGCATTGTCTTGCGTCGTTGGCTTCTCACTGTAGTTGGCGTTCATGAACAAAAGCACTGAAATAACGCACGGTCAGACGATAGCTATGTTCACGGACACTGGCGCGAAAAATGTTGTGATACGTTGCTTTGCACGCTATTGTAGTACTAATTCAAGAACATCAGTGCACAAACTACAATTGAAGTGCACTGACAGAGGAGGTGCTGAAGAGGAGTTGCTTTCGGTAAATCACTTGACCGTACAACGACGGACAGTTGACTTCCCGTTGGTGCTGTCTATAACTACGTGCAACTCAGCCGCAACTTTAGCAGATGAGCGAGTTTTAACAAAAACAGATGATGACAATATCGGCGAATGATGCTAAGTTTTAACGTAGCTTTCGAAGCAGACTTCAACGGTTGGGAGAGCCCTGATTTTCTTGGGCAGCGTGTATAAATTGGTAAGAGGGACCAATGAGGATGGAGGGTCAAGCGTAGATTTCTTACCTGGAGCAGATGTCGACCAGGCATAGACCCGTGTGATTAATCAGACAGATTGCTGCAAAATCTACACTTTAACCTCTACCCGCATTCCTTTCCACGAAGCGCATTTTTCTGAAATAAGCTGATCGCTTAGATGAAAAGCTTTCAAGCAATTCGGCAGAGCAAACGTTTATTCCAATATCACCGCAACCTCTATAAGACAGGAAGCCCAATGAGGATCTCAGACCATATACAAGGACCGAAAACCTGTTCGGCGCTTTGCGCGTCGCTTATACAGAATTTCGGCACATCCGACGTCGCGCATTAATTTGCTGGCACGTGCAATGATGCCGCTGGGTTCCCCAGCGGCATGTACTCAGAAAAAGTCACTCTATGTGTTCTTCTACTTCCACGCTCGCATGATTAGTGGGTGCGTAAGCGATATTTGCCGGACGCTTATTCACCTGCTGCTCGAGCAATTGAATGGAACGAGTTAGTCAGAAATATTGTAATCCGATCATTTTCTCGGAATACAATCGTCCTAGGACGAACTGTGGACATGGGCGAAAGCGTTTTTTTCGAAGCAGTAAGTTTAACCGCGGCAGTCATTGTCGCCAGCAGTGGATGCTCAGCGCGGTGCACCGTGAAACCAAGGACAGCCTCATGAATTCTGTCACAGATCGCAGCAGCTGTATGCTGATCCCACTGATCAGGCGGCAGCATATTACCCGCGGGACTACCATTGTTTCGGACGAATGGAGAGCATATGCTGCATTCTCCAGCTTGGGATACGCGCACCTGAGCATAAACCACTTGGTCGATTCGCAGACGGGGGCTCATAACCAGATAATCGAGTCACTCTGAGCTCAGGCGAAGAAGACGAAGAAAGCGCGCTGGGACACGCAGAGGACCATGTTTTGCAGTCCTATTTTTGCGAAGGCCGCAGCCGCTGAAGACCGCTTCGTGAAGATCGTGCAATTGATTGCAGCCACGTAGTCTCCAAATTGATGCTATTCTTCTTCGCCTATTATTGTGTTGTATCGACGAAATTTTCTGTCTTTTGTGTAAAGTAAATTGTGTAAGTTGCTAACTTCTTCCTTGCTCATGAGAGAAGATTTATCTCGCAGTTTTGCCTAATCTGCTAAAAGATAGTTGCCTGAAGGTCCTTTTGCACAAAGAGTCATTCGACTGACGAGGAACTTGTCAAAACGACATATGCATGTGTAACGAAACGTGATGCACAGGGAAGGAGGAGACGGTGGAGAGACAGTTTACAGTTGTTGGAGCTGTTGTACGACTTGACGTATTTTTGGTTTGTATTAAACGTTATGGGAACGCGGCCCGGTATGGGCGGTGTTACACGTGACGAAGGTGTTACAAATGACGACCGCAGCAGGATAGCAGAGTTTCTCACTCCCATGGCTGCACCCCTGCCGATGTTAGCGGCAAGTACTCCTAACGCGCTGCAGTGGTTTGATAGCTTGGATGCATTGTTCGACATGCACAGAGACGGTGTTGAGATCGAGAAGCCCCAGTTGGCTAGACAACCAGCCCTACCTCTAACCATCGGATTACAACCAATCATTTGGTCAGGGCGAGATCGACTAGTGCCCAATATTCCAACAGAAAATCGGCTTCAACTGACGCATCTGTTTCAATTGCTTTTCGGTCGGCGAATTTCATCTTAGGAACCGCTTACGGCGCAACAGCAACAACCATTGTTCGCCGCTTTTGCCTCGAGTCTTAATAACTGCACCGCATTTGACGGCTTGCGAACTGCTGTCACTCCCCATGAAGCCTTGCGATTGCGCTTTGTTTGCGCAAACTGCTACTGTAACTGTGACATCGAGTCATTTGAAATTTTATTGAATAGTGCACAGCAATATCGGATACAATGTAAACATGGGGGCAACACGTAAGGTTGAATGTGGGCAAGTGAACCTTTGCTCAATACAATTTACGGAACGGATATCCTGCAGGAGGCTGACATTTTATGACGACCAACGAGGTTGCCCTCTGCGAACCACTGGTTGGCTGCGCGATAATTATTCAGGCAGCTGCTCGAAGCGTGAATATCGCACGCATGGACGTCGCTTCAATGACGAGCCATTCATATGGAGCTATACTCTTCCAACATTGAATAGTAGTAGGAGGGCGAATCATCTTCGATACGTTGAACACCGTTTTCCATCGGCCCTTCGGGGGCATGGCATTCGCTTGAAGCTGCCTAAGCCACGCGTGCTTGCACGGCCATCTCGTCACCCAATTACTGTCCAACATATTGGGCCTTCAGCGACGAGCCGCTGACGTGGATCCAGACTGACCCGATTAGCAACGGGTATAGGACGGAGATTCGAAAAGCGTTTCTCCTGGATTCGCCCAATATCGTTCCGCTGAACCCCGCCCAATGGGCAGGGATAAGTTGGCAAAACCAGACGTGCTTGCCCTGAGCCTCTGCAGCGACATATCGTAGATTGGTCGCTGGGCCCGGGCAAGCACATATCGTCGGCGCTTCAGTCACTATGGACCACCCTCATCCGATTATCTTAACAGCATGGGGTGGTCCACAATATCGTTCCGCTTGGCATGGCCGAGACACCGTGCAAACTTCCGAACGCCGATGAGAGCTCATACTGAAACCGCTGCTCACGGCAACGCCACGCAAGCAAACTACCGTTTGCAGCACGGGCGCGCGCCTTAAATAGTGACAGTAATGATCATCAGGATCCTTGATTGTGACCTGTGAATCATTGTGAACTGCAATTTGGGGCTCTAAAAACAATGCATCCCATGTTCAACTCTACGAAGAATGAGTTTAAAGAGTTGCATAGCGCTGATAGTCGAAGGAACATGAGATCTTTTCTCCTATCATCCCGAGGAGCTACAAGTGGGCGAGTTGCTCCGCCCCCATTGTTGGCGTTGTTTGCCCACCCCAGTCTCGCAGCAACCCGTACCGTGAATGAAAGTATTCCATGCCTGGCTTATCTCGGTGCCTTTGTCTTGGTTCAAGGAGGGATTGCGCCTGGCGATGCAGTTATCCTTTATTGTGCCCAACTGAAACAGGCTCTCGCGGCACAGGATACTCGGCTCGAGGTCGGGCGAACTTTGAGAGGGATCACTCGTTGGAAATTCGATGATCATTGGAATCTCGACTCTTCCACCCCTAGTATCAATTTCCCCAATTCACAGTAACCTTAAGTAACGGCAACCATGTAGGACATTGAACTTTAGCAACAAAAATGACCCCAGCATAATCAACGTCAGCTGCCCTTACCCAAGCCTAGTCCTTAACATAGGGGTCATGTTTCGCATTTATATTACGAAAGCAACATAGCTGTCGCGTATTTAAACTGATTGATGCTGTTATTGTTTTTCTTGATCAAATCTATTCTCGTGACTGATAACAAGAACGGTGACACGGACGGAGCTTAATGAAGGACAAGGTCTGCAGGCGATATAAAAGGACCACACGTACGAAAAACCGTGGTTCTATTTGGACAGCAGATTACACTATAGGGCGTTATTGGAAGCAAATGAGATCTATCACCATACACAACATTGGCGACGAGTCTCGTGAACTTCACGCGTGGCAACAGTGCTCTTCAGGATCGCTAGCGGAAACAACTAGGACAAACGTCATGGCAAAGGCATATAACGGTTCCTTGGAAGCATTTGACGTAAGTTCAGGAATTGATGACTGCGAACATTGGATAGAACGGCTTGAATTCTTCGCAGAGGTGAACAATGTACCTCAAACACGCCTGTGTAGCCTACTGTTTACCTTTGGCGGATCAACACTATATCGTCTGATAAAGGAGGCGGTAGCTCCGGAGAAAACTGGCACGAAGTCATTTGATGAACTAGTGTGTGACATACGCATTTATATTCTGCATTTAACTTGCATGTTTATCTATGTACCTGCGTGCTGTTAAGTAGAGAACTGTGTGCGTAGGTGTACACGTTGTTGTCGTGCTTCGTGCGTAGAGTAAAGCTGAGCTACAGGAAAGACGTCACATTTTGGTGACGAGGGTTAATTCTGAGCACATACCGCTAGCTGAGCAACGCTTTTGTTTCGATTCGTTCGATCTGTTGTCAGAAGAATGAACCTATTACATAGAGCAGTTTGAATGTGAACTAGCTGTTTTTGTTCTCCGTGACAGTGCAGCTACAGAGTCAGCCCGCCGTACGCAGCTGCTCTCCAAGGTTGGAAAAGAACATTTCCGGTTATTAGTTGAACACTTCAAACTGCGACCTATTCACGATGTGACGTACGACGAACTCAAGACTGCCATTAATGCAAATTAGGCCCCGAGGTCTTCGTATATGGTGGATCGCGTACACTTTTCTATTCCTTTTTCGACACAAGGAAGAGTCTGTAACGCAATTTATAAATGCCCTTCGTGGGCTAGCCGGTAAGTGTGATTTTGGCATTACCCTTTGTGAGCGATTACGTGATCAAGTAGTCATTGGAATAAATAATTTGACATGGCAACAAGAGCTGCTGCGTCAGTTTCCGTCGAATGCTGCGACGCTTCAACAGGTCGAGGAGACGGCTACCAGGTTAGAATTGGCACAATACCAATTGGTGCGACTGCAATCATGAACGAAGACATCAAATGACGTTCCGGTAAACCGCCTGCGGAGGGAAGGAAACGATGGAAGTCGACGTATCGTTCATCGTCGGCGAATTAATCCATCAAAACGTTGTCTGCGTTGCGGGGGTAAAGTGCATTCTCAAAATAGCAGATGCCCAGCGGAAGGGAAGAAGCGCTACCAGTGTGGTGTTACTGGGCACTTAGCTATCGTCTGCGTGTCGGCCGATCGTGCTGAAAGGTCGGGACAAAAGCAGAGAAGCAAAGTAAACACACTTCAAGTCATGCATGTCGAAGAGGAATCCGACGAATTGACGGACATCAATGTTATCATGACGTCTGATGTTAAATGTCTAAAGGCAGTAATGACGGTCATTGTAGACAATCGGAGATTGAAGATGCTTTATGACCCTGGCGCTGCGTATTCTGTCATTGGTGAGACAACGTGGGACTTGTTGGGTCGTCCACCCCTGAAGGAAGCAGCTGACTTATTGGCATATACGAATGTTCTCGTGCACACGTTGGGCAAGGCTGAAGTGACGGTAAACGCTTTTGGCAAGAAGAGAAACGTCGAGGTTGACGTGGTTAGAGGAAGCGATTCCTCCTTATTTGGTTTGGATTGGTGTATGGAATTTGAGCTACCATTCCCTAAGGGGATTCGAATCTTAAATGTGACAGCAAGCGACAGCGGAAAGGGGGAGAATAACCCTAAATGGAAGGCACTTGTCGATGAGTTTGATGATGTATTCAATCGCAAACGCGGTGCAATCATTGGCTACCAAGCAACGGTGCACGTGCAGGAGAATGCGATACCTAGAGCATTTAAAGCAAGGCCGGTACCTTTTGCAATACGGAAACAGGTAGAGGATGAAATTCATCGTAGCTGGATGAAGAGATACTGGAACCGGTCGATACTTCTTGCGAGCAAGTAACACGGGCATCACTGATTGTTTGTGTTGTGAAGCCATCTGGCAGAGTACGGATCTGTGGTGACTTTAAGGTTACAATCAACCAGTATGTCATAGTGAACCGACTCCCGTTGCCTACATTTGAAGAAATGGCAGCAAAGTTAAACGGTGGTACTGTGTTTTCTGTCATTGGCCTGAAGGATGCGTATCTTCAAATGGAGGTAGCTCCAGCATCTCGACAATGCTTGGTGATTGCGACTCACTTGGGCTTCTACAGATTTAAACGAATACCTTTTGGAATCAGCTTTGCACCGGCTCTGTTTCAGAAGACAATGGAACAGAGTCTAGCAGGCCTTGGCGGAGTAGCCGTTTACATTAACGATATCATTGTAAGTAGCAGCAGTTATGGGGAGCATTTGGACCGGCTTCGTGCTGTATTTCTGCGATTGCGACAATCCGGCACAAGGGTCCACAGGGACAAATGCAAGTTTTTACAACGTTCGGTGAATTACTTAGGGCATCGGATCGATGCAAATGGTATACATCCTGCGGAGGAGCGCATTCGAGCTATCAAGGAAATGCCGGAACCTACTAATGTTTGCGAGTTACGCTCTTTTCTAGGAGCTGTAAACTATTATGCGCGCTTTGTTCCACATCTCCAGTCCAGATGCGCTTCTTTATATGAGCTGACGAAGGCTAATGTTCCCTGGACATGGAATCAACGATGCAGCAAGCTTTATAAAGAGCTGAAAAATTGCTTAATGTCGTCTGATACATTGGTGCACTATGATAGTGATCTACCGCTGGTCCTATCGACAGACGCCTGCGAACGTGGCCTGGGAGCAGTATTGTGTCACCAATTTCCATCTGGAATGGAGAAGCCTATAGCTTTTGCATCTAGACTTCTGACGGACGTGGAAAAACGCTATGCTGCTATTGACAAAGAAGCGTTAGCAATAATGTTTGGCGTGTCTAAGTTTGCACAATATTTGTATGGTCGGCATTTCACGCTGAAAACGGATCACAAACCGGTGGAACGAATTTTCAGAACAAATCGTGTATTACCCAAACTGGCGACAAACCGGTTGATGCGTTGGGCATTAATATTGGGTAACTACCAATACGCGGTGGAGTATGTGCCAGCCAGCAGGAATGCACCAGCTGACGCACTGTCGCGCCTTCCAGTAGAGGAAACCGACATTCCTGTAGATGTGCAACAACCAAGTGGTCAGTTACTCAATTTGCGCATAAATGAGTTAACCTTGTCGAAACGCCAACTACAACGCTGCTTAGCTCAGGACAGGGTGCTAGGCACAGTTATTCGGTACATAGAAAGTGGATGGCCATCCCCTGAGGAAGCCATCGACGACGAATTGCGACCGTTCTTCGATCGTCGTTTGGAGCTTTCTTATGAGGATCACGTGCTGATGTGACAAGGAAGAATCGTTGTGCCCACTGCATTGCG
Source organism: Trichuris muris (assembly GCA_000612645.2). NCBI lineage: Eukaryota > Metazoa > Nematoda > Enoplea > Trichinellida > Trichuridae > Trichuris > Trichuris muris. Next base: position 12,542,504 of record CBXJ02000086.1, read on the forward strand.
ACTACAGATTCTGGAAGTGCTCCATGAAAGTCATCCCGGCATTGTTGCCATGAAGTCTATGGCCAGATTTTATATTCGGTGACCAGGCGTGGACAAGGATATCGCAAAAATGGTGAATGAATGCCTTACATGCCAGAGTTATCAACGGAGCCCACCGGAGGTGCCGCTGGCATCATGGAATATGCCATCAGAACCATGGGCACGGATTCACTTAGATTTGGCTGGACCCTTCAAAGGGGCAAATTGGTTGGTTGCTGTCGAAGCGTATTCCAAATGGTTCCGTTGCAAAGTACGACTTCGTCCAGTGTGATCAAACATTGTCGGCGCTTGATTGCGTCTTTTGGGTTGCCTAGACACATTGTGACCGATAACGGACCACAATTCGCGTCAGATGAGTTCAAGCAGTTCTGCCACAGAAACGGTACTGTGGCAGAACTGCTTGAACTATATTCGGTCAACTTCATATCATCCGCGGACAAACGGTCTAGCGGAATGAGCAATACGGACTTTCAAGGAAAGGATAAACAAAACTTGTAAAACAGACGACGTGGAGTTAGCTCTGCAACGTTTTTTTGTTTTCATACGGGAACACCCCACATACGACAACTGCACGAGCACCCGCGGAACTTCTGTTTGGTCACAGACTACAGAACAAGCTTGACTTGTTGAAACCTTCGCAACAAACAAGGGTCGATACAAAACTAGGGTCTTTGAGGATAGCTGCCCGTGTGCCTGCGCATCCTATAATGCAATGCATTACTTGCGTCACCTTTTGTTCTGACGGACGTGTTAGCGCCGGCGCTAACCCGTTCATCGGGGTGTTGCCGATATCGACGAATCTGTTGGCGGCCGACCTTGTGCAGCGCTATTGGATGCACGCTAGTGTGCTCGGACTTGTCCGTCACTGTGAATGGAACAGGGAGAGTTCACCTTTTGTTCTGCACATCTGTTACGGATGTAACCTATAGGGCAAGGTCACCATGTGTGGTCTTGTTTGCATGGTAATTTGCAAAATCAACCAAATAGGGTATTATCGGCTCTTATATAGGGACAGGCGCACTGTGTATGTTGCACGGAGTTTTTGACGAACGCATAGACGCACCATGGTTGTGTTATGCGAACTGATTGCTCGTAGAAACTGCTACACGAGAATGGGTGCTAACACCTCTCGACCTGCGTCCACATGAGCGTGGTGCTCAGGTGCTGAGCAGACAGCGCGAACAGGGTAGCAGAAAAGCTGCAGGACCTGTTGATCCATGTTTGGTCGCTTTGCATCATGGAAAGGACCGCCACTCCTTTCTGTGCGCCATTCTACCTTCCGTGCAAATGGCCGCAGCGCCCAGGTGTTATCAATTCGGTATGCACAAAGCAGCCGCACCGTTGTAAGACATCTTGTCCCGCGACTCTGCGCTTTCGTTGATTAAGAGGACCGCAGTCCTCCGTCAGCGCCATTCTGTATGTCTGGGAAGGCAGCGGCCGCATGGTGATTTCTCATGCTTCCCGTGTTCACGTCCGCAACAGTCAGCGCTTAGCAACGGTACGGTGTTCGTACTTTGAAGGTTCGGTAAGTCTGCGTCGTTCTTGCTATACCGTGATTAACTGCGAGTGTACAGGGCAATGTTAGTATTAAGGGCCTAAGCGAGCAGAGCGCACTGGAAACATCAGTTGTCCTTAGGTCTAGGATTAGGCATCGGTGAAAACGACAGCCGTCATCAGTCGACCAGCACGAAAGCATAGCGTTCTGGAAAGATCGGTTGTGTTTAGGTCTAAGCTTAGGTATGGGCGAAAACGACAGCCATTATCGGTGGACGAGTACGAAAGCATAGCGCACAGGAAAGATCGGTTATGTTTAGGTGTAGGCTTAGGTATCGGCGAAAACGACAGCCATCGTCAGTCGACCAGCACGAAAGCATAGTGTACTCGAAAGATCAGTTGTGTTTAGGTCTAGGCTTAGGTATCAGCGAAAACGACAGCCATCATCAGTGGACCACCACGAAAGCAGAGCACACAGAAAAGATCGGTTGTGTATAGGTTTAGGCTTAGGTATCGGTGAAAACGACAGCCATCGTCAGTCGACTAGCACTTAAGCAAAGCGCAAAGGAAAGATCGGTTGTATTTAGGTCAAAGCTTAGGTATCAGCGAAAGCGACAGCCATCATTAGTCGACGAGTACGAAAGCATAGTGCACAGGAAAGATCGGATGTGTTTAGGTCTAGGCTAAGGTATCGGCGAAAGCGACAGCCATCATCAGTCGACTAGCACGAAGGCAGAGCGCATTGGAAATATAGGTTGTGTTTAGGTCTAGGCTTAGGTATCAGCGAAAGCGACTGTCATCATCAGTCGACGAGTAAGGGAGCAGAGCGCACAGGAAAGACCGGTTGTGTTTAGGTTTACGCTTAGGTATCTGCGAAAACGACAGCCATCGTCAGTCGACCAGCACGGAAACATAGCGCACAGGAAAGATCGGTTGTGTTTAGGTCTAGGCTTAGGTATCGGCAAAAGTGACAGCCATCATCGGACGGCGTAAACACGGTTAGTGCGCGTCGAAATGAGCTCGCGTGGAACACTGTGCTTCCGTGTCCGCTACAGAGTTTCTCCGTTGTCACACTGCATTCAGCACACTTGCTCCACAGGCAAAAGAGGAGTCACGCAGCAGCGAACCCATATCACCTTTCATCTCCACGAGGTGGCGTTGAGGTCAGAATTCGTTCAGCGCTTCGGCCGCCGAACCATTGCGTCACGGTAACAATGGGTTCTGTAATTAGGTCATGGGCTACTGTAGCACGGGCAGCTAACCGAAAAGCGCCCAAAACTATTTAGACAGCCTTTCTATCATGACAATAACGCAGTACAACGGACAATCAAACCGGGGGACAAAGTATTTGTCACCCAGCCGGACGGAGGCTCGCAACAGATGGGACAAGTAGTACAACGCACGTCGGAGACGTCATATCGAGTGGAAACCGCTGGCATGGTAAACCGAAAGCATGCTGACCATTTACGTTTCTGCGAAGTGGAAGACACGACTGCGAATACACAAACAACGGAAGTGAAGGACCAGGAGGCTTCTACTGCAACTGAAACACGAAGCGATATTTTGACAGACCAACGTATTAAGCGATCAACGAAGCCGAGAACTCTTCCATACGACGAATATCTCGCCAACGCTCGTTCAAATAACCGGAGGAGAGATATGACATACGCGAATTCGTCTTACGCTCGTTTCGCGGCGCAGCAGCAACAGTCTATCATTACCGCTTTTTGCCGCGCGACCGAAGAACTGTACCGTATTTGACGACTTGCGAACTGTGATCGTACGCAATGAAGGCTTACGATTGCCCTATCTTCGAGCAAACTAGCATTGGAACTGCAACACGGAAAGTGATGTAACTTTTATTGATTATGCATCAGCAATAAGGAATACAACGCAAAGAGAGGGGCATCACGTAAGGCTGAATGCGCGCGAGTGAACCCTTGCTGGATACTATTTACGTATCGAGCATCCTGGAACACTACTGCATTTCTTCAAGGGCAACGAGGGTGCCCTCTGCGAATAACTCGCTGGCTCAGCCGGGATTCATCAGGCGATTGCTCAAAGCGTCAATATCGTACGCATAGATACTGCTTCGATAATGAATCTTTAATGTGGACAATCATCCGAAACGGAATTGTCTACGGTCGACGAATAGTGGATGTCTTGACACATAGATCGCCATTTTTTACTGGTCCTTCGGTATCCTGGCGTTCGGTTGAAGCTGCCTAAGCCAGGCGTGCTTGCACGGCCATCCTGACGCATAAATATCGTGTGAATATATTTGTCTCTACCGAACCAACTGCTGGCGTTGAACCATGTTACTCGAACAGCAACGGGCATAGGACGGCGATTCGAAAAGTGTTCCTCTCGGAATCACCCGATATTTTTCTACGGAACCCCGTCCAATGGGCAGCGGTAACTTGGCACAACCAGACGTGCTTGCCCTGAGCCTCTGCAGCGACATATCGTGCATTGGTCGCTGGGCCCGGGCAAGCACATATCTTCGAAACTTCATTCACTGTGGACCACCCTCATCCGAGTATCTTAACAGCATCGGGTGGTCCACAATATCGTTCCGCTTGGCATGGCCGAGACTCCGTGCAAACTTCCGAACGCCGATGAGAGCTCATACTGAAACCGCTGCTCACGGCAACGCCAGGCAAGCAAACTACCATTTGCAGCACGCGCGCGCGCCTTAAATAGTGACAATAATGATCATCAGGACCTTGATTTTGACCTGCGAATCATTGTAAACTGTAATTTGGAACTCTACGAACATGGAGTTTAAATAGACGCGTTGCGCCTGCTGTTGAAGGAACATGGAAGCACGGTAACCGGCATGCCGCTGTTGTCCCTTACGGAAATAATTCGGGTACTGGGCGTGTCAGTGTTCGAATTATGGATGCAAGTCGTCGGTTCGCTGCTGTTCAGCGTTTTGCTTGTTTTAAAAATGGAACTAGGCCTTCGATGGTCCTGGTGCACGGTGTTCTTGCCCCTTTTTGTGGCCTCCGTATTGCAGGCCTTCTTCACGCTGATCGTCTTCCTGCGCCAGTACTTTGGCGAGGAGAACGTCAAGCTGGCTGCCTTCCGGCTAATCACCGTCGGTATGCTGATCGGTCTTACGGCAACGACCGAAATGGCCATCTGATTAAGACTGGAATTCGGCTCGAGCCTCAGCCACGCCGTGTCACGTCTACGTTCTACACTTCGTCCTGCTGTATCGCTCTTGCCTACTGCAGTGTTTTTGAATTTTGTGTGAAAGGCTCTTCCCGATCGCATTATCCATACTAGAACTGCGCTTGGCAATCTCAAACGGACGGAACTAGTTTTCCTACAGTATAGTAGAGATTCTCGGCGTGTGTGAGCAGGTTGCCAGCTTTGCAAGATGGCACTCCGACTGGTCGGTTTGTACTTTTGAGGGGTCTTTTCGGTACAATTTCCTTATAGCCCGCCCCCCCCTTAAAATTTAGGGGGCGCCACCATCGTTTTTCATGTGATTTGCACAGCAAATCAGAAAAGACTTAGCCGCAAAACTGACAACCAATGGAAAACGGCCAATTTCATTTTGGTGCAGGTGGCGCCACCGCCGATTCGTTCGATTTAGAGGGAAAATTAGGAAAGACTTAGCCGCGAAACAGACAAGCAATGGAAAATTGCCTACCTTTCTGCGCACTTGCACGGCAGCCGCAAAACGATGTTTCCTATTCCCATGAACGCGTCTGTCTCCCATCAGCCTGTGGAAACGAACCAACACTTACGCAACGCAAACATAAGGAACACGTGCTGCTATACCCTTCTAGACCGACGGATACAGCTCGGCAATGGCGCAGAGGATGTTCTTCCCGGTTGAGTCGTCTGCGCCAGTCCTGGTGGATCAGACCCCTCTGCTTCAGGAACTATACTGCATCCAGCTCGTCACATATAAGTGGAGCACAGAGCTGTGCAAAACGCAATCGCTCCATACCGCTCACCATAGTAAAATGAAACGTCTTCGCCTTCAAACGGTATCAGCTTGCATCGCCAGCCGATAACATTTTCGTTCGTTCCTTGACGCTAACCTTTTCGCCAGCATTTAACCGTTAACTCGTCTTATCGTGCCACTAAAACCTGTTCATACGACGCTCATCTTAAGTGGAAATATCGCAAACGCTCTGTTTGCGATAATTCAGGTGCACCAGCTGAAAACCTTTCAGGTGCACCAGCTGAAACTTAAGGGAAATTATAGAAAATGATGGTTAGCGTATGTAGATCAGTCGATCACGCATCACAGTATAGCTTAAGCCAAATTCATAACAGAAGACTGTGGAAGATGAACGCTAGAGTGGGTAGGTAGGTTCATCTGGCACAGCGAGTTACCCAACGTATGAAAAAGAGCCTACTTTTGCGTGCAATTGAAGGATTTAGCCGTGTTTTCGTAGGAAGACTGACCTTTACATTGAATATGACGGCACAGGGACAGGCCCACGTCTTACTTCGTGATCTTCCACTCACTTCCTTCGCATGCAACTGTACACTGTACAAACGGTTATGTTATGCAACCGTAAGGAACACATATCGCCTTGCCATCGTAGCGCAGCGGGACCGCAGGACCATGTATTCCACACCTGGGGCAGATCTTTCGCTGATGTGCTAGACCTCTTCCGTGCATACTGTGAACAGCAGCGAGTTGCTTGTTCACAAGTCTAGCACAGAGCTGCGTGAAGTTCAACCTTTCATTTGCACTCATCCTGTCAAATGAAACCATCTACCTCCTCAAACGGAATCAGCTTGCATCGTCAGTCACATTATCCCTCGTTCCATGGCATACACATGCTTGCCAGCATCTAATCGCTAACTCATGCTATCATGCCACTGCAACTTATTCGTACAACGCTCATCTCGAAGTATCATACCGCAAACACCCGGCACGCCCACATTCCTTCTATTGTTACAACCGTCATTATCCTTCCCAACTGCAAGGCGAATACAATACAATGCAGTATACGCAACGCAGAGACATCTCCTTGCGATTGTGCTACAGTTGAGGCATCTGCTCTTCAACATTCTCCGAACCAACTTAACAAAAATCTAGGAAAGTCTTACGCAGAAACACCATCTGTCGAACCCAATAAAAACCATCGTTCGTACAGCTGGTTTCAATCTTTCTGTTGCTGACATAGCTTAGACCCGAACACAACGTTAACGTTTCAACTTAACTTTAAATAACGGCTGCAGAGTATGAAGTTTAACAACAAACAGGGCTCCATCACACGCAACATTTTCCGCCTTACCTAAGCCTAGGCCTTAACATAAGGGTTATGTTTCCCATATAGGCGATGAAAGCAGCACAACCACAGGCATTGTTTTCTGCTCTTACCTAACCTTAAGCCAACGAACATGTGAAGGTTTACTGTCATTTAGCACGTGCAAATTATTCAAAGTCTATCACCATGTACTTTCCTGTTGAATGTCCACTCTTCCATCCTCAGTATCAATTTCCTCCATTTTCCCACTTCATCATCCCCACTTTCAATCCTTCTCGATTTTGCTCCATGCAACACTGTTACCAATCATCACTAGCCTAAGCTATCTGAAGGCGAAGAGTTAACGAAAGCAGGAGTACGCTGCCAAGGGAGAGGGACTAAGTTCAAGAAGTGCCCAAACGAACAATCTGATCATAAGCCATTTCATATTTGACATTGAATTTAGCCTACTTCATTGCGTTCAATGGGTTGTAATGTAGTCTGCTTGAGACCGCGCAGTGGATAGTGTCACGAATTGAATCTGTAATACAGAAAGCGAATAAGGAGTTACACAGAGTGTTTCGGCAGCAACCGAAGTGTAACACCGGCGAAACGATCACTTCCGAGCCTTTTACGGCGTTACGAACGCTAACTAAAGGGACAGCGAAAGAAAACAAACAGCGAAGGGACTTCAGGATGCTGATTTTCTTGGCTGGCGTTATCTGTGACATGAATGAAAAACCCGGAGCGAGGGAGGGATTAGAAATCAACAATGCGGGTACGATTGGATGGCGGTCGTTTTTTGCTCCTATAAAAGCATGCGCACTAAGTTTTTTGACTATTACGATGAGTCTTCAGTGAGTCTATCAGTCTGTGCAGGATGAGCAATCAACGTCTGATCACGTTTTTGCAAGAAAAAGGCCTGTAGTGCACTGAGAGGGTGTGCAACAGAGGGAACATGATGAGGCTGTCACGGTCCGGCAGCAGAAAGCCTTCAACATGGAGGTGTCAGGCGAAGGATGCAGCCAGGAAATATCACTTCGAAGGAGCACCCTGTTTCGAAGGTAACAGAAGTGTTGGGTGAGCCGTATGCTGCAATTGCCTTTTGACGGGACCTCGTTGCCAAATTTTGCTACGTACACCGGGAAAACAACTGCACAGGAAGTGGCTTCCAATTTAATGAACTGTGCACTAGAAAACCGCCCGCAACGATACAGTGTTCATTGCATAAAACACACAACCTTCCTTCCTATGTTGAAAATGCTTTGTTCAAGCGGACCTCCATTAAATTATTTTTCTTTTTCGCACTAAAATGGCGCTGTTTTGTAAATAGCATGCGCTGTTCTACACTTGGTGTATACTAAATTCAGGAACTGCATTCCCCTTCTTCCGTGGAAAACTTTTTCACGCCCCACTGAACGATGGTTCATGTCGAATATGCTGAACGTGCATATTTATAAACAAGGATGAAATAATTGTGGTTTTATTAAACAACGGGTTCCGAAACACGGGGAAAGATCTCATAATTTTAATAAAGGAAAGAAACACGGCAAGAAACAACCCGTGACATAATAATATCGTGACCGTTAACGGAGCTTTCGAGAACTCCTCTTGTTCTCGTCATCAGCGTATACACCATATTTGCTGTTAAAGGGGGTCAAAAGACGTGTTCTGGATTAAACAAATGGATCATATCCTGGGACTAGAATTCCTATTTTTAATTAAGGACGAACTTTAAAAAAGGCAACATCCAAGTTTAAAGTTCTAATATTCTTGAAAATGTGTCTTACAGCATGCACGCAAAGCTGCACTTCCAATTCTGGCACTGGCAATCTGGAGACGCTTCTTAACTCGCGGAAGTCGTTACATATTCATAGTTTGTCCTATGTCCATTCGGAATGAATAATAAGGAAAAACACGTTGAAGAAGTTCCTTACCCTCGGTACATCGCTGAACATTTAAAAAAGTCTTCATGTCTGCAAGCGGGACCCAGTCAGTACCCGTGTGTACAATCGTACTACAGCCGAATGAACTATGGTGAAGCCGCTGAACCTAATCAGAGCAGCAGCGTGTCAGACGGCAACACATTAACTTTAACAGACAGGTGAGTACGTGACATGCGAATGGCAGCAGAAGGATGCGCCTATTGAACCTCTTCGAACGGCTGTCCTCCATTAACGTCATATTTCAAAACAATTGAATGAGTCTAGAGATGAGAATCCAATATTTTAACAGTTTTAATGTGAAAACACACGTCAGCAAGGATTCGCAACCGTGAGCACACTTATTTTCATAGTAAACTAATGGCTCATAGATCTTATTATGATAACAAAAGGATACATTCAACGGCGTCAGCATCAAACGACATTTTCTTAAACTTTTAGATTCACTGCTGAATCGGAAGAGGAAAGGACCGTTGCAGCAAATCGTCACCTTGCGAACAACTCAATTACTCTCCTGTTCCAAGCAATTGCTTCCACTAAGGGCATTAATATCCCACAGGAACTGTTGGATCAAATGCCTGGCGACGGTATAGACAACAGTATGGACATGAGCATGATGACACGCATCATAGATCTGTTCGTCGAAAACGGAAACATGGCAAAGCAAAAGGGCGATCTTGCAAGGAAATTTCTCGCCCTAAAGGCCAAAGGCAGGGAAAACAAACTCCCATTCTGGGAGTTCAAGCACGCCGTCTGTCATTTCGCTTCCATACCGTTTTGATAAATGCAGCTTCTGAGGGTGGCTATTTACTACACTGTGACATAATCTTCCGCTCGAATGTGTTACCATTAATAATAGCGAAAGATTATTTCACAGAAACAGAGTAGCAAGTATCTCGCCTGAACATCAGTAGCGCATCCCATAACTCAACTACTGCGTTCTTTCCCTCACGTCCTGCATGGAAAGTATTCGCTTTCACACGTCTCCTCTAACCTTAACTTTTCCTCCTCGGTTATCCATTTGCTTCAACGACGGGCGTGGGTGCAAATGAAGCCATCATCAACTTAGTCGGAACTATGAACCAAACCTTTCCTTCGGATCAATAAACGGCCTTACTTTCGATGAAAAAACCAACAAATAGCGAAACTACGCTTAAAAATATCAATCCATATGAAAAGAGGAAAATGGAAGCTGCATTCAATGCTGCCAAACAACGACGGCAACCCACCAAGGGTGAATATTAACTGTTACGACAGCTGACCAAGTCACACCAACGGTACACAATCGTCTACAATGCAATAGTGCAGAAATTTTTCAGTAGTAACGTATAATCGCGAACATCGCCCTGCAGCTAAAGATTACACTTTGCACATCAAATACTGCTTCTCTCAGTAAACTGACAGTTTCCAAAATTTTGCATAGCTGATTGAGAACTGTTAGATTACCTTTGAGCAGCATTCCTCGTCCCAATGCAACAACTTTTAACCGCGGTCTGGATATTTTCATCGGTCATGTCCGTTACAAACGGTCTGCCTAAGCGATAGCGCGCGTCGTAGTGCAGTCTCGAAACAATTTCGCTCTTGGAGCATTTTTCACCCATCTTATTGTAGCTGAGGCAAACGTGGCAACGACGACGACTAAGGTACATACACACAAGCTCAGTGGAACCTGAAAGGCTACGTATCATATCAACGTGTACGCTGTATGTTGGGGTTAGCGAAGGCCTCTGATGCGGTTGGACATTCATGCCGCTCAGGATGAGACATGAGAAGTGGGTAGAACTTGTGGAAAAATTTGAGCATACAGACAGATGAAGACGAAGGCGTTGAATTCGTAAAAAATATTATCATTATAAACGCTAAATTCCTGACAATGGAACTGGGCACCAATGTGCAGGTTTTTTAACCACCGACAATTCCCATCGGCTTTCCCCTTACTTTGTCTGCAACCACATGAAAAACAGCCAAGCCAGCAATTGTTTATTATTAATACTAAACACAAGTGGTAACAAATGAACGTGCAAAACTTACTTTGCTAAGATACTGGGATGCCGTTGTTTCGGGAAGGCGAAGTCACCCTTTTGTGTCGTACTTCGCAGTGGCCCGCCCGCGATCATACAGTGATCGACAAAGATAAAATAAATGAACGCAGGTACGTGTAGAGGAAAGCAAACAGCATTGCAAGCTAAGCGCGACATACCGCCTACGCTTTCATGCTCAGAAACCAGTTTTCGTAGCTGTTTGCCAACCGACAGTATCATTATCTGAACTTATTTTCTCTTCGTTGCGCATGCTAAACGCCTTATCTGTTCTGCCTGAATGAGGGAAATGTTAGACAGGTTTTGCAGACTGCGCCACGGTGGGCTCACTTATTGTCTGAAATACGCAAACTGTCCTGTTCTGCCCTGCCTAAGCATAAATATAAACGAAAAAGTGCAAGTTGAAAAAATGGAATTAACAAAATGTCTTAGGGCATTACTGTATAGTCGTGAATAGATTAATAAATGGATCAGAAATGTCCCTTGCTATTGTAGCAGCTAACGATCTCAAAGCAAAAACCGATTATAAACGGTAGTTACCTGTTTTCATGCTCGTTCGTTGTCGCGACTTCAGTTTGAACTACTTGTGCAATGCAAGTTGAAGCTATTCAGTATACAAGTAAAAGGTATACTGTCAGCGCGTTTACTTTCTATAGTACACTTATGAAGGTATGTTCGCTTGGTGCTTTGCAGTAGTAATAATTCACAATGATAGTCCAGGAGATGTAGCGGGTGACACTGCGGTTTGGGAATGTGTCTGCGTAACCGGTGCAGAAAAAGTGGACGCTGTTGAAAAGTACGTGGTTGTTGGAGACGTAGGAAGTGCTGAAGAATAAGGAGCAGCCGTGGGTGCACTCGAGCGCGGTTTTACACTGCTACTACTCGCCGCCTTTTGTCGGTCCAGCAAGAAACTGAGTAGATCGACCGGAAATGGGAATATAATGGTTGAATTCCGTTCCGCTGAAATTGTGGTCAGTGTTTGCAAGTATCGCAACTGCAATGCCGCAGGCGATTGACTAATTATGTCGGCAGCTTCTTTGAGCGCTTTGCTGGCCCTCTGTTCTCCATCCGCCGCGATTGCCTGGAATGTTGGGTGCTCGGAAGAAAGCAAAGCAAACGGAATCGCCGAGCCTCTACCTTGGCGCGGGCTTCTCGGGTTGCTTCCGCTTCGGCTGCCATCGCTCGTTGTAATTGAACGGGCAGGCGAACATCCTTTACTTCAACTCTCTCCACCTTAACTCCCCAAGGATCCGTAGCTTCATCTAAAGAAGTCTGCAACGAAGGGAAAATCACAACGGTTCTTTCACAAAAAAGCTTCCTGCCTGCATGGTTTGCGAAATCGTCTCCCGGTCGCAAAGGATTTCTGTCAAGGTTTTGGTACCCAAAATGTTCCTCAGAGTTGTCTGGGCAAGCAGTTTAGTGCTCAGCATAGCGTCCTCCACATTTATAACTGAAATCGTTGCGTTCGATATGCGCGAATAAACTACAGCATCGACAGCCACAGTGACAGAGTCCTTTGACAATATCTGAAAAAGCAGAAATGAATAGTTAATCGGTCAAGCGCCAAACATAGGACAATATTAAGCCCTGAGTCAATGTTGTCAGAGTCAGAAGTTCCCAATAGCTTGAACAATACGTCGTCGTCCAACCCTCACCTACGGAGCAATATTTTTCGCTAAAACTCATTTCCAACTGTCTCTAAGCCTGGACGCTATTGTATGAGCGCATAACCAGTTGAAATCGACATTGTTTACAAGTCGCCAACATTAATGATAACATTTCAAAAGCGAGAAAGTGAAGAAATAACATTGCGTTATCTATGTCTTTGCATAACTTGAATTCCATAAGTTGGCAGTACTACACTAAAGCAGGCATGCCGTTTTATCATATGCCAATATAGCCTAAATCAATAAATGCCTAAACAAAACATCTTTTGAACTGTTAATTTCACTAAAATGTCTCTGCAGGCAAAATCAATTGGACAATTGGTACTTTAGGTGAAAAATCGATCGAACAACAATTTCTGCATTGCGATTGATAAACGGCAGAATCACAAATGAAAATGGACGCTGAGAAGGGAGCAAAAGGGCGCCATTCCAGTAATGCCGGCTGGCAATGGATGACTTGAAAATATTGAAGGTTGATAAAGATAAACTTAAAGCGCCCGATGAAGTACATACGGTGCGTGGGCAACTTTCAAGGGACTGCGCAACATTCCGTTATCGTGTGAAAGTTATATTCTAATGTCCAAAACATCAAGTGCCCATCACTCCTTAACAGGGAAACTCGGCCGGAGCTGTAATCGTGCGGCTGTGCTTTAGTTAATGCGATGTATCCACTCCATTAATAATTCTATTACTGATAACCTATTCAACTACCGCAACCTTTGCAGGGATCACGAGTGAACCACAATGATATTAACCGCTGACAGACAAATGCAGTACAGGATGATTAGTTTCTTCAGGCAGGGAGGTGCTCAAAATTCAACACAATGACAAGGCATTTCGTAAATTCCAGAAAGTTGATGAACAAATTCTCAGAATTAACGAGATCTGCTGTCATCCACTCCACACGTACAGGAAATTGTCATGTTCATACTCTCATTTTCTCACTAGGCAAGCAGGTACTGATCGACAGCCACATGGAAGTAAGGTCACAAAGTTAACTAGTTAACCGATAGCCAGTTTACATTGGTTAATGAAAGCTGGTCAGCATAAAATTGCTCAAAATGTGGGTAAAAACCAACACAAGCCAAAAGTATCACTTAGTCAAGGAAAAGCAATGGAATGGCTTTGCAAACCTTACACATAGCTACGTATGTGATTACGTTCTCCAAGTGTCCTGAACAACGGCGTTTTCTTACATGAAACAACAAATAATGTTGCATCCCACATAAAAAAGCATTCACGAGCACATAAGGAGCACGTAACATAAACGTTTTTACTGGAGCGGGAAAAATTATGACGAAAATCAGAACATTACGTAAAAGACCTCGTTATGAAAAACAAAAAATTCTATATATATATTTGAAAATAGGATTTCTCGGTACGAGGTAGAACCTCATGGTATTTTTCTTATTTTTGAAGAGAAACATGGCAAATTCCCCGTCTGTCGCTATTGTGCAATAAATATTGCGGAGCTTTCGGACGTTACCTCGTCCATCGTCAGAGCTTATATCGAATATAAGCGCTGACGATGGACGAGGTAACGTCCGAAAGCTCCGCAATATTTATTGCACAATAAAGACAGACGGGGAAGTTGTTGTGTTTCTCTTCAAAAATAAGAAAAAAATATATATATACAGTGGAACCTCCAAAGTTGACCACCATTATATGTTGACCACCATTTATATATATGTTGACAGCACATTTTTGGTTTGTTGGCCTGCCATTATGAAGCATAGGAGAGCTACCTCTATATGTTGATCACCTCCGTATGTTGTACCTTGACCACCACAGCTGAGAGACTGCCTACCAATTACTACATGTTTTGACCTCCTTAAGTTGATCAGCAAAATGCCGCGAACATTACAAGCCGAAGTTTGCTTGTGTTATCAGTATGCGCGCATCTGTCATGACTGTGAGCGTGTTCCCACGTATGAGCATGTGTCATCACTGCATCATGTGGAACAGAGGTCATTAGCATGTTTGTGTTATCAATGTGCGCGTATGTATCATCACTGCTTCTGCCATGGCAACGCGCATCTGTTGCGACCGTTCGCATTTGTGCCCTCTTTACAGATTGAAAAAAGCAGCACTTGCCCTCTTGCTAATTCACTAGCACTTGCCTGATTTAGAAGAAGAAAGCGATAGCGATACAGAAGTCGAAAAGACACTAACAGCCGATGACGTTCGCCATTCACTACATCAGCTGAAGTTATTTGCTGCTGAAAAGTGCCCCGTTATGTTTAACGCAATAGTTAACGCTGATTTTGCTTTCACCAATTATGTCTGCACCATTAAAGCAAAGCAGACAACGATAAACTCTTTTTTTAGATGTGCAACGATTGAGCCATAAAATGCACTGATTTAACGCTCTTTTACCACTGTTTTATTTTCATTGTCTTAATACTAATTCAGCTTTTGCTCTTTTACTTTTGTACTGTTTCTTCATATAGATTACTACGTTCCTTCTTCAATAAAGTGCTTGGAAGGAGTTGTGGCGTGTTTACGACTGAATTCAAGGGGCACCTCTGCATGTTGACCACGCCTATATGTTGACCAATTTCTTACCGCCCTTGAGTGGTCAACTTATAGAGGTTCCACTGTATATATTGTCGTTCTTTGTCACGGAAGTATATATATATATATATATATATATATATATATATATATATATATATATATATATATATATATATATAAGTATACTAACGGCTATTACTGCTACTATACACGTACCGATGGCTCTGCTATGTGCCATTTTCACGTCACCTGCGGACGCAAGAAACTTAGGGGAAAAAGTCCAGAAAAACGTCAAACAACTTGCTAAAGGAGAGCAAGGAGTAACATGAACAAAGTCGTGGTTTCGTCCAGCAGGTTCCCGCTAATCTGCACTTGGTTCACTTGCAATGTTCATTTTTGTTTCAGTCTGACTGTAGTCTTGGATACGAAACTTTTGCAATCAGTGCGCGCATCGAAAGGTCTCTGAACATTATCACTGGTGCACGGATCAAGGTTCGATCTGACGGGCCCCCATCGTTGTTCGGCCAAGGTGGAAGAGCCTCCCCTAATGACCAGAACTGGTTGGTTGAACCTCAGCAGACAAGACACGTCCCACAGCGCTGATGACGAGCCCAGAGGAGGCTCGAAAGCTTCGCTAAGGTTTTTAGCGCCACGTGTTCAGAAATATAGCGTTCCATCTACTTGTTTCTGGACCGTGATCACAAACGGGAAGAAACCTCCGTGACTCTGTTTTTCAATTACACATTGATATCCATTACGAAAGTCTCTTTTACATCATATAATATATATATTTTAAAATATGTTGGATTTTTCAAGGATTTTTCCCGCTGCTTTCTGTACGTGGATGTATCTATAAGTAAACTGACACGGTCTCCCTGCCAACGGATGGATGAGAGTAGTTATAGGCTATAACTATTAATATAACTACTTACTATAACTACTCTCATCCATCCGTTGGTAGGGAGACCGTGTCAGTTTACTTATAGATACATCAACGTACAGAAAGCAACGGGAAAAATTCGTGAAAAATCCAACATCATGAAGATCTATGCTCCAATTAAAAGACATTCTGTCTTCCTATATATCCCGTTTCAACGGGATTGAAGCCGTTGGTCGTTTCATATTAAATATGAGATCATATCCCGTATTTCGAAATCCAATTTTCAATATATATATATAACCATTAACGTAAACCAAGAAAGCGGATTTACCGCTTCAAAAAATGCGTTGTCCAGAAATAAAAATTCATTCAAAAATAAGCAATAATACTTAAAAGAACAAAAGTAGCAATTACTTTTGCGCCAACCTAATGTGTCATTAATATACGTATCGCCAAATCACGCTAAATATGAGGGTCACAAAGTGATCGCTACTATTCGTGGCAGAGGATGGAACCGAGCTCCAGCGGGTACGGGCCACTTAACGTGAGAGCAGTTAAGGTGAGAGAGTTGTCGTTAAAAAATTTTGAAAAGTGGTCATGTGAAGTGAACATCTGATGAAGTTCTGTGAGAACAGCTGCTCTAAAGTTTTTGTTAATTACTCAATAAGTGTGACAGAGCAACGAAGCACAGCAAATAAACTACGAATCTGCTTACGTATGCTATTCAAGAACGCAAAATGCCAGCCGTGCGCAGCGGGACCTGCTAAAGAGAGCAAAAGCATGGCGTGGATATGAAAATGGCTGATTCCATGCCGTCCCTTTCCTGCACAGCGGAAAATCTGCTTCACTACGCTAATTTGCAAACAGCTGGCACGTCGCAGAAAGGCTCTGGCACTGTGCCCACTAAATGCTGCTAGCCAAAAAATGAACAAGGAATTTTTAGAACATGAATAAGGGCATCTCGTATGAGCAGAACTTCAAACGTGCAGGCTTAATCGCAGTCGCTACGCGAAAAGAAACGCCAAGATCAATCGAAACAACAGCTTTTAAAATCCAAGATAAACGAACACTCTAAACGAGATTGCATTACGGATTTCCCATAACACAACGTGATGCACAATGTAAACGGACAAAATTCCGTCAGCATACTGGGTAGACATAATGAGTTAACGATAAAGTTACAGGGGACAATTGTGCAGCTATTAGCGGGACCAGTTCAATTAAGTGTGCATATTTAAAACAATATATCTTGAATTACGAGCCCCTCTCAATATGCCGCTGAAAATCACTACTTTCGAAATGGTACCAGCCATTTACCAAATGCTTCATTCGACGCACTTAAGGAGCTGCGCTGTCCAACGAATACCATGCAACAGTGACTAAGACTTTCAAGGAAATTTATTTTAAGCGCAAAAAATACCTGAGATCTCAGTACCGTTCGCCTGAACGCCTACAATTCCATGACAATAAATTTGCACCGTATACAAAGCGGGATGAGTGCACTTTGTGCGCAACACAATTTCATTATGTCTTCTAAAAGCTAAGATTTAAAAAATAAACGCGGAAGAGTTCAAAACAATTGTTGTCAAACAAAATGAAGAAACATTAGGCCGGTTGGCAAAACTTCTGTTGAGCGTGCAATGCCGTGTTCACGAAAACAAGCCGAAGAAGAACCTTACTTCTCGCTCTTATTAACTCAAATTACGATGATAGCGCCATTTGTTCGATCCAATCAAGCCGAGTCGGCGGCGAACTGAACGTACCGAGACATTCCATCCGTTCGTAATGAAAAATATTCGCGCATTAGCATGCCCAAACAGATTGCGTCGGGAAAACTGAGCAGAAAAGTAAAGGACATTTTGGGAGCAAATGAGTACGCATTTATTGAATTGAACGTCCGGCAAATTCGATGAAGGACCAATGCTCTTTAACCGAAAACCATTAATACGTTCGTTCTGCGAACCACGTCGCGTCTTCTGGTTCGCTGAACATTGGAACAAACTGCAAATTCGCCGGGGTGCGCGGCAAGAGGGATCAGATGACCAGAAACTGAATCATTTGACTACTTTAAGTGAAATCAATTCCAATTCAGTTCTGCAAGCCGTCAAGTCGTCTGACAAACATTTTATGCAGCGCACCTGACTTAATGGAACTCGAGAGCGAGCGAACGAAGTTTCACCGCACTTTGAATGGCGCTGACGATCGCCACGTACTAATCGTCTTCGTGTTCATTCAGGTAAATCGTCTACGTATGGTGAACGTGTAAAACGCCTACGACAATTGATACGGTGGACTTAGAGCATGCAAATTCTATGATTCCTACGATAATGAATCATATAATTAATCAAAGCAAGGATCGGTAACCTTCCGGGAATTCCAAACGCGGTTTCGTTTACTTCCTAGGTAAGCGCAACTACAAAGAACGAAAAGCTACTTTGGCCTGAAGCCAACGCAACACGCTTCTAGTCGAACTACAACAGGCTAGGTTTAGTTGCCTAAATGTTAAACCAACTGCGCAAAGCAATACGGCGAATGGACAATAGGGGAATGCACAGCAGCTTTGACATGTTGAGCTGCAAAATTAATGTCTGAACTTTTGCCGAACGAGAACAGGTAATCAACCTGACCACATGCCGACAGAGAGTGAAAATGGAAGGTTTTATAGGCGAGCATGGCTGCAATCGCATCTCTGAACCATGTATAAACTTGCTATCCATACTGAGCATAAAAGGATTGCGTTGCAAAAAAGCATTCAAGCATCCGGAGTGTACGAAAGCCTACGTTGGTTATTCGTAATGGGGGAAGGACAAGACAATAATGGCAAACTTAGTTTATAATACACGGTCTTTCAACCAAAAGCTACTTTTCTTTACAATACGGATATAGCACATGAAAGTGACAAACCATTGTCAGTATTGAGCAAACTTTGCTAAGACAATACCAATGCAGTGAAGGCCAGCGTGTGAACTTAACCTTTAACCCTGAAGTGTACTCAGCGCACTGGCGAGGCGCGCCTGACGAATTTCAATAACTATCCAGCCCGGAAATTGGAATACGTTCAAGACACAAATCGTCTAATTACCCATCCAATGGTTGCCGTCTCCCTCCTCTGAACTTATCCTCCTCCCTGGAGCGTTTCGACAGGGAAGGTTGCACGAAGGCTTCCATCGTTGAAAGCCTGAAATGACCTTAACGTTCACTCTGTCCGTCGGTGACGCAGAACAGGAGAAACGATGGACATCAGCTTCCAACGTTCGGCGTGAACGAACCTCAACCAGCTCGCACGTTAGTTTGCCTCAAGTCGAGACCTCCTGGCTTGGCGGATATGTTGTCAAAATGGCTCGAACAGTCGTTAGCCCGCTGTTGGTGCAGATCAAAACGCCTCAGCGAAACATCCCAAGTCCGACAGACAACCACCGCGTGAGCTACTCCAAAAAGCCCAGAAGACAAGTTGCCTCAACGACAGCTGACGTCCAAAGTAGCAAAAAACTAACAAGGAGAGTTTCATTCAAGTGCGCATTCACCAATCGCTCCGAATTAAGATTACGATAGCGACCACGCAGCTCCGTGGGGAAAAGTGAAAAAGCCGAAGGCGGACGTCGCTTAGCCAAACATCCCGAAAGGATGACAGATACACGTGCGATCATATTATTGGATACACGGGCGAACAAATGCACGACTTTTCGTCGGAACAGTGAAAAACAAACAGATACCAGAAAGTTATTACTGCTATTCTCCACTACGATTGTAGTCGCCGATTGCGTGAAACGACCTGGACAAGCGCGAGCGGATTGTCCATTCGGAAAATACGAAAATTACTTTTGCACGCCGAAATGCGACACGTCACAAGCGCGAGCTTAAGCACTTCATTTTCCAATATCCGTTACCGATCGGGCATTAAGTGCGTATGGAACGCGCAAGTTCGCTAATTGCCGGTTCCAGCAATAGCCGACGTTAAGTGGCATGCCGCAAAGAGAAAAGAAATGGGGATGCACTTTGACATCCCGGAAAGGAGCGGTATTCTAAGGAACGGAGTTGCTGGTCGAAAACGAAATCCCGAAAAGGGATAGGCGAACGGCGAAGTTGGCAGGCGACAGCCCGAAGCAGCGCCAACCTTTGGGGGAAACGTCGTTGCAGCCTACGTGGCAAACATTTACACACGACGAGCCATGGGCCTCGTCGTCGGCAATTGGATTTGGACCGCGCGGATTAGAGGCGCAACGTATCGACGCGACCGTCGTATCCAAAGGGCGCCTAATAGATGCGGCGACAATTACTTCTTTCCCCCTTTTTTCAATGCAACCTATCCCAACTTTGACGAGGCTTCGCATTAAGAAATGAAATAAGCACTTGCGACCGAAGTACGAAAATTCGTATCGATCCTCAATGGCGGAACGGAAACCTAACGGTCGTCTCTTCACCCGGTAATTTGGAGACGCATCAGAGCCCAAGCGTTGCACTTACCTCCTGCGGGGGGACATCGAAGGAGACGACTCGCAGATCGACCTTACGGTACGTGTCCGTGCACGGATTGACGAAGAATATGCCTGAAAGAAGGGCAACGTGATTGGCGTACAGACGCCTATGCCAAGCCAGCTCAAATTGAGGCTGACGATCCCACTGAGGGCCAAGAGAATTGGTCTACCGCCACGGGTGGCAAATGTGTGTGCAATCCCTTACCGGGACCCCGCGCTCCGCCGGGCAGCAAACGTCCAAGGCGAAAGATCACCGCACGTTCGTACTCCTTCACAACCTGAAATCATGCGGACAGTCAGAATCCGTTTGGGCGCTCGTCCATCCATCTTCGTTGCTACATAACCGCTGCTTCCGGCAATTCCCACAGTACGACCGAGCGAACTATCAAAGCGCCACGTCCGCGGCTCATGTCAATAAATCATGCAAACGCTGCCGGCGCGTCAGGCGGCCGACGTCCCAAAGGAAGTCCGGATAATTCATTAAAAAGCGGACCCCGATGACTCGGCAGCGTTGCGGTTGGGCAAAAAAGCAGGCATGCCATTACTCTTGGCCAGTGGACCGGCAACTTGGACGTCGCATGCAGGCGCCAAATTTCGTAGCGCCCCCGAGGTTCCGCTCAGCCCAGCCGAGTCAACACCTCAGGGCATTTGTACCGATTGATCCGTCGCGTTCAGGAGATAAGGTGACCGTCTTATAAATGGGAAGTGTTCGTTCGAATAAATCAATCCTTTCGTACGTGCTAGGCCAGAACGGACGGTCAATAGGTATTCTTCGTGGCGTGCCGACCGTCGCGTTCTCCGCGAATTTGCCCAGCGCGCAACTGAGGCGCTAATCAAACCCTTTGTCGCGCGGCACTCCCACTTTGCCACTTACCGTAAGGCAGAAGAACAGCGAGATGGGAAAGGTGGCGATCAGCAGGAACCAGGAAAGAACAATCAAAATCCAATGGCAAAAGCCCAGCTCGTGCTCCTTTTCGCCTGGAAGGAAGAACGGACGGTCAGGGTGCAACGAAACAACGCGATCGGTAATTGCTCAAGGTGCCCTATGGCAAATGATGGCGCGATGGCAAAGCTTCAAACGAAAAGGTGCCCCCAATCCCTCGCCTGCGGAGAATGCCGCGGCAATTTTAACGTCGGAGGAAAGGCGGCCTTTGGAAAACGCAATTTAAAAAAATATCACACGGAAACTCAATATCCCAAGCCGCTGAGGCACTGAAATTTGAGCACACGCCTACGGTCGCCATTTAGGCGTCCGGCGGGTGCCGGACCAAGGAAGAGAAACATCCTGCTCACGTGCAACTCCAAAACAACCGGTAGACAAGTACAACATCTTAGCAGCAAGCTACGTACGCTGCGCACGCGGATTACGACAAAGGGCAGCACATTTGGGTGGAATGACGAAGCGCCTACCCTTGCTCAACCGTTAAGGAGACCCTTCCGTGCTAGCAAGGGCGAACAACTAATGCGCGGTACTACGAACCGAGATAGGAGGGCGCAAAGCGTTCCTGGTTGTCGCCGGCAGCACGATAGGGGTCGCAATAGTCCTTGGCGCTCATTGACGTGTCTCCACAAGGCACGAAAGCAGTATCTCGACCAAAGTTCGAATCAGCCCGCTCGGAACGGGGCTCGTCGTCAGCGTTCGGCGGCAACCGTCGAGATGAGTGGATTTTCACCAGCTGACGCCGCGGAGTGTTCGGCCGACCGAACTGGCACAACGGCTTCACACTGCAGTGTCGCCACTGCCGTCAAAAGTGGGAAGCCTACTGACTAATCATTGTCGTTGCGCGGCTTGACCATACGAAGCGAAAGATTGACTGAGGCGAAACAGGGGCACAGCCGGCTGGTAGTAAGAAGAAACTTTCGCCGCGGTTGTCTCCTCGTTGGTATCCGGCAGAGGAGGCGACGGGCAAAAGCTCGGACGACCGAGGCGACCCCAAGCCAGTTACTATGGCCCACGTATCGACAGGCGCCATTGGCAACCCGACTGAAGCGATCATTAGCCCATTCAACAATAACCACCGGTTCGCCGCCACCCGATATGCCCAAGGATCGCCGGCGCGGACTGGTCGCGCTCGGCAACCGCTGGTCTCCTCTCAACTTTTGGTAGGTGCGAATCAATGTACAGGCAGGGGATGAATGAAGCGAAGCCCCGTTTGCCGAATCCTTTGCGTCGACTGCGGTTGGCTTGGCGCTGGTCAGCCAGCTTTGGCATGCCATCTTTACTGACGGTCGTTGAACCGTGCAAAACGGTCGATAGTTGTAAATAAGTTATGCGACAGCCGCAGATGTTCGCTACGGTGGCTTTGTTCCTTGAATAGCGGCTGAAACAATGCTTCTCGACCGGCTCGCTCGGCACAAGCTCCTTGGGAGCGCGACGAGGCCATGCAAAGCACGGCCCGCATCGCAAGAAGCCTGCGAGAGCAATAAATCATGCTGCACCTCTAATCGCAAGGAGCAAGGAAACGAATCGACCTAATTGGGAGTGTTTGATGGCCTTTCCGTTAAGCGTTGAAATTAACGAGCCCTGCAAGGGTCCCCTCGGAGTTGCGCGGAGTTTCAAGCGCTCTTCCGCCGAAGATATTAATACGACGAACTGTCGCCCGGCTCGAAGGAAGCCGACCATCTCCGGCTGTGAATTTCAAAGCTGGCGCCGCCACGAGGCAGGAAGGTCAAAAACTGGAAGTGCAAGAAATGGTCCCCGTCTCTCGGCTGGGACCGCTTTGCAAGCGCCCTCGTCCGCAAATCAACCGGACTGACGAACGGCACCTTTTGGTTTGCCAACGAAAGCCAACTTTGACGCTTGTGATGGATATTAGCCCGGCGCGGATTGCTAGGCGTCTTGCACGCTTTGTAACGGCATCCTGTTGCCGCGGCGCCGTGACTGATGATGCCTCTTCGAGGAGGACTCTTGGCGCGGTCCGACGAACGGCGAGACGAAGCGAGAAACTGCAACGCCAACGGAGCCGCAAAAATCCGAGTACGCCTCTTACTGACGCTTTGTGATAAACGATAGCGAGCGCGAACGACTTGTTGCGAGCCCTTATCGGGTAACTATAAATTCATCCATGGGCACATCTGTCAGCGCAACCAGCTGGGATCACGTTCTGGTGCTGAGAGCCTTATATCAATGGACGCCAGCGACGTCCAGCCTGGGATCAATGCCTGTACTTGCTCGCACTAATAGGAATTGGCCGACTGTAGTGCGGCTGCCCAGAGAAATACGTGCAGCTGCAATGGCGACCGCCTAAGGCCGGCGTTTCACAAAGGCGACGACCAAAGTGAGAAAGATAAGATTCAAAGAGCGGCCGTAGCCGAGGAGCGCCCACGTGATCGCCTTAGCTGCTTGACAATGCAATCTGCAATCTGGAAATATCAATCTTTGACCAGCAAAGTATCAGTCCCTTTTCTGCTGAGGACGGGATACGGTAAGCCTTGAAGACTTTGACGAAACGAAAGGATGATAGAATTTTCAGAGATGAAAGTTTGCGGGATAAAGTGAAGCCGAAACGTGGCTGCCGTTCCAACGAAAATGAAATACAGGCGAGCAGCGTTCACAGATGCGCTCCAATTGGCCCCAAATGGTTTCGATCCCTTCGCAGTGCCAAATTTGGCTGCTCAAGAAATGGACGCCTCATCAGCCTTTCAGCAGAGAGACAGCAATTCTGTCCCGTCACATCGATGCAACAATATTGCACGGCCGGTTCCTGTTGCCCGGAGCAAATATTGCTTTCCTGTTCTCACTTACGTCACCGCCGGAGCGCCATCGGCGTTGCTCACGTTGGGCCGCCGAACGTCGTCGCGCCCAGACCGTTTACCTACGGAAACGCCGTGATGGCACGCCATCAGGTGATCCCGTTAATGGAATCGCATTGTTTAAGTACGATCACACGGCAGAGTCGTGGGCGAGTTTCGCTCGTTCGTTCGGAAGCGGTGTCAAGCAGCAGTGGGACTAATGAATCATCCAGTGAACTACTACACTACTCGTTAGGAATCATTCCCTTCGCGAATTTTAACATTGGTTCCAAGCGCAACGCATTAATGGAAACAGGAAGGACTGGAGGATTCCCGCTTTTTCCTACTACTTGGCAGTTCATTTAATCACGCGAAATGGAAGCGTATAGAGCAGTGATTCTCAAAGTGGGCGATATCGCCCCCAAGGGGGCGATAGAAAGGCTCAGGGGGCGATAATGGGCTCAAGGGGGTGATGTGGTCTAAACGAGTTATGAAAATTTAAGGGTCAATGAAAGGTTTTGGGAAGTGCAGCTATTACGCTTCGTTTGTCCTTTTTGTCGTCGACTGCCACTCGGTCTTCCAGATGGTGGGATAGCTCGACGGAACTTGCGAAAAGTGAACAAAATCACTGATATAATTTATCACGGTTTCTGCTGACAAATTCTTGAACACGGTATCACCCGTTTGATAAAAGCGTTTATTTCAAAACGCAGAGCTTTCGGCTACTGCTCCAGCAGCCGTCATCAGTGCTAAGACAAAAATATGTCGACTGCCCTCGCTCTCTGCAGGACTGACTGGGCGGGTGACAGAGGCATGACGAGTACAAGGGTAGTACCTGACGGTTGATGTCGCCAGCCCGGATAGTCTAGCAGAGGGGATTGCTGAACCGTTAACTGGCTGGGCAGTCGACATATTTTTGTCTTAGCATAGATGACGGCTACAGGAGCAGTAGCCGAAAGCTCTGCATTTTGAAATAAACGCTTTTATCAAACGGGTGATACCGTGTTCAAGAATTTGTCAGCCGAAATGCACCTTTCCCCGTTAAAGAGAAGAAAATAAAAGTTTATCACGTTTTCATGTTAATGTGGGTCACGGAACAATGAATCCATCATTTCCAGTTAGCTACCATCATAGCACCTGCGTTAAGAGGCCGAAACCGGTCACTATTATGATAATATTAATAAACGGGCTGGGAGTCTGAGCGGCGGGCGTTAACGAGATAAGACTCCATTTCTCTGTCCAGATTTCGCCGGCCATAATCTTTCGATGCTTATTAGCGAAGCTTTAGAAGTCGCTGTGATGAGCTTTCGAAAGAAAAGTAAACCTGAAGTGAATGAGTAAAAGAACTCATCAGCAAACACTCACAGTTTTGCGTTTTGTCATCTCCCAAAGCGAGCTGTATAAATACAGTAATACCACTTTCTATTACATCTGTAACTCTCTCATGCTATCTCAGCCGCACTGTCAAGCTTAGCAGATAGTAGTTTCTTCAGAACGAACGGAATGAACGGAAGAAAGAAATGTGAGGAGAGTCACAAAATCGTCATCTGCTTAAAGCCCTAAATAATAATTCGCTATCACTCTTTCTTTATAGAATCCATCTTTGAGGTAAATCTCTTATATATCTCTGTTGCAAGGGCAAACTTCTTTCTTCAATGGAACATTGTAAGTTGCGCCGTTGTCAGATGTTTGGTGGCAATCATCTGGGAATTTCTTCTTTTTCCCCTCTTCGTGTAAGCTTGCGGTCATACATTGGTATTTACAAACCTGAACTCTTCCTTACTTGAACCATTTCACGTCTACTTCATTTTCAAAATTTTCCAATTTTTCTTCCCATTGTGAGGTTAATTTTGCTGTTTTAAATTAGGAGATTCATTATACGTTTTTTATTTTTCTAGTCGACTTTCCCATAGCGCGTTGATATTGTAGTAACGCAGCAGTGATCTATTCATCGCGTAAACCTCCGGTAAACTTTTGTTTGTGCTTACTAAAGACCGGATGCCTTAATTATGGATTTCACTCTATTATATTTTATTTATTATTCAATTTATTTACGGACTACCCCGGATTTGAACGAACTCTAAATGTATACATACCAGAGACGACCATGTTCAGCAGATGAAACAGAGTACTCATTTATTATAATATTATTTGTTAAAAAATCCTTAGTCAATTTATTTTTATCTTATTTCTAGTTTATCTTATTATATTACATTTTATTATCTTCTGTCTTCGTTTCCTTAATGCTGGTATTGCCCTTGCGGAGCATGGGTGCGCTTGAGCGTCCGGTCACGATAGGCAGTACAAAACCAAAGTGCTTTTAATAGAACGTTGGGCACGTTTTACAGTCGTCGAACAAAAACTAGAATTTGACATATCTAGGTTGGTTAAATGAAATAATCAATCGGCAATTACTCATAATCGGAGGAACTGTCTTAATTCGTGGCAAGTTCGCTCCCTTTTACTTCCTGGAGGTCGCGTAATTGATAGGCTACCGTCAACATCACTACAGCCATATCATTTCACGCTGATGATGCAACACGGTGAGCCCTGAAAGGCCCGCAGATAGGTGCAACTTTATGACCAATGAACGGCTTGCTTTCCTTCAAATTTTGCATATACCTCCCGGAAATTGAGGGGGCCAACTTGTCATGTTATGACACCTCACCCGCCAAGTGAATGTTCGTTGATTGATTCCTTCATTAGCGAACGTGGATATGTCAAATTCCAGTTTGTTCCTCAAGTATATAATTTGTGCACAACGCTATATCAAAGGGATAGGTTTGTACTGCCTATATTGGACTTCACGTTCGCGCTTGGTCCAGTGATATTGTCATTCTTATCTGACTACACGCGCTTTGTAAGTCCTTTTCAGAATTACTACTACTGACTGACCACTAATACAGAACTATTAATTAGAATTGTTGGGATTAAAGGCGTACGACTTCGTAACGGTGCGTATACCTTCATATTTTTATTTATTACTGTTAATATTTTACCTGTTCATTATTTAAAAACACCATGAGCTGCTCGACAGTAAAAAGCATAACAGAATAAGATTGTTTAGTTTCAAATTTACTATAAGGTCCTGTGTAGGTGCTGATTGCGCATGCAAAAATCAGTTTACTCTTACCGAGATTTTGAATGCATGCTGACAGCTACTCTGCCACTCTGTCGTACTCAATTTTACACAATACAAAATGCCTTATTGAAGAGCGACTAATGTTTTGTCCTTTTCACTATGGCGGAACGAAAAAAATGCAGGCAATACAACTTGGAATATTTGAAATATGGTTCTATCCCTCGACCGGCTAATAAGCATTCGCCTATGTGCTTGATTTGCGAGAAAGTGTTCTCAAACGAATCAATGAAGCCATCAAGATTACAAGAACACTTGAAAAGAGCACATGCTGACAAGTCGAATAAGGACATGGCTTATTTTCAGTCACTCTAGGATAAATTCCGCAAAAAGCCAACATTGCGAAGTATGCTATCTTCTGCTTCGCAACAGGAAAATGATGGGTTACTTGCTTCTTATAATATTTCATTACTAATTGCAAAATCTGGAAAGCCGCATAGCATCGGGGAAGAGTTATTGCTTCCTGTTATCAGTGAAGTTCTACGTACGTTGCTACACATATCACCGACTGAAATAATCAGAAAGATCCCGTTGAGCAATAATACGGTGCAGAGGAGAATCGATGAAATGAGCAGTGACATAGAAGATACTTTATGCAATTTTTTGAGGACTACATCATTTGCCTTCCAACATGATGAATACACTTTGCCTGGCAATGAGATATTACTGCTAGCTTATGTTCGCTTTATAAAAGACTTGCGTTTAACACAGGAATTATTGCTTGCCATAGAACTTTTAACCGACACTAAAGGAGAATCAATTTTTCGAGCTGTAGAAGAATTTTTCAAAGAAAAGAATATCCCTCTTACGAACATAATGACTGTAGCAACTGACGGAGCGCCATCCATGGTGGGAAGCTATCGTGGGTTTATTGCGCATTTGAAGGAGGTGGTTCCGACTGTGTTAGCGGTTCACTGCGTGATTCATCGGCAGCATTTGGTTGCAAAACACCTCAGCGACCTTTTGAGTTGCTCACTGCAGTTTGTCATTGCAGCTGTGGACAAAATCAAGAGAAAATCGCCGAATGAGAGATTATTCAGTCAGTTGTGTGAGGTGATTGATTAAGATTTGAACCGTTTATTACTTCATACTGAAGTTGGTTGGTTATCGAAACTCACATGCTTGAGCCGCTTTTATAGCCTTTTTTATACAGTTATGGAATTCTTAGGGGACGAGAATGCTACACTGCGAGACAACTTGAAAAAATTCAAAAGCGACATCGCATACCTAACGGAATTATACTCAAAGTTCAATGAGATGAATTTGCAGTTGCAGGGCGACAACCTTAACTCAATCAAAACGAAGGCTATTACGTCTGCATTTGTCTCAAAGCTAGTTATTTTCAAGCGAAATCTGGGACGTGACGGGTTCTTTCAGGTCCCACTCCTCGCTTCACTCAAGAACAATGCGGAAATAGCTGATGATGACATTTTGGTGTACTGCAATCACTTGGAAATGCTGCACGCAGATTTCATGAAACGATTAAGTGACATTCTATCCATGAAAATTCCAGACTGGGTTGTAGATCCATTCTGCAATGTGGAAGAGACAGAAACGGAACTACAGGAAGAGTTATTAGAACTGCAAAACAATGAAGAGTTAAAACCTAAGTTTAGGAGCGCATATCACCAGTTTTGGTTACAGCGACAAATAGCACAACTTCATCCTCGGTTATGGGCTGTTGTGGAAAAGCTCCTTGTCGCTTTTCCATCGTCTTACTTAGCTGAACGTGGATTCAGTGCAGTTACTGATCTGCTGAGTAAGAAAAGGAATCGGCTGCAAATAGCGAAACGAAAAGACCTAAAAATAATGCTCACCAATATTAATCCCGATGTAAAAAAGTTAACTTCACTTCATCAGGCACATCCTTTGCATTGAGAAATAGGTTGCTATGTTATGCTATGGTTAATAAAAGATTACTGACATGAACTTCCACTTTAATCTCTTTTCTCATTTGTCAAAAAGCTTTTGCTACGCATCTTAAGTTGCCGTCTATTACATTGCACACGGAACGTCTTGCAATGCGGAGACAGTAAAAGTCCCGAAGTCAGAATCGCGAACGGTCAAAACACTGAAAAGACAAAATCCCGATGGTCGAAATCCCGAAAGGAAAAACTACCATTACGCTGACTCCCTGCCTCTTAGTTAAGTAATATCATTTCCAGGATATTGATCGTTCAGGATTTCGACCGATCGGAATTTCGACCTTCTGAATTTTGACCGTCCAGGATTACTTCACTCAGGAATTTGTCATTTGGGATTTCGACATACACCCCTTGTAATGATCCGCAAGGCCTCTTAATTTTATTGTGCCGGAAGGCAACCCGTTTACCATGCGGATAAAGTCATTTAAACGATAACGGAGGAGCATCGGGAACGCCTTGACGTATCTTCTCCGTCGACTCAACTGAAGTCTGGGTAGTGCACGACAGAGAGAGAGAGAGATGTGGGGGGCGGTGACAAAATATTTGTCTCAAAAGGGGGCGATGGCACCAAAAAGTTTGAGAAACACTGGTATAGAGCAACAAGCTTTGGAAGCAACCTGTCCGGCAAGCGATTTATCGTAAGTACACACTCAACTTGTGGCTCAACAGAAAGGAAGATCGTTTGCGATTTAGTCCTCGTGCGTGCTGAGACACTGAACAACCATTCTGCATTGTTCGGCATCGCGCATGTAATGTAAGCTATGCACAAAGGAAGTAAAAAAGCACAAATGGGTGAGCGCAAACAGGATTCGTAAGGGGAACGTTTTCCATATCTTCACGATATGCGGCTTGTAGGCCTCTGTGCAAATGCCAACCAAGAGCTAACAAAAGCGACTTGATTAGCAACGAAGGAACAAGGTCGTTCCGAAAGGCACGTTTAAGTTACTTTATTACTTATGAAGCTGCTTTCGTTATCTCTTGGATAGCGCTGGCCCCAAGTGGGTACAAATCGTACATTTTTAAAAATAAATGGCTGCTGTACTTACTGAATTAATGGTGAAAACGGCTGCATTTCTTTTCTGGAAAATCGTATTACTTCGCCAAAGATTTTGAACTTCGCGTACAGTTCTTAAAATATGGAAATTTGTATTCTTAACTTGATTCTGTCTGATTAGTACGTGCACAACGGGGCAGGACACCAGCCGGAGTTTCGCACGGAAAAGGCGACAATTTCTACAGTTACATCCTAACAGGTTGGCTTGGAAAGTGTCGCAGCACAAGAGAAACCGTAAGGATGCTTGCTCACAAATTCAACAGTTCAATGGCAGCCTTCTTGCTTCCCAGGTTGTAACGGCAAGTGACAATAGCTGAGCCAAGTCACTTCAGAAGAATGCAACCTACGGAGCTGCTCATACAAAGCGTCCATCTCTTAAAAGAATCTTCCGCCAATTCAGACTTCAGACGTGAACTCCTTCCCGAAAGCTACGCTTTGTGGTCTACCCTGTAGCATGAAGTGTTACTAAGCAGGCTTGAATTATTACCCCGGGAATGGGGAAAGCGAGAAGGGCGAAATTCCTTCGAAGCGTATACACCGAAGCGCAAACGTAGCACTGCCACAATTTAATCATCCATCACCCGCATTGTTACACTTGTTACAGCTGGTTTAAGAGGTGTTTAGGTGAACATAGTCCTTAAAAAAGGTGACTATGCTCGCCCCTCTCAAAACAAGACATTATAAGCGCTTAAGTCGCTGATGACGGGGTGTGTGCGACCCCGAAAGCTCCGAGTGATTGAAATAAAAGGTTAAACGGTGCAAGTCGTACTAATATACCCTATCACGTATAACTACACCGTTACAAAGAATACGATTTTCAATAAACAGGACGGTGAAAAAGCGGTAAGAAAATGACGACAGCGGATGCAACAGGCGTGGATGTCTTTACATTATCTCCTCGCTGCAAATCTTATGCGTCAGTGCGTAAGCGAGACAACTGCAAGAACAGGGAACGACTTGCGTCAGCGTGATAGCGAAAGCG
Source organism: Trichuris muris (assembly GCA_000612645.2). Taxonomy (NCBI): domain Eukaryota; kingdom Metazoa; phylum Nematoda; class Enoplea; order Trichinellida; family Trichuridae; genus Trichuris; species Trichuris muris. The sequence goes on from CBXJ02000086.1 coordinate 12,573,612, forward strand.
TTGCGTTACTAATCATGCAAGCGGTGCCGCCTTGAAAGATGAGCACATCTCCAATAACACAGCGAAATTATTCACAGCGTAGCTTGCTGAACCAAGGACTGGTTGCGCAGTGACGAAAGCTATTGAGTCGCTGATGACGGGGTGTGAGCTACCCCAAAGGCTCCGCTTTGGATGATGAGAAATAAAAGGTTTTTTATTGAACGGTGAACAACTGTGACTAAACATTTTAAAGAAAACCTAACCCGTTACAAAAGAAGATTTTTTTGAACACAGCGAAATGTGCATTTGTTGCGCGCAGCCCAACGCTTAATGCCAGTAGTGATGATGAACGAGGTGCTACCGGACGCAATTAATGCACCATATTTAGAAAAAGTCTGAATAAGCTAACACCAACGCAGCAAACTTCTCTTGAATGGACCATGGACTTTTGTACATAAATCCATTTGAAATTTACATCGTCAGTAGCTAACAAAGTAAAGTGCATTCGGTTAATCATATGCAGTCAGTAAGAAACATAAACATGCACCTGTCGAGAGCGCACGCATTTCAGCTTCAAGCGTAGTCTACCAACTTTAAGAAATATCTATCGTTTGTTGCCTGAATTTGCGGCTCTTTGGATGATCTAACAGCTTCGCGGTGATTGAACAACCCGCTTGCGTAACGGGCAAGGGGCTAAGGGATCCAATTAAGCCGGAGAGCATTGGAAACAAGTAATTAAAGACGGCAGATAATGGGATTACAAACGTTCAACGGATCAATCCAGCTTCGCTTCCAGATTTGGTAAGCACCTCGGTTGGAAGAAAACAAATTATACAGAATCTATTAAGCTGCATTGATTAGATGTTCACTTACAAGTTTTGCCTACACTTGGTCTTAAATCGAACTGAGACGGACTGTAACTGACAGTTATTGGTACACATACGGATTGTAACAACCAAGGGCATAATACCCTACTTTGCGTAAACAACACTGCAATGCGAAATTCAAACAGCAAATATGATCTTTTCCGGTAGGGCATTGGAGAATAAAACGAACTGAATGTACGGATAGGCTTTGCCAATCTCTCAAAAGTGAAACTACAGTTGTTCTGTCGGTTGGCGCTTGATGGGTCAAGAGTAGACCTGATACCTGATTTCGCTATCCCGGATGGTCGAGCGGAGGAGCATGCAAAACCGTCGACTGACTGGTCAGTTGACACATAAGTGTGCACTGAGGATGGATCAAGCATTGATTCAAAGGTTTTGCTCTTCAATGAGGAGAATAAAAGCTTTTATGGTGAACGGAACAAAATCTGTGTTTAAAAAAATTTGAAATTATGAAAGTGGCCCGTTGAGAATAACCCAATATTTTGAATTAGGATCGCTTTAGAATGTACATCAGCTGGATAACTTGGACAGTCTATTCATTCATTATAATTACATTTTGCATTTAGCTCAGCTGAGTGCTGCCACTCTTAGTACTATCCCATTGAAGAATTTTTATGCCAAATTTAAAGCTACAAGCCGACAGCCCAACGAACAACGGGTGACATAGCTAAGATGAACCGCGTGGACATTTGCTCGTAGCCTCGAGAAGGCAAAATCAATCAAAACGAATAGATAAAAGTGCAGAAAGGCACAACGAACATTGGGATACCAAGAGTCACTACTAGTGAACTAGATTAACTACTAAAACGCTTACACAAAAGCTATGTCCATTGATTTTCAAATTTGCAAATCTACATGCTATAGATAATAATAGCCTACTCTATTTCATTAACTGAAATTACGTCGCATTAATTGGCCAGCTGCTAGTACTGCTGGTTAAACGAGCCTCAACTCAAAATTTGCACGAAACATTTTTACAAATTACTGTAACTGCAATCGGCAGCAATTGCCAGAAACGAACATATGATTGAAACAGAAAGCGCTACTACCGTTTCAAAGCAATAGCCCTCCCTAGGGGCTGAAGACTGGGCAATTCTCGCCTCAATGTCGACATGCACAAGGATAAGACTGCTTGAAATGAAGCGACGGTAACGGACAATGTCGCCTTATAAATCAGGAAACGACATGTAGGGCTGAAATGGCTATTAGGAGAAGTTACGCAGCAAATCAACGGAAAATTTAGCAATGGACCATTAAATTCTCATGATAGATGCCGATTGCTCTTGAGAGCTTTCAGTGTTTCCCTCATGTATTAATAGCAAACTAGTGAAATACTGCGCATAGTTACATCACGTTTGGCAAAAAACTATCACGTACGGGTTCCTCGTGGCAGTTTCCGCTTAGGAAAGCACAGTTGGAATGAGAAGACTGCGGAAATGAGCAATCCGCTTCGAGCGACATAATAAACCGAAACTATTGACTTATTCAGTCCCCGCGTACTCTAAACAAAGTTAGAAAAATTATCAATAACCGAAGTTCTAAATGCAAACAAAGTCAGTGAACCATTTTCTTTCTTGAATTCTTTTCAATAGGCGACTTTTTTAAAACAAACTTTTCCCTTGATGTTCGCGGAAGTTTACGCTGACGACGGGTCGAGACACGCCGGAAACCTCCACATGCGAAATTTGCTTACATCATTAAAAGACGTACACATTCTCAACTGGAAAAGGCTCCACAAAAAATCAGAGTAAAATTAAAATTAGTCCGCGTAATTTGAAATTTTCTGCGAAATAGTGCAAAGTCGCTGACACCTTCATCCAAACGAGGCGCTTATAAGGTCAACGATGTAAACTGAATAGTTAATGGTAAAAACCGTTACAAAAGCTTTTTTATGGGCTGCATTGGTTGAATCCATAGGCAATTGGTACCAATCCTCTGGGAAACGCCCAAAGAAGAAGGAAGGCTGCGTTTAATGGCGACGGTCATGATAGTAGCGTTTGAACATAATATGCCATAACATCAGCTCGAAGATCAAAAGGCAATCATGGAAACTGCCATGCATTATCGTGAGGAAGTAAAGTAATCGCCATTAACCACTAGCCCTGCTTTTTCTGCGACAAAAACTTAAACAATTTGTCTGACCGACCTACTGCTATGGAAATGGTCCTGATTTTGTTAAGAAAACTCTAATGCCGTGGCCATACGTTGGAACTAGTAAAATAACCACAAAACAGATTACGCTGACGGTTGTTGCATGAAGGATTTAATGCCCACTAGTGTTAACTTGATGGCTTCTTTTTAACTGTGAAATGTGAAGAAGGACCCCTTCCCATTCAGTCTTGCTTTGACGCTGTTATACCGGGTTATATTTGCCATATGTTCATTGAATCTGTGACGTAGTGTGTTCCCCGTTTCACCTATGTATGACGCTGAGCACACACACTTAATTTCATACACGATGCCTTCTTTTTCCATAGGTGGTACTTTTGATCATGTCATTCCTGAGAAGAGATCTAAGGTTCCTCGTGCTGTTGAAGAATACCTTAAAATTCATTCTCTTGCCCATCTTTTGAATTTCCTCTGCTATGCCTCGGTAATAAGGTAAAACGAGGGTTAGATTTTGTCTTGAAGTTGTAGTGTTGGAATTCACGTGATTGAGCCGTCGACTGATGATAGACGTTATAAGTTTCACTGGGTAACCATTGGCAGATAAGCTTCTCACAATGTCCTAATTCTGCTTGGAAAAATTCCGGACTGCATATATTAAGCGCCCTGTCCCTATCAGTATTCAGTGGCATTGTCAAAGGCATGGTGGACAGGGCGCTGAATATATGCAATCCGGAATTCTTACAATCAGAATTAGGACACATTGTGAGAAGCTTATATGCCAATGGTTATCCACTAAAATTTATAACGTCTATCATCAGGCGGTGGCTAAATCAAAAGAATTCCACCACTACAACTTCATGACAAAACCTAACCCTCGTTTTACCTTATTGCCGAGGCATAGCAGAGGAAATTCAAAAGATGGGCAAGAGAATGAATTTTAAGGTATTCTTCAACAGCACGAGAAACCTTAGATCTCTTCTCAGGAATGACAAGATCAAAAGTACCACCTATGGAAAAAGAAGGCATCGTATATGAAATCAAGTGTGGGTGTTCAGCCTCATACATAGGTGAAACGGGGAACACACTACATCACAGATTCAATGAACATATGGCAAATATAACCCGGTATAACAACGCCAAAGCAAGACTGAATGGGACACAGGTTAGACATAGGGTTCGCCCACAATCGCTTCATCCAAAGAAAATTATGGACCAAACGATCAGATTATCAGCTATAGTGGAACATGCGTCTCAATGCGCTGGTCCGTTTGAACCACGAGTTCTTTGCGACGAAACACAATTTGAATTACGGAAAATCAAAGAGGCATTTTTCATAAAATACAATGGAAAGATCAACCGAGAACCATGTGTCGAAATTAGTGATATTCTGACCAGCAACATAAGAGAGAGTGGAGGCTGCGATATATCAAGGTCAATACACGGGTCAAACGAGGAAAGAGTTTAAACCAACTTTATGACAAAACAATATATATATATATATATATATATATATATATATATATATATATGAAATGCTGGACGGGTCAAGGTTCGACCTGATAGCGGCTGTCGCTTGTCTGGTTGGTTGAGCAGAGTAGCTTGCTGAACCTAAGACTGACTGCGCAGTGACCATTTACCACAGATGACGGACCACGAGAGGTCCGAAAGCTTTGGTTTATTTTTGGAAATAAAAAGGTGCCTGATTAAACGGGGAAAGCTGTGATTAAAATGAAACTGAACAAAATCCGCCCCGTTACACAAAGAAGATTTTCATATATATATATATATATATATATATATATATAGGCCCATTTGGCTAGTGTAACTCTCCCCAGCAGCAGCGGTTACCTGTCAGTTTGAAATGAATAGGATCTTTATGATGGACGATGCGAGTGTCCAGCACCCACCAGGGTATGACGGATGATGCGCCTGGTCAGCGCCTACTCAGTGAATCCCTCTGGCAAAGTCTGACGGGGGGCACGGAGGCTGCTCACAGACGGCCTCCTCTTCCGGTTAAGTGTTCGCTATAACTTGGACGCGCCCATACCCCTGTGTGGTCACTGCGCGTCCGATTCGCTCTCCGTGTATGCAAACCGCTTATCATTCGCGTCGATATATGAAAGGAAGAAAAGCCATGCACAGCAGTAGACACTGGATAGGTTATTGCAGTACAGATAAGCATGAAGGTGGACTATATTGATAGCTTGTAGTATCAGTACTACTTCAGCTACTCGGAAATACTGAAAACAGAGCCGAATAAAACGTATTTATATTTTGCTAATATTTTAAGGTAACATATTTATAGCTGGCGTAGTCATCGGTGGACTACTCCGGAAGTCTCCGTTTTTCTTTGGTATCGCGATCACGCGCTGCGAACGCATCCCCGCGGCCCATATCGAAATAACAATAAAGACAGTTTCATTTAACGTCGTTTTCGCTTAACGTCACTTCTCCAGGAACAAATCCTGACGTTAAACGAGGACCCCCTGTATATATATACATTGGAACCTCTAAAGTTGAACACCATCCACATGTTGACCGCACTTTTTTGGTTTGTTGGCACGCCGTTGTGAAGCATAAAAGTTACCTCTATATGTTGATCACCTCCGTAAGTTGTACCTTGACCTCCATAACTGAGACACTGGCTATTAATTACTACATGTTTTTACCTCCTTAAGTTGACCAGCAGAATGCCATGAATATTACAAAGTGAAGTTTGCTTGTGCATACAGTAGCAAGGCGTCATCAAAGCGTTTAAGGATGCACTACCGGGCATAATTTTAGGACTTGGTCGTTTCCAAAAGTCAAAGGACTAACGTGGTTACTGATGCATCTGCACTTGTTCGATTAGTTAACGCTCTGCATTCTGTTCTCTGCATCAGTTTCGCGTGGAACAAAGCACAGCCAGAAACAATAACGAAATGCTTCCACAAAGCTGGATTTGTTACAAGCCGAGAAACAGTCATTACGGCCTCCTCAGACAGTACACCCTATATGAGAATATTCCCAGGAGTCGACTTTGAAGCATTCGTTACAATGGACGATGAATTGGTGATTTGTAATGAACCTGATGCAGAATCCATTTTTCAAGCAGTACTATCCAACGTGCGGGAAATGCATGAATCGGTTGATGATTTAGAAGAAGAAAGCGATAGCGATACCCAAGTCGAAAAGACACTAACAGCCGACGACACTTTCCATTCACTACATCAGCTGAAGCTATTTGCTGCTGAAAAGTGCCCCGATATGTTTAATGCAATACTCAACGCTGACTTGGCTTTTACCACTTATGTCTGCACCATGAACGGAAAGCAGACAACGATAGACTCTTTCCTTAGATGTGCAACGGTCAGGCCACAAAATGCACTGATTGTAATGCTCTTTTACCACTGTTTTCTTTTCATTGTCTTAATACTAATTCAGTTTTTACTCTTTTACTTTCGTAATGTTTCTTCATATATATTACTACAATCCTTCTTCAGTAAAGTGCTTGGAAGGAGTTTTGGCGTGTTTACGACTGAATTCAAAGGGTACCTCTGCATGTTGACCACCTCTATACGATGACCAATTTCTTACCGCCCTTGAGTGGTCAACTTATAGAGGTTCCACTGTATATACGTATAACAAAAGGGCGATTTTCCTGTTCTCTAGGTTTAATTGACGTAGCCTTCGGAACTAATGCATTCCGTCGTCAGCGCAGTACAGAAGCACTATATTCGCAAGAGCAACATGCAAGAACGGACAATGCCCTAATATTGCGGCTGAACCGCACGAACAACTTCGTAAAATTCGTTCTGGTTAAACTTTCAACTAGAAAGTGCACCTTCCACTAGCCATATTATCCCACGCAGTTCGTAAGCCGTTACTATAATACCATCCTATGTCAATTAATGAGAAACCGAAACAAGGTCAACCAATTAGGTTACAAACAGTACGCTGAATGGAGCAGATACATCGCCTTTCGCGCTTAGCAACAAGAGGAATGAACAACTCGGAAGAGCACGAAAACGCGATACCTATTCCACGGTTTGCAAAGGGTCAATCGTAGCTTTGACTTACCTGGCGTGAGATTCAAGGTCTGCGACGGTAGCTCTCGAAACCACGTTCCGGAGGAACGTCCAACTGTCTGCTTGGACCTGGCTGGAAAGCGACATTCGTTTACGGATCTGAGCGCCTCGTCACACATTGAAGTATCGCGGGGAAGAAAAATCAACAGCAGCCAATGTTCCTGCAATTTAGGGGAAAGTGTCCGCTGAATGCTTTGCCCTTGCCTTAAACGGCTGCAGGAAAAGAGAAAACAACTTACCAATTCCTCTTGTTTAGCCTGACAGCACACGACGGCATCATGCCACAATCCTCGTAACAAAGCACTGCTGCGGGACAGTTGCGAATGGGTGAACGTATAATTAGTTTCGATCGTCCGGAAGACCTATTCCACGATGAAACAATCACTGTGGTCGTGCGAACAACAAAGTTGTAAGCATTGTCGAAAGGGATATACCGGAATCCTGGCGCAATCGCTGTCTAATGACCAATCTAAAATCTGCAGTTGCCACAGCTCAACATGCGCTCTCAGCCTTTGTCACTTACTTTCTTCTTTGACCTTCTGACGAAAGCACTTCCGTTCCCTTTAATGGCCAACGCAAAGCAGTTCGACCGCACGCCAATTCAAATTAGGATTTCCAAGGGAGTACATCATCCAACGCAACGGAGTTTTAAGTCAGTCCACTAATGGCGACACTATGAAGGACAATGTCCTGCCGTTTTGCCTCTTACGACGACTTAGCTCGAGCTGGTTGGAAGGTGAATGGACGCCGTCGCTCGATCGACACTAGAAAAGCTTTGCAAAGTTGTCATCCGGGAATAGCGGTGCCTCAGAAATCCGCATTACGCGCTGGCCAATTCAAATGGATGCCGCGCAGTGACGATTCAGATATGAAACAATTCTGTTAGCACCCACTTGCCCACTGGATTAATCTTCTGCCGGACCTAAATTGCCAGCCCAAGGAACATCCACCATTAGAAACCTTTTGTACGAAAACATTGGACGTCATAGTGACAAATGGCCGTGATGGGAAATTGTCGTCCAGCTTTATTAACCATAACATAAAGCCGGAAATAGAATACTGGCTCCTACGCCCAGGCACAGCACTACGTTCACCAGGTTGTCTTTTTGTCACTTGCCGAATTGCAAAGGGATTTTGTTGATTGCTTATCGATCGGCAAGCATTTGCCATCAGAGGAAAACTAATCGCCAAGTTGTTAACATGCCGGCAATGGCTTTCACAAAAACTCTATTGACGGAAGCCAATTGTTCAAAGAAGCGCTTGCCCGCATGCCGCCTTAAATAGGGACCAGTAGAATGTCCCCCGCTTGGGCGGTAGCAGCCGCGCAAATCTATTTTCGGGAGGAGGTATAGCGAACCTAGTTGCTTGGCTCCGCGAACGCTCATGTAGGAACGCAATCTCAATGGATGTAACGTTAAGTGTAACCTTTTCATTGAGCGGCCATTCCGACAGATCTCAATCTCCTAACATATACATGCTCTTGAGCATAGTTGGAAGTACTTTCATTAAGGGAAGTCGCTAGGGCACGTGATGGCTGGCCAACGTCTGTGAAATCCCGCTGGAAAGCGACGGCTGACGAATAAAAGTGGAACACTAGAGGACCTGCCAGTATCCCAAGCTTTTGTTGATTTGCCAACATCATTATCCTCAGCTATCCATCAATCTGTTGGGCAAAAGGTAAACGCATTAACAGTAATGTGCGAGACAACAAGAAGAAAGGTGTGAAGTCTACACTTCGTACAAACTGTTCAGAATCAATTGTCCGTACTACTTGCAGCGCGATACTTGTATACCCGCTTTTGCCTCCTCTCCGGCAATATGGCCTAACAAAATACGAGACGGACGGATGACGAAAATTAGAGCAGCAATAGCAGTTACGAAAGCGTATGGTCAAATAAGAAAACTAGAAAGATAATACCAACGTATCATCAAGCTTGCCAATGACAAACCTTGTAGTTTGGCGAAAACCTACCTGCGCAAATCGCGTTCAACAGCTGCTCAGGGCGAAGAGTAGTATTCAAACGAAGTGGACTCCGGACAGGGCGGCAACTCGCCTATTCAGCTTACTACCAAAGACGAATTGAGGAGTCCAATATCACTGTTCAAAGGAGTTGGACAGCTCATAATACGAAGGCGAGCAGCGTCAGCGTGCGAGAGCCATTGAAGTCGGCTGGCCTTGTTATATATGAATTACCGTCCAATAATGGGCAAATTTCCAATGAAGCTACACTCAATCACCTTTTCCGCGCAACCATGATCGATAAGGTGAAACAGCAAGCAAAGGCAATCCTAGGTGCTTAAGCATATTGTGCCCAAGCCTTCGTAGCCGTTGGAGAACATCACAAGAGGCAACACTGCGCGTAGTAAGGACTGGCATGTAAGCCAAGACGCCTTAAGTCGAGCAAACAAGAAGTTAACCTCGGCAGCTGCGCGACGCGTCGATCATGCATGCATCTCTTGGGTTAGACGAATTAATTTGCATCTTCGAAGACCTCCGGTCGGAAAACGGCTGCCTGTGTTTGGCTCGGACGCACCCGCTTACAGATACGCAAGGAAAGCCAAGAAAATCATACTGGGTAGGCCTAAACCAGCGCTTTTCCCTCAAAGAATCAAAAACCAAGTTTCCAATACATATGCAAATTACATGCAAAGTAGAAGTGGCCCAAAGTTTGTGAAAAAAAAATACCCAAGGGAAAAGCGTGGAAAAACTTGAGTTACTTAACGCAACTGGAAAACCAGCTAAGCTTTGCGAATAAGAATAAATTGGCCAAACTTTGAAAGTCCATAAACGCAAAAGTACGCTTCCGGTTTGCGCACGACCAAGCTGACATGTGCCACCGACGAGCCCAATTAGGCAAGAATCGATCACTTAGGTTCGTCCTCCTGATGATAGGCCAAACGAGTTCATTTGGTCTTTTATGTTGCTCGTACGAATCAACCGTTCCCTCCAAACGGAACTGCAACGACGGCTACATCGATCCGGTGACAACTTGCGTTTCGGGTTTAGCCTGCTTGCAGAGGATCAAAAGGGGATTTTTCCACATCGGAGGACCATTTGAGTTGAGAGCATTGAGAAATGCTTCAAGCAGCACAGTAGGCAAGGAACAATCGAACAACGTTAATTCAGAAGTCAGGCTCACCTGCCAGTTCCTTCGAACGGCAAGCTTTCTGATTTTCATGTATATATATATATATATATTATATATATATATATATATATATATATGAAAATCAGGAGGCAAATACGAGAAAAGCATCCTACTGAAATTACCCTCACTGCTGCTGCAAGGGATCCTTAGTAAATGACGGAAACAGCGGGCAACCGAAAACGGCATTGAAAGTGGACCTGCCGCTCCAGCAATTAGAATATCCAACTTTCCCGGACCGCGTGGGACTTCCAACAGCGCCTATTCATTCAAGTTAAGTTGAGCATGTTTGGTGTCACGGCAGCGAGAAGCCCACTGAGACCACCTGCTCGTTGAAGCTACCTTACATCGATTGGTCATAGTCCGAAAGCTACAGTCGACATGCTGGCCAACATCCCGCCATAATCAGGCGGATGTTGTTATGATAACGGCAAATGTTAAAGCTGCAGAGAAGCGCGTTGCCTTGGCGAAATCGGATACGCGATTGAGTAGGCGCAGGAAAAGCTTGAAACTTGCAAGGCTCACCTGACAATGGAACACCAATAGATACGATAGAAATGCAAGACTAACATTCTTCACGGAAGCTTGTACCAAGTTGCAGGATAAAGGAGCCTTCGGGAAACCTAATATCGCAACCACCTGGTTGCACCGCAAATGACCATGACGAAGGATGCTCATCAAGCGTGACCTATTCATCTCCCCCAATGTCCCCAGCGACGCAAGCTGGAATTCACGTAGACGTTGCCAGGAAAAGGATGCAATTTCAAGACATCAATCCAATTGCTTACGGGGATTCCGTTTCAACCTTCGAATTCCCTATGAACAGAATGTCGCCATTGAAACAATGCACTTGTCGTCGTGATTGCGCTTCCACCGGGAAGACGTCCACGCAAGCTTAGACAAGAGAAAACGGAATGGGTATTTCCAAATGAATGCAGTTAGGTCCCTCGTACGCTCACAAATTGTGGAAGCTGGCCGTTCAATCATGCGACAACCTAATCAATCAAAAATGCTGACTGAATACGCGTTGACAGCACGGCGAATACTGCAATAAATTAATAATTGCCCTTTGACATATTCAAGCAAGCAGTGTCGGTTGGCAAAAATAATGCAAACCTCATTCAACGCTCCCTTACTACACGCTTTTACGACGTCAGCGCCGTTCGTTCCTAAACTGCGCGAGCTGCAGGACGAAAGCGATTGAGGATTTCGCAAGAAAATTTACTGCAGCGCGTTAAGTACATGACAAAACGTGGAAACCTCTGGCCCAAAATAACCATATTTTCATATTCCATATTTTCAACAGGCAATTGAGCACAAACCAGAAGAATATAATAAATTAGTTAACATATTTTTAAAAATTTAGTGCCATGCTATGACGAGTCACTGATAATATGTGTACAGACAAGCAACTACAACTTTGCACAACGGCAACATAGGAGTACAGCCAGAAGTTTCGAAAGACCACGTGAATGTACGTTCAGTTCTTAAAGCCGTCGCAAAGCGCTGTTGCCTATGCAAATTAACGTGAAATCCACAAAACATGCTGCATTGTTGAGCGGTAAAACAGAAAGTGAACAACTGAAAATTGGCGAAGTTATAAAATCGAGTGAACGTCGCACAGTTTATCCGGAACACTTCTAATCACAATCGACCGATGGACACAACGAATGGATTGTAAAAGGGGAAAAGACTTAAACGGAAAAAGCCTGAGCTTAGAACTTTGCGCATCATTAGTCAAACGATGAATAGACTCGATCAGTCCATTAACCAAACAACTTAACATTGCAGATCGCAATCGTAGGACCATGAAACCAACTTCAACGTCGTACTGGCGCTGTGCGTCAACGCCTAAGTCGATCGGCAACTCGGGCAAACAATTAATTTGTAATTGAATCTATTTCTTGCTGTCACTGAACCTCAAGGGAAGCAAGTCAACAGATTCGCCGTGGTTTAATTAGACGGACCAAAAATTACATACATAATCAGGAACATGGCAAGCTGCCAGTACAATGGAAGCGATTAGACCAGTGTTTCCCAACCTTTGCACGCCATCGCCCCCTAGACGGCCCCATCGCCCCCTTAGACGTCGTCATCACCCTCGTAGTCTCTGTCGTAGCGCACAGGGTTAAAACTGCTCTTTCCCTCCGTTTTGCACCACTATTTCTTGGGCCTTGCTGGTATGACGTCATTTTCCTGGCGCCTTTTCGGGAGATGGCAAATAGCTTTTCAAGTCACTATCCCGCGACAGGCTACATAGAGGTGGCTCCGGACGAGCCGATACGGCCAAGCATATCGGTGTCAAGTGGTGTATAGGCTTTTCATGGCAATAGTCTTTGGATGACTGCCGTTGGGTAATGTTGGGGAGGAGCGAAGGTTTTTCAAGAGCCTTCCTCTGACAAATCGAGGTCGAAGGGACGATGGACCGACGGCCGAAAGGCCTCTCGCCTTAGCCTTCTATCGCCCCCCACGGGGGCGATATCGCCCCGTTGGGAAACACTGGATTAGACAGAATGGAAAATGCCGTTTTTGATTTTACTCAAAGTTCTACGGTTCAATAGCAATTCTACCCGTCCTATCGACGCGATACAATAGAAACGGAACACAATCCGTAAACGTTGGTAGTTGCTATGGGCGCCCACCTCTTGCACAAACGACACAACCATTCAAAGGCGGAGCTACGGGACGACGAGACTCCAAATGTTAATCAATTCAGAAGGCCAACCAACTGCTGGTCGCAGCAGTAGACGCAAACCTGCACATCTCAAATACTGTTTTCAAAGTTACAAGCAGACCGGTGCGAACATGCAAAATTTCACTGCACGCAGAATCGATCGTATTCTCAGAAGTTCGCTTCGCGCGCGCTGCAAACCTAAGTCTGAAGGAAAATGCCTTACAATTTCCGAATGGCCCATCCCTAGTGCCGCGCAAACAATTATTCCATTTGCACTTTCATTCAATCGGGTTACCAGCTGTCATAGTTTATGTCTATCGCGAAGTTAAACCCAACAACACGCTGGATAACACTTGTCTAAAAAATGCACTACACGCTCATTACAGGATTAATTATAAATAACTTCCAGTAAGAATAACGTTGTTGTGAAAGCTTTACCTGTACTTCCGTTCATCATTGCACTTCACTTATTCCAATTTGTCTTTTGGCCGGGAGTGCCAACTAGGAAAGTCTGCTCATTCGATTCCTTCACCTTTTTTTGCCGAATGCTCATAGTGACTTCTGATGCACTTGGCTTACAGCCGAGTTGGCATAACTGTTCCATTAACGACGCATGAATTAATACTTCACTGAAAAACACCCGTTACGATGATATCCATTTCCTAAAGGTATGACAGGTTCATTCCGTCCAACTGACGCATACGTAACAATGGTGACGGTTTACTGCAGGTAGAAACAATTCATCGTTCGGGATTGAAGTGATAATTAGTTATTCGCTCTATCATGGTTGTAATCGAAAACTATTCGTGCCCATCGGATCCTGCGGGTCTGGATGGTTCACGGCCTTCCTCGACGCGCTATAAAGAGCATAGTATACCTTCTGTTCGCCAAACTGGATCACTTCAGCAGCTTACTTCTTCCTCTGGTTGCCCCCGGATCAAAGGAACAGAAATGATACTTTGCAAATAAGAACTAATGCCCTCTTCCGCCAACACTGTGAACGGGGTTCCCTTACCAACAATTGCTATAGCAGTGTTCTGTAAAAGCTTGAAGTGAGGCTAAAGCGACGAGCTCTTTGTTCCTACCTTAACGGACAGAGTCAAACCAGTAGGCAACGTTTCCCGAAGCGCAAGCAATCCATGCTTAACCAAGTCTTCCGTGCTACCTATGAACTTTATGGTAAAAAATGAACTCGTAAAACCATCCTACAAGATGTAAATTCGGCAACGTGCATATCAAGATACGTTCGAGCACTCTGAGATCGAGAACCAATGGACATAGCTTGACATTCGTATACCATTCCACTGGGGCAGCTTTGACATATGTGCGGGCCGTTTTCCTAAAATCATTTGTATCGTAACTCAAAGCGTTATGGAACGCTTACGTCGTATCCGGCCACTAACAAGCCAACGCCGAATGGGCGCCTTCCGTATCGCTGCGTGTTGACTTGCATTTCTGCAAATTATAGGCAAACGAATCCGTACTTCATTGCTTTGCCCTTACTTGTTTCGAGTTCAATCATCAACTTCGGTATTCGTATCGGCTCTTGAAAAACCCACTGCCAATTGATGCACTCGTTGTGCAGAAAGCGCCTGGAACAAATTGAGCCTACTTGAACTAATTATTCTTATGCATACGGCGGGCGTTACGAAAGCAGTCGTCCATCAGACAGAAGACCAGCAATGCTTATGCCAACATGTTCATCCAACACGTATATTTTCTTCTGGTATCCGGAGAGTTCATTCGGCGAACGCTAAAAAGCAACTACTAAATGTGCACTGTACAAACGCGCTTTGAAACAGTGCCAGCATAAACTACAGCAAAAAAGGCACACGGAAACATCCTGCGCACCTGCAGCAGTAAGAACTGAGTAATCTAAACTAAAACACGAAAGCGGAAACGGCGCGCGAAGAAGCTTCACTGCGAACAACGAAAAGCGTGCAGTCCTTCTACAAGTATTAATACATACATACATATAATTCTACAAGTATTAATAATTCTGACGCTGCGTTGCGAACAGGCTAAGAAAGTCGCATAAAGTGTAAAACAACGGGATACCGCTTTCCAACGCTCACCTTCACGGCAACCAGTACGGCGTGCGTCTGATTTTTTAGTCCAACGGTAGCCGAACCTTCGCTCACCGCTTTCATTGCATATTCGATTTGATGGATTCGACCCTGCAAAGGTACAGTGATCAGCAGGGCTAAACTTAGAATACTTATCAATTGTAAAATCAAGTTCAGACTCAATAATGCTTTACTCTGTTACAAATCAACACAACGCAATGCAACTGAACGACGAAGTAGTTCAAGTAGCGGACAAGGCTACAACTACTAGAGCCGAAATGGCTGTGGAACATATAGCGCAATGTAAGCTTCACATTGCAGGCGAATAATAAGCGAAATTCTTGGCGCGCTAGGTGAGATTCCATTGCCATAACGTATGTCCGTAATGCTTCTAAATAGTATGAATAGTCTGCTCTCCATTCACAAACAATAAGGAACGTTACAAACGCTTGAGAAAATAGAGTATTTCGCAACACAGTTTCGTATTCTTGCATGATTCTCCCTGTTTCGCTGTCCTAAGGAATCAGCAATAAACCTGCTCGACATCCCTGAGACAACTTCAGCGTGGAGGTAAGGTTACGAGAGGGAAACACCATAAAGGATTTCTAATTCTTATTCTTCAAGCCACGAACATTCGCTATAGGTCAACGTATTAATGCAAGGGAACAGAAACACGAACAGCCGTTCACACGGCTGTCGCTTGCTAAAATAGCTCTGATAAGCTTACAAAGACAATTTACATGTAGTACGGTTTTCCTGCAGCAGTTTCCCATGGCAAATGTAGGTCCAATTTGGCGCACACGCCATTCACAATCAAAAGTAATTCACAAACAGACGACAAAACGAGCAGCATCTAACAAAATAACTCAGGCCATAAAAATAGATCTACGAAGAATAGACAAAATGTTATCATCGGATAACTGTCAGGAAATGCAATAGAGCATGGTAAACATATGGAGTTAAACATGCGGCTTCCGCATAAGACATTAGCTTACCTGCGGACTCCAAATGGTGACGTCTCCATCGTACTGGTTTCGAAACTGAAATAAAAACTTTATGGCAAGGTCGCAAAATTCAACCGACGAGTACCATTTCAAGAAAGACCTTAGCAATGCCACGCGGAAACCCTCACCGCAGCTTTGTTCCAGTTACAGTAAAATTTACTTGCGAATCACATTAACACTGAACAGTAGGCTTCCTGCGAAATATTGCTGTCCAATCTTCAAAGTCGGGGCGGGCTTCGACGCTGACGTCAATGTCGGCGGTATCCGACGCTTCAAGCGTAGCCATGGCCGGCGGGGACCAGCAGGCGCTACTTTCCACGAAAAAGGATAAGGAAAAAGCAAAGGAAGCGAAAAAACTGGCAAAGCTGGAAAAATTTCAACAAAAGCAGCAGGCGATGATGCAGAAAACGAATGCTACTACGGATAAGGTAAGGAGGACGAGTGCTTGTCTTAAATAAACGGAGATTCTATGTTTAGCAATTGGGTTACCTCCTAACTCACTTTAATTTTCGGTGGTCTAAATACCATGTTTTATTAAAAGTGAAGCCTTTTATTGAACTTTTACGACTAAATGAAGCTTCGATTTAGCATTAGGTTCGCTTTTGCAGAAGAAGCCAAAAGAAAAGGCTGAAAGGCAAATAATTACGTACGACATTCCAACGGAACCCGGAGCAAAGAAAGGTGCGGTGGATCGCTGTTTCCTTCTGCAAGTGAGATGACGTTCTTCAGACGTTGAATGCCCTCTGCCACCAGCCTACAGCCCGCGTTATGTGGAGGCCAGCTGGTATGCCTGGTGGGAGAAGTGCGGCTTCTTCAAACCTGAGTATGCTGTAAGTGCCCTGCCCTTTTATTTCCCTCGCTTTTTGATACGGTTGCTTATCCTTGTGGTTCGCATGGCTTGGCGACGGGAGTTTTGTATTTGCCATTACCATTTACCGGTAAAAAAAGCTAAGGCAAACTTGCGTTGAACGGAGGTTTGAATGCTGACATCCGGTTAATTTAATGTCGCCTCAATGAGCTGATGGTTCATTTAATTAAATAGGGGTCAAAATTTGCGCGCGGAAGTGCAACCACCGAAAAGCCACAACCGTTTATTTGGTGTTAATCTCCTCAAATGTATACTAACTTATTGTGGACCTGTCTGGGCGTACGCTCATTTGGCCTCGCTGTATAAAGTTATGCTGCAAGGCATAGTTTGTCGTTTGTCAGGTTTGCAGCGACGTACAAAAAATGCAGTATCAATATCAGTGTCTATACAGGAGGAACCAAGGATTCACGTACAGCTTGCCACCAGAGCTTTTCGATGTTTTTAAACTGAGTTGAGTTGCAAGTGGATGTAAACTTTTGTCTAACTGCAATCATACCGATTCTGAGATGCAACAACCATTGAGATAATGGAGTTTTGGCGCATGACCTACGCAACCTTTGTTCGGAACAAAAGCAAAGTTCTGGCCCGGCTTCCGTAGGCTTACTAATGGTCAGTAAAGCCTGCCTTTCAGTTCATCCCAGTGTTGGCACACGACAGTTTCTAGATGTTGCATTAGTCGTTCACTGACTTCGCGTTTTCTAGTAGCCTTCGAATCTAATAAAATGTTAACATTTTATTGCTTAGTCTAAAGGTTCAATTGAACAATCACCAAAGGCAAAGTTTGTGATGGTTATTCCACCACCGAACGTCACTGGCACCCTGCATCTGGGCCACGCCCTTGCTAATTCCATTGAGGACTGCCTTACGCGTTGGTAGGCAAGAATGAACGTACTACGTACGTCCGTACGTTATTTAAATTAATTAGGCATAGAATGAAAGGTCACATAGCACTTTGGAATCCCGGCTGCGACCACGCGGGAATTGCAACGCAAGTGGTGGTTGAAAAGAAGCTTTGGCGCCAGATGAAGAAGTCTCGACACGATCTAGGGCGGGATGCCTTCTTAAAAGAGGTTTGGAAGTGGAAAAATGAGTAGGGCGATGCATTATTGTTTCCTCTTTCGCTCATACTATTCCTTGCAGAAAGGGACACTACATTTACGATCAGTTGAAAGCGTTGGGCTCTTCGTTGGACTGGGATCGCGCTTGCTTTACGATGGACGAAGTAAACAGAGCAAACCGGTGTCCCAAAGAAAAGTTTCTGTGCTTAGAAAATGTGCCGCGCAGTTACGGAAGCATTTGTGCGAATGCACGATGACGGAACCATCTACAGAAGTGTTCGTTTGGTGAATTGGTCTTGCTCACTGCGGTCGGCCATCTCGGACATTGAGGTGATCTTTTGCCTTCTTTTGTTATGCGTTGTGTTGTTAAAAATAGGATTTCTAAACACGGGTTATGAACTCATTTGTTTATTCCAAAACGGCTTCAATATAGTTTCATGTGTAAGGCAATGAAGCACGGAGCTTTCGGGACGAGGTCAGTCCTGAAAGGTCTGTGTGTTTACGTATAACCTGATTAATGCCGTGTTTTGGAATAAACAAAAAATGGTGTTAATGTTAAGCCGATTTCAGGTGGACAAGGTAGAGTTGACAGGCCGCACTTTTCTGAGCGTCCCAGGCTACAACGAGAAGGTCGAATTCGGCGTTCTAGTCTCATTTGCTTACCCCGTGGATGGCACCGGTAAGTTGCCTGTAAAATCGTTCGACCAATGCCATCCCCTTCTAACGCAGATGAACGAATTGTTGTTGCAACCACACGGGTGGAGACCATGCTAGGTGATACCGCTGTTGCTGTGCATCCAGACGATCCCAGGTACAAGCATCTGCATAATAAATGGTGCGTCCACCCTTTCCTGGATCGAAAGATACCAGTTGTAACGGATTCCTTTGTCGATATGTCCTTCGGAACAGGTGCTACTAAGGCTGATCACCCAGTCTTTCTCTCATGAATTTCGTAATTGTAGGCGCCGTAAAAATCACACCAGCGCATGACCAAAATGATTATGACGTAGGCAGGAGGCACAAGTTACCTTTCGTAACGTGTTTCACGGACGATGGATTGATGACCGCCGATTGCGGTCCCTTCTCTGGAATGAAACGGTTCCATGCTCGCAGGGAAGTTACCGAAGCGCTTAAGCGCAGCGGTCTTTTCGTCGGAGTCACCGAAAATCCTATGGTCGTTCCGATTTGCAGGCAAGTTTTGCATTGCGGCTGTATTTTTCCCTGTGCTTTTACTGATTGCTACGCAGCCGCACTCGCGACGTGGTGGAGCCATTGCTGAAGGCGCAGTGGTACGTCAAGTGCGATGAAATGGCTCGAAAGGCAGTCGAGGTTGTCCACAATGGCAGCTTGCGCATTGTTCCGGAATTTCACGTGAAGACATGGCACAATTGGATGGAGAACATCCGGTACGTTATTAGCTGTAATTGTTTGTGACGTTCTAAAAACTTTTTTTCAGGGACTGGTGCATCTCGCGGCAGTTGTGGTGGGGCCACCGTATTCCGGCATACTTTGTTACGGTTGCTGGCCGTCCTGAAGGCGACGTAGCTCATTCTGTGATTTTCCCAAGCTTGACTCTTACGTTGTTGTTTAAGGATGCGGATGACAACTTTTGGGTTTCTGGACGAACAGCAGAAGAAGCCTTGCAGAGGGCGTCCTTACGCTTCAATGTTCCTAAGGAGCACATCTCTTTGCGACAAGGTAGTGTTAATCCTTCTCAAGTAACATATGCATCTATTTATGTACAGATGAAGATGTCTTGGACACATGGTTCTCTTCTGGATTGTTTCCATTTTCTATATTTGGATGGCCTGAAGAGGTTGTTATAAATAACTGAACTTAGGATAATCATCGTTCTTGGCTTTTTCTTCCCAGACTAGCGACCTAAAGAATTTCTATCCGGGAAGCCTGCTGGAGACCGGTTACGACATACTCTTCTTTTGGGTAGCTCGAATGGTGTTCCTTGCGCAGAAGTTGACCGGAAAACTGCCATTTACGACCATCTATTTGCATTCAATAGTACGGGACGCACATGGTAGGAAGATGAGCAAATCGCTGGGGAATGTGATCGATCCTCTGGACGTAATCCATGGCATATCATTATCCGTACGTTAAATGACCCGATTGACGAAGTCACTGTGCTTTTGTTATCAGGCATTACAGCAGCAACTGGAATCCGGTAACCTGGATCCTGCTGAAATCTCTCGAGCTAAGGAGGGACAAAAGCGAGACTATCCAGAAGGAATACCCGAGTGCGGTACTGATGCCCTTCGCTTCGCACTGTGCGCTTACACTGGTCAAGGTAGGCAGTCCGAAACGAACCCTGTTTAATTGCGAAAGCGCTTAATAATTTGCATTTCAGGCAGGGACATTAATCTTGACGTTTTGCGCGTACAGGGATACCGATTTTTCTGCAACAAAATTTGGAATGCCTGTCGCTTTACCCTAATGACGTTGGGAGAGGAATTCAAACCGGAGGAAACGTTCAAGGTGCATTCTCTTCCCTGGAGCGTTCTTCCCTGTCAGACGCAAACTCTCTTACCAGTTGTCAGGCAGTGAAACCATGGTCGACCAATGGATACTTAGCCGTTTGTCAACAGCTGTCCATCTTTGTAACGAAGGCTTCGAAAGCTACGAATTTAGCAAAGTGGCAACGGCGTGCCACAACTTCTGGTTGTACGAACTTTGCGATGTTTATCTGGTGAAACTGGCGACTCTTGTTCGACTTGCTGGGTTTTATCTGTGCTCTTTTCAGGAATCCATCAAGCCGGTTATGCTTTCCGGAAGCGAGTCGTCTCGCAGGGCGTGCAAGCTTGTTCTCTGTTTCTGCGTTGACACGGCCCTCAAGCTTTTGTCTCCCTTTATGCCCTTCATAACTGAGGAGCTTTGGCAAAGACTGCCTTCTTCCACCGCTGGAAAACCGGACAGCATTTGTGTTGCCGCGTATCCGGAGGCTGACGACGTAATTTGCATGTGCAGCGTCCCCTCACCTGTTTGATCTTTTGTGTTCAAGTTTCTCTGGAAAAATGAAGCGTTGGACGAAGACGTGAACTTCATGCTTAGCATAGTGAAATGCGTTCGCAGTTTGCGCGCCGACTACGATCTGACGACCAAAACAAAAACGAAATGTACGTCGTTGATTGGAGTTGTTTGTTCTTGTTACATCTTGCTACTTATGCAGTGTTCTTATCAAGTCAGGGTGGACATGATGTCGAATTTTTGTCAAAGTGCGCGGACATCATTGGCGTACTTTCCAATTGCAGTTCCGTAGAGGTCAATGCAGATAACACGTCCTTGTCTGGCTGCGCCACGGTTCCACTGTCGAATAGATGCAAGATTCACCTTTTGTTAGAGGTGAGCCTTTTGGTTTTTCGTATGTTGTTTTGGCAATGATGACCGCATTGCCTACCACAGTTATTTTTGAGAGCTTCGTTCACGTTTCGTCCTAGCTTTGGCCCCGTTTCTCTTTGATCGACCGTTAATAGTTCAATTGCAAATTTAGACTTTACTTTTGGTAACGAAGATTGCTTTGCAACATTCTGTCTATTTCTTGCAAACATGCACAGTAGTGATCCTGCTGCCCTTTTAGGAATGTTAATAATTTTAATTGTACGTAGCTTTCACAGCTAACTCACTCCGTCGTCATTGTAGCACTGTCTGAAAGGTATTAATGATTAAGGCTATG
Organism: Trichuris muris; assembly: GCA_000612645.2. Classification (NCBI taxonomy): domain Eukaryota; kingdom Metazoa; phylum Nematoda; class Enoplea; order Trichinellida; family Trichuridae; genus Trichuris; species Trichuris muris. The sequence goes on from CBXJ02000086.1 coordinate 12,595,152, forward strand.
ATAGAAAGTCTCAAGTTTACAACTACTTTTCGTACGTTCGTCCTTGTGTCACTCCTAAATCGTTTTTAAAGAACTGTTGTTCCGTGAGTATAGTGCTATGACTTTTCTGCCTACATGGTGGCTATCTGTGCAAGAACGTGATGGCAGGAAAGCTGTATGTGCACTAAACCACTTACCACTGCCAACGTTTGAATTTACCCTTCCATTATAATATTAGGATCCAGCGTTTGTGGCATAACTCCCCTCCTTACATTGCCACTGCTTTGCGCCCTATCTTTTGCGTTCGTATGCCTGCTAATATTCACCATGTGTTTTCACAAAGTCTATCCATTAATGTGCCTTCTGTTTCTCCTGTACATTAATAATTGGCTGAGCATTTGCGCACGAACCCGTTTATGAGCACATGTGACACCTCATCCGGCATTCTTAGTTTACAATTTCTCCGGATCGCCCTGAAATTTGGCGTTGACGCGAAAAATTTTATAACCTTGAATGCCAAGTTCTTGGCTAAACTTTTAATTTTATTCCTCAAGCCTTCACTGTTCGGTTATGTTATAATTGAGATAAAAGCATCCGTTCCTTGTGATGTACAAATAGCTCCTTGTATTTCCGCATTTAGTTTTTTCCTGTGGTTGAGCAAGCTAGGCACCGAGGGTAACCATAGCAATACTGGACCCTTTGTGTATGCCCTGATTTGCTTTGTAAATGCATAGCAGAGATTCGTGGCTTTTTATGTTATTTCATTGGTCGTACCTGTGAATATTGATCTTCGGCCTTCATTAAACATTGAGTTTTTGCACACGGAGTAGGTTCTCATCCTTGTAAGCAAACACGGCAATCACGCGTGACCGAATAACTTTATTCCGTACCGGAGCCTTCGAAAGCTTCTGCTGTTTTCATCCTTAGCGTTTCAACAGCGAGTGGGATAATCTTTTGATCTATAACAGCGAAGTGTTTTAAACTGCGTATAGCTAATTTTGAAGCCCGTTTCTTTAAATTTTCTGTCTACTGTCCTTCCTGGGACTTTTCGCACTGACAGCATTTTCTTCTTGTCGCCACCGTGGACCATATGTCACTGATTGCGGTGCCTTCGTCGCTGTTTAAACACACGTTGTGGCAAATACACATTGCCACTTTCATTTTTCTTAACCGGAAATTGCTTTCTTTCGTTATTCTAAAAATTCTCAAACTCTCATCGGGTTGCGAACATTCCGCGACATGGCTTACGACAGCTGTCCCATTAAGGCACTCCATGATTTTTTGGGGTCTTTGTCTGTGGGCGTCCGCGTCTTCTTACTTCCTCCCCTCTATTCCTTCTGTCCGCATTCATGTGACGTTTTATTCCTGATGCAAATAGTACGACGATCACCGTTGAACAGAATTTTATTGCCCATGGCAATAAAATTCTGTTCAACGGTGATCGTCGTACTATTCGCGTCATGTTTAATTACACCTTTACAAAAGTCCCAATTTTTAAATACGTTTTATTCCTGCCAAATGTTGTTGGAATTTATGTTAGATTCCATATCCGCTTTCCCTGATGTAACGTGCACCGCAGCCACGTTTTATTTGGTATATCACGCCTGGTGCTACTTTCGGTGGGATTCTTATCTTGCATCCCTCTTTTTAATGCATCGGGTGGTTGGAAAAGAAATTCAGGTATTTACCTGAATGTGTTGGTTTTCTGTATACTTTGGTTTTCAGCCGAGCCGCTTTCTTTATTACCAGAACATCTAAGAAAGGTAGTTGACCACCTGTTTCTTTCTCCATTGTGAATGCTATCTTGTTTGGGAAAAGGCTATTTGGGTGGTTCAATAATTCTACCTCTTTCCCTTCTTTTACTATAGCAAACACGTCGTGTACATATCTCTTGAAAACCTTCACGTGGTGATCTGACAGTCCTGTTGGGAAAGTCTTCTCTAAATCTTCCGTGGAAAATCTCCGCGGGTACTGGAGATAATACTGGAGGCTTTTCATTGGTGCTCCTGTCTTTTGTGCGAAATGTTTTCTATTCCGTAGAAAGTGCTTGCCTTCTTCCGTGCAGAATTTTACAAATTGTGTCAGTTGGAATGGGTTTAGCTGTGTTCTATCCTTAGGTGAGACGTCTTTGGATAATAGGTGAGTGATGACGTCATATGTATGGGAATTAAAAGATTGAATCAACAAACAGGCGTTTTCGTAAACAAAGCAGACACCTGGGCTAATAGTTTGTTAAATGAGACAAAAATCCAGCATTTGCTGTTTCACGCAAGATTAACCGTCTAAAGTATCCATTAGCTGCAAGAGCGAAGTGGTAGAAGAAGTACACGTACCAACATGCCAATGTTGAAAAGTAATGGTCTGTCTTGAAAACGTGCCGAAGGAACATTTTGACATATTCCTTACGTTACTTTGTATTGCAGCATGATGATTCTCGTTTTGTCGGTTCCGCAGCGATATTTCGACGAATAGTTTGCATTCACTGTGGTAATATTTGCTACTTTAAATTGAAGCATCTGTATAACTTGGTGCAGTCCATGTTCGATCGTGCGGTTAGAATACGCAGTAGTCAATCTGTTTCATGTTCCATCAAACAGTTTTTTAATGCAATATCTAATAAGGCTAGCCAGTTGGTTCCTACTGTGATGTCCGGTGGGTTATGTCGCGTTATTTTTTCAGCTATCACGGAACTTGTTCGTATATTCCATTTCCCGTATGTACTGTATGTTTAGTAATTGTAGAAAAGATAGGTGAATCAGACGCTTGTCGGAGGCCGACCTCTCTCCTGATGACCATATTGACCTATGACTGAGCATGCGGATAACAAAAAGATCTGAATCAGTGTACACATCTTATCTGAATATTGCATCCAGAATCGCTGGGCTTCTAATCTTCTAATGGATTGTTGTACGTATGGGAATGCTGCTTTGTCGTGTATCCTTCTGTTCAAATACGAAAGAAACTTAATTTACTGAGAATGGCCAGTTCTTTGCATTGGATAGCGTTTATTAGTTTTTGATTCAATCCATTCATTTTCAATTAAGCTCGTTCTTTCCTATGCCACAATCGATACGCGTTCAACGGTCGTAACGAAAGAAGACTTAAGAAACACCAGCCAGCATGCAACTCTCCTACTGTATATTTCAAATTAGTCATGAAACAAAATGACTTGTTCGTTCCCCTGCAACATTATATTAGCACTACGGTGCGTAGCGACGGAACCTCGTGACTGCCTCTTGTGTTGCGATTGTAGTGAAAGCATTTAGTCGGTGGCGACGTCGTAACACTTCAGTAATATCTTTTTCGTCTTGTTTAGAGAAATTGCGTATTAGACTGCTGAAAAACAGGCTTCCTTATGGCTGATCGATACGGCTTCATTTCCTACGAAACGGCATGTTCTCATTTGTAGTAATCAGCACTCGTTGTTAATGACTGTCTGTCAGTCAGTTTGTGTTTTACCGCTATCAAAAACAGTCCAACTACCGGTCGCACGTCTTCATTATGACAGAACTTTCGGGACAGGATTGTCCCGTCATCAGTATAGGAGGCACATTATTAATGTGTCCCGAGCTTACGTATTAATGAAGCACCAGAGCAGCTGTGCATTATTTTGTCCAGGCATATTTATTAAGCTAAATCGAAATGCCTTTAAGATATTTCATGGAAGCCGCATGTTTAGGATTACAGTCAGTGAAGAAAGCAACTAGCGACTGAGCGAAAAGAAAGCAGCCTCAACCGGATTAATCCACGCTGTAAACTGCTCTTGCTTCAACTTTAAATATTAAGTTTGCCCATACGGTATTTGTATTTTGAAAGATATAAGGTGTTTTTGTGATGAACAAGGCTGTCTTTTATGATTCGAACTGGGCTAAGCTTACGGTGAGCCTCGCACTTCAAATTTTAGGCGGTTTTGTTCTTACAGTAGGAGAATCCAAAGGTAATTTCGTTTCTGACTTTATGACGACAGGAACTCTTCGTTAAGTCTTAATCAAGCCCGAGGCTTTCGGGGTTTTTCTGTCCCCGTCATCATTGGAGGGACAGCGCTGAGGACCTCCGAAACGTTCAGATTTAATTAAAAACCACGAACTGTGTCAGTTGTCATATAATCAGAGATGTGCAATCATACCGCTGCGAAGAACTACATTTTCAGCCATGTAGCTTCGTTGTCGTAAAAGCGCTTTGCCATTGTTGCTTGGAGTGATCAGATGGGAAATAATGGAACAAGCTCGAGTAAGGAAGGGCGTTGAACATGGAAAAGACAATTATTAACACGTTGGTAGCGTGACAGCTGTAATTCACGTAAATTGCATTTTTAGAGATACACGATCTTGATGATTCCATTTTCAGATTTATGTTTTAATTTACGGTGGGTAATCCTAGTGTTTGCTTAGGCGGTTTGAATGCGCAAACTGACTTCACTCAGTAATAAATGAAGTGACGATGTAATAGGCAACGTTACGTGCTTGACTATGCAAACGGTCAAGCAATTCGCTCAAACCGCCGCTCTGCGCTCTTTAGAATGTCTTCAAAGAAACTTTTCTCCAGTGCTCTTTGGGATATCCGTTTAGAGGGTGGAAACCTGATCGAAGCAGAACTTTGAAACTGAGTTTTCCTTTGCTCCTATTATGTCTATGGGCTGCTTGGCAGCGGTTCGGTATGGACTCGTATTGAATGGCGCAGTGTTTGCCCCTGTTGACGTATTTAACATAGAGCCTTCGATAGTGACCAGTTGCATCGTCAGTGTAACAGTACGCCCAAATCTTTGTGATCCTCTAACGTGGCGTAACAGAGGCACAGCGCTTCGACTGCCCAATTTGGCAGGAAGCACTTTTGGAGCTCTTGGCGGTTCGGTCCTTGTGGATCGTTTAAGTGCTTCGCGAGCTAGTTTTTGAACAAACGGCGAAATTGGAGATCGTACTTAATTTACCATCTGCCCACACAACTTTTTGCCTGCTCGGTACTTGGGACACTTTGTAGCTATTTCAATCACGCGCCGTTGATCGATGGAAGCGCATTAGGAAAGTAATTGCATTATTACAATTCCGTTTTCGGAGACTTAATCTGGCAGCGGCCAAATTGATCGAAAACTGTGCAGTTGTTCTTTGAACTCAACTGCTATTGGATTTGCTGCATGCAAATCCAAGACGTTTCCAACCGCTGGAGTGCAATGACGCTTGAATACATTTGATCTCAAATTGTTTCGTTTGTCCCTTCGGCGAGCCTTCGTTCCGAAGTAATTTGGAAATTTAAAACATGGCTAACGTGCTTAAACTTGAAGTGGAACCCAAGTATAGTAGTGGTCGCAAGCATGGGGCGTCCGCGGCGATAGGTTAAGCGTAAGGCCATACGTTTAGAGGTGCGGATTTTCCCTTCAATTACGTTTCACTGGTCTGTGGTCACCTTTTAGCGGCGCATTGTACTTTTTCTAGGGAATTGTTGAAAAGGAGAAGGAACTTGCAAAGCTGGACCTGCGCGCCCAGAAGGTGCGCTCCCAACTAACGAAGTGCCATGAGGTCATGAGCATGGATAATTACCATACAAGAGTACCGGAAGAGGTGCGGCAGGCTAATGAGGAAAAGGTACGTAAATGTTTAGTGTCTGCATGGACGCACGAGCATTTTTCCTAGAAGCGGCAATTCCAAGCCGAGCTGGAGCACATCGTAGAGGCAATGACTGCTTTGAATTCCATGTAGCGTATTCTACTCCTAAGTGCGCGTGCATTGCTGGCGAGAAGTAAATGTTGCCGTTAGGTATGCGGCCAATCTGAAGCTCTTGCTTTCAAGCGCTTTATTCCCACGGCAATTGTTTGTTCTCACGTTTACCCTTGGCACGCCGAATCGGTAAAATCGGTTGTATAGTTGGCTGCGCCAGTGCAATTCCACGACCAGACCCATCTGTTAGGAAATGCGCCTCTTTGATTGCCTGGCATATCTTTGCTTCCTGCGTTTGCCGCTTCGACGGCATTAGCTTATTTGTCAGGCGGTTTGGCTGGTTAACGTCAGCATGGACAAGTCCATGGGCAGTGGGAAGATGATGGTCGAATTCTTCTCCGTTGAAATGTTGGCTAACGTTTGCAAGTAGCGCAGCTGCATCGCCGCCGGCGAGGACATGATGATTTCCGAGGCATGCTTGAGGGCCGTGCTTGCCTCCTTCTCTCCCTGGGCAGCGATCAGCTGAAAAAGGACAATTTAGGCATGGCGGATTGTGGGGCACTGTGACGCCAATGTGGTCTTTGCCACTATTGGACGCAAAGGCACGTGTGTTTCAATGGTGCCTTGCGCGCCGCCGCTGAAATCGCTACTGTTAATGCTAATTTCCAGTTTATCACATTTCTCCGCGAAGGCAAAAACGCGATCGGCTTCCCCCTTTCGTCGTTAAGCGTGTAGAGCAAAAGTGCAACTTACTCTAGCTCTTGCCTCGCGAGCTGCTTCCGCTTCCGTCGCCATGGAGCGCTGCAGTTGCACTGGTAGGCGGACGTCCTTTCTAAACATAGGTTGCATTGGAACTTGAGCGCAGTTATTAGGCGTTCCATCCCGTCGCGTTTGCTTTGCCTAGTGTAGGGATGAGAATTCCGTAGTCGCTATCTTCGCAGTTTGAGTCAGCTGACACAACTTATACTACGTTCATACTTCGGCTTATACTATCAAACTGCTTGATGACTTAAGCACCATTGGACGTTCATTAAGCATTGTCAGTCAAATTAATTCTGCGTTCCATTTATCCTTGCGTAAGCGCTAGATGTCACACTGACCCTGTCAGTCGTGATTCGCTCAAATGACGATTTGCATCGTTCAACTTTATCGAGAATCCGTTTGCCTACGGAAAATTGGTCGGCCGTTTCTTGGCGGCCAGAAGGAATGCAAGTTCGCATTGACGATAGAGCTGACCGGGCCAAGTTAATTCGAAACGCAAAAGATCATTTCAGAACTTACATTTCAACGCGCTCCACAATTATGCCCCACTTTTCCGTGGTGTCGTCCAGCAGGTTCTAAAGCAGGAAGAGCGGTGAAGGCCTCCAGGATTTGCAGTAGGTGGGTTACCCGCATGCAAGACGCAATGGCCTCTCGGTCGCTGAGAATCTGCGAGAGGCTCTTCATGCCTAGCAGATTTCTAAGGGCTGTCTGCGTCAGCAGACGGGTGGCATGGTGGGCGTTCTCCACGTTTGCCACCGACACGGTTGCGTTGTATATCCTGTAGTAGATGACGGCGTCCACGCTGATCGTCACTGAGTCTTTGGTCAATATCTGCAATGCCCCCGTTTTTGCCCGTTCCGTTGACAACCGAATTGGCCCACCTCCTGCGGCGGAACGTCGAAGGAGACGGTTCGCAGGTCGACTCTCGTGTACGACTCTATGCAAGGCAGCACGAAGAAGATGCCGGGCCCGCGAGCGCCGCCTATGATTAGGCGTCCCAGACGGAAAATCACGGCACGCTCGTATTCGTGCGCCACCTGAATTTCAAAACTTGATTACCTATAAGCCTACCGATGGGGAATGCTTTCCCCATTGTTGCACGTCGCAAGTTGTGCGTCCCATTGTTACACAAGCTAGGAATGTGCGATACTTTGCGGCTTAGTTGAGAGTTAAAGCCTCTGATCAATCAATTGCCACGCGATAAGTGCATCATCCCATCGCTCCATCGGGTCAGGTGCACTTGAGCGATTCAATCTCGCATGTATAAACAAGTTCTGATCACCGAACAATCGATTCGGAAACGGGAGATACGACACCATTGGCGTCAATCCCCTGAACTATTTTTAAATGCCATTTTTACTACGACGGATACCGACAGGGTTATCCATTACGAGGCGTGCCCCCCTTTGCTCATCTTAACTGGATAGCCCTATTCGATCGGCCAGCAGGAAAGTTGTTCCCTGGCGTTGCTTACGCGCAGCCGACCCTGTTGCGTAAACCTTTTCATGCAAATGTTAGCATTGGCTTTGCAAGTGAGCAGAGCAGATGCCGCCCAGCGAGTCACGCGCCTCGACTGAGTGCCTCAATCCTAACAGCTGACTGCAACAATAAGTGACAGCACGCTGTCCGCTGATGGGTGTTCCGCCGTACGCCTTTGCGGCTGCATGTCCTGCTGTAGGCGAAGGGAAAGCTACTTGGACAGCGCGCGACGCTGTCCCTTAAGCTTTCTTAATTTGTCGACCACTCCATTGTTGCTTACCTTGATGCAGAACAAAGCCGACAAGGGGAACGTCACGATAACCATAAGCCAGGCTAAGCCGGTCAACAGCCAATCGCAGCAGCCGAAAGTATCCGAAGAGCTCTCAACTAAAAGTAGACAGCTTGTACAACCAGCGCGGCTGCATTTCCAATTCATTCCATTATTATGTAACTGAACATTGGATATCCATTGACCTCTCGTATTGTTACAAATACGACAAGTGTCCGTTTGAAAATGTAAACTGTTTATTCCGCTGAACCAGCGGAGCTTCCAGAAGCGGCCTGGTCTCGTCATTGGCGTACCTTATAGGTGACAACAATTTTACTAATGAATACCGCTCTCCCCGTGAGGGTAAAAGTAAATAAGGGTGAAAGTACGTCAGGAAAACTGCCAGCTATCCTATCACTAGGGGTCTGTACGGCCAATTTAGGAGCAGTTGCAGCATTGTGTCATAACTACCACTGCCAACCGGTACGTTTCCAATGCCTATCCCGTCTTCCCGATTTATTTAACGTTGCGACGTATGCGCAGCGTTTCTTTGTTCTTTCCTAGAGTTGGATGACGTTCATGACACGCATGCTGAATGGTCAAATCATTCATTCAGTTCTTATATTAATAGCTTTCGCATACAAAGTATGCTTATCGCCGAACTGGACAAACAAGGGCCGATGACAGGAGGGATCGATCATGTCATTAAGTAATCTCCGTTGGCCGTCAAGTTGGATATTCCCTTAAATGCGTGTTGGACCCGGCCGACGAAACGTGGGAAATAGGCTGGTGGTTGCAACTTTTGGTGTGTCGTTGAGGTTTGCTGAAAATTGCCCAATTTATCTAAATCAATCACCCCCGCTTGACTGATTAGCTCCTGAATCCGTTTGACGTGCATTTGGAAGTCGACCGCCTAACGCAGCCGGTGCTTCCCGATGGCCTTACTCTTAAGCGTTAGCTTTATTTTTCTCGACGGCTTGGCGCCCTAGGACCCCTAGCGGCTAGGAGGACCATTCGGACGCCTGAAGTGGGATGTCGAAACGAGATCTCTTATAAAGGGCAGCGCTTTCCGTTGGACTTACGATCTTCCGGCATGTAGTAGGACAGCTTGAAGCTGGCCAGCGACTGGGAGCGCAACTTGCGCTGCCGTTCCAAACGTCCGCCAACGGAGCTGAGCCGACGGAACGTGTCCATCCTGCTGAATCGGCTCTGTCGCGTTCCCGGGAAGGCCCTTCCGCCGTCGCTTGCGGCCGTCGAAATATTCTGAAGTAATAATATTAATGATTGAGAGGTTGCACCCGAGTTTCGCCCGCCGCAGCCCTCCGTTGCTACCTTGCAATTGACAGGTTGGGCAGCCGTCTTGTTAGTGGGACAGTCGAGGATGGCTGACTTCTTGGCGGTTCTCTTTATTAACTTCGCCTGGGGTAACGAGGTTATCCCGCTCGCTCGGCTCTCACATTTCCCGTCGCGAGCGATCGCTGAAAGGAGTAGGCATGCTTCGTCGCTCGTCGTGCAACAACCTCAGGCGGCGACCCACCGCAGTGCTTCCTAAAGTGAACGTACCCGGTTAGCGTTGCTGCGCACCTCGCCGTCTCCCCGCGCGAAGACGCGTTGCCGAACAAAGGCGGTTGGGCTCCCGTTTGGCATCTCCTGCGAAGGTACCAAAACGCGGCGAACAATCACGTGCCGCGAGCAGCCAACGAAAGTGCGCGTTGCAGAACGTATATCAAGCCCCATATGCGACAGGGCACCGCATCCCGAGTGCTCGTTGAAGCCCAATGCGTGCTCCTTCGCCACGGAATCTACTGTGCGTAATGTCACCGTTTCCTCGAATCGCCATGCCGATCTTAGCTTCATCATTCAGCAAGTTTCGCGCCGAGCAAGACGCATGGGTTTTTTGGTGGCGTTCTTCGCCCGTCGGTTGTGCGGACCTTGGTGCTGCCTTGCCGGTTGGGGCGCTGGCGACGGGAATCAATACAGCCACTTGTCTAGCATGAGCGCCTTTTGGTCGAGCATAGGTAGAATATTAGCAGATTATTGCAACCTGGTTAATTCATGTGACATCTGATCCGATAATGTAACATGCTTCGCTGTGCAGGCTGCGCTGTCGGCGGCGACCTGTACGCAGGCAAGGGATATGGGCGTTCATTTTTGCCTTTTTCCTACCAGCCGGGTGTCGTTGGTTCTTGGGCCTTTCAGGTGCATTGCGTTCCCCTCTAGGCGCTGCTCCTTGTTGCACCTGCGCATTTGGCCAGCTGATTCCACGGGTTGGCGTCATTGAACGCGGCTTGCTTCCTGCTATTTCACAGTATCTTCCAATTACACTGGTGCGCAAGCATTCCGACTGGGAGCCAGCAATCCCTGCACCCATGACCGGCCGTGGAAAATCAAGTGTCAACAAATGCCGAACGTGAAGGAACACCGCTCCAACAGGACGCCTGCTCACCATAGCAATGGCAGTTTGCCGGCTCCTCTGATTTTCCATTTAGCGAGGCCTAACGCCTGGCTAGCGTTGCATAGATTTGGCCTCGTGGTCACAATCAATCGTCACGTCCATTGCAGCATTTATGGGAAATCGTCGACGGCGCTCCATTACGCCTCAGGCGACCGGCGTGTTTTGGGACTCCGGCTCGGGTATCCACTTGCCGTTTGCTGATGAGACGCATTTACCTTCATTTCTTACCTTGGCGCGCTTGTGATCGGTCGCTCACCCTTCGGGAGAGCCCGCAGGCGTGCGCAGTTGCTCTCTTGATACCTTTGCGGACCATCCGAGGAAACGGTTGGTCGTCCTTTCCGCCCTTAAACGGGGCAGAGCGAAAGGGTAATCGAAACCGGCGGATCGGAAGCTTCGCCTTGAAGGTTGCAGGTCCGCTCGCGGTGCTCCGGGCATACTGATTGACTGAGTGACAGCTGGTCACTCGCGGGAGCACCGCGGATTCGTCCTGAGACGGGTCGGTGGCACTTCTCTGAGGCGTGTTCAGTCAAAAGCACTAGCCAGGGATCAAGTGTTTCTAATATATCTCAATCGATCCCTTCAGTGACCAACCAAGCCGCAAGTAATGTATCAATCTGTATAAGCGGCGGAAGGTATGCTTAATGGTTCCATTGTCAATGGCCCGGCAGGCCATTGGTCGCTCTCTGGGCTACGTCTTAATTGGCTCAAGGATGTTTGCGATTTTGAATTGGTGTATTGACATTTTGCGCCCAGCGCTCCTCCACCGGCAAGGGTGTTTCCTTGTTTTTTCCGGTCGCCATGGGTCGTCGTGATTAATCCGCCTTCGCCGGAGACCTTTCGCCAAAAAGGGGCAGAGCGATTCCTTGGGCGAGCGGTGTTCCGAAAGCCGCCAATGACTTGTCATTCGGCTTCGCTCCTTCGGGAGATCCGCTGTTTGGAATAGTCATGTGAAAAGCGTTAGACCGCTTGTTTGCCATATTGAAGCGATCCTTCTTTGCCGACTTGCTTTGTTCGCTTTTTGCGTCCCGCCAACACGCGAAGCGACGGAATCCACTTCCCATCGCTCTTACGTGCACATCCGTTTATGATGTCGCATATTGGGTCAGTTTTTCCGATGGCGTTCGTCCGGAAAACCCAGTAACCGAACCAGCGCAACTTGAAGGTTGCAGATCCGCTCGCGGTGCTCCGGGCATACTGATAGCGCAGCCTTGTCATAGCGGTCTGCCATATTCGCTCGCTCCTTCCTTTGGGAGGGGGGTGCACGATGGCTCGACGACAGCGTTGGGGCCGTCCACGCACGTTGGGCATTGAACCAAATACCAGTGCTGCCTCCTTATCGTTGAACATTATGGGCCAACCAAAACAAAGCAGCTTATTTTGATCGACGGCTACTATCCTACATTTGCGTACGAGAACAGTAGGCTGTCGTTTCTGCGACTCCATGCGCATCTCGGCGGAGTCCCTAAAAGATCTTTTTACCTGGAAGTGGCTTTGTCACGGCCGGCCAACGGCCACTGCGTAGACGTGTAAGATTTCGCAGCTCAGGCGTACCTGGCAGAGTGAACGACTGCCACGGGAGTCTCTTCGGTGGGTCTCGTATTGAATTTCAGGACTTCGCTCGGTTGCGGCGATCGTTTTCAATTAAGGATGCTCAAGCAGGTTGACAAAGTATGCGCCTTTAAAAAATTGATTGCAATTCTGGGCGATCCACGGCCGGCACCACCGGATTCGTTGCTCCGCCGGACCTTTTTGAAGTGCATCGGCCATCGTTCGCTTCCGATTGATAGCGAAAGTTGAACTTAATTCGTTTTCGCCGACAGCAACAATGGACCAATTGCTCCACGGACTTTGCCGCGCTCGTGCTCCCTCTCAATTTGTCCTTACGAATGGGCGCACAGCCAGTAACGGTTCGTCTAATTGGTCCTGGTCCCCAAGTAGGGACGTGCTGCCAATTGAACAGCCCTTCGTGCGGCAGAGGAGCGTAGTGTGGCGTTGCCTAACCGAACGTCTTTGTTTCGCTCCGTCGGTATTCCACGTGCCCAACCGTGAGGATAAGTAGTTGCGGACAAGTTCAGCGAAGGGACAGCCTAATTGAGGACAACTTTATTCGGTCGAGGAGAATGGACCCAAAAATTGTACTTTTGAAATCTCGTTGTGTAACTCCTGATACACAAATGCCATGAAGGCTGCTCCCGCGCCGAGCTCTGTCGGTTCGTCGTCGGCATCTCGCAAAAATTTTGCGGTTACCCAAGCCGGTCGTTGGCCAAGTCAAGTGCCGTCGTAGGGCGCTAGGTGACTTCGTGCTATCTTCAGCTGAGCAACAATAAGGCTTTCCGGCGGACATTCCATTCATGACTTGGCTAGCCAACGCGCTGACCAATCGCGCGCGAGGCTTCGGCCTTGCACACTTGGTTTTCTTGACTTGCCTCAATGTACGTTTCAATATATGTTCACCTTTCCACTAAAGCAAGGAGCGCAAGGCTCCCCTGTCTCCCGCCCTGTCGTTGGCAAGCACCAAGAACCTGGGAGAATATCGCCAAAGTCTGTTGACGCGAACTTTTGCAGGACCGTGGTTTTGCCTTCAGCTCCGTCGTTCGTTGACGTTTGGCTATTTGAGCTGGACGCTAGTTGTGCTCAGAATTGTGTAAAATTTGTTGATTAGCTTTTCCGCCTTTCTTGGCATGTCGAATGCTCGTTGGCCGTTTGATTAGGCGAAATGGCGGCCTGTCCGTTTGGCCATGGCGAACTGGAGGTCAATCTGAGCGTGGCTCCAATTTTTCAATAGCGCCCCGTTGTCGGGACGTTGACGCTCGCCAATCGGGTGCTCGTTGGTGCTTGGCTATCCGGGCGCCAATCGTTGGCAACTTTGCTCTTGAACGCCTGTTCGGGAATAGCTTGCCCGTCCGCGCTAATACGATTGTTACTGTGGCCAATTGAGAGTTGCTTTGACCGTATCTCAAGTTTGGGGCAAGGGTTTCTTAATGCAGTGAGGGGAGTGGTGCCAATTGATCGGCTAAAGCTGTTCGCCTGAGCCTTCGTCCCTTCCGTCTGGCCATTCTGACCGGCATGGAATGGGTAACGCTGGCAAGTAGCGCTCGTCCAATTCCCCAGCAGTTTGCACAATTCCAATTCGACGCCAGCAGTGCGTACTCTTGGAAGATGTTTATACCTGCCAAAGCGACCCCTCTCAGTCATTGTCAAAGGCCCCTGCGGCGCCACATGCTTTTTGTTATTAATTGTAAACAGGTGTCCCGTTAATGGACGCGTTTACCTTCGCAGATTTATTAATGTAATAATTGAATTCCGTTGGGCAATAAGTCAAGTATGTTCGCGGCCAATCGCAGTATCCGTAATGGTTGTAAATCTTGGCAGTTGCCTTGCAAATTATCTTGCTTGGTCTTGCGAACGTCCATGAGCAGTTGCTTCCCTGATGCAAAGTTGATTTGTCGCCGAATTGTCCAACCATAAAACTTGCCTGGAAGTGCCAACTTCTTGGTCGCCTTTTTGCAACGGTCCATTGACTGGCGGCTTGTTGTTGTGCGTATATTTCCTGCGCCGCAATGGAAGCCGAGCCGAGTTGATCCTAAATTTTAGCCTTTCCTCCTAATAGCCGTCCTCGCTGACGCTTTCTGCAGCTGGAGCGGGCGAGGAACCTATTTGAGAATGCATGCAGATGGTATGCGCGCTTCTCCTTGCGAAGGCGCTCCGAGGTTGAGGAGCAACTTCCATTTTGGTCACGCGCCCTATGTCTTCTTGAAATTGCTTCCCAATCGTCGCCGCAGCTTAATTGATTGAGGGTCATAGTTCTTTCCCTTTCCGGCCGCACTACTGCCCGTTTTGTATTTCTTCCTTTAATTGCAATCATCTCCCGTTGGTGCCGAACTCCCAGGCGAGCCGGTTTTTAGCCGGCGTCCAACGCGCGCCTGTGTTCCAATTCAAAATTAAGCGATCACTTACTCTTGTTGGCCAAAAGCCGCCCGAATGCCATTGTCGAACGGAAAGAGATTCCGGGCATGCTTTTACGCCGTAACTGAGGCATCACCTCTGAATCAGGGGCTTTGCCAGCTGCGCTTGATCCATTGGGTCGTCAATAACTTCGTCCCGTTGTCGGCCGAGGTTTTGTAAAAAGCTGTCCTCATCCTTATTGACGCAACTCGTCTGTTCTTTCATGCCTCCTTCAACGTGTTGGGTCTCAAAGCAAGCGCGCCACTTGCAGTCGCAATAGCGCGTTTTGTGTCAACGACCGTCCGCTGAGATTATTTTCGTTGCAAGTGCAATGTTGCATTGTTAATATTGTTGCTCTTGCATATTTTGAATTTGCCGGTGTTTCATCAGCCCTCCAGAAGTAATTGGTCGGAGATCCTCCGGACGCCTAACTTGTCCAGAAACAATCGATGGCGGTCGTAAAATTTCGAAATGACCACTTAGAGTGTTTATTCAAGCAATTCCTCGTTCTCTTGGAATGGCGTGTTCAAGCGACTGCCATAAATTAGAGAGACGTTCGGGTGCAGCGTCGCCCATTGGTGAAGTGCCATCACGGAAGGACCCGCGCGTAAGGCCACCTTTGACTGCCGCATTGCATTTTTAAAGATCCGGGTGAACTCGTTCATTTCCTCCGTGCTCTGCTACAGCCATTGCTTGGATATGCAAATTTAACGCGCTAATTCCTAGCTTTTGCGCAGAGATGTAGATTTCAAGCCGTCTGCCTCGAATATTAATATCTTGGCTGTTTAAATGCCATGCAGGGAAACTGAAATGATCGTAGACTAAAGTCCATTACTGCTTTTCAATAGTTAACCACTTAATATAAACAGCGGCTCGGGAATACTAGAAGTTTTACCACAAGTAGTTGCGGTTCAGGAAATTAACTTTATGAACACCGATACGTAGATGCATTCAAGCAAGGAGGCTCAGTTTTATTGCCACTAGAGATATTGAAACAACGAAAGAATGAACCGAAGTTGTCGACACACTGCGGGACAAAAGGATGTAGTTGCTTTACGTACTGCTGGTGGATCTTGGAGAGAAACGACTGTGGTATGAAAATAGTTGTAAAGTTGAATTTCGGTAGGTTTGTTTTACTAACGGCAGGAATTAAGAGGAGAGTCGGGTGACCACGGTTACTCCTATCCCTTGGGACGTTTTCCGTTTGTGCTGCGCCCGGATTCGTATTAAGTAGGTGGTAATCTAAAGAGAAATTATTGCAAGAATACGGAAAAAAGTGAACGTGCTTGTTGGCCTGATGTTCGTGAATGCCAAACAGGGGAACTACTGAGAGATTGAGAGAGAGAGAGAGAAAGTAACTCGAGAATGCAGCGGAAGGTTCACTGAAGGCACTGTGGACTTCGCCGTAGCTTCTGATCTAGCCGTGCCGGACACGTTTACCCGCCAATTTGTGGTTGGCTGGCACTGCGTGTTCACCGTTCTGGCTGGCTCCAACGCACTGGGCAGTGGAGAAATAAAGGAAAGGCTGGTTACAACCATCCAACAGCCGATTCAATTGACAGGAGCGCTCTACGCGGAAATGAGCTATTACAAGAAAGTAATTATGAAAGTTCAAGAAAGATCCTGCTGAAGCCAGTTTCGTGACGGGGCGTTCGGAATAGCTTTTGATTTCGTGAACACGTGCGGTATATAAATTAGGGGACGGACTTTTTAAGCAGACGAAACGAAAACTGCACGGGCGAAGGGCAAGCGCAGTTACGACTGCCTTTTGGAATGTCATTGTACCCCTCTCCTGCTTTCTCTGCGAACACGGCGAGGCGGCTATTGGGAACTGTTCGCGTTCCAACCGCATGGTCATCCTGGAAGCGGCGGATGGTAACGTTTTCCGCCCGTTTCGCCAGCATGCAAACTCTGAGCAAATGCGTTGGCGTGCCGGACCTTTTTGTCGTTCCTACGTTGCCCCTGCATGTAATTAGTACGAATGCTCAAAGTTTCCCCTTGGCGACGTGTTTCCAAATTACTTCTCGCGACGGCATCGACGATTCCGCTGGTGAATGTATTAATACAGAGTTTCGTCTCTGCTTCTCAGTCGTCTCCGATCTGTCGTGCTGGTCATTCCGTTTACCCTGAAACTCTTTCAACCTCTTGTCTATGCTACCTCATTAGAAGTTAATTTGTAACGAAGCCAAACATTGAATTATTTCATCTATTTGTCCGTTGCGGTAAATATTGACCGGTCGTAAAGTTTCGATAGTTGTGGCGTGCGTAGGAATAGGATGAGTTGTGCTGCGTCGACATCTGACTGCGAGAGAGAGAGAGAGAGATGTAGAAGAGGCATCTGATACAGAGCAAGCAAAGCGTGCCGCATAGTGTATTCAGGGGATGTTTTATTGAGAACTCATTTTGTAATGAGCAATTTCGTTTGCGCACTCATCCAAAAATTTCCAGGAGGTGCGCAAGCGCGTGTAACGTGGCGCTCTAAGGTCCAGCCTTTGAAGCTATCTGAAAACTTTGTTTTACAAATCAGCCGACCGAATAGAGGAACAACCGGATTATCTCGTGAGCATTCCCATTTCCCTTGAAGCTATTCTTTATGTGCTGCAGTTTCCTAGGTCTGCTTTGTTGATGGCAGTTCGGCGTATTCTAGCATTCAGTGCGCTTGAATTCTTGCTTTGCAAACGCCCTTGCGTACGTTATGCATTAGAAAATTTTCCTTGCTTCTTATTAACGCCATATCTTCCATTGTAAAGTGGATTAATGCATACGTTTTCAAGCAGGGAATATCTGTCGCAAATGAATTCATATGAATAATGCGCTTATTCCTACAGCAATTGCTTACGGTTCCGCCATATTGGCCTTTCTGGCTCCCAAACATAACCTAGCGGTGGGAAAGCGTTGCGCTGTTGTTAATCTACGGGTAACATTTTATTGACGTTCGAAATGAACTTTGCTGACATGACGCTCCGTTGCTTAATGAAGATTCTCTTCATAAGGTCTCTCTGCTGGCTATTAGTGACTTGTTGAAAAACATTTGATCAAGGGAATATGCTCATTCTGAATCGATCGTGCTTTCTTTTTTATAAAATTTATTTACTTATGTAGTCTTAGAAAGCAGAAACGGGAATAGCATGCTCGAAGGCAAATGAAAAGCGCTCATAATGATCTGTACATATATATATATATATATATATATATATATATATATATATATATATATGTGTATTTTTGTTAAGCATTCTTTAGCTAGTCTAATTAATTCCATTTCACAATCCGTTGCTAGAATGAACCATCAATTTTTACTCTAAATCGTCCACAGGAGAAATAAAGCATGACGCTTCTCTTGAACTGTTTCTGTTAAACCGAATGACTGTTAAATGTGTCCACTTGGAATCACTGTACCTGAATAATTTTTCTCTCACGACCATTAAAGCATTGCACGCAAAACCTGCATCCTGCAGGATCTTCTCTGTCCTCCTATTTCTAATTTGCCCAGTCCTTAGTTGAAATGATAGCGGAAGAACTCCGAAGTCCCGGCAGTTTTTCAGAAACTGTAATTTCGCCTTGGTTTTCTCCATTCGGATCCAACAGCGTTCCAAGTTCCTGGAAAGTCTTAGTGTCCGTGCATTGTTCAAGGAACACAATCAAGGAACGTAGGAAAGATCTGGCAAGATTGAACTAGTTATTTTTCGAAGAAAAAGCGAGACTTGTTTATGTAATGGGTACAACCTTATGTTCAGAACTTCAGAACACAATCTCGTATTCGACTTGGAGTCTTGGATATCTTGAACAACAACGTTTGGAACACAAATTCAACCGGTTAATTGGGCATATAGTTAGATGCCAGGGTACATCTCCAAGAGGGCTCACCCGTCTACCTTCGGATGTAGACAAGTTTGTGGTCAATCTAAGCTCCAAAACGCTAACAACTACAGAGAAAGGAGTTTTAGCCAAGGGAATGAACTTCGTTCCCACTCCAACCAATATTGACTATGTGGAACTGATAGGCAAAGTCGAGGATTCCATTAGAAGGGTAGACCAATCCAAGGCAGACCAGGTTAGAACTATGATTGCCAATTGCTTGAGGGGTCGTGATTATCGTTCAGTTAAAAATCTGTCCAAGGCTGAACTAAGAACCATCAAGGCCTTAAGAAACGATGAATCTATTGTTGTCACAAAAGCAGACAAAGGAAATGTAGTGGTAGTCAGGGACAGAAGGGAGTATAACAACAAAGTAGCAACTTTGTTACGTTCAGATATATATGTGCCCTTACAGATATATCCCACTGATAAAGTTAGGAAATCGTTGGTACGGTTGCTCTCGAACTTGTTTGAAGAAACAAAAGAAAGAAGACTGTCCGATATAGTTCGACATTTGCGTTTCACATCCAATTTCTCTTGTCCTGAGTTTTTTGGTTTGCCTAAAATCCGCAAATAGGGCATACCGCTTAGACCTGTGGTTTCGAGCATAAAAAGTGTCACCACTAGCATCTGCAGTTACCTGGCAAACTTATTAAGTCCGTTAGCAGGAAAGAATCAATCACATACAACTAATTCAGTTGAGTTTGTGGAGGAGATCAGGGGAGTACATCTTGACCCAGAAGATATTCTTGTTAGCTTTGACATTAAAGATCTGTTCACAAGTATTCCTCTTGAATACACGTACAACATCATTGGACACTTACTTTCTAGTGACTCTTTCCTTCCGGACAGAACAAGCCTTAATCCTTTTCACATTACACGTCTGGTAAGATTCTGCATGGAAGAAGGGAATTTTTCAGATCGAACGGCTTTCTTTATATGCAAAGCGAGGCACTCCTATGGGCAGTTCCCTGTCACCGGTGATAGCGGAAATATTCATGGAACACTTTGAAAAGAAAGCCTTTCCTCCACGATTCCAAGACTACCAGATACGAGTTTTTAAGAGATACGTAGACGACATATTTACCATTACGAGAAATGGCGAAGAAACCTGTTTGTGGGAATACCTAAATGGTTTATTCCCAGAAACTATTGCATTTACAATGGAGAAAGAAGCAGAAGAACGTTTACCTTTCCTGGACGTGTTATTGATGAGACGAGGGTCTCGTTTATCAACCAGAGTATACAGAAAACCATTTAGTTCGGATAGATACTTAAACTTCTATTCCAACCATCCTCTAAGAGTAAAGATAGGTATTATCACGGGGGTGGTGGATTGAGCATGGAGGCTATGTGATAAGGAATTCCCAGAAGAGGAACTAGCCCACATTCACAAGACCTTGACGCTAAATGATTACCCGGGAAGCCTTGTTACAGAGTATATGAGCAGAAGGTTGCAAAAATGGAGACACGGGAAGATTATCAGGAGAAGAGATACGGACAGAGGTTTGACTTTGGTCGTGCCATATTACGCTGGTTTTAGTGAACTTATATGGCGAGTGGCCAAACAGTTTGGAATTAGGACTATTATTTCTTTAAAAGTCTCTCCAACCTCAGGTCTGTTCTGAGGACTGATAAAACTAGACTCCCAACTGACAACAGACAAGGGACTGTTTACCAAATATTAATACAATGTCAATGCGGAGCAACTTTTATTGGAGAAACTGGACATACGACTACTCATAGAATTCAACAACATTTGGCAAGTTTCACTAGATACCATAATGCTTATAGGAGACTTGGATGTGACACTTCCTCTTCCAGAGGAAGACCACAGACCAAGGACCCGCGTACCATCATGGAAGAATGCAAAAGGTCCTCGGCATTTGTGGAACATGTTGTTGGCTGTCCCATGTTTAACGACCAAGTTTATTTTGGCACGTTGACTTGGGAAAGGAATTTTAAATTAAGAAAGTACAAAGAAGCATTATATATCCATTACAATGATTGCATAAACAGGGAAGATGGAATTTACTTCAGTGACATTTGGTCCCTGATGGTTTGGACAACTAAATGTTGCCATTTGCCTTCCTGCTCCTCGGTGATACGACGAACAGGGGCTAACCAAGAAGAATTAGCATGGGAGAGACAAGCAGAAGAAGGATTTTAAAAAGTCACTTTACAGTTTAAAACCTCAAGTACTTAGATTTTAAACAAGATTCTTCCCTTACTAGGTTATTAGAAGCCAATATTTCCTTTGTACACGCTGATGACGGGACTAGGAAGTGTCCCGAAAGCTATCTTGTGCGTCTTTAACGGGATCAAAGCCGTGTGGTTCAAATAAAAAATTAAGATATTCATATGATGACTAGATTGGTAACCGGGAATTCAATTCTGTCAATCACGTTTCACCCGTCTTGCTCCATGAATCGCCGAAGCCATCTTTGCCTTTTTTTATCAAGTGATCATCGACTCTGCTCATCACCTATACAATGTAGGGCTAGTCCGAAGTGTCCGGCAGTCTTCAATGTTCAGGCTACCGAATGTTACGATATTTGAAAATGTACAACCTTCGTCATCTCTCATGAAGACTGCGCAGTACGTCAGGCAGCGGGTAAGGTATGGATTCTCCCAACGAAGCTTTCCATTTCACTGCTCCTATGCATTTCTGTTACGTCAACAGGGTCCATTTTGGATTGTAATCCATTCAGTGATGTAATCCTCATGGCACTAAATGAAAGTGCAAATTATTAAAACGGCAGTAGGTAACGGTTCTTTCATAGAACCAAGCATTGCAAAAGCAGCACTGGTGCTAGTGCATTGACTGCTATGTGGTGTTTTGTTAATATTTGCGTGAGCTTGAATACCGCTCCATTGAAATCGTCCAAAAAGTAAATGAAGGCAACCGACATAGTAAAAAGCAGCCTGGGAAGACAGTGGCAAAAGTTCATTTGTTATTTTGCCGAAAAAGAAATCAATGAACAGTTTATACGTCCGAGTGTTTAGCGTTTATTTCTTCGCTGGTAGGGGGGAAATTTGACAACCAGGAAGCGAATAATGAACCAAGTAAAGTTTTATTCATGTTTAGGTCAGCTGTATGTTTCGCAAATGGAATACAACGCGCGCAGAGCGATTCTGAGTAACTGTTTTAGCGTATGCATTAAATTAACTATGTGGTCTTCACCCATACATGTTTTGCGAACTCGACGTACTAATTGGCGTAAACTGATAATAAATTCAATTACTACCACCGCTTTGACATTAAAATTGGCTGCGAAATGAAGCGCATTAGGGAAATTTCATTGCCAGCGAAGTTCCAAAGCAGAGGAATTCGGTGTACACATGTCAACCGAACTTCTATTGTTATTAAATGTGGTCTAATGACTGTTTATTCTGTTTCGATTTGAAGTTCAAGTTTGTCAGCCATCGTTATTCAATCAATCTTTTAAGAATTATTGCGTTTTTGCTGAAGTCTTTCCTGCGCATTCCAACGTTTTTTAAGTGCACTGGGACGCCTATGAATGACGTTTAACTGCATATCCTTCTTTTCTTCTTTCGACTTACGAGCTGAATCGTTCTCGCTAGCTTCACGGTTTTTGTTTTCGTTTGGCTGCTATGACACGTATCACTGCTTATCTGGCAATTATGAATTGGAAATTACAATTTTGTGAGCTAATCACAATGCTCCCAACTCAGTTCTTTCTTTCTCTCGCAAGTACTTCAACCATTGGCTTGCTCACAAAGCGTGAACTTTTCCATGCGTTCACGATTAAACTTTCATCTAATGTATCGAACGTCTGCGTCGCGGAGAAAGACGGTACTTTCCCCTGCCGGCCGTTGCCATCCAATAGCCGTGTACCTTTTTGTCCTTTGTCAGTAAAGCAGACATCTTCACCTGCGCAGCAGCCCTTCTGAAGCGTTATTCTTCCACACCAACGGTGATTCTTATACTACCAATACATTTTCAGGTTGCTTAATATGCAAGTTAACTACCGCATACTGGCCGTGTCTTATGCACTTAGTCATGGAAGGCTTTCTAACCGCTTAAGCAAGGCTGAAGAGCCTACCACAACATTGTATCCTTTTAAATATGAGTAAATGAGAAATCAGCAGCATTCAATGCTAATCATTTGCGTGAACAGCAAATTATTGCACTTTTGAACACTGCAATGCATGGATTTGCGGTCAAATGTCGATTGCATTTAAATTTGGTACCTGAAAAAATTAAAATGCAGATGAGTATTGGCTACTTTCCCGGACGCGCTTTCGAAATGAAAGTTGCAAAGCAGCACGTAAAGGGAGGGTTTAAAATTTGCTTAATTGCGGAAGTCCACTTTAACGGTGTTGAGATGGCACCAGTACGTACTTTCGGCTGAAATTAATATATTTGATTGTTGATGCTCTGAACGTTTCCTAGTAAGTCTGCAGGTAACAATAGAGGAATAAATGTTCCCGCGATTGCCTGATGAGGAGTGAACTTTTCAAATCAGACTGTTTCGTAGAAACCGTCGAAAGTGATAATACGATGTGATGTTTGCGTTTCATTTCGTTTCCTTGTTATTATCGGTTGTGCGTAGGCACTCCGTCGCCATACAGCAAACGGCGGAGATCGATTACGCGTGTTTAAATTACTATCGTATCCATCGAAATGCTGCGTTGGCAGGCAGGGCAAATATGACGCTGCTTTTCCCATAAAACCTGCCCTCCTATGCACACAATGGCATTTACTATTTCAGATGTCTGCAAGGTTGCCACGGGAACAGGTACGCTTTGCCTATGCATATGCCGTTTTGCGTTCAAGCGAGCACTCTGCTAACTTGCCTTGCACCCTTATTTGTTTCAGAGTTGAAAATGCTGAATCTTCGTAATCGCATGCAAATTTGCTAACGATTTTTAATTTTCCGTTCTTTGCCCTCTGGAGAGCATTCTTTGATTGGAACGCATTTATCTGCGGACAGCCACGGTGATGGAGTCGCCAATTTAAGTAAACGTTGCATTGCAAGTCAGTCAAGATGAGTGGAAAACCGTATAGTGAGTATTTGTCGTCAAATTTTCCTGAACAAGGTTAAAGCAGGGCTGCAATGTTCAAAAAGAGCAGACCAAATTCCAGGATACTTGCGACACTATTTTTCTCATTTTGGTTCGCGAAGGTCCAACAACGAGTGGTCCATTTTAGGTAAAATTGCTTAACGCCAATGCACTGAGGAAGCTTCTCGTCATCGGGCAATCATGCGTATCCAAATAGGTGGACTTTAAAACGCTAATATCATTTTCACGCAGACCAAGAAAGATAGATCGATACTACGAATAAACCAAACATATCGAGCTTGCGCTTCCACCGTAACGATAATATAGGGGCTCAACACTGTGCCCAAAGTTTTCCATCTGCAACAAGAATAGGCAGCATGGTAGTACGGAGCGATGCTTATTGCGACGGTGAAAGGTGTTGCACAAAATAAATAAACTAGCTGAAGCCCCCTGGGAAATGTGATCATTCTGGTCAAGTTTCCAAACGAATTCGTAATAATACAACGTTCGATTCAGCTCAAGGAAGCGCTACTTTACGATGGCAAACTTTGCAGGGCTGCGTCAAAGAGAATCTATTCAAAATTAAGGGGCTCAGACGAAAAATGAACGCCTTAGTTCATTCTACGCCTTCATTTAGAGGCGGGAAAGAGTGGAATTCGCTACTCGCACCTTGTTAACTATAGAAAGCCTATTTCTACAGTTTTCCAATGATATCCTCCATACGGCAAAGGAAGAAGAGGCAATTGAATTAGCACATGTGTACTGAAGGCTGAGAAAAACGAAGAGCGCTTAGGTAAGTGCATGCGGAAGAAATTGTTGCGGTGCCTACTCCGTCAGTGTGGTTCCCTCGAGCCAAATACTATCTGCGGGATTATCAACTTACCCGTGAGCTAGAATGCCCATTGTGCAAATGAAAACTACAAGTAATGAAACGTAGTTAGATAGCTTAGGGTTGCAATGATGAAATGGTGCAAAAGTTATTCGGGATTTATGGAATTGCACACTCGGCTGTAATGCAGCACATCGATTGTTCCGTAAGCCCTCTGCTACATCGAACGAGCACCTTCGGTTGGGATAATCGTAATCGTAATGCATGTAATCTCGCTCGTCGGTATCACAACTTCTAATGGCAGACGATTCCAAGATGCCAGGAAACTAAAATTGAATAATCAACATAAACGTTAGTTACATGCAGGCATGCCATAGCCTGGCGAGCACTGAAGGGTGATTTCTGAAAAAAAATTATTTACTTATGCGTCATGGTTTTCGCGCATGAACAAACTCTACCACTTAGTGTATCACAGAAGCACAAGCAGCGGCGTGTTGACGTTTGTCAAGTTGTTGAATTGTTTTACTTCCGAAGAGGAGAAATGGTTAGTCTCGAATGCTGCAGATAATCGGTCGTAAAGTAAATGAATATGGTAGTAATATCAGATAAGCTTATGTTTAAGTGCGCCGTTAGTGAGCGTCCAGTGTTCAAGAGCAGAGGTACCTACGCGTAATACCTTACTGAGCGCTTACTAAGCTGCTTTGTTGAACTTGAAATGGCCAAGCTTTTTCTAGCCCAAGCTTTAATTTAAAAAATAACAAAATCAGTTTTATTAATGCTGTGTGGAACAGGAGCTTGGCTATGACTTCTGCTGCTTTCGTAATATGTTGGAAGAGTACGGTTGAGCACCCGTTGAGTTCTATCTACCGTTCGCTGTAAGAACACCGAAGCAACCTAACCAATGGCTAGTTGGTTGGTTGTGTTAGTGAAAAAACAGGCAACAGTGAACGTACGATCGTTTATTTCGTAGCTTTCGGAATCGACTGATTCCGTCGTCAGCGAGATGGTGAAAAGCGCAGATGTTTTCGCGAGAGGATATTATATAGGCCCAACAAAGGGTCAGGTCAGCGGGTGCTCAACCGTACTCTTCCAACATGATCCACCGCCCCGTTACAAGAAAACCAGTCTTCAAATGCTTTCGTAATATTAATAAAACGAAAGCACGAGGTGCTTTCGTTTTGTTATTCATCAGAGGGCCACTGGTTCTTTGCCATCAGTCTTAGAGTTTATGTTGCCCGCATTTGGAAGGACTTTGTTCAGTATATACTGTTGAAGGGGCGAGGTTCGAGACCATACTCAAAAGAAGAGCAAAATTTAAGGTTATCTGCTCCCTTAAGTGCACATGAAGCTGCGAAAGTACGTTCTCAATTACTGTTTGACATTGCGGTCAAAGCCGTGCCAATTTCATCGTTACGATTGTCATATCATTTCTTTTCGAAATTCTTAACGATTAACAAGGAAAACGATCCGCAAATGAGTGAGTCCTATCTATCAGTCCTATCTTGCTATCTACGCCCCCGATAAATGAGACCTCAGTTATCGGGGGTGTAGATAGCAAGCATGGATTGAACGTTAACGCCTCGCACAGCTCAGCACAGCTAGAGACGTCATGTAAGTATAACAAAATATTATCACATTAAACATTCCATGCTCGGAAGCCGAGCTCAGTAGGTCTTAGAAAGTAACCGATAAGGCAGAAGGCTTTTTTCAGAAAATGGCAGCATCAGAAGGACTGAAGTGTCCGTTGGACAGAGGATACAGTGCAACTTGCACCGTTGGAGGTATATTCAGCGGAACAGCTTCAAGGATACCCGTGCGAAGAAGTTTGCCGAACTTTCATGAACAGCGTGTCGAAGTGAACCACGTTTTAGTCACGTCAAGGACGTCAAATCGACCTCGTTCGTAAGGCGCTCACCGTTGGAATAAGTCTAGCAGCATGTCATGATTAGTTTTGCCAAATGAGCAGACGCTCACTGTGCAGCGATTTGCAGTGGAGTATATTTTGTATTAAATCAACTGCATTCGCAATAAAACCTGCGCATCAATAAACCTCCTGTTTTTCCGATTTCGAGAAGTTTGGCTAAGTTTTGGAAAATGGCCGTCTAGCAGTGTAAGTTCGTTATTCGTACAGTGCAGACGCCACTGGTTGCGAATGCCGGTTGGTAAGTTCTATTCTTTTTCGGTTGCAGTTACGTGAATTCATTGCTTTGCTAATAGGTCGCCTGGACGTGTTCACTTGTGTCCACTTTTTGACGGACATTATTTTTAATAATTCTCTCCTGATTGGTGTTCGGAAAGTAGATAGGTAAGGTTTGCTCTCTTGTCATAATCAGCTGGCTTACTTTTAATTCTTGTTGGATCAGATTTCTGTCACGATGGATAACGGATAGGAACATATTTGCCACAGAATAATATTCTGCTCCTTAGGATTTTGGTTGTTTGTCTGAATCGTAGCAATGATTGCTTGATTGAGAAACATCTTACGTCTTAGGCATCCCGAATAATGCTCTCTTCTACGCAGATAGCCATATTTGTACTTGCTTACTTTAAGGTGACCTCACAATGAATGCTTTCAGCGTTTATCTACAGTTTTTCCGCTGCAAAGGAGGACCCCTTGCTTGCAAAGTGTAAATAATGGATTTCGAACAATTGATGTTAAGAGCGGTTAAAAATCGGGAGCAGTCAAGCGCAAGAATACAGGACATGTCCAGCAGCAAAAGTACGTTTGCGTTTGCACAATTTCGCGTTTGCATTGAGGTTTCATTTGGTTTTTCTGTTCGTCAGACGTTGTGCCTAAAGATCTGCCTAAAAGAACTCCCGATCGTTTGGACAAAGGTTTGATTGAAAAGGCTGTGCGTCAGCAAAAATTGTCCGCTGTACAGCAAAAGTTGGCAGACAGAGAACGGGTGTTGGAAGCTCGCAAGAAGGCTGCGACTGAAGAAAAGCTCAGGAAACGTAAGCAGGCAAAGCCAGTCCTCCCGCCGGGTCCGGTGGAACGCAATTCGGTTGTGAAGAGTTCATTAGCTTATGAGCGAGCTTTACTTCTGTTGGGAAAGAAAAAGTCGCCTACACCATCAGGCATCAATAGCAGTAAAGAGATCGGACATTCAACAAGCAGTCGTCCTAACAAAAACGTCCTGCCAGTCGAACGTCCATCTTGCTGTGTGTCAAAAAGGGAAAGTCAAGGTGCCGACCACCCACAGCCTTCCAAAAGGCCAAAACTGAGTGCCAATGAGCGCAGACCGTCTGAATTATTGAGCTTCAATCAGCTGATGGAAATGGCTCAGCAAAATACCAACAGGACAACGGCTGATCTGGAAGATTCCATGAAAGCTGTTAGGTAAAGTGTTTGCCAAGTTAAAAATTGACTTTTCATTGTGTACGCCTACGGCTTCCTTCAGGGAAGTTAGTTTGGAGAGGTGCTTGCTTCAAGTTTGAGAGTTCATTCAGTTTGGCTAAAGTGTTTGCGTTATATAAGTGCATCGTTCCATGGCTCAGCAAAATGGAATTGAGCTGAAGCGAAAATATTGCGTAATATGTAGTTTGTTCAGTAGGCGCTTGAAACCAACTGAGATAGTGACAATGATATATGTAACAAGTAGTCCTCGCTTAACGTCGTAGATGCGTTCCTGGAGACGCGACGTATAATGAAGCCACTTTTGCCATTACACAAATAGTACACGTGGGAGTTGCGTTCCGCCGGTATATTTGTAGTCAAAAAACATTACTTAACCTTTGAAGTGTGACGAATTAGATTTTTAATTTCAAGCGCTGAAATAAGTACGCGTGTTAAACACTTTTAAGATGCTCCTACAATAATAATTAGATAATCGTTTAGTCAAGTTTTGTTGAACCTGTACGCTGATTTGCTATGACTTTCAAAAAGCTGTCCAACGTTTGTTGCAGCGCACGGTTTTCTTCTGTTCGCGTATTTCCCTTTAGCATTTGTATCCGCTCATTATTATTATTATTATTATTATTATTATTATTATTGAGGTCTTTTTCACGGATTTTGTCCCGTTGGTTGCTGTACGTGAGCAGATCTATAAGTAATCTGACACTTTCTCCCTACCACCGGATGGATGTAAGACAAAATGGCCGTCTAGCAGTGTTAGTTTGGAGAGGTGCTTGCTTCAAGTTTGAGAGTTCATTCAGTTTGGCTAAAGTGTTTGCGTTATATAAGTGCATCGTTCCATGGCTCAGCAAAATGGAATTGAGCTGAAGCGAAAATATTGCGTAATATGTAGTTTGTTCAGTAGGCGCTTGAAACCAACTGAGATAGTGACAATGATATATGTAACAAGTAGTCCTCGCTTAACGTCGTAGATGCGTTCCTGGAGACGCGACGTATAATGAAGCCACTTTTGCCATTACACAAATAGTACACGTGGGAGTTGCGTTCCGCCGGTATATTTGTAGTCAAAAAACATTACTTAACCTTTGAAGTGTGACGAATTAGATTTTTAATTTCAAGCGCTGAAATAAGTACGCGTGTTAAACACTTTTAAGATGCTCCTACAATAATAATTAGATAATCGTTTAGTCAAGTTTTGTTGAACCTGTACGCTGATTTGCTATGACTTTCAAAAAGCTGTCCAACGTTTGTTGCAGCGCACGGTTTTCTTCTGTTCGCGTATTTCCCTTTAGCATTTGTATCCGCTCATTATTATTATTATTATTATTATTATTATTATTATTATTATTATTATTGAGGTCTTTTTCACGGATTTTGTCCCGTTGGTTGCTGTACGTGAGCAGATCTATAAGTAATCTGACACTTTCTCCCTACCACCGGATGGATGTAAGACAAAATGGCCGTCTAGCAGTGTTAGTTTGGAGAGGTGCTTGCTTCAAGTTTGAGAGTTCATTCAGTTTGGCTAAAGTGTTTGCGTTATATAAGTGCATCGTTCCATGGCTCAGCAAAATGGAATTGAGCTGAAGCGAAAATATTGCGTAATATGTAGTTTGTTCAGTAGGCGCTTGAAACCAACTGAGATAGTGACAATGATATATGTAACAAGTAGTCCTCGCTTAACGTCGTAGATGCGTTCCTGGAGACGCGACGTATAATGAAGCCACTTTTGCCATTACACAAATAGTACACGTGGGAGTTGCGTTCCGCCGGTATATTTGTAGTCAAAAAACATTACTTAACCTTTGAAGTGTGACGAATTAGATTTTTAATTTCAAGCGCTGAAATAAGTACGCGTGTTAAACACTTTTAAGATGCTCCTACAATAATAATTAGATAATCGTTTAGTCAAGTTTTGTTGAACCTGTACGCTGATTTGCTATGACTTTCAAAAAGCTGTCCAACGTTTGTTGCAGCGCACGGTTTTCTTCTGTTCGCGTATTTCCCTTTAGCATTTGTATCCGCTCATTATTATTATTATTATTATTATTATTATTATTATTGAGGTCTTTTTCACGGATTTTGTCCCGTTGGTTGCTGTACGTGAGCAGATCTATAAGTAATCTGACACTTTCTCCCTATTATTATTATTATTATTATTATTATTATTATTATTATTATTATTATTCTGTTTGCTTAAAAGCCTCTTCGTTTCTTCCATTGTCTTTTTTCTGTTATGAGTTAAGGTGCTAGCGTGAACAGAGGTTAGGTCTTAGGCGCAAGCTTCAACCTTCTCAGCGTTACTACAAATCGTTCGTACAGTAGTTGGCGGTAATCCAAGCGCTTTTGCAATGTCCACACTTCACTGCCCATCACCACATATCTGTATGACTTTTAGTTAGTCTTCAGCGAGTGGCAAAGGCCTTTGCCACTCGCTGAAGACGGAACTAGCTTGTTCTGAAAGCTTCGAGATCTGCAAGTGTTGTGCTCTGTCTTCTTTACCTAATAACTGACCCATCCATCCGTTGGTAGGGCGTTGTTACGTTTAGTGTCAGATACAGAACCAACGGGAAGAAACCGTAGAAAAACGTTTCAACCGAATCTCCCGTTACCATGGATCCTGTTTTCAGCATATATATATATATATATATATATATATATATATATATATATATATATATATATAGTTCTAAGTTCGAGATTACGTTTCCTATAAATTATTAATTGTGTCTTTGAAAAGTTGATTCGTTATGTTATGACGATATTTCATTTTGTTGAAAACGGCTGTTCGGTAGTTTCAGAAGTTTTGCATCAATAAGGGCACTCAGCACCAATGAAGGCGTGGGAAAGTGGCAGACAACCAGCGCCATGTCTAAGTGAGATCAGGTTTTGTCCATTTGACTGTCACAACTGAGAAAGTAAACCGCTCTGGTCATCCTGTTTTTAGTCCTTAAGTACCTCTGCTCGATCGGTTAGTCGTTCGCAGCTATTTTATGTGACAAAGGCGAAGAATTTCATAGTTGCAAGGACAGATTAATCCCTCGTTCATGTCTACAAATTTCTATACTGCTTAACTTTTGTGTATTATTGATTTCACATGAACAAGTCAGAACAGTAAGAAATAGACTTGGTCATCAATATGACTACGCCATTGCTACAGTTGGCCGAAAGTTTCATCCCTGTGAAGTCCTACGATTTTATTGTTTCTGAAGCGGCTTCATGTGAATGCTAAAGTTGCCCTTTCAGAAGAGTACGCGATATGGGCTATTAATGGTAAGGAAGCGAAGGCGAGGCGATGCAGGCGCATGCATTCTGAACGTTTATTGTATCTGTAAAAATACAAACGTTTATTAAAAATACAAACGTTTATTAAAAGTGCAGCGGCAGCATTTGCCTGTTTTTAATTGACTTCTCCGCTTTTTGTTCGCTCATAACCGTAACCGTTTATTACTTATATTTTAACCTTGATTATCGCAAATGCTGCAGCTACGAAGCGCCCACATATTGTACTACTGCAGTTGAACGACAAATTGCTCTGTTATACTGAGCAAATCCATGCTCGATTCCTCAATTGCCTTCACAACGTCGTCCGCGCCATTCTTCTGCAGATGGGACCCAGATGGGTCGCCCATTACCATTACTGCAAGCACTTCCATTCCACCTTGGTGGGCAACCATCGCCTCGTCGCCAATATCCATTCCCACCGCGTCGGCTCCCAGCGAGCGCAAAAATTTTAGCTCCGCGTTAGTCGG
Source organism: Trichuris muris (assembly GCA_000612645.2). Taxonomy (NCBI): domain Eukaryota; kingdom Metazoa; phylum Nematoda; class Enoplea; order Trichinellida; family Trichuridae; genus Trichuris; species Trichuris muris. The sequence continues at coordinate 12,626,510 of CBXJ02000086.1, forward strand.
GCACGTCGGCCCGCTGGTGAACGCGTATTTTCCTTCATGCACTCGACCTTTGATTTCGATTCGTGAGGCCACATTTTTGAATAGTTTGCGCATCTCTTCACTGTATATCCCTTGCATCAATGGCAGTCGGGGGCCAAATTTTTCGTCTGTCCTTCCATTCAAGGCGCTACGTCCAAACAGTGCCGGTATATGCAAGTGATCAGTGACAAGCATAAAGTCGCCGAAGTTGTACTTTTCGTTCATCTGACCAGCTACGGCGCTTAGAAACACTTTGGTAACCCCTAACGCCTTCAGCAGGCGTACATTAAAGGTGCACTCCTGCGGAGTGAAACCGTCGTAACTGTGCAGACGGATTGGCATAATGACGGTGAACTTTTTGCCCAGATATCCGAATATCAAAGCTCCCTGTCGGCCCAACGTTCGCGGGCATGGCAAACCTGGGACGTCGCTGCACTTGATCGTCGTGCATTTATCCATTTGATCAGCCAGATCTTCATGTCCGGTGGTACTTAGAATGGCAATTGCCGGCTTTTCGGGCACCCTTTCTTTTACGAATTCGCTTGCTTTCACAACGTCGAAGCGCTGCATAATCCTTGCGGCAGAAAAGGAGCGCTCGAGCTGACTGACTGACCGACCACCGCAGCCGCAGCTAAACTGTAAAGTGGCTCTTGTTACAACTAACCTGAACATCATTTTTTCTTCTCCTTTCAACCCGAATGGCCAACCGTTTAAACAAGCTGCTTTGCTTCTTGTCCTCGCTGGATTGTTGTTTACTAGTTTGGTATCGTGAGAATAAGCGTGCGCTTGCTGACGGGCTAACGGTGGCGTAAGAATTGAATTGAATTGTTAAGCTTACCTGAAATCTCGCGAATTCACCTCAATCCATTGTTGCATGCTGTCGGGCGCGTATTTTTTGCGTCAATTATGGATACTGTCTTTTAGCGGAACACAAATGATTTCATTAACTTATTAATAAGTTGCCGCGGTTGAAATCTTAAGTGATGGTCATAGCTGTGCAGTACAGAACTGGAAGCCCAGTTTTCGTATGAATTGCGGTGCTACAGAGCATTATTTCTTCTTGCGGTCTTTCTTTACGTGTTCAATACTTTTGTAGGAAGCCCCCCAGTGCAACCACTTCTTGCTCATCCCGGCAGGGTAGATGCGACTTCGTTCGGCCTCCATCGTTGTTGAAGAGAGATGCTGCTCCGGATAAGCGGCCGCGTTTGACTGAACATCCCGTGAAGCATAATGCGAGCCCTGTTGCCAAAAGGCTGCCTGCGTCCGCCTCCGCCAGACGAGAGGTAAAAGGGACCGCTAATCGACCCAAATCCGCTTTGCCGAAAAGTCAGGACACGGCAGTTAAAGGTCGAACTGGTCCTTATCGGTCCGTACAAACGGCAACAGTGTCTAAAACAACGACACAGTTAAATACAAGGTTTCCTAAGCGTGACGTCCCTTCAAAAGGTTTAGCACTTGTCGGTGCTCCTTCAGCTGGCGCTGGTCTCGGCTCTTCCGCTGTGCGTCACGTTAATAGTACAGCATCCCCCTCTGCGGTTCAAAGATCACGTGGTACCCCAGGGGCAACCATCAGACGATTGAACGAACAAGGGCGTATGCCATCCCATTTGTCGGTTCAAGGACCACGCGGTTTGCCAAACGCAGTGGCCGCTAGTGACAAGCGGTTGGCCAAAGGAACGAATGGTCGTCGACCCGCGAACAGTCTTCGAGAAATGGAACTGCGTCGCGAGTTTTTGAGGCGAAGGGAGCAGTTCCTTGGGGAGACCTCCAGCGAGTACGAGCTTGAATCCGACGAAGAGGCCGGCAGCGAATTTGACGACTTCATTGACGATTCCGGGTACGTTGACGAAAAGGCGTCCAGCGAGATCAGGCGGTTGTTCAAGTACAACCCGAAGAAGTATCGCAACATTGACCTGATGGACGACAGCGATATGGAAGCCAGCTATGGTGATATTTGCCGAGAGGAAGCCAAGTCCACCAGAATAGGTTTGCTGGAAGACTTGGCCGAGTTTAAAAGAGAGCAGGAAAAGAAGCAAAAATCTCATCCAAGGCGCCTCTGAGTGGATATCCGCTTAGGTGTGCGTACATTTATTAGTCCGCTGCTCCCTTGGAGCTGACCACGTGTAACAATAGGAAGTAAAGCTTTCAACGTTCTACTTACGCGTGTGCTTGTCATGACAACTACCTTTCCAACTTGGCAGCCTTAGGCGGTATGGCGATTCAAGATGTTTGTAAGCGTTTCAGCCGAAGGAAGCTTTCAACGGTGAACCAATGAACGCTGCCGTCGTGAGCCTTGTGGAAAACGTTGTCAAGCTGCTGCATAACTTCTCCTTCGACGCGGCCAAGGAAGCGCTTGATGACTTCCGCGTCAGCAGTGTATCCTTAGCGCCTGCGGACGATGCTGTTTTGTCGCTTGTTCAATGTTTGTCGCTTCTGACCTCGGCCGAAAAGGGCTACGCATCTCTGGCTTTCCTGGGCCCAAAGGGGTTCCTCCGCAAGGAGACCGGCACTCGATCCGTTTACAACTTGATCCGCGCCGACTTGCTGAAGTTCAGCGGTGAACCGATCGCCCTGGCCATGCCTGAAGTGCACGACCGAACGGTGGTTTGCCACTTGCTAAGGCAACTGTACGCTTTCGTTTCCGCACGAATTTCCCTTATGAACTGGTAAGCATTTTTTCCTTCATCGATGTCTTGAAGGAATGGTGGTCCTCTTGAAGCTACGAGAAGTTGACCTCCTTCAGCACAGTACGGGCGATCAACGTGGAGGAAATAGCCGGCATGGTTGAACATTGCCTTCAACATTACGCGGGCATGTTCCATCATCCGCTCATTGGACCTCTGCAAATGGCATTCACGTTGAGTGCACTTTGAGCGCGTCGCCGTTGAAATGGCGAAATCAAATTTGCACTTTTTAGCGTAGAGTGCGAAATGCTTTTGTATCTGCTTAAATGTCAAGACCATTTGAGTACCGTTCGATTCACTCCGTCCTTGGCCGCGCTAAGAGAGGCACAATACCGTCTCAACGGATGGACCAGCGAGGCTGGACTCGTCAGCCCCTCCAGTCCGGTAATGTTGCTTCTGCATTGTGTTTTCCATATAAAGCGAACATGTCTTTATTGGCAAAGCACGGCAGCGTAACCCGTGACTAACTAACTTCGATGACGGAGCTTTCGTTCGAAAGCTCCGTCATCGAAGTTAGTTAGTCATGGGTTACACTGCCGTGTTTTGTCAATAAAGACATGAGATCCTACCCAGTGATCAGAAACCCTATGTTTACTTTAATAAAGCGAACATTACGTAACAGATTGTCTCTTGGTTCACGTTCAAGCAATCGCCCAAGCAGCGCTCCTTGCCTGCCTTGCTTGTATGGTTTCAACAGTTCTATGGACTCCTTATTTCGAAGGTATTACATGCGTGCGCTGTCAGCGAGTCAACATCCGAACTTTCAGTTTGCGCTGTATTTCTACGATGTTCTTTCGCGGCAGACGTCGCACAAGGAATTCCAAAGCTACATGGCCAAACTGCCCTTCAATTATCCGCTGAAGTTGAACCACGCCAGCACGCTTCCTCTTTTGTTTTTCAAGACTGTTGCTTAGGATAGCGTCGTTCTGCCGTAGGTACGACGCGTCCAACTTCTTCGTGGTCGTCGACGCGACGGAACTGCGCCACGGCGAATGGAACGGCTACAAGGTGCCATCGTTCGAGCAAACGACCACCGGCCTGGAAAATTTCCCCATCATTTATTCCTACCCGTTGGTGCGCCGCGCCTGCTGGCGGTGCTCTCTTTTGTTCAATCGGGGAGATCCGGTGTTTCAGGAAAGGCCGACCTATCTCCTGCCCTCGGTCGTAATGATTTTGGCGGAAAACTTTGAGAGACTGGAAATCCAGGATCGCATATGGTCATCGCAGGATCCGGTGAGAACGTTAGTATTATTGGACACCTAGTTGTTGTCCGTCTTATCCCCGTTACCAATCATCGTAGCCCGGAGCTGGCTTAAAATTTTCCGCAACGATCTTAGTTGTTGCACATTTGCACACGTACTTCTGCTGTGACTGTGTGATACTGTAAATGCGCAGGCGTCGCATGCAAGGCGTGTTTTCCGGCCATCCTACTTCGAATTGCCTTTTCAGAAGAAAGAGATGACCTTCTTCATCGCTCGAATCGAGAAAAGCATGTTTGCCGTGCTCGTTTTCAAGCAACTGAGAAGTGAAAAGCGACCGTTTATCGTTCAGTTCGTCAACGAGCTATGCTGCGAGCTGAGATGCGCCCGACTGTTCCAGTCGCTGAAATCCGGCGGGAAATGATTTTGTCCGAAGACGAAGTGGTAGGCGCGTTTTTGTTGTCATCGTCACTTTTTGCTCCACTTTGGCGGCGCCTGTAAAGTACACCTACGCTTTTGCGCGGCTTCCGTATACGAGGTAGCATTTCAACGGTTTATTTACAAGTACTGACCAACCAGCTCGGCGTAACGTGCAATTCAAGAGGGGCTTTTCGACCTTCTTGGCTGCTTGTGACGTTGCGCAGGAGGCGCTGGCACGGCGAACTCCTTTTTCGCTGGGTCGCCTTCCGGCCATTTTACACCTTTGAAATTTCCTTCACTCGACTTGTGACTTTTGACTGACCTGTCCTCTACGATCGTAGTCGAGTCGTCGGAACTTTCGGAAGAGTGCCGCCGTCGACCAGCCTTCTCGTTGTTGTTATTGCCAGAACCATTGTCGCTTTTTGAGGAGGGTGCCGATTCGTCTTCCAGATCGGCGCTGCTCTGAGGTTCTACGTATTTTGGGCCCGGATGTTGGCGGATAATGTACCGTTTTGTTGCTACGGCGCTCACTCCGGGCATTACCGTTGTTGGCGTCGTACTGGGCGTCACTGAGATAATTAGGCGCGGTTTGTGCCTATGAGCGGGCTTTTGCGCCGTCTCCGGATGCTTTAAAATGGGTTTAAGCTTTGTTGTTCGCTCCACAGCCTGCACCGACGGCCAAGGTTGTATCACCGGCGTTGCTTCGCTAGCTGCCGACGTGGAAGTATCGTCTTCCTCTGTGAGCGTAGAGCTTTCGCTGGATATCGTTTGCTGCTTCTTGGTCCCTTTCTTTCGTTTTAATCCCTCTTCGTGCATGGTGTCCTGTTCTTCCTTAAGCAATAGGGCACTCTCTTCGTGATCTTTGAAGGCATCCGACTCAGTGTGACGTCGTGTTGCTGTTGGCTTTTGCGTAAACTCAACCATCTCCAGCGATGGTTGTTTGTGCAGTTTTCGCTTAGTCTCTTCTCTATAAGGTACATGTTTGACACTCGGCTGCTCGTGCTTTTTGTGATCCAGAAGCTTCTCGGCTTCTTCGTTGACCGTCCATGCCTTCACCGGGAGAACCATTCCAGGCTGCTTGCTGAAACAAAATGCGTAGCTTGTAAGACCCATCCTCAATCCTTACCATCTTATTTCTTCTTCTCCTTCGTCGTCACTCTCGTCAGTCAAACTCGGTTGGCGATTCTTCATGGTTGGGTACCTCTTCTTAGCGTACTTCATCCCTTGCGCAATTTCCTAGAAAAAGGGAAACCACGGTGAACATTCGCTCTCGACAGCTCTGAAATTGGGGTACCACTTTCAAGTGGGAATCCGACTTTGATCTTCCAAACAGGACGGTGCCGGTCGAGTCTTCTTGCTCGCTCTCCTCTGGCAGGCTCTTTAGCGACGGCACGTAGAAGGATTGCGAACTTTCCCTTTCCCTGGCGTGCAGCGGATTCATCCAGGTTCCTTGTTGCATCATGGGACGCCCCTTATTGGCCCTATCGGTGCCTTCCTCTTCAGAATCTCGGCCAATCGACAAGAATCTCTTGAGCGAGTGCCTGCGACTGTCCTTCTTTTGCAGAAGCCCTTTCTTCATCTGGTTGCCCTGGTCCTCCTTGTTTCTTTTTCGATCTGCGCATCGGTGGTCCTTAAGGAATGGCTTGGGCGCGGCGGCGGCTCACCTAGAACGGTTCCGGCCATTTTAAAAATTTTCCGCTTCTCTTCGGTCCTCTCTTGGAACAGCTGCTTGTTGAGATCGTCGTTTGCCTCCTTCAGGCCGCGAACCAACGATATCAGGAAGTATATGACCAAGCTGTATACAGTACGAACGTGAGGCGAGCTTGGAAATGAAGCCGCCCTTTCTTACATGAATAAAATGAGCACCGGTATGACTATGCCAGGCGACGAGAGAACATTCATCTTGGTGTACACTTCCGCCGGCAGCAGTGCTTTCAGCTGGTCTGATATGATTGTGTAAAAGTTGTCCTTGCCGCTGAATGTCCAAACGGTTACGTCGCTAGCGGGGAACCTTGAAAGCCGTGCTTACGCAAATGGCCCGCAAGTTGAGGACGGTTCCTTTGAAGCAATGACATATCCGACCGGCAGAACGCATATGAACATGATCAGAAGGAGCAAAATGTAATAGAAGTTGCTAGACCTGAAATGAAGCGCTTGCCATCTCCGCTGCTGCGCTTGAAGAGCACGGTTTACAAACTTGGAAGCTCGGAATACTTCGGCAGCCGGTATGTTGCACGTCATCACTGCCCATGCCCGCGTGTAAAGCAGAATGACCAGCTTTGCGTTGTTCATGGCCGGCAGCAGAGGGCAGAAGAACATGCCCAGCCAGATCATGCCTTGATTGTTGATCACGTGCAGGACGTTTTCGGCCACCTTGAACTCGCCATACTCAGGCTGAAATGCGGGAACAGCTGCGGTGGATCTCTGCGTTACTCGGCAGTGGCAACTTACGAAGACCGTTTCCAAGTTCCAGCACCACCAGCTGGTGCAAAAACGCACCCAGAGACCGCGCAGGAAGTCGACGGTCAGAATGGAGGCAATGTTCATCACGAGATCCATGGTGACCAGCTTGGCTATCTCCTGAAAGGGCGCGCGCAAGTGAGGCACGGCTCCGATGGCCAAGCGGGCTGCCCTACCTCTCCGATCATTGTCTCCCAGCAGAGGCTTTCCAGTTCGACGGACGACAGCTTTTGGGGAATAAGAAATATCGTACCCCCGGGCGAGGGGCCCTTTTGGGATCGGTTGACCTCCGCGCCGCCGAACGTGATGTGGAATGTCAGGTTATTTTGCTTGAGGAATGTTTCCAGCTCTTCCAAATCCTTGTAAACGGTGCCGTTCACCAGAAACGCGTGCAGATTGTCCACCCCAAGAAGCCCGTACTCCGGGTGCACCGTGGTCCAGGTGAGTCCCGGCGGAGGGGTCGTGACGCTGGGCCGTCTTGGAAGTGGCTTCCTGGCAGCCGCTTTGGTCTTTGCTTCCACCAAACGGCGCTGCCAGATCGACTTGGCGTAAGGTAGGAAGCGATTGGTGAAAAACTCTTTTGGTATCAAATGGAACAACGGTATCGGTGTGGCAGTGGCCACCGCGGACGCGTTTAGCGTCTCGGCGCCCACCTCACCGTCCAGTTGTTGAAACGCCTCACGAACCAGTCGGAAAAGGGCGGCATTGTCGCCAGCGGTTCCCTGAGGAGGCATCTCCGAAGCGTTGGTGACGGTCAGGTCGAACTGGAGCTGTTGCAGGCTGTCCTGCACCTTGATCAGGTACTCCATTTTTGTAAATATGGCAAATATGAGCGTGTAGAAGTTCAAGAAGTACAGCACCAAAATTCTGAGAAGCATTTGTCTTGCAATGCGGTTTCATGAGGTGATGCTTGCCTACCTGGCCAGCTGAAGTCGAAGGGCGGTCCTTGGATGAAACCGTTCCAACTTGCTGACCATTTCGAATAAGTTGGGAAAGACCAACGTGATGAAGGAAACCACCATGGGCACCTTAAAAGTACGATCAACAAGCGGTCGTCCCAAGCTGCCCGCTGGTTTTTCATGCCTCAATCTTTTGCAAGGCAGTTGCCGTTGAATCGTGTTCTATGTCGCGGGATCGCTCGACAACCGTGTAGATGGCGTACGTACTGCAGGCCATCATTGAAAGGATAATCAGATTAGCAACGATACGCAGAAAGAAGCGAACCCATCTAAAATCATTCCATTACGTTTTTGCGGTTTCGTTTTCCTTGTCGGCGAGTTGTCTAACCTAAACTTCTCGGCCTGCTTCTCCTTGTGCTCCATTATGGCTTCCTAGAATCGCTCCGACCTGAGAACAGAAGTTTACCGAAAACGGCAGCCGCAGTTTGCTCACCCGGAACTTGGTCACCGTTGCCATAATGGCGTTGCCGGCCGTTTCCGGATTGCCGATCGTGTAATCCCAGCCGGTGGTCACCTTCCACGAGAAGACATATTGTTCGGTTTTGCCGCTGCTCAATTTGCTCGTCCTTGCGTTCGAGGCCATTCTGACGAACAAGGAAAGAGCTGCTCATTGTTGTCCACAGCTTGTCAATTGGAACTCACTTGCGGAGAATGGCGAAGAAGCTATAACCGAGAACAATCAAGTTGACTAGAAAGTACGCTAACGGTAGACGGTATTTGAACACCACTTGCACGTATTCTTCGTTCGAATAGTAGCCGTAGAATAGGGGAGACCGGGCCAGGTAACCCTGTTGGAGCTTCCATGTTCACATGGGTCAAAATAGTTGCAGATACAGTTACCTTAAAGTCCCAGATGGTTTGCAAGTAATCAGCCGTTTCTAGTTCTTTTTCGGTGAGCTGCTTGTGTCCGGCCGTTCGATTTTTCCTGTACTCGTCCGAAGCAGCGTCGGCTATGCACTTGAAAGGGAAAAGGACATTCATTGGGTTGTCACCTTTTTAAATTAGTATTGTTAATAATGAACTTGCGTTAATTCTGTATGCTAGCAGAGGTCAGACGGTGAGCGTACGTTGTTTTGCTAAACATTTGCCTTTTACTTTTTATCTCCGCATAATCTTTATTTGAATAAGCAAAGGTTACTGCCGACAGTTTTCTAGTGAAAACTAGAAAGATGCAAACGAATTCGGTTTTCCCGGAGGGGCGCATCCTTGGTAACCGTTTTCGTAGCGAAGAGCAAGGTAAGAGAAAAGCGGGATAACGTACCTTGGCAATAAGTTAACTTCAAGCGGCTGTTTAAATCGGGAAGAGAATCGCCGTGGCAGCAATTGCTTACCTCAGGTAGAGTGATGAAGATCGTCATGATTAAGCTAATGATCAGATTGATGCCGAATATCCACCGTAGGAATATGAAGTAGGAAGAGACTACCGACCCGAAGTGACCTGAAAATGTTCTCCGTGTGTAAGAGGTCGCCGCCATGGCAAGCGCAACTGCAACAGCCGTGTGCTGCCGGTGTTGGGGTATCTTTCTTACTTTCAATTTTCTTAATCTTCGCTTCCCATGGAATGAGGTAAATTGAGAAATTCGTAAACCATCTGCACACGGCTTTCCATCGCTGAAAGAGGGAAAAGGCGCTGAGCTAAGAAGGTACTGCTGATGAACCTTCCGTACAGTAATGCAAGGGAATATAAGCGAAATTTAAGGAAGTAAATTATCCCTTTGTTTCTCCAATGTTCGCTTATGCTACAGTATCTCGTTGCTTAGAGATAGTCATATCTCTTCTAGTGCTTTTTGTGGCATTTAATACGTTAATGTTGATCGAGCTTGTCCAAAATGTCGAACCCGTTGTATGTGCAATCTTGGCATGGTGCTCCTTAAAATATTCAACCTTGTTTAATATTCGTTCGCCATTCGTCGCAGTTGCGGGAATTTACACTTCAGTTAACTCGGCTTTGTTTGGGCATTCTGGAGTTCTGTTGTCACAACGAAACTAATGAGATCTGGTTCTTTACAAGTTCCAGCAACTGTCGCGTTACGTAAGATGGACTATTTCGCCTAAACGTGCTAAGTCCAGTTTTCCTTGATAAAGTCAAATTGCTGTGCGGTAGCTTAGCAACCCGTCATGCATACACTATTCTAAGCGGTAGAAAGCCTCCTAACCAATGCGACCTTGGCGTTGAAAAGCGTATTTTTGCGGTAAATAGCCTTAGGCGTTTTCCCCTCTAGGCAGATTCTCATTCCGGGTCTAGCAGGGTATGGCCGCAGGAAAGCGAACTTACCCTTTGAATGCTTTCCCTAAGTAAGTGAGTACGCGAAACTCGAGCCTCCTGACGCTGCAGGTACCTTTGAGCGAGCCTTAAAGGCGGCACATGGATATCCACGGCAATTTGAACAGCCGGACGCTTACCTGAGCGTTCGCAATTTCCGTTGCATCGGCCATGGTTGGCAGCGAAGGTTCTCAATGACAGCCTTCTTTTCGCGAATTTTTTCCATAAGTTGCTCTCGAGTCAGATGACACTTATCCTCTTCTTCAAGCTCACTTTCGAAAATGTCAAGGCTTTTTCTAAAACAGCAACTTCCTGTTCGACTTGGCCAAGCCGCCCCGTCTTGCGGACAACGTGCACCGCTGTATTTATTCATACACTACAGTATTCGATTAGGCATGCACCTATGCTTTATCATCAAAGTGGCCGACCTGTTACGAAACATCTCGTAGTACAAGATAAGCGATCGAAGATCCATAATTGCGTTGAGGAAGGATACTCTCTGTGTAGTGATTATAGAATGCACGACTGACGGCGGTTGGCAAAATTTTAAGCACTGACGCTCGTCGAGGAACGGGCGCCCGTTACTCGACTTATATAATTCGTAACATGTCAAATTTTGAAGAGACGGAAGGATAGCAGCGACGAATGACCAGTTTCATCATTGGCTGTTCGGAGCAAAGGAAAAATTTGCAGTTGCGCGCTCGTCCTGGGCTGACTTGTTTCCATCAAATTTCTTATCGCGTGTGCCGCTCATGACGGCTTAACTTCCGATGGAGCGAAGGCCTCGGCACGCCTGCGGGGCGCTGCATTTTTGAATGATTAATCGTGGCTATCATTTAGACAACAACTTTTGCGCACTTTTTTGTGTCAGTAGGCGTTAACGCTTGCAAAAAGCGCGTCGAACAATGCACGAACCGTTGTGCTTATTTCATTATCAAGTATTTGTTCATTGGCGCTCAACCTGATTGATTAGAAATCTGTTAAATAGCCGTTAAGTATGGCGTGTCGAGCAGATCTATAGGCTGCTAAGCCAATCGAACCCGTGATCTTATTCATGTTACTACCAACTTTGCCCTGTTGCTGTCAAGTGACGCTTTCTTGCTGAAAGCAAAGTAAAGCCATCAGACTTGACGGTAATTCGCGTCGGAATGCTGTTGGATGAAGGAAACAATAGATCTTTTTGAATTTCTCAAAATGAAATCATTGCTGGACCTCTTTTTATTATGTATGACTCAAGTCGTTGTTAGGAAACTTGCCTGGAATATTGTCAGTTTCAAAGCAGTGCAGCTCTTACGTAATGATTCCTAAAAACTTGGATTCTCATCCATTGCAGTGATCATGTGTAATATGACTTGTGCTAATACATACGCGTGTATATGAATCCGTATGGATTTCGATAAGTGTCCTGAATCGCACATGTATTATAATCAAAGGAAAGCAACTTATAGAACGTAAGTGTGCGTGGCGTGCTTAAATTTATACATTCACATATAGCATGATAAGGTATATTAGTACGACTTTCACCGTTTAACCTTTATTTCAAAATACTCGGAGCTTTCGGGGTCGCACACACCCCGTCATCAGCGACTAATGAACATTCAACGATCTGCTAGGAAAGGTGTTGGTCGATTTTTCATTCACATATATATAGCTCGCGAAAAAGTCCATCCAAACGATTGTAGAGAATATGCAATTCCGTGAAGTTACTGAATGCTACATGTATATAAACGTATATGTAGTCAGTTCTGATGTTGTGCTAGTTTTGGTTCCTGGAAAGTCTTGCGCTATATGAAAGTGTTCTACGCAGGTCTGGTCAAACATAGGAAAACGGAAGTTCAGGGTCATTCGTCCTAATAGATCGCGTAACTACGGTAGAGGCTATTCATTTACATGCAAGTCTTTCGACCTACAACGCGAGAAGCAGTCCGTAATGGGTAAACAGGCGCGGCAAAATGTTATGAAATGGGAAGTACTTTTCAATACTTGTGTGATACAGGTTCATATGCTGTTGGTACTTGGCCATGTCGTATACTAACACTGAACGTTTCGCGCACATGTGTTTCTATTAATACATGTATGTTCAAGTGTCGGGATGCGAAGCATCGTTTGAGTGAAATCGAGGTACACAAAAACTGTATATACATATATATATATATATATATATATATATATATATATATATATATTTGCGAAACAATTATCCCACACGGTATACCCCCGTTCCAGAAAACCTTTTATTCTCCAAGAAATAGCTTTCGGGTACTCCTCACGTACCCATCATCAGGCCATAAAATAAAGGTCGACTGCCCAGTCAGCCAGCGGTTCAGCAAGCCCCTCCGCTCGATCATCCGGGCTGGCGACATCAACTATCAGGTCTAACCTTGACCTGTCAAGCGTCTGTCGCCCGCCCGGTCAGTCCTGCAGAGAGCGAGCATCCCCACCGACCGACCGGGACAGTGACGCAACACCAAATGAATTTGGTACAAGGTACAAGGGCAGTACCTGATAGTTAATGTCTCCAGTCCGGATGGTCGACCAGAGGGGCTTGCAGAACCGCTGGGCAGTCGACCTTTATTTTATGGCCTGATGACGGGTACATGAGGAGTACCCGAAAGCTATTTCTTGGAGAATAAAAGGTTTTGTGGAACGGGGGTATAGCGTGTGGAATAATTGTTTCGCAGAAATGCATTTTACCGCGTTACTCAAGAAACACAATTTTAAATATATATATATATATATATATATATATATATATATATATATATACTGTTTCTACGAACGGGCGTATTAGTTCTCATAATTGCATTTGCTTGTGTGCGCTGAGGACGGGAAAAGTCGATTCCCGAAAGCTACGCATTAAAAGTTGCTCTTTTCGACAACGGGTTGAAATACTCCGTAAGTAATTTTTAATATATATATATATATATATATATATATATATATATATATATGCACTTTTTATGACGATTTGCACATTTTTCACAAATTATCGTTCGTAGTGTTATGAACGGGTGGCCTGCCGTCCTATGACACGATGATCGTTCGTAATAAAATATGTCAATATATTAGTAAGTTGAGTCATTGACAATTATACCATACGAGGAACTATTTCAGGGAATAAATAGCGCGTTTATCGATGTGTATACTTTGCCCTATTTGATTTCAGAGCAGATGAAGCGATATAATAAGTCTATTTCGAATATTTTCAGAAGTATAATACTCGCAGCTACATTATTCTTCATATTAGCACAGCATTCCAAAAAAGGTTAAATAAAACCACAGAGGTAACTCGACAAGCGCTTTCCCTACGTCAGAGCCGAGCAGCAAAGTCAACCTGCCTTAGGAGTTGAGATGTCGGGGCGGCTTACTGACCATAGAATAATTTGCTAAACAGCTACTGTAAAACTTTGAAACAGAGGGTGGACAAATGAAAAGGTGGATAGCGCGAGTTTGTCGGCAATATTCACCAATTTACAAAGGCGTGGGCATACAAGGCGTCGAAGGAGCTGGGGTCTGCGTGCCCATTTTCCCACGTTTCCATTGGTATTCAAGTACTACTTCGCTTTTCCCCAAAACATTGTCCCCATACCAAGGCGTCCCATCACCCAAGGGTTTGCTTCCATTCCCGTTCGAAAGAACGTAAATCAGCAAATGTACTCACCTGACCTGTTCGCCTACCGAATTGGCCGAACAGTGAAAAGCTGGAGTCTTACTAAACCGTTGTTCTGTTGCAGCCCTGGGGTTCGGCGCCCTCGTCACCTCAGTAACAACGACTTAAGTAGAAACTGCGCGTCGAATATGTCCGGTCAGGAGACTGCGGTTCACTGCCGGTATTTAGCGTTGCACTTTCTGTTGAACATCCCGGTGAAGTAATGACACAGGAAATGAATCACTTTATGAACAGTTGTTAGAGGAGAGGAGCAGTGAGACTCCGGCTACCGCAGGATATGATTTTAGCGGGAATTCCAGGCGATCACACGATATAGCGAACTTTCTTTGAGAATTAACTCCATTCAAAGCATTTTGTACTTCGCGACGATCGGTCGTAAATGTAGCATGTTACTAGTAGCATACATGCAGTTAAAATATCGCTTGTGGTTAAATGTTCAAGATATGTTATTTGAATGGAGACTTTATTCCTTGTTTTCTGAACAACCGAAGGGTGAGCGTGCAGGCTAACTTGCTTTTAGTGGTGCATGGTTTATGTTGTTCACATTCCCCTTGGGTAAGGGACTTTCTTTTGGCAGTGTTCGCAAATCTCGTCACATGTTCTTTTATGTTAATAAAACCACCGGATGCTGTTCCAGTGTTGAAACGCGCTTCCTTCTTCCGGTCTTTAAGTCCGAACATAATGATGAGTCATGGTCATTGTTGAATTGATGAGGTGTCATGCAATTATACGGCATCTTATCATTCTTCCTATGCGCCATAAAACGAAATGCTTCTTATAGGTCGGTTATGGCGCTCTACAGCTTTGCCAATGCATTGCTGCATGAGCTGTCTGTTTGCGTAAAGGAGTGCAACGGCATTTAGTGGGTTTGGCGTGCTTAGTAATGCTGGCAGATAACGTCACCTTCTCAGTTGTTCACAAGACAGCTTGATATCATCGTTTTCTACTTAATGGTGCGTCATAGCGGTCGCGAATTGAAATGTCCGTTTTGATACTGTCATAATGCGATAAATGAGTACATTCTATACATTGACCGTGCTGCCAAATGGTTGATTTGTTGACTACTGAAAACGCGACGTGAGAAATTGTGAAGACCCCAAGGTAGGATTCACTAAGAAATGGAAGACAGGATCAAGGTAACAAGTTCTCTTATGAACATACTGGTCAACCACTTAATTGCAGTGTCTAATTTTCATTTTTCTAAGTATCTTTTCATTAGAGCAAAGCACTATTTCACTAAAATATTGCGTCCGCACGGAAAATGGCTTTTATGGTCGCACTTGGCTCAGAGTATATATATATATATATATATATATATATATATATATATATATATATATATATATATATATATATATATATATATAATTGAAAATAGGGTTCAAGATAACGGGGTGAGATCTCATATTCTTGTTGAGAAACACGGCTTATAACCCGTTGGTAATGCTTTATTTATACCATCGGAGCTTTCGGTGTCATACCTTGACAACCGTCCTCAGCGAAAACAGTCTATAAATTAACACCTGTCACAACCGAAATCTCGTTTTAACCTCGTATGCGTCAATGAGTTTTAAAGTCCATTCTAGTTTAAAGTTCGGGTGAACAATGTCGACCAAATGTCGCTGATTCCGGTGCCTTCATCTCTATTCATGCACGAACAATGTTTGATGTAAATCGCTTCTTTCAATTTTCTAATCCTGAAATCCCTTTCTTGTTCTAACTTGTTTGCTTCTAAACTTTCTTCCGGGTACGAGCAAGAAACAACATGCTCTACTACTGCCGATGCTTTCATACATTGTTCCATAACCACTTCCGGGTCATTACGCTGTGGTCGACCTCTCCTCGGGTTGTTTTCACCTCTTCTCCTTCCTTCTGCAACCCGGTATCTTTTGATCAAGTCCAAATGTTGTTTCACACGGTGTTCAATCGTATGACCCGTTTCACCTATATATACATTACCACATCCACATTTTATCTTGTAAATGACTCCTGGTGCCAAGTCGCTTGGGGTCTTCGTTTTATCGGAGCGTAGAATGTTTCTTAAATTATCGTGGTTGTTAAAAACCACCTTAATTCCAATTGAGTTGGCAATTTTCTGTAGTCTTTCTCCCACACCAGGGTAGTAAGGAATGATAAACCTGGTGTCAGTCTTCTCACGTTGTGCCCAGTTTAATTCATTCTTCAACCACTTTTTTGTCCTGTCCTTTATGCAATCAAAAGTAAACTTTGGAGGGTATAAATAAAGCATTACCAACGGGTTATAAGCCGTGTTTCTCAACAAGAATATGAGATCTCACCCCGTTATCTTGAACCCTATTTTCAATATTATTAAACGTGCTCACGGCGCACAGGCTTTGGAATGTTCGAGAGCCATAGAATGGATCATCATCAAAATGGAAGTAACCAAATGCAGGCTATGGTTCTTCAAGGAATGTCGAGATTATGGTATTCTACCAGTCTCTTTCCAATTACGGACGGGACAGATAAGGAACAGGAAAGTGGAAAACATATTAAGAAAAGCTAGTTTTGCCCTACTAAGAAACAGGATCAAGGAAAGATACAGGGAATTGGCAAGGTTACAACCGATTTTAGACTACCGTGTAAACGGGTTGATAAGTCTAATTGGCCACAACCATGCTTGTATCGTCGAGCGAATGGTTAAGAATTCAACGGCGGACATCGTGCATAAAGAAAAGAAGAGGTTGGAGCAAAAGTTTAACAGGCTTTTGTATTCCAAAACCTGGGAGTTCTCTAGACAACGGAGTATAGTACAAAAGAAAGGTTTACCTTTGGACAAACTTGTCGTTAACCTGAATTCCAAACCTCTTACGGAGATTGAGAAGAATGTCCTCTCCAAATGTTTGAACTTTGTTCCCACAAAGAAGAAAATCAATTTTGTGGACCTTGTAAGTAGAATAGAATTGGGAATTAGCAAGGAGGATAGTTCAAAAGCTGATCAGATCAGGAGCTTGGTCACAGCTAGTCTTACAAGTGGAAAATACAATCCCAAAATGAATTTAACAAAAGCCGAATTTAAAGCGATTAGGGATCTTAAGAAAGAAGATTCGTTGGTAATTACTAAAGCGGATAAAGGCAATGTGGTTGTTTTAATGGATAGAGAATCTTATAACAACAAGGTGGAAGAGCTATTACGTTCTGGAACGTACAAGAGGCTCAATAAAGACCCAACAGAAAATATCAGGATAGGCTTAACTAAGAAACTATTGAATATATTGGAAGAAACGAGAGAGGAGAAATTACACACCATCATCAAACGGCTTAGGTTTAATTCCAACTTTGATTGCCCGCAGATGTACTGCTTACCGAAGATACATAAAGATAATGTTCCTTTACGGCCGGTGATCGCAACGAACAGAAGTGTAACGAGGCAGTTGTGCAGGTACTTGGCCGATATTTTGAAACCATTAACTGGGAAAAAAATCTCCAATACAAAGAATTCACTTTATTTCGTACAGGAGATCAAAACCATAAAAATAACCGAAGAAGATGTTATGGCAAGCTTCGATGTGAAAGATCTTTTCACCAGCATACCACTTGAGTACACATACGACATTATCATGGACCTGTTATCTTCGGACACAACTCTACATGAGAGAACAAAACTAAATCCAAACCACATCACTGGACTGGTAAAATATTGTATGGAAGAAGGTAACCAGTTTCAATGGAATGGTGGTTACTACTCACAAACAAAGGGAGCACCAATGGGGAGCCCCCTTTCCCCAGTTTTTGCGGATATATTTATGGAGCACTTGGAAGAGAAGGCCTTTACACCAGGGCTCTCAAGTCATAATCCTAAGAGTTTTAAAACATATGTGGATGACATTTTTGCAATAGTTAAGAAGGGAACAGAAGAGAACATAATGACACACTTAAATAGCCTTTTCCCGGACAACATAAGTTTCACCATGGAAAGAGAAACACACGGACAACTACCATTCTTAGACGTACTAGTAATAAGGAAGAAAGACTGCCTGACGCTGACGACGGAACTCGAGCGTTCCGAAATATACGGTTGCGTACGTGTGCTGTTTGCGTTCTTTCTAATGACCACTCTCATCCATCTGCTGGTAGGGAGATCGCTTCAGTATACTTACAGATACTTAAAAAAGCCAAAAAACGGGAAAAATCCGTGACAACCATCAATGCATATATATATATATATATATATATATATATATATATATATATATATATATATATATATATATATATATATATATATATATATATATATATATATATATATATATATATATATATATATATATATATATATATATATATCGCATCCTTTGTAACAGAGCGGTAGACGTTTTTCTATATTTTGGAAACGGTTTGATTCCCATTGACGTAATTCATGTATAGCAAAATGAACCTCGACTAGCGGGACGTTGGCCAGCTCGTAGGCGAAAGAAAACAACAAGATCTGGCAATAGGTGAGCTCCTAACTTTCGGAATACCCCGCAGGTATTGGCCGGACAACCGCCTGGATAACTAGACATCTTTCGCTTCGTGATTACAGATTGACGAATAACGTCAATGCTAATCAAGCCATTCAACATTACAATGAAATGTATACGCGATATATTCACTCATAGCACAAGTTGTGCATCAGAATTACAATCTTTATGCATTGTAGTATTCACCATCGATTTAGAAACTAAATTTGTCTCAGGAGACAATAGCCGTTGCCTCTTGAAAAAAATGGCAAGCGGGCTCGAACGAGATACTGACAACCGGAGAACCGTACGTGTTGGGCGAATTTACCGCGAACTTGTCGTTTGCCTAGTAATGGCAGATTATGCGATATTATGCCATTCTTACGCGGCCAGCGCACAGCAATTACGGGATGTGGCTACTCGTCGCCTCCTCCAAGTTGCGTTTCATTTGGCAATAGCACGTCAGCCGGGGTGGTTCCCGCATTTCTAGCAACGTTTTATTATTGCTTAGCTGCCAGCTGCCAGCTGCCAGTGGCCAAGTGCATGGTGGTGCATACCGACCGACCTACCGACTTCACGTGAATCAGCTGCGCGGCAGATACTCTTCGACTGAACACAGGTGTCATTGTTGTCGACGGCCAGGCGAAGCGACGTCAGAACAAACAATAACAACAAGACAGAGCAGCGAGAGCCGACGGGTCCCATTGGCAAGGAATTGGGCAAGTCGCCAACGGGGTTGCTTCCGTTCAGGGAAAAGTGCCCGCTAACGACACGCAGATACAGCTGATCACGGATCGTCCGCAAAATTAGCGCGATGGATTATCGTTTGTTATGCAAATTAAGCATGATATTAAGTCGCGTACATCACATCGGCTGTCAAGTCGTCTGTCCGCTCGACCTGTTTGCAGTTGAAATATGAAACACCTTCTCATGTTGCTTGCTGTTCATGCAGAGGTGCCGTTGGCTCAGCGTTGGCTGACCACCTCCTTTCTTGGCAGTCGAGCTGATCATAGAAGCGGCAAGCCTTTGTTTCTCGTTGACAGCCGGTGCGTGAAGGGGCGCAGAAACTTTCTCGACAAATTTTCCCGACCTGTGAAATTACGTCAACTATTTCCTTTCGACATTTTCTTACCGGCAGGAACGCCAGTTCGCTTGTCGCTTTGCTTTTCCTTTGGATACATTTTCCTCACTAAGTACGTATCAATAGAAACATGCTAGCAGTGATCAGTGGATAAATGGGATGTTTATACTTTATCCGTGTGCCAAAGAGCAAATCGATTTCTTGTAATGGGCGTTTAAGAGACGTATACACCGCCAGTGTTTATTAAGATTAAGCTCATGCCTGTCTATTAAGCTCAAAAAATAACTCCCCATCGTTTATTTATTTATTCCTTGTCTGCATGCTCGCTGAACTCTGCCTGGAAACAGTGTACGCGACCATATTATCCTGAATGGTCTACGGCTGACAATTACAGTCAAACTGACTGTAAGTGTTACAAGATAGACATTCGCTGATGACGGTGGTGAAGGTATGACACCGAAAGCTCCGATGAAATAAAAGCTTTATTAGCGGGTAAAAGCCGTGTTTTCTGACAAGGAATATGAGATCACACCCCGTTATCAAAAAAACCCTATTTTCAATCTACCAATGTTTCCAGCAGCACGAACGAGCGGCGGGAAAATTACTGAACCGTCATTTCCGCCGCGCGAAGCGCACTCCATTTGATGAGGTAGCGTCAGAGGCAAAACGCAACAAGGCGCCTTATTGAAAACGTGACTTTTTTCGAGCCCTCTAGTGGGCCTACAAGAAAGTTGAGGAGCAAAAGTTACTTCACGGCAGGCAGTTAATTTGTCATTCCTCATGGTGCCCTTTTGGAATAACAATTTTCCATGCAACGCCCGGAATGTAAGCTTTTCTTTATCCTTCTCTCTCTCTCTCTTCCTCTTTCTTCCCTAAGTTAATTTTCCATTCTCGCATCCTTCCGAAGTTGAGGACTAGTATGCTTAGAGGCGATCGAACGCTAGATGAGTCATGCACGTAAAGATTGCTTACGGATGTTCATCCACGTGGCTCTTCTGTTTCGCGGAGCCCCTTCGAAGAAGGAACAGAAGGTCGAAAAGGCTTTCACGCCTGCTAACCGCGCTGCTGGAGGAGCTCCTCGACGATACCTTACGTTCGGGGAAGAGCATATCAGCAAAGTGTTTGCACGAGCAGGCCGACTTTGTCGTATATCCGTACTGGTTGACCTGTATTTGCTGTCTTGGTCGCTCGACGTGGAGGCTCAGCAGTTCCGCCGGAGGTGATCAAAGAAATGGCAGTTTAGAGGTGTCCACCGTTGAAGGCTTCGAATTCTTCTTGCAGAGCCCTTTGCTATGGCGGGCGGTCGCTGGCTGTTCAGCTGCTAATGCCTAGGTGCACTTTCAGCGGATCGAGGACCGAACGGCGCGATGGTGCATAGACGTTGTTCCATCGGGGCTGGTATATCTTTTCCCTCCAATCGATCGAGATAAACTATTAGGAAAGGAGAGAGTTGCAGTCGCCGAGGCTGACACCAATATACTCATTGTGAGAGAGCATAACGAAGCTCGCATACTCACGTGCGCCATATCACTCTTTGCGGCGCTGGTGCGCCGTTGCTCTGAGCGCCATGATCAGACTTGGCATAACCACTCCTGAGCAAAGCGTAAGGACCGCTGGCCCAAGTGTTCGCTTTCTGTTGCAACGAGTTTGATAAATGCGACGTGTGGCCAACGGTGACAGCTTCCCTCTGTCAACGGGATTTCTGAATCTGCGGGCTCGTGGTAGTCGAGCACCACTGGCGTCATTATTTCACCAAGATCACACAACGCTTCTCCTATCAATCACCAATCACTGTGATCAAATCGTGAGAACAACTTGTCGTCCCATTTCGCTTCTTCAACTTTTATTTTTCCCCTTAATATTAATACTTCAAACCTCTTCCACCGGTGCCAACCGACCATAGGCGTGCTGCGGTGAACTTCCGGCAAAAGCTTCATCGTTCCCCGCCTTGCGTAGCTGACATTTCCAAAATTGAGCCGTACTATTATAATCTCAGTGAACCATGCTTGATGTGCCCCCTCCCACCGCCATTAGAACGTGGATGTTCGCTATGCGAACTTCGGTAGCCCATTGCGAATTTAGTTGCCCAGTTGGGTGCTCTCCTTTGACTACGCATCACCGAACTGCTTGCTGACGAGGCTGTCGTAGCAGGAGTAAGCTGTTAATTAGAATTTTCGGAAGGCCGATATGCAAATTCTTTTACGCTTCTAGTATCCAGAGGCGAGGGAAGGAAGTCAATGAACTACTTTTGTGAATAACTGGAAGGAGAGGGAAAGGAGTAGAAGCTTTTTTAGGCACGCTTTTGCAATTTAACAGTACGGACGACCGCGTGTTAGCGCGACTTGAAAATGCCGAGCGGAAATTTCCAGAGATATGCTATTTAACTTTTGAATTGCGCAATGCGTGTTAATATTCATGATATGTCCAACATTTCCATGTCCAACATACGATGGTTTTCTATATGCCGGTTGGTGAGTAAACGGATTTCCAGTCGATTTTCTTTGTATCGCGAGTAACTTGTCGTAGTAACTACTTAAGGACAAGTTCGAAAAAGTTGTGTGAAATGATATCTGTAATTAAGCAACGGTCGCCCCATTATTGGTTCGCAAGTAAAAGTAGTACGTCGCTTTACGCCTTACGTAACTTCAGCTAATCCCGCAGACGAAGTTCCGTAATTGCTAGAAGAAACGTTCCTGTTTACATGGCTTCTGTAACATGGCTTATTCATCATTCGTCTACTTTATTATTAATTATTACCGCTAACTCTTGCTGTTCCCAATTTATGAACTAAAGTTTATTAAAGCCATTTCACGCGTGGAAAAATTCTTCTGTAGGCAATATTCGGCATTAGCCGCCTTTTCCGTTACCCGCGGAAGCATACTTCCTGCGAATCCGGCGTTTCTGCTGCATCACTTCTCCATTTGACTTTTCAAAGCGTTTCCACAATGGTAATGAATTACAGCAATGATAAACGGTTGCTCTGCATTCTTCTGCAAAAGCGTATGCCTTGCAACCATGCGCGTTCACTGCCGTCTGCTGAATACGCACAGACACATGACGCTAAGCTTGGATTGTTCTATTCGACAGAAGACAAACAGTAAATGGCGAACATTGAATGGCAAGTGTCGTGGATAGTCAGTCACGAAGTTCAGGTGTGCAGAATATCCCCAAGATTTTATCGAAATGTCTACCATTAAACCCCATGGGAATACAATTAACCATAACAACTATCAGGCATCAAAATGAACATCAACTTCGGCAGCAACTGATACATGCTTTTACTGCTTCATTACTGAAGTTTGTCCATACTGTAACGAGTCAAGCATAAGCTACCAGTTTTAACATACAAATTTTAACTCTGAACCTGAGAAACACTGATACATATGCATGTTATCGCAATGACAGTACAGCATCGCGGTGCAATCGAACACTTTATTTGCCCAATAAATACACGCTGGGAATACTGCAACAACATGCATTCACTGTTGTATTGCAACCGAAAACAGTTTATCGCTTAATCGACTTCCTCCATACGGTTTTCGTCGTCTTGTACTCCAGAAGTAGATGCCGGAATTTCAGTTGCATGAACAGACGGTTCGAAGAATTCGCTGTCATCATCGTCAATACCTGCAACTTACTGATAAGCAAAAAAAAGTCTGAACTTTCAATTGCCTTACCCAGACCAAGCTTCACCATTCGATATATGCGCTGCGCATGAACCTGCGGTTCCTCCAGAGAGAAACCGCTGGACAGAAGACTCGTTTCGAACAACAAAATTACCAGGTCCTTGACGGTCTTATCGTTCTTGTCCTTTGCAATACGCTCGCGCAGTTCATTGATAATTGGATTATCCGGATTTATCTCCAAGTGCTTCTTTGCGGACATATAGCCCATTGTGGAACTGTCACGAAGAGCCTGCGCCTTCATAATACGCTCCATGTTGGCTGACCACCCGTACTGACCGGTAACAATGCAGCAAGGTGAATTGACCAGGCGGTTGCTAACGGTCACCTAAAGTGAACTGCGGTTTATTGGGGCTGAACTCTTTGGACAACTTTACCTTCTCCACTTTGTTATCTAGTATGTCTTTGATTACTTTGCACAGCTCTTCGTACTTCGCCTTGTCCTCTTCTCGCTTCTTCTTTTCGTCTTCGTCCTCCGGCAACTCCAGGCCCTCGCGAGTAACGGAAACAAGGTTCTTTCCTTGGTAAGCTTTAAGCTGCTGCACCGCATATTCGTCAATAGCGTCCACCATGTAGACGACTTCGAAACCTCGCTTCTTTACAGCTTCCACGAAAGACGAGTTCGCCACAGCTTCCAAACTCTCTCCAGCGATGAAGTAAATGCAAGTTTGATTTTCCTTCATACGCTTCACGTAGTCAGCAAAAGAGCACATCTCGGAACCACTTGCGCTCGTGTGGTAACGCAGCAGTTCAGCTAAGCGAGCTCGATTCATCGGGTCTTCGTGAATTCCAAGCTGCAACAGCGATACATGGAGGCAAGAACGGAACACACGGCGCGATTATGCAGAGGAAGCCATGACTCAGAAAATCCTTTACGACATTCTACATTCAGACCCGAAAGATGTAAGCTCATCATTTCACCTTGTTTCAATAATAGACTGGATGCTGATGGCCGACTTACCTTTATGTTCTTACTGAATTGCGAGTAAAACTTCGTGTAGTTTTCGTGGTCTTCGGCCAATTCATCGAACAAATCCAAGCACTTTTTCACCAAATTTTTCCTAATGACTTTCAGAATTTTGGACTGCTGCAACATTTCGCGGCTGATATTCAAGGGGAGATCCTCGCTATCCACTACGCCCTTAACGATATTTTGCTTGAGCAAACGGCAAAAAGCGACCACAGAACTTTGAGTACCTTAATGAAGTTCAAATATTCGGGCATTAGCTCTTCGCAATTCTCCATGATGAAGACGCGGCGAACGTATAACTTAATGCTGTTTCTCAGCTTTCGATTTTCGAACAGATCGTACGGAGATCTCCGGGGAATGAACAGCAGAGCTCGAAACTCGAGCTGACCTTCAACGGAGAAATGCTTGACGGCCAAATGATCCTCCCAGTCGTTGGTTAGGCTCTTATAGAACGCAGCGTATTCCTCATTTGTGATCTCGTCGCTGTTGCGCGTCCAGATCGGTTTCGTCTTGTTGAGAACCTCCTCTTCCGTGTACTTTTCCTTCACAGTTTTCTTCTTCTTCTTATCCTTTGTTGACGTGTCGGCTTCGTCGTCCGATCCGACGTCCTCTATTTTGGGTTTTTCACCAGCCTCATCTTCCTTCTTTTCTCCCTCCTTTTCTTCCTCCTCATCGTCGCTGATCTCCTTGTCGCGCTCCTTCTCGACGAGCAATTTAATCGGATATCCGATGAATTGACTGTGCTTCTTGATAACTTCTTTTATGCGCCGCTCCTCCAGGAAGTCCAGTTGGTCCTCTTTCATGGACAGCGTAATTTTCGTGCCTCTAACCAGCTCAGGATCTTAACACCAAGCGAAATTGGAGCATGACGATCCAAGAGGATAACCGTTACTCACCGGAAAATGGGCGAATTGTAAATGAACCGCCGGCACTGCTTTCCCACAAATACGCCTCGTCGTCGCAGTGCTTGCTTGCCACGGTTACGCGGTCGGCCACCAAATATGCCGAGTAAAAGCCGACGCCAAACTGCCCGATCATGGAAATATCTGCTCCAGCCTGCAACGCCTCCATGAACGCCTTGGTACCAGACTTCGCGATAGTGCCCAAGTTGTTTATCAAATCGGCCTTGGTCATACCGCACCCCGTGTCCATAATCGTGAGGGTTCGGTCATTCTTATTTGGGACAATCTTGATGAAGAGCTCGCGAGCGTCTTCCAATCTGGAAGGATCGGTGAGCGACTCGTAACGAATTTTGTCCAAAGCCTACGAAGAACGACAAATCAAACTTCTTTTCGAAAACAGACACAACTGAAGCACTTACATCGCTGCTATTCGAGATCAGTTCCCGCAGAAATATCTCCTTGTTCGAATAGAAGGTGTTGATGATCAAAGACATCAACTGGGCGATCTCCGCCTGAAAGGCGAACGTCTCCACCGACTCGGCCTCGCCAGTTTCCATCTGAGTACTGGATGCCATGTCACCAACAACTCAAGAGCAATCGAAGTGACGAACAAGCGAACGCTGCGCGAAAAAGTGATACCGCCCAAGCCTGACGTGCCTTAAATATCGCTAGGAAATTTCTGGAATTTCTAAGGATAATTAAGTACATTGGAAAACAATTGCAAATAAATTCTTAACGAATCGCTGTGGTCAAATTGTAGCAGCGTTAAAGTGAACAAAATATGCTTTACTGTCACACCACAGTCTAAGGAAAACTGAGCGTTCGAAAAGTTGGCATGTAAGACAGTAAGAAATCTTTCCGGAAATTTCTGGAACTTTCCTGTTAGTTGTGCTCAGGTACCCAACTCTATGTGTCATCCAACTAAAGCCGTCGCCCGCGGTTCGGTGTTGAATTTGAGATCTAGTTTTCTTGTTACG
Source organism: Trichuris muris (assembly GCA_000612645.2). Lineage (NCBI taxonomy): Eukaryota > Metazoa > Nematoda > Enoplea > Trichinellida > Trichuridae > Trichuris > Trichuris muris. The sequence goes on from CBXJ02000086.1 coordinate 12,652,259, forward strand.
CAATGGTGTTGCTATTTTTGTAAATGTATTTATTTAACTGTGCGAAGCCGCATCAAACAGTTGCCCTTGGAGATATTTCTAAGCCTCCTATTTGTGTCCACACCGAATTTGTCAAGGCAAGCAATTGTGATTTGCCAGTATGTTTTCCTCTTTTGTTTCAATGATGGGAGTACCAAACCTGAAAGTGAGAATCGTGGCATCTGTTCGTTAGTTCTTTTCGGTTGGGCTATCAGCAATAATCATGGGAAGCACAAATGGGGCTCCCCGTCGTGTTCGTTACGTTTTGTTCCAACCCCAGTGCATTCGGCGTTTGTTTTGTATTTAAGTGCATTTTGAAACGCATTTGCAGTGAGGTGTAGGTTAATGGCTTCATAAATTTATCTCAACATTAGTTTTCCATACTTTTACTGTTTTGACTGACCATAATATGCTTTACTAGAAGTTACATTCATGTGGAACTAGGCTGTTCGGAGAGCTACGGTAAAAGTTGCATTCATGTTAAAAAAAAACGAAAAATACCCAAATACTGCTGTCCTGCATACGTCCAACGTAACATGTTCGAGATGGTTATCGGAAATGCGGTGATTCGGAGCGTTGAAAATTTGGATTTCATTGTTATGACTAGAATGTCATATTTTCAGGCGTAAGAGTTACTTTTGCAATGAGAAGAGCAGGAATTGTCGGTATTGAGCGGCAGCTGGAGAACAAGCGCGAAAGGAATGCTGGTCAAATCAGCCGTGCATTTCAAGACTTGGCACCACTAATGGCTATGGCAAAGGACATGGTGAATTTAGCAAAATGCATTAGCACAGAAATACGTGACAAAACGGGTGCCATTAGTGCGGACGAAACTGTCCAGTTGAAGTCTCACTTGCTGTGCCTTGGAATAGACGATCCTGTTACTCGCTCTCATGCTGCCGGGGATTCCGCTTCCTATGTCACCCTTCTGGCTCGAGAGTGCGCCAGCGTATTGCATACACCTATAGAGAACGCTGGTGGCTTGATGACCATTTACCACGCCTACGTATACGTTAACCGTGCTCGTGGATTTGAATTAATTTCGCCTAACGATTTTCGCAACGCGTGTTCAGTTATGGAGCTATTACAGCTACCTATACGAATGGTTCAATTTCGCAGCGGTGTTTTGGTGCTTGTTACCGACCAGTTCGACTCTGAAGGGCGAGACAACATTATCTTGGATATTATTGCAACGAAGGGATGCAGTAATGCAGAAGAACTTTCTTCCCTCATGCAGATACCAGTTTTACTAACTATGGAACGTTTGTTGGCGGCAGAAGATCGTGGCTTGCTCTGCCGTGACGAGACACTTGAAGGTCTTAGCTTCTATCCGAACAAATTCCTTTCCAACGATAAACGCTGTGGCGTAATGGACGAGGACAATTAAATTTGATGCGGCAGAGCTGCTGTGCAACTGGACAGATCTGTCAACGTTTTACTCGGCACAAAGGTGGCCGCACGCCATGAGAATAAACATGACCTGCGGAACGTATATACGAGGTGATTCATGTCTCGAACATTGCTTTACCCAATTGAACTGTAAGTAAGCTACAGTCTAGATAAAACCACACTGCATTTTGCTTCAACCTTCAACGAAGCAATGGAATCTGCCCTCGTTTTCCCGATGTTCACAATGAATATGGGTTTTCCTCGTTCGTGCATTCGTTGAACCAAACGATAGCTGGAAAGCACATGCAAAGATGTACCAAGAACAAGTAGCCCACCAGCCTCTTCGAGACGCTCGTCAACAAACTGAGCACGGTCAGGAGGTACAGATTCACCAAAGAATACAATATCTGGTTTCACAATCGCACCGCACTTGTCGCAGAGAGGTTCATTGAAGGTTTCTTCGACTTTTGGCGCCAGATCGACATCTCCGTCCGGCGCAATGTCCAGCGCCCTGGCGGACCAACACGGATTTAGCTTTTTCATGTAGAACTGAAATTCCTCGCGGTTCCATTGTCGATTGCACAATACGCAGTTGACTCGGTATGCGCTGCCATGCAGTTCAGTGTGGCGGACACTGCCGGCTTTGCTGTGCAAATTGTCGACATTCTGAGTAACCACCCAATGGACGATGTCGCCGAACTCCCACTGGCTGAGCACCTTGTGCCCTTGGTTCGGCTGGCAACGTGAGAACTGTGGCCACGATACGAAACTCTTTGCCCAATGCAACCGTCGAATCGAAGCATTGGTCATATAGTCGGCGTACTGTACTGGAAGAAGAGATGAGCGCGCCAAACGGCCACACTTATCCGACCGATAATCGGGTATACCGCTGTCGGTCGACAAGCCAGCGCCGGTTAGCACGAGAAGACGTTCGATGCACCGCAGCCTTCCTCCGAGTTCGTCGATTAGGCCGGGGAAAGCTGGAGCAATATTCGCGGAAACGGACGAGTCGAGTTGATTAAAAGCCCTCAAAAGCGCAGAAACGTTTAAAACTTTAGCAACAACGGCTGTCTCAGCGATTGCTCTCTGCATTTTGGATAAGAACCAAAAGTTCAGTCCTCATCTTAACTGTTACCAGTAATTTCCGCAGCCTGCTTATGTAGGTCGTAATTGACTTAAAGATTCTCAAGTATGTTGAACGTAAACACAAGAAGGGTTGCTGGCATGTCGGTAGACTGCCACGGTGAACCAGTTGTGAATACGTTACGGTGCTTCTAGAATTACCAAAAAAGAAACTCGCTGGGTCTTGTAAAGTATCTCCCCAACATCCTGCGCATCAACAAAGACAATGCCATACTTATGCCATCTTTTGTTCGATACTGGGAATTAGCGCCGGCGCGCAGCGTGGCTAAGTGTCGCTGCACGTCGTTGGGGTCCGTCGCTCCGGCCGCCGCCCACTTGTGCAACAGAACAATGGATTACGTAATTAGGTCAAATGTACTGTACCGCTGGGAAGATACTTTACAAGACCCCGCGGGTGCGTGGATTTATTGGTAAAAACACGAGGCACAGTAACGTACTAGATCGAAGCTTTCGGGACGCTCTAGTCCCGTCGTCAGCGAAAAAGGAAGATACGACGCTGAAGATGGGACTAAAGCGTCCTGAAAGCTTCGATCGACCGTACGTTACTGTCTCACATTTTTATCATTAAATCTACCCACCCGCGACTGGTGAGGTTCCTTTTTTGGTAATTCTAGAAGCACCGTAACGTGTTCACAACGGGTTCACCGTAGCAATGTACCGACATGCCAACCGAACCCCCCACCCCGTTACGATGCACCCCATCTTCAAGAGGAGTTGTTACGGTAGGCAGAACTTATTGCTTGCGCATACATAAGCGGCGAGGGGGTGTGCTTATGACGAGTTTTCTGTACAGAATGATGAAAATAGGGGATCTTGTCGGCTACAGCCACATAAACAACGCCTACTGCCTTGCGGATAGCCCAATTACGTAAGCTATTGTTTCCTGCGAGACAAAACCCTGATGACCTTCGCAGTGGACGGACCTAGAGACCGAGTGGTGGCGCGTGCAAATAAAGTCTTCTCTCTCACTCTCTGTCTTAGACTCTACAGTATGTTTGCCCTTGCGCTTAGGTATGGGTAAAAAAGCGGACGTTGAATTTTGAAGGACAAAAAGCAAGGTCTTCGTACCGATCAGCCCGCGAACAAACCGTAGCCATAACAATACTCATGTATCGTTACCCGTAAACGCTGGAATAGCTGTTCAGTCGTCGTCATGGACAACGATGGTTTTGTTCGATTCATGCCTGCAGGCGGTGCGATAATCAGCATATATGCTGTATTACGTAATTACGTGGTGTTTGTGTTTTGCTCCTTGTTCGTCCGTGTTGCTCCTGTAAGTTGACTTTCGCAAGATGTGCGATGGATTCTCTGTTGAACATTGCATGCTGCGAACTCAGCGCAGAGTCACCCGCGAATCAAACGGTAAGAATGCATGAGACAGAACCGGCGACCCTTGTGTTTCGCTTTTAGGCTTAGGTAACGGGAGAAAACCATAGCGTGTTATTTATTGAATAAAAGCTACCCTCGCATAGGTGTCGTTTTCTATTCATACCCAAGCCTTAGACTAAACAAGCCTGGTGTTTGGCAATTGGTATAGGCAGCTGCAAAAAGGGAGCCCTTGGGTTGGACAAGGTTTTCAGGCATGATCACGTAACATGGGTTGCCTTTTGATTGCGGTATTGTTTGCATGGGCATACAGCATAGGACCTTAAGGTCGCATTGCGAATATGCGCCGTTATTAAACGTCCATTTTTCAAGACGATTGCTGTACCTGGGAATGCAAATGGATATACGAGCGCTGGTTAAGTCAAAGCAATGTGAAATTGCTTTGTACTTGTGTTGTAGGGATAACATAACAAGGAAAGTAAGACGCGTGATGAGGCACCAAAGCAGACTGTAACAACCATGTTTATTAGTGGATTGTTCAGTATGTGTAGTAGAGTAAGGATGAGAGAGAAAAGACGTTTCCGGGTCGTGTAGGTTACGATTTGATGTACGCCGGAAGTGCATGTCACGGGTGGCATGTTGCATCAATCATGCGCAGCAGCGATGATGTCGCACCCTTGTTCCTGCTATGCGGCATTCCGGTGCGAGGAAATAGCAACGATGCGTCTGTGTAATCTCAGAAAAAATGTGTTGCCCGTTTCCCCATCCGGGAGGCTTTGTAAATTATTTTATTAATATTCTCACAAGCGACAGCTGCGTATTCAAACGCAATTGTCGTCTTATAATAACATGTGATTGCTCGCATTTTAGGTAAGATTTGAAACAGTAACGAAAGTTCACTTGGTGTATTCACCAATGCGCTGAAATAATGTGAAGCAAATAGAGGTCCACTGCGTTATGACGCAGCATATAATGTAGGACTGTTTATCCTGCAATTTACAACAGTGTTGTTCGTCATGTTGGAAGAGTACGGTTGAGCACCCGTTGAGTTCTATCTACCGTTCCCTTTAAGAACACCGAAGAAACCTAGCCAATGGCTAGTTGGTTGGTTGTGTTAGTGAAAGAACAGGCAAAGAGTGAACGTACGATCGTTTATTTCGTAGCTTTCGGAATCGACTGATTCCGTCGTCAGCGAGATGGTGAAAAGCCATCTCACCATCTCGAAAGGCTCACCTCACCATGGCTTTTCGTCTCACCATGGCTTTTCACCATCTCGCTGACGACGGAATGAGATGATTCCGAAAGCTACGAAATAAACAATCGTATGTTTACTGTTTGCCTGTTTTTCCACTAACACAACCAATCAACTAGCCATTGGTAAGGTTGCTGCGGTGTTCTTACAGGGAACGGTAGATAGAACTCAACGGGTGCTCAACCGTATTCTTCCAACATTATCCACCGCCCCGTTACAAAAAAACCAGTCTTCGAAGAGTTGTTTGTCCTGAAAATTATCTATTGTTTGCGTTTCATTTACCCCGTTTCGGAATGGGGCACATCTTTGTTAGTTGATTTCCATTAATAGTTCCAATGACTAGCGCTTCCTAGAGTGAATGTTGATTTATTCGCAATGGTCGTCGAAGTTCAGACAGAAAGCAGTTTTCTAAACATTCCAAAAGCATTGAAATGTTGGTTGGTCTTTTTGAGACGGATTGTAGCTCGTTGTGTGATATATAAACTGTATCAGTGATGCCACGTAGAAACCAAACAAGTGATGGTTGAAAGGTCTTTTAATGGACACGTGCGTACAGTAACAATATCGAAGCTTTCGGAACAGCCTAGTTCCGTCGTCAGCGATGAGGAAAAGCCTGGTGTTGTAGGCGATAGGCTATATATAGTGGAAAGGTCAAGTCAGGTCGAATCGATCTTTTCGACGGGACAACAACCAAGAAACGCGGCCGCCCTCCGAAGCTGGACCCAAGGAAAACAATGGCTGACGCAATCAAGGCCTTAGCGGTTGTGGAGCATTCCTCCCAATGTCCACAAAAAGTCGCACCGACCATACTATGCCAAGAGAGTCGTTTCCGCTACCGAAAAATAAAGGAAGCCCTCTATATACAATCCAACTCCACAATCAACAGAGATATGGGAGTTGAGGTCAGTCAAGTGTGGACCGGCCTACTTCATCAGACCGGTTGTTGCCACATTCCCACTTGACCTTTCCACTATATATACCCTATCGCCTACAACACCAGGCTTTTCCTCATCGCTGACGACGGAACTAGGCTGTTCCGAAAGCTTCGATATTGTTACTGTACGCACGTGTCCATTAAAAGACCTTTCAACCATCACTTGTTTGGTTTCTACGTGGCATCACTGATACAGTTTATATATCACACAACGAGCTACAATCCGTCTCAAAAAGACCAATCCATCATGCGAGACCTCGTTACAAGCAACCCAATTTTCAACAGCATTGAAATGTCAAAGAAATTGTGTATCCTTATAAAGCTTCACGGTTGCAGTGGTGTTACGTATCTGTCGTTGGAAGTAAGTTGGTGTTATTGCAGCATCAACGGTTAAAAAAGCTGTTTTCAGGGTGCTTTACAAAAGCTTTAGCACAAATGGGTGAACGGTGGCTTCCCAGTGATTGTGCCCATTTATGCGTGAGAAGTGACAGTTTTGAAATGTAAGGTCCAGTTGGTTTTTTCTAATCTTGTATCAGGCGGATTTGACTGGTACCGGATTAGTGAAATTTGGATACCAACGGTTGTCCAACAAGAACGTATAATTCAATTAATAGTAGTGAACCTCATCTTACTTCTGCTATGCCCCGTAAACCAGTGTAAGTTGATTCGTAAGTGTAGCGTAAACATTTAAGCGAAAAGGGAATGAACATTAATGAGAAACAGGAACAAGGGGATAGTTTTCGCAGTTCGTTGCAGATTGACAGAACGGACGAACATACGGTTCGGTTTCCGTAATGGTAGTTCTCTTCCTTTCGAAATCACTGCTTGCTGCCACATTGGCAAATTTATTAGACATCTCTAGAGGCGGTTTGCCAGGTCACTATTGTACGTTGTGCAGCAATAAAGCGGTTTGTCTAGTCTTGAAATCGGACGTTTTGTGACTATAAAACTGAACATCACCTTCTTTGACGAGTATACACCATTTCCAATGGTTTCATTAGATACCGGGGGTTTTCGTCTCATACAGCGAGGTCGTGCCTATGTTGTCGGTGAAGACGAAATACGAACACTACTGAAAACTCCGGATATCTCGTAAAAGGTCAGTGAGAACGGTTTACAGTCGTCAAGTGAGACCATATTTGTTTAGTGCTAATAAAGCAGAAGCTTTGATCATTTAGCATTGCCGATTTCTTAATAGAATTATTTCAGTTTTGCTTCCGTCGATTCTCCTACGTAGTTTTATATCTATTTTTTTAATCTATAATTATGCTGTTAATATGGTTTACGTCCTTCGTATGCCACTGGTTTTTTAATGGTTCAATTTGTTGCTGCCGTAACCTTGTGGTATAATGACGGCTTGGAGATTGGGCTTGCAATTTGGGCAACCTTTCTAACATCACTATCAGTCTATCGTGTAATGACGCTGATACAGCTAAGTATGCTTTGGTGTCTGACCTAAGTAGGTCGTTGTTTAGTCACTTGTGGTCATCTTTTGATTGATACCTTGTTTTGTTCATCAAATAATTTTTCCACAAAGGATTCAACTTAGCCGTAAAGTTTACGTGGCATTTGTATTGTTCTGACAAACAACGTGCAAGAACATGCGTGTACGTGCTTCACACCAATGTGCTGTCGAAGTTGAATCTTGCGGTTTGGTGTCAACGCAAGCATACATGTTACAATAGTATGCGTCATGTACCCGTACAAGCAGTTAAGCAGCGTATTTTATTAATGATATGTTGATATAAACAGAAACAAGTTGCGCTGCACGGTAAAAATGGCAGCTGACCTTATTTTACCGGTTCAAGAAATTAATAGTTCACAAGGCGCTTCCTATCTTTATCGCTTCTTCTCCTGATAACCATTTTGCTCGAAGTCCATTAGGTCCAAAAGCATGCATCGGCTTCTGCAGGATAAATTCCGATTGGCGCTCTGCTCCTTGATGCGTTCAAAAATACTCTTGATTATTCTCTTTTCTTCTGAGCTTGCCTCGCTCCACAGTTTAAAGCCCACCGCTTTTATCAGTTTGACGGCCAGATCGACTCCGTGATCTGAATCCAGGAAAATCACCTTTGCAATGCATCGCAGAGTTAGCTTATGGTTTAAAATACCAACGTTGTACAGGTGGCCTACAAAGAAGGCGTTGCCCAGGGCGCGAGCCCTTTGTCGTTCTTTCCTCTGTTCCATTTCATATTCGTTGACTTCGTCAGCCGCTGCTGCTTCGTCGTTCTCATTTTTATAAACAGCCAAGCCATTGTCGAAAGCGCTTTGGCACAAGTTGAGCAGAACACGTCTGACCTTGTTCCTCAGCGTTACTTCGAGCAAAAATCGGTCGTCCGTTTTGGATTGGCGAAAGAGCTTTCCTAATAGCATGGCGCACATTTCCGCATAGATTGGTGCCAAAGAAAGTTCTTCCACAGCTTTGTCATGTATTATGGCGATAACCATTGCTAAGCGTTCGTCCGAATCGCATTCGGTCAATATTTTACCCATATCCGGCGTCAGTAGGGAAAGCGTTTTCGCTGTTAGCTTATTCATGAACGTTCGCGTTCTCTTTAGAAGGTCGGTCGTCTTATCTTCTGCGGCTGCTTCCTCTCCAGTCTTTTTCCACCTCGGTTTCCATGCATTTTCACAACGGTCAAGTTCCTTGACTGGCGGTTGCGTCGAACTTTTCACGGGAGCTACTGGAGATGAGGTAGCCATCATTATTGCGTTGTGACATGGTGACGAGGTCTTGTACCAACGCTGCACAGCTTTGCTTTTCTGTGCCCATAGTTCAGGTAGGCATTGGGCGTTGTTTGACCTTATCATGCTGAGTATTAGTTCCGGGCTGTAGTGCATTACTCCATTATTCAATAGGTATTCGCTGCTCCACAGGTTCCGATGCTTAGTCGTTTGCACTTTCTTAATGTTGTTGCCACCAAGGATAGAACGATTGCGTGGCGCCAAGTGCAACTGTTCTACGTGTCCGTTTTCCTGCAAACCGTGTTTGTTCGTTGTTAAAGAACTTTCACACGTTCCGTCATTGCCTTCCTTTAGAACTGTATCAGATTGCCCACTGGTGGACGGTCGCAAGGACGGATCTGAATGAGACGCGATGGTCTCCTGACTCAGTTCAGTAGGCTTTTCAACGTGAAGTGTCGCCTTAGCGAGATCAGTGCTGCAGTTGCCGTTTTCCTCTACCATTTTATCTGCTTTGCTGTTGTTTACAGCTAAAAATTCTATACAGCGAATGATTGAATGAATAAAAACAAGTAGGAGAAATACTGAGCCGCGAATAGGGCTGATAAGAGCAAACTACGCTGACTCAAAACAGGCGTCAGCACATTTGGTCATTATTGCCGTAGCGTTTGCCTAAAACGCTGGAAAATACGCGGCACATTTACATCATCGATCACTTCTAATCTTTCGAAAATCAAACGATCTGCATCGTTGGGAGAGAAGTCGGGGGTTTTGGGAGCGGTGACATGTTTTCCGAAATCCTCAAGCAAACAAGCAGGAATTACAGTTGCAATGTATCCCCACGGGTTTGCAAGAATGGGTAGACGGCGTTCGAGAACAGAGTGAGGTAAACCAAGACTTCCACCCCCTAAACTCACAAGCTTAGATTGCGGCCAGTTTAAGACGGACTCTTGTCAATTACTCAATCTATTTGGTGCAAGGTGCTTTGGGTCACCGACCGGCACCTTATAGCTTCGTAAGAGTTGGGCGTTGCACTTGGCTATCCGTTCAGGATTATCACATGAACGGTCGTGCTTAGCTGGAAGTTAAGAAAAATTTACGACTCGTTTGTTTCTTGCGTGCCTATCATCAAAAAAGTGCATGCGTGAACAGGGGACCCTACGTGTTTAGTGATTGCAGTGGTCAGCAGCCCAAGTGGTCACAGCAGTGTCAAAGCGTCTTACCTGGCTTTTACTATGACTGCTGCACCAGTCTCGACGCTTGCGTGCCACGATTTGCAATATTCACGAAACCTTGCCGAAGTAAATCGGTTGTACTTCAAAGCTTTCTCAAATTGGATGCCTTGGCTATGACGGCGGATGGGTTAATCAAGGAACAGTCTGTATAGGCTCAACTGCTTATCTCCGTTGCAGAATTAAAAGTGACGCCTGCCAGCTGCTTGCGGTTAAAGTAAAGCTTCCAACCTGAGAATCACTTTAAGATCTCAAACTGCAACCTTAATGAAGCTTGACTATTACTAGTGCTTAAGAGTCTTGGCGTCCACAGCCACCAGACAACGCCTCCCACCGTGCAAATGATGCAATTGGAATATATCGAACATGTGGCTCAATAAAACCATACGCTAGCGGAAAACAGGAGATTTTGTAACGGTGTAATGAAACATGATATGATGATGTACGGCACTCACCGTTTGAAAGAAAAAATTTTATTATAAAACACCGTAGCTTTCGGGACCGACCGCGTCCCGTCTTCAGCGGCTGATAATGACAGAAGAAGTCTAACAAGCGTGGTAAGGAAGTCTAATCTTAAACCAGGAAGTAAAGGTTTAAAACCCGGTTTCAAAGTCCTTGGACTCTTAAAGTATGTCCAACCTTTGAGATATCACCAACACCCTTCTCTCTGATGACGGTGGTCCATATATCACTTATATCACAACCATTGTCTCTATTAATTGTCCTACTGTGCTTTATAAAAATAGCTTCTTTGATTTTTCTTATGCCAAAATGATTCTCATAGCAAAGGACTCTTGGTTCAAGGGAGCCTTGGCACTGTGCCGCATGTTCCACTAATGCTGAAGATTACACAGCATTTTCCATTATTTTGTTGGGATCCAGTGTCTGTGGGCGGTCCCTTTGTCTAACCAAAGTCCCATCCAATCTCGCTTTAGCATTATTGTAACGGGTGATATTGACCACGTGTTCACTGAATCGATGGCTCAGTGTTGCCTGTCTCCCCAATGTACGAGGCGGAGCAACTACATTTAACTTCATAAACAACACCTTTTTGAGAAACCGGAACCTTGGTCTTATCATTCCTGAGTAAAGACCCCATGTTCCTCGAACCACTGAAGTATACTTCAAAATTCAATCTCCAGCCGATCTTTATAATATTTTCGGTTAGTCCTCTGTAATAGGGCAAAACAAGAGTCGTATTCGATCTTGATCTTACTCTTGTGCTATTTTATTTGTATTATTGAGTCTCCGGTTAATGGCTGCAATAACGAGTTTTCTGGGGTAACCATTCTCTAACAAACTATCCATAATGTGCCTTATTTCTGGTTGTAAGAATTCTGGACTACATACGTGTACAGCTCTGTCCACCATCCCGTTGATAATACCAATGAACACTGAGTGGGGGATGGTGCGACGAGAAATGTAGATATCGATCCGAATGAGTTGGTTTTCTGTAGACAGTGGTCTTAAGATGGGTACCATCCTTAATGGCCAAAACATCTAAGAAAGGGAGAACGTTGTTTGATTCTTTTTCAATAACGGAAGTATTACTTCCCGAAAGGACAACCACAGCAGGATATATCCGCAAGATGTACTCCGTCATCGCTTCCGTGAAGGAAAGCAGGTTTCTACTGATTAGACATTGAAACCTGAACATCGCGAGTAGCTACAGAAGGTTATTCGGCCATCCTGCGAAAGTAGATTTTCCGCGTCAACTGCGAGAATTCCCTGATGCTTTTAAGGTTGGTTTCTAGTTTCCCTATCTCAAATGCGGCTATTCGTTACCTGGCGAGCGTAAATGCACTTTGGATTCAATGCTTTCAGTCGCAGGCATGGAAGAAGATTGACTGCGGTGACATCGAGCGGGACATTCGCAGTTTGGTAAGTAGTTCGTTCAGTTGTGCTGTTTCGAAAACTTTCTACGACATGCGCGTCCATTGACGTTCTCGAGTTGCAGTATTCGGTGTATGCGATTCTGCGAAACGACCAACGTTGCCAACCCGAGACTAAAGGGAAGACCACAATTATTGAAAATTGCGCTGCTGCTAACGAGACGAATTTCATTTTATTGCAAATGCGGCGAAAACGCAAAGGTAAGAGGAGATTTCGGTCGCACGAAATGTAAGGGCGAAAGAGAGCCATTTTGGAAGGTTAGTCTACGGCGTTTGAATTGCACTCCATTTTTCGAGCTGATATTATAGCGAGTCATTCAGGCGCAGGTCGAGTAGGACGGTTGCTTTTCGAAGAATTGATAAATTTGATAGCGTTTCGCGTTCGCGCTTCTTTGCTTTTGATAACTGAATGATCCGTCGTTTATCTTCTTGAAAAAGGGCTTTTATTCAAATAGCACTTATGTCATGATAGAACGTACGGCATGATCCCGTTGTCATGATGGCTCGAGCTGGCGCATGTCTCGACATCTGGCAAGTAGAGCAGCCTTTAACGAGCTCTTCTATTTCATCATTCATTTTCGGCCACCAGACGTAACTTCTGGCGAGCGCCTTCATTCGTACAATACCTGGATGTGCTGAATGAAGCTCTTCCAACACGCGGGCCCTTCCTTCCTTAGGAATGATTATTCGACTTCCCCACAGCAAGCAATGCTTGTGCGTTGAGAGTTCACCTTTCCTGCTAATGAAAGGTTTGAACATTTCCTCCACTGGTACCTTGTTCGGCCAGCCTTTTAACACCCACATAAGCACGCGTGATAGCACTGGATCCTTCACTGTCATTCTCGCAATGACATCTGCCGTTAACGGCGGATCTTGGCATCGCTTCCATCATCATAACGTCTGCTGGAGGAGGGACGGGAAACTCTGGGCACGCGACCGATAAGCGGCTTAGGGCATCTGCATTACCCAAACATTTCCCTGGATAATATATGAGTTTGTAGTCATATGCATTCAACAAAATGCTCCAACGCAACAACCGTGGAGACATTATCTGAGGCGTTGCTCTGTCATGGGCAAGTAACCCCAGCAAAGGCTTATGATCCGTACGGATCTCCACATGACGGCCGTAAATATAATCGTGAAACTTTTTCACTGCTGTAACAATCGGCAGCGCTTCTTTGTCAATCTGCGCATAATTTCTCTCTGTTGATGTCAATGTTCGTGAGTAAAACCAAACTGGCCGTTCACTGCAATCTGAATATCTGTGACTCAGCACCGCACCAACACCTTGCGGTGAAGCATCACAAGTAAGCATGAGCGGCTTCGGATCGTCGTAATGAACCAATACTGCATCATATGATAACAGTTGCTTTGATGCTTGGAGCGCCATGTCTTGACGTTTCGTCCATTTTCATTTACTGCCTTTATCAAGCAGTCGGTGCAACGGTTCAGCTACTGAAGCTTTATCCTTCAAAAATGCATGATAAAAGTTCAGTAATCCCAAAAACGATTGCAACTGCAGCCTTGAATTTGGTCTTGGTGTCTGATGAATACACCTGACCTTTTCTTCTGTAGGGTGAATTCCCTTTTCATCAATCGAGTAGCCTAAATACTCGACCTTCTTGGCGTTGAACATGCATTTGTCTCGCCGAAATCGGAGACCATCTTCTGCAAAACGTCGCAACACTTCTCTGAGTTTGTTGGCGAGTTTCTCTTCTGATTCTGCAACTATCAGTATGTCATCGAAGTATGGCAAGACCCCAGATATGCCGGCAAGTCTTGTGTCCATGAAATTTTGAAAAATACCAGCGGCTGTTGAAACCCCAAATTGCAGTCGCTCGACACGAAACAGACCTTTATGCGTTACTAAGGCTTGTGCTTCAGCCGATGCGGCGTCAACTTCGAGTTGTTGACTGCACTAAGTCAATCTTCGCAAACCTTCCCCCACGTACAAGTGTAGAGAACAATTGTTCCGCCGATGGAACTGGATACTGGTTGAGGCGCAGAGCTTTGTTCAATGTACACTTATAGTCGCCGCAGATTCACATTCCCCCGTCTGCCTTCCTCACTGGCACAATCGGAGTTGCCCATGTTGTGTGTTCGACCGGCTCTATGCCACGGTAATGCCGGTGACACCAGTGAACGTACTACGGAATATGTTAAGGTACCGCAAACGCTGAGCAAGACGGCCCTTTTCCTGACAGTGTCCGTTATCTTGTTAGCTTCAAGATAAAACGCAAGGAGCTTAGAGTACTCTTCCCAGGAAGCAGACTTCCCTGTGGTAAACTCCTCGACGCCTACCAACGTTGCCATGATTGTATCTCACCTTCGTCGCCAGTATAATGTACCAGGAGGAAAGTATACAAGCTTTAGTGTCAGTGAACACACGGAACAACAAACAAGCATAGACACACCTACTGCCCTGACCCAGCGGTCGTCGTACATTTCTTGTGTAGGCGGATGTTCAGGTTTAAATGGTGCGGGTCAGTACACAACAATTTCCCAAGCATTTTTTTCAGTCCAACCAAACAAGTGCACGAACTTGTCACCTTTCCATAGTAATGACGGATACAGACCGTTTCGACAGCTTCATTACATTAGACGTACGACCAATGTGTTCGTTCATTTCCGTTAACTACCTCTCCAGCCGTCCGATGGGCTTCTTTTACTTACAAGCGCTCTTCACTAATTACTGGCTAATCAATTTCACATGGAAGGAAACTCAGTCGAGCCGTCATGAAGCAAAGAATATTCAGATGGGCGTTTCTCCACATGAATATTGGCTACTTATTTGTATTGGATGAAGGGATTGGATAGGCATCTGTTCCGTATTATTCCATGACAGTTGCTTTTGCTTTGTTGTATTACGTAACTGTTCGAAATTTGTGCAATCGTTTGTCTGTCTGTTCTTTTCACACGGGGAACGAGTCAGCTGTGTCGCGAATGCTCTATTGAGATTCATCCCAAAATTATTAAGGGGCAAATTCCTCCGCTCAATCTACCAGTCTAGTGACAATTGGACATTGCATAAAGATTATGAACAAAATTCCTGTTAAGAAGGCTTCTCGTATTATTACTATAATCATGTTAACAACAACAACAACAACAACAACAACAATAATAATAATAATAATAATAATAATAATATTTATTGATGGTTGTCACGGATTTTTCCCGTTTTTTAAGTATCTGTAAGTATACTGAAGCGATCTCCCTACCAGCAGATGGATGAGTGGTTATTAGAAAGAATTGGTGGTGGTGGAGAGCTCTCCACCGTCCACGGTCGTGGTGGAGAGCTCTCCACCGTCAGCGGTGGTGGTGGAGAGCTCTCCACCACCACCGCTGACGACGGAACGCGAGCGTTCCGAAATATACGGTTACATACTGTTGCGTACGTGTGCTGTTTGCGTTCTTTCTAATAACCACTCTCATCCATCTGCTGGTAGGGAGATCGCTTCAGTATACTTACAGATACTTAAAAAACGGGAAAAATCCGTGACAACCATCAATGAAGATCCACATACCCGTTACAAGACATCCAGTCTTCACAAATAATAATAATAATAATAATAATAATAATAATAATAATAATAATAATAATAATAATATTGAAAATCGGGTTTTTTGTAACGGGCTCAAACGTATTCATGTTGTTGGTTTAACGGCTGAGGTTCCCGTTGTAGTACAACGGGAACAACTACAACGGGAACCTCAGCCGTTAAACCAACAACATGAATAATAATCGGGTTTTTTGTAACGGGCTCAAACGTATTCATGTTGTTGGTTTAACGGCTGAGGTTCCCGTTGTAGTACAACGGGAACAACTACAACGGGAACCTCAGCCGTTAAACCAACAACATGAATAATAATAATAACAATAATAATATTGAAAACTGGATGTCTTCTAACGGGTCGTAGCATACTGGAAGAGTAACTTACGGTGTGCCCGTTGCGGTTAATCTTTCTTGTGTCTAAAATAAACCAAACAAACACGCCCTACCAGCGGATGGATGGGCAGTTATGAAGGAAGATTCGTCGACAACAAGCAAACCTCGAAGCTTTCGGAACGACCTTGTTCCGTCCTCAGCGAGTTTGGGAATGATAAGGTTTTACTCCGTAGTTGGGGTATTAATAGGCCTAGGAACGGGGTCAGGTGGTATGGTGCAACATCTGGTTTTACTGATAAGTGCATTCCACACCCCGCTGACTTCCGTTCCTTTGTCGCGATTAATGCAGATGTTATTGCGAATGAACAGGGCCTCTTTAATTTGCCTTAGATGGAATTGGCTCTCGCGACATAATATTTTCGTTTGCAGGTCATATGAGCACTGAGAGGCGTGCTCTACGACCGCGGATGACTTAATTGCTTCCTCCATGACCTTACGCGGGTCCAACGTCTGGGGTCGACCTCTTCCTCGTCTCTGGGTTCCCTGTAGCCTTTCTTCTGCGTTCTTGTATCTTCTTAGCGCAGCTAGGTGTTCGTTGAATCTGTGAAATATAGTGTTGCCCGTTTCCCCTATGTAGGAGGCGTGGCAACCGCACATAACGTTGTAAATCACCCCAGGTGTTTGTTCCAAAGGAACTTTGATCTTGTCGTTCCTGGTCAACACCCTGAGGTTTTGTGAGGATTTGAAGAAAACCCGGAATTGGTGAAGACGGCCTAGATGTTTTATCCGTTCACCGATCCCGTTGAAATAAGGTAGAACAACTGTTGGGAAAGTCGTTTCCGAGTTTTCTCTGATCCTTCTCGGTTGTTGTAACCTCCGCCTAATGATAGATGTGATCAACGACTTGGGGTAGCCGTTCAATTGGAGAGCTGATGCGATGTGATTTAGTTCTGATCTTTGGAACTTTTGATCACAGATCGCGAGTGCACGGTCTATCATTCCAATGGCTATACCTCTCTTCACCGACAAAGGGTGATGCGAGGTAAAGTGGAGGTATCTATCCGAATGTGTCGGTTTTCTGTAAACACGGGTTGTAAAATTATCCTTTTCTTTCTGAACCAGTACATCAAGGAAAGGCAGTCGGTTGTCTATTTCCTTCTCCATTGTAAGAGTTATTTGTCCCGGAAAAATGTTGTTAAAGTGATCCATCAACGTTTCCTCTTTTCCTGTCTCCACTACTGCGAAAATGTCATCTACATACCTTTTAAAGAAGGACGGGACTGTTGGCAAGTTTGTGCAAGTGAAAGCAACCTCTTCAAAGTGCTCCATGAAGACCTCTGCAAGCACGGGAGAAAGAGGGCTGCCCATTGGAGCTCCATTTTTTTGTGCGTAAAAATTATTCTGGAAACTAAAGTAGTTGCCTTCGATCATGCAGAAAGAAACAAGTTTTGTGATGTGGAATGGGTTTAATAATTAAACCCATTCCACATCACAAAACTTGTTTCTTTCTGCATGATCGAAGGCAACTACTTTAGTTTCCAGAATAATTTTTACGCACAAAAAAATGGAGCTCCAATGGGCAGCCCTCTTTCTCCCGTGCTTGCAGAGGTCTTCATGGAGCACTTTGAAGAGGTTGCTTTCACTTGCACAAACTTGCCAACAGTCCCGTCCTTCTTTAAAAGGTATGTAGATGACATTTTCGCAGTAGTGGAGACAGGAAAAGAGGAAACGTTGATGGATCACTTTAACAACATTTTTCCGGGACAAATAACTCTTACAATGGAGAAGGAAATAGACAACCGACTGCCTTTCCTTGATGTACTGGTTCAGAAAGAAAAGGATAATTTTACAACCCGTGTTTACAGAAAACCGACACATTCGGATAGATACCTCCACTTTACCTCGCATCACCCTTTGTCGGTGAAGAGAGGTATAGCCATTGGAATGATAGACCGTGCACTCGCGATCTGTGATCAAAAGTTCCAAAGATCAGAACTAAATCACATCGCATCAGCTCTCCAATTGAACGGCTACCCCAAGTCGTTGATCACATCTATCATTAGGCGGAGGTTACAACAACCGAGAAGGATCAGAGAAAACTCGGAAACGACTTTCCCAACAGTTGTTCTACCTTATTTCAACGGGATCGGTGAACGGATAAAACATCTAGGCCGTCTTCACCAATTCCGGGTTTTCTTCAAATCCTCACAAAACCTCAGGGTGTTGACCAGGAACGACAAGATCAAAGTTCCTTTGGAACAAACACCTGGGGTGATTTACAACGTTATGTGCGGTTGCCACGCCTCCTACATAGGGGAAACGGGCAACACTATATTTCACAGATTCAACGAACACCTAGCTGCGCTAAGAAGATACAAGAACGCAGAAGAAAGGCTACAGGGAACCCAGAGACGAGGAAGAGGTCGACCCCAGACGTTGGACCCGCGTAAGGTCATGGAGGAAGCAATTAAGTCATCCGCGGTCGTAGAGCACGCCTCTCAGTGCTCATATGACCTGCAAACGAAAATATTATGTCGCGAGAGCCAATTCCATCTAAGGCAAATTAAAGAGGCCCTGTTCATTCGCAATAACATCTGCATTAATCGCGACAAAGGAACGGAAGTCAGCGGGGTGTGGAATGCACTTATCAGTAAAACCAGATGTTGCACCATACCACCTGACCCCGTTCCTAGGCCTATTAATACCCCAACTACGGAGTAAAACCTTATCATTCCCAAACTCGCTGAGGACGGAACAAGGTCGTTCCGAAAGCTTCGAGGTTTGCTTGTTGTCGACGAATCTTCCTTCATAACTGCCCATCCATCCGCTGGTAGGGCGTGTTTGTTTGGTTTATTTTAGACACAAGAAAGATTAACCGCAACGGGCACACCGTAAGTTACTCTTCCAACAATAATAATAATAATAATATGTTGTAAACCAAATACGGCAATAACCCGTTAGACGAAAACGTTTATTCCAAAAAGGAAACAAGCGTAGCTTTCGGAACCAACCTTGTTCCGTCCTCAGCGCTAAACAATAACCTTTTGGAATAAAGCTAAACAAAGCTACGCTTGTTTCCTTTTTGGAATAAACGTTTTCGTCTAACGGGTTATTGCCGTATTTGGTTTACAACATGGAACTCTACCCCGTCAAAAGAAACCCCATTTTCAATAATACTACTACTACTACTACTACTACTACTACTAATAATAATAATAATAATAATAATAATAATAATAATACGAGTAATTGAATAAGGGATTTCTAACGGGTTTCGGTTTCATTGAAGAAGAAACGGCAATTGACCCGTGAACAAAAGTTTTAATGCGTAGCTTTCGGGACCTGACTTGGTCCCGTCATCAGCGCTGGGAAAGCAACCTTCTTCGAAAAAGAAGAAGGTTGCTGTTTCCCAGCGCTGATGACGGGACCAAGTCAGGTCCCGAAAGCTACGCATTAAAACTTTTGTTCACGGGTCAATTGCCGTTTCGTCTTCAATACGAGTACGCCTTAAAATCTTCCGTGATTTCTCGATACGCCTTAATCGATGAACCCGTTACAAAATTGTTATCAAAAAAATAATAATAATTCATGATGTTGTGTTTTCACGGATTTTCCCGTTGCTATGTACGTGGATGGATCTGTAAGTAAACTGACACGGTTTCCCTACCAACGGATTGATGAGAGTAGATATGAGAAGACACGTTCAGAGAACAACGTACGGTTTTCTCTCAGATATTTCGGAACGCTCGAGTTCCGTTTTCAGCGAGCAAGAGTATAGCTTTCGGGAAAATTTATACACGGTAATTCTCTTGGATTGTTGATCTTGATGTGATTAATCACAAATTTCGCTGAAGACGGAACAAGATTGTTCCGAAAGCTACGAAAGGTTGTTTTGAAACGTGTTTCCTAATAATTGCCCATCCATTCGCTGGTAGGGCGTTGTTTTCGGAGTACTTTCAGACATACTCTCGACTTCCAACGGGATCAAGCCGTATGTGCCATCATGACACATAGAAGACCCGTTACAAGACATCCAATTTTCAATAATAATAATAATAATAATAATAATAACTAAGAATGATACGGTATCCTTGTTCAGTGAGCTTTAATTGGCGAAGCTTTCGGAACTAACGTGTTCCGTCGTCAGCGCAAATCGAGAAGATGATCCGTATCCTTCTCGATTTGCGCTGACGACGGAACACGTTAGTTCCGAAAGCTTCGCCAATTAAAGCTCACTGAACAAGGATACCGTATCATTCTTAGTTATGAAACGCCTTGTTACTAATATCTCTTGCTTCAAAATAATAATAATAATAATAATATTGAAGCAAGAGGAATTAGTAACAAGGTGTCTCATACTTATGAGAAATAAGAAAAGATACGGTATCCTTGTTCAACAAGCTTTAATTGGCGAAGCTTTCGGAACGTACGTGTTCCGTCATCAGCGCGATTCAAAGTCATCAGCGCGATTCAAAAGATACGGTATCCTTGTTCAACAAGCTTTAATTGGCGAAGCTTTCGGAACGTACGTGTTCCGTCATCAGCGCATTCAAAGTTCTTGAATCAGAACTTTGAATCGCGCTGATGACGGAACACGTACGTTCCGAAAGCTTCGCCAATTAAAGCTTGTTGAACAAGGATACCGTATCTTTTCTTATTTCTCATAATAATAATAATAATAATAATAATAATAATAATAATAATAATAATAATAATAATAATAATAATAATAATAATAATATGAGGTCTTTTTCACGGATTTTGTCCCGTTGGTTGTTGTACGTTAGCAGATCTATAAGTAATCTGACACTTTCTCCCTACCACCGGATGGATGAGAGTAGTTATGAGAGAAACGCGTTCAGAAAGCAACGTACAGTTTTCCTCGAATATTTCGGAACGCTCGAGTTCCGTCTTCAGCTCTCGCTCGCTAAAGACGGAACTCGAGCGTTCCGAAATATTCGAGGAAAACTGTACGTTGCTTTCTGAACGCGTTTCTCTCATAACTACTCTCATCCATCCGGTGGTAGGGAGAAAGTGTCAGATTACTTATAGATCTGCTAACGTACAACAACCAACGGGACAAAATCCGTGAAAAAGACCTCATGAAGATCTACGCTCCCGTTAAAAGACACCCTGTCTTTCGAAATAATAATAATAATAATAATAATAATAATAATAATAATAATAATAATAATAATAATAATAATACGAGTACGCCTTAAAATCTTCCGTGATTTCTCGATACGCCTTAATCGATGAACCCGTTACAAAATTGTTATCAAAAAAATAATAATAATTCATGATATTGTGTTTTCACGGATGATGTTTTTACGAAAGGAAAAATTTTTATGAATAATAATAATAATAATAAATCTATTTCTCTGATTTTAGTAATTTGAAAAACATTGGAGAGCTGCTACCCGAGTGACGGTAGGTCAATGGAGTTTAATTGCGTCGTGATTGTGAGCCGAGCCTTGTCCTCCTGGACGAGGGGGCAACAAATCAAAAATCTAAAAATGTACGTGCAAGAAACGCAATGGTTCTTTCTTGACAACGTACCGGCGACTTCCAGTGGGATCGCCCCTGAGCCTTCCCTCCCTATTGGCAATCGCTACTACGAATCACCGAAGAGCGAAGTTCCTTCGCCTTTTCTTACCCAACGCATTTGCTTACGCGTGACCTGTGCGGCTACATTGCCCATTGCGCCTTAACCTGCCCGTAACTTTTAATTCTTTGAGCGCAATTAAACGTTACGATTTTTGAATTGTTTTGAGTTACACTTATCTGCTCGGTTGCTTGCGCATTGCCAAAAAGACCGCCAACCTGATCAAGCATACGCGAACATGGGGAGGCTGGGCAGCAGCGGCTTAATGTGATATCACGTTTGCCGAACGAAGGTGGTCGAAAATGCGACATCTCAGAGCGCCTCATTTTACCATTAATAATATTCAAAACTTCTTGTGAACGAATTGGGCTTGGTCCGGCATGTTAGTTATTGGACTTGGTGTAGTCCCGTTTCAAGTTACCTTGAGCCATTGTGCGCAGCGTTTAATTGGTTGCCCGAATGAATGTTGGACTGGCAGTTTTATTACGAATGCACCCGATGTACTCCATTTGACTTTGGGCGTATCCAGGCAGCCTGGCTCGGCGGGCGCAGGAGTTGCTGGCGTTTACCTTTCCAGGGTCCACAAGTATTTTTGAAGCGCGCTTTCAGTCTTTCGTAATTCTATCCAAGAGAGACATTTCAGCAAGTGTTGACTAATTGCAGCAGCGCCAACAGGGCGATACTGTACTGTCACTTTTGCTTCCTGCTATGCAAATCTTATTCGCTGCGACGTAGTCAAGCGTAAAGATGCATGAATGCTGTCGTCAAATGGTCAGCAGGTAATGCTTTTTTGCAAGAGTCAGACAGTCGGCATGGGTTAATCACTTTAGCTTAGTGAGGTGTTCTGGTTGAACCGTTTGGGAATGCCAAGCATTCTTAGTCGCGTCTAGACGCTTCATTTTTTAGGGTCTCATTCGGCGTAAGTAACTTCATTCCACTGGCATTTGATTAATTGCGCATCGTCATAGCAATTGGCAAAGCAACTGCGCCTTCACGCTCCGTTCATTGATATCGCGTGAGACCGATTGACAGGGTGGGACTGCAATGATGAATGCCCGGCAGAACTTAATAGCTAAAAAGGATAATATTCCAGGCGATGGAATTCTCCATACGGCAGCGTGACTTTTAGGTTGTTAATTTGAAATTAAGTTTCCACACTTGGAGGGCAGTTAAAGAGAAGTGTTGCGTAATATAAAACTTGATGCAACACGATTTGGAGCACATGTTAAACATTTGTTTCTCCAAATCCTTCTCCACGCTTCCTCAGGGGAAATCAATGACCAGCGAGGCTTACCGAAAAGCTTCTCGGCCGTGATGCGCCGACGTTGATTAACTTTCCATAGACAGCTGATGGACATTTCGTTTTTCTCGATATGGTTAATCTGCCCTCACTGTTAACAATTCCCGGTGGCTATCCCATTGACAAAAGAGTATTACGAATGACGCGGTGCTTCAGTTCAGTATGGCTTGTTGCCTAAAGCCTGTCACCTGAAGGAATGGTCAGCGGGGTCCCACCTGTCGCTCATGTTCGACTGTGCTTAATCGGAAACGCGGTCACCCATCGCACGTCGCACAAAAAGAAAGGCTCCTTTGAGCGTTCGTCCCTTTGATCAATTCGACAATTCCTCTGGCAAACTTGTTGGCCCGTTTTCGTCCGGACGAATTAGTTGCAGCCGTGCATTTCCCGTCGCAGAGAGAGCGAAGTCGTTAATTCATTAGCGCTGGCCGCACTTTGTCCTGCATGCTTAATATAAAATGCCATTTGATTTTTTGCAAATGGAAAATCCATCGTTCACTCCTTGATTTGCGTTGACATTTCACTTGCGGCCACAATGGGGCATTTCGAAGTGGACATTGTTCCCAGCGTTTGGCGTGAGTATAAAAAATTAATTTTGCGATTAGTCCCTTTCGCCGTGTCTTCAAAGAAGATCCAAGGCGAAGCGTAGCCGCTTCGATCCTCCACATTTGGAGCGATTAACGGCAACGAAATGAAAGTAAAAGATAAGTTGCCCCGGCGCGGGATTAGTTCGAGTTGTCTTAAGTGCTGTTTCGATTTAACATCGTTTAGCCGTGCCGACAACGGCTTTTTGGCTTCGTTGAAACCGATGACCGTTCATCCGTCCTAAGACGCTGTGCCGCCTTTTGCCAGTTTATTCGCCTTTGCCATCATTTGCTTTGCGAAAATCGCGCAATTATTAATAGGAGACCCTTAGGCATTCGGTGACGAGGTGAATTGTTAATTGCCGTTCGCGCTTTCATTTCAAGGTTTCCGCCCCCATTGTGCGCCAATGAACTGCACTGTATATCGTTGGCGTGAATTGGCGGTTTCATTCATCGGGATTCCCGTCCGCGTTTCCATATGAGATTAAACCTACGTGCCAGGAGACAACCTGTACGAATGGGAATCACTTATTCGCTGGAAGCCTCATTGTAACTTTTTCGCAACTGTAAATCGGTAATGATGCGCTACTGCCAATGGCTTCTCTTAAAGCAACGGAAGCGCGCCGAGGAAGTCCAAGCAATCCACTTAAAGAAGCCACTTGCGAGCTGTGTTAATAATACAACATCCTAATGGGCCAGCAGGACACCTTGCTGCTACTGTATTCAATTTTCACCGGTGCGTCCGTACCTGACGTGCTGACTCCTCGGTGCACGGAGCGTAACGGAAGGTGGAAAATGGAAGCTATGATAAGCAAGTACATCATTTATTGGCCGCCAGAGTAGAGCTCAAAAGGTACTAGTTTTGGGTAGTGCTACCTTCGCCGTTGCATCCGCATTTTGGCGTCTATGAAAAATTCCACGAGCTGCGATGGTGAACTTGATTTTCTTGATCCTATGTCCTGTCGGTGAAACTTGTACGAACGTAAAGTGCGTGGAAGGGTCGCTTGCAGCCCAACCTTAGAAATGTTGGCCAGTTTGCAGTGTTGGCCGGACGTCGTAGGTTTGCCGCGAAGCATTGATGCATTTGGGCTGCTTAACGATTCGCAGTTGTAAATAAAGGATAAGTGATTGCTATTGATTGAAGGCAGTGCAGAAATAATCCATGGAAGGAAAGCTGCTATTGGTTGCCGTTTCCAGTGTCGTCAAGCAGCACTAATCGACCAGTTCGCCACTGCGGAGATTGGCTGCCGTTCGGGCAGAATATAGCGCTGAAGGCCGGCGAACAGTTTCTTTAACCAGCTCGGAAAAGAAGGCCTTTCGCCGTTGCAATTAGCTTACGAAGCGGCCGAGCTATGCTAAAGCAGGTATTCGGCGGTTTGTCCAACGCCGCCAATCAGATTTTGAACCAAGTAGCCGCGGAGCCGCCCAGAATTCTGACGGACCGCGGCCAGAGGCACTACGAACCTGTGGATCCTTTTCTTGGATTGAGCGACGAGGAACGTCGACATATACAGCTTGTTCAAAAGCGTGCCGAAGAGGAGGCGCTGAAGTTAAGCCGCTTCCAACAACCTGTAGCAGCTAAAGTTGCTCGTACAAACCTCTCGCCCGAAGTTCCCTCCAAGCAGTTGGAAGCTGAATCCAATGAAGACGAAGGCGAACTGTCCAGCGAAGTGTCCACGGTTAAGCTGGCCGACCTAGCCGGTGGGGAAGCATCGGAACCGGAGGAGTGCAGCCTCAATTCTGACTCCTCCAGTGAAACCGGTGGCGCAGACGAGGTTAGCGATGAACCCTACTCCAGCGACGCCTACGAACCGGACAACGCGGCCGAATCTGGCAACGGGAACAACATCGAAAAGGGAGATTCGCAACAGGGTGCCGTATCGGTGGAAGAACCTCGTCCAAGCGATGAAGAGAAGAGCCAAATTGCGGAAGACGCTCCAAAGGACGAACAAATACTGGAGACATCCCGTCACGCTTCGCCGGTCGCCGTCCCAGAGGAGTGTATGCACGTGAGCATTGGTGAAGATGCGGGCACTGCAAGTGGCACGGTTCAGGAAGCTTGCGATGTTGCCCCTAAGGCATCGTTGGAAAAGCAGCCAACAATAGTGGTTCAATCGCCCTCGTCCAGTTCTCGGGGCAGCTACGATGAGGACAGCTTTGGCGACCTGGAAGCTCATTCCTTGCCGGACTGCGATGCTCTGGAACGCGCGGTGTCGGATATGAGAAAGTCGGCGGAAGAAAATGACTTGGCCTTAGTCGCATCTCCATCCGAGGTTCGCGGCGTCGAGCCTGCTCGTGAAGACTTTACGGCAGCGCCGTTTGATGTAAAAATGGTGCGACGAAGGGCAGGAAGCTGCAGCGACAATTCGGAGGAACACAAGGTGCTAAAGGAGCTTCGTCATGCCAGGAGATGCAGCTTGCCGGCTTGGTGCACCCTGGCCTACGACGAGGAGGAAAGCGAGGGCCAAGGCGATGATGGCGAGGCAGGGTCAAAGGAAGGCTTCATGGCTTTCGAGTACGACGAGTCAGGCTTTCCGTCAGCGTGCACCGACCGGATGGATCCCAATGGACGGAAGCCCAGCAGTGCAGCCAGTCATGACGGCATAGAAGAAACCGTCCACACCGCTGACAGGTAAAAGTGACCCTTTCGTTTGGCAATTCTCTTTTACTACTACTCTAATTGTCGTCTGGGCAAAAGTGAACAGGAAGCAATCGGGTTATTGATTCTTTTGGGTAGTTCTCTTTCTCTTAACCGTTTCGTTTTCCGCCCACGACGGTACGCTCCATTCAATAAAAACCCTCGTACGTAAAAAAGGAAGACAAATGCACGAATTCGATCACTGCCTACTTTGTTCAGCGTAAATTTGACAGCACCGTAATTCTGTCCAGCATTTATTAATAGGTGAGCATTTCGTTGATATTTCTCACGGCTTATTTCCGCTGCGTACACCCGGCAAGCTCGTAGTCACACATCAAATGCTCCATCTGCCAACACGTGAATGAGCAGTTTATATTAGCAAAGCTGCGAGCACTGCTGGGCGTGCGAATATGCGGTACGTGTAAGTACAAGTGAACTGAGTGAACAACATATGCAATATTACGTCAGCTATAACGCAAGTATAGGGTTCGTAACGGGATTTATTCTCATATTCTTCTTCTTCTTCTTGAAATTGCGATGTGTGCACGTATCCTGTCGAGTTTTACTCGAACAAATCGAATGTTATTGACGTAGCTTTCGGGGCAAAGCCGCTCCGTGTTTAGCGTCTTGTTGTATTGCTGTTCCGCTTAGGTTTTGTTCAGATCAGCCGAGGTTACAGCACTTTGTCTTTCGGATTCAACTCGTCCAAATATCACTGATAAGTATTCCTTTGTCCTTGTATAAACAACTGTTATGTTTTATGTATAATGCTTTGACTTTTCTACGCCTAAAATGGGTCCCTTTGCATAGGCGTATTGCACTATAATGTTCTCTGCGTTCGGCCGCATGTTTCACAACTGCCGAATTTTGAATTAACTTCACCGTAACGGTGTGGGCGTCCAGTCTTGGCGGTCTTCCTCTTATTCGGACATTTACGTTACTTTGCATTCTTTCTTGATCGTTTTTGTACCTGTTAATATCCGGTAGGTGTTCCTTGAACCTATCCATGAGCGTGCGTCCAGTTTTGCCTATGTAGTTAGCAGAGCAGCCGCAAGTTAATCTGTACACACACCCGATGGACTTCTCTTCAGGAACACTTTGTCTGTCCTTCCTTAGTATTGCTCTGATATTCGGTGAGGTTTTGAAGAATACTCGAAAACCCAAGTTCTTCGCTAAATTTATGATCCTGTCACTCATACCGTGATAGTATGGTATCGTAATTGTGGGCACGTTCCTTGTATCTGCGACCTGATTGATCATTACAGTCTGCTCAATGAGCTTCCTTCTTATTGCAGAACCAACCAGGTTTTCTGGATAGCCATTGTAATATAAGATCTTCCTTATGTTCTGTAGTTCTTTTCCCAAATAAGCCTCAGCACATAGATTTATAGCTCTTTCCACCATGCCATTAGCAATGCCCACGAAAACAGATCTAGGGAGGTGGGAGCTGTAACGCTAGTATAGATCTGAGTTTGTAGGTTTTTTATATATCGTGGTTTTCAATTGGTTGTTTTCTCTAACGATTTTTATATCCAAGAAAGGGATTTCATTATTATTTTCCCGTTCCATGGTAAGTAAAATGACTATATACACGTCACCTATAACGTTGGTAAAGCCGTTCAGATCAGTGAGTCAGATTGGTTGTTGCACACTTGCTATCACTTGACCCTTTGACGGTCTTATGAAACCCCGATGGATGAAAATATCTGCCCTATTAAGCTGAACCTGATGATCGAGCAAGGTGGTTTTGAAAGGTTTACGTTTTCGTACGTTCAGTATTGCAGGGGGCTTTTCAAAAATAACCGCTTCCCTAACTGTCGTTGTGGATTTGGAATATTTGGTTTTTAAAGTCAGCTGGGGAACATGTGCAGGTGCAAAGTAACATAGGTAAGGCGCTCCATTCATTGAGCTCGTTGCTTGCAACCAGTAGGTATGTATTCGCTTCCCTGTGGCTTGTTGAAATCCACGCAATGACAGATTACCCCTAAGCATAACGGGATGTTCCGCTCGGTCATACGGAGTTCCGGACCAACGATCATTTTGAAAGCAATTGATTTCTGAATAAGGACGCTTTTCATGTCGTGGATCAATTTTTGATTCGAAATCTGGGGATTGCCGCTCGGCTGGCTTGATGTTCACGCAAAGTGACAGACGCCGTTTTATTAAGAAGACCCGGGATTTTAATTTCCTCCATAATGATCAACCTATTTGACCTGACAGTGAGATGAGCGAATTTCAAGATGCTGTGTATTCCCTTGTGCCAGTATCGATTGCCGATGCTTATTCGATATTCATGGTTAATAAGCGTGCGTCACTTTTAGACCTTGCCCGGAAGATAAGATGGTGTATGACCCAAGCGTAGAGCTTGCCAATCATGATGGTTTGATTGGCGACGGATCTGATCCGCTTTCGAATTCCTTTACGACGGATCATGAGGAGACGGTTCCGGCAATCAAGCTTGAAGCTGGGGGAAACTCAGAGCACGATTTCGGGCAAATTTCGATAGTCGAAGAACCAGTGCGGACGGCGGTCCACGCAGAGCCTGGCTTGCCATTGGTGGGCGAAACAATTGCTGGTGTAACTTCGGGATCAAGAGAGACTTCAAGAGGCGAAGCCGTGTCGGCAGGTTTAGCTAATTCGAATGTCGTTCCGCTTGCCAAGTCGCCCACTGAAACTGCTGCTTGCGCGAGCGCTTCACTCAAAGGTGCCTCCTCGCATCAAACCGATGATCGCATGCGGCAGTATTCCAGAAGTGGTCCGTCGTTCAAAGTATCCTTTGGCAATTTGCTAAACAGGACCAAAACTGACTTGACGTCCTTGGCTTCAACAGTGAAGAGCCACACTGAAGCCGCTCTGAAACGCGCTTCGGATACGGTCGCTTCTTCGTTAAACACGTCGGCGTCGGTGGATCTATACGCCGGTTCAGCCGAACCGATGGATGCGCGACCTCTTTCAGCCCCCGCAACGGAAGCAGTGGCTGAGGACTTGGCTAACGAGGAGCGGTGGTCATTGGCGAATGGTCAGAAAGCGCCAAATTTTGCAAACGGTTGGCAAGAACCGAAACCGGTGGCACAGAATGATTTCGGAGTACGTATTGCGGTACCTTTTTCGTTTTGCTCTAGCGAGGTAGTCTCGTTAGTGTTGCTGTCATTAGGAGACTGGCTAACATATTTTTTCTTCTTCTTCAATTTTGCATAGTCTCCTTAGCGACTTCACATAGTAACTGTGCATGGCCGCTTTGTCAAACGTACTGTCAAACTTGCTCAATCTTGCTGACAAGCCCAAGTAGTATGCATTTTGTTCATAAAAATAGCATAGTCTTAGCGATTAGATTAAGTGCACAGTGTATTATGGTTAGTAGATGTACTTTTATTCGTGCGGGATTCTTTCTCGCTTTGCAAACAGGTCATTTCCCGTTGGTCGTATTCAGTAAGTCTGCAATTCCTGATCAAGAGTCTGACCGGCCAGCGGACAATTACCTTGTAAGGGAAGACGCACAGTAATGGCGAGAAGGTATTAATATGATACGCGAATGAACGTACGCGCTAAAGATAGAAGCCCATTTTTTAAAAAGCTGCTGTACTTTGATGTATCGTTTTTCCAATGACTTGTGCATCGACGTATTGATGTCACATTTTGGTGAACGATTGCGAGCGTACTGAGTAAGTTGAAAGAGGTTTCAGACGCGTGTAAATGCAACGAAAATTGTAAACCAGCAGATGCAAGTGCGGCTTGCTTTCCCGGGAATTGAACTGACGGGCGACCGTTAATTCCAGAAGCATTGAGTAATAAAAGTTTGGTCATTAGGAACAGCATTGGGATAGGTCAGCGTTTTGTATGCGAAGCATACCTCACCTTGCTAATCTGAATTTTGCATGTTCCAATGGGACGTTAAGTTCCTTCGGTATGCTCCAGTTGGCATAGTTGCGCGCAGTCGATTAATAAAACAAATTGGACAGGCATATGCACCACAGAGCTACAAGGCTGTCCTAAGGTTCTTTGTTTATTATGCGCGAGTTTTTTGCTTGCGTTTACAAGCAGCGTTGTCGCCTCGCTCGTTTACTGATTCAGAGTCACCTTCATTGTTACGCTCACGACGCTGCAGCTTAGGTCCGAAAGCAGCAGGACACCATTGTGCATATTAACAAAAGTATTACCATTATAGTGATTATTAATACTGCCGTTATCCCAGTTAACGCTTTG
The DNA here is from genome assembly GCA_000612645.2 of Trichuris muris. Classification (NCBI taxonomy): domain Eukaryota; kingdom Metazoa; phylum Nematoda; class Enoplea; order Trichinellida; family Trichuridae; genus Trichuris; species Trichuris muris. Next base: position 12,682,341 of record CBXJ02000086.1, read on the forward strand.
CTGGTTCATCAAGTGCGCATATATACTTCGATATTTACACCTTTCCTATTTTGATATGTGCTTGCATCTGCAGGTTAAAGTTAGGGCACCTGGTTTATTTAGGTTTAACGTTGGGCGCAGACAAGAATATTGGTTACTTATATGTTTCCATTGATTTATGTAAAAGGCAGATGCTTCCCCATTAATCTGCGCATGCCCTTCTCCAAGCATGTCCCGAAGGTGTGGCCTTCCCCTTCTGTTGCAATAATTTCCATTTCGAAGATCCACTGACGGACTTTCGAGGGTTCCTTCCCCTGCAGGGGTTTTTCGATTCGACGGGAGTACTTCCCCGTCGTTCATGATTTTAAAAAGTCCCGGTATTTTCAGCACGTAAACCCGTCTTTTGCCAGGACTTGTTGGAGGCAATTCCTTGGCAAAGTGACCCGAATTTGTTGGACTGACTGCGGCAAGCACGATGGTTGAATTGTTCGCACTAATCAGAATTTCTTTGTCCCTTTCGTCACGGATAAGCCCATGTCTTATTACAGTATTGTGTAGCACAACAGTCGTGCACACATTTTTGCCACCGGTGACGCACGTGCTCAAATCCGAAAGCATTTCAACAAACAACGGGCTTATCAGTAACAAAATTGTTTGTTTTCAACTAATCGCGATTATTGTTGAATACTGGACATATTGAATTATGTTTCGACACTGTTTGGCAAACGGTTGGCCGTTTTGTTCAGTGTTTCTAAATTACACAACGAAGACCCGCGCCAATCAAGAATTGCAAAATGTAGCCAATCTACTACCGAATCTTTGGTAAAGGATCTTCAGCGTCTCATCTCGACATTGTTGTACAGCTTGCGCCCGTTGGTTTCTTCGGTGCCTAATAACAGAACATTGCCAATCGCTTGTAGACGTAACATGTTCTTGAAAGCTACGAAGTTGACCATGTTTGCTCTGTTTCTTTACCAGATCATTTCCTATCGATCCAATGGCAGGACGTTGCTTCATGTTTAATTTCAGACACTAATGAAATCAAAGGGCGTATACCGTCCGTTAAAGTCGCGAAAACATGATCGTGCTTATTTATGAAACATATTTGCAACTGATAGGATTTTTCCGGAGATTTTGCTTGTGCTACGTAGCTGCCCTTCTGTGCTCACAAATGGAAGGAGCAGTGTAATAGAATAAGCTGAGCAAAGCGGCACTGTTTCGTTTTTAGAAATCCGTGAATTAGGCAGTAAAGAATTCAGAAGCATTCTAGAACTTGTGCTTCCGACTAGTTTTAATATTATGAAAGCCTGACAGCTTCGAAAACTTGGATCACCGCGTTTTGGTGGATGGAAGTAATCGAACTGACTTGCACTTTAACGTAACGCCCGGTCCGCCCCTATCCGCGCAATTAGTCCTGGTCTAATTTTCTTCGCTTGGTGAATGTTGTTATTCGCTTGAACATATTGCAAGATGTTTCCACCCTTTCAGGGAATTCAGAAGAAGAAATTTGAAAATCGGTCAGGTCCTATTTTGCCGACCAACCTTGCTCAATCAGGTCGTGTATCTTACGCCAGCGATTCAACAGAAGACACCGGATACAGCAGCCGTTGCAGTCCGGAAGACGAGTTCTACCGTATTGGATCTGACGGCATGCAGTATTTTGTCACTTACAGCAACGCTCATACGGCAACCATCGATCAAATGAAAGGTGACACGACAAGCGGCCTCTATGCCGATCTAAAGCAAGAAGGTAAAGAGCACGTCCCCTTTCGAGGGTTCCTTCCCCTGCAGGGGTCTTTCGATTCGACGGGAGTACTTCCCCGTCGTTCATGATATTAAAAAGTCCCGGTATTTTCAGCACGTAAACCCGTCTTTTGCCAGGAGTTGCAACGTGCTGATTTCGAACGAGGGTTGAAACTCCCTTCGCCGTCAGTGCATTTCCGGTCCCATTGATTTATCTGTGACTTTCCGTTCTTCGCGGTACTTTTCAATCGGAGTTAATTTGCAGTGCTCACTTTCTGCCAGCCTTAGAGACATAGCCTGCATTCACGTATTAATTAGCTATCTTCCCATTTGCACCTGTAAATCAATAGGGACTGTCGGTTTTGGCCAGTCGCGAACCGCTGACTTTCCAATGTGTTGTCAGGAGCTGCGGCCAATCGGTTTGACAAGGAATCGGCTAGCGACAGCGGGGTTCGACTGACGCAAATTTTTCCGAACGTTCAGCAATTCGATGACGAGCTCTCGCAGACTGCGGAGAAGCCTGAAGGAGGAGAAATACCTTGCAGCGCACGTGCAGTAGAATCCAAGGAACACGTGGCGGCCGGCCAAGTCATCCGTGAAGACGTCCTATCAGAGTCTGACCAAACTTGTCCGCAAACACAGATGTACGATAGTAGCGAAGTATCCAGCGAAATGTACGATGAGGAGGAGCAAAATCGGATCAAGTATCTTTCGATCACTTTTGATCTTGCAACCATATTTTCTGCTTTTTAGAGAGATCGAGTCAGAGTTTATCTTTGACTCTGACAAGGTGGACACGACACCAGTTGGCGAATGGCAGATCTGCCCTTTATGCCAGATGGCCGAAATTCACATGCGCAATGACGGCGTTAGCCTCACGGGGCAGCATTGCGCTAGCTGCGGTTTTACCGTATGCTTTAAGTGTGGCCAAGTACATGAAATAAACGGGGTAATTGACATGGCGCGCATTTGTTTTCTGTCGTCCTCTGTTTGCCTTACAAGATTTACTGGAAGCAGAACATTCAGCCTAGGCGCAAATGCTTTTCCAGCTGGACGAGACGGTGCATGCATACCTTGATAAATGATTTTCTTATTAGTAGCATCTGTAGGTAACTACGTTTTCGCAATATCACAAGTTCACTTGCGTTGCTTCCATCTTAATTGTTCCTTTAAGTAGAACGATTCTGTTGCTCAAGTAATTAGCCCTGGCTCAAGTAATTTGCGCCGGAGCTATTCCCTTACACTCTTTGAAGTGATACGCATTTGCATGCATCCGTGAGTATACTTTGCCACGCTTTTGCATGCACGTTTACCGTTCCCATGGCTATTCAGAATATATTGGACATTTAGAAAACCGTTTGGCTGTGCACGCTGTGCCAGGAGAACGCGAGAAAAGCGGAGCGCAAATATGAGGGTGCAGGAGGTAAGTACAAAATGCTCTTCTACATCGGTATGATAAATTGCCTCAAAGAAATTGCCAAACCGGAAAGCGGCACAAGGGATAGACGGATACAAGTTGAATTGGTAAGCATATCGGTCCCGTTGTCCACCACTATGCTGGCGTTCGCCTTCGGAATTGCGCTGAGAATATGTTAATATCATGCGTTTAGCTCAGCGTTCATTCGACTGCCACCAGTGTTGGAAAATTGGAAGCATTTTTGCGCCGTAGATAAATATGGCTATCGTGAGCTCTTAATGCGCTCTATAATATCCATAGACTTTTGAAAATCAGTACTGTCTGAAGTTGATTACTTTCTTGTTCTTACTAAGTCGATGTTTTCATTGCTGTTTTACCAAAATTCCCCCGGCTGATTTGTTGCCTTGCCGACTTTGTGCGCCACAGTTGGACAACATTTTCCAGCATTACTATTGATCAACTTCTGTTGTACGTGCTAAAATGCCGACATTGGGACATCGATTCCTCTGAAACCTCAAGTGCTACCAATTTTCGGTCGATCAATTGATTTCACTTCCATTCAAGGCATCCCCCGAATGCAAAATACTGACTCTAAACGAGGCGGTTGGCCTGCAAAGCAGATGGCGGATCCAACTAGTGCTCTTAAAGGGGACTCGAGAAGTTGGCGGGCGGGAGAATTCGTCCGCTTGCCATTTTTGCGCAATCTGTTGTGATCGGCTCTTTGCACGGTGCAGGTGTAAGGCAAACTGGAGTTCGCTTTGCGTAACAAATTGTTTGCAAATGCGAAATCATTCTCCATTTGTTCATGTAGTTGCCATGTCACGTCTTGCTGACGCCGTTGACTGTTGGTGACTTGCCTAATTTGTGATCTAATTTTTTCATTTCAGGCGGAATCGGATGACGAGTCAGGGCAGAGCGAAGAAGATAGCGGAGATGACGATGACAGCTATCCGGACGTTGTTCTTGAAGTACCTTCGTCCCCTGTGAGCTTCGATCCCGAAGATGAGTCCCAGTTCAGCTCACGGCACGCTCAAGAATGTTTCCAAGTAATTCGAGAAATTGAGAAGCGCTTTCCATCTAATTTGGATGACTACGAATTGTCCCCGTAAGTTGTTTGCTTTCATGGCTAATGTTGGTCAAGTTTCGCATGTTTAAGTTCCGACATAGCAAGCTCTCGCGAGGAGCCCTACGAACCAACCTTGACCAAGGAGCCTCTGGTGGAACCAATTGAAAGCCAAACAACTTCCTTTCCTTCCACCTCCACTGGATTCCCGGAAGGTGCATCACATTCGCTGGATTCCTCGTTAAGCGGACCCACAAGTACCTGCTCCTCGTGGTCCGCTCCTACTGCTGTTTCGTCTGCCCCAACGGAGCAGCCCAAAAGACAGCTCAGCATTGGAGAGGAGATATTTGGACAGCTGCCTGATCTGCCTTTGCAAGAAGAATCCGTGGACTATGCACAAGTATTAGTAGTGCAATGACATTGACAACGAGTTGGGCCATATGTCCCGTTTCAGGCTATGAGGTATTACAGTACGCAGCCGTTCTACGGTCATCGACCTGGTCCTGTTTACACTATCGTCGAAGAGAATGAGGAAAACAGTGAGGCGCCCGATCGCAAAGCCAAAACCAGCAGTTCGTTAGGTACGATGATGAAACTATTATCAAAATATTGCTACGGCAAACGTGCCCACGTTTCCTGAACCTTATAATTTTTTTGTGGATAGACACGGCACTTCCCCGTTATTTTCTTTTTATTGTGTAAGGATCATGCGGAGCTTTCGGAAGTTCCCTCTTCCGTCATCAGCGCAAACATCAACAGCGTACGGTTGGGCGGAGTGAGACAGCATGTTTTGTGTTTAAAGTGAAGTACGTGGGAGTTTAATGTAACTTAGCTTCGTGGAGCTTAATGTAAAATTAAAATTAAGATTAAACGGAAATAAAGAAAAATAATAAAATAAAATGAAAGTAAAATAAAAATGAAAGTTAACAGGAGACTAAAGGAATGAGAAGGAAAGGAAGGAAATGAAAATAGCATAAATAGCTAAGAATTAAATGAGTAAAACGGATAACAAGAATGATAAGGGTAAAATCGATGGAATATATTAGGGAAAGAAATTAATTTTGTGGATATAAAATTCAGGAACTTATCAGTTTATTGCGATCCAGGCGCGCGCGTATTTGCTGTAGTTAAGCTTAGTTTCCTTGCGCCCTACTTGAAGTGGGACAAGTCGTCAACTATGCTGCTTAAACATTCCGTTTAGCAAGCCTAGTATTATTCCAAACTGTAGTTTCTTGCGTACTCCCTTTTGCGCCTGGCAAAGATGGATATGCCGCAAAGACGGTATGTTTTTGAAATCGGTGGCTATTCAATCACGACAGAACCCGCAGCTGTCATTGACAAGAGAGGAAGAAGGTTAGATTAATACTTGTTTGTATTTTATTTTACCTATAACTAAATGGGCAGCCACTGTCTCTGCCGCCAGTTATTACGCTGGGAGCATGTTTCGGCATTGGCCATTTCACCAGCCCTTTATATGTCTTTGTTAGCGTCATTCCCTGTAAGCCCGCTGAACTGCTATTGTATCAACTGTCATCTGTTGTTCGCTTCGCCGCTTGTTCGCAAAATTTTTTTACTGTCACACGAGGAAGTGGCCGCTGTCTTGTGCAGTGCAATTCCGGTTCCACCTTTGCTGTTCCTGTTCAAACCCTGGTAAAGCAACGCAGCGCAACCGCCGTCATGGTTGATCATTACTTCTGCACCCAACGCTCTGAACTGTTGTAGGGGAGGCAGCTTCCTTGAAAGTGAAGTCTGATGAACTGACAACGGATGGTGTCGGGAAGTTATCGTTGCGATCGGCTCCACCGACGCAGAAGAAGCCTTGCGGTACTGTTCTTTCGCATCATACTGCGTCCAGTTCGGATGCGAAGTGCTCCCGAGCGACGCCCGCACAAGGTGAAGTCCAGCAAAACGGCGGCAGCCCAAAGCCAATAAGGGCTGCACCTCCTCCTCCCTTGGGTCAAAGCTTAGCCAACATTCGGTAAGTTAGCAATGCATGCGGACTTAGTTTTGAGACCCAGTATGGGAGCACACAACGAGCTAAGGCGCATTTATTCATCACCGCTTCCTTCGGAGGCACCAGCGATCGCATACTTCATGCATTACACGTTTTGCTAACGTAATCCTGAATCGCGAGCCTTCACGGTAACTGGCGAATGAGAAGGAGGAAGGCGATTGTAGGCAATCGCCAATCCTTCGTACTGTTATGTTTAGGAGTTCAATCCTTTGTACTTGTCTTTTGCGTAGGGTGGAAGACTCGCTGCTATCAAGCAGTAAAAAACCAGTTTGCTTTCTATGCGTTGTTCTTCGATGCAACAGTTTTCATGCTGCCATGTTTGTTAGGGAAACGGAAAGGGCTGCGGCAAAGACGGCGGCCTTGGACACGTTCGACGCAGAGACTTCCGTTCAGAAAACGCCCAACCGTGACGGCCAACGTTTTGATTCGTCCTATTGTACTTGTCCACATGCCGACGGAGGTTCTACAAATTCCGAAGAGATTTACGATGCCCATTCTGAAGAACCCTGGGCTCCCGAAGCGGCAAGCGGCGGTATCCCGGTCGGAAGTACCTATTTAACTTCCTACGGCCGCTTGAGCGCCGAAGGAAACGCGGGATCGGATCGAGTGGGTGCCGTGGCGTCCAGTCAGCCGTCTGGTAGCTTGTGCAACGCTGAAACTCGAGCCATAACGGGCGGCGGACGTGATAAATCATCCATGGGAATCGATGAACGTCTGGCGTACGTCTGGCAGAGGACCACTAGTGCGCACATCAAAGACGCGGACGTCGTATCTGAGCAACCAGAACGGGGCGTCTTCGTGTCCCGTTTGAAGCGCTCTCCGGCAATGATTCTCAGCGGCATAAAAGATGAATCGGATAGTGGCAAGGCGAACGTGGCGCCCCCGATTTCTTGCTCGGCAGACGCTTTCAGGACCCCGCTGTCTAAGGGAATACCGACCACGTCGCATGGCGACAGTTGGAGCAACGCCAAGAAGCATTTGGTAAGTGTAATTTTCGAAAATCCTCTATTTTCAATCGTTCAAATTGAAACGCGCTTGCAAGGTGCGGTTGAACTACTGGTGTGGTATTCTAAGGGTTAAGAAAGCAGGCATACTGTGGGCATATTTTAAATTCAGTCCACGCGCAATATGATGACGTGAACTGCATCGGCGTCGTATGCTTTTGTTCTACACACCCATCGATAAGCATAGCCTTACCTGTGCTATTGTACAAGTCATTGTCAGTGCTCCAGCCTGGCTTAAATGCCTATTGTACGAGGCGTGTATCTAGAATCCGTTGAAAGCGACTTTCGAACGTGTCAGAGATGTTTTGCATTGGGGAATAGGTCAAAGACAAAGGCTCGTTCAAGAAGTGCATTGCAAGTGTTTAGTATAAAGGTTAACTTCGAACTTGGAGTTCGTTTGCTGAAATCAGCTGGGCATCTTCGCCGTTTACGAATCTCAATCTGCGCTTCGTGATTTATGAAGCTGCTATCCTTCCTGACCGTTGCCACCGTTTGTGGTGTCCAGATGAACGTCCGTCCATACCTTGAGTAGTTGATTGTACCTTTCATTGGATGATATTCTAATTGCAGGCGGTCAATTGTCCAAAGGTGCAATTATTTTGCCAAGCACTATATCATATTGCCATTTGACCACGCTGGTCATCAACTTTGCCGCCTTGCCATTGCACGCTCTCTCTGCCGAAAGCTTAGGTGATTGTGCAATTCGATTGCATCCTTGAGGCCGTTGTTTCCTCATTGGGCGTAATCGGTTGGTTGGCCGACAGGTATTGCCGTCCTCGCGCTTGTAAGTTACCAGCCCATGCGGCGCACGACGTGCCAACAACTTCTGGGCCCACAGTTGGTGTTATTTAAAGTTGCAGCATCGATTTTTGTCAAATGAAAAATTAGCCACCTAAATGAGAATGATTGAGTCAAATTTGATCGAATACGTGCGATCGGCTCAGCCGTCGTCGCTTTTCCCTGCGGCAGTTCGGAATGGACAAGGGAATGAAGGAGAATGATGAATCGATGCAATTCTTGACGGGCGATTGTTTGCATCTCTGTGGACCCGCTGCCAGGAATAATGCCTTCGCGGATGTGCTTTTGATTTCCGTTGCATCCTTGCTCGAGTGTGCATCCGCTCATGTGCAATCGTTTTGCTGGCGGTGAACTTTTCTCCCTAGTTAATGTCCACCCTCTTTCACCTCATTTGATCCCAGACCAAAGTGGCCAGACAGTCGCTCTGTACACGGGCGTTTGCACGCGTCAGTCAGTTGCCTAGCGCTAAATGTTGATTAATAATGCAATAGATTGTATTAGCTGAGAATTTCTTTTCAGAATGACCAGCTCGGTTCAGCTCAATATACCGGTGTCGACATGGGCCGACGAAAGCTTCCAAGCGTTCCGCCTACCTTTGGTCGCTTCCAAGTAGGGTAGGCACGATTGGAGCACGATGAATAGCGTACATGTGTTGTAGCTCGCTCCTGCGGACCAGACGCAGACTAGCTGGCAATGTAGCAAGCAATCGGTGCCTGCAGCCGGCGGAGGCAAAGGACCATCCAGCTGGAAATACGGTGAATTTACCGACCGTACTCAGCCAAAGCTCAACAACCTGAGCAAACGCGCTTTGCCTCCCACATTGGCACGGGTGCTGCTGAAGCAGGAACTGAAGGAAGTGCTCCTGAAGCGGATGGAACGACTCGAGACCACCGAAATAGAGGCTAACCAACGCGAGTTCGTTGTAACGGTAGGTAAACTTGGTTCATTACCAGATAAAGGGAATTGACCCACCTGATAAATGGGAATTTCACGAGCTCATTGTTGTAGCGCTACCTGACCACCGGCATATACCCAAAGTCCGTTGGCATAGACTCAGCACCCAAAGTGGTACAGTGCGGCTTACCGCATGAATTGGTGAAAGGTTGCATAGTGAAGCTGGAAGAGCGAGGTGCTCCAACTTATCGTAGGCCTCACGCTGACATCCACGCGGAGAAGCCTGAATTGGAAAGACACAAGGAAATACTGAAGAGAATAGCAGAAATTGAGCGCATCACGAAGCAGACGTGCCACAGAACGGACATGTCGGTGGGTACGTCCGACTCGCTGAAAGTAAAAGTTGTTCACCAGCCGTGCAGGTGCTTTGAAGTTGGGCTTTTCGTTCAGGAGGCCAATCGTATCAATTCCACAACTCAGACGCATTCGCAGGCTGCCGTCAAGGATGCGCAGACTCAAACGTTGCTGGAGGCCAGCGGAAACGAAGGAGAAGGGTTTGCCCAAAGCGAGGCGCCTTTGGCTGGGGCGGACGGCCAGTGGAAGTCCGTGGCAGTTGGTACCAGCGATGCCAAGGTCCACAAAATCGCTGCAACCGACACCGACGGCTTGCAGTTCGCCTCAGGTAGGAGCTCAACTTGCATGTTCGGTTGACGATCTCTTATTTAAAACCAAACTCTTCTGAATTTAATATTCGCCTACTGTTGTTACTCCTGTTGTACATTCCATCAACCGTTTGACGCTAGGTAGGTTGGTTCCGATAGCGTTGAAGGAGCGAAAAGTTGAATGCAAAATGTTGGCCCCGTTATTGAGGAAAAGTTAAAGCATCTCAGCCGTTATTACCTTTCGAACTGACCGAAGTTATAAACGAGGCTTGTCGAGCCGACTTTCGTTTATCGTGACGGTGCTTTGGCGTAGGGAGTTCATTGACTCGTGGGACTGCGTTGCTGCAAATCTTTTACGCGAAACGTCAATGGAAAGGTGGCAGCGCTGATTCGATCACTTTGTACGTCGAACCTATTTACAAACAGTTTGTCTGCATGGTGCTTCTCCAACTGTGTCACGGCCGTAATTAAGTGGTCATGCAATCTATTTATTCACAATAATCAGTTTAGTCATTTCCACAGATTTTACCTTTTGCAAGCTATACGTGTGTATACATGACTCCTCCATTCATGGTCGTTTTGTGCCATTGTCGTTTTAGCTTCTCTTTGTGAACTGCAGTTCGAAAAGTGTGTTGTTACGACCGTTCCAGTGTAGTAAAGTGTTTATTATTGCTAATTTTTTCGTAATCAGCTTAAACATTGCTTACGGTTGCCATGTGTCTTACCTGCTAATGAGGCGTATGTTCATCATGAAAGCAAGCTCGAATAGCGTGGTCCTACGTTGTCAATTTAAATTATAGTACTTATAATTTGACATATGACGTAAAGAGAATTTAATATGACTTTTCAAATACGCGGCACCTGGTTTTTCTTGGGCGATATCAAAAAACAGCTCTTGACAACGAGTGTACAATTTCCAAGTGCTCCTTGGGAAGTGATCGTTTGTACGCTAAACGTCTAGTTGTTTCCTAGATTTATCAATTCCCGTTCAATAATTCATGAACAACGCGATTAATTGACCTTATGAAATGAAGGAAAGGTGGGGTATGAATAATTGATGACGCAGGGATTAACGTAACTGGCAGTTGGTCTTTCTGGGAAATGCCAGCGTAGTTAAGCATGGGCTCACCGTTCACTCCATGTGACTGCTTTATTCTGCTTGCTGATGTTTGTGCCCCTAGCTATGTCATTTTTTCATGCTTGACAGCCTTAGACGCACCATGCGTACTTGAATGTCGGATGTTCGGTGTCGATTTAGCCGCGCCCTTTTTGGCGCATGGCATCAGTCTTTCAGTTCTCATTGGGATTCGGAGCTTTCGGGGTCTCTCGTTTTTAGTGGAGCAACTTTTTTGCAATCAGACATATATGTCGTGTACGTGTGCAGTGTTCATTGAGCTGACTGTCAGTACACAAAGAAAGTTTGGCATAAACGTAGTTACAAAGAACGCTGTGAAGTCATCAACAGCCTTACGCCCATAAGTGAGTTCCGTAATTGTTAGCATGATTGAGTAATGTCCCATTCATTTCTGGATGACTAGCGAAACGCGCAAAAAGCGAAAATGTTAAATCAATGCCATTGAAAAGCGAGTTTGACAATTTCGAACGAGCCCGGTACTTCTTAAGGTGCTTTAAGTGGCTTCTCTTTTCAGAGCGCTTCGCCGAGAATCGACCGTTTAACGAGAACAGAAAGTTCCGCGATTTGCATTCCAAGGCTTTCGCTCTTTTCTCGGCCGAAGACGACTCCGCGTCGAGAGAGTATCGAAAGTCGAAAATCAGAAGGGAAATCGCTAGACGGCGAGAGAATTTCAATTCATGCGAAGACCTGACATTTTCAATGAGGGAACCGTACTTCGAGGAAATGGCTCTCCGAAGGCAGGCCTTGTTAGCGCCTTGTCGGTCGGTCGGTTCTTATACTTCCGCCCTGCCCCGTTACAACTCTTTACCGCGAATTGACCTCTACGATGGGCCATCAAGGAATCAGTCGTACTATGAGAGTTTGCCTGATAGATCCCTCTTTTATCCCTACTCTGTTCCCGTTCAGAGATTGCCGCAGAAGTTCGAAGGTGAGCATGGTTGAAGTCTTATTGCTTACGTTCTTAATAAACTTTGCATTTCAGCGTATCCGCGAGATTCGGATTATATGCATGCCGATGGCATATGTCGTACTTTGGGAATGGAGCCTGTCAGAAGGTCGTACCTGAGTCTTTCGCTACCTTATTTGGACACTGTTCACAATATTGATGCGTCACGTGACCTTTCTGACTATTCCCAATCTTGGAGAGGTAGGTACAACTTGCATTGCCAAATTACGCAGCTTGTCTTTATTTCTTCAGATGACTTATTGCATCCAACAAGGCCATCGGGTCGCAGCCTTCTGTCACATTATGCTAACTATTTGAACAACGATTTCCTGAGCCGACCGTCAGCTGTGAATGACTATTACCGTTCAGCTGATTCGCCAGTCGATCATCCGTTTTCGCAGCCATACCATATGAGCTCCGTTGGCGATCAGCATCAAAATAGATTGTATTACAGTGGTCAAGGATCACGCCCCACTTTTTCTAATACCGCCAGTACTGCGCAAGCGCGTATACCGTCAAGGTATGACCGCTATATGGAGCCACTTGAATCCGTTCCCGCTTCTGCGTTGTGCCCGCCATACGACTCGAACGAGAAACTTCAAGGGTCTTGGCATACGCAGGTGCCTTCTTTGTTTGACCCGGAATTGGCCGATGCGAAATTCAGCTCGCAATTCAATCGGTCGAATGTTGTCGGTTCTCTAGGGAATAGAACCCATCTGGAACCACACCTGAAGCGAAGCATCATGGCTCAGCGATCCGATTATTCCGCAATGCCTGGCGAATTGGATGGCAGATATGGCTACAGAACGTCAAGATCATTGATGGAACAGCCTATGCAATCGCCCGCTTATTCAGGTATGCATTTTGCCTGTAACGCTTCAGCTCACGCGAGTACAGTTTCCATTATTGCTTTTTAGGTCTAAATGTGTCATGATAACAGCATGAAAATGGGTTGACAATGCGATGCCAACTTAACTTATTGTCGCAGTAGTCTATTAATCTTGGTCGCCTTGAACGTGTTGCAAGGGATACTTGGTGCAGTGAATCCGTAAGCCATACTGCGAGCAGTTGGCTTAGCTTACGGATTCACTGCACCAAGTATCCAAGGCATAATGAGTTTTTTTCTCAAATGTTGCGTCTACCTTGTAATGCTTACGTAAAGGGACGGAAGTTCCTAAGATGTTTGTTTCTTTACGACTTCTTGAAGCAGGCATTAATAGTGTCTTTTGAACAGCATCAGGCAATTCATGTAGGTAGTTCATCGTGACTCTGAGCCAACCTTGTCATTGCGATACAAGTTAACTATGAATCGGTTTTGTACTTATACATTAACTGAAATGGCGAGACAAATCTTAGTTAACGAGTTGTTTGAAAATTCCTGGGGTCAGCAGGTTCGTGTGCTAACCATGCAAATCATTCGCATGGGATGCGCACTGAACGAAGAAGCAGAGCTATTCGGAAAATCTCCTCTATCTGCCCATTAGTTTTTGAAAGTAGGATTCTTCTTAGTAGTCTTCTTATAGTTAAATACAGGATGTCTCGTAACGGTGTAGTTATACATGTCATACCAAATTTATACGAGTGACACCGTTTAATTAATCATCACAGAAACTCGGAGCTTTCGGGGTCGCTCACACCCCGTCATCAGCGATTATCGCTGATGACGGGGTGTGAGCGACCCCGAAAGCTCCGAGTTTCTGTGATGATTAATTAAACGGTGTCACTCGTATAAATTTGGTATGAGTAGTCTTCTTATATGCTATTAGGTTTTCAATTATTCAAGGCAGACCATTTTTTGGTTGCATCTTTGTTATCTCGTTGCCTTTTGTTAATTCTCGCGTCCCGTCTTCAGCGGCAGTATGTTCAAGATGTGCACGCTGCCGCTGAAGATATGGGGACGCGAGGAATACCGAAGGCTCCAGAACACAGTAAGGAAATCAGTTGTCACTAATTGAAATACCTTAGTCCACTGCTTACTGTAATTCATATTAATTGTAAAGGGGGTTTGTTTTTTCATTCCTATGCGCAAGTGCATAGATGATTAATTTCTCCGTTGCTCAAGTGTGCAGTCGAAAGTCAGTGGACTGCTTGGCTATTAGAATAAGAGATTCATAAAATCGAGCCTTTTGGAAATAGGGCATATCCACATTTATATTATGTCATTTAGTTGGTTTACGAAGCTTAAAAAGTCGTAGTTCGTCAACTTTGTTCCCAGTCTTTGAAATTTGAGAGCATTTCCCTACGGATGAGGTAGGGTTAACGAGCAATATGAAATTCACAAATGAAGACATCTCCATCTGGTAGCCGTTTAGTACGCTTTTATGACCTTTCAGGCACTTCGATAGTCTATTGCTGGTAACGGGAATCTTTTCATAATTGTTTTCCTTTTTCAGGGATTTCCTTCCCGTTTAGTAAAAATCTTTTATTCTTCTCGTTTTTTAACGCGTGGCTAGCTTTCAGCCACTTGCGTTAACGTGCAGGCCACCCTTTGTATGTCCTGTCATAATCCAGGATGTAAGACGCATGAGTTCACATATGCACTTCGCAATTAATAAGCCGGGCATGACTAGTATCAGTTCTGTTTTTGTGTTCCTCGATTAATAAACTGCAGGTGTTTTGCATGAGTAGCTCTACCAAATTTATTCTATAAAGCGCGGATGAGCAGCAATTCATATGGATGACATCTTCCCAGGTATCGACGAAATTAGGCTGTAGAAACAGTAGTAATGATTGACGGGAGAAGGGGATGTTGACTTCATAGCTAGTATATATATATATATATATATATATATATATATATATATATATATATATATATATATATATATATATATATATATTGAAGATCGGATGTCTTGTAACGGGTCTTGGCATGTTTGAAGTATTCACGGTTTGTACCCGTTCTTGCGTATTCGTAGTGCCTGAAATTAACGGTAACAACGCCCTACCAACGGATGGATGGGCAGTTGTTAGGAAAATGTCAAAGCACTGTTTTAACCTTTCGAAGCTTTCGGAACGATCTTGTTCCATCGTCAGCGATTTATTGGTTGTGTAAGGGAATCCTGACCTCGATGGGTATATATATATAGGCTGGGTCAGGTGATCCGTAACCCAGTCTATATATACCCATCGAGATCGGGATTCCCTTACACAACCAATAAATCGCTGACGACGGAACAAGATCGTTCCGAAAGCTTCGAAAGGTTTACACAGTGCTCAGACATTTTCCTAATAATTGCCCATCCATCCGTTGGTAGGGGGTTGTTTCCGTTAATTTCAGGCAATACGTATACGCAATAACGGGTACAAGTCGTGAATGCTTCAAATATATATATATATATATATATATATATATATATATATATACCAAATTGTTATGAAGTCAACCTATTATATGTATGGCCTTAGAAGTTTTTGTACGTCCGCACAGTTGCATAGACGTTTAGTTTGACTACACGCTTTATAGAGTTGAAAAACGTTGTTGATATGAAGGTACCTAATTTCGGCCGCATTCGCGAAGAAAGCCAACACAAGCAAAGTGTAAGCGTTGGTGTTGCTTGTGTGCCCTACTGATGCTGCGAAAGCTGCCCATGTTTATCGCCTTGTCGACTCCTTCCATTTCCGCTTTGCTCGCATCGCTTACTGTCATGTTGTTCTTTCACCAAGTGTATGCTTCTGTTGAATAATTATCAGCCTTGCGATTCCCGTTTGTGCGCTTGCAAAAAACGTCGCGAACTGTCTCTGTCGCATCTGGGAAAGCGTGCGTCCTTGCAGTTGTTCAATGCTAGCCCGTTGGGCTGTACGTTTACGAGTCTAGCTTCCAAGACCACTTGTTTTGCCGAAGTAAATGATCTTCGTTTCGAGCGGAGCTCCTTTATTTTTAGAATTGGCTACCGTTCGCATAAGGTTTTCAATAACCATTGTGAACCAATGTATGCAAGTACCCAATTTTTAAGGTTTACAACAACAACAACAACAACAACAACAATAATAATAATAATAATAATAATAATAATAATAATAATAATAGTTTCCGCTGCGCTCCTTTGTCGAACCTGTAATGTATTTAATTTGAATTGCGAATTTTTTCTATTCCGAGACTTCTAGAACGCTGATCTGAAGCACACTACTGGGTAGTATGCTTCGTCGATCATGACACGTTAAATTGGAAGTCTATTGCTTTGCATTTCTGTTTTCATTGCTGCAATAAAGATTGAAGATCGCTTGGGAAAGCGAAGGCAAGATGCGACCGTTGCACTTGTTGTTAACGACTAAGCAAACTATGAGGTGCCATAAAGCTTACTTTCGGACGTTGCAGCCTCCGTGGGAATGCGCGCAGCTTTATTCGTTTCTGTGTCAACGTTCTCAGTGTACCAGGAAATTCTGCCACCTACACCCTGTACTACAATTTAGAAATTTGACGTACCGCTTTCGAGTCTGCGTCGTAAAGGAGATAGACCGGTGACGTGGACCAATGGACGTATGAAAAGACTGCTACTGGTTCGTGACCAGAAGGATCGTTCCGGTTAGTATTTCGTGAAAATGCTGATTTTAAGCCTCTCTTACGCAGGACACGGCATTGGCATGAGAGTTATCGGGGGCAAAGTGTTGCCTGGATCGGATAGCGAGCTGGTTACTTACGTGGCTGCGGTTTACAAGGGTGGTCTGGTTGACCTTATGGGCGAAGTAAAGGAAGGTCGGTGGTTGTGCTCTGATTGTACGAAGGGAAGGTTGCGTAATTCGCTTTTAGGTGACCAAATCGTGGAATGGAATGGAGTCCATCTGAATGGCAAGACATACGAAGAGGTTCAGAAGATCATTGATAGCACCGAAGGGGAGATCGAGATATTAATCAAAAGGTCTGCCCATCTGAGATGGTAAACGTTGAACATGTTAATATTTAAGCGGCGCCAATTTGAACCAAGTGTACCACTTGGAAGATGGACAAAGTAACAGTCTAGATAAGGGCTATGAAAGCGACTACGTGTCAGCAGCAGTTAACAAGACTGCCAAGCCTGTTTCACAAAGTGCGAGTAAGCCGTTGTGTACATTTTCTTTATTTGATCATAAAGCCGACCAGTCGACGGGTGACTGTTGGATTGACATAGTAGCGTTTTTCTTTAGCACTGGAGAAAAGAAGCGATATTGACGGTGGTAAAGCTTCTCCATGTTTTAGCACAACCCCTCGTACACAGTCTCCCCAAGCTCAGCAGCAGGTAAAGCTACTGAACTCCAACCAGCCGCGCCTTCACTGCATCTTCCTTCTCTCATTTAACATCTGCTCCTCCTGTCTTTTCGTTATCGCTTCAAAGCGCTTTCCGCTGCTCTTCGTGTCTTCTAATATGCGTTGGGACACTGCTAACGACTCTGTGGTATGTTTCTCTTTCTTTTGCTTGGCTCTGCACGCCTATGGACCGCCATTCCTTACTGTTGCCTATCTATGTTTTCCACTTTTCCCCTTAGTCATTCAAATTGAGATGAAATGTCTCAGCAGACTTAAACAACTGCGCATAGCGCTAATCGCAACGGTAGGCCGCTTTTACTTTCGTCTTAGGATACCCGAAGTAAAGGCAGTTTGCAAGTTCGTGTCTACTTCGAGTCCTCCACTGGTACGCTGTTCGTAACGGTCGTCTGCGCTAAAGAACTGCCTCGATTGGAGAAAAAAAAGCGTCCACCGAATCCCTTCGTAAAAGTCTACCTGCTGCCCAGCAGAAAGTTGTAGCTGAAGTTTTCTTTCCGTACCGTTACCGTATGCAGCTCGCTTCTTGCAGGGTGGAGAACAAACGGCGAACAAAGTTCCTGCCAAAGACGATTGAGCCCGAGTGGAACCAAACGGTCGCGTACAAAGACTTAACAACGGAAACGCTCTGCGACAAAGCCTTGGAGTTTACCGTTTGGAGCTACGAACCCTTCAGAGAGAATGTATTCTTGGGCCGAGCAGTGGTACCGATTTCCGGTGAGCCGTCGTATTCAAAAAGGCGGATAGATGAGGAAATTTTTTCTTAGAGGCACTTTACTTTGGACCAAAACTTTCCTGGTATCGACTTTGTTCAACATTGTGACACCATAAAGCCCGTTGCTTGTGATTGGCCTTAAGAAGCGGCGCCCTCCGCTTGCCTGCGTTGTCAACAGCCGTCTCGAAGGCCATTGCGCAACGCTGTCTGCCATGGCTAACCATTTCACAACTATTAATAGCTGTTATTTCCATGCAACTGAATCACATTGCTTGCCGATTTTGAAAAACAGCACGTGCGAAATACAATTTGCAGCTGAACACCAAAGGATATACAGAATAAAGTTTTGCCGTTTCCCGTTGTCTTTTGGATTTTTCATTTCTTCCATTCAACAGATTATTTTTGCGCATTTACGGAGTCGCTTCTGCCAGGCAGCGCTCAAGGAAGGCATGTTTTAATGCGTGATCCGATTTCTATTGGGGAACAGCTTTCCGGAAGACGTCAGCGAAAACTATGCAATTGTGTTGCGCGAGTGCAACAGTCAGTACTGTGAGTTTCACTTTAATGTGAAAGTCGGAGATCCTATAACGAATGAATAGATTTTTCTAACCTGTTCCCTGCCTAGCACTTGAAAGTGTGGCGATAAAGGGGTTTTGATGAGAGTGGTTATAAGAGGATACGGTCAGAAAACGACGTACGGGTTTTCTCTCGAATATTTCGGAACGCTCCAGTTCCGTCTTCAGCAACCAAGAGAGGTGCTGTCACTTCTTCTATCTTTTGCACTTCTACTTACAACCAAGCTGTATTAACGCGCAGCTGAAGACGGAACTCGAGCTTTCTGAAATATTCGAGAAAAATGATATACGTCCTTTTCCAACCGTGTCCTCTTATAAACACTCTCATCCATCCGTTGGTAGGGGGACCGTGCCTGTTTACTTACAGATCCATCAACGTGCAAAAACAACGGGAAGAATCCGTGAACACACAAGACCATGAGGATCTATGCTCCCGTTAAAAGGCATCCCTTCTTTCGAAATGCTTAAAGAGATACGTTTTGTGCGGGCACGAACATCGGACTGCAGCCATTCGGCCGCGGAGGCACGGCGCATCTTCGGCGGTATGCGGCAGTGACCTCACGCTTAGGCACAAACTTGAGCTTAAGGAAGTTGCGTGACCTCACAAGTGCGAGTAGCACTTCGTAAATGGGAGTAGAGTCACGTGAATGATACGCGGCCAAAAGCCCACGCCGGCTAAGCAGCGGCATTCATTAATGCTGCACTCTTCTAGCGCACCAAACAGCGTTGTTTTAACATTCGCCAGCAAGATTATCCTAACCTAAGTCATCTAAAATAGTAATGATCAAGAAGACAAGTAGCAGCGGTAGCTTGACGCGTGGTCATGTTGGAACAATCTATTAGCTTTGCATTATTTGAAGGCTTCACACCTTATTGCCGTCTGCCGCACTATTTGTCGGTTGGCTAAATTAACAACTGTCTCGGTAATTTATTGATGCGCAGGTATCATAAACCTGCGCTTACCTTACTGTATCTGTGTCCATCACTTCTTCGACGTGCGGGTTGGTGTAGTGCCGTTTGAAGAGGAAAGCATCGATGTCGCGGCGTTATTTTGATTCCTTGCGCCGGCCGCCGCAAACGCCTGCCAGGTAGGAGACGTCGAAAGCTTGAATTTGGACGCTCAGCTCATGTTCTTTCAAGGGCGCAAAATTATTCCATGAATACCGGAGGCGGCGGTGCGACGGACCTATTTTCGTCTCCGCAACCTCAGCAGCTGATGACGTTCGGTCAGGATGTTAGTCCAAGATATGGGGATACAAGTTACAGTCAGAGCTCGTTCTCGAGCGATTACAATAGCAGCTACGGCAGTGTATGTTTCCGTTCGTATTTGCCGTCGACCCTTGTGTATGTTTTTCTGCTTAGGATGGTTATTTGTCCACTCCTGTTCGTCCGGAGGAGAATTACAGCTATGAAAGCTCATCCACCTACGGGCGTGGAATGAATGTCGGCATGGGTTACCTAGCCGGAATGAATGTGAACGGTAAGAGCGTATCGCATGAACACAGTGTTTTCGTTCTGAATAGTAAGTGCTGTTTTGCTACTAAAAGATTCGTTGACATCGAGAATTTGATCTTTGAGAAAAGGCCGCGTCAATATTCCTACCGCTTGACACTGAAGTTAGTAAGACATGGCGAATTATTGATTTCAAAAGTTTCCCAAAGCCGCCTGATGTGTGTGTGAGTGTGTTACCATTGTCTGAATGTTGTAGCAGCTTTCTCGCCTCTTTTGCGAACTGCTATTCCACTTTTGGCTAAGTAGGCTCTTTTACTCCGTCCCAAAAGCATGAACGAAAGAACGCCAGTTAACAAAGTTGCAGTCGCTAACAAGCCAAGTGTTTAGCTGCCCCTACCTTACAGTAATTCCCTAAGCGTTGGCAAGCTTATTGTTTTTTATAGCGTAGGACGCGTGGTAGTTGTTTTGCGTTATTTTCCTTAACATCGTAGTGCATTGTAATTGTTGATTAAAAATTTATTTTTTTCTATTTACTTAAAGGTGTTGATGCATTCTGGCGCTTTCGAGACTCACGTTCCAGAAGCAAACGAATTCGGCAACGTTAGGGCGTGAAAATGGGAGCTGTATTTGTTCTCCTGTGTAAGCGGAAATGAGAAATCCCGATAGCCCGGGTTGTTTCAACTTTTTGACGTAAATGAATAAATAAATAAGCGGAGTAACGGTGTTGAACCTGCTATTATTATTACGTTTATCCATCTCGAATTTGGTGTGCGTTTGTGCCCGTTGAGTTCTTAGATGTGTAAAATAGAACCTCGACATTTCAATAAAATTGAGTGTCTTAGTGTTTTAATAAAACTATAGTTAACTAGCAAAAGACTGAGGGACGCAGTATACTCTTAGTGCAGTTAACCATTGCGTGATTACACGTCCGAAAGAATGAGTAGGGTCTTGCTTTGCCTGGGTAACCGTATCCAGAATTTCTTTTATAATTACCTTTTTAAACTTGCTCGCCTAGAGTCCGCATACTACGGATGCGTTCCTTCATTTCGCCGTGCTAGTAAAGGGAATCATTGCTTGGCAACATTTTGCATTCAGTGCGATCAAGTTTGTGTTGAAATTTGGCGAATTATTTCTCCCTTTGTAACATATTCGTGATTCGGAAATTTCGTCGTGATGACGAGGATTAATATGGAAATTGCCGTGTTGCTGTTAGTGTTCCGTTTTTCCCCTTGTAATATTATTAACTGCGAATTCGTAATTTTGTGTTTCTATGGCTGCAGCAATGAAGAGTCGCGTAACTAATTGATTCTATTGTTTATTGCCCCTCTTACTCTATTCGTACTTCTAGGCGGCTATTCGCGTACGACTTTGGCTTCGACACCGCAGTTGCCGTCCGTCGACTTCTGTTCACAGGAAAGTTACAGGCCAGCGTTTAGTCGTAAGGGATACTTCGGCACGTTGTCTTCGTTATAGTCTGTGTAAATTTCAGCGTACGGTTCGGTTACTCAAGAGCATAGTTTCATTGGACGAGGTTCCTCAATGTTCCAAACGACATACGGCCGACCTTTGGCAAGTTCTGGTTACGCAGTACCGTTCAGAGATTCTCGCGGAACGTTTCCTCGCACCTCACGAGCCGGCCATCTGCGCGGCCGGAAGAATTTCGCCAGCAGCAGGGGAACCACGGAGGCGCGAACCAGAAACACGCTCTTCTGCGAGCTGTGCAAAGTTTCGTGCGTTGGACAGCAGGTAGGATTTCTGTTTGCTTCCCTTCCCGCTCGATGAACGAAAGATCCCTTAGCAGTTGCGCCTTGTTGGATGGTAAAGTTTTACCTTATAGGCCTACGATGAGCACGTGAAGGGCCAACGTCATGCTAAGCGGGAGACGCAGGCAAAAGCTGTCAACTCGCCAGCGGAGGCGAAGGGAACTAACAGGGCGGTGCACCATTGCAAGATTTGCAACATCTACTGTACCGGAGCGGAAACTTTGAAGGCCCATCAAAGGGGCATTAAGCATCAGCGCGTAAGCTAACCTCTTCCAAAGCTACGTTGTATCCTTTGAGGGATAAGAAGGCACTTCAGGTTGCTGTGTTCTACTCAATAGTCTCTTAATTGAATGTTAGACGTTACTTGACGACATTATTTGTACCATAGGCCGTGAAGTTGCAAGAGAGTATGGGGAAAGAGCAGGCCAACGGAGAGAGCGTTTCTGCAGCACCGGAAGTGGAATCTGTGAAAACCGAGACAGAGGAACCGGCCAAACGTTCGTGAATGTTTCGCCTTTTCTCAGCTAACTTGTTCATTCTTGCTGCAGCAGGCGAAGAACAAATGGATGTGAGCGTCAGTGCGGAAGTGCTGTCCGAGAAGAAGGAGGACCAAAGTTGTACGATCTATTTTTTCGCTCGTTTCAAGGGTCACATCTTTTCAGCTCTGAAAAGCGCCTCGCCTCAGCCGGAAAGGGGCCCTGAAATTGTCGGCGAGGAATACCTAACGTTCATTCCGGCGTCCAGAAACAAGGCGGCTCAGTTTCGATGCCGCTTGTGCAACTGCGAATTCAGCGATCTGCAGGCAAAGGACACCCATCTGAGGGGCCGTCGCCACCGCATTAATTTCAAAGTGAACACCTTCGTCTTCAAAGCTTTGCCGATCAACTGTGCGCAAATTGCAGAAAACCGTCGAAGGGGCAAAGGAGGACAAAAGTCCTTCGGAAGAAACAATCACCGAGAGACCGCTGGTTAGCGAAGCGGATACACCGTCAAGCGTACCTGGGTTCGTATTTCGTTCGAAATTGGCGCCAGCCTCCATAAAGGTAGGGTCAACTTCCAGGGATGGACAATTCGACTTCGGCATTGAGCCCTCATTGGCAAATCCCTTATACGAGGTAGCGTTTCGTGTCGGCGCCGTCGAACCAATTTCACTTGGTCTACTTGAAGCTAAACGAAGAAATCGAGCGCTACAACGACGCGCTGTTTTTGCGGAAGTTGAAAGACATTGAGCCTTTGAAGGAGGTGACAAGCGCGGTCAGCACAATTTCGGACTTTTTGGTTTCGCACTTGGCCAACATGTACGACGGCTATACGTGTCGAAGTAGCGTCGCTTGAAGTTTGTATCCTTCAGCAAGCTGCCTTTCGTCAAGGAGGAAACGACCGAGACGTCTGACAATGCCACCGAGAATGCCAAGGCAAATGCACCTAATCCAAAAACACCCTTCGTGAAAATACTTCGCGTCGACGGTTTGGCAAAAGGCATTTCCGTACGTGGCGAAAATCGCGGCGACATTGTTGCTGTTTGCAATGAAATGCCGACGAGCGATGTATTCGCTACTGTTGAGCAGTATCTCGCTGGAAAAGTTCAGGTACTCTTTGAACGTTAACCTTTCAATCATTACGGCTGGTCCAAATGTAAGTTCATTCAGTACAGTATTCTGCACTGAATGAACTTACCTCTATTTTTCGCGCTGTCGTGTTCTTTCCATGAGATCATCGGAAATGAGTGAACATCTGACTGTATGGTCCATTGCTTCCAGGCCCATCTAAACAAGGAAGAGTATTCAGTGAGCAAGGTGGAAGAGCCAATGCGTGCTGTTATGCTTAGGCGAACTGCTGAGCCCGTAGTGGAGGTATATGTTCACTTCGCATTTGCAAAGAAACCTTTGGTCAACAAGGAAACTGCCGAGGAGAAAGGTGAGTCACCAGTGTTGTTGTTGTTCAGGAACGAAAAGTTGTCAGCATGACGCTCCGTTGCCCCTGTGAGGGCGCTCGCTGTGGCATGTTGTCGTTTTTAGTAGCCTTAACTTTAATCCAAGAGGCGCTCAGTGGCTGCCAGCAGTTAATCGGTAAGCGTAGGTCATATTGTTGCCATACGTAGAGCCGTTGGAGCTAAACAGTTTTCCATTTCAGTGCGTCACATAATTGGATTGAGCTGCATAAAAAGGGACGGGCCCAGTTGTACCGCTCTCTTTTTATGCTCCAATCCGAATTATATGCTTCCGCCCGCGGGGGGCATCAACGTAAAAGGCTGTGCGTCCGTGCCGCTGTATGAGCAAAAACGGCACGGCCACCAATGCACAACGCCTTTACGGAGTACATCTTGTCAAGCGACAATTGCGCAGCGTCGTGTGTACGTGTGTACGTTGCGCATATCAATGTACTGATATGCGAAAGCGTTCAAATGGTCGAAGGAAGAACGGTACCCGTCTCCCGTGGCGCGGAGACCACCGTTCTGTGACCACTGACACAGCTTTCTTAGCAGAAAGAGCATGATCGCTGCGCATGCGATCTGTCGACTGGACATTTCTCTATCTTATCTTTAGTTGAAGTTCAACAAGCGATGGAAACGGACTGCATTGAAGAACGCCAGTGCGGCGAGGCTCTCGTTGCCGTGCGTCGCACAGAATGGGTAAAAGTTTGTCCTAATTCCAATGATTGATTACCCAAAGCGTCGTATGTTCGACCCACGCTGTTGCGTGGGTCGATTCCCAACGGGAAATTATCCAACCAGTTATGAATGATAGGGCTAATCCTCTTACCATTTATGAGTGATGGTTGCAAGGCCGTCGATGAATTGTTTCGAACCAAAAGAATCGTTTCGTGAACGCCACCTTAAGCGTCTCATTCCGTTAGGCTTGTCGGTGGGACACTTTAACGGTCCAACGAATCATAACTCTGCCAACGAAACTTCCACTCCATTGTTTCCTTTAACAATCGTACTAGTGTTCATCCGATTTCAGTTTGAGAGGGTTCGTACACATGGCATTGTCACGGTGCTGCAAATGCTGTACTACCTTCGCAACAAGGAGGAGCCGCTGCTGGCAAGTTTATCCGACTGGGTAACAGCTAGCATTTTATCGACGGCCAAAGCGACCAAAGCATTTCGTCATTTCAGACCTGGCAGGTGCTGGTCGCCAACGTTTCGTTTGGGTTGAATGGCTACGTTGGTCCTTCCATGCTATTCACGGGACTGTGCGAAAAGATTTCCAGCGGTCTGCTGCTACCGATAAGTAGGCTTCCATGACGCGACAGGGAATCCATTTGATTGTGCATTTTTGCGCATTGTTTAGTTGGAATAAAAGTGAGCGATCCTTGCGAGTACGGAAAGCAGGTTGATCTTCTCGACAGCCTGAGTCACCAGCACAGGCTTGGTCTTACGATGGTATTCCAGGTTAGTCATCTACTCTGTGCGTTGTTGTTACGTGACACCCATGTGATGCTTCAGAAATGGTTGAATCTAATTGCTTTGGGTTTGCTGGACGGAGTTCTGAAGCTTGATTCAAAGGAGGCTCATCCGGAAAAGGAACCGGAGGACGAGTTCTTCGATGACAACGGTAATGACGCAACTCTTCCTTCAGTTCATTGTTCATTACTTTATTTTGTGCACTTATTTTTTAGGAGAACCCAAAAAGTTGAAAATTATAGCCGACGACAGTATCAGCGGAGCATAAGGCGGTTAAGCGTCCTAATGTTCTGGCTTTTATGAATACAATTGCAGTGAATTGCGTGGTAGTGTTGCGTATCACGGAAAAATAAATGCATTTACTATACGTATCACGAAATAATAAATATTTATTATACCCTGCATATCCTTACGCTGCGGTATGGAAGGAACAAAAGTGTGCGGGAACGAACAATCAGCCGGTCAAGTTGAACTAATGAACTTTGAATAGTACAATGAATTTAGAGAACATGCAGCCGACATAGAAACGTTGTACTTCTGTTTTGTTAAGCGTTTACGCACGTAGTTGTCCAATACAGCAGTAACTATGCGGTTCGTAAGTGCAAGCCACTTGTCCGAGTGTCAATGTCAAGCTGAATTCGTACGGTGCAAAAGTGCGCGAAGAAATTTTTCGTTCATCCTGTGACCGAGTTGAGCATGGTGGCCAAGTTGAACTTTTTCCTATGATATACAGTGGAACCTCTATAAGTTGATCAATCAAGGGCGGTAAGAAATTGGTTAACTTATAGAGGTGGTCAACATACAGAGGTACACGTTGAATTCAGTCGTGAACACGCCGTAACTCCTTCCAAGCATTTTATTAAAGAAGGAACGTAGTAATCTATATGAAGAAACAGTACGAAAGTAAAAGAATAAAAACTGAATTAGTATTAAGACAATAAAAGTAAAATAGTTGTTTACAATCAGTGCATTTTATGGCCCATCGTTGCGCGTTTGAAAAAAGAGAATCATTGTCTGCTTTGCTTTCATGGTGCAGACATAAGTGGTGAAAGCAAAGTCAGCGTTAACTATTGCATTAAACATATCGGGGCACTTTTCTGCAGCAAATAACTTCAGCTGATGTAGTGAATGGCGAACGTCGTCGGCTGTTAGTGCCTTTTCGACTTCTGCATCGCTATCGCTTTCTTCTCCTAAATCAGGCAAGCGCTCATGAATTATCAAGAGGGCAAGTGATGCTTTTGCCAATCTGTAAAGGAGGCACAAATGCGAACGGTCGCAACAGATGCGCGCTGCCATGACAGAAGCAGTGATGATACATACGCGCACATTGATAACACAAACATGCTAATGATTTCCACGTGTTAATAATTTCTGTTCCACATGATGCAGTGATGGCACATGCTCATATGTGGCAACACGCTCACAGTCGTGACACATGCGCGCACACTGATAACACAAGCAAACTTCGGCTTGTAATGTTCGCGGCATTTTGCTGGTCACTTATGGAGGTCAAAACATGTAGTAATTGATAGGCAGTGTCTCAGCTATGGTGGTCAAGATACAACATATGGAGGTGGTCAACATATATAGATACATGTATGTAACTCTCCTATGCTTCATAATGGAGGGCCAACAAACCAAAAATGTGCGGTCAACATATAGAGGTGGTCAACTTTGGAGGTTCCACTGTATTTGAAACCTTGCTGTGCACAGTGCGCTGGAGCATCCTTTTTGACTGTTGCAACTCGCCCTAATGACGATCTCATGACTTTAGCGACATCGTCATTAGGGCGTTGCAGGTGAGCTTTTAATGTTAAAAATGTTCTATTTGGTTTACTTGCACGTGAAGTTGTCTTCAGAGATCGCGATCTCACCGTAACGTGGTGTAACACAATCGAAGCTTCGTTGATCTGTTCGTGTCATCCATCTCCAGCGTGGAAGTGAGTGCGAGTGCGCCGGAACGCAGCAAAAGCGACAAGCAATTTATCGGGCAACAACTTTGCATATTAACGCAGCAGTGCACAGGATCAATTAGTTTACATCAAAATTGCGTTTCGTTTCGAAGAAACCCTCGCTAGACGAATCGACCTCTCCCGGAAGCTATGGATTTTCTGATCAACAGTTGCTCTCTGCGCGAAGCTTCGCCAATACGAAATGTCAATATGAAGAACGTAAGATATTGTTGCTGTTATTGTCACCGACGCTGAATTTCGAAAAATCCGTAAAAGTAGTTCCCCAAATGACGTAACAAGGGAAGGAACAACGCTTGTTGAATCATTCATGATTTTGAATGACCAGGCGTGCGCTGTTAGTGCTGAATGAAAGATTCGAAAGCAGACGGCGACCTTGCGCTATTGATCACTCTGCTTTAGCTGCCTTTTGCCAAAGCGTCTATTCCAGCTTTGCTACTACAAGAAATTGAAGTTCGGCTTCAATCGGAGCATCCTAAGAGCACTGTTCCATTTGAAGGTTTGAGACCCATTGCTATGAGCACCGTGCGGCATTGATAGAAGAGGCAGATAGAGCTAGCGGCGTCTAGTAGCCTACGAAATTACAGAATGAAGTAAGTAAAGATAATTTGGTGTCTCTTGGTTCAAGGTGTATGAGACGGCTTAGGTCCGTCGGTAAAACAGGCCATTAGGTAGAAATCTCCACGGTTCATTTTTCTTAATTGCACTCACAATTATGCATAAAAAGTCAATCATATCATTTTTCCAATATTCTTTACCTCCTTGAAAGCTGCATCCAGTAAGGGAAGATTGGAAGCAACACGAAAGCCTGTGTGAACATTTCTGTACATTCGGTGTAACGATTGGCCGCTCTTCGTTGCTGTCCAAACGACACTGATACTTTCTATTAGTTTAATAAGCGAAAATGCAGCTCCTGTTGCTCCAATGGCGAAGTACGTTTCCGAAAATGGCGTTCAAAGTCGCTAATGCGAAACGCATGCATCTTACTAGTATTCAGGCACCATCTTTGTGCTGTATCGTTTCGTTGTCATTTTATATAGTTAATTCAAAATTGGTGCTATTTTAGCACCATGTTCTATTGGCTCAGAAGCGCCATAAGCTGGTCATGGACATACCTGTGGATTATCTGGTTTAGTCTTGTACTGGCACTACTGTACATTCTGCGGGTTCCGATGATGCTTCAGGAATTGATCCTGCAAGGTGGCAAAGGGCATCATTTAGCGCAAAGTCTAACCGCTGGTTTTAAGCTTCGGTGTCACTGACGGATGTGAAGTCTCATACATACATTGTCGCCGGAGCGGTGGCAAGCGTAGTATCCAGTGTGCTGCTAGTAAGCTTGCAAAATTCCCCTTGCTACCGGAGATGACTTTTGTTAAAACATTCTTTGGGCGCAGCATCCTGTTGTTAATGGTTTACCAACAGAAGGTCACGTTCTGTAATGTATTTTCGTTTCAAATTAGCAGGTTAATTCCCGCTCCCCACCGCTTAACAGCAATTTTTATTACGTTAAGTCTACTTGAATACGGGGTTAAGTCTGCTTGTTTCCTTTTTATTAAGTCTTGGTTTCAGAAGTATTGCAGCTACCATTTTGACTCCCTAACGCCGCAGCCGCTGCGCACATGGTTATCTAACAGCTCCCATGGAAGCAGCTCAACTGAGACAACCTGTTCGGATGACGAAGAGAGCAGCAGTAGTTCATCTTTCTCCGACTCGTACATTCCAGGTAGTTGTATTTCACTCGGTCCGTTTGTCCGTGTTGGAATAGGAGCTTGCTTGCCAGAATGCAAGGTTTGGCGGAATCCCATGAGTCTCTTCCGTGGTGCTGAGTACCGACGGTTCACCAATGTAACTGGTCGAGAGGCACTCACCTATTACGACATGAATTTGTCGGCGCAAGATCATCAAAATTATTTTACTTGCGAGTCGGACGTGGACAAAACCGATTATGAAGGTGCGGCCTTCCTTACGTTTCTCCAGTTGCCCGTTTGGCATCGATGCCTTGTTCAGTGATGCAAGTTGCATGGCGCGAAAGGGATCCCGCCCTTCGACTCGAATCGGCGCGAAAGGCGTTGGAGTTAAACCCCAAGTATGGTTGCTTTAGCACTTCGTTTATAGTTCAGCTCCACTTTTGCTTGCTTCAGTTGCGTTACCGCGATGATTCTGCTCGCAGAAGAAGATTGTGAAACAATCGTCGAGGTTTGCAATTGTCCATACATCTTTGCATGCATGTCTGACTATGTGGGCGAACTTTTACATCACTATACGTATTTGCATATAATTTGTATGCCAGCTATTCCATGGGTCTCCAAAACGCTGCTTGACCAGAAATGACGGCTCTTAGTTATGGCTTGCTAATGGCCATTCGTGTTTTACGTTGCAGGCATGTCAATTTGCCCATTCAATTCTTGTATGCGAAATCGTTTCCGAAGCGATGCTTTAAGCTGAAGCATTTCTGACCTTTGCTCTTTAAACTTGGATCCTTACTTGACCAGCGGTCATTTCTGTCAATTATTCTTTCTAATTATTTTTATTTGAAACTGATTCATTACCGCTGATAGTGAACAGTGTCTGTAATTAAAGACAGACGTCCACCCAAAAAGATGGATGAGAATTTTTCTCTAAAAACGAGAGCAGTGGTCCTATGTGATTTAATGAACGGAACTTTCGGAATCAACCTATTCGTTCGTCGACTTTCGGAGATGTAAGGTTGTTCTCCTTAATTGTTCTTCGCCCTCGCAGCTTCAGTAGTCGTAAAATAGTACAATCAGGAGCTTGTTAACCACATTCAAATTTAAAGATGACTGAACTTAGCAAATAAGCACACTTACGGAATGCAGAAACTACTCACATTGTACTTATTTTGCTTAACAATGTAGCGGACACAATCTTTGCCCCACTATGGTAAGTCGTACTGTCATTTGTTGGGCGTTTGCTATTGTACTTTTGCAATTAGCATACGGTGAATGTGCACGCTTTGGTAAACGTTTATTCGTGCAGGTGGAACAAATGCTCAGGAAAGCTTTACGGACGTCCGAGGAAACAATAAAGAAAAACCGTCGGTCGTCGTACAGTCCCTCGCACTTATCCAGCGATGATCAAATCAGCAGTCGGTGCAAACTCGTGTTTCCATAATCTTCACTTTTTCCCGTCTTTAGAAAGAGACACTAATGTGCTGATTTACATTCGGCGACGACTTGCCATGTGCGCCCGTCGTTTGGGAAAACTGACGGAAGCAGTGAAACTCATGCGAGATGTTAGTGCAAGCACTGTGCACATTCTTCCTCCTCACATTTTAATTAAAGCTTATAAAAGAATTTCCCACGTCGTACATGACGAACATTCACGAAAATCTCATTGAAGTTTTACTAGAAATGCAAGCTTACAACGATGCGCAAACAGTGCTCGCTCGGCTTGACGGTAAGCCTATAAATTATTGCGTTGCCATATCCAACGTTGACTTCGCATTCGCTTCAGAATTCAGTCTACCAAAGTCGGCCACCATCGTGTACACGTCAGCTCTGTTGAAGGTACGCTTTGTTGCTGAAAGGTAAACGTGCACAGCTGGAAGAAGTTCGCACAAACTTCGTGGTCTATTGGCTTTAGGTTTGCGCCGGATGTTGCCGCAAAACGTGGACTAACGCCGGCCGAACTGTCAGCAGTTGAGGCAATTCACAAGGCGGTCGAATTTAATCCACATGTGCCAAAGGTGAATAAAAGCGCACAAACTTTCTGCGCGACAACTTTACACACCGTTACTACAGTATCTGCTGGAAATGAAGTCATTCATTCTTCCACCGGAACACATTTTAAAGCGGGGCGACAGCGAAGCCATATCTTATGCTTTTTGGCACTTGGAACACTGGAGAAGAGTGGAAGGTGCGCTCGACCTGCTTCGGTGCACCTGGGAAGGAAGTGGGTTGAATATTTTTCCTTATTATGAATCAAAACATTTTTCCAGCCTTCCGGATGCTTCCCTTTCCAACCGAAAAGGGGCACATGTTTTATCCATATCCAGCGTGCACGGAAGCTGTAGACAGAGAATTACTTCCGGGTAAAGGAGACGACCACATTTGAAATTTTGATCCTTCACTCCAGCGCTTTTCAGCGTGGCATGAGCTGAGCACGTATCCAAAGAAGGAACTTCCCTTCGCCATCCTGTTTGCCGCAGGCTTGTGCTCCGGTCTTTTAATATTATTGGTTGTATTGCACCAGTATCCCAAAGCTGTTTCAAACTTTCTTAACGCGGTAAGCAGCGCTCGCTTCCCAGCCGTATTTTAATCTGCCTGCTTGCAGTCCCTTCAGTGGATTTCAGTGCCACTACGCCATGTCTCCGAAACGGTCAACATGATTTTACAGGCAGCTGGCATGCCTTGGAAGCATAGTTGACTTACGCAACCGCGTTACCAAAGACGGAAATAAAACATACGGCAGCTAGTGTGCAACAAATGCGAATGGCTTATTACGATACCTCGGAGGGGGCAAACTTGGCATCAGTGGTAACCATGAAAGCGATCCGCAAGTTAGGCTTCGGACACTACTGGAGCGTTGTCAATTTTACTTGCTCCTGGCAACACAGGCCGAAAAAGAAGTTTCATACGGGTTCACCACGTACGTGGGTGGACAGCGCGAGGAATCAAATTGCACATTGTCCTCAGAACGACGTAGAAAAAAAGATTCCAGGAATTAGTCTTCCACAATATTGACCAGCACTTTCATGCGGTTACGTAGAACCATCCGTAGTTGGTATTCGCACGCACAATGCTTCACTTCACGTCCAGCTGCGACGCTGTTCTCCGACACGGTGAGCAACACCAGTTTCCAAAGGCATATGAAGCGTCGCCCGAAATTAGTTTTGCAATTTCAGCAACGCTCAGATCGAAGTACAAAGGAAACGAGCGCATCCCCTTTGCCCGCTGATCTCTTGTTGACAAGGCACCCTGTATTCTCTAATTGACAAGGCAATCACGGTGAATGGAATATTAAGCGTGGTTTCTTCTCGGCTGGACAAAGGTTTACAGAAAGCCACTTCCGCTTCCGACCAAGTCGACCGAAAACTATCTCGTCGCACAAACGTCGGATGAGGCCAACGGTCAGTATTAAAATACGCAAATCGACGGACTTGCCTGAACGAAGTCGACGGCATTTGGCCAAGCATGTCTTCAAAAACCGCTTTGTTTCACGTCGGTGCATATCCACCTAATCAAGACAGACAATCACCTGCACCAACTTATATACAGTACATTGATGCGCAGGTATGATGAAATATCGATGTGATGTTCGGTCATTGGTCAGAGTTAGGGCAGATAAAGCAGGTTGGTATGAACGCAAAGTGGCTGGTCTTCGGAGAGGGAAAGTCATGCCGAAATATTACGGCCTATGCTTTTCTTCGAAAACAACTGACAATATGCCTTAGAGCTAGTGTGATGCGTGGCACCGTGGCTGCGCACACTTTCGGAGGTTACCGAAAGAGATTATGAAAATTCAAACCTAAGCAGCCAGCAGCCATTGCAAATAACTTTTGGGCAGCGAGTAATCCCGTAGCAGGTAGCGAAGCGTTGCAAAATGGAATAGAGCTACGCTGTTGGATACTGTGACATTGCAATCAGACAGTTTAACCTCGAAACTAGGAGAACAGCTCGGCAGCTTGGAGCAAAGATGAACAAACGGGAGTAAAGCCAAGCAATTGGAGGTAAAGCATGAAAAAGCTCAAAGCATGGAGCAATACATCACAACTTATTCGCATCGTCGTTTCTGTGGCAATGAAGCGGCACCAAATCGTGCTGCACGAAATCATCAGTGCACGAAGGGTAACACAGTCCGCAGGTTCACCTTTGTTCGTTGATGGCTCTTGTTCCGACAAGGTAAGCCATTTGCTGCATTTTGTTTGGAAATGCTTGGTTAGTGCAAAGTAAGTGATACTTTCTTGCGCAAAGTTTGGCGAGTCGTTGGTGGCTCGGAAAATAACTTTATTAAGCGAACTAGGAATCAAACCAGTACATTTGCGCCAAAAATTGTATTTTTTGGCGAGACGTTACGCTATGCTCTGTGATGTTAATGTTCGCGTTGTTTTCCCCGATAAGGTTATCTTTGACGATCTGCTTGATGTCGATGCGACGAATCTCCTAGTTGCAAGAGGTGATCAATTCTGCTCTCAAACACCGACGTACAAGCAATATCCCTCCCAAAGGCTACGTGATCGCTTTGTGCAACACAACCGTCGCATCGACCTTATTCGTCAAGCCGACCCACCGTCAAAACTAATGTGAAATAAAGATAGACTGAGGAAGTTTTCGTATTGTTAATATTTCCATTTCTTTTATGTGCAATCTTCAGCGGCTATCCTTCGGCTTACGTGCTTTACAGTCTACTTCAAGTAAAGTGCAAGCGCTAACGGTTTTGTATCAGATAAGAATCGGTATATTCCCCTTAACCATTCATTACGTCTTCTCAACGTGTTATGCTGCCTAAAATAGTACTTCTGATTCAGCTTTTGTTTCTTTTTTCAATGTGCTGCGTTAAAACGGAAATCAGTGTATTTCTACAATCTTTCTGACTTTACCCACTGTGCAGTTCATCGTCTAATGTACAATTAGCAAGCCCTATCACAACCAGTTGACGTTAGATGATCTCTTGTGCGGCTTTAATTGGTACACCAGGCATTTACGGGTGTGTTAAAAGGGAATGCTGCGACTCACTCAGGCCAACTGACATCACTGCTAATATATGTGAAATTGCTGAATTGCTCTTGGTCAATAGATTCCAATAGCTGTTCGTCCAATGGGGTCAGGCTAGACTGTTCCGAAGTGAAGTCTTCGTCGAAATTGCTGACGTCTGTGGCAGATCTCTGCATATTA
Organism: Trichuris muris; assembly: GCA_000612645.2. Taxonomy (NCBI): domain Eukaryota; kingdom Metazoa; phylum Nematoda; class Enoplea; order Trichinellida; family Trichuridae; genus Trichuris; species Trichuris muris. The sequence continues at coordinate 12,715,970 of CBXJ02000086.1, forward strand.
ACGAAGGCTTCGTCAAAAAAATAAGGAAGGTTTACAATCAATTTAAACCTACTAAGAGAGGTTTGAACGGAGGAATGGCTTGACGCGATTGCACTTTCTTCCAGTCGACCGTTCGAAAAAAGGACACCGTGCGAATTGGGCCGTGTGGACAGCCAGGTGTGCCCAGGCGAGTATCCGGGTTACGGTCGAGAAGCTCAACGACAAAAATGTTGGAATCGTTCAGCTTTGGTATTCCACTTTGCCTACTGCGTCTAAACATCTGGCTGCTTCTCGGCTTATCCATCGTGGAAACATCGGTTTTTCTTTGAGAATCGACTCGAACAATTCCTCCTCCTTCTCTCCATGGAATGGCGATTGACCGACCAACATTTCATACAGTAGAACTCCGAAGGACCAAAAGTCAACGGCCTCCGAATACAGCTTCCCTTTGACTATCTAGACAACAGTGTGCATTCCATTAACGTTTGGCCGAATTGGCCTTGCGTGGGCCTACTTCCGGCGCGATGTAGTCCGGCGTGCCGCAGAACGTACTTGCTAAGCCCTTCTCGCGGTTCATTTCTGTTTTGCACATACCGAAATCGGTAAGGTGCGCATGTCCTTCCGCGTCGAGCAAAATGTTGTCCAACTTGAGGTCCCTGAAAAATTGTTCTGACGGCCAAACAGGCGAGACGCACGTGCCTTGCCTGTAAATTATGCTTCTGCTGTGCAGGAATTCCAAACCGCAAAGAATTTCGGATGCATAAAACCTGCAATGGCAAAGCTTGGCTATATTATTAATATTCTAACACGTGTGCACCACACCTAGCAGTGGATTCAGTGAAACGCTTCTTACGCTGAATATGGTACATGAGATCACCTCCGGGGAAGTATTCCATAACGAAGAAAACGTATTCCTATTTGGCCAAGGCGGAAGTGCTTACTGAATCGTGGGGCTAATCTCTTACCGGTGACTGGAAGCACCAGTAAGCTTTCGTCAGAAATGGGCATTTCTCTCCTAACACTAAGACACGACGCTCGATAAATGTACACTCAATATCTTCGCCATTGAGGATAACATCCTTTTTCAAACACTTCATAGCGTAGTACCGATTTTTCCCTTTCAGTTCGACTAGTATAACCTGAATTAAATAGAAGTGCATTTAACCAAAAGTGTACATGCAAGCTATACCTTTCCAAAGCTTCCCTTGCCCAACAGCTTCAACATGTTGAAGTTACTTATGCTAATCCGCTTTGTTTTCGACTTTGTCATTACCGGTAGGACACTGCAACGATATGTATATGCACAATGTTCTGGTCCTTAATCAGTATGCTATCACCTTTGCTCCTGCTGCCAACTGTCTGCACCGTAATGCTCTAGATTGTAAGTCTGAGCTCGGAAGAACGGTTTCACCTTTTTAAAGATATTTGGCGTTGAAGAGAGGAAACTGATAAATGGAGGAGCTGCGACAATGCAAGCAAATGGCGATTTCAGTATATGCAGTCTTACGCAGAAGAATCGGCCAGTTTCGCACTTCCCGGTAGTTGGAGTCGCTTTTCAGGACTGGAGGACCTGGTCGATGGGCTGTCCTGTAAACACAAGGAGTCGGAGGAACTGTTGGAGCCCGTAAACGACGCGCTCAGCCGTATCTCGGCAAGTGCATCGGCCAACTGCTGCTGATTGACGCCGCAAACGTTTGGCATCAGACTGGCGCACTTGTGATGAGCATTCAGACAGCATGCTGCAACGAATTGAACAATCGCCGTTCCGTCATCTGCTTGGCAAGTTTACCTTCACACTTTACTCCCTGCTTGACCAAACCGTAAAGTAGCGAGCCGCAGTGGTCGCAGAAGGTTGGGCTTTTGAAAGTGTACACTCGAAATCGATGCGGGATGTCGATTTTGAAACGCTCCTTCAGATACTACAAGTATTGAAATGCATCAACCATTGCAGAAATATAGATTCTGCAATTCAACAAGTGTACAATAGGCATTTCCGGATATATTTCATTATATTGTACAGTAGGTAGTTTTGCACTGAGCCAAGCTTCAAAGTATAATCGATAAAGATATTTAAGCTCTCTTTGCTCTTACATGTTTGAAGAGAAACTGGAAATTGCATCCGTATTAGTAAATTAGGCAATCGTTAGGTCACGAGTGTCTTTCATAATTTCTATTCAGAATTTATTAAGACTATTCTTTAAAAATATTATTATTATTATTGTTATCGGTTGAATGTGCTGGTATTCAGGCTTTCCCGTTTTTGGTTGAAACCTGTAATAAAACCGCAAATGCCCTATCAGCGGATGGATGGCCTATTGTTATCGGTATTATTATTATTTTCCAATGTGATGGTATTCCGACTTTCCCGTTTTTTTCCCTTTCAACATCGCTGACGACGGAACCAGGGCGTTCCGAAAGCTACGATACAATAAGCGTTCTTACCTGTGATATTTCTAATAATTGCCCATCCATCCGCTGGTAGGGCATTTGCAGTTTTATTACAGGTACCATCCAAAAAACGGGAAAGCCGGAATACCATCACATTGAAAAACATGAAACCCGTTACGAAGCACCCGATTTTCAAATTATTATTATTATTACTATTATTATTATTATTATTATTATTATTGTTGTTGTTGTTGTTGTTGTTATCCGTTCGCTAAAGCGCGGAGTAGCGCACCTTTTAATTTAAAAACCGAACGTTTTCCCTAAATAACTGACATCCACATTTTGCGTACTGAATAGACGTTTGACGTTTAGGCAGTCGCAGCTCACCGCTTATCTTAAATGTAATCTGCAAAGCCATCTCCGTACTTATCTAATCATTACCATCGCGTAATAGACATTGATTCGCCCTTGGCGGCTTGTTACAATTTTGTGCTCTTTGAAATTGCATTGATTTGTCTAAGGGACGGCGATGCCTAAAGCGGCTGTCACGCCCTTTTCACTTGGCAATTCTTCGGCTTGACAAAGCGATCTGGTCATGACTGCAACGCACTGTTGTCTGCTCGCTGGAACGTAAGGTATCAGATTTTGTTCAAGCCAGCCTTGGTGGCAAGAAGAGCTTTTGCGCCGCCCTGATCCGCCGCAGAGACATTTGATTTAATTTTCGTGTCGCAATTCCTCCTTTGCCTGAGGAATTGCGACACGAAAATTTAAATCAAATTGCACTAATGCACACAAAATTATGAACCACACTATAGTGCACACAAAATTATCCGACATAATGACTCGAGGAAAATCGCCGTTCCAATGTTTCCTTGATATGAACATGAACAAGCTCGTTACAAAACACCCAGTGCTCAAACAAATATATATATATTTTTTCAGAAGACAGGACGTCTTTTACGGAAGTTTTTTTCAGAACGTCGGTCTGACCGTGTTCTTCCTATAACTACTCTCAGCCAGCCGTTAGTAGGGAGAACGTGTCAGTTTACTTACAGATCCATCCACGTACAGAAAGCAACGGGAAAAAATCTGTGAAAATCCAACATATATATATATATATATATATATATATATATATATATATATATATATAGTTCAACAAAAGACGGTTGAACATGTCATGATGAACAATAACACCTCCACCAGTTACAATGAACCCCGCATTCAATATATATATATATATATATATATATATATATATATATATATATATATATATATATATATATATATATATATATATATTTCTGCAAGTGTGCAAAAAGAATTACAAAAATTTCATGATATATATATATATATATATATATATATATATATATATTGAACGCGGGGTTCATTGTAACGGGTGGAGGTGTTATTGTTCATCATGACATGTTCAACCGTCTTTTGTTGAACTATACATATATCACTGATCTTCAGTACGGTGGATGCCCGTTGGAGCTTCTGGTGTCTGAAATAGACCACAAAACACGCCCTACCAACGGATGGATGGGCAGTTATTAGGAAAAAAATCGAACACCAGTGTAACCTCGAAGCTTTCGGAACCGTCTTGTTCCGTCCTCAGCGAGTTTGGTAATATTAGCTTTCGGCACTCTCTGGTGCCGTCGTCAGTGATGGGAAAGAGTCACTCTTTCCCATCACTGACGACGGCACCAGAGAGTGCCGAAAGCTCTGATTCGATAAGCGTTTTATCTGTGATACTTTCTAATAACTGCCCATCCATCCGCTGGTAGGGCGTTTTTCAGATCTATTACACATACCATCAAACGGGTCGACAGCCGAAAAAGGATATCCGAATATATATATATATATATATATATATATATATATATATATATATGGATAGTTTCGCCGAAGACACGGACACGCCAAGAAAGACATCTTACTGTTTAATATTCCCAAAACAAACGTAGCATGAACAATTACAGTTTGCTTACTACACACAGTGATCTTCATTTCAGCTGTTCCTCTGAAGGGCTAAATTGTAGTGCGAAATGTGCATTTGCTTCACGGACAGTGGATGCACCAAAACAGTGTTTTCACACGAGAACCTCCTTGAAATACACCCTGCTCCATCTTTGCAGATCGGTTTTGCAGCTTAACCTTCTGTTGCTTATCCTCAGCCTGTGCTGCTGAAGATCTAACTTGGCGCAAGTATTTCCTCGACAAAAGTTCTGTACGTCATTTTCACAAACAAGAGTCGGTGTAGTTTCGCGTTTAGTCGAAACGGTTTCTTCCCCTGTAGGGTAATAAATAATGTCCGTGTTTAAGGAACGAATGACCTTCCAACAAAAGGACGGGCATTCGTCTCCTGATTAGAGACAATTTGTCCTGACCAGCTTTTACAAAAACGAAACTTGCCGCAGAGGATGGGTATCCCTATAGCTCCCGTGTTGCCCATTACCAATGCTCTCTCAAGCATTGAGACAGTTCGCGGTGGTCCTAAATGCCTTGTCCATTGCCCTTGCCTATCTCATCCGCAGTTCAATCGGCGAATTCAGCGCCATCAGAAAATGAAGAAATTGACGGTTATTTGTCGGTAATCTTTCTTCTTCGGACTTCTGTTACTACAAGTGCCAACACTCGATGACAAATGGTGCTCCGCTTTTGCAACCGACTCTGCCTTGATAGCCTTTCGAATGTGGCGGAATGCTCACTGGCATCGATTCCTTTCAAAATCGTATTTTTGAAGCCGCGAACAGTGTTCTGCTCACCTAGTTTCTTTTGGGCAATTTTATAAATGCACGGTGAAGGTCATCGTCTAAGCAGCATATCGATTGCACGACAACTGAAACGGCACTGCCGAACCGCAAAGCCCATTTGCGAACTGAGTCACAACTTAAAATAGAATACGTCATTTCAGTTAAACCTAAATAATCCCTCTCCAGGCTCCGCGCTCCAGGTATATGCTGCCACGTTCCCTCCGTTTAACTCTGAATCGCCCTTGAAGTGTGCAAGCAGGCTTGAGTTCGAATGAGATGGCTTAAGTTCTACGCCATTGAATACTATAATCTATCTTGAAAGCAATTGTCAATGCCCAGTTCCAATAAGGCTTTCATAGTACAGCGCTAGGCAGTTTCAGGAAAAGTCCACATTGAAATAATTAATATTTCTCTACATACTAGGTTTAACATTCATACTAGGCTTAACAATGGAACTTGGTCGGCTGCGTTAAACAGCTACTCATTTGTGCCATACGAAACTGGTCGCCGAACTTCCTTATCGAAAATCGTAAAAACGAAGTGTTCTCGTGCAGCTTGCGCAGCAAGTGCGTTGAATTTAATGCTGCAGGTGTACGTACACTCCTTAAAGGCGTAGGATGAATGGCGAACTGTAGAGGCAAAGTTGTTACCATGTCTTATTGTTAACCTTCCGTATTTCATTAAGGAAGGTTAACAAATTGGTCTTGCCTTTTGTTTTCAAATATTAATGGCTACCTCTTATGCCTTAGCGAATTTGAAGCAATTACAGTCCGCCACACGTAGAAATGCTTGTCGAGCGAGCGTTGAGCAGAACATACTCAAATATTTTTGTGACTGCTCGTGTAGCAAACCTTCCTTGCATCACTGAGGTATACTTGCTCTTAAGGAGCACGCGAACGCCGGATACAATGATCCTATCCCCTTAGGCTTCTTTGAAACTGGAGGGGATATGAGCATGAATCAACGCGATTTTCAACGTCGGCGCAATCATCTGCACCCAATCAGTCCCAATGATAGCAATCCGTTTTTTAACCCGCCAACTGTCACTGCCCAAAAAACATAGCCGCACAACTTGCGCACGTTGTCAGTGTCGTTCCGTTTTGTCTAAAGTTACCTCAGTTGAGCAAGCATCTTGTTGGTCACGCAGCAAATTCAGGTGTACCAAGACCGTCACCTTTAGAGAACAACTCATCGGAATGGCCTTTCCGCCATGTATGTAAATTAATGAGATTCGCAGTTTTTTTCCGTCGTCGAAAACTATGATCAATCCTGCACGGTATGACCATTGACGACTGAAAATTAAACTTGCGTTCTACGCAGCCGATGATTAGACGGCAAGGTAGTAATAATAGGTAGACATCTGATAGCATGTCCCGTTAGATTTGCCGCTAATGACAGCAAGGGCGTTAATAAGGAAAGCGACTAGAAACGAATACCCTTGCATCAATCACGTTCCATGCGTCCTAGGAAACTGTCAGGCGCGAAGGAGGCTGAATCCGTCACGAGTAGGCGCCGACCAGTGTTCAACGAACGCATTCCATTCCATCATTACAACTCTTAACGAAATAATAGCCGCGCATTAACTTTTTGCGTTAACATTTGTTTTCATACACCGTGGAGCCATTAACCTCCCGAGCGTTCTCGCGAGACTGGAAATCTGCTAAACGAACTCTGCAGCTCGAGCTGCGGCAACACCACAAGTAGAGATTGTTTGGCAAGGAAATTGACAGTACGGCTACGTGGCGTCTTATAAGGAGTTAGCATCCGTTCAAGGCGTTGCCGTAAACGATGCCAGTATAAGGTTGCCTTAGGCCATACTTGACCAATCGGTCGGTCAATTAATTTTTCCCCAATTCTATCGATTTGGAAATACGCTATGCCTGGCATTGAGAAGTTTTCTATTAGTACTATCAAAGTTGACCACCGTTGCCTGCCTCCATCATTTACAGCGTGCAAGTTTCCTCTGGACCCAAAATGAAATCGGCCTCTCTCCCTCTCCTCTCTGCCGCTGCGCATGGCCACATTGAAACTCCAAACTGCTCAGTTTTCCCCGCAACGTCTTCCCACCCTGAAATCACAGTCAATGCTGGGCAAGTTGGCAACGATGCAATGGCTTTAGGCATTTTTCGTAATCCTAAATGAGAAATGGCAGTTGCAACCTCTTTAACGAACATCAGTTCAATTGAACACGGCGCAAATGAAGTTATTAAGACCCATTCCGCGTTGCTCTGCTTAGCAAGAATTAATGGGCGGATACTCACCGTGGTTTCTTTGGTTATCCATCCTGCCCCCGGGCAGCGACTAAGCACTTTGGCGTGGCATTTCTTGTGCACGGCGCAGCGACATACCAAGCATTGGTAGCCCTGCTTATTTAATCCCCTGAACGCAAAATTGGATGGACGGTTGGCGACTGGCGAAAGTACGAACGATCACCTACCAAAGGAACAGTGAGCACATGGAGCAGAAGGTGGGCTGCCTGAAGAAGGTGGCCACGAACGAGTGACCTCGTATCTCGTGAACCTTGTGATGCCTGATGGCGCCTCTTCTTCTTTCAATGCCTGCACCGCGCACTTTCTCTTGCTCCACGCCATTCTCGTCCGCTTCGGACATGCACTTTATCTGAACGAGAAGTTTGCCAGCCGGCTGCAGATGGACCTAAATGCAGAACGTGCCGTCTGCACTCGAGTAATGGATGGCGCAGTGGTTTTCACCCAAACCGTCGCGGTGGCGCCCGCTTCGAGTTTGTCCAGCAGGTCCTCCAGGCGGACCAACGCGTCGGCGATTGGTCGCTCGGAATCCATGAGCAAAATCTGGAGAACCCGTTCGGCGCATATGCGCACGTCGAAGCAACGTTCCCAAGTGGGATGATGCGTACGGCCCTGCTGAACCAGGCGCGCTCTGGAGTCTGCGAAAAATGGCGAACCTTTTTCAAAGATTTGACGCTACGCCCGCGGCGTGCACCCACCTTCTTGAACCCGCTTTTTGATGTTCAAGGCGCACTGGAGATCCTTGGGCGCCTCTTCGTCGCACTGCAGCACGGCTTTGACGAACTTGATCCGCAGCACGCCGCCCTGATCGAGCATCCCTGTTGATTCACCGTATTGGCGTCGCCTGGGCGGTCCGCTTGGGCGCCTACAAACCAAGCAGTGCTCGAACGAACGTTCGCAGCAAGTACACGTAAGACCGCGTAGCAAACGTTTCGCGTTAAAGTTTTTCCTAATCGCAGCCCAGTTGACTCCGTCTCCTTAGGTGAGCAGCCAGCGAACAAGCATAAACCATTTCGTACCGTCACTGCCTGGGCATTTCGCGCCTTTGTTGTTCGTCGCCAATTTCAATGCACCTGCAATGGTTCACGAGCAACTTGGCGCTTCAGATATCCTCCGGCAATCGCTTCCAATAAGCCTAACGGACACCGGCAGCATGACCGCCCGTGTTTGTCAAACATGCTATGCCTTCAATTGCCCTGACCAAGGAGACTGCGCTTGTTGACGTGTCCGCGTCCCCCCCCCCCTAATCACGCTAGAACTCGGACTGTGCTCCAGGGATGTTAGCCTAACCAGGGCTTAACTGCACATTGAACGATTGCTCCCGCTCCTTGTATGTTATGCCCGCCAGTACAGTGGACGACCATGGGAAAGTGCACAGCTATCACAGCTGCGCACACGCTTCGCAGCGTCTCGCCTGAGGGTGATGCTGCCAGCGCACTAATCAGTGCCCACGACCGATTTGGCGAACCAAGGGATAACTTCAAGCAAAGCAGGAGCACTGCTCCCGAACAGCCGGGACGGAGTGTCCGAACGAAAGGCGTGCAAAGGTGTAAATTCAAGCTACCCCTCCAGGGATTGAACCTTAATTCGTACAGTACACTTTTTGTCGTCCTTCTTGGCCGTTGAAACTTGCCCGAATGTTCGGCCACCGCCAGTTTTTTTACCTTACACTCCTCCGGCAAAGGTCGCCTAGGGAACCGACAAAGCGGCAAGGGAACGTCTCCCAGCGACCGACGCTTTCAAGGCGCCAAACCGGCGGATACAAGAGTGCAAGCAAAGCGTACTAAGGTTATTGCGAGAGCACTGAATTGCCAAACGTATTTACCGCCGTCCGTCGACGCTAACCGCCAATCCGAATGAATGCCGCTCTGAACGATCAGTTCTAAAAGTTTGAAAGTTGATTGATGACATCATCATTAGGGCGCCGAAACCGGGTTGCTACGCGTTGGAAAGTCGCGGAGGTCGAATGGCGGAACGCGCAAGGCCATGGCGGCAAGCTGGCATTCCGGGAACAAGCCCTTGATTAGGGTGGAGCGCGGCGGGGCTAATCCGGAAGACCGGACAAACGGAGGCAGCGGAACAGTTACCTCATCGTCAACGCTTGTAACGTTTATTCGACTTTTCAAATTGCGGTGAATCACGTTGCAACGACTGTGACACTTTAATGCGCCTTGTAGAACTGGTATTGCCTCGACAGCGTGCTCGGATTACCTACCGGTTGGCATCTCTTGTTTTGTCAAGATGCATCGTTCAAAATGGGCACTTACGCGTTAGCGCCCACCTCTTGGACTGGGCAACCGCTAGGCGAACCTGGCAAAACGACGGATGTTCCGTGGGCTGACCTGAGTAGGCCGTAGAGAAAGTTGAAGAGTAGAAAAGCTGGATCAATGACCGCGAAATGAACTGTCTGATTCAATCAGAGAAGCGAAGTGCCAATGGTTAAATACTGTCTATGCTCATTAGAGACTACGACGAGCAGGCAGCATTTGATTGTCGTTCCACGCAGCTGCCGTTCGTCAATGAGACCTCCACAAGCAGGCAGCGACAAGCCAAAGCATCCGCTAATAAGGTGGGGCGCCAAAACGTGTTCACTCTAACTTACCATTGTTAGGATAGCTGCCGCCAATAGCCGCATTCCATCGTTGACCGTTTTTGAACGACTGTCCCGCGGCGTAGCACGGGAAGGCAAGTATTGCCGCAGTGTTTCGGTAGGGCGTCGAAAGTAGCACCAACCTTGCGCGATTGTTGAAACACCAATATGGAACGTCGAACGCAGTCATCGCTTTGCAAATGACTTCTGTTGTCCGGTTGACAAAACATGTAGATAAACACGACGTCGGCATTGTCGCTGCGAACTGGCGCCCAACGGCGGCTGCCTGTTGCAAAGCAAAAGACCTCCTCCCCTTTCGAGCAGCTCATCCGGTTGGGTAACTCGGTGGCGGCGGCGGCGGCGCTTCGAGCCGACTTAGAGGCGCTGCCCTTTCCCTGACGCGGCAACATGCCGACGCTTCAATTCGCTTCTTTTCGTCCCGCGGGATTTTCGAGATGACACAGCTAATCAGTCAAAGTGTCTACTCATTTAGCTGGGCGTCAGCCAAGTCTGCTGCTGTTCAAAGCGGATAAGCACTTCGTAAACGTTAATATCCACTTGACTGGGCGCGCCTTTGCATTCCATTGAGATACCCAATGGCAGAGTCAGCGGACCCTATGCTGGGGGCGACCGAACGATTCAAGCTATTGCATACCATAGGCGCCTGCGGTGTCCTGATACAAAAACGACGCATTGCTACGCTCTCTTACGCGGTGTACCATCTTTGAGCAATCCTGCTTACTCCATTGCCACGTGCTTATTGTGATTTATTCAATTGTGCAGTACACCTTGATGGTCATGAATCAGCCATTCGTGACACAAATCATGGCGCCAACGCGGAACTATTTCTGGAAGCCAACAAGTTGTTCCCGTGAATCATCGCGTTCCCAGCATTCCACGGCTTGGCTGGTTGCAAAGTGTTTTCAGGTGGCAAGGTGGAGTGCTGTGCTTGAACAACGCGCCAAGTTTCAAGCTTTTCCAACGGGCCGCTTGGTGGCTAGTTCGCATTTACCGCGATTGCGTGCAACGAATGGAAGCACCGTTTGACCAGCGCGAACAGTCAAGCAAAGAATCCCGTCATCCAACTGGTTGTGCAGAGTCTTTTCGCCTTGTTAACGGTGCCAGCCGAGCAATTGTTGTTGACATTTCTGTCACGGAAGCTCTCAAGGTTGCTATAAATAGTTCAAACGCACCCCATTGCTAATGTTGCGCATTTGGGTTGTATGCAAATGCGGACATTGATTTATTGCTTACCTTCTTCAGCGTGTGTTGCTGCTACTTAAGGCAAAGTTTAAGTTGGTTCGCCATGCGTATGATGGTATTACCAGTGTAGAATTATTTGACGAACTGGCGGCTTTCAGGAATCAGTACATGAAATGACATCGTGCAGTTGATTGATGTCAGTACGTTTAGTTGGAAGACATTATGTTCTATATTATTTGCTTGCCGTAGGAGGAGCAAGTTTTTCAAAAGGTTCACGTTATGCCAGTTTGTCCATGATGCTCTTCTTTTTTCATGCAATTGTTTGTCCATCCGCGCTGCAGACTGGTCTGGTTTAATAGCAGTCACTGGCAACTGTCAAAAGTTCGAAGCTGTTTTCTCAACGCCCGCTCCTTGTCTTCGGAGACTGAATCCCCTCGGCAATGCGAACGACGTGATCACAATGCATTGTTCATATTTACGTCAGTTGCCTCGCTTGCGAGGCCATTGCAGCTAAGCAGTGAAAACAGTTGATTAAGAACGAAAATGTATAGATCTTTAAAATACCGACCGACTTATACGTACTTCTGTTCTGACGTGATTGGAAAGGGCTGGAATGCATTGGTTCTCGGGAGAGCAACCGAAATAAATGCGGTCATCGGACAAGCCGGGGAAGCATTTTTTTACTTTTGACCTCCGCAGAGTACGTACGCGTATTGTAAACCGGAACAAGGTCTACAAATCAATCTCAGATGGGTGCCTCCATGCATCAGACGCGTCCTCTGTCGCTTGACAATTGCCCCAAGCTATACGATGTTCAATAATGATGTAACGAATATGTATTACACGTGTATGTATCTGTGACGGAACGTGCTTATCTGACGGAGGGGGTGCGATAGAAGAGCTAGGAGCAAGGAGAGGCGGTGTGTATGCGTATGTGTGTGTGTGTGTTCGTCGTGAACGGTGCGTTCACTGTGCTTGTTTGCATTGAATAAGGATATCTGGCGGTGGTGTGCGTACTAGGGCTGACGCTACAATTATGTAACGGGAAGTGATGCGCAGGTGGCGGAGGGTTACAGTAGTTGAGAGAGTACGGTGAGCGTAGAGAGTAGTAGTGTGTGTGGTGTACTAGTTGGTTGTCGGTTACGTTGTTGCGATTAAACTTGAATGTCGAGCCGAGGTGCCAAGGGAGCCGCTACAAATGGCGACCGCGGCAGGATCGTTCCGGAGGCGACGCAGTTTCCCTTGCCGTTACCGGTGCTGGCGGCCGACACCAGCAACGCGGCACAATGGTTCGAGCGCCTGGAAGCGTTTTTCGAAGTCCATGGTACCGCTGAGGACAGGAAAGCTGGAGTCTTACGGTTCTACTTGGCCGACAACCTTCGGCAGCTGCTTCCCGGTTTAGGCGTGGAAGCGGGCGATAGTTACGACAGGATCCGCCAGACGTTGTTGCGGTATTTACGAGACGACACCAGTGGGATCGTCGCGCGGACATCGTTCTTCTCCCGTAAGCAGTTGGAAAATGAAAGACTGCAGGCATTTATGGCAAATTTGCGCGTTTTGTGTGGCCAAGCCTTTCCTGATTTGAAGAAGCCAGAGCAAGCTAGTCTACTCGTTGACCAGTTTACCAGAGGAGTACGCTCAGACGCGGTTAGAGCCGCGCTTGTTAGAGCTCGTTGCGCTAGCCCCGAGACAGCGCTCGACCTGGCTGTTACAGAAGAGCGAGACGTCGCTCTTATCTCGTGTTTGTCATCGTCTGCTGGTGCAGCTGCAGCTGCTGTCAATATTATGGATTCGCAAAGCAATGAAGACGTCGATGCCGTGCCGGTGTCACCCGTAGCCGTGCAGCTGGATACAATTCAGCAGTTGACAGAAGCGGTACAGCGATTGTTGACACAAACGACGGGGTGCTGCAACGCGACGAGAGAGCGTCGCCTCGAAGCGCGTCGGCAGACTCGGTGGAGCGGAGCTACGCGATGCTTCAACTGTGGTGGCAGAGGACACACGGCCCGCGTGTGCCCTTCACCGGCTAGGCGGATGCGACAGAACGAGCACGATGCTGCGACACGAAGGGGCGAAACCAGCCGCTTAGTGAATGAATCGCATACGGAGGTGACGATGACGGTGGCTCTCATAGAAAGCTGCTCAGCAGTAAAAGCTTTAGGCTGCGTCTCGGGATGTCCGACAGAATTGACCATCGACACTGGCGCCGCCGTCTCGCTAATGGACTATAAGCTTTTCGGTATCCTTCAGCCGGCCAAGCTACTTGACGTGCACAATATTCGAGTTCTTACAGCGACTGGATCCGAAATGAAAATAGCCGGAACAAGCACAGTAGACGTATCGATCGGCGGAGCCCCAGCAAGGAAGCACACTGTGTTGGTTGCCCACGGCCTTACATGCCCTTGCCTCATAGGTGCCGATTTCTTACGCAGGCACAAGTGCGTGATCGATTTTACTACTGGAATTCTACAGATTGGTAACTACGACGTCGAATTGAAATCGGAAAGCGAAAATGACCACACGATTGCGCTGGTTGGATCCGCCCAGACAGAGCCAGGTAAGTACGATGAAGTCATAGACGCCATGTGTTCGAAAAGCACAGCACCGCAGGACGTGTTGGAACTGCTGAGAAAGACTTTGTTAAAGTATTGCGATGTGATATCCATGGCCGACGATGACCTTGGCTGCACTTCGGTGGTAAGACACGAGATACGGACGGGCGACGCTAAGCCGATAAAAATAGGACCACGCCGAACGCCCTACCGTCACCGGTCTACCATGGAAACATTAGTCGACCGAATGCTCCGGCAGGGCGTGATCGAACGAGCGTCAGGACCGTGGTCCTTCCCCGTTGTGCTCGCTTCGAAGAAAGACGGCAGCTCCCGTTTTTGCGTGGACTATAGGAAACTGAACGATGTGACGGAAAAAAATGCCCAGCCTCTCCCACGTATCGATGATGCATTGGACGCTTTAGCCGGCTCACGCTGGTTTTCAACCCTAGACTTAGCTTCCGGATACTGGCAGGTAGAAGTCGAAGCCCGAGACAGGCCAAAAACCGCGTTTACTACTCCTTCAGGACTGTACCAATTCCGCGTGATGCCCTTCGGGCTATGCAACGCACCGGCGACCTTTCAACGCCTGATGGAAAAAGTACTTGAAGGGCTCCAGTGGCGCACGTGTTTGGTATATTTGGATGATATAATTGTTTTCGCGAGAACACCAACCGAACAAATGCAGCGTTTGGATGAAGTACTGAACCGACTTCAAAAGGCCGGCCTCAAACTAAAGCCCTCAAAATGCAAACTCATGACGACCGAAGTTGTTTTCCTCGGACACACAATATCTGACAATGGCATCGCTACGGATGCTTCGAAATGTGCCGCGGTGGAACGTTGGCAGTCGCCACGTTGTCTCAACGAGCTACGCCAATTTCTCGGTTTGGCTTCTTACTATCGGAAGTTCGTCAAAAACTTTGCCGCAATTGCAGCTCCGCTCCACCGCCTGCTCCGCAAAGACACTAAATGGGTGTGGAACCAAGATTGTGAACAAGCGTTCCAGCAACTAAAGCATAATCTCCTGTCAGCACCCGTTTTGCGCTTACCAGATTTTACCAAAACATTTATTCTAGACGTCGACGCCAGTGGCGACGGGCTAGGCGCCGTCCTATCCCAATGTTTCGCCGATGGCGAACACCCTATCGCGTACGCTAGCCGTACGCTATCAAAACCGGAACGCCGATACTGCGCCACCCGCCGCGAACTACTCGCACTTGTATGGGGCACGAAACATTTCCGACCGTACCTCTACGGCGCACGTTTTATAGCCCGAACAGACCACAATTGTTTGGTATGGCTCAACAGCTTTCGTGAGCCCGAAGGTCAAACCGCTCGCTGGCTTGAACGCTTGGCTGAATTCGATATGGAAATTCGCCACCGCCCTGGACGACTGCACGACAACGCCGACGCCCTGTCCAGATCGCTGTGCCCTCAATGTGGTAAGCAACTGGTGTCCGTCGGCTGCGCGCAAGTCAGCTCACCACCGCCACAGACCGACATGCGAAGCGCACAAGACACTGATGACGAAATAAGAGTACTGAAGGAATGGATCCGCAACGATAACTGGCCAGGCCGTTGCCCAGAAGGGGCGAGCCGTAACCTCCGCATTCTGTGGGGCCAAAAGGATGCCCTTCTCTTGGAAGACGGAATTCTTCTACGCCGTTGGGACGACTGCAGTCGCCAGCAACCGCGACGATTAATCGTTGTACCGTCTCGCATGCAAGCTCAGGTATTAAGCGGACTCCACGACGGCGTTAGCGGTGGCCACTTTGGCAAACAGCGAACTTTAGCAAAAGCGCGTTCTAGATTCTACTGGCCAGGAATGGCCAAAGACGTCGAACTGTGGTGCAAGTCATGCGACGTCTGTGCACGCCGGAAAGGCCATCGCCGCAACCGATTGCCTTTACAACCGTTGCCTGTTGGTTACCCTTTTCAACGCGTCGGCATCGATTTCCTCGGTCCCCTACCGACGACTACAAATGGAAAACGGTACGTGCTCGCCGTCTGCGATTATTTCACAAAATGGACCGAAGCCTTCGCTACAGAAAACATGGAAGCAGCAACGGTAGCGAAACTGCTCATCGACAACTACATTACCCGTTTCGGCCCCCCAGAATCGGTACATTCCGACCAAGGCCGCAATTTCGAAGCACTTTTAATGACCGAACTCTTCCGCCTCTTAGACGTGAAGAAAACGCGGACAACCCCTTACCACGCTCAATCGAACGGCTTGGTTGAACGATTTAACAGGACGTTGCTCGACACACTAGCGGCCCTTGCGAAGGATTTCCCCCACCGTTGGGACGACATGTTGCCCTGGGCAACCTTTGCTTACAACACCAGCAACCA
Organism: Trichuris muris; assembly: GCA_000612645.2. NCBI lineage: Eukaryota > Metazoa > Nematoda > Enoplea > Trichinellida > Trichuridae > Trichuris > Trichuris muris. The sequence continues at coordinate 12,732,063 of CBXJ02000086.1, forward strand.
CGAAACGACGGGAATCTCCCCGTTCCTTGCGCTTTTTGGACGAGAAGCTCGACTGCCCATCGACCTTCAGTATGACCTTCCGGCAACCGACAATGCCGAATCTCTAACAACTTACGTGCAGGAACTAAGAAAGAACCTTGAAAACGTCCATGCTGCCGTCCGACAGCACCTGCACGCGAAGCAGCAGGGACAGAAAAACTACTACGACCGGCGCCGTTATGGGAACCCCTTTCAAAACGGCGATCGCGTCTGGCTCGCAGTACCCCAAAAGGGGAAGATAAGCGCTCGATGGGACGGCCCTTTCGTCATCAAAAAAAAAATAACCGACCACGTGTACCGACTCGACCGGCGGCCCAGGCGAGACATCGTCGTCCACGGCGACCGGCTAAAACGCTACGACGACCGACCACAGCGCCTACAACCGGAACCCGCCGCCGCAGGACCTTATTCGACGCCACCAACGCCGCAGCGCGATCAGCCAACCGCCCCGCAACCAGTCTCAATTCCGCCGAGACCGCGGCCAACTTGCTCACCGCCGGTCGAGCCACCCCGGCCCAAAACGCCAACAGCTCCCGTTCCGGTGACAGCGCCTCCGTCCACGCCCCCGCAAACTTGCCCTACACGGGATCACAGGCGACCATCTCGCTTCCGCGACTACGTGCTATACGCGTTATCGTTCGGCCGGGCCGGCCTCGACAGGAGGGGGAGTAGTGTAACGGGAAGTGATGCGCAGGTGGCGGAGGGTTACAGTAGTTGAGAGAGTACGGTGAGCGTTGAGAGTAGTAGTGTGTGTGGTGTACTAGTTGGTTGTCGGTTACGTTGTTGCGATTAAACTTGAATGTCGAGCCGAGGTGCCAAGGGAGCCGCTACAATTACATTAGAACAAGGTGAGTTTCGAAAGTTATATGTTCCCGTGCCTTTTGCAGTAAGCATGAAACGTACAAAGCTGCAATGTTTAGGGAACGCTCATGCTTCACGCAAGCAGACGTTCAGTGTTTGCGTTGCGCAGGAGTTTCGTTAATAAAGAAGTGCAGTCGCCACAGTGGACGCACCGTCAAATAGTAACAGAAGATCTAAGAAAACGTTCCTACCCTGCTTACACGACAGTCAGCCACCTATGCCAAAGGTTAAGAGCGAAACGAAGTTGTAAACACGTACAGTATGTTGTCCTGAACAAGGCAACATTAGATCTGAGGCTTAGATGGGCGGCAGTTATTCTATGGGCTACCATCTTGCTTACGATTTGCGTAAACTATTACTTCTTGGTATACGGCTATTTTGCGGGCAAATAGACAAGATGGTCCAAGCAAATTGTAAATTTAAAAAATGAAGCGAAGCTACGTCAATTGACAAGTTTGGTCATTTAAGTAGACGACTGATGCTTAAAGATAACGCAGGAATGTTGCGTCGTGCTGAGAGTCGGCCAGCATACGCATGGTAATTGGTGAAGGTAATCAAAAATGCGCAGTTACATGTGGCGGAAGACAGCAAGTCCGCGAAGGTAAGCATGACGCAGTTTCGCAGCTTCTGTGGTAAGCATGATGGATCTTTATTATTAGTACCGCGTAAACGGTCAGTAATTGACGACGGTACACAAGAAATAGAGGCACCAATGCAGAAGGTAAATATGACGACAAAAGTATGCATGACGTTATGTTCCCTGTTAGAGTGGCACCTATAAGGTGGTATGGGAAGCCGTAAACACTTGCGAGCCATTGTTAGCATTAGGTAAAGTCAGAGACCAGTTACTTAATACCAACCTGTCAGCAGTCCTTTTTTGCCCTTTCCTAAGCTTATGCCTTAAGACCTATGTTTCGGCCTAAGTTTAGGTGAAGTCAGAAAAGGGACGGTCGGCAGGGGATCGCCAGAATTGGAACAAACCGCTTGCTGGTGATCTGACGGACGGTGGTAATGGCGTAATTGCCAAGTGGTCTGATCATCGTATTGCTAGTGCCTCCCGCGTCGCATAAACTCGCACAGGTGTATTACGGTTTTGGTTCCGATGCGCAGTTGTAGCCGCTGTTAGCAGGGAAAACACGTCATGTTTACTACGTCACAGTACCTGAATTTTTTGTTGCCCGTAGTTGATTACTGTATATTTACTGGGTACTAACAATAAGCAGCGTGGACACCCCAGCACAATTCTCCTAAGCTTTTTTTCCCTTAGTTGTATATGCGAAGTCTTACCTGTTTTGCCTGCCTAAGAAAAATGTCTTGAAGGATAACGCGTCATATTCGACTCGTTTTCCTCAAAGACGTACTGGCCAACCATTGCTGGCTTTATCTAACCTGAAAGCTGAAAACAAGCCTTATGTTTAGGCTTAGGTAAAAGCAGAAAAGAACCGCTGGCATCTTTCGAAGAGGGCTGAGTGTGGCCAGTCTGTGAACATGTAAAGCGGCACATATTTTCTCCGAAGCATGCCAGCTATCCTTTTGTGCCTTTATCTAAGCTCAGACCTTAAGGCTATTTGTTTGCCTTGAGATTGTTTAAAGATAGTAAACGTTGGTCAGCAGATTTTTGAGAAAAACGAGCAGAGTATGGCACGTTATCTTTAGCAGAGTACGGGACCGTTTTCTCATCCAGACAAGACAGGTAAAACTGTATGCATGCGCAAGTAATAATAAATAGGTTTACGGGGTGATACTGTGCTTAGCAGAAAACGGCGAATCAGCCTCATGCTTACCTCCGTCGTTAAGAATTTATTTGACGAAGGTGGACAATTTGGAAAGGCAAATGTTGTTGTCTTTTGTCACACATACCTGCGTTTCTTTATTACTTTCGTCACGTACTGTACATTTGCGGTACGAGTCTCAGCGAGACCTGGAATATTAACTAGAGTAGCTCAGAGAGTGGAACCATGCGTGTTTCTAAGGTGAACAACTGCTTCTTGATATCGCCTCCGCTGAACTGATTAAGCAAACTGTGCAAAATACGTTTAGCTGTTCTTATCTATAATAGTGATCATTTCGAATGATTATTTACGGAAGTTCAAGCGCATGAAGTACATGTGTGCGCATTTTTGGTGAACTTCTAAATACAAAAGCGATAAGTACGTACTTGATTATTATTGTTTCAGACTTGAATACTGTGCAGACATAATCTAGTGCTTGCTTTTGTGAGGTTTTCGTACGCTAACAATGGTTTCAGCGGACAAATGCAAAGGTTCGCCTAGGAATTTGATGGAAACCTTGCGGCGTATTGGCAAGTCGCCGTCCACTGAGCAGATTGTATTCGGCGGCGCATCCGGCTGGTAAGTCGTGCTGCGCAGCGCCTTTGCCATTGACTGCAGGTTTGGAATAGGGCTGCCGGTTTTGTATGCGTCAAATTTGGAAGATACGCAGCCGTGGCCATAGGCACGACAGTCCTTGTTCTGCAGGTTGGTGCTTAGCATTAACTTTGCCTTCGCATCGAATTGCTTTTGACTTTATGTTATTATTCGATGTTATTGTTCCGAAAGGACCGCTGAGGACGAAATTAGGCTGTTTCGAAAGCTACTGTAGAAATTGTGTTGCTCGCAGTTCTTTGCCACCGTCAGCTTCTTACTAATAAATTCGCCCATCTGCCACAGATGAGGCCTGCATACGTGATTACAGACACCGCGAGCAAGACCGAACGGGTAGTCAACCGTCTTCCGTTGAGCAATAACACCTCCACCCGTTACAATGAACCCGTATTCAACGATGTTATTGTTGTTGCAAAAGGTCCAGCCGCTTTAATATAACTTGTTTGCGACGCTAGCTTAAATTCAGATTATCAAATAATCTTTACTAGCAACTTTTCTTCAACGATACCGGCTGTGAATGACTTAACTTTGTCAGCAAAACTTCTTGGGTACTCATGTATTCTCCAATGGTGAAACGTGCAAGTTCGCATTGGCTTTGCGGTCTGTTGTCCAAGTACGGCAATCTTTCATGACCTGTATAGGGCTGATCCTTAATGGGAAAGAATAGTCTTTTGCTTCTGCTGTTGGCCATGTATTCTAGTTTCGCTGTTAATGGAATGTCTTCCCTTTTTGTTTAGTTGCGCACACAATGCATTCGCTGCATATTTTTTCTGATCAAGTTTTACGTTATTTCCCGCTGGGTTGCAACACATTGAAATATGATAAGTACTTCGCGCACAGGTAAAGAAAGTTTCTTTCAGAGGCAAAATTTCTGAACCACTGTTATCAGTTTTTTCCATTCACATCGGACTACCGAGGGGGGTTCTAATTTTCATGCCGATTGCATATTCCTTGGTCCTGCTAAATTTTACTCCGCGATTTTCTGTTGCTCAGCATTCTTTTTAGATTGCGGTTCACAGACATTATGTGAGGATTAATTGGAGAAGTTTTGAAGGAACGTCACAGGCGGCGCAGGAGCACGTGGAAAGAATCCTTCACGGCGAAGGCAGTTCGGCAATCATGGCCGTACTTCCTCTCCCATTCGCATAGATTGGTCAGCTCATTTTTCTTGTTTAGGCAAAGAACTTCATTAAGAACAACGCTTTCTTTGCTGTAGCCTTTTCGGCTGGATTTTTAATCGGTTTAGGAACTGGCTAAGAAGTGTTTTGACAGAGAAGTTGCGTGTGACTTTTGCTTACGTAACTGCCCTCGTTCTTGTGCACGACAAGAAGTCATCAATACTAACTGTATTTTGGTTTGAAAGAACAGACCGCTTGAAATGCTTAGATCCACTCGTGGTATTTCAATGCTTAATAAACTTTGTGTGATAAGAGTACTTCGTACTTTCGGTTTCCAAATATGTGATGAATGGGAAAATTATTTTTACACTTGAAGTCCCGACTGGGAAAGCCGTTTGCCCAACTTGTAGAAGCGTGACGAGTAACGTTGATGTTATTATTCCATGTTGAGAAATGACGAAGGCTCTGACGCCATTCAATGTGCTCATTTTATCTTTAGCTTTATGTTTGATGAGATTGGAGAGACTACTCGAAAAGGAAATATCTGCGTGGCCGACTCTACCCCAAACAATGGGTCTTCGGTGATGTGACGTCTTTCGTGTAGCGCAGCTTTACTATACACACGGAGCACGACAACACACGTGTACGCCTACACACACACACACACACAGAGTTCTTACTTTTCAGGATGCAGGTACATAGCTAAATATGCTTGATTAATAGAGAATAGAAATGTGTATGTCACATCTCTCCTCCGGTCATTTTGAACGAGCGTTGGCGAGATATTCGTTATATGGGAGAGTTGGCAACTTAGTTTATCGCTTAGGACTTTAGTCTGTCAGATCGCTTCATGCTTCAGTTGTGGTATGGGCATCCGGGTCCTTCACTTCCGTTGTTGGTGTATTCGCGGTCGAGTCTTCCACTTCGCAGAAGCGTAAACGATCAGCATGTTTTCGGCTTACTTTGCCAACGATTTCCACTCGATATGATGCCTCTGACGTGCGTTGTACAGGTTGTCCCATCTGTTGGGGTACTCCGTCCGGCTTGGTGACAAATACTTTGTCCCCCGGTTTGAATGTCCGTTGTACTGCGTTATTGTCATCATGTCATGTTTTATTACAGGTATCATCAAAAAACGGGAAAGCCGAAATACCACCAATATGATAGAAAAGTTGTCTAAATAGTTTTGTATCGACCCTAGCTTGTTTAGTGAAGGTTTCAACAAGTCAAGCTTGTTCCGTAGTCTATGACCAAAAAGAAGTTCCGCCGGTGCGCGTCCAGTTGTCATATGTGGAGTGTTGCGGTATGAGAACAAAAAACGTTGCAGGCCTAACACCAAATCATCTGTGTTACCAGCTTTGTTCATACTTTCCTTGAAAGTCCATATGGCTCTTTTCACAAGACCGTTGGTTCGCGGATGATATGGAGTTGACCGAATATGAACAATACCGTTTCTGTGGTAGAACTGCTTGAACTCATCTGACGCGAATTGTGGTCCGTTATCGGTCACAATGTGTCTAGGCAACCCAAAAGACGCAAACAAGCGCCGACAGTGTTTGATCACTCTGGATGAAGTCGTACTTTGCAACGGAACCACTTCTAACCATTTGGAATACGCTTCAACAGCAACCAACCAATTTGTCCCTTTGAATGACCCAGTCAAATATAAGTGAATGCGTGCCCATGGCTCCGATGGCATATTCCATGATACCAGCGGCACACCAGGTGGGTCCCGTTGGTACCAGTGGCTGTAAGACATTCATTCACCATTTTTGCGATGTCCCTGTCCACGCCTGGCCACCAAACGTAAAATCTGGCGAAGGACTTCATGGCAGCAATGCCTGGTTGACTTTCATGGAGCACTTCCAGAATCTGCGGTCGTAGTGCAGTGGGCACAATGATTCTTCCTTGTCACATCAACACGTGATCCTCATAAGAAAGCTTCGAATGACGATCAAAGAACGGTCGCAATTCGTCGTTGACGGCTTCCTCGCGGGATGGCCATCCACTTTCTATGTAACGAATAATTGTGCGTATATATCCTTAGTTAAACACCGTAACCGACTGTTGGAGAGGCTACCACAGTTTGCCGCAGGTGGCTCATACGCACCAGCGTGTAAAGCGCTGCCAACCCGGCACAGGTGCACACACGCAGACTGTGGAGCCTCTCTGGGCACACTTGAAGAAGGGCAACAAGCTCCGGAACGGGACTCAGGAGCATAGTAGTCCTATTTGTGCCAAGAGATGTGGTGTCGCATGGTGAGACCCAGAGAAGATCCATTCCAACGGATCCTGGCCGACATAGCAGCTCTTTGGCCGTTCTGCCCATACCTAAATGTTGGAAGCAAAACAGCGCGGCCATACTAAAGGAACGTACAGCACAAGACGTTAAACAGGCTTTTACTATCAGCAGCACACACAGGGGAAAAGTGCAAGAAGAAAGTAGAAGCGTGAAGCAGCTGGAGCGCGACTAGCGAGGGGACAAAGGAGAAAACGATTAGAGCGCAGAACGGGTGATCGACGTCCCTTGAGCGCTCTCTGGTTCTCACAGTGATCCAGGTGCTGCATGAGTCAGAGGCGCGTGATGACGGACATATTCAACACTATCCCTAAATTCCAATGTGCACCTAACGTACATCTAACCCTGTGGAAATCCTTTGTTGGGGAAATTATGCAAATAAAGCGTCGTGACGCGAATTACGCCATGTTTACGCTTATCTCGTTGTTCTGACCTGCTGCATAACCTGCATTTCAGCGTTAACGCTCGCTACAGTAAGCTAATGGGACAAAACTATGGAAGAGCCGATGTTGGTTTTGAAAATCGGTCTTATAAATTGTCTAATTGCTGACGATGCCCGGATTGCATGATGGCTGTTCGGGTGGCCTCCTGAGACAATAAATTAGTCTGCACTGATACGGTTTCCAACGTTGTGCTTTTGTTGCCTTAGTTCAACAGAAAGTTTCCCCATTATTAGATATGGAATTGCGCAGCATAATAATAGCGTAGTACCGAGTTGAGACTACTGAGCTTACGTGAAAGACGGATATGTATGCAAGTTTGCTTTGCCCTCGTCTGGCCTAAATTAACATAGTCTGGTGTAGCGCCCACAATTCGCAGTATGCCAGAACCGGTCAGCTACCTGCGAGTTACGTTATTATTACGGTAGTTGTTGCCATGTAGTTAGGGGGTAAATAGTCCTCTACACTGGGTAAACAGGAATGCTTTTGTAGACCGTATCATATGTTCAGCTTTCCTTAACTCAGTACGTTTGCACGAATGATAATCAGGTCAACTGAGTCTGTGTAGGGTGCGTCTCTCTTATTGATTAATTTATGTAAAGTAGATCCAAGTATGTTTATTATGTTTATTCAAATTTGTAAAGCTAATATAAGGGCATCCGACCTGCAAACCTACTTTTGGCCATATTTACAGTCTTTCAGATAACAATATCACCATTGGTATGATAAGTGCGTGCGCCGTGAAGCATACTGTAACCAAGCGTCTCCTATCAGTGATATTTACTACTTGCACCGTCTCATCAAGCATGAGTACTTCAAAAGAGGCTTCTTCAGTATACGACTTCACAGCCAAAGATATCGACTCCAATGAGGTTTCCATGGAACGCTACAAGTAAAATGGCAAGGCGAAATGAGGATCCACGCAAGCATGTCTTATTATTTTAGGGGTCATGTCCTTGTCGTCGTTAATGTGGCTACAGAATGCGGCTATACAAAGGACAACTACGAGCAGTTGCAGCAACTGTACGACCGTTACAAGGACAAAGGCTTAAGAATTGCTGCCTTTCCTTGCAATCAGTTTGGACATCAGGCACAGTCGACCGGTGGTTGAAACCATGGGGACAGCGTACATTTTCCAGGAGCCGAAATCGGAACCGGAGATCAAGAAGTTCGCAACGGAAACGCACAAAGTAACGTTCGACTTGTACTCCAAGGTGAACGTCAACGGCAATGACGCGCACCCGTTGTGGTCATACCTGAAGGAGAAACAGGGTGGCACGTTGGGCAGGTATGCGCCTTCTAGGTTGCGCTCTAGCGCGTGATTCGTGGTTGCAAACAAACTTGCAGCTTCATCAAATGGAACTTCACAAAATTCTTGATCGACCGAGCAGGACAGCCGGTGAAGCGTTTTGGCCCCAACGAAAGTGCAATGGTAAAGTTTCTATATTCACTTGTACCCCATTCTTCGCATGACGTTAATAACAGCTGTAGCTTTCGGGAATCGCCAAGTCCGTTCTTCACAGGCGATGTAATGAGAGTAAAATAATTGAGCCAGTTGCTAGCGATGTGAAAAATGATCATTCACATAAGAGTGTAAGACCGAGTTGTAATTTATTCCACTCTTAAGATGCATCCCATTCTTAACATTGGTATAAGCGATAGTAAGTTTTAACCTCCTTTAAGAGTATGGAAAAGGACATTGTTCAACTGCTTGGAATCTCCACCAGTGGCGAACTGTAGCACCACCACTACTTCAGAGAAACTCAGCTGCAGACCTCATGTTTGTGCCTTTCAACGTTTCCTGGCGGAATCTGGTGGGTTGTTCAGCAGAATGAACTATTTGAATCTGAAGCAACTGCTTTCAGGCTTAAATTTTCTCCGTCAATGATTCTCTATTTTACCTTTTCATTGCGTTCTGTTCTGTTCTTAAGATAATTAAGAAGACTTGTTCATCTTTGACTGTGTAAATTCAAATTGTTGTTAGCTGGTGAAGTATCTGTCTGTCGCATAAGGGACACGGATCATTGCGGAAGGCAGGAGAGATGCTGTTCATGAATTGGTTGGGCGTGGTGAATAAAAAGTTGGCATTACCGTTGCGTACGCGGCCATATCTTTTTCACTTTCCCCTTCCACCGCCTCCGCCTCCCTCTATGTCATCCTCCCTCAATCTATCTGGTCCCATTTCTCTCCCTTTCACTCTCTTGGATTAATTAATGCATTCGTTTGTAGGCTTGGAGCATGATGCGTGTAGCATACGTAAGCCTGGTTTTGCATTATAAAATTGCACGGAGGGTTCGTTAATGTTTAGAAAGCGACACTTCGTAATTTCGCAGAAGTTAAAATCTTTCCAACTGCGCTGACGACGGAAAACGACAGTTCCGAAAGCTACGCTAAATAAAGCTCATTGAACAAGGACACCGTATCCTTCATTGTTAAGTTACAATCTTAAATATTAGCTTTTTTGACAGGATCATTTTCATAGCCTTCTAATTTCTCCACACGGATTTTGTCCCGTTGTCCGTAATAATCCTTTTATTCTCTTCAATTAAAGCAGAGTTTTTGGATCATTCCTTGGTCGGTCCTCAGTGCTCATTTGTTTGTCAGCTTGCCAGTCAAGGCTCAGCGGAGGAGCATGCAGAACCCATGACCGACAGGGCACAAGTTGAACCTGGGAATTTTAAGCTCTATATAGCGACACGAGTAGGCATGTATAATGTTGTAAATTTAGTCATACCTCTACCTGCTTCTGCTTGTTTGTTCCACACACAGCTTGATGAAATGTGAAACTGATGAATGTTGTATTTCTAAACGCGGACTTCCATGGCATCCAGTTAAGCTACTCGCCATCGGCAGACAGTCTTGGAACCGTCGAAAGTTTTGCTCACCGCTCTGATGGCATAGTAATTGCTAGTCGCTCTTTCGAAGCATTGCAAAAGTCGCAGCAGTCAACGCATCTGCATATTTTCAATATGTAGATAGGCAAGTACGGCCAGCCAGCTGAGTCTTGATGAATGTTGAAATTATCCAACCAGATGTGTATCCCAGCTCGAGGGAACAGGCTGCTTTTTGCCTGCTGAGGCGTACGCTGCCCGCAGTGTGCAAGGGAATTGTAGTTTTTGCAAAACCCTATTTTTGGCAGCATCAAAACGATTGCATCTTCCGGTTGTTGTTTTCGTCGCAGCTTGCAAACGAACCAGAAAATCTCGTCCGCCAGCGGCTGTCGACGGAAATACGCAGCTGAAAAGTCGGAAATCGTCAAGTTGATGAACTGCTTTTCGAGTAGCTGCAAATGGCGAGTTCTCCTTCGCAGTACCAATTTTTAAACGAGTCAGATCTTTTTTACAAGCGCAGTCAGCCGGTTTGTGCTAATTTTTATGGTTTGCAAACATTAAAGTGTGAATACGGGCTACGTGTATCACCGCATCGCAGAGACAGCCTTCCAATGCACTAGCTGTAGTATACGAATACTAGTTTGCATATAGTTAGAACCGTCGATAGTCGTTGATCCGTTACGTGTTGCTTGCTGCTTTGTTTCTGCTGATTAGTGCCTGACAAACGCTGCCTGTTTCGAACATTACACTAGCATTATGCACGGACGATAAGTGCGGACTACGCGCGTAAGGCACATGATGATTTAGGATCGTAAGTGCGACTACTCACACACAGGTATGCACTACTTTTAAATCGATAAGACGCGCAAACGTATAACTAAACTTTCACTTTAAAATGATAAGCAGGTAGCACTGTCCAGCTACTGTACGTATTTGTGTTATCAAATTTGACGAATGAGTCAATAAGGGCTGTTCGGTTCGCCTGGCATCGGCATTCGGAGTACTTCGCCAGGTTAAGGTTAGTCTTTTCCGTACGTTCTTTCACGTTGTTTTAACCTTTGCTTACTGCATTATGCAAAAGTAGACGCATTGCCATTTTGAAATGTAGGTTGCGGGTGTGAGCGTCCCGTTAGCCGCTCTGTTTGCATTTTGTTCAGTCAACAGGTTCAGTTGGCCATGATAACGGCTAGTGGAATAGGTCGCTCTCTGGTACGATCTGTACTGTTTCTAAGATTGGCGTCTTGTGCAGCTTCATCGGATATGACTTCGCCAGAAGGTGCCTCATCAATCTACGGATTCAACGCCACTGACATCGATTTCAACAACGTCTCCATGGAGCGCTACCGGTTAGGCAGCTATTATTGCGTGAGTGTTTACTTCGTTTTGCTGCTTGTAGCGGTTTCGTTGTTGTTATTGTCAACGTGGCAACTGATTGAGGGTTAACAAAGCAGAATTACCAACAGCTGCAACAACTTTACGAAGAATATCGAGAGTGCGGTCTGAGAATTGCTGCCTTCCCATGTAATCAATTTGGTGGTCAGGTACGCATACGCGGCGCGCTGTTGCCGTTCGATTCAAATTGCTCCTGTTGTAGGAACCGAAATCGGAGCCGGAGATCAAGAAATTTGCCACCGAAACGCACAACGTAACGTTCGACATGTACTCGAAAATAAAGGTCAACGGCAAGGATGCGCACCCGTTGTGGGTCTACCTGAAAGCAAAGCAGGGTGGCATCTTGGGAAGGTCAGGCTTTTGGTTGGATTTTTACAGCAAAGCGCAGTTGCTGTGTTTTAGCTTTATTAAGTGGAACTTTACGAAGTTCTTGGTCGACCGCACTGGACAACCGGTAAAACGTTTTGGCCCGAAGGAAGCACCCGAGGTAAGATTGTAGCAGCAAGATATTTCTCTCACGGGTGGTGCGTCACTTCAGACAATGAGAAGCGACATTCTTCGTTTGTTGGGAGGCTGTTCAAGCAGCACTGCTTAATTCAGCGACATGTTGTAGCTGCTTTGTATTCTGCGCTTGTTTTCATTTTTCTACAGCTCATGTGACGAGTGTCCGATAATCCGAAAGGACTGGACATTCTGATGTAAAGCTCTATTTCCTTTCTAAATATGCATGATTACTTTAAAGCCAATTGTAAAGCAGCCTTTTCCTGTCTCCATGCTGCAGCTTTACGTAACAGGTGGTTCAGCGTTTTACTTTACGCATGTTGCAATAATTAATAGTGCACCTTGATTGATTATTCGAATTGCTGAAAGTCACCATATTGTTGGCAGAATAAGTATCCGATTATTACGTTTGCAACGACCTGTGGTTAGCGCGGCACTATTGTTTTGCGCACATTAATGGTACTGATGTGCGAGCAGCAACTAGTTTCATGGGGCAAGTCATCCTTTCATTAGTGAAATGTGCGATCCCTTGTACTTTATAACTTTAGGAGCTAATGGCTTGCTTTTCAAATATTTTTACTGGCTGATTTTGCCACAGAGCGTCCAGCACTTTAGCTTGGTACGTTTTCGTCAGACCTTGCGCGGGTTGGCACTTTTCTCTCCTTGCAGCGTTGCTCTAAAAACTTGCACGCAATAGAACTGAAATTCCCCAGTAAGTGGTTTGGCTTACGGTATTTGACATTAGGCAAAAGGAAAAGGACTTGAACACAATTCTTACTTTGAGCAGTAGTCTCCATTGAGGTGCAATTCAAGTTTGGCATGCCAAGCGGGACATTCGTTAAGCTCTAAGTTAATTGCCTATTGCGGATATTCATCCCAGTTCATTCTGCCTTGCTTTCCATTCAGCAATAGCTTATTTATCGAAAGGGAGCATTGTTCTTATCGCAACTATCACTGGAACAATTGAAATAGTATATCCCCGTCAAATGAGCAACTGGTAAAATGTACTCCCGATTGAGCAGTGTAATGTGACAGTACTATTTGCTATTTTTTCTGCAACTTTACCTGGCCTGCGCGACACTGTGCTTCTTCTACTGAGAAGGTGACATGATATAGAAGTCCAGCAGCCAGCTGTCTTAGTGCTTCGACAACTTTAATGAGAACGAAGGAATTTACATTCTTTTTACCATTTATTTCATCAACGACATGGTTAACAGCATTGGCGACGGTTTGGTCGGCGTCCGGATTTTCAGTTGGCTGTAGTCCTCCGAGAGTTTGACTCATTCCCCTCAGAAACAGTAGAAATCCTAGCAAAGCAATTAAAAACATTTGCGTTCAACATTTTCGGCGAACGAATCTTTGTGCTCAGCCTTTGGACGAGCCCTTTTTATAAGTGAACTGGAATTGCTTGCTAGTCCTACCAGTTGCGACACGTTTAAAGACCGCCGCCGCGTCTCCATTAGTGCGGACAGCCAAACCTGTGCAGTAATCGAAATCTCATTATTGGGAGCAGTTATAACATAAGATGCTTAGTACTTGACTCCAAAAAAAGTAAACTACGCAGTGGTTTTTTCCAACGATAAGAGCATCTCAGTTGTTTTTGTCAGTGCATTGGAGCAAAGTGGCGTGAGGAAGTTGGCTTCCTTCTTTTTCATACATTTGCTCGCAGGCGGAAAAGCTATTCTCCACCAGCAGTATACTTTGCGCACTGGTTTCAATAGCCGGATCTTTGCAGACGTCGTTCCCGGGCAGGCTTGTTTCGTTTCGGGAATGATGAGTTCCGGCCAGCGTTCTTTTTTAAGACAGATTCATGAATGTATTACCGAAATGAAGCTTGAACGGCAAGAAGCCGCGAACATGAGCAAAAGAGAAAGTGGGACGAAGTCCCTTTACTAGTGCAATCTTGTCATTTTTACTACCACTTGGCCCATCGTGCGTAAGAACATGATTTGCTTGCATAAGAAAAAAATGTTCCGCCATCCTCTTAGGCCGCAAGCTACACAAACGGGGTAATTTCCCAACAGGGAAGGATTTTCTGGACGACTGCTGTCATTGTCGTTGTTATGTAATTACGTCGCTGTTGGGTAATCGGATTTTCATTCAAGCTTATTTTACTGCTAATTTCATTCTACACGCTTTGCATTCAGGACAACTCCGGTAATTCGTTTATTGCTGTGAAAATGAGTGGCTAAAGTTGCAGTAGTCTCACCTGCTGCTCAGATGGAAGTCAAAGGAAAACTTCTTGCTGTCAGTTTATGCTGACTAATTATTCAACTTGCATGAGCATAAGATCAAAACAGACAAGGAAGATACAGGATTATCCAAAAGTCATGGCCTTGGCCACTTCCAAAGTACTTTAAGCAGTGAAATTTTACTACATTTACGTGAATGTGGTGGTATTCCGGCTTTCCCGTTTTTTTTGGACGATACCTGTAATAAAACTGCAAATTCCCTACCAGCGGATGGATGGGCGATTATTAGAAGTATCACAGGTCAGAACACTTATTCGAAGCTTTCGTAACGCCCTGGTTCCGCTGTCAGCGAGGTTGAAAGGGAATTGGTTTATTTCGCTCAGGGATCTTATAGGCACAAAACGGTGTCAAGGTCAATGCAATCTTATACGTCTAATAATCGCCCATCCATCCGCTGGTAGGGCATTTGCGGTTTTTTTACAGGTATCCAAAAAAACGGGAAAGCCGGAATACCACCGCATTCAAACATGAAGCCCGTTACCAAACATCCAATATGTTTACGTATAACGTCCACTGATATGAGTGCACTTCATGCATCGCGACTTCATAATCCTCAGGTCTTGCAAACAGGAATATTTATCATGCGCCTCTAAATGGCTTTCCACGGCTGACTGAACGCCGTTTTCATCGTTGAACGCCGTTTCACGGGGATGCTGCTTCAAAATTCCAAACAGAAGCTAATCACTTGGGCATAGGTCCATACTAAGGGGTGAGTGATTAGGCAGAATGTATCCACAATTTTGTCTAGTCGCAACTGCAAATTATGACTTGTGCACTGTTGTGTTATCTTCCAGAAACAGAGTTCCTCAGATTTCGGCGACGTTTACCCTTGGTTGCTTTTCGTGATTGATGAAGCAACTTGGCATAATAATGAGCTGTAGTCGTGGTGTCTTGATGAAAGTGGTTAATTGACAGTATTCTTTCTGCGTTCGAAAAGATAGGTGCTGTAACCTTATCGGACCGAAGTTCCATTCGTGATCCGACTGGTCTTGAAGTACCTGCGTGCTTCCGATGCCTTCTTTGTTCTACCAATTCCGAATCGTAGTGGTGAATTCACAACTCAGTTCGGTCATATTGCATACCAGCAGGTTTTCTTCGGATTCCTCGAAGAGCTGCAAGATTTCCCTCGAATAGTCAAAACGAAGTTCCCCCTCAAACAGCGAGAGAGTTTTGGGTCCCAGCGTGCTGCGACTTTCAACGCGCTTTCGCTAGTTCTTCCGTAGGCAAACTGCAATTTAAAAAATGCCCTCTTTACTGAATGGCTGAGCAAAGGCAGAGGTCTCTAGCTGCATAATCGCTTAAAAAGACTGAAAAAATCCTAGTAAGCAATTGTTGGCCAAAAATGTCTGCATACGCTGCAATAAGCAACCTGAAATCCAGACAGTTACCGAAAGAAAGCAAAATTGCAAAATTTTAAATCTACAAGCGCTCGGTTTGTTTTTTCAGGTTTTTATTTTTACCGTTTTGCCATGTGTCGTGTGTGATCATTATTGCCAAATGTTTCCGTTCATTAAAGGCGTGCGATTTGCGCTGTCCACCCTTTTCATACAGCAGCAATTAAATGCGCATTGATACCAAGGACGATAAGCAGTGATGCGTTAACACAGCACTCGGAAAGGCCTCTTTGCTGCATAGGCATTGCGAAATGTTTATCTATTTTTCTTTCCCACTACTACGCGAGCAAAATCTCCTGCTTACATGCAGGGAGCGTTGGGCATTTCTAGCGTTTCCCGCCGACCGCTCAGAGGGATTAACTCATCGCCAAACATGGATTTCCAGGTATCCCTGTCAACCGTTATTCTCAATAACTAGTTCGAGGTCGAAAATTGCCTTTTTAACCAATATTATTGAACATTATTGTGATCTGCGTTCAGTATGGATATCAAACGGTAAGTTCGCCAGTTCCGTCAACCTGCATGGAACTGCGAGAACTGTCCAGCAGTACGTGAGAAATGGTTTGTTAGCACAAAGCGCATCGGAATACTAACGGCGCTTTCTGAAACGTTCTTGTGTCCGTTTTCATCGTTGTCGAATATTACCGTTACAACGCGGTGAAGTTTAGATCTGCATTTAGCATAATTTCCTTTCGTGTGATTCGTTTATTGCCGGTTTATACGCGCAATTATATGTTTCAGCAATTTGGGCAGCGGTTCAAATGGAAAGTTCAATTTGAAATTTTCTCTAATACAACGTGCTTACTGTCAACTTTCCGTCGACGTAGGAGTTGAGGACTTGTTTCTCCATCACCTTCGCGGGTGGAGATTGCCAAGGGGCATACCAAACTTTTGCCTTGTACGTTCTCCTCTGCCCTCCTATCACAAGGCGGCAGTTTCGTTTGCTTGCATCGTTGCTTTCATGCTGTCCGCTTGCACCAACTGTTTTATTCTGCAAAGATATAATGATTACTCAGCGCAAGAGCGGGACTATCACGTCCTGCCTCCAGCATTCGGCAGATAGAAGAAACGAGACAACCACTCGTGCCTTCAAAATTATTTTTGTATGAGCAATAGTTCAAGTTTGAGATCGCTTTGGTTATGAACATATTTATTAAACTCTTAAGAAGGGCGCTCTTAAGAGTTGCGGATTCCACATAATCGATTGGGGCGTCATTGTTCGCGTTACTCCCTTCATTATCGAAGGAACAAGACCGTTTCGGAAGTTTCAAACAGCAAGTTGCATACGTTCATTTGTTACCATTCGTGTTTTGAGTATGCATTATAGCAAGCTGGCAAGACGTTCCCCGATTAAGCTGTTTCTTGCTTAATTGTAAGCAAATTGAACGAAGTGGCTACGGAAATTTTCAACCGATCAAGAACTTGTGCAATTACTCTTAGGGAAAATTCTCAGTGCGGAAAATCTCTGTCGTGCTCTCTGTATCTACGCAATTAGTTGCAGTCTTTCACCCACCAGAATATTATTCACGAGTTGCATATTACGTAGGCAGAATAGAAGTTCTCTTCCATTTAAATATTTCGAAGGGCGCACTTTTCCTTCAGTCACTCGATCAAACAATACAGTAGGCCCTCCGTATACGCGGTAATTGGTTCCGGGTCATACCGCGCATAATCAAATTCCGCGTGTAATCAAGTCCACTGTGCAGAAGATGCGAGAATATGTAGGCAATGCGCGTACTCCTTCCTGCAGACTTCAAGCAGACTCTGTTCGTTCCAGTTCCAATGCCCAGCGCTATTTAAATGCTAAGCGAGTAGCCGTTACGTAGTGCAAATAATTAAAAAATAGTAAAGTTACTGACATTTGTGTGTTAGACACGGTTTTCCCGTTGGTATTGTTTCAGTGTATCTGCAATTAACCAAAGAACCTCACCAGTCAACGATGGGTTAGTTTATTGGTAAAAGTTGCGAGAACACTGTAACGTACGAATCAGAGCTTTCGGGACGCTCTAGTCCTGTCGTCAGCGAAAAGGAGAGAACAGAGACAACAGCACCCTGATCACCAAAGCGGACAAAGGTAAACCGTGGTCGTCCTGGACAGATCCGCTTTCCTGGAGAAAATGTCAGAGATGCTAATGAAGAATGTATATAAACCAATTCGCGCGGACCCAACCAGCAAACTCAGGACGGATCTGCTCAACTTGTTGGACATGTTCATCTCGGAGACGAACGACGAGGCATTGGTGAAAATAAAACAACTCCTTTTCGCTGACGACGGGACTAGAGCGTCCCGAAAGCTCCGATTCGTACGTTACAGTGTTCTCCCAACTTTTACCAATAAACTAACCCATCGTTGACTGGTGAGGTTCTTTGGTTAATTGCAGATACACTGAAACAATACCAACGGGAAAACCGTGTCTAACACACAAATGTCATCTCAACGACCCGTTACGATGCATCCAGTTTTCAGTAAAGTTACTATGATATTGGGCCAATTCGAATGTGTAGTACTTTTATCGTTATCGTAGCAGCTTTACGGAGTTTTCAGCCCGGTTTTTTGAACTTACTTTATTGGATTCTCGATGAAGCGAAATCGTTCGATTCGTTCACGCACTCGTACCGTGTGTGGTGAGTACACTAAGCTTGCCATCAGAACGGACACGAAGTCTGCTTGATCAAGGATGACCGAATGGTTATCCCGCCCTGACAGTCGAGTAGAGGAGTCTTCCCTGGAATGGGCCACTCATAGTTTGTGCGTCTGCAGTTACTTTTTCTTTTTCTAAGCTATCGGTTCCCCCCTTTTCCTGGCCGCTGACATAAGCCTAACCCGATAGCTACGCACGTTTCTGCGATCGGACGATTTTGCTTCTTCGCTAATCGAATAAAGCAAGTTTCGAAAAAACGGGCTGAAAACTTCGTCAGGAAAACTAAATGACCACGGAGCTCCATGCCTTAGGAGCACGTCTGCTTAAAGTGTGCAATATAAGTGCGAGCTATTTTGTCTGCTCAGTTAACTAAAATCTCGTCTTGTCCATTCCCAAGTAAGAAACCTTTGTGATTAATTCCTTTGCAGGCAAAATCGCTTCAGGCAAACCCAGCAAAAATTTATCAAGAAGCAACGCAAGCTGCACAAATAGAAAAGTGCTTGCCAAGTTGCGCAACAGCACTATAGCCTTTCATAAACATCGTATATTATACAGCAACTTGGAAAGTAGCTGTACTTGACAGTGATTCGTCAGTCACAGCTCATAAATGACGTCATTGCCTTCTCAGTCAAACCGCGTGGAGTCAAATCCGCGTATACGGAGGGCCTACTGTAATTTATTGCCACTTATTACCTGGACCGAGCTACAATCTGCTTCTCCAACTGAGAATGTCACATAATACATGAGTCCAGCAACGACCTGGTATCTCGCTTCGACAACTTGAATGAGAATGAATGTGTTTCCATTTTCTTCAACATTTATGGTGTCAATGACATGGCTGACGGCCTGCACAAGGGACTTATCCGCCGACGGATCTTCAACAGGATGCAGGCCGCCTACCATAGGCTCAGTCCCCCGCGTAAACAGTAACGTGCCTAATAAAACAATGAGGAACATGTTTTGCCTGAAATGTTCTGCCGTCGATTCAATGCAACGGAAATCTGCGAATACTTATAAAGAAGTCCAATTGTTTGCTCACCTTGAATTCAGTATTCGCCGCGTGTTTAGTTCACTTGGCTTATATTAACGTCATATTGCTTTGATCATAAAGTCAAATAAATGACGGCGATGCAAGAATATTACATTTATAATAATTACAGTGTAGCGCCAGCCTTAGTACGCACACCACTGCCAGACATCTTTATTCAACGCAAGTAACACAACGAACGCTCCGTTCACGACGAACACACACACACACACACCTCTCCTCCATTCTAGCTCTTCGATCGTACCCCCTCCGGCAGATAAGCACATACCGTCACACATACGTACACGTGTAATACATATTCGTCACAACAGGTTTTTCATAAGTACTTAATACTTACGGAGGATCTGGTACGCTGCGCGCCCCCCCTTCGTACTGTAGCATGGCGTCATGTTAGGAAAATCAGGTACTGAGACGGCAATTCTGTGACGTCACGGTTCGCTAAACGAAGCGACGTCAGAACCGCTGTCTTGTGCTGAACGCGTGTACTCCTCGCTAGCGTTGCCTCAGCAGACTGTTTTTTGGGGTGATTTTCGAAATTTAAGACGTTCAGGTATCTTAGCTGTCTTAAACAGTCATGTCTGAACGCCCAACGCTTTAACCGCAATTACAACATTCTGGAACCTGAACTATCCGGGCGGATGGTTTAGCCCATATGGAAAGCGGCGAGACATGCTGCATCGCGTGCAAACTATTCTTGAACAACTGCAAGAGGCTTTGCTTTAACCGCAATAGATGGTGCAGCTCATCAGAGCTCACCTAATCCCAAGGCTACTGTTCACCTTTTGCAACGGCAATCCAACTGCCCGGACTGTTGCGTTCACCGGCACGATGATATGGAGTACATTAAAGACACCTCGACAATGTCGAACGAGCTTTTTATGTTTTAATGAAAGAGAGAGGTCTGCGACTTCAGTCCTTAACCGAAGACGTCGACTCTGGCTTGTAAGCCGTGGTGGAACCTTGGTTCAACCAATACCGGCGCAACCGGCTAGCCTTTAGGTGCGGCATGGCCGACATGATCGAACGCGGTATAGCACAAGCTAGAGCTGCATCACTTGGGCACTGCAGGCCCAGATTTGAAGCTACTTGCCACCGCTCTATCCATCACGAGCTTGTCGAGTTATCTGTGGATATCTGACCATAGAATGACGCAGAGAAACTACATTGGCTCAAGTAAAGCGGGCATTTCTCTGGTCAACGTGGTCAAGCAGGAACGGATGGCACAGAGGGTCCTTTGTCGGGCTTGTGAACACATCAGTGGGTTCCCCGAATCCTTGAGACACATGTCTCACACTTGAAGCTTCACATACGGGCTTATCGTTCGTAGGCACGACATGATCGTGAGGAAGCTCACCGACGAGAGTGGATTCACGGTTACTGTTGATCCTACACTACGACATGCCGGAAAGGCAGTAAGGCCGGGGCTCTTGATGATGCCATCCCGTTTAAAACTTCGGATTGTTTGGTGAGGCGTCACGCCGAAAATTTTCACCCCCTCTGACCCAGAGAGTACACTCAGAAGAGCGAAAGAGTATACCAGTGGGCTTATAGTGATTGGCGCTGGAGAAGCGTGGTGCTCTCGGAATGAAGTAATGTTAAAGCCAGGGAAGATGCCAATTTCTGATACAAAATAAAGGTGCTGTTATGCGCAATGACGGAGGAACACACGAAGCAGCCAGTAAGTTGGCTCATGCGCTCAACCGAAGCGCAGGAGGTCTGCAACGCGTAGGCACGAAGACCAGGGGCATCACATAGAATCCCGTACTGGCCACACAGCGACTGCCCGCGAGGAACTCTGTTACGGTCGTGCTGCGGGCCAATACCCCGTACGAAGCGGCACCGCCGTGCTCCAAGTTCCAGCCTCACTTCAAATCGACTCTAAACGATTTAAGCGAACTCCTCATTTATCTATCCATTTTGTTATACTCCGCTATATATTGAGACGAGCAGACCTCACATCTTGTGAATTCTGCAAATAAACATTGATTTAGGATTACTTCCACGGTTTATCTTTGCGACGTTATGTGCTTCAGCCCCGTTCTTCTGTACTAAGCGTATACGTTTGTCGCTGGCCCAGCATCACTAGACTCTTATTGGGTTGACGTTCGCGGTTCAGAAGTGCAGGTGTCTCTGTTGCGTTTAAGTTTCAGGTTTGCGTTTGTTGGCTCATCTTTGCGGTTAGCATTTACGGTTAGATTAGGTAGATGGCAGTCAGCGCCAGTTAACCATAGCAGTGCAGCAAACAAATCAGCATGTCACACAGTTTATTCATGAGCGATAATGTGCTCATTCACAAAAAACAAACTGTATAAGACGTCGGGCCATCAGCGTGGCGGCGAAACGGCTACGATATGTTCCATTATTTTGAGGAACGGATCCTCGTCAGGTCCAAGCCTTCGCCGCCACATGTACTCCTCCAGGTGCGACGTCATTGTCGACCTGGGCGTGCCGCAGCGTCTTTTGTGCTGCCGCTTCAGATCAGCCCAAAGCGATTCGATCGTTTGGGTATGCGCCCCTGTCACCGGATTGACGAAGTGGAGTGAGTGGTTAACACGCAAGTGCGTGTAACCCAAGTTGGACAGGGACGCATATCCTTTCCATTCGTCCGTCATGACAATGGCACTCTGATGGACGTGCCTCCTTATGAAACTCATAAGAGAGTGCCTGCTGCGGTCCGCAATGGGGGCCAGGAAGCAGTGCCCTGTTTCACGGCATACCGCGCCGATGATCCACTGAGTGGGAAGCACTCGACCGCGGTTGTACTTCCGCCTGGAGAAGACGCTTTCGTCTACCTCCACCGTCTGCCCTGGCCCTCCTAGGATCACAGGATGGCTGGACAACCACTGTCCCACAACCTTCCTCAGAGACGAGTTCCACTGTATGACGTTACGTTTCGTCATCCCTGCAACACAGTCTGCGCAAATAAAGCAGCTGCGACATCTGACAGTGATCATACCCAAGTGAAGCTTGCAGAATTTGGTGGACGTTTCCCTCTGGCTCCAGTATGAAATGAATCGGACCACCGTCTGCAAGTCCAACTTCGTGCCTGTAATGACCATATTAGACGTTGGGCATCTGAGGCTCTTAGTAAGTTTACCCTCCAGCCATGTACCCTTACGCACACATACTTCTTTTCTGCACGCTTTTCGGGAACATCTCCACCTTGCGTGCCGGCCACTGTCCCTCCAGCGGACTGTCATGCGCCTCAAGCATGTGCAGTACCTTTCGCGGTGGAGAATGCCATGCTGCTGGAGGAAATTGAATGCTGTCTTCTCGTCAGTAACTGTAGAGAGGAGAGACGAAGCGCTCATCACTGCCGACCGATAGGAAGCTGTAACGGTTTTATTCAGCGTACTGAATGAAAGCAATGTAACTTCTCGAAGTGATAATCGTTAAGGCTCCTCCTTTCCTCCGACACCCAGCAGCAAAGGACATGTCTCTTAAATTCTCTACTAATGAGGTCATCGGTGCATCACATGTCAAAAAATGTGACAGATCATTTGTCACCTTGACAAAGACATCATCCATACATGGCGTATTCTCGCCTCTTTTCATCTCAGGCGCTGGATAACGTACAATTCCTGAAATTTCTCAGAATTTCATCACTAAGCATCAGTATTCACACAACTGCGTGTTCATGTGATATGTGCAGCCGCTGGCACAGAAGCTCAAGCTAAAGTGGACCTAGCGGGGAGATGGTCACGGACTTCAACGGTGTGTGATAACCAGCCTGTTGCTTCTTGAAAGAGAAATTGCAGTTTGTTCTCTACAAGATCGAGACTGGTGATGACTATCACCTGCTGTGTGTGACAATGACATGTGTTGATAAGAACGATGACTATTGTTACCCCCGTATGAGCGACTCTACGTTCCTTCCCGGCCAGCGGAATCAGCTCGCGAGCTGGTGAAAAGCCATAGCAGAAAAGCTTTTCACCATCTCGCTGACGACGGAATCAGTCAATTCGGAAAGCTACGAAATAAGCGATCATACTTTCACTGTTCGCCTGTTTTTCCACTAATACAATTAACCAACTAGCCATTGGTTAGGTTGCTTCGGTGTTCTTACAGGGAACGGTAGATAGAATTCAACGGGTGCTCAACCGTACTCTTCCAACATGATCTACCGCCCCGTTACAAGAAAACCAATCTTCAGTGAACAAGGCACGCACAAGGCCATGCCACCCACAACGCGTCAGATTCGTAGAGAAAGCCGACAGGACGCTCCTAGAGATTTTACGAGCGTAGGTGCGCAACGAACGCGACTTCCACTCCTGCTGTACGCCTATCGCACCTGTAGGCACATGTCAACTGGCTGAACGTGCTTCACGCAAGTGTTCGTTGGAGACTCAAAAGCTTATCCAATAGTACGAACGTTACGAAACCCGTGGCAACAAGTGGCTGGAGAGTATATGCGGGACTATGCTAAGGTTATTATGACTCTACGTTCTTTCCGCTGGCCGGGAAGGAACGTAGAGTCGCTCATACGGGGGTAACAATAGTCATCGTTCTTATCAACACATGTCATTGTCACACACAGCAGGTGATAGTCATCACCAGTCTCGATCTTGTAGAGAACAAACTGCAATTTCTCTTTCAAGAAGCAACAGGCTGGTTATCACACACCGTTGAAGTCCGTGACCATCTCCCCGCTAGGTCCACTTTAGCTTGAGCTTCTGTGCCAGCGGCTGCACATATCACATGAACACGCAGTTGTGTGAATACTGATGCTTAGTGATGAAATTCTGAGAAATTTCAGGAATTGTACGTTATCCAGCGCCTGAGATGAAAAGAGGCGAGAATACGCCATGTATGGATGATGTCTTTGTCAAGGTGACAAATGATCTGTCACATTTTTTGACATGTGATGCACCGATGACCTCATTAGTAGAGAATTTAAGAGACATGTCCTTTGCTGCTGGGTGTCGGAGGAAAGGAGGAGCCTTAACGATTATCACTTCGAGAAGTTACATTGCTTTCATTCAGTACGCTGAATAAAACCGTTACAGCTTCCTATCGGTCGGCAGTGATGAGCGCTTCGTCTCTCCTCTCTACAGTTACTGACGGGAAGACAGCATTCAATTTCCTCCAGCAGCATGGCATTCTCCACCGCGAAAGGTACTGCACATGCTTGAGGCGCATGACAGTCCGCTGGAGGGACAGTGGCCGGCACGCAAGGTGGAGATGTTCCCGAAAAGCGTGCAGAAAAGAAGTATGTGTGCGTAAGGGTACATGGCTGGAGGGTAAACTTACTAAGAGCCTCAGATGCCCAACGTCTAATATGGTCATTACAGGCACGAAGTTGGACTTGCAGACGGTGGTCCGATTCATTTCATACTGGAGCCAGAGGGAAACGTCCACCAAATTCTGCAAGCTTCACTTGGGTATGATCACTGTCAGATGTCGCAGCTGCTTTATTTGCGCAGACTGTGTTGCAGGGATGACGAAACGTAACGTCATACAGTGGAACTCGTCTCTGAGGAAGGTTGTGGGACAGTGGTTGTCCAGCCATCCTGTGATCCTAGGAGGGCCAGGGCAGACGGTGGAGGTAGACGAAAGCGTCTTCTCCAGGCGGAAGTACAACCGCGGTCGAGTGCTTCCCACTCAGTGGATCATCGGCGCGGTATGCCGTGAAACAGGGCACTGCTTCCTGGCCCCCATTGCGGACCGCAGCAGGCACTCTCTTATGAGTTTCATAAGGAGGCACGTCCATCAGAGTGCCATTGTCATGACGGACGAATGGAAAGGATATGCGTCCCTGTCCAACTTGGGTTACACGCACTTGCGTGTTAACCACTCACTCCACTTCGTCAATCCGGTGACAGGGGCGCATACCCAAACGATCGAATCGCTTTGGGCTGATCTGAAGCGGCAGCACAAAAGACGCTGCGGCACGCCCAGGTCGACAATGACGTCGCACCTGGAGGAGTACATGTGGCGGCGAAGGCTTGGACCTGACGAGGATCCGTTCCTCAAAATAATGGAACATATCGTAGCCGTTTCGCCGCCACGCTGATGGCCCGACGTCTTATACAGTTTGTTTTTTGTGAATGAGCACATTATCGCTCATGAATAAACTGTGTGACATGCTGATTTGTTTGCTGCACTGCTATGGTTAACTGGCGCTGACTGCCATCTACCTAATCTAACCGTAAATGCTAACCGCAAAGATGAGCCAACAAACGCAAACCTGAAACTTAAACGCAACAGAGACACCTGCACTTCTGAACCGCGAACGTCAACCCAATAAGAGTCTAGTGATGCTGGGCCAGCGACAAACGTATACGCTTAGTACAGAAGAACGGGGCTGAAGCACATAACGTCGCAAAGATAAACCGTGGAAGTAATCCTAAATCAATGTTTATTTGCAGAATTCACAAGATGTGAGGTCTGCTCGTCTCAATATATAGCGGAGTATAACAAAATGGATAGATAAATGAGGAGTTCGCTTAAATCGTTTAGAGTCGATTTGAAGTGAGGCTGGAACTTGGAGCACGGCGGTGCCGCTTCGTACGGGGTATTGGCCCGCAGCACGACCGTAACAGAGTTCCTCGCGGGCAGTCGCTGTGTGGCCAGTACGGGATTCTATGTGATGCCCCTGGTCTTCGTGCCTACGCGTTGCAGACCTCCTGCGCTTCGGTTGAGCGCATGAGCCAACTTACTGGCTGCTTCGTGTGTTCCTCCGTCATTGCGCATAACAGCACCTTTATTTTGTATCAGAAATTGGCATCTTCCCTGGCTTTAACATTACTTCATTCCGAGAGCACCACGCTTCTCCAGCGCCAATCACTATAAGCCCACTGGTATACTCTTTCGCTCTTCTGAGTGTACTCTCTGGGTCAGAGGGGGTGAAAATTTTCGGCGTGACGCCTCACCAAACAATCCGAAGTTTTAAACGGGATGGCATCATCAAGAGCCCCGGCCTTACTGCCTTTCCGGCATGTCGTAGTGTAGGATCAACAGTAACCGTGAATCCACTCTCGTCGGTGAGCTTCCTCACGATCATGTCGTGCCTACGAACGATAAGCCCGTATGTGAAGCTTCAAGTGTGAGACATGTGTCTCAAGGATTCGGGGAACCCACTGATGTGTTCACAAGCCCGACAAAGGACCCTCTGTGCCATCCGTTCCTGCTTGACCACGTTGACCAGAGAAATGCCCGCTTTACTTGAGCCAATGTAGTTTCTCTGCGTCATTCTATGGTCAGATATCCACAGATAACTCGACAAGCTCGTGATGGATAGAGCGGTGGCAAGTAGCTTCAAATCTGGGCCTGCAGTGCCCAAGTGATGCAGCTCTAGCTTGTGCTATACCGCGTTCGATCATGTCGGCCATGCCGCACCTAAAGGCTAGCCGGTTGCGCCGGTATTGGTTGAACCAAGGTTCCACCACGGCTTACAAGCCAGAGTCGACGTCTTCGGTTAAGGACTGAAGTCGCAGACCTCTCTCTTTCATTAAAACATAAAAAGCTCGTTCGACATTGTCGAGGTGTCTTTAATGTACTCCATATCATCGTGCCGGTGAACGCAACAGTCCGGGCAGTTGGATTGCCGTTGCAAAAGGTGAACAGTAGCCTTGGGATTAGGTGAGCTCTGATGAGCTGCACCATCTATTGCGGTTAAAGCAAAGCCTCTTGCAGTTGTTCAAGAATAGTTTGCACGCGATGCAGCATGTCTCGCCGCTTTCCATATGGGCTAAACCATCCGCCCGGATAGTTCAGGTTCCAGAATGTTGTAATTGCGGTTAAAGCGTTGGGCGTTCAGACATGACTGTTTAAGACAGCTAAGATACCTGAACGTCTTAAATTTCGAAAATCACCCCAAAAAACAGTCTGCTGAGGCAACGCTAGCGAGGAGTACACGCGTTCAGCACAAGACAGCGGTTCTGACGTCGCTTCGTTTAGCGAACCGTGACGTCACAGAATTGCCGTCTCAGTACCTGATTTTCCTAACATGACGCCATGCTACAGTACGAAGGGGGGGCGCGCAGCGTACCAGATCCCTTACGGAATACTTAATACTTACGTACTTACGGAATACGTTCAACCAGTTAGCGCAAAAGGACGACTTTATTAGCGGAGCTTTCAGGAATGCCCTTTTCCCGTCTTCAGCGCAATTGCGTTCTATTTTGTTCCGATGTTCGTACCTTCTAAAATTATAACTTGGGCTATAATCTTTAGGCAACATTTTAAACTCACTTTCGCGTTTCAAGCATAAGAAATTCAAGCTAATATTGTAGCCCATTAGCACCGCTTTTAGTGAAACCTTAAGATCTTGTTTTTAATCTACCGTAGGACAGTTTCACATTCCAAACTGCCGCACAGGCATATATTCGAGAAAAATTCGAGATATTCGAGAAAAAGTCATGGACGCAGCTGCCGATAAACGGTTGAAGAAAGAGGAGCTGAAGCTACGGAAGATGAGACGGTGGCGTTTAGTTGTTCGCAACTTGCCCTTTTCCGTGAGTGTTCTTGGTTGGTACCTCCTCCATGCTTTGCATGTCGTGCTTCAGGTTACGGAAGAAACTGTTAAAGAGGTATTCTCGCCTTTTGGCAGGATCAGCGAAATACGCTTGCCTATGAAAGGCATTTGAGTATATTGTTTTCTTCCTTAGCGCGCTCGAATTGTTCTTTCAGACGGTCATGCCGCTGGTTTTGCCTTCGTCCAATATATCAACTTCCCGGATGCCGTTAGGGCTTTGAAAAATATGAATGCCAAATTAGTTCAAAGTAGCATTGCTTTAAGCGGCCAATGTGTTGCAGTACTTGTTTCTCAGATAGACCGGTGGCGATTGACTGGGCTGTTCCGAAGGAGACCTATGTCGCCGCGTTAATTGAGGGTAATGGTTTGTTAGCTACTATATCTTTGCTGCTTAAGTAAGCTTTGTTTCATTAATGTAGAAAAATGCAAAACAGAAAATTCGCAAGTCGAAAGTCGCGTTTTGAAGAAGCTGGAGTCTTCTGGGGTTTTGGACGATTCATCGATTGAACCCATAAAACTTAAATCGGCTAAGCGAGTGCAAGAAACCGTAGATTCCGAAGAGTCTGCAGAGCCACCAGGAAAAAAGCCAAGGCACAAGACACAACAGGCTGCTAGGAAAGTGGTGGACGCAGGAATTTCCGACGGTCGAACACTGTTTATAAGGCAAGAAAAGATGGAGATCGTCAAAGATCGCTGACCTAATTGTTTTAGAAACTTATCCTTTGAAGTAACCGATGAGCAATTGAAAGAGTTTTTCGTAAAATACGGAATTGTAAAATATGCCCTTGTTTGTCGTTACAAGGGAACAAACCATTCCAAAGGTTTTGCATGCGCGTTCACCGAAAGTTGACCTTTTGTTTTCACTTTAGGAACCGCATTTGTACAATTTAAGGAGAAGGCGTCGGCGGACAGGTGTCTACAAGTTGCTAACGTTCGAGAAGCTTTGCATGCATGAAATACTAAAGATTTTCAAATTATTTTTCAGAACGGATTGTTAACAATAGGATCGAGTGCGGTTTCATTGTGCCTAGCAGTAAGTCGAGAAGATTTGAACAGAATGAAGGAACGGAAGGCGCAAGACGCTGCTAAGAAGCCAAAGGATGTGCGCAATTTGAATTTGCTTGCTCATTCAAGTATAAACATATTTAAAGCAGTTACTGCCGAATAATCTCTTTGTTATGCGCAGTCATAGATAAGGAATCACCGCACGCTGAAAGTATGTCCGCTGCTGACAAGCGGAGACGAGAAAGAATTGAACTTGCCAATCGGTTGAAACTTAGGAATTTGAACATTTTCGTTAGCACTTGTCGTCTTGTGGTACACAATTTGCCACTTACTTTGATGGACAATCAGCTAAAATCTATATGCTATAAAGCTGTTGGAAAACAGGGCGCCCACATCAAGGAGGTACGGCAGTGTACTGTTATTTTGGTCTATTTGTGAAAACCTAGTGCCGTATAATGAGAGATTTAAACCGCGTTAATAGCGATAACGTAGCTCGTTCATTGGGATACGGTTTCGTCGAGTTCACGGAACATGAGCATGCTTTATGCTGCTTGAAAGCATTAAACAACAACCCCGATATATTTACGGACGAGAAGGTGAACTTGGCCTATTGTGAATGACTGCTTAATGCTTAGGTTTTGCAGAGACCGATTGTGGAGTTTTCATTGGAAAACAAATTGATTATTGACATGAAAAAGCAGCGTCAGGAGCGTGCTAAAGTAATAGTTTAAGTACCTTCCTTTTTTAAAAATATCTTTCTTTCAGACTAAGCAAAAGGCTGCGATGGCTAGTCGGATTGGTACTTCTACTGACGAAAATGTGAAGTCAGTTCGGAAAAGTGCTCGAAGCATTGAAGCCGCTAGAAGGGCGGAAAAGCGGAAACAAAGGCGCCTGTTTTTTACTAACAGAGCCGAATGGCATGTTCATAAAAAGCGTCAGATGGCAACTAAGAAACTGGGGAAAAGCCGGTTGCGGAAATCTGTTTTAAACAAAAAGGAAGACAAGCAAGTTACAGCTGAACCAATCGCTGCAGTGAAAAAGAAGTCTCACAAAGTATTTTGATTGTTGTTCTGATGGCTGTATATATATATATATATATATATATGTGTGTGTTGACCTTAAAAGTGGATTTTGGAACTTGGCGGCGTTGGTTAATTTTGCATTTAAAGTACATGTTATTCTAGAATTTTAAGGAATATCAAAAATTGTTTCATCTATCACTCTTAGCTTTTCTTCATATATTCCTTTTACATGTTTTGTGTCTAGGTCAAGTCGACAAACGAAGCATTTGTGAAATCCCATAAGGCATTTCCCGACCGTGTCAAAAGATGGTACGACGAGTAAAACTATTAATTCACAGCGTTGTTTTGAAACGCTTTGTCTGCGAGTTCATTAATAACTTCAATTAAAGTGCAAAAGTTTGACAAATTGTACCAATGAAAGGTTTATTAAGTACATGTATTTGCAAGGTGGTCTTATCAACCATATGTGACCACATTGTGGGACTGAACAGCATCCATTCAATTGGCAACGGTGATGCCCATAGGAATTATTTGATCTATCCCATGTCATAGTTGCGTGTTCATGTCTATTCGTTTGTTCTTGTGTTTTGCGTAGTGCGTACCCGTTTATATTCTTTTTTCAAGGTAATGAGCTCTGGAATGTGAACGTTGTTTATAAGGCTAGACAAAATGGGGATCGTTAAGCTTCGTTGACGTCATTGTTTTAGAAACTTGTTTTCTGAAGTAACCGATGAACAATTGAAGGAGTTTGTCGCAAAACACAAACCTGTAAAATATCTCCTTACTTGTCATTACAAAGGAACAAACCGTTCCAACGGTTTTGCATGCACGTTCACCGAAAGTTGACCTTTTGTTTGCACTTCAGGCAAATGCGAATAGCACAAAAAATTTTGTGAAGTTTGTTTTCTGGTATTCAGTATCTGGGAACAGCGGTTGGCACGACGTTTGGGGGCATTCATCTGAATGCCAACCGTTCCGTTTATTCAGCGATATTCTTTAGAATGGATTTGAGTTATCTTGCTTTGTTTTTCATAAACATCAGGGACCGTTCTGATAGCATTTGCTACGTTGTGCTTAAGGCATTGAGCATAGAACAACGTTCGGGCTGACGGAACGATTAGCGAGCCGAATCTGCGTGCGTTATGCATCCAAAAACCAGATTTCAAGCGAAGTTATTTATGCAACTTGCTTTCGTAAGTAATTTGAAGAAATGATCAATACATTAGTCATCAAGCTGAGCTTGTTGAAAATTGGATGTCTTGTAACGGGTCTTCTATTTGTCATGATGGCACGTACAGCTTGATCCCGTTGGAAGTCGAGAGTATGTCTGAAAGTACTCCGAAAACAACGCCCTACCAGCGAATGGAGGGGCAATTATTAGGAAACACGTGTCAAAACAATAACTTTTCGTAGCTTTCGGAACTCTTGTGTCGTATTCCGACCATAACATTCGCTGAAGACGGAACAAGGGTGTTCCGAAAGCTACGAAAGGTTATTGTTCTGAAACGTGTTTTCCTAATAATTGCCCATCCATTCGCTGGTAGGGCGTTGTTTTCGGAATACTTTCAGACATACTCTCGACTTCCAACGGGATCAAGCCGTACGTGCCATCATGTCAAGCTGAGCTTGTGAAAATTGGCATATGAAGTTACACATGAATTAAGTAAGTGAAGCAGTTCAACAGTGATTGCGTCATGAAGTAAAAATGGCTTGGACTGTAATACCCTGGTTCTCGTTTTTTCCTTTTATTTTGTGAAAAGGTAAAGGATATTAAATAAATGTGAAGAAATATTTATGGGAGAAAAGGGCTGACAGTTTTCCGTACCCCGACAATATGGTGTTAAAACTGCCTATGTTATTGTACGTTAGTGATTATAGACGGTTATGTTTTGCAGAAATTGTTGAAACAGAATTAGTTCCAGTGGGTGCGTAAAGCAATTCAGGATTTGGTTTTCCATAATGGGCTGGATCAAACGGAAACGGAGCATGGCAAGTTACACGTTTAAAATCGACTTGAGCGACAAGCAATTCACGTTCACGCAAATGTCTGCATTGCCTGAATCTTACTTTTGTTTTTCTTTACTGTTATCAGTGCTTATCCACTGATAACAGAACAAACCATATCTGGAACCTTCGTCCTTGAAGTTGGGTTTCCTTTTGAATAGTTAGCGTTACGTGGTGTATCCATACAGGAGCGTTGATTCGGTTTTAGTTATTAATGGATAAAACCCTGCTCCCTGAAATTACGAATGGAAGCATAATTATAGTCAATGTGCATCGCAAGAAACGATGTTACTATGGTAGATGTGAACAAAAATAAATGTGTAGTGGTCGTTAAAACACTAATCTGTACTTATTCTTTTACTCAGTCGCGCATAACCAAAGCGTGGTCCTTGTAGTGTAGTGGTTATCACATCTGTCTCACACACAGAAGGTCCCTGGTTCGAACCCAGGCAAGGACATTCGTTTTTCAAACGCTCTAGCTGAGTGGCAAACTAGTCAGTTCAGCTGCTGATATCAGGTTATATGGAATACTTTGTGCCGCGAAACTTTCCCCGTTATTTCGTTGGTCAATCATAGTGGTTGTCAGATTTGAGTAAAGTGGAATCAGGTTCTGACTTTTGGAAAGAGAAACAAAGAAACAAAACTTGATAGAGGCATTGTCACAAAGCGAGAAGTCCATGATTACCGTCAAGTTTGCCGCTAAATGAACAATCAGACGAACGAAAACATTGTTTCACATCTTCCAAGAAATGATCGAAGCCATATCGTCCCTTACTCTTCTGAACTTTCCACCGCTCGGTCACCTACGATGACCAACCACATCAGAATGCCTTCAATCTTGCCAGGGCTTTCCCAGGGACCCCTTCACTTTCCAGCCCACCCCCCAGGGCCCTCCTGTGCCTCTCCAAAGCCTCCAAGAGGGCCCTCGTTGGGAATCAATGCGCTAAGCGTTCAGCATGCACCCTCAATTCAAGTTATACGTCACAGGTAGTGCGTGATGTCACGGATGCTGTATAAATGAACTTGTTTATCGTTAAAAACTACAGTATGTGTCGGGCAGATAATAGAAAGGACCCACATTTTTAACAATTAATTAAACGCCTTTAACGTTTGGCTTAACTTTCGCAGTTGATATGGAATTTCGATCCCAGTTGCGCCGCGAAAATTTTCCCGGCGCAACTGCGGTGACGACTGTACGAGCGCACGCTGGAACGCCCACGACTGCTTAGCGCAGCGCTCAGTACGCGCCACCAATTCAAGTTACTACGCCGCGGATAGTCCGTGACTCAATGGATAATGTATAAATGAACTTGATTACCATTTAAGATACAGTATGCTGTCAGGCAAATAATAGAAAAGACCTGTGTCGGGTCTCCTTGCGCTTGTGTCTCTAAGAAAAATGCAAAGCGACTGAACCGTAACATAGGGTAACCATTATATGGAAACATGAAATGTACCTGAGCATATTGTTTGGCAAACGTCGCAAAGCGTTCTCTGGTGTCCGCGTTGGACGATCCGATGGGTGAAGCAATGGAAGTGTCGACAATTATGCAGCATCCCAGTTACCTTCCCGATTATCATCATTTGGCCGATCTAATTACCGCCCTTGAGGAGTCCGTTAAGCAGAATCAGCGAGGTCGTACGCACGGTTCTTCCAAAAAAGTGGCAAGCCAGTCGACCAGCCTGCTTTGCCGTAAACATTCATCCTGTTGCAGTCGAAACGTCGGCGTCACCGGGCGTATATTCCGCAGGCCAGTGAGATGCAGTGCGTCGAGGTCTGCGACAAGGCAGTGCAATTTTGTAAACGCACTGCGGCAGCCGGAAGGTCCAGCTCGGTTGACGAGGACAAGCGTTGTCGCTGGACGGTTGAGGTAATTTGGCGCCACCTTTCAAAACAAATTATAATTCGCATAATAGCACGGATCAGGCTACTGCCGACATGAGTATCAGCGACAATGACGTATGTTCAAATGGGCCATTGCGCAATGGAAATCCAAAGGTGCCGTTGAATTCGTGCAACATGACCGAGTCGGATGGACTGCTGACGGACTTTGTTGGACCGAACTTGTCAAAACGGAGGCGTCGCCTAATTAAGCGAGTTCTTGCGGAAAAGTGTTGCCCAACGAACGGCAGGTAGCTGAACATCAAGTGGTGCGTGCCTGCATGTTTTCGTTTAGCAAAACTCAAGAAGATATGGATGTTGACCCTGACGCCCCGTCACTGTCGGTGCATACTTCCGCTCTGCGTTTTCCCATGCGTTTTTGTTCAGAAAGTAGCATGGAGCTGGATGCAGGGTTCGCCTCGGACGCGTTCTTCTCTTTTGCCTTACCCGAGGATGTTTCAGTTTCAATCGTGCTATATATACGGAAAGCGATGGTGACGTAAGTACAGGTGACAATGGAAATGACGGAGATGATGAACAAAGTGACTGGTATCACGATGGAAGCTCTCTGATAACGGACAACGAGTATCTCGGTGTGCCAGACTTTAAGGCATACGCTTTAGCGAAGATAAATGTTGCGGTTACCGCGAGTCGCTTGGCGAGAACGGTTTCTTCAGAGACCGATGCCGAAACACCAGCCGTAACTAAACGTACTAGAAGGGATATTGGACCGGTTCGCAATTGAATAAACGTAATCCGTGTGATACAGCTAAAGAAAGCAGATACATTGTTGCCTTTATAGAACTCTTACCGATCGTACTGAAGTACTCACATATAAGTTGAGATGATTAGTGAAGAGCATGAGGCACTGGTTGAATACTCAAAATGTTGAACACGCTTCAGAACTTCCCATATTAATCACTGGAATATCAATTGCTTGATATCAAGTCAGTAGAGTTCCACTTCTATTGTGAAACGCTTTTATCCTGTTTTGATACGTAAAGCTGCAAGTACACGGTGACAACAGATTAAGCTGCTTCCGATGACAACGTTAAGTTTTTGCACCCAGTGTCCCTGTTTTCGTTCGTAATTTTCCATCCGTTTGTTCGTGTCACGTCCCATCTTGAAACAGACATCGTTATTGATTTCAAATGGAAAAGCAGTTACATACTGGACGTTAATCACTGTCGAAGTAAGTGTGCACGCAATTGTAGTAACGAATAACGGCGTTGTCTCATTTGAATGCATACGAGTTGCTGTGAACCACTTCCATCTAGACTGCAAGAGGTAAAGCAAGCGTAGTTTCTTTTGAATCGTAAAACGAAGTTCACAACTAGAGGTTGTTCGTCTTCGTCGTTCTATGAATGATCAGAACGTGGTCTTCGGTCAATCTACTCCAGAGGGCAGTATCGGTTGCGAACTAAAATCCCTTGGTTCGTTCAGTGTCAAGTGTTGTTGTCGATTTCTTTAGCACTGAGATTATTTCTGTGCAGATGAATGGGTATTCGACATGCGCTTTAGCGTAAAATGCCCGTCACAATGCTATATAGCTTCTGGCTCCCCCTTTCATTATGCTCTTGCAAGTAAGCGAAACTTAATTTCAGATCATGTTTGCAAATGCTAAAACAACTGTACTTGGCAAATAGCCTTTTGCAGTCCGCCTCATGTTTTGAAATTTCCTGGATCTTGCGGTTTTTCTTGGATTGAGTAACCCGTCCACTAAAGTGCCTCATTTGAATGCCACTTTGCGACGACCGAATACGCTTCGCCAAGTAAGGAAAGCATAAACCCCAATGACTTAATACAGTAATTAAAGGTTGCAGGTGTGTTTACCTACTGTAATGAAAATTGAGACAAACTGTTTGCGTGTTATACGCGTGATCGAACCTGTAAAGTTTGAGCAGCTATGTCTAGACGAACTTTCCACGAAGTAGTGGCAACTGAACTTCAGGCATAACCCTAAAATAGTGGGGTTTTTAAAGCTGTAATGTAAGTTGCGAAGTAGTTGTAAAGTCCATTTAATAGGATCTCTTAACCCGCACAAGCTTTAAAGAAGTTCGATCATTGCAGTTTTTATCACAAACTATGACTGGCACAAGAGGTTGCAAGTCTTGGCCGCTGCTTGTTGTAAATCCGGACTGGACGACATTCCGTTGCGCGGTGAGCTAGTTGAAGCCATCAGAGAGGGAGGCGAGCAAGACGTGCCATCGTTGAGCAGTCCTTTCTTACTGTAGTCTTCGAGGTAGACGCAGGAGGAGGAGGAAGAGGAGAAGGGAGTTAGCTGGCGAACAATGGCTAAGTTTCGTCCAGTAACGCACGTCATCTTTGACATGGACGGATTGCTTATTAATACGGAAGATCACTACACTGAAGCGCACAACATGATGCTCAAGCGGTTCGGCAAAACGTTTACATGGGATTTGAAAGCTAAGCAAATGGGTCGCTCGGAGCGAGAAGGTTTTCAACTGGTTATCGATCAAATGCAATTGCCGATCACTTTGGACGAGATGATAGCCGAAATGACCACGTATATGGAGCAACTTTTCCCAAAAGCAGAGCTGATGCCCGGCGCCGAACGGTTGGTCGTCCACTTGTCAAAACACAATGTACCAATAGCGCTTTGTTCCGGGTCGAAGGCGCGCTTCTACGAGCTGAAAACTGCCAAGCATAAAAACGTTTTCGACTTGTTCCACCATCGAGTATTGACCCCGGATGACCCGGACGTTACACACGGTAAGCCGCATCCCGAATGTTTTCTAGTTTGCGCCAGCCGCTTCCAACCTCCTCCTGAGTCTCCGTCGGACGTGTTGGTGTTCGAAGATTCTCCCAACGGAGTCCAGGCGTCATTGAACGCCAGTATGCAGGTCGTACTTGTTCCTGATCCACGCTTGGATCAACAATATCGAAAATGGCCGACGCTATGCATTGACTCTTTGCTTGATTTCAAACCGGAGCTGTTCGGTCTTCCTTCCTTCACTGAATCTCACTAGGGAACTGCTGTCGTCCAGCACGTTGTTGTCCACTTTTAGTCGTCTTACCGTTGCCGTGAATTCACGTTTCACTTCTCTAGTCATCTGTTTCCGTTTAGTCTTACCAATGCATGTTGTGTGTACTTCGGTGCTCAATAAGGCTTCGTGCTTGCCAACTGGTGCTGTCCTACGTGCCGTCTTTACGTTGACTTCGTGATACTTGGTAAATTCTCTTTGTCGTCTGGTATGTTGACTCAGCAAGTGGCAATTCTTGGGATGATCGCCAATTCGTGTAACTGCAGCATGAAATATTGATATTAGCAATGAGAACAAGATTTCTGCCGCATTCTGGCTTTCCCGTTTTGTCGATACCTGTAATAAACGTGCAGATGCCCTACCAGCGGTTGGATGGGCGCTTATTAGAAATATCATAGGGCGAACACTCTTATCGTAACTTTCCGAATGTCCTGATTCCGAAAGCTAAGATAAGAGTTTTTGACCTGTAATAATTCTAATAGACGCCCATCCGTCCGCTGGTAGTGCGTTTGCACATTTATTACAGCTATCATCAAAACAGGCAAGTTGGAATACGACAGAAACAAACGTAAAACCCGTTAGAAAGCATCCAGTATTCAAATGAGAATAAGGTTGATTAGACTTTAACAAGAACTGCTAAATATTTAAATCATCGTATATTTATCAGCTGTTACAAAATAATTATATGGTAAATACGATATCAGCATTGTGAAAACGAATTTAACATTTCATCGGTTCACAAACAGCGGCATCATGACTGCTTTTAGTGTACGAGCTTGATTTTACGTTGCTGATATTCTCTTAATTCCCCCCGTCGCCCAATTAGGAACAGTATAGTCGATAAGACGTAATGACCTTTATTTCGTGACCTGCTGACCGTGTACAAAAGCATGATGCCGAAAGCTACACGATCATTTTCACCGTCATGTGGTCTTGCATGTCGGAGTACAACGCTATAAGAAACAACATGAAGGTCAGAAGTTTTCGACGTCAGCGAATAATTTCCGAAGACGATTCTTGACAAAAAGGAAACGCCAAACCATGTGGGCCCTCACGAGCAGCAATGAGTTTGGAGAGCAACATCTTTATATTCAACCCTTCGGATGCAAGAGCAGGAAAATTAATGGAAATGAATGCGTATCATTTTCTGTGAAACGAGAGGCGCATTTTCAAGAAGACCGCACTGGATGATTGAAAAACGGTACGTATACAATACAAACAATGTAATCAATATGCATTTATATAAGGCGTTTCCGGAACATAATGGATATAGCAGAATTGTCAGGTTCCCATTGCAGCGATTCTGAATATTTGAAGTCTAGAGCAATGAATCGGGGCTACGATAAAGATGCATGGCTTCAACGATCTACCTTGCGAATTAGCGATCATTGCTTGCGAATTGGGTGCACGCCAGTGCGTAGTCTGAAATTATCATTTTAATTACGAGCGAATAAGCGGGTGCTACACGTAGCGCGTACCATTGCAATGAAGTCTTTGCGCATCAACCATTCTTCGAATGACATGAAACCACGGCATCTTCGCCACGCGTCGTAGGCTTTTCGTTTCTCTGCGTCAATTAAAACTTCCTTTGCACGGCTTAGCACAGCAAATTGTGCGTCTAAAATGCCTTCAACCCTCCATCAACTTCCGTAAAGCGTCGAACTTACGGCCATCGCTTGTTTTGTCAGGATGTAAGCGAAGTGCGCGAAGTCGGTATTCCGCAATTATTTGTTCCTTCTTAAAAGAACAGAACTGTGTAGAAAGGTTACAACGATGAGCAGTGTGTACAAGTAATACGTTGTGCAACTACAACTCCGGATTTTGCGACTTCTACGCAGTAGCAGCCTAACTGTCCCTTAATTGGGTAGAAAAAGGGTTAGAAATAAACGACTGAACTTGTTAAACTTTTAGTTGCGCTCGTTGTGTAATTCATCCGATATAGAAGATGATCCTGTCTTCTCATACCTGATAGGCTCATGATAGAATAAGTAGACAGCAATAAAATATTAATATTTATTGGCAATTTTGTCCTTTTTTGGTAATTCTATAAGCATCGTAGCGCGTTCACAACGGGTTCACCGTGGCAATCTACCGACATGCCAACCGAAAGCCCCATTACCATGCACCCTATCTTCAACAATCACAAATCTTGGCATATTTCACATATCAACATCGGAACAGGCATCAGCAGTATATGGATCTCTAGTATTATCATTAAAACAAATTAAGTTTTGTTCTGTCCACCAGGTACGCAATAAAGCTTATTGAAAAAGAGACTTAACCGATAAAAACGTGGACAGCGTCATATACTACCCCAGTAACCGTCATCGCCTGAACCAGCAGGTGACAGAGTTCGTTGATGACAGGTAGCGTTACAACCGAAACCTCCGAGTGTATGAATGAGTAAATTTCTGCGAAATGCGAAAAGAAAACTTGGAAGAAACACGCATTTTACAAGGGCATACAAGGAACAAAGGTTTTAATAAAACGTGAGACGTCAATTCAAGCGGTTCATGAAAATGACTGAAATAAAAGAATTAAAATTAGTATTACTGACACGAAGCTGGAAATTTGGAAACAATTCTTTCTTAGGATAACTATTCACGTTCGACATGAAAACGAATTTTGCGCAAAATTAAGTTACAAGTAGTAACAGTGCAGCAAAAGCACTCCTAACAAATAGCAGCGAATGAATTCAGCAGCAACACTACAGATACATATGTGTTTAGCAGAAGCACTGGTCGGACCAGCTACCTTATCCAGAAGGATTCTGAATGAATACTAAAAATCAGCAGTTATCGCAGAATCTGTCATTAGCATACCTTCCAGAAAGTTCCCTGC
The DNA here is from genome assembly GCA_000612645.2 of Trichuris muris. Taxonomy (NCBI): domain Eukaryota; kingdom Metazoa; phylum Nematoda; class Enoplea; order Trichinellida; family Trichuridae; genus Trichuris; species Trichuris muris. The sequence goes on from CBXJ02000086.1 coordinate 12,771,499, forward strand.
CTGCGACATGCGCAGTCAGCAAGCAAACCGATTCCCTATCGCGTTAAGGCATACGTCTAAAAGTGCTGTAAATCATACGCTAGAGGATTCATCGCAGCCCAATATCGCATAATAGTCTGCATCCGTATTCACCGAACACGTCGAAACTTCTTCCTCCATTTATGCTGCTTTGAGAAGAAGAAAACTGTATGCCCAAGAAGAAACTAATTCAACGTTGTAACAGATTCCGAAGAACAATTCTTACCACATAGGAAACTGTTATTTAAAGTGATCTGCAAGCTTCAATGACATCAAAGTCATCTTCTCAGCGTTACAGTAATTCAAATTTACTTGTTTCGTCTCTCACTGCTTTGTCAATACTCCATTGACATTGCTTTGTTTCGCTGTAGTCTGTTGTAATCCCGCCAACATTATAAATTATTGATCGGTTACCTCATTTTCTGGCTCCTGATTGACCCTATTTATGCAGGTTTGACCTCACATTGTCCTAATTGTGATTGATGCTGAAGACAGGATGCCCTGTAACGGACCAGTGGAGTACTGATGTTCAAGTACGGCTTGTGCCCGTTGAAAGACTTTTGAATCTGAAATGGAACAAAGACATTATATGATGAGATTGATTATGTGAGTGGTCATTATTGGTATGAACAGTAATGCTACCTATTTCTAGGGATTATCTTTTGTCCCTCTTTCGCTGCGCTTCTGCTTTTCCACTTTAACAGTTCGTTCAGCTTTTACTGTTAAGGCAGTGTTTCTCAAGGGGGGGGGGCGCTGGAAAGTCGTAGTGGAGCGCTGGAGCCGAAAGGCGCAGTTGTGGGGCGCTGGTAAGCCTGGGGGACATTGGTAAGCCTGGGGGCGCTAGCGCCCCTGCGGAGTTAAAGCGACGGCAAATAGTTCTGCTGAGTAAATTGCATGTTTGACGTTGCCAGAAAAGCGCAAATAGCAGCAGTATTGTATGGCCAGCACAGATAACACGTCGCGCTTTTTTCGCTTCTTTGGAAAACGCGCCCTTCGTCTGTCCTGACGCTGCCTAGTCGCAGAAGATAACTAGGCTCTGCTGCGTGCAATTGTACCCTAAGAAGTGTTGAACCTGCGAGCAGGTTTTGGGGTACGATCTGGTGTGCTGAAGCGAACGAAGGAGGCGCTTTAACGGATTGCTTCCCGATTTGTGCGGTTGGCTGGCTGCAACAGAACCTTCTGGCTGCAACGCGATATCTCACGTTTGTACCCAAGATTGTGGCCTATGGTGAGGAACCTACTTATCTCATTTCCTTCTTTGTATCTAGTTGAGCGTGGATTTAGCGTCGTTGCAGACTTGCTAACGAAGAAGAGAAACAAACTGCAAATTGTAAATATAGGATACCCTATGAAAAGGCCAATTCCAGCCGCGTATTTCATCCTGCCCCCTTGAATTCCTTCCGCACCGGTTATCATACCTACTGATCCTTCGAATCTTGGTACTACGGAATCTAGCTGCGAGGCAATGACATGAATGAGACTGCGCTTGTCCAATGGATCCAGCCATCAGAGTCCAGGCCATTAGATACAAGAAAGGGCGAAAGTAACATGCTCTTTCTTTAAACACCTGGGAATCGCCTTGCATTAATCAGCTAAGCGATGTACTGGTGTATGGAATGGGTACAGAGCAGGGGAAATATAAAATACACAGGCGCACTTAAGCATAAATACTCAACTTCACATAGAACACATGCACATAGAACAAAACGTCTACGGCATAAACGTTTGGCGCATCAGGAATCTGACAATTTACCCACTTTCTGTAGGTAAGCGCAGATCTCCTGGAGACCGGGCAGTCTTAGAGTTTCTTGAACTTGGTGGTAGCGAAACTTCTCGCCTTAAAATGTTAGGATCCACAGCTGCCGGATCTTTATTTAAAAACATTGTTGTAGGGAGCTATCCCTCCCTTTTCTTCGCTTCATCGAATAAATCTTGTAGCGGCTTCAACGAAGCCGTTATTCCGGTGTAACCATGATGCCACGTTCCATGGATGGCTCGTATTCAGCAATCATATCCTTTAGGACCTGATCTGCTCGTCTGGCATTGGGCACTCACCCACACCTTTCACCACCTCAGGAGCTCTTCTACATTTTCCATGATTAGAAGTGGTTCCTTTGTTTGCTGTCTTCCCCTGGTCTGGTAATGATTTCTGCCCTTTCGGCTGAGCTTAAATTGACAACAACTTTGTGAAACAATCTGCCTATCTCTTCTGCGTGCTCTGGTAGAAATTCAGGATTGGCTGCAGTATACGTTTTCCGGTTCCCGCGTAGTGGCTGTGCTGCATCTCGATGATATTAATATTTCAGGAGCTGCCTAAGTGAGATTGTAGTTGTGAACTTATGGTTCTATCAACAGTATTGATGGTCTCTTGGTGTCTTGCTTTTTGGATCTGAGGAAGGCTATCTGTTTGCGAAGTTCTCTGATCGTGGAACGGAGCAAACGGAAGCCTGTAGTTTCTAAGATCCAGTTTATCATTGGATCAAGGTTGTGGATCCATCTAAGACGACACTGCATTTGGACAGAAGCTCCGCGTCGCGACATTGTGGTAGAATGGTAGTCCTATCCATTCGCTTGCAGGGCATTGCTTCGGTGCATAGACAAAGACATCCAAGCAGGCACAAGCCAAACATGCCATGCAGACCTTTTAGAAGGCATCTGATTTTCAAATATGCAGTTATTCATAAATCCATAGTAACATGGTAGCGGTTTTTCCGCATTTTGGCGAACAGTTGTTTCGTAACTGGCACAGAATCATCCTAGACCGCAACTGGAATCGCGCCACCTTTGGTACGGAGAATAGAAAAAAGTAAGTCATTGAGAATGAAAGATAAGCTCACATAAACTGTAAAAATGTTTACTGCCTGAGGTGCGCTGCAGCTGCTTTAACGGAGAAGTAGAAATATATTTGTAAAGATACCTATTAGAATAAACAACCACAAATGATATGTGATTAAGCCAAAGGCCACAACGTAGGCGAAATGAAGTGCAAAATCAAAATCTAGTGAAGCAGCACAGCAGCATTGCTCCATGTTCATCGCTTAAAACGCCTTGATCTCCTTTTGCTCCTTGTTTGACTTTTGAGTTAGTCAGTACACAAATATTAGAATATTCTTAGCATAGTTTGCAGGAATGCAGCTGTGCACCACAAAAGCATTACTGAACGATAACAAAAGGCAGTGCTGGTTTAACTGTTGTGTACAATTGAATTTGTGGGAACCATATTCAGCCACAATCAGGATGATGTATGGAATATCATCTGCGTGCTTCTCTTCGAAAGCACCTTAATCTCACTGTCTCATTTGATTTCCCTGTAAACGACGACAACTATTCACATCGCGATAACGTTGGAATCGTAGTGAGGGAGTCCGAAAAAGAAGTTAGGGATCTTACTGTCCAACAAGACTTGGAAAGATCTTTGATCCGCAGTATTCGTAGAAGTGATATCTGGGCATCGTTAACTCGTGCCTTGCGCCTGCCTTTATTACTTAAATACACGTTCAGAGTAAATCAAGTCGATTTTCTGAGCTGCAAGCGGAGCTTCAAGAACAAAACAAAATGCGCCATGAATGGCTTCTCCAACTACGCTATCTATAACTACGTTACCTGCGAAAGTCGGTGACAGAACATGCTGAGCTGCTTGATTGACAGCACTGTTCTTATGCTTGCCCAAGAGAAAAGCAATTGTAAATATGCTTTGAAATATCCGCTCGCAAGGAGGCTCAGTAAATGAATGAGCGAATAACGAATATACAGAAAAATGTTTGTATTATCCTTACCGGCGGACTTGGCCAGCTGAGGCTCCCTACCACTTTCTTCCTTTATTTCACCTTCTGCAATTGAAGGCAGGCTGAAAAAATCGTTAACTGAAAGAGTTTGGATAGTGTCTGCTCATTACGTTGAAGCGAAGTGGACCGCTGTATTGGTGCTCATTATTCGTTGACTGAAATCGCCGTATGCGGGCTTCTCAACTTCAGTGAACTAACTGCTTCCATCAAAAGACATTGAAAACAAATAGCTGCAAATATACGTGCACAGTATTTGTCAGCTCAACGTGAAGTGCGTCGAAGAAATAGTAGAATAAAGCGTAGTTAGACGTCGTAATGCGCTCGTTCGCTTCGCAGACAATTATGCTTCTTCAATAACCATGCAGGTAACGGATATTTCGATGTTTATAGCCCTCGTTATTGACGGGCATTTCAAATTTCTATTTATATCAAGTGATGCCAGGTGGCAAAGGTTGTCACTGGCAAGATGAAACTGACACTGCTGCAAAGAAAACGTCAACTTTTGCTTTGGAAGTTGGTGATTAGATGACTTCTCTTCATAACATCGCAAACTCCATTGCTCGTAGCTGAGTTTCAATCAACGCTAAACCTCAAGTGTGCACTATTTACGTGTAGAAATTCTAGTGCTCCCGATAACCTATGAAACTGTCAGGTGATTTAAACAGCAGTCCTTGTTTCAAGGTCATGAGAGGAGGCATTTCTATTCTCAGTCTCCGTTCGGAGCAATCCGGTGTTCAGCAGAAGCAGGAAACGTTGAGGATTCGGCTGCTCGAAAATATTTGAAGCATCGTCGCAACGTTCTGCTTTCAGTTTGTTAAGAAAAATTGGAATGTTCGAGACAATAATATGCGTACAAAGAAGAGTGATAAAGTAAGGCGGAAACAGAGAGCGCAGCAAGTTTCTTGCTTCAGCTGATAACCATAAATCGCTTTTCTCAGGTGCACCACAGTACTGCATTGTTCTACAAGTTTCATAATTATTATTCAACGTCAAAAAACTTGTTTTAGCAGAGCAATCGTTCGTGCTGAAAAAATATAGTGAATTGAGTCTGCAGAGGACTATTGTCAGACAAAATGACATGTTCGTATGACAGAGCATGGAGCTTATGGGTACTGCTGGCCATCGCGCTCTTAAAGTTCCGACCTGTTGCCAGTTTACTTTTCTTCATTGACTTCTCAAATCCGTTTCTGTTTCCTTGAGTACTTCCACCATTTCTAATAACCTTTCTATGAGTACCGTAGCCTTCCGGGCTTCTTGTGCCCTATCCTGAGCGGCAGAAAACAGTCGGCTGCATGATATCGTTATAACTCGGTTGAACGTAATTGCTTACAAAAATATTTTCACGTAACATTTACAAAATCTTTTGTTCTGTTCTCAGTATCTGCGAAGGTATTCAGAGAAAGTTCACGCTCTCGCCAGCCAGAGATGCTTTTGCCGGAAGGTAGATCTGAAGGGCTTGTATTGGTAGTAGCAAAGCAGTCCAATTTGCATTTAATCATCACCTAACCAATGCCACTATCCTTTGGAGAGAACTACTTGGATGTTACAGTCCTTGGTCGTGTTCGTCTTGTTTCGATGCTGACCAAAAACTAAGTTTTATGACCATTGAATCGTACGAGTGTAGCTTTCAGAGCACATTACCTCCATCGTCAACATAAAAGGTCAACGATCAGAAAAGGGCCTGTTTATTCAGGTTCCAATCAGGATAACTGACCCACAACAGCTTGCCTGAAGCCTCGTGCAGGTCTCGCTTACTGCAACACTCTGATCTCTGATTATGTAAAGATTGTGTGTAGTTAACAGAACTTGCTCAGAAATTCTATCTCCGCTGAACTTGGGAAGGCTTCTTTACTACGAGGCTACTTCCAAAAGGGAAGAATTCTTTCCACGAGAATGGAGGTATGCTAATCGCAGCAAAAGCTGAATTTTAATCATAACATCAGCAGGGATGAACATCAGCCTGTAGATAAAACTTCTGACCGATGAGGATTCACCAAGGCTCCAATTTTGCGTGCTGTCGAATCATTGATGTAAAGTACTGAACCTTCATAAATACGGACGGCCGAGATTCGTGACGGTAAGATCTACGTATGATGACGCCATACAGCGTCCATACGCCGTGGTCGTAGCATATTAGAGGTCCTCCTGAGTCAAACTGGAAGAAAGCAGAATTGCATTAAAGTTGAGTTCATGCATCATATGCACATACGTTGTTCACCCCCTTTTCACCTTCTGCATCTCCAGCGCAAATATGAATGCTGTTCTGGTACGTGTTGCCCACAACTGACTCGTCTTCACAAAACGCGTCGCTGTGCCTTACTGCTACTGACTCCATGAGTCTCTCCGGCAATTTTACCGGTGGAACATGGAACGGATCTGAAAAAGATATTTTCAGCGAATCTCCATTCCATTAATGGTAGTGTAAATTAATCACTTTTTGTGCCACTGTGAAAAGTTAAGGCTCATGTCAAATAGCTCAGGCAACTACCATTAATCCGCTATACCGATACTCTGGCATGCTCAATAATTCAGACAGTTTTTGATGAACGAAGCGAGGGTGTTGACGAACAAGAAATAATTAGCCTTTTCATGCTGCTAGATAAACTATCAAAGCAAGACCAAGATGCACTATGCTTACTTGATCTGCTCAGGAAAGCCAGTTAAAAGTCATGCAGGGACACTTAAGAATACGGTGCCATCAATTTCTGATGATTCAGCTGCGCTATCGCCCTCGTAATCACACGTACATGACGTGCAAATTACCTTTCATGATTAAGAAGGTGATTTTGACGGTTCCTGTATGCCTATATGTTCAATTCTATACTTTAGGTCTCTGCTTTGAAACTGTTAAAACTTAAAAGATTGATGCAAATGTTTACTGTTTGTTCACTAAAGTCCATTATAACTTCGTCCAATGCTCATGCTACTTTAACAATACAGTTTTTGCCCACTTATAGGGTAGTACAGAAGTAAGATGAGGCGGTTAAACTATGCATTCTGATTAAAGGACCAATAATTCGGCAAGTTCACTAGTCCTACACCACACAAATCGTGATAACGTCGTACTACTAGCAGTCAGGTGTAAATAGTTGATTAATAAAAATTTCATCTCCCATGTGAATGAGTTGAACTAACCTGTTTGTGCGAAGACGCCTCCTTCAACGGCTCCCCAGCCACTAATTAAGCATTTGACTCTTGGTTTCAAGTAGTGGTTCGACGGTAGACAGGCTGATTTGACATAGTCGGTGAACTGTAATGGCTGCTTCAGTATCAGCAAGGCGAAGTCGTATCTTCTATCTTCTTCAGAAAATTTAATGTCGGCAACTTTTGCTACTTGTCTTCCATTTTCACTTTCTTTGCTGATGTCGTGGGCACCGGCAAGAACAGTTATATTTTCCAGGTCCCTTAAGCAGGCAAATTAATCTCCATGACAGTCAATGTTATACTGTAAGTTGGATCCTCGTGTTTCACTACCATGACTTATGCTCAATTATGCCTTGCGAGGTGCGTATTACTATTAATAATTCATTTTGCTAAGATGAATGTCTCAACCGTGAATGTTACTGCAAAATAAAAGGTGGAATCGTTGGTTAGCCTTGATAAGAAAAGGTTCCATAGCACGAGTTCCAAAAGCTATGGCGGATTGTTCCGAATCATGGCGATTACTTTTAGGATCAACGAGAGCACAAACGGGATTCAAAAATTGGTCTGAAAAGTTAGTTTTATGGAATATGAACTCTGCAATATTAGGAAAGGACAGGTTTAATTCGTCAGTAGAATGGAAGCATGCTTTTATTCAATGCGTGGCGCATTATCACGAAAATACGATCCCCCCCCGCCATGCTGTTCTAAATAACAATTATTTAAAATTACTGTGTACTCTAGGCCTACGCCTCGTAAACTTGTTCAACATACTGGCACAAACAGGGCCTCATGCAATATATGTAACAAACATGAGAGACATTCCTCTTACAAATCCCATTTTCGCGAACTTTGCTATATGTGCACATCATCCCGATAGTTTAGCGTATGCATCTTTTGATTATCGAGCGCAACTATTTTTATTCACAAAGGTCTACAGTGTTGTCCGCAGCCTACGCGTCAATTCTTGTCGATAGGGCTTAGGATAGATGGGTACGTTTGAGAACAAGAACGATTGCAGTTGAGAAACAAGAACATACAGAAGTAGCAATATGCTTACCCAACGTTTCTCAAGCAGTGGGCTGCCGTTGCAATCACATTGCTGCTGTTTACGGCGCTAGTAGGCAATATTGTACCACCGCATGCGTTGTTTCCGTAAACAATTCGAACGATCCATGGATGAGAATGGGGAGTTGCTTCGTGACCCCCAGTTATTCGTAGCAATGTTGCTGTTTTCTTTTCCTTAGGTTCGAATTTTGGCCGTCCACAGACTCCATCGTCGTAAGGTTCTAGGGCTAATGAATATGCCTGCTAAAAGCAACACTTGAACGTAACATAATAACTCGAGTTTTATAGGAAAATACAGATTACAGGCATTGAGGCAGTTTTTTTGTAGAAATGAAAGCGATATTGCTCATAAATTTTGAAAGCTACCATTTTTCAGTGTGTTGTCAGGAGCGATCGTACCTCTAATCACGTAGTTTCACAGAAAGGGACAAAGGGAGACGATGAATGAATGCTTTTCTAGGTAATTTGCGGTTAAGAGCTGTAACTGGAAAGCAAAGTAAGTGATCAATAATGTCTCTTCGGTTTAAATTCCTTTTTGTTCATCAGATATCGTTTCACGATATCGTCATGTTCTGGGAGCCCTGTATCGGTTGAACGGTACAGGGCACTTGTACCGGTAGCGGCTGAACAGAAGCCCTAAAACTATCCTTATGATTTGACTCCCCTTCGTTATAGGTTTTTATCAGAAACGAATTTAGCCGATCTGTAACTCAACAGGTTTCACGGGATGGTTTACGTAAATTACCTGACATCGTTGTTCAGGATGCCTCTTCCAATAATATGTGCGGAGCTTTTGAGATTATTTCTGACTATTTCTCAGCGACATTGATGCTGATACGTATCCATTAAGCGTTACCTATTCGCATTAATGTGTAAACAACGCTTTATTCAGTAACTCATGTTTTCTTGATTTGCAGCATAGCGACCCTAAATACAGAGCAGCGTATTTGATTTGATTGTTTAGCATCTTCCAGGCAATGAAATAGCAGCACGCTAACCATTTAGATAATTTCCAATTTCGAAATTCTTAAATGCTTACCAGAGAAATGGCGACAATTGTTAGGATGTGTATGAACATCATTCACTGCCTTACGTCGGCGTTTACAGTGCTCACTAAGACTTACGTAGGTTCACTATGTCAACAACTTCTTGCGTCATTCGTTTACCTCCTTTTACAATAGTTTATTCAGCATTTGGTCAGTTGCAGTTGGAGCTCGACTTCGGTATCCTATTAGCTGGTTTGCCTGCAAACTTCAGTTAGCCAACTAATTGGCCTAATCATCTGGGACAGCAGCGAGACTGTCAGTATGTACAATGGCGTGTAGCACTGCCGCGATCAAAGCAGTACAGCAGTATTGGTTGTTCAAAGCGTGCAGCCCAAAGGATAGGCAGGAAGCTGTCACTAATCCTTTAGCTTATTCTCTGCATTGAAAAAGAGACACTGTGGTTAGACAGCACTATTGACGCTCATGCATCACGTTATACCAAATTAAATGTCGTCACAACTATGGCACAGCTGGGTTTGACTGCCACGTAACTCGCGGCGAAGTAGTGAGCTTCTCTGTCTATACTTCCGAGTGAATAATGGCCTTCGCTGAACAAGTGGCAAGCCCTAAGTAAAATAAGTTTTTTAAAGTACACTGAAGCACAGAAATTAAAAGTTTCAGCCTGTGCTGATACCAGAGGGTGTCATTACAAGCTCCTTTATTGTCCTTCTTGTTTCTTCCTTCTATGTGACGTGTGGATGTCCCTATCTCTAGAAATGATGTTTCACTGCACGAAGCTCTCGAAAAGCACTGAGTAAGTGATGTCATAAGCAACTTTTGTGCACAGTATTGGAAGCTTCATAGAAGCAAACAAGCCTTTAACAGAGGCAATGCCATGTTCCTTAATATGACATACGCTTCGTAAGTGCAGTTGAACATAGCAGAGTCAGGTATGCGTTCTCTTTTTGCTTTCGTTACGTTCTGGGAAAATGGTTCAGCTGTTCCGTGAATACGCTCTGTACATGTTACCCTTAACCCATCTGTCACGAATGTCATTTTGAAGCATGAGATTGTGACAGTTATGACTTTCGATCGAATGATTTCCACTGCGGAGATGAAATGCAGAGCTGAAGTTACGTAATGCGGCTGCTGTATATACACTCGTCTCACCGCTGTGCTAACATATGAACGGTTTCTTCAATTATGTGCATCCGCAATAACCTTCTGAAATTACGTCATCACTGTTTCAGGGGAAACGGTGCGCTCTTCCAAAACGTCGGTAATGTTTCAAATGAGCATGTTTGAAGTAAAACTTACAGCCCAAAACATTTTCTAAATCGTTTCCTTTGTGCGTGCTGACAATATTGACTGGCAAAGGTTTATTCAGCATTATCGCGCGTGGGAAATATTCTGCTTCTGTAGGCGTACGCCAATGGCATTACGATGAAGAGCTGGCGAATAGGTGACAAACAGGACATGTAGAAGAAACAACCTTTACGACGTATTTTCACTAGCAGTGATTCATTTGCGGAATTTGCAATCGCATGCTGCGACTAAGAATGCCACAAGCAAGGCAGTCAAAGCAGCAGCTTGGGTCATTTGTTGCTATTTTTCTTTCAGGAATTTTCTTCACAGTAAGAAACAGGCAGATAATGCAGGCTTCTCCGCATTAAATGTGAAATTCCGTTGATTGTAACCGAACACAAAATGTTCGATCGCGGGTTGTTATTTTGAGTTTAGTGGTTTCTTTTTTGCACGGCAGTTAAACCCCCTTAATGAACCGAAAAAGTACAATGTAATTCAGCGATGAATTACATTGCACTTTTTCGGTTCACTAAGCGTACCACAACGTACCTTTAACGAGAAGTATCCGGAGCTTTCGGAGCTTTCTGCTCCGTCGTCAGCGCAATTGTCACAATGGATTAACGTGACTTCGGTTAAGGGAGGTCGGGGTGCGGGGTCAAATGAGCAGGTTACAGCGACCCGTATTAGAGATTACTGTTGACCAAACATTGTTCTCCACACCCTTATCGCGATTAAAGCACCTGTTAGTTTTTATAAACAGGACTTCCTTTATTTTCCCAAGGGAAAACAGGCTCTCGCGACAAAGTATATGTGGTTGGAGGTCGTTACAGCACTGAAAGTAGTGCTCAACGACCGCTGAGACCATTATCGTGTCTTCCATGATCCTTTCTAGGTCCAATCTTTGTGGTCGTCCTCTTCTATTCGATTGTCCGCCTTGCTTCCTGTTCCGTGCCGTTTCGTACCGTTCAATGGCTGCCATGAGCTCTCCAAACCTGTGAAGTAAACTGTTCCCAATTACAGTCAGTCATCATCAGTCTTTCATTGGTAACGAATTTTCTGCAGGCTAACCATATTTTAGAAATCCTCTTTCTACTCTTACTGGGGAGAAATCACTGAGTATTATGAGCAGGATGAACGCTGATTTCTTATGATAAAATTTGCTATTAGAATGTAGTCAGGAAAATCCGGTTGTCAAGCAGCAAGACTCGATTCCGATCTTATTAATACATTTTGAAACGGGGAAAATACAATAAGCCCAACATATGCTTAGGTATGTTGAATCTCATTCACCACATTCAAATATTAATAAATCCTTTAATTCACCAGAACTTCACACACTCTTCAATCAATAGCTCGAAACAATCTGGCCTGCGAAATCATCAATACTGATGCTGCTTCACGGCAAGTCGTTTATTTCTCTAACCACTCTGTTAAAGCCAGAGCGCAAAAGAAAGATGTGTTCTTTGTTGGTGCTGCGATATGCTTTTATGAAAGAGGATGTGGTCCTCTTTCATAAAACCTGCGGGACCGTGAAACTGGTCTGCGGATTATCGCAATGAATTATCCGACCTGTCAGCTTAGGCGCCTGCTAATAGGATTGGAGCTGTAATAACCGTGGGAATGCCCGTCGCTTTGTTCGGCTGTTCTTGACGGCTCGTTCGTCAACAAAGACACGGGGTGTGAAGTGTACCTAAGAAATTGCGCACTTCAGTATACTTTCTATTCAGCGAAAATTTGCATTCAATCTCAATAATGCTGCAATTGTGGACGCAGCTGTCCATGTCAGTAAGCGTGAAGTGTGCTGAATGTGAGAATGTGCTGTCTAAAAGTAAGTATATAAAATGAGAGTGAGTGAGTTTGCACAAATGTGCATGCGATTGTGCGCTGTGTGAGTGTGTAGTGTTGTGGTCCCATATCTAAATAAGAGGTACCATTGATGTCATACAGCAGTCTCATCGAAGAAAGAATTATGCAGCAATAATTTCGCAGATTGTGTGTTGCATAAGCGAGTAGCACTCATCACTTCTATTATATATGGAAGATGTATGACTATTGCTATGGTCTTACTTGATGCAGAGATTTATGCCTTCCACGCAGGCCAAGCTTATATGAGAGATACGAATCCCTCTTTTTCGGTTTCCTCATCCATATACGAGGAAGTCACACCTAGCATGCAGATACAGATTGCAAAACGTATGACTCCTTTTGCAGCAATCCTATGTGAGCAGAAGAGAGTCATATTTCCCATACACGTACAGATAACAATAGTGCGACCCCCTGTGTGCTGCCGTTTCTTTCATGTTAGAGGGAATCTTCCATGCTGATGGAAATTGCAAGACATGATTTCTGGTCATGCTGTGATGCTATGCGTGCAAGAGTCAGCTGCATCTTCCATGGAAACGAAGATTAGGAATCGTCCCTGTCAATCTGAACTTCCAGGTAGTTGTTTCTGCGTTACTCAATCCACATAAAAGTTACTTGCAAAACTCTGTTGCTTTAGCATGGCCAAACATTAAAGGCTTTTTACCGTTCAGAATGACTACCTGTAACTTAACGCATAACCAAACGCAATTAACTTGAGTCGCAATGCCCATAGTGCTGTTTGCATGTAGTTTTAATAAAATGCTTTGAAATTTTCCCACTTTTTCATGTTTTGTGACAACGGATTTGCGACAGCAAATCGATATGTATTCTTATTTTGTTATGTGTACGTTAGTCACGGTATTCTTCAAAGTGGCTGTGCCTATCCATTTGCGCAGTGCAATGAGTATGTCAGTACTTTGGGCCAGCCCTATCCAGTGACCAGTTGGGCAGGTATATTAGTAAAGGCAAACCCCACTCAGACACATGAACTGTAACTTCCGGTGCATCATAGTTTGTTTTGTGGCAATAAGGAAGGTGACTGTGTTAGCTTGCTTCACAGTCGCCTTATCGCTATTATTCCGTGGCGGTGGCACGGCTTATCACTATGCCTTTCCGGTTTCGCTCTGCGTGCGTTATCGTGCCTGCCACCGCACCCGTTACCTTTGCCTCTCCTTTTTTGATATTAAACCTTTTGGATTGGTTCGGCTCCGTGGCGGCGACTATCTTCCGTCTGCTCTCCCTACGCTCAAGGGAAGAGTATCGTTGCTCGTTTGACAGCAACGACAGTGACAGATATCCTTTGCTATCGATAACGGTCAGTAATGCTACACTGACAAAGTTTACTTTGAGTTGGACGTTTTTGTACGCACAAAGGCTACAGCGCTGTAAAAGAGATTTTTTGGGAAATCATTTTTAGGTAAGTTGTCCTTAAATCGCTCTTTATACTTAAATCCTCGGCAACAGTTCACGTTATATGTGAATACGTTAACCAAATGTACTCAAAGCAGAGAAGCATGTCACAATACTGTTCTAGTTCGTTGCTCGAAACATAAGACACGTTAACATCGCGTTTCACTACTGTCAACTGAACATGCGAGCGCTCCTCATTCATTTAAGGACAGTAGAACCTGTCCAACAAGAATATGCAGCTACTAATGTAATTTTTGCTCTGGGAGATAGCCTTTTTGGTCCACCATCTCTTTGAATTCCTCCGGGAATGTCCAGGCAGCTACGAAATCAGCCGATGCTGCTTCTCCTGTGATCTTTAAGTTCTCGAGGTTGAAGCGCTTCACGTATTTTGCTAGCCATCCTTTGCTAGCAGTAAACCCTTCTCTGCAACCGCGCCAGACCAGTGCTCATATAAGCTCAGCGCTTTCTCCCGAATAACCTTCCCGTCGACAGGGACTTGCTTCCGCGACATTTCCTCTATCCAAACGTTTAGCGCTTTCTCAGTCTTCACGAGGACTTCGCTGCGAACTACAGCAGCTTTTTCGCCAGTGAAGGGTCGGAATGCACGATTCCTCGAATCTCAGCTTCCTGCCGTTTTATCGTACGAATGGTGGATTCATTCTTCGCGATCATGCGGCCCACTTCGGCACATGACAACCCGTTTTCAAAAGATCTAGGACTTTTACTTTCTCATGAAAGGTAAGGACGCTACGTTTCTCTTATCCCTAGAGGAACCGCTCTGTTCACTTACTTGCCTTATGTCAGCCATCCTCATATGCGACACCACGCAAAAGTACACTCCTACCATGCTGCAGGGAAACTGATATTTGCGCACAGCGGTTATCCGCAGACAGAGGTTGTCGGAACGGAGTGGCAAGCGTCCGATCGGACAAGACGCCTGTGGTCATACTGTCATTTATTAATAAATCATTTAAAAAGTCTCTTTAGTTCGGTTACCATTTTCAGTTCATGCAAATGAAATCATTTTAGAAATAGAGAAATAGATAAAGTATTAGGTCGATGGGTCCTATCGCTAAATTAATATCGTGTGGTTAACAGCTAACCGGTTTTTATGAACGTGTAAGAGCTGAGTAGCCTATAGAAGTCTATGATTATCACTTCATGCAGCTGTGCATTAGTAGGAATGAAATAGGAGGATTCAGTTAGCCACGAGGCTGTAATTGCCAGAGTGTTTGCTTCAACGGAACGACCTGACACTGTTTCATACAACATTCAGTAGGTAAGTCGCAAACGATACGTCGATTGGCGCGTTAGAAATGATTCAAGCAGAGTACCAATTTAATATAACGCTAGAAATAATTCTGAGATGAGTTAAATTTGAGCTTGAATAAGGGCCTAAGCGATAGAGTCAGTTGAATATTGAGTTTCCCGTAATGATTGAGTTATACGTCATTTTGTTCCTTCTTTTGGTACGGCTTCTACACGTTTATTCGTAATGTCTGAAATCACGCGAAAACAACTCCCTACCAGCGGAGGGATGGGAAATTATCAGTGGAACGACAGAGCAATGCAGTAACCTTCAGTGCTTGCGGAACGTTCTGGTTCCGTCGTCAGCGATTTAATGGTTCAGACTACGGAACGATAACGTTCCGCAAGCACTGAAGGTTACTGCATAGCTCTGTCGTTCCATTGATAATTTCCCACCCATCCGCTCGTAGGGAGTTGTTTTCGCGTGACTTCAGACATTACGAATAAACGGGTAGAAGCCGTACCCAAAGAAGCAACAATATTTGAAGATTCTTCTTCGCACGGCAGGGGAACCCGTTTATTGAATCGAGAAAGATACAATGTAAAACAACGAGGAAATACAACGTACGTTTAACGAGAAGATTTCGTGGCTTTCGAAGCCTCCTGCTTCGTCGTCAGCGAATTACACCTTGACGAATTGCAATTGGTGCAATTCGCTGACGACGGAGCAGGAGGCTCCGAAAGCTTCGAGATCTTCTCGTTAAAGGTACGTCGTATTTCCTCATTGTTTTACATTGTATCTTGTTCGATTCAATAAACGGGTTCCACTGCTGTGCCAAGAAGAATCTTCTAAACTAAAAACAACGACGCGTTAGAAACATTTCGTTTTCAATTAAGGAACAATATGTCAAAACCCACAGAGAAGCACCCTATATTCTGTTGTATGCCATTTGTTATTTCTCTGTGACTTTTGCCATTTTTTAAGTTCCTTTACTCCTACCTTTCGGGAAACCTCTCTCTCTCTGTCTTCACCAGATCTTGACTTAGAGCAACTGCTCTTGTAAGTTGAACTATGAACAAGAGAGAGGTAAATAGATGGAGGAAGGTGAAGAAAGAGAGCGGCTTAATTTTGTTACTTGGAATGACGTCACAGCCACTTGATTATTTGTACAGCCTTTGCACCTTTTAGTTGCTAACACTATCTGATCGAGATGAATGGTTAAACGGTTTCATCTTCCGCGGTGACTATCATTTTTCATTAAACATTAAGCATTGTGATTTCACTTGTGGAAGATAGAAACTTATGAAAGTAACGGCAAAATCTAAAAGCTACTGTTGCTGCTCCAATTATTGATATTGATGATTAACCTCAAGATTTGCATAAAGGTTATACTTAGACGATATAGCAAGCGGTATCCGTGTTTACTTTCGATAAGCATTTGCTGTACGAACTGAGATAAAAATTAGGTTGCTGATCAGCGTGCCTTATGCAAGCACATTCTGGCCAATCAGATGCGCGCTGACCCAATTCCAAAAGCTATTTAAACCGTCTGACGTGAATTAAAGGTTAGTTGTTAATGATATTTAGTTGCAGATTGGTTTCACTTTTCTCAGTGGCTATATGAGAATGGGTCTATGGCGACTTGGTTTGTACAACAGTTCATCGAAAGGTTCAATGCGTGTTCTTTGTCTGCTGCAGATTTTCCTCTGATTTCCAAGGTCTGATGGTTCCCTTACTGATCTATTGGCGTCGTATGTCTTTGGTGATGAGAAGCTTTGTATGGACGGAAACACGATTTTCATTGTTTGTAGGATTAATGAAGACAATTTTCCATCTTCTCGCTGACGACGGAATCAGTCCATTCTGAAAGCTCTGAAATAAAGCAATCGTACGTTCACTGTTCACCTGTTTTTCTCACTAGCATAACTAACCAACCAGCCACTGGCTAGGTTGTTTTGGTGTTCTTACAGGTAACAGTGAATAGAACTAAACGGGCGTTTCAGCCGTAATCTTTCAATATGATCCACCGCCCTATTACAAAGAAACCAGTCTTCAAAGACAAAACGGGTAAAGAATTCATTGAGTTGATTGAATATTTTTCAGCATCATGCATCTCTATACCTACCTGCGTGCCTTCAGTATTCTCACTGTGAATTTAGTAATTTACATTACAACACAATTAGCTGTCTGTGCAAACAGAGGAGCGGTAATGCAATATGCAGTATGGTAGCTGATCGTGTCCACGTTGACCAGTCTGTAGTGTGTGAGTTCATAAATGCATGTATGCGCAGAGCTGAAATGTGCTGCACTGCACCTTTGTCGCGTGTCGAAGACGTTCAAGTCATCAGAGAACCTGAACATAGTGAGGTTACGGTACTTCCATTTTTACAAAAATGTTTCTTCTTATTACTTCCTTCTTTACTTCCCGCCTGTGAGGAAAGAATTTTTATTTGGGTAATGTACCCACGACGTAGCTTTCGGGAGAACCGACTCCCGTTTTCACCGTCAGAAATGAACAGTTAGGTACGGATTGTACTTCATATAAAAAGTTTTGAGGTCAAGTAAACATGTCTTAGTCAAACATTGGCACCAAAGGAAACCGTAAGAGCAAGGTCGAAAACGGCGTCCCTCATATTACGGGTTCTACTCCTGTTTACGAGGCATAACTTGCACTTGTGATTCTATTGGTGAAAACATTTGATCTAAGTAGACGGTCTCTGGCCAAAAATTGCGGTGCAGTACTAATGCCTGCGAAGTGATGCTCGAAACCTTGTTCCCAGTTGCGTGTCTATAGTTCAACTTACGAGGCATTGGCTCAAATCCGACTCTTTGGGATCATATCTTGTTCCGCCTTCAGCGAATGGTAATGTTGAGGTTTATTCCAAGGTTGGGTTCAGTTTATTCCAAGATTTGATTCCGAGACTAAGGACTGAGGAGAGGGGTCAGGTTGTATGGTACAACATTTGGTTCTACTGATGAGTGCATTCCATATGTCGCTGACCTCTACTCCTCTGTGACGATTCAAGCAGTTGGTTATTGCGAATGAACAGGGCCTGCTTTATTTGCCTAAGGTGGAAAATGCTTTCTCCACAAATTAGTTTTGGCTTCAGGTCGTCTGAGTACTGAGAGGAATGCTCCACGACCGCAGAGGCTTTTATGGATTGTAGCGACGCGACCGGGAGAGCAAACGTTTGTTCAGATACCACCGCAACCGCTATAAGACAGGCAAACCCGCCAATGAGGAACTCACATTCTCAGACCATATACAAGGAGCAACAACAACGCTCGTAGCTTTGCGCTCAACGTAAATCTTTTTTCAAATGGGAGCAGTACCTCAGTGTTTGACAGCATAGAATCGCAAATGGAAGTTATGCCTCATAAATAGGAGCAGAACCCGTAATATGAGGGACAATAAGTCGACATCTAGGCGGCTAAATGTCCCCTGGCGGCCAATCGGCAGCGTCCAAAAGGCCGTGTTCGTCCCGTTCTCTTGGAGGAAAGAGAATGCCGTCTTCTCGTCAATGATTGTAGAGATGAGAGATGAGTGGCTCATATCTACCGCCCGATAGAAAGCTCGAACTGAAATGGACCTGGGGCGAACACGAACGCGGACGTCAAGATAAGGAGAACTATTGCATTACGATTTTAACATAAAGTGATAAGCGCAACTGTTGCGCACAGCCCCAGGGACGAACGCAGCTTCTGCATCTTCGATAAGGATTTTATCGGTAAGAGCATAGCCGCGTTGATCTGAACCTCCGTACTCTTAGTTTACACTCACATTGTCGTTCTACAATCAATGACTGAACGCCATCTGAACGTACAGCGGAATTGAAGAGCGATTGTGTCAGCTATGTGAGTGTTGCCACACTTATGCCAGCGAAATGAACGTACTCCGTTTCGCGCTTGAACAGGCAGTGCAACAAGCACGTCACTATTACACGACGTTTGTTACGAAACGACACTAGTCTGTATCGATATCCCTCTCTGAGGTTTATCTGAGGGCTAATCTGTTATTATTTAAAGCTTACCATATGTTACCTTAGCCATGAAACAAAAACGAAGATGAAAACTTCGTTCCTGTTTGTGCGCCAGTTCCCCTCCATCAAACCGTCATGCCCTTCAAGCAGATAGATCTTTCGCGATGGACGGTTGGTCACTGCTGGAGCAATTAGAAATAAATTAGAAATGAACATTTCCAGCGAGCAGATTATAGAATCTTACCATATGTAAGATTCCATAATCTGTGCTCTTTACTTTCCCATTAGCATCTCCTTTGTTCTATTTATTACCGTGGCTTTTTTCTTTTTTATTGCTTCTTTCTATTGTCATCTTTTCAATATGTCTAAATTTTCTTTGTTTCCGTGAACAAGTGCCTTCTTTTTGTTGTTCAACTACTTATCTTCATTTTCCACATGTTTTTCTGTTCTTAGAAGTTCTTTTTTGAAGTATTCATACATCTTACCTTTTGCTATTGTAGTGCCTTCATTTCATTGTTAATATGTCATATGCACATTTAGGTTTCCTCGCGGAGGTGGTTTCTTGTTTTGTGTATTGATAATATGTGTAAAATTGATGTGGTCTGGTGTACAAACGATACCGTTGCCTTTCGGCATGCGTGCATGAGCTTTTGTTTTCTGCCTCGAGGTTTGGCCTCTATGCTTTATATAGCTTGCAGCAATTCTTTTGCCTGATCGTACTACACCAGGTATTGAGGAAAATTAATGATGTAACACGACAAAACTGTTACAAGAATTTTCGTGTTCGAGGTAATGCTCTGTAAAAAAATGTTTGGCAAGCAGTGTTACTTAATATAAAAAAGGTATTGCTTTTCTGCAGGACCAAGAATTTCACGGATTTGTCCTCGTTCGCTGAAAGCTTTTATTTTCTCAAACTGCAAAGCTTTCGGGCACAGCATTTGCCCGTTTTCAGTGCCAAAAGAAATACAAATAAAAAGAAGATAATAATATTGGTCAACTACATAGGCTGGTCAGTCGGTCGGCAAGTACTCCTACTCAGCCGACCCAGGTAGACGCTTCATCGGTTGGGTCATACCTTTGACCGCGTCGATTCCGCAATCCTCCAAAGAATTAGAAGAAATTTAATGAAAGGTATTGCTATGTTTACTTATTTCGTAGGCAGCACTTCACATGATATCTAATTATGAATAGATTAGATTAACGAATTCTAGGAAAAGGTCAGAGCGTAGCCAATCAGGGACGTAGAAAGGTGCCTTGAGTAAATAAACCGCAGATAGTGGCTTGAAATTACCTATATAAACCGATGAAAGAGCAACGAAATTCAGTGTGCTTTAGCTCGTTTTGTTCTCTTTCTCCTTCGCTTCGTTTGCCTCTCGCTGATGTTTGGCTTGAGTTACTCATCGTCGACGCCGCCTCCTCCGCCAACCCAAGGTTGCCTTCAACCGCTGCACAGTACAGACTGTTGCTGCCCATTACGGGCAGCAACTGTCTGTACTCAGCAACGGTTGAAGGCAACCTTGGGTTGGCGGAGGAGGCCGCCGCCCTCCACCAGCAAGGTATAATCAGTGTATTGAGGTGGCGGCGATGACTTGCGGCGAGAGAACAAAACAAGACAAACTAGAATGAATTTCATTGCTCGTTGATCCGTTTTTATAGCTTCCTTATTTTATAGAGGCAGCCGTCGCCGTCCACAGCCAGTGTCATTCAGTCAGTCGCAGGAGTCGTCCTTAGTCGACGCGACATTTAAAGGTAAAAATGAGATTTATATGTTTTAGATTATTTAGGATAGGATCATAGCGATAGGTAGCGAGAGAGATAGCGCTATCTCTCACTACCATCACTATGTAATAAATGCTGAGAGAGCACTGAGTCTAAGATTATGTAATGTATAGTGATGAATAGTCATGATGGCGTGTACGGCTTGATCCCGTTGGAAGCAAACATTGATCTATTTTTATTAAAGATGTTTCTTCTTATTACTTCCTTCTTTCCGGTCCACCTATGAGGAAAGAATTTTTATTTGTGTAACTTACCCACGACGTAGCTTTCGGGAGAACCGACTCCCGTCTTCAGCGTCAGAAATGAACAGTTAGGTACGGATTGTACGCCATATAAAAAGGTTTGAGATCAAGTAAACATATCTTAGTCAAACATTGATATCAATGGAATCCGTAAGAGCAAGATGGAAAACGGTGATGGCGTCAGTTGTGAGATTGATCAAAAATCGATCGCTCCTGTTCCTCGCTGTTCGGCTCTTCTTTTCTTCCTTTTCCTCTTTTGTGATTTTGGTCTTCTCCGATTCGGTCTGGATTGTTAGCGCTCGATTGAGGCTTCTTCCTGAAAGGCTTAGAAAATCCCATCCAGCGTATGGAGGGAATTGTTAATCACATGAAATACGAGAGCATTGGGCGGATGTAACTATTTGTTGCCAGACGTCACTTCTATTCCACGGTCTGTGTTGATGGTCTGGTTGTGCCTAATGTAAGCGGCTTCTTTAATTTTCGGCCTTCGGTGATGTTGTTCATGACAGAGAACCTGTCCTTCTAAGAGCACTGAGCAGGTGGAGGGGGGTTCAGCCACTGCCGATGCTCTTAACGCTTGGTCTATTGCGTTGGATGGGCCAATTGTTTGAGGTCGTCCTCTCCTTGTGTTTATGTGCCCTTCTAGTCTGTCCTTAGCGTTCCTGTATCTTGTGAGGCACTTCATGTGTTCATTAAACCGATGGACTAGTGAGTTCCCTGATTCACCAATATACTTAGCCGAACAACTGCATCTGATTAGGTATACTACTCCAGGTTTTGATTCGTTCTCCGTTTTCACCTTGTCGTTTCTGAGAATAGCTCTTAGGTTCGGGGCAATTTTGAAGAAGACATTGAAGTGCAAACGTTTGCCCAAGCGTGTAATTTTCTCGCTTAATCCTGCTTGATAAGGCATCATCAGAACCGTTTCTTAGGAATTTCTCTCTCTGATCGCCTCCTGTGTGCGCAGTCGTTGGTTGATGAAACTTTCTATCAATCTTTTGTGGTGAAAAATCTTCATTCTTTTCTTCATACTTCAGATTATTTAGGATAGGATCATAGCGATAGGTAATCTTAATCTTTTGTGGTATCCATTTGTCGTGAAGTAATTTAACTCTTCATGTAAAAACTCTCGTTCACAGATATTTATGGCTCTGTTGAACATTCCCTGTATGATGCCTCTGAAGACCGATGGTGGGTGGTGGGAACTGTAGTTTTGTTATCCGTCAGAGTGAGTGTCCTTGCGGTATACTCTGGTTTCGCTGCTAGGGTTAGATCTAGCGACCAAGCAATCAAGGATGGGAAGCTTTCCGTCAATTTAATTTTCCATTGTGAAAGAGATGTGAGACGGGAAAGCCTGATTTAGAAAGGAGAGAAGTGTCTCTTCTTATCCTGTCGGTACTATGGCGAAAATATCGTCCACATAGCGTTTGAAAAATAGCTGTTTGGTATCCCAGGGAACAGTAGAAAAAATCTGTTCTTCTACGGATTCCATGAAAATCTCCGCAAGGACTGGTGACAGTGAACTTCCATTGGCACCCCGTCCCGTTGCCGTAAGAAATGTCCTTGGATGTGAAAGAAGTTTCCTTTTGTCATGCAGAATTTTGTTAGCTCAGTTATCTGTTGAACCGTTAGTTTTGTTCTGTCCTTAGGTGTATCGTCCGATGAGAGAAGGCTGTGTAATGTCGAAAGAGTGTGTGCTAGTGGAATGCTGGTAAAAAGATCTTTAACGTCGTAGCTAACGAGAACATGTCCAGGTGCTAATTGGAAGTTTTTGACTTCTGTACAGAAAGAAGTGCAGTTTTTCACTGACGAGAAACGGTTGCCGGTTAAGGGTTTGATTAGGCTCTTTAAGTAGCGAGAGACATGTGAGTGATTCCATTGATCGTGGAGACCACAGGGCTCATAGGGATGTCCGGTTTGCATATTTTTGGAAGCCCGTACACCTCTGAGCATTTGAAGTTTGAGGGAAACTTCAAGAGCTGTATCGTTTTCTGCAGTGCCGTTTCCTTGGAGGTTGAGTGCATGTCCGAAAGAATGGAGGAGAGTGATTTCCTGGTGTCTTCAAAAGGGTCTTTTTGTACTGAAGTATGCATATCACTGGATAAGACCAGATTCATCTTATGGACGTAGTCGGTTTTGCCTAGATTCAGTACTTTGTTTCCTTTGTCTGCCTTGGTGATGACTTTGTTTGTGTCCTTCCTTAATCTGTTGCTCATCATGAACTCATTACGTTCTAGGATAGGTTTCTCCCTGTTTCTGTAGCTTTGGAGCAGGTGAGCGATCGAGGCTCGGATTCCTGGCTGCTTTATCCTGGTCAACTGGAATGATGCTGTTTTCCACGCAGGCTACCAGGTCTAGAGTAGATGGATTCTTTCTGGAAGGTACAAAATTTAGTCCTTTATTTGAGCAGACAACAATCTGGTCAAGTCTTTGATCCTCTTGATTAATTGTCCACTTTTTTCATATTATCCATCTTTTTAAAATTGTCCACCTTTTAAAAATAGTCCACCTTTTTAAAATAGTCCACCTTTCAAATTGTCTACCTCTACCATCATTTTCATGAAAATGATGGTAGAGCTTTATTTTCATGAAAAAGAAAAAGCATAGCGTAGCTTTCGAGCGTAACCTTGGCTCGTCGTCAGCGCAGGGTTCTCCGTTGGCCAACCACCAGGTCGGGTCTTACGGAGAAGCTCCTCCACCAGCTGAACATCGGTGGGAGGCCCGTCGGATCAAACTTGATCCCTCGGGGCGTTTTTCCTCCAAGTTCGGCCAGGCGTTAGAGCAACTGCCTTGTCGTCCGTTTCCAGTGGCGGCTCAACGTACAGTGAAGTTCAGGAAGGAGGCATAGTCCAGTGGGGATGGATAGTGGGTCATCGGCCACGTGTCCGTTACTTCCTTCTTGTCAAAATTGGCTTGCGTCCATAGTTCGTGACTCTCGGTTCGGTAATGAATGTCCAGTGCGCCGTGAGCATGTATCTTGTTTTTCAAAGATTAATCTGGTTAACGGGGTTCAGAAAGAGAAATCACGGCATTTGTTCCTGTTCAAATATTTGGATCTGGTTTGCCTCGTGCACCGCGGCGGCTCCATGTTGCTAGGGGGCACTAATGGCACTGGGTACATATCGTTTCAGTGCGCACGTTTCGGTGTGGGTTTCGTTTCGGTGCGACTTCATTTCGGCGTGCGTGTTCCGGTGCGGGGTTCGTTTCGTCATGCGCTTTTCGGTGCAAGCTTGCTTAAAGTTTTGATCCATACGTTGGCCAACTGTAACGCATCGTTACCAGCACATTGTTTTCCTTTTAATTTCCAAACTATGCAGTGCAATTGTAATGCTTCGTTTTCGTGTACAGTACGTTACTTCTGGGTGTGGTCCTACGCGCCTGTTTTCGAGAGCAGACTGTTCACTGTAACCGCATTCTAAGATACAGATCAACTAACTTTATTTTGGAAGTTCAGTTTATCTCGAAACAGTGGGCAATTGCACGCAAAATTTCAACCGGGGACCTCTTGTCCCCTTCACGCAGTTTACGTCGAATACGTTCATCGGCTCGAAGAAAGCTGAGTCGCTTTCTCGGTGGTTCGTCACCACGGATAAATTCTTCATAGTGATAATCTCGACCAGCCTGCACTTTTCGAATCCCCTCTATAAACCTCCGGAGTGTAGGATGATCCGCACCAAGTTCCAATTTCATTCGTCTGTGGGCCGCTTCCACGAAGTTATTTGTGCGGTCGTGTCCTATCAAAGTTCTTTCGTGAACGGACCACAATTCTATAGGAAATAGAGGTGCTCGTCGCACACCACGTCGATTTCTGCAGCCTACGTAGGTTCGTTCAAACCAGTTTAGTACTGGTTCCAGTACGTCAGGTGAATTAGATGCCAGCTAGTCGAAGGTCGCCTGCACGATATCCGGGGGCAGAAAAGCCAGGGCAGTAATCATGCGGGCGGTATGTTGGAGCGTTGAATCATTTCTGCACTGGCAAGCAGACGTTGTTCTGCCAACTGGCGCTTCATACTTTTGACCAAATGAAAAAAGCAGCCAAATATCGCTGCGCCTGGGAAGACGGCTCGTATGGCGTTCATGGCGGGTTTTTCGAAGTCAGTGCAGATCGACTGCGGCTCCAGTTGTGGCCACAACTCCCTGACGGCTTCCAGCATGCGACGATACGTTCCTTCTTGTTTATTTGGGAGAAGGGCATATAGCACTGGAATAGCGAATTCCCCTCTCTTAGCCAGGAGCACATAGCACCTGTGCAAAGAGCTGAGGCGCGATTCGTGTGCACCGAAATGAACCCCGCACCGAAACCAAACCCAAACCGAAACGTGCGCACCGAAACGAAACCCACACCGAAACGAGGCTGACAACGAAATGAAGTCCGCACCGAAATGACCTTTACCCAATGGCATTTGCTGTACGGTTATATTGTTCAACGTAAGACGGTTGTACGGTTATAGTAAAGCGTATGGGAATAGTTTAATCTATGATTAGAGATGGCTACGTTCAAGACGCTTTGTAGGATGACTGAGATGGAGACGGTGGCATATCTGCAATAGAACGGCTTGTTGCATCTTGAGAGAAGTGTGATTGGGGCCACAGTATGAAGCTGAAGACAAGTCGGAGAGGGGCCGATATCCTTCTTGGAGATGTCGGGTTGAAGTCTGCAACGAGGACGTTTCAGTTCGGTGTGGAACATGGTTCGATGGTAAGCAGAGACAAGGTAGACTTGCATTGCAATTCATGTTTAATAGGACCACGAAGGAGAACGTCCACTGAGACCGAGGTTTTATTCATGTACTTTTGGTGCCGGCGGATGAACAGCATTAATAACTGCATGCACGAGCTGGGTAAGATGGTTTCGTGATGTGTAATGGCGGGTTGACACGATATTCATTTAAGAAATGGGCAGAAATGCCGTCATAAATTGGAACCACTGGATGAGAAAGATGGATTCCGATATCAGTGGAGACGGTCAAGGCAGGTGGGACGGGTAAAGGGGGTAAAGGTCATTTCGGTGCGGACTTCATTTCGTTGTCAGCCTCGTTTCGGTGTGGGTTTCGTTTCGGTGCGCACGTTTCGGTTTGGGTTTGGTTTCGGTGCGGGGTTCATTTCGGTGCACACGAATCGCGCCTCAGCTCTTTGCACAGGTGCTATGTGCTCCTGGCTAAGAGAGGGGAATTCGCTATTCCAGTGCTATATGCCCTTCTCCCAAATAAACAAGAAGGAACGTATCGTCGCATGCTGGAAGCCGTCAGGGAGTTGTGGCCACAACTGGAGCCGCAGTCGATCTGCACTGACTTCGAAAAACCCGCCATGAACGCCATACGAGCCGTCTTCCCAGGCGCAGCGATATTTGGCTGCTTTTTTCATTTGGTCAAAAGTATGAAGCGCCAGTTGGCAGAACAACGTCTGCTTGCCAGTGCAGAAATGATTCAACGCTCCAACATACCGCCCGCATGATTACTGCCCTGGCTTTTCTGCCCCCGGATATCGTGCAGGCGACCTTCGACTAGCTGGCATCTAATTCACCTGACGTACTGGAACCAGTACTAAACTGGTTTGAACGAACCTACGTAGGCTGCAGAAATCGACGTGGTGTGCGACGAGCACCTCTATTTCCTATAGAATTGTGGTCCGTTCACGAAAGAACTTTGATAGGACACGACCGCACAAATAACTTCGTGGAAGCGGCCCACAGACGAATGAAATTGGAACTTGGTGCGGATCATCCTACACTCCGGAGGTTTATAGAGGGGATTCGAAAAGTGCAGGCTGGTCGAGATTATCACTATGAAGAATTTATCCGTGGTGACGAACCACCGAGAAAGCGACTCAGCTTTCTTCGAGCCGATGAACGTATTCGACGTAAACTGCGTGAAGGGGACAAGAGGTCCCCGGTTGAAATTTTGCGTGCAATTGCCCACTGTTTCGAGATAAACTGAACTTCCAAAATAAAGTTAGTTGATCTGTATCTTAGAATGCGGTTACAGTGAACAGTCTGCTCTCGAAAACAGGCGCGTAGGACCACACCCAGAAGTAACGTACTGTACACGAAAACGAAGCATTACAATTGCACTGCATAGTTTGGAAATTAAAAGGAAAACAATGTGCTGGTAACGATGCGTTACAGTTGGCCAACGTATGGATCAAAACTTTAAGCAAGCTTGCACCGAAAAGCGCATGACGAAACGAACCCCGCACCGGAACACGCACGCCGAAATGAAGTCGCACCGAAACGAAACCCACACCGAAACGTGCGCACTGAAACGATATGTACCCAGTGCCATTAGTGCCCCCTAGCAACATGGAGCCGCCGCGGTGCACGAGGCAAACCAGATCCAAATATTTGAACAGGAACAAATGCCGTGATTTCTCTTTCTGAACCCCGTTAACCAGATTAATCTTTGAAAAACAAGATACATGCTCACGGCGCACTGGACATTCATTACCGAACCGAGAGTCACGAACTATGGACGCAAGCCAATTTTGACAAGAAGGAAGTAACGGACACGTGGCCGATGACCCACTATCCATCCCCACTGGACTATGCCTCCTTCCTGAACTTCACTGTACGTTGAGCCGCCACTGGAAATGGACGACAAGGCAGTTGCTCTAACGCCTGGCCGAACTTGGAGGAAAAACGCCCCGAGGGATCAAGTTTGATCCGACGGGCCTCCCACCGATGTTCAGCTGGTGGAGGAGCTTCTCCGTAAGACCCGACCTGGTGGTTGGCCAACGGAGAACCCTGCGCTGACGACGAGCCAAGGTTACGCTCGAAAGCTACGCTATGCTTTTTCTTTTTCATGAAAATAAAGCTCTACCATCATTTTCATGAAAATGATGGTAGAGGTAGACAATTTGAAAGGTGGACTATTTTAAAAAGGTGGACTATTTTTAAAAGGTGGACAATTTTAAAAAGATGGATAATATGAAAAAAGTGGACAATTAATCAAGAGGATCAAAGACTTGACCAGATTGTTGTCTGCTCAAATAAAGGACTAAATTTTGTACCTTCCAGAAAGAATCCATCTACTCTAGACCTGGTAGCCTGCGTGGAAAACAGCATCATTCCAGTTGACCAGGATAAAGCAGCCAGGAATCCGAGCCTCGATCGCTCACCTGCTCCAAAGCTACAGAAACAGGGAGAAACCTATCCTAGAACGTAATGAGTTCATGATGAACAACAGATTAAGGAAGGACACAAACAAAGTCATCACCAAGGCAGACAAAGGAAACAAAGTACTGAATCTAGGCAAAACCGACTACGTCCATAAGATGAATCTGGTCTTATCCAGTGATATGCATACTTCAGTACAAAAAGACCCTTTTGAAGACACCAGGAAATCACTCTCCTCCATTCTTTCGGACATGCACTCAACCTCCAAGGAAACGGCACTGCAGAAAACGATACAGCTCTTGAAGTTTCCCTCAAACTTCAAATGCTCAGAGGTGTACGGGCTTCCAAAAATATGCAAACCGGACATCCCTATGAGCCCTGTGGTCTCCACGATCAATGGAATCACTCACATGTCTCTCGCTACTTAAAGAGCCTAATCAAACCCTTAACCGGCAACCGTTTCTCGTCAGTGAAAAACTGCACTTCTTTCTGTACAGAAGTCAAAAACTTCCAATTAGCACCTGGACATGTTCTCGTTAGCTACGACGTTAAAGATCTTTTTACCAGCATTCCACTAGCACACACTCTTTCGACATTACACAGCCTTCTCTCATCGGACGATACACCTAAGGACAGAACAAAACTAACGGTTCAACAGATAACTGAGCTAACAAAATTCTGCATGACAAAAGGAAACTTCTTTCACATCCAAGGACATTTCTTACGGCAACGGGACGGGGTGCCAATGGAAGTTCACTGTCACCAGTCCTTGCGGAGATTTTCATGGAATCCGTAGAAGAACAGATTTTTTCTACTGTTCCCTGGGATACCAAACAGCTATTTTTCAAACGCTATGTGGACGATATTTTCGCCATAGTACCGACAGGATAAGAAGAGACACTTCTCTCCTTTCTAAATCAGGCTTTCCCGTCTCACATCTCTTTCACAATGGAAAATTAAATTGACGGAAAGCTTCCCATCCTTGATTGCTTGGTCGCTAGATCTAACCCTAGCAGCGAAACCAGAGTATACCGCAAGGACACTCACTCTGACGGATAACAAAACTACAGTTCCCACCACCCACCATCGGTCTTCAGAGGCATCATACAGGGAATGTTCAACAGAGCCATAAATATCTGTGAACGAGAGTTTTTACATGAAGAGTTAAATTACTTCACGACAAATGGATACCACAAAAGATTAAGATTACCTATCGCTATGATCCTATCCTAAATAATCTGAAGTATGAAGAAAAGAATGAAGATTTTTCACCACAAAAGATTGATAGAAAGTTTCATCAACCAACGACTGCGCACACAGGAGGCGATCAGAGAGAGAAATTCCTAAGAAACGGTTCTGATGATGCCTTATCAAGCAGGATTAAGCGAGAAAATTACACGCTTGGGCAAACGTTTGCACTTCAATGTCTTCTTCAAAATTGCCCCGAACCTAAGAGCTATTCTCAGAAACGACAAGGTGAAAACGGAGAACGAATCAAAACCTGGAGTAGTATACCTAATCAGATGCAGTTGTTCGGCTAAGTATATTGGTGAATCAGGGAACTCACTAGTCCATCGGTTTAATGAACACATGAAGTGCCTCACAAGATACAGGAACGCTAAGGACAGACTAGAAGGGCACATAAACACAAGGAGAGGACGACCTCAAACAATTGGCCCATCCAACGCAATAGACCAAGCGTTAAGAGCATCGGCAGTGGCTGAACCCCCCTCCACCTGCTCAGTGCTCTTAGAAGGACAGGTTCTCTGTCATGAACAACATCACCGAAGGCCGAAAATTAAAGAAGCCGCTTACATTAGGCACAACCAGACCATCAACACAGACCGTGGAATAGAAGTGACGTCTGGCAACAAATAGTTACATCCGCCCAATGCTCTCGTATTTCATGTGATTAACAATTCCCTCCATACGCTGGATGGGATTTTCTAAGCCTTTCAGGAAGAAGCCTCAATCGAGCGCTAACAATCCAGACCGAATCGGAGAAGACCAAAATCACAAAAGAGGAAAAGGAAGAAAAGAAGAGCCGAACAGCGAGGAACAGGAGCGATCGATTTTTGATCAATCTCACAACTGACGCCATCACCGTTTTCCATCTTGCTCTTACGGATTCCATTGATATCAATGTTTGACTAAGATATGTTTACTTGATCTCAAACCTTTTTATATGGCGTACAATCCGTACCTAACTGTTCATTTCTGACGCTGAAGACGGGAGTCGGTTCTCCCGAAAGCTACGTCGTGGGTAAGTTACACAAATAAAAATTCTTTCCTCATAGGTGGACCGGAAAGAAGGAAGTAATAAGAAGAAACATCTTTAATAAAAATAGATCAATGTTTGCTTCCAACGGGATCAAGCCGTACACGCCATCATGACTATTCATCACTATACATTACATAATCTTAGACTCAGTGCTCTCTCAGCATTTATTACATAGTGATGGTAGTGAGAGATAGCGCTATCTCTCTCGCTACCTATCGCTATGATCCTATCCTAAATAATCTAAAACATATAAATCTCATTTTTACCTTTAAATGTCGCGTCGACTAAGGACGACTCCTGCGACTGACTGAATGACACTGGCTGTGGACGGCGACGGCTGCCTCTATAAAATAAGGAAGCTATAAAAACGGATCAACGAGCAATGAAATTCATTCTAGTTTGTCTTGTTTTGTTCTCTCGCCGCAAGTCATCGCCGCCACCTCAATACACTGATTATACCTTGCTGGTGGAGGGCGGCGGCCTCCTCCGCCAACCCAAGGTTGCCTTCAACCGTTGCTGAGTACAGACAGTTGCTGCCCGTAATGGGCAGCAACAGTCTGTACTGTGCAGCGGTTGAAGGCAACCTTGGGTTGGCGGAGGAGGCGGCGTCGACGATGAGTAACTCAAGCCAAACATCAGCGAGAGGCAAACGAAGCGAAGGAGAAAGAGAACAAAACGAGCTAAAGCACACTGAATTTCGTTGCTCTTTCATCGGTTTATATAGGTAATTTCAAGCCACTATCTGCGGTTTATTTACTCAAGGCACCTTTCTACGTCCCTGATTGGCTACGCTCTGACCTTTTCCTAGAATTCGTTAATCTAATCTATTCATAATTAGATATCATGTGAAGTGCTGCCTACGAAATAAGTAAACATAGCAATACCTTTCATTAAATTTCTTCTAATTCTTTGGAGGATTGCGGAATCGACGCGGTCAAAGGTATGACCCAACCGATGAAGCGTCTACCTGGGTCGGCTGAGTAGGAGTACTTGCCGACCGACTGACCAGCCTATGTAGTTGACCAATATTATTATCTTCTTTTTATTTGTATTTCTTTTGGCACTGAAAACGGGCAAATGCTGTGCCCGAAAGCTTTGCAGTTTGAGAAAATAAAAGCT
Source organism: Trichuris muris (assembly GCA_000612645.2). Lineage (NCBI taxonomy): Eukaryota > Metazoa > Nematoda > Enoplea > Trichinellida > Trichuridae > Trichuris > Trichuris muris. The sequence continues at coordinate 12,802,836 of CBXJ02000086.1, forward strand.
TTCAGCGAACGAGGACAAATCCGTGAAATTCTTGGTCCTGCAGAAAAGCAATACCTTTTTTATATTAAGTAACACTGCTTGCCAAACATTTTTTTACAGAGCATTACCTCGAACACGAAAATTCTTGTAACAGTTTTGTCGTGTTACATCATTAATTTTCCTCAATACCTGGTGTAGTACGATCAGGCAAAAGAATTGCTGCAAGCTATATAAAGCATAGAGGCCAAACCTCGAGGCAGAAAACAAAAGCTCATGCACGCATGCCGAAAGGCAACGGTATCGTTTGTACACCAGACCACATCAATTTTACACATATTATCAATACACAAAACAAGAAACCACCTCCGCGAGGAAACCTAAATGTGCATATGACATATTAACAATGAAATGAAGGCACTACAATAGCAAAAGGTAAGATGTATGAATACTTCAAAAAAGAACTTCTAAGAACAGAAAAACATGTGGAAAATGAAGATAAGTAGTTGAACAACAAAAAGAAGGCACTTGTTCACGGAAACAAAGAAAATTTAGACATATTGAAAAGATGACAATAGAAAGAAGCAATAAAAAAGAAAAAAAGCCACGGTAATAAATAGAACAAAGGAGATGCTAATGGGAAAGTAAAGAGCACAGATTATGGAATCTTACATATGGTAAGATTCTATAATCTGCTCGCTGGAAATGTTCATTTCTAATTTATTTCTAATTGCTCCAGCAGTGACCAACCGTCCATCGCGAAAGATCTATCTGCTTGAAGGGCATGACGGTTTGATGGAGGGGAACTGGCGCACAAACAGGAACGAAGTTTTCATCTTCGTTTTTGTTTCATGGCTAAGGTAACATATGGTAAGCTTTAAATAATAACAGATTAGCCCTCAGATAAACCTCAGAGAGGGATATCGATACAGACTAGTGTCGTTTCGTAACAAACGTCGTGTAATAGTGACGTGCTTGTTGCACTGCCTGTTCAAGCGCGAAACGGAGTACGTTCATTTCGCTGGCATAAGTGTGGCAACACTCACATAGCTGACACAATCGCTCTTCAATTCCGCTGTACGTTCAGATGGCGTTCAGTCATTGATTGTAGAACGACAATGTGAGTGTAAACTAAGAGTACGGAGGTTCAGATCAACGCGGCTATGCTCTTACCGATAAAATCCTTATCGAAGATGCAGAAGCTGCGTTCGTCCCTGGGGCTGTGCGCAACAGTTGCGCTTATCACTTTATGTTAAAATCGTAATGCAATAGTTCTCCTTATCTTGACGTCCGCGTTCGTGTTCGCCCCAGGTCCATTTCAGTTCGAGCTTTCTATCGGGCGGTAGATATGAGCCACTCATCTCTCATCTCTACAATCATTGACGAGAAGACGGCATTCTCTTTCCTCCAAGAGAACGGGACGAACACGGCCTTTTGGACGCTGCCGATTGGCCGCCAGGGGACATTTAGCCGCCTAGATGTCGACTTATTGTCCCTCATATTACGGGTTCTGCTCCTATTTATGAGGCATAACTTCCATTTGCGATTCTATGCTGTCAAACACTGAGGTACTGCTCCCATTTGAAAAAAGATTTACGTTGAGCGCAAAGCTACGAGCGTTGTTGTTGCTCCTTGTATATGGTCTGAGAATGTGAGTTCCTCATTGGCGGGTTTGCCTGTCTTATAGCGGTTGCGGTGGTATCTGAACAAACGTTTGCTCTCCCGGTCGCGTCGCTACAATCCATAAAAGCCTCTGCGGTCGTGGAGCATTCCTCTCAGTACTCAGACGACCTGAAGCCAAAACTAATTTGTGGAGAAAGCATTTTCCACCTTAGGCAAATAAAGCAGGCCCTGTTCATTCGCAATAACCAACTGCTTGAATCGTCACAGAGGAGTAGAGGTCAGCGACATATGGAATGCACTCATCAGTAGAACCAAATGTTGTACCATACAACCTGACCCCTCTCCTCAGTCCTTAGTCTCGGAATCAAATCTTGGAATAAACTGAACCCAACCTTGGAATAAACCTCAACATTACCATTCGCTGAAGGCGGAACAAGATATGATCCCAAAGAGTCGGATTTGAGCCAATGCCTCGTAAGTTGAACTATAGACACGCAACTGGGAACAAGGTTTCGAGCATCACTTCGCAGGCATTAGTACTGCACCGCAATTTTTGGCCAGAGACCGTCTACTTAGATCAAATGTTTTCACCAATAGAATCACAAGTGCAAGTTATGCCTCGTAAACAGGAGTAGAACCCGTAATATGAGGGACGCCGTTTTCGACCTTGCTCTTACGGTTTCCTTTGGTGCCAATGTTTGACTAAGACATGTTTACTTGACCTCAAAACTTTTTATATGAAGTACAATCCGTACCTAACTGTTCATTTCTGACGGTGAAAACGGGAGTCGGTTCTCCCGAAAGCTACGTCGTGGGTACATTACCCAAATAAAAATTCTTTCCTCACAGGCGGGAAGTAAAGAAGGAAGTAATAAGAAGAAACATTTTTGTAAAAATGGAAGTACCGTAACCTCACTATGTTCAGGTTCTCTGATGACTTGAACGTCTTCGACACGCGACAAAGGTGCAGTGCAGCACATTTCAGCTCTGCGCATACATGCATTTATGAACTCACACACTACAGACTGGTCAACGTGGACACGATCAGCTACCATACTGCATATTGCATTACCGCTCCTCTGTTTGCACAGACAGCTAATTGTGTTGTAATGTAAATTACTAAATTCACAGTGAGAATACTGAAGGCACGCAGGTAGGTATAGAGATGCATGATGCTGAAAAATATTCAATCAACTCAATGAATTCTTTACCCGTTTTGTCTTTGAAGACTGGTTTCTTTGTAATAGGGCGGTGGATCATATTGAAAGATTACGGCTGAAACGCCCGTTTAGTTCTATTCACTGTTACCTGTAAGAACACCAAAACAACCTAGCCAGTGGCTGGTTGGTTAGTTATGCTAGTGAGAAAAACAGGTGAACAGTGAACGTACGATTGCTTTATTTCAGAGCTTTCAGAATGGACTGATTCCGTCGTCAGCGAGAAGATGGAAAATTGTCTTCATTAATCCTACAAACAATGAAAATCGTGTTTCCGTCCATACAAAGCTTCTCATCACCAAAGACATACGACGCCAATAGATCAGTAAGGGAACCATCAGACCTTGGAAATCAGAGGAAAATCTGCAGCAGACAAAGAACACGCATTGAACCTTTCGATGAACTGTTGTACAAACCAAGTCGCCATAGACCCATTCTCATATAGCCACTGAGAAAAGTGAAACCAATCTGCAACTAAATATCATTAACAACTAACCTTTAATTCACGTCAGACGGTTTAAATAGCTTTTGGAATTGGGTCAGCGCGCATCTGATTGGCCAGAATGTGCTTGCATAAGGCACGCTGATCAGCAACCTAATTTTTATCTCAGTTCGTACAGCAAATGCTTATCGAAAGTAAACACGGATACCGCTTGCTATATCGTCTAAGTATAACCTTTATGCAAATCTTGAGGTTAATCATCAATATCAATAATTGGAGCAGCAACAGTAGCTTTTAGATTTTGCCGTTACTTTCATAAGTTTCTATCTTCCACAAGTGAAATCACAATGCTTAATGTTTAATGAAAAATGATAGTCACCGCGGAAGATGAAACCGTTTAACCATTCATCTCGATCAGATAGTGTTAGCAACTAAAAGGTGCAAAGGCTGTACAAATAATCAAGTGGCTGTGACGTCATTCCAAGTAACAAAATTAAGCCGCTCTCTTTCTTCACCTTCCTCCATCTATTTACCTCTCTCTTGTTCATAGTTCAACTTACAAGAGCAGTTGCTCTAAGTCAAGATCTGGTGAAGACAGAGAGAGAGAGGTTTCCCGAAAGGTAGGAGTAAAGGAACTTAAAAAATGGCAAAAGTCACAGAGAAATAACAAATGGCATACAACAGAATATAGGGTGCTTCTCTGTGGGTTTTGACATATTGTTCCTTAATTGAAAACGAAATGTTTCTAACGCGTCGTTGTTTTTAGTTTAGAAGATTCTTCTTGGCACAGCAGTGGAACCCGTTTATTGAATCGAACAAGATACAATGTAAAACAATGAGGAAATACGACGTACCTTTAACGAGAAGATCTCGAAGCTTTCGGAGCCTCCTGCTCCGTCGTCAGCGAATTGCACCAATTGCAATTCGTCAAGGTGTAATTCGCTGACGACGAAGCAGGAGGCTTCGAAAGCCACGAAATCTTCTCGTTAAACGTACGTTGTATTTCCTCGTTGTTTTACATTGTATCTTTCTCGATTCAATAAACGGGTTCCCCTGCCGTGCGAAGAAGAATCTTCAAATATTGTTGCTTCTTTGGGTACGGCTTCTACCCGTTTATTCGTAATGTCTGAAGTCACGCGAAAACAACTCCCTACGAGCGGATGGGTGGGAAATTATCAATGGAACGACAGAGCTATGCAGTAACCTTCAGTGCTTGCGGAACGTTATCGTTCCGTAGTCTGAACCATTAAATCGCTGACGACGGAACCAGAACGTTCCGCAAGCACTGAAGGTTACTGCATTGCTCTGTCGTTCCACTGATAATTTCCCATCCCTCCGCTGGTAGGGAGTTGTTTTCGCGTGATTTCAGACATTACGAATAAACGTGTAGAAGCCGTACCAAAAGAAGGAACAAAATGACGTATAACTCAATCATTACGGGAAACTCAATATTCAACTGACTCTATCGCTTAGGCCCTTATTCAAGCTCAAATTTAACTCATCTCAGAATTATTTCTAGCGTTATATTAAATTGGTACTCTGCTTGAATCATTTCTAACGCGCCAATCGACGTATCGTTTGCGACTTACCTACTGAATGTTGTATGAAACAGTGTCAGGTCGTTCCGTTGAAGCAAACACTCTGGCAATTACAGCCTCGTGGCTAACTGAATCCTCCTATTTCATTCCTACTAATGCACAGCTGCATGAAGTGATAATCATAGACTTCTATAGGCTACTCAGCTCTTACACGTTCATAAAAACCGGTTAGCTGTTAACCACACGATATTAATTTAGCGATAGGACCCATCGACCTAATACTTTATCTATTTCTCTATTTCTAAAATGATTTCATTTGCATGAACTGAAAATGGTAACCGAACTAAAGAGACTTTTTAAATGATTTATTAATAAATGACAGTATGACCACAGGCGTCTTGTCCGATCGGACGCTTGCCACTCCGTTCCGACAACCTCTGTCTGCGGATAACCGCTGTGCGCAAATATCAGTTTCCCTGCAGCATGGTAGGAGTGTACTTTTGCGTGGTGTCGCATATGAGGATGGCTGACATAAGGCAAGTAAGTGAACAGAGCGGTTCCTCTAGGGATAAGAGAAACGTAGCGTCCTTACCTTTCATGAGAAAGTAAAAGTCCTAGATCTTTTGAAAACGGGTTGTCATGTGCCGAAGTGGGCCGCATGATCGCGAAGAATGAATCCACCATTCGTACGATAAAACGGCAGGAAGCTGAGATTCGAGGAATCGTGCATTCCGACCCTTCACTGGCGAAAAAGCTGCTGTAGTTCGCAGCGAAGTCCTCGTGAAGACTGAGAAAGCGCTAAACGTTTGGATAGAGGAAATGTCGCGGAAGCAAGTCCCTGTCGACGGGAAGGTTATTCGGGAGAAAGCGCTGAGCTTATATGAGCACTGGTCTGGCGCGGTTGCAGAGAAGGGTTTACTGCTAGCAAAGGATGGCTAGCAAAATACGTGAAGCGCTTCAACCTCGAGAACTTAAAGATCACAGGAGAAGCAGCATCGGCTGATTTCGTAGCTGCCTGGACATTCCCGGAGGAATTCAAAGAGATGGTGGACCAAAAAGGCTATCTCCCAGAGCAAAAATTACATTAGTAGCTGCATATTCTTGTTGGACAGGTTCTACTGTCCTTAAATGAATGAGGAGCGCTCGCATGTTCAGTTGACAGTAGTGAAACGCGATGTTAACGTGTCTTATGTTTCGAGCAACGAACTAGAACAGTATTGTGACATGCTTCTCTGCTTTGAGTACATTTGGTTAACGTATTCACATATAACGTGAACTGTTGCCGAGGATTTAAGTATAAAGAGCTGTTGACGCTCACCGCCAACAGGAGGACGGCCTGAATCAGTTGCTTTCAACGCGAGTACCACTAGGGGAACCAATGACCCTTTCTCCTGCGCCGCTACACAACACGACTGTTACCAGCACCGTTTATTTTCTCATCCCTAACCAACCCCTTTAGCGTGAACGTGGGTGCGCACAACCGGAACTTAGTGTTCTTCGTCCAATCGTAGAATGTCGCTCCGGGCACGAGTCGCGACAGAACTGGTTGTCGCACCCTTTGTATGGTCGTGCGTCATCAGCCGATGACTGATGGTGTCACCTGCTGCGTGTCCGTTGCTTCTACAGCGGCGTCCTTGGCGATGCCTTCGCTCGCCAACATGCCCCCACCCCGTTTCGTATGAGAAGACGGGCAGAGAGGAAGCAACTTAGTAACTGGTCGCCGCTTTAATCCCGTTTGTGACTTTACTTCAACCACCCTGGTCACGCCGTCTTTACCTGGAAATATGCGGATTACTCTTCCTAAGGGCCATCGCCCACGGGGTGTGTCGCCATCAGCTATCAATACAATATCCTGTAGGCCGATTGCATCGTGGTTATCCTTCCTATTGACTCCGGGTAACAGCGTCGGCACGTAGTCCTTCATCCATCGTCTCCAGAAACGGTCAAGAATAGCTTGAGTAGCCCTCCAATGACGCCGTGACAGCGTCTCAGATGGAGCGATGACATCGACGGGTATATGGCTGAAAGCTCTTCCTAACAAAAGTGATTGGGAGTTAAGGGCTCCCTGTCTGCTGGGTCTATCCCAACATGCGTAATTGGACGGTTATTCAGCATTGCTTCGATTTCCACAACGGTCGTTGCCAGGATTTCATCGGTTATTCGTTGTCCGTGTAATGTTGTCCGCAGGGCGATCTTGGCGGACCGAATCAATCGCTCCCACGCGCCCCCGAAGTGGGGAGCAGACGGGGGATTGAAATGCCATTCAGTGCCGCGGGTCGATACTGCCGCAGAAATTGTCTCTTGAATCGACTCTGTTTTACCGGCGACCAGCGCACGTGATGCTGCAATGAAATTGGTTCCATTGTCTGAGTAGCAATCAGTTGGTACCCCTCGCCTCGCGGTAAACCTCACGAAGGCATTCAAAAAACTGTCAGCGTCCATGGAATGACAGACCTCCAGATGGACTGCCCGTATGGCTAAGCACGTAAAGAGGCAGATCCAGCGTTTGACTTGTGACCTTCCACTGACCACAAAAAATGGCCCAAAAAAGTCAATCCCTGTCCGGGCGAACGGAACGGCCGGTTTCTGCACACGGTGGTAAGGGAGGGACGCCATAGGCGGACACGGCGGGTTTGCCTGATAACGGCGACACACGGTGCACTCCCAGATGACCTTCCGGACTACCGCGCGTCCATTAACCACCCACGCCATGCCGCGTGTTAGGTTTAGAGTAGTCTCGATACCTGCGTGGCAATGACGCAGGTGCATCTGCCGAATTAGCAGGACAGTCAAGGTATGATGGGAGGGTAAGATCGGGGGGTGCTTGGCGTCATAATTCAAGTTAGCTTCCTCCAGACGCCCGCCTACGCGCAGTAGGCCATCGGAATCAATGAATGGAGACAACCTTCTGAATCGGGACTTACGCGGTAATTGCATCCCGGCTTCTCGGTGCCGGAACTCGTCTGGAAAGCAATGCCTTTGCACCTTTCGAACACAAAGAATCCATGCGTGTCTACGTTCCCTGACACTCGGAACATCCAAAGTTGTCTCTATTTCCAGTCGACGGCATTTCCTTGTGAACCGACAAACACGAGCTAGTACTCGCAGTAGGTGGTCCAGATCAGAATATTGCTCGATGAGTTGCAGAATCTGATTCTCCCCTTCCTCTGCCGCACTACAATGAGCCACTCTGATCTCTTCTGCTTCATCTGTATTGACCTCACCGGTCAAATCGGATGGCCAGTGATCAAAAGGCAGTGTTAAAAACTGTGGCCCATTCATCCAGCGATTTCCCGCGCCTAGACCCGTGACTTCGAGGCCTCTAGACAAGTCGTCTGCTGGGTTTTCTCGACTGGGAACGTGATGCCATTGCGTGTGATCAAAACCATCCAAAATCTCAGTCACTCGATTCTCAATGAACGTAGGATATCTCTTCCTTACATTCCTTAGCCAGCAGAGGACCACGTTTGAATCCGTCCAAAAGTAGAAGGCTTTGGATGGAATCGACAATTCCGCTCCAATTACCCGAGCAATGCGCACCGCAGTGACCGCACCTAGTAACTCCAGACGTGGAAGTGATATTCGGCGGATCGGTGCCACTTTCGCTTTGGATAGCATGAGGGACGTCGATCCATATCCATTTCCATCCGCGGTACGGAGGTAAGCTACTGCCCCGTATGCGTGCTCTGACGCATCACAAAAGACATGCACTGTGGTCGGTCCTGCCCGAGGACACACGCATCTGGGAAACGAAAGGTTACCCAATTTCCGTAGGTTTTGAGTCCATCTTTGCCACTGGGCGAGTAGATGTTCCTCTGGCTTCTCGTCCCATTCACACTGAGACTTCCACAAAGCTTGAACAAGGATGCGGGCGGGAATCAGTACTGGTGAAAGTAGGCCCAACGGGTCGTACAACCTAGCAATGAGACTTAACATCTCGCGTTTCGTGGGCTCGGCGATAATCGTAGCCGTGAATGCGAAACGAATCACATCCTCATGGCAATCCCATCTCAGCCCGAGCGCCATTTCTCCACACGTTTCACCCGGTGGAAGAGACATCATTATTTCGGAACAATCCTGCGGAGGTGTACCACTTAAAACCTCCCTCTTCGACGAGGCCCACTTTCGCAAGTGGAACCCACTTCTCGCTAATACTTGCTTTAACTCCATACATGCCCTCTTTGCCACGGTTTCAGACGTGAATGACTCAAGCCAATTGTCAACGTACATGTTCCGTTGAATCCGTTGCAGCACTTCTGGATATTCGCTTTGATTGTCTGCTGCAGCCCGCCGAACAGCGTACATGCAAACACACGGCGAGGATGTCGCGCCGAATACATGCACTTGCATCTCGAACGTTTCTGGTGGACATTCAGAACCAGGATGGCGCCAGAAAAATCTTAACGCGGACTTATCCTCCGGTCTGACCAAGACTTGATGGTACATGCATTGGATATCCGCTGACACAGCGACCCTTCCCATTCGGAAACGCATCAGAATTCCACACAAGTTCGGCAAATAGTCGGGGCCTTTAAGGAGGCAATCATTCAGAGAGACGCCCAGATATCTAGCTGACGCATCAAACACAACACGGATCTTCGTCCGCTGCGTGTTCCACACCGCATGGTGCGGTAGATACCACACCCGTTCTGCAGTACCACTTTCCCTCAGTGGCACCTTCCTCGCGTGGCCATCCCGAACGTATTGTTCGATTATGTCAATATACCGCGACGCCATGTCTGGGTCCTTCAGTAACCGTCTTTCTGTGGCAAAGAAACGCCTCAAAGCGTAGTCTCGGTTACACGGCAGAGCAACATTGCTATTCTTCCATAACAATCCGATCTCATAGCGCTCGCCGTTGAACTTAGTCGTCGCTTCTAGAATATCCAATGCAACACGCTCTTCTGGTGTGACTTTCCCTGGCGTCTGTGCCGCGGCAAGCGGATCCACGTCGAGAGATAGCCTTATAAGTCGTTCAAGGGAGTGCTTGTCGTCGTCAAAACCCGCGTGCCTCCTTATCCAGGATGATTCCGTTCTTTGCCCTGGGCCTAATGAAGCTTCCGGAAGACGGCCAATTACTGTCCATCCAAACGGCGTTAGAACGCCAACAGGTCCCTTGTTGGGATTCTGGGGAAGCTTCATATCATAATACCGGTGCGCCAACGGGGCGTCCATCCCGATCAGAACTTCCACTTGGGCTATCGTGGCAACCGGGAATCTAATCTCAGCCAAATGGCTCCACTGGGTTTTAACCGCTGGAAGATGGAGGGTTCGGGTACCCATGTGAAGGTTCGGAACCACAACAGCTTGATATAAGAGCATTTCCGTGCTACCGTCATACGAGGAGACCGAACAATTTACTCGCCTAGCCTGTATTGACGTTTCGCCAGCCACTGTGCGGAGTCGCAGTTCATGGGGCAAACCCGCCAAATTCGCTTTGTTAGCAATACGCTGCGAAATCAGGCTCACTTCAGAGCCGCTGTCTAGTAGCGCAAAAGTCTTCACAGCTTTGTTCTGACCACGAACAATCACGGGCACAACAGCGCATACTATCTCGTGTCGCCGCCCGGTAACGGTCGCTGGTCCCACGTCAGTACAATTGAGGCAGTCAGCTTGAGCCGACTCAGTCACTGTCCGGACCTCCCTTTGAAAGTCATTTAAGTTAGGCGCCCCATGCAGCAATCGATGGTGGCTGGCCATACAGCCTTCATGTCCGCAAAGTAGTCTCGACATACAGTCGCGCATCCGGTGACCCCTTTCTAGGCATCTCCAACACATACCTCTCTTTCTCACTTCGGCCACACGTTCCATGACAGTCATTTTGTTGAACTTAGGGCACGCCTTCAGCTTGTGTTCAAGACACCCACAAACAAGACATTGCCGTTTCCTGGTCACCGGCATCACTGTCGTCCTAATAGCGGGTCCTCTTCGGTCGGGCACCGATGCCGATGATTTCGTGGACGCTGAGCCTGAGTTCAAGACCTTCTCTGCGACAACCCGCTGCAGCCAATCCACGAAGGTCTCCAACGTTGGAACGGAATTTAAGGTTGCCTCAAAGGAGACCCACCTTTCGTTCATTCTTGGGGTCAATTTGCTTATGACGTGTTCCAGTAAGGCGGATGATCGAAGATCATGTGTCAGTCCACACAACTTCATCATACTAACCGGTCCATTGACCTTGAAGAAAAAGATTTCTAGGTCACCACAGCGATCTGATTTCAATAGCGGCAGTGACAGCAGGTCATTAAGGTTAGACCTAGCTAGTACTTTCGGGTCTCCATATAACTTATGCAGTCGCTGGAGCACTTCTGAATACATCAACGGGTTTGCCAGCAGCCCGGAAAAACCATTCCGTAACTTTGGCGATAAGAGCTGATTCAGGATAGCCAGCCGCTGTGCGTCAGAGGACACAGTTTCATGGACTAACGATCGGAAGTTAGCAATAAATGATGGCCACTTCTTTGGATCCCCATCAAAAACTTCAATCTGAGAAGTTGACGCTACATGCTGTATCCATGGATTTGGTACAGCTTGAGAAAATTCCTCACTACGGGGCTCTACCTTTCGTTCCGTGAACCACGTAGTGTCGATAACATCGCGTCGTTGGTTTGGCCGTCCTGAGCGTGTCGTGTCACTGATGCATTGAAATTCTTCGGGCGTAAGGCACCTATCCACCGGCGGAGGCATTCTAGCATCCGTAATGTTGCTCAATACTAGCTGCATATCATTCATCCGTTGAGTCAAGTTCGCCACAGCATCGGTCAGTGCCATTATGGCTGCCCTACTGTCGTCGTCTGTCTTAGAAGAAGACATATCCATGACCGCTTTAGTACGTGAAGCTAATCGAACGGTTCTTCTGCGTTTCCCACGGTCACCCAGACCTGGCGACTTATACATCCACAGGTCGCTGGTTCAAATCCGGCTCGGAGGACCAGAATGTTGACGCTCACCGCCAACAGGAGGACGGCCTGAATCAGTTGCTTTCAACGCGAGTACCACTAGGGGAACCAATGACCCTTTCTCCTGCGCCGCTACACAACACGACTGTTACCAGCACCGTTTATTTTCTCATCCCTAACCAACCCCTTTAGCGTGAACGTGGGTGCGCACAACCGGAACTTAGTGTTCTTCGTCCAATCGTAGAATGTCGCTCCGGGCACGAGTCGCGACAGAACTGGTTGTCGCACCCTTTGTATGGTCGTGCGTCATCAGCCGATGACTGATGGTGTCACCTGCTGCGTGTCCGTTGCTTCTACAGCGGCGTCCTTGGCGATGCCTTCGCTCGCCAACAAGAGCGATTTAAGGACAACTTACCTAAAAATGATTTCCCAAAAAATCTCTTTTACAGCGCTGTAGCCTTTGTGCGTACAAAAACGTCCAACTCAAAGTAAACTTTGTCAGTGTAGCATTACTGACCGTTATCGATAGCAAAGGATATCTGTCACTGTCGTTGCTGTCAAACGAGCAACGATACTCTTCCCTTGAGCGTAGGGAGAGCAGACGGAAGATAGTCGCCGCCACGGAGCCGAACCAATCCAAAAGGTTTAATATCAAAAAAGGAGAGGCAAAGGTAACGGGTGCGGTGGCAGGCACGATAACGCACGCAGAGCGAAACCGGAAAGGCATAGTGATAAGCCGTGCCACCGCCACGGAATAATAGCGATAAGGCGACTGTGAAGCAAGCTAACACAGTCACCTTCCTTATTGCCACAAAACAAACTATGATGCACCGGAAGTTACAGTTCATGTGTCTGAGTGGGGTTTGCCTTTACTAATATACCTGCCCAACTGGTCACTGGATAGGGCTGGCCCAAAGTACTGACATACTCATTGCACTGCGCAAATGGATAGGCACAGCCACTTTGAAGAATACCGTGACTAACGTACACATAACAAAATAAGAATACATATCGATTTGCTGTCGCAAATCCGTTGTCACAAAACATGAAAAAGTGGGAAAATTTCAAAGCATTTTATTAAAACTACATGCAAACAGCACTATGGGCATTGCGACTCAAGTTAATTGCGTTTGGTTATGCGTTAAGTTACAGGTAGTCATTCTGAACGGTAAAAAGCCTTTAATGTTTGGCCATGCTAAAGCAACAGAGTTTTGCAAGTAACTTTTATGTGGATTGAGTAACGCAGAAACAACTACCTGGAAGTTCAGATTGACAGGGACGATTCCTAATCTTCGTTTCCATGGAAGATGCAGCTGACTCTTGCACGCATAGCATCACAGCATGACCAGAAATCATGTCTTGCAATTTCCATCAGCATGGAAGATTCCCTCTAACATGAAAGAAACGGCAGCACACAGGGGGTCGCACTATTGTTATCTGTACGTGTATGGGAAATATGACTCTCTTCTGCTCACATAGGATTGCTGCAAAAGGAGTCATACGTTTTGCAATCTGTATCTGCATGCTAGGTGTGACTTCCTCGTATATGGATGAGGAAACCGAAAAAGAGGGATTCGTATCTCTCATATAAGCTTGGCCTGCGTGGAAGGCATAAATCTCTGCATCAAGTAAGACCATAGCAATAGTCATACATCTTCCATATATAATAGAAGTGATGAGTGCTACTCGCTTATGCAACACACAATCTGCGAAATTATTGCTGCATAATTCTTTCTTCGATGAGACTGCTGTATGACATCAATGGTACCTCTTATTTAGATATGGGACCACAACACTACACACTCACACAGCGCACAATCGCATGCACATTTGTGCAAACTCACTCACTCTCATTTTATATACTTACTTTTAGACAGCACATTCTCACATTCAGCACACTTCACGCTTACTGACATGGACAGCTGCGTCCACAATTGCAGCATTATTGAGATTGAATGCAAATTTTCGCTGAATAGAAAGTATACTGAAGTGCGCAATTTCTTAGGTACACTTCACACCCCGTGTCTTTGTTGACGAACGAGCCGTCAAGAACAGCCGAACAAAGCGACGGGCATTCCCACGGTTATTACAGCTCCAATCCTATTAGCAGGCGCCTAAGCTGACAGGTCGGATAATTCATTGCGATAATCCGCAGACCAGTTTCACGGTCCCGCAGGTTTTATGAAAGAGGACCACATCCTCTTTCATAAAAGCATATCGCAGCACCAACAAAGAACACATCTTTCTTTTGCGCTCTGGCTTTAACAGAGTGGTTAGAGAAATAAACGACTTGCCGTGAAGCAGCATCAGTATTGATGATTTCGCAGGCCAGATTGTTTCGAGCTATTGATTGAAGAGTGTGTGAAGTTCTGGTGAATTAAAGGATTTATTAATATTTGAATGTGGTGAATGAGATTCAACATACCTAAGCATATGTTGGGCTTATTGTATTTTCCCCGTTTCAAAATGTATTAATAAGATCGGAATCGAGTCTTGCTGCTTGACAACCGGATTTTCCTGACTACATTCTAATAGCAAATTTTATCATAAGAAATCAGCGTTCATCCTGCTCATAATACTCAGTGATTTCTCCCCAGTAAGAGTAGAAAGAGGATTTCTAAAATATGGTTAGCCTGCAGAAAATTCGTTACCAATGAAAGACTGATGATGACTGACTGTAATTGGGAACAGTTTACTTCACAGGTTTGGAGAGCTCATGGCAGCCATTGAACGGTACGAAACGGCACGGAACAGGAAGCAAGGCGGACAATCGAATAGAAGAGGACGACCACAAAGATTGGACCTAGAAAGGATCATGGAAGACACGATAATGGTCTCAGCGGTCGTTGAGCACTACTTTCAGTGCTGTAACGACCTCCAACCACATATACTTTGTCGCGAGAGCCTGTTTTCCCTTGGGAAAATAAAGGAAGTCCTGTTTATAAAAACTAACAGGTGCTTTAATCGCGATAAGGGTGTGGAGAACAATGTTTGGTCAACAGTAATCTCTAATACGGGTCGCTGTAACCTGCTCATTTGACCCCGCACCCCGACCTCCCTTAACCGAAGTCACGTTAATCCATTGTGACAATTGCGCTGACGACGGAGCAGAAAGCTCCGAAAGCTCCGGATACTTCTCGTTAAAGGTACGTTGTGGTACGCTTAGTGAACCGAAAAAGTGCAATGTAATTCATCGCTGAATTACATTGTACTTTTTCGGTTCATTAAGGGGGTTTAACTGCCGTGCAAAAAAGAAACCACTAAACTCAAAATAACAACCCGCGATCGAACATTTTGTGTTCGGTTACAATCAACGGAATTTCACATTTAATGCGGAGAAGCCTGCATTATCTGCCTGTTTCTTACTGTGAAGAAAATTCCTGAAAGAAAAATAGCAACAAATGACCCAAGCTGCTGCTTTGACTGCCTTGCTTGTGGCATTCTTAGTCGCAGCATGCGATTGCAAATTCCGCAAATGAATCACTGCTAGTGAAAATACGTCGTAAAGGTTGTTTCTTCTACATGTCCTGTTTGTCACCTATTCGCCAGCTCTTCATCGTAATGCCATTGGCGTACGCCTACAGAAGCAGAATATTTCCCACGCGCGATAATGCTGAATAAACCTTTGCCAGTCAATATTGTCAGCACGCACAAAGGAAACGATTTAGAAAATGTTTTGGGCTGTAAGTTTTACTTCAAACATGCTCATTTGAAACATTACCGACGTTTTGGAAGAGCGCACCGTTTCCCCTGAAACAGTGATGACGTAATTTCAGAAGGTTATTGCGGATGCACATAATTGAAGAAACCGTTCATATGTTAGCACAGCGGTGAGACGAGTGTATATACAGCAGCCGCATTACGTAACTTCAGCTCTGCATTTCATCTCCGCAGTGGAAATCATTCGATCGAAAGTCATAACTGTCACAATCTCATGCTTCAAAATGACATTCGTGACAGATGGGTTAAGGGTAACATGTACAGAGCGTATTCACGGAACAGCTGAACCATTTTCCCAGAACGTAACGAAAGCAAAAAGAGAACGCATACCTGACTCTGCTATGTTCAACTGCACTTACGAAGCGTATGTCATATTAAGGAACATGGCATTGCCTCTGTTAAAGGCTTGTTTGCTTCTATGAAGCTTCCAATACTGTGCACAAAAGTTGCTTATGACATCACTTACTCAGTGCTTTTCGAGAGCTTCGTGCAGTGAAACATCATTTCTAGAGATAGGGACATCCACACGTCACATAGAAGGAAGAAACAAGAAGGACAATAAAGGAGCTTGTAATGACACCCTCTGGTATCAGCACAGGCTGAAACTTTTAATTTCTGTGCTTCAGTGTACTTTAAAAAACTTATTTTACTTAGGGCTTGCCACTTGTTCAGCGAAGGCCATTATTCACTCGGAAGTATAGACAGAGAAGCTCACTACTTCGCCGCGAGTTACGTGGCAGTCAAACCCAGCTGTGCCATAGTTGTGACGACATTTAATTTGGTATAACGTGATGCATGAGCGTCAATAGTGCTGTCTAACCACAGTGTCTCTTTTTCAATGCAGAGAATAAGCTAAAGGATTAGTGACAGCTTCCTGCCTATCCTTTGGGCTGCACGCTTTGAACAACCAATACTGCTGTACTGCTTTGATCGCGGCAGTGCTACACGCCATTGTACATACTGACAGTCTCGCTGCTGTCCCAGATGATTAGGCCAATTAGTTGGCTAACTGAAGTTTGCAGGCAAACCAGCTAATAGGATACCGAAGTCGAGCTCCAACTGCAACTGACCAAATGCTGAATAAACTATTGTAAAAGGAGGTAAACGAATGACGCAAGAAGTTGTTGACATAGTGAACCTACGTAAGTCTTAGTGAGCACTGTAAACGCCGACGTAAGGCAGTGAATGATGTTCATACACATCCTAACAATTGTCGCCATTTCTCTGGTAAGCATTTAAGAATTTCGAAATTGGAAATTATCTAAATGGTTAGCGTGCTGCTATTTCATTGCCTGGAAGATGCTAAACAATCAAATCAAATACGCTGCTCTGTATTTAGGGTCGCTATGCTGCAAATCAAGAAAACATGAGTTACTGAATAAAGCGTTGTTTACACATTAATGCGAATAGGTAACGCTTAATGGATACGTATCAGCATCAATGTCGCTGAGAAATAGTCAGAAATAATCTCAAAAGCTCCGCACATATTATTGGAAGAGGCATCCTGAACAACGATGTCAGGTAATTTACGTAAACCATCCCGTGAAACCTGTTGAGTTACAGATCGGCTAAATTCGTTTCTGATAAAAACCTATAACGAAGGGGAGTCAAATCATAAGGATAGTTTTAGGGCTTCTGTTCAGCCGCTACCGGTACAAGTGCCCTGTACCGTTCAACCGATACAGGGCTCCCAGAACATGACGATATCGTGAAACGATATCTGATGAACAAAAAGGAATTTAAACCGAAGAGACATTATTGATCACTTACTTTGCTTTCCAGTTACAGCTCTTAACCGCAAATTACCTAGAAAAGCATTCATTCATCGTCTCCCTTTGTCCCTTTCTGTGAAACTACGTGATTAGAGGTACGATCGCTCCTGACAACACACTGAAAAATGGTAGCTTTCAAAATTTATGAGCAATATCGCTTTCATTTCTACAAAAAAACTGCCTCAATGCCTGTAATCTGTATTTTCCTATAAAACTCGAGTTATTATGTTACGTTCAAGTGTTGCTTTTAGCAGGCATATTCATTAGCCCTAGAACCTTACGACGATGGAGTCTGTGGACGGCCAAAATTCGAACCTAAGGAAAAGAAAACAGCAACATTGCTACGAATAACTGGGGGTCACGAAGCAACTCCCCATTCTCATCCATGGATCGTTCGAATTGTTTACGGAAACAACGCATGCGGTGGTACAATATTGCCTACTAGCGCCGTAAACAGCAGCAATGTGATTGCAACGGCAGCCCACTGCTTGAGAAACGTTGGGTAAGCATATTGCTACTTCTGTATGTTCTTGTTTCTCAACTGCAATCGTTCTTGTTCTCAAACGTACCCATCTATCCTAAGCCCTATCGACAAGAATTGACGCGTAGGCTGCGGACAACACTGTAGACCTTTGTGAATAAAAATAGTTGCGCTCGATAATCAAAAGATGCATACGCTAAACTATCGGGATGATGTGCACATATAGCAAAGTTCGCGAAAATGGGATTTGTAAGAGGAATGTCTCTCATGTTTGTTACATATATTGCATGAGGCCCTGTTTGTGCCAGTATGTTGAACAAGTTTACGAGGCGTAGGCCTAGAGTACACAGTAATTTTAAATAATTGTTATTTAGAACAGCATGGCGGGGGGGATCGTATTTTCGTGATAATGCGCCACGCATTGAATAAAAGCATGCTTCCATTCTACTGACGAATTAAACCTGTCCTTTCCTAATATTGCAGAGTTCATATTCCATAAAACTAACTTTTCAGACCAATTTTTGAATCCCGTTTGTGCTCTCGTTGATCCTAAAAGTAATCGCCATGATTCGGAACAATCCGCCATAGCTTTTGGAACTCGTGCTATGGAACCTTTTCTTATCAAGGCTAACCAACGATTCCACCTTTTATTTTGCAGTAACATTCACGGTTGAGACATTCATCTTAGCAAAATGAATTATTAATAGTAATACGCACCTCGCAAGGCATAATTGAGCATAAGTCATGGTAGTGAAACACGAGGATCCAACTTACAGTATAACATTGACTGTCATGGAGATTAATTTGCCTGCTTAAGGGACCTGGAAAATATAACTGTTCTTGCCGGTGCCCACGACATCAGCAAAGAAAGTGAAAATGGAAGACAAGTAGCAAAAGTTGCCGACATTAAATTTTCTGAAGAAGATAGAAGATACGACTTCGCCTTGCTGATACTGAAGCAGCCATTACAGTTCACCGACTATGTCAAATCAGCCTGTCTACCGTCGAACCACTACTTGAAACCAAGAGTCAAATGCTTAATTAGTGGCTGGGGAGCCGTTGAAGGAGGCGTCTTCGCACAAACAGGTTAGTTCAACTCATTCACATGGGAGATGAAATTTTTATTAATCAACTATTTACACCTGACTGCTAGTAGTACGACGTTATCACGATTTGTGTGGTGTAGGACTAGTGAACTTGCCGAATTATTGGTCCTTTAATCAGAATGCATAGTTTAACCGCCTCATCTTACTTCTGTACTACCCTATAAGTGGGCAAAAACTGTATTGTTAAAGTAGCATGAGCATTGGACGAAGTTATAATGGACTTTAGTGAACAAACAGTAAACATTTGCATCAATCTTTTAAGTTTTAACAGTTTCAAAGCAGAGACCTAAAGTATAGAATTGAACATATAGGCATACAGGAACCGTCAAAATCACCTTCTTAATCATGAAAGGTAATTTGCACGTCATGTACGTGTGATTACGAGGGCGATAGCGCAGCTGAATCATCAGAAATTGATGGCACCGTATTCTTAAGTGTCCCTGCATGACTTTTAACTGGCTTTCCTGAGCAGATCAAGTAAGCATAGTGCATCTTGGTCTTGCTTTGATAGTTTATCTAGCAGCATGAAAAGGCTAATTATTTCTTGTTCGTCAACACCCTCGCTTCGTTCATCAAAAACTGTCTGAATTATTGAGCATGCCAGAGTATCGGTATAGCGGATTAATGGTAGTTGCCTGAGCTATTTGACATGAGCCTTAACTTTTCACAGTGGCACAAAAAGTGATTAATTTACACTACCATTAATGGAATGGAGATTCGCTGAAAATATCTTTTTCAGATCCGTTCCATGTTCCACCGGTAAAATTGCCGGAGAGACTCATGGAGTCAGTAGCAGTAAGGCACAGCGACGCGTTTTGTGAAGACGAGTCAGTTGTGGGCAACACGTACCAGAACAGCATTCATATTTGCGCTGGAGATGCAGAAGGTGAAAAGGGGGTGAACAACGTATGTGCATATGATGCATGAACTCAACTTTAATGCAATTCTGCTTTCTTCCAGTTTGACTCAGGAGGACCTCTAATATGCTACGACCACGGCGTATGGACGCTGTATGGCGTCATCATACGTAGATCTTACCGTCACGAATCTCGGCCGTCCGTATTTATGAAGGTTCAGTACTTTACATCAATGATTCGACAGCACGCAAAATTGGAGCCTTGGTGAATCCTCATCGGTCAGAAGTTTTATCTACAGGCTGATGTTCATCCCTGCTGATGTTATGATTAAAATTCAGCTTTTGCTGCGATTAGCATACCTCCATTCTCGTGGAAAGAATTCTTCCCTTTTGGAAGTAGCCTCGTAGTAAAGAAGCCTTCCCAAGTTCAGCGGAGATAGAATTTCTGAGCAAGTTCTGTTAACTACACACAATCTTTACATAATCAGAGATCAGAGTGTTGCAGTAAGCGAGACCTGCACGAGGCTTCAGGCAAGCTGTTGTGGGTCAGTTATCCTGATTGGAACCTGAATAAACAGGCCCTTTTCTGATCGTTGACCTTTTATGTTGACGATGGAGGTAATGTGCTCTGAAAGCTACACTCGTACGATTCAATGGTCATAAAACTTAGTTTTTGGTCAGCATCGAAACAAGACGAACACGACCAAGGACTGTAACATCCAAGTAGTTCTCTCCAAAGGATAGTGGCATTGGTTAGGTGATGATTAAATGCAAATTGGACTGCTTTGCTACTACCAATACAAGCCCTTCAGATCTACCTTCCGGCAAAAGCATCTCTGGCTGGCGAGAGCGTGAACTTTCTCTGAATACCTTCGCAGATACTGAGAACAGAACAAAAGATTTTGTAAATGTTACGTGAAAATATTTTTGTAAGCAATTACGTTCAACCGAGTTATAACGATATCATGCAGCCGACTGTTTTCTGCCGCTCAGGATAGGGCACAAGAAGCCCGGAAGGCTACGGTACTCATAGAAAGGTTATTAGAAATGGTGGAAGTACTCAAGGAAACAGAAACGGATTTGAGAAGTCAATGAAGAAAAGTAAACTGGCAACAGGTCGGAACTTTAAGAGCGCGATGGCCAGCAGTACCCATAAGCTCCATGCTCTGTCATACGAACATGTCATTTTGTCTGACAATAGTCCTCTGCAGACTCAATTCACTATATTTTTTCAGCACGAACGATTGCTCTGCTAAAACAAGTTTTTTGACGTTGAATAATAATTATGAAACTTGTAGAACAATGCAGTACTGTGGTGCACCTGAGAAAAGCGATTTATGGTTATCAGCTGAAGCAAGAAACTTGCTGCGCTCTCTGTTTCCGCCTTACTTTATCACTCTTCTTTGTACGCATATTATTGTCTCGAACATTCCAATTTTTCTTAACAAACTGAAAGCAGAACGTTGCGACGATGCTTCAAATATTTTCGAGCAGCCGAATCCTCAACGTTTCCTGCTTCTGCTGAACACCGGATTGCTCCGAACGGAGACTGAGAATAGAAATGCCTCCTCTCATGACCTTGAAACAAGGACTGCTGTTTAAATCACCTGACAGTTTCATAGGTTATCGGGAGCACTAGAATTTCTACACGTAAATAGTGCACACTTGAGGTTTAGCGTTGATTGAAACTCAGCTACGAGCAATGGAGTTTGCGATGTTATGAAGAGAAGTCATCTAATCACCAACTTCCAAAGCAAAAGTTGACGTTTTCTTTGCAGCAGTGTCAGTTTCATCTTGCCAGTGACAACCTTTGCCACCTGGCATCACTTGATATAAATAGAAATTTGAAATGCCCGTCAATAACGAGGGCTATAAACATCGAAATATCCGTTACCTGCATGGTTATTGAAGAAGCATAATTGTCTGCGAAGCGAACGAGCGCATTACGACGTCTAACTACGCTTTATTCTACTATTTCTTCGACGCACTTCACGTTGAGCTGACAAATACTGTGCACGTATATTTGCAGCTATTTGTTTTCAATGTCTTTTGATGGAAGCAGTTAGTTCACTGAAGTTGAGAAGCCCGCATACGGCGATTTCAGTCAACGAATAATGAGCACCAATACAGCGGTCCACTTCGCTTCAACGTAATGAGCAGACACTATCCAAACTCTTTCAGTTAACGATTTTTTCAGCCTGCCTTCAATTGCAGAAGGTGAAATAAAGGAAGAAAGTGGTAGGGAGCCTCAGCTGGCCAAGTCCGCCGGTAAGGATAATACAAACATTTTTCTGTATATTCGTTATTCGCTCATTCATTTACTGAGCCTCCTTGCGAGCGGATATTTCAAAGCATATTTACAATTGCTTTTCTCTTGGGCAAGCATAAGAACAGTGCTGTCAATCAAGCAGCTCAGCATGTTCTGTCACCGACTTTCGCAGGTAACGTAGTTATAGATAGCGTAGTTGGAGAAGCCATTCATGGCGCATTTTGTTTTGTTCTTGAAGCTCCGCTTGCAGCTCAGAAAATCGACTTGATTTA
Source organism: Trichuris muris (assembly GCA_000612645.2). Taxonomy (NCBI): domain Eukaryota; kingdom Metazoa; phylum Nematoda; class Enoplea; order Trichinellida; family Trichuridae; genus Trichuris; species Trichuris muris. Next base: position 12,825,007 of record CBXJ02000086.1, read on the forward strand.
CTCTGAACGTGTATTTAAGTAATAAAGGCAGGCGCAAGGCACGAGTTAACGATGCCCAGATATCACTTCTACGAATACTGCGGATCAAAGATCTTTCCAAGTCTTGTTGGACAGTAAGATCCCTAACTTCTTTTTCGGACTCCCTCACTACGATTCCAACGTTATCGCGATGTGAATAGTTGTCGTCGTTTACAGGGAAATCAAATGAGACAGTGAGATTAAGGTGCTTTCGAAGAGAAGCACGCAGATGATATTCCATACATCATCCTGATTGTGGCTGAATATGGTTCCCACAAATTCAATTGTACACAACAGTTAAACCAGCACTGCCTTTTGTTATCGTTCAGTAATGCTTTTGTGGTGCACAGCTGCATTCCTGCAAACTATGCTAAGAATATTCTAATATTTGTGTACTGACTAACTCAAAAGTCAAACAAGGAGCAAAAGGAGATCAAGGCGTTTTAAGCGATGAACATGGAGCAATGCTGCTGTGCTGCTTCACTAGATTTTGATTTTGCACTTCATTTCGCCTACGTTGTGGCCTTTGGCTTAATCACATATCATTTGTGGTTGTTTATTCTAATAGGTATCTTTACAAATATATTTCTACTTCTCCGTTAAAGCAGCTGCAGCGCACCTCAGGCAGTAAACATTTTTACAGTTTATGTGAGCTTATCTTTCATTCTCAATGACTTACTTTTTTCTATTCTCCGTACCAAAGGTGGCGCGATTCCAGTTGCGGTCTAGGATGATTCTGTGCCAGTTACGAAACAACTGTTCGCCAAAATGCGGAAAAACCGCTACCATGTTACTATGGATTTATGAATAACTGCATATTTGAAAATCAGATGCCTTCTAAAAGGTCTGCATGGCATGTTTGGCTTGTGCCTGCTTGGATGTCTTTGTCTATGCACCGAAGCAATGCCCTGCAAGCGAATGGATAGGACTACCATTCTACCACAATGTCGCGACGCGGAGCTTCTGTCCAAATGCAGTGTCGTCTTAGATGGATCCACAACCTTGATCCAATGATAAACTGGATCTTAGAAACTACAGGCTTCCGTTTGCTCCGTTCCACGATCAGAGAACTTCGCAAACAGATAGCCTTCCTCAGATCCAAAAAGCAAGACACCAAGAGACCATCAATACTGTTGATAGAACCATAAGTTCACAACTACAATCTCACTTAGGCAGCTCCTGAAATATTAATATCATCGAGATGCAGCACAGCCACTACGCGGGAACCGGAAAACGTATACTGCAGCCAATCCTGAATTTCTACCAGAGCACGCAGAAGAGATAGGCAGATTGTTTCACAAAGTTGTTGTCAATTTAAGCTCAGCCGAAAGGGCAGAAATCATTACCAGACCAGGGGAAGACAGCAAACAAAGGAACCACTTCTAATCATGGAAAATGTAGAAGAGCTCCTGAGGTGGTGAAAGGTGTGGGTGAGTGCCCAATGCCAGACGAGCAGATCAGATTTTCTACGTTAGCACAACAAAAAGATGTCAACGCATGAAAAGTCAAAGAAGCGTTGCACATCAGCAAAATCAGTTTATAAGCATACATGAAGAGTTTGAAGTGAATGAAATTTGACCCACAGGAGTAATGAAGGCGCAATGCTGCCAGCTCCTGCCTTTCGGCAGGAAACAGTTGCAGGAACAATCAACAAATGCGCAGGGACTCTTTAGTACAAATCATTCAGAAAGGATACGTTGAAATACCACATGGTTACGGAGAAGCAGGATTCCATTAATAGAACTTTACTTTCCGTTTGTTTAAAACCGCAAAACGTTAGTACCTTTACGGTAGAGACGTTGCGCATTGAAATTGCTTTGCATGCTGAAGGCGGACCAAGGGAAATTCTGAAAGTTCTATGAAAAAACGGGTTTGACGTTAACGAGAATATTTGCCGTATCTTGAAACAAATGAGATCCGTATTTGTCACATGCATTTTGATGGGAACAGCCAAAGGGGCTATAGTTGCGCTTGGTCGACAGTTGGCCCTTTAACTGGTTGAGGTTAAAATTGAGAAACATATGTTGCGTTTAAGTCACGCAGACTGCCAGCTATGGCTGAACCCATCTTTACCAGACGTCTTCGCTGCTCAACTTTCCCTTTGCGTCTCATCGAGCACGCCAGTCAAACGCTTCTGAGACCCTAGAAAAGTATGTAGATCAGTGATTCCAAACGGGGGTCCCGGAGAGGCATGGGGGTACACAGGAAGGCGAGGGAGCCCTGGTGGGGGGGGGCTGGAAAGTTAAGGGGTCCCTGTGAGAGCCCTGACAACATTGAAGGCACTTTGGTGTGGTAATCGCAGGTGATCGAGCGCTGGGAAGTTCAGAAGGGTAAGGGGCGATACGGTTTTGATCATTCATTTTGAAACAATGTTTCCGTTCGTCTGATTGTTCATTTGACAGCGAACTTAACCGTAGTCGTGAACTTCTCGCTTTGTGATACCTTGTGACAACGCTTCCGCCAAATCCTGTTTCTTTCCCTGTCTTTCCAAAAGTCAGAACCTGATTCCACCTTACTCAAATTTGACAAGCACTATGCATGACCAACGTCATTGCTCGAATACCTATTCAAGCAAGTTTATTATGAAGCCACACCCGAGAAGCACAAAAACCTGTAGAGAATCTAATAGGGCAATAAGGACGGTCGTAAAGAGTTAGTGAGGGCCCAGGATGATTGTCAGCAATCATATGGTCCCTGAGGCCAAAAAGTTTGGGAAACACTGATCTAGAGGCTTCTCTTGAGCTGCCCTATCCTTTACGGCAGCTCTTGCTCTACAGAGCTGACCCATATTTTTGTTATGACCGCCGTGCGCAATAACGTTTCCGACGTCCGGGCACGTGCACTCGGTTCGTATCGGAACGTCCGAGTGCAGCGAAAAAATGTTGGAAGAGTAACGCCTCTCAAGCCAAGCGTTTACTACAGGACCGATTATGAATGGAGAGAAAGCTTGCATTGGAGCATGAGCACCTTCGAATAAATTAATCGAGAATAACACAGGGCGTGTCGTTCTGCTACAGTGACGTGTTCAGTGAAGGACGTTTGTATAGTGCTGTGACAATTTCTTTACAGCAGACTGTGCTGTCAAACTGTGGATCACACAAAACGTGTCTAAGATCACCAGCTTAATCCAGTGTAAAAGGAGGACTATGGCAGATAGTTATAGTAAGAAGAAAACGCTGTTGGCTCAGCGGCAGAGGTTTCGTTGTTTATGAGAGGTAAAAATTATGCAGATAGGAGATCTGTGGTCAGTAATGTCAACCAAAGCAGAAATCGCCCAGGATGAGGAGCTGGCGCTTCTAGAAGTCTGATCCACGGGTGCTGACCCGCTGGAAACATCCTGAACATGTTGCTGACATGAAACATCTCAAGAGAAGCTCCAAACGCTTTTGTACTGTTTCATAAGCGTATGACTGGTCTGCTCAATGAGATACGAATGGAACAAGTTGATCAGCGATGACGTCTGGTAAGAATGGCCGGCGCGGCCTAAGCGCAAATACACTGAAAACTCTTTAATCCTGACCCCCATAAAGAGTACCCTTCTCTAATCCGGACTCGTGGAAGAGAGCAACAGAACGACCGCATATATTAAAGATGATTGGGCTACCTGTGACAAACGCGAAGCGCTACCATCTTGACGAGGCCGACTTGACGGGAGCCAACTTGACGGTGAGATTCTCCTTAGCAAAAGATGCTTGCATCTAGGATAGTTCCCTCTTAAATAGACTCATTGATTGTTAGTTTGCAGTGCGTAACGTCGTTTAGGCTGCTTTCCAGGGTTAGTCGCCATTTTGCTACGGCAAATGTATTAATGATTTGCATGACATATGTTTGCAAACCACTGATGTTTAGTAAGCGAGCAATGAATTGCTGATTCATATGATCATAAAGCGTTTCTATGTTGCCCTTTTGACAAGCAAACATGTAAGCTTTATTGTGACAGTAAAATATCAACGAATGCCGAAGTTATACGCAATAGCACGCAAATAATCTACATGAGAGTGCCTGTCGAACTGCTATACTATTCGTTGAAGTCGCTCGGCGCATCGAATCATATGCCGCCGCCTTGTCGGCGGCTCTTCACCCCTGAAGTACAGGTATGCATGATGATCTCTCCCAGCCTACACAGTTCGTTTGGCCTCTATGAATCTCCACAGTGTGGGATGATCGACACCGAATTCCGCTCGCATTTGTCGATGGGCCTCCTCGACGAAGTTGTTCGTCCGATCATGACCCATCAGCGTCTTGTTGTGAACGGACCACATCTGTGGAGGAAACATAGGTTCCTGACGGTTGCCTCGTCTGGTCGGTCGCCCAATGTACGTGTCTTCAAACCAGTCTAAAGCTGGAACCAAATCTGCCGGCGAGTGAACCGACAGATCAACAAAAACGTCGTCAATGGCGTTTGTGGGAGCGAAGGCCATTGCAACGATCATCCGGGCGGCCACCGCGAATTCGGTGCTGGTTCTGTATTTTCTAAGCAGATTTCGCTGCGCCAATTTTTAAAAAAGTTTCTCATTAGATGAACGAAGCAACCCCGTACCTGCGCGTCAGGGAATGTCGCTCTGAAGGCGTTCATGGCCGCCTGTTCGAAGTCCATGGCTACGGAGTCAGGATACAATTGAGGCCACATCTTTTTAACTGCTGCAAACATACGGCGATTTGTCGTCTCCCGTTTGTCTGGCAGCAGTGCGTACAGCACTGGAAGCACAAACCCATCCCGTTCTGCAATAAGGACGTATACCTGTTCGAATAATGGAGGTATAATTTTGAATGTCCCATCCGCGTACAAATGTTTCATAAGGGCGCTCCACGCCGTGTTCGACTGTCGTCCAAAAATTAGCAATCGGTCATCGTCTCCCAGACCTGAGTCGTAGAGCACGAACTGTTCCTGACCACCGTACGTCTGGTACGCTTCAATGATGATGATTGAAGCCCGACTGGCAGGCTGTGACGGCGCCGCGCTAACAGCACGCCTTCTCCGTTGGATGGTCTTCTTCATCGCCTTTGTCGATGGCATTTATGCCCTCACGTCAGATGGTATGGTTCAAAATCACAGCTGGTGTCTCCAAAGCATTTTCTGCTCGACTTTTTACGGCTGTGCAAACCGCAACGATATCAACGCGAGCAGCATCTCCTCCGTAGCAGTGGAAGTTCACTGTCTTCACCACTTCGTTCGTTTCCATGGAGGTGAGTATCCTTGCCTTGCAGCCATATTCATAGCGTTTGTCACATCGCCAAAATTTAATCATTCCTGTACAGTCTAGCACTCCGAACGTATACATGTGTCCATCGTGGACGAACTTGGGCTGCTGGCGTTGAAAGAGTACGCTTGCCATGGTAGCGATCGCAGTGTAGAATGATGCGCTCAGACCTTGGCAGTTTCGCCCTCCACTGCCCCAGCCTGCTTAGTGTAACGGCACGTCCGATCCCGCTCTTGTTTTATTCAGTGGATCGACGGCACCAGTATAGGTATGCAGGGAACTTGTGACGGATGATAGTATACAAGCAGCAGTGTACAGAGAGACGCAATCAGACAGACAGAGAGGGAGACAGAACTATAAAGGGAAAGTGAAAAGTCTAGCGTTTTATAGAAGCAGGAGAGACCACTGTAAGCGTATCCATGTGACATGTCATCACTCACATCGAAAAGAACAAAGCTTCCTGAAGTAGGTGAAAATTCACTTTCAACTTTACCGCTCACTAAAACGTGGGAACGAGTGTCCACTTGTTTGCATAATGCTCACTCCAACCCTGACCTGTGTCACATATCAATCAGGATTAACCGATCGGGTGCGCATCCTTGCGATTTTCCAAACTCGAATAGCTATTCAGTGCCTGTACGCTGCCTGGTCGCCGTTCCTTTTGAGGTGCGATCTTCCCACAGTACAAATTGCCATTTGGTTTAAGAGAACGTCATCCACTAGCTCATCAAAATGGTCCACGACCAGGCAGCATACAGGCGCTGAATAGCTATTCGAGTTTGGAAAATCGCAAGGATGCGCACCCGATCGGTTAATCCTGATTGATATGTGACACAGGTCAGGGTTGGAGTGAGCATTATGCAAACAAGTGGACACTCGTTCCCACGTTTTAGTGAGCGGTAAAGTTGAAAGTGAATTTTCACCTACTTCAGGAAGCTTTGTTCTTGCCGATGTGAGTGATGACATGTCACATGGATACGCTTACAGTGGTCTCTCCTGCTTCTATAAAACGCTAGACTTTTCACTTTCCCTTTATAGTTCTGTCTCCCTCTCTGTCTGTCTGATTGCGTCTCTCTGTACACTGCTGCTTGTATACTATCATCCGTTACAAGTTCCCTGCATACCTATACTGGTGCCGTCGATCCACTGAATAAAACAAGAGCGGGATCGGACGTGCCGTTACACTAAGCAGGCTGGGGCAGTGGAGAACGAAACCGCCAAGGTCTGAGCGCATCATTCTACACTGCGATCGCTACCACGGCAAGCGTACTCTTTCAACGCCAGCGCCCCAAGTTCGTCCACGATGGACATATGTATACGTTCGGAGTGCTAGACTGTACAGGAATGATTAAATTTTGGCGATGTGACAAACGCTATGAATATGGCTGCAAGGCAAGGATACTCACCTCCATGGAAACGAACGAAGTGGTGAAGACAGTGAACTTCCACTGCTACGGAGGAGATGCTGCTCGCGTTGATATCGTTGCGGTTTGCACAGCCGTAAAAAGTCGAGCAGAAAATGCTTTGGAGACACCAGCTGTGATTTTGAACCATACCATCTGACGTGAGGGCATAAATGCCATCGACAAAGGCGATGAAGAAGACCATCCAACGGAGAAGGCGTGCTGTTAGCGCGGCGCCGTCACAGCCTGCCAGTCGGGCTTCAATCGTCATCATTGAAGCGTACCAGACGTACGGTGATCAGGAGCAGTTCCTGCTCTACGACTCAGGTCTGGGAGACGATGACCGATTGCTAATTTTTGGACGACAGTCGAACACGGCGTGGAGCGCCCTTATGAAACATTTGTACGCGGATGGGACATTCAAAATTATACCTCCATTATTCGAACAGGTATACGTCCTTATTGCAGAACGCGATGGGTTTGTGCTTCCAGTGCTGTACGCACTGCTGCCAGACAAACGGGAGACGACAAATCGCCGTATGTTTGCAGCAGTTAAAAAGATGTGGCCTCAATTGTATCCTGACTCCGTAGCCATGGACTTCGAACAGGCGGCCATGAACGCCTTCAGAGCGACATTCCCTGACGCGCAGGTACGGGGTTGCTTCGTTCATCTAATCAGAAACTTTTTTAAAAATTGGCGCAGCGAAATCTGCTTAGAAAATATAGAAGCAGCACCGAATTCGCGGTGGCCGCCCGGATGATCGTTGCAATGGCCTTCGCTCCCACAAACGCCACTGACGACGTTTTTGTTGATCTGTCGGTTCACTCGCCGGCAGATTTGGTTCCAGCTTTAGACTGGTTTGAAGACACGTACACTGGGCGACCGACCAGACGAGGCAACCGTCAGGAACCTATGTTTCCTCCACAGATGTGGTCCGTTCACAACAAGACGCTGATGGGTCATGATCGGACGAACAACTTCGTCGAGGAGGCCCATCGACAAATGCGAGCGGAATTCGGTGTCGATCATCCCACACTGTGGAGATTCATAGAGGCCAAACGAACTGTGTAGGCTGGGAGAGATCATCATGCATACCTGTACTTCAGGGGCGAAGAGCCGCCGACAAGGCGACGGCATATGATTCGATGCGCCGAGCGACTTCAACGAATAGTATAGCATTTCTACAGGCACTCTCATGTAGATTATTTGCGTGCTATTGCGTATAACTTCGGCATTCGTTGATATTTTACTGTCACAATAAAGCTTACATGTTTGCTTGTCAAAAGGGCAACATAGAAACGCTTTATGATCATCTGAATCAGCAATTCATTGCTCGCTTACTAAACATTCAGTGGTTTACAAACATATGTCATGCAAATCGTTAATACATTTGCCATAACAAAATGGCGACTTACCCTGGAAAGCAGCCTAAACGTTACGCACTGCAAACTAACAATCAATGAGTCTATTTAAGAGGGAACTATCCTAGATGCAAGCATCTTTTGCTAAGGAGAATCTCACCGTCAAGTTGGCTCCCGTCAAGATGGCTCCCGTCAAGTCGGCCCCGTCAAGATGGGGCGCTTCGCTACGTAGGCTCCCAGAGAGCTGCAATTACCGGTGAGGATGGTCAATCATCAGCGAATCATAGACCAATTTTTTATTGCCAAACTGAGTGTTTGGGTAAAACAATCATCCATCAGAACTCTACAACTATTATTAAACTTACTGCTCATATTATCAGGTAATGGGCAGCAGCCCTACGCGTGGCAGGGTCCTGCACAATTCATCAAGATCAGAAAATGTACGGTGGAAAATTTACAAAACCTAACGTTTCAGTTTTGGCACTGAGGACGGGTACGCGAGAAGTACCCGAAAGCTCTGCTTTTGGGTGAATAAAAGCTTTCAATGAACGGGGGAAATCCGTGGATATTAGTTTCACGTTTCAGTTTTGTTATAACTTTACCGTTTCACTATTTCACATTGTGATAATGCCCTTTCAAATGTACTTGGTTTTCAGTGCTGTCATAACCGACCAGAGATCTTGATGGATATTTTGATGGCGATATTTCGCCATATGTGCGAATGGCGTTAACATGCGATGCTTACTTGGCCATTTAGCATAATAGAATCTACTCGCCAAGCATGGAAGCGATTGCAGAAGGAGTAAGCAGAAGTGTTTCCGTTGCGTCTTTAACAAATAGCAACCTGTGATTCATTAATATGGGACGTTCATTCCAGTACTAGGGACCCCCTGAAAGCAATAAAACGGCCATGTATTGATCAACTAACGCCGATAAAAGGTATGCGTAAATGTGTGCTGAACAGACCTCCTCAAAAGACAAACTTTGACTATTTACTAAGTAGGCGAATTGCAAGTTCTTGTAATAGTCGTGCAACGTAAAATCAAGGGAAATGAAGAAACAACTGCAAAATTGCAAAGAAAGTGCTGATCAATACTCTGTTCTTCAAGAACCAAGACGTTTTGCTATGCACCTGGGATTTACGGACGTTTTGATTCTGGCCTCATAATATTCTCTGCCAGGCACAGTGACATTTTGCTTTCGTAAAGTTGCAACTAATGTCGAGCTTTCTGCAAGGAAGAATAGCGGGAAAGCTCCGCCGAGCAGGCATTCCTGTGGCCATAACCTACGTAAGTAGCTACCCGCCAAAATTGCTTCCAACTATAAGTAATTGATTTAAGCTTAGTGTTTCGTAGTATCGACTCTCCATCCCATAAATCATTCATGAACGTGTCATTCGTTTTGATTAATAGCAAAACATTGAAAAAGAGGGGAAGAATGAGCAGGGAAAATAAAATTTGCTAGCTGACTTGCTACAAGTCGATTTCTTCAAGCGGCGGCAAATTTAGAGAAGGGCAGATTATGGAACATTAAAATAAATTGAATTTGCCACATGGGAATAGCGCCAGACAGTAGCCCTTGCCGTTTCAGCTGCCAAACGATATCCTCTTAAGTATTAACTTAAGATAGAAGAAGCTAAAAGAGAAATACTTAAGCCAGAGAAATAGTTCTCTCCCTATGCATTCATGAAAGAATGTGCTTTCATCTAGTTTTATTCTTTTACTCGAAATCATTGCCTGAAAATAGCAACCGATAGCTTACGGAATTCAGTTACCATTTCTGACAGTTTGCACACACCTTTTGATTTTCGCGCTCCTAACTGCTTGGCGTACCTTTCATATGCTGATGCTGCTTCTGTTCAAAATTTGCTGATATTCTTATTCAGTGATTTCTTGAACTGTCGAATTAGCTTCGCAACGTTTCCTGGTAGTAGTTCCCCAGTGTTTGGTAAAACCACAAGTTTGATCATTTTATGCTGCCAGTTCAGCTTAGGAAGAAAGAGCGACAAAGAAACCAATATATTAAATCGTCGTTATTACTTCGATAACTTTCCCATGCCTTAAGAACTGAAAATTCAGTTTTGTTTTGCATAGTCATGTATGGTTAATGATGTCATAAATCTAACCCATTGCGCGTCCTCCTATGCGGCAATAGGAATGGAATTGCTTAATTTTCAAAGATAGGTCTGGTAACGGGGTTCAGCAGTTTGATGGAGAAATCACGGACTTCGTTCCCGTTGAGGTTATCATTTTCGCGGAATGATGGTATCACTTTCATGAAATCATTTCATGAAAATGAAAAACAAAAAAGGTTGGCTAAGCCTTCGAGCCGAACCTTGACTCGCCGTTTGCGCAGATTTCTTGTCAGGAATTACTTAATTAGTCAATGCGTATCTATTCCATTGCTATCCTATGAGACTGAGAACAGAATAGCTGAGTTCCCACGAATATTATCCAAGAACAAGTCACATTACGTTGCGGTTCCGTTCAACCAATTGGGCATAAGCCTTCGAGAAAATCAGTGACGATAAGTTTGCTTCCAGAAATGAGTGGGAAACGTAGGTGGAACTTTAGCTTATGCCGAACTTACTGGGTGCAGACGGTTGGCCGTTGCAACATTATTAAACAATTCTAATTTATTCAATGAGGATAGGAACGGAAGGGTAAGCTGTGGTCGAAACATCATTGCTACTGCGCAGTGTAAGGCAAAAGAAAAGTTGGCGTCATTAAAAACTTGTACAACGAGCTTAGTTGTTCGCATTGCTCACTAAGTGCAAAGTTAATTCGCTTAAGAGGCCATAAAAAAGTGGAAGTAAAGAATGACCAGCTAAGAATGATTTTTTGTCACGAAAGCTTTCGTCCATGCATGCAGCAAAGATCAGACGTTCCCAAAGGCAATGCTCGCGTTTTGGTTTGAACAAAGAAAATTACAAAATATGCACCCTGTAGGGGTATCGCATTATACGTGAGCGAAATTGCTGGTTTGACCCCACCTGAAAAGCCTGCAGATTTTGGTCACCTACGCCATTAAAAGGATTTCTCCATTAGTTGAAGATACTGTTTCTCCATTAGTTACCCTTTATGCGGTCTTTCTTTTCGAAATAGCGAATAATACAGTTCATCCAATCTGCTCCTATAAATGATGCTTTGTTAGCACTAATCCATTCGCAAGTATCTACTGCGCATGGGCCTCAGGTGCCAGCAGCCTTTCTGCTCAGAAATTGACCCAATTTGTACAGCATAAATTTTAATTTTTTACAAGTGAACTTGCCAAATACGCTTTCAGCTACAATCACTCAGGCAAGAACATGATCGGAGAAGGCAACTTTCACTTTAGGTGTTCTATGCAATGCAAGAGAGAAAGGCTTCGCGATTCGCACGTGATTTACGAAAGCCCATTATTCAAGCTTACATCTCAGGCGGACAGGACAAAAGAGAACTGGAAAGCCAACCGTCTTCTTACCTTCACTTCTTTCTTAAACCATAAAAGTGCAAGCCTGGCCATATCAGCTTGATGAAAACGTAATTGCAACTTCTGCCAGCTACGAAATGATATAAACTGTAATAACTTTTGCACTGACGTAAAAATAAATTGTGCATTTCTGATATAAGCAAGCTGATGCTCCAGATCTTCACGGTTTCACATAAGGCAATGTTCAAGCCGAATAATTTGTCAGAGAAGCCAATTGTAAGCATTACTAACTGACTATTTTGAGCAACACACCATTCGTTATTTCTATTCAACCTGTTCTTCTTACACGTACTCGAGTCGCAACGTAATCCGCGTATATCTGACTTCTACAACTGAAAATGCCCGACAGCAGCAAAAACAACATGTAGTTTGACGGCTATGTTTCCATCCAAGCAAAATGATCAAGAAAGCCTTCAGGGACGAATCGTGTTGTCTTAACAATCCTGCGCCGTGCTAATAATAGCAGTTGAAACAAGCTGCCACAACTTGCTCGACCATCCGTAATCGAAGGCAGAAAATGGTGGGTGGAAAAACATCGCAGATGAGATTTTTAATACATGCTTTCGCGAGTTGCCTCTTCCCTTCATTCACTTAATAAATTGCGTAATTGTGGAGATTGCACAGCTAGCAAAGAAAAGTTTTTGAGACCAATCACGCCGTGAATGTCTCGCTCCGGAGAAATTTAAATTAGCATGCTTTCATTGCTACTGCACTTGAAATATTCTACGGATTTCAGCGCTAAGTGCATTGTGCTGCGTAGAGTGATTTCTTGATTAAGCTTACCGCGGAATCGCTGGATGAATTTGCGAAGTGATACATTCGACGTTAACCAATTATTAGCTTCCATTTGGTAAACGGGAAACAACCGACTTATTCAACTTCTTCTTTCAATCCATTTAATTAGATTCGATTAAACAGGAAGCTGCTATACAGCGTTAGGGAGTGCAAAGTTGCCACTGTGTTGACAGATCATACGCTATGAACTTGGCCGAATTGCAACTGCTGAAACGTTACGATTCGCGCTGGTCAGGCAGCGGAACAACACCGTATTATCGCGTCTTAATCAACGTAGTTGTACTTTCGTTAACCAGCGTTGGCTCAGTTAGGCTGCTAAGCTTCCGGGCAATTTGGTTAGCAAACTTATGCAACCGCAATACTTTCCTACGTGAACACATGCTGTAGCGCTGGTTTTGAGTCCACCTCCACCCGCTGACTGGTTGGATTCAGAAACTTTGTCAGTTTCGATGCTTTGTTACGAATCCACATCGTTGTTCCGAAAAACTTTTACTGAAACCGGAGCTTTCGGGGATCTCCTGTCCTCTTCTTCAGGCCGAACGAGCAAACTCTTCCGCTGAAGAAAGGGACAGGAGATCTCTGAAAGCTCAGGTTTCAATAAAATGTTTTCCAAACAACGGTGCGAATTCGTAACAAAGCGTCAATGTCAAACTCCACCGTTAAGAGAAGGCACCCGATTTTCAACTTTGTTGGTACTAAAATAATCCACTTTTAAATGACTACTCTTGTCGGTATACCGAACCATTGCCTCCTTTTGACAACTGCACATCGATATGTTCATGCTTTACGTGTGATCAAAAATGGGTTTTACTTCAATAAAACGTGGACATTACATGTTTGTACGCGCCGTCGCTCAAACTATGCTCTTGAAGACGGGGCAAGACAGGCCCCTTAAGCTCTGGAATAAGCATTTAAGAAATGGGAATAAACAATGGTATCCAGTCATCCAAATAGATAATATTACTTTTATTATTGTTGTCATTAATAATAATGACAATAATAATAAAAGTTCTTTATACTTTCTAAAACGCCAGTCGTTACTCTTTAAATGTTAAATGCCATGAATACGCTATCCCACAAATTTGCAATACAACAAGCAAGCGATTCCGTTACTGGTAACGTCATCGCGTATCCTGTTCAACAGCGTGTCTGTTCTTCTTTATACTGGAGTAAGCACAGTGCCTCACGCAAGCGTCGTTGAATTCATTACGACAAGTTAGAAAAGCGTTATCAGAGTGATGCATATCAATTACGATCAGCGGTTCGTTCATACCTTCTCCATGAATGGCAATTTCCTCCTTGCAAAAGTTAACAGCCAAAGAAACCGCGATGAGGCGCACTGCCGTCCCGTTTTTTCATGCCTTTGCCCAATATAAAGTTTCAAAGGACAACGCAAAGCAGACCTCGCGCCAAACGGGGCAGCAAATGTTCGAACGTCCTCTCATTTTGACGCGCACCTTACAAGCCCTTTAAGGTCCGGTGATATTCCCATTTTTGAATACGAATAAATGTCCGCAATAAAAGCGAATACAGCTGAGCTGATTTATCGGCTTTTGCGAAAGTGCCGCTGCCATTGCTTGTGCTCAAGTGCTCCGCAAACTACGTTGCAATTGAAACGAAGTAGCGGGGAGAAGGTGCCAAATTAATGAGACGGCCGAACGAACAAACTTATCCGCATAAAGTGCGCAACGCGTTGCGAGTCGAAGCCATGCAAGTGGTAACATTCGATGCTGCCCCAAACTGATATACGGTCAGTGGAGGCAGCATGAAGCCCGATGAAAGGTGAAAAGAGGTGGTCGCAGTCATCGCTGTCCGTATCGATTTCTTCTCAGGAGACATTGTCAATGCCAAACGGCTTTTCAAATAACTTTCTTGAAGGCATGAAAAGGCTCGACATTTTTCCTCTCACTGCTGCTTGCGACTAGGAGTTGGTGTCCGCGCGCACAATTTGGCCGTTCAAGCTAGCAGGATATTGGATTCACCGTGGCGGACAACGGCGAAACATGGATAAAGGGCACCGCCTAGCTTTCACAGAAAGCCGAGAAGGTAGTTCGCTTCTCTAATATTTCAAAATGACGTCCGCAATTAGCGGTAGTGCTTAAATGAAACATTGTCAAAGCTGCTCTTGCCTATACACTTTTTGTGTTTCCATTAATCAGCCTTCCAATAAGATACGAGTCGATAGGCTCACTCGATTTCCATGTTTGGGCACTGCGAACGACGTCGGGCGTTGCTGGCCGGGACGAAGATTAGATGCTGCACAGCATTCAGCACAGCAGCAGCGCCGGCTGAGCCATGTCACTCTTCCTGGGTGCTTGTACTACCTCTTCTCGTGAAAGTTGCTCGTCTCAGCTCTTTTTGACTACGGTAATATAATGATCTCTTTCTCAAATCTATAGATGTGCAGCTAAGCTCGTGAGGCAAAAGTCAAAGCCATCTCTTCGGATATCACCTTGCGCCTATAGTTTCGTTCGGCTTGCAGCACCCGCTGTCTATCCTTAGTCGAAATCCCAGCCGTGCTCCGAAAATTTGCTAATGCACTAACATTTTTGAATGAGAGTTCCGCGCAGTGAAACTACATCACAGTGCCAAGTCAAATGGCCCTTCTTCTACTCTTAGTACTGCAGCTGTCGCTTTCCCTCCATCAGCTGGCAGTTACATTCGATCGCTTGGTACTACGTTCCAATATCGATTTGGATTTCTGATCAATATGCTTTCCAGTTCAGATGTTGACGAGACAACTACTTACTGTCGCACCCATTTTCCCATCGTCACTTCACGACTACTCGAGTGTTATTAATAGTGACCAATGGTAAGGCTTGTACGAGGCCTTGTATGAATTCGGTGCTCGAACTGGCTCGTCATATTCTCCTCGCATATCGTTCCCATTACTCGGTGCTTTGTTCTTTCCGGGCTATATCTCCTTCCATTATCATCGACCCTATCGTGGCAAAAGTTAAAAGATAACCCCTTCGCCCATCCTTGCTAGTCAACTATCACTTTCACCACAATTCCCAGCTCACTTGGCTGTTTGAAATAGACACTTCTCATTTACTCTTGCATTCTGTTCGGTTCACGAAGGTTCAAAGGGAATCAGCACTTCTGTCGATCCTGATAGGCACGTATGATTGGAGAAGGCACCTTCTGGGGGCCACCATTGGGATTTCTGCCTACGTACCAGTCTTTCCCGACCAGTTGCTCGGAGCATTCGCCACAGAGGATGTGACAATGCGTACTAATTGCATCGAGCCGGTAACGCACTTGAACGATGGATTTTCGATCAAGCGCTTCGAAGCGGCGGCTTTAGGCCCATCAGTTCGATTTTCACTTCATTCATGCGCAGTCGGACGGTAGCGTAATACGGAGGCGAAGGGTCTTCACACATTTCCGGTCCGTCCTGCCCGAAGCAGCGGCGCCTTGTCGCGGCAGTCAAGCAAACCTTTGGCAAACAAACGAAAGCGTGCCCAACCATTGATAGACCTCCACCTCGGCAGTCTTAGATTTACCGTTAGCGTACCGTTAAGTCGCCAAATACTACGCTTGGAATGCAAGGCGCTGCCGAGGTTAGGCGCTTGGATACTCACACCTGAACTATGGAGGAGGCCGCGACGAACTACGCCCAAGGAGACACGGAGGAGGCACGAAAGTACCGAAAGTACCAAGGTAAGATCGCGTCAGGCCGTCGACCCGGTGAGGCGGATTATTCTACTGCTGAATTTGTAGTCGAACGGGACATTGAGGAAAGATAACCATTTGAACGTCGTAACGCATGCTGCCGTAGGCTTTGATTGCTGGTAGTCGCCCCGCATGCATAATTTACATGGCAGCTTCGGAGGAAACAAGACGATAAGTCAAGATTATTTAGCCCAGATGATTCAGGGCGAAAATAAGTTCACGCTGGAGCTGAGCCGCTATGTTATGTACGGCGAAACTTGACTGTTCGCTAACAAGTAGCATGCAGCTGACGCAAGCAGACAGCAAGATAAATCACGTTGAATTTCAATAGTTGCCATCCAGTTTGACGAGCGCGCTCGTTCCGCCTCTAATACGACGTCACTTTTCGAGAGCATCACGGGAAAGCGCCTCATAAGATGCTGAATACGAACGGGGCAAAATGATGAATAAATCAAGAGCTCTGCGTTATAACAGGAATTGCGTCCAACAAAACAGGCCCATCCCACGGGGCCGCGATGAATCAGCAGCCGGATCACTCGCTTATCCAACGTGCGCAACAGAAGCACCGTTCACGCTACGCGCAGGAGCATATGCATTCCAGTATTCAATAACGCTCCATATTAGACGATGACGGCCACTGTCGAACTGCGGCTGACTCATGAAGGGATTTCACTAATGACCTGCCAGTTGACCCGTGGCAGCCGGTTTATTGACTTTTCCTGATGACCACAACAGGGTTGAGCTGGCATCAAATTTTTTCCAGTATCTATCAAATCCACATAGAGACAACTTGTGCATTGCGGAAACGGAAGCTTGCACGGCTGTAAACTAAGTTATCGCCAGCGGAACATCTCACACACTCGTGAGGAACGATGAGCAATTATGAGCCAGAACTCAGGCAAGTGCACGCATTAGTTTCGACACTAGCTCAATATCAGGGTTCTCTACGACCGAGCTCAAACAATCGACCAACACTGCGCGAAATCAGCGGTTGCGTTCCCTGTGTTTGGCTCTAATTGAGTTTCCCGGCTCCCGGACGGCATTTCCTGTGCAAGTCATTACCAGAAAACGGCGATATTGGTTTTGGGCCCAATTTGGAGTTTCATCGGCGCTACAGTCAAAAGAAGGTTCATAAGAAAGGGTCAAGTATTCCGGACGGGATATTGGGAATATCGCTGGCTGCTCGCCTTCCCTGCCCTGACCCCCGCTCCGTTCGTTGGACAGCACTGATTGGTCACTTGCGGCGGGATGGGAAGTGTGCACAGCCGCGAGATTGATTCGTGAGCACCTATACTTACGAAGAGCAGCGCCCGAAATCCCGCTGCAGCTACCTCACTTTGCCTCGCGGTTCCCTTGAGCAGTTGACGCTTTTAGAAATGAGCTCCACTGGCTTGACCAAGGAGGCGAAGCAGCAATGGGCGTCGCCCTCAATTCAGTCGGACGCTCCACCAACCGATTACGAAGTAATAAGCGTCTGGTTTGGCTACATATTGACCGGACTGTCTTGGTTCATCGTTGCCATTACTTTCCCCTTTTCCGCCTGCTTCTGCCTGAAAGTTATAAAAGAATACGAAAGAGTCGTCATATTCCGCCTTGGACGTCTTATGCCCGGAGGTGAGCGAACCATTCGACCTGGGCTATAGCATCCGGTTGGCATTTCAGTGGCCAGGGGACCCGGACTGGTGTTCATCATGCCTTGCATTGACACCTACAGAAAGATCGATCTGCGCGTCGTCTCCTACGCTGTGCCGCCGCAGGAAATTTTGTCCAAGGATTCCGTCACGGTTTCCGTAGACGCGGTTGTCTACTTCCGCACTTCAGACCCAATAGCCGCTGTCAATAATGTTGACGACGCAATTTACAGCACCAAGCTGCTCGCTCAAACGACCCTACGAAATGCGCTGGGCATGAAAACGCTTACGGAAATGCTTTGCGAAAGGGACGCGATTGCTCAGTTGACAGAGACCATATTGGACGAGGGTACGCGCTCCGTTGCCCAACGGTGCGTCTCGCAAAACGGCTGACCGTTTCATTTTAAGGTACTGAGCATTGGGGCATAAAGGTGGAACGCGTCGAAGTCAAGGACATAAGACTACCCCAGCAGCTCACCCGAGCCATGGCGGCTGAAGCCGAAGCCGCCAGAGAAGCCAGGGCTAAGGTTGTCGCCGCAGAAGGCGAGATGAAGGCCAGCCATGCGCTGAAGGAGGCGGCCGACGTACTGGCCGACTCGCCCGTGGCAATTCAGCTCCGCCACTTGCAGGCGTTGAGCAGCATCGCCGCTGAGCAGAATTCGACTATCGTTTTTCCAGTGCCCATAGACTTGTTCGGAAGTTTTCTGCACAAGGAGAAACGCGAGACTTCAATGGCTCAAATAATGGACTGATGCGGAATTGGAATAGCGACTGTGCCGCTGTGAACGGCAGTTACTGTATTCCCCAACAACGGTGCTTACTGAAAAGTATGCCAATAGTGACCTCAGAAGCAAGCACTACCGGCATACCTGACTGCGGAGCAATACTTCAGAATCCCCAGCACTTTCAAGCAGCCAACGACTGTTGTGAACCCAGTTTAGTCAATCAATGTTAATCAATTTTCTCGCTAGTTGACCAGATCCAATTGTAGCCTCAATTGAAAAAAAAATAAGACTCGTTCATTGGAAATGTACTCTGTACAGCACAACATCTTATTGCACCGTCTGAAGTGGAATGACTGCTGGTCTGACGCGGCTGTTGCGAACGGTCCGTAATTGGGGGACTGAGACAAGATGAGAAAATAAGTTTTCTGCTCTCTTCGTCTGGCCGAGGCTGGAAATGAATGAACTAAGCGAAGCAGCGACCCGAGCACTATTGCTAACTGGAACCACCGACAGTCGTTGAGGTTAACGTTAACGAAAGAATGGATTGGTAGTTTCCAGCAAGTTTGGCTTTCAACTTTTCTAGGAAAAGTGAAAATGAGCTAGGCGAGAAAGCTTAATTCGAAATCATTCGATCAAGCCAATCGGCACGGAACTTCGGCTGAGCAAGAGCAGAATAACGTGCCAAAGAGTTACGGTTTCAAGGGCGAAAGTTTTTGAAAGTACGGCAGCTAGAATGAAGTGTACAAATGAGAAACCATTGAAATTAGCAGCCCCTTTCGTATTGATTTTCAAATAATACATCCGTTCATGCTGTTAACCGAAAAACCTGATGGCGGCAACATGAGCAGCGGTTAGGCTCTTGAACCCATGAAAGGACGAGAAAGAACAGCTCACCGCAATAGCAACTGCGCACAACCGATTTGCTAAACAACGATCCCGATGTTAAAGCGATGGTACAACCCTCGGGGATCCCTGGGAAAATAAATACATAATTTGATTGAGCTATGTTAGTGTACTGAGAAGGGAGCACAAATTCCAATGCTCCGGGAAACGCCGGTGGTTACCAGAGGAACAAACGTGCTTTCATGTCTACTTAGACAATTTTGTTGAAGCGAGCAGCTACGGGAAATGAACCAAGAGTAATCACTAGCATTACAATTCCATGGATTTCTGACGCATGCCATTGAATGAGAATGTTCTGAAACTCTCCTTGTCAGTGAAAGCGACAGAATGTTTAGTTTACTGTCAGATAAAACGTAGAAGCCAGGTGCAACTGGTGCAGCATAGTTCTGACTGCGCTTGCGTTGTACCTTTTCACTTGACCTATTGGCAAGAGTAAACGAAATTCAACAAATATGCCAGTGTCAAAAAATTTTCCTTGTTACACAATGTCCAAAACTTAATGCAACCCATTTCAGTGGACGCGCAAAGTTTAAAGCAGAGTAAATTGAAAATGTGCTTAATTGCTAGTAAATCCACAAATCTAGGACTGCGGCATTACTACAGCTTCTTTCTTACCGATGTTTTAAATTCAATGCTGAATTTTCAACTGTCATCAGGAGTTGACTGTTGGGTTGACTCTGCAAACATCAATAGTGTACGGTTGAGCGGTTGACTCCGCCCAACCGTACACTGTTGATGTTTGCGCTGGTGACGGAAGAGGGAACTTCCGAAAGCTCCGCATGATCCTTACACAATAACAAAAAATCACGGGGAAGTGCCGTGTCTATCCACAAAAAAGAGCCATGAGAATTTACCCCGTCCCAGGAAATCCTATTTTGATTATTATTATTATTATTATTATTATTATTATTATTACTATCTACAAATTAAACTTTAACGCAGATAATGGGTTCCAACGCAAGGAATCACGTTAAAATGGTTCAACAATCATGAATATTGGCAATTTCCTCAGCGACCTGTAACCATGAATAAGTAGAGCTGGAGCGATAGCATAACACACTGCTCCCGTGCGTGTAAATGAGGTTCGAAATGATTAATATTCTTCAAACCATGCACGCGAGACAGTTGTGTTAGGTCCAGGTTAACAACCAAGCAAGTTTCTCGGATGTTCAACATTCCATTAACAAGAATATCGAGACTGTTTTCTAACACATCATCCATCTATGTTCCAGGCATGTTGTCACGCCTGCAGCCCGCTCCTGTAATATCCCGGATGCTCTCCACAATTGGACGCCCACAAACCGCACCACCACTTTCCAGAAACGTTCGGACAATCTGCGTACTTTTGAGCATCGGACACTTCATCAGGGTGAAATAATAACACATTACCTTCCTTTGGCAATTTCAAACTGTTTTTCTGAACTCATCAAAAGCTGTGTAAGGTCAATGAAGAAGACAAGATCACCTAAGAATATAAAAATTTAAGAGTAGCTGATTCAGTACAACTGTCGTTATTTAAGTGCCACTTTTGCAGCTACTTAAAAATAGGCAATTTCCCAACTGGCAGTGAGTTATTAAGTGGGAAATTCACAATGAAAATATGTGCGCACAAAATGGATGCGTCGTGCACGTCCGTTGCCTATTATTCAAACTTGCGCCGATTTCAATTTGGGATTGCGCATATTCCAAACTCCAATGCTGCCTTGTACCAAACAAAAGCCATACGGCGCAGTTGAATCAGGTTGGAATATTAACAAAATAAATTGATTTTGTAGCACTTTTACTATCTTTGTTGGCGGGAAATGCCATTTTCAGCTAATTTGCAGCGTTGAATCAATTCGTATGCACAGAGAGTAATTTGTAGCGTCGGACTTGCATTTTTCATTTGAAAAATCATGCAGGAATCCCAATACTGCAATCGCTTATGGATGAAACAGGTTTAATAGTACGCTTGACATTTAGAAAAGACTTGCACGCACCGACACGCGCGTTCTTTCTTTGTTCGTAAAATCGAAAAACCATTTCGTTATTCAAAATAGTGGTAACTAGCTTTCACGTGAAACCCTTTACGTGCGTGTAATATTGGTTCAATTCACCACCAGTAATGTATCATAGATAACATCTGAACAATTGAGCAGCACAATCTTGTGACGAATAAATGTATTAATACACGAAGTGAAACAGCTTGGGCAAATCAATTTTTTGCGTTTTCACGGCTGGAAAAGTAAGGGTAAAGGAAGAAGTAATTCAGCTTGCCAAACTGGCAATCGAACCACTTATTCTTGAAATGTTCAGAAGGTTTACCTTCCAAATGTGGCAACATTATTGCAGTACCTCACGAGTAAAACCTATTTCCACTGACAATTCCAATACGTTATACATAGGCAGAGACTCCTAACAGCAATTCATGAACATAAAAATTCACAATCCAATACACACACGATCCCATATACATGTGCAATGCAGTATGACGTAGCTTTGAAGACAGGCTCCATTGCAGCGGACAAGAAAATATTGTTGGGAAAAGATTTGGAGATGTTGTTGTAGAAAAGATTTATTATAGGAACTATGGAATATGATGATTTCAAGACCGCAGTGCTTCTCACGCTAACGAGTTTTCTGACCATTGAGCAACTGTAACGTTCATCAATAATGCGAATTTCGACTTTTGATAATTTCATTGGCATCACAGCTATTTATTGCACTGCTTGGATACACTGAAAGAATTGTACAACTTTTCTAGAGCCCACATTCACTTTTAAATCTGATTAGCTGCAAGTGGATCAGTGCAACAATCTTGTGAAAAGTAGCACTTTTGAAAAACTACCAAACGTTTCTATTAATTATTGTTATTATTCACTCTAAAAAGGGCAGTTAATAGTAATAATAATAATAAAAATAATAAAAACAACAACAACAGTAATAATAATAATATTTTCAAATTGGTGGCATTCCGGCTTTCCCGTTTTTGATGGTACCTGTACTAAGACCACAAATGCCCTACCAGCGGATGAATGGGCGATTATTAGAAATATCACAGGTCACAAACACTTCTCGAAGCTTTCGGAACGCCCTGGTTCCGCCGTCAGCGATGTTGAAAGGGTTGAAAGCCGGAATACCACCAATTTGAAAACATGAAACCCGTAAACCCGTTAGAAAACATCCAGTATTCAATAATAATAATAATAATAATGATAATAATAATAATATTGATAATAATAATAATAATAATAATAATAATAATAATAATATTATTATTATTATTATTATTATTATTATTATTAATCTTGTTGTTGTCAGCCTGTCTGTTTGTTTGTTTATGTCGTATTCCGGCCTTTCCGTTTTGATATTCGAACCTATTTAGAATTATTATTATTATTATTATTATTATTATTATTATTATTATTATTATTATTATTATTATTATTATTATTATTATTATTATTATTAATGATGGTGACTGCCTCAGCGACGTTAAGGGACTGAGTTTCTGTTCGTCTATAGTACAAGCCAACTTTATCTAATCAACGTGCCTTCCAACCAACGTCCCTAGGAAGACTTGACAAGCAGCTGCCTAGACTTGGCAAGCGTAATCTTAAGCCTCATTTGACCATACATAGTCCAGTTTCCCACAACTACTGGGCACAGAATTAGGACGGTTAAGGTAGCTCTGTACTTAAACATGCTGAAACTGAGTAATCTATTTTGTCAGCTTCTCCTGCTTTAATTATCCCTGATCAAGTGCGCCTGAGGTGAGTTCCCACTCGCTTTCTTTCACAGTGGAACAGATCGTGCCAGTCAACCTTCTGTTGCTCTCCTACGATCAACAGGTTCGTTCTTGAGGAAAAATGACCTAAACCCGTATTTCCCATGAGCTTCTCTCCACAGCCCTCTTTGTAGACCAAATCAAATCACACAAATTCAAACAAGTCGAATTAGACCTCCGCTGCCGCAGTTGTCGCATCCTGTAACCAACCTGTCCATGTAACAATTGACGCAATTCTGCAATATCGATATAGGTAACTCCGCCTGTTTGACCTTGCCACCGTGTTGATCCCTCATCTCAAATGCCCCAAGTACTCAACGTAGGGACTGCACAGGACGGTTAATCCTCATACGCACCAGCCTAAATTTACGTTACATCCAGTTGCTGAGAATAAGAGCAATCTGTTTGCATGATATGGGGTGTACAGGTACTGAGATCACCAGAAATCTGGTTTCAGTATTCGTCTTTGGTAGGACATGAGAATCAAGAATTTTTTGATAATGGGTTCGCCGGCATGAACGGTATCGTCCCCAAAAGTGATAGATCCAGTCGCGACGAAACGACAAAATCCCATAGGGACAAGTTGTATACTTGATAATAATAACAATAATAATTATAGTAATAATAATAATAACATTTGTGTGTTGCACACGGTTTTCCCGTTGGTATTGTTTCAGTGTATCTGCAATTAACCAAAGAACCTCACCAGTCAACGATGGGTTAGTTTATTGGTAAAGTTGCGAGAACACTGTAACGTACGAATCGAAGCTTTCGGGACGCTCTAGTCCCGTCGTCAGCGAAAAGGAGGTCTTCGGGACGCTCTACTCCTTTTCGTCTTCGGGACGCTTCGGTCGTCGTCTTCGGGACGCTCTACTCCTTTTCGCTGACGACGGGACTAGAGCGTCCCGAAAGCTTCGATTCGTACGTTACAGTGTTCTCGCAACTTTACCAATAAACTAACCCATCGTTGACTGGTGAGGTTCTTTGGTCAATTGCAGATACACTGAAACAATACCAACGGGAAAACCGTGTGCAACACACAAATGTCATCTCAACGACCCGTTACGATGCATCCAGTTTTCAATAATAATAATAATAATAATAATAATAATAATAATAATAATAATAATAATAATAATAATAATAATAATAATAATAATAATAATAATAATAATAATAATAATAACAATATTATTATTGTTGTAGTTGTTACTAAAAATGCTTATATGCTGAAATGATTGTATTTACGTTCACGCATGACAGTAAGTCTGTAATGAAATACTAATAAATAAGATTACTGCTGAACGCTCGAATTTATTTTTCGAGCTTTCAGAACCAACCTAGGCTGTCATCCAGCTTTCCCTGCCATTTAGAATATGATCTGTGCGCAGTGTCTACCCTTGTCATTTCTTTTTGTCGTGTTCAGAAGATTACACGGCGCCATTTTTCATTGCTTATTTGTTTTGTATACCAGGGCGCTCAGAATTGCTCATGCTACATCTTTACCAGGTCAACAGATCAAAAATTCAACTGTTTGGTGACGTGACAAATGTGTGCCTTCATCGCAGTACAAAATGGTTAATTTTTCGCACATTGAAGATAGCACACGGCAAGTCTTGAAAGCTCAGGAACGGTACGCACTTAAGTAAACAGCAAAAAACGGTGTCATGTCTTTTATGTGCACAAAGTTTAATTACATCTTCACTAAACGTTCAAGTATTCTAACAGTCCCTTTCTGTCAATTTCTTGCGGCCATATATGCTTTCTTAGCACGTTTTACTCTCCAAAGATCATTTATTTAACTCTTTCCTTTTTACCTTTACGCTCTTTACTCATCTTACGACAGTGCCCGGGCTCGTTTAATCAGTAGATCAAAAATTTATCAGATCTCCGGAAAACTTGCCACCTTCTAGAAGACTCTTAGGGAAAGAGATGTAGTGCCGATTGCGAAAATGACCCAAATAAACCGGTGAAGGAAGTAAAGGCCAATTAGGATTTCTTTTTATCATAAAGGTTGCTCAGCGCAGTACAGGGCACTAAATGGCCATTAAATTTTAAAGGCTATCGTGTATTTTTAGCTTGGCTTTTTTACTTCCTTTTTGCTACAGTATGGAATTGGAAGAAAGAAATTAACCCATTTGAAACAGTAATCCACCTATTCAATAAGCAGTGCACTGAAAGTTGCATTTCGCATGCATTGTAAAACCAATGGCAACTTCTCCCTGTCTGAATATTATCAGTAAAAGGGTAAAATAGCCATAAGCGCTTCATGCAAATGAAGGTACGTCATTGAGCATTGTTTTTTAGCGTTTTCCAACTTTAGGCAAGGCGTAGTGACCTTGAACATTTACATTTTCGCAATTCCGTCTACGCTTTGCCAATTTTCCTCTCAACACCTATCGAAAGAAACACCAGTATCGAAAGAAACATATTGTTTTATAATTATTGTGCGTGAACTCATTTTAAATGAGTTCACGCACAATAATTTTAAAAGATAGCGAACTACGGTTGTGACAATTTTCCGTCGAAGCGAGTGCAGATCAACAAGAAAAGATATTGTGAACAAAATCACAATGTCTTCGGAAGTCCTCTGTTCCATGTTCAGCTATATCGAATGGAATTTACTTCCCCAATGCTGCAATTACTCAGTTATGTCATTGAATTCATGAGAAAACGGTGCTTATTCAGGACTGACGTTTGCTTTAACAGGAAACCAGCACGCCAATTAAGATTTAGTTGCCTTCGTACGGTTTCGCGAAGCGAACGAGCACAACTTGTACTTTCACTGACTGAACATTTTTGGATGAAACAATTTCAAAATCTTGGGGCTAAACGTACACATAGCCACCGGAAGGAAACGTTTTGTTATTTTCTCACAGTCGCGCAACCTAACGCATGACAAACAAACTCATGCGTTCCATTTTAGCTGCGCGAAACATGTAATGCAAACTTAAAACGCAGCGTTACCTACGTTAGTTGGTAAAGAAACGGAACTTCGAAATAATCGCCCAAGGAGTAGTCCCAAGCTCAGTTTCCAAAATAGCGGCATTGCTCAAACATTTTATCGCCGTTGCTCCAACGGTTTAGCCAGTGCTTGACCGCAAGCCGATATCCAAAAGCATGTATCATCACATTTCTTCAGCAACGTGACTGACTTAAGCATAACATAACTCTTAAGCATAACATGACTTATAACATTACTTAAGCAACTGTCATTTCTTCAGCAAAGTAATTGACCTCACCAGCGCGCCTTGTGATGTTACATTTGCTCGAATCTTGAAGCAAGAGGAATTAGTAACAAGGTGTCTCATAATTACGAAAAAAGGTGAAAAGATACGGTATCCTTTTTCAACGAGCTCGTTGAACAAGGATACCGTATCTTTTCACCTTTTTTTCATAATTTGGTCGAATAAAGAATTTCTGACGGGTTTCGGTTTCACTGTGTTAAAGGGCGGCAGAATAACCCGTTCATGAAAGCTTCTTTATTGAATAGCGGAGCTTTCGGGACCTACCTTGGTCCCGTCCTCAGCGCAAGTCTATATGCAACCGTTCGTGTAAGAGTAACCTTCGCCATTATATTTGGTCTTCCTTCTCCTCGAAGCAAGACGAATTAGTAACAAGGCGCTTCATAATAATGAAAGATACGGTGTCCTTATTCAATGAGCTTTATTCAGCGTAGCCTTCGGAACTATCGTGTTCCGTCGTCAGCGCAGTTTCCAACTGCGCTGACGACGGAACACGACAGTTCCGAAAAGTACGCTGAATAAAGCCCGTTGAATAAGGACACCGTATCTTTCATTACTTCCTTCTCCTGTCATTTGCTCAACTTTGCTACGATCCCAGCTGCTCTCCTGTAGCACTTAGCCAGATGAAACCGCCAACCGAGCACCATACTAAACGGAAGTAACGGACCGTGGCAACTTGCACTTGGAACGTGCTTGTCAACCTTGGTAAATCCAATCCAACTGCTCAAAGCAATCGCTCCGTGAGAAGAGATCATTTCCAATCAAGGGACCACGGAGGGGACGAGCAAACTTATTTGCCAGAGCTCTTACGATGATTTGAGTCGTCGGAAATGGAAGTTCCTCGAGATGCAGCTTCGCGAAATTGGCAGAAGGCGATAGCGTAAATCACAGTGATTTGCTTTTGCAAGGGATAGAATGGTTGAACGTACGTTTTTCGTTCGTTCCACGTATTAGCAATCTCGTTAAGCAAAATGAAAGCGAAATTAGGAACAGATAAAAGTCGACCTTACTGGATAGATGCCGTATTACGGAACTGGAAAGTCCATTATCGCATCAAGGTTTTCAAGATAAAAGCGCTTATAAATTAGAGCGTTTGCGTGAGTTTTCCGAATGCCTAAAAATAGGGCATCGGACAGTTTGGTTTACGTGCACGGAATGAATTTTGAACAGGTGACTGTAAATTCAGAATGCTGACTAAAGAATAGTAAGACATGTTGCTGTGTTGGAACGGTCAGATCGTATTGCCGATCAGATGCTGACAACACCGGAAAAACAAACACCAGCAGTAGACATGCAAACTTATTTTCAGAGCATTCAGAATCGACTCGTCCAGTCATTAGCGACGCAGGCATACTGCAGGACTATTTATTCTTTTTTGCTAAGGCGCAATTTCAGACTTACTAAACGACCTCAACTAAGGTGCAATTGTTTTAAACCAACGAACAAGTCCACGCAGCCAACTAAGGAAAGACAAGTACAGTTCCACAGGAACATAACGAAGGGCACCCGCTTAAATTAGAGTTTAGCTCATTGGAATACAAAAATCAGAGCACGTCTCATATGGTTAACTAAAAAGTGCACATTATTCATCACGTTGTATAATGTCAAGAAGAATGGGCAAGGCATTGATGATTACGCTCAAAGAAGACAAGCGCAGCACCGTTGTACATTCGTTCAGAATGAACCCAAGTTGCCGCGAAACCTGTGAATTCAAAACGACAGAACTACTTGCAGCCAAGTTTGCCGTAATGAAATTACAACGCCGAAAGTAGTCTGGCCAAAGCATGCTATGTCACAAACAGCGAAGAAGCTGCTCAATTGAAGCAACTGGAACATGTACTTCCAAAATCTGCGGTTTCGCTTTATCGTCTATGCAGATCTATCATGGCAGTTTTTGCGACGGGAAAGCAACTCGTTCAGCTCCCAGCCGGGCGATTTTTCGTATCGCCATTTATTCAGGCGAACCTGTGGGAACTGCAAATGAAATATGCCAACCGTTCAAAACCGCAACAGTATACCTAACCCCTTAATGGCTCTCCTTCCCAGGTGCAACGGTTGCCGGAAAGGCAAAGCGCAATCGGCCACTATTTCGGGCGCGCAAACGCAATTAGTTCTTATGACAGTAGCCGCTGGAACGGTGAATGTTAATAACAAATTTGGTCACCATAGGCGCTGCCCTTCTTCGGAGAACAGCGTTGGCGACGTGAACTAAAATCCCCAGCGTGGACACCACTTGAAGGGTACGACAGTAATCAGTGAATTTGTTCGGCAAGGGGGGTCGGTTGCAAAAATACTGCATTGCAAGTTAATGCAAGCGGCTCGGGATCATCGCGCCCTAATCGGTAAAAATCTACTGTTAAGTGGCAGCTGAGTCAGTCAGAATGCTTGAACGTGATAGATCTGGCATATGTGACACATGGTTATGCTGCCAAAGATTCCTAACGGCGTGAGATGCGATTGTAAGTTGGAGAAAGCCTCCGATGCGCGCTGCTACAATTGAAAGGACGTTATTGAATACATAAGTGACGTTCGACCAAGTAGCAGTCATTGGAGGCTGCTCGATGCAAAGCACGATATAAATCTGCGAGGCTAAAAAGTATGAAAATGAGTTAACATGCATCCCCGCTTGACAACTGTTGCAAATGACTCGCATAGACGCTGTGAGCATTGCAATCGACAATGCAAACGAAGGTGTCGAAGACGAAGGAAAAAATGCATTGGCGAAGGAAAAGAGCACAAGTGGTTCGATGTTTCTTATGGTACGCAGCGAGAGGATACCAGACGGTCCAGTAACCACTCATAAGCACACGAAGTCCTTAAGCAACTAATGTAAGCGGCAAAAGAGACACGGCCAGCAATGGCGTGAAGTTTTTGCCATCCTTTCTTTGTTCAACCGTCTGCGGAAATGCCTGCGGCTAAGGAACACGTATGCCATAACAACCATGCAGAGAATTTATTCTTTGCAGCATTGAAAACGCAAACTCATGCACAGGATCAATGTTGCTCGACTTTGAAACGAACTTGTCGCAGTAGCAATCCCCATTGACGCTAAATGTATGCAACGTCTTGCTTTCTGTTATTATTACTCTGTAAACTTGTCACGACGCAGCATTTGCTCCGTCAATCGGAGGACGAGCAGTATACGAGCTAGAACAAGCGACTAACCGGTACAGTACCTAAATGCTCGGAATACAGTTGTTCTATGGACAGCGTCTTGCTTGCAATGGGCAGTCGAACGAAAAATGCTTATTGCAAAAGCAAGCTAGCTACGTTTGTCGGGATTCATCTGCGCACGATATGAATGTTGACGGAAGCAGGATGCTCAAACTGCTGCACCTATGAGCCGGCCAGCTCGACAGGGAAGCCCTAGCGAGCCTTAAAGAAACTTAGCGGACCGCGCACGCGGAATCGTGGGAGCATTTGCAAAGGGCTGAGCGGATATGCGAACCGCGGGAGACCTTGCGGCATGCGCTATCCCTGTCACACGTGGATACGGTTATCTTGCGACGACTTCACGATGCTTTGTTCGAGGGAAACGCTCAATTACGTTGACAATCGCTAATGCTTAACGTTGCAGGACAAGTCAACCTGACCGGTGGTAGAAAAGTAGTTATCAGCAAAAATGAGGTGCTACGTTATTGCAGCGCGCGTCGTTTCCGAATGACGTTCATTCCAATGCACACTTCGCGGGGGGGGGTGGGAGTTGGAGAACTATAAGCTTTAAAAAATGTTAACGGCGTTTCCGAAGATGATATGGCCGCCTGAGGAACAGCTTCCCAGAGAGTACTTCAGAGTTTTTGTTGCGTCATAGCTTAGGAGCCGGAGTCGATCCAGAAAGCTACGAGAAGAAAGGCCCATTCGACCATACCCAGCAGTTAAGTTGATCTGATGTCAACAGGAAAAGCCGTATTTCTTCCATGAGGATAGGCGACTGAAGCGACAAACTTGAGCCGAACTAAAAGTTCTTCACTTTATTCAATGGTGGCGGGAACATGCCGAGCGAGTGGCATGTCGAGCTAATGTATTAATATTTGAAAAGCACTACACGAGCGCCATTCGCAGGAAGCGCCACGGAACTGTCTGAGAGAAACTGAGAAGGTTGACAGGAAAAGGTGAGAGACTCCTACTTTGCCAAACAAATACGACGACGCCGATGTCGGTTATTTCTACTTCCTCCGTCTATTCCTTCTACACTAGTAAGGTTTCGCCAAGAGTTCCGCATGTATGCCGAAGCAGCCGAAATAAAACGGTATGGGGCTGCAGCGTCATACATGCCTGTGTGTGTCCCGAAAAAAATTTATTGTTTGTTTGATTGCTATTTCCGACTTCCAGATTTCGTAAGTAACGCACGGTTCAGTACCTTTGTGTACAAATGCATTCCCTGTTTCGTCCCGCGTGGTCTGTCATTACTTCTTGCGACCCAGTTGAATTCATCTGGAGCTGCCGATTGCTGATTGGCAAACGCGATCGCGTGACTTTTCGGCACTTCAGTGTCCACCACGGTTACCATCCGGTCACCAGGTAGCGCTTTAGCCATCCGTACAATAGCAGGCTGCTTTACAAGATAAGAAGCACTTCGGTCAGTGACTCCGCCACAAAACGGTAGCTTGCTCCGCTGAACCCACATCGTCCATCGATGCCTGAGTGCCACCTGCGTCTGCGGACGGAAATCCACTAAGCCGACCGTCTATTACAGCCCCGCTGCCGGACACCTGCCAAAAATGGAGCTCCGGCTCCCAGACTCTTAGGAGTCTGAGAGATTGATGACCGCACCTAACCTTTCCTGCCAGGTTGACCATGCTGGCGTAGCGTCCGTCAGCCGTGCGCTTCTGTATCTACATGGCGCATCTCAGATTCACGATTTTTGTTTTTAATACCTTTTGCCTGGCAACACAACTGGAAGGGATACCCCACCGATGTTCTACTTCCGCGAAGTTGTTGCGGGGACGCAATTACACTATGGAAGGTCTGGATGATGCTCAGCACGCTCACGGTAAGCAACATTGATTTTCTAATGCGCAAGTTGAGTATGTGCACAGGATGTTTTAAATCGCCCATCTTACCCAGTACAGTGGGATAGTAATGAGCAGCTTTCGATATGTGTACTTGTATTCTTTACGTCTCTTTTGTCATTTTAATCAAACGATTGGTCATTACGAAAGTAACCCTAAATAGGGCTACAGACCGTACGGAAACAACAGAGGAAAAAACTGCCTGTCCAGCTTATGCCTATATTCAGCCTTGCCTTGGCTACAAGGAGTGCCTGACCATGGAACTTGGTCGTGACGCACTCGGGCGGTCAAGTTGGTCCATAAGACCGCAGGAGGCCCTTCCGCCCCATCTGAAATCTGAGACGGCCAACTTCCCGCCAGAGGTCGGTGCACGTCACGCTAGCCACTCTTCTGACTGCAAAAATTGACAGTCCTGTTTTCTTTTCCTTTATCATTGTCCTTTTCATCTGCATAAGCATTGGTTTCGCTGCCAGCAGAGGAACAATCTGTCAACGTGTGCACTTCTTACAACCCAGACTATGACACTTTGACATGTTCCACCTGGCAAAGTCAACCGAAGGCTGTCATTCACCGTGTTTTAAGGAAATATGCGTTTCAACAGCCTACCAACGTTGACAATACTTTGACAGTCTGCGCGAGAAAAGAGTGACAAGGACATGGTAGTGACCAGCTGACGGACAGAAAACGTGACGTTAGCGCGTGAATTACCCAATAGCCTGAGGGCTATTCACGCCCCTTTATGGCAGTGGCGCTTTTATGTGCTACTGGCCAGGATTTAGGCACACGTATAAGGCGCGGCGACCAGGGTGTGCATGTAACGTGCATTGTAATCTATCTGCCCAACGCAAGTGATCATGCGAACTATATACCAAAGGTGACAGTGCTGTTTCAGATCCTCGACTGGTGAATCTTTGCGGAGAGGACTCCTGCTGCAGCGCACCTCGGATGCTATCTTTGATTGGGCAGATGAAAGCGCGTCTAGTCGACTGGATCGAAAAAGTCAACATGCCATTGAAGAACTTTCTGACAGAGCAAAGAAGCAGCATCAACGGTGAGCGAATTTTCGTTGTACAACACATGCCTGGAATTGCCTAGCGGGTTCACCTCTGCGGTCTCGGTTTCGCTGCTTGCCTTCCCAACTGGCGCCGCGCAAACGGTGTATGATAAATTCGCTTGTCATTGTTGGTACACTCGGCTGTACGCTTTTGCTACGGTTGATATGTGGCCGCCAAGTTGTTAAATTGAGCTTTTCCCTCTCACTGAGGACAGGACAGGCGGGCGTCATTTTCTTGACTACGCAAAAACACAACGTTCTGTGTCAGCGCCGGTCTGTCTTCCTTCCCGCAGCGATAATCGCCCACAAAGAGCAGGAGTCAAAGGGTCCTCTGACCGGAGCAGTTTCGGTAAGAGCACAGAGGTCGACGACGATATCATTTGTAGGCAGCGGACGGCAATAATGCCATATTTCATCGTACGCTTTTGTCATCAATGACAGGAGAAACCTCATTGTCGCTAGCCGTTAGTCGCCTGACGAACCAGGCGGAAACGCTCCTACCGATGCTGAAAATACTCCGGTGCAAAGTGACAATGTACTTTCACAAAGGAGAAAAGGGTAATGTAGCAACGGATGACCTCAACAAACACCCGAAGCATCGCTTCCATTCAGCAGTATGCTTAAACCGGACGGAATTTTAACCGCTCTAGTAGCCATATCTCCTGATTGTATCAATTTTGCGCCAGCAATGGCCTTATCAATGGGTTGGACAACAGGTCACCACCGTTCCCCGACTTCTCTGGCTATCGGTGGAGGGTTCATGGCTGGGCCAGAATGGAGAAGACCACTGCAATACGTGGGAATTTTCTCCAAGGACTAACTCGGTGCATAATTTGCGTGCCAATGCAGCAAGGATGCACAAAAGGATTCAACCTTCCTGTCCGCCGCGAGTAGGAAATATTAAATAACTTTACGCCAGAAGAGGTAAGCCCCTTGCCTGCAGTTTATTTCAACGATATTCCCATTTCGTCCGTCGCGCAACTTAGCGCGGCCGGACGTTTTCGTGAAAGGATAAGTGGTAGCCCTAAGTGGCAAAACAGGTTCAAATTGAATGAACTACCATTGAACCACATGAGGCACTGACGGAGCCACTTTGGCAAAGCAACTTTCAGATTTGCAACAAGCACTTCGAAAACAGGCACTGCTATGTGAGCAGCAGCATCGAGAACATTCAGTCGAACTTTCTCATTAGTAACCTGAAGGAGCGGGGTAAGGCCGAAGCAACGGTGCGCATTAATTTGACATGTTTCAGTTGGGTAAAAAAGAATCAAGACGCTGCGACATTCCCACGGGAAAGCGTGATTAATCGTACTATTAATACATTTAAGCTAACCGCTGTCAATAACACTGAATGACTTATTGCTCCTTATGAGAACAGTTGTTCGTTTGTATCCACGTGAAGCAATGAGTATTTTAAACTATGACTCCATTTAGGCATTTTCACGAATTTCTGCATGTATGTAACATGTACCGGAAACATAACCCTTATGTTAAGGTCTAGGCTTAGGAAAGGGCAGAAAACGATGCCTATGGTCGTGTTGCTTTCGTAATCTATAACGGAAACATAACCCTTATGTTAAGGTCAATCGACAGTGACGCCACCTACACTACAGGGGGCTATAAAGACTATACACCGATAATTGCTAGCGACACTTAAAGGGTAGAGCTGTCCCGTCATTTTGAAAAATCCAATACTGGACCCCAGGTGAATAATACACACGATCAGGGATACTGCTATCAGGTCTCATTCACTGCCACTGAGAACTTATCGCTGCGGCAGCACGCGCGGCGTCCCACTATTTCAGTCGTATGTGAAATAGGCGGTTGGAAAGTTCACTATCTTTCCGGTGGATGCGAATTAGCACGCTTTCGATAAATGTTCTATTGGAAAAAGGTTCGTGTAATTACTGCGGACGCTAGAATTAACTTTGCAGACGTGTAAATGCTAAGAGAATCCAGTTGATGGACCGCAAAAGGTAGAGAGCAAAAACCGACAGCAGCGGTGTTTTGTTACAGTTTCTGACGTGAAAGTTACCGTATGAACGTAATCGTGCTCATGAGGCTTAATGTGGCGCTTTCTCCAAACTAACAGCCTATGCATCTATGCCCACGGTTAATCAATCCCGCTACACATGAGAAACGGTCATCTGTTATCAGTTCAAGTTTGATCCAATTCAGTGTGCATTCGTCCAACGGTTTTACCCTAGCTTAGAATAACCGAACGAGCAGCAGAATGCTATGTATGCTCTTACGCAACGTTTCAGACACGACCATTCTTTCAAAAAATAAGTTCAGTAGGGTGAACAAAACAGAATGGCTTACCATGCTCTGCAGCCGACGCTACCTGTCCAGGAGTCATAGCACAGCAGGCTGTTTGCAAATGGAACTGCATCCTAACCTGGCCGATATCCCAAATTCGGTTAAGCAGTTACAGTACCACCGTTGAACACTGAAAAATTTGGCAACGATCTCAGGAAACGTCAAATATTTCTTTCTTAATGTCCAGTAGCCAACTGAGACAAAAGTTGAGAAGCAACTGAAGCGCACATTGCCTGAATGTCACCTATTTATACATTTTCCTCTTTTTCCAAAATTTTATTGAATAATCAACTGTCAATTAATCCTGTTCTGTTAAGATGGACCTCGCTGAGCAACAACCACGACTAGGCTGGAATAGCAACAAGCATAATTAATAATGGGGGAGCGAATTCGCGCTACCTTTCTCCTAAGATTCCAAAGTAGGGACGCCAAATGAAGTAGAACACGCAGTCCTTAACAATCGAGCTTGCAGCCTTCAGAGCTGCCCGTCTCCATCGCTAGCCCACTGAAATCTCTTCTCCTCCTTCTGTTTCTGTTGTTTTTCTTACAAGCTACCAACGAAATGCCGATGAAAAATCCAGCAAATTCCGTTAGTCATGAAGTCGTACGAAAGGAGGGGAGGAGCAACCCCAGTAAGTCAGGAGATGATTTTGCAGCAGCCTAACTAGTTGGCAACATTTGTCCACATCTTACTGATTTTGGTACCAGTTTCTGTTTATCGAATAATTATGACACATGTTAAATCCATTAGTAAATGAATAACAATAGTAATAATAATAATAATATTAATAATGGAATACTTCTGTAAAAACGTTTCAAATGGAATACTTCTCTGTTTAATAATAATAATACATTAAATATTTCGCTGAAGACCCCTATCATCAATAGATCAATTCCAACTCATTCTTTAAGTCGATAAACGTGGAAGGTAACACTACTATGGAACAACACTGGTGAACTAAACTATGAATATATAAAAGCCAGTTAGATTGCTCAAAGTTGGTTAAAGTTAAGCAGTGGTATAACTGAATTGCTATATTTGTGCCCTGATTTGGACTAATACGTTAGAACAGCACCAGCAAAGTTTCGTAACTTATGCGAACTCTTTTTACAGATCGCGTGAACTATTTGCTGAAGACAATGGTACAAAGAATGCACCAAATGTTCGAAGAAAACTTTTCTCAAATATCCAAACCAATAGCACCACACTTGGACATATTTGCCCGCCAGCTGCAGTTGCTACTTACGGTTCGCAGTCAGGCGACCGTTGCTATTAGTGCTCGGCATGGCAGGGGTTCCAGGCAAGACTGGAAATTCCGAAGCGAACCTACCGGTGGCAATGCGAAACTGCGTCGAGCGGTTGAACGCTTTTTCTCTGGAATCTTTCCGCCCGTTTACGCGTGCATAATTAATGCCGACTGTCCTCGAGGTTATAAACTAAATGCAAACTATTCCAAGTGCGTCAGGGATGCTGCCCTGAAAATAGAACCATTCGGTGACGTACCCACTCGAGCGGGAATTCTGCTGAAAGAGGCGGCGGAAGATCTTCAGTATATACGCTTTTTCATCGAAGAAGCCATCGATATAGTGAAACAAATTCAAGCATTATGGCAACGCTGGGCATTGGAACCGGTGGACCCCTTGCAAGCGGTGAGACCAAGGGGCTGCATTTTTCAGCTTGTTCAGTTGCACGCCTGCCCCCTCTGTCTTCGGGATGGAAGCGAAAAATTGGAAACGGTGAACCTTCTACCGTGCAATAGTCAATGCCAAAGCACAATGAGCGAATGTATGCAGACATTTCACGCTCCCCTTCACAAAAGCTGGAATGAAGCCATGCACGTGCTCCACAGGTTCGTCATTTCCAACTTGCGAAGGCGACGGACCACGTTGGAAGACGCTTTGATTGGTCCTCAGGGAATTATTGCCTCGATAAAAGATGCTATTGAAAATGACGCTGTTACAGCAGGACCGTCAATTTCCATACGTTTGGTAAACTTTTAGCCTTGTAAAGTACGTAGGAGAGCTAACGCAAATCTTTTGCAGTTCGACGAATGCGGCCCTTTCAAAACGGAAAACCTAATGGAATGGGTGGAGAAGAAAAATCCACCAGCTGAGGCGGTGAAGCTCCTTTCGCTGCTGTCGTTGAAACCAAGCAGTTCAAGACTCTTGAAGGTGCGCTCTGCAGACGCATTGGACTTGAACAGATACGTTCAAAAGGCGACGCAGGCAAGGCGGCCGAACCGCTGCTTACCATTTCAATGGCATAAGCACTTTTAGAATATGTCAAAATTCTTCAACGATTGGCTGCAAAGAATTCCCGAAATGATTTGCAAACTCCCAACCGCCGCAGCTGCGCAAGGACAGAAATGCCTGAAAATTAGGGAAGAAACTAGCGGTCAAAAGATTGACGAACGGTACGTATCGACTCTTACAATATTTCACCCACCGCCAAAGTATCCTTTCAAAGCAACGCACAAATTTAGCGCTCCTTCATGAATTTCAAAGCAATTGACCCAACGCGAATCAACATGCTACGATATCATAGCTACATTCGATACCATATCTACATGCTACGATATCATATCTACATATCATATCTACGTACGTTAAATAGTTTATAGTTATATAGGGCAGTTCCCTACGGGATGGCGGCATGCTTAACTGATGAAAAGACGTTGCTTTTCATATGCAAAATGTGGTCTTGAAACTTACCGTTTTCCATCCTCAGCTTACCCTTTCTGCGAAACAACTGATATCCGCGGATTTCCCCCGTTCATTGAAAGCTTTTATTCTCACAAAAGCAGAGCTTTCGGGTACTTCTCGCGTTCCCGTCCTCAGTGCCAAACTTTTAAACAACGACTGCCCTCAGCTTACCCGCTCGAAGCGCCATAGTATAAAAAAACGGTACAAATAGTAATAGTTCTGAATGTTCGCGCCTTTCTACGCAGTGCCAATAATAAGGAAAGAGAACTTTCGAAGCTCCATTTGTTAAACGCATTTCACTGATACGGAAAAAGTAAGATTCCTTTCGTAGTTCACTGGCAGAAGCTACTTGCAACACTCAGTACAAGTATTGGTATTTCCGTGTACGCAGTAAAAAAAGGCAGACGGAATTTTGCTGGTTAAGCACTTTGTCTGCTTCATTCATTGAGCTCCTGGACAGATTGTAGGAGCGAGGTGCTCCTGCATGATTCTACTGGTAGAAGGTCACTGCAGGCACGGAACGCTATGCGTTAGTCTCGTACCAGTTGGGCAAAAAAGAATCTTCCAGGAGAATGCAAATACTATCCAGTTTATACGTTAATTCATACGCAGTGTTAGTATAAATTAAAGAACAGAGTACACCATAGAGCACAATATTCCATATTTACGCTTTTCAGAAACTACTAACTGCCGATCCCTTTTCAGTGACAAAGCTGTTTCTTCTTTCCGTGAGCACCAGTGCCAAATTTCGCATTCTCAGCAATCACTTGAGGTATACGATTGCCGTAGGAGTAGCACTTCACAATTACCTTCGTCTTCCCATTCTCTGAGGAATTGATGCCGCTTTAGTTAATGAGCATTTACATTCGTAGCTCTCGGAGAAGGAAGAATAGATGCTGCGAAAATAAATGTTATCTAATTAAAACGGTATAAAATCGCTAAGGGAGAAAGAAACGTCTCGCAATGCCGCTACTAAGCATTCAGTATTCGGTTACATTCTCAAAATGCACCATCGCATTTTCCGTCATTAGTTCAACTACTATCGACGGACAACTTACATACTAGGTTCAGTTCAACACCGTTAGCAGAAAGAATTTTCTAGAACAGCCATTCTCAACCTTTTTTTGACTAGGGACCCTTAGAGCAGTTCCGAGGCTACAGGCCCCCCCCCTGCTAGGAGAACTCGCGTTGCGTCCGGCTTCTTTGGTCTGTTAAGGTGCCACGAGCCCCCCTGGGCGGTTCCTGCTCACCGCGATGGCTTTGTTAGGTTTCATTGCCCTAGTACTGTCTGCAGATATTAGCTGGGTTGTATTAATAGGTCACATATCAAGCTGTTGCAGAACGTATGCGCCTGAGCATAAAACAGCTTCTAATCGAAAAGCACAAACACCTTTGGTAAGTGAAAAATAGCCCATAATGGTCAATATACGATAGTTAAATTCCTTTCCGAAATCCTGGGGCCCCCCTATGAGGCGCTGGGGCCCCCCTCTACAGACTTCTCCCCCTGGGCCCCCCCCCCTCAGATTTTCCAGGGCCCCCTTTGGGGCCCAAGGGCCACGTTGAGAATGGCTGTTCTAGAATTAAGAAAAATTGGCTTTCCCCTTTCAACATCGCTGACAACGGAACCAGGGCGTTCCCAAAGCTTCGATAAGAGTTCTTGACCTGTGATATTTCTAACAATTGCCCATCCATCCGCTGGTAGGGCATTTGCGGTTTTATTACAGGTGTCATCCAAAAACGGGGAAGCCGGAACACCACCACATTAATCAGTTCGTAATGGTAAAGTAAATGAGCAAACAACTGATGCCGTACTTTATCGAAAGGTAATTTGTAATTAATAATTGCATACAACATTAAATAGAACAATTCGTCTTGTAAGTACCGTAGTTTCCGTATAGGTTCACTCGTTTCCTATGTTCTTTCCTGCGGACGATCTGACGTCACATCTGATGCAGCACGCCAAACCGCGTTGCATTGAACTTGGGTGTCCCGTTCATAACAAATGTTTCCTCGGAATTGTAAATCCCGTAGAGTGCGACAGCGCTATGTGAGGTCATGTACAAATAAGGGACGACAGTATATATATATATATATATATATATATATATATATATATATATATATATACATGATAATGTTTGTACAACTAGCACCGTTTGTAACTTTTAATTATCAAACAACTGTCAAAGCTTTCGGGATCGCGCACACCCCGTCCTCAGCGACTAATGAGCAATCAACGATCTGCTGATGAAACGTGATGGTGGATTTGGTGACGTGGAAACGGCGTCATAAGTAGGACATGCGTGGTTTAAGATATGTTGTTCCCTGTTTACAACCGTGTCTGGTTTCTAAATCGCAATAGACAGCATGCTGATCGCTGTATGACCCCTGACCAAATGTCACTCACTTCCGCCCCATTGTCTCGATTGAAATTCTTATTGTTTCGAATAAAGAAAGCATCTTTTATCTTCCTTAATTTGAAATATTGTTCATTGCAAAGCAGTACCGCCTCCAGAGTGCCTGAACATTGTGAGGCATGTTCTACTACTGCTGACGCTTTAATCGTATTCTCTATTATCACTTTTGGGCCAAGTGTTTGTCTGCGACCCGTGCCTTGGTTTGTGCCTCCGTTGATCCTGGATTTCGCTTTTTTATACCGGGTTATGTGGGCTAAATGCTCTTTGAATCGATGATTCACCGTATTGCCCGTCTCCACGATGTATATTCCAGAACATTCACATTTGATTGCATAAACAGCACCTTGCTGTTCCATTTTTGATACCCTGACCTTGTCGCTTCTGAGCAAAGATCTCAGACTCAGTGAGCTTTTGAAATAAACTTTGAAGCTTTTGAACTTTTGAAATAAACTTTTCCTAAACTTTGAATCCTTTCCCCAATTCTGTTATAGTATGAGATAGTCACAATAAGCGTATATCTTGTACTGTTTCGACTTTCTTCAGTACCACTTGACCGCTCATCAACCCTAGAAGATATAACTTTTCTGGGGTATCCATTTCTCGACAGCGTCTGCTTCATGTGATGTAGTTCTGGTTGCAAGAATTCATTGTCACATACGTTCTACGCTCTGTCCATCAACCCTTTGATTAAACCCCAGAACACCGATTGGGGATGATGAGACGAGAAATGTAGATATAATATTTGTCCGAGTGGGTTGCCCTCCTGTAAACTGCTGTTTGAAAGCGTTCATCATGCCTTATGACCAAGGTGTCCAAGAACGGAAGTGATCGGTTGCATTCTTATTCCATTGTGAATCTGATTTCTCCGGGGAATAAGCCTCTAAGATATTCCAAAAAATTATCCATACATTATCCAAATCCAGACATTTCACTCAGACCAAGGTTTTTTAAACGTTATGTAGATGGAATATTCGTGGTCAACACAGAGGGGAAAAGAAGATAAATTTTTGGAATATCTTAACGGCTTATTCCCCGGAGAAATCAGATTCACAATGGAAAAAGAATGCAACCGATCACTTTCGTTCTTGGACACCTTGGTCATAAGGCATGATGAACGCTTTCAAACAGCAGTTTACAGAAAGGCAACCCACTCGGACAAATGTTATATCTACATTTCTCGTCTCATCATCCCCAATCGGTGCTCTGGGGTTTAATCATAGGGTTGATGGACAGAGCGTAGAACGTATGTGACAATGAATTCTTACAACCAGAACTACATCACATAAAGCAGACGCTCTCGAGAAATGGATACCCCAGAAAAGTTATATCTTCTAGGGTTGACGAGCGGTCAAGTGGTACTGAAGAAAGACGAAACAGAACAAGATATACGCTTTTTGTGACTATCTCATACTATAACAGAATTGGGGAAAGGATACAACGTTTAGGAAAAGTTTTAGGCTTCAAAGTTTATTTCAAAAGCTCACAGAGTCTGAGATCTTTGCTCAGAAGCAACAAGCTCAGGGTGGAACAGCAAGGTGCTGTTTATGCAATCAAATGTGAATGTTCTGAAATGTACATCGTGGAGACGGGCAATACGGTGAATCATCGATTCAAAGAGCATTTAGCCCATATAACCCGGTATAAAAAAGCGAAATCCAGGATCAATGGAGACATAAACCAAGGCAGGGGTCGCAGACAAACACTTGGCCCAAAAGTGATAATAGAGAATACGATTAAAGCGTCAGCAGTAGTAGAACATGCCTCACAATGTTCAGGTACTCTGGAGGCGATACTGCTTTTCAATGAACAATATTTCAAATTAAGGAAGATAAAAGATGCTTTCTTTATTCGATACAATAACAATTTCAATCGAGACAATGGGGCGGAAGTGAGTGACATTGGTTAGGGGTCATACAGCGATCAGCATGCTGTCTATTGCGATTTCGAAACCGGACACGACTGTAAACATGGAACAAAAAAGGAAACAACATATCTTAAACCACGCATGTCTTATTTATGACGCCGTTTATAATACACCATCACGCTTCATCAACACATCGTTGATAGCTCATTAGTCGCTGAGGACGGGATGTGCGCGACCCCGAAAGCTCCGACGGTTGTTTGATAATTAAAAGTTACAAACGGTGCTAGTCGTACAAACATTATCATGCATATCCACACCGTTACGAAGAATCCGATTTTCAACTATATATATATATATATATATATATATGACCATGTATCCTCCGTCTTCAGCGGACGAGAAAGACAAACAGAAAGTCAAGCATCCCATGTTGTGCAATGATACCCCCTCCCGTTACGATGCACCTAATATGTGCAAGCAAGTGTACATTGAATATGTGAAAATGTTAGCGCTGCTTTGCACC
This sequence comes from Trichuris muris, assembly GCA_000612645.2. Taxonomy (NCBI): domain Eukaryota; kingdom Metazoa; phylum Nematoda; class Enoplea; order Trichinellida; family Trichuridae; genus Trichuris; species Trichuris muris. Next base: position 12,867,094 of record CBXJ02000086.1, read on the forward strand.
TTCGGACGAACACTTCGTAACATCGCCGAAGGTACTTTCCTTGTCAACTTACAGTTTTCCACCAACGGTCTCAAAGCACGAATGCCGCGCTCGTCAAGTTTTGCGGGATTCGATCCAAACAACTGGACTACCCGTTTCTTGCAAATTTTCAAACATTCTGAACCGTCTGCCAACCAGGCCACGCGCCATGGACGGGCTCAGGTCATAGTCAGAAGGCGCCACGTCTGGCGAAATACGCGGTACGAGGTGGCACCTTCCAGCCTACCTCCATCAGGAGAGGCTATCTGTCGCCGCATCCGGCCGGGGCTGTACGCGGGGGTGCAGACAAACGACCTGTCACTGGTTTTAGCCCATTTCACCCACTTCTGCGTCAAAATTTTTCTGCCAATTTTCTGTTCATCGATCCACGGCGAGTTCGCGGAGCTTTCGTCCAGCAGGGCCTGCAGCCTTTCACTTTACCTTGGGCGCACCGGCATGGATCGATCGTCAGGGTCGAAATCCCCACTCGGGAAGCGGCGGCGGCAGCAGTTCACGCGACGGCGGACGGAACACGCTGTCCATATGCCGCGTGTAAAATTCTTTTGGCTTCTGCTGCTGGCGCTGACCTTTCCAAGGTTGCAAGGCAAAACGAAGCAACGCTGGACGTGAGCGCTTCAAGGGAAAATCGCAAGAAGAAAGAAGGCAAAAATGTTAAAAGGATATAAATCAATCTTTTTGAAGGGTTGAAGCAGAAATTTGTTTTCCTCGTCGGCAAGGACCAGGCGGCCAGCTGGCTCACCGTCAACGACCTTCGAGGTGCAAATATAGGCTGCGCGAACTTTCCATGCACCCAACGTACACCGGTGGTTGCTCAAAATCGAACCGCCACTTAAAATTCGTCCTACTGCTCCTTGTACCTTGTTCTGCCAGCATTTCCGATTCGCAAATAATTTAACGAGGACAAAAAAGGTGACGCGGAGCAACAAATCTACGAGACGATGCGGACACCGCACTATGAACTGACGAGAACGAGCGCCTTGCAGGCAGAATTAACATTAGCACGTCGCGTATGAATCATTAGCAAATACCGCAACACCATTACATAATGCGTTGTCGTCCGTTTGGCCGAACGGCTTCTATTAAGGCGTTGATAAAAGTTTCCTTTCTTGCCAAGCAGACGGCATAATTTACCACGCATTAGCATTGGCGATCGGGAGGACTGGTCGGAAAAAACGTGAGTGCGCCCAACGGGTGCGCATGCACCTTTCGCTCCGACGAATCATTGCGGACGGTTCTAAGTTGTCTGCCACCACTAGTGGAACTTCAGCATGCGAAGTTTTACAGTTTGCGTGCGAGTTGGTGCGGAACAGTTTCTCCCCACAAAGAAAGAGCTCGTTCGTTCACTCGTCAACCGATTATTATTAAGCGTATGCATAGCGCAAAACGTAGCAGCCGTTGTCCTGCAGTCTGCGTCTGCAAAAAGGGTAAAGAGCCTAAAAAGATCGCTCGGTTTTCGCCAACAGATGCCCAACGGAGGCTCGCCTTACCGTCGCTCGCGGGCAACGGGCGCTGAAAGCGACCGGAGACAACTTTGTTTCAATTCGAAAGATCTCTATCAAAGTTGATGTCATTTATTTCGCGATTGCATATCAGTCAACGAAAAAACAGCTGCCCTTAACGGAAAAGTTCACAAGGAACGAGAAGAGCGAACGGCGAAACCTGCGCCTTCGAACCAACAAGCACCAGTCTAGGTTGACGAAAGAAACGACGACGACACATCGAAGGAAGGAAACCGGACTTTAAAAAATTACAATCTCTGCCCCAGTGCACAGTGTCAACGCGTTTCCTTCAGCCCCGCACCAACTATCGGCTGCATTTCAAACGACCGGGTGCAAGCGGCAAAGGTACAAGGGTCAACGACCACCTGCGAAAGTGCACCGTAACCGACGACGCAAACGGAGCTACACCTATGGTCCCTACGCGTTCAATTATCCTTGGAAAGACCGTCCGCCCTCCTCCCGCTCAGGGCGCATGCGATTGGTTGGGCGCGGCGAAAGTACTCCCTATTTCGATCGACCTTGCCTTCGAGCGGGCGCCGCCACGTCCCGCCGGCGCTGTTCCAAATAGACCATTAGAGAAGAGATGCTACCTAGTCTGTAGGGACAGCAGAGCTAAAGGGTTCTCTTCCTACGAATGACGACTGTAAATATTGATATACTTCGAAGCAGCCATCGTGTACGTAGCACGGTCTGCTGCCGCTGCTGTATTTCCACTTGCGGCCTGACTTTGAACTTCTTGCCTAATCTTTCATTTCAATTGAACTCCATTTTTCGCCAGACGGCGCTGCCGACGTGTAAGCCTAAGTCAGGCAGGCATCTCCCAATGGGCGGCAGGCCGAAGCCGACGCAAGGGAGTTTCCACTGGCGGTACCGCTCGGGCCGGGTGCAATTCGGACAGCTGAAAAGTTGGCAGCCTTGAAGGTACACCATGCCAAGGCTGAAGACGCCACCCGATCGGACCACAACCACCTGTGGACCATAAAAAAGGGAGCAAATGCCACGGCAATGCCGGCAAATCTGTCACAGTTCAAAATTGCGGGCTTTGGCCCCCCGACGAAGCAAAAGTTCCGCCGGACGACGAAGTCGGGCAAAAAGTCGCCAGGCTTCCCTGCCGGCCTGGCACACCGGGAGTACAACGGTTGGTTGGCCGCCGGTCGGATGGCACCTTAGGTTCGCCCATAAATCAACGAGGAGCCGCTTTGTTTGCAAGTGGCTTTGGCGCAAGCAGTTGCGCCCCAACGAGACGACGAATCCATTTCCCTCAACTTGGAAGCTGTTGCGCGCGCGCGCGCGCTCGATCTTTCCCTCGCTCGCCCATTGCCTTTTACGTCGTCCATGGCAAGTAGACGAGCGACCCAAATCTCGCTTTGGTTAATCAATCAAGCTTAAGAATTCGCCGGCCCAACCAGAAAACCATTTCGGATCCAAACGCTGACCAGTTTCGACGGGGCAAACCGGGTCGCGCCAATTTTTTCTTCCATTCCTCCGCTTGCTCCTTCTTCAGTCGAAGGCACCGTTTCTTTTGAAGTTTCTCCACTCCTCCTGCATCGATCCGCTCATTTATTGCAACCGATCGTACTCACTTGACGGGCAGTCAAGCGGCACTCAAAAGTGGCAAAAGAGTGATGGGTGTCCAGACGATGTGAAGACGGCGGCTGGAGGAGGAACGAGCTCTTTTCGCGCCGTGAAAGATTGACCGGGAGGTCCCCTCAGTCAATCGAACTTCTGCCTACGACTTCCCCAAGACGGAGAGGCGCTGCTCTGCTCCTTCAAGGCTTGCCGGCCGTCGGCATCCGGCAGTTAGTGTCCCACCACCGCGGGACAAGGTGCCGTAGGAGAGAGGCCCCAAAGCGGGAAGCCTTTGAAACGGAGCGTCGTTCACACTTCGGGGGAAAATAACTAGGCGGACGACAACTGGTCCCTCGAACGGCAAGCAATACATCCGCCGCGGGTGCCCATCCCGTTGCATCAGCGGCGAACGCGAACGAATATCGCTGGGCACTTTCGGCATGCGGCTAACTCCACTCGACCGTCCGCCCAAGTTGGCATAGGGAGGCCCAACTGTCCGCCTCGAATAAGTCACCAACCTTCAATTGATTAAAGGGGCAAATATGCCAACGCAGCGCCATCTGTAAGGGGTGGCAAAATCTAGACTAGTTTGGAAAGAGGAGAAACGGCTCACTTGGGCAGACTTGAAAATTGCCGGAACCAGACGCAGCGGTCAGGCAGGTCAAAAGTGACGCTTCTCTTTTTATCGGGTGGGTTGTTTTTTCCAGCTCGGTAGCGCGCAAGGGAAATCATCACACTTTTCAGCAGCCGTTCGTTGCTACGTTTGACAACGATAAGCTGTCCTGGTGTGGTGTGTTCAGGTGAAACGTAGGAACGGAGGAGAGAGAGAGAGAGAGAGAGAAGCTGAGCTACCTTTTGCCTGCCCGACTTGCCGTTGCCGCCACCGCAGGACGGGAAGGGAGCCAAAGGACAACGGTGTCCCGGTCGTCCCAATCTTCTTTGGCCATTTTTTAAAAAGTTACCCAGTTGCCCGTTGCCTGGCGCCAAAGCGTTGAGACCCGCTCGTCCAGGGTCCGTCGCGGGGCACCCAATCGCTGCGCGGCACAGTATGCCGGCGTTCGATTCTACCACCTATCTGTCGGCCCGTTGGATAATGAGCACCGAGTAAGCGACAAAGGTCGGTCGTTCCACCTGAGGCGTCCACCCCGAGGCAATCGAACTCTTCGCTTGGTTTCAGATCGTGTTGCTCTCATCCTTGAATCGCTTACAGCTCTCCCATTGCCCGTCGTGTAGTAAGCGGCCGCTGCGCCGGTATTTAGTCGGTACCTTCGCTCCTCTTGTCGCACCTGGGCGCCTCCGCATTCGGGATAGGCTCGTACTCAAGCAATTTGTCTACTTCGCCATTCGCTTCTTGTATCCGCCGAGTCGGCGGCGGGCATCAGTCGACTGCAACTACAGTGATGCGTGGCGCCTGCTTCCTTCTACTGATATGGTGAGTGCACGGCAGGGCATTACGAAGTTAAGCGCATTGTAAAACTTCCCCGCTGCATGCCGCGGCCATGGTTGACTCGCCAGGATTTCGTTTTGCGTCGTTCAGCTACGTCGGTGCTTTCCCGGACAATTCCCAGTCGACGACGAACGAAACCACAATGGCGACGGTTTCCACCGAAATGCCCGTACTGTCCACCGCGACGCCGTACGGCTCCAGTCCGCGTACGTCGCAGGAACCCAGGACGACGGATATCGCGGACGAAGAGCAGTTGCAAGCCGAGGAGGACGACCAAGATGGCGAGGAGTTGCCTACCGAAATGATCAACGCCGGCGTGTCTCCTCGTCCGGTGCCTCCACTCAGCTCCGCCGATCTTGAGGAAAAGCTGCGGCGACTGACTGAGGTACGTACACGGTCTTGCTTCTTCCGCGTCGTTCCCTTGTTGAGGGGCTAGCACGGTTAATTCGTTACGATAAATGATACAACGGAAGGGGATGATCAATAGGGGATTTTCCGAGCCCAACTCCGATGATCGATCTAGCATCTACTCTAAACGCATCTCCGAGTTTTAATCTGCCCAGCCGGGAAATACATAGCCGGTCCTTCGGGATGTTCTCAGCAAGTGCGGTCAATCAAGCGAATGGACCGAAAAGCCTTTCGAAGTAATTCGTTCTCCCACGGAAACCTCGAGCTGCCGGGCAATCGTTTAGAACGCCTGACGAACGCGTAACTACAGGCTAGATAAGGACAGATAGATGGTCGTCGGCAGCTTGACCAAGAAGCAACCGTCAGCAGGTCTGGCGGCACTGCCATACTTGCGCAACTGGTTTCAACTAGTAACCAGCCACCGTTTGCGACTGCGGATACGTGAAGAGAGTGCAGATACAATCTCGAACGTCAGCAAAGCGGACAACCGACAAAGAGGGCACGACATCCGCTTGGCGCTTTGCGCAACGCCAAGCCGAGCCAAGCGCCTCCGCGCTGGCTTGTCCAGCCAATGCGCACGGAAGCTTTGAAAGCTTTTTGCAACAACCGTACTGCCAACGCAAAGCTCAGGCAGCGAGATCGCGACCCAACTCTGGGGTACCCTGACCTTCACGGTCGGCCAGTGGGAGTAACCGCGGGTCCACGGGGCGGCGGCTGAGGGGTGAGAGGAGACTTTGCCACCTTCCACTTGCGCTCGGTTGTGCAAAAAGCTAGGTATCTTTTGTTCGCATGCAGACTATGGAGAAAATCCAACGAGGGGACGACTTCGACCACGACGCAAAGGCGAAGAGCCAAACGGCAGCCTGGCAGCCGAAGATTTTTGAACAATCCGGCAATCGGCCGCCGTGGGACCAATCGGACGACGAGGACGAACAGATGCAAGGGAGCGGCTCCGGCGAGACGGACGTGTCGCCCACAATGGACGACAAGGACGCCCTAGGAGGAGCCGTGAAGGTTACTCATTCATCGGATCAACAGTGGACCACCGCAGGACGGAGCCCGCCGGGTAAGCGAGACGTAAGGGGGTAAAAATTGAAAGGCAAAAGGGGCAACAGCCGGGTAAGGAACTGTTGGGAAATTCGGACGTGGTTAGTCGACCGGCTCAGGGGCTGCCGGCGACCCGACCAAACAATCAGGGATCCGCGCGACTTCAGGTACGTAAGTCTTAGCCGCCAAGGGCCGACCGCCTGTCTGGGCAGTGCACGTTCTCCCAGCGAATTCGTTGTACAGAAGAAGTGGAGCTCCGGAAATTGAATCAACAGAAATTGCCTTCTTTTTAAGATGAATTAGTTGCTCGATTCGTCTTTGCGTTGAAGAATTGATTCCCGGTCTTTCAGACGGCTCCCAGAGGAAGCCTGCTGACATTACCACGCCTAAAACTGGTGGAACCGATTCGTCGTACTCAGCTACGGGGACACGCCGCTTTGTTGCCACGTTTCTGTGCACTGTCGCCATATACCGGTGGTTCGTCCTTTCGTGAGACATGCCGCGAAGGGAAGCATAAAAGCACGGTCAACCGCAATATCACCGCTGGTCATTTTGCTTTGTCAATTGATGCTCACGGTGCGTTCGACCGCGCCTCCCTGCGCGCTTACAAACGTTTACTTGCAGAAACCTGGTCAAGCTTTCAGCGAACTGGTGCTTTCCCTAAGCCATTCGTTCCTCCATCAGAGGATTGAAATCCCGTACCGTGCTCTATCTAAATAGGTGCACGCACGATATAGGCCAGCATGCTAGGTCATGTTCGATTCCAAATGTTCACGCCCTCTCTCTCTCTGCTCCCATCTCCCTATGTTTCTCCATCTCTTCTTGCTTCGACAAGGCACGGCGCAACGCGCTGTTTGTGATCGGCTCATGCTAATTAAGACACGAATGAATATCCCGATCTTGCTGGACATGTAAGGCAACGAATGCTCAGTAAACTTCGGAAAATAAAGTCTCCCGTGCGACGGCACCTATGTTGAGCGGCGACGGCGGTGTCGCTTTCTATTTCGTGTCCATCGTTAGGTTCAGCCGAACGACAGGCCGCCGGCCCATCGCGTGCAACGAATTATCTGCACCGTTTTGTTGTGTCTGCCAGTTGAACGCCGGCACAACCACGCACAACGATTTGTTCACAGCCAATCGTCCAACGCAGAGCACCTTTCCAGACGGCCAGATATATTTGTCACTTTTTTCGCCCCTGATTAATGCGAACGGTCGCCGCTGCCATTGGTAAGCATTCGCAGACGGTGAATCATTGGAGCGCGGGGTGTACCGCCACGTTTGGGAGACGCGACGTCGAAAGTGAGCAGCAGAAAAGTCAACTGTCCGCCGTTCCGGTTCCTACATCAGTTGGCGAGCAAAACATGGCGAACAGCCGCGAGGGAATTTATTCTCAAAAGCTGTGGGCACAAAAAATTACGCGCAACAAATGCGCGCCCACTTCTCCAAGAGGCGAGCCAGCGGGAACGCTTGGCAAGACGGAGGGAAAAGGTACGCGGTCGGCACAGGGCCGTTCTAATCAGTGCATACTTATGGCTTGGACGGGGACCGTCACTTGACCAAATTGCCTGCATAGTTAAGGCACCAAAATTACCTCTTCGAACGGAGGGCGCATAAGTAATTCGGACCGACCCAAAGGAGGCGAAGAAACATCTACATTCGTCGGCAGCTTGACGGAAAACTAGAAATTAGTCATTCTCTGCTTCTTCTGCTCCATCGAGTCCAGAATCGGTTGACGTTTCGTCTGGTACCTACGACGGAGCTCTTCGATTTCCCTGTCCATCTCAGAGTCCAAAGCGTCAAGCCGATGATGCAGTTCTTCCAATGGAATATGCTTTAACTATAACGACGACCGAAATCACGTGACTACCCGTTTGGACGTGTAAAAGAATTGCGTCGAATCGTTAGTTGACAACCGAAGGCAGGAAAGCACAAGGACCCATCACACGTCCATTACGCGCACAACTGCCAGGCACCAACATCCCGAAAACCAACACAATTAACGCTGACATACAAAAGAGCAGTGCTACAAAACGAAGTGCAGTTCACCCCACCCCCCGGCTGGTCAGTGCAGGCCGAATGATGCTGCTAAGGCTGGCGGTGACAAACTGATGGAAAAGCAGAAACTTCTTAAACATAAGCTTGGCTACGAACGTCAATCATAAAGCTCTTGTCAGTGGAAATCAGATGAGCGCGAGCGTTCAGCAAACCGACTTCAGCACGAACAACACAACTAAGAGCCGCCGAAGACTAATACGTTCAAAGCGCAATGGGCAAATCAATCTGCCAACAATAGCCCCGCCGCAACAAAAGAAAAACAAAAATTAAATAACGCGCCGAACGAAGGAAATGGCACTTACGAAATCGAAGTCGCCGTCGACAAATGGTCGCACGAATTTCTCCGAAATGCCCTCTTCGGAACACGGGGACGGCGTCTCGTTGATCGGCTCGTGCTTGGCGCTGTTAACGCCTGCAACGTGTACACAAAATGAATAAAATATCAACTGGGCTCTCTGCTCAGGCGCGCACTGTAATCAAGGCACGAAATTGCCGCCTATTTAGGATGCTTGAGCCGCGCGCAAGCGCATCTAGCAGCCTTACTGCGCGAATAAATTTCCATTGGAATTACCACTGCTTCTCTGGATCCGCAATGCTACCGAAAGGATACCCGTGGCTTCGTCCCAACTACTGATAGTGAATGCGAAACGCAGAGCAATGAACGTAATATCCTTGGTTGGCTGATTCAACCGCCTCTGCTATTTCGCGCCTTCTTAGTCACTATTCATGTTGTCATCTCTATCACGACCGAGTAAGCAAAAAGAGAAATTGTGACTTCATTATTCGCTTCACAGTACGTTTAAGGAATGAATGAATTCTCAAGTTTATGCTCGCGCAGTCGTCGCAGAGAGTACGCGTATCACTTTGCGATCGTTTAAGTACGCAATGCAACAAAAAACTGCACTTCCGGTTCCACACTGCAATGTTATATGGTCACTCGTACCCATTGTTAACATGGACAGGCATTTACGCCTCCATCGATCGAACAATTCATTTTTTATGCAAGCACACTCGGCAGGCCATAATGAACACTGCTGCTCGGAGTATTCGCTGCCGACTGGTCTCCAGCAAATAAACGCATTCTCAGCAAATGCCCTAACTTAATAGCCTAGCAAGTCGCTTTACTCAAGCAAAGAGCTTCTGATTCATTGGACTCTTGGGTGGGAGTCCACGCATGCCATTTGATTTAACGGCGAAGTTCATCCCGGACAAAGCATGCAAAGCACAGTCAATTTTTCTCACCAAACAATTTAAAAGACAAAGTGTCGGTTATAAAATCAACATTCGAACGGCTCAATCAGTATCCATACCCTACTTATCACCTGGTAATTAAAGGACATGACGACCGAACGAACCGCTCGACTACAACTCAGTGCACAGCCACGTAGTTACATTTAAGCCTACGAAATCGAAGAATGGTTTCCCGTCCAAGTTGCCGCAACGTACATCACGAAAATTAAAAGACAACCGTACACCATACGTTCCATTAAGCTAGCAAAAATAGTCAAGAATGCATCAGCGGCTATTTCAAACGTAATAAAACACCACTATGTGGAGTTTAACGCTATATGGACCAAGGTACGTAAACAGCAGAAAAAGCACGTACAGATGTGCTACTTAAGGATGCACTTCTCCATCAGCGCTGAAAGTCGGAATTAGCAAGGATTCGCTTGCGTTATAAATATATTGGGCGCCTAACCTAATAGCAGATTTTTCTTCTGCTGACAGAAAAAGAGGAAAATTCAGCTTCGAAATACTCGTTGAACTTGTTTCCTCCAAAACGAAAGAACAAAATCAGCTCTGCAGAGTATGATAAGCCCGCGTTTAAGCAAACGAAGCATACACACAGCCCACGGACTTTAGAGCAGCAAACGAAGGCTCGTCTCGTAATTTTCAACGGAGCTGATTAAGAACAAAGGTTTGAATGCGCGGTCGCCCGCGTCGTGCTCTCCACCATACAATAATTTCAATAAGCGTCGACAAGACATTTCTCTACAAGAGATTAGCAATTATGGCAACTTGCTACTTTGCCTCGCCCAAGTGCGCTAAAATGAAACTCGGCTCATGAACAACTTGGCACCATGTTCAAACGGATCTGCCTTAATGATGAAACTGCAACGAAACAGTTACAAATGACCCTGCGCGAGACCGAAACGATTAAACTACTTCGCATCTCCCCCCAGTGCTTCCAGCACAACGTGAGAACTGCCAACTTCACGGCGAGCAGTTACCTTAGCGCGCTTGCAACCGTTCTCGTCGCAAAAGAAGTACGAAAGAGCGAAACTGGTTTCCAACGCTCCAAACGTAATCGACTCGGGCAATGCTACGAAAAAAGGAGCCTTTACCAACATTCAGGCAAGGCAAGTGACATGAAGCCATTTATAGCAGGCAGACAACGGTAGATTCTGCGGTAGCCTTGCAATGAAAAGTGCAACAATTACCGGAAAAGCTGTTTCTGCTAATGAACGGGCTGCCAAATTTTTGGCACATTTCAACGTGAAATTTATGAAGGAAAAAGTAGACTGCTCTCAAATGGTCCAATTGCGATGAAACCGGACTTTTCTATAAGAGAAGGCTCAACGGAGGCCACACTCATAAAAGTGCAAAGAAGACCACAGAGCGCGACAGAACAGGCTAACTGTGGTAATACGAACCTGCAGGGAATATATATATATATATATATATATATATATATATATATATATATATATATATATATATATATATATATATATATATATATATATATATATATATATATATATATATATATAGAGCACAAAGAGACCTAACCGCGCTGAAGACGGCTCTAGGTTGACCCGAAAGCTCCGCTTTCCTGACCACGATGCGCCACGTTTTTCGACTTTTTCTTTTTTGAAAATAAAGACATTTCGATTCACGTGGCCTTCGACAACAACGGGTAAAATCTTCCGTGATTTCTCGATACGCTCTTAAGCGATGAACCCGTTAAAAAATTGTTATCAAGAACCATATATATATATATATATATATACTAGGTCCTGCGTAATGTAACAGAGTGAAGAAGTTGCGTCTGCGTAATGTAACAGAGTGAAGAAGTTGCGTATTCTTAAAAACAAAAACGAAAGGCACAACTTCGCCTGCCAACAGCAAGACCGGGAAGCGTGGGTCACGGTCATCGGTCAACATTTTGGTACTCATGGGATGCCTCCTCATTTACCACAACAGAGGGAAGCCTCCAAAAAAGAAAAGGTTAGAATTTTAAGCTCTACTAACCAAGGACAATTAACCAGGCCATCCTTTCGCCGACAATGTCCTCGGAAGAGTTGTCCGCAGTTCCAATTATGCACCATTCCCAAGCAACCTCAATGGCTTGGTGATCAATCTCCTGGTTAAAGTAGGAGACCAACAAAGGGATGACATGTTTTCCTTGATCACGTAGGAACAGTTAGAGCATCACGATAAATTTGTAACTTCTACTATGCAATTTCATAATTAGTCTATCGTGTTATTAGTGATTACCATTATTTCTTGCTCTGCCTGATTTACGTCATCAGAGGCATCTGTCTACTCACTGGAAAGATCCTTACGCGTATTGCGTTCGCTCTGCTCCGCAGGAGGTCTGAAAACGTACCACCCGAAGGTACGGCGGTTGTCCTGTATTCTAACAATGTGGCGGTTCGGGAAAAAAGTACAGGTATTGTTAGTTGCACAGGTTTTCACACTGCCCGTATAAACCATTAAGGCCTATTCTGCGGAGCGTCTCGCGCAGCGGTGGACGAAGTCGACGAAACCTAAAATGCTCCATTTTCTGGGTCGAAATGGCTACACGAACTGACCCATCCGCTGTACGTAGCTTTGTCGCCAAGAAGTCGGCTGGAAAACTTCGAAGATAATTTCCGCAAGTTGACCCTGAACTCTGAGGAGCAAAGGTGAGAGAAGAAAGTGCGAAACAACTTTTTCTTAACTATCCGAACGGAATATAAACGGAGCTAAGTGGAAGCGCAACTGGTGAAATGCACTTAATCGCCTCTCTAGGGCGACTCCCACAATATGAGTGCACCCTACTACCGACGGGGGACCTCAAGTTCCGATGCTTTTGCTTTGAAAAAACGCCCACGGAAAACTGCGGCAAATTCGTCGCTGGAGCGAAATGGGTAAACGGCGTCCGCAAACCAGCTTCTGCGATCTGGTCCAAAAATTCCTGCAGCGCGAGCCCGCATCCAGAAAACAAAGGAAAGGCACAAACGCAGTCACCCATCTACTGCACTGCCAAAGGCGAAACGTAGGAAACGTTTCGCTACGCCCATTCCTATTGAATCCGGGAATTGCCAAATGCAATTTGCAACAACTACCTGGGTGGACACGGGTAGACAATGAGGCGATCATTACTTAGCACCTGCAACATTAAAAAGGGCCTTCTATTGACAAACAGGAAGGAAAATTCTGGTTGATAGCAATATCAATTTTAGCACTTCTTCGCAAAACAGATTAACAGAGGTACGCTGAAGCAAAATCGTCCATAATTTTAAAACATAGCAAAGCCCACCTCCTGCAGCTGGCGGTGGTCACCTACGGAACGCGATTAGCATTTACTAGACTTTCAAAACGGTTTCTTCAACAAAGCTTACAAGCAATCGCCTTTACTTTTCGCCTCGCGCGGTACTAGCGTTGCAATTGTTCCAGCCTGCTCTGGAGGAGAGGGAATTCCTTTCGCCTTGCAAAACGCACACCGCTTCATTCGAAACAGTGGAGTGAATGAGTTTAGCTGTTAATCATACGAAACGAGAAGACAAATACAAACGCTAAATTCGAACAATTGTACGCTAGCGCAATGAGCGAGCACCAACAAGATTCCCTGTCGTTCAGGCATACTAAAATTTCGTCAAACAAAATTCTCGTGGACCAAAAGGTCAGAAGTGCACTGCTTCCCTCCCCACTTACCACGTTGCGTTCGTCTTTCAACGTTGTACAGCGAAAAGAGAACACAGCGCAACAGGCAACGAATGACTGGTTGGACGAGGTGAACTGCGCTAGGCGAATCTCAAACAATCTGTTCACGCGGTGAAGTAAGCAACCGCTGAGATATCCCAAAGTTGCCGCCACAAACCTTATAAGTACGCATTCAACTAGTACAAGTACTATTTCATCTACTTTGATTAAAATGAAGGTAACGCGCAATTTCATATCTGCCCGAATAGGCGAACAATAGCTGAAGGGCCCCAAGCTTACGCACTTTTCACTGTTCCTTCTCCATCAGTGATAATCAGACTGTTTGCCACATTTGCAGGCTCTTCCGCTGCCTTACTGTCAAATACCGATAGCCCATTGACTCCGGATATTAGCGTCCTCATGTCGGCAGCCGAAACCATTGTTTGGTCCTGTGGCACAAGAGTGGAAGAACCCGAGTCGTACGCCTGGCAAAAATAGGATTGCAATTGTTGGCAAGAATTTGACATCTTCCTACCGGCTCCATCTTTGCGTTGTTCTTGGAGTTCAGCTCCTGCAATTGCAGCGTTTCCTGGATAGCCTCGACGAGCACTGAAGAGCCGCAAACGTTGGCAACGAAAACATGCTGAAATAAAAGTTTTTTGAAAATCGATACGGACGCCAAACGAAACCTTGGGCCACCTCCATCAGCTCTTCGGCGGTGGGACGGTCGTCCGGATTCTTTACCAGGCAAACCGATACGAAGTCAATGAACTCCGCTGACCACTCGTTCGGATTGCGAAAGGAGGGCGGAGGCTTCGTTGGAATCATGAAAATTGCCTGAACGCGAAGCCACGTGCAAGGAAAAGCCCACTAGGCGCCGGACGCACTCGCATTGGGTGAATCTCTGCGTAGGGAGGCTTGCCCTCGGCCATCTCGAGCGCCGTAATGCCCAGCGACCATATATCCGCCTTGCAATCGTACCCAATCTCCTGAATTACCTCCGGAGCCATCCAAAAGGGAGTTCCAATCACGGTATTCCGTTTGGCCATTGTATCCTGGCAAATTGCGCACGGTTTCGCAAAAGCTATTGCGGCCAATGAAGTATACCGTCAGTTGTCCGGCCACTCCAAAGTCGGCCAGCTTCGCACGAGCTTCCATGTTGAGCAAAATGTTACCTGCCTTGATGTCGCGATGGATCTTCCGACGACTGTGCAGATACTGCAGGCCGGTGAGCACGTCGCGCAGTATAAGCGCTATCTCATCTTCGTTCAACGTCTTCTTCCTGATGCGCATCAAATCGGAAACCGACCCGGCGCCGCAATACTCCATGACAATCTGGCAGCGGGAAGGTCGAATTGCATGCCGACAGCGAAGCCCACGCTCACCCACAGGTCGGAGTTTTTAAAATAGCTGCCGTAGTATTTCACAACGAACGGGGAGTCGCATTGCTGCATGATCGAAATTTCCTTGATGATCTCTTGCAGGTCGGTGTCGACCGGCACCTGCTTTATGGCAAGGCACTGACCACTCTTTTTGTGAATTGCCTTGAATACCGATCCGTACGAGCTGAGCAATTTAAAAAACTACATTACAATTTTTAAAAAAATGCAATTCAACATTTTACCCTTCGCCAAGTTTGCACAGAATGTCGAACACCTCTTCCGGCTGCTTGTTCAAGCTGTCCGGGTCGAGCTTGAAGTCCAAGCTGACGAAGGAAGGATGCCTTAGGCGACAAGTTTGGATGGCCAACAAAAAAGGTCTACCTTGACGTGCCCATACCATAAAATCGACCACTTGTCGTTTGGCGCCGCAACCGCTTCGACCTCGGCACGTTGAAGTATGGTACAAAAAAAACCAAGAGCGAGTTCACTGGACAACGAAACTTGATCAAACACTGTGGGGACACCGTCGGCGCGCCTAGCCGCTCCAAAGGTTGGCGTGGCTGCAAAGGAATGCGCCCAGCGGCAGCGAACTCCCCATTAAACCAAGTCAATTACGCCGGCCGTTGAAAAAGCGAATTGACAGTAAGTCGATCTTGATCGTACGCTCAGTGGTAATTAAGCTACGCAAGGCGAATTTCGCACGCGAAGCTGAACGGGCCTCCCTTGGAAAAGGGTCAGCTGAAAAATACGGCGCGTTCTGGGCTTTGCTCCCGCGGCGCCTTTGCCGGGCGCCGTTGCGCTTTTCGTGGAACTTTCGAATCCACAACCTGCGCACAAGATACAGTAGCCGCAAAATTTTTGGATTCAGGGGACGCCGGCTTTCGTGCGATGGCACTTCACCTGACTGTTCAACCAGTTTTGCGTTCGTGATGCGGCGATGGCGGCTTGCAGACCATCAAGCGTAAGTTGAACACTTCGCAAATCGCTTGTCCGCCGGTGAAACGCGTAATCCTCGTACTGTTGTCCCTACCGTCCCTGTGTTCAATCAAGCTTTTGTATTGACGTTCGACGCCAAGGAGCTATTAGTAAAGCGTACGTTCGTATCGCTGTATGGTGGATGCATGCGACCGTCGACATTGACCAAATGGTGCACCGCCAAGCTCCATTTTGGGAGTCAACGCGTTATGGCGATTGTTATTGAGATAAGAAGGCGTGCACTCTCCGGGGCGGCTCCTTGTCAAGGTTAACTGCCAACGTCTTTGTGGCCTTACGATTTTGGCCGCAAATTTGAACTCTCTGCGTCAGCCGGTCGAGCACAACGGATGGCCATTCATTTTGCTCTTGTGAACGGAGTCCCTCATTGACAATGCACCATAGTCGCAGTGACTGCTGGAACACGTCGGCGAATGGCGCATTGGTCAGCGATTCTAGTGGTAAAGTGCTGCCGCAGGGCACGCCTGTAAAGTAAATCGAATCCGCACGACCAACCTGTGCCATAGGTTGTTTGCACTGCTGTTGTGCCGGTGGTGCGTAGGGCGAACTTTTACACTCGACCAACCGTCGGCGTTTCAGTTTTGCGCCGTCACTTAAAACCTGTGCCATTGGAAAAACGCTCCGCATTGCCTCGTCGCTCCACAAGCGCTTCAGATTACCCGTATCGCGGTGAAATGCACGGCGTGGAACAATGATGAAAGTACTTGTCGCCTTTTTGCCCTGACGATTCGTCCAAATGGTCGAGGACCACTTCTGCAACTTGGCTCCTTTTTAGAAAATCGACCCGGAGGGTATATTCACCCGACAAGAGCGCATAGGCAGAGGCAGCTTTGGCGAAGTGTTCAAGGGGATTGACAATCGCACCAGCCAGACGGTGGCCATCAAGGTGATTGATTTAGAGGAAGCCGAGGATGAAATTGAAGATATACAGCAGGAAATTATGGTGTTGTCGCAGTGTGACAGCCCGTACGTGACCAAGTACTACGGGTCGTATTTGAAGGTTGACTAGCATGCTTGTCCCAACTGCTCGTAAGCATTGCTCTTCTAAGGGTAGCAAGTTGTGGATAATTATGGAGTACCTTGGCGGTGGGTCGGCGCTGGACCTAATGAAGCCTGGCCGCCTGGAGGAGATGCACATTGCCGTTATTATTCGCGAGATTCTCAAGGGCCTCGACTACCTGCATTCCGAACGAAAAATTCACAGGGATATCAAAGGTAGGCAATGCTTTGTCGCAGCTGCCCGCCGGAGAATTTGGCGCCCATAGCGGCCAATGTTCTCTTGTCCGAACAAGGCGACGTCAAACTTGCCGACTTCGGGGTTGCCGGCCAGCTTACGGACACCATACGCAAGAGGATCACGTTCGTTGGCACGCCCTTCTGGATGGCGCCCGAGGTGATCAAGCAGGCCTCCTACGATGCTAAGGTAGGCGCAACCGACAATGGGCGAACACGAATTGACGTCGTTTGATCCTTCCAGGCGGACGTTTGGAGCCTGGGCATAACGGCCATCGAATTGGCCAAGGGCGAGCCGCCGCATGCCGACCTGCACCCAATGCGCGTTCTCTTCCTGATTCCCAAGAATCCTCCGCCCCAACTGACGGGCATCTATTCGAAGCCGTTCAAGGACTTCGTCGAAGCCTGCCTGAACAAGGATCCCGAAAACGTACGCGCCAATGGCGCTTGCCGCCAACCAATTTCGGTTGTTTGTTCTTTTTTTTAAGCGACCAACCGCTCGCGAACTGTTGAAGCATCAGTTCGTCCGAAAGGCGAAGAAGAACAACGTGCTGACGGAGCTGATCGAGCGTTACAAGCAGTGGAAGGTGCACATGGGTCCGGGCAGCGATTCGGACCAAGAGGACAGCGAGGCGGAGCACAACGAGTGAATGGGCGGTCGCCATTTGCGCCTGCTGAACTGTTCGAACTTCAGGGAGGGCTTTGGAGAATGGGAATATCCGACAGTGCGCAGGCCTTCGGGCATGGACTTGGTTAACGACGGTACGGTGAAGATGAAGAAGGGCACCGCGATAAGCGAAACCAGCCCGTCCGACATAAATGCGACCGTCCGAGTCAGGCCGTTGGCGCTGGGCGACCAGGTCGAACATAACCGCTGTGACTATTGTTCAAAGACACTTGTACCTGTTTTAGATTCCGCCCATTGGCGATTTGCATATCAACGCAGGGCCCAGTTCCAGTGGTCAAAGCAATGGCATTGTAGACGAGGCGAAGCCGTCCTTGGACAATGGCGTTGGTCCAACAAAAATACACGTAGTGATGGAGGTATGTCCGTTTACGTTTGAACGTTGCGCTTCTTCGCCTCCAAGGGAAGGTTTACGCTGTGCAGAACCTTCCGTCGGACGAGACCGTTTTTCTTCGGGCGAACAACAGCGCCGACCACTCTGCTTCTGCATCGAAGCAATCTGCTTCGCAGAGTGACAGGCGAGATAACGTGAAGCACCGGCGTAGGCGTATTTTGGACAACACGGTTTTGCCTTTCCTTGAATCGGTACTCGAGAGGGAATTGTTGACCGTTTGATCTCTTAATTGCGTATACGTTTGGAGGAGTTGAAAAAGCGCAGCGCCGAGAATAAGCCGTACCGAGCGTTGGCTCAATTAAAGCGAGCCCTGTTGGCCACCGAGGATGCGTGCCCCGGCTTTTCGGAGCATTTCTTCACCGAGCTGCTGCGGCAGGTCGCCTTCCCGTCGTCGAATGGAATTTCGCAGAGCCAATTTCAAAACGGCGTGGAAAAGCTGCGCGGATACAGCACGTCGCTATGAGGTGACCCTGGTTGTGTTTGCTCGCGGTGCCTTGCTCCTTGTTGACCGATTTATTGTTCATTGTGACGCAGTGCCTTCACTTCGCATCCTGCTGCCTTTTCTTCTTCGCTCTGCAATGTCATCATCAACTCAGTGAAAGCAAGCAGGGACCAGCTGACGCAGGTTAGCCACCTTTGGTTGCCATTTCAAAAAGTGCGAGCACTCGCATGACTGTTAGCGAGAAAATTAAGCGGCCGAATAAAAACGTTGTCCAATAAGTTGTTCATTCACTAGTCAAATGTCGCTCAGTTGAATGAACAATGCGGATTGCAAGTACAAGGCAGTTTTGCCTAAAATAGCAACTGCTTGTCAGAGTAGGCTTAACGACGTTCGTGCAGTTGCAAGGTGGTCGCCTATACTAGTGTGCAATTGTCAATTTGACGCTGCTAATCCAGCGGCGGGTGAACAGCTTAAGAAACGAGAGTTGACAACGCATGCTAACGTTTTGAGACGTTAGCATGCGTTGTCATTTAAGGGCCAAAAACGATATGCTGGCCATCACAGCCAACCGTGTACGTTGTCGTCTTGACACGTTTGGCTTTCGTGAATTTCACTTATTCTTTATTTCGTCACCATTCGCTAAGAAGTATTTGAATGTTTGAACTGCTGATTTTGAGACAAAGGTTGTTCCGCCAAAAGTGTTCGTCAGGTTGCATTAAACTGCCCATCGAAATTTGCTACCTTTCGTGGCTTTCAGCGTTGAAGTGCTCCTTTCAACTTGCTTCATTTCCAGGCGGTAGTCATTCTCTTGGGCGTTGGGCGCTTGACGTAGCTGCCATTCTAGGAATGTGATTCAGTGTTTGCATGCAAGCACAAGTCAAGCGCTCCTTGAACTTTATGACCTCTAGTATTCTTTGGTAGTCAATGCAGTCATGTCCATTGAAGTCGCGGTTGTTCATTAATGAGCAATGGGCGAATCCATGCGAAAGGAGGCGAGAGCAATTTCGCGGTTCACTCATGAGCTGCGTAGTAGGGAGTTGCGAATCGTTGTCATTTATCACGGTATTAATAGCATTGCTTTGCTACGTTTGAACGTACAAGAAGTTTGGTTGACAACAAATGCCATTTTCATTTACTTTTTGCACTCCCCCCGGAGACCTAAATAGCCTAAAAAAGTTGCCCAATACCAGATTGGAAACTCGGATACTCATGCTTTGGTCATTTCGTCAGCTGCGAGCTTGATGGCCTCAATTGCTGACTCCTACTGAAAAGTAGCCTGCGTGCATGCCTAAATGGCCGACCAACGACAGGGTGCAGTCACCCAATAGGGCACGTGCACTGTGGTTATTTTTAGTGAGCACTTTGCCTTGGAAATTTCTCTGGGTGCACTTTCGGCACGACAGAGTCCTCCGTAAGCGGATATCCGTTTCCAAGGCTGCTCATGATAATTCAACGCCCATTTCAGGGCTAACTGCTCCTAACGTGGCCCTGAACCCCTTGAGAATCGCTTTGTACTATGCTGTCAATGGCTTGGATAGGGTAGGAACTGCACTAAGATTCGTTTCTCTAAGGTTTCCCAAGTAACAGCTGCAAAAAATATTTGGAAAACTAGGCTGATAGGAATTTCGCTAGTAGGCTTTCGGCGAGCAATGGGAGCCCAATGGTGGCGCAATAGGTATGGAATGATTTCGCCTTGAATTGGTCCCATGGAATTTTTTGCTGTCTTCTGGTTGCATGCCGTTCGCTTATTGAATCCACATTGCAATCCGCAGTGGGCATTTGGTAAATACGCAATGCACCGGAGGGCGGTAGCGATCTGGTTGGCGCTGCTATTACGAAACTTGCCAAAATGCCAGTTGAATGAAGAATTACGATACGACCTATCGTTTAATGCCCATTAATAGTACGCATTTACGCTTGATTATCTTTAAGGACCTATCTTGTTTTCACCAGCCGCCGGCAGACATGTCGGCAAATATTCCACTTGCTTGCGGCTCGACCGCATTTATTTATAGCTGCCATGGGGACCGACCGGTTCACGAAATGGGATGTTTTGAATAACAAAGGCGCGCGACCAAATGTAATCACAGTTAGTGACGCAACGACCTTCCAATGCAGGTTGTATTAAATTGGCCTCCCTGTTGACTTGGCTATTAATGTTCTTGGCTGAAAATGAGCAAGCGCAAAGTTGAGTGCTGAGAAGGAATTTTTATTTGCTTGAGCCCGGAAGACGTAGCTTCTGCACTCCACGGCGCAGTAAGCTGAGCGTTGGAAATTGAATGCCTTTGGTTGCGTCCATTCCGCTTTTTATGCCGTAGAGCTAAACTGAAATAGTCACTATTGCAACAAACCTGAATCAACTGAGCAACTTTCAATTAGTTGTTAGGAGCATCGGGGAACAGTTAAGAAGATGTTTTATTTTGTGAAAGAAACTTGGTCTGCTCACACCTTGCTTCACACTGCTCTACTTCTTCTGCTTCTCATTCTATACAAAGCGTGGAAATAACAAGTTGTTGTTATCACTGGTGATACGCGCTTCTTTCGTTGATTGTGGTTTCAAAGTGACCGTACCACTTACTCGACGCAACTTCGCAATTGCTCACATGCCCTTTGGGGCACCTTGCAGTATTTCCCCTTAGACAGAAATTGAAACGTACTTTTAAGCAACTATAAGATAAGACTTTCTCACGATCTTGCCGCTATTCATTCCATACGATTTGTAGATAAAATCATTGGGTGCTCTCCGTAAACGCAGTACAATATTCACCATTTTAACCTAAGTCGGCACAAGTTTGCAGGCGCGCGGTTATTAGGAGTTTGCTTTAATTAGTCCATTCCTCAGGATAATCGAAACAAAGTGGATAACAATGTCTCCTCTCTGGAAGCTAAATACTTCACACGCTTTCCAATTATCCTTTTTAGAAACGGCATTAAAAGAATTGATGTCGTTGGATTGCTTCGACGGAACAACCCTTGCAGCGCGATAGCCGTTTGACTTTCTTAGATGTTTCCTCCAAGGTGAAAAGGAGAGCGTGAACTTAAAAATAAGGCTTAGGGGTGGATAGGCATGAGAGGAATCTGCGCTGCAAGTCCAATAATTCATCATAGACTTATTCATCCTGCTGCGGGGACGATTATTCACCTCTTTGATTTTGCACAAAGCGACGTTTGCAATTTAGGTCTATTGGAATTGCTGTAGCAATATTCAAGAGCGACTAGCAGTTAAAAGGACGATACGGTATTTATGAATGAGCACCGCAAACTAGATTCATTGCGACTAGCTGTCATTGGCAACGGCAATTTTGGCGAAATAGTTTTTTACAGACGATCGCCTGCCGACAATCTTTTGGTGAAAACAAACCAAAGCAAACAGTGTTCAGAGCAAAGAGCATTTTCAGGGCTACGTTATTTTCTCGTCAATAAAGAGTACTTCTTACGACATACATTCAAACGGAGCAGTTGCCTTGAAACTGTTGAAACACTAGGCTATACGTTTTGTACAAAGAAGACCCAACCTCAAGGCCCCTTTGGAATGGGCAGTGCCAATGAGAGCATATTCGAGGAAATCAAGTACCTCTTCCTTTACTTTTGCTTTCTCCTACATAAGCAACGTAACCTGCGCTGATGTTTAGCCGTGTGAAAATGGGTAAACATGGGATTGGCACACCATATTGGTGGAAAGGTATCACTTGATAAACTGTGTTTGAAAAATGCTGATTACACAGGTAAACGTGGGATGCTTAATATTCACACTTTCCCATAATGCCGTCACAACTTGTTTCCTCAAGTGGCAAAGCAGGGCGGCGTTTAAGGAACATCAGCATTGCTGTTCTGTCATTGTCAAAACTGAGTAATGCCCAGCAGACTATGAGCTCGGTCAAGCTAGCGATGATTGATTGTTTATCTTTGAATTAAAAAAACCGTCGACGTTTCAATATTGGAAATTTGTCAAAGAATCTACTAGAAACGTTTTTCTGCGGTTTCTTCCCGTTCGTTCTGTGTCTGAAAATTAAGCGTAACAACGCCCTACCAACGGATGGATGGATCAGTTATTAGGTACAACTTCAGAGCATAACACTTGCTAATCTCTTAGCTTTCGGAACAACCTAGTTCCGTCTTCAAAGACCTTTGCCACTCACTGAAGACGGAACTAGGTTGTTCCGAAAGCTCCGAGATTAGAAAGTGTTGTGCTCTGAATTTTTACCTAATGACTGACCCATCCACCCGTTGGTAGGGCGTTGTTACGTTTAATTTTCAGACACAGAACGAACGGGAAGCCGTAGAAAAACGTTTCAACCCAATCTCCCGTTACCATGAACCCAGTTTTCAAAGAATCTACTATTAATAAGTCAAAGTCGATGGAGTTGTTTATGTGCAGTAATAGTCGAGCGATCACACGTGGTAGGGCGCTAATATAAAAAAGTCACACCGCAAGTTGCTGAACAAGCTTTCACGACAATGTGACATTATGAGCGAATATTTACAGATGTTATAGGTATCTGCTTTTTTCAGTATTATCTTGGGGTGAAGATTACTGGTTGTCTATGTAAATGAACACCTAACGTACATGTTGTTACCATTATTCTTCTCTGTACAGCTTATCAAAGAAAGCAAAACACAGTGAAACAAATTTGGGTAAAGTCACGTCATGTAGACGGAAGGAAGTTATTAATAACGACGCCCCATGATACTCTGCGCAACTATATTCACCTTTGACGAAGGCACGCGCGGTCAATGTCAAAAATATGCCTCGAAATTTCAGAGAAACCACGAGACAATAATATATATATATATATATATATATATATATATATATATATATATATAGTGTTTGTACGACTAGCACCGTTTGTCACTTTTAATTATCAAACAACCGTCGGACCTTTTGGGGTCGCGCACAACCCGGCAGGGTTTAAAGTGCTCCTGCAAGATGTTTTCCAACTCCAAACCACTACCTTTAGTTTAGAGTTGGAAAGTTTGTTGTTTGAAGTTGTTTGTTTGAAGCCTTGCCCACTATTGGGCAAAGTCGGGTCAATTCCTCCTGCAGCGTAGGGTAACTTTAACTTTCCCTTTTCACAACACGGTATCGATCCAGGCGTATGAACATCAACTTCAGTAGTCAGATTGATTATTATGAATGCAAAACTGAGTTTGATAGTATTCCGGCTTTCCCATTTTTTTTGGTGATGCCTGTAGTAAAACCGCAAATGCCCTACCAGCGATGGATGGGCAGTTACTAGTGACTAATAACCGCCCATCCATCCGCTGGTAGGGCATTTGCGGTTTTATTACAAGTATCATCAAGAAAACGGGAAAGCCGGAATACCACCAAATTCAGGCATGAAACCCGTTACAAAGCATCCAGTATTCAAGAATGCAAAACTGAGATATCGTGTTAATACCATCATTCACAACCTGTTGCTCAACGTCAGTTTTGACCAGCTCTTGAGAACTCAGGTAGTTAGTTATGATTATGCATAATTTGCTGAACAGATGACCGCAATTTGATGTGTTAACAGAAAGCTTACTGCTGCATCGTACAGTGAGGTTCTCGTCGTTGGCAAAACGTCGTACAGCAGTTGTCCACCTTTACTACTGCCTAACTGGCTCACGAAACGGCGCAATATCGGGACATTACGGTTTACCGGGCTTGGGACCGACGGAATGTCGAGCCGAATTATCCGCCGCTCAAAGCAGCCACCACTGCTGGCGCGAAGGGAAACTGTGAGGGATAATGTTATACGGCAGTAAGGGCTGTCGGGAACAGTATATTGAGCTCTTCTCGCCGTAACCGTTGAGAGGCGCAGTCGATGAGAATCCATCTGAATCATCGAGGTTCATCCGAAGCCCGGACGGTCATACCGAAGATTGTAGCCCGCTGCGAAGTGTAACGCAATTATGGACAACAGTGTGACAATGAGGATGCCGGACACTGCGACCCTTGGTGCGGTTGATCCCGTCAAAGAGGCACGAATGGCCTGCATCTCGTCGACCGACGCGGCGACCGAGGAAGCCCGTTGTGGCTGAGTATTAGGCGAGCGACAGAACAGGGAAGAAAATGAACCAGGCGACTCTGGAAGGAGGTCGCAAGGATGAATACACTTGGGCGGCTCGCTATTAGACAGATCCTGTTCGTACGCGGGAATGGATGGGTCTAAAGAACGCCAGTTCATTCAGGAACAGATCTTCTCTTTCAATTACCTGCGCATCGGAACGAAGGTAGGCCTGCGTAGTCGTATCGTCGCCTGACTGACAGATGAGGGCAGGCAAGTTCAACAATCTGGCACCATCGTTCGCACAGCGGCAGTCGCCATATGCCGGTAAAAGTCGCCAGCAGCCATCGTTTATACCAAACCTGCAAATCATGCGTATACGATAAACGTGTTGTAAGTGTTACTATACGCAACGAAAGTGCGACAAAGTCATTCGCTGCAATCAGAATATGCCCTCAATCAGAATATAGAAAGTCTCTCCTTAAGGTCGCCTCCAGCAAACTTGAATGACCCAAGTTGACCTTATCAATAATTCATTGATAAACCGCAGCGGACCTATTGATTCAACAACGACTAATTTAGCATTCAGAAAAGCCTACGCGAACGATCGCTGCATAAAGGGTACGCGCAATCAGGTGGACGACACAAAGCTGCCGTAAAAGCGCGCATTGATTCGTCGGCATGCTCCGCGCGACAACGGCGGCGGCCGTGGCAATCCTCTTCGAGTGAATGGACATTAACCCAACGGGGGCACCCTAAAGAGTGTGCCTAACGGACAAGTGATACCGCCTACGGCTGTGATTCTGCGCTTGAAGCTTCTATGGGGCGCTGATGATATCTAGAAGCTTGCTGCGCCGTAGAGCTCGACGCCTGGGTAATTCAGGGTCTACCATGACAAAGTGACAACGCATATGATAGGTGTTTCTTCCCCTCTGCCATTGTGCTTCATGCGTACCGACGTCGTTAATAGGCGTTTCGCGGATATTTCTCGATTGAACTCGCGCCGTCCCTTCTCAGGAGCACACTGGAATCTCGATCGGTCCTTTCAGTCATAAACCGTTCCACTGAGAAAACTAATATAAAAGACTGGCAGTTTCTCTGCGAAGACTTTCACGGAGCGTTTGGTGAGGCCAATAAAGCAAAACCTAACAGGAGTACCACCATGAGGAGAAGGACGGCTCAGAACTTGTCGTTTGACCGCGGCCTAATAAATGTCAAACGCAATCAAAAGGTTGATAAAGTCAGAATCAACAGGCCCTCATTGTTGAATCATCGTCTCTAATATCTAATCGACGTTAGTACAGCCAGGACGAGTCACTGCGAACGAAACGGCTCTCGCCCCATACAGGGGAGGGCGCTGGCGAGTCCAGGGGGCGCTGTGGGACACTGGAGAGGCCTGAGGGGGCGCTGGCACGAAAAAGGTTGAGAACCTATGGCCTACGGCGTAAGTTAATTTGAGGACTGCTAATAAGATCAGCCGATGGTTCCTTTGCCCTCCCTAAATGGGCTGAATCGACGAGAGGAAATTGAAAATCAATCCCGTTTGCTTGTGCAAATTTGGCCGACCTTGTTTTCGGTTGCTCTCAAAGATGGGCATCTCTCTGCTCATGAGGAGAAAGGGAGGGGGTGGGAGGGACAAAGAAAGATCGACTAAACGCGGATTATTCAAAACACGATAAGTGTCGACCGCTGATCGATTGCAAGTGCGATGTGTCGCCTCCTTCAGCCTCTAAAGAGGGCACGAAACAGTGCCAAAGAACCGTGCACACTTAATTACCAAAAGTACAGTACCGTCTGCGGGCTTCGTCAGAGCATTTGAACAGGTAGAATATAGAAAGTTGAAAATTACGATTGCCTGTGCGCATACCGAGGACAAACAATACGCAACTAGCTTTAGTCCTTATTAAAACAACTACAAGTTAGTTGAAGAATGGAGCACCATCAAATTTTCACGCAAGAAATTTTCCCAAGCTAAGGCTTAGTTGTAAGCTAATTTGAACGCAGGCATTTTTGAATTCTAACTTAGTCGTTATTGAACCAATAGGCCTGCTGCGGTTTATCACCGGAATACACCGTACATAAGTGAACGCTAGGAAGCGCGCCAAGTCATCGAAGGAAGGTAACGCCTAACCCCACCGCTACGAAGAAATGAATGTCAAAGACTTTTGCACATTTCGTTTAGATTCCATTATAGATAGCACAGGCCTACGAGCTGTCTTGTTGTCCTTGATTACACTGAGGGCATCACTGGGTGAAAATCTCGAAAGCTCCAACTTTTTAGTAACGAGCTGCTGATCAACGGAATGTTTATAAAGATTTTAACGGCGCAGTTTACGTTTCAACCATCCTATAGCAATACTGCTCCATTTCAAATTCTTTCCGGTGCTTTCATACCTCGCCGCCACCGGCGACGGGACGCGTGAGCAGTTTCGAAAGCTTCACAAAGAATTTGAAAAATTAAACGATCGCAACAACGGCGCGCCAAGTCGACGATGTCATCGGACCCCGCTGCTGGAAACCCAATTTCTTCTTTTCACGCGATCGACTTGCTAACCAATAGCGTGCTCGATCCGCGAGAGCTTAGCATATGCGCCATCTTTTCCACAACTACTGGTGGTCAAAGTGGAATCCTAGCAAAAGTACAAGCGGAGAGCAAATGTCATTCTACCGTTGAATTATGCTAGAACTACGAAGTGATTGTTCTAAAACGCTACGCTGGAAAACATGGTTTCTCAAAGGATGAAGTGTCACTTCTGTTGTCGCTTTATTAAAACCAAGTAGCGTGATTATGGAAAATTGATTAATATGAGGTGAAGCTTCCAGGGCTAACTCGCTCTGTCATCACTCATTATTGGCTCCGGCAAAGCCCACCGACATTAATAAAAGGAACAGGATTACACCACTGAAATATGAACTTGTACAGTACGCTGACAAAGTTAGGTCACACCGTACTCCGTACGTTGTCTGCCTTGAGCTAAGGACACCAGACCACAATTTTTCCCGCCGAACGGAACGTCCGTAAGCAAAAAGAATTTAGGAGAATCCTTGCAAGATTCTGGGAAAGACAAGCTGAGCCGAGTGCGTCCAGGCAGCTTCGATATACTCCGCGACGGACGGCGGTGGCGTGCGCGGACGCTGACTAACGAAAGCAGCTTTGGACGTGCTCGCGGAGTCCACTTGCGCTCGGGAACTTCGCTCGCCGGCGGAAATGCACCTTTAAAGGGCAGCCAGCGCTGCCAAGGAGCACTACGGATCGGCGCTACTTCAGACCGAAACTTCGATCGCTCGCTCGAACGAAGGCAGCGCATCGCGGAAGCGCATCATACCTGCGCATCACCATTGACTGTACCCACCGTAAGATCGAACGTGGAAACAGTCGGCGCAGCGCGGCGCTTTCGATTAGCCTTCGATGGCCTGCAAGCGCGCCGAGCTCATTACGCGCCCAAGCGGCGCCCGTTAGGCTAACAAGGACAAATTCAAGTCAATAACGAGCGCCGAGGAGATCCAAAGAAATCGGCAATTACGCGGACGATGATGAATAGTGCGGATCAATAGGTGATTGACCTCGGCGTAAGAGGGACGAGAAGGCTGACGAGCCCGCCAATGGTCGAACGAGCAAAAAAGGGAAGCTTTGATGGACGAGCGGATTCGACGCCGCCGACTTTGTTCGACACGTCAAAGTTGTGCGACGGCGCCTCAGCGTTGAAACTCAGGCGCACACTGTCCAAGAGAAGGGAATCAATAGCGGGCTCGCATCCGTCGCTAGCATGCCCAGGTGGGCCGTCGTCATCGTCGTTGTCGAGCAAAGGCATCGAAGGCACCTTGGTAACGTGCACCCGACGGAATGGGCGTCCCGTTCATTCACCGTTGCCACTTGACTTAATTGAATAAGGCTCGCAAGGGAGCAGACGGGCACCGACCGAAAGTTCCGCTATGCAACGGCTAATTAAATAAGTCGCGTGCGGCGCTGCAAGCGGTGAGTGCAAAGCTCAATTAGCCGGATGATGGTCAATCAATGGGGGAAAAATGAAGCCTCCACCAAAATCAACTTGTGCGTGGCCACAGTCACCGTCGTCATCATCACCATTGGGAGCACGTGCCTTCGTATTACAACAACGAAGTGATGCCGACCGATCGTCGTCGGTGGGTGCTAAATTTCGCAGCGCAGAGTATGCGCCGTTGGTATTACAAGGGGCAACAATTCCTGACGACAAGTGGCATACCAATGGTGTCCCATTACCGGTAGCATTGGCCTCCTCCCCCGCAAATGGCGCGTTGGCAGGGTGGGTGGAAGTCAATCGAACTGGTCTCCCGCTCTTTCCGTCTCGCCATTCAGCAATGGAAACCCGCGGTAGGCGGCGGAAATCCCGCATGCTGCAGATGGGAGCCATTCCAAAATGACAAAATCAACAGCAAGCACAATCCTTTATAGGCCAGTGGTGACCTCAGCGGGGCAAAATAGGGAGCACAGGCGACTGTCGAAAAGGACATGGGCCCTTGCATGCAAGGCAAATATTCCCGGGGTGACCGGCCGAGCCAAAAGGCGCGCCTATGCTCCATACGGTCGCACGTTTCCTTTGAACGTCGTCGTTTCAAGGTTGAGAGCAAATCAATGTCGATTGGCGGCGCCAGAGCGAATCGCAGTCGCGAGGGCCGGAAAAAAAGCAGGCCAGCTTCCTTTGATTCCTGCCAACCGGCCAACAACGAAACGCGCGGCACCCGCTCCTGAGTTTTCCAAAACGCGGTAGGCGGCGGCAAAGCTTCGATTCGTTTGATTGGCGCTATTTGAAACGATCGCCTTGAACGGAAGGGCCGCCGCGGCGCCGGCCGTTCCCCCGTGGCGCCGCCGTAAGCTACCGCGCTATGCGCCGTTCCTTAACGATTTTCGGTTGCGACCATTCCGTGCAGGAGGCCAACGTTGGAAGTATTCGCTTCTTCTCGAGTTGAGCCAACAATTAAATGATCAAAAGGGTCGAATCGCTTGGTCGGCTGGCCGTTGTCGAATTAGCCATCGTCGAGCCATCGTCCACCGAACGTTCGGGCACTGATTGCCGGCAAGCAACGCCGTGGCGCATAGGAGGGGACCAACAAGCGGATATCGAATCGAAAGCGCCGCTCGCCAACTTGGGAACGGCCGCAAAGGCCAAACGGGTGCTGTCACCTGGTCCTTCAAGGGTAGCACTACACACGTAAAGCGTTGCAGGCGTAGGCATGGCGTGGTATAACAACAGCGGCGAACAAGGATCAATACTCCTCTCTCTGTTTCACTTTCTCTTAAGGCCAAAGCATGCCCAGCACTACTGTTACGGAAGTTTTGCTCAACGCGAGCGCAAAAAGGGGTGACCAAGTTCCTCAACGCTTACCTGACAATCGGTGCACGTCGTGACCGCCGAGAAGCGGTGGACGGTGCCGGATTCGCAGCTCAAGCTGGCCATGACGGCGTTGGAAAACTGGGCGAACACTTGGTCGACCAACCGCAGGCGTCGAAACAGCGCCTCAAAGCATTGAACACATCCGGTCGAGCGCGCAGGTCCAAGCAGGCAGTCGACCGCGCCGTCGCCAAGGTGGTCGAGCTGGCGGCGACGAGCCGACGAATGACGATGGTCGTCGAGTATTGCCTCCTCGTTGAGCACGTTCAATTGGAACAGGTTGTACAGTGACAGGTCGCCGACCGGGTCCGGGCAAGGGGCGCCGGCGCCCTGTCGTCCGGACCAGTGCAGATGCCGCAACTGCTGCAGACGGACCCTGGGTCCCACGGAGCACAGCTGCTGGGCGCGCCGCTGCGTCGGCACCATTCGGCAGGACGAGACGCTGGGGGACCGTGAACCCATCCTGCCGGCGGACGTGCCTTCGTCGTTGCCTGGTGCTTGGCCGCCGGCGGACGATTGCATAGCGATGGCGAAGTGGGGCAGCACCTCTACGGCGTCGCCGACCACCATCAGCGACGAAATGAGCAGCAAGAGCAACAGGACAACGGTACAGCAGATAACGTTATTCAACGGATGCCAGGAAGTGGGTGCCGCGCCGCCGAAGCGACAGCAAGTCGCCGGCTCGCCCAACGACGGATCCAAGGGGCGACCGCTGGGTTTCGCCTTGTCGCCGGCAGACGATGGGCGGCGCAAGGGAGCTACAAGCGTCTTCGATAGCGGTCCAACGGCGCGCTCAGGGCGCGCGGCGCCGACGGGCGGTCGCGGGCGGGGACGGCGGCAGGCGGGATGACGACGACGACAACTTTTGGTCAACTTTGGAGGAAATACGTTTTTTACTTTCCTCGTCCTTTTCGGGGTGAAACCATGCACGCAGAGGACAACACAGCGGGGCATTATTCGTCAACCGCATTCTCGACACTTGCGGCAATGGTCGGCGCCGACCTGAGCGGCAACCGTCGTCGTACTTGGTCAACAGAGCGCCTGCAAAGCTACGACAACCAACATCTGCTAGTCCCATTCACACATACACACGCAGCGGCGCTGAATGCGGATGACGGCAGATCCAATCTCTCTTTGTCTCTCTCTCTCTCTCTCGTACTACTACTATGCAGATACGTATCGACGTGGGATGTCACACAACTGTCCGTGCGTTGCGTGTATTACCTATTCAGCCAAATCTTCGTCGCTGCGTGCGTCTACGTGTACGTGATCACTTGCGCACCCTTTTTCTTACGACATGCGTTGTCGTAGTGTCGGAGAAGTCACCAACTCCTGAACGTATATTGCGCGCCAGTAGGGCTTCTCGTCATTTTCGACTACCGATCGCGCAACCTCGTGTCGGCCGATGCCGCTGCTACTGCTTCTGCTTCTGCTTGCACACACACATACACACACGCACACACACTAGCGGGGCGCGCGCGCAGCTTCTGATTCTGCTGCTGCCGCCGCGGCTGTGCGATCGGCTGGTGCGTGTATGTGTGTGTATGAAAGAGAGAGAGTGTGTGTGTATGTATGTGTGTGTGTGTATGTGTATGTGTGGTGGCGGTGGCGGCTACTAATGACGATGATGACGACGCGACAACGGCGAAAAATCGGTTCCACTCGAGCCAGCCGGCTTCAACGGGATCACACACACGAGAAAAGCAGTGTGTCACACAGCGACGACTGGTCGCGCCGCCGTTAGGCAGCCTTGCTTAGCCGCCGACGGCGCGCGCTCTCTCCGGCGGTCACCTTTGGTCAGCGACAAAACGCCGACCCTGAATGGGCGCCTCCTTGCGGCATGTCAACCTGAAAAGTTCGTATATCCATTTGGCGCTCCGTCGAAGCCAGGCGAGGGAGGAGGCAACAACGCCCGCGGTGACCAATGGTGGTCGTTGGCGAACGCGCGACTGGAGGAAGAAATATGACGGGTGGAATGGATGAAAGCGCTACTCCTCCTTGGAGCCTCTTCGCCGGGTAACCGCTAGACACGTTGCATCATCGCCTTGGGAGCGCCCGGCGTCCATCGATCCGCGCTACGAATTCAACGCGGCGGACGCGCGCCAGCGCGTGTCAGCCGATCAAAACCGGCAGTTGCCAAAGGATGACGCAAGCGGCTTAGCTCGGCTGTCCCTTATGCTCTCGATGGAAGTGAACCTAAGCGTCACGCTCCGCGAGAACGCCCAATTGCACCCCTGAGTTGGTGGCTTGGTCGCCCACCTGAGCCGACTTAATTCCGCGCCAAGTTTCAAAGCATTTGCATTAACATGCGATCGATCAGCCGAGCTGTCAAATTGCAGGAAGAGCCTTCCTCCTTATTCGGCTATTCATAAAATGGAAACGGCCCAGAGTGGACGGTCGGTCGCCTGAGCGTAAAAACGGTGGCCCTTTCGGCCCTTGGTGGCCAAATTGATTTTTCCCATTGCCGCGGTCAAGCGATGGGACGCTGGCCCTTCGAAGCACATCTCGGAGGAGTAGGAGAAGCCGAACGGCGTTGCGCAGGTCGATTCGACGCCGGGAGGCTCTCTAAACGAGGCGGCAATCGATTGTCGCCCGCGAGCAGAACCACTCGGGGCTAATGGCAGGAAGTAGGCGCAATACGTTGTCCCAGTCGGCCTTCCGATGCAAGACGAATGCCGGCTGGAACGGACATAGCGCGTCTCACGTAGGGCCCATCGATTCTTTCGCCATTTGCTCTCTCACCAACTTTATACCACGGCAACTTGCCGGCGCGGTCGCCCTTCAGCCTAAGCGGGATTCAATAGCCGGCGCAAAGAGAGCACCTTGAAAAGCGAACGAACGGCGGCGAATCGACCGCCAAAGCCGAGGGATCAATTGTACGCCGGCTGGCGACCAACCAGCGATGGCAAAAAACGTTTCCGGTCGGCGGCGTCGAAGCGTTGGGTGCGCTGGCCGCTTCCGGTCGGTCCCTTAGCGTCGCGGTCGGCCTCCCCGGAGGAGGGCCCATTAACGGCTCGACCCTTTCTTTTCCAACGGCGTCACCGCTCGACGAAGGCGGCCAGGCAAAGAAAAAAGTTGTTTCCAAGTTGCAACCGCCAGCAAGGCTTGCAACACAGTCAATTCGCCAGCTGGGTCGACATGCTGCCCGGGCAACTTGCGCATCCCTTCAAGGAAAGGAAAATCCAACGCATCGTCCCGATTGGCGCCGAAGGTTGCGCGGGAGGGACGTGCACAAGTTGGTCCTCAAAGCGGAGCAATTTGAAAACTTCCGGGTCGGAGGAGAGGGAACAATTTTCCCAGTCAAAGGAAGCCCCTTGGAATTACCGTCTACCAGTAGCGGCGACGCATGGTCGAAAGGGGAAGCCGCGGCGGCGGAAGTGACGCGTTGCTACCAAGGGAGGCCGGATACGATGTGCAAATGACATGGCGGCAAGGGAAACGCGCCGGCCGGATCGGGTACACCCTTTTCCACTTGACGCTGAACCGGCTAGTGTTGGGCAGCACCTGGCGCGCGGACGCATCCGTCTCCGCTTTGCAAGGCAACAGCGGAAAAAGGCCGCATTCCGCGGCGCTGGGATGCTTGCTTGGCCTAAGCGGACATGCGCGCGCCTACATTGGCAAAGGTAAAAAAAGTTGCCTGCAATACCAGAGGGACAGATTACTAACCAATGCGGCGCGGCAAATCTGCCGTGCTGGTTCGGAACGGCAGAGGAGACCTAACAAGGCGCCAACAATCTTCAGCCGGTGGGTAAGAAGCAAAGGAACTTTCCTGGGGGGCCTCCGCACCTTGGGCGCTTCCTTATCGCGTTGCCGTTAGTAAGTATCGCAAATGTGCCTCTTTGCCACGGTTCCTGTCCGCCGGCTGGCACTCCAACTTCCCACTGATGTCCCGCCCGCCGAAGCGCGCTTCATCTTAGGCAACATTCGAAACGGGATGGCTCCCTTGGCACCATATCCGTTTGGCTATCTCCGAACGCGGCTACTGCGGGAAGAAAGATCTGTCACAACATGGCGCTACGCTGGGATTCAAAAATCGGTGCGACCATTTCGGCGTAGCATGCCGACCGCCGCTGCGCAAAGCAGCCGCGTGCTCGCTTGTAGGAAAGCGTGAGGGAGCTGCGGCAAAGGATTGCAAATTGATGAACTGCCATTATTGCTTTCATTAGCGCCGAAGTATTAACGATATTTGGTCATAATTCCAAAGCTCACCAACTGCTGACAGCGCAGCGTTTCGCAATCGTTCGTATAGGATTTGTTTGTAATAACGGCCTAACCAGTTCCGAAGGTCGGAAACCCAAACTGGCAAAAGCAATCCTTGGAACCTAATTGGAGGATCTTCAAACTTGCCAAGACGAATTCTCAAAATCCTAAGGCCACTGCGCTGCGGAGAAACTGTCAAACGGAGAAGCGAGCGATCGCCAAGCGGGCAAGCGTGGAATTTCGAAAATGAGTTTGGAGAAGGAATTGGGCAAACTAACGTCAACGGACGGATGGGCATGAAGATGGCGCGCTTGAGCACTTTTTACTCGTCCCGGCGGACAGGGTAGGAAGCAAGCACGGAAACGCAGCACCAAATTCATTGGAAGCAGACTAACTTCTCGGTGGAAAGAATTGGCGTCACGTCAGTTAGGCTGCATTGCTCGACAGTCGACCGAACGTGAACGGGGCAGAAAATGGCAACACCCCTTGGATATCAATGGAATTTGCCTGAACAATTTGCATACCAGACGAAACCCGCGGCTCGGCGGGTCAAACGAACAACAGCTGCTGGCAAAACGGAAGCGATTCCATAACTAGTGCGGAAACCACGGCAGCGCAAATGTCCAAAGCATCAAATGAACTACGCGCGTTGTGCATGCACAGACGTTCGTCCGGCTGTCAGATCACCTGCCGTCTTGACGAAGCAAACTTGTGCCTACATATTGTAATGCCAGGCGGAGATGCGTCCGCATAAGCGAGCGGTTCATTAAGGCAGCTACAGTTTTGGCGTATGGCAGCTTTCGGAAGCTGTCTTGTAGCTGCTCCGTGAATGAGTCAGGCAAAAACAAAGAATTACCGAGCAGCACGCAATTGTGCGGCAACAGGAAATAAGGAAGCAAACAAGAATCTGACCGTTCCATTAGTGCACGAAGCTTTGACGTTGGAATATATAACCGCAACAACGGTTATCCAAAACGCCTGCCAATCAGGATAGCTACTTCACCGGCGAATTGCTCGAGAGAACAAAAGAAACAAACACCACGTTAAGAGCACGTTTGGAATTAGAGACTATCGTACACTGGGCTCAAGGAGCAATGCAATAAGAAGAGATGCACAACAATAACAAGCAAACTTTGTTAGCAACGTACAGCGCAAATCCCAATTGCAAATGGGTTAACCAAGTGTAAACGGACTATCCCAAGTTCGTCCGTCGTCGGCCCGTTCGCACTTGCAAAATGAATCGACTTACGGTAACCAAAATGGGGAATAATTAAAAAGTCCACATTGCGCAAGCGAAG
This sequence comes from Trichuris muris, assembly GCA_000612645.2. Classification (NCBI taxonomy): domain Eukaryota; kingdom Metazoa; phylum Nematoda; class Enoplea; order Trichinellida; family Trichuridae; genus Trichuris; species Trichuris muris. The sequence continues at coordinate 12,902,058 of CBXJ02000086.1, forward strand.
ACTTTTGCTGGTAACAAACTTCCCCTGATGCGACTGAAGGCTTTGCCCGGCTCGGCACAACTTCGGCGCGCACATTTTGGAAGGTGACGCCGCCTTGCCGGCTAAACACAGCGCCAACTTTAGGTAACGCTTAGAGAACACTAAATATTAGTACAGGCAGTCCTCGCTTTACGTCGTTTCGTTATACGTCGCTGGTGGGGAAGATTGGCACGTTATAAAAGACATTCAGGTTCTGTCTACTAGCTGTTGTATAGTGTAAGTGATAGGAGTAGTATTGTTGTCGGTTTGGTTTCAGCGTGCTTACTTTAGATCTCCTTGGTTGTCCCACGTGTATACCACCACCTATTATTTTGTGAACACTTACCGATAGATATACCTTTGTCGTAATGAGTGCCAAACATTAACTATCTACCCCAGACGTGTGCGCCTCTGAAAAGGAGCGACATTAGCGACGCAACTAGAAGTCGTACGGACATTTGCCTATGGGCAGCGAAATGTGGATATTGCAAAAGCTCTTGGTTTACCGCCAACTACTGTACGAACGGTTTGTAGTGACGCTGAGTAGGTTGAAGCATGCGCCCAAACCGTAAAGTCTGTTCAAGATGGCACCATAACTCGTAACGGAAGTAAGACAATGGCAGAAATCGAGAAGCTTAAGCAAACTCATCGTTGTAAGTAAACACGGCAAAACAACCGCTACCGGAAAGCTTTTATTTCATAACGGAGCTTTCGTAAACTTTTCCTGTTTTCGTCGTCAGCGTTTCAACAACGAGCGGCATAATCTGTAGTAGCAAGGTGTTTTAAAGTGCGAATAGTGATTTTAAAGCGGGTACGGAATGCAACATAGATTCCACCAACACCTGACAGGAATAAAGCGTTACAGGAATGCAGAGGGAAGGAATAGAGGGGGAATGTAAAATGCCGCGGACGCCCTCAGACAAAGAGCCCAAGTAAAATCACGGCAGAGTGCATTTAACGGGTCAGCTGCCATGGCCCATGTCGCGGAATGCCCGCAACCCGATGACCCTTTAAGAATTCTTGGAATTACGAAGGAAAACAATTTCCATTTATGAAAAATTAAGGCAATGTTTATTCGCCACAACTTATGTATAAACAGGGACTAAGGCACTGAAGTCAGTGATATTTGGTCCATGGTAGGACAAAGAACAAAATGCCGTCAGTGCGAAAAGTCCCAGGACGGACAGTAGATAGAAAATTTAAGGAAAAGGGCTTTCAAATTACTATTCGCAGTTTAAGACACCTTGCTACTACGGACTACAGATTTTGCCACTCGTTGAAACGCTGACGACGAAAACAGGAGAAGTTTCGAAAGCTTTCCGGTCACGAGTGTTTTGCCGTGTTTACTTACAAAGATGAAAACATACCCCGCGTGCAAGAACCCATTGTTTAGCTCAAGCAAACAGAATAATAATAATAATAACAATAAGCTGATAAAAGGCTACAGTGAATTATACGAATAGAAGGGAAAACGTGCGCGGCAATAAACGTTGGGCGGTTTTTGGAAAGTTCCAGCAAATCAAAGAACAGGTTCATCAAAAACGGATTAAACGATTACCTAATTATTGTACAAGTATCTTAAAAGCGTTTAACACACGTACTTGTGTCGGTTCTTGAAATTATAAGTCCAATGCGTCACAGTCCAAAGGCTAAGTAATGTTTTTTGACTATAAACATACCGGCGGAACGTAACTCTCACGTGTGCTATTTGTGTAATGGCAAAAGTGATTTCATTCTACGTCGCGTCTCCAGGAACGCATCTTCGGCGTTAAGCGAGGACTACCTGCACATAGGCAAACAGACGATTAGACCCGCTGTTACGCAAAGGCAAAAAACTGTTCAGGCATGCAAAGCTAATTCCACACTTCTAACCTCCTAACCGAAGCATTCCGTCAATACGCGGCTTCACGGTGCTGCGCGGCGGTACGACTTTACAGCCATTAATCGGACCATTCTGCAAATCGCTGGTAGCTCGCAACTTCATCGCTACGGAAAGGGTGTCGGAGAAACACTATTACGGAAACGGACAGCCAACGTACACAGGCAGAAAAGGATTCAATTAAGCAAGGTGGGTCCAATCAGCAGGTCACCAATTTGCCACAATGTGTTACGGGAACGACGTGCTGGCGTCAAACCATCTTTCGCTTAGTGGCGGTGAAACGCTCCATGTAACGTTCGTAGCCGTCCACCTCACGGAACTCTCTCATGTCAAACAAGTTACCTTCGACGGCCAAAAGGGAGATTTGTGAATCGGCCAAAATTCTGCTCCAATAGCCATCAATGGCCAGGCAATTTTCCTCAACGCGAAGCACCTTGAGACGATCGCAATCCGCAATGGACTCGGATATCGAGGACAGCTGGTTCTGATTCAAGTTAAGTTCAATTGCGCCAAGCGTTTCAACGCCGTTCGGTATGCAGGTGATCTTGTTGCACGACAGGTCAATCACGTCGATTTGCCTCATTTGGCAAAGGACGGCGGGAAACTCGCGAAAACAATTCGACGACAAGTTGAGCAGCTTCAGTCGCCTCAGTTCTCCAACGCTATCCGGCAGAGCGGAAATCATGTTGTTGCTAACGGACAGTTGCTCCAGCTTTGTCAGCAAGCCTATCTCTTCGGGAAGGAAAGTTATCCGGTTCGAATCCAACGTTAGCTGCTTCAAATTTTCGAAGCAACCGACAAACGACGGCAATTCGGTCAACCGGTTTCTGCAAAGATTCAGGGAGCGAAGTGAAGCGGCGTGGGACAGCAACTGCGTTGGTATCTTCTTCAACTTGCAGCCGCTCAGCTGGCAGACGCCCGTTTTCTGGGCGCCTTCCAGGTGGCTCTTCGCGGACTTGTTGCCCATAAAGCTGGGTGGATAATCGTTTAACGCACTGACAGCACGAAAAGAAGTAATATATGCTGAACAAAATCAACAATAATGTCGTAACAGTCAATATGAATGAACCTTTACTTTCGCGCCACAGTCGAGTTCAAGTGCATTCGGAAAACTTCTACGTTACGTTCTTCGTATGCTGTCCACAAATTGGATAATAACGTCAACAAGAACTGTACATATATATCAGCAAGGAAAAATACGACGCTTATCGCAATTTAACCATCAGGCAATGTAGCTGTAGATGTTCGGATTCTCCTTGTCCCGACAGAGATAACCCTGCTCGATCATAGATTCAATTCTTTCCTTCAGTTCATTTGGCTGTAAGTGAAACTTTAAAGTGCTGCTGCAAACCAACGTAAAAAAGCGAGACGGCACCTTAGCCTGAAAACGCAACTGAGTTGACAGCTCCGCTATTAATGCGTTGTGGGACAGCTTCTTTTTCATTTTCATTATGCGAACAGTAGAAGCGTCCACTTGGTACATCCGGCCCTGACGAACTTGTTCGTAAGTGTGCTCTTTGTCTTCTTCCTGCAAACAAGGGATTATTGCAATGAGGCGAGCCAACACGAACGAGCAACGGTGGTTAACGTGCTCAAATTGCAAAGCAATAATCAAATATGCAATTCGAAACGAAGCGTAGCGCTTCGGCCCAAAACGAGCGACTGTCAAAAAGTTTGGCAAAAAAGCCGAACGAAGTCTGCAACGTTACAAAGTTAATTTACGTGCAAATGCGTTCAACTCGAAAAATCTACTTCGCCACAGGATTGCAGCTTGTGGCAAGGCCACTTGAACACCTCTAATTCCAAATTGACTCACAAGGGTAAATCATACAAATGTCATCATTTAACCTGGTTACTGACGCATCTGCACTCATTGGATCAGTTAACGCACTCTGGATTCTGTTCTCTGCATCAGTTTTGCGTGGAACAAAGTACAGCCAAAAACAATAAAGAAATACTTCCAGAAAGCTGGATTTGTTACAAGTAGTGAAACAGTTATTACAGCCTCCTCAGACAGTGCCCCCAATACGGGAATACTCCCAGGAGTCGATTTCGAAGCTTTCGTTACAATGGATGTTGAATTGGTCACTTGTAATGAACCTGATGTAGAATCTATTTTTCGAGAAGTACTATCCGATGTACGGGCAGCCCACGAAATGCATGGGTGGGCTAATTAATGATTTAGCTGTCGATAGCGACACAGAGGTCGAAAAGACCATAACAGATGACGACGTTCGCCATTCACTACAGCGACCGAAGCTACTTGCTGCTGAAAAGTGCCCCGATATGTTTAATGTAATAGTCAGCGTTGACTTAGCCTTCTCCGCTTACGCCTATGGCAAGAAAGCAAAGCAGACAACACTCTTTCTTTAGATGTGCAACGATCAGACCATAAAATGTACTGGTTGTATTCCTCTTTTATTTTCATTGTGTTAATACTAATTCACTTTTTATTATTTTAATTTCGTGACGCATCTTCATATGGATCACTATATTAATTCAGTAAAGTGTTTCTAAGGAGTTATGACATGTTTACGACTGAATTCAAGGGGGTACTTTATTTGCTGACCAATTTCTTACCGCCTTGAGTGGTCAACTTATAGAGGTTCCACTGTATTTGCATGCAAACACTACATAATCAATAAAACAATACTCAGGATTTAAGGTGATTTGTTCTGGCGAAAATGAACAATTCACAGGATTGCAAAATCAGCAGTCTGCACAATCTAGCCCTGACTGAGGTGACCTCCCCGCTTGACATATTTTGAACTTCAGCAGAGACTTTCTCATCGCTTAATTTTGCCTCTTACCGTTTCTTTCATCTGAATTTGGTTTATTTTGATGCGCCTCATCTTGTTGTGAAATCTGCTGTTGAATGTAAACGTGTCAGTATCGGCAACGTCCTTGCTCTATAAATGAAACAATCAAGAAAAATGGAACTTTCGGCAACAGCAATACCATCGGATGTTTTGTGATAACTCTAAACTTGCCACAGGCTAGCGACTGCAACGTTCTGCGCAATTCTTCATCCTCTAAAAATATGCAAATCGATTCTTCTCGGTTCGCGAGCGTTCACAATTCACTTACCAATGGCGGTTGACGCTTTTATCTCTCCGAATGTCAGCTCGTTTTTCGTATTAAACAGCAATAACACAATAGCTTGATAGGTTGATACCAGAAGTTCCTTTTCATTCTAAAAAGCACTACACAAATGCACGCTGAACTAAGTTATCAGTTAACTTACTCCAGAAGGAAAGTTTCCCAATACCACGCAAGTACCAAGAGAGTACTGCCACTTCAAACTACGACCGCTATGTTTGCTCAGATAGAATTCTTGGAATCGTTCAATGTTCGTCGACATGTCCGTTGGTAATGTCACACTTGAAGATATGTAGGTTGGCCAGCTGCTCGCCGTCAATACGTTAACCGACATGTCGAGGGGTGGCTTATCGCTGCTCTGGGGCGACAGTAACGTCTTAAAAATTGTCACATTCGACGGCGGAATCCGTGAAACTTCAAATACCTGCTTAAAGGAACTATTAAGTTCCTTAGAAAGTTCAATGTCCCGGAACATCATCTCAAGTTTGGCCGTAAAATCAGAGCCGCATTCTAAAACAACTCAATTAGCTTAGGTCGACAATGTCAACGTTTCACCTTGTTTCAGCTTGGACAGCAGAGCCTTTTCGGCGTCAAAAGATGCGCTTTTACTCTGTAGCAGCCGTTTGGCCAAGTACTTTTGATAAAACGCCTCGAACATGTCCTTCCCTTAAAAGGTGAACACGTACTGTTAAAAAAAAACAAAACGTACACAACCGACCTGGAACAAAGCGAAACAAAACTAGTACTTTGTCCATAAGCCGATCGAGATCCTCTTCGGCCAAAATAACCCTGCCTGAGCGGAGCTTGGAGTCAATGAATCTGGCTAAAACTACGGTACTTTTCATCTGACGCACTAAAGCGCACATACCAATTAGCTCGGCCGGTTTGTGAGGACAAGAAAGTATAATTTCCTCAAATCCAAGTCGAAAAGAGTTCAAGAAAAGCTGGTTATTTTCAAAACTCTCCGCTATAATACGATCGAACTTGTCTTTGAGGCTTAGCAACTCCGGTACGATGCTATCTTCATTTTCATTGGAGCATGCCAGCTCCTTTCCAACTCTCTATAAGAGCACGCACATTAGCCAGCCATATCAACCACATCCCCAAAGCACAATACCGTCAGATAAACGGAGACCGCATTGCACAATGTTTCATGGCCAATGGGCGCGTGACGGCACAATTTGTACAGCAAATGAAGCTGCTCAATTCGAAAATGATCCAGCATATCGTTTAAGCCTTCAATATAATAAATGAGCACCGCATAATTCGAACCGCCGGATGCCCTCCCAAGCTCAGCTTTAAAAAGACAGTTTCCATTAATCGTTAGTCAGCCGCACTTCAACAAACATTACGTTCCCAAGGTCATATTCATTGATTTGGTGCTAGTAGTTGCCTTGCTGTTAATGTCTCACTACGAAACAGTGTATTAGCAAAGCTTCAGAAAACAAAAATTCAAAGTTAGCCAGCGGTTTGGAACAGAAAAAGGAAATAAGGAACTCTCAAAGAGAATTGTTCTTGAGAAACGCACGGCTTCTACCCGTTTATTCGTGGTGCCTGAAAGTACGGGAAAACAACTCCGGCACCATAAATAAACTGATAAAGGCCGTGCATCTCTCAAGAACAATATGTCAAGACCAGTTGAAGCATCCTGCTTTCAAGTACTCTCAAAGAGAAAACATAATTACAATATGATTCACCTTAAATTAAAAACGAATACCTTTGTCAAGCATTGCAGAAAGATGATGCCCTATTAGTCCTCTTTGGGCAGCAGCGAGGAGCGCCGAACCAGATTCACTTCCCACGTAAAAATCGAGTCGTTCCTTCTCCTCTCCAAGCGTATCATTTACGTAATTCATATAGGCTGGTACCTTAAAAAGACATTCAACGTGAAAACGCTCTACAGAACCATAAAGATAAACGAACATCGACTTCATTAATTAGGCGACGTCCTTCCGCCTCGTAGTAACTTTCAGTTGTACGCAGAAAGCGCTTCTCCAGCAGAGAAGCGTACACCTACGAATTGAAAATTTGCAACGGAAAGCTACCTCATAAGCACAACTAACGTCGACGGTACTAAGCATTTGGAACAAGCCTTTCACCAACATCTTGTCAACGTGTTCGCCAGCTCTTTCGCACTTTACCAACCACAGCAACCCCTCCATGCTCTTTTCTTTCACGCGGACATTTAAGAGAATAACGTTTTCGAATATCTTCAGTCCCATGTTCCTGCAAATTGTTAATTACCGAAACCAGAGCGCACGTTAATTGCCCACCAAATTGTTCCGAAATTCGGCAGCTTTCTGTCCAGAGGCAGGAAAATGCAACGGATCAGTTCCTAAAAGTCAATGCCCAATTTAGCAAAAATATTATTAAAACGCTTCGCCACCATGTTCTCGCAGAAAACGGACCAGACCTCCTCCAGATTTCGAAGCCACGTAAGCAGGTCGGTTTCACTCTCCAGCATGGCATCCAAAAGCCTGGTAGCGTAAAGGCAACAGTCTTCGCTCAAATCCCGAAACAGGTTTTCGGTCTGACTTGGTATAGTGCACATATCGTGGACAGTCTGCAACAAAGGAATCTCCGTTCACGCAAGCGAAACTAACTTACGACGGAAATTCATACTTGATATAAGTACTCAATACTTCTCGTAATTGGGCGTTGATCATATATTGCGTCGAGTGCATCCCTCAAATTTTTCCAGTACTCATCCAAAAGCTGGTCGTGATTCCACTGAAGCGCTGAAAGCAAGCGATTTCAAGCAAAGTTTCGACAAGACATTATCATCACTGGCTGACCTTTGGAGCATCTAACTTCCAGAACCTTGGCGGTTCTCGAATTCGTACCTTCGAATCTGCGAACCCACTGTAAACCACTGTCTTCTGACGACATATCACTGTTCATTTCGCCTTTTGAGGTGGCTGATGGCTCAGCTTTTCGTTTTCTTCTAGCTGCCGCCTTTGACTCTTCGCCACTGGACAAACTACGTTTGCTTGCAGCGTTTGCCGATCGAGTGTGATCGCTCCTAGCGCCGACGCTTTGATCCTTTGGCATATTTGCTGTAGATTGTCTCGGAACAATATGAGAAATCGCTTTCAAAACTCCTACAAAGGTGGAGTTCGAATAAGCGAAAGTAATGAGTGCAATCAGAAATACACAACGAACATTCACATGTTTCCTCGAACAAATGCAACAAAAGTATGTTAAAACTAGCAAGAATGATGCAGTAATTAATGCACGCATCCTTCAATTCCCTTAAAAAAGGGGAAATCACGAATGAAAGCAAGGTCAAAACATGCGCAGGAGACTCTTAACAGCAGATTAAGCTGCCTGTCACGTTTCGTAGTCAAGTAATCAGCGCAAAACTAGAACTACTTACCAAGCTTCCATACAGTAAGATTTAATTCGACCAAATTAGACGGTTTTCATCGCAACAAAACTCGCCGACGATAAATACGATATACATACAGTACATGCAGTAAGTGATTTGAAGGTTTACTTATTCATTGACTCCAGCAGTTAAGCATACCTGCGTTTATGTTTCTTCAGTGGTATTGATTTCAGCAAAACACTTGATTGTGCAAAATGTGGCCAAAAGGCTCTTAGCCTGTTAGAAAAACTAGCGCGTACTTGCACACTACAGCTGCCAAAGTTCATGTACGACCATGAATTGCATGTACAGTGCAAATTTTTGGATTTGTGTCATATAACTTTTAAGTGCAGCTCTGTTTGTGCCAGGCCCGGCGTACACAACGAAGAAGAGAAACCTGCTTTGTGCTCTTCAGTCCTCCACTAAATTTCAATGGGATATTTCTACTGCCCTATTTCATTTCTGAACCACTCCCTGGATCTTCTCAAAAGATGACAGTGACTTAGCAAGACGAAAAGCTCTACCAGCGAGCAGATAAGCAGTTCTTCATTATAGAACAGAATACAACGTTCACTTGCGGTCGAAGCCTCGGGAAAGCGCTTGAAGTCTATTTTCTTATCTGCCTAACACTCGAACGTAATCCATAAATATAATCAAGTTCATCGCCACAGATGCAACGTGTGACTGCCAGCGTCTAGCTCAAGCTGAAACACGAGAGAGCCCTGCCCTGCACATCGCCACGGAAAAAGTAAGAGGTGTGACCGCCAATGGAAGACATGTGCAGCGCGTCATCACGAAGCTTACTGACTCAGTCAAGTTCATCACGGTTTCGGGCGGCTGTTACGTAATTTTGAAAGACCTGTATTGACACTTCCGTAAATGAGTAATTCACTGTACACGAGTTTTTTGTCCAGTTATGTTCTCGTATGGACATCAGGTCTCTCAATTTAGTAATCGAAGCATTGAACCATGCTCAAGAGTCTCATGAAAGGACTGATAGTAAACTTTAAGTACGCAACATCTGTCCTCCGATGAAAACGCCCACATTAGGCGTTAAATTATTCTTCTAGCTTTACGACGCTGTTGTGCGTAACATGTGGTAACAGCAGCTTGATTATTTCCATTGCACTTTGCAGTAGAAAATGTAACATCCCGTTTTACACTGAGCGTATTGCTAAGGCTTCCGCTTAAGCTGTTAACGTAATTCCACTACGTGGCATAAATAATTTAATTGTAAAATCGTTAAGGAACAATGAACAGCTAGGAAAAATGCTTTCTGTCACTGCGCTGTGACGGATTGCCGCAAACTAATCAATTATGCTCATGCAAACATCATGAAAATCGGGTGTTTCGTAACGGGTTTCATATTTTCAATGTGATGGTATTCCGGCTTCCAAATTTTTTGGATGGTACCTGTAATAAATTTGCAAATGCCCTTTCAACATCGCTGACGACGGAGCCAGGGCGTTCCGAAAGCTACGATACGATAAGAGTTCTGACCTGTGATATTTCTAATAATCGCCCATCCGCTGGTAGGGCATTTGCAGTTTTATTACAAGTACCATCCAAAAAACGGGAAAGCCGGAATACCATCACATGCAAGCAACATAGTCAATCTGTATGGCAATGCCCATTCGAAAGGAAGTCTCTTTACAACTTACGCTGACGACGGAACGCGACAGTGCCGAAAGCTCCGATCCGAAATTAAATCTTTCGAACGGGCATTGCCATACAAATTGACTATGAAAGCATACGCACCCGTTACAAAGTTGTCTTCATTTACTACACGCAAACATCAGTTATTATTTCACTAAGATATTCACCGATTTCTAGTTGCCTCATTAAAACTCACAGCTTTCGAGGAATCTCTCTCCCCATCTCGAGGAATCTCTCTCCCCATCTTTCGAGGAATCTCTCTCCCCATATATATATATATATATATATATATATATATATATATATATATAGTGTTCTTCGTTTCACGGCTTTCTCCCGTGAAAGGTTCCCGGTTCTTCGTTTCTCTTCTACGGGAGAAAGCCGTGAAACGAAGAACACCCTCAATGAAAGAATTCCCCGTTACCAGACATCCAATTTTCAATATATATATATATATATATATATATATATATATATATATATATATATATATATATATATATATATATATATATATATATATATATATATATATATATATATATATATTCCCGAAAGCTTCGCCAATATGCCCGTTCAAAAAAGATTTTATTTTATTTTCTGGGAAGCTTTCGGGACCGGTCTTGGTCCCGTCCTCAGCGATTCTGAACGCAGACCTTTTTCGTGTCTGTATCTATCACCTACAGCGTTCGCTTGTGTGGCAGATACAGACACAAAAAAGGTCTGCCTTCAGAAGCGCTGAGGACGGGACCAAGACCGGTCCCGAAAGCTTCCCAGAAAATAAAATAAAATCTTTTTTGAACGGGCATATTGCCGTTTTTCAATACGATGTAAGCAGTAGCATGAAAAACTAGCCCAACTACAATGCAAAGAGAGGAGTCATATGTTTAATGCACGTGATAGATGCAGTGTATTCGGAATTAAATACCAAGAAAAGAACGAGCAAATACAGCCATATCTTTCGACACCGTTCTATTCGGACATGCTTGGCCTATCAGTATGCATTTACACTTCACTGCGAGGATAAAAGTTAGTTGAATTTCGCCGATAGCACCGAATCAACGTTAAACTTTTTGGCGAACTTTCTCACTAGCTCATCATACACTGCCGGGTTGCGGCTGAAACAAACGAGCACTAGGGAAGAATCCTTAATTGACGACGCAAACCACTCATACCCCAAGGTCTCATATGGTTCCTTCTGCGCCGGATCCATCATGTTCGGCGTTCGAATTAAGTTCTGTATTCCCAATAATATCTGCGAAGTGGAATACACTGCAGAAATTCCAGCGAACTAAAATAACACTTACGTCTTTTACGGTTAGGCTAGTGCGCCAATCCTTGTTTGCGTCCAAAATAGACAGGCAAACTGTTCCCGAAGGAAAAACATTCGGATGGAATAAAGGTGGGTCAAATACACCTAAAGCAAATTAAACGTGACTCGCACGTCCAGAAGTAGTTGACAACACACTTCGGCGGAACAAGCGGATACTCTTCTTTAAAATGCATTTTCATGTAATAGAGTCCACCCCGCCAAGGGGAATTATCTGGTCCCGGAATTCCGCACTCCCAAGTCAGCATGTTCAAACTACCATCCGGCTTCTTCATTGGTTTCGCGACGAAGCCCTATAACGGCATGAAAAACGTGCGTACAGATTGGACTTTTCCTCACAATGCTAGCAATTCAATTGAACAACTAACTTACAAATGGATGGTCTTTCTTCCACATGGCCCGTTCTTGCGCTAATCGTGCCAAGGCAATCTCTATTACCATAATTCCGCAAGCGCAGTTATTTCTAATGTTTGTACAGTAAACTTGGATAAGCAGGCCCTAATCAAGTAGCTAAGGTCGTGCTGCCGGCTCTTCTTCTTCTTCTCTGTAAGACCTAAACAGAGAAATTTAGAGTAACAATGATGAAAAAACAAATTTCGGGTCTTTTCTATAATCTGCCCGGCACTTACTGTAGTCGTAAATGGTAATCAAGTTTATATCTACAGTATTCATAACGTCGCGGACCACCTGTGACGTAGTAACTTGAATTGACGGTGCATGCTGAACGATGTTCTGGTCGCATGCATGTTGAGCGACTACACAGTCGTGGTTGTTTCAGCGTGCGCTTGTACCGTCGTGCTCGCAGTTGTGCCGCGAAAATTTTCCCCTGTGTTTTCGCTTTCAATAAAGCCGCCAGTACGCTTTTCGTTGTCATGTTGTTGACGACTGCGCACAATCAAGGACATTAGTTGCTACAAATATACCCTGTCGATGAACTATTAAACTATACCAACCATAACGTGAGGACTGAAAGTACATAGCGCTCTTCTTAACACATAACGAAGCAGAATAGGTATCAGAATTCCCAGCTTAATCTTAAGCAAGTCAATAAAACCCAACCGTATATTTTAAACGAACAAGGAAGTGACAACCGTAATGTTATCGTAAAGAAGCGGTGTTATCACACATAGCTGTTATTCCCGAATAAAATGGCCGATCGACCGATCGGCTAAGCATTCAGCAGGCGCCGTCAATTCTAGTTACTACGTCACAGGTAATCCGTGACGCCAGGAATACTATAGGAATGGACTTGGTTACCATTTACAACTACAGCAGGTGTCGGGCAGATAATAGAAAACACCCCAAATTTCAGTTTTCACGTTAATCGCTGATTAACGCGAAAAGCTTTGGGGAATTGCAATGCAGTTCACGAATTTGTTACGCATTTCCCAGCATATGTCGCCCTAGTTTAATTCAGTGATGATGAGTACGAACGATTCGACGCAAGAAAGTTTGGCGTAGAAACAAATTTACGAAAAGAGGATTAATTGCTTCCATCTTTGGCAGGAGAACATTACGCCGGACAGATTGACCAAGACGGAAATTTGACATGCCGTATAGATTGCCAGCATCTGCAGGGTGTTCCAAGTTAAATGGCCCGTAACTCCAACCAAGTGTTTACTTCTTGGGAGACCCATGTTCTGTACTAACAGTTTATTCCAACAACAGGGCTTCGATTCCGTTGAATCAAAAGTAAACCTCACGGAGCTTTCGGGACCAACCTTGTCCCGTCATCAGCGTGTTCAAATGAATCATTTGAACATGCTGATGACGGGACAAGGTTGGTCCCGAAAGCTCCGTGAGGTTTACTTTTGATTCAACGGGATCGAAACTGTGTTGTTGGGATAAACGATGAGATCCTATCCCGTGTTCAAAAAGCCTATTTTTAATGTAATAATAGTTGGAAATTCAGTCTCACATAATTCATTGCGTCGCATGATCTCTTCCGTTTAGTTTAAACAACGCGACTCTTATGTCATTTCAAAAATATGTTGACAAATTTTTCTTTCTCCTTTATAAATTTGCGTTACTGCAGTTGGATCCATGCAATGGCATTTTGGTAAGTGGTTGGAAGCAAGCCCGGTGCACATTATTTGGCATATTAGCATTTGCTGTTGGGAATCTTACGGCAGAGTTTATTCCTGACAAAGCGAGAGAAGAAAGGAGAAAGGTGCAGTTAAAAGTAGAAGCAAAAAGGACCGATGAGTTGGGCAAAAAGAACAGTAGAAGAAGTTCGAAGGAATATGCGCAGGCATAACGAAGTGACGATGGGATTCCTCCAACATTTGCAAAGTGCTACAGCGTCGACCCTGTGTAGCAGTCGGCCAGTTCAAACATTTACTAAGTCGCATCACACACCGTAAGGAAACCCGATATGCAAGTACAAGGACAAACCACGTATAAGCTCTAAACTGCTACACAAAGCAATGATATAGGTAGTAACGGAAATGAACAAAGTTCAAGAGCGTTCAAAATGTATGTGCGATCTGGTAATACATGGCACTGGAATTGCATTTGAGCACTGTACTGCTTCGAAAGTTGACCAAAGTACAAAGCAAAACCATTACTTCTCCATCCACATTTTTTAGTGTACGTGACAGCAGTCCAACACTTCAACTTGGAGCCAGTATTACGAAGAAAAACGCCGTAAGTTAAATGTATCCATTTGGAATACTAAATCACAATGCTCTGTAATCGTCATACAATTGCCAGAAAAGATGCGTGAAGGATGTTGTAACTAAACGGGGCAATAGTACAAAGGAAACTCAAACGATTTTCATAGCAAAGTATGTAGGTGCAGTTCCGTCAGATTCGTATATGAATTCACACAACTTCGTTCATTATGCATTAAGAAATTGTTATAGCCAATGCCACGAGACAGAGCAAAGCAGACACTGAAGGAGCCTGCTCCCAAGGCTCGACGGTATAATCACATATTCTCTAAGTTTGGTCATTCGACGCGCTGCGGAGTTCTTTTGTCAGCGACAAAGAACAAAATGAGAAATCGACTTTTATGTTCAAATTTTCGGAAGCGTTCGTTCAATTTTCTAGAATGCAAAACGTAGAGGGTAAAACAATCGAACTAGCAAATGATCGGTTCTAAGTCAACTGCCAACATTAAAATGTGACAATTCCCTGTTAGTAGTTTACAATTGGCCATTTGTGGACACAGCATACCAGACATGTTATTGCATCTTCTTCGTCTCCTCATCTGAACGGCGGCTGGCCATAGCCTTTTCAGCAATGCGACGAAGCATCACAGCATTCTCAGGACCCGTTTCGCTAACAAGTTCGGCGAACATGGAATTGGAGTGCCGAAGTAGAATTGCCGGCTCGTCGTACTCAACTAACTGACCCTCGTGCAGGACGATCACGCGATCGCAGTCCATGACTGTGTTCAAACGATGGGCAATTGTCAACACGGAACATTCCTTAAACTCAACTCGTATAGTTTCCTGGATAAGAGCATCAGTGCTACAAAGCAAAATCGGCAATAAGTATATACTGAAAGAGAAGGCATACTTCAAGTCGACATTCGCGGTTGCTTCATCTAGAACGAGAATTTTGTTCTTACGCAACAGTGCTCTGGCTAAGCATATAAGTTGTCGCTGGCCTACGCTGAAGTTCTGACCGCCTTCATGCGTATGCGCCTCTAACCCATTATTCAACGAGGTGACCACACTCTTCAGACGGACCTTAATATGCAATTGCTACGGAACATTGACGGCTAGCATGTTTTAAACTAATACTTGCTCCAAGGCGTTCCAAATCTCCGCATCGCTGTATTCAGTGAAGGGGTCCAAATTCTGGCGCAATGAGCCCAAGAACAAAATTGGATCTTGCGGTATGATTGAAATTTTTTTGCGCAGTTCGTGAAGACCGATGGTAGAAATGTCAAAGTCATCTATGTAAATGTGACCTTCCGGTTCAACCAGACGGAACAGAGCAGTAATGACGGAACTCTTGCCGGCGCCCGTACGGCCAACCAGTCCAAGCTTTTCGCCAGGTTTCAACGTAAAACTCAAGTTGCGCAGTATGTAAGGTGAATCGGCGGTGTAACGCAGCGACACGTTCTTAAACACAACCTCACCACGGCTAGGCCAACTCTCAGGAGGAGGATGTGAGGATACCAGGGAAGCCTCCTCTGGCAATTTGCCGTACTCAATTATTCTCTCTACCGAAACCATCTGAAAAGAATTTCAAATCATAATGAAGGTACAATACATCATGGCTAAACGTCTAATACGAATGCACAAGAGAGAGGTTAAGATAACTCATACTGGTCCATGAACAAAGATTAAAATGAAACTTCTAAAAAGAAAATACCGCCTGTTCAGTCGAGGTTAGCTGCTTCATACAGTAAGCAAGCGCTCCGGAAATGCCGGTGGCATAAAACAGACTGAGGCCGACGGAGCCACTGTCAGTAGCTATAAATGCATACTTAGACAACTATCCGAGCCAATGAAAAGGAAGTCATGGGCCAGCTTGGCGCGCGCGAAACTTACAGGCTACTCAGTTCAGTCAAAGCAACGGAGTAATGCAAAATACAAAAAAGCAAATGCCCCGGGGATAAAAGCAAAGTACCATATTTTCAACTTCAGTGCTCTGCCGAAGCATAAATTGCAAGAATCCTGTCAACGAACTGGCATAGAACAAAGAAAGCCCAACAGTACCAGGTTCTGCGACCGCATCTAAAAGTGGCGTAAAGAGTAAAATCATGGCCATAAGAAAAAGTTAAAATAAGGTAAAAGGAAGATAAGGAAATATAAGTAAAACTGTTCTAAGGCTGTCCAGTTCTAAGGAGGAAAGACATCAAGCAAGGAGCTGGCAAGCACGCGCGCCAACTGGGTTCCCCAAAGTACAAATACCTGACGCAGTGAGTATGCTGACAAAAGCCACAAGTGTCACGTAAACGGCCGAAAGGCAATCGACGCAAACGCTGAACAATCTCGACGTAGCAAGAAACGCTGACCAAGTGGTGGAGTGAACATTCTAAAAGCCAAATTGCGTGTTAGACCGTAATCAAACAGGAAACAACCAACTGTCTTCCTTTTGTTCAATAAACAGATATGACTATCCTACTTTGTACATAACAAAAGACACACACACACACACGATACATAGACTGTAATTTGCATTGCATCACAATACAGAAAACTGCAGCCAGTAAAAAAATTATACTACACAGATAAACTCAAGTTGAGCCGAAACATTTCGCATGCTCCTTAAAACGGTTAAAGTAATCCTTTCGCATGAGACGGTTTGCTCAGGCTCCTTTGCAATGCAAATTTCAAAATATGTTACACAAGCTGTCATCCATTTGCGTACTATCGAGCCCAAAAGAATGTCTTAATTAACAGTACACATACATACCTGTACGTTATGACATAGTTAACTACGACACCATTGAGTGTGAAGAAAGTCAGCTGCGGAAAGGTTCATTAAGGAATTGCGATAAGCAAAAACACTTACGTGACAATTTCACGCCTTTACAGTTGAATTGTAATCGACTTCATAAATGGTTGTGCTTCGCCGCATTTGCTTTTGAAGTTATTAATTTTTATTTCCAGCCATATTTGTCTTGTATTTAAGTAAAGCTGGGAACAGGGTCTCTTTTCTTAACAGTGGAATTCAACAATTGTGACACATTACGAATTTTCAACACCGCTTTTGCCAAAGGGTAAAAAACAGTGTTGCAAATTTGTAATGTCACAATTGTATTTAAGAAATTAAAAAATCAAACATTTCAGAAAAAATAAAATCAAACATTTAAATTAATTAAACCAATCATCGCAGTAAGAAACAAACCAAATGCTTATCCAACGAAACACTGATGCATCCACTTGCTGAGCGGATTGAAAATATGAAATGTCAACGACTATACTGATGGGCTACCGCCACCTTACAGAAACTTAGATTTGCCTGAACAACGCGGCGAACGTTAAGGAGCAGGAAAGGGTGAACTCATATGAACAACGTGAACTACTAGACTTCAACGACTGCTGTTTCAAATACGTAAAATAGACTATTCGTCAATACATGTGCTGTATTAACTGAAAAAATGTTTTAAGAACTCTTCGAGCGGACATGTCGGAATTGGGAAAGCTTCCTAAATTTACCACGAACTTTGAGCTTCCAATCAGTCAAAGCGTGCAGCATAGAGCAGACACAAAATTGCGGTCGAACCAGTTATTTAGTTTAACCATTCACTGCCGCGAAGACGACGGAATTACTCTGTTCCGTAATCAAAGTTGACAACTCTGCGTTTAATTTTGTCTTGGCCTTTATTGTTCACTAGGCGGACTCGTTTACCAAGCGACGTACTTCCAAAAACTACCAAGACAATAATTAATAAACAAATTACATCTTAACTCTGTTTGCAAGACAGATTTGACTCCTAACTCGGTTAGTCTAACGAACCACCTCTTTTAGCGCGTGCAAGGCCACAAAGCATTGCAGAAAGTCACCAAGAATGTTAAATTGAGAAATGGTAAGTAATTTCAAGTTGCCTACCTGATGGTACAAATAATTATTATCCACCTTCTGTTCTACGTTAAAAGCTCGTATGACTGCAAGGCCGTTTATAGTTGCCGAAAAGTGCGAGTACAGAGGGCTACGAACTGAAAGTAGTCAAGTGAGGGATAATTCTACATAGCTTTTGCTGGCAAGTCTACCTGCCGCCTCAAGGCGTTTTAATGCTCTTGCTGACCTCATGTAATAATTCCTTAGGAAGCCAAAGGCCAATAAGAGCGGAGCGAGCACCAAAAAGAGCCATGGATTGAGCAAGCCGTTCACCAGGATGTAGGATATTAAAACAAGTGAACCCTGAAATGAAGAATTGAATGATTCCGCGTTTGACATAACTGATAAGAAAAAGCTTCTTGCTCACCAGGAAAAAATCGAAAAAGACAAACGCAAGCAGCTCGTCCATGACGTTGGTATCCTTGGAGAAACGGTTCAATATACGTCCTGGAACGGAGATGCCAATAGTGTGCAACAACAACAAGCACGTCAAAAGCCTCACCAATTGGGTTACAGTCGAAGAATACGATTGAAGAGCGTATTACGTGTTGGAACATTCGAGAGTGCAAACGAAACGCTGCGCGCAATAAAGAAAAACGGAGAATGATGGCCTGGAGCACGCTGATTAACAGGAGACTGGTCACCATGCCTGCCCAGATTTTCAAATGCTTCACGGAATCGTATCCCGTAAAAAATGACAATCCTTTCTTTTTATCATCCGCTATAGTGACATTCATAGGATACATTTGTATGAATGCATGTATATCCTCTTCATTTGACCTAACAAGAACATCAAACTCAGATAAGCACGTTTTCCGCTCCCATTTATTACCACTGACGTAGCCACCAGTCGCAAAATGTGTAGAACCCTTGCACAAGAACAGCCATGCTGAACAGCGCTAGAAGAATGCAAGGATGACCAATCTGTCGAAGGTAAGTCAAATATGTCTTGTAAGAAACACCCTTGGAACCTGTGTATTCGTCGAATACACTGAACGCCTGGAAGTCGTTGATCGAGTCGCAAAACAACAGAAAAGTTCACCTACTCCATCGTGGCCAGCAGAAGGCAACACGCCGTTAACAGCGTTGTTCGCTTCCTGGAATTGCACCTTTGGCTCGAGCAGCTTGTGTGACTCTTCGCCTTTGCCAATCACACCGGAATGCTGCAAAAGCATATCGCTCATTACAGAGCAGTAGAACTAGCAGCTTACACGAAAATAGGCAACCGGAGCGTTTCTTTCCGTAAAGTGACTTTGATCAGGCAAAATTTCGAAATTGTCAAGTTCCTCATTCTCTTCATTACCCTCGGATAACGACTCGGAAGCCGTGTGCACCATTCCATGATAGGACAGCTCGGTTTCGCGAAGTATGTGAGTGAACTGATCCCCGGTGGTGACCAATTGCTCGTAAGTCCCATAGCCAACCTGAACCCCCTGAAAAGTTGTTCACAATAATGAAACTTTCGCAGCCGTTCATCGTTGCCCACCTCCTTCAATACCAGTATACTGTCTGCGGATTTCAGATACTGCAATTGGTGGGTGACCAATATGCGCGTCTTGTCTTTAAGATGTCCAAGTAGACAACTAAAGCTTAAAACTTACTGCACAGCCTCTAGGGTAACTATTTTCTGAAAACCTTTCAAATATCGACTTGCCAACGGCAGTATCCACAGCACTTAAAGGGTCGTCCAGAAGATAAATGTCAGCGTCCCGATAAACTGCCCTAATAAAATCAAAATGGGGCGCATTAATCAACAACAAACCCATGAGTCGGTCCACTCTCATTCCTTATTATTGAACAATCTCTACGTTTTAGGGGATAACGAGCAAACTATTGAACATTTATTGAACGAAAAGGGACATTGAACTCTATTGAATTGAACATTGATTGAACAAAAAGGGACAGTCTCTTTTAGCAAGCAATTGAACTATTGAACAAAAAGGGACAGTATCTGGGAAAGTATCTTCCATTGAACAAAAAGGGACAGTATCTTTTAGCAAGCAATTGGCCAACTAAAGGAAAGATATTCGCTCATCTTTGGCTGCACAAGTTGTTTCACGATAAATGATCCCAAACAAAGTAAACACCGCAATTTGCTTTCATTGATAACTTCTCCTTATCCAATACATCCATTCATTAGGAATCTGCGCGGCTGCATTTCACACCGCTTACTTTCAAACGGGTTAGAGTTGTTCAATGGGGAACATATGTCCAACGTTGAAGCAAGACAAAATTAGTACCTTGCTAAATTTATTCGAGCCTTCTGACCACCGCTTAGTGTTGTCCCCTTGTCGCCAATCAACGTTAAGTCGCCCCTGGGAAGACGGCTCAAGTCCTGCAAAGTAAGGCCGCTTCACTGCTTCTTTACTCTATTTACTAAATCGCACTCACTCGCACCAGAGATGACACGTTCAAAGCGTTCCGATAGCGGTCAACGTCCATCTCCATCCCAAACAACACGTTTTGCCTAATTGTTCCCGGAAATAACCACGCTTCCTGCGGGACGTAAGCAACAAGACCGGTAACCACAACTTCGCCTTTGTTGTGAACAACTTCTCTCAGTATCGTTTGTAGAACCATGGACTGAAAGTGCCTTCTGAGCAGTCAATGTTCAAAATGGAGGAAGCAAACCTTTCCTGATCCAAGAGGTCCTACAATTGCCAAAAACTGACCTGGATGGACGGTAAACGTAACAGATACGATGTGGTCTTTCACATCCTCAAAGGAAGATCACACTAAACAATGGGTTTGAGTCAGCAATGGCGCGTACTTGATCCCAGCTTGCGCTCACGGATTTCATGGAAACCATGCCAGGCTTCTGCTTTTCATTGAGGTCGTTCGTTATTTGAGCACAACTCTCTGCCTTGTCAGGTAGCAACAGAAATTTCTAAAGTTTTATATTAAAAGTTCAGGACTGATGCACGGAACTTACCTGAATACGATTTAGCGTCACACTCAATTCGAGAAAATTTTGCACGGCGAAAGGCAAGTAAAGACTTAACGTTAACCTAGCAGCGTTGAACATGGCAGCACCGACGAACACCACCTCCGACGTGATTGCTTTGTTAGTGAGCACATATGCCGCCAAGGCACCCAGCAAGGCAATACGACCGGTCACGTAATAACTGCCTATGACTATTGCCTGACACAGGGCGTGTCGTCGTAACTGCTGCATTTCCTCGGCTCGAGCCTCGCGTACGAGCGACATGAAAGGATATTCCCAGGCATACATCTTGATCACACGTACAGCGTTTAGTATTTCGTTCATTATGCCAATGCGTTTGTCTGACTTTGCGGCCACTTTTCGTCTGAAATAGCGAAGCTGAAAATAAAAAGGTGAAAAACAATTTAAAATGAAAGTGAAAACGCCAAGGTTTACATAAAGTGCTTAGGTTGGGCAATTAAAACAAAAAATTTTAAGAACCGCTTCATGAAGCAAAGCTGGGAAGGATGGCAAGCTAAAGCAACACGCAACGAAGTTAGCACTCTAGGATTGACAAGGACAAGTGGATTCTGGACCACTGAACGCTTCGCTATTCGAAGTGTTGCTCGGTTCAACCTGGAGTCATTAGAGTTACAGGAATGCTATTCAGCATTCTTTGCATCATCACCCAAACGTTACAAAATGCATCATAAAGAAAACTTTAGCCTCTAGAACAAGATTGCATCAATGTTTTATGATCACGGTATACCAATGCACTAATTCCACCAATTCACGTTTATCAACTATTTACCAATCACTTCTCCCTCACCTGATCTGCAACTGCTAGCGTCAACTATGATGCAGACAAGTAAACCAAAAAATCACTTGGTGAATGGACAACCAAACACGAATTAGCAGGACATTAATCTAATAACATAAAACAGCTTTATTTGTAGATATACACGGCAATTCCCCGTTATATTCTTTTTGTGTAAAAATTATGCGGATCTTTCGGAAGTTCCCTCTTCCGTCATCAGCGCAAACGTCAACAAACCAGGTTGGTTGACGTACCTTGCGCGCGAGAACACTTCGACAAATAGCTGCTGTTTCGTTTACTGATGAGGATGAGACAAGAGTCGGGGGGCACCGTTTCATACAGAAGAAATCAATAACCTCGCGAAGTCGCATTACAAAAGTAATATTCTACAACACCATTATGAAGCATTCAATCGTTAATACGCTTTAGCTCACTTTAAGTACTTGGTCTTCTCAAAAACAGATTTGCAAACTAAATATGCGTAAATGATTGTTTCTAAGTGTGTGTAACATTCTTTAACCATAAACTGCCATTTATTATTCGACGGTACTCTTTGAGGTAGAACATTTTAGTGCAGAAAACTGGGAACCAAAAAACACGTTTGATTCCAGCGAGCAGAAATAATCCTACCAACGCGTACATCTTTTAACCATGCCTGCACTTACGCCAGTGAAAGCGAAAACTCCAACACCTGACCTACCTGTAGTTACCCATTCTACGGCCAATGCCCACTTGAATGGGTATCATGATTAAAAGAACGCCGAAGCCTGCAAAGCAGCTGCTGCTCATTTCAAAATATAAAATAATCATTAAAGCAATCAGGGAAAACGGCGCTGCCCAAAAATAATGCAAGAAGAGAACAACCTAAAATAAAGAAACATCAAAGCGGAAGAAACTTGATTTTGCACCTACTTGATCACATCTGGAAACATCGTTGGATATAAGGTTAACAACATGGCCAACAGTTACCCGTCGTAAAGCAGCACTGTCGATTGTGAGCAGCTTAGCATAAATTAGACCGGAACAAGCAATGCGCATCTGCATACCAATGGCTTGCATTCGATAAAAGTACCTGTGATGGCACATGGCAAAAAAGAAGGAGCATAAACTTAAAGCTGCTGCAAAGATGCACGTGGTGGCTAATGTTTGGCCACCATCGGCATGGAAGAAGCGGATTACTCTTCCCATAAAAAATGGCTGCAATACGCGAACGATTTCCTGAAATGGTGCTCAGCAAGGTGGTGATAAATCAAAGTGGAAACAACTTCTGCAAGCAGCATCCACCCTAAGGTCCAAAACCGACGCTTTTCCATCGCGTAAACCGCTCTTAATAACTTTGGAGGGCGACCGGACGATTTTGCATTTTCAAGTTCAACTTTCCAATGCCTGCAAATAAATCCCAATTAAGCATTTTAATCGCTGTCTTCCTGTCTACTTTGTCAGATTGTCCGTCAAGCTTGCAGCATCGTTCTCGGGCAGAACTTCGTACAAGTCTTCCAGCTCTAACGGGCGTTTGTAGCCCAATCGAATGAGGGGCGTGATAAACCAAAACAACAATCGAGACGGCAAAGAAGCTCTTCCTTCCGGATTGGGCAATGCTTTATGCAGAGTGCCGTCCATTTTGAACGTTTACAAAGCGGGTTGTTGAATGGTAGAACGTTTAATTATTTTACAGACGCTAAAAAGGTGCAGATTAAATGACATCAGTGCGCACAAGATCGGAGCGGTATTTCAATCAAAAAGCATCGAAATGCCATTAACTTCTGCATAACCAGTAATATTCGCAAAGGAAACTGTATTCTATTTTGATATAGCAGCTGTAAAACTGGTTGTCAAATAGTGGCCTATGAAGTGAGAACGACAACTTGAATTAGCATTGAAACAAACAATAACTAGTTCTAATCATTTAAAAAATATCAATTACAGATTATGTTTCTTTAGTAAATATCAATTACATACGTATTGTTGGAAGAGTACGGTTGAGCACCCGTTGAGTTCTATCTACCGTTCCCTGTAAGAACACCGAAGCAACCAAACCAATGGCTAGTTGGTTGGTTGTGTTAGTGAAAAAACAGGAAAACAGTGAACGTACGATCGTTTATTTCGTATCTTTCGGAATCGAAAGCTACGAAATAAACGATCGTACATTCACTGTTTGCCTGTTTTCTCGCTAACACAACCAACCAACTAGCCATTGGTTTGGTTGCTTCGGTGTTCTTACTTACCAACCATACTCTTCCAACAAGATCCACCGCCCCGTTACTAGAAAACCAGTCTTCAAAATTACATACGCATTGGAAGAACATCAACCATTTTGAATTTACAGTATCTACATTTATCCAGCGCTTCAAAATAGCAGAACGTCAATATTAAAACTTCAAAGCAACCAGCACCTGAAAGAGAATGACGCACAGAAGCAAAGTTATCCACCATAGACAATTCATTTTGCTTATTTAAATAATACGCACAAGAGGCATAAATGCAAAAGGAGAAACCGTCAAGCGTGAAGAATCTTACAACGAATGTGAATGTAATGCTTGTCCTCAGAGCACAGCCCCACAAAGCTGGTCGAAGCATTTCACAGTTAAACTACGTACATGAAGGTACCCGACGGATGATAGTACCTAACTGGAAAGTAGGTACAAATGCAACTGGAACTCGCAAAACTTGTCAATTCCACATCCAAATCGAATTTGATGTTGCACTTTAGGAAATAACTTTTGTATTCAAGCATACAGTGCAGTTTTCAACCAGTAGATATCAACTCGTTAACATATAACTTCCTTGTCTTAAAGTAACTGACTTACAATTCACAATCCAGCGGAATCGTCGACTGTCGTTCGACAGCGATGTTCAGATTGCCTTTATTGACTGATCCTGCATTATTCACAACCCAATAAGTTAGCAATATTCAGTAGCTGAGAAGCACGTTTACGTTAACCATTATTACGGAAACGTAGTACTGTCCTTGTGGTCCATGAAAGCAGATTCAGCTTAGCCCAAACCATTAAGTTCCTTCATTCGTTCTGAAAAATGATGTTTGCACTGCGCGAACTTTCACTGAACATCCATTAGTTTAGTGAATTCATCACCAGCTGTACCTTGCGCGCGTGACGGCAACCGACTAACAACTAAGGATAAAGTACATACTGTATGACCATTCCCATGTCTTTAATTGAAGAAACACGGCAAAAAACTCGTGGCTAAATGAATATGCAAGAGCAGTACGGAGCTTTTGAGAACGTCTTGTGTTCTCGAAAGTTCAGTATTGCTGCTACATGTTCATTTAGCCACGGGCTTTTTGTCGTGTTTCTTCAATTGAAGACATTAGATCTTACCCGTGTTTAGAAGCCCTATGTTTAATTTACTGACCATTAAGTACTCAACTGAAAAGACCAGTGCTAGCCAGGTCAAACAAAAAGTCTTGACACATTTGTTCACTTAATATACAATTGTGCTGGTTAAAAAGTTTTGAATTACTGCCGATATCTTTTAGCAATAACTGCAGCCTAACAAATATTGTCAATCTCAAACAACAAGATTTGTTATGTGTGAACGTAAGAGGCAACAGAAAAGCTATATTTTATTAGGTTTTTGCACGGAAAATTGCGCTGTTTGCTCACCAACTTTGAAGAAATACATCTCAACGTAGGATAAACTTTATTAGTCGAAATAAGAGCCACTACAATTGACACATTTCTGCTAACGCGAAACTAGCGAGTTCATTCCACTGGCATAGAACTGTGGAGTCCTGGACTCGATAAAATCCTCCAGAGCCTTTTTTACCATGTCTTCGTTCGTGAACAGTTTTCCATGCAGGAATTTGTCGAAGTGCTGGAAGAAGTGGTATTCTGTCGGTGCTAGGTCTGAGGAGCACGCAAGGTGCGGAAGAATTTCGTAACCCAGGTCGTCCAGCTTTTTCACCGTTTTTTGTGCGATATGTGGCCTGGCGTTGTCATGCAGCAATATTGGTCCATTTCTGTTGACCAATGCTGGACGCGTTTGCTCCAACTTTCGGTGCACTATCTCAATTTCGTTGCAATAATTGTCAGATGTCACTGTTTCGCCAGCTCCAAACAATTTGTAATGAATACACCAGGCCAGTGGCTGTCCACCACACAGAAACCATTACCTTCGGTTTTGAAAAGTGTTTTGGTCCAAATTGGTGGTATTCCGGCTTTCCCGCTTTTGATGGTACCTGTAATAAAACCGCAACTGCACTACCAATGGATGGAGGGGCGATTGTTAGAGATATCACAGGTCAAACACGCACTTCTCGAAGCTTTCGGAACACCCTGGTTCCGTCGTCAGCGATGCTGAAAGGGCGTTCCGAAAGCATCTCGAAGCTTTCCCTTTCAACATCGCTGACGACGGAATCAGGGAGTTCCGAAAGTTTTGAGAAGTGCGTCTTTGACCTGTGATATCTTTAACAATCGCCCATCCATCCGCTGGTAGGGCATTTGCAGTTTTATTACAGATATCATCAAAACACGGGAAAGCCGGAATACCACCAATTTGAAAACATGAGACCCGTTACAAAGCATCCAATATTCAATGTGTTTTGGTCCTTCGCTTTTGCTCAACCACTGCGCAGATCTTTTCCTGTTATCATACAGGATCCACTTCTCGTCGCAGGTCACGATGCGGTCAAGAAATGGATCATTTCCATTACGCAGGTGGAGCGCAGAGCACGTTTCGAACCGGCACAATTTTTGATACTCAGGGATCTCGTGTGACATCCACTTGTCCAGCTTTCTTGTCCTGCCAATGGCGCGAAGATGTCAAGAAATTGTTGAATGATGATTATTCAGATCTTTCGCAATGCCCCGACATGTTTTACGAGGGTCTGCCTCCACGACGTTCCTCAGTTCGTCGTGTTCAACCTCAAGGTGACCTCCGCGAACCCCTTCATCTTGAAGGCTTTTATCTCCACTTCGGAATTTCTGGAACCAACGCTGCGCAGTCTGTTTTTTACAATCGTCTCCCCGAAAACGGGCTTAATGCATCGAGCAGCTTCGGTAGCCTTGTGACCCATTTTGAACTCATACCACAAAATCACTCGAACCCCCATTTTATTCATACTCGTTCCGATGGCATAAGACAGTCAAAAACAAAAAAGCAAACAGAAATCCAAGAGCACAGGTACACAGAGCGAACGACGAGCTACAATACCATACCAAACTTGAAAATAGCAAAAGCCAATTTCGTCCGGAAATAAGCATCAAAGTACAAATAAGAAAAGCGCAATTTTCCGCAATTACAACATAATAAAAAATCTGTTTCCCATTATGTTAACTGCGAGAGCGAAGCTTCATTCTCAATGGAAAGACGTGGTCCGTCGAACATTCATGAACTGTTTCGGTAACTATCAACGAAAGGTATGTATTAGACGTAGTCTTAAAAATGAGCTTTTTTCAAACGTAAATAGACATTCCTACTATTTTGCATCGCAATTCAGGGTAACTAAAGACGAGCTAAAGACTAGTTTTCCGACAAATAACCTTTATTCTTATATCAGTAAGTCGAATAACTTGAACACCATTAACGTTGTCCTACAGATTCCTTCTTATTCATTGTTTAGGCTGAGCGTTAGTTCAACAGGTAGGGCATGGTTAAGCTAATGTCTTGTATAATATTTTCAACAGTATCGTTTGGCAGTCTAGTTGCACGGGTGTTGTCGCGTATAGTTGGCTAGGAAACGTTAAAAGATCAGCGCCGTGGCGTCTGCGAAATGGTACATTAACTGCCTAACCTTTGGTTGTAGTCCACGACCGCGTTACCGGAGACCATTTCCCTTCGCTACGACATGAGCTCCAGTTCTGTACTGTATAGAATACGGTGATTACCGTGCCCAGTCGAACTTCTTTCACGTTTAGGGTACTGTGCTCCCTTAAAATATGGGCTACTAAATGTTCGGGTATTTTGTTAATGGATAAAATAAGTTTATTCGCTTTATTATAGAAAGCTCATTTGGGTTAACAAATATATTCCCGTTGCGTGGAGGGTAAAGTACAACATTATGGTACTGTAAGCTGGAAATGGCGGGAGATGTTGAATTCGACAGGATGCTAAACAGCGTGGATGACTTTAGCATGGAAGCTGCCCTGGGTCTGGAAGCGTCTACGCCCGGCCACCAGTGTCAAGTGTGCCTCAAGACCTTCGTATCTTCGAAAGGACTCCAGCAGCACTCAATTGTCCATACAAACCGGAAGCCATTTGTGTGCGAAGTTTGTCAAAAGTCCTTTCGCTTCAAATCGAACCTTTTCGAACATCGAAGCATACATACTGGCGAGCATCCATACGTTTGCCCATTTTGTAGCAAAACTTGCAGGCTGAAGGGCAACTTAAAGGTAATTATCCTATATAGCTCATTTCGCTGTTTTATATTTGACGAATCTTTTGTTTAATAGAAACATTTAAAAACGCATATAAAAGAAGCAGATGAGATTGATCGGGCGTACGAAGCGGTCACTGGAAATGTGTCCGCCTCTACGGGCACTTACAGAACGGAATCAGGTGAAGATGGCAGCTATGATAGCCCTTACGCAATGTTCACAAAGCAGAATCGGCGGAAAGTAATTAGCCCTCGTAAAATTTCAAAGGCACCAACCGTTGGCCTAGTTGTAACTGTTGGGCAAAATGACGATGTGGAACCATACTCAGAGGTATTGTAAGTTGCGCAATGTTCTGCTTATGTGTGTTCGTTGACAGGGACCGTTGAATCATCCACAATTGAAAGACATGACTAACATCGACTGCACGCTGACGTCATTTTTAAACATAGCACGTTACATCACATTTGACAAGTGCAACTGCAGACTTTGCCGCATTACTTTCTACAGCCTCGCTGACATCAAGGATCACGCAGTGACGATGCACGGAATGGGCAAAGCGAAGGAAGACGACAAAGGCGATGGTACCAAATGGTGCGAAAAGTGCGTATTGGCTTTTGATGATCAAAAGGAATTGGACAAGCATATGAACTATCACAGTGAGTTCGAAAAAATGGTAGAAACGGGCGACTTCCGTTTGCGCGAACCGAATCCATTGGCTCATCATTGAAAATTCGATGAATAGGGCATACTATTTACCGCAATACTCAGTTTTCTATTTTTGAGCTTGGTCATCCTAAATTAACGAGTGTTTGTACCTTTTGCGTTTTGCATTTTTTAAATATCAGCTATTATGCTTGGTGTGTAGTAAAAGGCATTCAATGACGAGTCAGCCATCTTCACGTGTTGCGTAGTAAGTGCTACAGTTTGCATGGGCCGAATGAATCGCCACATTGTTCATGCTATCTTCACCTTTTTGGTCTAATGAGTGTTTAATTTTTTTGCTTCGTATAATTGTTCTAAAGTGCGTTAAGTGGATGCAAAAAAATTCTAGCCGGTAAAATGGAAAAACGAATGTCCTCAAATTTGGTTGTCTTAAGGCGTACAAGCTGTGCATTAGTGAGATCAACGTTCTTGACGAACGATCGCTAATTTGGCCATTTGCTAAAGACTTGTCGCGTACGCAAACAAAATAACGAAAATGTCCCGGAATGATGCAAACAATAATTATTACAGTGTCATTGAACATTGGATGTTTTGTAACGGGTTTCGTGTTTTAATGTGGTGGTATTCCGGCTTTCCCGTTTTTTGGATGCAACCTGTAATAAAACCGCAAATGCCCTTCCAACGGATGGTTGGGCGATTGTTAGAAATATCACAGGTGAAAAACACTTCTCGAAGCTTTCGGAACGCCCTGGTTCCGTCGTCAGCGATGTTGAAAGGGATGCATGGAACTCTGCTCTACATTCAATGACATACAGTGCCATTCTTGAAGCAAGAGAAATTAGCAACAAGGCGTTTCATAATAATGAAAGCTACGGTGTCCTTGTTCAATGAGCTTTATTGAGCGTAGCTTTGGGAACTGTCGTGTTCCGTCATCAGTGCAGTTGGAAAGTTCCGAGCAAACGACGACGGAACACGACAGTTCCGAAAGCTACGCTCAATAAAGCTCATTGAACAAGGACACCGTATCTTTCATTAATACAGTGTCATTGGAATATTTGGCGAGAACTATAAAGCCGAGTAAAACTGGCGGAAACGAAAGGCACTTTCTACGTACGCCGCAACGAACAATTTCGATGTCTTTCACAATGAGTAATAAGGTAATGCTCAACAGCGAAAATTTACATTAACCAAACGCGAAGCGAAAGAAATAATAGAATGCAACATTTTTTAAAAGTTTCGTTCCAACGGGATATGTGCATTTCTGCGAAACAACTAATATCCACGGATTTCCCCCGATCATTGAATGCTTTTATTCACTCAAAAGCAGAGTTTTCGGGTACTTCTCGCGTACCCGTCCTCAGTGCCAAACTTTTAAACACGGTGTCGTGTCACTGTCCAGGTCGGTCGGTGGGGATGCTCGCTCTCTGCAGGACTGACTGGGCGGGCGACGGATGCCTGACGGGTACAAGAGTAGTACCTGATAGTTGTTGTCGCCAGCCCGGATGGTCTAGTAGAGGGGCTTGCTGAACCACTGGCTGGCTGGGCAGTCGTTGTTTAAAAGTTTGGCACTTAGGACGGGTACACGAGAAGTACCCGAAAGCTCTGCTTTTGAGTGAATAAAAGCATTCAATGAACGGGGAAATCCGTGGATATTAGTTGTTTCGCAGAATGCAACATTCACTTATTCGCAATTGTTCCATAGTCAGTTTTCCACTTTAGAAGGATATCCCTTCTCGTGTTCCTCTTGCGCAAGATTGTCCTGGTAAATGTTGCTCATCAAACACTCTTGGATACATGAATTATGCAGACCAACTCTTGAACACGGTATCAACCCGTTAGATAAAAGCGTTTATTCCAAACAGAAGGCAGAAATATCAGAACTCCTATGCTCTGAAACGTCTGGGCAGTTAAAGTTCATGACTGTTGGACCGGTGTTCGCCATTGTCAATCACCGGTGTTCGCCACTGCCGGTATGTTCTTGATTCAATTGCTTTCTCGTGGTCTACGATGTTACCTCGAAACAACATGTTCTCCAACGCATACACTTCGCTTCCACAATACCAATTACGTTAAGTTCACACTTTTGCTCGAAACTTAAAATAATGCAACGAAAAAAGCACTTCTCGGCCATATAACTGTATTCAAACTAGTACCAATACCAGATGAAGTACTTTGACGCTAACATACAGATACAGCAGCAAAGGAAAAAATATACGCCTAAAGCATGTGCATTGAGCACTTAAGCTGTACTACTTGCTCTTCAATGTGATGGTATTCCGGCTTTCCCGTTTTTTGGATGGTACCTGTAAATAAAACTGCAAATGCCCTAGCAGCGGATGGATGGGCGATTATTAGAAATATCGCAGTTCAGAACGCTTATCGTATCGTAGCTTTCGGAACGCCCTGGTTCCGTCGTCAGCGATGTTGAAAGGGCAGGTTGTTGAAAGTGTCCCTTTCAACATCGCTGACGACGGAACCAGGGCGTTCCGAAAGCTACGATACGATAAGCGTTCTGAGCTGTGATATTTCTAATAATCGCCCATCCATCCGCTGCTAGGGCATTTGCAGTTTTATTACAGGTACCATCCAAAAAACGGGAAAGCCGGAATACCATCACATTGAAAATATGAAACCCGTTACGAAACACCCGATTTTCAAAGATACTACTTGCTCTAATGTAAAATCGCTACCATCCAACTATTTCAGTAGACAGCAACTATTTCCTTTACACAGTGCTGTTAATGCACTACACATTCACTAGACGTGCGAAAGAAAAGATGACTACCCTTGTTCTTTTCTATACTGCGCAACATATCTCTTTTGCTCCTTATTGCATCATGCCCCATCCCGGTTATAAAGCTGATACAGTCAAAACAACGATGGATGCGAAACATCGAAATAATAGCTACGAAAGCAAACATTGCTCAAAAACATTTCATACAGGGAAGAGTTTATGGCAGACTTTATTTTGTTTGTCAAGATCAGAACGGTATAGCCGTGCCATAACAGTTTACCGATAGAGGTGCTCGCAAGATGAGCCTCGAACAAGTCGTTATGGGTACTGTGTTCTGAAAAATGAGCTACTCACAATGTTACAAATAGCTTCATATTAAAATCGACAACCAACCTCGACGTCGAACACTTGTAAATGAATGTTCAGTTCATCTGCTGCGTAGCAGCCGGTTTGCTAATAGTTTGGATGTGCTAAAGCACGCGTTGCAAGATCAGCTTATGCGAATATCCATCCACTTACCTCAGATATCATTTCGGTCAACTTTCCCTCTTTCGCAAGAACTTTAATCAGCTCCACTATGAATGGTACGTAGTTGTGACGACGACGTTCGTTCTCCATCTGGAACATTATTGAAAAGTTCGCTGGCAATTCGCATTTCGACGTGATTATTAAAACTGAATGTCCCCCCTCCCATGGAGATTAAACAAATCAATGTGGAGGGGTGGGGGGACAAATTTAAGTTCCACCACATCATTCCATGAGTTGACGCTACGTTGTTCAGGTTTCGAACGGTTGAAACGGTAGCCCTTTTCTATGTATAAACGCGCAAAACAACCTTGCCACCGAACGGCTGAGTAGTTTAATGGTAAAAAGCAAAAGTAAGAATTTCTTTACTTTTCAGGCATGCTTTTCTCCATCACTGAACACGCAACTTGGCTATTCCGAAACTCATGGAAAGTAAATATTGTCCCACGTTCATTTGTTACCACAGGTATTACTAATAAACTAGCCATCATTAACTAACAAAGTTGTTTTGTATGTTATAACATGCAAAGTGAATGAAAAAACTACTGGACATTTCAACTGCTCAAAATTTGAACTG
Source organism: Trichuris muris (assembly GCA_000612645.2). NCBI lineage: Eukaryota > Metazoa > Nematoda > Enoplea > Trichinellida > Trichuridae > Trichuris > Trichuris muris. The sequence continues at coordinate 12,934,503 of CBXJ02000086.1, forward strand.
TCACGAAGAATCCTATTACTTTCCAATTGAAGCATAGTGTAAAAAAGGAGTCTGTCTACCATACAAAGCATGATCATGACCACTTCACGACCACTACTGCATTTTCCTTGACATCTGCCATAGTCAATTATGAGTCACGAGTTGGCGGCTATTCGCCCATACGGCGCATTATTCTTAGTTTCCTAATCAACGTACCTTATATCGTTCCAGTTTTCTATCTTCGTTAGCGATCTCCTCTTGCAAGGCAGTGATCTGGTCTGCCAACCCCGGATCATTTGCCTGGAAAAGGCGCTCCAGCTTTAACGCTTTCAAGCTGATGAAACAGTTACCTTGACTAATTCTTGCACACGTTTCATTAGTGCGCCCTTCTTTTCAGGAACCACTGCCATGAGATTGAAGCGAATCTCTTCCGAACTGTATCTGCAGCAGGCTACGTACGTCAACGGAGAAACGATCCGCACAGCTAATTCACTTTTCAATTTTCGCCGAAATAGCCTGACGAACCACTGCTAGCCAGCTGCCTCCGTCTGGAATGGCGCCAAGGTCCACAGGCTCGGCGGTGAGCCCATCGAGCTCAAACACTCGGCCGCCTTTTGGAACGTATGTAACGAAATGGTACACGTCCTGTTCTTCACGTTTGCCTATGGTGTCCAGCTCGAACAGTAACGGTCTGCTAAAACTGTTATGCACGGAGCGGATCTTTTCGCAATTGGTCAGACACAGGCCGCGAGACTGAGCGAAAAGCAAGAAACAGCGACAATCATTCGTAATGCAAATTGGCCCAACAGCCTACCGCGGGGTCCATCGAAGCCGTAAACGTCTTGAACTCCCTTAGCGTAGGACCAATGTCCACGTCGCTAGACTCGCAGTTCAAGAGCAGGTTGATCAGCGCCTGGCTGGCGCAGGCATTCTGCACAACTTGCAAAGCAAAGTAGACGTCTCCAGCACCGTTGGCTCCGACCGGCGGTATACCTTGCGTGTCCGGTTGCCATTTGAACAAGAATATCAATCCATAAACATTTCTAAGTTTAACAACATGGCAACAAGTTTGAAGGACAATCACAATTGACTGCTACCCCATATCTACGCTTTCCAAATCGCTCAGAGAGTAAACTTCTTGCACTTCGACACCCGAGCAGCCTAAAACGAGCAATACCTCGCTGATTTGCTAAATTAAGGGGAATGGTCACCAAAGCCTTTGATCATCTCGGTAAATACGGCCGGATCACTCTCGATCAAGCACCAATTGGCTGCGTCTTGTTCCGACATTGCCTAATGAATTTGGAAATACGCAATCGTCAAACAGAGTGACATACATAAGGGCAAGAAACGAAAGCCGTCGTCATATCGGTAGAAACTGTTCAAAAGAGATGCGACACTACGAACACTGTATATTTGTACAACGACACGTAAATTTTGTCAAAAATACATGAATTAGGAATACGAACTATCAGTCTTCGTCAGAACTGATCATTCCTTCTTCCGGCTCGGAAGCCAGCGACGGCGCCTTTGGCGACTTCTTGTCCAAACCGCTGCCCTCCTCCTTTTGAACTACGAGAAAAGATCGTATGCTGACAAACCTGGAAGCTAATGCGTTCTACCTAAAGCTGTCGACTTTTCGTGACGTGTCGACTTCACTTCGGGCTAAACAAGAATTTGAAATTAAAGCAAACATTGTCAAATACACACCTAACCTTAGCGGACGTTGAATTGCCGTCCCGCCTCCGATCGCTGTCGCTTCTTTTCGAATGCCTATCTCTTTCTCTGCTTTCGCTCCGTATGGAATGCCTTTCCTTGGATCGATGTCTTGACATGTCGGACTTCCGTCGATACTTTCGATCGTCAGAGCGGCTCTGGTTGCGCCTATGGTGGTGGTGACGATAATCTCTGCGCGAGCTGGACCTGCTGGAGTGCCGATGGCGATGACGGCCAGACCGTTCATCAGATCTTATGGAAGAACGAGACCTGGAGCGACCACTTCTCCGCACGTCGGGACTTCCGCGGGGTTTGTTGTATATTCTTTCCGGAGAGCTGAAGTGGACAGCATGATGCTTAGCGCAGCAGCGGAGATAAAAGAAAAACCTAGACAATTCACAAAAACAACAACATAACATAGGAGAACAATATTGCACGCACAGCTTAAAGCCCCATCAACATTGAAAATGATCAACAATGAACATGCAAAGCCTTACGTTCTTGGTAGGCGACGCTCTTCCGACCAACGCTGCCCATCGTGGGAGCGAACAGAGTGTCCACTGCAAAGTAGGCTTTTAGCACCCTACCAATCGAAAAGCTATCACAAATTGGACACACCCTGCCGAACGTCCTGACGATGCTTCCGGGGTAACCTGACTGTCCATTTGGTTTCTAAAATTCGCCCGCGCTCTTTCCCTCAGTTTGGTGTCAATTTCCTTCTAAAACAAAGCAGACAAGTGGGCAAGCCAATTCTTGGCATGTACAAGGAATTTCGGAATCCGCTCAAACGTCTGAATGAATTACCGGCGGAAAAACATCTAGCGGCATAACAGTGATCACGAAACGTCTCAAGTGCGCCGCAATGAATCTGCAACCGCGCGTGCATCATTAGCAAAAGGGTGGAGTGACTGCATGGATCATTACCACTGACAAAGGGCGCCGTACCTGAATTGGAACTGGTATGCGAGGGAACAACGTTGTATACCATTCAAGCTTGCTGAGCATTTGCCTGATCATATCGCCAATGGTCATTACGTCTCCGCCGCCTGCCTTTGGGTCAATCTCCTAAAATAAGTAAGCTACGGACGGATCGGCTGGAATTAGCGGAGACCTCTTGGTCGTCAAGGTAAGGTTCGAACCAGTACCAAAAGCTGTTCGGGTGAAGGCAATATCGTACGTACATAAATCCAAGGCCGCGAATGTAGCATGAGTCGGCGTGATTGAGCATGCTGATCAACTGTTTGCGAGTTAATTTTAACGTGAATAACTTGTACAATATGCAAAACGCTGAGCTCACCACACCACCTGCGCCAACGCCACGAACCTGCAAAGCAGCAACACTTCGAGCAATCGCCCGCAAAAAGGGAATGCACAGCGGCTGTTACCCCTCCGCACATGCCTGTCTGCCCGGTCGTCTTTCGTGTACCTCGTTCCCACGGTTCCAAATGATCAACCTGAAAAATAAGACCACCAATGAGCGGTAGAACGAATCGAGAAAACGCCTTTACGTTGTAATAAATTTCGTCCAGCATCTCGTGGTAGGTCACTACCTGAGACAAGGTGTTCTTGAAGTACGGTGATATCATAATATTCTCGTACACCAAATGGTTTAAGTTCATCGTCTGCTTGTTGCCCCAAAAGGCAAGCGTGTTTTGCTTGGATCCAGACTTAATACCGACGGTCGCGTATCCGCCAGGGTTGTGACCATGCACGCCATCCGCCTGTACATTACGCTGAGCAAGTTCGCCCATGTTAAACTTCAACGCGTAGCCAAAACAGGCGTCAAAACAAAAAGTAACCGGGAGTTACGGTGTCATACTCTACCATTAGTACTTGAAAACGCATAACAAAGCTTGCGTTCCGTCCGCACTAATACTTCTGACAAGCGAATGAATGTTCTCTGCGCCACATTCACTGTTATTATTTTTATTCTGACTGAAATAATTTTCTTTGTTGGCAGTGATCAGCTTCAGTAATTGGAGAACGAATGCCAAAGCAACAGGTGGATGAGCAGGGTGTTGCTCGGATGGGCATTCGTTTTATCAATTGCCAGTACTGTTCAAAGCCAACGGGAGAAACCATTCGCAAGTCGAACTGTTCACCGCGAAACAATTGACGCTCGAATGTTCGTTTGAGTCGATATACACCACTTTGTTGCACTTATCAACGTTCAGGGCGTCTTGAGGAGATCCGCTTTTTCTGCTCACGCAGGTTTCGCATTCCGAATGAGCATCTTTCTTGAGCAAGAAGAAAGTTACGTTTACTGCAAAATTTTGTTTCCAATCAGTACGATTTTTGACATCGATTGGATATTTTCTGCGAGCAGAACCACTTCTGCATTCTGCTGATCTACTTCCTGGCATTCAGTATGTTATTGGAATGTTGCGGCTGATGCGCCCGTTGAGTTCTGTTCACTGATATCTGTGAGAACTCCAAAACAACCTAACCAGTGGATGGATGGTTAGTTATGTCAGTGAAAAACGGGCGAACAGTGAACGTACTATTTCTTTATTTCGTAACTTTCGGAATCGTCTGATTTTATCGTCAGCGAGGCTTTCCATCTTCTCGCTGACGACGGAATCGAACGATTCCAAAAGCCACGAAATAAAGCAATCGTGCGTTCACTGTTCGCTCGTTTTTCACTAACATAACTAACCAACCATCCACTGGTTGGGTTCTTTTGGTGTTCTTACAGGTACCGTGAACAGAACTCAACGGGTGCTCCAGCCGTAACATTTCAATATGATCCACCGTCCCGTTACAAAGAAACCAGTTTTCAAAGGCATTCAATATGTTACCGTAAGATTACGTTACTTCAGTTACGACTCGTGACTGTTACACTCACGTGGAAGGTTGCGTCCGGTATTGCGCTGAAGACGGGACCAAGAGAGGTCCCGAAAGCTACGCTAAGAAGTAAAGCATTGATGATCGGGTATTCTCCCGTCTTTTCACAATACTTCAGTTATGAGTTATATAAACGGCAAGAGCATTGAACAAGGCAGTTTCGACAAATCCAACCGTTCAGTTGTTCACTCGTTCAGTTTTGACTGATCATGCAGGTCAGGATTGGTTGATTGTCAGGCCAACCGCTAGACTGATAATCACACATATGATTTTCCGTATATTCTTTCGTTCATTTTCCATATAATCGTCATCACGCAGATTTATAGCTCTTTCCGCCACACCGTTGGCAATACCTGTGAAAACTGATTTAGGATGGTGGGAGCTGCAATGCAAGTATAGATCTGAGTTTCTTGGTTTTCCATATATCCTAGTTTTGAATTGGTTGTTTTCCCCAATGATTCCGATGTCCAGGAAGGGGATTACGTTGTTATTTTCCATTTCCATGGTGATCATAATGACGCTTGGAAACAGGCTATTCAGGTGGTCTAGGAAGGCCGTTTCCTTTCCCTTTTTACCACGGCGAAACTGTCATCGACGTATGTCTTGAAGAATTTGGGTAACAGTCTGAGTTTTCAGTCAATCTACATTACACTTATTTAAATTACTTAAAGTTTATTTTAAACCACAGATATTATCAACTTCACAGTTGAGACAACACACATCGCTGTCGGACAGACATGCTGATGACCGCACGAGGACAGTCCCGAAAGCTCCGTGTGTCTTTGCATCACATTTAACGGGATTCAAGCCGTGCTCTGGAATAAACAAATGAGATCGCATCCCTTGTTTAGAAATCCTATTTTTGATGACACTATGTTTAAAGTGTAATGATAAATGTCCTATCACACGGGATGCATAGCATATGTCACCATAGGCGATACAACTCTGTTTGGATGCTATTGCATGGAGGTCTTAACGGATTGCATTTCTAAATGCCTAAACAGCAGCTGCTACCAGCCGTTGCATAGCAGGGCTAAGCAAGCAGCATTTAACTTACTTAATTGGACGGGTTAAGCCAAGTTCCAGTGTGGCTAACGCGTATGCGGTCGTGTGAAATCAAAGCTGTCATTTCGTAAGAGAAGTAAGAGCAAACATGCATGGTTCCTACATGCGAGCACCCCATGAAACTACGTACGCTTCATTCCTTTGCAGAATGACGATGACAGTGACACGTCGCTGCTTACTTATAAGGAAATAGCTGCCAGGTGTCCTGCAAACGACGAAGAAGTGCCTTCCAGAAATTATAATCCTAAGTACAACAGAGGTGCTGGCACTTTTAACTTTTGTTTTCGTTATCCATTCGCTGATTAAGAAACGGAAAACAACGGTAAAATTTGATCTTCATTGGGTGAATTTGGTTAACCAGTAAAGTAAGCACGAAACTGCAAGCTCTGGAAACGGTGAGAAGCGCCGCTGTGAGATAAGCTCCATTTGCTCATCGGGTGATAGCACGCATTCGGCTTTTCCGCTGGCAACCCTTCAGACGCGGGTAATGGCTCAAATATGCAAACGAGAAAATGTACAGCATATCTTGCAGGAAGAACATTGAACGGTTCTACATACCATTTCACCTTATCCCAAGGCAAAAATGTGCAACTGTATTGTAAATACAACTCGTTCAGGTGCGCCTCTTGACAAAAGGATTACTTTTAGCGAATGTAGAAGTTTACTTTCTGGCAACGTGCTTAACAATCTTGAAACACACAGGCATCAAACAAATATGCATAAATGAAATGCCTACAGAAGAAACTGCATGAAGGTGTGCAAGGCGATTAGGCGGCCAGTGGAGGCAAGATCAGCCGCTCAGAGATCGGTGAATGGTTTTCTTCGCGATTCCCTGGCTCGTCTTAACTTCCACCTTTATGTAGACGTGACGGCGTGACCACCAGCTGGACCTGTTGCAAAATGCCAAATAATATGTACCAGCTTTGCGGCACAGCAACGCGCCCGTCTCGGGTACGTGCTTCGCGGCAAAGCGAAGCAGCGGGTACACCATTTCCAAATGGTCCAAGTCGGGAATAGCATGCTGACGAGAATCGTCCGTTGATTTAGTTGCACCAACCTCCTGAAAGAAAATGCCGAACAGCAAAGAGCTATCGGTTATGAAGTGCCACAATAATGTGGAACCGGCTTTGCATTCCACTGGGATCACTTTGCGTCGTCTGGCGTTCACGTGCATGTGGCACAGCTCCTCGTTCCGTTCCGTCTTATCGCGCTCATACTTGGCTTGTTCCCCTGACATGCCGAAACGAGAGGGCACAGTAACGAATGGACGCAGCTGCGCATTGGTGCCACCGAACTGTACAGGCAGAGCTTCCGGTGGCAATTCCTTGGATATCGTGTCCGCAAAGCGATGGTTCAAGATTCGAAAACGGCTGCCAAAGTCCTTCGGCATTGTGCTTTTGACTAAACCGTAAGGTAGGCTGATCCAGGTAGGGGCGTTGATCATATTGATTGGATTGACGAGCTCGGGATAATGCTCGTAATGGAAAAGGTTGGCATAGTAACTCATTTGGCCATCGTTGATGAACAAAAGTGTCAAAGGATTGATGGGCCAATCGCGCAGATCAATGACAGCGTATACACTACATCTTACGCCCGTGGCCTTTTCGCGCTCGTTGATCGTGCGAAGCATAAGTTCGTATTTCCAAAAATGATATATCAGCATGTCCGTACTTTTTTGGTTGCGAATGAGCGCTGACATGTTTAATGTGCTGTAATCAACCCACCAAAGAAAGCAGTTGCGTTCTTGGAGCCATTCAAAATGGCCTCGAGGCAAAAGTCGGTCTTTGTAGACGGGATTTTCGTCCCACGTTGGAATACAGCCCTCATCCAGGTGCAAAGCGCGGCGAAAATGCAAATGATTCCGCAAATTCTTTTCTGCCAACTCTACATTTCCTGCCGTACGGGACACCTTGTCCGCGTTGATAATCCATCGCATCAAATTGAAGTCGGTATCATATGACTTCGGTAATTCTGGTGAAACGCGTTGGCGCAGTTTTGCCACGAGGTCCGCCGGTGGGTCCTCAGTAAACGGTACTCCCATGCTTTCTACAGGAGAGAGATCACGAGAAAAATTGAAAACTTTTTCGAGTATGTATGCTTCAACCAAGAAATAGCTTCTTCATGGCTGCACCCCTTTCGTTTCGCAATGCACTTAAGAACGTTCGGCGAAAATTGATCAAAACTGGTCAGCTCATCAGAAAGGCGCTGCTTGCAGCATCAAACTGCCGTTCTGAACTAGACAAGACTGGGTGCGAGCAACATGCGTGACACGTAGGTTAGCCTACATAGGAAACCAAAATGCGGCCAGTTGAACGACATCAACTTTTGCCCTCTAAAATGTCATTAATTTTAACAATCGCCAAACTAGTCATCACCGAACACGAGGCACTAATAGCTATTACAGAAATGACACGCAATATCCAAGCAAAAGACTAAAACTAGTGCTTTAATACGTTCGCACGCATGAGCATTAAACCTACTTAAAATACAAAGCAGAAGTTTAAACTGGGGATCAATTCCAATTGGCCGAAACCCTCAGTTGAACGCTATGTAACGGCATGGATTCAGCCAGTGGGAGAAACGGTAAACGCTAACAAGACTACGGTATCTTATAACCAGTAGTACCCTGTTACGCATTTTGACTCTAGAACGAAGGAAAGTAGTCGCAAATCATAATTAGAAGTTCTTATGTCAATGAAATCGATGACGTTTCCAGATTCCATGCACGAGGAAGCCAGTACCAAGCGGTGCAAACCGAATGGTTCAATTGAACTAACCGATTACCACATAAACTTTCCGAAGCTTCAACCGCCGGTTCCCCACCACGAGGAAGTTTACGTGCTGCGTAAACTGCACACGTTCTCGCGATGGCAAAGGGTGCGTCAGCGAATAGAAGCGCGCAGCGTCAAAGTGCCAACGTAACTTCTTACTTACTAGAGATATTGCGTCATGTCAACTGGAATTATGAAGCTGTACGGCAAGTCCACCGACGTACGTCCTACATTTAGGCAGAGTTAATTCCTACGTTGTCGTTCATTTCTAACCTGAAAATCCGAAATACAGTTCAGTCCAATTTCAGCCTTACAAAGGCAGACATCCCTTGCAGACAATAGACCTCTCCAACGTTGCCGTCACCGCCTACCCGAAGGAGAGGAAGCTTATCATTAGCTCCAAGGCGTGCAAGCATCATATTAAGGTCTGCGTTGTTGCGGTGTCCGCGCGTTCGCCAGTGCTAATATTTAGACGAAGAAAAAGGTTTTATTCGATCGCTTGTTGGGGAATTTGCACAATCACCGATCTTACGCTTTGACCGTTACCGAGGCCCGTCAAACGATGTGCAAGTCGTACCAAAACCTGAGTTCTCTTTTCGCCACCATTATCTCAAAGAAAGGTAGTCCGTTTTATGATTGAAGACGCGTTCGTTAGGTTGCCACTACGCGCAGACATTTCCACGGCGGAAAATTTGTACGACCAAATGGGCCAGATAATAAAGGACTTGGAGTACATCAATCAGTTGACCGCCAACCTTACGGTATGCTTCAAGGGACCTTGGCAACTTTGGGAATGTTCATTTTGTTAGAACGTTTTCGAGAGTAACGTTGAGAAGGTGGCGGCGACGACAGGATCCACTGGCAAGCGTCGATTCTCCTTGCAGAACAGTTTCCGTAGCAGAATAGTGAGATATCTTGGTAGATGTTGCCATGGCTGTTATATTAAGAGAAGTAAGCATTATAGAATGCATTGCGCCAGAAAATAAGAAGAACGTCCGATGCTGCAATTGCTGAAGTTAAGTCGGAAGAATCGCATTTTTGTACAAACGGCCAGGAGGTTCCAAAGTCATTTGAGGTTGCTAATTCCCCACTGAAGGATTACCTCGTAGTGCAGAGAAGTTTTCTGGATATAGCAAAGCTGTGTAAATTTGAACAGTGCTTCGATTAGTCTGGCAACGATCGCGAGGCGTTCTGTTGGTTTTCAGTTGTGGACAAAGCGGCGGAATGTATGGCGAGCATACGAAGAGGTCAGCAGAGTCAGAAAGAGGCAATGAAATTGGAGTTTCTTAATTTAACCGAGGTCATTTGAGTACACTGAACTTGTCTGGAATAATCGGGGATAACAATTTCAGCTCACGCGGACTCGCTTGGAGCACGACTTGAACGCGACGCAGACGGCCCCTATGCTCTCCTTCTCACAGGTACGTATTGGAGTCAATTTGCGGATAAAGTATTGTTCCGTGCTTTATTCAGGATTCAAAGAGCGAACCAAATGAGAATTTTACCGTGCGGATGGCGAACAAAGAGCGATCTCCCCCTGATGACGACAGTGACGACGACGGCGATGATGATGATGATGATGAGAAGGTATTAATGTCCGTCCGACCTAAAAGCCCAAAAAAATTACGATCACCACCTAACGCTTCGATTGGAAGCCCACAAAGGCGGGCTCAAGTGACACCTGCGGTCAAGATGTCAAACAAAGTGCAGGATGCAGGAGAGCAATCCATTTTGAACAAAACAGGTAGCATCATTGCGCCGTTTAATCGATGAAAATGGTCTTCAGCAATATTTTCCCTTACAGCTTGGGAGTTGTATCATATGAATGGGGTAGCAGTTTCCCAACGTCAGATTTTGCCGACGCCTATGTCAGCCATAAGCATATCCTTGTGGTCAATACTTAAGCAGTGCTTTGGTAAAAACCTTACGCGCATATCGCTGCCAGTGTTCATTTTCGAGCCGTTGAATATGCTGCAAGTAGGTTTTCATTCCTGCAAGGGTCAAGAAGTTTTGCCCTTTCTCGAAGGTACTTTGCGAAGAGCTCGAGTATTCCACCTTGTTGGACAAAGCAGCGATGGAAGAAGACCGTTGCATGAGAATGGTATGCTTTTTCGAGATGTCATTGATGAATCATTGTGAATTGCTACTCGCCTTCCAGGCTTACGTTGCATTGTTCGCCGCCTCCAGATACAAGTCGACGCAGTACCGAACGGGTCGTAAGCCGTTCAATCCCGTAATCGGCGAAACCTACGAATACGTCCGACAAGATTTGGGCTGGCGATTCGTCTCTGAGCAGGTCAGCCATCATCCGCCCATTAGCGCTTGCCATGCAGAAAGCATGCACTGGTTATTCTGGCAATCGTTGACGGCCATGGTAAAGTTTTGGGGTCGTTCCATCGAAGCAATTCCGATCTGTTCCGTGCACGTACTACTGAAAAAGTAGGCGATCTTATCCAGTTGTTCTTTTGTTGTTGGCTTTCAATATTTTTAAAAGCCTGAGTGTTTAACAAAATACTGGGTCAATGATTTTTGCATCAAGTGCATATTTGTAATGACTATCCATTACGTTAGAATCTTCTCGAAAGTCAGGTATTTTCAATTGCAGCACCTGGCGACGATGCTTATCTGAGATATTTCGTGTTCAACGTTTCGTTTAGTAATTGTGAGTTACTTTGCTAATTCAGCTTTGTTTCTCGAGTACTGCTAACCCTTGTCAATTCACGTTGCTTAGTTGCGGCTGAGATTTTGAATAGTTGATCTGGCCGTTAGCATTTTCGTTCACTATCTTTAATAACGGAAAACACAGTCCAAACGTTGAATGGGGGGCTGCTTTATTAATGAGAGCGTCGGTAGCAAAGGAACGTACGAATTTCCTAGGCTTTTAGTGCTTTCGGAGTTACACAGTTTTCCTGGAGCATTTGGCGTAGCATCAGCAGTGACACTCAGCACCAACTTTGTAACGATAGATCGAGTGAGTTGCTGAAAGAAAAGTTTTCCTAAACGTTGAATCAAGGCAAGTGACTTGTCTCGAAATGATGTTCACGTATAATTAAAGTGCAGGGGTATTCAAACGTAATAACGATAGTAACGTGATTGCTGAATCTTCTAATTTTCTTAACACATACTTTGTCCCATTGTCCATAAAAAGTCTTTTTATTTCCTTCTGTTACAGCACAGCTTTCGGATCACTCCTTGATCCGTCTTCAGTGCTAACTTATTTGTCAACTGCCCAGGTAGTCGACAGTTCTGCAAGCTCCTCCCCTCATTTTAAAAGGCCACTGAATATAAGACTCCTTGTAACGGGCATGTGTGCTTTCGTTAGGATAATTTGCGATGTTTTACCTGTTTGTATAGTGTACAGTATGTGCGTACGTAACAACAAACGCTTTGCGAGCCAATGGGAAAAACGTTTATTAGTTAAAACGAGACACAAGTAAACTTACCGTTTTCGAACTTTTCTAAGTCGATTCGTTCTGTCGTCAGCGAGGTGGTAATAAAGTGAACGTGAAAGGAAAATGAGAGATAGCCATTGTTGAACAATGGTAAGATTATGCATTCAAATGATCAGAGACCTGACGTTGTTTATAAAATTACGTGTGGTAGTCATGCCCCATATATATTAGAATTGGGAACATTATTAAATCACAGGTTTCATGAACACATTACCATCTTAACCCATAGCAATAAAGGGAAGAAAGAAGAGGACGAATGAACAGAGAATACGCAGAACAACGCGCATGGCCTTGAATGCTTGAACCCAGAAAGACCGTAGACACTTGAATCAACCCTCTGTGGTCGTAGAGCACTACTCTCATTGCTCAGTTGGCATGACTAACATAACTCCCGAGAGCCGTTTCCAATTAGGGAAAATGAAAGAGGCCCTGGATGTTAGACATAGCATTTCGTTTAATCGCGAAGTAGGTGTGGACAGTTCGATAAATTAGACTGTGTTGCTCCAAACTAAGGCGACGTTCATCCCAACATTGAATTACCCAAGCTGGCCCAACCAGCTACAGCCATGTTGCCCCCAACTTCATTTATACAATGTGATTCAACAGTAGCTGCCAACCATTTCCCATTCACGTTCGCTTTCTTATCGCTCGCCGACGACGGAGCGAAGCAACACTGAAAGCTGCGAACATAGTACATTTACTTGAATCTCAGTTTTGCGAACAAGCGTCTTGTCCACTGTCCGGAAAAGCGCTTTCCAAAGATTACAAACATACTGGACATTGTACAAACGGGTAAAATGCTGCGGATTATCTGGTGAAGGAATTGAAAGAATAAGGATCGCATTAGTGGATAAAGGTGGGACTACCGTATTTTTCGATTGTATGAATTTGATGCCACTTTGCGTGGTGACGTTTCAGCAAAAAGGAGGAGTACACGTGGAACAAGGCAACATCCTGCTTGCGAAACATCCTCAGCGACAACCGTTACTTCGAGCATTACGGCGAGATGATATTTTCCTGCAAGAGTGAGCAACCACTGCCAATAAAGTGCAAGCTACAGATGAAGGCCGTAAGTTGCGCTCCAATGAACTCACCGTGGAATAACTGCTTGCTTGCTTAGGATTACTATAAGCGAGACGGACCAGATAACGTTATCGTTCGAGGCGAAATTTTCGGTCAAGTTTTAAAGGAGACGGGAGAGGTGGCGCTGGAGATTACTGGCAACTGGACCACCGGCTTCTTTATCAACGGCACATGCGCCTGGAGGCCAAGTGCGCTTGAAGAGTTTTCGCCATTGCTAATTGGCATGACTCTTTTATGCACTTGCAGATATCTTACCGGAGAACTACGAAAAATACTACGGTTTCACGCAGTTTGGTTTATCTCTGAACGATATTTGCGCTGACAACAAAGAATATTTGCCTCCGTCAGATACCCGCTTTCGACCAGATCAAAGGTATAAGGTCTCTTTACGAGCTATTCCAACTTTTCAGTTTCAGAATGGTCGAAGAAGGTCGCCTCGATGAAGCAGAGGAAAGAAAGCAGGCAATTGAGGAGTTTCAGCGTAGCAGGCGGAAAAGGATGGCGAGAGAGCAAAAGTGCCACGTGACCAAGTGGTTCGAGTAAGTAACGGTTACGTTAAATGTAATATTAGCAGTGCTTAATACGGATTCGTAAGAGCCGATTGGAAATTCTTTCGCATTTTAGTGAACACCATGAGGAGAACGGAATGAAGGTCTATTCTTTTAATTATCGTTACTGGAAAGCAAGGGAACAAAGATTCCAGGGCGTTACCTTTGAAAGCTGTTGGGGCTGACAAAGTGGCATTCATTAAATCAAGTTACTGTAGTTTCCAAATGTCTACCAGGAGATATACTTCGAGTCCATGCCAGATTGTTTTTGCAAAATGAGAATCACGGCTAGCTGGATACTCCAACAATCCACGCTAAAAATGCGATCGTCCCTATAATTGTGGCAGTTAGATAGAACGTCGTAGACACTATACGAGGTTGCTACTTTGCCAAGTCAGATACTTACAGGCAAGAATAGAGGAGGAGCGAAATGATGAACTGGAACCCTCAGTGCATTCTGCTTTCCAGTCGTGTACCAAATATTTTGAACTACGACTTTCAAAGGTGCTTAGTTCACAGCCGCTTGGTAGCTCCGGGCAACCGGAGATCTGCAGGGACTTGAAAACGGTAGAATTTGGTCCGTCGCGAAGATAAACCTTGCAATTGGCTAAATATTATCATACAGTATTTAATGATGACCTTCTTACCTTCACTTCAAATGTGCCATTTTCGTTACGCCATAATTCGAATGTCAAGCAGCTCGCGTAACCTGGCATTTCAACGGGTGCGGTGCCATTTATGACTCCCAGAATTTGTAGAAGAACCAGAATATTCAAATCATGCTGGTGATGCACGATTATTCATATCTCATGTGTTCTATGGATGAGCAATTCTTACCCCTGAATAGACGAAGTATTTTAAATTCTTTATCCAAGAAAGCGCACGTAAGTTTCGACCGCTAAGTGATGCTTGCTTCTGTCTCATTCGATTAATGATCTCACCAATAAGTAGACCTAGACAAGTGCTGCGTTAACACGACATTAGTGTAAGGTAATGCAAAGAGTAATGCACCTCCTCTGAGCCTTCTAACTTTTTCATGATTGAAGATAAAGGCGTCTGCTGCCTCTCGGAGGTAGTGAATTTTCTTGTAGACCTCGTCAGTGACCCATTCAGGAAGTGGATGTTCATTTGGCTTCCAGTCTTCTGGGCTGCCTTCGTACTACAAACGGGCTCGTCAGCGGCAGTGCGTAGTTTCATGAAGTTTTACTATAATCATTAAGGAGTCGTCAATTGTCCACACATTGGAGATGTTAATCATTTTTCCAGTTTTGTTACTTAGCCATTCAAACATTTTCTCATTTTCGTTTTGCACTTTAAGGTAGGCTGGTGACATTTCGATTTCGTTTAGTTTGGTTGCTTCAGCCACGGGGCAACGTGCGTAAGTCCACAATGTCTAGCAATTTAACAGGTCACCCAGCTGACAGGGAAATCAAGTTTCGCTGACCGAATCGTCAGTTAGTTTAACAGTATGTACCGGCACGGGTGACCAATTAAGCGGCCATCCATGGAATGTAGGAGTTCTCGGATTGCTTGAAGAAAGAAAGCCCGCCATATTGGCCAGAGCGCTTGTTATTGTTCGGTTGTAGTCGGTACTGCGCACGTAAATCTCAAAAATGTTGCAAGGAAAGTAAACAACATTGCAATTTGCTTGGAAAATTGTTACTTGTGAGAAAGCGTCGTTCAGTTTCACCAATTGGTGTTGCTCGATGTACTGATTGGCCAAAAGTTTACCCAGCTCGTATTGCTGTCGCATGCCTCGCTGACAAAAGGGTAACTTAGTTTCAGTCATTCAGAGTGAAAATTAAGTAAAGAGAATAGAAGTACTTTCGTCAGTTCACCAAGGCCGGGATACCAAGTTTCTATTGAATTTTTTTCATCGGTAGGAATTAGCATTATTGGCGTGCGATGACCATGTCTGAGCACCTGAAAATATTAACACCTATATGGTTAAGCAATGTTCGTTAATTTGCACCGGTCGGAATAAGTCAACCATGGGCATTTAGTGTTTGTTAGATGTGTGACTATCTTTTAAAATGTTTGCAAAGCTGAATGGCAACACCGAGATGCTATTATCCGCATTCTCCTTTAAGGCGATCGAGTAGAAAGGCGAACCCCCATCAACTTCTTCGCTTGTTTACTTTTTTGCTCTGCGGAAAACTGCTGATTACGTTATCTCTTAATGTCGATTCTTACTTTTAAGGACGCAGTGGTCAAGGAAAAGTTTTGTTTGACGGTAATTTGCATGTTTAATTTTCGGCGAAATCAGCAGCGTCGGCTGATTGAGCAAATGGGTGAACAATTTCTGTTCGCAGCAAGACTTACAAGGAGTACTCATAAGTGGCTGTAGTGCATTTGTGCGAATGAACCTATCAAAATATTCTTATTGTTGGAACTTTTTGATAATAGATTTCATTCAGTCGCAAAACATTATCTTTCTGCCTTGTTTAAAAGTTACTCATTTATTTTGACGTTTAATTTTCCGTAGTAACGTGTACGACGTTCAGTACTGACATTCCGTACTACACGTATTTATTTTTCCGTTGCCGTGACAAGAAACGACCAATTATTGTATATTGAAAACAGCGAGCAGTAGAATTATGATACTCAGTTCGGGGAGGAAAGGGATATTTTCAGTTAGAGCAATACCATGCAATAGGCGATAGGATGCTGTTCATGAATACCTGCTTTATAAAAGTTAATAGTACATTCTTGCGCTGCTCTTTCTTATTCACTAACTTATAAATTATTGCGGTTTTCATTCATCAAGTACTGATAATCGAAATTACTTGTGCAGCTGTTTGAATTTAATGGATATTTTTTCCAATAGGGAATGTTGCGTAGTTGCGAATTATGTACTCGATTTAGTTCTGCATTAAGCACAGAATTTGAAGACGCGCCAGAAAAGAACTAAATTCATTAAAATGTTGGGCACTATGTGCGTACAGCCGCGACCCGTTCATTGGTGCTTTCAGGTGTGTTAGGCTAATGCTGGTTGGCTAGAACAGGCACTCCTCGAGATCAGCTGCTCACCCGTAGACGGCGCTAATCTCAGCTTGGTTGGTTGTTCCCTTTCAGGTGGGTTAGGCTAATGTTAGTTGTCTACAATGTTGGATCGGGAAAAGTCAAGGAAGATAGAAAGTGGGTATGAAGAAGTGGGAGAAAAAAGAGGAAACCCTTATGTTAAGGTCTAGGCTTAGGTAAGGGCAGAAAACGATACTTATATTTGAGCGTGTTTTGTTACTGTTCTGGGATGTTTTACTCTGCTGTCGTTATCTGGAATTAAGGTGATGCATTATGGTTGTGTTCAGCTCTGAGCTTCGTTAGGGTTAGAACGCGAACGGTGGTAACTGCTCGTTATCAGATAAACGTCAGAGAAGGAACATTAGTGTGTCTGGGTCGTAATGGAAGCAGAGTATGTTCAAAGGTGAACGGTTTTCATTGAGTACCTAAGGTAGGAGAATTTCGTGTTAGCTACCAGTTTTGCCGTTATCGAGTGTTCGATTTCGTTATCACCTTTTTCTGGTGCTTCTGTTCGTATCTTCGCGGTCGTTTTAAGAGGATATGGTGATAACGTCATGGCACGGCGTCGCTATGCAGTCAGAAACAGTTAACCGCCTGCAATGTTGATCAGCTCTGGTCCACTGCTGCTGATTGCGTTTGGGCTCACGTTGTGCTTAAGTGGGTTCAGATAAGTCGATGATGTACCCTTGGTGCTTATCGCTTGGTGCGCTTCAGTCTTTATCAGAAATTGAAGTGGTTTCTGAACTGGTTGAATTGCGTAATGCAGATTAAACGATTTTGGTGTTCATCAACATTAACAGTTTCATTTGTATGTGTTCGATTACGCGCTTGAGCTTTTCGAAGCTGTGTGCCAAGTTCGTAGATGATGAATTGGCCGCAGTAAAGTTTATGCAGAGTACAGGTCTAATGCACCGGCGGAGGATATTCCCGCGGTGTGCTAGACCTATGGTGTTGCAGCACCGAAAAGACCGTGACTACGTTGGGTGGCGGTGCAATGGAAAACACTGCCAAAAACAGCTTTTCAGCGAAAACAGGAACGTGGTTCCAAGGTAATAATCAGTTGGCGAATAGTTTGTTTCGTATAGTAGTGGTGTTTAGGATATCAGCACCCAGTAAGGACCATGCTGCTGTTTATGTATGCATGGTCGCAAAAATTGACGACGCTTCACTTCTGCCGCGTCGCTCTCGAGTTCCCGGTCAGACCTGCGGTGAAGCTGAACGCCGCTATGAGGCTTATCGCAGAGGAGTGGGTGTTGAAGAACCCGGTGCCTGTTGGAGGGCCCGGCCTTACGGTTGAAGTGGATGAGTCCTTGTTCGCAAGGCGCAAGTCAACCGTGGCCGTATGCTTCCCCAGGCGTGGGTCGTCGGCGGTGTGTGCCGTGAAACGGGCCATTGTTTCCTTGCTCGTGTTGCAGATCGGTCCGCCGCTACGCTCATCTCTGTCATCAAAGAGAACGTAGCGGCCGGATCGACTGTAGTCACGGACGAGTTGCGGGGATACTACCGTCTGGCGGATGAGCACTATACGCACTTACGCGTGAATCATTCGATCAACTTCGTTGATCCAGTGAGTGGTGCTCATACGCAGACCGTAGAATCTCTCTGGTCCCACGCCAAGCAGGGAAACAAGGCCCGCCGCGGCACGCACCGGTCCAAGCTCGACTCGTATTTATATGAGTTTGTTTGGCGCCGACGGCTCAAACGGGATGAACACCCGTTTGAGAAGATCCTCTGCGCCGTAGCGGAGCTGTACCCCCGCGTTAAAAGGCCATGATGGTATGTGGTCCTTACTTTTGGGCATCATGCCTATTGCTTCATTTCTACAGGTCTACGTGCGGTGCACGCCGGCGGAAGCAATAGTACCACGGTGGGGAAAGCCCTTGCGGTGTGCTGTTGAAAGTAAAGGTCAGTCTTCATATGAGAATGTGTTTTTCTGGCTAGGGCAGTTATGTTCGCGCAGGGTAGGCTCTTCAGAAAGAGGATGAAATCGACGGTGGCGCTACCTACCTACAGTAGGGGTCGCGGCTGTACGAGAAAAGTACCAAGTGTTGTCCCATCTGAACGTGTACTTAGTGTCAGTTGTTAATATTTATGCTAACGAATGGTTATCCTTAATAACTGGTAGGAGAGCGTTAAACAATTTTCCTTAAGAGCATTACTCTGCAATATCCAGACTTCTCGAATGTTTTGTGTGCCACCGAAGTGACACATTTTGCAGCAATGTAAATGGACAAAGAAACCAGTCTTCAAAGCAATGTCAATGCCAGTAAAGCTTATCTGTTACCGAGTTTCAGATTAGCGTTAGGTATCCAAGTTTCCATTCATTTGTTAAGTTCTGCCACTCTACGTGGCTGCTTTGACTCTTTGAAATCGGGCGATCATATTTAATTCAAATTATCCCATATCAGTTGAGATTGTTTAGTGTCTTTAACCACTTGTTAGAAAAAATGAACACTACTGAACGCATGAATTTAGTTTCAGAGATTTCGGAATAGCCTTGCTGCTTCCTCATCAGCTGACGCTGTCAGCGTCAGCTGACAAAAGTCTCAAATCTCTTAAGTAAAGTCGAGCATTAAGTAGCGTTCATTTTTGCCCCCGGGACATTACAGACTCGCTGAATAATTTCAACAGGGGTGCAGTCGTTTTCGAATTGAATTGAATCTTAAATCAGAGAATCCATTATGTTATAGACAACCTAGTTTTACCCGTCGACGGTTAGACCGTCGTGAGACAGGTTAGTTTTTCCCTATTGATTGTTGATCGTCGCAATAGTAATCCTGCTCAGTACGAGAGGAACCGCAGGATCAGATATTTGGTTCATGCGTTTGGCTGAAAGGCCAGTGACGCGAAGCTACTGTCTGAAAGATAATGACTGAACGCCTCTAAGTCAGAATCTTGCCTATCTGTCAAAGTGAAGAAATTCAACCAAACACGGGTAAACGACAGTAGTAAGTATGATTCTCTTGTCCCCAAAAGGTGGTGCAGGCCAGATTTTTCTGGTACCGCTTGCGGTTTTGCTGCCTCCGCCAGGGACCTGTGCCACCTTCTCGTGGTAGGGATGTTACGCAGAGGATACATATGTTTCTCTGCCAACAGACGGCACAGGGACCGTGACGACTACGCCGGCGGCCAGTCCGACGGCGGAGTTTCGTTACGAGGGCCTGAGCAGGTCCCATGGAGTACTATGGTGGTCCGAGCTGTGAGCCTTCAAATCCTGCTCAAACATATTACTGATCAGGGCGCATGTCCAGATCGCCCCTTTGCAAAAAAATTATGGAAAGTTCACTTCAAGTTACCCCGATGCGCGATCCTGAGCGGACGGCCGGGGGCGAAGGGGCTCAAGTCGCGTCTGTCGATTATCCTGGGCCGTTCCACTCTCCATCAGGTGCGAGAGTCATTGCTGTTGGAACAAAGTTCCTTCAGCACGTGCGTTCTACGCATGCGTTTCTCGTGGACTTCCGCTGTCGAAAACGTCAGCGAACATTTCCTACAGTGAACGCTGTAGCCCCACATTACGTGCGGTGTAACGGGCCATCAGTTTCTGGCAACGCCCCCTCTGCTGGGCTGGTTTGCCCGCAACGTGGGAGGAGATTTACTACGGGTTCTGGGCTGCAGCTCCATCGGAGATCAGCTCATTCGGTTGAATTCCATATGGAGCAAGCGGTAGAAAAGAAAGCCCGATGGGCGGAATTCGAAGTGAGAGCTTTGGCGGCCCTGGAAGCTGCAATGCCAGCCGATGTACGAAATGTTAATCAGATGTTGGCGCAACAGTTGTTTGCACAACATGGCTTAAGTCGAAATGTCGAGATGATAAAGGGGCAGAGGCGAAAGCAAACGTACAAGGATCTGCTTGCCTCTTTGAGGAATGATGAGGCAACAAGGCCCACTTATGTTGAAAGTGCGCAGCAGTTGACTGCTTCTGTTTCTCCAAAGCGGAGTTTGATGAGCAGTGATCAGCGCCTTGGCGCAAATACGTCTGTGGCTGAGAGGAATGACCATATGGTCGGAAATAATGCGTTGTGAGAATTTTTACTTGAAAGCTTGAATCGTGAGTGGTCTGCTGACTCACTTGAAGCGAGATTACAACAGCTTACTCGCCAAGCACTAAATGGGCATGACGTACTAAATGACAGTGCAGACTTTCTGTTTGAATTTTTGCCGACAACCGTTGCTGTACGCTGAAGAGCACGGGCTGCTATAGGACAAGCTGTTATGATGAGCACCAGGGAAGGCAGGAAGCGAAAGTTTCGGCCGCTTCGTAAGTTATACAATCAGAACCGAAAGCGGTTAGCTGAGGTGCTGTTTGATGGTGCTTCACTGAACGGCCATGATGTTTCATTGGCAGAATGTGATACCTTCTTCTGAGGGATCTTTTCTGCTCCGTCACCGTGCGACGATTATCCCTTCGAATTCAAGGATATGTGCATGAGCACGGATTCATCTGGCGACAATCTCACTGAGCCACTGACTGAGCAAGAGATCAAGGCGGCGCTTGCCGGCCTACAGCGAAAAATGGTCACCTGGTCCTGACAGGCTGACGGTCCAGCAAGTCAAAGGCTTGGCATTGTCGGCACTGCAGGTCCTGTTTAACTTGTGGCTTTACCACAAAAATGTGCCAGAAGCCTTCAAGCGAAGTCGCACTGTTCTTGTGCCGAAGAAAGCGCAGGCCGTAAGCCCAACCTTACTATTGCTTTGGTATTATACCGGCTATTCACGAAAGTCCTTGTCTGCCGCTTACAGAGCTGTGTTGCGCTAAACCACAGACAGAAAGGATTCCGGCCAGCCACGAATGGCTGTGGGGAAAATGTTTTTATCCCTAACACTGCGCTTGCGCTTGCATGCAGTGAAGCAAGAGAACTGTGCCTCGTAACGCTTGACGTTGCCAAAGCGTTTGATACTGTATCGCACTTTTCCATACGGCGTGCGTTGGTGAGGCACAAGATGTCGGCTTATGGGCTGGTCCTGATTATGAATTTACTACAGAACTCCACAACGTATTTGGAGCATTCTGAAGGCAACTCTGACCCCATTCCGCTGAACAGGGGGTCAAGCAGGGTGATCCAATGTCACCTCTGCTTTTCTCTTTGGTGATAGACGAGCTCCTCGATGACTTAGCTAAGTCAGGAGGAGGATACTCCTTCGCTAATGGGGTACAAACAAATTGCCTTGCGTTCGCTGATTATCTACTCCTCCTGAGTGACAGCAGGGCAGGTCTCCAGAGCAATCTGCTCAGACGTTATCGGTTCTTCATGGCGAGGAGCCTGTCCCTAAACGTACAGAAGTGCAGTTCACTCAGGCTGTACAAAGTGCCAAAAGTCCGTGCTGTGAATGTTACCATGGAAAGCCAGTTTTTACTTGATCCATGCCAGCCGGACGCTATTTTACCGGTTTTTACCGCAGCCGAGTTCTTTTCGGTACCTCGGAGTAGACTTCAACCCATTTGGGAAGCGGCGCGATCAGGTAGAGCGCGCTCAAGTGCTCCTGGATCGCGTATGCAAGGCCTCCATGAAGCCACAACAGAAAATTGAAGTCATTCGCACCCACCTGCTTCCCACCTCCTCTACACCCTCTCTGTTGGGAATCCGCTGGCAAATACGGCTGGTGAGATTGACAAGGCAGGCGGTAAAGGAGCTCTTGCGGTTGCCACCCGCAGCGTTATCTAATGGCTTCTTCTATCTGCCGAAGAGTACCTAGGTTTCATAAACCTTCAGGAAACAGCTGACACTTGTGCCTTGCGTTTAATGCACGAGATGGGGACGAGTCAGGACCGCACTGCTCATTGTGTTGCTGAGCTCTGGATGAACCAGAGAAGGCGTTACCGATTGATGCGCCGGAATGACGTCGACTCATTTAATGAGAAAGGCATGGGTCCTGGACGTAGCCATCCCCTAGGAATGGAATAGCCCGCTAGTGTGCTGGCACAATGAAAAAGTGCGTAAGTACGAATGTCTTAAAGAGGTCGTTCAGAAACTGACTGGAGCAGTGGAATTCGGTGCTGAAGCGTTCGTCATCAGAGCTCGTGGGGCGTGGTGCCTGCGAAATGACCAAACGTTGCGGTCCATTGATACCAGACCGCATGATCGAATGTATGTGTCTCGGAGTGCTTGAACGCACTATGCAGACAATTTCGTGGTTTATGAGAGCAACCGCGCAGTTGGCATTCCGAGAAAGACGGCAAAACCAACGCAATGGAATACCACCAGACTCAGTGCGTGAAAGATGACCTGCACCTGACGACGCCAAAAAGCCTAGGAGCAGCCCTCTCCTGAATGGGCGTTAACCAATGATGGCAGTGGACAAATAAAGACGGCGTGTGTTGTGCCTACCAATAACCCCGGCCCAACTTACGTGAGATGACGCGACAGGCGTATCTGATATGCTTCTGCTGCGCAGCTGTGCAAGAAAGATTTTTGCTATTGTGTTGTCTTTTCGTTCATTGTGTTGCGTATCAACGACGTCTTTATTTCTGATGACGCGGCGCCGATAGCTTTGCTATGAAAGCTGCAAATAAATCCTGAATAGTCAAATGCCTCGTCATCTAATTAGTGACGCGCATGAATGGATCAACAAGATTCCTACTGTCCCTATCTACTGTCTAGCGAAACCACAGCCATGGGAACGGGCTTGGCAAAATCAGCGGGGAAAGAAGACCCTGTCGAGCTTGACTCTAGTCTGACTCTGTGAAGAGACATTGAAGGTGTAGCACAGGTGGGAGGCTCGCTAGGGCCGGCAGCGAAATACCGGATAACCTAGTTTCCTAATGTACCCTAAGTTCCTTAGAGAAGTTTGGTTTTGCATAAGTTGAGTTACTCATTTCATCATATTGGAAATTGAGCAAAACTGTGTTCTATGTTTTTTAAATCCCTGCGTAAAAGCATGTTTTCCATATGCAGTATAGAGACATTACCATAGGTACAGAGAATATCTTAATATGGTGAATTGAAATGCTGATTCATGGAAGTCTGCGAAAAGGATGGCTCTGCCATACTTAATTCAGCTGTGCTCGTTTAGGCACACTCATGTGTGCGGACTTACCACTTGAACAAGTTCCAAGGTCTTCTCGCTTTGCGGAGTGGCCACGTGAAACGTGATTAGCAATAAGAACGCTTTGAGGCGATTCATGCGAGCGTCGCACAAACTGCAGTTCTGTCCGTTTGCTGTACGTTGCAGCAGCAAGAGGCTTTACTCGTATGGTCGGAATATACTTGATGTTTCGTCCTGAAATTGTGCAGTTTTAACACAATTCGACTGAAACAGAGGAGCGGAAGAAACATTTGCTTCACAGAAGTTTATGGTCAAAATGAGAAAACGGTCTCAAGGATTCAAACCATTTTCTTACCTCGTTGAGAGGTACCGCTTTGTTCCACTATTTGTGTAATATGCCGTATTTGCTACAAATTTGCGGAACCTTCGTCGGTCAGCTTGTTCCGCGATTTGCGTAGCCAAAAGGCAGTAACTGAAACAGTAATGCTGAATATAAAGCAGGCAAATGAAAATTGGTCTTTCGCTAAGGCGACGTGAAGTTTCGAATTGTCATTATCGCAGCAAGGACTATGCTTCAAGCTGATGACAGAACAGTTTTAGGTCCTAAAACCATTGTGTTTTATGAACAGATATTATTTACATTTACTAGGAAAAACTTGTAGCTCTCCATGAAGCCTTTCCTTCGCGTCAGAGTTAGTCCTGTTTTCGAGAAGGTGCCTGTTTTAGTACTTTTTTACTTGTGTCTCCATTGGAAGTATTGAAATAAAAAAAAACAAGAGTAAGAATAACTGGATGTATTGAGCCCGTGTGGAAATTGCTTCTGACATTGCTCGTTTGCTCTTTTTCCGTTTCCTGTCATAGCATGTGTTGCTTAGAGGTTGATTTACAATGTCATTCAAGTTTGAGTTACGAAAAACCATTGTTATTGAATTTTGTGCCTTTGTGCGCTCCAGCGTACGCGCATTGTTCTTAGCATGCTGTATGCAGAAGGCACTGGACCTTTAGTTGTATTTGCTGATTTGACTGCCCTTGAACAGTCGATCATGTTTACAAAGCATTTTGCAATTAAGACGTCAGAAACGCATTTTCGGGGTATCTTACTTTTTAATTTTAAGTATGGGCGCACTGCACGTCAGCCTGACTGCTTTACCACTCATCATATAGGTGAGCGTGCGGCTAAAGAACGCGTGATGCAGTACTGCTTTAAATCGCTTGCGAAGGGAAATATGAAAGTTAAGGATTATTGCTACAGGTGACCATTGTTAAACGGAATGATCAAAATAAATCTTATTTCGTAACGGAATACAATTTTCATTAGCAGATATCGTCACAGTTCCCCGTTCCATCGTAAACCTTTTATTAAACTCTCATAAAAGGGCGGAGCTTTCGGACCTCCCGGCGGTCCGTCTTCAGCGCTTAACGGTCACCACGCAGCCAGTCTTTGGTTCAGCAAGGTACTCTGCTCAACCAACCAGACGAACGACATCCGCTGTCAGGTCGAACCTTGACCCGTTCAGCATTTGGTTGAGCAGAGTTGCTTGCTGAACCAAAGACTGGCTGCGTGGTGACCGTTAAGCGCTGAAGATGGACTGCGCAGAGGTCCGAAAGCTCCGCCATTTTATGAGGGTTTAATAAAAGTTTTACGATGGAACGGGGAACTGTGACGATACCTGCTAACGACGGAATGTTGAAAGAATCCGTGAAAACAAACCTAAAGGCAACTATGCTGAAGTTAGCACAGCAGCTATGCATATATCCCACAACAGTCAGCACGCGCGGCACACAAATAGGGTGGGTGAAAGATCTGTTGGAAGTAGCTTTCTCCGCGACTGCGGACAAAAATTTGAACAGATGCAGGGGTCTAGAGAAATGTACTTCAGGGACTGCGCGACTTCCAAAAATTGAGCCGTTTGGATGTTTACGAAGGGATGTTGACTTTGTACGTGGTTCATGAAACAGGTTCGCTCTGAAAAGTTTATCTGCGTCAACTTAGTTCTGACAAACTATTAATATTAATAGTTTACATTTATTAGGTAGAGCAGGATCATTATTATTGTGAAAGTAGCATAAATGACCTGCAGGAAATGAGGCACTGCTGGATCGCATTATTACTTGTTTGTAATGCAGTGCCATTACGATAATGTCGCAGAGGTTTCAGGGGACAGAAAAATTTTCTACTGAAGGATCCTCGCCAGGAAAGAGCAAAACGATCAATGTACTGCTGAGGCGAAAGTGGCATTAGCGGTACGTTCCCGCCGGAGGTGTATTCTGACGAATCGGAAATGCCATTCGAAAATGTGTTTACAGTTCAGGCCAGGTTGACTGAAGGAAAAGGAATGGTACTTCTGCAGGAAACCGTTTGACGGCACATTTCGTCCGCTGACGGACAAAAACTGAAGGATTGAGGTGCTCGTTCGTTGAAGTGCTCCTTAAGCAGACCTATTGTGCCTACGTAAGCCTTGTGGACTACTATTGTTTCATGAGTCCCATTTTATCGTCGGCAAGCATGTGAACACTTTGGAAAGGAGATGCTTGGAAACGTGTCCCGTTCAAAAGTTTAAAGGATTCAACACCACTTACTATTGTCAAGACGAATTCACTCCCATTTCAAACTTTCGAAAGTTTGTATTTGTTTTCATGGCACTTATTGCTTAAGGTTGTCTCGTTAAGTTCAGGTGAATTTTCATACTGAAAAAGCAGTTGGTTCATGTTGGGAAGCGCCATTCTAAAAAACAGGTTGAATTTTCTGGACGATCTTGTTCCGTGCTCAGCGTGTAAATACTGGCAGACTACCAATTCGTACACGTTGAAAGCGAAATATGATCGTTCGGAAAAGTTCTTAAGTTTCTCTTAGTCAAGATTCCCGACAACGGGATTAAGCCTACTTGAGACGCAGTTCTATTTATTAGTAAAAAGTTCCAATTCGTCGCACTTTCAACTTGGACAATCAAGGAGCGTACAGAGCAAAAACCTTGGAGGCCGTACCCCATTTAACTGTTGCGTGCTATTCCTTACCTGTGGCTTCGTCAAACCGTCAATGAAAGGTTGGTCAATGAGAATCCCCACTACATGTGGGCGAAAGCATGACGTTCTAGTTGATTGCGGAGCTCACGTAAAGAATACGCTCGGTAGCTGTTGCTAAAATATGTAGTTAGCCTTTTTGTGATCAGGATATATATGCACAATCAGTAATGCTGCTAAATGATTTAGCACCTTTGCCCACTTTAATCCTTGCTTGATTCGCGTAGTTTCCACCGGTTTTGCTGACAATCGTGCGTCATTCTTTCGCTGTTCCCTTCGTGTTATGCTTGCTGAGCCGTGACGTCGCCCAGCTGATCAGGGGGTTGCTTCAAAGCCTACTGAAGCAACTATTGGTCGTACGTATTAATAAACAAAAATAGGGTGTAGGAGTTCAATGCTCTTCTGCTTCACTGCTACCATTCCTAAACTCAGCGATTGACCAATATTAAGCGGAGCGGGTGAACGTATCGTAACCTGGTGATTGCGCTATTTCGAAACCTCCCAATGTATGCGGGTATTAAAAATGCGATACCACGTGATAAACATAATGGAAATCAATTGAATATAGTATCGCCTTTGCTTTTAGATTGCACGTATATCTGCACTTAAAAAGAAACCAAGCACTCTTCTAAATGCTTTCGTAACGTCGCAGCATTTCTGCGACGAAAATTTATTTTCAATCGTAGTTATAATGCGAAGTGGCAGTGGCAAATTGGCCCTTGCCAACCAGGTTGAAACATGGCGTCGCTGCATCACAAAACCAAGTCGGAACTCTTCTTGAAGAAACCTCATTCAGAACCTCCATAATATGGAGGTTCTAAAGTTCACTTGTTCTGATTAGAAATACAGGCGGGCCTCGAATAAGACGACCTTCGAATAGGACGATTTCCCATAGCACGACGAGATAAATTGGTACCTTTTTTTCGGATAACACGGTACATTTTCAGTTAACACGACAGTTACGATGGCTAGTTTCAAGCTATTAATAGAAGATTTTGAAAGAAGTCTTCTTTTTTCTTATTCTTCCTTCGGCAAAGGTACCAGGCATTTTTTGGAGTTTAAACAACCTTTTCGCAATTCCTGTCTTGAGTTGCAGCCGCCTTTTATTGCACTACATTTTCTTAGGTTTTATTAGGTTTAGGAAAAAGCACTACATATTTGGACTCCTCTGCGGTCCCGATCACTATACTTCCTATGTTAAAGACCCCTCGAATAGCACGATTTCGCATAGAACGCAATTTTCGCGGAACGCATCACTCGTGCTATTCGAGGCCCGCCTGTAGTTTCATGGAGTATGATTTTGCCTTGTGCGATGCAACATAAAACGCGTAGTGTTATGCGAACTAGCGTTCCCTGTTTTAATCCTTTTCTATTCAAAAAATGGCAAATAAATCCATTTCGTGAGAAGTCGTTCTTTGACGTGGCTTCCGTGGCAAACAGGACTTCTTGCCATTTTTCAGATAAATCACATCGTTCCCGGTTATCGGAATTCCTACTGTCTGTTCTCATTTTGTTTGGCCGATTAGAAAACAACTGTCTATCTCGAGCTTTCAAAGCTGAATTATCCTTCCGAAGATCGACTGCAACAGTTGTAGGCATACATAGTTAAGGGGAAAGCGATGGAATTACATAGGCTGTAGTACCCCGCCTGTGCTGAGTAGTTCGTGAAGGACTTCGCAGCTTACGCGCAAGTGGGTGCCGTAGCAAATTTACATTGAACAAATCCTATCAGCAAACAGGATTTAAAACACTGGTATGACCACAAATTTTTATTTGCTTTGCACGGCAAGCAACGTTTTAAAGCATTTGTGCAGAAAGATCTGGAACTGTCTCTTGTGGGCAGTAAATAGCAATCAGTTGTTCGCTTAATCTGACTTTAGGTTCGCAAATGTCGAAGACGTGTGCCGCAGTGCCTTTACCCTTACAAAACGTGATATACTTTGCAATAGAAAAATAAGTCGCAAATATTTATAGCTAGTGGAAGCATTGCAGTGGCGAATAACTTCGCGATTGATCGATGCTTATATTTTAAAAATTGCGTAATGCATTCGTCTAACTTTATCCAATTCTTCATTATTGTTCTTTTAAAAATTTAGTATTAGTACTTCCAAATGCACGGCGTTTTTTAATTCACAAAACGGAAACCGTGCACGCTAGCAAAAGAAGTTTAATTTCCAGTTGCCTTTTAAAATAGGCAGCGCTAATATTATTTGTTAGTGTCACCCTTTTACTTGAGGCATGCTTTCAAAGTGCCCTTCTGTTTAACGAGCGCTGGTGTTAATACTTCATGAGCGAAAGAGAGAATTAGCAAACAATTATCTGCAGATTCTATGCAAAAGCCAAGGAGCAGTATGTGCGATTTTCCGGTGGAGCCCGCAGCACCTTCTTGGCGTGTCACCCGTATCACCATAGAAAATAAGTCTCCAAAGTCTGCAGTAAATGAGCGTGCTTCGTTAATGAAATAGAGAGCATCAAGGTTTAACGTTTGACTTCTCTCATTTTTCAATTTTTACCCTAAGATAGAAGTTAGCAAGGTTTCATCTCAGGGAAAAAGCAGTGTACGTGGAAGAAGGGAAGCATTCATTTCGATATGTCCTGAACGACTATCTTTGCTTTGAATTACGGCAAGAACAAAGACGGCGCACGGTTGTACGACCAAATTCGAACTACGGTTGGCGTCTGCAAGTCACCCACTGTTCGGTGAGCCCCCATCGGTGTTCACAAAATACAATATACGCGAGAAGTACCACTTAATATAATATTGTGGTTCTAAGCAAGTTTAAAGCATGTGAAAGTTTCCAGACAGGTTCTAGATGAGATTGGAGAGGTAACGCCTGAGAATACGGTGGAACTACTCCTTTTTTGTGAACACCAACTTCGCCTGAGCGTGTGGTGGGTGGTCAGTGTTTTCATTACCAATGGTACGAACGACTACGGTTTTACTCAATTTAGACTATTCTTGAACGATCATCCCTTTACATGTGAAACACGTTTGCCTCCCCAGAGATGCTCTCTTTCGATTTGGTCAAGTGTATATGACTAACTATTTTAGGAACTTTTCCAACTGCCCCGTTGTAGAATGGTTGAAGATGGTCATTTGAACGAAGCAGGAAAACGAACAAGGTACTGAATGGCTTCAGCGTAGTTGGTAGGAAAAGAGAAGCTGGCAAGAGGGTAGAGGCGTGCCACCTATAGAAATATAGTATTAATAGTTAGTGTAAATAGCAGAGCTAATGGCAGCATTTCATTTGGACTCATAAAAGGTGGATCGAGAATACTCGTAGTAGATGTTCCGTCTCTTTATTTCACTAGAGCTCTTGCAGAGGACGGAATCAAAAATTTTTCCATTTCGGGAAGAAAATTGCAATGGTGGTAACCTTAAAAAGAAGAAAGCTGCGTGAGCTAAAAAGGATGGTTTTATTCCACAGGTTTCTAATGCGGGAAATAACACGAGGCCATCTTCGATTGCATTGTCGATTGACTTTCATTGCTGAATTGCCTTTCCGGAAGTCCATGGCTACAAATGCAATCGCCCCTATAATTGCAGCCGTCAGATTGATCGAAAGCAAATACTTCATAATGAACGCGTAAATTTTCCTTTCCGTTTTCCGTACGCATAATCCACTTTCTTAATGAAACATTTTCTTCTTCGAGACTTTGAGGACCCTTGATACCCTGTCATCAGCGACGAAAAGGGTAACCAGATTGTTGAACAACAATCGCTCAACTGTGATCCCCATTTTGTCGCAGATGTGGGGACAAGCACGCTCCCAAAAAATTAAATAGCTCATTAGGAAACACGCTTGTCCGTAACGAGAGAAACGAAAAGTTAGGTTGGCCATCAGCCACAGGCTGCTTTGATACTTTGCTAAGTCAGATACTTACAGACAAGAATAGAGGAGGAGCGAAATGGCGAACCGGAACCCTCAGTGCATTCTGCTTTCCAGTCGTGTACCAAATATTTTGAACTACGACTTTCAAAGGTGCTTAGTTCACAGCCGCTTGGTAGCTCCGGGCAACCGGAGATCTGCAGGGGCTTGAAAACGGTAGAATTTGGTCCGTCGCGAAGATAAACCTTGCAATTGGCAAAATATTATCATACAGTAATTAATGATGACCTTCTTACCTTCACTTCAAATGTACCATTTTCGTTACGCCATAATTCGAATGTCAAGCAGCTCGCGTAACCTGGCATTTCAACGGGTGCGGTGCCATTTATGACTCCCAGAATTTGTAGGAGAACCAGAATATTCAAATCATGCTGGTGATGCACGATTATTCGTATCTCATGTGTTCTATGGATGAGCAATTCTTACCCCTGAATAGACGAAGTATTTTAAATTCTTTATCCAAGAAAGCGCACGTAAGTTTCGACCGCTAAGTGATGCTTGCTTCTGTCTCATTCGATTAATGATCTCACCAATAAGTAGACCTAGACAAGTGCTGCGTTAATGCGACATTAGTGTAAGGTCATGCAATGGGTAATTCACCTCCTCTGAGCCTTTTGACCTTTTCATGATTAAACAGAAAGGCATTTGACGCCTGATGTAAGCGGCGGACTTTCTTGTATACTTCTTCGGTAACCCATTCAGGAAGTGGGTGATCACTTTGATTCCAGTCTTCTGGGCTGCCTTCGTACTACGAAGAGGCTCGTCAGTGACACAATTACCTTTTCTTTTCGGTGTTTACTATTATCATTAAGGGGTCATCAATTGTCCACACGTTATTGAGGTTAACAGTTTTTCCAGTTTTGTTACTTAGCCATTCAAATAGTTCCTGATTTTCCTTTTCGATTTTCGTGTATTCTGGTGACTTTTTGACCTCGTTTTCCACGACCGCTTCAGCTACTGGACATGGTGAAAATGTCCACATTGTCTAACAATTTGACGGATCAACAGCGGCCAACAATATTGCTTCTACCAACCGAATCATCAATTAGTTTTACTGTATGTACTGGAACAGGTGACCAGTTAACCGGCCATCCGGGGAATGTGGGCGTTCTCAGACTGCTCGAGGAAAAGAAGCCTGCCATATTGCACAGGGCGCTTGCTATTGTTCTATTGAAATCGCTGCTGTGCACATATATCTGTAAAATGTTGGTAACTAGGTTAGCCGACTGACTGGCGAAATGTTACTTGGTAGAACGCTTCATTGGGATTCATCAGTTGAAATTGGTCCATGTACTGCTTGGCCATAAGCTTGCCAAGTTCATACTGTTGTCGCATGCCTTGCTAGCAACGCGCAGCAAATTAGTTGCTCTCGCTTACCATCGAAATTAAGTTCTGCAATGTGTAATTACCTTTGTGAGTTCGCCAACTCCGGGATACCAGGTTTCAGCTGCATTTTTTTCGTCGGATGGAATCAGCTGTGACGGCGTGCGATGGCCATGTCTGAATACCTGAAGAAATGGAAGCGTAAGTTCTTTCTCAAGAAGTGTCCCTCGGTTTGCGCCGTTAAGAAAATCATTAGCGTATTTTCATTTGCGTTTTTATTTGGATAACATTCACCAGAAGCGTTTCCAGTTGTATAACTAATATTTTCTGCATTTATGGTACGACACTTATTTTAAGTGCCTTTCTTTGTGTTTTGCTTCATGAGGAACCCATACCAAGAAAGTGAGGCATTTCTTTTATCCCTATTCATTTAGCAGTTCTTTGGCCCAGATGTTGACACTTAGTTGCATGCAATCTCGTTCTGTTGTTCCACTGCCATTTTCAACGGAGCAAGCGGAGTTCGCCATGCTGTTTTGCTATGTAGTTCCAGTTGAAAGGAATCGAGTGAATACATATCCGTTTGTCCTGCAAGTGGCCATGAGAAAGTGAAATGAGCTTGTCTGTTCAAACTAATCGGTGCATGTTTAGCCGCTTTGTAATAACTGTTCAGCACAATATTCAGTTCTTGCATTGTCACTGTTGAGGTTTTGTCAAGAAAAACGTCCAGTGGGTAATCCTCAGTTTCCATATTGAGTTTTTATGCCAATGGATAGTCAACGTTGAAGTCACCGGTTCGAAAGCCTCGGTACAATTTTTAACGGCCTTGTTTTGACACAAGACCCACATCCAAGTGCTACAATGATTTTTGCTACTTGTGCTGCAACCTTTCTTGAACACAAAACAGAAATTTGGAACTATCAGCCCTGGCTATCTTTTTACCCTAGATTGCCAAACTACCAAATAAGGCTAAGACACTGAACTATTACTGTATTCAAGCGCTTAATGTCTGTTTATTTTAGCCGTAGGTTTGATGGTGTTGCCCATTATGGCGTTAAATTATTTTTAAGTCATTTTTAAGCGCAAGATGTCCATGGTGAATGACTGTTTCCCGAACCGACCGTCAACCACAAGCAAGTTCCTATATTTCGCCGCATGAGAAGAACAGCCTGTTTCAACAACTTCACTTCTTTTGAAATCCACGCGACCAGAATTAGCGTGGCGATGCCATAGTTGCTAAGTAAGGCAATCTTCGTTAAGTAAGGCTAAATGGTTATTTGGAGTGCATTGGTGTCATAAGAATAGCAGATGCTAAATTTGTTCAGAGAGGCAATACGGATTAAAATGATCGTTCATTCATTAGCAGGTATCGTCACAGTTCCCCGTTCATTCATTTGTTATTAATAGTTTCTATTCCAAGAGCTGCTAATGATGTTGTCTCCTAATGTGCATAGATTCTTATTCCTGAACGAGTATGGTTCCAAGAGAAGTTTCTTGCAGCGATTGTTTCTAGGCGGCTTCTTCTACCGATTTCATAAGAGAAAAACATAAACAATTGTTTCAGAACTGAACACAGTTGAAGAACATTACCAAGCGTCCTATAATATCTTCAAACACGAGTGTACAAATTTACAGCGGGTCATCGTGCGTGCGTTTTTTAATTAGTCTTTGCCAAACGCGGGCAACATTAATAGTTTATTAAAGTTCGAAAATCAGGTGTCTCGTAACGGGTTTTGGCATGTTTGTAGTATTCACGGCTTGTACCCGTTCTTGCGTATTCGTAGTGCCTGAAATTAACGGAAACAACGCCCTACCAACGAATGGATGGGCAGTTATTAGGAAAAAATCAGAGCACTGTGGAAACCTTTCGGCGCATGACGACGGAACAAGATCGTTCCGAAAGCTCCGAAAGGTTTCCACAGTGCTCTGATTTTTTCCTAATAACTGCCCATCCATCCGTTGGTAGAGTGTTGTTTCCGTTAATTTATTTAAGTTATTAATATTTGCTGTAATTTTAGGCTACTGTTATTACATATTTAAGTTATAGAAACGTAACATTCCTGTTACGAATAACAAATATTTTCGAATAATTCTTAAGTTGTAAATTTCGCTCAGTTGCCAGTGTTAAAATCTGATGTTCCACACCACCGGAGTGGTGAATCAGCCAGCTGCCCACCATATCCATCCAGTACTTGTTACCTGCCCGTCAGTCATTCAGTAGCCTTTCAGACAGACTGGTGATATCGCACCCATGCACGGCGATGACGATGTATGGCAGGGGTGGGGAACCTTTTTGCTGCCGCGGGCAGTTTGGACGCATATAAGACCATTCGCAGGCCGGATGGAATAGTCTGGCGGGCCGGATGGAATGGTCTCGCGGGCCGGATACGCGATCCCCATCCCTGATGTATGGCAAAGCTTGTATTCAAGTTGGATTAATCGTGAAGCCACTTTTGGCTGAGGGTTCTGCGTAGACGATGGAAAATGTACTATTTGGAGTGCGTTTAAAAGTATAACTCTTACAAACGATAATAGATCGTCGCGTGAAAACGATGTACCCAACGTGCGAGAGAATGGTGTTGTTATCTATTAGCATTATATCCGTTTTACACTATATTTTGCATCCCGTTGACCGTTTATTCGTCGTCCTTAAAGTACTTAATTAATCTCGTGCACTATTATCTCCCTGAAAAAAATTTCGGTTTCCGTAAACTTTAATTGTCGTTAATTTTAAAAAATTGAGCAAAATCTTTACCTTTTAGGCGCTTATACACGAGCAGAGTCTCCAAATGTGAAAAGCAGAGACAGTTGCGCACATAAATTGTGTGCATAGCTAGTAACGAAGAGCTTAATACTGTGGACGGAGATGCTGATTCATAGGAATTTGAAGTAGCAGATGTCTTCGTATTTATATTTAATTTAGTTGCCTTAATTGGATATAATCAAGGTATATGAGCTTACCACTTGAACAAGTTCCAAGGTCTTCTCACTCTGCGAAGTGGCGACATCGAACGAGATTAGCAGTAAGATTGTGCTGAGCTGAGTCATGTGAATGTATCAACAATTGGTTTTGGCAAAAGGGCCTGAAGAACTAATGGTAAGAAGGCGGCTGACGTTTCTTCCTGAAATAGTTGAACTACAACGTAGTTCCAATAAATCCATCGAACGGCAGAAATTCAACCTGTGTAGAATTTTGCGCGCCATGTAAAAACTGTCCATTCATAGAGAAATGCAACTTTGTGATGCATGCACGTATTACGAGAACTTATGTGAAAATGCACGGAAGTTTCGTTGCTCAACTTGTTCCGTCATCTGCGCATGAATTAACTGCAGCGATTCAAATTGTAATGCATGCGTAGTGCGGTAGTTGAACATCTGACTTCTGGACCGAACGGGAGTTTGACAGTTTTGTAAACTTAGCAAATAGTACGCTGCACGATGACGACGGAACAGGTTGGGCTCCAAAAGCTCTGCATGTATTAAAGTACACAGTGTTTCCGACTAACGTTGCAATGACGTATTTTTGAATGGAAGGTTACACCCACGTTAATAACAATCCTGTTTTCAAAAATGTAGCTGCTTTAATACTTTTAATTGTTCTTCCGCTGGAAGCTCCGTTATGGGAAAAGATTGGGCATAATTGCTTGCATTGACAGGGTGGAAAGTGGTTTGGAAGTTGCCATAGGTTTTCCGTTTCCCATAACGGCATGAGTTACTTGAAAGCTGAATTAATTTGCGAGGCTAACTTCTGATTCCATTCTGTTTAACCATTGAGCATCGTTGCACAGCTATAGCTGCATTGTGTTGTTTCTATTAATATAAATAAAAACTGAAGGGCGTGCGCATGGTTTTTAAGTAAAGTGCAGAGTTTGCGTTATGAGCTTGTTCTGTGATAAGTGCTAAGATATTGTAAAACTTGCTTATCCGTGGTCATGATTTTTCTGTATTCTCGGTTATGCTTTCAGTTTTTTAATTCAAGACATCGAGGTCACTTCACACCATACCCATTTTTAGGTCCAATTTTCTCCGCCCTTCTTGACTACCATAAACAATCATTCTCTTATTGTCACTTTCATTCTGCGCTTGTTCAGCGCTGACGCTGACCGACAGAACAAAGTAGCTTTTAAACAAAAATTAAATTTCACATTGATCATATGCTCGAACGAGTCTGGGTCAATTGGTGAACCTGAATCTATTTGATGGCTAGCAGTGCAGAAGCTGATGATTGATTAAAATCAACTGAATTTCTGCAGCGGTTAAATGAGCCAGAACTAGATGATTAAGTAGTACGACAACTTCCTGAAATTTGGTTGCATGAAAAAGTAATATTATTATTAATATTTAGAAATGGAAGCATGTCCGTCGATTGCCAGAGTGAACCCGTTTGAACGCGCTACGATGTTTCTATAATTACCAAAAAGTAACCTAACCAGTCGAGCGTGGGTTGACTTATTGGTAAGATTGCGAGAAACAGTAACGTGCGGTCAGAGCTTTCAGGACGCTCTAGTCCCCTCGTCAGCGATTGGAAGTCTTCCACTCGCTCAAATGTCAAATGCCCCTTTACTTTTGTTGTTGCGCATGTGTTCATAGCTATTGGCAATACCCTCTTTTAAAATGCTTCCTTACCATGTATGACAGCATCTCCACGACTGGATTTGATTTTATACTTCAATATTAGTGCGAAGCAGCGGTAGGCAACTGGACTTTGATAGCAGAATGGAGTTCCTCGTTTCAGATGTGGCAGAACTGGTTAAGAAAGCAATTTAGTTCAAAGCATGAAGCTCAAAGCTCTATTATTCTAGCAGCTGTAATCCTCTTGTTTTGTCACACCATCTACTGCCTTTATTCTTCCGCTACAGTTTTGCTCAAGTGCTGGTAGAAGTAGCAAGATAGTAGTATTTTAGCACTGGAACAGAAGAAACAGTTATAGGTTGTTCAGATAAACATGAGAAAGGTGTCTACTACAAGTTCCTTCTTCTTTGAAAGCCTATTCCTTATCCTTTCTCTACCGATATCACTTATTCCGCAAAGCAACGTATTTCTGTTCCTAATGGAGCGGAGAGGTGACAGAGAATTACGTGGGCCGCGCCCAACGGTCCGTTATGGCTCTGCCAACCAGCGGAAAACTCTGCAGCCTATACACAATCCGATGTTCTATTAATAGTAAATTTACATTGGGCAAAATCGATGAGCAAACATAATCAAGAACAGTAGTGAATTCGGGAATTTTTATTTGCTTTATACTGCAAGCAATGCCTTAATCTATTTCGGCTGGAAAATTTGGAAAAGTCCAACATGGGCAGTAAATGGAAATCAGTTCATTGCGTAATCTCACTTTGGGTTCGAAAATGCTGAAAAGGTAGCCTGCCATGCTCTGGCTTTTATAAAACGTGATTTATTTACTAAGCTCTCACGGTATAATCTTGTTTGTTTATTGCAAGATCTAACATGCAGTTATAAGCCTCATAGAAATGCACCGCGTTACAACTAACCGACGCTCATATTTCTAAGATTGTATAATATGAGTGCAGCGATTGCAAGTTTTCCTGCTAACGTTCAATTAGATATTCACAAATTTTACGTGCCTACGACTTTGGAATTTAGGAAACGAAATTCATCTAAGGTGTTAACTGAAAAGAGAAAATTATTTCCTTTTGCAATGTGAAGCAAACTGCTTTTGTGTTATTTGCGTACGGCATTCTTTTAATTTAGCTATACTCTCGAAGTACCTGTCTGTGTTAACGGCCACTGACACTACGGCTTAATGAACGAAAGAACAACCGACGATGCTAGTCAACTAATAGTGGAGGAGAGGAAAGGCTGCGCTAACTTTCGCTAGGAGGCTTTCACCATTTTCTTACTACTTCATCAGCTTCGTCGCAGAACATGTAAGTTTCTCGAAGCGCCAAAGTACAGATGTTGGAAAAAGCTTTCGAACTCGTAGACTTGCGATAATTACTGGAAAGCAATTTATGGAGCATGTGTAAACGTGATGTACTTAAAAGTTAACTTTGTCGTTTTCAAAGTAAATTGTTTCGAAGGTTGAAGTTAGTACGCGAGTTCTGATACTTCTTGAAATCCCTGAAAAGTATGAATTGCACACACGGTGTCATTTGCCGGTAACCATATGATGGTGAGCTCATCGTAATTCTCTTCCTTGGTTTGTTCTCTTAGCGCTCATTGAAATTTTAAAGATTGTCTTAGAACGGTGGAACAAGAAGGCTATTCATAACGTGTACTATTTTATTATGGAAATATCGAAAATCTATATTCAACTGCAGGTCCATTTGGTCTCGGTCTGACATTACTTTACATCCATGCAGGGAAGCTTTTGCTTCAAAATGTCTACCAAAAATTGAAACTTTCCTTTCTATGAGAAACTTCGAAAAGAAGGACGTGAGAATTCTGAGTGTTGATGAATAACATTGCGGCAATTTTACATTAACACTGCTGGCGAGTTCGTAGAAGCACTTCTCGAATTGTAAAAAAATAAAGGGATTGCCCTTAGGGGCGAAAATATCGGCTGAATGGGCATGTTCAACAACTTTGGCGTACTGACTCTGCCTAAGTTGCTTATTAGTAAATGAAGTCAGCTCTGTAACGGATGCGTATGTTTTCATATGAATTTGTACGGCAATGCCCGTTCGAAAGGTTTAATGTTGGATCGGAGCTTTCGGAGCCGTCGTGTTCCGTCGCCAGCGTAAGGTGTAAAGAGTAACCCGTAACTATTTACACCTTACGCTGATGACGGAACCCGACAGTTCCGAAAGCTGCGATCCAACATTGAACCTTTCGAACGGGCATTGCCATACAAATTCATATGAGTTGCATATTATTAATAAATAGTAAACTATAACGTGAACGTCCTAACTGATTATCACTGTTATGAAAAATAGCATTGAAGATGAAATAGATGTTGGTCGCAGAATGCGACACTGATGTAATCGAGTATTCATGAAAACAGATTGGTAAAATATTACACAATTGCGAACAAATTTTTAACGGTATACACCCGTTGGATAAGAACGTTTTATTCTTCATCTCCATTTTTCATTTGCAGATTTGCTTTTTTTGGTAAAATATTATTAATTATTGTAGAAATGAACGGTTGGGCATTCGTTGTTTGCTTGTACAATGTTGTTTGTGGCCACACCTCGAAATAGCGCTTAACCAGTGACTGGTGGCGAATTAGTTAAACTATTCATAGTACAAACAGGCGAGCGCACGGAGAGTTATGTTTTGGAGCTTTCGGAACGTGCTTATTCTGTCATTAGCAAAGCGATCGTAAGGACATCCAGCAGTTGTTTAACCGTTCATCCTCGCAGTGACATGTCAGTTTACAAGATGCCCCAATTAGTAACCATGATAGTATTCTTTTTGATCTTCTAGTTTCTAGCACTTGAGGTTATTCTTGCCCGCTTGTTAGAATGCCGTTGACAGAAAGTTTACAGAAAGTCAGTTATTCAAAAAAAAGTCAGTTATTCAGTTAAACTTTCAAGTTTGTAGAAACGAACCTTGCTTTAGTTAACAAGAAACGTACATTGGTTCAAACGAAATGTTTTGAACGGTTATGGACTAAAGTTAAGGAATCGTGCGGTTCAGAGCAGTATTGTACTATTCACAGCAGTTTTTGTTAGCAATGCAAGAACTGTACAACAGAATCAAGTATTGTTGTTGCCTTCGATTTGTTTACTTATGTTTCACGCTACTGCTTCCGTTTGTTTTATTCCAATTCATTTGACAAACCGGAGCTTCTGGAGTCTGCCCACTCCGTGGACAGCGTGCCATCTTACCATTATACGCTGACGACGGAATGGGGTATCCCCAGAAGCTGTCGTTTATCAAGTGAGTTTTAATAAAATACCTTAAAGAATTAGTAGGGGTGATACAAAATCATATTGTAAATCGAGCAGTTCTTTCGATTGCCATGAAGTAAGTCCTTTGGTAAATGGGAGTCGATTAAGCGAAGTGTAGATGTATGGAAGCATGATTGCTGCACTTACAGAGTTTCGGAATGGGTCCTTTCTTGTCAAGTCAACAGTGTCATTGCCAATGAACGCCTTCTTTTATGCTTGGTGTAAGGAAACCAGTTGACTGCAGCATTTATATTTAGACAAGTCGCCTTTGATGTAAGTGAACGAACCGTAAGCGAATAAGCTGACCTGTTGATTGTGTGATTTTTACGACGCTCAGATTTAAAAGCAACTAGGCAAGCATGCATCTCTGCATGGTCTGGTACAGCTAAAATGGTTCCTGCTTAAGGAAATTTGATTTGTGAAATAATCTTTCCCGATAGGACTGAGTACGTCTCGCAATTTTGTTTCCTTTTCGCCTGCATTTCAGTGTAATGCATTATGCTTCAGATCGAAACAGAAACATTATTGACAAGCGTATCAGCAGATATTGTGACGTATGCCAATGGCATTCGTCAATTAAGTCGCAAGCGGACAAACATATCCAATGACAGCGCTAACTTTGCAGATATGCAATGACAGCGGTAACTTTGCAAAAATGCTAACTGAGGTTCTGCAAGGAAGTTGACACTGCTTCTATGAATTAATCTTGATTGATGACTGTACAAATATACGAGACAGCTCAGGGTAAAGCAAAATTTAAAGAAAAGAGTGACGTCCCAGCACAACGCTTCCTATATCAACATTGTGCTTTCTTTCGGCACAAATCGTGATAAAGTATCTAAAATGTCACATAAAGGTCCACAGCATACAGAAGATTATAAAGCGTATTTTGCCATGAATTTGCATATGCCAATGACACCTTTAACTGTTTCATAGTTAAGGCGCTCGGCTAGTTTCTTTGTCCATTTCAATAGTTCATGTGGTCCTTTGTCCGCGCAAGAAGCTTATCAATACACTGCGCACTACTGAAAAAAATCGGAGACTTACCAAGGTAATAAAAGTGAGCTACAAGAAACGCTGCTCTTCCAAGTGACGGCAGCTGGCCTGACCAAATTATTTCCTCTGATTGATTTTGACCATTGCTTATTTGCACACAGTTGTTCTGGTTGGTTTGCTGCCCGTTTCGCCATTCACTTTCCGCTGGCCATCAATGTGGGAGAGGAAGCTAATTTATTAGAGTCACATGTCGCCTTAGTTGTTCTTTCGTTAGCACAAAGGGTAGCAGATGCATGCAGCTTTGTTCATTCTGATAAAATTACTTTTACTTATTTCGAACATGAATGCTTCTTTATAGTAGAACTATAAAGAAGCATACATAATTAAGTTGTAATTGCCAGTTACGCAGTCAAATATTGCAGTCATACGTATTATTGATAAAAGTAAGTTAAAGTCCGCTTCACGTGAAGTTGTGCGAACGATTCTGCTTCCATTACAGGGCTTCCAGATTCCGTGTGCCATTCTCGACCTCTTTCCGACGACGGATCCTTTCGAAGTCGTTTCGAATTCGTTTGCTTTCTATTAAGCAAGTTAACAATAAGGACAGCCTGGTCTAAAATATGTATGTCTAATGATTATGGAAGCTTTAACCACTTGATGCAAAATAAACATGTGGCATAGCCATGTACCCTGGGGTAACAGTGTTTCGTCAACTTCGTCACAATGAAATGTTGGATAAATTTCACTCAGTTTTCATTATGCAGTACCCGTTCAAATGGGCCAACATTTTCCAGGAGGACAAGTGGCTCCTGTTCGGAATGGTTGCTCTAAACAAGGCGGTTGCTTAGAAGTTATAGCCAGAAAATAGTAGCCATCTTGATCATCGGCGCTTTCAGATTTCATTAACAAGACTTTTGAAAGGTATATTTCTTTTTTTTGAATGTCGATGTTCACTACGTCTATAATCATGCAACAAACAGTCTGCAGGCCAATGGATACGCAGTTTATTACGAAAAAGAAGCGCAGTACCAAGCTCAGACTCTGTGGAATTTTAGTATGGAATCTTAGGAACAAATCTTATGCTTGCCTAATAAAGTGCATGTCCACTGGCTTGCAGAATGTTTGTTGTGTGATTGCAGTACAGTTGCGCTGAACAGCTTCATTTAACAGACGAGCTGCGGCCGTCAGACGCGTTCTGAATGACATGGACATTTGGTATGTTTTCCGCAGTTAACTACGTTTAAAGGTTCCAATCAACAAGGATGGCACATTTTGCGAGAATGTTCAGGCGTTTGTATTTTTCCAGAAGGAACACAAGTTATAACCGAGGTTATATTTCAACATTGCAGCACTAATAATTACCAATATCGTCGGAAAAGATTCCACATCAAGCAATCAGCCTGTTTTATTCACTCATTTCTTTCTGACCTAACGAAACCCGAACAGGGAACATCAATTCAGTGCCACTGTTCGTGCATTGTTCAACTGGTATAGTACATTTGGGGCACTTGAAGCAACGATTGGCAAAAGTGTTGTTCGTTCGCCTGGAGCTTTCGAGTTTCCTTTGACGAAGAACAATGCATTTGCAATGGGTATTCTGTATGAATGTTGCATATTAATTAGAGCATCCGGGGAAGCAGGTACAACGAAGTCGCAATTTGGTCGCTGACATTTTTCGGAATTATATAGGTGAAATAGCTTTTGCGCAAGCTATTAGTTCGAGCTTCATTGTTCCTGTTGAACGGCTGCTATTGTATCTTTTCAGCTGCTTCAATCAACGTTATGCTTTTAATCAGTTCCTCGGAACTTGTTCTCCAGTCAGCGTTAGATCGATTTTATGCTTGTCTATTCCATGTAACCTCATACAGACTTGTTAGCAAGTGGCAAGTTATCAAACCTTGCCGTTCTAAAGTCATTATTGTTAATTTGAAGATGTGGATCCTTTCCGAGAATATCGGCTGGCTAACAGGGGCGTTGAACACACTGAATGGTCTGCGGCTGTAACCCTGTGTGAGCAATACCAACATCAAGCAAATGCTAAGAGGAGCAATTTACTTGTATTGGCAAAAGCAAGAATTGCAGCGGAGCTTTCGAAACGTACTGGTTTCGTCGTCGGCGCGAAATGATGGTTAACCGCTCGTTTTGAGGGTTAACTTCAGTTGACCTAGAGGGGTCACTAGTTTCACAACATTTGGTATGTCCAATCAAATTCGACCAAATATCACTAACTGCGACCCCTTGGTCTCTGTCCAAACAATCATTGTGTTGAATGAACAGTGCCTCCTTGATTTTTCTGCGGCATTTGTGACTTTCGTTGCATAACTTCGCCGTCACGAGGTCATGCTTACATACGGACGTATGTTCAACAACGGCCGACGCCTTCAGTAAGTTCTCCATGATGATACGTGGGTTGAGCGTTTGTGGACGTCCTCGTCCTCTGGTCCTCACTATTCCATTTAGCCTGTCCTCAGCATTTTTGTACCTCTGGATGTCATTCAAATGTTTTTTAAATCTGTCATGTCAAGTT
This sequence comes from Trichuris muris, assembly GCA_000612645.2. Lineage (NCBI taxonomy): Eukaryota > Metazoa > Nematoda > Enoplea > Trichinellida > Trichuridae > Trichuris > Trichuris muris. The sequence goes on from CBXJ02000086.1 coordinate 12,977,576, forward strand.
CCGCCTGTTTCACCAATATAAATCGCTGAGCAAATGGCAGACAAGTTTGTAGACGCAACTCTTAACTGACTCGTCTGTCAATTTAACTTTGTCATTTCGTAACGACGACCTCACACTCGAGTCCGATCTGAAATACATTTTGAAATTCAAGGCATTTGATAACCTTTTGATCTTATCCCCCAAAACCCTGGTAATAATCTTCAACAACAACGTGGATAGAGCAAGACGGGGGAGGAGCGGATTCGTCAGAAGCATTACTTACGCTTTCCGTCCTGTTCCTGGTTCGGTTCTGTTTTACTGAACGGATAAGGTCTCACGAGTAACCATTTTGGCATAGTACCTTTTCTATGTATTTGAGTACATGATGTAAGAACTCTTCATCTCAGAGTTCAAGGGTTCTGTTTACCATTCCATTGACAATGCCGAAAAGGACAGATTTGGGATAGTGTGAGGCATAGTTGAGGTATAATCCAGAATCCGTTGGCTTCCTGTATACGGTCATCCTAAGCCTGTTATTCCTTCTCGTAATCAGTACATCGGAAATGGGAGCTTGTTTCCGTTCTCTTTTTCCATTGTGAATAGAATAAGATTTAGTTGAATATTGGATTTCTCACGGGTTTCAGTTTCATATTATATGAAAACGGCAGAATACCCGTTCATCAATGCTTTACTTCCAATAGCGTAGCTTTCGGGACCTCTCTTGGTCCCGTCTTCAGCGCAAATTCAGGACTCAGCGTATCACGCGAGTATAACCTCACGAGTGAAAACTGTCAATGAAACAGTGCCGGGAGTAGAAGTTATTTTAAACTGACACGAGCAAGTTCCCGTCTTCAGCGTAAATAACGTTCAAGACGGGAACGTGAGAAATTTTCGAAAGCTCCGTAAGGAAACGTGTGTAATTTCAAGGGTTGACATGACCGTGTTTCGTCAATAAAGAAAAAAAGTATTGAATTATTAATATATCCATATCCCAACGAACTTGACTTCACTGGCAGCTTGTTGTTGCGCTAGGCGTCACTATACTGCAGCTGACATTTATTCTGAAAAGCTTGGCTCAATTGATCGTAAGCGCCTTTTTGCCCTCTTTCGAACGTGATACTTTGAAGAAGTGTCCCTTTCTGAGTTTTAGCAATTTGCTTCTAAGAATAGAAAATAAATTCGAGTAGTCATTGAACTGACCTCACTGGCGTAGAGAATCATTTAACTTTGTGTTTGACACTTGGCAGCAATTATGAATAACGGGCAACCTGTAGTCAACTTTAACGCATTTCGAAATCTTACCAGCGTATCACAAGGCAAATGGATAAATAAAATGTAAAATGTTCGCATGTTTGGAATAACGTAGGCTGCATCGAGTTTATCAAACCGCTTACGTCATTAGAGTAGCAATTTGTTCAACGCGGGTGGACTGGCTTATAAATGCAAGAAAGCTAAATAAGTACACTGAGTTACAAGCAATGAAAAGCCTTACTTTACTATCCTGGATCATCCTCGTATCTGCCAAGCAATCTGGAATATATAGGGCGACCCTGGAACGTGACGTAAGTATGATTTATAAAACGGAGCGCAATGGAGATATAACGGCAAACATAGCTGACTATATCAGTGATTCCCAACGGAGCCCCGGGGCCCCCTTGGGGGTCCTGGAGAGGTACAGGGGTCCTTGGAAGGCGAGGGGTCCCTGAAAAGTGAAGGGGTGCCTGGGAGATTCCTGACAAGACTGAACGAACTCTGGAGTGGTAATCGTAGGTGACCGAGCGCTGGAAAGTTCAGAGGGGTAAGGGGCGATACGGTTTCGATAATTTCATGCAGGATGTGAAACAATGTTTCCGTTCGTCAGATTGTTCATTTAGCAGCGAACTTGACTGTAGTCGTGGGCTTCTCGCTTTGTGATACTTTGTGATAACGCTTCCGTCAAATCTTGTTTCTTTCTTTCTCTTTCCAAAAGTCAGAACCTGATTCCACCTTACTCAAATTTGACAAGCACTATGACTGACCAACGCCATTGCTCAAATGCCTATTCAAACAAGTTTACTATGAAACCACGCCCGAAAAGCACAAAACCTGTAGGTAATCTAGCTCTTTCCCATCACTGACGACGGCACCAGAGTGTGCCGAAAGCTCTGACTGATAAGCGTTCTATATCTGTGATATTTTCTAATAACTGCCCATCCATCCGCTGGTAGGGCGTGTGTTCAGATCTATTACAGATACCACCAAACGGGTCGACAGCCGAACAAAGATATCCAAACATGAACAAACCCGTTACAAAACACCCAGTGTTCAAACAGGTAATCTAATGGGAAAATAAGGACGGTTTTAAAGAGTTGGTGGGGGCCCCAGGATGATTGTCAGCAATGAAAGGAGTCCCTGGCACCAAAAAGGTTGGGAAACACTGGATTATATTAACATCGCAATTGTAACGGTTCGTTGGACTTAGACTAGTAATATTGAAAACAGGCTGTCTTTTTAACAAGGCTATTCTTTCATAAGTATTCTTTCTCTTTTCACTGGTATTGTTCTCTTTGGTGTTTACACCATTCTGTTGATGTAAAGCCAAATTCTGCATCAACAAAATATGTAAACACTAATAAGAATAATATCTATGTAAATATAACGATTCTGCAGGACCAATAATTTCACGGATTTGTCCCTGTTCGTTGAAAGCTTTTATTCTTTCAAACAGCAAAGCTTTCAGGCACTGCATTTGCCCGTCTTCAGTGCCAAAAGAAATAAAAATGAAAGGAAAAATAATAATAATATTGGTCAACTACATAGGTTGGTCAGTCGGTCTGCAAGTACTCCTACTCAACCTAGGCAGACGCTTCATCAGTTGGGTCATACATTTGACTGCGTCGATTCCGCAATCCTCCCTAGTCAGTCGTGCAGAAGCACGAGCATCAGATCCGACCGCCCCGGACAGTGCCAACACGACAAATGCTGCTGACAAATGGACAGAGGTAGTAGTCCGAATGCTCTGCTTTATGAAACTTTGGTATGAAGCTTTGGTAATAAAACGGGGTAAAATCCGTGTTACATTTGGTCTGCAAAGAAAAGCAACCACCCCGTTGAAGAAGAAGATGAAAAAAAGATATATATATATATATTTGTGAAGACTGGATGTCTTGTAACGGGTATGTGGATCTTCATTGATGGTTGTCACGGATTTTTCCCGTTTATATATATATATATATATATATATATATATATATATATATATATATATATATATATATATATATATATATATATATATATATATATATATATATATATATATATATATATACCTATACCTCGCTATAATTGCCCCTCACTTTATTGCGCCTCGCTATAATTGCGCCCGCGGCGCCTGCAACATTGACTATGTAAACTGGCTGTCAGTCCGCGCTGGACAGTTCATCTCCATTCTTCGAAGTGAGGATACTCAAACGTAGGCGGACGAGCGACCTGTTAGCGATTCGCTAAGAGTTCGGCTAATGAATAGTAATTTTTTTAGCAATAAAGATGTGTTATCTACCGCAATTGCGTTGTTCTTTAGTCTCAGTCTCGTTGCACGTATTATATACAGTGGAGAAGCGAGGTCTTCTTGACCAGGACAACTGTTCTCCAGTGCTAGGAAACCAAATTCTCACCTGACCCACTTTATTGCGATATTCGTTTTATTGCGGTGGTCTGGAACCAATTGTGCAACTATATCGAGGTATTGGTGTATATATATTTCGAAAGACAGGGTGTCTTTTAACGGGAGCGTAGATCTTCATGAGGTCTTTTTCACGGATTTTGTCCCGTTGGTTGTTGTACGTTAGCAGATCTATAAGTAATCTGACACTTTCTCCCTACCACCGGATGGATGAGAGTAGTTATGAGAGAAACGCGTTCAGAAAGCAACGTACCATTTTCCTCGAATATTTCGGAACTCGAGCGTTCTGAAGGAATATATATATATATATATATATATATATATATATATATATATATATATATATATATATATATATATATAATGCAGTGGAACCTCTATAAGTTGACCACTCAAGGGCGGTAAGAAATCGCAGTTGCGTCCCTCACCGGGTGGTCGACTGTTGATGGATGATGCTATCGAAGGCGCACCCAGTTGATGCTTTCGACGTTATTCCCGGTGACAGCAATCACAAACGTGGGGAGCGGCAGCCCACAGCGGGCATCCTATTTTACTACATAAAATACTGACCAGTTTGCTAACCGAAGTCTGAACTGCAGCACTGCGCTCATGTAAGCTCGATATGTCTGAACGCCTTGATTCTGTATCACATAGCAAGATTTCTAAATATAAAACTCATGTTGAAATGTTGCGAAAGGTTGATTTGTAGCGCTGGCAACTTGACCTGCAGCTGCTTACTAAGCCAGTAATTATGACTCATTCAATAATGAAGGCACTGAATCAGAATCTTTGATAATAATGTTCTGCGTTTCGCCAAACATTGGGTGTTGAAAGATAGCAGCGGGTTTTCTGCTTCTCACGTGATGAAATAATGTAACAGTCTAATTTTAGCTGCTTCGCGTCTTGGACGAGGCTGATATAGAATGGATCGAGAGCTGTCCTCATTGCCTCTGGCAGTATTACAGATACTTACTCTGTCATGACATCGGTAGCGCCTTTACCCTTGTGAGACCGTTGTGTATATGCCTTAAAGAAAAGTGCCAATGGAAAGAGGTGAGCACTTACAATGGCATGCATTGGTGGAAAAGTGCAATATGATTCAGTGCTACTATGTCTGAAAGCAGAATGGAAATATACGTATTAATAATTAACAAATCACTTTATAAACGATCTGGGGATAATACTTATTAAAACGAGAATGGTCAGCATGTTCAGTAGTTTGCAATAGTGAGGTGACTGCATAAGCAGAGATGTGTGTCTTAAGACGATATTACCTAGTTGCGTGGGATAGCATGGACGAAAGAAGGGAAATAGACGGAAGTTGTAATCCGTGAATTTGAAGCCTAAGGTTAGATTATTCGTGCCTCATATTATTGTTCTTGAATACAAGGCAGCTTCGATACTCAGCTTCAAGTTAGTTTCACACGCTATTGGCCACATCACCAGCGAAATCTTGTACCACACTCAAATAATTTTACGGTGTAGCTCATAATTAAATGGCGATAACGTAACAGAAACATTTATCCATGTATGCTGTTAGCATATTTTTTCTTTTTGAGCAAGGCATTTCTTGATTTTTTGTTGCGCTTCCTATGGTAGATTTTGGTGGTATTCTGGCTTTCCCCTGTTTGATGATACCTGTAATAAAACGGCCAATGCCCTACCAGTGGATGGGTGGGCGGTTATTAGTAACATTACAGGTCTGCCAGATCGCTGACGACGGAACCACGGCGTTCCGAAAGCTACGATAAATGTTTTTGACCTGTGATATTACTAATAATCGCCCATTCATCCGCTGATAGGGCATTTGCAGATTTATTACAGATATTATCAAAACGGGAAAGCCAGAATACCACCAAAATCAGAAATGAAACCCTTTACAATGCATCCAGTATTCAAACGGTTCCTGTGGCAAAGTGGATTTTACAACTATTAATAATATACCATAGCGGAATACGAAAATGTTATTTCTGACCTGTGAATAAAATTTTCTGTACTGTTCACCCTACAGCTTGGTGAAACGAGAGAAGCAATATTACAAATTCTCGAGCTATTGGACTTGGTAAAGTTTATACAACTTGCACCGTTGTACTGAAAAACGCTTCAGTGGCACGGCCTTCGAGGCTACTCATGGCCCGTTTTCAGCTTAAATGCGCAATATCCAGGAGTTTTTTGTCATATTTCGTATGTCTTTTAGCCGTTAAACACAACTCTTTATTAGTTCCAGTGCTTTCGGCCTGATTCTTCGGCCCTCTTCAGTGGATATAATTGTCTCAATCCACTGAAGACTTGATTGAGACAACCACATCAACTGAAGACGGCCCAAGAATTCGGCCGAAAGCTCTGTAACTAATAAAAAGTTGTGTTTAACGGCTAAAAGCCGTATAAAGTATGACAATAACTTACAGAAACGCAGTTACAAAAAGCCACATTTTCAATATCCAAGATTTGGCATAATTCACGATTTCGTCAATTGCAGTGAAAGTCATATAAGCGTTACCATTGCTACATTTATCGTCATTAAGCACTCTATTTTAACAACGAGCTCTTAGATAGCATTAATTAATACAAAACTACCATAATATCTGGGTGTTAGTATGCCACTGTCGGACCATTCGAGAACAAATTCACTTACTGCGGTAACCTTACCCAGAATATAATGGTGTCAACATAGCAATGAGAACTGGCGGATGAAATTACTCTTCCACAAAGAAAAAACATGCCTTTCAGCTCTACTTTATCTATAGCAAACGGAGAATATGGTTGAATATTTAGATTTTTAACCACGGGATCCCGCCAAGAGGGAAGTTCGAGAGGAACATAAAGAACCGAAGCTGCAATGCTATTGCAATACTAGAAGAATTCTGAAGCTTCTCAACACCAGAAAGTGACATTTGTTCTTTTGGCCCAATAAGTAAAGATTAACTTAGCAATTAAACTTATATCGTTCGTTAATTAAAAGTACTCTAACACTTCTATGAACATGGGAAAGTCGTTCCACTTATTTTCAAGAGTTATGTGCTGCGTATCATTTCTTCGGAGTCAGTGATGCTTTAAGCATAGTTTGCTGCACGCCTGTTAAGACAAAAATGGATACCCAATTCGTTGCGTGAACAATGGAAACTGATATTGACGCTTCGGTATGGTGGAGTATTAAACAAAGGAAAGATGTTCTTTCTAGTGCTCACAAGTAAGTGTCCTTCCTGTAGGAACAAAACGCTGATCGAAGTAGCGAATGGGTGAAGTTGAGCCAGTGAACAGGTAGTCTGTTTACTATCAGATGTATGTTGGGATCACAAGACTTGCATTCTTGCCTTGACAAAATCGCCTTATTCACAAGTGCCCGCCTTCAGACCAAGCACAGCAAGACACTTTCCAAGAAAGAAGTTGCATTGCCACGCTTCTAATACAAAAACCAACCATTTTAAAAATGGAAACGATTGTGGTGCTATAACCGAAATTGTTCCGATTTCTCACATGAACCAATTGGAAAGTTACCAATAAACGTTTTTCCGCTCCTTGAAATTTATTGAGTGTGAAACATCCTGTAGAATCAACATAGCGTAACTAAAAAGCGAAACTGTATTATAGTCGCGTTTCCAATTCATCATCTTTCGCTTGTTTTCAACACGTAGGTTACGAACTGCTATTTTTAAATGCCTCTGTGATGCAATTGCTATCCACAAGTTATGAGCAATTAGTCCTTGAGTTTACGTTAGCAGAATAAAGTGAAACACTTGCTTTTATTTACAAACATATTTACAGACAATCATATAATACCAAGTAGAAAACCCTACCTCAGATCATCGCTCTGTGGATTATAAATGTTAATACTGCTGTTAATGTTACTAAAGACGTGATGTCTTTTAACGGGAGCACAGATCTTCATGATGTTGTATTTTCACGGATTTTTCCCGTTGCTTTCTATACGTGGATGGATCTGTAAGTAAACTGACATGGTCTCCCTACCAACGGATGGATAAGAGTAGTTATAAGAAGACACGGTCAGAGAACAACGTACGGGTTCTCTCTCGAATATTTCGGAACGCTCGAGTTCTGCCTTCAGCGAGCACTGACGTTGTCAATGTTAATTATAAATGTTAATACACAGGAGCTACCTTAAAATAGAGCTCCAGAGGTTTGGCAAGAAATGGATTACCTTTCCCATAGCTCTACGTTACGAGGGACATAATGAACCCAGTCTTCAGCTCTACGTTACACCTTAAAGAACTTAAAGTTTGTTTGGTCCTCTTCAAATTTTTCAGTGGACTGCATAAGTTTTCGTAGGTTCAGTCACAACTGCGGTCAAATGCGAAACAGCCTGCGATGCCTCCGCAGCATACGCAGTTCGCCTAAGGATTCTTGAGTGCCAAATTTACTGCGACTGACCATGTAGCACGCAGACACTATCAAGAATACAAATGGGTCCTTTACAGATGGATCGTAAGAAAACAAAGAGCAGATTCAATATATGAGGATTCAAAAATGATTAGACATTTTCAGACATACAAGAACGGGAAGAATCCGTAGAAAAACAGCATTCGTAAATGATATAGCATTGAAGATCGGGTGTCTTGTAACGGGTCTTGGCATGTTCGGTGTATTCATGGCTTGTAACCGTTACTGTGTATTCTGAACTTAACGAAACAACGCCCTACCAGCGGATGGATGGGCAGTTATTAGGAAAAGATCAGAACACCGTAGAAACCTTTCGAAGCTTTCGGAACGATCTTGCTCCGTCGTCAGCAAACCATTAAATCATTAAACGAACTAACAATCGAACGACAATCATTAAATCGCTGACGACGGAACAAGATCGTTCCGATTGTCCTTTCTCAATATTGCCCTGATATTCAGGGAGGACTTGAAGAATACTCGGAAGCCCAAGTTCTTCGCTAAATTTTTCATCTTGTCACCCATATCATGATAGTGGGTACGTTCATCTCTTGGGCCTGGTTGACTCTTTCTGTCTGTTTCAAGAGCTTCCTTCTTATTACAGAAACTAGCAGGTTTTTTGGGTAGCCATTAGAACATAAGATTTTCATTACATCCTTTAACTCTTTTTCCAAAACTACATAGGCGAAACTGGATGCACACTTGGGAATAGGTTAGAAGAACACCTATCAGACATTAGCAGATTTAGAAACGCAAAAGAAAGATTACAAAGAAACGCGATTATCCGTACGAGAGGAAGACCGCCAAAATTGGATGCCCGTACTGTTATGGCTAGGTTAATTCAAAATTTGGCAGTTGTAAAACATGCGGCCGAATGTACGGAACATTTCAATGCAATACGGCTATGCAAAGAGACACATTACAGACGAAGAAAGATCAAAGAAGCATTATAGTGTGGCGGACGACTAACGGCAGAACAGAAGACTACCTGAAGATAAAAAAGTATACTGTCATGAGCTGTCTGGTGGGATTACTTCGTTTTTACCTTACACTACTTTTGTTGGTCTTAAAGGTTTTTCATCACGAAGTCCCTCGACAATACATAAAACAAAACAGTTGTTTAAACAACGACAAAGGAATACTTGCTAGTGATGTCTGGACAAGTTTAATCCGTAGAACAAAGTGGTGTAAACTCGGGAGTTTCGAGGAACACCGTAACGCAAGCACACTACAACAGGACGCTGGTGACGGAGCGGGTCAGGTAAATTGCTTCTGAAAAAATTCTAGGCTAACCTGCCCTAAAGTTACTTCGAAAGACTTTAATATCATTTACCCTTAAAACAGTAAGGCTGTACTTGCTCATTTTACCGTGATATAATACTGTAGGTGGCCAGTTTCCAACAGGTGGGTGTCTTTAAACGGTACATATGATTTAACGCAATTTATTTTGTTTGTAGTATAGAATTTTTGACTACGATGTGTAGCTTATGATTAATTTCTAAGTCGCTGGCTAAGTCCATAGGAAAAGAAGGGCTTTTTGTCTACTTTGCTTATACGCGATATTCGTACGCACTGGTACTTCACATTGTAGAAATTCAAGTGCTTCAGTAAAAGTTTGTTATTGAAAAGGTGTTGCGTATGTCTTTCTTGCGCATTGGTGTTGCAAAACGTTTAATTTCTCAAATTTCCATACTCCGTTTCCTAGTTAAAGAAATTATTTTCGTAACTTTTCGGACGTCTCGCGTCCCGTACCGTCTTCAGGAGATAAATGAGCAGTTGCGTAGTCGCTAATTTATTTGCCGAAGATAAGATGGGACGATAGGAGTTCCAAAAGTTGCGAAATTTAATTTAATTGATGAAAGAACGGAAAGATTCACTTTGTCAAAAAAATGAAGTACATCCGTTTCTAACGAAAAGTAATTTACGTGACTGATTAGGGATTTTTGCATGTGTTTTATTTCCGTACGTATTTTCTAATTCATTTTCAGCACTAGAATACTTAACGCTGGTGATTTTCGGCGATTCAGTGGTGAAGACACAGAGATGAATAATGTTCATGATGACGAGACGAATGAACCAGGGGAAGAACCGTCTGCAAAAGTTGATTCTACACCTGACGATGATTGTGAAAATATTTGCATTGTACGCTCAGCAAGCCGTCTTGACTTGAATAACTACAGATTGGAAAAAATAGAAGGGTTGAACGACATGCCCAATCTGAAGGAATTGTGTTTCCGCTGCAATCTTATCACAAAGATTGAGAATTTGAATGACCTTAGTTCAACCCTGGTCGAACTAGATCTTTATGACAATCAAATCAGAAAAATAGAAAATCTGGATCAGCTAACACTCCTGGAACAATTGGACCTTTCGTTTAATCGTATTGAAAAAATTGAAAACTTGGGCAAGCTGACCAATTTGAAACGTCTCTATTTGGTGCACAATCGCATTGAAAAGATAGAAAATTTAGAGCTTCTGACTCAGTTGACCCTTCTTGAGCTTGGCAACAATCGAGTACGAAAGTTGGATAATTTGGAAAGTTTGACAGCATTGCAAGAGCTCTATGTTGGCGGGAACAAGATTTCAACCATCGAAAATTTAGAAAAGTTGACCGAATTGCGCGTTCTAAGCTTGCAGGACAATCGAATTACCAAAATTGCTTGCCTGAATACGCTGAACAAGCTGGAAGGACTTTATCTTAGCGGCAACGGCATAGAGGTTATCGAAGGTTTGGAAAATAATGACAAGCTTCAAACTTTGGACTTGGCCAACAACAAGATCAGCAGCCTGATCGACTTTAGCTTCATGGCCAATTTGGAAGAATTTTGGTTCAATGATAATGAATTGAAGACTTTGGGGGATTTGAAGTTTCTGGCAAAATGCTCGAAATTGAAAACCGTTTACTTTGAACGGAATCCCGTTAGCACTGGGGATCCCCTATATCGCCGTAAGGTCATGATGGATCTGCCTCAATTGTTGCAAATCGACTCAACCCTGTGTCGCTAGTTCATGTGGATGTGGTGTACTGTGCATTTGCCAGTTCCCATGTAATCAGCGGTTTTTCCGTACTATAATTGCCGTGAACGGGTCCTTAGATTGAATGAAGTAAAGTTTTAGATCCTTTCATGGCCGGATGCAGCTTTAACCTTTTGAAATTGTGTGTTTTTTACTTGTTAATAGCGTTTCCTATTTGTGAATGATTAATCAATGAATGAATAGGTAGCTGTCATTCAAAATATTAGTCATTCAAAATAGTTTTGCATTTACGTTTCGAGCACGGTAAAATATGCAAATATTTGGTGAAAACTGTCAGCAGTTTAATGACTACGTGCCGTGAAGGTTATGTTAAATAAATCAGCATGAATAAACGAGCCTACACTTTAAACGATAGTCATCAAGACAATACTCAACAAAAATGAAATAAATCTTTAGCTTTTCTGAAAATGATTTGTTATTAAGTGCGGTTGGGCTTCTACTTCAATAATTATCAGGCTGCTGGTACGCTAAATATCCATTGGAACGCGGAAGCGTTTTCGATGGACGATAAGCAGGTGGAAGCGCATTGGTACTTATGGATGCGATGCAATAACTGTGAAGAATCGCTGCAACATGAAAGGCTAAGTCGTAGGCGCCCGAATAACTTGAAGGTCTGCTTAGCAAAAAAGCTATTATATAGATTACTAACCATAAATGCATTATTAAATAAGAATCTGTGGGTCATGTTACCCCGAGGCCTTCCCCCAGGTGTCGCTTTTCCAATTTTTGTCGGTGTGCCCTCTAGGTGGCGTTTCATTGGTCACTATGACATCATGCTGCGTGGCTGTCGAATGGTAGCAGTCGAAAAGACGTGATTCGCGGTGTAATATGATCCGAATCCCATATGTAAATGAGCACATAACTGTTCTCATATTTTAGAAACTGAGCGTAAAGCTTCTGAAGATACTTCAACAGGCAAATGGCTGTCACAAACTAGTTAAAACAAAAATGTTCCCTCACCTATCCGCTCTGGTTTTGCCTGCAATCAGATGCACTAGAAAGCGGGAGCGCCTCACGGGAAAATGCTTTATTGAAGCAGACGTGAATGCCTTCTTCGTGCAGTTAAGCGCCATGTAGTAAATTACCAGGAATAATGATTTGATGAAATTGAGTTGGCAACGTTTTCTGCCCTGGATACTGGCGTCGAATGAAGTGCAGGCAACAACGCATACAGCTATATGGGCGTTTAGGGTATGTTCCTAACTGTTTCTTGCTGAATCCAGTTGGAGTTGCAAGTTCCCTCGGTGAGGAGTAAGTAGGTTACAAGTTGAATTGCTGCTATTCGAGGGCAATTACCCACAAACCGTGCTTACGCGCCGAATACATGCATGCATTCTGTTTGACTGCTGTGTCTACTGTTTCGTGCTTTGGTCGCTTGCAAATGCTATCCTTCATCTGTTAAACTGCTTAGGGGTTGCATTACTTGCAGGATAACCGCAGGCGTCCCGCAGACTATTACAACCAAAATTTGGCGTAACAAGCGAGGTCTATACTACTGCATAAGTTGCGAATACGATGTTATTTAACCATTCAAAACGGACATTCAAATACAGATAGATTATGTGTCACAGAAGATTGGGTTCCTTGTAACCTGCTGATAAAGTAATAAGTCCTTTCTCGACATGGTTCATTGAACTCTTTGATAGTATTCCCAATGTTTCTGTAATGTCACCGGTAAATGTAATATTATTGGTAAGCTAATACAGAAACATTGAAGATACTACCGGCCAGTTCCATAAACGGTGTCAAGAAATGACATGACATAAAATTGACTGAACAAAGTGTTTGATTCTTGTGGAATACGAGACCAATCGTTATCACTGGGACCGCCCTTCTGACGATACGATAGTTTCCAAGCAGCCCAACTGCATGAGTAAAAGAACGCAAACTGCGAACGCAGATCATGGTAGCAAGCGCCTGGAAATTATGGTAGATTAAGGAACTTGAGAACCCTTTAGCTACCGATGAGGAGCAGTACTATTCTCATCTGTTTTGATAGTGTCTCAGATGTCCATCCAATTTTTCCGGTTCGTTGCTGCAGAAAAATTCTGATCACCTGGTAAAGGAACGGCAAATTTTACTAGTTAAGCCAAAATTAACATACTTTTAATAAGACGGGGCCAAAAAGTAGCTAAGTTGATGATAACTGATCTACACAAGCTTCAACCTGAGCCCAGTGACAGTTGTTCGCAAGCGGACATACTTCAAACTTGTAAATCCTTCAATCTGTTTATCTGTTTACGGTAGTTCATGTGTTATGTGCAAATTGAATTTGATCTAAAGTTTTCGATTATTGGGCAATTCCTGAACTTCACGTGCTGAGCAGGCTAGAAAAACTTAACCGGCTTGAGTAATTAGAAAAAAAGTCGTAGAACTTCAATTTGGGTGCCAAAACACGTGCTCTTACCCGGCGATTTTCTAAGTGTAAGCAGAATGTTTCGCTCTCGTTGAACGTTTTCCGTGTTCAATTGTTGGTGTTGCCGTGTTGCAGGCTTACCGGATTGACTTGCTTTCGGTGTGACTTATAAAATGCATGAACTGTGCAAAACTTTCGCAGGGTGAATTAGAAATGAGATGATCGCACCAGTTTGTGCTGCTAGGCGACTTTTCCCGGTGAATAGTGCTTCCTGTTGGGTCACCGCTTGACGTTCTATTTTACTAATAATTCTTGCGTGACATTCAGTATAGGACTCGCTATTATTTTTTAGTCAATAATAACAAAAATAATGTAACCGTCGTTGTGCACGATTTGTTCATGACTTGGCCATAGTAAATGGTTCGCAGGTTACTTGTCCATGACTTTAATTACAGTATTGCTAATAATAGAAGCTGAGTGTAGTTGTCTGTGGCTGGATGACGTAAAGAATATTTGGATTGCGGTTGCCTCCGTTTCATTAAGTGTACGTGTGAACAATTTTGGCCCGAAGCAGTATGGTTTCCTGCTTTAATTTATGTGAAACTAAAAGTTGCCATTTCTCAACAGTTTCTAGACTTGCGTAAAATCGCGTTCTGTGAGTAACAAAGAAGAAATTGTCTTTTACGGTCGTATGTTATCAGTGGTAAGCTTGTAGTTGTAACGAATTCTAAAGCAATCTATTCGATTAGCCAAGAATGTAACTGGTTGCATATAGTCTGAATGAAAGAACGCAGTGACTTAAAAAACATGTTGTACTGATGAACCCTTCAGTGAGTACGTTTGATGTAAGATTTCTTTCAGCATACTTCAATTCGCAGTTGTGCGTGGCCAATGTCGTTGAGCACGAAGGTAAGTACGTGTACATTGTTGTATTGTTTTGCTTCTCGCCTTATTGTTGCAGGATCCTCATTCAGCTACGAACCTGTTGCACTCGTTAAATAACTACCTCGACAAAAACGGCGGCATCCGTGACAGTGCAGCTGTATCTGATATAGTTCAGTAGGTATTTCTGCCAATGGAAGCTTTTGTCTCTTACAGCATTCGTTTTACAGTAGCATGGATAGAGTTCACGATTTCCGCGAACGTTTCATGTACTTGGAAGTGTTGAAGACTACTAACGAAGACACTCGAAAAAAGTACGTGCTAAGAAAGTTTTGTTATTCCGAGGCTCTTGTTGTGATAGACGTGTGTAGTATATAGTATTGCGTAACCAGAATGCAGTGTCCTCTTCCATTGCTCTTTAGTAACCATTTTTTCGGTTGGTAGTATTGTTACGTATTTTGCCAAGGCGACCGGACAGTTCGAAAAGCTGAGGTTCTGTGTAATCGGCTCAAGTGCTTGAGGCGTGGTTTTATTTTGGAATTTTTGCAAAATATGTTTTACGGTTTTTGCTCTCATGTGATTTTGAAACAGTACAGTGTAAATAAGAGGTTGCAATGTACTTTGGACAATCTCAAAGGTTTTTTAGCTTTCCGAGATGACTTAGCCATTTTCATCTCGGAATGCTATGAAAGTTTTGACCACGTTAAACGTGCATTTATAATCCTCATCAGTTATGTAGTATTATTTCACGATAGTAAGCAGGCAAAATCTGTAACATAATTAAACATTAACCGTCCGTAAAGAATCATACTGCATTTTGATATTCCTAGCGCAACAGCATGGTTTTTAATATTTCGACTTTCTAGGCTTCTGCAGGCTGGCGCTTGGGACTTGCTCCTGATTTGGTTGACCGAAGGGGAACAGTGCCAGAATTGGAAATTTCTGTCCCAGCTTTTGGAGCTGTTCATTGATCTGCCTGTTTACGTTGAGTTGTTAAAGAAGAATAGCATTCCTCGAATAATTAATCGTTTATCGAAAAGGAAAGACATATCAGCTGGTTAGTTGGCACTGCTTTGTATTTGTAGCGTAATTTGTATGCGCAATTTGCCATGTTGGGTTGTCTCAATTGAGCACGCGTATTTATTGATTGCAATTTTCAGAAGTAAGAAACCTGGCAGTGGATATAGTTTCTATCTGGAAGGATATTATTGTCGATGAGAAATCTACTACTAAAGTATCTGACAACAACCCGCCTGCTTCGGTTTCAACGCCAGAAGGCTGCAGCCAAAACTGTTCCGCCGGACAAGTGCTTCCGCACATTTCCATGCAGCCTGAGGACGCTACAAAGCTGTCACAACCGATTGTTAGTTTGCCTAGAATCGAAGTTCCAGTGCAGGCGAAGCCTTTAGCGTTGCAAGCTGCTAAGTCACGAGTAGCATTTTCCTTGGGTGCAGATGCAGTAGATGTAGAGGGTCCATCAGACCTATCATCTACATCAAACAGCCTGTCAGCTATGGATAGTCAAGTGCCAAATAGTCAAGCAGCTGCAAGCAGTGCATCTGACGAGCCTCCGTCCCTTCGACCAGTCGAAGAAATCTTTCACAAGGAGGGAACAGCATACTGGAATCCAGATGATGGCCCTCCGCCTTTAGGACCTTCATCAAGGCAGGTGTTTGGCAGCGCTGTTGACAAGGGCATACAAAAGCGGCGCAAAACCGCTAAAACGTATCCGTGTAAATTTCGTTCAACAGGTGAGTCGCCAAATTTGGGCGCAGTGAAATTGCCTTTGTGTCTGGCAGCACGGCGATTGCTCCGCGGCACTCCCATTGATATCCTCTTTCTTCTGGTCGGAAAGAGAAATAAATCTTCGTCTCTGCCAAATTTGGGTTTCAAGTGGGACGTTCGCGCCGTGCTGTGCGTTCAGTTTCGACAAACGTGAGGCCAAAAAACATGACGGATCAGTCTTGATGTGCAGGCAGAGATCAACTATTAGTACTGTAGAAATGAGACATTTGAAAACTTGCGTCGCCGGTGCCATTCTACCATTTGCTAAATCGAATTCCAAGGTGGTATAACGAAAGCAATAGGCGCGCGATTTTTGGTGAAATCTTATTAGGGCAAGGGAAATCAGCAGCCAACCGTACAAAGAATTACTACGAGTTTCTAGTGTAGGTCGACTGAAATATAAGCAGCCGTTTGTGCAATCAATAGAAGTGTGTTAATACAAGGGGCACAAAGCATAGTTATGGAAATGCCATTTAGACCGTTTCGTATCTATGAACCATTGATGTGTAGCAGGTTGTCAACCATTTGTCAGGAGCTGCTGTTTTAGGACTTGAGCTGGAAACATTGCCAGCACCGGCAAAGCTCAAAAAGCCCGAAAAGAGTCTTTCTGCAACTGACGTGCGTTTAATGCTAACGCCTAAGCCTACTGAGTCGCCTCAGAGTGTTCCTAGTGGTTCTGACCAGCTCGTTCAAGATCTGCTTAAGCCAATTCCTTACAGTGCGGATGCGTTGCAGTCGGCTCCGGTTGATGAGAAGAACAAAGCCCCTCCTAAAAGTAAGCGTCACTGTGATTTTAGAATTTTCTTCGTTAAGTGGATACGCCGTGAGAATAATAGTAATAACGTTTCTTTTTTCGCTGCTTCATTTGTTCATAAGTTCTACGCCATCTTGTAATGGCGCATGCAATTTGAAGTTCTCAACGCATTGTGTAACTGGTAGGTAGAGATAGCGCTTACCAAACCGTTTTGCGTACGCTTGAACCTTTACCTCCCTCGTGATTTTGACCGTTCTGTTACTCTGTCTTCATCTCGTACGGGCCAAAGAATATGGACGAAAGCTAACAACGTCCCAGTCATTCTCATTAACTCAAAACTTCTCTTGGTCAAGGTGGCTTAAGTTTTATGTTGATTGGCACAGAGTGTGTTCACGCCCGTAATTGCTTGCGCCAAGAATGCAGTTGTTCCTTTGGAGATCTCCCAGAAGTGTGTGAACTTACACGCCTTGTAGGCTTGCGCAGTTAGTGTCCTAATTAGTATACTGGTTTCGTTGTACGGGTGGACTTGCATCCTCGCTGACCTTATCCACATAAACTTCCCCGACATATTTTGTGCAAGGTTCTTTACATTCGATTTCTAATGACCAACGTTGGTAATGAGCAAAAGTAACTACGAAGCTCAAATTTTGTTTCTTCAAAGGTTGGAGTATTTCCCTGTCGTTGTAAGAAAAAACGGCACAATACCCGTTTATCAATATTTTACTTCTTTTGCGTAGCTTTCGGGACCTCCCTTGGTCCCGTCTTCAGCGCAAGTTCTCTACGCAACCTATCACGCGAGTGTAACTGTCACGAAACTTTCGTGACAGTTACACTCGCGTGATAGGTTGCGTAGAGAACTTGCGCTGAAGACGGGACCAAGGGAGGTCCCGAAAGCTACGCAAAAGAAGTAAAATATTGATAAACGGGTATTGTGCCGTTTTTTCTTACAATATGAAACTGAAACCCGTTAGAAATCCGTTATTCCCCTGTCATTTGCTTCAATGTTGCGCATGTTGAACCTGCGGTGATTAAATATTGATAATTCCTGCGTTTGAACAAAAATAGTTTCCATGAGGAAGCGTTGCTTTAAAAAAATGATTTTGGATGATCAAAAGGTTGGAAGAACTTTTAATGCGCAAATGACGTTTTGTTAGCACGTGAATTATGAAGTGGTTCCACCA
The DNA here is from genome assembly GCA_000612645.2 of Trichuris muris. Lineage (NCBI taxonomy): Eukaryota > Metazoa > Nematoda > Enoplea > Trichinellida > Trichuridae > Trichuris > Trichuris muris. The sequence goes on from CBXJ02000086.1 coordinate 12,995,608, forward strand.
TGTGCGTCAGCAAATCTCAGTAGTAACAGTTTCCTTTCAAAACAGTTAAGTACAAGGCATGAAATTCTTAGATGATGTCGAGATTGCAGTTGTATTCTCACAGCTGTGACTTTCCCATTGATGTAGGTCGAAGGTTCGATTGATTTTGACTTCTCGTTGAGCAGCTCTGGTTCAAGTATTCTGACACATGCAATGCAATTACTTTGCCTGCTTAGATCACTTGAAATGTCCTCGTCCATTGTTAATAATTCTAGGCGAAGGTGGTCCTATTGTTATTATATACTGGATAATATTTGGTAGTATTCCGGCTTTCCCGTTTTTTGATACCTGCAATAAATCAAAACAGTATAATCAAAACTGGCAGGCCGGAATACGACAGAAATAATGACAATAGTAGTAATAATGTGGTGGTGTTCCGGCTTTCCCGTTTTTTTGATGATAACTGTAATAAAACCGCAAATGCCCTACCAACGGATGGATGGGCGATTGTTAGAAATATTACAGGTCACAAACACTTCTCGAAGCTTTCGGTACGTCCTGGTTCCGTCGTCAGCGATATTGAAAGGGCCTTTCAACATCGCTGACGACGGAACCAGGGCGTTCCGGAAGCTTCGAGAAGTGTTTGTGACCTGTAATATTTCTAACAAGCGCCCATCCATCCGTTGGTAGGGCATTTGCCGTTTTATTACAGGTATCATCAAAAAAACGGGAAAGCCGGAACACCGCCACATTAAAGCGTGAAACCCGTTGCAAAACATCCAATATTCAATAGTAGTAATAGTAGCAATATAATCAATATGGAAGACGGGATGTCTTCTAACGGGAGCATGGATCTTCATGATGTTGAGTTTTTACGGATTTTTCCGTTGCTTTGTACGTGGATGGATATGTAAGTAAACTGACACGGTCTCCCTACCAACGGATGGATGAGAGTAGTTATGAGAAGACACGGTCAGAGAACAACGTACGGTTTAATCTCGAATATTTCGGAACGCTCGAGTTCCGTCCTCAGCGAACAAGAGAGTACAGGGGGTCCTCGTTTAACGTCAGGATGCGTTCCTGGAGAGAAATGACGTTAAGCGAAAACGACGTTAAATGAAATTGACTTTATTATTATTTTGATAGGGGCTGCGGGGGATGCGTTCGCAGCCCGTGATATCGGTGTCAAGATAACTGAGACTTCCGGAGCTATTCTGCCGTGCTCTGCGCCAGCTATAAGTTACCATAAGATATTAGCAAAATAAAAATACGTTTTATTCGGCTCTATTCTCAGTATTTCCGAGTAGCTGAAGTAGTACTGATATTACAGGCTACCAATATAGCCCACCATGCTTATCTGTGCTGCAAAAACCTATCCAGTGTTTGCTGCTGTGTTCAGACGAGCGTCGAACGATCGCCGACGCGAATGATAAGCGGTTTGCATACGCGATAGCGATTGGGACGCGCAGTGACCACGCAGGGGTATGGGCGCGTCCAAGTTATAGCGAACACTTAACCGGAAGAGATGGCCGCATGTCAGCAACCTCCGTGCCCTCGTCAGACTTTGCCAGAGGGCCTCACTGAGTAGGCGCTGACCAGGCTCATCATCCATCATACCCTGGTCTGTGCTGGGCAATCCCATCGTCCATCACAACGTTCCTATTCATTTCCAACTGACAGGTAACCGTAACTGCTGGTCAGAGTTACACTAGCCAAATGAGCGAACCTGTCAATCTTTGTGTGTACTGTACTTTTCCGGCCGTTCACGAGCGACGTTATAGCGAAAACGACGCTAAGTGAAACGACGTTAACCGAGGACCCCCTGTATATCTTTGTGGTACTCAGCGAGCAAGTCCTCTCTTGCTCGCTGAGGACGGAACTCGAGCGTTCCGAAATATTCGAGATTAAACCGTACGTTGTTCTCTGACCGTGTCTTCTAATAACTACTCTCATCCATCCGTTGGTAGGGAGACCGTGTCAGTATACTTACAGATCCATCCACGTACAAAGCAACGGGAAAAAATCCGTGAAAACTCAACATCATAATATAATTAATAATAATAAATCATCTTTCAAAATAATCCTGTTATTATTATGATTATTATTACTATTCATTGTAGCAACGAGTGATGTAAAAATTTTCTTTTCGCGGTCAATCCATTGATATTTCACATGTTTCATTGATGTAGCTATTTCAAACGTTCATGTTTTATCAATTTGTAAATGAAGTAAAAATATGCATGCGTAGCGATCGGGTCTGTTCATCTGCTGCCGTACGCCCAGTTGTGCAGTGGTACAAGCAACCGTTTGTTGTGTCACTACCGTTCGTGGTCAGTCGGTGTGGTTGCTTGCATCACTGCATTACTGGCTGGGCGGACGACATAAGCTGAAGTGTCGGGTCAAGGTTCGACCTGATAGCTGATGTCTGCCTCAGTCGGTTGAATGGAGGAGCTTGAGAACCATCGGTTAACTGCACTAGGGGCTGAAGACGCCTGAATGGGGTTGGAATTCTAACCATTGAGAACCGTGCGCTGAAGTTGGGTCAGGGTTGGACCTGAAAGTCACCTACGTGCGTATTTATTATTATTATTATTATTGCCATCGCAGTCGTTAATTACTTGATGGTTCCTGTCGCGAAACGTTCCTAAATAGAAAGTGGTCGACCAATGGACGAGTAGGCAACGATTATAAGGATTTTCGTACGTCACCATTACGTTCCTGTCTTTGCTGTTGCACTGTCTGTTATTTTAAGTAAGACGTAGGTGAAGAGATACTTTAAAACGAAGACATTTTAGCACCATGTCATACCAGATTAATACGAGTGACACAGTTTAATTAATCACAACAGAATCTCGGAGCTTTCGGGGTTGCTCACACCCCGTCATCAGCGATTATCGCTGATGACGGGGTGTGAGAAACCCCGAAAGCTCCGAGATTCTGTTGTGATTAATTAAACGGTGTCACTCGTATTAATCTGGTATGACATGTATAAATACACCGTTACGAGACATCCTGTATTTAACTACATTTTAGCACCTTTCTTAACTTACATGCTTGCTGACAGCGATGGGTCACTAAAGCGGGCATGCTGTTAATCGGTGCATCTTGGTTTGTGTGAAACGATTCTTGTTGATTCAGTACAGCAACTCTACTAATCAAACTAGTACGCATAAACAACCGGTTGCAACGCTGCCTTAGGCAAAGTGGTGGTACCACAAAGATATACCGAGCTAATGATTCAACTTGATTGATCTTATCGGTTACTGCCTGAATATTATTATTCTAATTATTATTAACTGACTAATTACTATGGGACATTACTTTTCACAAGTACCAGGGACTTTGTCGTGTAGGTCTTGTAACGGGATACAGTATTTTGCGCGAAACGGGATGTTTAAAGAACAGCATTTGGAGACACAGAAAGTCAATTATGCCGTAGCATTCATTGTTAAGCTGATTCCTCGGATGTAGGAATCTGTATTTTTAAATCGCTTATCGTTTGGCCCATTACAAAGGCAGTATTTTCTTTAGTAGCGATATCCGATGGAGGCATGTTCTCTGAAATGTTGGAGTCAACAGCAGCAATCGGCAAACAAGCAATTGTACGCAAGAAGAAAAGTTCAGTTAAACAAGAGAGACAGATATCCGGCGACACAGCAAAGCCGACCGCGTACGTGGATAAAATACAGCCTGTTTACAACGTGGGCGCAGTATCTGCAGCGCCAACACCTCCTGCATGGCGTCCAATGGTTGGCGACGACGGAGCAATGAAAGAGGAGCCAGTACGAAAGCGTTCTAAACAGAACAGAGTCCATTGGGCTTCCGATGACAATCTTGTCGTTGTCCATTACTTTGAGTCTGAAACGGACGAGCACGGTAAGCATGCCTCATAACGACGCTGTGCATTCTAAAAGAATATCTTAGAGTTGGTTAATACCTGTCGAGAAAAATATGGATGCGATTTAAAGCATTACGAAATGCTGAGGGAACGAGAGGCGCTGCAGGCGGCAAAGAAAAATATTCAGCTTGCCGGAACAACGGACGACGAAGTTCTCGTAATCGGGCGAGGTTCATATCGCTTGATGCCGTTGGATGACGTTCAAAGGACAGGAGAAGTGGGACGAGAGAGCGAAGAGAGGGCGCAGTTCAAGAAAAGTTGCGCCGTCGCTTTGCATGAAGTATTGTACATTGAAAACGCTCTACCTCCGACGCCCAGTGACAACGGCATTGATCGCAATGTAGGATCGGATGTAGTTGTACCACTTATTCCGTTGGAGAAGGTGACATTGCATGCGCCTTGTTTCTTACATTCTACATTTCTTTAAAGGTTACCAGAGAACATATGACAGCGACGAAGCCAACTTCGTCGGTCAACGAATTACCTTCTGCGTCCTATCGAAGGCCAGCTGAGATGGTACCCGTCGTTCTACCGTCTGAGGTGCCGTTGCAGCAAAGCGGTTACGTAGATCCTGCCTCCAGCGACTATTGTCGACCTAGCGGCCCTCCCTACGGAGTGCCTCCAACAGTACGGCCGGAGACTTCCACTGACGTGGTTATCGTACGGCTAAGTGCATTCGTGAACATTCCTTAATTGTACATACGTTTTAGTATTCCGAACCGTACGCTTATCGACAGCCCATCCCAGAAGCAGTGAATTTACCAGGTATGGCATCAGCTCCTTGCCAAATAAATAATGGACCTGTGGTAACAGGAGCAATGAATCCAATGCATCCTCGCATGCCCTTCACTCGGCCTCCTTCGTTGAATGTGCGCGCACCTCCAACTGCAGCCGGCAGTATGTACCCTCCGCCTGCAACAGGGGAAGGCACTTCGATGAGAAGTTGGAGTGGACCCCCCTCAGGTATAGCATGGGTGTGTTATTCGCAAAATACGGGGCTTGTATTTTTAGGTCTCCTTGGAAACGCTCCCATGGCTCCTATTGCCAATCAGTCGGGTCCCCAGTTCAGTGGTCCGTCCCGTTGCCGGTTTCCCAACGTGCCTCAACAGGGTGTTCCTTATCGACGATATCCGCCTCCACCGTCGTCAAGAGGTCCATTCCCGCGGCAACCATTTCGAGACGTCACGACGGGCAAGCCGCCTTGCCACTTCTTTCAGCAGGGTCGATGTGGCTATGGGGTTCGTTGTCGTTTTCCGCATGTTCTTGTTGACGATCCAGCGTTATCCGGATGTCGCCCCGCTGGGGGGCCGCCGCCGATTCGCAGTGGCGAATTTCCTGGATCGTACGGCAGTGCGGGCGACTGGGCGCCCGAAGAACCAATGGAATGGGACAGCTGAGCCAAAAGCACCCCCATATGCTTTGCTTTACGAAGCGCAATCGTTGCCACGAATCTTTATTGTGAAATTCACGTTATTTCTCTTCTGCCACGCTTTATTTTGAAAGTGCTGGTCAATCGTGCAGCTAGGGAAAAGGACAGCTCACCTGATGATAACGGAAGTGTAACTTGAAGAATGTTTAGTAAACATCATTAACACAAACAAATAGTGATGTACACCACAGCGCTTGCCAGCTTAATAACGGTATTTGGTGGAATAGTCCTTTGGCGAAATGACCAAACCGCGTCCTTTACGAGCTCCGCGGTAAACCGTTTCGATGATGTCAATGCATTCTTGGGAGTCTTCAAGAGCCCAATTGATTTTGTTGTTGTTGCCAGTACCTAAGCAGTATTCCTTGCTGAGGTGTCCATTTAGACAATCACGAAAACTGCTTACCTAAGTCGATCATAATGTGCTTATTGCGGAAGAAGAACATTACGGTACAAGGATCGTACAATTCGTACATTTTGTTGAAATCAGGTACCTGGGTTATGTCCACCACGTAAATGGCGGCAAAGTTCTTAACCTTCTCAGCTATTTTGAGAAGCACCTGAAGGCATGCATACGACGAATAGCTCTTCAGCAGACGGCGCAAACCCACCTCGTCCATTTTCATGCAAGTTGGATCCCAATCATGACCGAACCGAATGACCACGACACGGTCCTCCTCGGACAAGATGGCCTGGTCGACCTGCCAGCCGTTGTGAAGATGGGGCAGCATGTAAGACATGGCGCAGCTAGACTAAATGCGAACGCCACAACTCTAAAACGACAAAGCTTCCGCTATCGGCGTCACCGCAGTTTGTGAATGCGCGCAATTTAAACCGCACGCATCGAACGGTCGAAACTACTTACTGAAAAATATTCTAAATCAAATGGAAGCACAACACGTCTTTCTTACAGTTCAATACGTCGACCAAACCTGTCGGAAAGCTTCGCACTGCGTACACAGTATACTTGTATTGACCTTCAGGTATTATGATGGCGTGATCGTATGTGTGAGTGATTTGCGGAAGTTGCGTTGTTGAAAAGCCTTGCCGCGTTCTGAATCATTGCTTCTGATTTGCTGCCGGTGTTATTTAAACACTGAGCTCGTCGTTTTCGCTTCCCAGCTGCGTTGTACTTCAATTTGACCTTTGCGGTATAATACGGCTTCACGTGGCATGCTTTGCGAAGTTCTCGAGAACAAGAGTTCGTCAATTGCTGCGAAGACTGCCTAGTTGTTGCATTCAGTGCTACAGTCATCAGTATTTTCCATGGATTCATTCGCGTTGTTCGTGTATTCGCTGAAAATTGTGCCCTTTACGGCGTCCGTAGAACAACCTAGTCAGGGAAGCGCTCCTATCCTATGCGTGTCCTTGAATGAACAAGCAACGAATGAAGAGCGGTAATACAGCATGCTCGTAAGTACGATTTTGATTTTTGATATTTTACGTGAATCGTACCATCCGTTTGAAGGTATAGGCGAAGGGAAAGCGCTACCTTGTAACTTATGTATGAAGGACTAGTAGTACCTCACACTGACGTTATTTTAAAATTAGCAGTTACATTAGTATTACTGTATTTCCGTAACATTCTATTTTTTCATAACACAGTTAAGTCCCGTTTCTTTGTAAGAACATTTTTTATTATTAGCAGAGCTTTCGGACGTAACTTCGTCCATCATCAGTGCTAAAGGTAATGTCAACTGCCCAGTACGGTCGATGGCCCTGCAAGCTCCTCCGCTCGGCCAACCGGGTAGGCGATATCAACTATAAGGTCGATCCTGACCCGAGTGTACTATATTTCCGTAGTGTTTTGGTTTTTTCCCGTAGTGATTTGTTTAGTTTTCGTTCCCGTTTTGCCATAACTCATCGATGTCAGCCTCATTCTTGAGCGCTAATTGTTAACGCACGAAATACTCGTCCATGATGCGAAGAAATTTTGCTTTAGCTCAAACGGAAAGGTACAAGGTCGACGCTGTTCGCACAACGCGTGCACGATGTGTAACAAAGTTCTCCAATTCTCAGAACAACGTTTTGCCAAGCAATAAACAAAAGCAAAATTTCGCAACAGCCAAGCTTGTTTCTTTCATTGCATTATGTTTCCTTTTATTTTGATGCAGTGTGGTAAAGGTTCTTCAAAGTAATATTGTTCATCACTGCGTAAAGGAAGTAACTACACGGTTTCCATTTTCTTCAGACTGATCAAGAAATCTTTAAGCGACCGAACGAAGATTCTTCTTCCAGACATGCCAAGTGTAGTTTATTCTTTCCAAATTGATCTTCTGCATTAAGGGAATGCAGAAGAGAAATTTGGAGTTCGTTTCTACATTGTGTCGTGTAATATCAATCCATGTGAAGCATCACGATGGCATTGTCGATGGGCGTTAAGCGGACCTCGAAAAGGCCTGTTTGACTTCTTGTGCATAGTGGTTTTTCGTTGTCAGCCAGTTGAGCAGGTTTTAGGCGATTCACGCGCCGGCTTGGGCTTTCTGATCCTCCTTCGGTACTTGTAAACATTTGTTAGGCCAAATTCCCTCGGTACCCACTGCCTTAGGGTATTCGCGAAGCCAAGGTATTGGAGGGTCAAAATCCTTCGCGCCGTCAAACTCGGCGTATTTAATTCGTTGAGCCATATTTTCATAGGCAATTCCAGCTCCATTCCGCTGGGCACCTCCGTAAGAAATACGCAAGCCGTATCATTCCTGACGAGAAGCCGTTTGCCGTGTAGCGGTAGGATCTTGATTTGCACTAGTATATAGTGACCCACTGGCAGAATGCCGAATGTTGGTTTGGCGACCACGTTGCGCCATCGCGGTACGCGAACCATGAATGTAACGCGCAGGGAGGTTGCATTGTACAGGCGGATGAGGCCGCTGCTGGAATTCATGTGCGAAGGCCTGAGCGCAACGGCGCTTGGCCTTACGTCGAACTTCTCTATCTCCTGTTTCGCTTGTTCATATCCAGTGAATATTTTGTGGCGCAACATTGTACACTGCTTTCTTGCATGCTTGCACCTGAATTTCAATTATCGAACCGCCCAATTTCATTAGTTCGCGCCACTTGTTAGTAGTAGTTTGCGTTTGTAAATTTTAAAGTAAACGTTGTTGTCTAGGCGCTTCGCAACACGGGCAGGAAAGGAAAGCAGCCTTTAAATCATTCTCCTTACACAACGCGTGCGGACACGTCGTTAGGCAGAAACGAGAGCAGACTTCGTGCCCACAGCTGCTTCGGACTATGGGAACGACTTCTCAGCTGGGCTTTGTGTTATGTCGGTGTGCGGATTCAAGCGGACAGCGTTGGCGGTATGCCAGGAGCAACAGAGAAGTACGAGGAACGGTTAGAACGTTTATTCCGAACAACACGGGCAGCGTAGCGAGCAAGCCCACGACAAGTAACAGAACCATCTGACAACGAAGCGAACACACGCACGTGACATTGAAGATGTCGCTAGTGAAGCTATTTGATGCGCCGCGTCAGATGCGGCGCGGACATGTAACATCTCCCCCCTTATTAAGTTCTGACTGGAGGAGTGCCGTGCAACCGGCTAGGCCCATTCGTAAGAAGGGAGGCGTGGGTCCGGTTCAAGTCGTCGGGTTGGTCTTCTCGCTCTAGCCGGGCGCGGAGATCGTGGTATAGCGGTGGACGAAGACTGGTCAGCATTTTCCATAGTGGAAGAGCCTTGAGGAGAAGACGGGCCGAAGTTGACCATAGGCGTAGGCAATGCTGCCTGCGTCACGGTTTCGTCGGGACGTCGTCTGAGCTGATTAGCATGACGTGTCCATATTTCGTCGCCTACGCGGACGTCGTAGACGACTCTCCCTTTACGACGAATTATAGTGGCTTCAACCCACCGCGGTTTCTGACCTTCCTTGTTGAGCGTGTAAGCGGCGCTGCCTGGCGTAAAGGTTCGCCGCCTAGCTCCATGGTGTCGGTTAAAATTTTCCGACATTCGTCCAGGACCAGGGGCCGCACGTGCCGGAACCGGATGCAAAAGGGAAAGGTCCGTTCGAAGGTTGCGGCCGAACATCAACTCCGCCGGCGACTGCTGGCCTTCAATGGAAGGATTTGGCGAAGTCCGATATCTCAGCAGGAAGGTCGCTAAGTTTTCTGGAAGGGTGGCGTCCCCCTTAAGTTTCTCCATAGTCCGTTTGAACGTGTCCACAAAGCGTTCCACTTGCCCGTTTGACTGTGGATGGTGCGGAGGACTGCATACATGCACTATCCCGTTTTTTCGGCAGAAATCCTCGAAGTGGGATGCTCGAAACTGGCTCCCATTATCCGTGACTAGGGTCTCAGGGAATCCAAAACGGGCAAAAAGGTCGGTCAGCAAGGCGACGGTTGCTGTGGCCGTAGTGGAGTTCGTCAGCAGAACTTCCGGCCATTTTGTTAGTGCATCGATAACGATGAGGAAATTTCGTCCTTCGTAGGGACCGGCAAAGTCTGCGTGCACTCGGGACCATGGTCTCAGGGGCACTGGCCACGGGGCCAAAGTCGTTTTAACCGGTAACTTTGCAGCCGCAGAACAGCGGTGGCAACGTTTGACCAGGTCTTCGATTTCGCTATCTATGCCTGGCCAGTAGGCATGGCTACGGGCGAGGGCTTTCATTCTAACGATGCCAGGATGTCCACGGTGGAGCTGGCGTAATACCTGGTGTTGCAGACTTGTAGGGATGACTACACGTTCTCCACTAAGCAAACAACCGCCAGAGACGGAAAGAGAGTCGCGGCGATTGAAAAACTGTTGTATCTGGCCTGCCTTTTCCTGAGGCCATCCGCGCTGCATGAAACTCATAATCTCTTTCAAAAGAGGGTCCTTGGAGGTTTCTGCGCGGATTGTTTCCGCGGTCATGGGCAGGGCGCTAACTGCGTCTATAAAGACTCGCTGCACATCCGCATCGACAGAAGCGATCACTGCATCCTCATTTGAAGGTTGTCGGTTGGAGAGCAGCCTCGAGAGAGAGTCCGCACAGCCAAAGTGCGTAGACGAGCGGTACCGGATAGAGAAGTCGTAGGCCAAGAGAATGATGGCCCAGCGCTGTAACCGATTAGCGCTATGCACGGGAATACCCTTTTTGCAACCAAAAATAGAAAGCAATGGTTGATGGTCGGTTAACAGTGTGAATTTGCGGCCGTATATCATGCAGTGAAACTTTTTGACCGCAAAGATCAGGCTTAATGCCTCCTTCTCTATTTGGCTATACTTCCTTTCTGCGGACGTAAGGGCACGCGACGCATGTGCAATCGCTTTTTCCGAGCCGTCGGGAAAACGATGCATTATTACGGCTCCGAGGCCTTTTTCCGAAGCATCAGCGGCAACTATAATCTCCATGGAAGGATCGTAATGGGTGAGTAGCAGATTAGAGTTGAGGACTTGTTTGGCTTTGTCGAAGGCAGCCTGACATTCCCTTGACCAAACAAAGGGCTGATCCTTTTTGAGAAGTGCATCAAGCGGTGCTCGAAGTTCCCTCATTTCCTTAACAAAGGAACCGTAATAGTTCAACATTCCCAGAAACGAGCGGAGGTTAGCCACGTCCGTGGGTATCGGCATGCTTTTAATAGCTTCGATCTTGGCTGGGTCGGGTCGACGGCCGTATCTGTCGAAAATGAAGCCAAGGTACTTAATACGCGCCATGCCGAAACTGCACTTTTCCGGTCGAATGCAAAACCCAAATTCGTCGATGCGCTTAAGGACCGCTTCCAGATTCCTCTGATGTTCATTGTTGTCCTTTCCAACAATGATAACATCGTCCAAGTATGCTACAGCACCCTTCAGTCCTGCCAGCATAGTGTCCATAATCTGCTGGAAAATACCTGGGGCTGACTTAACCCCAAATGGAAGGCGATTATAGCGGTACAAGCCGCGATGAGTATTTATGGTGAGTAGCTCTTTCGATTGTTCATCAACTTCAACCTGAAGGTAGGCGTCAGCGAAGTCTATCCGGGTGAAGATCGCACCGCCATTGAGGACCGTAAAGATATCGTCAGGCCTGGGCAACGGGTACTGGTGCGGCTCTAACGCGTCGTTGAGGCCGGTCGAAAAGTCAGCACAAATGCGGAAAGAGCCATCTTTCTTTTTAACGGCGACGATTGGGGCGGCCCAGTGTGAGTGATTCACTCTGGAAATAACACCGTTTTGCTCCAACCGGTCCAGCTCTTTCTCCACAGCAGACAGCGCTGCGTAGGGTACCGGCCTTTTTGGGCGAAAGACTGGACGGGCTCCCGGTTTTAGTGAGAGTGAGGCTTTGGTCTGCGTACACAGGCCGAGACGGTTACCATAAATGCGAGGGTAACGTTGCAGTACATCCGTAGCGGCTGGCTGGTGACTGTCAGCAGGCTTGTGACTGCCAACTACGCTTTTCAAATAAGGTTTATCCGGGTCTGTTGGGCCTTCGACCAAGCCGTGTGCTGCATCCATGGGCGATTTGTACATACCCAGCTTCTCAATAAGTTCGACACCGAGCAGATCAATTGCATCGTTCTCTGTGATGAAGCAGGTTGCCTGCACGGCCGAACCGTTGAAGCCAAACGTGCAAACCAGTTTGCCTAAGAGCTTGACTTGATTTCCAGCAACGTCCCTTGCATCGACCGAAGGCGGGCATAAGGAAGGATGACCGATACTTCTCCACGTTTTGCTCGAAAGCAATGTCAGGTCGGAACCTGTGTCAACGCGAAAATTAATAGGGTGTCCATTTGCAGTGACAACTGCATATTTGCGATAACGACAAATGTCATCGCCGATAATCGCGTACACTCCGTTTGCCCTGTACTGCTTCTTCGGTTTCCTTCTCGCAGTTGGACGCTGCTGCTTGACGTGCCTCCCAGAGCTACAGCTGCAGTAGCCGTCCTTGTGCCCTTTTTTCCCACATTCTGCACAGGTGTGCTTTCGGAAGGGACAGTTGCGCACGAAATGGACGGCGCCACAAAGCCAGCAGGGCGAACTGGGTCGCTTAGCGTCTGTCGAAGCTGTCGGGGCAGGCTGAGGACGCTTTTGCTGACTAATGCACTTTTGCCCATTAGTGCGCTTCTGCGTGTCCACAGCAACAGCACCAATTGAGACCGGGAATTCAGAAGAATGTGGCTTGGATTCGACCAGCCTGGAATCTTGGCGTACCCGAATAAACCAGTTACATTCTTCTGTTAGCTTCTGGAGGTTGAGCTGAGGGTCGGATTCCAACTTGTCTAGCAGGCGAAGACGTAGTTCTGTGTCCTGGGCCGATTGCAAGCCACAGATGAAGATGAGGCACTTAAACTGATCTTGCGTAAGCGTACCAAATTGAAATTGCTCACATGCGCGATTGATCACGCCAGCATAAGTGACAAAATCATCTGCGTCGCGTTTTACAAGCTTCAGGCAGTTGTAACGCATGTTAAACAGAGAAGCTTGTGACCCGAACAGTTGCCTCAAACAAGCTACTGTTTGGTCGAAATCGAAGTCACGTGGCTTCTTGGGCAAAATGAAATTACGATATTTGTCGTGTACAAGCGTATTCAGTTTCCGCAGAAGGAAACGAACCTTCGCCTTGTCGTCGAGCGCAGCGCAGTCTATCGCAAAGACGTCTTGGAACTGAGCGAACCATGCGTCAAATGTTAGGCCATCGGCTGGTTCGTACACGAATTCCGTGATGCTGGCCGATAGACTATCAAGCGATGGCTGGTGCGCCTGGGTGCCTGATGGAACCAACTTCCCGAATGCCTCCAGTAGTGCTTGCATTTGTTGCTGCTGTTGCTGCTGCTGCTCTTGCAGAAGAGCTTGAAACTGTTGCTGCTGCTGTTGCGTCAGGGCTTGAAACTGTTGCTGCTGCTGTTGTAGCAGAGCTTGCACATCAACAGAATTCCTCGACATGAAGAATGAATACTGGGTATAAGGTGAGTTACCTCGTCGCCACTGTTATGTCGGTGTGCGGATTCAAGCGGACAGCGTTGGCGGTATGCCAGGAGCAACAGAGAAGTACGAGGAACGGTTAGAACGTTTATTCCGAACAACACGGGCAGCGTAGCGAGCAAGCCCACGACAAGTAACAGAACCATCTGACAACGAAGCGAACACACGCACGTGACATTGAAGATGTCGCTAGTGAAGCTATTTGATGCGCCGCGTCAGATGCGGCGCGGACATGTAACACTTTGGCCAACCCTCCTAAGTATATTGCCGTGATACGTGCTAAGGTGAGGCATTTGGGCAAAAATCTCCTCATTCGATCTGGCCAGCGGTTCACCATCTGCGGTTGCTACGCTCCGGTAGCCAGCGGGAGCACTGTCGTCGTTCACGATCTCCTCTCCTCCCTGCTCGACGATCCGTTGATCATCTTCGGACAGCATTTCCATTTGCCTTTGGAGCCTGCGGAAGGAATCCTGCGTGAACAGTCTCTGACTAGGGCGTCTTTGTAAAGCCTCGCCGCCGTTCCAGCTGTCCGATGCTGCAAGGGAAAACGTTGATCTCTGAACGATGGAGCACCATGGTGCACTGACCTCGTAATTGGGAACGCTTGAGCAGCACTCCGTTTAGGCATTTCAAAATTCTGGACCATTGCTCGCTGGTGAAGTAGCTTTCATATTCCGGCAGTTCACAGGGGCGCTTCAAATCCTCATACGTTGAGGCATTTAGCAGGTACTGTTGAAATACGGTGTCCTGGGTGATCAGTCGCTCGATTCGATCGGCTTCCGTCGTTGTCAACCTTACGCTGTCCAAATGGGCCAACGTACTTTGGCGTATTGCAGTCAAATATTCCTCTAAAAGGACGGAATAGCCGACCGGCGATAGAGGTCTTCTTCTGTGCATAAATTCTTGCTTGTAGCTCATTGGTCGATCGTCAATTAGGACTTCATTTGGTCTAGCGTAAATCTCCGATACGGAGCGTGCATAGTTGGTGATGTCCGGTGGGTACTCTTCCTGAGCTGCCAGAAAGCTGTTTCGTCGCTTCTTGCGGGTATCAATAGCGGAGTACAAGGCGGACAATCTAGAAGCTATTTTACTGCCTTTGCGACTAGCCCAGGCCCCAACGCCTGCTTTAGGGAGAGTTGTCGACCGACGTACCCTGAGGACGGTGGAAATTAGTTATATGGGTTCATCAGCTTTCATACCTGCTTTCCAAACCGTTGACCGTTGTGGCCGTTTCCGTCCGGCGTAGATGGGCGCTTTCTCTTACAGACGGTGTTGATCTGACGCTACCGGTCGAGGTTGCACCGTGCACGGAACCATTGGTGCTCATCGATAGCATGTATTCATGCGATATGAGAGCTGGCTGAAGTTGGCTGACCGTTTCTCTGGAGGTAGGCGGAGGCCACCATACTGGGCTAACAGCTCCTTTATGGTATCCACCCGTTGCTTCAGACGTTGGTCCGCCAACAGTGGCGCTGGCGGAAGTAACCCCAGCGCTGTGCACAACGGTTGACCTCGATTCCTTGAGCCTCTTTTGCCGCCGTTTGAAGCAGTAGTAAAGGCAGGCGTACAGCGCGCACAGAGCAATTAGTAACAACGATATACCCGTAATTAGATAGATCTGCGAAGATGAGGGCGAAATTCCGGTTCTCATCGTTACGTCAAACGGTGTCCTTTCGGTAAGAAAACTAAAACAGGATATTTGGCAGTTGCAGCGGCCAGTTGATCCCAGTTGCTAATTCTTACGGAAGAATCGACTGACGCTCTTTGGCCGGCGACGACGGTACATTTGGCATTTGTACCTGTGGATATCCATAAGTGCACCTAACCCTAAGGAAGTCATCCCCGTCGAGAATGAGAAACGGAGACTTCTTGACGCCAATCAGAGCCTCAAAAGTGTTTGGGAGTATCTAAAGTAATGGAAACATTGAACATGCGGGCAGCGTAAAGCATTTGGATGTTTGGTGCATTCGGTCGTTTGCTTGGTTCGGTGAAAAGCTAATTCCGATCATTTTTAATAGCACGTAACGAATCAAGCTTGCGCAAGTTGTCAAACTGAGTTCAATGTCTGCAAAAATTTCTAACCGTCAGTGTCGACTTTATGAAGAAGTTTATATCGCGTTAACATTTGTGCGGATGCGTACATGTTGAGTTGCATTTTTGAAAATCAAAAGTTTTTAGTTTTCGATGCTAAATTAATCTGGAACTTCCTGTAATGTCTAGGTGAACTTCTGCTACACATAATTGCATGAATATTGAATATTACTAGCCTACTATTAATAATATGCATGTGCTCGTCTCGTCTTGCTGATCTGATGCTGGTAAATTTATAAGCAGTAGAGAGGAGGCGATTCATTAGCTTGAATATTCCTCTCTTCCACTGCTTTGCCCAATGGGAATAGTTCACGAAGGACCAAGTCTATTGTTATTGAGCTAACTCTGATGAAATTCTTAGTTTCATCAGAGTTAGCTCAATAACAATAGACTGTAAAGACCTTTGATAGCTTACCTCTTGTCTGCGGCCAGCTTTCATTCGTTTAATATCACCCAAAGTATTAATAGTTCGTTATTTTCCGACGGATAAACACTTGTTTTGTGTGGCAAGAAGGAAATGCCATTTTGTTGACGGCAAAGCAATGTTACTTGCGAAACTCATAGCACGTAAATAATGGAACTAGGCGCTACGAACCTCCTGCTGAGAAAAATGCCTGACGGATTCCTACCTTTACGGTTCCACACTGATTGCCATGCAAGGGCACCTCGATGAGGTATTCCAGTGAACCGTCACCTTTAATTCGGCATTCAGGGCGACTGCCATCTCCGACGACAATCCAATTGGTGAACCAAGGCGTAATGGACGAATTGAAACGTATGTGAATGGCCATCATGCGCTGCTGGCAGTCCAAACTTACTGAAACGTTTCTGGTAAAATATTTGAACACTGAATTCTTGTTTATCACCCTGAATACGCCTGCTGTTGGACACGTTTACGTAACCTGCGTGCTCTTCTTGCTTGCAAGTGCTGACGAGAATTAGGGGCTGCAATTTGTACAAGGTGTAGGGTCGTTGCAATGTACAAGCGAGCAAATACCGCAAGAAGAGTGCAAGAGTAAAGTATGAAACTATGCATAAGCATGCTGGCCGTGTTCCGCCGTTCGCTTCAGCTTTGGAACAGGAGGGAACGGTGGCTGACCGACTAACCGTGCGGCTTCAAAAAGACAGGGTGATTGCAACTGTTCAGCGCATTAAGCGATCCGTGTCCAGTCGGCGGTCCATTGGTTGATACGACTAGTTCGGATCAGCGGCGGCCATTCCTTGTTGGGTTACGGTTCCTTTTTGTCCATTGAGAGAAGTCAAAAGGAGAGCAGTGAATTCTGGTCGACTCGCGTCCTTGTTCACGTGCACTTGTCCACCGCGTTACTACAAAAGGTATCCGCTGCAGTGCGGACAGTTGAATGAAAACAAAGTATTAATTGCTCCCGCGTGACGGGGCAGCTCTCTCGTCTGACGGAGCAACCTGTAAGCACAAACTATCCATGGCATGCAAGATAAAGCTAATAGATGCCCTGATGACACACTGCACGAACGCAATCAATTGGTCGGTACGAAGAAAGTGGGTCGGAAAACATACGCTGAGTGCCTCTTGTTGGATATGTTGTTTTGGCCTTTCAACTTTTGCATAAAGTCATTTGCCAACCGGTTAATGTGACCGTAAAAAGCATGGCCAATGTATCAACGGTTCCGCTAAGGGCTAGTATTTTATAATTCTCAAAGGGGCACTCACGCGGTCTGCCTTGCTAGCAGTGACTTCTCTCCTGCAGGCAATATATCTTCGTTATGCTGGCGTAAACTTTTATAATCCCTCTGTTTAAGTAGCGAAGTGACTTTGTTGCCGATGAAATAATGCTCATTCACGTGGTGACTTATTGGATGCTCCCTACTAATAATTAATCAGTAATGTCTTGCAGTATTGATGGCTCAGTGTTTATAATTTCAAGCGTGGTGAAAGAATCAGAGAAGCGACAAATAAAGATCCTTTACCTTCTCCTGGTGGACAAGTTCAGAATCACGTAGTGAGCATAAGGGACTGAGCGGCAGTGGAACGCTCGCTGGAGCAGAGCTACTCTGCGCAGTGAAAGCGTCCTCGAAAGGGGAAATAGAAGTGCGCCTATCAGTCAGGCTTGAATACAATAGGGCTGTCCTATATTCGCAGCGGAGCACTCTGGTTTCTCATTTTGACGAGTGACCCTGCGCATCTCCGGCCCAACAGGAAGGTAAGCAACAAGGTGAAAAGTAGTCATCGAGGAGTCACTTTGCCAGGTGACTTCTGGCATCATCCTGCACGGGCAAGATTGTTTGCTCTGCAGTTGGAGAACTAAAAGGGCGATATGACCCTTTCAATTCTTAGGCGGCGCCTGCCACGTGATGGGCGTGAAACTTGAGCTGACGTTCAAGAGTCATTTACGCTTTACAATGACCAATAAGTGGACAGCAGGATCTTGTTGGTGGGCGGTACCCTGAAACGCATTGGACGCACCTGAAGATTACCTCAGAAGAAGTACCGGTAGGAATAGGTCGATAAAAAGAAATAACTTATATAGCTGTTACATGGAAAGCAGCGCGCTAACCAAATGAATTGATGAAATATGCCATTGGCCGCGATTTCACAGACGTGAGGGGGGGGTGAATACATATGAAGAAATTTTACAGCCACTGAGACGCGCAGAACGAGTAACATCTGTTAGAGGAAGCAGTACGCCGGTTAACAGACGAAACGACAGCCTAAGATTCATGGTCGGATATAACAGTCTGTCTGGTTTAGAGCCACTTCAGGTTAACAGCTCGTTTCTTACTTTAGTAAACGATGGAACACGACTCTTTTTCATTTTAATGCAAACATTCCGTTTGCTTTGTAGAGGAGGAACCAGAAGCGATCTTTCAAGAATCCGGAGGTGCAACTGGTTTAGCATTCAAAATAAGTTTTAGAAACGAAAATCCGGCGTTCTCTTTTCTGCAATCAGTTAGTTAATTAGAGATTCTACCTCCAGTAGTATGAGCACAAGGGCGGCAGAGGCTGGCTATGGACATAACGCACTGTGGGGGGCATGCGTACCTCACGCTCATTGATAGCGGTCCATCGCGCTTCGCCATATGGCGACCATTGAAGCCCCAGTCCAGTGCTAATGTGGTGGGTCAACTGGAATCTGTGTTCTTGGAGCGTGGGGCCCCGGAAGAAATCCTCGCTGGCAATGACGCTAGCTTCCGCAGCCGGATGTTCGAACAGTTGGCGGCTAAGTGGAGTGTTAAAGTTCGATTCAGGAGCGCCCACTATCCGGTTGGGAATGATATCGCGGAAAGATGCCACCGTATAGTAAAGGGCATTGTCGGCAGGAAAGGTTGTTCAGTCGCTGAGGCGATCTACTTGTACAACATTACGCCACGAGACGGTTGCAACGTAGCGTCAGCCCCGGCGAATGTTTTGTACTCATATCAAGTGAGGCTGCTTAGTGTGGACCGTCCAGCGCAGCAGGACCCATCGGAAAGTCCGAGCCGAGCTTGGCAATTGTTGCACGTGTCGTTAACGACTTTCGCAATAAACTGTTACAGTTAGTTAATTAGAGATTCTACCTCCAGTAGTATGAGCACAAGCATTAGGTACTTATTTTTACGTATAGTCATTTTGTCATTTGCACAAGTTCGATATGGTGGTACGACTTCTCACCGTTCGTTTGGGAACGACGAAGAGTCGTACTGTCATACCATGTTTAGTTACTCAGTTAAAAAACCCAATTTTCAATAGTATCCGTACTAATTTATTGTTATTGTAGATTGCACTTCTTTCTCTCACGTACGCATTCCTTCTCTGTCGTTGAATGTACTCTTCTGTTATGTTTGCATGATGCTTGCCAGACTGAACTTGCAGACTGTTATTTTCATTCTTCTGTTTTAAAAATCTGTTGATGTTCGCATGCCATACTTATTAATATTAATCAATTTTTATGCAGGGCACAATTCTGCTCTGGAATTCGTTATTGCAGGTTTTCTGATAACTGGATTTTGTCATATATATATATATATATATATATATATATATATATATATATATATGTCATGATGTTGTGTTTTCACGGATTTTTCCTGTTGTTTTTTACGTGGCTGGATCTGTAAGTAAACTGACACGATCACCCTACCAACGGATGGATGAGAGTAGTTATTAGAAGACACGGTCAGAGAACAACGTACGGTTTTCTCTCGGATATTTCGAAACGCTCGAGTTCCGTCCTCAGCGAGCAAGAGAGCAACTCTTGCTCGCTGAGGACGGAACTCGAGCGTTCTGAAATATCCGAGAGAGAACCCGTACGTTGTTTTCTGACCGTGTTCTTCCTATAACTACTCTCATCCATCCGTTGGTAGGGCGAACGTGTCAGTTTACTTACAGATCCATCCACGTATAGAAAGAAACGGGAAAAATCCGTGAAAAATCCAACATGCTCGGATAGGCTGCCGCGGCTCCAGTGTCAACACTAGATGCTTCGCCTTTCACTCTTATGTTATGGAGTTGACTTCTTTCTTTGAACCTCATGAACCAGCCCCTGCTAGCTTCGAACTTTTCTTCTGCAGCTTCTTGGCTTTCATGTTGTTAAAAAGAGCTAGTGCCTTGAACTGGATTATGTCCTGGCTCAGTGGAATGTTGCGACCAGTCTGTCTTCTTCTGTCCAAACCGTTAGGATCTTTTCCATGTCAGCAATAAGACTACTTCGCTGCCTTATCCTCTTCGTGTTCATCGGGGAGGCGTTCCTAACTTCATTCGAAAACTTTTCTTTCGACATAACTGTCTGGTGCACTATCCCCAGCCGTCAACCTATTTCAGCGTTTGACATGCCGTTTTCACTAAGCCTTATCTCTTCCAAACTGAGATATGTTCTGCTCTTCTTTTCGTTCCGTCTTCTGGACGCCATTGCTCTACGGTTTACCGGAATGGAATAGGCTACCGTATTATGAGGGCCCTAACTAGGAGGGCTGTGAACAAAGCTCCGCTGCGTACGTACCTTGTTAATCAGTCCTCGCAGAGTTCTCTCGATTTGTCTGCGTACAAGTCGCAGAAAAGGGCTTGTCAACACGTTCATAAAGAAACGTCTTTATTTCGTTCATAGCTCGACACGATGGCCCGTCAAGATCGTCCAAAGTTACGTGGTTATTGCGCAATAGCTATTTCGATCAATGAAACCGTCTGCTGCCTAACAGGTCGCTCGGCCGCCTACGTTTGAGTTTCCTCGCTTCGAAGAATAGAGATGAACTGTTCAGAGCGGACCGACAGCCAGTTTACATAGTCAATGTTGCAGGAGCCGCGGGCACAATAAAGCGAGGCGCGATTATAGCCATGTGTAGGTATTTCTGCGAAACAACTAATATACACGAATTTCCCCCGTTCATTGAAAGCTTTTATTCTATCCAAAAGCAGAGCTTCCGGGAAATCCGTGTATATCCCGACGGGTGTTTGATGCGGTAAATTTGTCTTCAGGCATGTCTAGTACTGAGGTAGAGGTCATGTTGGACAATAGTTTTGTTGTTATTGTAAATAAAGATTTTCCTGCATTTTTCAGTCTCCTCTTGAACAGCCCCGTGTACATTAAATTTCGACATTCCGAAGCAATGCTGCTATTGTTTAGCTCGCCTAGTGACGCAAAACATAATTGCCAGCCCGGCCAATTCCATAACTTCGTTTTGTCGCCCAGCAGACCTTTTCACCGTTCCCGTAGTTCAGAAATGTGAAAGGCACTGTTGGTCTACTGCGTTGTCTTGAAATCGTCGAACAATGGGAGCAAAATTATCACGAAGTGAGCAGACGCATCAATGGCAGAGCTTTCAATGGGTCACTTATGCGTGCTGATATACCCAGGAGAACGTCCATTAGTAGCGAAAAATTTTTCATGGCGCATATGTTTGTCACGCTTACAAGAGTGCAAGTCAATAGCAATGTTTAACATGCGTCGGATGCGCATTTTGTTGTTGCTGAGAGAGCGGCAATATTCCCATTTCCCATACAATTCTGATAGCTTTTGCACAAATACAGGTAATACGTTTGCGTATCGATGTGTCATATATTGCTGTGTTGATGAAGGAGCGAACTCGCTCCGAAAGCTTCGTTTGATCAATTTTGTTTTAACAAAATTAATTTACTTTTAACAAACGTAGGAGGGATATTTGTCGTGAAGGGGGGAAGGGATTAAGCATAAAACCTTAAGGAGCTCTATACCTGCACCACATTCGCTTGGGATTATTTTAAGTTTATTTACGTGGGAAGAGCAAGAGGGTGATCTTTATGCTTTACAATGATTCACTCAACCATTAGGTCAGTCTACCAATGCCGAGGTGCGTAGCAGCTGTTGGAGGGGATTGAAATTGCTACCTTTGTCGTACAGAGCGGTGCAGTTAATAAAAGATGGTCGCACGAATTTGGACATTCGATCTTTAAATTCGTGACTGCCAACTTGGAAGAATAATTGCGAACGTTAGTTGAACTTTCTGCTGCGGATTAAGAAAAGTCTCATGCACGGGTGCCATGTCCATAAGGGCTTGTAGTTGGGGTTGATCGTTGATGTGGTGACTTGTTTTGAAAACTGCCGTGCTTCCAAAACCATTTGGATACTATTACCAAAGCGGCGAAAAGCGATAAGCGGTTTGACAATTTAATAGTACTAACTGAAAATAGGATTTCCTGGGACGGGGTAAATTCTCATAGCTTTTTCTGTAAATATACACGGCTTTTCCCCATTATTTTCTTTTAATATGTCAAACGTTTGACATTTGCGCTGATGACGGAAGAGGTAAACTTCCGAAAGCTCCGCTGAATTTTTTACATATTAAAAGAAAATAACGGGGAAAAGCCGTGTATATTTACAGAAAAAGCTTTAGTAGTACTATTAATAAAGCAGTTGCGAGTAGATTACAAGTCGGCGTTGAACTTTTCGGCAGGCGACTTTGCGCTAATGCGCCTGGCAAGGTGGCGACCAAGTTCAGTTGCAAGTAAAGGGGTCTCCAGGCGAGCCCATGCGGTCTAGATTGATGCAGCGCTCACACTTGTTTGTTCAGGCGAGTGCAATTCTTCTCCTTCAGTTGGTCTTCCTAATGCTGCTGATTCGGAGGACGCATAATAGAAGTTGCAGGCAACTACAAAGCGCAATTGCCGCTGAAAGAGGAGCCAAAGAAGTTCAGCGAGCCGTCCGTTCAAAGCCACGGAAATTCCCGCTGGACTTAGCGCGGAAAAGAGCGGAAATTGATTTCATTTTCGCAGCGCTTTGATTAAGCTAATGTTTTTATACGGCGGCATCGATCAGACTACCTCAGGTCCAACTTTTCAATTTTCGATTAGCACAGCACTTTTGCGACCGCTCTGCTGTGTTGTTGCTGCGATGTATTTTGTCAAGACCCCATCTCTGAGGACTCTCAGGAAGCTGTTGCCCAACAACAGCCTCCTTCCACGCGGTTTCGCCCGTTCGTTGTTGCCAATTCATTTTCGCCGAGCTCGGTACCACCTTTGCTTGCGAACTTTGTTCCCCACCCCCGGCATTCCGTTAGCCCCTCGTCCCGCGGCGCTTCCGTGCTTGCTTGCCGCTGTAGCATTAATACTTCGATGATCAAGTGATCAAACCTGAAAATCAGTACGGACTGTAGCCGGTTCAGCTATTGGCGTGGAAAGGCTAATTCTGTTCAATTTCCATTCTCCAATTGGAAGGCGTTTGTCAACGCCCATCGTTGGAGTGCGACGCAATGAGGCCGCCTTCAAGGTGTGGCCTTTATTTGCTAAGCCCTTCCTCCTGCTTAATGTTGATCCGAGATTAAGGTTGGTCTGCGAGGATGATGAATTGATTTTCCCGCCCTACTTGTCGTGTTCACAATGTCCCATAATGGGTGGTCGCGCGACAGCTGGCAGCCGCGGCTTTGATTAACTCGTCCAGTTCGAACTTTCTTAAGGAAACCATTTTTAGCATTGCTTAGGGTAAAGCGCGTTCGGCTATAATCATTGCTCCTGACTTTCCAAAATTTCCGTATCGCTCCTCTTTTCCGTCTGCGCTCGGCGTTGGCAGACTTCGCTTGAGAACCACGCAATGAGATGGACACCCAAAGCTAGCCGAGGCCAACTATATTGCAAGGAGAAATTGCAAGCGGTTTTAAAAGCTGTATCTCTCTTTATTCAGCAGGTCCTTCCCCCTAGCTTATTTCATGCGAAACTACCGAAAGGCCGCCGTCTTTCGCCAGATGAGCATGAGGAAATGTAAGTTTCTTGAAATGAAGTTTCATTCTCATGCGGTTTCCACCCCAGTTTGAATGGAGGCATGTATTTTAGGCACAAATGTTTCGAAATTGTGCACCTCCCTTCGTCGGCGCGTTATCATGGGAGGAATAATTTACTGGAATGGGCGCACTTTCTAAACTCGTAGGTTCAAAAGTTAACGCGTTGCCGATTGGCGGGTGAGGGGAACCGTGTTAAAGCAGCGAAATCCTTGGTTCTGCCAGATCGTAGGTGCGTAGCACTTTCCGGCGTATCTGCCCCTCATGATCATTTTAAGTTAGCTTCAAGTTTCAGCTGCCAGTCACGCCTCGTGCCTTGCATGCCGGCGCAAATGCCTTTCATTTCCTTTCCTAGCGAATGCCTTGGCAAATTTGGCGACAAGTTAATATCCGGATTTCCATTTTTCATTTTTTTTAAACTTGCAGCCTTTCCCATTGAGGTTCAACTAAGCCCGTAATCAAGGAGGATTGGTCGGCCAACGGCCGTTGACTGGCCGCTTCTCTTTAATTAAAGTCCTCGTAGACCCTCGAAGGGCAACCGTAATAGCCAAGCAAAAATGAAGCAATATTGCCGCGTCACAGGAGAGGCGGTTTCAAGTAATTTTAGTCGACTTTCTTCTGGAAGCCGCTTCGCATTTGAAATATTCGCTCCAACAAAGCCTTACTTCTCCGCTGGAGATTTAGTCGACCGGTGCTCATTGAACACTGGGAGCGCTTTGTCGTTTGATTTACCGCATTTCCCATGCCCGCCGATTGGGCTGTTTCCGTCAGCCATTGTCCCTAAAAACGTCGCTACGGATGTCAGGGCGAACCGCACCGGCGCCTAATTGTTCTCCAAACAGCGGAGCAGCGCTCAACGGAAGTGGTCAACTTGTGTGCCCCTTTCGCAGCGGCCGTTTCTCCGGCACGGAGGCACGTTGGAAGTGTGCGCGGCGTAAAGAAAAGTGAAATTTACCTGAGCAATGGGCGGACATTGCAGATTGATAGTGCGGCCACCGCTCCGTGGAATTTTCACATTTTCCCTTTCGCCCAAGGTCGGGATGTTGCCAGTGTGGCTTTGAAAGATTGGTGGCGGGGCGCGTCGCTTCGACGACCGCGCTGCCTTCGTAGTTTCCCTCCTTCCGTGACCGCAAGGACTCCCCCGGTCGTCTTGCTATGGTTCCTTCAAAAGCGTACCAACCTGTGGATGCAGCGTTGTGCGCGCTTCAGCCCTTTTGCCGAACAATATTGTCATGCAAGCCTAGTGACCCTCGTCAGCCAAACGCGCTAGGCGTCAGGGGTTTCGTCCAATCTTTGTATAGGTTATTCCCAGGTGTTTGTATAGTTATTCTTTAGCAACCCTACCTTGGATAACCATTGTTGATGATTAATCGACTAGTTCCTGCTTTACGTTTCGATAGTTTACATTCTGCTTGGCGTTGCGTCTACGCTGGTGATGCTCGGAAAGGCTTCCAATTTACACCGACATTGGTTTGCAAGCAACAGTGACGGTTCAACTGCTCAGGGGCATGTGGTTGTGACACCTTAGCCTTACTGTGCTTTGCGACGGTTTGAAGCACCTTGTTTTCAGCTGATCGTCGATCGGTTGGAACGCTCCATTGGCGCCGCGCTATAACTTAAGCGGGTTTTTACGTGAGGACAGAATTGTTCCTTCCGCAGTGAAACAGAATGGTGCACATTCCCATTGCCACTCCTATCCGGAACCGATGCTCGGTAGCCGAGCGGAAATCGATAACAGCTTGTAGTGAGAGAGCGAAGGCGCACATTTATCGGACAACTGCCCCGAGCAAAGCTTTTGGACGTCACCGATCCCCTCGAAGTTCGGCGCTTAGGCCGCGACTCGATCAGCCAGGAAGGCTGGCGTTCCTCTTCTCTGATATAAAACAACCATCGTCCACTTTATACCAGTGGGTCGGTGGTTGCTAGCCGTTCGTTGTTGTCATGGCGAATAAGCTAATCGGCTAACCAGCCGGCTGCTTAGTTAGCGGTTCAGTCAGACGCAGTCCGCTGTGACCCATATCGCGCGACTTTGGCTGACGCTTCGCCTCACTTTGCGCATTCTCACAGGTTTTCACAGGGACGCTTTGTCAGCCCTCACTGCTAAACGACGAAACGGAGGCAGCCGCGTTGCAACGTTGCGCGCCGTTCCGTTTATACAACGACCAAGCAGCGTTTTTCATCACTCGCGTCACGTAGCCCAAGAATATACCGCCGACCTTGCTGAAGAGCGCTTGCTTACGGGCATACTGTATTGAAGAGTCGGCAAGTCCAATTTGGCCATTTGAACGCACGCCTCCGACGAGCGGCTGTTGTTCAAGCGCCTTCGCATCGCTTCACCAACATGCAGGTAGATTCTTTTCGCGCTTCCGTTGGGTGGTTTTTAATGCCAAATGCGGTGCAACAGTTCCCGCCACGCGCAGCCAATGACCGTTCGGCGATCCCCTTATCGACCAATCACGCATGAGTAGCCAAAGTAAAATGTCTTGTTTGAAACAGTGTCCGTCGGATGGGCGGCCCAACAGTGCAGCCCAATCGCTTCCGACGGTAGCGGGCGAATGGTTGCCACGGCGACTTTTCCAGGCTTAAACCTCCGTGTAATCGGCCGCAGGAAGCGACCAGCTCCAATAGCGTCTTCACAGTGTGACCCCAACGCAATGCCTGTGTCGATGAATCTTTCTTGCGCTATCACCCGTAGAAGCAACGCAGTGCGCGAGTTGGAGGTTGTTAAATCTTCCAAGTGCCTCGTCTGTCAAACGCTAACACACTCCGTTCGTCATTCGCGAGTTATGGATTTGAGCGGCGTGCGTATGGGCGAACGTTTCCCGTTCTCAACCACGGTCGCTTCATTCTTGATCGGCCGACAGGAGGAACTACACAGGCAGCTTTGGTTGATTTCCCAGGTGACCATCGAAGCATTCGGCGACTTTCCAGTCGAGTACAGCGCGACGGCAACTAAAGGAAGGCGCTCACAAGCAGGGAACAGAGAAGTCCGTTGATTCTTGCTCAATCTTGGTCAGCATCCACGTGTGACCAGCGCACTGTCGTTCGTCCGTTGGAAGTTGTCGAACCTTATGCTCGCACTCCGAAGTCCCTTTGGCTCCGTCGCCTCAGAGACGCTGGTGAAACTCGCGGCGGGCGCTTCCGCCGTTCCAGCCCTGCGGGTCGTCTTCCCCAGGCAAACTTACTGTAGCGCGAGGGGTAATCGCTTCGTGGAATTGTGTGAATGAAATCGATCTTTCAGTCATGCCGTCGTTGCCCCAAGCAGGTCGGTCCTCTCGCGGCTCTCCTCCGAGCGGCAAAACCGACCGTGTTCACGGGAAGGAGGCTGAGTAGTACCTTCGCCCTCTCTTGTCGCCTTCCCTTCCACTTTCTCCACGGCTCAAGTGGCGGTGGGCAATTTTGCGCGGCAAGAAAATCAATCCGCCGCCCTCCTCTCCCTGCGGTTGGGGAACGGTCGCGGCGGCCGGGGTGCTCATCGGCAGTGCAACAAAAGGGCAACGTACCTGCGCCGGCACCGCCACCATTGAGCGCCATCCCTTTTGCCCTGATTGGCGGCGGCGGCCCCACCCCTCCGGCGGTCGGTCCGCGCCGTTTCGCCGTACGTGCTTTGGGCCGTTTTGATGCGCAAGCTCGCTTGAATATGCATGCGGTTTGCCCGGTCGATTTTGCCAGCTTTTAAAAATGTTTACGGGTCGACGCCGCGCTCCACTAGGGCGACTGTCAAAAGAGGGGAATCTTGACGGAAGTCACGCTGACGAGATTGTACCGAACGACAACGGAAGCTGGGAAAATCGATTCTCATTTCAGCTGACACTGGTCGTCCATTGAACTGAACAAGCGCCTTGTAGTAGTCGATTGGCAACCGAGCATTTGCCCATCATCATCGCGCCATCATTTAATCCGCACATCACGGTCGCTGGTCGACCATGTTGGCGGGCCAAGAAAGTCATTATTAGTTAATTGCTTGTCCCGTGCTTGCTTAAACCGCTCCGTGGAGGCTCGCGGATATGTCCCTTTTGTTTGGCATCCATCGCCGGGGGCAGCCGGCTGGTTGTTATCGTCTGTCAAATGTTAGCCACCGCGACGTTGGCCGTTCGCTCTCTTGACGTTAGCAGTCGTTGTACACCTGTGCCGTATTTTTGCAGCGCCCGGCAATGCGCCCAGAGGTTCGTCCCTTGCTCGCAGTGCCCTTTGGACCGGACGACAGCGTGGTCTCCAATTCGACCGGTAGCCGCAGATGCAACTCCGTTAATGCCAACCTCGTCCATTTGTTATGGATGAGAGGGTGATTTTGAACGTCGGCGGCATACGACACGAAACGTACAAGGCAACGCTTAAGGTAAGCTGCACTTTCAATTTTGACTTTGGGAAACTTTGCCGCCCCAAAGAGGGGGGTTGGCCCAACTTTGAGCAGCGCTTCGCCAAAGAAGTGGTCGATTCTAAACCAAAAGGCGCATTCGTTTCATTTCGTCAGAGCATGCGCGGATGGCATGGTCGGCTAGGCGTTAAAGCATTTTGGCTGCCCTGGAATCTTCAACCGAGGGTACGGGCGCCGCATTCCGCAGTTGGCCTTTAGCCGTCCCATTCTTTATAAGGGACCCACTTGAAAAGCTGTCGGCGCCAATACGCCTTTTTCCGTTTAGCTAACGAGATATTGAAGCGTTGTTTGCATCCGGTCGACTCGTTAAAGAATTGTTGTCGTCGGAAAGATGGCCAATTTGACCGTCACGAACTTGGACATCAGAGGGGCATTGTTCCCGCCGACCGGGGCGTGCAATTGGTACCACAATCCGGGAACTCGCTTGCGGCATTTGAATGCCAAGTTCCTTGATTGCGGAAGCGTGGCGGCCGTTTCACCCCGCAAGTTCGTAACCCATTTAAGGAGTGCGCCTTTTGCGGCGAGCGGTCTTCCGCCAGGACGAATATTTGCTTGTCTGGCATTTTTTCATAAATATCCGGGCCCAAACAGCGGAAGCGCAAGCGCCAAGCGTCTTCCAAAAATAGCCGGGCATTTCCTGACGTGCCAGAACGCATGGTCGACGGGAAAGGTGAGATGCGGCGGGCGAATCGTTCCGCTTTTCGAAACGGCAAACTTTCACACCGGTCTCCACGTACTTTTTTCACTGAGTTAACGAATGTGGAAATAGCGCCAGCTACCGCAGTTGTACCTTGTCCGTTCTCTTCTTCTACTTCTTCTTGCAACGGTTCTCCGGCGCGGAATATACGGCTGCTTGCACGACGGCGCCCCGCCGTTTTCCGGTCACCTTGGTTCGCAACTGCGGGCGTCACTGGCGTAGGCAAATTTGGGCAGGGAAGCGAAAAGTGACATCCCTTCAACGCTGCCAAGCAGCGTTTGGCGCGTAGGCATTTTCCTTACGTGATCCGGAAGCGAACTTTGGTGCTGCTGCCGAGCGCCGGCCAAGTTGCGGCGCCCATTGCGCGAAGGCATCTACAATTTTGGTTTGATTTATTTGCTAATTGAGTTTGACAATTGAATGGACAGTTGGGAAATTGTAGCGTTCCATCGATGCGCAAATGAGTATTCGTACAAGGCGGTTTATCTTCGGTCGCCAATTGGGTGGCCGTCGTTGGTTGAACCGTTTTGCTTGCACGTGCTTCGCTGCGGCGGTTGGGCAAAGTTCATTCATTCGGGTCGTCTCCAAGTTGGAGCCTTCCGCCTCTCTGATCCTTCAAGTTGCCCGACGGCGCAGTTGCTCAGTCCATTTGCCGGATTTATTTGTTTGGCCAGTCCTTTTAATGCGCGGCAATGTTAGTAAGGGGTCATGGCAAATTGCATGTTTTTGCATGAGTTAATCGTTGTGTCCAATTGTCCCGTGGAAAAACAAGTGCGGCAGGCGTGACTTTGCGTGATAAATCATTAAATATTCGAAGCTTCCGTACGGGACGTGTCGTTGAGTAGGAGCGGTATCTAATAGCTTTTTAATGAATTGAATGGCAAGCCAGAACCGTACGGGCAAGACGAGCAGATCGATTGCATCCCAATGGCACGAAACGTACGTGAAGCAAGCGTTTCATTGTTCAATCGAAGCCTTTCAGATCCGTTCTCCACCATTCCTCAACTGTTCCGTTACTCTCCATCCTTCGGAACCTTTTCATAAGCTAATTTCGTTTCGACTTCGCTTTCCAGCTAAACGATTGCCATTCCGTTCGACAGCCGCGATGATGACGCGCGAAGATTAGGTATCCCAGAGTTTTCTGCGCAGGCATTTTTAGAGCGCTACTTCATGGGGGTTTCTTCCGTCCCTTCCTTTTGCTTGCGCTTGTTTACCCTTATCACATTTTCCTTGCTAGCTTACTCGTACGGTTCTTCCGCTGCAACGAAGAGCATCTCTCGTCTTAGCGATCACCTGACTTGATGGAAAAGGCCGAACTATTTTCCAGTAAGCACTAACTAGAGCTTATAAGTGCTGCAGCGTATCGATGCTGAAAAAGTTGAACATGCCTGAACTTTGAGGAAGCAAGCCTGAACTATTAGCTCACTTCTGCTTCTTGAGCGTTCGCGCTTTTTTACTCGGCGCATTTTTCTTCTACGCCAAAAGCGTATAATAAATCACCAAGTGTTGGCTCCATTCGCTTTAAAGAGGTGATAAAGCAACAAAATTGCCTTTTTTATCAGCGGCAGCTCAAGATAAGCATCGAGCCTTTGTCGTGACTCAATATCTGCCAGAGTGCACTCTCACCGAGCGCCTGTGCAATGTTTTTCCTCATGTCCACTTTCCGTCCGAACGGCATTCATTCGTATAACAAGGCAGTGCATCTTTTCCCATTGCGACGCGCTGCGAGAATTGGCGTTTGCTCTCCCCTTGGGCGAGCGGCGACATACTAAAGCCCCATGGTCGTTGGCTGGCTCACAGGCCGTTGTCGAACGTGATCGTCATCCGTTCAAGCGAAAACATTGGTGCGCAATTAAGTGAAATACGGGCATGTTGTGTGAAAACGGCAGAATACCCGTTCATCAATGCTTTACTTCCAATAGCGTAGCTTTCGGGACCTCTCTTGGTCCCGTCTTCAGCGCTGAAGACGGGACCAAGAGAGGTCCCGAAAGCTACGCTATTGGAGGTAAAGCATTGATGAACGGGTATTCTGCCGTTTTCACACAATATGAAACTGAAACCCGTGAGAAATCCAACATTCAACTAAATACGGGCATGGGCGAAATGTTGGCGCGCAATTTGCAAGGCAGCCGGGCTCACTCCCCTTGAGCGTGCCACCACGCTTTTGCTCCAACCGCTCGGAGGATGTGCAGCCTAATTTATTTATAAGTCGAAATTAAGTGTTCGTATCTTGCGGGTCGATTTTGCTTTTCGTGCACGCTTAGGCCGTTGGCCTCCTCTTGCCGGGGTCCGAAGAGTCGTTAAAACTTGCACAGGTGCATTCGACGTGGGCAAATATGTTATTACCGGCACACCGAGGAATTCTCTCGCCCAGTGGCGAGTCGAAAGGTGACGAACAAACTCTTGATCAATTTGGAACGTCGCTATCCGTTCAAGGTTGTACTGCATTGCTTCGAATTACGCAGAGTCGGTAGCGATGGTGTTTACTGTATTACCGTACCTTCTATTGGTAAAGCTCACCTGTTGCCATCGTTTAACAGTTGTAGTTTGGAGGCATAGCCCTAAGTCCAAGCAAAGGACGGATTTTAGTTGCGAATCCTTCTCGTTGCTGTACTGTTGGTCGCGGTGGTCGCTCGAAAGCTGCGTGATTAATGTCCGAACATTCATGGATTCTTTGTCGCATAGGCGGTTAGCTTATGAAGTTTTACAAAACAGCCATCTATTAGGCGTGTCGAATCAATGAGGCGCTCGCCAGGAAAGAGAAGCTACTATTGATATCCAAAAAGCGGCCATATATGTGTCCCAATTTTAGTATGGTTCGATGAACGTGAAATCAACAGTCTCCTATTGGAAGCGCATTGCAACAAGTCCTGATTGCCGCTACTTGTTGAACACGCAGTCGATGATCATTAGAACAATAGAATGTTCGGATTGGAAGTTTAACGAGGCGACTACGTGGCCTGGCCGCCGTGGCGGGCGCAAGTTGGGTGCTCAGTGGCGCGTAAAATTGCAGTGATGGGTTGACACGCTGACGCGGCAAAATTGAACGATGAAAGTTGTAAGCCCGAAAATTTGTTCGTTGGGCAAATTTATTGGAACCGCCTTTTTTTGCAGCGATGCTTTGCATGAACAAAGGAATTGCCGTGCCATTGGGCACCGCCCTTGACGATGAGCAGCGCACGCTAATTGTAAAGGCGATTATTAAGATTGAGCTCTCTCCTGGAGAACCTTACTCTCTTAAGTGTCTGTTTCCTGAAGATAAAGTTTCGCTAGCGCTTGACGAGAGGTGGTCGTCAGAGTTGGCGAATTGAAAGCTGCCATCCCATTTGCTTCCCATTGTCCGAGCTATCCTCATAACCAAGTGTTGCCGTTTTTCAGTAGGCCCTAAGTTTTCAAACTGCCAAGCCGTATCTGTTGGTCCTGATTGGGCAAAGTGTGATGGCATGCCGCGAATATCGCTCCACCATTTTCGCAGACGGGTGCAGCGTTTCATTCTCGCGAGGACAAAGCGATCTTCGAATGAGCTTGCCTTCCGATTTAAAATGAGGCGGCGCCGTCAGAATGTGCATCCGGTTGACTGACTGACTTGGCGAACATCTACTCGCAGAAGAAGTTTCTAGAGTTCATTAAATTTTTATGTTTGCACACACTTTTGTGTCAGCAAAACGTCGTAACAACCCTAATTGAACGTCCGCCTTTTCTGATCTCCAGTGATCATTTAAGTGTTGGCCGCTTTTAGCCCTCATGACGCGGCACGCACGAGATTATCCACCTTTTGTTGTTCTACTTTGAGTTTGCAACCGTTATAGATGACTGCCTTTCGGCGGCGAATTACGAAAATTTTGATTTCACCAACTGAATGCGTACGCGTGCGACCAAAGGGTTGAGTCATATAATTGTTTTCGGTTTGGGAAATGACGTTTGAATACTTACTAATGAACCAAGTTTACCTATCATACGGTCGCTGTGCTCTGTGGACGCGCTTTAGCGGCTGACACATATTAGTATTAGTAGTTTTGCCGAGTTCCGTCGTTTATCAATTATGAGCGGTAAATAAATTTCGCAAGCGCGGTGTTCGGCCTAATTGATGTGGCACTGAGCGAAATGTCAAAATTTGCATATCTAGCCATTGATAACCGAGGCGGAATTGGCAACTGCACTGCTCATAAATTTTCCACCTCAGTTGGCGCCTATCTTCAGCGATCTGACAATCGCGACTGATAAAACTCAGTTGGGAAACAATTATTAATAACAGTGAAGATTACCACTCTCTTTGCGGAGCGGCATACTGGACGTCGTAAAAGGGACGCGAACAGACTGATTTAGCATTTACGTTTCCAAACTCCAGTTTTTGTTATTAGTTATGACATAGAATACTAGGCGTTGCAAGAAAAGCGCGCAAGGCAGACTGCCTCAGACGAAACTTGAACGTATGAATCCCGCGATGGAAGCCAATTGGTGAACTTCTTCAAATAGCGCGAATTGAATTGGTGTCTAGACTTGCGGTGTTAAATGTTGCTTGTGAAATCCGGATAGGCGCTTTCAAACAATGACGCCTGGCGAAGTTCGAAGTATACATGCGACTGCCAAACTTAGTTCGTCCTTACGAACTGTCGCACTGGTGTATGCCGCGAATGAGCGAATCTCAGTTTATCGAATGATGCCGCTTCTTTTCCGATGTCCTTTACTTGTTCTGTCGGAAGGCAGCTTAAAAGGGAAAGGCATTTTTCCGTTAACTTGTTGCATCTTCCGTTTTGCTTGGAACGGCAGATTACTGTACCGTCTGCAAACTGTGTTTCGCCTGAGCTGCGTTTCGCACGGCCGGCTTCGTGCACAGCGTTGCAGCGCACGACTCGCTTTATACCGTGCGCTTATGATATTGGATAATGGATATTTTTTCAAAGTATTAATGCTGACATCACCGCTTTTGGGTGCAACCGAACTGACGTCAAAATGGGTCATATAACGCAACGCTCTACTTTTACTCGTGCTTTTGTCAACTGCTTGTCAGTCATTCCGAGCAGTCCTTTCCCGGCGACTAACCGTTCAGTCATTGCGCGACTTTACGTCATCGTCAGAGCAGTCCGGATTACGTTTGCGGTAATGCGTAAGAGCGAAGGCAAAGTTGTCCATCCGTTTTCTGGGGCCAAAATTGGCAGCACCCTTCGCATTCAAACGGGCGCCCGACAACACGGGGACATCTCGTGAAATTGCGCGAGCCTTTGCTGAAATAACTGGTACGGAAATTTGAATAATGCACTTGGAGTAGCATGGTGGGTTTGGGACCTGTTAAGTAGCCTATCGGTGGCCTGCAAAGAACCGTGGAGAACCCGTGCGACTTTGCCTTTGTCAGCGTACAGGCGTTGTCTCCTCGTCAGGGAAGCACAATTCGCACGGAATGCCTTACCAACTGCGTTCCTTATCGCCCAAGTGGAAGTATCGATCATTTCGATTGGTGCTTGAGGATGGTCGGCTTTCCCTTTTTGGCTTTTCCGATTAACGGCCATAGCTCAAGATGGAAGATTTCCGAAGTTGCGTTTTCGAGGTAGCGCAGACAGGAAGACACCGTTTGAGCCTTCCATGTCTGTGGCAAGTTGGCGCGGTAAACCGATCCGAATTTTAGTACCATCTGAAACGTGGCGCACTAAAAGTTGTGCTCGCATATCCAAGCGAAAATGGCCTCCTTGTAACGACATGGTAAAAGTCCATTGCCTGACTTGACTGCGCGTTAATACTGTTCACTGAGTTTGTATTCACCTAAGCCGAATCGAACCGGCCAATGGTTGGCTTGTTCCTGAGCCAAATATGGGCGGATAATAATTCGGAGGCTTTTGAACCGACTGATTACGGACTTGCCGAGCAATGCCCGGTGAAAGAGAGCACGGTTGCTTCGCCCTTCCAAGCATCCGATTGAAGAGAATCATGTAAAGTAATAATAGTACACCTTAATTGCTGTTGTCCTGTAGTCTCGTCTAGGCTGTATAGTAATTAGGCGTTGCTGTTTTCCATTGATTTGCTGCTGCTTCAATCGCCACGTCGGTCTTGTTTTCATCAGCCAGAGAAGCAGTTACGGTTACGGCAAGTGGAGTAAAATTAATCTGCTTTCCATTCCACCCTAATGTCCTTTGTCATTGAGGACGTTGCGTGCTAATTCTCCAAGCCAACCCTTTCAAGCGTCTGCTCATACTGCCTATCGTTTACATCTGACATCCATTCACGAGCGCTCCCTGAAAGGGTTGTGAAGCACTTGAAAGTGCATCCGAACTTATGACTTTCCCTTTGTTTGCTTGGTCGCAGTTCGCTGTCAAAGTGTCGTTTCCTTGGCGCAATCAATTGACGCGGTTTATTCGGTACTAATGACGTTGTAATTGAATTCATTGAGCAGCCGGCAAACAATCGCGGTAATCGTAAACATCCGTAGGACCTGTACGCCAATTAGGAGTTCATGGCAAGATGTTTAGAAAATCCCTGCTACACGATTGTCGCGACTGACTGAGGCGTTGGCCAACTACGATCCCGTGCTTAACGAATACTTTTTCGACCGGCATCCAGCTGTTTTCGCTCAAATCCTCAACTACTATCGTACTGGCAAATTGCATTATCCAACGGACGTCTGCGGGCCCCTGTTCGAAGAGGAACTCGAGTTCTGGGGCCTCGACGCCAATCAGGTGGAACCCTGCTGCTGGATGACTTACACGCAGTACCGGGATACTCAAGAAACGCTGGCCGTTCTTGAACGGCTGGACGTGGACAGCGATTTGCACGACGAGGAGGCGGTGGCTAAGCGATTCGGATGGGAAGACGACTACCTCTCAGGCAATCTATCCTGGTGGCAAAGGCTCAAGCCTAAAGTGTGGGCACTGTTCGACGAACCTTACTCTTCAACGTCGGCAAAGGTGAGAACGTGACAGTCGAATTGAATATGCAAATTGTTGCGCCCGTTTAGGTGATTGCCGTTACGTCAGTGTTCACCATATGCGTTTCGATTCTCTCATTCTGCCTGAAAACCCATCCCGATTTTCGAATACCAGTGCTTGAAAGCTATGTATACAACAGCAGCAGCGGGCTTGCTAGGTTTTCCACGTCGAAAGGTTTGGTGGTCGACAAAGAGCGTACACAGCCGCACAGCGCCTTTTTCGTCATCGAAGCGGTCTGCAATACGTGGTTCACTTTGGAAATTCTAATTCGCTTCGTCTTCTGTCCGTCCAAGGTGCTATTTTTCAAGTCGCCCATAAACGTGATTGATCTCGTGGTAAATGGGCGCGGCGATGGCGCGTTGTTCGCCGCGCTAAGCTTGCGGTGCTGTTTCAGGCAACAGTGAGCTTTTTCATGGACTTCCTGCTGAAGGAAGTGGCCATGTCGACCAACAAGGATATGGTGGAATTTTTCAGCATCATTCGCATAATGCGACTGTTCAAGCTCACCCAGCACAGCAGCGGTCTGAAGATTTTGATTCACACATTCCGGGCCAGTGCGAAGGAGCTCAGCTTGCTTGTCTTTTTCCTGGTGCTTGGCATTGTCGTATTCGCGGCCTTAATTTATTACGCAGAACGGATCGAACCTAATCCGGAGAATGACTTCATCAGTATACCGCTTGGTTTGTGGTGGGCAATAGTAACAATGACCACTGTCGGGTAGAAAAACGCTTCTTCTGCTGATTGCTCTTTTTTTGCTGACGCTGTTCCCTTTGCAGCTACGGCGATATGACGCCTAAGACATATTTGGGCATGATCGTGGGCAGCCTTTGCGCCCTGACAGGTGTGCTGACCATTGCTCTGCCGGTGCCTGTCATAGTTAGCAACTTTGCCATGTTTTACTCGCACACGCAGGCTCGCGCCAAGCTGCCAAAGAAGCGCCGTCGCGTGTTGCCACTTGAGCAAGCGCGCTTGCAAACCAGAAGGAAAGCCATTGGCGATGGAACCGGACCATTATACGGTCGCGTCTCCAGTGGACAGCGTGAATCGAAAGGTTTGTATGGGTCCAGTCCGTGACAAGGTCATTTGTTGCACCTTATCCTTTGCAGCCGGCTTGGATGAGGCGGAACCCATACTGTCATCTCTGAATCGCCGTCGCCACTCGCAGCGGGTAATGCCGAACGCCAAAAGCACCTTGTATGCCTTCAATTCAGTTGGAGAGGCCAAGCCGACCCAGGGTTCGTGAAGAAAAGGGACAATTTTCACAAAATCTCCCTTTGTTTGCAGTGAAACTGGTAGCCGGGCGTCACAAGGTGCTATTGACAGCGGCAGGTGGCTCATCGCTTGGCGAAGAGCAACTGCAAATGAAGGAAATGGGTTCGTAGCTCTCTGAATACGCTGTGGATCATATGTTTTTCCCGTTGGCTACGCAGACAAATGATGCGCAATAAAATCGGTACTTGTAATTATTGGCAGTGTCCCAAGAATGTCGCGCACTTATGCAATGACGTAGGTGCATTTGAAGAAAGTGTAAGAGAACGATGAAGAACCTGAATTCGCGCCGTTGTTTCTCAAGCTTCTTGCAAATTAGTTGCCACGCAGCGGCACTTTGCATTCAAGACCAAATCGCCCCATGCAGCACTTCCATCCGGCCGCGCAGTCGGTATCTTGGAAGCAGAAGTCGACACGCGTTCCAAAAGAGGCCGGTTGAACCTCAGGACAAAGTCCGGGGGTCAAAAAGTCTGCATAAATTCATTATGCGTGCAGAACAGCTCTTCCTCACTTCCGGCAACTTACTGAAATTGTTGAACGGACTTCGATCCCCGCTTGGTTCGGTGCACCTGGTTCCCCACGGGGTGACGCAGCATTTTAGATCCAGAACGCAATTCCAGTCTGAATAGCACCTGTCCGACCATTTCCCTTGTATTCTTGGGCCGGCAGGCGACGGACAGAAGCCAGCCTTGGGAAGTGGGCTTAGATCTGAAAGAATCGAAGCCCCACGGAGAGGATGAGGAAAATTCGAATGCGCAAACCTACCCTGTTGCAAGGCTTTTACACATCCACGGCCGTGAACGGTGTCGCAGCATTTGTATCCTTCTATGCATTGGAAGTCAATGAGGCACCGGCGAGAAGGACCATGAACAAGAGCCGCCTGGGGCGGACATTCGCCAGGGTGATCCCAGAAATGTACTGCAATGGCAGGCTATAGTTAGCTTGGAGCGAGCGTCTCCATTGGTGACTCATTTGAAAAGTTTTGGTGATTAATGGCACTATTGGAGGTGGCTCATTTCCGCGCTGATTAGAAAATACGGCTCGATCGCTTTAAGTCTGCAAACAGAAATCTGATTATCCTGGCGCGTTTATGTTGTGCCGTCTGCTTATTCGCTCAGATATTCCTCTGAAGCGTTAGGGACTTCTTCTGTCCCCTCCCCAGCGAGCAAAAGCGCAAGACGGCAGAAGAACATGAAACGATTAGGTAGCTTCGAAGAGGGGATCAATAACATGACCAAAAAAATATAGAGTTCCCTCCACCCTCAATGCCCCATTTTATAAACTCATGTTCGGTCAGTTCACGCGTACGTTCTCTCAAGCGGTCGGAAGTCCTTGATACTGAACACCGAACACGGGCAGTCCTGAAAGCTGTGAAAAAGTACAAATAAGTAGATATATGTCATAGCGATGCGAACTCGTCAAAGAAGATCGTCACGTTTGATCAGAGCATTGCCAAAAATTCTGTATACAGTAGAAACAAAGGCGAGGGATAAGTTCGCTCGATTTGGACTACTGCTGAATGAACGTGAATAGTTATGGCAAAGGAGCGCCAACGGCAGATTTCCTTGTTTGACTGCCTTTCAAATTCGTCATTGTCTGCAGAAACAGGTTTTTCACGGGTTTAGTCCAGTTTTTTATTATGCTATGCTAACAGTTGGCATTTAGCCAAGAGGATTTCCGTACAATTGACCAGCTTGTTTTCTTTTGTCCTAACATAGCTAAAGAGCTCTTTACGCCTATTACTTTTGCCTCGTCATTGTGATGGAAACGATAAGTGAATTAATGGAATAACTCACTGAACCCGTTTGAAGAGAGAATTAAGTTGTCCACTGCAGTTTCCATCGTTACTCCGTTTTCTTCAATAACGTCTACTACAGTGACTTCCGGTAGTTCCTCCACTACTGGTAAAACTTCGATGGCTGATCCTGTCTCTTCCAATATCGCAGGCTCTTCAGGGAACAGCTCTCCCTCCACCACCACTACAACGTCATCCAGACTGCTGCCTTTCGGCGCGTCCTTGGATGGGTGCTTTTTTTCTAGATCGTTGATGAGCACTATTGTTTCACCATTCCCTTCTCCAAACTCTTCCACCAAGATCGGTTCGTCAATAAAGGGTTCCACTTCCACATCTGTTACTACTGGCAGAATAGGGAATATTGGATCAACGCACCTTGTTCCGAATTTCAGGACACAGCACTTCAGTGCGCCGGGGCAATTGGCATCAAATGCACAGGCGTCGAACCATGCACCCGGTATTCTAGGTCCATCCAGCAGAGGGCAGTGACCCAATTTCACTACTGGACCAAACGCTGAACGGATACTCGCCTTAAGTGTGGATACGATTACCATGGATACTCACGATCGTGGACGGCAGGGACGCATTCCTGACCCACAGACGTGTAGCAGCACTTTTGGCTGCCCGGACAGTCATTGTCTGAAACGCAGCTACGGACGAAGGTCCAAGAAGGTGACTGCAAATACGGGCAGCGCCCAATGTTCTTGCTGATGGCTGGAAAATGTAGCATCTCAATTATGGCTGTTAGCGCTTTCGTTGAAGCTCCAAGCCCATTGTCGAAGGCACAAATGGACATCGGTTAGCCTGTTGATGTGCCTCCAATTGCGTATGCGTAAGCGCGAGCGCATGCAACCTTTTGAGAGACAGCTCTCCTACATCTCGAGTGGTTTAGTATTCCAAGCTTGCATTCCTACATGCATGCGGCTTGAGTGACCACCATGTATTACCGAGTTTAAAGAGCACGAAATAGAGAACAACTAGCAGCAACTTTGTGCATGGCTTGCTCTTACCATTCAGAAACAACGTGGCAGTAATAGATACCAACAAATTAATAGCTTTTGGCATTATCAACTGTATCAGTGCGTCATTCTGCTATCAGCTTGATGAACAACGAGTTTATAATGCTTTCATGGTCCGTGTGACCCTGTTTTGTCAGGGCATCCGTATTTTCCCACATGCCAAACAGGCTAGCTAGGTTGACGTACGCATCCTGAACATTTTCATCAACTTTGGCAGATGGTCACTTTTTTGTTGCTTTATTGAAACTGCTCCTCGAAAAGGACAGTTCTTCGAAGCGCCAGCAGGAAAGCTGGACAATCCAGTCCGCTGTCTTTTATTAGCGCTTGCTAAGCAAAAAAGTGTGAGTGACAAATGAGCTCTGAGAACATAAAAAAGGAATATCAGTTTTTGTATTATTAATAATGTGCGTAGGAGCTCGACTGACAGCATTAGGAGAACGCAGCATCTAAAACAGTAGATGTACGCCGTTGTAAGTCGGTTTGGCGCATATGGCTTGTCCGTCTTCAAGGCAACACTTGTAATTGCCTATGCAATCGCAATCACAATCGCAAGGCTCATTAAGAGAGGCCAAATGAATGAAACGGTGAATTTTTGAATGAATCGTCTGCGGACAGGCTCCACGTTTCAATATGCGGCAGCAGGCACCTGACTGGCACTCGTAGCCGTATGGACACCAGAAGCCATAACAAGCACCAAAAGGCTG
This sequence comes from Trichuris muris, assembly GCA_000612645.2. Lineage (NCBI taxonomy): Eukaryota > Metazoa > Nematoda > Enoplea > Trichinellida > Trichuridae > Trichuris > Trichuris muris. The sequence continues at coordinate 13,035,856 of CBXJ02000086.1, forward strand.
TGATCCATCTTCGCATACGTCTAAAAATACCACGCGGTGCAGTGACGTGGTTTGTAGTTGGCAACATTTAACGGCTTTCAGTCTTTGTTCTTTTACTGCGCTTTGGTAACAGTTTCGAATGAAATTAGCTCCTTCATCAGAAGTATTTGTTCACAGAAGAAACACAGGCTCGCTCTCCATTATACTGTACAATAGAAGCTTGACGGAATGAACAGCTCTAACTCAGTAGCAATTTTTTGTAGGGATTGTTTATTATTTAATCAACGAGAGCATTTCTTTTATGATTATTCAAAAACTTGGCCTGGGACATATGCGTGCGAAATTGTGCTATGTATAAACGCAGTGTCATCATCAGGATCAGAGAAATAGGCACTCTGAGACTTTCTGTTTCAGTCAAAATACATTTGCATATAAGATTAGCCAGTGCGCATTTCGATTCTGAGTAACTGGCCTGAAGAGATAATCGACGCTCTGTGAATCTCGAACATACTGAACGACGAATTTTAGTTAACCCATCTGCCGTTTCAAACACAATGGCATTCGGTACAGTAGCTTTATTTCAGTCCTCCGCTTTACTGTTTTAGTAATGCAACGTAAACAAAACAAAATTATATTAGGACAAAGCTTCTTCAACAGATGGAAATCATGGACATTTTCAGAGCTACTCTGCTCCGTTATCAGCGAAATCGCGTTGATATCAATTAGCAGTCACCTTTGTTAACGCTGAGTTCCGCCTCCAGAGATTTCAGTATGATATCGCTGAAGACGGAGCAAGACGGCTCAACACTCCACCAATGATGTTCAAGGTATTCTTTATAATTTTCCTTGATTTATTTTCAATTGGTGTTTTCAAAAATTGGATTTTTTGTAACGGTGTAATTGAACATGATAAGATGGTACGACGATCACCGTTGGAAACCAACGGCGATCGTCGTACCATCTTATCATGGTATTTTCAACACAGCAAACGAGTCAAAGCTGTGAACACTTAAAGAAGCAATTATAGTTGTTGTGAGGCGCACAGTATTCTCGAAATGACATTATACTTACTCAAATGTGGCTTCGCTCTAGCTGGGAGCATGCACGATGGGCCCATTGCTGTCGGGCAGCACTTCTTATGGCCAGGACAATCCTTATCTGCTCGACATGAAGCCAGTCGATATACGAAGTGGCTTTTGAAGGCCTTCTTCGCTACAGATGGGCAATGTCCCCATTTTGTATGCCGTATTTCTGTTTGGTGGGCGGTTACGAACAAGCGAATAACAGTTTAAACCTACCATAGTTTTCGACAGCCATTTGGGTCTCCTTTACTGACATGCAAACTTTGCCAACAATTGTTTGACAGCACTTCTGACCTTCCGAACAGTCGTCGTCCAATTTGCACTTGTCATCATTTGCTTCTATTGATGCTTCATTGGGCACGGGCGAGCATTCAAACGCTTGCATACCGACTGGTTTCACTTTCCCAATGAGCGGCGATACCTTGATAGGTCCTGCAGATCTCACATCAGTCTCTCCGAATTCACCATGGGTAATCTACCTGCGGAGCCACCGTGGCCAACAATGCATGACACGCATAGTTGTGCACAGATGAAGGTCTCCAAAAGTGACTTCAGGAACTTATGAGAGACCATTATTTAAACGCAGAAGTTTATCTCAATAGCAGTTGCTTCGAGACGAAAATTTTGATTTCTCTTTAAACGTAATCTTTATCGAGATAAGTACAAATGACGTGGGCGTAGACGAAGAGTGATCAAACAGGTTAGAATGCGCCCGACACGGACGCTAATGTGATGTGCGATGTTTGTCCTTTGGACACCAAGCGAATAAGCGATACATTTTCTTCAACTGTTGAAAATGACACTGCATTTACTTCGTTTGAATAAAGCATCATTTCTGATCGTTAAGTGAATTTTTCTGAACGTTTACAAAACAGCTCATTATGAATATGTGAATATCGGTACACTTTAATTAGAGCACCATCGGCAGCAAATACTAAGATTAATATTAATATTGCACACGGACTGTCTCATGACGTAAATTTGTTCTTGTCATACGACTTCCAAAAGTTTCGGAAATTTTGTTAACGACACATTGTAAATGACCAAAGGTTTACTTTGTGCGCTTCTTACGCAATAAACGGTTGCATTTGTCGTCAAAAGAGGTAAGATAATGTCAATATTAATGAAACGACCCAACCAACTGGATGTAAGCAGTGTACGTTTAAAGGCGACGCATTATTGCAATCGCTGCTTTTGGGATTTTTTCGGAACTTAAGTGATATAGTTTCACTGCATTAATAAATACCGTATTAATAGAAAAATAAATTTTTAAACAACATGCGTGTAAAGTTCTTCCACAGATCGCAAGAGTTGGAATGGTGCCTTCATGTTACTAAATCGTTAGCTGTGAAATTTGTACAAGTTGTCTGTAGAAGCTTGATGAGCACGCCTTCTTTCATTGCAACAGTTCTTTGGGTACCGTTATTTGATTAGTGTGAATTTCGACTTAGCTGATTGATTTCAACGGCAGTTTCCAATCTTCCGTAGGACTCAAAGGAGGACACCAGAACTACCGTTGCAACGTAATGAAAGAGAACGATCAATGAGACCATTGTTATTTATTGCATTGCATGTCTGTTAGACAGAGATCGCCGCGTTTTAGGCAAATGAGATAACATCCGTGATGTGCATTACTTTGAATGATTATTCCAGTTTCTAGTCCAAGTGCTGCAATGCCCTAGTCTATTTCGCTGATCCCCATTGGCAAGGAATCATCAGTTTGCTACACTGAATGGCAGCAAAGGATCAGTTTGACTATATATATATATATATATATATATATATATATATATATATATATATATATATATATTTCAGGGTGTGTGCTACCCTGAAAGCTTCAGAGAACTGAATAAAAGTCAAAAAACGGTGCAAGTCGTACAAAAATATCCTTGTATCCTTGTTATGTATAACTACACCGTTACGAAGAACCCAATCTTCAACCATATATATACCGAGAGAGAGAGAGAGAGAGAGAGAGCTAGATTGTATCAGCAGACGGCAAGACACCCGTGTAAAACACTTTATTCTAAGAGAAGCTTTCCGGCCTCCCTATGAACCTCAGCGAATATATGGAGTTAGTTAACAACAGTAGCTTGAAATGCAGTTAGTTTAGCCAAAACCTCATACCAATTCATCCTCGAAGATTACTCATACTATTCATGATTAGGAAGCTCCAGTGAAAAACTCAAACTGTGATTTGAGAAGCATTTCGAAAGGCAGCTTGGAAATATCTTGCTTGTAATCTTGAGAAGCCAGAATTTAAACAATAAAGAGTTTATCCTGCAAACGATGTACTTCCGCCCACAGTTTAGGGCTCATTTTCAGAATGCTTGAAGTATCTTGTATTTACATTTGCTAAGCACACATAATTAGCAGGTTTTAAGCGCTAAGGCCGACCTCTGAAAATGCACAAATTTGCTTGCTCTTTCCTTTCTCCCTGCCGAGTCTACTCAACGATCGACGTGCCACTTAGTGTCCTTCCCTGCTCAAAATGGGGAATACTAAACTATCCTTACAAAGGTATCCACAATTGCAGTTCTCTTTCATCGCAACGAGGAACAGCCGTACAGTCATTGCGATTCTCGCATTCACCTCGCATTGTAAAGTCCTACCATTCCTTTCAACAGACAGCACTTCATGTTGTTTTGTTGAAGTTGTTAGTTGAAAATACTTTTTCTACGAACGGGGGTGTTAGTTCTCATAACAGAAAATTACCTACGGAATGTTTCAACCCGTTAATGAGAGAAGAAGTACAGTTTTATTAGCGAGGCTTTCGGGAACAAACCTTTCCCGTCCTCAGCGCAAAACGTCTGCGTGTGCGTAGTTCAGTTATGAGAAGTTGTTAGTTGTCGTAATGGCAGAAAAGTCAGGTCGCTATGATCTACGAAAAAATTTTACTCGATTACGTTTCTCAAACTGCGTGGTTCTGTTTATGAAAAGTTGCGTTTAGTAATCTTTACTGTCGGAAACAAATCAGAATGCACCAACTTGGATACTGAATATTGCGTCGCTAAGCGCAAGAACACATGATAGATATTGTGCTATGCGACCGCTTTGGCTGCTGACATAGCTGTCTCAACAGTGAACCATGCGAAGAAAGTAAATTGACAGCAAAGGTCCTGCTAAAATAGCATTTTGTCATATCAGTTCCCAACTGAAATACCATACCGCTGGTTACGCTTCAAGCAGACTTAACGGAATTATATATATATATATATATATATATATATATAATATATATATATATATATATATATATTGAACACCGGGTTTCTTTTAACGGGTCTTGTTTTCATGATAGTTGTTCGTCAAGCATGGCTGGTACCCGTTTGTTCGTAATGTCTGAAATTTAACGAGACAACTCCCTATCAGCGGATGGATGGGAAATTATTAGGAAAAGTCAGAACACTATGTTAACCTTCGGAGCTGTCGGAACGTTCTGGTTTCCGAAAGCTCCGATTAACCATGATCGTAACGGGCTGAATGTATTTCTTTGATGTTTTCACGGAAAGAACCCGTTCAGTTCGCATCTTTTTATTGATGGTCACAAATATGCGAGATACAAATGCGGAGCTTTCGGATCTCCTCTGGATCCGTCTTCAGCGCTTCGTTCCGTGTGCCGGCTGCCCAGTTAGTCGGTGGGTCCGCAAGTTCCTCCGTTCGACCAACCTAGCAGACAACGTCAGCTATCAGGTCAAGTCTGGACCCGTCAAGCGTTGGTCGTTCGCCTAGTCGGTCTTGCAGCGGACCTGTAATCCCTCCGACCGACCCTGGCAGAGGCACTACGTGTAATTTACACGTATATATATATATATATATATATATATATATATATATAAAGGAAAATTTGCTATATGAAACGTGCTGTACGGGGCACTGGACTCTACCGGACTGGACTTGGCAACGGCAGAAAAGGACAGAAAGATCGGAAAGGGAAAAAGGAAGAAAGAAGGCCACCATCAAGAAAGGACTTTAAAACCCGCAGTTTAAAGAGACTATAGACGGGTTCGGGAAGCTACTGCCGTTGCCTCAATATTCATTTTGTGTTGCGTCACTGTCCTGGTCGGTCGGTGGGGATGCTCGCTCTCTGCAGGGCTGACTGAGTGGGCGACAGAGGCTTGACGGGTACAAGGGTAGTACCTGATAGTTGATGTCGCCAGCCCGGACGGTCTAGCAGAGGAGCTTGCTGAACCGTGACTGGCTGGACAGTGGACATGTTTTATATTATTGCACTGAAGACGGCTACAAGAGTAGTAGCCGAAAGCTCTGCTTTGTGCCTTTTATGGTAGTAAAAGGCTTCTACTTAACGGGGGAAATCCGTGATACATTCTGCTTGCATATATGCATCAACCCCGTAAAAAAAGGAAAATTTGCATATATATATATATATATATATGGACTGGACAAGTTCTAATACATTAAAAGTATTTACAATTGCATTTCCTACCGTATTAATTTTACTATGGATATATATATGTATATATATATATATATCCATAGTAGAAAACTGGATGCATCGTAACGGGTCGTTGGGATGACATTTGTGTGTTGCACACGGTTTTCCCGTTGGTATTGTTTCAGTGTATCTGCAATTAACCAAAGAACCTCACCAGTCAACGATGGGTTAGTTTATTGGTAAAGTTGCGAGAACACTGTAACGTACGAATCGAAGCTTTCGGGACGCTCTAGTCCCGTCGTCAGCGAAAAGGAGGGACGCTGACGCTGACGCTCCTTTTCGCTGACGACGGGACTAGAGCGTCCCGAAAGCTTCGATTCGTACGTTACAGTGTTCTCGCAACTTTACCAATAAACTAACCCATCGTTGACTGGTGAGGTTCTTTGGTTAATTGCAGATACACTGAAACAATACCAACGGGAAAACCGTGTGCAACACACAAATGTTATATCCATAGTAAAATGAATACGGTAGGAAATGCAATTGTAAATACTTTTAATATATTTGAACTTGTCCAGTCCATTCGGTTCAACTCAGTGCTCAACAATTCCGTGCGCGGCAGTTGAATAATTTCCCCAGGCGCCTTAGTTTACGGTTTCTTATTAACTTCTTATTAATTTATTAATCCACTCGCATATCGCGCGTGCACATTTTCAATTAGGGCGGAAAATAATAAATATAATTACATTTAAAAAAATAAATTCCAATGCTTTCACCGGAAGCTTGCAGGGGATGCCTTCCCCAAATTCAGTCAAATCATGTTTGGAGCAGGGAATTTGATCATCACCCTCCAAGAACTTCTTTACGTTTCAAGTTCACTTCAGACGGCTGTATGCCCTTTGGGATTGTTTAGTAGGTGCCTAGTTGCCTGTTCGCGAAATGGAGCACCAAGGAGTTTGCGAATTTGTTTTCACGACTTTCCATCGCCTGAGTGATCGTGAAACACATACAGCCCACTACAATGGGTCATGCTTTCTCAAACTTCTTTCTGTATTGAAACACAATCACAGCACATCGATCTTCCAAAGTCCCCATCTTGCTTTGACAACTTTTGTAAAATGCAAGCTCTGTAGTTCAATGGCACAAATTTACAAAAGAACATATCTATAACATTGGAGACCGATCGCACAAAAAGAAGCAACTACAGGCATAAAAATAGACAACTGTCGATTCAAGTTCAGTGAAAATTAAAAAATTTGATATCGATTGCTTGATAACCGTCTGATAGATATTGAGTCTTTTGGGGACTAATTTCTTAATGCGACAGTGAGCAGTTTCTGTAAGTTCGGAATGAATACAGAACCAACAATTGGACAAACAATCATCATCAATGAAGACATGTACGCCAGAGAACTGCCTTTAAAGTTCCTGAGCTTTCACAATTGACTGATCTATTGTCAGGTTGACACTTGCGAGCGGCTTGCATAAATAAAGTAGCCCTTCAATTCGCGTGCATTTATATTAATATAATACTTAAGCAGACAATTGGTGAAACTGTTATTTGGCTAATCTGTGAAGCACGGACTTCGCGAAGTACAGAATAAAGGTAATGTAACATTTCTCAGAAAGAGTGAATACTCACCTTGGTGAGCGTTTTTATATTAATGCGCAATGGAGAATACAAATACAGGCCTACAGTATGCAAATATGAACATACAATAATAACAAATGGATTGAAAACTGACGCACTTGCAGGTTCCTTCTTTGAAAGAAATGATTAGCCTTTCGGTCACTTACTCTGAATTTGGACCGAAAGCGAGCAAATTCAACGTTATCCAATAAAGCATCACCGCTCAGCCAATTTGTCTCCGTCGTCGTCTTCTGTGGTCTTCCGGTAATCTGCTGCCATTTCTTGAATACCAATTTCGTTATGCCGTCTTTGGTCATACTGTTGTCAGTTGCCAAAAATTCCTCCCAACGCACCATCGGTAGGTTGGCCTTCATAGCGCAGGACGTTCCTGAAATCTCCACGTTTAATCTTTCGCCGGATATTGGCGTACGACTGCACTGCCATTAGTAATAAGTCTTCCACTTTGACGTCTGCTCCTTTTCAGCTACGTCGGTATGTCATTCTCAACTACTCCGCTGCCTTTCACAGCATCAGTTCCGACAGATAACATTTTACAAGAATGTGTGTAATCAACGGAAAAGCGGCTCTTTTCAATGAAGCTAATTAATTACAGCCGCATGTGCTCCATAGTTTACGCGTATTATGTAAACGCAGTACACCGTTACGATGAGAAAAAACAGACGTACATCAACTGTTTGCACTGACAGAAAGCTATTTCCTCCATGTTTTATGCTGCATTATAATATCCATTGTAATTTTGGATAAACAAAATAGGTTTGGATACTGGTTTCTCAACAACTGCTCCACTTTGGCTCATTCCTGCTGACCGAAAGTTCCGTTCGTGGGAAGCTTTCCTGTTCAGCGCGCTTCCTCGTCGGCGCTCGCTGACGATGAAGGAGAATGAATCTGGAACTGCTAAAAAGGTAAGACGGCGATTAGTCAAGCTTTCGTACAGACAAAACTTTCAACTTAGACTTCAACGATCACAGCGTTTGCAGCAGACAACTATATTACTTCATTGTGGTGAGTCGCGTGGCCCAAGCAAACGTTCGAACAAGGAAGCTGAGGATAAATGACTGATTTATAAAGGAAACAGCACCACAGTCGTTGAACTTCCTCTTGCTTCATAGGAGACATAAGAGACTAGCCCAATAGCAGCGCTCGGGCGGCTGAGGAGGTCGCCCAGCTATTCTAGCATTGGGAATAAATCGTGGGAACACAAGGAACGATACAAAGAAAGTTCTGGAACGAAAGGATAACAATGAACGCCATAAGATGGAAGAGTCGAAGAAAGACTTATGTGTGGCGATGAACGAATGAGAATAAATGTTCGCCCTTTTTGGGTGGCACAGCGCAACTGGCGGTAAAGATGTAAAATGCGGATAGACGTTGCCCGGCCGACATCGGAGATTAATGGCAGTTCTGTCCAGCATGAAGTCACCGTCAATCTCAAGGCTTCTTCTTCTTAGAACACGGCGACGAATCGATGTTCAAAGAGACGATCTCAGGTACGGGATTTCTATTCATTGAACACGTCCCTTCGTCAGCGTTAACCAATGAGGTCGACGTATCTGAACTCCTACTTTCCCTGGACGGAACTATCGTGCCATCGTCGGTTACTATCAATTCGGGATACTGCTTGCCGGCCTTCATTTCTTCCAATCGCTTCCAGAATTCGTCTCTTTCCTTTTCCTTCTTTTTTTCTCTGAAAAAAATAGTAAACACTTTTTCACCGGCCACGTGGCAACGTCGTTCGATCGTCCACTTGATTCGTTCGGCCTTGGCGGTCGCGCTCAGCTCCTCGAAAAGCTTCGGATTCATCTCGACGAAGTACTTAAGCACGTTGTAGACCGACGAGACCGTTGACTGGTTCCAGTGCTCCTTCGCGATCCGATACAACGGAGCGTACAAAATGGGCATTATCACCTCGTTGTTGTCCTCGATCAGCGAATATATGTACTCGTCGTTCCAAAGGTACAGCGCGCGCTCGGCTACCTGCAATTCGTTAAGGACCAGGTGAACTTCAAAGGCGAAAAGCGACGGGTGGTCGAAGGATTGACTTGCCTGAAAATGCGAGCTCGAGACGCACTTGGCAATTTGCCTGAACAGCGGGTCCATAATGATCTTGAACTGCTCCGGCTCGATGATGTCCAGAATTTCTTCCACTTCATTCAGGAACATTACCTGCAGAGCATCAGCGTCACCGAGTCGAAAGGTCGCACGATGAGACCGAGAAGCAACGTGCCTCCTTTTGGCTGCTCGTTTTCGGCCAAAACTTCGTTAGCGCACGTATCACCTGCTCCGTCAGGCTGGGATCCTTTTCAATAAACTGGACAACGCAATAGGCCAACTGAAATTGAAAGCCCGCTGACTCAACAGACCATCGGAAGGGACTAGGCACGAGCCTGCGCATGGTACAAGTTGAAGCAACGCGGCTTGTGCAACGGAAGCAGGACCTTCTCCAGAAAGACTTTGTGTTCCGCTTTCAAAGGTAGGGCGAAGCCGTTTATAATGCTAAAAATAATAGTCCTCTTATCAGGCGCCTATTAAATTAAAACAAGCCCACCTGCCCAGTATTTCTAACAGTTCGCCAACGCCGTTGAACTGCTCCGTTTCGTAAATAAATCTAAATCATAAGCTGCAATGTCGCCTAGCGAACGCGGGAAGAATGTGCTATTGACTTTAGGAATATATGATTTATCTGGCGCCTGATGAATGCTCTCAGGCCTAGAATTTTCCCATATATTCTATGGAGCACCGTCTTCAGGCTGTCCCGTTCGCGAGGATCCTCCGAGTCGAAAAGCTCGAGAAGCTGAAAACCAACAATAAGCTCGCAACAATTAATAGCAGACGAGCAGGGAAAACCTTGAGAACAAATCGCTGATCAATGTAACGTTTCCCAATGGCGGGCTGGAAGTCGGGAGACTCCAGAAATCGAAGGAAAAATTCATAAACTAGCTGCAAAATGACGCAAGTCGATCGTCGAAAGTGCAGGAATTAATCTTGCCTGCAAGTGGGGCCACGCCGCCTCCAACATTGGTTCGTCCTCCTCGGGATCGAAATCCGGATTATCATTCGGAGGTAAGGTACGGAAAATATTGACCGACACCTCAAAGAGGTGGCTGATTAGTCGACGCCAAAAACAGGCAATGGTAATCAGATTTTCCTGATAATCACTTTGTGCCGCTACGCCAAAACTAATAATTATTGAAATTTTATGCCAACCAAGCATTAGGGCCGGAGCAGCGCCTTTATTGCTGATGCTGACAGAGCAACGTCAAGCCGATGATCGATTGCTCCTATTTCAAAAAACATACGACAACCTGAGCTGCTCCATCTAGCAACAGGAGCATAAATTTTCCAAGACTCTAATGACCGGCGGTACTCCGTGCCGACAATCGAGCAGCAAAGGCAAATGAATTGAAGGCGATAACGAGCGTACCATTTTCACAACTTCCGGGTATATCGCCTCCGTTATTATGCCCTTGTTGTTCCCAATGAAGTCGATCATCTCCGTCAACGTTATCCGTTTTACTTCTTTGCTCTTCACATAGCTGACCGGGTCGGTGAAGTCGAAAACCACCTGGCATTGCCGTATTTTCGCAACAAACAGCTCGGCCAGGTTTTCCGGCGTGCAATCTGCGCTTTCAAAGATGGCTGGCCGGCCAACGGCGGAACGAACGAACATCTTACCTTTCAACGAGGGTAGCGGTTCCAGCTCGCTTTCGCTGTTCACCTTGTAGCGCGACGATCCCTGAAGCTTCTTGTGCTTACGTTTCAAGCTGGCGCGTCTAACGAAGGGGTCAATCTTGTCCGCGGCCGCGTTCAGCCCGCCGCCTGAGGTCATAGCGCCCACGGTCAACTGACTACCGCTGACCGATGGAACAACGGTAGCATCCATCTCCGACATTCAAATCGTCCAAGGATAGTAAGAACCATATACCTTGAATTCGACCGTCCTCCAAATCGACAATATCGCAAGAGCGCTCGGTTTCGCTTTACGAATGCAAAAGCCGGCCGCGAACTTCCGGACAGCCTGTCAGCTCTTTTAAATGGACAACCATCCTGCGAATTAAGCAGCGCCGTCAAGTTATCGTACTCTAAAATATCCTAATTTGATGCACAGGTAAAGAAAAAATCAGAGGATGATTTTACGGCAAACAAACGCTCCGTGCGGAGCCAGCGGGCGCCACTTGGCGCCATTCCTTTGGCGAAAAATTGCCGTTGGACGCGAACAGTCCGCGCTCAGTTTATTTTTGGCAGGGCAAGTCTCGCTTCAAAGTCGGGCTGTACTTGTTTGGCAAACTGTAAACTTCGCAAGAGTCGTAATTTAAGACGATATTTTTGCTGCTCACGCTATGGTGATTAATCGATGCGCAGGTTACACCAGCAGCTCCGGCAGACCGACTACAGTATTCGAACTAATCGGTAGGAATTTCTCGCGGTCGTTTTGCCGTGACGGGCGACCTGACGTTGCGACTGTTCACGCTGTTCAATGCAACACGCCAGTTGCGGGATGTTCCTTTAACGTACATTCTTTGTCGGATGCCATTTTTCGTTCCCGTTGTCACGCTAGATCGCCTCGCCGCTCTGTACAAGTTCGCCATGGAAGACGGACCCAACCAAAAGGTAGGACTTTGGTTCATTGCCTCAATCTTCGCCCGGGAGTGGAAGTACTCCTGCCGGCGTGTTTCGTCCACTGGAACGTTTGTCGACGCCTTGCTTGCATTGTACGTTTAGCGTTTGGAGGATGCTCGACATCGCGTCAAGCTGTACATGCTGAACGAAAAGCGCACCTGGGATGACAAGGGAACTGGCCAAGTGACTTGCTCCTTCAACGAGCAACTTCAGTGTCTCACGCTAAAAGTGATAAGCGAAGAGGAAGGTGAGGGGTTGGCTCGCAAACTTTTGCTCCGGTGCTATTGTACTTGCATGCTGAGTATGGATGGGGCAGTAGTAGACCGGGTGGCTAAATTTTGCGTTCTCTCCTTGCCATTGCCGCTTCTTGTGATCCCTGCGTTAGGTGTCCGTTTGTAGACGATGCCCGTCTGGTTTCAGGTAGCCCGATGCTGGAAAGCCAAGTGCAGCTGGACACCGTTTACCAAAAGCAGCAGGTTAAAACTTCCAGCTTCGCCTTTGCAAAATTTAGCGGCTTCCTATTCAGGGAACGCTTATAGTGTGGACGGAGAGTGAAAATAACGACATGGCTTTAAGTTTCCAGGACAGGCAAGGTTGCGACGAAGTCTGGGAAGCGATATGTAAGGTAAAGTTGCGAACTTGCAAATTGAAACCGAAGAATAGTAGTGATTTCGTATCAATTGGGTGTTAGGGATTTAGCGTTTCAATTGTTGGACATATGTGGTGCTTTAGATTTTTTAAGTGACGTGTAAATTTAATCACGTTGGAATGCTTCGCATTTTGTTTACTTCGCTTCGTACTTTCATCACAACGGTGTGGATTGTGCCAAACAGTATCGGTTTCCCGCATGGCAAGATGGATATTCGCGGTTTAGTTCGTTTAAACGGAGGAGTGCAAGAATTCTTTTCTCCATGGTAAAAAGTGTAATGCGTGCGTTAAACGCCTTGTTTCTTAAGTCCATGAAATTCAGCGTATTCTCACATTAGCTTTAATGCTTCTTGTTGATTGTTGCTCGGCATGCTTCGTCGTTTTGATATTTCTTAAAAATCGTGCTATGCTCAAGTAATTCTGGGGCGATAGTACGCGCATCTGTAAGTTGCTTACATTTACTAAATACCCCTATTGCGTATAGGTTAACGAATTCGTTACAGCTGACTTCTGCCTTGTTAACTCAATATATCTTGGTGCGTGGAATTCCGTTTCCTAGTGTTAATCAGGGTGCTCAGTAAAACCTTTCTTTAAAATATAAATGAAGGTTTCCAATTGTGCGCTTCGTTTTGCGGTCTAAGAAAATGGATGCTTCATAATGTAAGCCATTGTTCTCTTTGGATATTGTATGCCACTTCTTCACTTGCACTCCTCGCGAACGTGACTTGAAATATCCAAAGCATTTATGATTTGCTTTCGCTGCGTTGAATTCAAAATCTGCATCGCACTTCTTGTGCATTCAATCTGATTTACGCCAAATTCAATTGTGTAGGACGGTTTGCAGCACCACTTTTCTTGAATTCCCCAGTTGCGTTTCTAGGCTGACCGATCTTTCTCACAATCGTTCCGTTGCGTCATAGGGTTCGTGCACCTGAAGGAACAGAGAATTGCGCGCATTTCAATGCATCCGCGCATTGAAATTCCGAAGGATCAGTCCCTCGTGGCGATCAACGCGCAGTGCAGTTGTTCCATAGCGTATTAACGAAACATGGCCTATTCAATTCTATTTTATTAGGAACAGGTTTTCTTGGAACTTTGTTTTCCAAAAGCTCCGTAAGGCGTCCGGTAGCGCTGTGAACGTCATTAGGGATATTGCTATTGCAAGAGCGTGGGCCGCTCCTTCTTGACCTTGAAATATTTTTGAAGGGAAACTCCTAACTTTGGGCATTATGAATTTAGTGATTAGCATCTGGTTTCGAGTGGCAGCTTGTGAATGTGAATGGGCTGATCTTGACGACTGACAAATATAGCGAATAGCGAAACTATCCAGCAAAAACGGCGTAGCTTCGTTGAACATGATGAGAAGGAATTGTTTCTTTCAGTTTGCTACTTGCCAGTTTGCAGATCGGGTTTATCGGGTTTGCATTTTTCGCGATTATGGAAGGTGTACAAAGGTGGATTTCGAAAATCAACAAGGGTAGATGAGTCATTTTGTGACTTCCGTGTCCTGACTTACTTCGTTAATTACAGTGGCATCTTGTTTGTCAGTTAGTACTTCTGTGTTGGTTCGCAAATCTTTTTCCGTTCATCTGATGAACGAGAAAAGAGCCGTGAAGGAATAAACGAACTAGACATATCCAGAAAAGGTTTTGTCAGTTAATATTAATTTTTATTTATTTTACGCTATTGAGGATGAGCCAGCGAGCAATGAATAGGTGATCAAACGTTTCGTGCTCTCTACGTGGCGAATCGTGTGTGAGTTAGTTTTGACTGCGTGGCGCAAGTGCACATTACGATATTTTCAATTTTCCTAGCCAGTCACTCATTCATTCATAGTGGGAACTTGTAATTGGACCACAGTGTTTCATAAGAATGCAAATCACCGGAGTAATTTGGAGCAAGAGCGCAGAAGAGCCATTTGCGGAAGGATTCTTGTTGCTGTCAGATTGAGCTTTCCTTTGAGAACTGCAAGTGTATTGTGACATGTTGGAATGAGATGCCAGGTGGGATTTGAAAAATTAGCCACTTCATCCTTAACAGTGTTATTGAAGAAGATTTTAAAAAAGCTAATGCCATCTGTCTGTCAAGGTAAATGATTACAGCGCTAATGAGAACAAGTTTCATCTGACCTATCTTTCAATTCGTGGCAGTTGAAGTTCCTGTTGTACCTGTAACCGCGGGTTGTGGTTCCAGGATTTTTTAAAGCTGCCCGTTTTTATAGCTGTTGTAAATTAGCGCCTGTGCTTTTATTGAAGAAATATTGCTACGAAAGTCGCATAGCATCATTACTATAATAATTCTCTGCAATGATCTCTGTTCGCCACTGTCCGTGTAGCCGTGAGATATTTCCGCTCGAGGTCACTAATGTTGGGGCACTGTCCGTTCGAAATTCTTCAGCATATGCGGTCCTATTAAAGCTGATAGAAGTGCCAGAAGTGATATTAAAATGCAGGGTGACTTAGCCTTTATCCGGGAACAGTCGTCGTACTTGCGTATAACTAGAGTTCATTGCGTTAAGGTGGTGGTGGTCGCATGTTGATCTCCATCTGGTTTCAAAATTTTCCAGAATTCTTGACGAAACCTCTCCCATCTGTGAAGCATCTGTAGGCCTTTCAGATTGACAGTGCGGTAGAAAACGGGTCAGGTTGCCCGAACGTTGTCGCTTGTCCCAAAATGGCGTTTCCGTGAAGGAAAATTGGCGAACCGCCTTTACACGGCGGCAGTCCTGTTCACTTTAGAAAAATTAGCAATTGGTTTTACCTCGAATGTACTAAATCATTCTGGCACATACGCCAGCAGGTCATTGCCGTCGCCCATGTATTGAACAGAAGTTTTCGCGTTTGCAGCTCATGCAATTTGGATAACTTTGAAGATAAAGCGGTGCAATAGCAGTCCAAACTTGCACGGAAGTAATGATGACCGATGGGTTTCATCTTCTGTTGGCCGAACGTTTGCCAATAGGGCGAAAGTGCAGATCTGTGGTCAATTGAAAGCGGCTGATTTTTCGGCGCCATCTAAGAAGTCAACGCGAAAAGTAAAAGAGCCATCTTTCGATGCATCGATGAGTCGTTAATGAATAGTAGGCTAGTTTAGTTTCATCGTCAAAGTAGCTTTCAATTTGAGGAACAATTTCAAGACCTACGCCCCAACTCGATTAGCATAATTTTGATGTTCGTACTGATTCGAAATTTTGCTGCATGCTGGGATTTCCTGTTGCAACCACTCTTCGGCGAGAAGGTGGTGGCACCCTTGGTTGATCGTCGTTTCGTTCAGCAGACGGTGCACATCTGCCTGATCATTGTGACGACCCTTCTCAGTGAACTCTAGAAAAGGCGTTTATGAGGAGCGTAGAGATGCTCGCTTAAATTTTTCTTGTTCGGTTAATCCTGTTGCTTTCAGCATTCCTAACTTTTCTTTTTTATTACCTTTAAAGAAAAAGCGTTATTTTAAATATTAAAAGATGGGCAAGCAAGTATACCGTGAAAATACAGATTCACCGTGCATCACAATAGTGAAGTTCGTCAGGTCTTCCTAGCCGAACGATCTGTTTTGATTTGGACAATCGAACTAGTAGCAGACTAATATTTCTCTGCTTTTGGTAACCGTGAATCTTAGAAATCGTAAGTCCGACTGTGTAACCGTGTGCACCATAAATTATGAATCTGCTGTACAGTTGGCTCAGTGGGAACATCACTGTCAGACGGCAATTGCCGTGGTTTATCTGCTTGGAGGATTGAAATCAATGTGCAATGTTGTGTTAAACCTGCTTATCTCTGCAATGTGTTCCAGTCATAATGCTCTTTCTGATTCTCATAGGCACGAGTGGTCGTATTGTTTAAATGGTAAATGTCTATTCTAAATCAATCGTCCTTTCCTGGGTTAATTAGTATCCCCTGAAATCACGTGAACGTTATGCCATGAAATATCTCATTCGTGATTTAACTTTGAACTGCTGTGCGTATTGGTTGTGCTTCCATTATGAAAGTAGTTGTTCTTAGAATGTTTGCAAGTTGCGTTATTGGTAGTGCACCTACGTGAATTGGAGGACTCCAGTGATAACACGATGTTAAGTTGAACACATCATTGTACCTGCCAAACTGTGTTGACGTATAATACGCGGAAAAGAAGGTTTTTGTGATGGAATGAGCAGTACTGTAAAATTATTTCGCAGCGTGTGTTTGTTTGAGGCAATTTGGAAGGCGAAGTTCCATGAAATTATTCTTACCTCCGTTTTTCTATTTTTGCAAATTGTTAATCCTTGCCTTTCCTTTAGGTTCAAGGAAAGGATCCGAGATTTGATACGACCCAGGATGCTAACAGCGATTCCGTTTCCGACGATGACGTAGGAGAAAATGGAGCTGTGAGACTTGCTTCTGAACCGCTGATCGAGTTGCCCCCATGCGACATACCACATTTAACCGAAATACACGACTTTATTACCAGCTCCTTCGGCGCAGCTGCTCGTCGCGATGCAGTTGCGTACGCAATCGAAGCAGAAGAGTAAGATGCGCATTCTTTACATGGAGGATCTATTAGTAAATTGTGGCGGAATTTTTCAGGTACATACCTAAACTTCTAGATTTGTTCCACAAATGCGAAGATTTGGAGGACATTGAGTCGCTTCACATGCTCTATCGAACGTTCAAAAGCATTTTTTATTTGAACAAATCTACACTTATCGAAATCCTGTTTACTCCTGAGCGTTTAATTGACGTCATTGGCGTGCTCGAGTACGACCCGTCGTGTCAGACGCCCAAACCTCACAGGAACTTCCTTTGGGAGCAAGCCAAATTCAAACAGGTCATTCCGATCAGCAGTCCGGAATTGACAACCAAAATTCATCAAACCTACCGCATTCAATACGTCCACGACGTTATATTTCCAGCACCTTCGATTTTTGAAGAAAACATGCTGTCGTTCATGTCAACAATTATCGTGTACAACAAGGCGGAAATTGTTCACCTCATTCAGGTTGGTGCGCCCATGCAGTAGTAGCGTCGTCTACCAGCAGCGCCAAACTTTAGGAGGACCCAATGTTTCTGAAGGAACTGTTCGCAATGCTTACCAGCGCCGAGACGCCCACCGAAAAGCTGGTTGACCTTGCCGGATTCTTGAAAGAGCTAGTGTCGTTTTCCCAACTGCTCAACGTGCAAAATCGCGACGGCTTTTTCAAGGTGACAGTTGACGGTCGCTTTGTTGATTTGCAAAGTACGCGTTTCAGACGTTGGCGTCCAACGGCATTCTAAAAGTGCTGGAGAACTGCTTTTCCAGAGACGACGTAAATGTACGGTCGCTGGCGGTAGATATTGTCTCATGCGTAACCGAGTACAACTCAGCGTTAGTTCGGGAATACGCGCTGCGCGAAGTACGCCAGTGGGCTATTAAGGTGTGATGTTCCAATGATTTGTTGCTATTTGCAGGAGAGTCCCTTGGTAGGCAGCATGATCGAGGTGATGCTTCGTGACCCCGACCCTGAAATGAGTACTGCTTTGCAACTGTCGTCAGTTATAAGGATACTGCTCGACCCTGAAAGCATGCTCACATCTTTCAGTCCCGTCAGTTTCAGTCTATCACGGTTTGCCAATCTTAAATTGTTCATGCCTTTATAGAAATGTGATAAGTATGACTTTCTGACGTTCTTTTACAAGAAGTGTATGCCGAAATTGTGTTCTCCACTGTTCAAGTATACCGGTGGTGGAAGACTGATCAAAGGTATTTTTTGTCCGTATGCCAAATTCAGTATAACAAGCTGATGACTTTTAGACAATTATCGTACAGCGAATCTAATGAGCGTCTTGCTTGATATGCTTACGTTTTGCATTGAGCACCACAGCTACCATATACGGGGCTTTGTGATAACACGCGACTTGCTAGCGAAAGTTCTAGTCTTTTTGCAGTCCCGTCATTCGTTTCTCGTACTCGGTAGTGCACTAATCCCCCCTGGCGAGCCTTCTCGCATTACAACTACTGTTTATTGGCAGGTGCGCTGCGGTTATTTCGAAGAACGCTGAACTTGCGAGACGACGTGTACATTTCGCACATAATTCGGCAACGTTTGTTCGATCCAGTGGTCAAGTGCTTCGTTGCAAATGGTCGCACGTACAATCTTCTCAATTCCGCTCTGCTGGAGTTGTTCGAATTTATTCGCGCGGTAAATTGAAAAGCTCGCGAGATGTCTGCCATCAGCTAGTGTATTTCGACCTTACTGCAGGAGAACATCAAGTCGCTGGCTGCGCACATTGTGGAGAACTATTTTGACCATTTTAAGGAAGTCGACTACGTGAACACATTTCAGCTACTCAGGGTACGCTATGAGCAGCAGTCGACCGAGACACCGAATGACGACGAGTGAGTATTGCTTGCTACCAGTACGTACAAGCTTTGGAGCTTATTGATCATTTCGTTGCAACCAAGCGATCATTTTTATTTGCTAAACTCTGAGCTTTCCAGTTTGTTCCTTTTTATCAAGCAGAAGTGTACGGGGGAGAGGTAGATATTCTGAGCCTTGTGGACTGTCTTTGATATTGCATGATCAAGCAGTATTCGTCCCTAATCGCACTTTACTGCCCGGAAAAACAGCTAACATTGATGGATGCCTGTTTTTGCGTCGGCTGGGGCTTGTCCTTTGGATTAGTGTTTCCCAGCTATCCGTTGAGCGGAAAATCCGCTTAGATAAATAGTTTAAGCGAGGCATTCACTCATTTTAACGTTTGTGGAACGTCAATGGTATTTGTAAACCAACCAGAATTGTTATGTGTTTTGCGTTTAAGTCTAGCAAGTGTCCTGCACCCATTTTGAGAATCTTTGATTCTTCAGTTGTACAACCTGTCTGCGAATGGCCGTAGCAAACGCGTTGTTACTAGTTGTTTTGGTAACGTTTAGTCAAAATTTTCACAGCGGCAGAGGCTTCGCCGGAAGGAGGGAAAAGTTTTATCATCTAGCAGTATACTGTTAAGTACACCAGTTGACAGCACGGAGAGGCTGAACATTCTTTAAATGAGCATTCCGTTAGAACGTTTTACTACCAAAGTGGCGCCTAAAGGTATTCAGGGTCGTTTATCGCGTAGAATAACTTCAGGCGCAAAGGTAATTTGTTTGGTAACTTGTCCGCGCAGTTCACTGTGGTGAAGATGGAACTCCGTGGATGAAGTTGCTTCCCGAAAAGTCAAGTTTCGAAGGCTCCCTCACATGACGGATAAAATCGCTTCCATTTCCGGGACTTGGGCCCACCCAAGTTCTTCCTCTTAAGCGAATACTAAGTAAATCGTTTCACTCTTCCGCAGCATACGCATTATGGATGGTCAGGGCGACACTTATCTTTTAAACATATATGTGGTTTACCGACCATCGGATCCTTCTCGGTTTGTGGATTCCTCAGGAGCGGGCTTCGTAAAATACGCTATTGTCGAAATTTGTTCCAACGCTTTTGGCCCGTCCGAGCGCAGTTTGTCCAGCGCAAGCAGTTGGCTAAGCAATCGTTGCCGTTAAAATGTATAGGAGGATTTGTACTGACGTTGGTTGTACAAGTAATTCCTGCAGTATGTTGAGATGAACGGGTGGAATCTGGTGAAGCGCAGTGTGCCTG
The DNA here is from genome assembly GCA_000612645.2 of Trichuris muris. Lineage (NCBI taxonomy): Eukaryota > Metazoa > Nematoda > Enoplea > Trichinellida > Trichuridae > Trichuris > Trichuris muris. Next base: position 13,055,817 of record CBXJ02000086.1, read on the forward strand.
TTACCTCAGAAAGCGCGAATTGTTGTCTTTCAGCGCTTCCAAGGATCTTGCTAGCTTGTCGGTTGCAAAGAGCTTGAAAGAGCGAGGAGTCGATGACGAGGAGGAGCAATGGTTTAATGATGACGAAGAGGTCTGATATAGTGTAGTGGTATTAACATCATCTCTTTCATTGTCGTTTTTCCGCCTTTGGTAAGGATTGGCAGTGTCCGTCGACGGTTGATACGCAGTCGACTTTGCGAGAATTATCGAGCGGCCGCTCCTTGACATCCACCACTACTGTAAATGACTTGTCACCGGATGAAAGAAATCAAAATGTATTACTCTCGCCACCGTTGGCCAACAATGGCAGTGTTCCTCATCTTCCGCCCCTAAGAATCAGTAAATTAGGTATTACCTTCTTGACGAGTGATTAGAAATTATTAAAATGATTTAAAGAAGATGATGATGATCGTGATTTCCCATTGGAAGTCAGTGTGAAACCGGTCGCCCGCAAGATGACCATCGTGATCAACACGTCCTCGTCGGATCTCGCCAGGCGAAGTGAAAAGCAGTCCAGCGCAGATGCCTCTCCAAATTGCGTTAGGGTAACATTGGCGAACGGCCTTCATTGCAGAGTTTTGGTATTGTATTTACTTAAAACTTTCAGGCTTTGGTTGACTACGGCGATTCGGACGAAGAGGAATCGCCGGATGAAACGGAGAACGTTTCGCAGACTACGTTGGAACCAGCTATTGGCGAAGACACGGCGCAGCCGAAGTCCGTTGCCGACTTGGACCTGATCAGAAGCAAGAAGCTGCGAATTGACCAACCGTCTTCGCCAAAATGAGAAAGCCTATATTGGCTTAACCTGCTACCACATTGTTGGCTTGTTTTCTTTTGTCGTTATGTTGTTGTTGTTATTAATCGCGTGCAGTTCTTTCCTAAGGTGCACGTGTTTTGTGAGCTCTGTCACTCTATCAAACGGCCCACGTTGGCGAACAAGTTGCCTGCCTATCGTGCACACGAATTTTAACGTTTAGGCGAAGCCGTCAGGTAAAGTAAGATTACGCTGGAAGTAATCTGCATGCAGTCGCCGTTGTTTGAAAGTCAGCCAGAGCTGCAGTAGTTGTCAGTATAGTAATATTGTTTATTTCAGATTGCCTTACAAATTTCTAATTGGCGGCTTGACGCTTAAGAGAGTTGATCCTTTTCTGGGAGATTTTTGCGCGCAAGTGTACGGCCAATATTACTTTTGATCAAACCGGCACTTTCGACCGGCTAAAAGACGTACGCTTAATGAAAAAGCGTTGCTCCATAGTTCTTAGGCGATTGACCGTCGATTGCAGCAGCGGGCGCTAATCTGCAAACGATAAAATAAAAACGTTATAGCACAGCATTAGGGAAATGAATGGAGTATCGCTACGTGTGTGGAAACACAAATCCCGTGCGGCTGGCAGACACTGGAAGGCAGACGGTTTGCTGCAGTGGAGCAGTAATGTATTCCACTTTTATAGCGAATGGGGATTGGTCCGTTTGGACACTCCGTCGATGGACGTGCAGTTGGTAACCAGCCAATAAAGTGATGCAGCTGACGATAAAGCAGACAAAGCTCGTCGACAAGAGTAGCTGAAGTGTACTCTATATAAAATAGTGCTGCGCACACATTAAGTCATTTGTACAGTCAACTTCCCAACGCTGACAATAAAGCAGGCTGGAAAGTATTAGCGCTTATTTGATTGAAGGTTATTCACGTATCATTATTTTGAGTTGAAAACTTATGAAACTATTAACTAAAATCTACTCGTATGTCCTGTGGATTTGTGAACGGTTGCGCGCACATAGAGCTGCCTGATTTATTTAATCTTGAGGCCAACAGTGAATGAAACGCTCAAGGTCTATCGCATCCAATTGCGTAGAAGTTCTACTTTTGCATTTTGCGTAGAACAGCAAGCGGTTTCAGATCGCATGTATCAATACATTGTGAATCAAGAATGAAGGACTGTAATATGTATCGCTACTGGGCTGTGCAGTCTGTTCAACGACCTTACAGTTAGCCATTCGTTCTTAATGAATATAGGGTGTTTTGTAACGGGTCTCATATTTTCAAAGTGGTGGTATTCCGGCTTTCCCGTTTTTGATGATACCTGTAATAAAACCGCAAATGCCCTACCAGCGGATGGATGGGCGATTGTTAGAGATATCACAGGTCAAGAACACACTTTTTTCTCTCGAAGCTTTCGGAACGCCCTGGTTCCGTCGTCAGCGATGTTGAAAGGGGGGTTGTTTTATTCCGCTAAGGGGTCTCATAGGCACAGAACGGGGTCAGGATGGGGATCGGCTCGGTATGGTGCAGCATCTTGATTTATTCACAACTGCAGTCCACACCTTGCTAATCTCCACACCCTGGTCGCGATTGATGGTGTCATTGTGCCTGATAAACAAAGCTTCCTTAATCCGCCTTAGCTGGAACCGGTTCTCGCGGCAGATTACGGCAGATACCACTTTATCCCACAGATTTCGTGAACACATGGCATGCGTAACCCGATGGAAGAACGCCGAAACAAGACTTAACGGGTTACAGACCAGACGCCGTGGCCGACCACAGACCCGCGCTCCAGACAAGATCATGGAGGAGGCCACTATATATATATATATATATATATATATATATATATAGTGGAACCTCCAAAGTTGACCACCCTCCATATGTTGACCGCATCCATCTCCGTATGTTGTACCTTGACCACCATAACTGAGACACTGGCTATTAATTACTACATGTTTTGACCCCCTTAAGTTGACCAGCAGAATGCCGTGAACATTACAAACTGTAGTTTGCTTGTGCATACAGCAGCAAATTGTGTAGTCAAAGCGTTTAAGATGCATTTACCGGGCGCAGCTTTTGGACTGGGTCGTTTCCAAAAGTCAAAGGACTAACGTGATTACTGACGCATCTGCACTTGTTGGATTAGTTAACGCTATGCATTCTGTTCTCTGCATCAGTTTCGCGTGGAACAAAGTACAGCCAGAAACAATAACGAAATGCTAACAGAAAGCTGGATTTATTACAAGTCGAGAAACAGTCATTACGGCCTCCTCAGACAGTACACCCAATATGGGAATATTCCCAGGAGTCGACTTGTAATGAACCTTATGCAGAATCTATTTTTCAAGCAGTACTGTCTGTTGCCTCTCGCAACGTAGCGATGTTCTGATGGCGCTGTTATCAAAGGGCCGTTCGCTCGCCTATGGCTCTGATAGCGATTCGCGCGAAGGCCCGAGGACAAACGAACACATAACACCTGAAACGCGAACCGACAATTTGCCCGTGAGCGATTACGCGCTGTAACCGATAAGAATCCTTTGCGATCAGGCACGATTCAGTACCGTTTTCGTTCTCCGCTTTGCTTGACGTTCTCTCCGCTCCCTCTCCGTTTCTCCCGCTCTTTCTCGCTATCGTCATTACAGCTTTGGCGCACGGTTAGCCCGACGGCAGTTGCAGCACTATCCGACGTTGAAAATGCTGTATCTATGAACGGGCGCGCTAGTTCTCATGACTACACTGTACTTACGGAATGTTTTCAACCCGTTAACACCACAAAGCAAAAGACTTTGTTGGCGGAGCTTTCGGGAATCGCCTTTCCCGTCCTCAGCGCAAAAGGAACCTTTCCTTTTGTGCTGAGGACGGGAAAAGGCGATTCCCAATAGGCGTTTTGTTGACATAATGTTCCTAGATCACCTGGAGTGTATGAAACTGACAAATGTTCGTTATCCTGGTTAGATGGTGAATTCCGATATTTCTTATGAGATGTGCCGATTTTCATACAATTTGTCTATTTCATGGTAGTAGTTGGAGCGCACTTTTAAGTGGACGAGTTGCGGTCACGCTCATTATGAAGGCGAACTTTTTGAAGAGGTCATCCTGAAAATTCTTACTTTCACTGAATTCCCTCCAGCCGTTGGTAACAAGAAGTGGAAGAGCAGATACGCTTTTTTAAATCAAGCGTAAGTATCTATACCCTGTCTAACTGCATTTTAAGTGTTGGAAACGCATTTATTTGGCAAGTATCCCTTCAGCTTGACTTATGTACAGTGGAAGAAGGTTGTCAGGTAAGTTGGGCTTGTCCGTAAGGGCTACCGCGCTAAATTTGTTTCTAATTTGTTGGCAAGCTGTTCTTCCTCTAAAAGTGTTGCGAAGCGTGGTCGTTTGCACAGACGTTCATTAAAAATTCAGCAAGTATTAATACTTTCCGTCATGCCATCCGTAATACCTTAGTGACGCATAATGTTATTAACAATTGAGTTAGTTCAACTTCGCATTATATTCATATGAAAACATTGTGTACTGCTCGCCAGAAATCTGTCGTTGTGCAAGTATATCGTCACCTTAACGAAACTGTTAACGCTGAAGTTCATGTGGGGCAATCGCATCTAGGAGAACGGTGCTAAATTCTTACATGTGACAGAGCACAGTAAATTCATTTCAAACGGTCAACATAACGCAGCAAGTACTTTAAAAAAGACTCTCTTGCTTCAGCTGTATCATAAACTGGCAGTGCATTTCTTCATGCAGATTATGGTAAAGTGTTCTGTACCCCCTTTAAACTACTTGTTCGTAGATTTCCAAATTGCATATCACAATGATTCGCAGGTCACAATCAAGGATCCTGATGATCATTATTGTCACTATTTAAGGCGCGCGCGCGTGTTGCAAACGGTAGTTTGCTTGCATGGCGTTGCCGTGAGCAGCGGCTTCAGCATGAGCTCTCATCGGCGTTTGGAAGTTTGCACGGTGTCTCGGCCATGCCAAGCGGAACGATATTGTGGACCACCCGATGCTGTTAAGATACTCGGATGAGGGTGGTCCACAGTGACTGAAGTGCCGACGATATGTGCTTGCCCGGGCCCGCGACCAATGTACGATATGTCGCTGCAGAGGCTCAGGGCAAGCACGTCTGGTTGTGTCAACTTACAAGCGCCCATTGGGCGGAGTTCATGTGCCCAGCTCCCTCGTGGCCCGGGAGTTGAGGGAACAGAGCAGGAATGTGCGGTTACGCAATTTGACCATCGGCACCTGCGAGCGGTCCCTCAGAAGTGCCATGTGCGGCAGCACTTGGCCGGATGCCTATGAATACCTGCACGTGCCTGGACCCGTGAATGAATGGCGCTACTCCGTCGCCTGCGATTGCAGGTGCCCTAAGTGGTGCCGCTAAACGGGTACGGTTGAACACCCACGGTGGCAGCCGCAGGTGCGCACAAGTGGCATTCAATACCTGGAACGGCGGCTCCAGGTGCGCTCAAGTGGTACTAATCATCTCCGACGAAAACACCTGTGACCCGGAACAAGGTGTACATAAACGACGCTGAATCCGGGGAGGCATGTACAGAGAGAAAGACCGAAAGTTGCGTTACACTATTTCTGAATTACACGTTATTTCGTTATGACACGAAGGCTCAAACCAATAAACGATTGTGTCAGTCTTAGAGAGATGAGCGACGCGGCCGTGCTCCCCTCCAACGATCACCACCAACCAACATTTCGGAAAATGCGCTTCGTCGAAAGGAATGCGGGTAGAGGGTCAAGTGTAGATTTTGCAGCAATCTGTCTGATTAATCAGACGGGTCCGTGCGTGGTCTACCTCTGTTCCAGGTAAAAAATCTACGCTTGACCCTCCATCCTTATTGGTCCCTCTTACCAATTTATACACGCTGCCCAAGAATATCAAGCCCTTCCCAACCGTTGAAAGCTGCTTCGAAACGTACGGTAAAACTTAGTATCATTCGCTGATATTATCATCATCTGTTTTTATTAAAACTCGCTCATCTGCCAAAGTTGCAGCTGAGTCGCACCTAATTACAGACAGCAAGAACGGGAAGTCAACCGTCCGTCGTTGTACAGTAAGGTGATATACCGAAGCCAACTCGTCTTCGGCATTTCCTCTGTCAGTGCACTTTCCTTGTCGTTTGTGCACCGCTCTTTTTGCATTAGTACTGCCAAAGCGTGCAAAACAACGTATCACAACATTTTTCGTGTCAATCTCCGTGAACATAGTTATCACCAGGCTGTGCGTCACTTCAGTGCTTTTGTTCATGAACGCCAACTACAGTGAGAAGCCAACAACGCAGGACAATGAGCCATGAAAGTCTCTCGGCGATATGACTGCTCAGACTGTTGGTAAACGGTATTCAGCCAAATTTGCATTTGGATGATCGCATCAGTGGGGCTGACCTTGAGATTGGCTGATCTGCGAGTTATCCTCCTACTTTTCATCATTATTATTAGTATTGTGCTTGTTAGCGTTCTTACTGAATGAGAAAATTGCATACGTCACCGATAAAATTCTGCTGGTTCTACACCTTCTGACCTTCCATTGAATCGAATTGAACTTGAGCATTGCTCTCGCTTATAGTCTAATCTGAGAAGACAACGCTATAATACAAATGTGGCAGAAAGCCTGACGAGGGAATGTATGCAATCCCATTCATCCTCATAAAGAAATCATACTCCATATACGCTAGAAGTACCATAGGATCAAGAAAATAATGCTTGCTGACACTAGATCATTTGTCGCAGAGCTGAATGTGCATCACGAAAAACATCCGTGCCTACTCTATGAGAGCTATCATTTGACGAAAGATAAAACGATCCCATTGAAAGGAATACGTTCCCTGGAAAAAACAAGGTTAATCGGTTGAACGAGGGAGCAAGGGGCACAAAGACGACAGTGACAGAAATTATCCAAGATTCATACTAAAGGAGTTGATGATAAAAAGCGAATAGACCCCGACTGCTACGTATTCTGATCATCCAATCAACGAACGGAGACTAGTGATCAGCGCTCCAGCAGCCGCAGTAAGGAATGCCTGCGGTAATATGCCCCGCGGTAAGGAGTACGTGCGGTAATGTGTCTTTGAGGTAAAGTGTTCTGTACCCCCTTTAAACTCCTTCTTCGTAGAGCTACAAATTGCAGTTCACAATGACTCGCAGGTCACAATCAAGGGTCCTGATGATCATTACTGTTACTATTTAAGGAGCGCGCGCGTGCTGCAAACGGTAGTTTGCGTGCGTGGCGATGCCGAGAGCAGCGGTTTCAGTATGAGCTCTCATCGGCGTTTGGAACTTTGCACGGTGTCTCGACCATACCAACCGGAAAGATATTGTGGACCACCCGATGCTGTTATGATACTCAGATGAGGGTGGTCCACAGTGACTGAAGTGTCGAAGATATGTGCTTGCCCGGGCCCAGCGACCAATGTACGATATGTCGCTGCAGAGGCTCAGGGCAAGCACGTCTGGTTGTGGCAACTTACAACCGCCTATTTGGCTGCCATCAGCACCTGCGAGCGGACCGTCAGAAGTGCCAGATGCGGCAGCACTTGGCTGGACGCCGACGAATGCATGCACGTGCCTGGGCCCGTGAATACACGACGACGAATCCGGGAAGTAGCTGTACAGATAGAAAGACTGACAGTTGCGTTACAGTATTTGTGAATCACACGTTATTTTGTTATGCCACGAAGGCTCACCCCAATAAACGATTGTGTCAGTCTTCGAGAGATGAGCGACGCGGCCGAGCTCCCCTCCAACGACCACTACCAACCAACAAGCTGTTTGATAAAACATTTACTTATCAAACTGTTAGGTCTGCTTGTTTTTTCTGCTGGTGTATTGTTTCTGTAATTGACAAGTTAACCAGTACAGTTGGGCTTGAATTGCTGGCTATTTCTACTCAATGATATTCCATCCCGTGCTACACACGTGATGAAACAGACATGTGGGGATCTGGAGTAGCCAGCGGTAATTTGCATGAAGTGACATACTGTGGTAGGCGTAGCATTTCCGCTCAGTTAGTAAGACTAACACATCGAAAAGCATTGGAGCACCATTATGGCCAATCCTTCATCATTTACTGTAGTCCATCGGAAAGCAGTGCATGCTCCTCTGTTCTAACTTAATTTCCTGAATTGTGCGATAGGTTGTTTGCCAGTTCAATTTTCTGTACTTTGACAAAGTGACCATGCATTTAGCAACGGGAAAACATAAACAGGGAAGCGGCCTTACGTAGATGTCGTATTTTAAATTATCAGTATACGAACAAAACTGGTGAGACTTGACTACAGAGGTATTACACTAGTTGCTGCGAAGGACAATTAGTCATTGAACTCTTAAAATCAGGAATTCTTGGCTTTACTCATGGAACCAGTAATTTACTTCATAGCTGTGTTTACCAAATGTAGCGACTTGCAAAGCGTTACGTCGACACATTACGCACTTTGCCAGCAATGGTGAACTTTTAGTCGTGCAAATATTTAAGCTGGGTATCTCAGTACTTGGAACACTCGTTTCGCTGATATGAAAGCGGTACGTTGCCTGTCACTCTCAGCGATTTGTAAGTTATGCGAAACTACGATTGCGGTGATTACGAAGTTGGACAGAAACTTTTTCGAACGAATAAAGGATCAGTGCTTAATTCTTAAACAAATATTAGGCGTAATTTCTTGGACCAGAAGCCACAAAATTCTTATTTTAAACTATTACCGTCTGCCTAAGCTAAGGAATTTATCATTGCGTAGCGATTTGATGAATGACATAAAAAATACTTCTAAATTTTCCATCTGAATAGGAAGTTCAGTGTAAACCAAATTGAAACAACGTTTAAGTGAATATCATTCCAAAGATTAAGCTGGTCGCCTACCTCTTTTTCATGAACGAAGCAGCCGATTACCAAAAGCAAAAGTGCAAGTACCAATTCGCCGGCAGCCACAACCTTCCATCTGCAATCACAGTATACTTATAACATTAACAAGTCGGCTTGGCGAAGGTACTTATCCAGAAGGTGTGCGAACATAGCTGCTTGCGCGTAGTAATAGGAGTCCTATTGATGCCAGTCGTTGGCGCGAAGTCTGCAGAGTTCGCTAAATGAATCAACACTGGTGAATTTCGTACTGTAAGAAAGACACGCGGCACACAATGCTTCGAATCGTTCAGCCAAGGGCTGATCAATGAAATTTCGTCCTGTTGAATGTTATACACAGGTAAACGAGGAAACGTCGTGCCATGGAAGATGCCGCTGTTTACCAAAATGAAGACTGTTTAACCAGATTTAATGGAGTTATCAAATTTTTAGGTGCGAACATAAGAGAACCGCGCGATCACAGCGCATTGCAGGGAAACAAGTGTTCCCGGCAGCTTCGTGATAAACTTGCTTTTTATCGTGAGACAGTCAATACCATTATCGACCACCTACTAATGTTACCCACAAAGCATAACGTATTTCTATCAATCCTATTTTTTGTCATAACGCATTAATATGATTGCGTGTATCATAAATTGGCAGTGTATTTCTTCATGCAGATTATAAATTCGCCTATAACGTACTAATGCAGCGTCTCATAGTAAGATGACTTGATGGCGGGAGGAGTAGAGTTCCTGAAAGCAGCAAGCGCTGTTGTAACCCTGTGACAGAATTATCTGATTGCCACGGTCACTGCAAAACGCTCTGCTTTCCTGTATTGCTCCTACACAATATGAACATTGCGTGATGGTAAAGGAGCCATGCTGAATTGTAATACATCTGGATATCATTAGTCCAGCATTCCTTATTTTCGCAACTGCGCAGTTTAGCTTGAAAGATTTCACGACACTGAGAGCCCACTGTCCAACCGAAGTGTTGCAGCATTCAGCATTATTAATGGCAATTATTAAATTCTTTCCATTTCTTTAACGGATCGGTACCAGCTGCATGAGCTCCAACTTGAAGAAACGAAACGAAAACCGTTTGCTGCAATCGACTTCGCAACTTTTCAAACTGGTCTTATCACACCTGCAGCGCGTCTGAAATAAAGAACAAAATTGATTCCACGATGTTTTAGAATTTCAGAAATGAAACGTAGCCGCTTCGTCCACTTGTCTTTTACGCAAAAGCACTGCGTTGCAGTCGCAACAGGAAAGTATCTTCATTTTCAGAGTTCGATCTTCAGCCTATGTCTACTTAAACAGATGCGCATAGAACTATGCTGGTTTTGAAGTGCTGTAATTGTATGAATAGCAGTGCGCCTTTATTCTCTTATTGATTGTACAACAATGCTCCTGGGCTGTCGGCTGGACAATAGTAGGTGGTTTTATTAATTTGAACTTGCGCGAGCTCATAAAACAAAATTCAGGAACCCTCAAGAGAGAAGGTGCAATCAGCTGACAGCGAACAATGACAAGCCATACGGGTGCTGCAGCTCAGGCAAGTGGCGATGCTTACAAGAAGAGGAGCTGCACCGTTTTCAGAACGGAAAAACGCGCTGGTGCTAAACTAGTATGAAGTGTTCGTCTATCTCAAAAGTTTTGAGGGTGACACGTCCGTTACTGCTATGACAATAGTGCTCAGTAAGTTTCTTCGCTTGTACGGACAGAGAAGGTAGAAGTTTCGCATTTGACACTGCTGAACGAGGGTGAGTAGACCTTTCTTCAACAAAGACTCCTGCAGTGTTTCTTCATTGCAAGTACTCTTCTTTTCGTCCAAGGGAGCAAAAGTAAAGATTTCTGAACAGCGGCTTTGCAGCCGTACGTGCCTGAGCTTAGGAGATAGGAACACACAGACATAGTCCAATTGGAACTGCCTGGAAATTACAGTTACAACTAAGCTTTGTTAAACTTCCATCGTTGCTTTCTCCCGCAGCACATGAGGTCGCTGCAGCATCTGTAAATCTTTGTTATGCGTGAAAACGTGGACTACATATTCCCTTATATGTTTTGTACCAAAGAATTGAATGACAGAAAGGAATTTGCCGCCGCCGTTTTCACGTGCATCACTTTGTCAGGTCATACTCTTAGCTGTTATGCTCAGTTTGGCTTCTCACATTAAATGTAGGTCTAATTTCTTTAGGAACCGCGTAAGCAAACAAACTAGCATTTCCGAAAATATGGTAATTAATAGCTGTTGGGGCGAAATCAGCCAAATGCGGATGGTGAAAACCGGAATCCTTATCTCGTTATCATATTCTGCTTAAATAATCATTCCGCCAGGTCATAGCGTTGATATAAGTCAGTTTGTCTGCACGCCCGTTCGTAGCCGATGGTCGAGTGCTCTCAACCTACAGCCTTATTCACTCGCTTTTGACGTTCCACAGTAGATTAAGCACCAGCGAAGGTTACGGACCCAGAATGCGTCGCTGCTGACAGTGGCTCGTCTATGTCGTACACTTCCATCGAGAAGCTTAACGGTTTGAATTACGCGTTTCGGAGTTTCAAAATGAAACTCGTGCTGATGGAGTGTGATCTGTGGACCACCGTTCAGCCATGTGAAGAGCTGAATGACAAAGGTGATCACAGAAAGATGTGTCTGCATGAATGCCGGCAAGGAAAGGCATTCGCGAAGATTTGTCTGGCTCTGGGAGATGAACAGCAGCAACATGTGCGACATTGGAGTTCTCCGAAGGACGTTTGGGAGGAACTGCAAAGGCTGTACGCTCAGTAAGGACAGTAAACTGCGCATCTTGCAGCTACGGCGACAACTATACTCAGAGTAACTGGAAAGTCACGGAGGTATGAATGCTTATTTGGGGAAAATAAACCATATCGTTACGGATCTAACGAACATCGGAGATCGCATTGATGATGGCGATCTCGCCATGACTATTCCATGTGGACTCCCTGAAGATTGGGACGTGGTTAAATCGTCTATCTGCAATCTTCCTGAGTCGGAGTTCTGCTGTTCCACAGTGAAACGCATGTTGATAGCTGATTGGGCAAGGCGAATTGAAAGTAATGGCAAATGTGCAGAAACAATGGCTGCTACTACTGCACTGAGCACAATGGAAGCTGAATACATAGCACTCAGTGAATGCGCAAGAGAAATAACTTGGATCAAAGGATTTCTCGAATGTAATGAACCGGATCGCAGAATGGTTGCTGGTACTACAAAAGTGTATTGCGACAGCCAAGCTGCGATGCGTATGCGAACAATCTGGTCGATCAAACCAGAACGAAGCACACTTCGATAAGGTGCCACTTTGAGCGAGAGAAAGTTGAAGACGTACAATTGAACCCGTGTACGTTCCAAGCGACAAGAACCTAGCGGACATTCTTACAAAGCCTTTAAGTCAAGCCCGCCACGAAGTTTTCAAGGACATGCTTTCGGGGGAAGCGAAGTGGAAGCATAATTGTGAATGCCCATTTCGTGGACGAGAATGTTGGGGCAAAATCAGTCAAACGCGGATGGTGAAAACCGGAATCATCATCTCCTTATCATATTCTGCTTAGACAATCATTCCGCCAGGTCATAGCGTTGATATCAGTCAGTTTGTCTGCATACCATTTCCTACCCGATGCTCGAGTGCTCTCAATCTAGAGCCTTATTCACTCACTTTTCAAGTTCTTCAGTAAATGAAGCACCAACAATAGCTACTCAATCTCGATTGCAAATAGCAATGTCACGCCTGCTGGGTGCCTTGCAAACACGACCGATCAGGTTATTTTACGGCAAAGGACAATGCACTTACGATGGTAAACAAATTATAATCTGCTGGTTCATTTCTCCCGGGACAAAAAGCTATCGCTGTTGCATTGCAAACTATAAAGTTAGAGGGCACTGCTGTTAAGGCAGAATGAAGGTCACTGTTATCTCCACTAGGGTAAAGATAGTACGCCCGCCAGGTCAGGTCATTTTGTCCATACTTCCATATACAAGGGGCAACGTACATTCACGTTTACCACTTCCCGGAGTGAAGTTGAACGTGGCAACTTGCAAGCCGCAGCGATGTCCTGCCCAAAAATAGAACCCGTGAAGGACATTCAAATTCGTCACACTCAGGTAAGCACTTCTGCGGGAAGCATTCTTCGATGCGGTAATGCATTTAGATATTTATTGCAAACAAGTTTGTTAACTCTTTGAGCGGCAAAACTTTTCCGGACATCAACCCCGTCAATGAGAAAACTCTGGCCAATATTCAGGTAGCTGAAAATGGTCCATTCGAACTAGGAGTTCCATAAATTAATTTCGCCAGGAAGGAGACAAGCCTGACGTAGACGAAGCAATTAAGGCCGCTAGATCGGCTTTCACTCGTGGCAGCGAATGGAGAAGGATGGACGCCTCCCAGCGAGGCATACTACTAAACAAGCTTGCAGATTTGGTGGAAAGAGATGCGCCCAACCTGGCCGTTAGCATAAAATAATTCAACTTCGCTGAATGCATGCGTGCCTTCGTTCTTAAGACGTTGGAATGCATGGACGTTGGAAAGCCGTTTGCTGAAGCTGCGCAAGATATTTTCACTGCAGCGAAGTTTCTGCGGTACTACGGCGGTCTGGCGGATAAGTTAAGCGGTCGAACCGTTCCAGTTAATGGTTCATACTTTACGTACACGCTCATGGAGCCCGTTGGTGTCTGCGCCGCCATTCTGCCGGTGAGTGACTTGTGGTTGCCATACTCGATGACAATGGGTGATTCAGTGGAATTTCCCCTTGATGCTACTATGCTGGAAAGTGGGCCCTGCTTTGTGCGCTGGGTGCACAATGGTCGTTAAACCAGCCGAACAAACACCACTAACGGCACTTTACTTTGCCTCCCTTGTGGTCGAGGTAGGAGAACGTGTAAGTACCATATTAGATGCCAATCGACGCAGGCTGGTGTACCTCCGGGTGTGATCAACATTGTCCCTGGATTTGGACCGACCGTTGGTGCTGCGCTCGCTTTTCACGAAGACGTTGACAAAATAACTTTCACGGGCAGCACTGAAGTGGGAAAGCTAATAATGGAAGCTGCAGGTAAGAGCAACCTGAAGAAAGTGACATTGGAACTCGGCGGCAAAAGCCCGAACATCATTTGCTCCGACTGCGACCGTAGGCATTGCTTTACCTCAGGTAATCCGCACTAACGGATAATGTAATTTTTAGTTGACCATGCCGTCGCAACGGCTCATTCTGCAGTATTTGCCAACATGGGTCAATGCTGTACGGCCGGCAGCAGGTGCTTTGTGCAAGAAGAAATTTACGACAAGTTCATTGCAAGGGCAGTTGAACTGGCGAAGAAAAGGGTGGTAGGGAATCCCCTTGATTCGAAAGTGAACAGTGGACCGCAGGTAAAGATATCCTTAAAATTGCTCTTCTTTGCAACAAGCCGTACGCAGGTTGACAAGGAGCAATTCACTAAAATTTTGAAGCTAATTGAAAGCGGCAAATCGGAGGGCGCGCGACTGATTTGTGGTGGAGGACGGAAGTTCTCCGAGGGATTCTTTATTGAACCAACCATTTTTGCGGATGTCCAGGACGATATGCAAATTTCGAAAGAGGAGATATTTGGGCCGGTTCAGCAGATTTACAAGTTCAAAACTCTTGAAGAAGTTGGATCTCCGTGAAGTAGACTGTGTTCACTACTTTACGGCATCGCCATTTTGCAGGCTGTTGAGCGTGCAAACCGCACCAACTACGGTCTTGCCGCGGCCATTTTCACAAAGGATATAAACAAGGCAATAAGCGTGGCTGGTGCACTTGAAGCAGGAACCGTTTGGTAAGCGTTCCGCAGTTACCTCCTGATGATGACCAACCCCACGCTATAAAGGAATACTTCAAAAAGGTTGTCTTGCATATCATGGTATTACAGCAGTGGATTGCTGCATAGCCTGTCAATAATAGGACTTGCGTGTTAGTCCTTCGCTAAAATTAGTTCAATAGGCCGACGAACTTGTGAAGTTTTCCTTTCAAAGCCAGCTGCCTCCGGTTAATTATTTCACATAAACAATTTATGAAATCTTGAGAGGAAATTTCAGTTTCACTGTTTTATGCTGGCTGCTTTACACGCAGCTTTTCTTACCGTTGCCAACGCTTTATTCACAAAGAAAAAGGGGAGCTTTCGGGTCGATCTTGACCCGTCATCAGCGCAGAAGAAAAAGAAAAAGAAAGAAAAAACAAGAAAGGAAAAGTGAGCCCTTTAAGCACATACCGCTTAATGGTTTTCGAGAAACCGCACTTCCACTAAATCGCAGGAGCGGGAACACTTTCAGCCAACCGAGACCGGGCAGTGCTTACCTCAGCATCGTTGCTAAAGCTTCAGAGCACAGTCTCTACGGACTGTTCATGGCAGCGGTGCAGATACGGACTGCAGACTGGTTTACTGGAACAGCGCTTTCTCGAAAACCATTAAGTGGCATGTGCTTATAGGGCTCTGTTTAGCTTTTTCTCCTTTCTTATCTTCTTTCTTTCTTTTTCCTTTGCGCTGATGACGGGTCGAGATTGACCCAAAAGCTCCGCTTTTCCGTTGTGAATAAACCGTCACCAGCGGTTAGAAAACGGCCATGTAAAACAACCAACATTATTAATCGCTCCCGTTTCACTGTTTTATTATTTTAAAAATTGTAGACTGGCGGCTGAGTCACTACAGTTTCTTACCTATTTGAATGCAGTACTCATTTGAAATTTCAATTGTCGCAGGGTCAACTGTTACAATGTGGTGAACCCTCAAGCACCCTTCGGCGGTTATAAGCAGTCCGGGATCGGCCGCGAACAGTAAGATGTGCACACGGAAATGGAGCTTGGTGTACAATAGCGTCATTTCAGCTCAATCGAAGGCGTCAGGGAATATTGCGAAGTGAAAACGGTAGAGCTTATTGCAAGTGATAGTGTTACCGTTTTGAAATTGCATGCGTTTCTAAGGTTTGCATTCACATTGATGAGGAGAAGACTCGTTAAGCAAGTCGCCGTGAACTCTAAATGTCGGCTGTGAGGTGAGAAACGTTAGCCACTTTGTTCTGTCGGCACATACTTTTCCTTTGCGTTTCCTTTTTTCCTGACAGGCACAACGTGAAGCAGCAATTGCAAGAGTTCCGTCTTGCCGCTAACAATTCGTTCCGTATACCTTTGTGTCTGCATTTCTAATTAAAACGAACAGATTAAGGGGCGCAGGTATGATTAACGAAGGCACCCAAACACGTTGTCCTTTAAATACTTCCAATGAACAGGGCAGTGAATGGGATGAAAAATACTTCTAAAATTACCTTTCGAATGGGAAGTTCACTGTGAACCAAAATGAAACAACGTTTAAGTGAATATCATTTCCAAGATTACGCTGGCCGCCTACCTCTTTTTCATGACCGAAGCAGCCGATTACGAAAAGCAAAAGTGCAAGTACCAATTCGCCGGCAGCCACAACCCTCCATCTGCAATCACACTATGATTATAACATTAACAAGTCGGCTTGGCGAAGGAACTTATCCAGAAGGTGTGCGGACATAGCTGCTAGCGCGTAGTAATAGGAGTCATACTGATGCCAGTAGTTTGCGCGAAGTCTGCAGAGTTCGCTAAATGAATCAACACTGATGAATTTCGTACTGTAAGAAAGAGACGCGGCACAAAATGCTTCGAATCGTCAAGCCAAGGGCCGATCAATGAAAATTCGTCCTGTTGAATGTTATACACAGGTAAACGAGGAAACGACGTGCCATGGAAGACGCCGCTGTTTACCAAAATGAAGATTGTTCAACTAGCTTTAATGGAGTTATCAAAATTGTAGGTGCGAACATAAGAGAACCGCGCGATCACAACACATTGAAATGAAACAAGTGTGTTCCCTGCAGCTTCGTGATAAACTTGCTTTCTACTGCCAGACAGTCAATACCAATATCGACCACCAACTAATGCTACCCACAAAGCACAACGTCTTTCTATCAATCCTATTTTCTCTCATAACGCATTAATATGACTGCGTGTATCATAAACTAGCAGTGTATGTCTTCATGCAGATTATGGCAAAGTGTTCTGTACCCCCTTTAAACTCCATGTTCGTAGAGTTCCAAATTGCAGTTCACAATGACTCGCAGGTCACATTCACGGGTCCTGATGATCATTACTGTCACTATTTAAGGAGCGCGCGCGTGCTGCAAACGGCAGTTTGCTTGCATGGTGTTGCCGTGAGCAGCGGCTTCAGCATGAGCTCTCATCGGCGTTTGGTAATTTGCACGGTGTCTCGGCCATACCAACCGGAAAGATCTTGTGGACCACCCGATGCTGTTATGATACTCGGATGACGGTGGTCCAGAGTGACTGAAGTGCCGACGATATGTGCTTGCCCGGGCCCAGCGACCAATGCACGATATGTCGCTGCAGAGGCTCAGGGCAAGCACGTCTGGTTGTGGTAACTTACAGCGCCCATTTCCGGAGTTCATGTGGAGAATTGCTCAGCTCCCTCGCTGCCCGGGAATTGAGCAAACGCAGCAGGAATGGGTACCTGTCACGTAATTTGACCATTGGCAGCTGCGAGCGGACCCTCAGAAGTGCCAGATGCGGCAGCACTTGGCTGGAATCCGATGAATGCATGCACGTGCCTGGGCCCGTGAACACAAGACGCGAATCCGGGAAGTGGCTGCACAGAGAGAAAGACTGACAGTTGCGTTACAGTATTTGTGAATTAGACGTTATTTCGTTATGCCACGTAGGCTCGCCCCAATAAACGATTGTGACAGTCTTCGAGAGATGAGCGACGCGGCCGTGCTCCCCTCCAACGACCACCACCAACCAACAAGCTGTTTGATTATTTAATTGTTCTTCACGGACTTTTTCCCGTTGAAAACGCTTTATTCAAAACAGAAAAAGCGAAGCTTTCGGGTCCAACCTCACCAGTCATCAGCGCAAATAAAATAAAAAGGCAAAAATAGGTAAACTGAGTCCGGTGTGCACATACCGTGAATTCCTTTTGGAGAAAGCGCTCTTCCACTAAACCGCAGGAGCGTGGACACTTTCAGTCAACCGAGACCGGGCAGTGTTGCCTCCGCCCCTTTGGTAAAGCTTCAGAGCGCAGTCTCTACAGACTATTCACGGCAGCGGTGCCGACACGGACTGAGAGAATTTTCGGTGATGGCTGAAAAGTAGGTAATGTTTGCACTGGCAAACCTTAAGGTTGCAGTGCAATAGTAGGACAGGTCAGGTAGAATACGGAAGCAGTTCAAAGGTACGTACACGTTCAAAAGTCCGTGAAGAACAATTCAACATACTTCGTCATTCCCGTTACAAAGATACAATTAAGATCAAATAATGGATGTCACAATCATGCCAAATAATGGCTATGTACACGGCACCACTGGACCAACCGGCTATGGATGAAGCAAACTCGTACGAACACATCACGGAAGCTTTTTCCTTTTCAATTTCCTTTTCCTTTGCCTTTTTTGTTCTTCCTTTTTGTAAGCTTCATTGTGGACGTACCGTTGAACTGCTTCCGTATTCTACCTGGCCTGCCCTAATATTGCACTGCAACCTTAAGGTTTGCTAGTGCAAACATTACCTACTTTTCCGCCATCACCGAAAATTCCCTCAGTCCGTGTCGGCACCGCTGCCGTGAATAGTCTGTAGAGACTGCGCTCTGAAGCTTTACCAAAGGGGCGGAGGCAACACTGCCCGGTCTCGGTTGACTGAAAGTGTCCACGCTCCTGCGGTTTAGTGGAAGAGCGCTTTCTCCAAAAGGAATTCACGGTATGTGCACACCGGACTCAGTTTACCTATTTTTGCCTTTTTATTTTATTTGCGCTGATGACTGGTGAGGTTGGACCCGAAAGCTTCGCTTTTTCTGTTTTGAATAAAGCGTTTTCAACGGGAAAAAGTCCGTGAAGAACAATTAAATAATCAAACAGCTTGTTGGTTGGTGGTGGTCGTTGGAGGGGAGCACGGCCGCGTCGCTCATCTCTCGAAGACTGTCACAATCGTTTATTGGGGCGAGCCTACGTGGCATAACGAAATAACGTCTAATTCACAAATACTGTAACGCAACTGTCAGTCTTTCTCTCTGTGCAGCCACTTCCCGGATTCGCGTGCTGTGTTCACGGGCCCAGGCACGTGCATGCATTCATCGGATTCCAGCCAAGTGCTGCCGCATCTGGCACTTCTGAGGGTCCGCTCGCAGCTGCCTATGGTCAAATTACGTGACAGGTACCCATTCCTGCTGCGTTTCCTCAACTCCCGGGCAGCGAGGGAGCTGAGCAATTCTACACATGAACTCCGGAAATGGGCGCTGTAAGTTACCACAACCAGACGTGCTTGCCCTGAGCCTCTGCGGCGACATATCGTACATTGGTCGCTGGGCCCGGGCAAGCACATATCTTCGACACTTCAGTCACTTTGGACCACCGTCATCCGAGTATCTTAACAGCATCGGGTGGTCCACAATATCTTTCCGGTTGGTATGGCCGAGACACCGTGCAAATTACCAAACGCCGATGAGAGCTCATGCTGAAGCCGCTGCTCACGGCAACACCATGCAAGCAAACTGCCGTTTGCAGCACGCGCGCGCTCCTTAAATAGTGACAGTAATGATCATCAGGACCCGTGAATGTGACCTGCGAGTCATTGTGAACTGCAATTTGGAACTGTACGAACATGGAGTTTAAAGGGGTTACAGAACACTTTACCATAATCTGCATGAAGAAATACACTGCCAGTTTATTATACACGCAGTCATATTAATGCGTTATGATAGAAAACAGGATTGATAGAAGTACGTTGTGCATTGTGGGTAGCATTAGTTGCTGGTCGATAATGGTATTGACTGTCAGGCAGTAGAAAGCAAGTTTATCACAAAGCTGCCGGGAACACACTTATTTCGTTGCAATGCGTTGTGACCACGCGGTTCTCATATGTTCGCACCTAAAAATGAGTGGTTTGTTTCGGACGATTGTATTGCCCGTTATTTCCGCGATGAGATGAGTCTGAAATCACCATAAAAAGATTCCCTAACCAGTGAACGGTTGGGTGGTTTTTCTTAGTGAAACAACAGATTCAGAACAACGTACTAATCAGAGCTTTCGGAACAGCCTAGTTGCGTCATCAGCGATGGTGAAAGGCCCGTTGTTTTTCGGCAACCCCACCATGAATAGAGACAAAGGAGCAGACGTCAGCCAAGTGTGGACCGGTCTCGTCAACCGTACCGGATGCTGCAAAATACACACTTGACCAAACCCCATTCCGACCCACTAAACCTACCTATTCATACCCATTGCCCAAAAACAACGAGCCTTTCACCATCGCTGATGACGGAACTAGGCTGTTCCGAAAGCTCTGATTAGTACGTTGTTCTGAATCTGTTTTTTCACTAACAAAAACCACCCAACCGTTCACTGGTTAGGGAACCTTATTACGGTGATTTCAGACTCATCGCATGGCGGAAATAACGGGAAATACAATCGTGCAAAACAAACCACTCATTTTTAGGTGCGAACATAAGAGAACCGCGCCATCACAACACATTGCAACGAAACAAGTGTGTTCCCGGCAGCTTTGTGATAAACTTGCTTTCTACCGCCAGACAGTCAATACCATTATGGACCAGCAACCAATGCTACCCACAAAGAACAACGCACTTCTATCAATCATATTTTCTCTCATAACGCATTCATATGATTGCGTGTATCATAAACTGGCAGTGTATTTCTTCATGCCGATTATGGTAAAGTGTTTTGTATCCCCTTTAAACTCCTTGTTCGTGGAGTTCCAAATTGCAGTTCACAGTGACTCGCAGGTCACAATCAAGGGTCCTGATGATCATTATTGTCACTATTTAAGGGGCGCGCGTGCTGCAAACGTTAGTTTGCTTGCATGGCGTTGCCGTGAGCAGCGGTATCAGTATGAGCTCTCACCGGCGTTCGGAAGTTTGCACGGTGTCTCGGCCATGCCAAGCGGAACGATATTGTGGACCACCCCATGCTGCTAAGATACTCGGATGAGGGTGGTCCACAGTGACTGAAGTGCCGACGATATGTGCTTGCCCGGGCCCAGCGACCAAGGTATGATATGTCGCTGCAGAGGCTCAGGGCAAGCACGTCTGGTTGTGGCAACTTATAACCGCCTATTTGGCTGCCATCAGCACCTGCGAGCGGACCCTCAGAAGTGCTAGATGCGGCAGCACTTGGCTGGACGCCGACGAATGCATGCACGTGCCTGGGCCCGTGAATACAAGACGCGAATCCGAGAAGTAGCTGTACAGAGAGAAAGACTGACAGTTGCGTTACAGTATCTGTGAATCACATTATTTCGTTATGCCACGAAGGCTCACCCCAATAAACGATTGTGTCAGTCTTCGAGAGATGAGTCACGCGGCCGAGCTCCCCTCCAACGATCACGACCAACAAACAAGCTGTTTGATAAAACATTTAGTCATCAAACTGTTAGGTTTGCTTGTTTTTTCTGCTGGTATATCGTTTCTGTAATTGACAAGTTTTTTGACAAGTTAACCAGTGCAGATGGTGTTGAATTGCAGGCTATTTCTACTCAATGATATGCCATCCCGTGCTACACACGTGGTGAAACAGACATCTGGGGATCTCGAGTAGCCAGCGGTAATTTGCATGAAATGACATACTGTGGCAGGCGTAGCATTTCCGCTCAGTTATTAAGGTTAACACATCGAGAAGCGTAGGAGCACCATTATGGCCAATCCTTCATGATTTACTGTAGTCCATCAGAAAGCAGCGTATACTCCTCTGTTCTAACTTATTTTCCTGAATTCTGCGATAGGTTTTTTGCCAGTTCAATTTTCGGGACTACTAAATCTCAGCCCCCTCCCGCAGAAAATTTTTACAGGTGGCGCCACCGTCGCCACGCTAAGCCTAAGCATAAACTATAAAATGAGAACCATGTCTCCCGTTTAGACTAGGAAAGCAACAGAACCATTGGCATCGTTTTCTGGCCTTACCTAAGCTGAAAGTAGCCTCCAAAGGGGGTGGGCTGAGACCTAGTAGTGCCGCTTTATTAATTTGACCTTGCGCGAGCTCATAAAACAAAATTCAGAAACCCTCAAGAGAGAAGGTGAAATCAGCTGACAGCGAACAATGACAAACCATACGGGTGCTGCAGCTCAGGCAAGTGGCGATGCTTATAAGAAGAGGAGCTGCACCGTTTTCAGAACGGAAAAACGCGCTGGTGCTAAACTACTATGTGTTCGTCTATCTCAAAAATTTTGAGGGTGACACGTCCGTTGCTACTATGACAATAGTGCTCAATAAGTTTCTTCGCTTGTACGGACAGAGAAGGTAGAAGTTTCGCATTTGACACTGCTGAACGAGGGTGAGTAGACCTTTCTCCAACAAAGACTCCTGCAGTGTTTCTTCATTGCAAGTACTCTTCTTTTCGTCCAAGGGAGCAAAAGTAAAGATTTCTGAATAGCGGCTTTGCAGCCGTACGTGCCTGAGCTTAGGAGACAGGAACACACAGACATAGTCCAATTGGAACTGCCTGGAAATTACAGTTACAACTAAAGTTGGTTAAACTTCCGTCGTTGCTTTCTCCCGCAGCACATGAGGTCGCTGCAGCATCGGTAAATCTTTGCTGTGCGTGAAAACGTAGACTGCATATTCCCATATATGTTTTGTACCAAAGAATTGAATGACAGAAAGGAATTTGCCGCC
This sequence comes from Trichuris muris, assembly GCA_000612645.2. NCBI lineage: Eukaryota > Metazoa > Nematoda > Enoplea > Trichinellida > Trichuridae > Trichuris > Trichuris muris. The sequence goes on from CBXJ02000086.1 coordinate 13,078,167, forward strand.
GCCGTTTTCACGTGCATCACTTTGTCAGGTCATACTCTTAGCTGTTATGCTCAGTTTGGCTTCTCACACTAAATCTAGGTGCAATTTCTTTAGAAACCACGTAAGCAAACAAACTAACATTTCCGAAGGTATGGCAATTAATAGCTACTCGATTTCGATTGCAAATAGCAATGTCACGCCTGCTAGATGCAATGAATGATTTCTTTGCAAACATGACCGACCAGGCTATTGTACGGCAAAGGACAATGCACTTACGATGGTAAACAAATTATAATCTGCTGGTTCATTTCTCCCGGAGCAAAAAGCTATCGCTGTTGCACTGCAAACTATAAAGTTAGAGGGCACTGCTGTTAAGGTAGAATGAAGGTCACTGTTATCTACACTAGCATAGAGATAGTACGCCCGCCAGGCCAGGTCATTTTGTCCATACTTCAATATATAAGGGGCAACGTGCATTCACGCTTACCACTTCCCGGAGTGAAGTTGAACGTGGAAACTTGCAAGCCGCAGCTATGTTCTACCCAAAAATAGAACCCGTGAAGGACATTGGAATCCGTCACACTCAGGTAAGCACTTCTATGTGAACCATTCTTTGATGTGGTAATGCGCTTAGATATTCACTGCAAACAAGCTTGTTAAGTCTTTGAGCGGAAATACTTTTCCGGACATCAACCCTGTCAATGATAAATCTGGGGCCAATATTCATGTAGCTGAAAATGGTCCAATCGAGCTAGGAGTTCCATAAATTAATTTCGCGAGGCAGGAGACAAGCCTGACGTAGACGAAGTAATTAAGGTTGCTAGATCAGCTTTGACTCGTGGCAGCGAATGGAGAAGGATGGACGCGTCCCAGCGAGGCATGCTGAGTTTGGAATAAAAAGCAAAAAAGAGGTTGTCCTGGTTATCACGGCACTGCTGAATGGGTTGATGCATAACCTGTCAATAATAGGACTAGCGTGTTAGTCTCTTGCTGAAATTTGGTTCAGTAGGCGGACGAACTCGTCAAGCTTTCATTTCAAATCCAGCTGCCTTTGGTTAATTACTTCAGATCAATGCTTTAATAAAATCTTTAGCGGAAATGAACAAAGGATTTTTAACGGGTAATGGTTTCATTGTATACAGGTACGGCAGAATAACCCGTAGTACGAATGTATCTTTATTGATGTCGCGAAGCTTCCGGGACCTTTCTTGGTCCCGTCATCAGTGCAGAATAAAAAGCAACCATTCTTTAAACTGAGCGGTGGCAAATGGAAGGGAGATAATGAACGTATATTGTAGATGCTGTTTTCTTAAAGCTTCACAATTCGATACTGTAAAATTGGTGCTCCACCAATAATTCAATTCTTTAAACTGATACTCCACCAATAAATCAAGTTTGGGTTCCGCTCCCTCCTTGAAGATCCACCATAGGGCCCCAAAAACCATTAACATAAGTTTGTTGTTTCTTCGGGTGTGGCTGGCCAAACGAAGGCACAACCCGTCTTGAACGCCACAACGAACCAAATATTACTAACTCCAACCCCTTTATCTCTGTGGAGAAAACATAGGGGTCCGGCGATCGCCTCGCCTGGTGGGACGCACTGTATAGGTGTCTTCGAACCAATCTAGAACTGGGTTCAAGTCGTTCGGTGATTGAGCAGACAGTTCACTGAAAACGTCATCAATCACGTCCATAGGAGCATACGTCAGTGCAATAATCATGCGGGTGGTCACTGCGAATTCAGCGTCGCTTCTGTAATTTTTTAGTAATCCTAGCTGGCCCAATTTCTTCTTTAAATTTCTTATTAAATGGAACAAGCAGCCATATATCTCTGCGGCTGGGAAAGCGGCCTTGAAAGCATTCATGGCCGCCTGCCCGAAATCATAGCGATGGACTCTGGAGCCAGCCGAGGCCACATCGCCTTAATAGCTTCAAACATTCAGTGATACGACGTCTCCCTCTTGTCCGGCAGGAGTGGACAGGAAGCACGAAGCCTTCACGCTGTGCCATAACGACGTACACCTGCGCGAATAGCGGAGTCGTGATTTTGTAGGTAACATCCGCACACAGGTGCTTCACGCAGCTGCTCCACGTAATATTGGACTGCCGACCAAAGATCATGATTCGGTCAGCATCACCCACACCTGAGTCATAAAGCAAGAACTACTCATCACCGTACGTCTGGTATGATTCAGGAATGATGATCGATGCCCGGTCCATGGGACGTGATGGCCACGCTTCAATAGCACACCTTCTTCGTTGAATCACCTTGCGCATAGCGCTTGTCGCACGCATCTGTGCCCTCACTCCATTTGAGGTACTGTGGTATGCTTCATTCAATATTGCACCCGGTGTCTCCGTAGTATCTTCAGCTCGAGGCTTCACGGCTGTACAAATTTCGGCGATGTCCACCCGAGCTGCATCTCCTCCGTGACAATGGAGGTTCACTTTCTTCACAACCAGATTTGTTTCCACAGAGGTGTGAATCCTTGCTTGTAGCCGTATTCGTAGCGCTTGTCACACCGCCAAAACTTGATCGTTCCTGAACAGTCCAGCGCTTCAAATGTATACATATGTCCATCGTGGACAAACTTCGGACGATTGCGTTGAGACATAACACTTGCCATGGTGACGACTGGAACTTACAATGGCTGGCACAATCATGGCTTGGGTCTTTTATATAGTCTGAATACGTTTTTTGCATTTCCAGGAATTCCGTATCGCGTCACTTGTGGACGCAATATATATTGAACCATCTGGACATTCAAATCTTGCAATTACACTTACATTGAAGTTTACAAAAAGCAGATGCATCTGCTCAGAACGTTCTAAGCATTTCCAGGAATTCCCTATCGCGTCACTTGTGCACGCAACAGAACGTTCTAAATCTAAGCAGATGCCTCACGTTTTTGTAAACTTCAATGTAAATGCAATTGTAAGATTGGAATGCCCAGATGGTTCAATACATATTGCGTCCACAAGTGACGCGATAGGGAATTCCTGCAAACGCAGAAAACGTGTTCAGACTATATAAAGGATCCAAGCCATGACTGTGCCAGCCATTCTAAGTTCCAGTCGTCACCATGGCAAGTGTTATGTCTCAACGCAATCGTCCGAAGTTTGTCCACGATGGACATATGTATACATTTGAAGCGCTGGGCTGTTCAGGAACGATCAACTTTTGGCGGTGTGACAAGCGCTACGAATACGGCTGCAAGCAAGGATTCACACCTCCGTGGAAACAAATCTGGTTGTGAAGAAAGTGAACCTCCATTGTCACGGAGCAGATGCAGCTCGGGTGGACATCGCTGAAATTTGTACAGCCGTGAAGCCTCGAGCAGAAGATACTACGGAGACACCGGGTGCAATATTGAATGAAGCATACCACAGTACCTCAAGTGGAGTGAGGGCACAGTTGCCTGCGACAAGCGCTATGCGGAAAGTAATTCAACGAAGGTGTGCTATTATCGCTATGCGTGGCCATCACAGCCAATGGACCGGGCATCGATCATCATTCCTGAGTGATACCAGACGTACGGTGATGAGTAGTTCTTGCTTTATGACTCAGGTATGGGTGATGCTAACCGAATCATGATCTTTGGTCGGCAGTCCAATATTACGTGGAGCAGCTGCGTGAAGCACCTGTATGCGGATGTTACCTACAAAATCACGCCTCCGCTATTCGCGCAGGTGTACGTCGTTATGGCACAGCGTGAAGGCTTCGTGCTTCCTGTCCTCTATGCATTGCTGCCGGACAAGAGGGAGGTGTCGTATCGCCGAATGTTTGAAGCTATTAAGGCGATGTGGCCTCGGCTGGCTCCAGAGTCCATCGCTATGATTTCGAGCAGGCGGCCATGAATGCTTTCAAGGCCGCTTTCCCAGCCGCAGAGATATATGGCTGCTTGTTCCGTTTAATAAGAAATTTAAAGAAGAAATTGGGCTAGCTAGGATAACTAAAAAATTACAGAAGCGACGCTGAATTCGCAGTGACCACCCGCATGATTATTGCACTGACGTATGTTCCTATGGACGTGATTAAAGACGTCTTCAGTGAACTGTCTGCTCAATCACCGACCGACTTGAACCCAGTTCTAGATTGGTTCGAAGACACGTATACAGGGCGTCCCACCAGGCGAGGCGATCACCGGACCCCTATGTTTTCTCCACAAGTGTGGTCCGTCTATGAGCGAACGCTGATGGGTCGCGATTGCACCAACAATTTCGTCGAAGCGACCCATCGGCGAATGCGAGCAGAGTTCGGCGTTGATCATCCCACATTGTGGAAATTCATCAACTCCACGAAAGCTGTGCAAGCGGGAAGAGATCATTACGCCGATCTCTACTTCAGGGGAGAGGAACCACCAAGAAGGCGACGGAAAGACATTCGATCTGATGAACGAATACGGCGATTAGTAGGTCAGTTCGGCAGTCGCGTGCCTATAGATTATTTGCGTGCTATTACATACAACTTCACTGTTCATTAATATTTTTCTAATAAAATAAAGTCCACATTTCGCTACGCAATATAGCAGTACAGTCTCGCGACAAAATCTCCACGATCGCCTGGATCAGCGGCCCATCACTCGCTTCCTGGGGAACATTAGCGTACATGAACATTTGTGCTGCAAGTTGGAAATACATTTCACGAATAGAGTTCGCAAAATGGCGGTGAACCAATGGACAATCATCAGTTTAACGAACGGCTAAAATCCAGAGAATATATAACATTAGAAAAGATGCTCTTATGAAACTATACGAAATACTGAACAGTATATCAGGTGCTCAGTGAGTCTACTTAGTAGTATAGTTACCTAGCCAGTGTGCAGGTGCCCATTGCTAAAGACCGTCTCATAGTTGAAATATTGGTCGCATTAAGAGAGCCACAGCCAAGTTGTCCCCGTCAAGATGGCCGCCGTGAAGTCGGCCCCGTCAAGTCGGACCCATCAAGTGGGCCCCGTCAAGATGGCGTGCACCCTGCATGAACAGAGATGAAAGGGTTGGAGTCAGTAATTTGGTCCGTTCTGGCGTTCAAGACGAGTTGTGCCTTCGTTGGGCCAACCACACCCGAAGAAACAACAAGCTTATGTTAGTGGTTTTTGGGGCCTATGGTGGATCTTAAAGGAGGTAGTGGAACCCAAACTTGATTTATTGGTGGAGTATCAGTTTAAAGTATTGAATTATTGGTAGAGCACCTATTTTTAAGTATTGAATTGCGAAACTTTAAGAAAACAGGATCTACAATATACGTTGCTTATCTCCCTTCCATTAGCCACCTCTGTGTTTACAGAATGGTTGCTTTTCATTCTGCGCTGATGACGGGACCAAGACAGGTACCGAAAGATTCGCGATATCAATAAAGATACATTCGTACTACGGGTTATTCTGCTGTACCTGTATACAATGAAACCATTACCCGTTAAAAATCCTTTGTTCATTTACGCTAAAGATTTAATTAAAGCATTGATCTTAAATAATTAACCGAAGTCAGCTGGATTTGAAATGAAAACTTGACAAGTTCGGACAAGTATACTTTTGCGGAAATTTCAGTTTCACTGTTTTATTATTTTAGAAACTGTAGGTTGACGGCTGAGTCACTGCAGTTGGAACTTTCGAATGCAGTACTCATTTGAATTTTCAATTGCCGCAGGGTTCACTGTTACAATGCGGTGAACACTCAACCACCGTTCGGCGGTTATAAGCATTCCGGGATCGGCCGCGAACAGTAAGATGTGCACATAGAAATGGAGCTTTGTGTACAATAGCGTCATTTCAGCTCAATCGAAGGCGTCAGGGAATACTGCGAAGTGAAAACGGTAGAGCTTATTGCAAGTGATAGTGTTACCGTTTTGAAATTGCATGCGTTTCTAAGGTTTGTATTCACATTGATGAGGAGAAGACTCGTTAAGCAAGCCGCCGTGAACTCTAAATGTCGGCTGTGAGGTGAGAAACGTTAGCCACTTTGTTCTGTCGCCACATACTTTTCCTTTGCGTTTCCTTTTTTCCAGGCAGGCACAACGTGAAGCAGCAATTGCAAGAGGCGCTAACAATTCTTTCTGTTTACCTTTTACCTATTATCATAGTATTGCCAAATTTGCAGGCGTTTTTGTCAAGATGCATGAACGAAACTAAGCCGGAAGACGCTTTCCCTTATGATGCGCGAGTAAAAACCTCATCCATAAGCGCCCTGTCGGTTGGCCGTACAAACTCTTTCAAACCTGCGTACGAAAACGTGAATCATGAGAATGAACAAGAAAACGGCATGGACTACCGCGCATACCGAAAATAATCGCTTCATTCAAGCTGGATCGCTCAGACTGGATGAAGTCGACAATTGACAAAATATCCTTTGTACTGCTGTACTTCTTGCAAGCCTTTACTAAGCGAAAGAACACTTCGCGTGGAAGCATTTGCTGCACCTCAAAGAGACATGGGAACATGTACAAAGCCCAATCGCCGATTGGAATTTAGTCATGCTATTGTTTCATGTGACAAAGCTAACTATGACTTTGTAACGAACTTGAACCGGAAATCCGTCGCAATTAGGTATCGCTAGACTTTCTACACCTTACAATATAAACTAATAATATTAATAAAGGTTTTCAAATTACGGAAAACGTGCAACTGCTTCTTTATAAACTTGCATATACATCTGTGTACAGTGCAGTTATCCTTCATTCTGTTCCCTGATCGCAGGTCTAGTAATGGTTTTAAAGGTTCATCAGTCCCTATGAGCACTATGAGCTCTCTCGACTATGAGCAACGTAGTTTGTAAGAGGTGGCAAAGTAAATTGCAGATAATAAAGAATTCCCCGCGAAAGACCAACAAATGCCGAATTTGTGAAAGTATGCTTCGCATTCATCAGGCAATGATCAGGACGCCATTCACCAAAATCTGTTTAGTACCAACAACATTTGTCTGCATATGAAGACGCTAAATGCCAGGCGACCTATTAATGTTAAGAAAGTTTCCAAAACTCAATTGAGTAAATCTACAGATTCAGTATTAATGGACTATTCATACAGACCTGTTAAATGTTTGGAAAACGCGAAAAGCGGACAAAGCTGAGGGGAACAAAAAGAGGTCAACATGCCAACCTACTAAAAACCCTGTATCAACATGCCAATGTTTTATCCAGTTTCCCTAGTTAAAATTATGAGCTATATAAGAATTCTTGCTTGCTTGTAACGGATCCCCTTACAATCGGTCACAATAAATACAGCAGTTAAATTTAAAATACTGAGAAACGGGTAATACTGAGGACACTGCACGATGAATGCAAGTTTGCTTGCCATCATCCATCATTGCTATCACTCACAAGTTTCACATAAACGGTAAAATAAGCCTTACCTTGTTTACAAAACATCTGGCTTTTAGTAAAGTATCTGAATCACAAGAGGGCTTCGACGTCGTCTGAATAATAATACTTTTGGAGTGAGTTCAACGACAACAACAGTATACCTGCTTCGACAATGTGGCAACATTTTCGTCAGCAAGCAGTAAAGGTGTCTGAAAATAAGCCTTTATTCAAACTGTGGGCAGTAGTAGTTCGTTATTGTGGTGACCTCATCCGCTGCTGAGGAGCACTGATACTGGCTCTGATGCTGCAAATCACTTGTAACCTAAACCAAGCGAAAATAGTACGCCGGACAAGGCGGTAACATACGCGAACCCCTTGACTTTTCCAGGAAGAGCATCCAGGTGAAACTTCAGGTGTTGGCTAAAGTGAACAAAGGTCAAATGCCTACTTTTTAATATGAACACAATATGCATACCTTAAGCCGAATGACCTTCCTTCTTGAGCATTGATCGGGAACGACCTCAGAGACAACGACACTATTTCTCTTAACCTGCAAAATCCCCACTAGTTATCACAGCATTCTTCACCTGAGCACGTACGTCGGTAAAAGTCGACTCCTTGGAAAATGAATAACTAGCCAGCGTTTCCCAAACGCTAGTTGACGCTTGTTCTTTAGCAGCCCTTTTAGCTCCTGATGAATAAAAAGTTTGCAGTGACGACCAAACGGTCTCGTTGGATGGCGATTCAGAGACGTCATCTTTCAAAAAATCAGTTCCTGAAACCGTTGCTCCAATAATACAAATGAAAGGGAGAAAAAGCTGTTTCAAACCACTCTCTTGCGAACTGTACACACTTCTTGAAATATAAAATGCAGATGTATTTTCCGCTGCTACTTCTTCGACTACTTCCTTCAATTCAACAATATGCCGTAAGTTAAACATTGTTATCGGCTGACAGCAAACTCACTATTCCTCTTTTCGCTGGAAGTGCAGCCGATAGAGAATGATGCTTAAAGAAAGATGACAAAGCCCTGACTATGTCGCCAAAATGTTTAATTGAAGTTATAGAAGATCGAAGCCAGCACGGGAAGCGATTCAAGGGCCAATCGGAAAACCTACAGCGCGGGAAAATACTGTCATGAGCCTATTAAATGTTTCAATACAACGGCCGAAAGTCACCTGCAATCAGCCAGGATTATTGCACCAAAGTCGTCCTTATGTCGAATGACTCTGCCAATAGCTTGATTAACCGCTCTAACAGCCTCTAAGACATACCAAGTTTCGCCGTCGACATGCTGGAAGAAAACGTTGTACAGATATTTTCGGTAGGCATTCAATGTGTCGTATGAACGACATTCTACTAGAAAGATTCTGCATTGATTATCCCAATCCTAGTTATTACTGAATTAGTGAAACAACGTACAGCTGCACCGAGAGATTTTGCGGATCTCTTTACAACCAAATGATACTTACACATTGCTTCGACTTGGTCAAACCATTAAGGTACTCCTTCTTTAAGCGAACACGCGGATCGAAGGCTGGCGGAAATGGTATGCCGACAATAACCACTGCCCTGGCAGCGCGGTCAGCAAAATCGAAACCTTCGCTAACCTACGCGAATAGTCCATGTTCAAACTAATCGGCTCCCGCAAAGCATCATGACAAACTTTTCCTCGCATCACGCAGAAAAATACTGCGCCGTTGGGTTGCATACCGTCCTCGACGAATTTCCTGTATTCACTGAGAATATCCGCGAATTTTTCCTTGTGCCTTGGCTCCACAAATACTTTTTTCAGCCTTTCAATTCGTTTCAATATAGCGCCATTCTACAAAATCTAACATGCCTAATTCAAGCAAAACGCAGCCAATAATACGTCACATTGGAAACGAGCACCGTTCGCACTACTTGGACATGTAGGTTAATTTCAACGGTGCATAACCGTCTCTAGATCTTCTTACTCTGCTACACTCTTTTCTGCTTTACTCTAAAACCTTCGACTCCAAAATTGTGCAAAACAAATTACACTTTGGCAAGCACCTTCAAAGTTTACCATTCCTCGTCGTAGCCCAACTAACCATATGCTTGGCTGATCCCGCTTAGTCAACGATTATTATCTGAATCACTCTGATGAACCTACTGTAGGTCTGTTGATGCCACTTAGGCCTAGGAATAATTTCACCACATAAGTCAATATGGCGTCACTCGTACTATGCAAGATATACATATACAAACAAGTCTAAAGTCTAACTCATGTGTGAAATGCGCACTACTGTAAAGCTTCTCCCTCAGGTACAATCTATGACCACCGTATACAGATTCGAACGAAAACGATGCGCCGAACTCATATATGGAAAATATACGCACTTTCCAATGTTCCATGCAGGAATCCAGCTGGCTATATGAAGAGAAGAAAACAAGCAATCCTTGAGGCACGATGCGGCACAAATTTACGATACTATTGCCCAAAGAGCCTACGTATTTCTCGTTGCTTCTAAAAGTACGGCATAAAACATGAATTAATCTACCGGTATACACTCGCTGACCTATTCGCATAAGAACCGTTCAGAGTAGTTCCGTCAGGTCCATGGGAACATATGTACGCTTGAAAATGCGTCCGTTCAACAACGTGCGCGCCTTCCATGCGGATGGGAAACGGACTGAAAACAAGTTCCTGTGCATTGAAATGATCAAACTGACGCAACGTCAACTACATCCTCATTTCGTTTACAAAGCTGTCTATTGGCGACAGCGTCCCACTTGTGACAATGACTGAATGAACTTGATGGCTAAGCAAAGCTGACATACTGTAGCCGGCGCTAAAACACCAATAGTTCACGATGAACGACGGCGCCTTGTCTTTGGGAGCCCCGTCTACTCCAACTTTTTCAGAACAAAGATACACCTGCGTAGGAGCGCAAAAACTTAGCTATAAGAGCAACTTCAGGCAAATTCGCTCCGGCTTACTTTGAAGTCCTTTAAATCAGTCGTAGTTACAAACTTCGACTTAATTCCACTCGAAGACGAGTTCGAATAGACGATATTTACAAGTCGAGCAAATTTTTGCAGCGCCAATCCACGGTTCGCCCAAACGCTGCTTTCGGCTTGAGAACGAACAAACTAGCAACGCTGAAGCGGAAACGGAACAGGAAAGTTGATGCCAACCTTTTGCTGTTAGGTAGGACGACACTTGGTCGGCCAGCACACTTATCCCTTCGCATAGGTCAGCGCGGAAGTGGGCACCGCTTAAAAGTTCCTGCAGAGCGGATCCCGGAAGTGCGACCGTACTTCCGTCCGGAGAATTCAGAAGTTTAGGTAACAACTCCTCGTTCAAGCGTTCCTCCAGCCCTTCTAGTAGCACTAAACAGTTACACGTTTTGCATACGAACAAACACACTAGTGAAAGCTACAGATTAAATGAGAAAGATCGTTCAAGTCGACATCCAACGCGGAGCCACGAGAGAGCGAAGAACTTGTGCCGAATGGTGCTTCCGTGTCCTCCTGAAAAATATCCCGGTTAGTAGGTGACAAAGAAGCAAGTCAAGTTACCATTGTCTGCCGAAGAGTTTCCCGCTCGTCCAAAAGCATTTTTAGCGCTCCGCGAGCTTCTTTCAGCGCCGTAGCAAAGTCGGTGCTCTTGAATGAAAACGAGGCGGTCTCTTCGCATATTTTTTCCTGCATAGTTAAACTTTGAACTTCCATATGTAAATCGCGCTTCCATATCTCACCAAGTTATGAGCTTCGTCGAATATCAGTATGCTTCCGCGAAGTGAAACTTTGTTCAAACGCCTTGTCTATACTGGACGGCTCGAACCGAAATGCTAACGTTGAAAGATGTACGCTTACTGTGGGGTCGAGAAGGTAGTTGTACGGCATCAAAATTAGGTCAGCCTCCTCCTGTCCCTCACGTGTTTTGAAGAAGGGGCAAAATCTGTAACAAATTCTGTTTCACAACGGAAAACCGCCAGTCTGCCTACTCGTGGCGCCGACCAAGCTGGACCAAGTCCTCGATGTCCGGAACGCGGTCAGGCCGTAAGAACAAATGATGGTGAGAATTCTGAAATTAGGCGGAACATGTTGCGGACCAATCCAGCGTAACGTTGCAAAACTTTTCAGATCTAAGTAGTACTTGCAACTTCGTGTAAGAACCTTTGATCGACATAGGTAGTTCTACAAAAGAAATCACGCTTGAAAGATAGTAGCGATTATCGTGCTCACCTTTATCGTGCTTTCCCTTTCTTGGCTCACTTGAGGATGAACGCACAACTGATCGCGCGATCCAAGAAAGCAAACCTGAATGCTTTTCAACACGAATAGCACGTAACCGAAGTGAAGTTCAAACGTACTCCTTATACGCTGTTTTATTTAGTTCTTTAATAACCTGAGACAACTGAGCATGGGTCCTCGAGGCGTACAGGATCTGAGTCCTCCCGGGCGGCTTGTCCTTCTTCCCTGACAACCTGGACTGAAAGTTCAAAGCTACCGATTGAGCACACACCTGATTCGGGCGCGGCAACGACGCTTTGTATTTCGGTAGGTCTGCGCGATTTCAGCCAGGCAATGGTTGAGCAAAGTAAAGCTACAGTTTTGCCAGTTCCCGTGGGCGACTCAAGCACTGCGTTGGCGCCCTGAGCAGGAATGAGAACGTTGGTTTTATTCCCGCGAGTGACACGACTTACTTGTTCCAAACAGCTAATCACTCTGCGCATAAGCTCCATCTGGCAATTATAAGGTTCGAATGGAAATTGCACGTTGATTCCTTCGACCCAGATTTCCTTGCCACTGAAATGTTTTATATATAATAGTAAGTCCAATCCTATGCTGACGTAAGCTTAATTTTTCGGTCGCCAATCAACTTATCATAAATGCATCAGATATTTAAAACATGTGGTTTCTTCATAACGAAGAACAACCTTACACGCGAAGCACATGACGACCGTCTAATGCGACTCCCTCATGGAAAGTGAGCATATATTATAGAAAAGTCTTATTCTTCTTGTTTTGTTTCTAACCGTTAGCTCGTCTTAAATGTTTCCTGGCTCAAGGACAATCCACGCCCGTTGCACAAACCTTTTCCTTCTAAGAACTATCTGGACCTGGACAATGATGATGGGAGGAGGATAGCCCCACAGAATGAACAGCTTCATCTGGAGGAACATAGGCAGTCCAATAGCGTGACAAATGTAAAAGAGACTAACTGTTAGAAAAAAGAAAAAGGCTGATTTGGTGGCTCTGAGATCAAGAATGTTATGATTCTATAAGAAAGACTGAGTACTCTATTGGGAACTGAAGGTAAAAGATAACTTAACCGAGTTAACACGGATACAATTTAAGATTCATAGCCGTTTTGCCTGTTCCATGTGCATATCATCTGCCTTATTGGCATTCTGTTCGTAGTACACATTTAAACATCGGTCAGTAACTCATCAAATAATAAACTTCATATTATGATAAAAAAACCAAGACCAAGGAAAAATGTTACTATACCTCATCTCGAGTTTCCACTTAGCTTTCTCCTGCAAAGGTACACGTTGCAGATAACATAGAATGGAGAAATAGCAATGAAGATAACAATGGCTTCCATGTTTACCAACATACGCATGCGAAGGTAAAAGGAAAGCATAAACAGTTTACTGCAGGAAGTCCAACAACGAAAGGCATAAGCCGACCGTAATAGGTCACCTTGCAGCGAACGTCTCGTTATCCGGCAAGCTTTCCGGCCTACTTTCACATTTCCTCCTCCTTTTTTTGCGTAAAGGCTGAGAGCCATGACTGAACCAAATCTTTCGCTCTGGCCAACATTGATCGCTTCTTCGTCTTGGCAAAAATAAATCTGACGCACGGCTACTGGTTACGGAAGGCAAATGAGAAATTTTTGAGTACCTCCTGGTGGTTAGATTGTGCACTGGACCAAACGAAAGAGCAAAAACGGTGCAGACGAGACACAGGACGTTGTAGGGCATGCTGAAGTCCGGCGTTGGCAAATAGACAAGAATCTGTTCGCCGAACACTCGCAGCGGTGCCTGCGGATCGGAGGCTCTTAAATATGACCAACATAGCGGCTAATGGGAGTAGGAGCAATTGTACCGGGATGTTAAGTTGAAGCTTTCCAAAACTAAGGAAAAGTTCACCATTCCAAAGGGCAAATAGAATTCCACGGAAGCGGCAGGAAGACGAAAACCATAGTTGGCATCCGAAGGATATTCGGTCCAACGCAAAAGTGACTTGTCGAAGTTTATCATTAATGAACACCTAGCACCGGGCGATAACAGCACGGCAACTTCAAGATAGTGTGGCAACGAGCGGTCTCTAGCAGGTTGATAATGCACTGTACCTGCAATTGCGGTACCGTGGAAAATCATAAGGATACACGTAAGTTACACACCCATCCTGCTTCCGGCCGCGTCATGGCATACAAATCGAAGGGTGTGGAAGTAGATTCGTATAAACCAAGGAATGACATGCCTGAACAAAGCCGGGATTTCCACGCTTGCCCTATTTTGAAGTTCGTGAGCAAAGCTCAAATTGAAAAAGCCAATCCCGTAGACTCGACTAAGTATTGTCACTGGCAGCTTGTCCATTGGAGCGCATCCGGCGGGAATTGGATGGTCAGCGCGCTTAGCCCATGCTTTGGAATGTAACGCAACAAAGCGATGATCACCGTGCAATACGTCGGAAATATTTTTTGAAAAGTAAACGCTTGTCTAAATTCATTTGCACGTTAGCCGAAAAGGTGCCATCAGGAGTCGCACAAACCTGCTTGGGCAACTTTAATAGCACGACGCTGCTTGATGCGATTGCGCAAGGCTCCTTCACGTCATTGCCAAAGAGGCTAAACAAACTCGACTCTGCAATCGAGAAAACGAACTTCACGGATATATTTGAAACAGGAAGTTCACCATTGTTCTCGTTGTCAAGAACCACCGTCACAGTTTGCTCCAACTCAAAATCCTCCTGGTCAGTGACCTATAAAACAAAAATGGATAGCGGTACGAAAATTTATTCTATACGTAAGTACGCATATTTCCCAAGTATATGTGCACAGGACTTGCACTTTATAAGTTGCATTGCTTTTCTTGTATGTAATTACCTAAGCGTTCTGGACCGAAGTCGCAAAACGGTGGAAGCATGAGAATTTCCCTATTAATAAGAAGCTTGAAATAATAAACCGTTATGAACGGAACCAGATGCGCTACCTCATGAAGGCGATCGACGTTAATGAGTCAATTTGGCGTACAACTAGAAAAAAGTGCAAAGAAGACTAATTATGGTTCCATGTATGGAAACAGACCAAGAATAGTCACGTTAATAAGACGAAAACCAGAAATAATAGGATAAAATGGAAAAATTACTGACCGTTTAGAATGACGCTGAGTATTATCAGGTAAACTGAGTCCGGTCAGCACATACCGTGAATTCCTTTTGGAGAAAGCGCTCTTCCACTAAACCGCAGGAGCGTGGACGCTTTCAGTCAACGGAGACCGGGCAGTGTTGCCTCCGCCCCTCTGGTAAAGCTTCAGAGCGCAGTCTCTACAGACTATTCACGGCAGCGGTGCCGACACGGACTGAGAGAATTTTCGGTGAAGGCAGAAAAGTAGGTAATGTTTGCACTAGCAAACCTTAAGGTTGCAGTGCAATAGTAGGGCAGGTCAGGTAGAATACGGAAGCAGTTCAAAGGTACGTCCACAACGAAGCTTACAAAAAGGAAGAACAAAAAAGGCAAAAGAAAAGGAAATTGAAAAGGAAAAAGCTTCCGTGTTGTGTTCGTACACATGAGTACACGTGAGTTTGCTTCATCCATAGCCGGTTGGTCCAGTGCTGCCGTGTACGCACCTATTTGATTTTAATTGCATCTTTGTAACGGGAATGACGAAGTATGTTGAATTGTTCTTCACGGACTTTTTCCCGTTGAAAACGCTTTATTCAAAAAAAAAAGAAAAGAAAAAGCGAAGTTTTCGGGTCCAACCTGACCCGTCATCAGCGCAAATAAATATAAAAATAAAAAAGGCAAAAATAGGTAAACTGAGTCCGGTCAGCACATACCGTGAGTTCCTTTTGGAGAAAGCGCTCTTCCACTAAACCGCAGGAGCGTGGACACTTTCAGTCAACCGAGACCGGGCAGTGTTGCCTCCGCCCCTCTGGTAAAGCTTCAGAGCGCAGTCTCTACAGACTATTCACGGCAGCGGTGCCGACACGGACTGAGAGAATTTTCGGTGAAGGCAGAAAAGTAGGTAATGTTTGCACTAGCAAACCTTAAGGTTGCAGTGCAATAGTAGGGCAGGTCAGGTAGAATACGGAAGCAGTTCAAAGGTACGTCCACAACGAAGCTTACAAAAAGGAAGAACAAAAAAGGCAAAAGAAAAGGAAATTGAAAAGGAAAAAGCTTCCGTGTTGTGTTCGTACACATGAGTACACGTGAGTTTGCTTCATCCATAGCCGGTTGGTCCAGTGCTGCCGTGTACGCACCTATTTGATTTTAATTGCATCTTTGTAACGGGAATGACGAAGTATGTTGAATTGTTCTTCACGGACTTTTTCCCGTTGAAAACGCTTTATTCAAAAAAAAAGAAAAGAAAAAGCGAAGTTTTCGGGTCCAACCTGACCCGTCATCAGCGCAAATAAATATAAAAATAAAAAAGGCAAAAATAGGTAAACTGAGTCCGGTCAGCACATAGCGTGAATTCCTTTTGTGACGGGTCAGGTTGGACCCGAAAGCTTCGCTTTTTCTTTTTTCAATAAAGCGTTTTCAACGGGAAAAAGTCCGTGAAGAACAATTCAACATGCTTCGTCATTCCCGTTACAAAGATGCAATTAAGATCAAATAGGTGCGTAAACGGCAGCACTGGACCAACCGGCTATGGATGAAGCAAACCCGTACGAACACAACACGGAAGCTTTTTCCTTTTCAATTTCCTTTTCTTTTGCCTTTTTTGTTCTTCCTTTTTGTAAGCTTCTTTGTGGACGTACCTTTGAACTGCTTCCGTATTCTACGTGGCCTGCCCTACTATTGCACTGCAACCTTAAGGTTTGCCAGTGCAAACATTACCTACTTTACCGCCATCCCCGAAAGTTCCCTCAGTCCGTGTCGGCACCGCTGCCGTGAATAGTCTGTAGAGACTGCGCTCTGAAGCTTTACCAAAGGGGCGGAGGCAACACTGCCCGGTCGACTGAAAGTGTCCACGCTCCTGCGGTTTAGTGGAAGAGCGCTTTCTCCAAAAGGAATTCACGGTATGTGCTGACCGGACTCAGTTTACCTATTTTTGCCTTTTTTATTTTTATTTTTATTGACGCTGAGTATTGTATATTTTTTCTTAACGGCATCTCTTCATAGTGACTTCTTACGAAAGCACACCACGGTGTGCTTTCGCAAGAAGTCACTATCCTGTTTAGAATGGAAGTAAAAGAATGAAAGTAACAGGGCCAACCTTTTTAATAACGCAAAAGAAGAAAAAGAAGTGAAGTGAAGGACAGCGAAGAAAAAGAGAACTCATCCTCCACAGCTAAGGATGGCATAACTCTCGGAAGTTTTGAAAAGTACAGAAAAGGAGTTGCGAAGACTCCAGGGCAATGACCACAACGTGGTACATAACGGGATAGACACAATGGGCGCTCGAAGAAGCTAGCAACAATACGGACAGCTGCTGAATGGAACAGGAATGTTGGCAAAGCAACGAAGGCTCGAACATTACTTAACGCTGCAAGGAGGCACATCGTAAGGAGAACGAAATGCAACCATCCACGTGTAACGTTGCATCAAATTGTTCAAGTGAAAGAATAAGAAAATAAGTGAAAGTATGAAGAAAATTAGAATACAATGTGCTGTTTCATGCAATCATTAACTAGAATCCTCTCTTCCATAATATTCGGCGTCACTTGTTCATTCTTATGAATGGTTCCGCGTTATACGAGAGAAGGCAGCATTTAAATATGTAGCCCAGTGTTTCTCAAGGGGGAGGGGCGCTGGAGCCGAAAGGGGCAGTTGGGGGGGGGGGGCGCTGGTAAGCCTGGAGGACATTGGTAAGCCTGGGATTGGTAGCGGCCCCCTGCAGGGCTAAAGCGACGCCAAATAGTTCTGCTGAGTAAATTGCATGTTTGACGTTGCCAGAGAAGCGCAAATAGCAGCAGTATTGTATGGCCAGCACAAATAACACGTCGCGCTTTTTTCGCTTCTTTGGACAATGCGCCCTTCGTCTGTCCTGACGCAGCCTAGTCGCAGGAGATAATTAGGCTCTGCTGCGTGCAATTGTACCCCAAGAAGTGTTGAACCTGCGAACAGGTTTTGGGGTACGAACTGATGTGCTGAAGCGAACGAAGGAGGCGCTTTGACCGATTGATTCCCGATTTGTGCGGCTGGCTGGCTGCAACAGAACCTTCTGGCTGCAACGCGATATCTCACGTTTGTACCCAAGATTGTAGCCTATAGTGAGGAACCTACTTATCTCATTTCTTTCTTCGTATCTAGTTGAGCGTGGATTTAGCGTGGTTGTAGACTTGCTAACGAAGAAGAGAAGCAAACTGCAAATTGTAAATCGCGGCGAACTGAGACTCCGGCTAACTAACATAGAGCCGAACGTTGAAAAGCTGCTCTCACAGCGTGGTTTCCAAGTCTGAAAATGAACTTCGCTCACTCTATTGCACTCGTGACTGCAGGAAATAAATTCATCAGCGTTATGTACCATCTTTTCTCGGCTAAGAATATTGCGTGGGCGTTCAACTTGCTCTGGTAAACCAAGCTCCCGGCTAGGGGGCGCTGGAGAAATTGCTGGTCCAAAGGGGGCGCTGGCAAGGAAGCTGGTGAGAAACACTGATGTAGCCTTTCCAGTCGTAACGCGAGCCATAAGAATGCTCAGTCCCCAAACGCAGTTTATATAAGTTTTACATATCCTGCATAACGGTACCTCATTTCACGTGAGACTTAAAAATGTTTCGCGTTAAGCGGAACTATATATATATATATATATATATATATATATATATATATATATATATATATATATATATATATATATATATAATATATATATATATATATATATATATATATATATATATATATATATATATATATATATATTAGCTCGTAACTTATGAAATGTCCGTTTCAACAGCACTCTGGCTTCTTTGAATGTCTGCAATTGAAGCTGATGTTGTTTGACTATGTGTTATATACCGTATGAAAGCTTGTTTCCTGCTCTTTCTCGTCGTACCGTTGGTGCTACCTATTTTCACGTTCTATACATGTTATACCGTATTCTTGCAGACATGAGTTTTTGGCGTTTTCGAGAAATTTTTCTTTATGAGTGGAAAAATGGCACGAGTGTTGCAGTTACTGCACAGAAGATCAATATTGCATTTGGAGCTCTCTCAGTAAGCGAACGGACCGTTCGTAGGTGGTATCGAAAGTTTGAGAAGGGAGATGAGTCCCTGGAAAGTGAGCCGCATGGGAGGCTGGAGACTCGGGTCGATACTCACACATTGAAGGAGCTGGTTGAAGCGGATCCAAGCCGAACTGTACGAGAACTAGCAGTAGACCTGGACGTTTCTCATACAACGGTACACAGACACGTACGTCAAATGGGTAAAGTGAAGAAGCTGGAAAAATGGGTTCCGCACGAACTCATTGACCAGCAGACACTTATGCGCCAGCAAACGGCCAGTTCACTGCTTATCCGAAATAAAATGGAACCGTTCTTGGACAGAATCGTAACGTGCGACGAAAAATGGATCTTGTACGATAATCGTAAGCGCTCTGGACAGTGGCTGGACGCAGATGCATGCCCCAATCAAGTGGCAAGGCCGAATATCCAACAAAAGAAGATTATGGTCACTGTATGGTGGTCAATGGGCGGTATAATCCACTACAGTTTTATGAATCCCGGCGAAACCATGACAGGGGAGAAGTACTCCTCTGAATTGGAAATTATGCACGAAAAACTCAAAGAAATACGGCCAAGACTGCTCAACCGGAAGGGTCCAATACTGCTGCACGATAACGCCAAACCACCTGTTTCAAAGATTGTGGCCCGGAAACTGGCAGAGCTGAGGTACGAAACCCTGAGTCATCCACCCTATTCACCCGACCTGTCCACTACGGATTACCACCTGTTCAAGCACTTGGAGCTCTTCCTGCGCGGGAAAACGTTCCCTAATGAAGAGGCTGCAAAACAGACCTTTCGGGATTTCATCAACTCCAGAAGTCCAGGTTTCTACATTTCTGGCATACAGAAACTTGTATCACGCTGGCGAAGATGTGCTGATTGTGATGGTGCTTATTTTGACTAATAAAGTTAATCCTGGGCAAAGTTATGATCGTTTGAAATTTCAGTAGAAAATCGGACATTTCATACGTTACAACCTAATATATATATATATATATATATATATATATATATATTTCTTTGATGTTTTCACGGAAAGAACCCGTTCAGTTCGCATCTTTTTATTGATGGTCACAAAAAAATGCGAGATGCAAATGCGGAGCTTTCGGACCTCCTCTGGATCCGTCATCAGCGCTTCGTTCCGTGTGCCGGCTGCCCAGTTAGTCGGTGGGTCCGCAAGTTCCTCTGTTCGACCAACCTAGCAGACAACGTCAGCTATCAGGTCAAGTCTGGACCCGTCAAGCGTTGGTCGTTCGCCTAGTCGGTCTTGCAGTGGACCTGTAATCCCTCCGACCGACCCTGGCAGAGGCACTACGTGTAATGGTCACGGTAAGCCTTCCTGGCGTCCATGTCGATGGTCTGACCTGTGAGCCGCGCACGTTCTGGTATTGATCCTGTTGGCATAGTATGTTTCCGTCGTCGTAACTTGCGGACCCACCGACTAACTGGGCAGCCGGCACACGGAACGAAGCGCTGATGACGGATCCAGAGGAGGTCCGAAAGCTCCGCATTTGCATCTCGCATTTTTTTGTGACCATCAATAAAAAGATGCGAACTGAACGGGTTCTTTCCGTGAAAACATCAAAGAAATACATTCAGCCCGTTACGATCATACTTTGATATATATATATATATATATATATATATATATCATGAAATTTCTTGTAATTCTTTTTAACGGGGTCGATGCATTTCTGCAAGTGTAATAATATCACGGATTGTCCCCGTTCGTTGAAAGCTTTATTATTCCAAAAAAACTGCAAAGCTTTCGGGCATAGCCTTTGCAAAGGCTATGCCCGAAAGCTTTGCAGTTTTTTGGAATAATAAAGCTTTCAACGAACGGGGACAATCCGTGATATTATTACACTTGCAGATATATATATATATATATATATATATATATATATATAATGCATCCCATCTTCAATATATGTATATATATAGCATTTAGACATTCATGAAATGAAATTTTGTTACCAATGCAATACTTACGTCAAAATGAGCTCTCCTTTTCGCGGATAACGCCAAGGAACTGTAGTACGAATCATAAATTTTGCTTGAGCGCAATAGGGCAACCAGCCCCCTCTAAAAGATTAATTCATCGTAAGAACGTAACGCAGAGGAAATTAAAAATTAATCTTTAGGCTCAGAAAGCAAAGCTGTCTGTTGGATAACTCCAACAATGTCCTCATGTCGACATTTTCAGACCCCTACGCAAATAGCTCATCATTACGGAAGTGGATATGTAATGCTTCAGTTAGCGCACAGGAAACTTACGTTCGTTTTGCAAGGCAAAAGTTTTTTCCATGGAGCAAGGTTTTCCGTGCACACATTTTCGCCAGGCAAAACCCCATATCTGGAATTTTTCCATTCCGTCGACGGAGAAACGTGACCATCCGTAAGGAGACCAAGCATTGGAGACACAGTATGCGCAGAGTCAATCTGCGAAAATGAAGCGCAAAACAGGCCGCCCAGGGAGTGCACAAGGCCGCGCCAATTACTGTCAATGCTAAAGTAAACCTACTAAGTAACAATGATTCCCGAATAAGCATAAATGTACTTTCTGGTCGTATCATTTTCGAATGAAGCATAAATGCTGGCGCCCACTGGAACTATAGGGCTATAGTAACCCCAGAGACGCTGTCTCCACAGGCCTTGCGTCAAGCTCAGCTTTAGTTCAGTCACGCGATACGCTTCCAATATGCGACCAAATGCATTTGATATCAAATTATAATGATCTTTAAAAGCGAACAAAATTTACAAACTGCAAAGAAGGACTATAAATCGTACTTTTCTTTACCGGTGAAGTGGTCCGAAAACTAAAATACGCGAGTAGGTGGTCCGTACTGACCGGTACAATGTGCACGGACTCGTCATATCTTTCCACCGTCGAACAGAATGCAACAACAATGAGCGAAAGGACAACAATGAAAAACATCACTACGTGGCCTGGCAAACTGGTAAACAGTAGTACGAGAAAACAATGAACGCATTTGTCACATCGCCATTGAAACTGAAGAAACTGAGAGAACCTAAAGGAGACCTTCAAAGTCGAACATGCTCGTCGAACCGAAGTACTACACGCATGAGTCCGCCTACCGCACCGATACCGGTGACTGCGATAGGTAGGTTCTTGAAAAGGAGTTGCATTTAATGCACGCATTCTGTCACTGGTACATCCCTTTAAAAAGTTTAGCACGTCGCAGTTGCACTCTTGGTGGATTTTTAAACATTCATACGTAAGGAGGGCTTGTGAAGGCAAAAGCGCCGTACCCTAAAACCGTTACTTTTCAACATCGTCACGTTACTATGG
Source organism: Trichuris muris (assembly GCA_000612645.2). NCBI lineage: Eukaryota > Metazoa > Nematoda > Enoplea > Trichinellida > Trichuridae > Trichuris > Trichuris muris. The sequence goes on from CBXJ02000086.1 coordinate 13,100,132, forward strand.
AAACAACGCTGTAAGCTCGACGCCGAGATTCGAAAGGAAGTTGACTTTAAGAATGTTCACTTACATTAGCAAAAAGGTTTGTTGAATTTTTCAGTTCATTTATGCGCAGGTCGCTTCCGCCACTGTTCAGCAAAAGTTCGTCGTAAGAAACACGTGCACACCAAAGCTGCAGCTTCCACATTTCTCCGAGTCGACTTCGATTCAAACTAACTGCTACTTTTACTGAAGCGCCGACATTTCAGTGCGTTCTTCCTTGATTATTTCCTTTCCATACCTTTCGGAATTAGCTGTCCAAACTAGTGGCAAAACAATGTTGCAAACGGTTGTCCAGCGGTTGCAGTTTGCTAAAAACAAAATCCTTCATTGCTAGCAAATTACGATTTCGCAATAACGGACCAGTTTGATGAACGGTTTGCAGATGTTTTGATGAACAGAAGTCTACTCAGCTGTTCTGGGTTCAGACATGACTGAAGAACACATTTGGTCAAGTCAATGCGTCCACGAGGATAAGCAGGTTGCGTCTATGTTCTCTGATCATTAATTTGCATTAGTATGATGTTGTGCTTTTCACGGATTTTGTCCCGTTGCTTTCTGTACGTGATGGATCTATAAGTAAACTGACACGGTCTCCCTACCAACGGATGGATGAGAGTGTTATAAGAAGAGCACGGTCAGAGAACAACGTACTGTTTTCTCTCAGATATTTCGGAACGCTCGAGTTCCGTCTTCAGCGAGCAAGAGCAACTTTTTACTCCGATGTCGGGTTAAATACGAGTCAGAGACAAGGGTGGAAGTAATTACAGGTCAGCTCGGTAGGATGCAACATCTGGTTTTATTTATAATGGAATTCCAAACTTCGCTGACCTGTACACCCTTGTCGCGGTTGATGCAACTGTTATGTCTTATGTAAAAGGCTTCTTTAATCCTCCGCAGGTGGAAACGCTCTTCACGGCAGAGAATGCGCGGTTGTAGGTCGAGTGAGCATGTGGAACCATGCTCAACAACCGCGGAAGCCTTTATTGCCTCATCCATGATCTTGGTTGGATCGCGGGTTTGGGGTCGTCCACGGCGTTGCGTTGGTAACCCGTTGAGTTTTCGTTCCGCGGTCTTGTATCGGACCAGCGCAGCCGTGTGTTCATGAAATCAATCAAGTAAAGGTTTGCCGTTTCTCCTATGTAGGAGGCGTGGCAACCACACTTGATTTCATAAACGACGCCCGGTCTCCTATCCAGTGGAACCTTGATCTTGTCACTTCGCAACAGGGAACGGAGATTACCGGAACTTTTAAACCGAACATTAAAGTTTAAAGCGTGACCCAGACGTTTAAGGCGCTCCCCTAAACCAGACCGCGAAACGAAGACTCAACGGGTTACCAAAGCAACGCCGTGGACGACCCCAAACCCGCGATCCAACCAAGATCATGGATGAGGCAATAAAGGCTTCCGCGGTTGTTGAGCATGGTTCCACATGCTCACTCGACCTACAACCGCGCATTCTCTGCCGTGAAGAGCGTTTCCACCTGCGGCGGATTAAAGAAGCCTTTTACATAAGACATAACAGTTGCATCAACCGCGACAAGGGTGCACAGGTCAGCGAAGTTTGGAATTCCATTATAAATAAAACCAGATGTTGCATCCTACCGAGCTGACCTGTAATTACTTCCACCCTTGTCTCTGACTCGTATTTAACCCGACATCGGAGTAAAAAGTTGCTCTTGCTCGCTGAAGACAGAACTCGAGCGTTCCGAAATAACCGAGAGAAAACCGTACGTTGTTCTCTGACCGTGCTCTTCTTATAACCACTCTCATCCATCCGTTGGTAGGGAGACCGTGTCAGTTTACTTATAGATCCATCACGTACAGAAAGCAACGGTACAAAATCCGTGAAAAGCACAACATCATGAAGATCAATCCTCCCATTAAAAGACATCCTGTCTTTCGAAATTAGCATTAGTAATAAGAAACCAGCATTCCATAGAATGCGATTGCTCTTCTTGTTCCCTGATGCAATTTCGCCTGAGGCGAAGGAACCTCAGTGAAAGGAAGACGCTTTAATGGAAAACTAAGGAAAACAATTAAAGAACACAGGCGCAGTCTGTTCATCATCATGGGCGCACTCGACTCAACCAAATGTGTTCCTCAATAATCTCTGAACTCACAGCAAATGGCTTGATGAATCCACTTTCCAATATTATCAATGCAGCTATGCTTGGTGAAACTCTGAATTTTTATCCAGATGTTCAAGACTTCTCACGTCCCATCCTTGACAACTTAACGACAATACCGGGAGACGTAACAATGAAGGTGTATCAACTGAGTTCAACTTTTCGTGCATTAGAACAAGTACGTTCAACATTGGATTTCTCACGGGTTTCAGTTTCATATTGTGTGAAACAGTGAAACAGAACGGGTATTCTGCCGTTTTCACACAACAAGTACGTTCAACCTCAATAGTTTACAGTTCATGTACTTATTTGCACATGTAATAGCAGTAATCACGAATAATGTCAAGTAAGTAATACTAATATCAGTTCATAAAATTTTAATAGCTCATGTCTTCTTTTCTCCATTATAAGTCAAAAGGCCTTTCCATTTATCCCCTATATGACTTTGCCTGAAATGAGCACATTACTACGCTTTTCACGTGCCAACCGGCAACAGCGGTGATATAAACACAGAGCGTACAATGAATTTAGTCGAATGCCGATGTCTACGCTTCGAAGCAGTTAAATATTACTCAGCAGCATTAACATGTTGTGACGTAGTACTCTATTCAATCGAACTGTTGCAGATATCAATACCTAATAATACTCAACTGATGTGCATCTCTTGGAATCAGCTGGACGATTACATAGCTTGCGGCGGTGACCAAGGACTCCTAAAAGTTGTGAAGCTGAGCTCAAGTGAAAATCTGGACAGCAAAGCTTCCAACACGCTTTCCGACATTTCAATGGATGTGAACCTAAAAGGCCACGGCGGTAAACGAACTGCCGCGACAAAATCGTGCCAAGCGGTTATAAGAGGCTGTTTCAGGATCTGTACTAGTGGCTGTATGGAATGCAAAGTTTCAAAAGTTGACAACTGCCGATAGTCGTGGTTACATAATTGTTTGGGCGCTGCACAATGGTAAGTTTGCTTAGCTTACCGTTGTATAGCATCCAGACGAATTGCAAAACCAAAGACATTTCGCACGTCTCTATGCTTGGTGTTCCTATAAGGACGACCACTTTTCAAATGACCGTAGTACTCACTGAATCAAGTGCATCGCACACTTCCGGTAACGGTACTGAGCTTTCGAAACCACGGCATTCCGTCGCCAGAGTATACCTTTCAGTAGTTGCAGCATCTTGCACAGGCAACATTACATTTACTTGTTCAATCAAGCTGACACAACGATACCACCGCCCTTGGAAAAACAAAAATCTACAACCGTCTTATAAAGTAATCTACTAATATTAATAAACTCAACTATACCAATTATATATATATGCATATATGTACTCATAGTTCCTTCAGTTACTTCACACTGCTGTTATGGATATTATCAATAGATTATTATGAATCATTATGCCGCAATTGTTTGTTAATTTATTATCCGGAGCTTCCAAGATTTCTTATGGCACGTCTACAGAAGAGTAGCTGCTGAAACATAATCGATTTGTTATTGCATCAAACGCTGTTTTAAAAAGCCCCACTTTAAGAACAGTAAATAAGCAAATAAATAAAACAAGGTCAAATAAGCGGTATTCAGAACTGAAAAACGATAATACCGTGTATCCGATATTCAACAATCACTCTTCAGCAATGATCACATCCAAGGGGAATAATTGGCGAAGCTTTCGGAACGTACGTGTTCCGTCATCAGCGCGATTCAAAGTGACTTTGAATCGCGCTGATGACGGAACACGTACGTTCCGAAAGCTTCGCCAATTAAAGCTTGTTGAACAAGGATACCGTATCTTTTCTTATTTCTCATAAGTATGAGACACCTTGTTACTAATTCCTCTTGCTTCAAGATCAAAGGGGAATGTACTAAATTCCAAATATGTGCAGGAAATTGGTACGAAGAAATGATTAACAATCGCGACAAATCAACCGTAAACAGCGTGAAGTGGAGCAGCGACGGCAACAAGATATGCATTGCCTACAACGACGGTAGATTAAGTTCAATTTCGTAATTTCTGTACGCAAAAAATAATTCATTTAGGAATGATAATTGTCGGCTCGGTTGATGGCAACAAATTGTGGGTGACTGACCTTCACCAAAACGTCGTGGCCGTGGAGGTGAAATTTTTTGCTACGCAGATATATTGCAGCACTTTTTTATAAATTCTGAAACCACGATTGTCCACCTTGAAAATCTATTAATTGCATTCTCTCACTTGAACATCTTGGCAATAATTTTAAAGAATGAGGCCTTATTTGCACAATCATTTTTCCAGAGGTATCGGTGAACGGAAAAAACCATGAACTCTTGGGTTCTACAGGTGTAAGTGCATTTGCTTTAGCGTAGCATCAAGATCGAGTAAATGAAGCGTTTATCTTATTCATATGTTTACCTGAAAAGGTTCACAATATGCGTACTGCCAGTGACGTTAATCTCAGTTATATTTTACCATGCATAACTTCTTCCACTTCAAACCAACCTTGCCTAACGTAGTTAATCGTGACTGACTGTAGGCGAGAACAGTGATGCTAATACAACACGCAAAGTTATCTGGACTACATCAAATAAACATTTTCTGCCTTTTTGCAGTGGTCTCCTTACGACAAATTGATCCTCTTGGGCACAACAAGCGGCGAAATTTATGTGTACGACTCCATGGGAAACTTCCAAGTAGGCGACAGGATAAAAGCGGTTAGTAACTGAAGTGCATTGAATTTCAGTCGAAGATAAAAGTGCCTGTGGCATTAAATCAACTGGAAAATCAACAGCTTGTCTGCATTGACTGGGGAAAGGCTATGTATAATGCTGAAGGACCGTCTTACCCGAGATGTCTGGCCATTGTTTATCAGCAAGGCTATTTGCAGCTGCTCTTCAACGAGAAGGACAAACGTGCGTTTTGGAAAACAACCATTATTTCAATCGAATTTAATTTAAAAAGGGATGATCAATTGAGTGAAACTAAACATGAGACGAAGTCCTGTTACGCATCCAATATTCGCACTTATTATTATTAGCTTAAGAAAGGAAAAGGAAAGCTCAAGTACCTATTAGGAAGTGAAGAATTTTATTACTTATGTTACTATTACTTTCCGTCCATTTACGATTACATGTCGTTGTTGCTAAAAGTATTCCAATTCTTCAGATATTGTACGACGGCGGTATTCAGTGCAAAAACTTCTACAAAAAAAATTAACGAGAATATTCGCAATGCATTTCGCAACGATGTCAGAGCTTCCGTAGCAACTGTGCTCAGCACTCTACGATGATTACAGGTTGCAGTTTCTTTGAGGACGGAGAAAGGTTGTTCGGAAAATCTGGCATCGTTGCATTTTGACGTACATTGACAGTACTCTCGTTAACTTTTTTAAATTGCAAAAGTTGGGTAAGCTGACCTTGCTTGTTAGGCGTTTCAATTTTTTTCTCGCGAAGAAAAGGCTCCGCTGCAGTGCAACATCTGAAGAACTATTGAGAAAACCTGTCACGAAACGTTCCATTTTCAACTGTTTCTATGTATTCAAATCGTAGGGATTTCCATGGTACAATAATATGGTAAATCTGATTAAACAGTTCACTAATCCTCCAAACGCCAAACAAAGCGAAGTCTGCTACCGAACTACTGGAGCTTACCGTACGTGTGGCGGTATTTTTAAAAAATAATGCGCGCAGTTTTTGAGTTCCATAAATACATGGTGAACAATAGTTACCGACCGTTAAATCTTTTAGATCCGTTGACCGCGAACTTGCCAATTCAAGTAATCGTGGCTAAATGGAATCCAGACGGAACCGTACTTGCTGTGCTCGCTGAGAAGGCTGAACTGCCAAATGGCGAACGCAGCATGATCTATTTTATCAACGGATACGGGGAGGTTCGTTCGACTGGATTCTGAACAGAGATTAAACCAGCGCTTGAACTGTAGCCAATCCATACCCTTAAAGTACCCGGCATCCAGGCGCGCAGTTGCAGCTGGGAAAAGAGTGGTCTCTGCTTGGCAATTGCTGCTGACAGCTTTATCATATTAGCCAGTATAAAAGCGGAATACAAGGTACACACCTACCTTGCGCTATACGAGCTTCGTTCTTCTATTGCAGTGGACGTTCTTTTCAAATACAGTTGTCTACAGCTTTAAACGACCAGACAGAAGGGACACGTGCGTCGCCTTCTGGGATTCAAAGTTGAACGAAGTGCACATAAAGCATGTACACATGCTGGCCTTCGTCGACTCTTGCAAGGACCATGCTCTAGTATTGCACAGCTGCGAAGATGATGAAAACAAAGTTCGTTTCCCAAGCCACATGCATGCTAGAAAGGGTTAACAGTAAGCTGTACAGCACTACCTCGAAATCTGCAACGCCGTTGGCAATCCCGTCGACTTCGTCGCCATTGCTTGGAAAGCCTTATTTGCCACAGTCAATTCCCAATGCGCCATAGTGGCGGACAGCGACAATTTCTGTTTGTGGTACTTTACAAAAGTCTTCACCCCGGGACAAGAAGGTTCCTTGGGAAAGCTGACGACGATAAGAAGGCAAAATCGGCTGATGTAAGCTAAAAGGAGGCACCGACAGGAGCTCTAACTTGCACCTAATTCAGGATGTGCCACATTGACGATTCGTCGACTGGAGCAGCAGTAGCGTCTAGTGGACCAGTGAATAAGGTAGGTAATCCAAAATGATCATAATTCAATGATGACGAGGTTTAGAAAACAGCCGACCCAATCTGTTGCATTCATGCCTCCGATGACCTGCTGCTCATAGTAAGATATGGCCGAGGTGTTCGAAAAGTTATCCTACTGGTATAGGCGCGAAAATCCGGCCAACTGTATCAATACAAGTTTCCGGCTCTTCGCCTGAACAAAACAAGCAGACTGATATCTCGACCTACGAAGATGGCCCTAAATTGCTCAAACACGTAAGCAGCGGGGTCGAATTCCACTGCAGCGCGTGCAGAACTAACTTTAGAAAAATGGCCTACATAGACAGTTCGCATGTTCTCCGCTTGTTCGCAATGGACGGTTCCGAAATTGGCGGTTTCGAGAGACGGGATGTTTGGGATTTCAAGTGGAGCACGGTATATGCACGGCGCCAATTGCAAACAGCCTTACCACCTTTCGCAGATCGACCAAGACCTATTGGCGGTGTCGGAAAAGAACAAATTGGTCATTTTTAAAGGATCTGACGCCCAGGTAACGTCACCGCTGATCGACAGGTTCATCCGCTTATTCTCGCCTCTCAAAGGAACCGGTATGCATTAATGCCAGAATTTGCGAACTTGGAAATGTAAAATTGCGCGCCATCTACCTGGACGACCTGACCCAGCATGAAGAACCAACGCGAAATAACTACTTTGTCGACATTCCTACTAAAGTACGTGCATCAAGCATTCCAGGCAGGTTAGGGACGTTGACATGTGGGATAGAGTTGGGTACAGCAAAAGCTGGCATAATTTCCGTGCCAGTTCGACGGTCTAACTTTGTTCCCTCACGGATTATATTAATATATGCTGATCCTAACTTCCTTGAGAATAAGTAAAAGATAGCTAAAGCGAACAACTGCAGTAAAGTATACCGTCTGACGAAAAGGTTTGTCCCAGGCTTAGAAATCGAGCGAACTAGTTCTGCTGGCTTCTCTAACAAATTTAAAACTTTCTTCAACTGCTAACTAAATGCTAACAGACGTGACGGGCGGCTCGTTTGAAGTTCCATTACTATAGCGTCATCGTAGGGTGCTTGAACGCTTCTGCGCATTAATATTTGTCCGCAAAGTTCGCTTCATGTCTCCACACAACTTCAGCTGCTCAGCGATGCCATCGACCTTGTCAAGGCTGGCAATATCGCTTCTCTTCAAAATTATGCGAAAGAGAGTCAACATCCCGCGCTATGGTAAACAGCTGCCTTATGAAAACCCAAATTGTACTCATACGCCTCCTAGGAGATGCATAGCCGAGGAAGCGTTCAAGAGGATGGATGTTGAGTTGGCTGAACTTTCGTTTGTCCAGCTTTTGGACTACAATGGCATACAATTCCTTAGAACGCTCGTTTCAATCACGGTAAACGTTTGCCCGCGTTCGATCAAACCTAGTCACGCTTCTTCAGGATCCGCTGTTGAAAAAGGCGGAAGTATACGCCTATCTTGGCGAAATCGACAAGGCTGAAAAGCAGCTAATAGAAAGCGATCGAATGTAAGAAAATCCACTTGGCCGCTTTTGATGATTTGCCAATTATTTCCAGAGATCTGGCAATAGCGCTCCACCGGAGAAGCGGAAACTGGAAGAGAGTTTTGCAACTGATGAAGGACAACCTCGGAATTACGAATGACGTACGATTGGATTATGCGTACCGCGAAATGGGCGACCGTTGGGCGGACCAAAGACAGTGGAAACAGGCTGCCAGCTTCTACAAGCAAGGAAAGTGCAGCGAAAAGTTGGTCACCAGCTACAAGATGTTGGAAGAATATGAAAAGATTGGCGATTTGGTCGATTCCTTGACGGACGTCGACCAACTGGAAGTAAGCGTAAGGCTGACCGGAGATTAGTAATGTGCAAATGAACTGGGCAGGAAGCGGCGATCACGTTGGCCAACGCTGGCCTAGCCAGTGAAGCAGAAGAAGTTATGAAAAAGGTATTTCGCAAAGTTCGCAAGGCCAGATAAACTCCATACTTAAAGTTTAGTGGCGGGACAGCAAAGTTCTGGCAGAAGACCAAGCAGTCCGTTGGAAACAAATTGCATTATTCATCGAAAGTAGCAATCAGGCTGGCGCTAAAGAAAATCCCCTACCGTATGACGCGCCTTCTACCCAACTCAAGACATCAGGCAGGCCATTGACATTATACAACTGCACAGAAGAAACCATCGTTATAACCAGGCAGCCAAGATACTCTTCGAAGTAAGTTGTCGCGTAGTGTGCTCAGCTCGTTCATCTGAGCTTTCCAGTTGGCAAAGCGAGAGGATGTACAAAATGCAGGTCCCCTACTACTTAAGCAAATTCAAGTTCTTGGCGCTCTCCTTTTGGAAATGCACAAACGCAGGCAGTGCAAAGCTTCCTCGCCCTCCGGAAGCGCCACGAAGCTCAGTTCAAGCAAGACTAAAATGCTCAACGACTTTCTGCTCGAGCAATCCGACACAGCAAACTTCTACCTAACCGACAACGCGTGGAGAGGCGCGGAGGCCTACCACTACTACATGCTTTCTCAACGCATGCTGCACCAAGGTAGGCGCGTGTACCTACTTTTCAATAATGGCGCGAGCGCACACGTTTACAGGGGATGCTTCAACTGCAATGAAAATAGCCCTCCTCCTTTGCGACTTTGAAGACCAGGTTAACCCGAAAGAAATCTACAGTCTCCTGGGTAAGCTCTGTTGAAGAAATAATCTGGCGAACATGTCCGCAAAGCTTAGTCACCTTGAAGGTCGTATTTTCCACAGCGAGTTTGCCTTGTTCCATTTCTTCTCCATTCCGCTGCTCAACTAGTTGCATGTCTCCTAAAGCTAATGACTGAAAAATTCAGTTTTCAATGCTCCATCTCAAAGATCCACATGTTTTCACCTGTCGGATTTCGTCGTCACTTCGAAACGGATTGCCGTGATTTTTATTGAAGGAGTAATTCATTGATCAAAGCTTTCTAAACGAACGCACTTCGTCATTAGCCAAAGGGTGCGTAGCCACATACCAGTTTGTTCAGTTATACGTAGCGTGCTTCCACCAAAATCGGCCTATACGCAATTGCGCTTGCTTGCTTTCAACGTTCCGTTTCCTACTATTAATAGTGTAATCAGAAATTGCAAAAATCAACCGAAAAGCGAGTGGGCTAATCAAACGGCGACCTTAATCACAGGGAGGAAAAAAAACGTCAGTTAAAGCACGCCCACCTTTTAAGAAATAATAAGTCATGAGCATCCTCTAAAGATCAAAGCAAAGCTGTGCCTGAACGCAGCGATAATTCTTCTCCTTCTTCTTACGCACGCACCATTTTAAAGGACGCGATTGAGAGTACAGTAAGCCAAAGATCTTGTTTTCAGGTTTGACAAGTTGCAACTGCGGCCACTTCTCCATTTGTAGCAAAGCTTTCATCAAACTAGAAACACTCTGCAACAATGAACATGATGCCGAGGAAAACCCTTACGAAACGTTGGCCTTTTCAATATTCACCCAGTGAGTGGCTATTCATTTTCGCCATTTCTAGAAAATAACCACATTATGATGCAGAAATGGTACGAAAGACCCACCGGACAGTGGCTACTTATGTACAGGATGCAAGGGAAACATAGCTTCCTATTTGACAAGATGTTCAAATTGCGATCGTTCTTTTCCAGTATGCATACTAACGGGGAAGACGTTGACCGATCCGCAGTCGATCTGGACCTGCAAAACTTGCATGCATAACGCCGACAGCGCAGCAATGCTCGATCAAACGGTTTGCCCACTTTGTCATGCGTTGACCGAATAAAACAAACGCATTCTGCCAGTTTCGATGCTTTATTGGAAAGTATTAATAACAGCCAAAAGTTGTACAAACCGGAAAACGAATGGAGCACCGTTCGTTCATCTTTAAAAATGATACCGTTCAAAAGTGTTCCTTTGCTCTGAACTTCTTTTTTTGCTCTATTCGCTTCCTTATGTTGCTGCGACGGATTTCCTGCCTTTTTTGCATTGAGTGTTCCACCGCAGCAACCCGTTGGGCCCACTTCTTTTTGCTACGCTCCTTCTTTTTCAGTCTTCTTTTCAAACCTTTCCTCAGCAGCGACGGATTGTCCTAAAAGAACAAAATTGGAACTTCGCAAAGCAACAAATCGTACGCGTTTTGCTTGCCTTTATTTTGATTCCTTGAGCTCGCCTTTCGGCGGCATCCCAGCGAATTTTCCGCTTGACCAATTCCGCTTTTGCCGGATCCTTTTCTTCCAGCGACTCCAGCTTTTCTTGGCGTTGCTCAACTTTTCGCAACAGAGAACCGTATCGACGGCCGACCAGACTGTCAACGGAAAAGGTACCGCGCTTTCGGTGTTTTCGTTTAGAATCATCGTTGCCAGCAAACTCGAACTTGCTGTAGGACAATTTGTCAGTAGAAGCGTTCGTTGTCGCATTCCCTTCGTCATTAGGCAAAGGGAGAGCGGACTCCCTTTTGGAACCGCCCATCGGCACCAACCGCTTCTTGGCAGTCAATTTCTTTTCCTTTTTCTTTTTTGGCTTTTGTTTTGCGTTTCCTTTTGATTTCGCCTTCACTTTAGCCTTCGGAAAAGACGGTGCTTCCGCTGTGACGCAGCTGTTAGCGTACTTTTCAATGCAACCGATAACTTACCATCCTCGCCGCCATTATAGCCAAGCGACAATTCATCAGGAACGTTAGCATTCTTCATAGCTGCATTTGCAATCTGGGCCGGGTCGCTTTCAGCCAAGATTCTCCATATGCGCGAAATAGTCTTGACGGGGCCGCAGCTGATTACGTCAGCAACATTTCTTTCCGGCTGCCTGCAGACCCCCTGCTTCCCTTTAAATCATTTACTAGCGCGATTGGTACATCAAATGCAAATAGGTGTATACCTGTCCTTCTTAACTGCCCTGGTTTAAGCTTGTAATTGACACTACGAAGATAATTCTTCGTTGCATCGTCGAAGCCATAAATATTTGGATCGAGCAAGTCCAACGTACGCAAAAACTTCGCGTCCAGCTGAAGTACTCTTTCAAAATGGTCGGTCATCACTTTAACGGAACTCTGTAAAGCTCTGAAGACATACATTCGCATGATACACTGAATAAGCGCACACGAGTAATAACTACGCAAGCGCTTTCTTGAAGTTCCATTGCAGGAAATTAGCCATGGCGATGCGTAGGGAAAGGAGCAAAAATCGCAGAGAATGGAATTCCGTTTATAAGGTGTAAGTGCCACCTATTATTATGCGAACACTTACTGCTAGATTTATCTTTGTTGAAAGTTTTTGACACGGATTTTCAACAATACTGAACCGCTCCGTTACAAGAAATGTTTAGATTTACATTTGTTGTAATGAAGTGCCTAACGTTCGCTATCTGCCCCTGACGCGTGCACCTCCAAAAAAGAAAGTAAACGAGTTACATTAGTGACAAAACTAGAAGTCATACAGATATCTGCTGATGGGCAGCGAAGCGTGTACGTTGCAAAAGCTCTTCATTTACCGCCAACTACCGTACGAGCGATTTATAGTAACGTTGAGAAGATTGAAGCTTGCGCCCAAACCATAAAGCCAGTTCAAGCTAGCACCAAAACTCGTAACAGAAGTATGACAATGGAAGAAATGGGGAAGGCTAAGCAAACAGAATAAAAGTGAGCTGATAAAAGGCTACAGTGAATCTTACGAATAGAAGGGAAAACGTGCGCGGCAATAAACGTTGGGCGCTTTTTTTGAAAGTCCCAGCAAATCGGGGAACAGGTTTACCAAAACTTGACCAAACGATAATCTAATTATTATAGGAGTATCTTAAAAGTGTTAAACACACGTACTTGTTTCAGTGCTTGAAATTAAAAATCTAATGCGCCACACTCCAAAGGTTGAGTAATGTTTATTGACTATAAATATACCGGCGGTCCCACGTGTGCTATTTGTGTAATGGCAAAAGCGGTTTCGTTATACGTCGCGTCTCCAGGAACGCATCTACGACGTTAAGCGAGGACTACCAGTACTTGCTAGCATATAAATCCCTACAATTGAAGAAACTGTTTGCTAAATGGCCAACAACCGAAATTATGCACAAGAAAACGCGCTTCAATATTCTACTTTGAGAAACATAGCAAGAAGTATCCTATGAGAGACATGCAAAGTGCACGCCCATGCATGCTCTAGGCGTTTACGGAGTTATGTAAAAAAACAATTAAAACTATGCAGTTTATAACTTCGTTGTAAAGAGCTTCTAGTGCCCGTTGAAGGTAGTCGGAACAAACCGATGGACGGACGCAAAGCTTATTACTGAATTAGTAAGCGAGGCTTACTTCTACCGACGACGGAACAAGCCTGATCTGAAAGCGTCTATCCTTTCCCACGGTCGTTGAATTAATAACACATTGCCCAAGTGCCCAGTAATTAGGGCAGTTTGTTCATGGTGCATACATACACCGACCAGTTTCAACGGGCGCGCGAACCATTCTACAACGCAGTTAGGCAAATCCGCTAACAACAACTCAATCTTTACGAAAACTCCGAGCTATGAAATAGGCTGTCACGTAGAAAATACAAAGCAAATAGCATACCTTAGACGCCTAAGCAAATTAATGAAAAGATAAGACGACAAACATCATTTTGCGTCGTCTTACAGCCTCGTACAACCAAAGAAAGCAATACCGTATTTTACTGATCCGCAAGTTTGTCTAGAATATTGTGATGAGTAGTCTTGCCGAGGTACATTTTCACGCGTAATCATCCAAACGGCCGACAACAGCTTCCCACGGCTAGTTTTCGGTCGTTAGAAACTTACGAAATGTAATCAGAGATTAGCGTAGCTAGCCTGCGCGGAGGTTACTGGGGTAATCAAGTTCATCAGGATTTTTGGTTGCACTGTGACTGCAGTGTACGTATTATCGATATGGAAACCTAAATTTCGTTGTTCACTGCTCCTTCCAAGTGAACTAAAGGCAGCGAATCCTCAACCGTGCGCTGGAACTATTGCCGCGACTACAATGTTGCCAATAATGACGAAAGCGGTGGTGGAAATACCGTAACGAAATTTCGCGTATTCAAATCTTGCGAACGCGGAATTCTCTTCTGCAGTGCGTCTATTCGCTTCTGTAATAGGAAGCGTATTTTTGGAGGGCATATACGCATCGACTGCAAAAGTATCGCTAGCAATGCAAAAAACAATTCGATTTGGCACCAAGTTAATCGGGCAAACATGGCCTTTCCGCGTACCACCTCAAAAACATTAGTCATGTTCAAGCTGCCTAAATTTTCTTCCGATTAAAACGACTCGTAGCTTCAAAAGCTAATAAAAATGGAAAACGACTGAAGGAACAAAGAAACAGGTCCTATGGCTACTACAGGTCAATCCTAATTAGGTCTCAATCTGCCATGTCGTTGGTATCGAATTCCCCATAACTGCTTCTCTAGGAGTTAGCCTAGCGTGAACCGCCGCCACATGTCTCTGAATTGTAGCCCAAATGTCTTCGGCCAGTTCAGCAGCACTCGTAAAACGGACCACGTTTTCGTTGAATATATCCGAGTGGAATGTGATGATGTGGTTCTGCAAGCGGAAACAATTAAGATGCAGGATACGTTTTGAACAAAAGCCTCTCATACCCTAAAAGCGGAGAATAATTCGCGCAGCTTGTCGTCACTGCCCAACAGTGACCACGCAAGCACTGGCGCTACCGTTTCCATGACATTGTAGAAGAGCGCAAGGAATCCATCTTCCTGCAAAATACCAATGCTAATCAAACAAGAAGGCAAACAGACTAACTATGTACCATTACACGATTGCGCTTCGAAACGATAACAGAGGATGCGATGGACGCCAACACCTAGACAGGTCACTTTTATAAAGCGCCAAATGAGAATACAACAGTACGATACATTTTCTTTCGCTTTACTCGGTAAAAGCGGATTCCTCACGATTGCCGCAATGGCACCGGGAGGATGAGCCATCTCGTCCAGCGCATCCAGTAAAATGAAATCAGAAACTACATCGTAAAACGATATGACCGGAACCTGAACAAAGACGACGTTTCAGCAAATCGACAAACATTAAGCCAAGAACTTTTCGCTCTTCCAGTTCCGCGGCAATGCGTTTATCATTCTCTCCGCCTATCCAAAATTTCGTCAATGCATTGTATGCATACCGGAATGACCGATCATCCTAAAACATTCAGTTACTGGCCAACCGACGAGAGAAACTACGCAGTGTAAATGTTCGAACCCGGTCTGCCTGCTTAAGCATGCAGCAAAGTATTTCCTCGACCGACGAAGCAAGCCACGCACGCTTGGACCGATCTTCAAATACAATCTGAAAATAAACTTAGGCATTACTCACGTGCGCTTAGCCGAATATTCATCATCGCACCGAGACATGTCACGCTTAGAAAAGGAAAAATTTTTTTAGCATATTCTCAGGAAGACTTCAGCGACAGTGCAAGCAAAACAGGCCAGATGCAGTACTGCTGGACCAAATGGTCAATGAGCATCAAATTCCAAGAAAATTACAATTTCACCTTATTCTACTACCAACTTAATTGCACATATAGCAAAAATATTGTAAAATTAAAGGCTATGTAAAATTAAAGGCTATACAGGAAAGCCAAAGAACTAAGAGCGGAAGCAACCACTAACGAGAACGAAACCGACGTTGGGTGAGTACCGATATCAGAATGAACACACGCCAGTTCGAAAATGCATTTTTCTCATATAAACGGGATGCCAGAAGCAAGCAGTTTAATTAATACTCGTACATCATAGTGTGAATGCCCTACTACATGCACAGAGCATAAACTATTCATAAATTAATATGAGTTCAACTAGCGAAACAACGCTTACATATTATGACATCGCCTGCCTAGTGATTCTAATGAGAATTTTTTTCTGGGAAAGCATGAATACAAGAAGTTCCTTCATGCGCTCATGCAGTGAGTGATAAGCGAAACATGCGGAAATTCTGTCTTGCAAATGCAATCTTTATTTTTACAACCACGGCTACGGCTTCTGTGTTCAATTTTCCGCCGAGTGAAAGAGGTTAAAGTGCTGTTGACCAAAGTTCAAGACTCAAAAGTTTACTGAAACTGGAAACCTTTAAATCACAAATCAGTCGCCTCCAAATATACCACAATCCAATAAAAGGAGCGTTACCTCAGACGCTTTTCTGATGCAGTCCAGCTTTGCCATGAAATCCTTGTCAGACTCACAGCCAACCGCTTCCGTCCTAAAAATAGCTACGTAGCAGAAACGATCATACGGACCAACAAACAAGCAAACAACGATCAGCTCAAGCATAGTAAAACAAATTTGTAATATTTTATAAAACTGGTATCCACTACACCTTGGAAATCAAGATAAGCTCTAGCTGCATGCCCGTTGTGCATGGACTTGCCTTACGGAAATGCCCACGACTACAACAACGGGATATCCCGTGAGTTTTAATATTTTGAACGTTTGGAAAAATTTGTCCTAAAAAGACCATGTCCCCAATGGATTTGACATAATAACTTTGAACGACGGAAGCTAATTCAATTTCGGTGAAACTGAATTTCTAATAGACCGACTTTCAACCAAAAAAGCCGTCGCTCAACATTTATTGGATTGCCAGAAGACGACCCTTGTTTATGCCAATCAATTGAGCAGACAAACTGAAGACACTTGTTACTCGCGCAGAGGCGCAAATGCATTGCGACTAACGATGATGTGCAAAGGATTTCGGATGAAAACCGCTGGCAGAGTTAATCGTAAACAAATTATGCATTCACAATTTGATGTTCAAAATCGGATGTTTGTTGTTTGTTCATAATTTGTTTAGGCTTTTGGCATGCTCAAGCAACCAAACGTAAAGGTGAACATTGGTACAAGACCTGCTGCGGTATAGGTATAACTTTAGCTCTGCAAATCTGCGAACAGACAAGCTGTCGATTCATAATTGGCCTTAAGTATTCGAATCGCAAATGAAGTGTTTCAATGACCACTAGTAATTTTCCTACTGCATGCAAAAGACCAAGTGCAGCAACACGTTGATCGCTTAACGACTGGTGCGTTACATGCGTCAGAAAAATAGCCCTACTGCTAACGTCCGTGCTGTGAGGACAATCAACTCGCAATAGCTTTTGGGCATGCTACCAGGGTACTACGCAGCAGTTCATTAGTAAAGGCGACTAAGTCAGGCTGGTTAATAAAGCACTGAAAACTATAAAGCAGCGAGTGATGGTTAATTTTTACTACTTCATAAATTCCGACAAAAAACAATATTAGTAATGTCTCTCATTTTTTGGTTGAACGACTTTTCTTTGTAGCCCTTTTGGACTCTTTTTCGGGTTAAGCACCACAGAGGCGAAGAAGAAAAACTGTTCGAAAAGAAACGCTTCGTGAATTGTCAAACTGCCTAAAGTTTTACCTCAGTTTTCGACAGACCACTTCGCCCATGTCAGCCCGAGCCAGTGCTTCGTAGTACAGTAGCATTCTTCCTATTCTGCCATCTCTTACACTGTCGATTGTAGGTTCAGTTTCTATCGGTTCCACGATCTAAAAATGTGAACCTTAAGAACGAAAACACCACTGATTGAATTACCTCCTCGAACGCGGAAAAATAGCTTTCATCCGAGAATACGGACATGGCATTTTCCGGTTCATCTAGCGCACTGCTTATGCTGTTTCCTGATGAACGAGGCTCCATGAAGAAGCGACAAGCGAACGCAAGCATACCTGAATCAGCGCCCATCAAACCAGCGCTGCTACTGGCGAAAGTAGGGCAAAATATGAGAATATGACTAACTGAATCGCAAAGTTTATATGAAGTCTGCAAGAGATCCCGCAGTTGAACCGACAGATTTGGATCGCGCCCTAAACTTTCGCGGTTATACGACGGAATTATTGAGCAATGAGTTACCACATTCCGGACGATCAGCTTGCTCCACAAGCTCGCATGCTCTCTCCCACGAATGAATTGCCTTGATCAAGCTCTGCATGCCTGAAGGTAGTCCCTCAAACTCGGTCGATGTGTATTGTTAGTCTACCGCCGTGCATAAGAGAACTGCAGCTCACTGCTTGGATTTCCGAAATTGTTGAGTTACAATTTGAGATCAATCGCCTTCGTTGACAATGGCAATAGAGACAATGCCGGCCCACTTCAGAACTCGCTAGTAGGAATAGGCCGTGCACTGAATTAAAAAGACGAGTGGGAAAGGGTACCTGAATGACCGGCAGTTACCCGTTCTTCCGAAAAGATGTCTTCGTATGTAATGCGTCGTCTCCTCCTTCGCCGTAAGTACCTTACAGGAAAACGAAATTCAGCTGCCGCCAGAAAGGATCACCAATTACATGATTAATCCCGGTATTAATACTCCTGCGGCGGCTAAAGCTATCACTGCTTTTTTATATTCGGCTAACTTCGCAAACGCTTCCGCAAGCTTCATGCCGGCTTGAGCTCTGCTAGATTGACATGCGTGCTGAACGATTTTAACGAATATTAAGCAACCTTATCCAGAAGCACCTTAAAATAAAAGATAACGTACACATTAGGTTGCTGCTGGTTCGCTAGTAACTCACTCGTTGGGAACAGCAGACAAGCAAAGCTAGGAAACACTACGACCAACCAGTTGAACTAAAAGCACCGTAACCGATGTGATTCGCAATTACTAGGTTTAGAGAAAATGGCTGGCCATGAACACTCTGCGTTAAAACTAAGTCCAATGTAGCGCAGACGTTTTCAAAGTCCTTGTGCAAACGCTCTTGCAGTATTACGACATGTGCGCGATGTTTTCGTATCTATTCAGTCATCTGCACAATCGCATTATGATGTTCAGGTTGTAATGTTACATTGTTTCTCATTTCTCAGCAGTCATGTCGTATTGGAGCTGAGCAGGTGTTCTGTAAGTGTTCAGCCGATACCTAAGCCTAGAATATCAAATTCGGATGTCACTGGGTCAAAATGGTGTAAACAAACGACGGGCCATACCGTAGCCATGCAGTGAATTAAAACAGGCACGGCGTCGAATCCTTCCCGGGCTCGGTACATCGACCAATGTACATTGTATGGTTGTTCGTGAGACCCCCGTCCTGACCTGAGGCTTACCCTCAAGCTGTCCGCAAGTCTCCTTTGCAATTTTAGATTTAGGCTTAGATTGCTCGCAGTAATTTACCTTCACTGGCTCAACTTGAGCAGACCCTGTAAAAGGGACAGCTTCGACAACAGAGCCCTATTTTTTAATGCTCAGCATGGTTATAGTTCATCCAAACCGACATGTCTATGAAAAATGGTCATTTCTTTATTGACAGTTCGAAATTCAGCAGACAATGGAAATACGATTCGAGGCGTCGACGTGAAGATTAGCTCCACCCGGCTTCGTTGCACTGACAAACGGAAACTTTGCGACACCAACGCTGCTGAAATAACAAAAAGAACGTTACAGCATGCAACTCCAATGCATACACTGTTCGCGGATTATTTGCGTCAGAATAAAGCTAGCAGCAGTTGATCAGACGAAAGATGGTGTTTGCACATCATTCAAAAAGAAACTGGCCTTTCTACGAAGTCGGAAACTTACTTTTCGCAAAAGAACAACCGGCCAACACGTTCCTGAAATACAAGAGATTGTAAGTGCGTCAACCGGCTGACGTGGGCAGCTTATTTTCAATGGAGGCTCAGAATCGGTTGCGACAAAACGCCTTGGTGAAATAGTAGTCTGAATTGAGTTTTCCCCTTCTCGGGGGTAACGCCATCGCACTTAGCACTGCGAGTCGAAAGGGTGTCTCAAATGCAACGCAACACGTCTCAACCGTACAGGCGTCTTGGACGTCCCACCCGCAGGGCGAGATAAGTTACGGGGCATAAACATTTCTGGTACCCTCACGCGCTCTTGGAGCACTTCCCGTCTCGGGAATCACAAATGACCTGATCTCAGACCTTCCCAGGAGCATACATGGGCACGAAAGCCCGTTTATGGCTCCTCTGGCGTTCTTTCCACCAAGGCGATGCAGCAAGCGTTTCATCACGTGCGCCTGAATTGGGCAGCTGAAACTTAAGAGCGTACTTACCACGGCTCTATTCAACGCTTTCAACGTTCGCACGAACATACAGCATCACCAGACCACTACGGGTGAATTGAGATAACGTTTGCCATGCCTTTAATATTCCTCCGCTAAACAGCGTGTTCACTGATTCGCACCTTGCTGCTTACTACGTGGCGCACAGTTCGTACGATCAATCACGAAATAGAAGCTCAGGTTGAATGCCTTGTAACGTGTCACCTCGCAAATAGCAATAAGTTTCGCAGCTTAAACTCTTGCTAGAAGAATAATTAAATTTTATAGTTCATGAACAATAAATTGCGCGCATCGTCCGTGCAAAGCGCATGAAATTTTCGGAGCCGTCGTCATTGTTGCGCTGGTGGACATTTTTGGAAGCATCCTTTGGCAACGGTTGCACCCCCGCTTGATCGTACCTGTGGATTTCTTTCATTTTTACAGAAGGACGTACTTCTGATTCCGTGCGTAGGCTTTTGGAAGGCGCTTTGCCGGATTGAGCCTCGGCGAGCGATAAAAATGTTGTCCGCGTTGCGTAGACGGTTTCTCGCCGGCGTCGCTGAAAGCGAAAGCCCAACAAGCGAAGTAAGACCGGGAATCAGCGCGATGTCCGTTGGGTTGCAGTGCAAATTTAAATCCGGCGTCGACTACAACAGTACGCAACTGTTACTTACCGTTTGCTTCTGAGTTTGCCAAATGCGTCAGTGAAAGTACTTATTCGCGGCGACCGAAATGTTGGAAAGAGCTGCTTAATGGAACGTCTCCAGGGTAGGCAGTTTCGTGAATCCTACGAGCCAACCGAAGAGATACAAGTTGCCAGCGTTTCGTGGAATTACAAGGCTAGCAGTGACGTAGTCAAGGTTGACATATGGGATATAGTGGATCAAAGTCGGCGGAAGCGCCCAGTCTCAAATGTTTTGAAGTTGCAAAATGTGGAAGCAGAAGTGAGCGACTTTCTCTTGCTTTCTTATCCTATGTATGTCAGCATTCAGCTCACAGAGGCTTCTCTCGATGCATCGTTTATTGATATTTACCAAGGTGCTAACGCTGTCATACTCATGTTCGACATCACGAAGCCGTGGTAACGATGATGAGCACGTTGATTGTCTGCTCAGTTCAATTTTCCAGGACATGGGATTATGTAAAGCGTGAACTGCCAAGTATACCTGCCACGCTGCCTGTACTTGTACTTGGAAACCGCAAGGACATGGAATCTGCGCGGGAAATTCCTGAAGACCTTTGTAGAAGTTTCATAAATGATTTTAATAGGTCAACTTTCCTTTGTGGGCATTGTTCGCCATTGGCTTGTTTAGACCGGTATCATCTGCCCCTCTTCGCTATGCAGAGTCGTCCATGCGGACTGGCTCAGGCTTGAAGCTACTGTACGTCTTTTTGAATTTGCCTTTTCTTTTAATCGAGGTGTTGCCACCGGTTAGCTTCTATTCTCCGGTTGACTACTTGCAACCTTTTCAGAAGGCAACACTATTGAACCGCTTAAGACGTAATGAAGAGGAAATGCGTGTAACGTTCGAAGAGATGGAGTTGTACGAAAACGCATTGGACAACAGGTGGGAATGTCCGCTTTAGGTCAGAAGTTTCATTGCTTGTTTGTCAGACGAAATACGAACAGACAGACAGAAGCGAACAAGTCACCTACTGGTATGCAGTGGATATTTCCAATCGTTTAGAAGCATTTTTCAGCGCTGAAACCTTAGATGAACAAGTTCATAAGATTGATGCACCACTGGACTGCAGGCCAGTTGAAGCTGACGGACCGAAAAGCAATGGTAAGGCTGTAAGGAAAAAGAAGGCTTACGCATGATAGCTTTTAGGAAAACCGTGCGAAGAGCGCGAAATACCGCAAACTGTACCACATTCTTCCTCTCCGTATGCAAATAAGAATCCACCCGTAGTCATGTCTGCGCAAATGGCTGATTTGAACAGTTGGCTTGACAGCGGTGATGAGACAAATGGCAATGCAGTTTTGGTCGCAAGTCGTGCGCATGATACGTCATCCCATTCTGAGTCGGATGATGACCAACCCAATCCTTTGGTAACGGAAGTGCCAAAGGATTCTTCCGATGAAAGCGATCGCGAAAATGATCAGCGTTAATAAAGAACAGGAGCGGCGGCTCTTAAGAAAGCTCTGTTGTCGGATACTGATGCGTACACACGAAAGCGGTCATACTCAGTTCCATTATATTCAGTCAACAGTTCAAGCGATACAATACATACTAAGCTATATTGGCTTGTAAAGTAGCGTCGTTACGTATTTCTTGCGATAACGGTGAGTAGCGCTTAACACCATAACACCATCCTTGATTGAAAGAGCATACAAATGGTTTAGCATTACATGATTGGGTTCGGGCAATACATTTGGATCACACGAAATTGGCGTATCCTTGTTTAAAATAACTTGTAACAAATGGGGTGGAAGTACCGGCGGTTGATGAGACTTTTCAAATGAATGGCGATCCGGTATGTCCTGGCAATACGAGCCAGCAGACTGGCTGGCATCCGAACCTGTACCACTGGTTTTGTTTGAGCCTGCATGAGAATCTGCTTGGTCTTTTTCCAGCGCATCGAACACTTCGTAGTCAGCGCGATCAATCACCAGCACGTTGTTCTCCGATCCCAAAGGATTGTCGGTCTTTGGTAAACTGCTGTCGCAAGTCCAATTTCCATCGACGTAAAACTTGAATTCATGCCTGCCCTCGGGCAGGTTAATAATGGTAATGAAATCTTCTTGACTTCTGACCATTGGCAGCTTGCGCTTCCAGCCGTCCCAGCTTCCGCCAACGAACACGTGCTTTGCTGATCCTGAAATTTGCTCTCACCGCCTCAGAGGGCTAAAGGGAGCCGCAGCTTACCTGTCCACTTTACCACGACGGGATATTCATCGTTTCTAACCGACGAGCCGCTCGAACTTTTGTCCATCACCGATTTGGAGATTTTCAACTGCACAGGGCATTGGTCGTCTTCGGAAAAGCCGCCGGACTTGCGCAATCCGCTGCCGGATTCCGTCCGCTCCCGACGGGAAAGGGACTGGGCATTGCCCATTTCTAGAATGGCAAAGATTGCAAACTTGCCTGGCCAACGTGGCCAATTAGGGAGAGCGCACGGGTCGAACGCCGAACTGCGCTGCTGGTGCAAGGCCGCTCTTTGACTTACGAACTGCACAAACAATTCCTGCAGCAATGCAAATGATGACGAATACAGTATGATCGTGTGCTCAAGTTTGATGCCCAAATTGCGGGTTGAGCCCCGGTGCAAGCTCATGCAACGGGTTCCGCGGGTTTCGCAGTCGGTTGCAACGAAGTCGGGATTCCGCTTCGTACTTGTGCTACTTCTCTGCTAGTTTTACTAGAAATGAGCATCTTTGTTCCGAAAATTTCGCACCAAAGTTGTTCCGTCGTCAGCTTATCAATGAGGGAAAACACCAATGATTGGCGTGCTGGCGTGAAGTTTTGAACTTGTAACAATTCGTTCGTCATATTGAGCAATACCATGCATCGATTGCAACTACTCTTTGTGCTTCGTTTGAGCAAATATTGCTCCGTATGGGTTTCCTTGATTTCCCCGCTTCTACGGTGACTTCTGCGCATCCTAATTGGAGTTAGGTGTTGTTGACGTTTTGTCATACGTTTCACCAGTGCATAAACTCGCCTGAGTTGCCTGCGATAGCCTTTGAGGCGCCTTCCTCTTTCTACCATCATCATCGCCTTGTACACACTCTTTCCTGAACTTTTGTATTTGATGGCGTTGGTGAGCTGTTCCTGGAACCTGTCCATTGAGTTGTGGCTTGTATTAATGGTTGGCCAAACAGCTACGTACAGGTCTATCTGTATATGCACTGCGTGTAAGCTCGTCAAATAGTCTCATGTTATAATCCGTCCATCTTGTTATGAAGTTTGTGGCGAATTCGAAGGGCACCTTAGAACTCGATTTCCTGCCTAGTTCCTTTGCCTTGTTCCCGGAGGCGTTGATAGTGAGGTATCGTCAGCGTGGGAGTAGGAGCATCCGTTTTTACTTCACATGAATTGTGCTGCCCGTTCTGTCATCGATTTTCCTTCGTATGCCTGAGCACACCATTAACAGATGGGTAGCATTGCCTTTATGATTTATGGTCTTTTCTGTGTGTCCCAATTCGTTTCCCAAAGAGTCGTCGTCGCATAGGTTAAGAGCATTCTCTCTATCTCTCGATCGTGCCTATCAGTTTAAAATGGCGAACAAATGGGTGCACGCTGATGACCGCACGTGGACACGTTAACCGGTGGGATCGTTCGCACATTGGCAAGATGGACATGACGGAGCGGATTAGTTTCTTCTGACCAATTTAATTCTAATGAAACATAAACCTTCAGTGAATAGAAGCGTACGCTCTCGGTCGAAAATAGCGTTAGCTTGATTCGAATGATCGTATGCCCCGTTGAGTGTGCCCAGCGGGTCTGTAATCTCCGGATACCAAAAGTGAACGTTGTTGAACGTATGAATGGAGCAACCAAGCCACTCTTGCGCCACCTATATCTGCTTATGTGCTCACACGTTCGACTATTGCTTGTTCTTACTCCCACTGGGATGATGTTTTCGGCAAGGTCACCCACTCATTACACGGAGGTTAACTTTTACGTTCAGTAAGATCGCGACAGTTTACTAAACGTAATTTCGTGACAAGTGAAGAGAATGCAAAGGCGTGGTCAAAGAAGTCCACGCTAACGCAAATGAACAGATTCGCTGGCCATTTCGAGCGTGGCAATCCGTAAACGTAAAATAGAATTGATCGCTTACGCCCCACATTATTCCGTGGAAGCTTATGAAGGCATAGGAATAGCTTCAATTGAAGATTCCGAATTCCGTCGGGAATTTTTAGTTGGTTCGGTATGACGGACATCAATACCGTCAATACCAACCTGCTTTAATTTTCACACTCTTCCCGGGGCTTTCCAATTATGGAAAATTAAAACGTTCACCTCGACAGAGTCCGCTCGTTCGCTGCCAGGATTCCAATGCTCAATGCCCATTTAATCACCTTGTTCGGAAAGTTTAAGTGCTCCATCTTTGGCATTTGATCGAGAAATGGGAAGACCGGAATGGTCGAACAGCCGGTGAACGCTTTCCGGGCGAATAAGCAGCCCCGTTCAGAATTACGAACAACACAGCGCGGAAGCTTTTTGCAAAGCTTACGACAAAGCGGGGATTAGCTCCTTCACGCTTTTCCGACCAAACAGGTTTGCTCAACTTGTCCGTAAGCTTTGGCGGTCGCACATTAGGGAAGCCCGCGCGATTGCGAACGCCGAACCGGCTGGCCGCTTTCGTCGAAAACTTCCCTGCCGGACTTCGCGGGGCTGCCACGAGAAAAACCCCGGTGTTCACGCAGCCCCGCCGCTTCTGACCAAGCAACGGGCGATCGCGCGGTCGGCGAAACCGCGGGGCGGGAGACGCAATTTCGCTCCCGCCTACGTGCTACCTGCCAATCGTTTGCGTACTGTCCCAGCGGAGCTAACGTTCAAACCTCCTATGGGCGCGTTTGTTGGGCCGCCATCCTTCGCCGTTCCTTTTACCTTCCCGACGCTCCAGCGCTCCGCCCGGGATGAGGACCCTCTTTTTGTCCGTTCCGCTTCGAGGTCGCCCGGTCTCCCGCCGTACTCCGTTATGTACCTTTGCGTTCGTCGCTGTTCGTCATGGCAAATTGTTGGGCGCTAGTCGGAGCGCCGACAGGGCGTCCCCTTGTTGCGCCGGTTGTTCGCCCGCCATTGGTCTTCCGATTTGATCCCGTTCGGTGCGCCTCGTCTTCCATCTGCGGTGAGTTGACCTGTTTGGGCGCGTGATGTTAAAGACGACCCATCAATGACTACCGTTGAAGATCGCTTGGTGCCTATTTGCCGTGCCTATCTACGCGTTTGACTCATTGGTGACGTTTTTTATCAACAGCGTTGCTAAAGCGCGCTCATTGTGCCTTCGGAGAAGCTGCAAGTCGGGTGAGTTGCTGTTTTGACTGCATGCAACTTGTTCTTCTCGTTCGCGTTGACCTTGTCTTGTCGTAGAGCGTTGTGTGATGCAAGCATGCACGTCGAGTGCGCCAATTATTCCTGTCTTTCCCTGTGGTCGCACAATTGGCACTTTTTCCACTGATCGCCCTTGACGGCTCGGCCATCTTAGTTCGGTTGACGTGGTGTTGCATATTGGCGTTCGTGTCGTTTGTTGAACTCGGATTGGCGCGGAAGGCGACCGCAAAGAAGTATGATCGCCACTTTCCCCATTGCGTTTGGAGTTGCGCCTCCGTGCGTCCATAAATTGCCCCGCAGATCCTTTAGATCAAGTAGTCGCACGGCCCCTTTGACCTTAGCCTAAGGAAGTCGAAGTGACACCGCGACGATGATGATTAGGTTCATTGGTCTTCCTGTTCGTTCGCCACTTTGGACTTCCAGTATTCCCACACCGACGGTTCGCAGTAAAAGTTTGCCGCCGTTAACGACCGGCCGTTTATTCGCCGCCCCAAATTCCCCATTTCTTTTCGCATTTTTGCCGACCCTTCGCCGCCGCGCCCGGCGGCAATGTCCAACGTGTCGAGACGCGCTTCGGCTGGCCGACCTAAGTGGCCTCATTCCTTCGGAAGGCTCGCAGCTTTGCCTTGCTCCGCGTTGCTTGGCCATTCCAGTTTGCCTGCTTCCAACATCTCGCGGGAGAATATCCGGCCGACCAAGCAGCAGTTAGTTCCGGTGTGGCCTCCTTGCCCGAACGACTATGCTTCGCCGCTTGGTTCAGTTGAAAACTTGCCAGGCGACCCTCAGGGTTCCCGGCAGTCGTCGCCGTACGCAAAAACTTGCTCTCTCGTCCCGACTCTCGAAAAGCAAATGGCCGTCCGTTGCTTCGATTCGGCAAAACAGTTGTTCAATGTACCGCTGCTGCTGCTGCTGCTGCTCGAGATTGTCGAGCAACTTTGCCGACGACGACCAACGCCGCTATCGAGCTCCAGCGGGACCATCGTTCGTTTAGCGTTGTGCGCCCATCGTTCCGCGGAGACGCGAAGGAGTTGGCCCTTGGAACAATAGCGAGCGATTGACGCCCCGCCCTGTGGCCGTTTGCATGAGCCGAGCGAAAGGAAAGGTGCCCTGCGCTTGGTGGCGACGGCGCGTAGCAAGTTCGAAACTATTCGTCGTGACTCACGGCTTAGGAATGCTGTACGTCCGCAAGGCTCGGCTGCCGCGCAGCGGGCGCCGACCAGTTTGCAACTTCTTTTTACGCGCTTTGGACCGCTGCCAAGAGCGGCGCAGCTTTTTCCTTGCCAACCGTGCTCGTTCGGTCGAGGTCGAGGCGCCCACCTGGAGCGGCCACCGTGGGAAAGGGTCTGCCAAAGTAACGCCTAGGGTAGCAGTAGTTGTACAGCGAGAGAGAGAGAGCTATCCAATGAATCAGGTCGATATCTGTTGCGCATAAATTTAGCTTTGCCTTGGACTGTCCATCGGCGGCGTCCATTCCAATATCCGGTCATCATGGCAGCGTTCTTTTCCTCGCTTCTCCTACTTGTCTTGACGCTTAATCTTTGTTCGAAAATAGATAAGCCGAAATTATGTTCAACTTTTCGACAATGATCGGCCGACGGCGTTGCGCGCGCTCCGTTGGAAAGACGATGACGTCGAGTTTATTGATACTCATCTTCGATTAGTAAGGCCGGTTAGTTTTACTTGTCAAACTTGGTTGTACGCCTTTTGGCACCCTTTGGGCTCGCTGGACGCCGCTGTTGTCGTTATAGCTCGTTTTGGCGCCCCAAAGCCCAGGCGGGGCGCTGCGCCGTTGGATTTCCTACGGAAATCATTTGCATAGCATTGCCGTTTTTTGGCAACCGCTCGAGGTGCCAACGGAGGAGCTCGGCCGAACCGATCGACCGTTAACCACGATTGCCTCGTTTTAGTCAATTCAGGCGGAACGACCGGAAAGATCGAACCTTTCGCCAACAGAGCGATTGGCCGTGTTTCAAACGTCCATTATATGTTAGAGGCGAAGCTTCGTCCCGAAGCCGACGCAGTTGTTCGCCCGGGGTGATGTATGGGCGGCGCGAGATGGGAAAAAAACTCCTGTGGGGGTATGGCGCTAGGCGGTGTTCGTTCATTCATCACGCAGCCGGCTGGCGCCGCTCGGCGTAACTTCGACGCGTTCACTCGTAAACGACGCGCCGAATGGCGTTTGGGCGATCGCCCATAGGTGCAGCGCGTTTTTCCGGTGGAAGCAACGTTTTTCCACGCACGCTGTGATTCACCGATTCGCCGGTGAATGGTCGGACGGCGTTCACGGTTTTTCGGAATTGAATGGAGCGCCAACGGCTGCCACAATTCTTGTCATAGTTTCGTCTTGGGAGTGGCCGGACGACTTGGAGGGAGGTGAACGACGACGGCAAAGGAGAGGAAGCCGAGCCGACGTGTCGGGCTCGCGCCCATTGTGCTGCAGCGGTCATTTATCGCCGGCTTTTCGTGAATAGGGCTAATCTGTTCGGTCAATGATGACTCCGGAGGGACGGCGACCCCGCTTGGTCACCTGCTCGGCCCGCGGAGGACTGAGATTAGCCGGACGCAGTGGCCGCCCTTTCTCCGACCCTCCTGGGTCCGTCTCCAATTGTGTCCTTAGACTAACAGACCGTAACTTCTGGCCCGACGTTTGCCTAATTGTGCCTTATTACGTTTCGCCTTCGCCTTGCACCTCTGATGTCCCGGTGTTTGCCCACGGCGACCCGCGCGCCGTTCGGCAAGCACCGCGGACGTCGGCTCCCCGACCTGTGATGACGCAACCGCTCGGACCGTATGTTTGGTTCCCGTGGCCTGCTGTTGACCCGCAGGCGCGCGCTGGTCCCGTCGTCGATCATTATGTACGGCGGTTGTTTGACCCCAAGTCGGCTGGGCCGTTTTGCACGGCGTCCGGACGAACATCCTGTCGTGTGCTGCCGGTTAGCCAGTCCCTCTTTGCACCATTTTTGTTTGTCCACCGGTTGGTCCATTCGAGCTGGTCCCTCCGTCATCGTCGGTCGCTCCGTCGCTTTTCCACGCAGGGTTTCGTTGGGTCGCGTCTCCTTTTGCTCTCCTCTTTTTTCCTTGACTACACGGTTTCGCATTTCAGCGCACCCTTCGCCAAGCGGCAACCTTGAGAGAGCCCAGTTTCGCGCGGGCACGATGCGGAGGCTGGTCGGTCCCTGCTCGTTGCTCCTTGCTTTGACGATGATGACCATTTGCGGGACGGACGAAATCCAGCGTACGTTCACCAATCCAACCGACAATCCGCTGCAACGATTGGTCGTTGAACGCTTGTACACGGGACGTGTATACGTTGCGGGTGTAAATAGGGTTTACCAGCTGAGTGCGGACCTGCAACTGGAAAGCCAGGCGGTCACGGTGCCACCGGCGGACTCCCAGATGTGCGCCAATCGTAGAGACCGTCCTTGCTCGGACAGTCAAAATCGAGCCCTCGTTATTTACCACAGGAAGACGAAGCTTATTGTGTGCGACAATTTGCGCGCCTCCTGCCGAATGCACGACTTGTCCAACGTGTCGTTGGCAGAGGAGCGAATTGCTGAGCCGATTTTTCGCTGGGACTCAACGACCTCCGTGGCCTTCATTGGCGATGGTCCTCTGGGCAGGGCGGCATTTTACGTGGCAACATCCGGTAGCGTGGAAAGGGAGATAGCCGCCGTCGGCACGTACAGCCTGGACAGCGACAACCTGATGAAGAAGGTGCACAAAACGGTGACCACCGAGACGGGCGTTCACTTCCAGGACGAGAACGCCTTTATGCACATCGAATACGTGTACGGCTTCAGCTCAGCGAACTTCAGCTATTTCGTCAGCCGGATGCCGCGCCAGAACAACCAACAGTCGCCCTACCACAGCAAGTTGGTGCGGGTTAGCCAGCACGACAAGCATTACTACACGTACACGGAAATGGCGCTGGCTTGCAAGGTTGGCGGCGATGGCAGCAACTTGCCGCAGTACGCTTTGGCGACGGCCGCCTACGTGGGCAAGGCTGGTTTCGACTTGGCGCGAAACTTAAGCATACGAACCGAGGACGACGTCCTGTACGTTCTCTTTTCGCCGAACGTCCAGGGCGAGCGCAACCAGCCGGCCCAACAGTCGGCACTATGCATCTACTCGCTGCCGTCCATCAATCAGCGGTTCGTTGAGAACATCAAGACGTGCAACAAGGGTTTGGGCGAACGAGGCCTCGTCCACTTCAAGGCGGCAAAGCAGTGCGCACCAACGGTAAGCACCTTGATATGCGCGTTGTCGTTTGCAAGCGAATAAATCGTGCTGTGCCCAACTCAGAACATTCCGATAAAGAAGCTGATTGAATTTGGAACCGAAATCAATTCTCCCATCGATGGTTCGAAGCCGCTGGAACAGGAGGCGGCTCTGGTGGACGACGACGTCCAGCTGACCGCCGTTGCAACGACCACAACGCACATGTACACTGTTGCCTTTTTGGGAACGCACGATGGCCGCTTGAAAAAGGTGGGACTTGTTGTAGGCGCCCCCCAGTCGCTAGTAGTCCAAAATGTTTAGGCGGTTATCCAGTCGGCAACGTCGGCCATTGTCTACGGAACGGTTCTCATTGACCCGGAGCGCCGTATTCTTCCATTCATTGAGTTTGACGAAACGAGCACGTTCGTCTACGCGATGACCGAGCGCGCGGTAGGCAGCGTAGGCTGTATGTCCCCTGTACATGCGAAGAGCACTTTGCAGGTGGTAAAGGTGTGCGTGGAGCAGTGCCATCGCTACGACCGTTGCCAGAAATGCCTGAGCGCCTCGGATCCGTACTGCGGTTGGTGCTCATTGGAAAGTCGCTGCAGCGTTCAGGAGAGTTGCAAGTCCCACTGGTTGCCTTACAAGGACTCCAAGTGCACTTCAATCGCCAAGGTGGAGCCGGAGAAGATTCAGATATCGACGACCAAATACGTGAGTACAGCGTGTTCTTCTTGCCTTTGCTTCTTCAATGTGTCATTGCTCTTCCAAATTTCTTCTCTAACGCAGCATAGGCGCCCTCCATGTGCAGTCCGCTTAATGGGGCAGCGCAACTGCTGTCCGTTCATTTGCACTTGCGTATGTTTCTTGAGTGCCGTAAGGCGAGAATTTTCATTCTCCCATCTTGCGATCAGCCCGCTTTCTTTATCCGTCAAAATTTTCAGCATATCCGTGCCCCGTCATCGAGCTCTTTCGGGTTTGAGTGTTTGCCCATTTCCCGTCACCATTGTCATCCCAAGTAGGCCACCCCGTCGCACACGTGCAGCGCGCTTGTACTCCGCCGTCGCCGAAGATTGATCGCGTCACTTCTTTACTGAATGGGTGACTGATTTTGGTCACGGACGCTTGGGTTTTCATTTTCGTTTAGAAGAAAATGAAAGCACAGGTTTTACATGAGGAAAGTCAGTTGTCTGGAATGACATTGATAATTGGGGGTGGATAGTCCCGTAGTTCCGGAAAGGTTGTGATGAGTGTTAATGGATGGGTTGACAGTGAGAAAGAGAAACGGAAGTATCGTTACTATATTTCTTATCAATTGCGTCGTACGCAAATATAGGGTTCGTAGCAGGATTCATTCTCATTTTCTTCTCGAAATTTACGGTGTACATATCTTGTTGGCTTTTTTACTCGAACAAATCGAATAACAGTGACGCAGCTTTCGGAGTGGGTTAGCTTGGCATTGTCTTTTAATCTGCTTCGGCAGGACAGGCCGCCGGGGCCTGCCAGGATCAAAAGTTAATCTTGTTCAGGGCTGATCCAATTGCCAGTCGGTGCTTAAGACCGGTCTTAGGGATTCTTACTTTAGATAAACGGAGCTAATTTTTCGTTCATCGATTTTCGTCACTGACTTTACAAGTCGCCATAAATTCAATCGTGGTCAACTTTCATCGTTTGGCCATACTTACAAGTGGGCTAACAGCATAGTCGCGTGTTTCGCGTTAGTTCGATGAATCAATTGTCGAACGTCGTTTGGAAAGACTGAAGTGCTGTGGAGGTGGCCGTGCGGTGAGCGTTTTATAGTTTAAGGGACAAATGTTTGCTTGTGCCTAATCCGTCAGTCTGGGTCGTTCTACGCGGTTGTTTGTTCATTCGTGCAAGTCGACGTCGGTTGTTGTATTGCAAATTTTCGCTTTTACCTGAATGCGTGAGACGGTGTGACGCTAGTAAGCAATAATCCATCAATTTATATTTTATGTTTTAATGAAATAAAAGTGCATCCATGATATATTTGTTCATTGACACGGTGAACCCGTTTGGTGTTGTATCCATAGCGCAATGGAAAAGGTAGGCTAGACTTGGTTGCTCGTTTGACGTTCACTGTTGAACCTGTGGTAGTCACAAAGGGATATGTCATTCGTAAGGTTCTATATAGTTACATGCGCGTATTTTTTGCTGCAAAGTTCAGGAAACTACAATTCTCTGTTATCAATGCACATGTGTAAGCGCAGTGTGAAATCGTTGGCCACCTTCCGGTAAATTGAAACGCTTAGCGACGTCTCTTCGCGTTCATGTGCCGTCCATCTGATAATGTGCATTGTCTTTTCAGTTGAAATTGTCGGTACTCAACTTGCCTGCCGTAACGGGGCAGCTATCGTGCGTCTTCACCATTGGTGCGAAGCGCTACATTACGGGTGCGTCCAGTCCGTCGGAGGGTTTCGTTTCTTGCACAACACCGCAGACCAATCTCCTACAGCCTTTGCCGGCCGGGCAACGTACGTATAATTTGCGCTGCACTCAGAGAAATCCGCGTTGAGCGTCCTCGTTTCTTTCCGCAGATGCCATTACTTCGATACTGAGCATACAGGTGGACAACGGTGCCGATTTCGCTGCCATCAACTTCACTTTCTACGATTGCTCAACTTTCAAAACGTGTCACCAGTGCGTTACTTCACCGTTCGACTGCGACTGGTGCCCACAAAGCGCCCAGTGCACCGCCAACGCCGAGGAGGACTGCAGGGGCCACTACGTCATTGACAGCCTGAGCAGCGGTGGCCTGTCGCCACGCAAAGGGCCCTCCTTCTGTCCGCACATCGTAGCGACGGATAAACCGGTCATCTATGTACCGTCCGGTTTCGCCTACGCAGTTACCGTTCGCTCCGTCAATCTTTTGGTACTGTTCCGTTCAATGGGCGCCTTGTTGGCCCGCTGTGACCACTCGACCGCTTTCAGGATTTCCAAATGGACTTCCACTGCGAGTTTGAAATCGGTTCCGCTAGGCACCAACTGATGGCTCGTCGCGTTGACGATCTAATCCACTGCGACAAGATGGAATTTTCCTACTACGATCATTCGCCCAACGTGACCACAAGGCTGAGCGTTACGTGGGCACCCGGCAAGGCTTTGGACAACGCGCAGGACGTCAGAGGTTAGCCGTGAGTAAACTTTCGCACCATTCGTCCACGCAGACCGCTTTCAGTTGTCGTCTACAAATGCGAACGGCTGGCCAGCAACTGCGGCTTGTGCCTGCACCTACCGTCGCACTTCGAATGCGGCTGGTGCTTGCACAAGCAAACTTGCACAATCAATTCGGCTTGTCGCGAAACGGCCGTTCGTTGGTTGCATAAGATGGACATATGCCCCAATCCGAAGATATCCAAGGTCTCACGGTGGTCGCGGTCTGTTGGCCATTCTAAATTTGCTCGCCTTTGCAGTTCTTCCCAACTTCTGGTCCAGTGGAAGGTGGTACCCACGTGACCATTGACGGAATCAATTTGGGTCGAGACTTTTCGCAAATAGAGACGGCCGTTCGCATAAACAACGTTGTGTGCAGTCCGGTCGCCGAGCTTTACGTCACCTCTTCGCGCATAGTTTGCGTCACCGGTCCGGCAAACCATCGCAAGGCGCACAGCGGCCCGGTGGTGGTCAAAATCAAGGATGTAATGGACTATGTTGCAATTTCGGATCAAAGCTTTCACTACGTCATACCGGAGATCAAAGGCTTCAAACCAAGGAGTGGACCGCAATCCGGCGGTACGCAGTTGACTATACTCGGTGATCATTTGAACGCTGGTAGCAATGTGAGCGTCTCGGTCGGCGGAGTGCCGTGTACGGTGGTAAATAAGGTGATTGACGAGATCCAATGTCGCACCGGACCTAGTTCGGTTGCCGGTCGTTCCGGTGGAATTGAAATTCGCTTCGACAATGCGGAGAAGACCTTCGCAGAGAGTCTCTTTACTTACGAGGAAGATCCCGTTGTCAAAAACGTTTCTCCCGAAAAGAGCATTGTCTCCGGAGGTCTGCGGGTTGCAGTTCACGGAGACAGATTTCTGCTTGTTCAAGAAATGAGGATCTACTTTCGACACGCGGGTCAGGAAACACGAGGTCCATGCGCTATTCACTCCGACGTATTCGCCTTGTGCCATACACCTGCAGTGCGTTTGCAGCCGGACGATCAGTTCTATCCGCGCGCCGAAAGGCCATTGCTGCTGGAATACGGTTTTTTAATGAACGGCGTACCAACCACTCGCAATATCTCTACTTACGGCGGACTTAGACTGTTCAGCGTGTTTCCCGATCCCGAATTTGACTTCTTTCAGCCGTCTGGCTCTGACACCTATCCTATAAAGTATTTTAAAAACGACTACTTAACCATCAATGGAAACAACATCAACTTGGCCGTACGCGAGCAGGATATTCGCGTATTCGTTGGAAGTGAGCTGTGCAATTTAACCGCCCTTGCCAATCGGGTGGTCACCTGCAAACCCCCGGAGAACCAACCGCCTCCAGCTGGCGGAATAGCCATCACTCGTACTGCTAGCCTAAAGTCGTTGCCCGAAGTGTTAGTCAGTGTTGGTGCGGGCAATCGAAATTACACCATCGGATTTCTCAGCTACGAGAATCCCACGGTACTGGGCTCGCTGTCCTTGGAGACCATTGCCATCATTGTTGCTGTTTTGGTCGCCTTCGCGGCGATCATCGTTGTTCTGTTTCTTGTCTACCGACGCAAGTCGACCAGACAACAGCGCCAAATGAAGTCGCTGAAGGAGCAGATCGACGCCATAGAGTTGAAAGTGGCCAACGAGTGCAAAGAGGCGTTCGCCGAACTGCAAACCGACATTACCGAGTGGACAACGGAAACGACCGCCATGGGCATACCGTTTCTACCGTACAAAGCCTACGTGCTGCAGGTACTCTTCCCGAGCATTGCTAGTCATCCCGTCCTTCATGGCGAATTGGACCTCAGCCGACAGCCGTCCCTTGAAAAGGGTCTTCGCTTGTTGAATCAGCTTTTCATGAGCAAAACATTTTTGCTAACCTTCGTTCGCGTGCTCGAGTCGAACAAGTACTTTCTTAGCAAAGACAGGGTGGCGGTGGGCAGTTTGCTCATGGTGATACTGCACGAGCGAATGGACTATTGCACCGACATACTGAAGACCCTTTTGGCCTCGTTGATCGAGAGAACCGTGGAAAGACGCTACCAACCGAAGATACTGTTTCGCAGGAGCGAATCCGTCGCCGAACGCATGCTGGCAGCGTGGTTCACCTTTCTGATGCACAAGTATCTGCTGGAATGCGCCGGTCAGCCGTTGTTCATGCTTTACTGGGCGATCAAGCAGCAGGTGGAAAAGGGGCCTCAGGATATGCTGCTCTACGACGCGCGCTATTCGCTTTCGGAGGAAAAGCTGATACGCCAAAGCATCGAGTTTCACCCTCTTGTCGTCTACGTGACCAGCGGTTTCGATTCCGCCTCGGAAGTGGCCGTACGCGTGCTCGATTGCGACACCATAACGCAGGTGAAGGAAAAATGCTTGGACGCCATCTACAGAACGACACCTTATTCAAGAAGACCGTCCGCGGGCGACCTCGACTTAGGTAAGAGCTGAGTTGTCACGGTATGAATGTTTTGCATAGAAAACCGAATGCTTTCGTCTATGGTCTTTGAATTTCGCTTCACTGTGCATTGCTTATGTTCCAAAGGGTATTCATTGTGTTATTGCGTCATCCTTGTAAAATGCGTATCGATTGGTCTTGCAGTAAGTCGTTATCTCAATTCCAATATGTAATTCTTCATTCTTTCTGCTTATCAATCACTGCTTTGTTTAATGTTAATTGGATGCTTTATTGCCGGAGCTTTTAAGGTAAATCCTTTTGTTAAGCAACGAGATTGTCCGTGTTAAGAAAAGACGAATACTCAACAGTTTCGGAATATTTGTTTTCGATTTCCGTGTAGTACTATTGAGTTTTACGCATTAAGGTTTCAGTTGCGAGCACGGTAGTTGTGCGCGCTGTATTGTAGAGAAACCTGCCGCTCTAGTTTCTTTGGAATGCCCTTTCGCTGTTAACAATTCTTAATGCTTAGGTAGTAGTAGTAGTAGTCGAATCTGTAAACGCAAGGAACTATTCGTCCTTAGTCAGTACTTTGCGTAGCTATTGTCTTGAAAGTGGCAAAACAGTTCGCTGGGTTGTAAAGAATGCATTATTCTGTATTGGCAGGTTCAGCACGAATTGAATTAAACTACCTCTGCATGCAAAACGGGATATACATTTGTCAATGTTTATGTTGTAGTTCAACTTTGTCTGTCCAAAACGAAAGGTAATACTTTTCGAGCGTTGCGACAGGAGAACAAGTTACGTTGCAGTCACGTTGAAAAGTTTTGCGCAAGTTTCTTCCTAATGGAAATAAGTAAACTTGTTTATTTTGATATTTAAATAGTTGTTCATTTCTGGGGTGTGTTCAAATGAACTCGAGGAGGGCATCCTTCCGTAAGCGCATCCGGCGTACATTTAGTCCCCTCAAATCCGATATCGTTGGGGCCACTTAGGTGCAGAATTAATCGATGCATTGATAAGCACATACAGTTCAGCCAACAACTAGCGGTTACGTTTTACTTCTGAAACGTCCTGTGAGTTATAATGTTGGTGAGAAACATTAAGTGAAAAGTGTGTGCGTTAATTGACAACGTAGTCACTGTTGCGTCAGTTTTGTTGATTGTGGTGAGAAAATTCTTGCTAAAAGTTTGTAATGCGTCATATGGTCGCAACCATTGTATAATTTGTAATTTCATTTTAGAATGGCGTACCGGCGTGTCCGGTCGTTTGACGTTGCAAGATTTGGATGTGACGACGAAACCTGACGCTGGTTGGAAAAAACTGAACACCCTGGCACATTACAAAGTGCCAAACAACGCGTCTTTGGCTTTGGTTCCCAAGCAATCGTCAATGTACAATTTGTCCTTATTGTCCGAAAGATCAGACAAGTCGAGCACATTCTCGCTGAAGAATAGTCCGACGTTGAATCGCGCCTTTTCACCTTCGGCGTCCGCGCACAGCAAGGACTCCGAATCTGGCTACAAGGTGTACCACCTCGTAAGGCCTCACGATCAGCACGACATTGGCGCCGAACGCGTTGGAGGAAAAATGGTTTCCGAAATCTACCTCACTCGGCTTTTGACGACAAAGGTTGACGCTTTGGCTAACGATTGCTCATTCCGTCAATTTATCTAATTTTTTAGGGCACGCTGCAAAAGTTTGTTGAGGACTTATTTGAAGCGATCTTCTCTATTACCCACAGGGGGAGCACTCTTCCTTTGTGCATTAAGTATATGTACGACTTTATGGACGATCAGGCTTTGTTGCACGGTATGAATGATCCAGAAGTAGTGCACGCATGGAAGAGCAACAGGTGAGAAAGCCAATAGTTTACGTGCCACGTAAGTAAGTTCTGTTTAGCTTGCCGCTAAGATTCTGGGTGAACCTGATAAAGAATCCGCATTTCGTTTTCGACATACCTCGTCCGACGAAGATTGAAGGATGTCTTTCCGTTGTTGCTCAAACGCTAATGGATTCATGTTCAACTCAGGATCCACAGCTAACAAAGGACAGTCCCTCTTCAAAGCTGCTTTTCGCCCGAGACATACACTTTTACCGCGAATGGGTTGAGCGTTACTACGCGGATGTTCAACAGCTGCCCATCATTTCCGACCAAGACATGAACGCCTTCTTGGTTGAAGAATCCAGGCAACACCTGAGCGAACTGGACATCATGGGTGCCCTAAACGAGCTGTACAAGTATGTTGACCAGTACAAGGATCAGCTTTCGGCTGCACTGGAGGAAGACGAATTTTCCAAGAGAAATCGGTTACCAGCGAAGTTGGTTCAAGTTCAGAAAGTCATGGAAGGAGACAGCAGCAGCGCAACCGGCGGCGGCGGTCTGTCACAGTCGACTAATGCTTACCCAGGTGGTGGCACCTGTATCGCACCCGTCAGGTTGACAAACCCTTTATACTATGGTGACCAAAGCTTTCCCGCCAGTTCAAACGCTACTTTCGCCTGAGCTGTTTTAATTCGTCTTGTTGCTAAAGTATGGGTTTTCAGCGCCTTCCAAAAGATTCTTCCGGTCGCTGAACCGATGTTCAGACGGGTCGTTTGCTCATCTGTCCCCGTTTCCTTACAGATAATGTTTTAGCTCGTCTGTTCGTCCATTATCCTGCAGCACTGATTGGCGACTAGCTCAGGTTCTCCCCTGTTTTCCTTGTTAAAAAAGAAGCCTCTGCTGCGTACGATCGTGCACGCGTCTTGAAGCTTGTTAATCATAGTTTGACCGTTATGAAATGATTTTTGAATGTTGTAATGAAACAGTAGTCCTGAAAAGTTTCTGTGGCATTTATATGCATCGGTTTGCACGTTGCGGTTTGCATCATAGCCCGCAGCTGAAACAGTCGACTTTATTACACGGCGTAACTCTAATGGACAACCTAAGCAATACGTACGCATCAGAAATTAAACTGTTGTAAGGAGGGCCATTTCAGTGCTATTCCTTTGGTTCAGTGCGCAGGTCGTTCCAGCCGAAGCAATGGGAAGTTTTCTCCTTTGCAGTCATTGAGTTGAAACAAATGACTTGAAAACGTTTACGAATTGTGTATGTGAATAATCCGAGTTGGCGAAAAGTACAGCGTGAGGACGGTTTACTCTTAACAATAAATTCGGATTCCATCTCGAAACGTACAACCGAATGACAATGAATCACGTGATAGTAGTACGCCGGTTGATAAAGTGTAAGGAAGATTATGCAGAGAAGATTCGTAGGTTGTGTAAGCATGCGCGTCTGCTAAGTTCGAGCACACCAAAAATGGGGTACAGGACATTTGGCTGCCGCCGCAGAATTTATTGTCCCTCATATTACGGGTGCTACTCCTGTTTACAAGGCAACTTGCATTTGTGATTCTATTAATATTAGATGAAAGGTTTGATCCAACAGCAGGGCCTTTGTCCAAAAATTGCGGTGCACTACTACTGCCTGCGCAGCTATGCCCGAAGCCTTGTTGACAGTTTGTTCCCAGTTGCGTGTCTATAGTTCAAGTTGCGGGGCACTGACTCAAATCCGACTCTTTGGGATCACATCTTGTTCCGCCTTCAGCGAATGGTAATGTTGGGGTTTATTCCGAGATTGGGTTCGGTTTATTCCAAGACTGGATTCCGAGACTAAGGGCTGAGAGGGGTCAGCAGGTATGGTGCAACATTTGGTTTTACTGATGTCGCTGACCTCATTCCATATGTCGCTGACCTCCATTCTTTTGTCACTATTCATGCAGTTGTTATTGCGAATGAAGAGTGCCTCCTTTATTTGCCTCAGGTGGAAAAGGCACTCGCGACAAATTAGTTTTGACTGCAGGTCGTGTGAGTACTGAGAGGAACGCTCCACGACCGCGGAGGCTTTTATGGCTTGTAGCGACAACTGGGAGAGCAAACGCTTATTCAAATTCCACTGCAACCGCTATAAGACAGGCAAAACCGCCAACGAGGAACTGACATTCTAAGACCATATACAAGGAGCCACAACAACGCTCGCAGCTTTGCACTCAATGCAATTCTTTTTTCAAATGTGAGCAGTATCTCAGTGTTGGACAGCATAGAATCACAAATGGAAGTTATGCCTCATAAAACGACTAGAACCCGCAATATGAGGGACAACAAGTCGATATCTAGGCAGCGGTGGCGGCCAAATATCCCCTGGCGGTCAAATGTGCCTGGCGGCCAAACGGTGGCGGCCATAAGACCGTGTTCGCCAAAAACGGTATTACAAACTATACTCAGGTTCGTTGAACTCATGTTCATTCTGACAGTTTTACCGGAAACAATGGACTTTTGTCCAATGGATATTTGGACTTTTGAGTGGACTTTTGAACCTATGGCCTTTTGAAACTTTTGTCCAATGGACTTTTGAACAATAACGATGGACATAGCTAATCGTCTGGAAAATCTCTATGCGAAACCCGTGTAGCGGCTCACAAACTTGCTTGCCTGACTATACTTTCGAAATACAGTACAAAAAATGCTCCTTGCTTACTTGAGTATGATATACTGTAGTGAAGAGGAGAGAGTAAAAAGCGTGTGATATACTGTAGTGAACGGTGTGCTGAGTTGCGTTGTGTCTCGTCCGCTATACCCGCTTAAGCGATACATTTCTCATCCTCGTTTTGCACGTCACGTTCGCTGAAATGGGAACCGGTCATCTCAAAAAGCTTCGGAAAAGTGACGTATTCATTCGGCAACGTCAATTTTGCTGCTAAATAACTACAGACCAACTGAACAATCTCAGTTAGTATGTACTGTGCGTCGTGTCGCCACTGATATTTTATTGTGAGGAACACAAACAATGGTATAGGCAAACGTATGGTGAACCTACCGTCTGTGCTGTTTGTGAGCAATGCACAGCAGGAGCATACGCTGTTTAACTTTTATTCAGATTTTTAGGTTCTTATAGAACCTGAGGGCCAATAAAAGCCAACACTAAGCAGTACGCAGTTGTCTGAATTGGGTTATTTCTTCACGCTGTTTAATGGAAACTGCGTGGCCAATGGAGCACCTGTTACATTATTTTAAGCTGCTCTCACGTCGTAACTCCCTTTTGGCTACTTACGCGCAACTGTACATAACCTCCCTAGTATACAAGCAACTGTTAATAAACGCAACTGAACGGAGGCAGTGAAAAAGAAGCTTCTCGCTAGTTGCCACTGATAAATAACAAAATCTGATGCTAACGGAGTATACTGGTTTCCGAGGGCATTGAACTTTTCCTATATGGAAAAGTCATTTACATCTCTTGCCTATAGCCGTATCATTCGCTGTGCAGTCTTTGATATGGCACTGCGACGGAGTGTTTATGACTTGCATTTAAAATACGTGTTAAAGATGGCAGTTTTGTTCGCTCCCAATGGAGGTTGTTTGCTCACTTAGCCCAGAGGAGTGGCTTAAGATCCATTATTAGGATGCACTTTAACGCTGCGATTCGCTTTGCCACTTTGTTCTTAGCTATTGAGAAGCCGACTACATGGATAATTTTTGCTCAAGCATTATTTGCGATTTCCCGCCGAGCCAATACCTTTTTATTCCAAAATGCAGGATGCAATCCCTTTGCCCATAGGCACTGTATTATCGCACTTATTTTATATTTCAACAAATTATTTCTGCGTTTCTATGGTCAGTTGTTGATGCACTCCTGTTTACGCCTAAAAATGTCGTTTTAAGCGTAAGACAGCATCCCACTTTATTTTTTAACTCTATCATGTTCTTCATATGCCAGTGTTTGTAACGGGCTCATCGATTTAAAAAGAATCGAGAAATCACGAGAAGATTATACCCGTTGCTTAAAGCCACGTTAGTGGAAAAGATGCTTATTTCCAAACGAGAAAACCGTGGCGCACGATGGTCGGGAAAAGCGGAGCTTCCGGGCCAACCTAGGCCCGTCTTCAGAGCTGTCTGTACTCTCGGCTTTCCCCCAGGTTTGGCTTACAGGGAGAGTCCCTCCACTCAGCCGAACCACAGTGGAGACTGTCAGATCAATCTATATCTATCGAGGTTGATTCCACCGTGCCCGGCCGGGTATCGTTGCCGTTCTCTTACCGACCATCTCCGGAGGAGGCACATTGTCTAACTCTATTTAATTTAAAACTGACTTTGTCCACTCCCTGTTTTCGAAGGGTCCATTTTAAAAGCAATTGACGTTTCACAGCTAGCAAATTCTGTACTGTCCTACTAATACTTTTACTGTAATGGACAGCTTGCATGAGCAGAATTGGGAAACGCTGTATTATGGTCATCTTTCGTTTTGTTCGCATACTTTGTCGTTTTTGCGGAATTCATTCTATATTAAGTTTTCCATAAAAATTAATGCTGTCAATAATTGCGGTCGCTATCTTCTTCGCGTTAGCCTGATTTGGTTAAACGAATTGCTCCCGTTTAGCCACTGCCAAACTTTGCTCGTGTCGTTGCACCTGCTCTACAGCGCGACAGTGGTTTTCCTAATTTACGGAAGTGAATGCCGTTTGCCTTGTAAATGACGCTTCTAGCAGAATTGCGCTTATCGGTCCTTTATATCTCTTTTTTGTCATGTAAATCCCCGTTGGTGAACTTGATTTATCTCCTTTTCTTCTATTGCCATTAATTGCAATATCTTCAGGAAATTACATGATGGGCGAGAAGGATTCTGAGCAAATATTGCGGCAGGCTTATTTGGAATTGAAGAAGTGCGAGAAGAACGGCTCCTACGACCGTGCATTAAAAACTTGCTCAAAAAGTGGGTAGGTAGTCGTAGCAGCTTGTTTATCAACAAGCAGTTTCAGTTCTGAGCGTAAGAAAGAACGACCAAGTCGCTCTGCAATGCAGCGTAGTTTCATTAATGCAATTGTCGAAGTTTGAGGATGCATTGAAAACTCTATCTTCAACCGCCGACCTCGAAAAGTAAATCTTACACTCAAAGCTTGGTTGCTTAGTTATGCCAAATGTTAGGACTATGGCTTTCGAAAAAGCCTATTGTGAGTACAGGCTTGGACGACTGGAGGAAGCGGAAAATACGCTCCGTCTTAGCGTGGATTCCATGACTTTAAAAAGCAAGGAATTGCTTGCCCAGCTGGTAATGTTTTCCGTGACACTTGTTATTGGTCGGCTATTCGTATTTTGCACGATACAGCATTTACACGTTAACAGCGAAAAATTGTTCGTTTAGTTGTACAGAAAGGAGGAGTATGCGGATGCATGCAAGTATCTAGCCGAAGTGCTGAAGAACAGCACAGACGGTTATGACGAGGAACGGAAGGCGAACATGTCTGCCATTCTGAGCGAACTACAATACAAGGATCCCTCGGCTCAGCTAGTAGAGTTTCCCGCCACTGGCTTTTGCGTAATAGTGTCCATTTAGACTATGGAATACAATCCCACGTCGTATGAACAACTGTACAACGATGCTTGCCTACAGATCGCCAAAGGGGAATTCCAAAAAGCCGAAAAACGTTTGCTTGAAGCGCAAGGTGCATTATTGTATTAACGTTATTTCGACTTGAAGTCCACCTGCAGATGTGTGTCGCGAAACAATGTTGCAGCAGGATGCAACGGAAGAGGAAATTGATGAAGAGCTTTGCATCATCAAGTGATATCATTTTCAATAAGCTGCGTTTCCTCTAATGTCTCTTGCAGAGTTCAGCTTGCCTATTGTTTGCTGGTTCGAGGAGATACGGCTGGAGCACTTGATTTGCTCAGTGCGTTGGCGAGGAACAAGTAGGATATTTGTGCATCTTCATCTGCACTTCACGGCTTCATGAATGGCTGCCAATTTCAATTTCAGGTCGGCAGCGCCTGCAGTGCATGCAGTCATTCTAAATAACCTCGTTTGCCTTCGGAAGGATCAAAACGTGTTCGATTCTAGAAAGAAAATGAAAACCTGCCAAACAGCGCAGGTTGAGAAGCAGTTGAACTCAAGGCAGAAGGAAGTTATATGCTTGAATAACACACTTATATCGATCCTAGGCGGACAGGTAAGATGGGTGGTTCTAATTTATCTTATGAAGATGTAATCTGCTTTACGTCGACTGAATTGGGATTGATAAATCTCCTAATGGTCCTTCATAAGCTTCCAAAATCGCTCTTTAGAATAGGATGCCTAGTATTGCTGTTCAATTGCACTTTTTCCTTTCGACTTGCAGCAACTTTACTCGAGAATTTTAAAACAGTAGCATTAATTACCACACTTTTACTTGTGAAAGCAAGAAAAGTTTACACGCATACGATTATGCGCTTATTTATTTAGGAACTTGTTGCAAAATGTGCTTTGCAGTTTTTTGGCCTGTTTTAGTACGAAGTTGCCCAGTGCGGTATTCAAGCACTAAGGAAAGTGTACGGTCAGGAAGATTTAGCTACCTTATGCGAAATGGCTGTGATGTCTGCGCGTGGTACGCCTAATCAGACTGAACAGAAATTAAGAGAACTGTACGGTGCTGATAAGAGCGCATGCTCATTGATCATTTGTTTGGCTCTTGCGCAAGCATACTTGAACCAAAGTAGATTTATAATTTTCCAGCTTTGAATGGACAGTTCTATCATGAGCTTGGTTGAATTGCAGACAATTACGATGCCGCCTTCGATTTGCTGTCGTCAATGGGCGACAGCACGTTGACCGCCGGAATTCTAAGCGTTTTGATACCGCTCTGCGAGGTTGTCGACAAGCAGAAGGCTTCCAAATTTCTGTCCGCCACTCTTACTCAACTGTCCAACAGAAGTCAATCCAACGTGGATATGATGACCGCGTTTCTGGAATTGTGCGCTTCGTTTTATACTCAAATTGGTGATCATCAAGCGGCCTTGGGTTGTCTGAGCCAGTTAAGACAACTTCGACCGGACGACGTCAACGTGTTGGCTCACATGGTCGACATATACATGGTTATTGACGAAAACAAAGCCAAGGAGTAGGTTGCAAATTGTTTCGGATGCATCCCCCTTTGTTTGCTTCTTTTAACTTCCAAATTAGTCTTAAGCAATCAGAAGTTCAGTCCGTACAGAGCGTGCGTTTTTGTATTCACTTTGCTGTGCTATGAAAGCGGCGCGCGTTTACCTATTCGCAATGAGTTGAAGCTTTCAGACTATGCCAGAATCTTTTGTCGGTAGAACAATTGACTTCCGGTGTAGATGTTGATTCATTGGAAAACACTAGTTGGCTTGCACTTGGAAACAAATACGTTGTGAAACGAGGCGCCAGAGTTGAAACCCCGAAGACCGAAGGAACCGCCACTGTTCCTAAGCGGCGGAAGCGAAAGCGCAAAGGTAGGTGGATCTGTTGGACGTTGTCGATCTTTTAGTAGGCTTTCAATTTACTTTAAGTCAAGTTGCCCAAAAATATGGATCCTGATAA
Source organism: Trichuris muris (assembly GCA_000612645.2). Classification (NCBI taxonomy): domain Eukaryota; kingdom Metazoa; phylum Nematoda; class Enoplea; order Trichinellida; family Trichuridae; genus Trichuris; species Trichuris muris. The sequence goes on from CBXJ02000086.1 coordinate 13,145,092, forward strand.
GCCTCCCGATCCAGAACGTTGGCTGCCCCGTTATGAGCGCTCAGGATACCGTAAAAGGAAGGACAAGCGTGGGAAAGACCGAGACATTGGTCGAGGAACGCAGGGAACCGTCACTACGGAGGCGTACGTTATGTTTTTCCAAAATACATGTCGCACTGAGCTCACGACAAAGACGACTGTATTTAAAGCATTTTTTGGTTTAACTAACCACATTAGCCCGTTTTAACAGAACAGTTGAGTTGATGCACCTATTAATAAGAGGCCAATCCTATGTTGGCGCTGTTCAGTTTACGTATTTTTTGTTTCACGCACTGAGTCCTTATTCATGTGTTTAATGTAGTTGCATGAACTTCATTAGGAAATGTAAATGATTAAGTGTTTTGAAGTTCGTCGTACATCTCGTGCTTAATTATTGGATATGAATTATTAATAGTTGAAATAGTATACTCAATTGCCAAAGAGTTCCTCCTTCATATGCTTTCTTCTGTTACATCTTTGTCGATTAATTACTAGCTAAAGTGATTTACACTTTTTGAATCAATTTTTCCAACTTTTTTACACCGTAAGGAAGGAATTGTTAATGCTCGCAGCACAAGTGGCGTTACAGTAGTTTTCACTAAAAAGGGTGGACAGTGATTTACGTTGAAATTTAGGATAGCTTCGGGAAAATTCTTATTCTCTCGTTAACCTACGGTCTGTGGATGTGGAAGATTGAACGTTAAAACTAAATCCATGACATGTACTCTGATTTTTTCTGTATAGGGAGACAGTTGTTGTTTCTGAAGTCACATCATCTCCAAGACAGGTGCAACAGCCTGTGGGACCACGGCAAATGCATCCCGCTCCGCAGAAACCGAAAAAGAAAAAGAAGGGCGGTGGTGGCCGGTGGTGAATGCGGTGGACTAAAAATTGGCTGCGTTAAGCCTGCTGAAGTTGTTCGTTGTTGGAAAGAAGAATAAATTTTGCTTGTGAGAAGTTAGTCCAAACTTCGTTTGTAAAGTCAGTAAAGTTTATCCTGCTAACAACGCCTGTTTGCAGACCTTACCGTTTTCCCGTCTGTTTACCAGTACTTTCACTTTGCGTATTCAAGCGTTCCTATGCGTGACTTTAATTATTATATCCAACGAGCGCTTCTCGCAGGCAACAGATTCAACTACAAGATTTTATGTACTGACCCACAGATTGGAGGACCATGCGCAACGTCACACTTGACAGCAATTCAAGAGCTTGGTTGATGGAGTAACTGAAAGACCGGGTGGCTCATATGCATCTGCACAGTTACACTGTGGGCATTCTTAAAAAGAGAATTAAAAGCTAGCTAATTAGGGATTAACATATCCCGTGTTCGAAAACCCTATTTTTAATGTCATGGAAGAGTAATCGTTTTCCTGAAGTTCACGTTTTGACTGCCGAACACTAACGATTTGGTGCAGCGGGATCTGTTGCAGCTTGCGTGGCACAAAAACGGTGCTGTGAACAAATTGTGACGTTTTGCTCTGTTTTGAGCCTTTTGGGGCTTTGATCCCAATTTGTTGGCTTTGCTCCCGTTTATGTATCTTTGCTCCAAGCCGCTGAGCTGTTTGCCTAGTTTCGAGGCTAAACTGCCTAATTACAATGCCACGCTATCGAACAGTGTGACTTTACTCCCTATGCAAGCCTTCGCCACATGTTACGGTAATTAATTTGCCACAAAGTTATTTTGCAATGGCGAAGCTATGCTGCCGGGTATGTTGACTTAAATTTTCATCATCCTTACCTACGAACCAATGACCGTCGCGTAACGAAAATTACTTTGTGCACTGCTTGCTGTGCTTCGCAGATCCAGGTAAACACCTGGATCTGCGAAGCAGTCGGGGAACATTCAACCTCCGTGCTATTTTATACCTGAAATCAGAGTATTCGAACTTGAATCACGGTGGAGTATTCATTTCTCCTGGAGAAAACGGACTGCAGATTCATCTGGCACTATGTCATGTACAAGGGACAAGTCCGTGACGTATATGGCTGATAAGCTTCAGTGGCCGTTAGGTGCCGCTGTATCCGCCAAACATGTGGTCTGTTTACCAAAGTACGTTGATGAGCCGTGGTCGCACGAGTAACTTCGTCGAAGCTGTTATGTCTTGTCGCTGCTGTTATGCCAGAAGCTACTCAGCCCATAAAGGGAACAGAATATACTCGTGAAATGATGGTTTGCTTGCTCGCTACGCGTATCGAAGGATACAAACCGGTACGTTAGCTCGCTGTGGGTAGGTACTATGCGTGAGGATACCTGCATACATTACAGAAGCGGCGCATCAATGAATGCAGTCAGAATTTAGAGTAGACTACCTCGCTCTATAGACGGGATCCGAAAATTGCAGGCAGCAAGAAGCCTTCAGTACGAACGGTTTGACAGAGGGAAGGAGTTGCTGAGGAAGCGTGCGAATGATATCCTGGCATTTTCCGAAAGGTTCGAAAATTCAGCACTTCATCAAGTGCTGAATATCTGCGCGCAATGGCCAACAACTTTACCATGAACTGACATGTGTGCATCATTTGTATTAGCGTATGTTCATACGTGCGCAATTCTAAAGACGGTATGTCTTTTTTCGAGAGCACAGATCTTCATGAGATTGTGTTTTCACGGATTCTTCCGTTGCTTTTGTACGCAGATTGATCTGTAAGTAAAATGACACGGTCTCCCTACCAAAGAGAGAGAGCCCGTATGTTGTTTTCCGACCGTGTCTTATAACTACTCTCATCCATCCGTTGGTAGGGAGACCGTGTCATTTTACTTACAGATCCATCTGCGTACAAAAGCAACTGGAAGAATCCGTGAAAACACAACATCACGTGCGTAATTTATATATTTATTGTCTAATATTACCACGTTTTTGAAATAAAAATTTACGTCCCACGCTAGCGAGAGCGTTAGGTAATCACGAAAATTAGCAGCACTGGCTCAAAAGATGGAGCAAAACGTCACAATTTATTCGCAGCATCGGAAATACTGACGATACACATTTTTATAAGAGAAGTAGCCAGCTCCTATTAGTGTATCGATAGGTGCTAATTAACTTGCTCATGCCGAAATCGAGGAAGGCCGCAAATTCCGTCAGGCGCTAATGCTACCTGTGAATCATTTTCAATCGGTCTATTTGATTACTTGTGAGTTCATCCGTCGTTCGTCCGATGGGTTGCCTTGGCTAACTATTGTTTCCATTTGTAGGACCGAGATGGCCAGTCGTATACCTCGCTTGACGAGCCAGAACGCGCTTTTGCTGATGTGCGATATGCAGGAGAAGTTCCGCAATGCAATATGCTGTTTTCCGCAAATTCTCCAAGTTGCGCAGCGCATGCTTAGTGGTGCAAAGTTGCTCGGCATTCCAATCGTCGCCACGGAGCAGTATCCAAAGGGTCTCGGCCGAACGGTGCCCGAGTTGAACCTGGAAAAACATCAAGTGCCAGTTTTCGAAAAGTCCTGCTTTTCGATGCTCAGCAGCGAGTCCGTCGACGACTACATAAGCAAACATTTCCCTGATCGCAAAGCCGTCATCCTTTGCGGCATCGAGGCGCACGTGTGCATTTACCAAACCGTGCTTGATCTTTTGGAGAAAAACTTTGACGTGCACCTCCTTGTGGATGGGTGCTCCTCGCGAACTCAGGTCGATCGGTAGGCGATTGTTGTCCACTTCGGTTTTGCTCCTTCTTCGACGATACTGTTCCAGTGCGTTCGCATTTCGTGCGCTGGAAAGATTTGGCGCCGTGCTGACGACAAGCGAGTGCGTTCTGCTTGGCCTTTTGCGCGACGCTTCTCACCCGAAGTTTCGCGATATTCAGCAGCTGATCAAAAATGTAACTCCTGATTCAGGCTTAGTCCATTAGCGCTTTGCAAATGCAAAAATAAAATTGCGTTCAATTGTTTCCTTCCGCTGCTCCTTTCGGTTGTTATGCGCGTACGTTACCTGAGCATCAGATACCTTCACTCCTCGCCGGCGGTGCTTTGGGGAACACTGGTGGAGGCTGTGCGAAGTAAAGGCAAGTTTTTCTTTGTGGAATATTCACCCTGCTTTGAGTTTGCGATCACTGTACGACGCTTTAGCACGAGTCGACTTGAGCTGTTACCTCCGTTGCAAGAAACGTTTTGTGCGAGGGACCGTTTTCAATGTAGATCGCGGAACCGCCAAGGCTACTCTCTTGTTCCTGAACTTTCGCAGCGTTAATGGTTCCAAAACGCCGATTCGCCTACTGTTCGGTCGGACGTTGTGTAGTTCCACACTGGTCACTCCTTCTTCGCGCTCATCAACCATCGGCTTCGTCGCTGTTGCGGTATAGCGTGGTCGTGTCTCCTCCGTGTGTCAGATGAAGGCCGCTTAGTATGTTTTTTACGCCATATCTCCTTTCAGAGCAGTTGTTCTTCGTTGTGCTTCTTGTGCAGATGTCATAGGAGTTCGGCAAACTGCGCTTTAGTCAAATGAATGTTGCCTGCATATTTACCGATAGCAGTAAATCAGCTAACCCTATGATAAATCGCAACCTCCGTGGTAGACCATGACTTTTAAATTTAAACAAAAGGTCTAGACTAATAAGAATCCTGTGTTTCTCATATTCATTCCCGCAACGATTTCATCCAATCATCGAATGGCAAACAAGCCGTAAACGGAATGTCAGGCTCTCTCTCGTGACGTCATGGCTCAGCGATTGAATCCTGCATTTCTCGGTGACTGTGGTGGTATTCCGGCTTTCCCGTTTTTGGTTGAAACCTGTAAGAAAACCGCAAATGCCCTACCAGCGGATTAAACCGCAAATCCGCTGGTAGGGCATTTGCGGTTTTATTACAGGTTTCAACCAAAAAACGGGAAAGTCGGAATACCATCACATTCAAACATGAAACCTGTTACCAAGCATCCACTATTCATTTCTCGGTGACGTCACAAAGCTACAGTACGAAGGGGGCGCCTGGCAGAACAGATCCATTCATTCTTCAAAGTACGTAGGAACTATTGCTGAATCAAGGGATATTTATATGTTTTAACAAGACATTTTTTCATACTTTCCTTTCAATAACGCTGCATGCAATCTTGGACAGAATCGCAAGCTAATTTTGTGAGGATCATTTGAATGCCCGCGTTGCAGGGTCATTTAGTGAAATGAAACTTGACGCACTTAGGAATCATTGGGTGTTGCTTTATTGCTTTCTGTTTCAGAATGTAAGACGAAAATCGTGTCCTGCCGCAGGAGAAACGGTTTTCCACTTCTAGCCCGTATTGCCAGACCTATGATGCCAACTTGTCCGTAATTTTGAATGATTACAGCGTTACACTTTTGTAAAATCTTGCGATCCTTCCTCCCATTCATGACAACAAAGACAATTTAATGTGTACGTTCAGGCGCGCACATGGAAAATTCGAGCATTGGATAACAACGAGATACTACGTTTGTTCATTTCCTCCTGAGTGCAGCTGGCTCAGGCGCAGTGGCATCCAAATGGCGAATCGAGCTACAAACGTGATTAGGGACTACAGTTCAAAACGGAGGTCTGCGCGTAGGTGGCCTAAAATACGGCAAGTGGAGGTCTAAAACTTTTCGATCGTCGACATGCGTCGATCGGGGTCCGCTTTCGTCCAGTTCTGTTCCTTTGCCGAACCGAACAAGGTGAAAAAGGAAACCGGCAGCAAAGCAATTGCCGCGCAAATTTGCCATACCATTTGCCACTGGCCAAACGATGAGGTCGTCACGATTGATTTCACCACGATGGGAATGAGAATCGAGCTCGTACTAATCAACACGAACACAAGGGAACATATAGTACAACTATGGCTTGGTGCGATGGACAAAAGCGTTCCTATGCAACCGGGAGTGTGAAAGCCGGCGAACCCAACTCCGCAGCACAGCAGAATGACTGCCAGAGCCCGACTGCGACAGTTGAGCGTCGAAACGCACAAAAGAAAAGAACCCATGCCAAGCGAGGCAACCAAATTAAACCATTTGGCAGTCTTGGTTGGATCAGGTCGGTATATCGACTTGACGGCGTGGTCCAACTGGGTGGCAACAATTTTTGTCACCATGAAGCTAATTATGGGCAACGTACTAAGCACCCCGTTGGTTCGAAGGCAGAAGTGCAGCGCATCACGCATGTACATTGGCAGGAACATCATCACCGTATTCAACGGTATTTCGTGGCACAGCACAGCACCAACATTCGACCAAAAGCAGCCGCTAGTGAGCACTAGGCGCCAGTTAAGTCCCCGTTGGTTCTCGTCCATTCGGCTTATCATACTCTTTATCGAAGCGGTCGACGCCACGGAGGCGCTGGAAAAGAGATGAACATCAGCTGCGACGACTGGAAAGTTGACAGAGTCAAGAAAGTTGGAATAATCCCTTTGGTGAATACGGGCGGGTCAATTTTTTTTGCTGCGAAGTACTCAGAACGGATTGATAAGCATCATTTCTTTCGGGTGCAGTCAGGAACCTTGGGGCAACGCGTTCCAGTTAGGAAGATCAATTGGGCGTGGACAAAGAGTGCTAACGTCAACAACAAACAATTACTTACACCGACGCCTTCTTCCGCATGTTCCGCTTTTGGAGCAGCAGAAAGACGACCCAGGCGAACACCCAAGCAATGCAAATGCCTGAACTAATGTAAAAAACGAACGGCCACCCGTCTTTCGATCCATTTGAGTCGGAAACGACCGATGCGATCGGATAAACGGCCAGAACGCCGAACTGACGACCGGCAGAGGTCCACCCGTATGCGTTGTTCCTGGTTTTCAGAGAGAAATGGTTCGCCAACAAGTGGCTAATGGCTGGTTGAACGGCGGCGTCAGACAGGCCTACTACAAACCTCCAGAGCATTACCAAACCGTATCCCACCTCAGTGGATATGGGAATGAGCGCTGTTGCTCCAGCGGCTATAAGGACGCCGATAGGCAGGCAAACGCTAACGTCAGTTCTGGAGATCAAATAACTCATCAAGGGCGACAACAAGCGACCCCAACTAATGGCAGACAGCACGAGACCCTGTATTTCCGCCGACCAATTCGTGTGGTCATCCTTATCCACGTAGTCGTTGATTGTTGTCGCATGGTCTGCCCTTTCGCAACCCCAGGATGTTGAGTTGTGGCCTATGAAGACGCACGTAGCGAATGTCGAATTCACCATGGACAGTATCGCCACGCTCATGCTCAGATTGGCGTACATCAAGCAGAACATGCAGCCGAACATCATTAGACATATTTGGAATTTGATGGATCTAAGGAAACTTGACAGGCTCTTCTTTCTCTCTTCCAAAGTTGAAGGGTCGTCCATCGCCTGCTTCTGCTTGGAATGCTGCTAGCACTGCCTGATTGATGAAAAGATGGCCAACCGCAAGATCAACGGCCGCATGAATGGAACCACCGGAATGGACGTACTGTCAGTCGTCTTGTCGATTATATAGACGTGCAACGTCTAGTCTCGTCAATGAATCTTCAGGTTTCAACCGCCGCCCCTTTGAACAACTCTCAACGAGAGTACCAAGCCTAAATATAAATGAACTGGTCGTCAAAACGACACTTGTCCAAAGCTTGCATTCGATAGACTGCTTGGCGCTGTTGCACCCACGTTGTCGACCCGCCAGGGCCGTTGGAATTCCGGTATTCGCGGAACGCCTCCTGTCGATTGCGGACCAGCGGCAAACATTGCAAAGTGGTCCGGTCGGCCGGGCAGACTGCAGATACTTTTTGCCGGTGCGGAGAAATGGGAAAGTGACGACCCATTTAAGCAGCAAGAACAAAAAGGGAGCAGTGCGACCTTCGCGCACGTGTAGTCTACCTGCCGCACTGGGTGAACTTCCGCGGGCGAGCTGTAGGTGACCGACCTGCGCAGGGCCTGCTGAACACGCCTTTTCGAGACATATCTGTCCGCAATTCGTCTTGCTTAGCCTACTTATTATCTGGCAACCAGCAAAGACAAATCGAGCGGAACCGCTTGGTCAGGTTTCACGTATCAGTATAATGCTGTGAACACACATGAAAACCGGACATGCATGTTTTCCAACCGACCAAGCAATGAGGATTTTCTTTCTTTACATGCGTATACAACTACCAACCTACACAGACGAGCGGATTGAACGTGAATATTAACGCAAAGTTTTTCGGCAACTATAAACTGAAGAATAGTGCAAAAGTTAAACGGAAAATGCAGAAAGTTGCAAATGGAAACAATTATTCGATGTACGCTGGCAAAAGGAACGGAATAGCGGATTTCCGCTTATGCAGTATTTAATAATCAGCGTCAATCGGCGTGCTTTTTGCAAACGCCACCTACTTTCGCCGTGAAGGGATTGCCACAGGTAAATCTTAGTTCCTCTGTGCTTGCCTTCATGTCTTTCCGGTGATGACAACTCGAAAAGGTGTGACCGCAGATCGGAATGGCCTACACTGGCAAAGTTCAAACGCAGCCGAAAACTCGAACAACTGACGCGCCCATTTTGAAAGCTTCAGCCTTGCGTGTTGCGGCCCTTTCCATTCGTGCATGCGAATCGCCAAACGGCCCCAGGCGATCTGCCCTTCAGTAATGTATTGACATGTGAATGTTCGAAGTACCCGTCTGGCGCAAAGTTGGTTCTCTCAACGGCACGATTACTTCTATGACAGTCCGAAAAGGTTAGCAACGTGGAACGACATTCCAAACTGGAAAAATGTCAGCTTAACGATCTTACGCAAAGGACAGCACTGCTTTCGGGCAGCCGGTAGAGTTTCGGCTTGTTTGTTAGCCAGACAACAGTCTAGGCGAAACCGAGCTCCCAGTGGGTCACGTTGGTCTGCGCATGGCCAGTCAAGCAAGCGCAGGGTCGAAGCACCCTTCGGAGAAGGGTGCTGAATTATAACAGAAGTATTCCCTTCCGGCTATCAGTTATTGGCGCAGAACAGTGCGCGTTTAACTTCTCTCCCTTTCTCAAAGAATTCGCAAACCAATTTCTGGTTCACCAGTAGCCGCAAATTGAAACTGGACTACGAACACATTGAGTCTATCCCCACGATCGTGCGGAACAGTGTTGGCGGATTATCCCTACTGTATGCCACCTTGTGTTCATTAACAAACGAATAATAATATTCTGCGAAATGCTTTACTTTACCCAGTCGCAACATGCCAAAACCTCGCTGATAATACGTAATAATAGTGTTGCGTACCCACTTCTCTTTATTTCCTGTACCGTTTTACCTGATCTTCAGGCCAAAACAGTAAGAAGAGCAACGATATAACATTCCTCCCCCTTTTAAGTGGTCGACGTCAACTTGCCAGCTCGCGGGCATAGTTGATCAACAATGTCGGGTCCTAATCAGATAATCTTCCGTACGAACAGAATACATCACTTGTCCAATTCTGCTAATTACTATCGCCCTCCTCCATCTGGTGGATTGGCCATAAGACCTAGCGAATACGAGACTGTCAATTTCAAAATGTCTTCCCGGCAAGTTTGAGTCTGCATCAGGTGGCAACCAGTCAGTAGGACGTATACGATCTATGCATGTGATCAATTTCCTGTTCATCAGTAATTCCGCCGGACTGAGGATTGTAACCGGGTCTGGCGTAACATGCTGTGTGAGCAACAAACGAGCTATGCGGACGATGCACGAGTCTGACGAGTCTTTCTTCAAAAAGGCTTCTGCGCTTCGTACTAATCGCTCTGCTTGTCCATTTGACGAAGGGTGAAAAGGCGCTGTTTTCAAGTGACGGATGTGATTTGATTTCATAAATTCAGAAAAGTCTGTTGAAGTAAATGCAGTACCGTTGTCAGTGACCAAACAGTCCGGTAGACCGTGAGTTCCAAATCATTCTCTAAGAACTTCAATTGCTGCTTTTGACGAAGTCGATTTGACGATGCGGACTTCCAACCATTTGGAAAATGAGTCAACCGCTATAAAGAACACCTTCCCTTGAAAGGGGCCAAAAAAGTTAACATGCACACGTGACCACGGTGCATTTGACGGAGGCCAGTGATTCTTTTGAAGTCTAGGCGGTTCACGACTTGATTCTTGACACTGCACGCACGAACGGACTAACGCTTCAATATCCAGACCCATTTTTGGACACCATACCTAGCTACGTGCAGGACATTTCATACGCACTCTACCAGGATGACCGCAATGTAACTGTCTTAGTATCAACTGTCGCAACTTTGCAGGTATAACGACTCGGCAACCCCATAGTACGCAATTTTTATGAATGTGTCGCGTCCGCCCAAACAGCCTCTTCTGCCATAACGTTTATTCACACGCACGATACCAAGCAACAGCAACAACACACTACTCACGCTCACCGTACTTCCTCAGCTACTGTAACCGTCTGCAACCTGCAAATCACTTCCCTTTACAAATGGATAGCTCGTTCCTTCGACACCAGAATGTCTTCAATTCATTCGAGTCGATTTTTGACGGCCAGCCTTTGATCTGCCAATTTCTAACTCGATACAGAATAGGATCTTGATCGGTCAAGTCGGCTATCTGCTTTGCCGAGATTGGCGGATCCGGCATGGATTCCAGTAATAGTACCTCTATAACGGCTCTGGCACTTCAACCACGTTGTCCGGCTGTGGTAAACGACTTAATGCGTCCGCATTTCCAAGTTCCTTACCTGGACGGTAAAGCAGATTGTAGTCGTATGCGCTTAGCATGATGCTCCAACGAATCATGCGTGGAGACATACTGACAGGCGTTTGAATAGACTTCCCCAATAAACCGACTAGCGGTTTGTGGTCAGTCTTTATCTCCAATTGGCGTCCGAAAAGGTAATTGCGAAACTTTTTTATCCCGGCGACAATGGACAGTGCCTCTTTGTCAATTTGTGCGTAGTTGCGTTCCGCTGGTGCCAGCGTTCGCGAATGGAACGCAGTTGGAGCTTCCGTTTCATCCGATAGTTTATGAGCCAAAACACATCCATTTCCGTACGGCGACGCATCACGGGTCAGCGTTAGGGGTAAGCTGCTATCATATTGGGTCAAGACGGATTCTGTTGAAATATCTGACTTCTTACAGGCTCTTCAAACTTCGTGATGTCCTCTTTTTCCTTCTTTACGAGCACGCCTGTGTGAGAACAACTTTAATTAAAGAAAAGGGAGAAAACGAAGCTTTCGGCAGAGGCAACTCCCTTCGTCAGCGTATGTTGAATGAACGGTCAGGATTGAACAAACGGTCTTATAAAGTCGTGAGGTCAGGTAAATACGTGTGGAACACGTGAACGAACAGTTAGGTAAATACGTGTTGGACATGTGAGTCGCAGTCAGGTGGAGGGTCAAATAAGTCAATATCAGAGGGAGGCACAAGCAGGGATGACCTTGGAAATGTAGGGAAAAATTCGGGAAAATTCTTGTTTATCAGTTTTGGTCTTCATCTTTTCTTTTTAAAAAAATCGTGGTGGGAGGCGTAAGAAAACGATGTAACATATCACCAGCATTGGAATTGCTTGATCTTGGACTTTTGAGGTTGGTAGCGATGGGTTTTATACCTGAAAGATATAGAAACCCATCCATCGTCTGGAGGGAGAGTTAGGTACACGTAATTCGGCAACATTGTTTTGAGGAAATGACAGGATCCCAGACATTACTGACATCAAAGCCTTGATCACGATTTATTGTTTGATTGTGTCTAATGTAGAGCGCTTCTTTAATTTTCCTTATTAGGTAGTGTTACTCTTGGCAAAGAACTTGACTATCTAATAACCCAGAGCAGGTGGCAGCGTGTTCCGCTACGCCTGATGATTTGAGGGCTTGGTTCATAGCAGTGGAGGGATCTAGCTTTTGTGGGCGTCCGCGTTTTGTCCTGTTTTGTCCATCTAATCTGTCTTTTGCATTTTTGTATCTTGTTATGCACCTCATGTGCTCATTGAAACGGTGTAAAAGAGAGTTGCCAGATTCACATATATATTTGGCCGACAACTGCATTTTATCAGGTAAACAATACCTGGTTTAGACTCAATGTTGGTTTTTTCTTTGTCATTTCTCAAAATGGATCTAAAGTTTGGTGAGCTCTTGAAGAAAACTCTGAAATTTAGAAGTTTTCCTAGGCGTTTTAATTTTTCACTGAAACCAGCCTCGTAAGGGACAACCAAAACAGTTTCGGCATCATTTATGTTTCTTTTTTCTTGTTTTTGTTCTTTTAGTCGTCTGCTGATGATATTTTCAATAAGTCTTTTGGGGTACCCATTGTTGTTGAAAACTTTTCTAATGTGATTTAGTTCTTCTTGTAGAAACTCAGGTTCACAGATATTCACAGCCCTGTTTACCATACCGTAGACTATACCTTTGAATACAGGTGGCGGATGGTGGGAACAGGTACCTAAACTACAGTTCCCACCATCCGCCATAAATCACATTAATAAATCACATTAGAAAAGTTTTCAACGACAATGGGTACCCCAAAAGACTTATTGAAAATATCATCAGCAGACGACTAAAAGAACAATAAGAAGAAAAAAGAAAGATAAATGATGCCGAAACTGTTTTGGTTGTCCCCTACGAGGCTGGTTTCAGTGAAAAATTAAAACGCCTAGGAAAATTAGAAATGAAGAATTTTCATGGTAGAAATGAAGAATTGCCTAGGAAAACTTCTAAATTTCAGAGTTTTCTTCAAGAGCTCACCAAACTTTAGATCCATATCTTTCAGGTATAAAACCCATCGCTACCAACCTCAGAAGTCCAAGATCAAGCAATTCCAATGCTGGTGACATGTTACGTCGTTTTCTTACGCCTCCCACCACGATTTTTTAAAAAGAAAAGATGAAGACCAAAACTGATAAACAAGAATTTTCCCGAATTTTTCCCGAAATTTCCAACGTCATCCCTGCTTGTGCCTCCCTCTGATATTGATTTATTTGACCCTCCACCTGACTGAGACTCACATGTCCAACACGTATTTACCTAACTGTTCGTTCACGTGTTCCACACGTATTTACCTGACCTCACGACTTTATAAGACCGTTTGTTCAATCCTGACCGTTCATCCAACATACGCTGACGACGGGAGTTGCCTCTCCCGAAAGCTTCGTTTTTCCTTTTTCTTTAATTAAAGTTGTTCTCACACAGGCATGCTCGTAAAGAAGAAAAAAGAAGACATCAAGACGGATTCTGACGTAATTAGATTCTTTGCTTTCTTAAAGGCCTTCTCGTGAAGGCATGTCCATTTCCAACCTCGTCCTTTGTCAAGAAGACGGTGCAGTGGTTCAGCGACTGAAGCCTTGTTCGCCAAGAAGTTGTCATAAAAACTCAGTAAACCCAAGAAAGCTTGCAGTTCCACTTTATTTTTGGTCGTGGAGCCTTGTGTATGGCATCAACCTTATCTTCACTGGGACGAATTCCACAAGCATCAATGCGATAACCCAAAAATTTGAAGCTTGTCCTGGTTCACAAGTCAGGAGACAGTAGCGTTAGTCAGCGTTGAGCATGGCCTGCGTTGGGCAAGGATGTTGTGGTCGTTTAATTTGTTCTGCTGCCTATATTCGAAATTGCTGTGAACTATTCGGTAGTTTCTTGCGTGTCGTTGCACGCTCTCCGCATGCTTTGCTAGCTGCATGAAGTCCCACTGCACATCGGCATAGCATGCATGTTCTCTTGCCTGCCACCGGCCCCTTTGTTCGCTTCAAGTGATGCCTCGCTGCACGTCTGCCCTTGCAAGTTTGTCGACGCACGCCCATTCATTGAACGCCAGTTCGCCTGCATGTTACGGTGAATGCTTATCGGCACCTTTTTCTCTTGCGCAGTTCCCTCACACTGACGCCTTGTTCGTTTTGATGCAAATAGCGCCGCTGGCTGGTAGGAAGAGCGAACGCATGCACGCCAGTGGAATGCCGCTTGATCGTAAAATCCTAATGACTGTTTTCAGAAAGGATTCCCGACGAAGCAGAGGAGAGACCGAGAAACGTTGGTGAGTCAGTTCGCTGAGTTCCTCTCGTACAGTTTCGTTGCGTGTGTGTCTTTTGTCTCGAGTAAACCTTTTGCTACAAAGCTCTCACGCTTCAGGCGCATTCCTATCCGACGCAGTCAGCTAAACACTTTCAACACTTCCAACAATTCTGTAGTGCATTCAGCCACGATAGCTGCATTCCGTACCTCGCTAACTTCCACACTTCGTCGCGTTTTTTGGTGTGATTATGGCGGATGAATATAGCTTCCTTGATCCGTCGCAGGTGCACGCTGTTTTCATGGCAGATTATCCGCGGACGGAGGTCGTCGGAACGGAGTGGCGAACGTTGGATCGGAAAAGACGCCTGTGGTCATACTGTCATTTATTAATAAATCATTTAAAAGTTCTCCTTAGGTCGGTTACCATTCTCAGTTCATGCAAATGAAATCATTTTAGAAATAGATAAGGTATTAGGTAGATGCGTCTTATCGATAAATTAATATCGTGTGGTTAACAGCTAACCGGTTTTTATCAATGTGTAAGTGCTGAGTAGCCTATAGAGGTCTATGATTATCACTTCATGTAGCTGTGCATTAGTAGGAATGAAATAGGAGGATTCAGTTATCTACAAGGCTGTAATTGCCAGAGTACTTGCTTCAACGGAACGACCGGACACCGTTTCATACAACATTCAGTTGGTAAGTCGTAAACTATACGTCGATTAGCGAGTTAGAAATGATTCAAGCAGAGTACCAGTTTAATATAACGCTAGAATTAATTCAGAGATGACTTAAATTTGAGGTTGAATATGGGCCTAAGCGATAGAGTCAGTTGAATATTGAGTTTCACGTAATGATTGTGTTATACGTCATTTTGTTTCTTCTTTGGGTACGGCTTCTACCAATTTATTCGTAATGTCTGAAATCGCACGAAAACAGCTCCCTACCAGCGGAGGGATGGGAAATTATCAGTGGAACGACAGAGCAATACAGTAACCTTCAGTGCTTGCGGAACGTTCTGGTTCCGTCATCAGAGATTTAATGGTTCAGACGACGGAACCAGAACGTTCCGCAAGCACTGTAGGTTACTGCATTGCTCTGTCGTTCCACTGATAATTTCGCATCCCTCCGCTGGTCGGGAGTTGTTTCGTGTAATTTCAGACATTACGAGTAAACGGGTAGAAGCCGTACCCAAAGAAGGAACAATATCTTGAAGATTCTTCTTGGCACGGCAGCGGAACGCGTTTATTGAATCGAAAAAGATACAATGTAAAACAACGAGGAAATACAACGTACCTTTTACGAGAAGATTTCGTAGCTTTCAGAGCCTCCTGCTACGTTTTCAGCGAATTACACCTTGACGAATTGCAATTGGTGCAATTAGCTGACGACTGGGCAGGAGGCTTTGTAAGCTACGAAATCTTCTCGTTACAGGTACGTTGTATTTACTCGTTGTTTTACATTATATCTTTTTCGATTCAATAAACGGGTTCCAATGCTGTGCCAAGAAGCATCTTCTAAACTAAAAAGAACAACCCGTTATGAAGGATTTCGTTTTCAATGAAGGAACAATATATCAAAAACCATAGAAAAGCACCCCATATTCTGTTATATCTCATTTGTTATTTCTCTGTGACTTTCGCCATTTTTTAAGTTCCTTTATTATAACTCCAGCTTTCCGGAAAGCTCTGTCTCTGTCTTCAGCGGATCTTGACTTAGAGCTACTGCTCTTGGAAGTTTAACTATCAACAAGCGAGCGGTAAATGGATGGAGGAAGGTGAAGAATGAGAGCGGCTAAATTTTGTTACTTGGAATGACGTCACAGCCACTTGATTATGTGGACAGCCTTTGCACCTTTTAGTTGCTAACCCTTTATGTGATCCAGATGAATGGTTAAACGGTTTCATCTTCCGCTGCGACTTTCATTTTTCATTAAAGATTATGCATTGTGATTTCGCTTGTGGAAGATGGAAGCTTACGAAAGTAACGGTAAAATCTAAAAGCTACTGTTAGTGCTGCAACTATTTATATTGGCGATTAACCTCAAGATTTGCATAAAAGTTATACTTAGACGATATAGCAAGCGACATCCGTGTTTGCTTTCGATAAGCATTTGCTGTTGCAACTGAGAGAAAAATTAGGTTGCTGATCAGCGTGTCTTATGCAAGCACATTCTGGCCAATCAGATGCGCGCTGACCCAATTTCTGAAGCTATTTAAACAGTCTGAGGTGAATTAAATGCTCATTGTTAATGATATTTAGTTGCCGACTGCTTTCACTTTTCTCAGTGGCTACTTGGGAATGGCTCCGTGACGGCCTGCTTTACACAACTGTTCATCTCATGGTTAGTATTCATTTTTGTGAATTTATTAGTTTAGAGTACAACACAATTAGCTGTCTGTGCAGACAGAGGAGCGGTAGTGCGATTTGCAGCATGGTAGATGATCGTCTCTACGTTAACCAGTCTGTAGTATGTGAGTACATAAATGCATGTATGGGCAGAGCTGAAGTGTGCTGCACTGCACCTTCGTCACGTGTCGAAGAGGTTAAAATCATCAGAGAACATGGACATAGTGAGGTTACGGTACTTCTATTTTTATTAAAGAAGTTTCTTCTTATTACTTCCTTCTTTACGTTCCGCCTATGAGGAAAGAATTTTTATTTGGTTAACTTACCCACGATGTAGCTTTCGGGGGAACCGACTCCCGTCTTCAGGGTCATAAATTGTATTGTACGGATTCTATTGAATATAGGGTGTTTTGTAACGGGTCTCATATTTTCAAAGTGGTGGTATTCCGGCTTTCCCGTTTTTGATGATACCTGTAATAAAACCGCAAATGCCCTACCAGCGGATGGATGGGCGATTGTTAGAGATATCACAGGTCAAGAACACACTTTTTCTCGAAGCTTTCGGAACGCCCTGGTTCCGTCGTCAGCGATGTTGAAAGTGGGGTTGTTTTATTCCGCTAAGGGATCTTATAGGCACAGAACGGGGTCAGGATGGGGATCGGCTCGGTATGGTGCAGCATCTTGATTTATTCACAGCTGCAGTCCACACCTCGCTAATCTCCACACCCTGGTCGCGATTGATGGTGTCATTGTGCCTGATAAACAAAGCTTCCTTAATCCGCCTTAGCTGGAACCGGTTCTCACGGCAGATTATGTTCGGTAGCTGAGCAAGGGAGCAAGGAATGGCGTGCTCAGCGACCGCGGAAGCTTTGATGGCCTCCTCCATGATCTTGTCTATAGCGCGGGTCTGTGGTCAGCCACGGCGTCTGATCTGTAACCCGTTAAGTCTTGTTTCGGCGTTCTTACATCTCGTTACACACGCCATGTGTTCACGAAATCTGTGAAGTACAGTGTTGCCCGTTTCTCCGAAATAGGAGGCGTGGCAACCACTCTTGATTTCGTAAGCTATGCCTGGTCTGCTGTCAAATGGAGCCATGGTCTTATCCGTTCTCACGATCGCACGAATGTCACATGAAGATTTAAAATGGACGGTGAAGTTTAGAGAATGACCTAAACGTTTTATTCTTTCACCCACTCCACTAAAATACGGGACAACTAAAATGGGTCGTTCGGGAGCATCGGCAGTGACCGGGATTGAAAGTTTCTTCGAAAGACACTGCCTAATTATGCCCGCAATGAAAGGATATGGGTAGCCGTTGGTCAATAAAGTGTTTTTTATATGTTTTAATTCAGAGTTTAAATATGGGGGATCGGAAATCCGTATGGCACGATCGACCATGCGTTTTACTATACCTCGTTTTACAGAGATGGGGTGGTGAGAAGAGAAGTTTAAATATCTGTCAGAGTGCGTTGGTTTCCGATAAACTGTGGTTTTAAGGGACCCTCCTTTTTTTATTACCAGTACGTCAAGAAATGGGAGTTTATTGTTACTTTCTGTAGTATCCTGTGGATACTATAGCCGATTGACAACAGCGGTAATGTAAGAGCAATGAGAATTGCTGCAGAGGCACCTGCTTGTAGAACGGAGGTAGTCGTTATAGCGCGTAATTAGGCACAACCCGAACGACTTCAAACCCCTTCGTTTTTATTATAACATGCACGGTATATATAGTACCGGAACCTGAATTTATGCGTATCACATGTCAATCAACGCGATAGAGAAATACGTCTAATGTCCAGAAGATTGATGGAATATGTCGATATATGTTCTTCATACGTCAATGACGTCGGCACGGATGACAGTTGTCCCATTTCCGAGGATATGTCAAAACTCTGCGGGCGGTATGGGTGGTCTAAAATTCATCGAGGAATACTGTATAGGATATAACACCTCTCCCCCCTTAGCACACGTAATCCTTCAGGTAAGCTGGACGGGATAACGTGCGTTTGGGTCTTGGAGTAACGATTGGTTCAGCAGAAGAAACGGAGTCTCCGGATGACTGAGTCATCGTAGGTGTTGCGGGCGGTACGTCAGTTGACGTGGCGTCCGAGATTCTCTTCTGGATTTGGTCGGCATGTCTTTTCACGGTTCTTCCGTCTGGAGTCTTTGCTTCGTACGAGACGGGACCTGTGGGTCTTGAGATGACCGCCGGAGTCCATGGGCATGCAGTCTCATAGTTCCGTATGTAGACGGGTTCATCGGCGTAGAATCCGCGATCCCTAACATGCGTCGGTAGATGAGCATCTTGCTTTAACTGTCTTTCGACCACATAGTCTGGATGAAGACGGTCCAGACAGATTTTCAGTTTCCTGCCCATAAATAGTTCGGCTGGGCTTAATCCAGTCGTAGTAGATGGTGTAACATGAGAGGCCAGTAGAAAACGCGCCAATCGCTTATCCCAGCTTCCGTGTAACATTTTCGCCAGACTGTCTTTGGTTGTCTGAACCATTCGTTCAGCCTGTCCGTTGCTTGAGGCATGATAAGGAGACACGCGTATGGGCGTTATGAGGTTATCTTTGCAAAAACGCTGGAACTCATCTGAGGTAAACTGAGGCCCATTGTCCGATACGATGGAATCAGGCAGGCCGTGAGTGGCGAATAGTTCGCGAAGTACTTTGATTGTATTCGCAGCAGTAGTTGACGTCATTCGTTTAACTTCGAGCCATTTTGAATACGCGTCAACAACGACGAGGAACCGTTCTCCTTGAAACGGACCGGCGAAATCAACGTGGAGACGCGACCATGGGTTCCTGGGTACTTCCCACGGATGGATCGAGGCCCTTGGCGGCGCATGCTGGTGTTCCTGACACACTGTGCATGTGCCAACATAACGTTCAATGTCCGAATCGATGTTTGGCCACCACACGTATGAGCGTGCTAAGGCTTTCATCCTTACTACTCCTGGGTGAGTAAGATGAAGCTCATCGAGGACACGTTGCTGGCCTTCCTTGGGTATGACGACTCGATTACCCCACAGCAGGCATTTCTTATGAACTGTCAGCTCGTTTCGCTTCATGAAGTATGCCTGAAAACCTGCTTCCGACTTGGTCGGCCATCCCTTCCACACCCAGTTGAGCACGCGGCTTAGCTCTGGATCACGTTGAGTGAACTGAGCGATTTCCGCTGCAGTGAGTGCAGGCGCGGCTAGTTCCTCGATGAACAGAACTTCGGGCGGACTTGGAGTATACGCTCGAGAATCGTTGTGAGACAAGCGGCTTAACGCGTCGGCGTTGCCTAGACGCACACCTGGTTTGTGAATGAGCTTATACGAATAAGCATTCAACAATATGGACCATCGAAGCATTCTCGGCGAGATAATGTCTGGCGTGCCCTTGGATGGCGAAAAGAGGTCCAAGAGAGGCTTGTGGTCGGTCACGAGGGTGAATGGTCGCCCGTATAAGAAGTGGTGAAACTTCTTTACGCCAGAAATTAGAGCTAGCGCCTCACGATCTATTTGCGCGTAGTTCCGCTCTGCCTGTGTCAGAGTCCGTGACGCGAAGGCGACGGTAGCTTCTTTTCCATTTTCTTGAACCTGGCTTAACACAGCTCCTACGCCAAACGGAGAGGCGTCACACGTCAGTATCGTAGGAAGTGACGTGTCGATAGGAACGAGGACACTTTCGGACGTCAGCAGTCGCTTAGCGGCCTTGAAGCTTTGTTCGTGGCGCTTCGTCCAGCGCCATGCTGCGCCCTTGTCAAGCAGACGGTGTAGCGGCTCCGCAACCGTAGCTTTATCTTTCAAAAAGCTATTGTAGAAATTTAATAGCCCCAAGAAAGTTTGCAATTCTTTCTTGTTCTGCGGTACGGGTGCGTTATGGATAGCTTCCATCTTTGACTTTGAAGGGTGGATACCGGATGCGTCAATTCTGTACCCTAGGAAATCGACTGAGGTGACGCCAAATAGACATTTCTCCTTCCTAGCATGGAGCCCAACATTGCGGAGAGTCTTGAGAACTACCCGAAGCCTGTCTGTCAGCTCCGAGAGCGTCGTACCTCTAATCAGCACGTCATCGAAATATGGTGTCGTTCCTGGGATGTCCTTCAATACGTCATCCATGACTTGCTGGAAAATACCAGGGGCGATGCAAACTCCGAATTGAAGACGGTTCACCTTGAAAGCGCCCATGTGTGTTATAATAGTTTGAGCTTCCGCAGAAGCGTCATCGACTGGTAGCTGCAAATACGCCTGAGCCATGTCTATCTTGGCGTAGTATCCTCCTCCAGATAAATTCGAGAGCAAATGATTAACCGATGGCACCGGATACGGATGGTCTTGCAGTGCGGTGTTTATAGTGGTCTTATAGTCACCACAGAGGCGTATTGCTCCATTTGGTTTGATCACCGGTACCACCGGGGTCGAGCACTTTGGATTGCTAATTGGCTCGAGGACCTTTTCTCTGAGCAATCGCTGTATCTCAGATTCTATCCGGGGGCGAATAGCTAAAGGCACGTTACGGGCCTTCAGGCGAATCGGGGGCACTTTTAGATCGATTGGTAGCGTCACCTTGGGTCCTTTGTAAGTTCCTAAATCTTCCTTGAAGACGTCAGCGAATTCTTCTAATAACGCCTGTATGCTGTCTTCAGAATGGGTCTGGTGGACTCCCTGAATACTCAAGCCCAGCGGAGTGAACCATTCCAGGCCTAGGAGGCTTGCTCGGTCCCCTTTCGCGACTAAGAGGCGTAATTTCTCCTCGTAGCATTTGTATGCGACTTTCACTTCGCAGTAACCCTTGAGCTGTATGGGATTTTTCTGATAATCCCGAATGCGTGAAGTGAACGGCTGTATCACCGGACCCCGCACGGGCCATAGATTCGAATACGTCTTCATTGAGATAACTGAGAAGTCAGAGCCGGAGTCTACTTCCATGGTACAAGGTCTTCCTTGAATTTGCACCTCAATGTGAACCTTCGCAGGCTTAGTTTGTCCCACACTGTTGACAAAATTCGGTGCGTACGCTTCGTCTGAGGTTTCGTCTACCATGTGTGCGGCTAGCTGACCTGAGCTTGAACAAGCTTTCTTCTTGTTGCCAGATTTGCTCAGACTGGACCTGCTTCTGCAAGCTTTGGCTATATGCCCTTTCTTGTGGCAGAAATTGCACACCGCGTTTCTGAACTTGCAGTCCTGCCGACTGTGCGAGCCACCGCAGGAAGCGCATGGATTTCTTGGAGTGGAAGAGGGATTCTTTGTATGGACCTTCTTTGCAGACTTCGTATGACGAAGCTGGTTGGCGGCCAGGGCGTCAGTGGACGGCTTTTGAGCTTGCAGCTCTTTAACATGAGTTGCGGCCGCTTCTCCCGCTTGTGCTCTCTTGACGGCATCGTCATAGGTGAGAGACGTTTCAGACAGAAGACGGCCTTGTATACCATCGTCGCGTAGTCCACACACTAGCTGATCTCGGAGTCGCTCCGTCAGCGTGCTTCCAAATTCGCAGTCTTCAGCAAGGCGCCTCAACTCGGTGACATAGGCCGCGATAGACACATCCTTCAGCTGGAACCACTTGTGGAACAGAAACCTTTTGTAGATAAGCGATGTCTGAGGCATGAAGTGCTGCCTGAGGACTTCCGTTAGCTCTTCAAAAGTCTTCGTCCCCGGCGATTCCGGCGAAATCAACGATCTCAAGATCTTGTATGCGGATGAACCCATGACAGTGAGTAGCGTAGCCGTCTTCATGTCAGGCTCGGTAATACTGTTGGCCCGACAAAAGAACTCTATCTGCTCCACGTAGACGTCCCACGAAGTCGGCTTGCTGACGTCAAAAGCAGATATGTTGCCAATAGTTGCCATTCTGGATCACCGAGCAAATAGAAGCCTTCTAAGGTATCCTGACCGTGTTGTCAAAGGTATCTCACCCTCGTCGCCAATGTAGTATCCTGTGGATACTATAGCCGATTGACAACAGCGGTAATGTAAGAGCAATGAGAATTGCTGCAGAGGCACCTGCTTGTAGAACGGAGGTAGTCGTTATAGCGCGTAATTAGGCACAACCCGAACGACTTCAAACCCCTTCGTTTTTATTATAACATGCACGGTATATATAGTACCGGAACCTGAATTTATGCATATCACATGTCAATCAACGCGATAGAGAAATACGTCTAATGTCCAGAAGATTGATAGAATATGTCGATATATGTTCTTCATACGTCAATGACGTCGGCACGGATGACAGTTGTCCCATTTCCGAGGATATGTCAAAACTCTGCGGGCGGTCTGCGTGGTCTAAAATTCATCGAGGAATACTGTATAGAATATAACACTTTCTTTCTCAATAGTTAACCTGATTGATGGGAAAAGACAGTTTAAATGTTCTAGAAAGACTTCCTCCTCACCTCTGGGCGTTATTGCAAAGATGTCGTCAACATTTAAACGGTCTTTTTCCATCAATCAGGTTAACTATTGAGAAAGAAAGTAACAATAAACTCCCATTTCTTGACGTACTGGTAATAAAAAAAGGAGGGTCCCTTAAAACCACAGTTTATCGGAAACCAACGCACTCTGACAGATATTTAAACTTCTCTTCTCACCACCCCACCTCTGTAAAACGAGGTATAGTAAAAGGCATGGTCGATCGTGCCATACGGATTTGCGATCCCCCATATTTAAACTCCGAATTAAAACATATAAAAAAGACTTTATTGACCAACTGCTACCCATATCCTTTCATTGTGGGCATAATTAGGCAGTGTCTTTCGAAGAAACTTTCAATCCCGGTCACTGTCGATGCTCCCGAACGACCCATTTTAGTTGTCCCGTATTTTAGTGGAGCGGCTGAAAGAATAAAACGTTTAGGTCGTTCTCTAAACTTCACTGTCCATTTTAAATCTTCATGTAACATTCGTGCGATCGTGAGAACGGATAAGACCGTGGTACCATTTGACAACAGACCGGGCGTCGTTTACGAAATCAAGTGTGGTTGCTACGCCTCCTGTATCAGAGAAACGGGCAACACTTTATCCCACAGATTTCGTGAAAACATGGCATGCGTAACCCGATGTAAGAACGCCGAAACAAGACTTAACGGGTTACAGACCAGACGCCGTGGCCGACCACAGACCCGCGCTCCAGACAAGATCATGGAGGAGGCCATCAAAGCTTCCGCGGTCGCTGAGCACGCAATTCATTGCTCCCTTGCTCAACGACCGAACACATAATCTGCCGCGAGAACCGGTTCCAGCTAAGGCGGATTAAGGAAGCTTTGTTCATTAGGCACAATGACACCATCAATCGCGACCAGGGTGGGGAGATTAGCGAGGTGTGGACTGCAGCTGTGAATAAATCAAGATGCTGCACCATACCGAGCCTATCCCCATCCTGACCCCGTTCTGTGCCTATAAGATCCCTTAGCGGAATAAAACAACCCCACTTTCAACATCGCTGACGACGGAACCAGGGCGTTCCGAAAGCTTCGAGAAAAAGTGTGTTCTTGACCTGTGATATCTCTAACAATCGCCCATCCATCCGCTGGTAGGGCATTTGCGGTTTTATTACAGGTATCATCAAAAACGGGAAAGCCGGAATACCACCACTTTGTACGGATTGTACGCCATATTAAAAGGTTTGAGGTCAAGTAAACATATCTTAGTTAAACATTGGCGCCAATGGAATCCGTAAGAGCAAGGTCGAAAACGGTGTCCCTCATATTACGGGTTCTACTCCTGTTTACGAGGCATAACGTGCACTTGTGATTCTATTGGTGAAAAGATTTGATCCAACTACACGGTGTCTGTCCAAAAATTGCGGTGCATTACTAATGCCTGCGGACTTATGCTCCAAACCTTGTTCACAGTTGCGTGTCTATAGTTCAACTTACGAGGCATTGGCTCAAATCCAACTCCTTGGGATCATATCTCTGTTCCGCCTGCAGCGAATGGTAATGTTGAGGTTTATTCCAAAGTTGGGTTCAGTTTATTCCAAGATTGGATTCCGAGACTAAGGACTGAGGAGAGGGGTCAGGTTGTATGGTACAACATTTGGTTCTACTGATGAGTGCATTCCATATGTCGCTGACCACTACTCCTCTGTCACGATTCAAGCAGTTGTTATTGCGAATGAACAGGGCCTGCTTTATTTGCCTAAGGTGGAAAAGGCTTTCTCGACAAATTAGTTTTGCCTTCAGGTCATGTGAGTACTGAGAGGAATGCTCCACGACCGCAGAGGCTTCTATGGATTGTAGCGACGCGACCGGGAGAGCAAACGTTTGTTCAGATACCACCGCAACCGCTATAAGAGAGGCAAAACCGCCAATGAGGAACTCACATTCTCAGACCATATACAAGGAGCAACAACAACGCTCGTAGCTTTGCGCTCAACCTAAATCGTTTTTCAAATGGGAGCAGTACCTCAGTGTTGGACAGCATAGAATCACAAATGGAAGTTATGCCTCATAAATAGGAGTGGAACCCGTAATATGAGCGACAATAAGTCGATATCTAGCCGGCTAAATGTCCCCTGGCGGCCAATCCGCAGTGGCCAAAAGGCCGGGTTCGTCCCATGCTCTTGGAGGAAACAGAATGCCGTCTTCTGGTCAATGATTGTAGAGATGAGTGGCTCGTATTTACCGCCCGATAGAAAGCTTGAACTGAAGTGGACCTGGGTTGAACACGGACCTTGACGTCGAGATAAGGAGAACTATTGCATTACGATTTTAACATTAAGTGATAACCGCAACTGTTGCGCACAGCCCCAGGGACGAACGCAGCTTCTGCATCTTTGATAAGGATTTTACCGGTAAGAGCATAGCCGCGTTGATCTGAACCTCCGTACTGTTAGTTTACACTCACATTGTCGTTCTACAATCAATGACTAAACGCCATCTGAACGTACAGCGGAATTGAAGAGCGATTGTGTCAGCTATGCGAGTCCTGCCACACTTATGCCAGCGAAATGAACGTACTACGTTTCGCGCTTGAATCAGACAGTGCAGCAAGCATGTCGCTATTACACGACCTTTGTTAGAAAACGATATTAGTCTATATCGATAACCCTATCTGAGGTATCTCTGAGGGCTAATGTGTTATTATTTAAAGCTTACAATAGGTTACCTTAACCATGAAACAAAAACGAAGATGAAAACTTCGTTCCTGTTTGTGCGCCAGCTCCCCTCCATGAAACCGTCATGCCCTTCAAGCAGATAGAAGATATTTCGCGATGGACGGTTGGTCACTGCTGGAGCAATTAGAAATATATTAGAAATGAACATTCCCAGCGAGCAGGTTATAGAATCTTACCATATGTAAGATTGTATAATCTGTTCTCTTTACTTTCACATTAGCATCTCCTTTGTTCTATTTATAACCGTAGCTTTTCTTTCTTTTTATTGCTTCTTTCTTTCGTCATCTTTTCAATAAGTGTAAATTTTCTTTGTTTCCATGAACAAGTGCCTTCTTTTTGTTGTTCAATTACTCATCTTCATTTCCCATATGTTTTTCTGTTCAAAGAAGTTCCTTTTTGAAGTATTCATATATCTTACCTTTTGCTATTGCAGTGCCCTGATTTCATTGTTAATATGTCATATGCACATTTAGGTTTCCTCGCGGAGGTGGTTTCTTGTTTTGTTTATTGATAATAGGTGTAAAATTTACGTGGTCTGGTGTACAAACGATACTGTCATCTTTCGGCATGGCTGCATGAGCTTTTGTTTTCTTCCTTGACGTTTGGCCTCTACGCTTTATATAGCTTGCAGCAATTCTTTTGCCTGATCGTACTACACCAGATATTACGGAAAATTAATGATGTAACACAACAAAACTATTACAAAAATTTTCGTGTTCGAGGTAATGCTCTGTAAAGAAATGTTTCGCAAGCCGTGTTACTTAATATAAGAAAGGTATTGCTATGTTTACTTATTTCGTAGGCAGCACTTCACATGATATCTAATCATTGATTATGAATAGATTAGATTAAAGATTTCTAGGAAAAGGTCAGAGGATAGCTAATCAGAGGCGTTGAAAGGTGCCTTGAGTAGATAAACGGCAGATAGTGGCTTGAAATGACCTATATAAACCGATGAAAGACCAACGGAACTCAGTGTGCTTTAGCTCGTTTTGTTCTCTTTCTCCTTCGCTTCGTTTGCCTCTCGCTGATGTTTGGCTTGAGTTACTCATCGTCGACGTCGTCTCCTCAGCCAACCCAAGGTTGCTTTCAACCGCTGCACAATACAGACAGTTGCTGCCCATTACAGGCAGCAAGTGTCTGTACTCAGCAGCCGTTGAAGGCAACCTTGGGTTGGCGGAGGAGGCCGCCGCCCTCCACCAGCAAGGTATAATCAGTGTATTGAGGTGGCGGCGATGACTTGCGGCGAGAGAACAAAACAAGACAAACTAGAATGAATTTCATTGCTCTTTAATCAGTTTTTATAGCTTCCTTCTTTTATAGGAGCAGCCGTCGCCGTCCACAGGCAGCGTCAGTCAGTCAGTCGCAGGAGTCGTCCCTAGTCGACGCGACATTTAAAGGTAAGAATGAGATTTATATGTTCTAGATTATTTAGGATACGATCATAGTGATAGGTAGCGAGAGAGATGGCGCTATCTCTCACTACCATCACTATGTAATGAATGTTGAGAGAGCACTGAGTCTAAGATTATGAAATGTATAGTGATGAATAGTAAGAGATGTAGCGCTATCTCTCACTAACATCATTATGCGAAAAGAGAAACGCTGGAAGCCTACAGATTTTAAGACTGTGAGATAAGAGTATGTGAGTTTATTTTGGAAAACATGACTTCGTACAGGCTCGCGTCTCATAATTTCTTTTACTCTTCTTTACGTGCTGCCTGTGTATAAAGAGAAAGTTTTTATTAAGAACTTACTCAAAAAGAGGGGCGTAGCTTTCGGGAGAAAGGACTCCCGTCTTCAGCGTCAATGAACAGTTAGGGTTTCATGGATAGTCTTATATAGATAAAAGGTCAGGAAAACAAGTCTTTGGTAAACAATGGAAAGGGTCGAGTCAACATAATTAGTGAGAGAACCGGCAAAAATATTCGTGACGTCACGTGTTTTTGAATTTTCATGGAAATCTATGATCGTCCAATTCTTGGGTCTTTCCGTGGTTGTCTATCGTTCGTCTCCTTGTCTTGGTTCTTGTGGGGTCTTCCGGATTTTTTGTGTAGTCATGCTTAATCTTCCTTTGGCCGTCCCAGCGATGGTTTGGTCGATGGTCCATGATTTGTTGAGGCCACTGTGATAAATTTTATGGTTGGTTATTAGCTTGGCAAATCTATTCCTGAAAAATTCATAAATCCCATCCACTGTGTGGAGGGACGTTAGGTACCGGCAATACGACAACATTGGTTAGAGGTCAGGATTTCATCCCAAACCTCGCTTACTTCAATTCCATGGTCTCTGTTTATTGTGTGGTTGTGCCTTATATAGAGAGCTTCTTTTATTTTTCTCGTCATAAAGTGCTGTTCATAGCATATTACTTGTCCTTCTAAAAGCCCTGAACAGTTGGCTGAGTGCTCAGCTACTGCGGATGATCTTAGAGCCTGGTTCATGGATGCCGTTGGATCTAAGGTTGGGGGGCGTCCTCTTGTGGTAGTCATGTGACCTTCTAATCTATCTTTGGCGTTTCTGTATCTCGTGAGACATTTCATGTGTTCATTGAACCGATGAATTAATGAATTTCCTGTTTCGCCTATATATTTGGCCGAGCAGCTGCATTTGATTACGTATACAATGCCAGGTTGAGTCTCGATTTCCTTTTTAAGTTTGTCATTCCTAAGAAGAGATCTAAAGTTTTTTGCACTTTTGAAGAAAATTCTGAAGTCCAGTCGTTTGCCTAGGCGTGCAATCTTTTCACTTAGACCTGCATGGTAGGGGAGAACTAGGACCGTTTCGCTGGTATTTTTGTTTCTTGCCGTTTGTTGTCCACGTAATCGGTTTTTGATGATTTTTTCAATTAGCCTTTTTGGGTAGCCATTGTTTCTGAAAACCGTCCGAATGTAGTTTAGTTCCTCTGTTAAGTACTCGTTATCACAGATATTTATAGCTCTGTTGACCATACCGTGTATTATACCACTGAATACTGAGGGAGGATGATGGGAACTGTAGTTAAGATACCTGTCTGAATGGGTAGTCTTCCGGTAGATTCTTGTTTTTATGCCTGCGCCCGTTCTAATAACAAGACAGTCAAGAAAAGGGAGCTTTCCGTCTACTTCTTTTTCCATTGTGAAGGAAATATGCGAGGGAAAAGCTTGATTCAGAAAGGTCAGTAATAGTTCTTCTTTACCTGCGGGTACTATTGCGAAAATATCGTCCACATAACGTTTGAAAAATTGAGGTTTGATGTCAGAAGGAACTGTCGAGAAAATCTTGTCTTCAAGGGATTCCATGAAGACTTCAGCTAGCACCGGTGAGAGGGAGCTGCCCATTGGAACCCCGTCACGTTGCTTGTAGAAGTGTCCTTGGAAATGAAAGAAATTCCTTTTGGTCATGCAGAAGTTCGTTAGTTCTGTAATCTGTAGGCTTTGAAAATAGGATTTCTTACTACGGGATATGATCTCATCATTCTTTATTATAAACGTACGGCTTATTTTTCCCGTTCAAGTAATTTATCACACGGAGCTTTCGGGACAGACCTAGTCCCGTGTTCAGCGTGTATACTGACTATCACATTGTCTCATCATAGGTCGAGAATCTCATGTTTAAACCGAATTGCTTTACGGTTTAAACTCTCATATGGTTTTTCACTGTGTTTAAGCTTGTTCTTCTCCGTGAGCTTCTCTTCTAATTGGGATTGTTCGTCGAAATAATGTTGAACTGGTGGATAGTTTACAACATTCTGTGGTCATGATTAACATGTTCCAAATATCACTAAAATTCACTCCTTCTTCCCTGTTGATACAATCATTGTAATGAATGTATAGGGATTCTTTTATCTTCCTTATTCTAAAATCCCTCTCTTGCGCCAGTGTTCCAAAATAAATCTGCTCATTAAACAGATATGAATTTAGTGATATTTGGAACATGTTAATCATGACCACAGAATGTTGTAAACTATCCACCAGTTCAACATTATTTCGACGAACAATCCCAATTAGAAGAGAAGCTCACGGAGAAGAACAAGCTTAAACACAGTGAAAAACCATATGAGAGTTTAAACCGTAAAGCAATTCGGTTTAAACATGAGATTCTCGACCTATGATGAGACAATGTGATAGTCAGTATACACGCTGAAGACGGGACTAGGTCTGTCCCGAAAGCTCCGTGTGATAAATTACTTGAACGGGAAAAATAAGCCGTATGTTTATAATAAAGAATCTGTAGGCTTGTTAGTTTTGTCCTGTCCTTGACGGAACTATCTGAAGAAAGAAGGCTCTGTAACTGGACTTCAGAATTTTCTTCAAAAGTGCAAAAAACTTTAGATCTCTTCTTAGGAATGACAAAATTAAAAGGAAATCGAGACTCAACCCGGCATTGTATACGTAATCAAATGCAGCTGCTCGGCCAAATATATAGGCGAAACAGGAAATTTATTAATTCATCGGTTCAATGAACACATGAAATGTCTCACGAGATACAGAAACGCCAAAGATAGATTAGAAGGTCACATGACTACCACAAGAGGACGCCCCCCAACCTTAGATCCAACGGCATCCATGAACCAGGCTCTAAGATCATCCGCAGTAGCTGAGCACTCAGCCAACTGTTCAGGGCTTTTAGAAGGACAAGTAATATGCTATGAACAGCACTTTATGACGAGAAAAATAAAAGAAGCTCTCTATATAAGGCACAACCACACAATAAACAGAGACCATGGAATTGAAGTAAGCGAGGTTTGGGATGAAATCCTGACCTCTAACCAATGTTGTCGTATTGCCGGTACCTAACGTCCCTCCACACAGTGGATGGGATTTATGAATTTTTCAGGAATAGATTTGCCAAGCTAATAACCAACCATAAAATTCATCACAGTGGCCTCAACAAATCATGGACCATCGACCAAACCATCGCTGGGACGGCCAAAGGAAGATTAAGCATGACTACACAAAAAATCCCGAAGACCCCACAAGAACCAAGACAAGGAGACGAACGATAGACAACCACGGAAAGACCCAAGAATTGGACGATCATAGATTTCCATGAAAATTCAAAAACACGTGACGTCACGAATATTTTTGCCCGTTCTCTCACTAATTATGTTGACTCGACCCTTTCCATTGTTTACCAAAGACTTGTTTTCCTGACCTTTTATCTATATAAGACTATCCATGAAACCCTAACTGTTCATTGACGCTGAAGACGGGAGTCGTTTCTCCCGAAAGCTACGCCCCCTCTTTTTGAGTAAGTTCCTAATAAAAACTTTCTCTTTATACACAGGCAGCACGTAAAGAAGAGTAAAAGAAATTATGTGAGTTTATGATTAAAATAATTAATTAAAACTTCCAATTTTAAGTAAGTTGTAGGATGTATATCATTGAGGTATAGGTGTATATCAAGTTGATGGATGAAGATGATGGACGTGTTATTTTAGTGCTGATGGTGTAGGAGAGGAAAGTGATGTAATCGGAGGTGAGTAATAGTTGCAAAATAAGAAGGTTTAATAGTGACGGTGTATCGCCGAGTGAGTTATATCGGGAAGTGAGTGAATAGGTAAGGATGGATGGTAAGTAAGGGCGGTGGATAAATAAGACGGCGCAGCAGTTGTTATGAAGAGAGTGTTTTGTTGTGTGCATTGATTGTATTGATTCATTACGAGTTTAATATAATTGAGTCTATGTATGTTGTCACAATGTTTATTTTGTAGATTTTGTTATAATTATAAGTAGTGAAGTTTGTGAAAAAGTTGTTATGAGAAGGAAGATGGGTACGGAGCTAATTTGTGTGTGAAGACGTTTAGTGGTCATGAAGAGGGTAGAGAGTAATGCCTGTGTTTATAGGTAGTGGAGGTTAAAGATGATCGGTGGTATGATGTTGTAAAATATTTTGTGGTAGAAAAAGTAGTATTTTGGCTTGTGAACTAGAAGGTTGATTAGGGTTGTTGTAACGTTGTAAGAAGCGATGAAAGTTGAGGTGTATTTCTGATCGATTAGTTGTCGTGAAGGGGGAAGGTAGCGCCACGTGGGGTGATGGTGGAAGCGTTGGACGTTGTTTTGTGGAGGGGGGTTGCTGGTGATGTAGGTAAGGTTGCTACTTTATTGAGGTAGACGCTCTAGTGGTGTAGCATGTAATGCTGCCAGGGGATTGTCTTTGAAAGCTGAGGGCAGGATTAGGTGGTGTTTTCAGTACAGTTGGTTGTTGATTAGCAATGGTACTTGTTGTGTCGTTTTGGATGAGCATGAGGGACACTAGATGTCCAAATTAAGTAATATGGTATTACGGTGGGAAAAGGCTCTAAAAGAATGGAAGTGTGTTTAAGAAGTACTTAACGAGTAGTTGATGAGGCGAATAAGGTAAGGGGAAATGGGTTGTCAGCAGAAAGGGAAGGAGAAGGTAGAAGCAGTTGGTTTAATGTAAAGTGTTAAATATTAAACGCAATGGAAAAGCTGGTAGAATTAGAACTAGGAAGTGGTGAGTGTTGAATTAGTATGCGTGGATAATATCGTTCCAGGAGAAGTATCGTTGAATGTTATCATTTAGCGTTGTTGTCGCAATGTCATGTTGGGCGATGTTATAGAAGCAGAAAGTATAGAAATTTTTAGAAAGTAAGGACGTAATAGCGTAATAATCAGTAAGTTGTGGATTTATTGTTTATGCTTATTAACGAATGCAGTGAAAGTTAGTTACGGAATCAGTGGTGATTTGGATAAACAGGAATTGTTGGGTGTGTAGTAGTTGCAATGTAATAATGGATTATGGTAAGACGAGAGTATAACGAACAGGGTGTTGGAGATTAAAGTGAGTTGATGGTAATATATGTCGAACAGTTGTAGGAATAAGAAGAAATGGTATGAACCATGAATGCGTGCATAATGAAGTGTTATAATGTGGAAATAAAGAGAAGATGGACGTAGGAGTGATCTAGATATTGAATTGTGGTGGATATTTGTCCATCAGCTGGAAGAAGAGTTTGGCGATGAAAGGTAGTGTTGGACGGAATGAATAATAATGGGGTAGTGAAGGAAGAGGAATAATAAGAATAAGGAGTGTGAAAGAGTAATGCTTCGTAATGTGTGTACAATTGGGAATATGCGTGAGGATATGTATGGAATTACTTGAAGAAATTTATGAGAAGTTATGCGGCGGGTAAAAGTGTATGTGGTAAGCTAAGCATGAAAGAAGGAATAGTACAAGTGTAAGGAATGTGTGAATAAAGGTTGTGGTATGTGTAGGAACACGAGTATAGGAATATCCCTGTTAGTTGATAGGGGTGTGTGTATTATAGATGGAAAATTTTGTGTTAATGTGAGAATGTAAGAGTGTATTGTGGTGTTATAATGGTATTGTGAGAGGGTTTTATAGTGGAGTAGTAATTTAGTCGTGAAGAAGAGAAGAAGGCGTTATAGAATTGCGTAATGGTGAAATTGGTTAGTCACAGAAAAGAAGAGGTAGCAGAAAAAAGTTGATTGGTGTGAGTGTAATTGTAGAAGAGTGGGTGGAAAGAATGCGTAGAGTAGTAGCGTATGTATGGAATGCGACATGATTGCGTTTACTGAAATGGGAAAATGTGTAAATCTTTGTGTGGAAGGTAGACAAAGAAAGATATGTGTAAAATGTACGTGCGTGGGTATAAGAGTAATGTATGTGGTTGAATGCAAGAACGTATGCGTGTATTGGCAGCTACGAGGAATTCGCAAGCGGTAGGCGACATGTGGGAAGGTGAAAGGTGTGAGGATGAGAGAGTGCATGGTATAAGTATGCGTAGGTGTGTAAATAGACACACGGGATGTTGAAGGGGAATTGTTTTATTCCGCTCAAGGTATCACCCGTTAGATAAAATAGTTCATTTCAAAACGCAGAGTTTTCGGCTTCTACTCATGTAGCCGTCATCAGTGCAATATAAAATATGTCGACTGCCCAGCCAGCCGACGGTTCAGCAAGCTCCTCTGCTAGACCATCCGGGCTGGCGACATCAACTATCAGGTACCACCCTTGTACCCGTCAAGCCCCTGTTGCCCGCCCAGTCAGTCCTGCAGAAAGCGAGCATCCCTATCGACCGACCTGGATAGTGATAAAACTCCATAATTAGCCGGAAAAGCTGGTAGAATTAGAACTAGGAAGTGGTGAGTGTGGAATTAGTATGCGTGGATAATATGGCAGCAGGACAAGTATCGTTGAATGTTATTATTCAAGTGTTGTTGTCGTAGTGTCATGTTGTGCGATGTTATAGAAGTAGAAAGTATAGAAATATTAATTGAGTAAGGACATTTGATCAATGGTTTTACAAGTAGGAGTAGTGATTGAGGAAGAAAAGGGTGTTGATTGGCTATGTAGGAGGGGGGACTTTGGCGAGGAATAAGGGACAGATGGAAGATTTTGGAGGAAGTAATACGGATGGCGGGTGCGTAGTAATGAGGAAGTTTTGCATTTATTGTTGTTAAGTACAATAAATGGTAATTGAGCTCTAGGTGAGAGAAATGTGTGAAGCGAGGTGTTTGTATGTAGATAAAGTGCGGTGTCTAAAAGTAAAGTCAAATCAATGGGAAAGTGAAAGCTCAGTAGAAGGAAGTAGATGGGATTAAAGAGATGAGGGACAAGTGCAAACGTGGCGATGTGTTCAGGTGGAAGTCAGTAGTAAAGCAAGATAAGGAAAGAATTTGTTGGCTGCGGTTATATGTGGTAATTGTGGGCGAACACGAAGTATTGGGTTTGTAGTAATAGAGAAGTAGTAATCGATTATGGTAAAACAGGGGTATAATGGGTAAAGTGTTGTAGATTGAAATGCGTTGATGGTAATATGGGTTGAATGGTTTATTTTAGATGTAGATTGATGGTATAGTGTACCGATGTGTGTATAATTAAGTGTTATGATGTAGAAGTAAAGGAAAGATAGGCGTAGGAGTGTAGCAGATAATGAATCGGGATGGATGTTTGTTTATGTGGGGGGAGAAGAGTTGGAATTAATAGTAGTGGGCTTGAGAAGTAGGAGGAATAATGAGTAGAGTGAGTGTGAAGCAGTAGTAGTTGGTATTGAGTGTAGTACTGGGAGTAAACGTGTATGTGGTAAGGTAAGCATGAAAGGAGGAATAGTACGCGTGCGTAGAAGTGTAAGGAATGTGTGAATAAAGGTTGTGGTATGTGTGGGAACAAGAGTGTTGCAATATGCGTGATAGTTGGTAGAGGTGTGAGTATTATAGGTGGACAATTTTGTGTTAATATGTGAATATGGGAGTGTATTGTGGTATTGTGAGAGGGTTTTATAGTGGAGTAATAGTTTAGTCGGGAAGAAGAGAAGAAGGCGTTACAGAATTGTGTAATGGGGAAATTGTTTAGTCATAGAAAATAAGAGTGGGAGGTGAAAAAGTTGATTGGTGTGAGTATAATTGTAGAAGAGTGGGTGGAAAGAATGCGTATTGTAGTAGGAGTGTGTATGGAATGCAACATGATTGCGTTTATTGGAACGGAAAAATGTGTAAATCTTAGTGTGGAAGGTAGGCAAAGAAAAAAATGTGTAAAATGCACGTGCGTGGGTATAAGAGTAATGTATGTGGTTGAATGCAAGAACGTATGTGTGTATATAGGGTATTGGTGGTTACGAGAAATTCGTAAGTGGTAGGCGACATGTGGTAAGGCGAAAGGTGTGAGGATGAGAGAATGTAAGGTATAAGTATGCGTAGGTGTGTAAATAGAGAAGTAAGTGTGTAGTTAAGTGTACGAATGTAAGTTTTATAAGTGGATTTAAATGTGTATATATTGCTAGGTTATTGTTATGGATAGCGTAGGTATGTTGCGGGCGACAAGTAGTACTAAGCGTAAGTATCTTATTGGTGTGGATGAATTGGAAATGTGATGGGGGTACGTTAAAACTGTGTTCCCTAGTTGTGTGCGTTTGTTCGTATAAATAGCTGCAATAAGTCGGTATATTTGCTTTGGATTTATCTATATTGTTTTGTGAAATTGTTGTTCTAAAGTGCTGTTGTTCGTTACTATATAAACGTGACATTAAAGAAATAGAAATTTTCTTAATAAGAATTAATTGAATAATTTAATAGAAAGGAATAGTCAGAGTATCCCTGTTCAATCAGAATCCTATTATTACTCAATCCAAACAAGCACAATTCTTCGGAGCTTTCATACCTCCTCTCGTTCCGTCTTCAGCGCTTAATGGTCACCCCGCATTCTTCTTACTTCGCCTTCTCTCAGACTGTTCCTTTCGATTAAAATTGCACCTCGTTACGAAAGTGGATTTCCCTTGAACAAATATGAGCTTCACAGGGTCACCAGAGAAGGCTAAGGCAGAAGAATGTGAAGGCGTCCTAGAAGTGGTTTTGGAGATGGAAAACACCTTGGAGGAGGGCTTTAAACTGAATCGGTTTAAAGAAGAAAAGACGACGACGTTGTTGGGTTTTGCTACTGCCTTCGTCATTCTCGTTTAGTCACCGTCGCGGTCAGTCAGAGGGGATGCTCGCTCCTCTGCGCGACTGACCGGATGGGCGTCAAATGCTGGACGGGTCAAGGTTTCGACCTGATAGCGGATGTCGCCCGTCTGGTTGGTTGAGCAGAGTAGCTTGCTGAACCAAAGACTAACTGCGTGGTGTCCATTAAGCGCTGAAGACGGACCGCGATGAGGTCTGAAAGCTCCGCAGAATTGTGCTTGTTTGGATTGAGTAATAAAAGGATTCTTATTGTACGTGGATACTGTGACTATTCCTTTGTATTAAGTGCATCAATAATATTAATATCTTTTTGCGTACATTATTCATGCACTAGAATCTCAGACTTAATCCCTTATTTTTTCGAGCAATCACCGCGTCAGACCGCAGTGATTGAACAGGCATGTTGTTTCAACAATCTCACGTTGAACTTAGTTTATCGGCGACGCTGTTTCTGAGAACAGGCAAAATCAAAGAAGCAATGTAGATCAGCATGAAAACTTGACTCGCTGACATTGTGAATATAAAATCGTGTGCTGGGCAAATGATGTTACCACAGAGCAGCGAAAAGTTCCTTGTCCGTGAAAGTCACGAAGTTAAGGATATCAAACCAAATTAGTACGATTATCATCGTTTAATATCAACAACAACATCGGAGCTTTCACGGTTGCTCACACCCCATCAGCAGCGGTAAAGACGCGATATTAAGGATTTATTTTTCAATATGCGGGTGCTTAGATCAGGTGTTGCATTTGGCGTATAATTAAATTAGTGAAGATTTGCATAAACGATTCTGCTCCGTCCTACGCTCACATAAGAAGCAGTCGGTACAGTCTCTACTGTTCATTCCTGTCATTTATGAAAACTAGATGTCTTGTAAGACGGATGTGTTTCATCATGGATGTTTCCTCTTAACGACTTTTCCCGTATGTCGTAAATGTAAGCTGTAATTAAACTGCACCTGCCCTACCAACGGATGGATGAGCAAACTGTGAAGGAAATGCACAGCAGACAACTCAGTATTTTTCGAAGCTTTCAGAACCTTCTGGTTCCGCCGTCAGCTACTCTGTGGTTTGATATAGGAACGCATTCAGGGTCAAGATGGGATTAGCTCAGTCTGGTGCAGAATATTGATAGCTGCATTCCGTACCTCGCTAACTTCCACGTCTTTATGGCGTTTTCTGGTGTGATTATGGCGAATGAATACAGCTTCCTTGATCCGTCGGAGGTGCACGCTGTTTTCATGGCAGATTGTCTGCGGACGGAGGTCGTCGGAACGAAGTGGCGAACGTCGGATCGGAAAAGACGTCTGTGGTCATAGTGTCATTTATTAATAAATCATTTAAAAGGTCTCTTTAGGTCGGTTACCATTTTCAGTTCATGCAAATGAAATCATTTTAGAAATACAGAAATAGATAAGGTATTAGGTCGATAGGTGTTGCCGCTAAATTAATATCGTGTGGTTAACAGCTAACCGGTTTTTGTCAACGTGTAAGTGCTGAGTAGCCTATAGAAGTCTATGATTATCACTTCATGTAGCTGTGCATTAGTAGGAATGAAATAGGAGGATTCAGTTACCTACAAGGCTGTAATTGCCAGAGTGTTTGCTTCAACGGAACGACCGGACACCGTTTCATAAAACATTCAGTAGCTAAGTCGTAAACGATGCTTCGATTAGCGCGTTAGAAATATAACGCTAGAATTAATTCAGAGATGAGTTAAATTTGAGCCTGAATAAGGGCTTAAGCGATAGAGTCACTTGAACATTGAGTTTTCCGTAATAATTGTGTTATACGCCATTCTGTTCCTTCTTTGGGCACGGCTTCTACCTGTTTATTCGTAATGTTTGAAATCAGACGAAAACAACTCCCTACGAGCGGATTGATGGGAAATTATCAGTGGAACGACAGAGCGATGCAGTAACCTTCAGTGCTTGTAGAACGTTCTGGTTCTGTCGTCAGCGATTCAGTGGTTAAGACGACGGAACGAGAATGTTCCGCAAGCACCGGTGGTTACTGTATTGGTTTGCGTTCCATGAATGTAATTTCCCATCCATCCGCTCGTAGGGAGTTCTTTTCGCGTGATTTCAGACATTACGAATAAACAGGTAGAAGCCGTACCCAAAGAAGGAACAATATGACGTATAACGCAATAATTACGGGAAACTCAATATTCATCTGACTGTATCGCTTAGGCCCTTATTCAAGCTCAAATTTAACTCATCTCTAAATTAATTCTAGAGTTATATTAAACTTGTACTCTGCTTGAACCATTTCTAACTCGCTAATCGACGTATCGTTTATGACTTACCTGCTGAACGTCGTATCAAACGATGTCCGGTCGTTCCGTTGAAGCAAACACCCTGGCAATAGCAGCCTTGTAGCTAACTGAATCCTCCTACTTCATTCCTACTAATGCACAGCTACATGAAGTGATAATCAGAGACTTCTACAGGCTACTCAGCACTTACACATTGATAAAAGCCGGTTAGCTGTTAACCACACGATATTAATTAAGCGGCAACACCTATCGACCTAATACCTTATCTATTTCTCTATTTCTAAAATGATTTCATTTGCATGGACTGAAAATGGTAAGCGACCTAAAGAGACCTTTTAAATGATTTATTAATAAATGACAGCATGACCACAGACGTCTTTTCCGATCCGACGTTCGCCACTCCGTTCCGACGACCTCCATCCGCAGATAACCTGCCAAGAAAACAGCGTGCACCTGCGACGGATCAAGCAAGCTGTATTTATTCGCCATAATTACACCAAAAACCGCCATAAAGGCGTGGAAGTCAGCGATGTATGGAATGCAGCTATCAATATGCTGAACCAGACTGAGCTAATCCCATCTTGACCCTCATTGCATTCCTATATGAAACCACAGAGTAAACACCTTCTCCTACCCATCGCTGTCGACGGAACCACAAGTTTCTGAAAGCTTCGAGAAAGACTGAGTTATTTGTCTTCTGTGCTTTTCCTTCACAATTTGCTCATCCATCCTTTGGTAGGGCATGTGCAGTTTAATTATAGCTTACATTCACGACAAACGGGAGAAGTCGTGAAGAGGAAGCGTCCATGATGAAACACATCCGTGTTACAATGACGTGTTACAAGAAATGACAGGAATGAAGAGTAGTGACTGTTCTGGCGGCTCATTATGTGAGCGAAGGATAGAGGAGAATCGTTTATGCAAATTTTCACTAATTCAATTATACGCCAAATGCAACACCTAATCTGAGCACCCGCATATTAAAAACTACATCCTTAACTTCGCATCTTTACCGCGGATGACGGGGTGTGAGCAACCTCGAAAGCTCCGAAGCTGTTGTTGACATTGAACGATGATAATCGTACTAATTTCGTTTGAAATCCTTGACTTCGTGACATTCTCGGAGAAGAAATTTTACGCTGCTCTGTGGTAACATCATTTGCCGAGCACACAATTTTATATTCACAATGTCAGCGAGTCAAGTGTTCATGCTGATCTACATTGGTTCTTTGATTTTGCCTGTGCTCAGAAACAGCGCCGCCGATAAACTAAGTTCAACGTGAGATTGCTGAAACATCATGCCCGTTCAATCAGTGCCGTCTGACGCGATGATTGCTCGAAAAAATAAAGGATTAAGCCTGAGATTCTTGTGCATGAATAATGTGCTGAAAAAGATATTAATATTATTGATGGACTTAATATAAAGGAATAGTCACAGTGTCCACGCTAAATCAGAATCGTTTTATTACTCAATCCAAACAAGCACAATTCTGCGGAGCTTACAGATCTCTTCGCGGTCCGTCTTGGGCGCTTAATGGTCTCCACGCAGCCAGTCTTTGGTTCAGCAAGCTACTCTGCTCAACCAACCAGACGAGCGACATCCGCTATCAGGTCGAAACCATGACCGTCCAGCATTTGACGCACATCCGGTCAGTCATGCAGAGGAGCGAGCATCCCCTCTATCCGACCGTGAGGGTGACTAAACGAGAATGACGAAGCCAGTAGCAAAACTCAACAGCGTCGTCGTTTTTTCTTCTTTAAACCCGATTGAGTTTAAAGCCCTCCAAGATGTTTTCCAGCTCCAAACCACTTCTGCCACACCTTCGCGTTCTTCTGCCTTTGCCTTCTCTGGTGGCCCTGTGAAGCCCATATTTGTTCATAGTAAATCCACTTTCGTAACGGGGTACAAGTTTAATCGAAAGGAATAGTCTCAGAGAAGGCAGAGTAAGAAGGATGCGCGGTGACCATTAAGCCTGTAGACGGACCGCGAGGAGGTCTGAAAGCTCCGCAGAATTGTGCTTGTTTGGATTGAGTAATAAAAGGATTCTGATTTAACAGGGATACTGTGACTATTGATTTCTATTAAGTTGTTAATTTCTATTGAAAAAATTTCTATTTGTTCAATGTGACGTTTATATAGTAACGAACGACAACACTTTTCAACAATAGTTTCACAAAACAATATACATAAATCCAAAGCAAATATACCGACTTATTGCAGCTATATATACGAACAAACGCACACAACTAGGGAACACAGTTTTAACGTATCCCCATCACATTTCCAATTCATACACACCAATAAGAAACTTACACTTACTACTACTAGTCGCGCGCAAGATACCTACGCTATCCATAGCAATAACCTAGGAATATATATGCACATTTAAATCCACTTACAAACTTACTTACAAACCTTACTTATAAACTTACATTCTTACACTTAACTACACACTTACATCTCTATTTACCCACCTACGCATACTTATACCTTACATTCTCTCGTCCTCGCACCTTTCACCTTACCACATGTCGCCTACCACTTACGAATACCTCGTAACTACCAATACACACATACGTTCTTGCATTCAACCACATACATTACTCTTATACCCACGCACGTACATTTTACACATATCTTCCTTTGCCTACCTTCCACACCAAGATTTACACCGTTTTCCATTACAATAAACGCAATCATGTCGCATTCCATACACACCCTTACTACTATACGCATTCTTTCCACCCACTCTTCTACAATTACACTCACACCAATCAACTTTCTTCAGCTACTACTGATTTTCTATGAGTAACCAATTTCACCATTACACAATTCTGTAACGCTTTCTTATCTTCTTCACGACTAAACTACTACACTATAAAACCCTGTCACAGTAGCATTATAACACCACAATACACTCTTACGTTCTCACATTAACACAAAATTTTCCATCTATAATATACACACCTCTACCAACTAACAGGCATATTGCTATACTCGTGTTCCTACACATACCACAACCTTTATTCACACATTCCTTACACTTGTACTAGTCCTTCTTTCATGCTTAGCTTACCACATACACTTTTACTCGCCGCATAGCTTCTCATAAATTTCTTCAAGTAATTCCATACATATCCTCACGCATATTCCCAATTGCACACACATTACGAAGCATTACTGTTTCACACTCTTTATTCTTATTATTCCTCTTCCTTCACTACCCCTTTATTATTCATTCCGTCCAACACTACCTTTCATCGCCAAACTCTTCTTCCAGCTCATAAACAAATATCCACCACAATTCAATATCTACATCACTCCTACGTCCATCTTCTCTTTATTTCCACATTATGACACTTCATTATACACACATTCATGGTTCATACCATCTTTTCTTATTCCTACAACTGCTCGACACATATTACCATCAACCTACTTTAATCTCCAAAACCTTGTTCATTATACTCTCGTCTTACGATAATCCATTATTACTTTGCATCTACTACACACCCAACAATTCCTGTTTATCCAAATCACCACTGATTCCGTAACTAACTTTCACTGCATTCGTTAATAAGCATAAACAATAAATCCACAACTTACTGATTATTACGCTATTACGTCCTTACTTTCTAAAAATTTCTATACTTTCTGCTTCTATAACATCGCCCAACATGACATTGCGACAACAACGCTAAATGATAACATTCAACGATACTTCTCCTGGAACGATATTATCCACGCATACTAATTCAACACTCACCACTTCCTAGTTCTAATTCTACCAGCTTTTCGATTGCGTTTAATATTTAACACTTTACATTAAACCAACTGCTTCTACCTTCTCCTTCCCTTTCTGCTCACAACCCATTTCCCTTTACCTTATTCGCCTCATCAACTACTACATGAATACTTCTTACACATAGTTCCATTCTTTTTTAGCCTTTTCTCATCGTAGTACTGTTGGATATGTTAGCGCATGTTCGTAAAATGCCCATTCTGGGCAGAGATGAAGGTTTCACACATATAGCTGCACACGCTTATATCTTTGCTTTATGTTCGTTATCTAGATCAGTAAAGTGGTGGTTCGTTCTATGAGCGGTGCTTGTCTCTCTCTTAGCTTTGCCTCTATGTTCGCCTAATTTTTCATTCCTACACAAACCAACAGGTTATGGGCCCAGATATGCTCTCGTCTGCGGTAAGTTTGTGAGGTGAATTATTGCTTGAGTCGAGTGATTATTTGTGTTAACCACAATGGCTACGGTGAATATAGTTCCGTTGGGTAAGGATAACTATGATTCATGGAAAATGCAGGCAAAGGCTTATTTGATCAAGTCCGGCTCATGGAAGTATGTGAATGGGACACTTCGAAAGCCTAAAGATGATGATAACGCTGTGGATGCGTGGATTGAGGGAGATGCTGCTGCGCAGTCAGACCTAATCCTTCTCATCAGTCCTTCGCAATTACAGGCACTGAATGCCTGTGAAACTGCACATGATACGTGGAAGAAACTGGAATCAATTCACCTGTCGAAAGGACCAGCACGGAAGATACAAATGCTGAAGACATTGCTTACTGCTAAAATGAAGGAAGGTGATGATGTGA
Organism: Trichuris muris; assembly: GCA_000612645.2. NCBI lineage: Eukaryota > Metazoa > Nematoda > Enoplea > Trichinellida > Trichuridae > Trichuris > Trichuris muris. The sequence continues at coordinate 13,187,720 of CBXJ02000086.1, forward strand.
AAGATCATCTTACAAGCTTCTTCAATTGTGTTGACAAGTTGAAGGAGATGGGGTCAATTATTGATGACGACTTACTGTCCATCATGATGTTATTGACATTACCCGCTACTTATGATTCCTTCAAACAAGCAATCAAGGCACGGAATGATCTTCCGAAGCCTGAAGTGCTGAAGGTGAAAATTCTGGAATCTGCCGAAAATCGGAAGCTGTCGCTTGATAAGTCTGATGCATTACTTATCAAGAAGACTGCACACAGAAATGGAAAACTAGATTAACGGCGCAGAGGAAGCAATGATAAGGAACTGAAGAAGCCTGTGCTATGTTATGTTTGTGGAAAACCAGGGCACAAGGCTAATGTCTGTCCCGATAGGAAGACAAGCTTCAAGTCATATGCATCTATGTCCTCAACCAAGTCTTTGCTACTGACGGAAGAAGTGCAAAATGCGGCTTCAGACCTTGGACCATCAGGAAACGCTTGGTGTGTTGACAGTGGTTGCACGTCTCACATGTGCTCAAAACAAGGCAATTTTGACTTCTTAGAAAAGTCTGATGACAAGCGATTGAATCTTGCTGACCAAAGTTCAACTATTGTGCGTGGTGTTGGTCGAGTCAAAATGCACGTTGATAACGGTGTGCAACAAATGGCTCTGAACTTGGAGAGAACTCTTCTTGTTCCAGATTTGCGCACAAATTTGTTGTCTGTCGGAAAGGCCACAGATAGCGGGCATAATGTTGTCTTCACGACGAAGAACGCTTACATTTTAGATAAAGCAGGAAAGACTGTCCTTATAGCAGATCGACGAGAAGGGCTTTATTACGTTCGTCAGTCTTTTGAAGAAGCTCGAAAACTTGGGACTATGCCCAAATCAAAATTACAAGTGTGGCATGAGAAGTTCGGTCATCTGCATGAAGCTGCATTGAAAGAAGCTTTACGTTCCATTGGTATACGGGTTTCATTTGGTGAACATTTACTACCTTGTGATGTTTGCATTGCTGGAAAGATGACACAGACTCCATTTCCCAAATCTCAGCCCTTACGAACTTGCAAACCTCTCGAAATCGTACATTCTGACATTTGTGGACCAATGAACACGCAATCACTAGGGGGATCGCTGTATTTTGTCACATTTATTGATGACAACACACGCTGGTGTGAAGTGCGATTTCTACGACAAAGAAGTGAATTATTCGAGGCCTTCTGTGAAGTTAAGGCGTTGCTGGAAAAACGTAGCGGATGCAAGTTGATGTGCTTGCAATCTGACAACGGAGGAGAATATTGCAGGGATCGCATGAAGCAGTACGTACTAAGAAATGGCATCACGCATCGAGTAACTGTACCCAGGACTCCTCAACAAAATGGAATTGCTGAACGCAATAACAGAACATTGGTGGAGATGGCTCGATGTATGATGATTCATTCAAATGTGCCTATGTCGTTTTGGGCGGAAGCTGTGAATACTGCTAATCACATCAGGAATAGGTGCCCGTCTCGAAGCCTAGGTGGCAAGTCACCTTTTGAATGCTGGCTTGGAAGGAAACCTCATGTAAGTTAATTCCGCACGTTTGGTATCAAAGGTTTCATGCTCAACAAAGTGCCTGGGAAAGGAAAGTTTGAGCCAAGAGGGATACCGTGCACATTTGTCAGATATTCAGAGATTTCCAAGGCCTATCGAGTTATTGTGGACGGAAGTCATTGTGTAACTCTTACCAGAGACTTAAAATGTATTGACCGTTTCGAGAAACCTGGACTAGCACAAGACGTCCTCAAGGAAGCTGCCTTGCCGTACATCACTGATCACGATGACTCCGTTAACGAGGATGAATCTCAGGTTAATGTCAATCTGTTGCCATCCTCAAATGAGCAGCCCAAAGAAGAACTCCATGATCAATCGACAAAGAATCGCGATGAAGAATGCCAACAAAATTCACAAGCCAAAGGACGCGGTCGTCCTCGAATAGTCCGAACCGGTAAGAGAGGTAGACCTCGTAAACATTACCAGCCTGCAGGAAATTCGACTGAACCTTCGATAACGAATGAGACTGCTGAGACCGACATCGAAATTGCTAGTATTGCCGAAATTCCAATTAAAGAAGCAATGCAGAGCCTTGACGCTTCTGAATGGCTTAATGCAATCAAGGTATAAATTCTGTCGCTCATTGAAAACAAGTCTTGGTCCATAATGGAGAAGCCCTTAGATCAGACAATCATTGGAAGCAGACTTATTCTGTGCAATAAGTACAAATCTGACGGAAGCTTGGAACGTCGCAAGGCGAGGTTGGTTGCTAAAGGTTACAGCCAACAATGCGGAATTGACTATAAGGAGACTTTTGCTCCTGTGGCACGCTTTAGTTCAATACGTACACTAATGGCATTAACAGCTGAGTGAGATTTGAAAGTTCACCAGCTTGACATCTCAACTGCATTTTTGAACGGTGACTTAGAAGAAAATGTCTTCATGCAAGTTCCTGATTTTCTTGAAGTTATACTGGAAAGAATTTTGCAAGAACGGACAGAGTCTCATGAAATACTAAGCACGGCACACAACTGGCTGAATCAATTAAGGCAGAGCAAATTTCCTGTCTGCAAGTTGAGCAAAGCAATTTATGGGTTAAAATAAGCTGGTCGCAAATGGTATAGAAAACTGGACGACAAATAACGTTCACTCGGAATGAAGCCTTTGGATGCTGACCCGTGTGTATTCATGGTACCAGAAGAAAACGGAATCCTGAAGCTGCTTGTCGTCTACGTTGATGATACGTTTCTGCTCTCGAATGATCTCACGTGGATTCCAACAATGAAAACAGAATTGGCAAGGCAATTCAAACCTCGGGATTTGGAGCGCATTAACTATGCCCTTGGAATTAAATTTACTCAGAACGAGAAGGAAGGTACAATAACGATGACGCAACGCCTATACGTTATGAAACTTCTGAAACGCTTTGGTATGCTAGATTGCAAACCAGCTCCAACGCCAATGACGCCCTCAGTAAAGCTTGCGAAACCAATCAAGGTAGACGAAGAGGAAATGGCGAACTTTTCATATCAAATGCTTGTTGGAAGCATGATGTATCTAGCAGTGGCAACAAGGCCAGATATACCTTATGCTGTCAGTTTTCTCAGCCAATTTAATCCTTGTTACACAGTGGAGCACTGGAAAGCCGCTAAAAGGGTTCTACGATACCTGAAAGGAACAATGGACCTTGCACTGCTGCTCCACAGAACTGGAGAACCGATACTAGGCTATGCTGACGCAGACTGGGGTGTATGTGTTGTTGATAGGAAATCGTACACAGGATTTGTGTTCAAGTTTGGTGGTGCTGCGATTTCTTGGGAAGCAAAGAAGCAACGTACCGTAGCGCTGAGCAGCACTGAGGCAGAATACATGGGCCTCACTGAAGCTGCTAAAGAAGCAATTCACCTGCGTCATTTCCTGAAAGAAATTGACGGATCGTTCACCAGTGCAATCGACGTGTATAATGACAATGTGGGCGCACAACAGCTGGTTAAGAACCCAGTTCTTCATGCCAGAACAAAGCACATTGACATAAGACATCACTTCGTACGGGAAGCCTGCACTAATGGATAAGTTAATGTCAGGTACATGCAAACTGAACATATGCCAGCTGATGTTCTAACCAAAGGACTTAATGCACCGAAGCATTTTTATTGCCTTACGCAACTTGGTGTGAAAGCTAATCAAAACGGAGAAACACACGTCGATTGAGGAGGCGTGTTGGATATGTTAGCGCATGTTCGTAAAATGCCCATTCTGGGCAGAGATCAAGGTTTCACACATTTACCTGCACACGCTTATATTATAATTTATCTTTGCTTTATGTTCGTTATCTAGATCAGTAAAGTGGTGGTTCGTTCTATGAGCGCTGCTTGTCTCTCGCTTAGCTTTGCCTCGCTATTCGCCTAATTTTTCATTCCTACACAAACCAACAAATACTATATTACTTAATTTGGTCATCTAGTGTCCCTCAGGCTCATCAAAAACGACACAACAAGTACCATTGCTAATCAATAACCAACTGTACTCAAAACACCACCTAATCCTGCCCTCAGCTTTCAAAGACAATCCCCTAGCAGCATTACATGCAACACCACTAGAGCGTCTACCTCAATGAAGTATAATAGCAACCTTACCTACATCAACAGCAACCCCCCTCCACAAAACAACGTCCAACGCTCCCAGCTTCCACCATCACCCCACGTGGCGCCACCTTCCCCCTTCACGACTACTAATCGATCAGAAATACACCTCAACTTTCATCGCTTCTTACAACGTTACAACAACCCTAATCAACCTTCTAGTTCACAAGCCAAAATACTACTTTTTCTACCACAAAATGTTTTACAACATCATACCACCGATCATCTTTAACCTCCACTACCTATAAACACAGTCATTACTCTCTACCGTCTTCATGACCACAAAACGTCTTCACACACAAATTAGCTCCGTACCCATCTTCCTTCTCATAACAACTTTTTCACAAACTTCACTACTTATAATTATAACAAAATCTACAAAATAAACATTGTGACAACATACATAGACTCAATTATATTAAACTCGTAATGAATCAATACAATCAATGCACACAACAAAACACTCTCTTCATAACAACTGCTGCGCCGTCTTATTTATCCACCGCCCTTACTTGCCATCCATCCTTACCTATTCACTCACTTCCCGATATAACTCACTCGGCGATACACCGTCACTATTAAACCTTCTTATTTCACAACTATTACTCACCTCCGATTACATCACTTTCCTCTCCTACACCATCAGCACTAAAATAACACGTCCATCATCTTCATCCATCAACTTGATATACACCTATACCTCAATGATATACATCCTACAACTTACGTAAAATTGGAAGTTTTAATTAATTATTTTAATCATAAACTCACATACTCTTATCTCACAGTCTTAAAATCTGTAGGCTTCCAGCATTTCTCTTTTCGCATAATGATGTTAATGAGAGATAGCGCTACATCTCTCACTATTCATCACTATACATTTCATAATCTTAGACTCAGTGCTCTCTCAACATTCATTACATAGTGATGGTAGTGAGAGATAGCGCCATCTCTCTCGCTACCTATCACTATGATCCTATCCTAAATAATCTAGAACATATAAATCTCATTCTTACCTTTAAATGTCGCGTCGACTAGGGACGACTCCTGCGACTGACTGACTGACGCTGCCTGTGGACGGCGACGGCTGCTCCTATAAAAGAAGGAAGCTATAAAAACTGATTAAAGAGCAATGAAATTCATTCTAGTTTGTCTTGTTTTGTTCTCTCGCCGCAAGTCATCGCCGCCACCTCAATACACTGATTATACCTTGCTGGTGGAGGGCGGCGGCCTCCTCCGCCAACCCAAGGTTGCCTTCAACCGTTGCTCAGTACCGACACTTGCTGCGTGTGATGGGCAGCAACTGTCTGTATTGTGCAGCGGTTGAAAGCAACCTTGGGTTGGCTGAGGAGACGACGTCGACGATGAGTAACTCAAGCCAAACATCAGCGAGAGGCAAACGAAGCGAAGGAGAAAGAGAACAAAACGAGGTAAAGCACACTGAATTTCGTTGCACTTTCATCGGTTTATATAGGTCACTTCATGCCACTATCTGCGGTTTATCTAGTCAAGGCACCTTTCTACGTCCCTGATTGGCTGTGCTCTGACCTTTTCCTAGAATTCGTTAATCTAATCTATTCATAATCAATGATTAGATATCATGTGAAGTGCTGCCTACTAAATAAGTGAACATAGCAATACCTTTCATATATTAAGCAGCACTGCTTGCCAAACAATTTTTTTGCAGTGCGTTACCTCGAACACGAAAATTTTTGTAATAGTTTTGTCGCGTTACATCATTAATTTTTCGTAATATCTGGTGTAGTACGATCAGGCAAAAGAATTGCTGCAAGCTATATAAAGTATAGAGGCCAAACCTGGAGGCAGAAAACAAAATCTCATGCAGCCATGCCAAAAGGCAACGGTATCGTTTGTACACCAGACCACATCAATTTTTCACATATTATCAATACACAAAACAAGAAACCACCTCCGCGAGGGAACCTAAATGTGCATATGACATATTAACAATGAAATGAGAGCACTGCAATAGCAAAAGGTAAGATATATGAATACTTCAAAAAGGAAGTTCTATTAACAGAAAAACATGTGGAAATGAAGATAAGTAGTTGAACAACAAAAAGAAGGCACTTGTTCATGGAAACAAAGAAAATTTAAACATATTGAAAAGATGACAAAAGAAAGAAGCAATAAAAAGAAAGAAAAGCTACGGTGATAAATAGAACAAAGGAGATGCTAATGTGAAAGTAATGAGCACAGATTATACAATCTTACATATGGTAAGATTCTATAATCTGCTCGCTGGGAATGTTCATTTCTAATTTATTTCTAATTACTCCAGCAGTGACCAACCGTCCATCGCGAAATATCTTCTATCTGCTTGAAGGGCATGACGGTTTCATGGAGGGGAGCTGGCGCACAAACAGGAACGAAGTTTTCATCTTCGATTTTGTTTCATGGCTATGGTAACCTATGGTAAGCTTTAAATAATAGCAGATTAGCCCTCAGAGATACCTCAAAGAGGGATATCGATACAGACTAATATCGTTTTGCAACAAAGTTCGTGAAATAGCGACATGCTTGTTGCACTGTCTGATTCAAGCGCGAAACGGAGTACGCTCATTTCGCTGGCATAAGTGTGGCAGGACTCGCATAGCTGACACAATCGCTCTTCAATTCCGCTGTACGTTCAGATGGCGTTTAGTCATTGATTGTAGAACGACAATGTGAGTGTAAACTAACAGTACGGAGGTTCAGATCAACGCGGCTATGCTCTTACCGGTAAAATCCTTATCAAAGATGCAGAAGCTGCGTTCGTCCCTGGGGCTGTGCGCAACAGTTGCGGTTATCACTTAATGTTAAAATCGTAATGCAATAGTTCTCCTTATCTCGACGTCAAGGTCCGTGTTCAACCCAGGTCCACTTCAGTTCAAGCTTTCTATCGGGCGGTAAATACGAGCCACTCATCTCTACAATCATTGACGAGAAGACGGCATTCTGTTTCCTCCAAGAGTACAGGACGAACACGGCCTTTTGGCCGCCAGGGGACATTTAGCCGGCTAGATATCGACTTATTGTCCCTCATATTACGGGTTCTACTCCTATTTATGAGGCATAACTTCCATTTGCGATTCTATGCTGTCAAACACTGAGGTACTGCTCCCATTTGAAAAAAGATTTAGGTTGAGCGCAAAGCTACGAGCGTTGTTGTTGCTCCTTGTATATGGTCTGAGAATGTGAGTTCCTCATTGGCGGTTTTGCCTGTCTTATAGCGGTTGCGGTGGTATCTGAACAAACGTTTGCTCTCCCGGTCGCGTCGCTACAATCCATAAAAGCCTCTGCGGTCGTGGAGCATTCCTCTCAGTACTCACACGACCTGAAGCCAAAACTGATTTGTCGAGAAAGCCTTTTCCACCTTAGGCAAATAAAGCAGGCCCTGTTCATTCGCAATAACAACTGCTTGAATCGTGACAGAGGAGTAGAGGTCAGCGACATATGGAATGCACTCATCAGTAGAACCAAATGTTGTACCATACAACCTGACCCCTCTCCTCAGTCCTTAGTCTCGGAATCCAATCTTGGAATAAACTGAACCCAACTTTGGAATAAACCTCAACATTACCATTCGCTGGAGGCGGAACAAAGATATGATCCCAAAGAGTTGGATTTGAGCCAATGCCTCGTAAGTTGAACTATAGACACGCAACTGTGAACAAGGTTTGGAGCATAAGTTCGCAGGCATTAGTAATGCACCGCAATTTTTGGACAGAGACCGTGTAGTTGGATCAAATCTTTTCACTAATAGAATCACAAGTGCAAGTTATGCCTCGTAAACAGGAGTAGAACCCGTAATATAAGGGACACCGTTTTCGACCTTGTTCTTACGGATTCCATTGGCGCCAATGTTTGACTAAGACATGTTTACTTGACCTCAAACCTTTTAATATGGCGTACAATCCGTACAATACAATTTATGACGCTGAAGACGGGAGTCGGTTCTCCCGAAAGCTACGTCGTGGGTAAGTTAACCAAACAAAAATTCTTTCCTCACAGGCGGAACGTAAAGAAGCAAGTAATAAGAAGAAACTTCTTTAATAAAAATAGAAGTACCGTAACCTCACTATGTCCATGTTCTCTGATGACTTGAACCTCTTCGACACGCGACGAAGGTGCAGTGCAACACATTTCAGCTCTGCCCATGCATGCATTTATGAAGGCACATGCTACAGACTGGTTAACGCAGACACGATCAGCTACCATGCTGCATATTGCATTACCGCTCCTCTGTTTGCACAGACAGCTAATTGTGTTGTACTCTAAACTACTAAATTCACAAAAATGAGTACGAACCATGAGATGAACAGTTGTACGAAAGACCGTCATGGACCCATTCCCAAGTAGCCACTGAGAAAAGTGGAACCAGTCTGCAACTAAATATCATTATCAATGTGCCTTTAATTCACCTCAGACGGTTTAAATAGCTTTAGGAATTGGGTCAGCGCGCATCTGATTGGCCAGAATGTGCTTGCATAAGGCACGCTGATCAGCAACCTAATTTTTCTCTCATTTCCTACAGCAAATGCTTATCGAAAGTAAACACGGATGTCGCTTGCTATATCGTCTAACCTTCTTTGATAACAATGTTTTGTAACGAAAGGGAGGGGACTTTTCCAGAAAGCCAAACATGGGGGAGGGGACAAAGAGAACCGACCGCGCTGAAGAAGGGTCTAGCCTGACCCGAATGCTCCGCTTTCCAGACCACGACGCGCCACGTTTTCTACTTTTCCTTTTCTTGGAAATAAAGATCTTTCCATTAACGTGGCCTTCTAGAACAACGGTATAATCCTCCGTGATTTCTCGATTCGCCTAAGTATAACCTTTATGCAAATCATGAGGTTAATCACCAATGCAGCAGCAACAGTAGCTTTTAGATTTTACCGTTACTTTCGTAAGCCTCCATCTTCCACAAGTGAAATCACAATGCTTAATCTTTAATGAAAAATGAAAGTCACAGCGGAAGATGAAACCGTTTAACCTTTCATATAGATCAGATAAACCGTTAGCAACTAAAACGTGCAAAGGCTGTCCACATAGTCAAGTGACTGTGACGTCATTCTAAGTAACAAAATTTAGCCGCTCTCTTTCTTCACCTTTCTCCATCTATTTACCGCTCTCTTGTTCATAGTTCAACTTCCAAGAGCAGTCGCTCTAAGTCAAGATCCGCTGAAGACAGAGACAGAGCTTTCCGGAAAGCTGGAGTTATAATAAAGGAACTTAAAAAATGGCCAAAGTCACAGAGAAATAACAAAAGACATATAACAGAATATGGGGTGCTTCTCTATGGTTTTTGACATATTGTTCCTTCATTGAAAACGAAATCCTTCATAATGGGTTGTTCTTTTTAGTTTAGAAGATGCTTCTTGGCACAGCAGTGGAACCCGTTTATTGAATCGAACAAGATACAATGTAAAACAACGAGTAAATACAACGTACCTTTAACGAGAAGATTTCGTAGCTTACAAAGCCTCCTGCTCCGTCGTCAGCTAATTGCACCAACTGCAATTCGTCAATGCGTAATTCGCTGAAGACGGTGCAGGAGGCTCCGAAAGCTACGAAATCTTCTCGTTAAAGGTACGCTGTATTTCCTCGTTGTTTTACATTGCATCTTTTTCGATTGAATAAACGGGTTCCACTGCCGTGCCAAGAAGAATCTTCAAAATATTGTTCCTTCTTTGGGTACGGCTTCTACCGGTTTACTCGTAATGTCTGAGATCATACGAAACAACTCCCGACTAGCGGAGGGATGGGAAATTATCAGTGGAACGACAGAGCAATGCAGTAACCTACAGTGCTTGCGGAACGTTCTGGTTCCGTCGTCTGAACCATTAAATCGCTGACGACGGAACCAGAACGTTCCGCAAGCACTGTAGGTTACTGCATTGCTCTGTCGTTCCACTGATAATTTCCCATCCCTCCGCCGGTAGGGAGTTGTTTTCGCGTGATTTCAGACATTACGAATAAACGGGTAGAAACCGTACCCAAAGAAGGAACAAAATGACGTATAACACAATCATTACGTGAAACTCAATATTCAACTGACTCTATCGCTTAGGCCCTTATTCAAGCTCAAATTTAACTCATCTCTGAATTAATTCTAGCGTTATATTAAACTGGTACTCTGCTTGAATCACTTCTAACTCGCTAATCGACGTATCGTTTACGACTTACCAACTGAATGTTGTATGAAACGGTGTCCGGTCGTTCCGTTGAAGCAAACACTCTGGCAATTACAGCCTTGTAGGTAACTGAATCCTCCTATTTCATTCCGACTAATGCACAGCTACGTGTAGTGATAATCATAGACCTCTATAGGCTACTCAGCACTTACACATTGATAAAAACCGGTTAGCTGTTAACCACACGATATTAATTTAGCGATAAGTGCCATCGACCTAATACCTTATCTATTTCTCTATTTCTAAAATGATTTCATTTGCATGAACTGAGAATGGTAACTGACCTAAAGAGACCTTTTAAATGATTTATTAATAAATGACAGTATGACCACAGGCGTCTTTTCCGATCCAACGTTCGCCACTCCGTTCCGACGACCTCCGTCCGCGGATAATCTGCCATGAAAACGGCGTGCACCTGCGACGGATCAAGGACGCTGTATTCATTCGCCATAATCACACCAAAAAACGCGACGAAGTGTGGAAGTTAGCGAGGTATGGAATGCAGCTATCTATATGCTGCACCAGACTGAGCTAATCCCATCTTGACCCTCATTGCGTTCCTATATGAAACCACAGAGTAAAAACCTTCTCCTACCCATCGCTGACGACGGAACCAGAAGGTTTTGAAAGCTTCGAAAAATACTGAGTTGTCTGCTGTGCTTTTCCTTCACAATTTGCTCATCCATCCGTTAGTAGCGCATGCGCAGTCTAATTACAGCTTACATTTACGACAAAGTTTGTAGTTGAGTCACAGTCCTGGTCGGTCGGTGGGGATGCTCGCTCACTGCAGGACTGACTGGGCGGGCGACGGACGCTTAACGGGTACAAGAGCAGTACCTGATAGCTGATGTCGCCAGCCCGGACGGTCTAGCAGAAGGGCTTGCTGAACCATTGACTGGTTGGGCAGTTGACGAATTTTTGACTTGATGCACTGATGATGGGTGCGTGTGTTGTACCCGAAAGCTCTGCGTTTAGCGTTTTGAGAATAAACGCTTTATCAAACGGGTGGTTTACCGTGTTGGAATATTGGATTTGCATAAAAATGCACTTACCCCGTCGGATTAGGAATTATTATACCTATAAAGTGGACAATTTTAAAAAGAAGGACAATTTTAAAAAGATGGACAATTTTAAAAAGAAGGACAATTTGAAAAAAGAAGGACAATTTGAAAAACGTGGTCAATTTTAAAAATGTGGACAATTTGAAGAAAGTGGACTGTGACATCCGGAATCAGCATTACTTGAACGCACAGCAAGGACTACAAAAAGTCGGTCGAGGTGAGCAGGCACAAGTTAACGGACAGCAAGTCCTCGATCGGAAAGGGGGGTTTATTAATAGTTTTTGGACGGCTGGTACGAAAGTAAATCGGTTGTCTCTGGGTTCGAGAGTGTTAGTCGACGGTATTTCCGTTCATGGTCCTCTGAGCCGGATTAGGTTGAAACGGCGATAGAAATGGACGCTGTGGAGTCGATAGTGGTCAAGATAGAATCGGCAACAGGTGCGCTCAAAAGCGAACTTTGTCAGGAAAACCCGGTTTACGAGGCAGTCCAGCAGCGCCGAGACCACCTGGCTGAATTGCTTCTGCAGGGAGAGAGGCTGAGGACCCTGAGAAGCTGCTCACTTACTCAAGAGGATTGGGAGCAGTGTGCTAGGCTGGGACAAGAAGAAGTTGGTGCAGCGGATGACTTTCTTCAGCAGAATTATCTGTTGTCTGCCTCGTCAGCCGGTAGCCATAGCAGTCTTCTTCATACGCAACTCGGATCCGGATGGGAAAGAGAAGAAAAGGATGGCAAGCGCCACCTTGAACAGCTTCTAGTAGCCATGAAATCCAATGACTCTACCCTGCCCTTGGAAAGGAATCGTTTGAAGCTGAGAATACAACACGCAAGTAGAGCGGCACTGGCTCTTAGAAGAAGGCTTGCCGACGTAGAACTTGAAGAAGAAACTATAATAGGTTACGCCTAGAAGAGCTCAGCATTGATCTCGATGCAGTTGTCATGACGGCGCATGAGCAGCATTTCGACCTAAAGGAAAGACTAGTGACTAAGGCATTACCAAGTAGGACGTCTGATGAAAATGAAACTTCCGAAGGTCCTATGACAAGCTCGTCAGGGAAAGTGGTGGTCTCCAGTGAACCAAGGCAGCTCCAGCCGAACAAGGAAGCTTGCGTCATTGAGCGGCGATTGGATTTATGCCCTGCTGAGTCAACCTCAATACCTCCTCAAGGAGGAGTACCTTTGAGCACGGACCTAGCTCAATCGTCGGCAAAGCGAACGCCGTTTGACTTGACAAAAGTTGTGGAGATTTGATCGGCGCCCTTCTGGGGCAAAAGGCAGAAGAACAGGTACCAGTTTTCAGTGGTGAACCTACTGAATACCCGGCATGGGAAGAGGCAATTGCGCCTATCCGATTTTGCCCCTTTCGCCAACCGATCATGAAATTCAACGCCATTAAGAAGTCATTCAAGGGTGAAGCACTCGAGATTGTCAAGTGGATTGGAATGGATCAACCTAATCCCGTAGAATCACTTGTCGACGCGTTAAAAAGAGAGTATGGCAGAGCGGAGATTGTCATTAGGGCACAAGAGGCTCGCCTGGACAAGTTAGAACCACCCAAGGAGGATGATTACCCAACCCTCAGGAATTTTGTTATTGCTGTGAGAAGCTGCCTTGCCACGATGAAGGGGCATGGGTTCAATGTCGAGGACAACCCGCAATTCACACGTCAGCTGGAGAGAAAACTGAATTGGACCTTGATCAAGCGCTGGTGCCAGAAGAAGAGAGGAGAGACTCCGAAACATCTCCTAGAGTTCCTGGAAATGGAAGCTGACATTTTACAGAAGGCATACCTCTTCAAACCAGGTATTATACCAAAACGTCGGACTGTAGCAATGGAGAAACCCAAAGAAAGAGCATTAATCGGCTTAGAAACTAGCAGAGAAGGACTTGGTGAAGTGTTGACTGGCGGGGAGTCCGTGAAGTCAACAAACTCCCAAAAGGTCGCATGGGGGGAGTCAAGTGTCCCAAGTGCGGTAAGGATCATTTACTGTTTGATTGTAAGAAATTCGTCTCGTTGTCAGTCGGCATGCGCTTGGCGGAAGCCAAGAGACTTGGTGTTCACTATCGTTGTTTGACTAAGCATAAGTTGAATGGAAATTGTCGTATTCCTTTCGAAAACCAACGGTGTCAAGCAGACCCTAACTGCAAATATCGTCATCATGAACTTCTTCATTGGCAACGACGACAGCAAGTCGAGGATGGCGATAAGTATCAGGCGGAAAAGGGTTATGTTTGCAATGATGCAGCTCATCATTTAGAACTGTTGAGGGTCTTCGTTCGAGGCCCCAAAGAAGATCGTCTTAACTACCGCATTAATTGACAGTGGATGCAGTCGAACATTCGTCGACGAGGATCTTGCCAAGGATGTAGGACTCAAAGTAGAAATGTCACAGATCCTTTTACAAGGAATTCATGGAGCGAAAAATGTAGAAACGGCGAAAGTGGACTTCGACATCGCGGGTCTAGAGCGTGAATGGTACACCATCCATAGCGCTGCAACACTGAAAATGCTGCGTATTCCTGGTGGCGAGGTAAAATGGGCTGACTGGGCAATAAATCAGCCGAAATTTGCCCACTTACCGTTAAACAATGTCAGCTACTCAGACGTCAAAATTCTTCTTTGGCAAGATATCAAAGAGCTAACTGAGCCTTTGTGGATAGCCATCGTTCTTCAGTGTGCAACAAAAGTCGATTCTTCACACATTTTTCGAAATATCCTGTCATTTAGAGATTTACTTTTGATTTTGTTAACGGTAGTAATAACGAACCGTAGTGAGCAGTTCAGCCGTTCACTGAGCTTTTCGCAACGAGATGTTGTCTGTGTATGACACAATTCACAGCCAAGACGTCTGGTACTTCCTGTTTCAAAAACGCTATGAAGCCGCGATTGATACCTGATATCGACGGTGCACCGTCAGTCGCAACAGATACTATATTCGTAAGCGGAATTTTCTTTTCTGCAAAATATGCTTTCAATAAATTCAATGAAGATGCTTGCGCCTTTCGTGTCGGATACCAACTCCTTTGCGAACAACAGTTCTTGAACCAGCTTTTCGTCCTTTATGAAACGAACGTATGTCAGCAGCAAGGCCTCATTGCCCGACAAACATGATTCATCAATCTGTAGCGATAACTGCGTTGTCCTTAGGGAGCTGCACAACGCATCTTCCACATTGTTAGCCGTTTCATCGATACGATGCTGCACCGTATTATTGCTTAACGGAATTTTCTTAACTACATCAGCTACCAGCCTGTGTCAAGCTGTTTTGGAGTACCTCACCTATTACCGGAATTAACAGTTCCTCGGCAATTCTATGGGCATATCCAGTTTTCGCAATCAACATTGAAATTCTGTAAGACGAAAGCAATCCATCACTATCTTCTTTGGATGTCAAGGTAAGTGGCTTCCCTAACCTGGACTGTTTAGTCCGCTTGTCCCGAAGCGCTTGAAAACATGAGACATCCTTGTCTGCTTTCTCCGGATGCTGTCTAGAAAGGTGGTCCAACATCCGTGAAGGTTTCATAGCCCCATCGATAGTACTTTCTCGCAAATCAGATACATCGGTAAATCCCTGTTACCATGCGAAGGGATGAAGCCATATTTCAAGTAATCCACGCTGTAGACCCTGCACTTTCTTTTAGGCTCTGACATGCCTCACCCTGCAAACCTATTTTTTCTTAGGAATGCCCCGCTTTTGGAGTCGGGGTGCATTTAGCTAACCTCTTCAACTTCGACGGTCCTCTAATTAATGCGAGAGCAGTTAAGCCTTCAAAAACCTGACGTTCGCTTTGGTGTGCGATCGCTTCTTTTGCTTTCGAATTGTATCCCCGTGGATTCTCTGTTATCCTTTCTACAAGTTTAATAACCGTAGTTATTAAATGCTCAATTACATAAGGGCATCTCATTTACTTAAAATGCTTGGATAGGCACGAGTTGAACACTCAGAATCAAAATATCCCGAAGAGCACGCAGCAAGCAGCGAAAAATACACGGCTCCGAAAAGGTGCACGAACCGAGAAAGCGAAGCATTTTATAAACCAAGTCCACACAGACATGCCACTGCGAAAGAAAGTTAACCGGTAATATTCATTTCGATTTATACTTCCGCATAGAGCGCATAAAAACTGCGATCTTTCCTTTGATAAGGCTGCACAATCGCGAGTCTCCATATCGGATAGCACATCTGCCTGTCGGCGACGCGGCGCCTGTACTATAATAAAAACTTTCGTCTGATATGTCAGAATTCAACGATCAATGAATGATAGGCGCCCAAATTTCCATAACCAAACTACGCATCCCAATTCATGCCGAGAAGACTTTTTTCATCTGCAAATAGTACTTGTGTTTGAAGTACTGGCGCGTTCGGTTGGCGCAAACTGTGACACTGACGAGCGCCGCCGCATCACCCCTTCGGCCGTCGGTCCATCGCCCCTTCCCCTCGACCGTTCATCGCCCCCCGGAGCATCAAAATCGCCCCCCCCCCAGGGGGCGATATCGGCCCCGCTGGGAAACACTGATGTAACCACCAATTGGCAGAGCACAGCAATACAGCAAGGGAATAAAATCAACTAACGATTCCAACGTGAACTACCCGTTGCACTGTCATCTGCTGTCGGTGTATTGAAACGAGCCATTCGCGATGAAGTTACAATTTTACAATTTACAGTGAACAAGGAAAAAGCATGCTCCGAAAGCTCTAATATTTTCGCTCGCCGAAAGGTACTCCGTAACTTCTCGCTTAACTCAGCCCGTACTTTTCGAGCGACAACAAAACGGGTTCCGCTGCCGTGAAAAAATTGAAGACAACAAAAAAATACGTTTGTTTCCAACAGTACAACTGTTTCCAAGTCTACCCTGTTAAGAACACAACAAAGACATCAGATACAATGTCCTCTAGCACCAATCGAAGGCGCCAGGAAAGGTCTGATCAGAATGCCCGTGCTCCTCTCTCTTTCCGTCACTTCGTACACTGAGTGTTGTTATTGCATTCTTTAACAGACGCCGCATTTTCGATACCCACCAGTGAGCTCACAGAGAAATCAACCGCTTCGAAATCCTCACGAAATCTCATCTTAATGCCAGAGACTTACGCTATATTATTTCAGTTTTTAGGTAAAACATATTCAGATTAACCGAACTATTGTTCGGTTAATTTGAACATGTTCTACCTGTTGTTGAATATGTTTTACCTATTCCTTCACACAGGAAATTTAGCAGCCTCAACAACTGTTTAATATCGCCGGGAAAGGGTGACTTACTGTAAGTTAAATGTCACAAAAGTCCACCCGCTCACGGCTAAGCACAACTGGTTCCAGCAAGTTACTTATTTCGTCGACATTCATGACGGCAGCTCGCTCGGTTTCGTTGAGATCGCAGAAGCTTTTCTCCTTTAAAGTGCATTCTCTGAGGCCGTAATTGCTGGCGAAACGCCAGTGCAGTCTGCATTCCGGCATACGCACAACAACCTTGTCGATCCGTAAATACAGCCGCAACAGGAGGAAGAAGCCGCTCGGCATACATCGAAACTTCAGGTCCATCATGGAACAACCGTGATCGGACAGCTCGTCTTCGTAAAGCGGAAAGCTTTGATAAAATTCAATCGGCTCCCGAATCCGCAGTGCGTTGTAGTCGATACATTCGCCGGTCGCCGAAGTCTGCAACAACACTTTTGACGAAATGTCTGCCAATTTGCGACAAAGAGAATATACCGTAAGGTGACGATAGGTGCCCTTATAGGAGCTCGAAAAGGTCCAGTCGTAATTGTTGGCAACCTTTTTATCGGCCAGACACTCACTACGCGCTTTTGTCCACACATCCGTAGCGGCCACGCAGTATCCAGTAGTTGCCTTTTCAGACACCTCCCGCAATGCGTCCAGCGAGTTAAATTCAATGCGTGCTCCCGACTGATGTTCCATTTGTAGGCTATTTTTGAAGAAGACCATCTCCGGCAATACCGCAATCCTTAGCTGTTGCTCGTACTGGCAAAACAGACAAAAAGGTTGCTTCTGGCCGCAGACGCACGTTGACGGCAGAATAGCCTTGTGCCGAACCGCCGTGAAACGCCAACCGTGGCTTTCGAACGCTTCAATCTCCGGTAACGCTCGACTGTCCGCTGGGCCGCTCTCCATACGCCAAATGGACTACCTGGACAACGTAAACAACAGTGCAATGCCTAAACGTTAGCTAACGCAAAAGGACCCGCGGTCAGACGCTGAAGCCGGCACAAGTTCGAATACCGCTACTCTGCTAAGCTAAACTTTTACTGGGACCAGCAAGGCGGGAAACTTTAATGGAACATTTACGGTTTGAAATACTTGTCGGAAAACGGAAAACGCACACGGTCAAAGTCCCGGTCGAAACGCAGACGGCGCTGAATGCGCTCTTGCAAAAGTTCGTGCAAACCACCAGTCAGCACGTCGTTGGTGACTGCGGCAGCTATGGCATCCCCCTGAGCACTGGTGATCATTCCCTCGTACAGATCGGACATACTTCTGCGCAGCGCCTCCCTGAGAAGGTCACCTGCATTGTCCGCAAGATGAGGACGATTTTCCTCCATTACCTAAACAATGACAAGTAGATAGCAGGAAATGCATCCAAACCACAAGCCACCTCTACCCTACGACGCTTGGCTGGCATGCCATTTATGTATGTTTCAGTGAACGGCGGTTGCGGAGGCATGCCTCGCTGACGCACGATATCTTCTTCGACAACCGAGATTAAAGGCTGCAAAAGTTGTGGAATGACCGAAAGGGAGAAGTGTTTGCATGGCATTGAATAACCGGAGGCAGTTCGTCATGGATATGGAACATCATAGACGCCGCGTCATCAACGCTCCCTGGATGATCAATAATTGGAGGTGCGGCAGGGTTGACACTCCTTTTTGGAATACTAACGTGAGGTGGCCTATTTTGCTGTACAAAAAAGCTGAACCAACATTAGGGATCAAGGACATTTCCCACCGGAGCACCCAGGTCCATGAAGTTTGAAGGCGAACGCGCGACGGCGGAGGCGGCTTGTTCATCTTCGCCCGCTGCAGACATCTCGGCATCATTACTCTTACCGTCCTGGTGGCTGGTGTTCTCATGCAGTTCGGATACAGCGGCATATTCATCCAAAAACGTGGTAGTAAAGCGCCGAAGTCTCGAGGCAACCATCGCAACGGGATCGCGACCATAGTTGCGGAAAAAGGTATGCTGCAAGTGAACGAATAATAGAGCTAACACTGAAAAGCAGCGGAGCATACAATTCTCTCGTCAATCTCTTCACGCGTCATGGAACTTAGGCTTTCGTCCGTCGAATCAATTAACACTATTGCCTTGGCCACCTCGTAGACAGCGAGCGTAAGTATTTTATAAAGGCCTTTTCCGAAACCTTCGTTACCTAGAAGCAGGATGTCGCGATTATTCCAACAAGAACAAAAGTCAGCCTACTTGGATGGGTCAAACAAAATCGCAGAATTCTTTCTGTGTACATCAATTCCTGCCTGTTAAAACGCTCTATTGCAGTGAAGTCGGTGAAGTCTGGTTCCAGAAGCTATGGAAAAAAAGAAACTATTTACACATAAAGAACAAATTGAGAATGGCCAATCTCTCACAACTGCTTCTCTAACGCACGCCAGGTCGGAGCGCAACATTCTTGCTGCCTGCTGGAATTGCGAGCAAGTTGGGGTGTCCGTCCCATTGAACACATGGTCGATTAGATAGTGACGGATGCTTTCGCGCCGCTGATTCAACGCGTCGAAGTTTCGCTCACTCAGCTCCGCTAGACCATTAGGACCCAGAGCGAAGACAATGGTGCTGAAAACGCCTCGCGCAAGTCGTGAGTCTGAATGGATGGCAATTTGGACAAAGTCTTTTTCGAATACAACAGCCCGCAGTACCTTCTTCGCCGAGAATATTCATAAACAAGATACATCGTAGCATGTTGACAAGCGACTGTCCGCTGCCCAACGGAGTTGGTAAGCGGGCCATCGAGTCCACACTAAACGGGTCCCCTACGTCATTCGGTCCTGGTTGCATTGCTGGCCCCGACGAGTCGCCGCTGCGCAGAACAGCAGGGCGTTCTTGCAACGTAGCGTTGAACGACAGCGAGTAAAACGCCGGTCCATCGCTTCTCATAGAGGCCCCTTTAAAATACGGATAGGGAATGAACTTCCTCTAAGTAGCAGGCGAACCCACCGGCGGGAAAGTCCGCGGAAATGTCCTGCATGTTGTTAGCCATGGTTTCAATAATCATGCGAAATATATGATCCAGCGAAGCTTCTAAACTCTCGGCTGCGGTTCTTTGGGCGCTTCCAACTCTCGATGACAATCTGCTAGGTGGCTTAAAGGTTAATTCCTTTACGCGATATTCTCGAAAGACGGCACTGTCCGCTTACCGCCAATTCGTTCGGTCGTCCAGCGCGTCCATACGGCATTGTCGCCGAGCAATGGCGCGAGCTGCATTCCAAAAATGGTTCACTTCCAGGAACACGCGATCTGCCGGTGTCGAAGTCGGAGAAATTGTCCTCTCTACCAATCCGGCCAGCACCAAACAGATCGCTGAGCATTTCATTGCCAAATGCAGCTAAGGCACTCGAGGGTCTAAGGCCACCGCGAGTCTCACTGACCGGTGCAGCAGCTACGTTTGGAACAACAAAGTTAAAATGACGACTGATGTGTTCGGCGCCGCTACGACGACGTCTCTGCGATTCATTCGCCCTGGAGTCGCCGGTTGCGCCTGCTGTAGCGGCCCCTTCTTCGGGAACGTTCGGAGCTGAATTAAACGCATACTTCACTGCAGATCGTATTCAGCGAATGTCATTTACTTCGACGTCCAACCACTGCGGACATTATGGTCTCTATAAAACTGTGTATGGCTCGAGAACGTCCGTGCACGGACGAAGAACGAGGAGCCGAAGCATTCGGTGCATCGGTGCCTAAAGTTTCTTCAGGTGTGAAAATAACCAAGTAAAATTATAAACAGCAATAACTACCAGCGTTCGGACGTTGTTCAACTGAACCTTCTCCTATTATCCCCATGTTTCTAACAGGGGTTGCTCTCATGGCCACAGTCGGTGGTTGACCTTGATTTGATCCTCCGGACCCACTCTGAGTAGGCATCTGGGTAACATCCCCCGGCATGCGAAATGGCGGTCGCCTATCTCCAAGTATAATCGAAATATTAGCCTGCAAGGCAACTCATCAACGTGACCAGACGCATATTCATTGCGTACCCATCTCACAGCATGCTCTCTTTCAATTACCAACGGTCGCAAGAGATTTAAATTGTCCCCAATGTTCACCACATACAAATCGCCCAGAACGTGCAGTGCGTGACTGTACAGATGAAGAAGCCGTTGTACGTGATCTATATAGAGCGTTGCGCTGTCTCCCAATGCCTAAAAAGAGGAGATGAGGAAGCTAAAAATGGGAAACACGTCGAGCACATTACCGACTCCTGTGGTGCCAAACAGTTCGTCATGAGCTCAATGGTTGCCTGCATGCGCTGATGCAAGTCCGTCACTTGTCGCATAATATTAATCAAATCGGAACGAAGGGCATTTCTACAATACACAACTACGAAATTCGCTTCCTCGGAGTCTGCGTCCGCTTGCATTATCCATCAGACGTTACAGACATTTTTAAGAGCAGAAATGCGCCTAGCAAAGACAACTGACTATCCTACAATGGTAATGGGCGCCCTTCTGTACGAGTGAAGTTTCTCATTTACTTTTGAAGGCACCTTACACTAGAGCGAATGGTAAACTGGCGACTGCCTGTTTATCATACACTCTAGTGTAAAGCTGTTCACATGCAATCTACACACAAAAGCAACACCAGAATAAATAATCTTTTCTAAAGTCTAAAGAGAATGGTTCAACAAGAAAATGCAGGCTGAGAGCTCACCGCGTCCTATATGGACCGATGCGATGGATTCGTGATTCGGAAGTGCTGCTTTCCAGTGGCGGATACTGCGGCCACTTGGCGCGGGACCCGGGCTTGGCTACTTGATTATCTGGCAGACCTTGAACTTTCGTATCGCAACGGTCGGTGGTGGCGGACTCTAAAACGCGAACTTGACGAACTTTTCCACCAAAGGGGCGCGAATTCATACCGCATTGCTGCTCCGAATCAACAGCTTCCTCAATGTGTACATCTAACATGGCTTCCTCCTTAGGCGATTTACGAATTGTTCAAGTTGCGGAAATGAAGGCGGAAACTAACCTCAACAATCTGCAACAGGTAACGCAAATGGCCCAATGTATCTTGCAGATAAACCACCCGTTCATAAGCGGGTGAGTCAATTGTCATCAGATGACCGTCCAAAGTTACTGACAACTCGTATCGGCGTGGATCGGACTACAATGTGGCACGCGTTAACAAGTAGAAACGACGAACAAGGCTTGTATATTAATTACATGCTCGGCAGCGGTAAAATTTATTCCCTGACCAATTTCACCATACCGTTGCAAGACATGACGTACAGCATTCTTGAAAAGAAAAGCAATTAACTTAAAGCGATTCCGGGAAAATACTGTTTACTTGGACTTCCTCAAGGCTCAGAGGAGGCATCGAAAGGACAACCGAACCCGCGTAAACACGATTTCGATCTTCGTGGCCAATAACAGGGGGATGAATTTGCATCTGCCGCGTTAAATCACTCGTTGCCGATGGCGGAGGCCGAGGTGGGCGTGATTGGCGTTCAACCAGGTGTACTACTCTGCCATCCAAGCCTAACATGAGCAAGCATAGAAAAGCAACACACACAAAATCCGAACGGCGAACGAACCTAACTCTGCAACGGTTTCCTCGTCGTTCAAAACGCGACCATGAAATATTATTCTCTGGCGGCTGATGGCAATGCTCATCTCACGTTCTATCGCCTTCTTCAAGTCCTCTATCTTGTCCTTGGGGAAACGTCGAGTCAATGCACCTAAGGCGCGCAACGGCCAGATGGTCTTACCTCCGCGCCAAGCTCAAAGGGCACATCGCGACCGTCCAATGTCTTAACGGTCACCTTGGCCGACATGTGTGCGAAAATTGTGACTTGTGCAAGCACTCCAAAGCAAAGACGCGCGTATCCACCGACAAAACCAACTCAAACACCAACAAAATGCGAATTACACACGATTAAGCGCTTATGGTAGTACACATAATGATGCGCAAGAACAGGAGCGTGAGCTTTCGGAGTGCGTACTCTTTGTGAAGAAACGCACCATGGTTTAGGTCGAATGGCAGCGCCTGAAATTTAATTTTGCCGAAGTAAAATTTAAAATCTAAAAATTACCAAGTGAGTTTGGTTTATTCTTCTGCATGAATTCAGCGCGTCGGTGCCCCATGTTTTCACACATCCGGCGATGCGTATCGCGTATTTCTATTCCGGTTGGTTTATTTTTTCTGCCACATTACCAGCCCGCGCATACAGTTCTCACTGGCATGAAACAAGATGGCAAATAGAACCGTTTGTCGCTCCATATTTACGGCACCTTCTGTGATCATAGCGAAGCACGTCAATTGGCCCCCGCGCATTTGGCCCCAAGCGCGGTTCGATTGGCCGCGCGTGACTCAGCGGCCGTGCGTGATTGGCCGGCCCTTCGCGATTCGATTGGCTGAGCGTCAATCGCCGGCCGTGAGCGTGCATGATTGGCCGGATGAGCGAGATTCTATTCGTCGTGTGTGATTGGCCGGCCGTGCGAACTTCGCTGCGGCGTAGTGCCCACGGCCGCAGAGCTCCAACTTGCACGGCACCTTATCGAGTCGCATGACTTGTTTGCAGGTTTTGCGCCGTTCTCCAAATTTAATCACCCACCCAACATGGATAACAAGCGCCATCGGATGCCTTGATGTTATCTTCTCACGCATTCTCCCTGGGATAACTGAGCAGGCGCCGAATGCTTTGAGACGGTTTTGCTGCGTTGCTGGTCTGCTCGGGCGCATTACGCGTCACCTCCACTAAACCGGCATCGGAACAACGGCTGATCAGAAGAATTTGTCTAAACAGAGTACATCATTTGTGTTGAAGGTTTACAGCAGCTGTCTCAAACAATTTCAAATACACCACGTAAAGAGAGAAGCACCATTGTAAAATTAAAAATGTCCTATAAGGGGCCACTGAACACAGCAACGACGGAATAGGGCAGATACATCGGAAAGGGCAAGGGAATGGTTCAACAGGAAGGACATGCTGATTTTAAACATGTTACAGCCGTGGTTCCCGAGTTACTGTCGTTCTTTCGTTTCAGTTTGTGATGTCTCATTTTCTCGGTCGGTCGGTTGGGACGCTCGCTCGTCCATGTTACTGACTCGGCGGGTGAAAGAAGCTGGACGGGTCAGGGATTATACCTGATCGCTAACGTTACCTGCCAGGATGGACGAATGGAGGAGCTAGCAGGACTGTCGACTGACTGGACAGTTCGCTAAACGCATGGTTACGAATATATATCTATGCTATGCAAACCTCTTCAAGGTCAACAATATACCGCAGTTGACCTACGAGAGACGTCTATCCTGATATGAAATTCGTAGCATATTGGAGATAGTTCTTCTCACTGTTTAGCTCATTGATGGATGGTGGGCAAGGGGGCGATAAGCCGAAACGGGCGATTTGGGGCGCTAGGCTGCCCAATCACGCACAACGAATAGAATCGCGCTCGGTCGGCCAATCACGCGTGGCGAATAGAATCGCGCTCGGCCGGCCAATCGAATCGCGCTTGGGGCCAAATGCGCGGGGGCCAATTGACATGTACCCCAAGGGCACGTTTACTTTCATATGCTGGCGACACTTTTCCTTTGAGGACAACATCACGAGCGCCACTACCTTGTTCTCTGCTCATTTCAATGGTAAACCGTTTACTACGACAGAACAGTGCGGCAGTACAGCAGACCAAAACTCGACCGACAGATGCCTCAAGTTTGTTATTCGGAGCCGACGGCCTGACTTTCATCCGTTCCTCACTAACCTGCGCACTACTACAGTAATTCAGGCGGCTACATGTTTTGTAAGATCATGTTTTAGGAATAACTTGGACATAAGACCTTAGGCCATCACGCGAAAAAACGTTTAAAGCAATTACCGCTCAATCTGCCATTTGCTCAGCATGTAATTGTATGACTCTGCCTCACCGAGGATTCCATACTGCAGCTCGCTGTACAGGTTTACTAGGAACGCTTCAGTGCACCAAAAACAACTCGAGACACTAGAAGGACGAGAGAACTACAGTACAGGAATGCAGGTTCCTGGAGGGCTCGAACTTGACGATCATTGTGACTCAGCCGGTCGCTACATAATCTATTGCCAAACCGCTAGCTTAGGTTAGAAATACTTTAGGTACAATACCACCTAAAATATTCTCAATGATCACGATGAAATTACGTAATAGTCAGGTATGCAACGAATTTATTGCTTGTTAACGACGGTATCAACATAACAGGAACTGAACTAAAGCGACACCGAATGGGCAAGTAAGAACGCAAGCTACAAATTTGCGAACGAAGAAGAAACTTGGACTAGGTGCCAGAATCATTCATATTTCAAAAAGTGAATTATCTTCTGCTCGGGCATGCTCGTCGTCGCAGTCGCTGTCATGCTTTGTTTTGTTTATTAGCTTGGAATAGGCAATACGACCCCCGTCAAAACGCTTGTCCAACTTTCTTACTGATGCAAAGTATTGATTCGATTGTTTCGCCGCATTACCCAAAGGTATGAGTAGTACAACAGCGCCCAGAGTCATCGAAAGCATGCCAAAGGGATAGTCCCGAGCTTGGTGGTCATCCATTAGCCAAGCAATTAGAGACGGAACAACAGCTCTGCTGAAGTGAGTTGCAACTGACCAAAAAGTAACGAAACTACTGTAATAACCGGTCTCCTTACAAATCCAGCAAAACGCCAGTGGGCTAACCGGACCCAAAAAACATGCAAACAAACAGTTAAACAGTGCAAACAATTCTTGATTTAAGTTCAACACCGTACATCCGGCCAAAAGAAGCGAACAAGTCATGCAAGCGCCCACATAGCGACCACTGGACGCTTTTAAAGGCAAGAATAAAAGTCTGCCAACGCATAGGAACACTCCCACTGCGCAGCAGAGTCTTACACCGTCTTGAAGCGACGTGCCGTAGCGAGCCACCATGAATACCGCAATAATGGACGTAAGAAGTCCTTCGGCCGCAGTGACAAAGAAGATGAAAAGCAAACCGTAAAGCAAAGCCGCCTTTGTGTACTGGGACTGAGGTACATCTGCAATCTTAGAGTCTTGCGTGACACGGCGAATGTCACAAATTTTCTGGCCGCAAAACAAAGCCCAATAAAAAAGAAATGACAGCGCAATCGCGGCAATACTCATCCATGCGGCCGTTTGATAAGCGACTGCAGCAGATGGAAATACAAGAGCAGCTTCGGTCAAAATTTGTCCCAAAGGTTTCGCATCATCACTGTTCCAAGAATGATTGGACAACATTGAAGTTGTTGATTCTTCAAACTCATAAATGGGCCTGGATTGAGGGATGACACTGAAAAGTTCAGGAAAAGTTGAAGGAGCAGCTTGCTGAGAAGTGTTAATTGTTGGTATCCCTTCAGTGGAAAACGAAGCTGGTAGCTGAGGCGGATCTGTAAACGCTGCGGTGCTGTTTGGAGTAATGCTTGACAAAGTCGATTCAGCAACATCAATAAGCACTCCGCTCGTGCTGTTCCCATCAAACGCAACGTTGCTAAGCGTTTCATTTACAATTGCTGACGAATTTAGTTGGATAGCGTCGGGGGCGACAGAGGTGGCGGATTCCTTTGCCTGAATTTGCTTCAACTCTTGTTGTTTTCGTTCCGCATACGTTTGCCCTGTCTTTAAGCCAGTACCGTCAACATACTTTGGCTTCTGCGGTGCCAAGGATGTTGTCATATTTATGCCACTTAGACGAAAAATGTTGGACAGATCTGTAGCCATTTTGTTTA
This sequence comes from Trichuris muris, assembly GCA_000612645.2. Taxonomy (NCBI): domain Eukaryota; kingdom Metazoa; phylum Nematoda; class Enoplea; order Trichinellida; family Trichuridae; genus Trichuris; species Trichuris muris. The sequence goes on from CBXJ02000086.1 coordinate 13,214,058, forward strand.
AACTGGCTAAAAATGATCCGTTAAAGAAATCGTTAACACCTAAGCCTAGACCATTCTGAAACAACTCAGCTTCTTCGACATGCCTTCTGAACAGACGCGGCAGCGTATGTGAAGTACTATCGTTGCGTAACGCAACTTGACGGGAAGAAATTGACGCAAGTGGCAGAACTCCACCGGCAGATACGGCAAGATACAACATCGGGACACTCTTGCACATTTGGCTCAAGTTCTGCGGGCCAAGATTGTATCTGCCTAAATAAAGAGTATTTCAAACTTCTTGCACACGCACGCAGCAGAATAAATGGCAAAACTAAATGTTGATATTCCAAATTAACAGATACACCAAGAATAAAAGTGGAGCGCTCGCTAACCTCTGTCAATAATTCCCAAGAAAATGCCCTGAACAAAGAACAGTAGGAGGCAACTTAGCCAGCTTCCAGTTTGCGGGATAACGTATGTCACTATTCCACACAACATGGTGCATACGGACGCAAAAGCAGAAGTATACCTTCTGTTCAACCAACAGGCTGCTGAAATGAAACAGTACTTAACCAGTTAGCTAAATGCAACACAACTACGGGGAAAGGAAAAAGGCATTTCTAAACAGCTTGATTCGGCAGAGGCATATTAATCTTCTGTTATAAACCACAGGCGAAAACAAAAGGTATTTCGCCGTAAAAACTGCACTTTAATTCGCTTTAACTAATCAAGCTCATTTTCAACAATAAGCTACCAACCTGCGAAAACGCCAACAATGCCGCCAGCGGCGTTGGCCGAAATCATGTTCACACCAGCGGAAAAGGTGCGAACATTCGTGGTTGTCATCAACAGGGGAATCGTTGGACCGATCACTGACAAACATGCACCCTGAAACACACTCCTGGAGGGAAGGAATAAAGAATCATGCGCTTACAAGCACAACGCTCGAGAGAAACATGCTGAACAGTCCCGCTGGAGCATAGCAGGTATCTCGTTTCGCTTCCCTTGAGTTCAACTGAAGCAAAGTTTGCCAACTTAGGAAAGCGTCGCGCACTTCGAAACGCATACTTTCTCTTCTTCTCCTTCTAGGTTCAACGGTTCGCTGTCATCCAAATCAAGCTGATCGATTGGCAATGAATTAGCGACCGATACAGCCATGATTGTTAACTAGCAAACGTAAGTAAGGCGTCTACATCCATTTTGTACGTCGGAGTACAATTACATTATACAAGTAAACTTTAAAATATCGCTAAATGCGCATCAATTGACATTCCAGCTTATCATTCAGGTACTGCGGGTTCATACAAAACGTTGCGTTTCATCCAAAATATTTCGTACAAACAATACAAAAGGAATCTACAGCCGAATGTAACTCAAAAAAGAAGTGTTAAAAGGGCATGGAAAATATTATAATAAGTGTAACTTTTTAACAACCATAACTACTCTTTTCGAAATGCACGTGCCAGTCTCGTTAAATGGAACCTGAAAATCCATATGGTGTACGACTAATTCTTAGCGTTAAAAAGTAGACGCGTACGTTTGGTCGTGACTCATGAAAAAAGTGATTCGACTGGCGCCGTTCTATCTTATTGGATCAGTATGCTTTACGGTTGTCACAATTGCGGGCGTTCTTTACTCCGAACAGAAAGAAAAAAGGAGGCGTCGCGCCGGTGTTGAGCACTACTTAAAGCAAGAAGCGTCGAACAACTGATTCCGCGCGATGTGGAACTAAAGTTGGCATAGGGGCAGCTGGTTAGGCTACAATCCATGAATTGTTCGCGTCCGCCGTACTTGCAAAAAAGACAGACTGGTATTTTCTTGTGAACGTCGATTGCTTGATGGGCCGGCAGATTACCATATTGTAATACGGAAGGGCCTGTTGGAGCGAACTTACCACGTGTTCACTTTTTCATCAGTAAAGAAGGTCCATGAATATGTCTCGTGCGAAAGGTGTGGTCTCAATTTTGTCAAGTTATCATTACGTCGTTCAGTCGTCCGTTCTCCGAATGGTAGTTCGTTTGTTTTGTCCGTTGCTAATAGCTGGAAAGTGTCGTAGTGTGCTTGAAATCGTATAGTCATATTAAGCGAGGCCTCGACGATGCCGCCATTTTTAGTTTCGAAGACGTTTTTCGAGTACATACGCTAACCAAAATTCCGTCCTTTACATATAGCAAAAGTAATAGTAGCGTACATTAATCTTCCTTACTCGTTTCTGTTTTTCGCTAATCTTAGTAGCAGTAAGTATCGTACTGAATATCATGTAAGCGCTGACACGGTCATTTATGAAAGCGTTTGTGAACTCTGCTCTTCTCTTTCTGCTTGCTGGGAAAATGCTGATTAATCTCTTCATAAGACGTAAGTTACTGTTAGAGCCAAGAGCCTTCAGATATACGATATTCCCTTAGATGAGAGGTGCTGTAAGCTGCTGATGCATTAGAGCTGCGTACAGAGTGAAGCTGCTGATGCATTAGAGTGCGAACTAAGTTTTCAGCTGCAGTGCAAGATGGTACGTAATTACGCGTCTTAAGGCCCGTCCATTGACAAACTGATTTTTCTGTATGCGGTAATGTGCGATATGCCAATTTGGTAGACATTTTCCACATGGGTGAGTCTAAATTGACAAATACTGCACGTAAGATTTGCTTCGGAAGCTTGGCGGATAGTTTCTTCCTCATTTCACACGCAACTGCTGAGATTAAAGCTCCTGACAAGATAGATAAGTTGATAAATGAGTATTATCATCCTGATGAAAAGCAAAGTTATGCAGAGTCAGGGAACGAGTTCGGCATTCTGGATATTAGTGGGGAAAGTTGTATGGAGATCGGTGCTGAATGATAAGATAGGCTGGATGTCGTTCCCCTGTTCAATTCGCAGGGCACAATATCGAATTGTCAAGGTTGACTTGGAAGCAAGAGGCGCAGGTAGACTCGCAGCGGAGAGCTGAAAAAATAATCGCTTTAAAAAATACTGAACAGCAACCTTCATTGCTGGAATTCATTATTACTCGTAGCTTGAAGAGCAAAATGAAAATTCTTTTTTATTTCTGATTCAACAATTGTTCCTCCTGCATGCAATAAGCTGCAGTATGAACGTTAACCTTTTTAGGGAAACTTAGCCACTCTAAGTACAACGCGTTTCGGCTAGATTTATATCCATGGTAGTCGTACAGTTCCAAGTTAAATACGTTCATTGGCTGTACTACCCTTAGACATCGTTTGCACGATTAGAGGGAACAGCATTAGTTCATATTAAATCGTATTGGATTGTTTGTTTCAAGAAAAACCAATTTGGCATATACATACATGAATGGCAATTTTTACGTACACTATTTCAAATGCGGCAATGGTAAATTTGACAGTGATAACCATAAACGGATTTTGTAAGGGCTCAACGGAGTATTTAGCTACAAATTGTTACTTAGAGGCAATGCGCAGCTTGAGACCGATTACGTATCGCCCGGAGGCGGTAGTTCCTAATCATGTTACCGTTATCTTTGTTTGCCTTTTTCGCAGTTAGTTGGTCAGTAAAAGCTCAACACGGAGCGGTGGTGTTTTGGCGATCCTCCTACGGCACATTGCGGCCGTGGCTGCTAGTAGCGATTTTTCAGGTCGTATTCGCTGCGTTTTGAACTCTCGGTTGGTCCTTCATGCGAAGGACACAACACAAATACGAATAGTTCTTTTTTACGGAGAAACACTGGATTAGTTATTAAGAATATCTTTAACGAAGTCGATAAAAGTGGGGTTTTTAATATCCCTGATCAGTGTCGAAGAAATTTATGCCACTGTTTGATTTCAGTGTTGCAATTATGAATAGCGTACTTGTTCCTAGTCGTAAGAGCCTGTTCATCAACTAATCCATTTTAATCTATAGATACTGGTCATCAATAACGGGATAAATCCGTTGAGAACGGCCTGGCACGATCTGTTTTGACAATTTATTTACCTCGAAGTAAGAGATAATGGCGTTTTATAAGTATGAAAAAGATGAAATGATACGGTGTCCTTGTTCTATCTCTTTTAATCGGCGAAGCTTACGCAACGTATGTTCTGCCAAAGGGCTTCTGAGGGGTTGCAGTTTCATGATTTCGAATCATTTACAAAAAGCACAGGCAACATTTACAATCTCCATAGAAATGCCAATAAAATCATCCTTTCTAATGGACTGGATAAACCTGTGATGCGAATTACAGCAAAAGATATTAATTTAATAATTCATAGATTTAGAAGAGACGCCATCTTCAACGTGGACAGTGTGATAACGTGTCTGTAGATTTTCGTTACTCAGGAACGATGCTACCCAAAGAGTCTGCATTATTCAAACAAAAACCACCTTTAACCTTTGGAAAGAATCCCTTTTCTCGTCGGCGCAGGACAGTGTAGGCTGACATCATACGCCCACGATAGAGCAGTTTCGTTACGAGAACTGCGCACACTTTCTGCTTCGATGAAACCTATTCATTCAATGGGTGGTACCGCATTTGAATGACACAAAAGACAACGAAAGAATTGCAAGTCTGGCTAAATTTATCAACTTGTTCTTAATGATTCTGCATTGCTGAATTTCATCAACGCAGGTGCAACACCGGATGCTGGCATTTCCAACAAGTATTAATACAAGTTGTAGTGCGTTTAAATTTCCGTTACAAAAGAAAATCGGTACGTCACTAATAGGTGTTTACCCAAGGCAGGACTGGGAGCAACATTTTCAAAGTGCTGATGGGTTTCCGCGGCAAAGTTCCATTGTGCCGTTTTATTTTCCCAAATCTAATTGCACTGAAACAAAGGTGCATCGCGAGCGCGAAAAGCAAAAAAATAAAAAATGCTGTAAGTTCAATGAAATGTCCTAGCTCCATTGATAGACGTAAGAGCCAGCGATTAATAGTGAAAAACACTTCAAGAGCCGTCTGCATGCCGTAAGTCAATATGCTCTACATTTTCTAACGGCAAGTTCAGTTTAAGTGCAACCAAACTTAAAAGAACAGGAAAATATGCGAATAGAGGGTTTGTCAGAGGATGTATTCTCGTTTCCTTTTTAATGTTTACAGTATTGATCCTGTGCAGATTCAAAGGACAAAGCGGTGCAAACTCGGAAGTTCTGGACAAAACCCTAGCAGTAACATCTCTTATGCACTACAATGCTGAAGACGGAGCAGGTTAGCTCCGAAAGTTACGTTATATAATTACTCGCTTTGTTAGAATGGAAAGCAAACAGCATAAATACCGTAAGCATCAAGAAGAAAACGGGAACAGTTGAAATAACGGTTTTGAAGCATAATTAATCATATATGCGCTTTCTGGGTTATCAACTATGCTTAACTGTTCAGTTAAACTGCGCAGCGATGTAAAAGATTAATCTTCAGCAGAAAGGCAGGACCATAACGTTTAACCATCAATGATTTGGATGGCGACGAATCTACCATGGACAATTAGGCGAGTATTCAATCAGGGACTTCTTTGAGGAGTAAAGGAGTACAGAAAATCTACATGGTGTTGTTCTTTCAAAGATAGATCTAGTAACGGGGTTCAGCAATTTGATGGAAAAAATTCACGGATTTTTTCTTCCCGTTGAGATAATCATTTTCATGAACAGATGGTAACGCTTTTATTTCCATGAAAATGAAAATGGAAAAGCACGGCGTAGCTTTCGAGCCCAATCTTGGCTCGTCATCAGCGCAGGTATTTCGTTGGCGGCCTACTAGGTCTGGTCTTACGGAGAAGCTCCTCCACCTAGCCAAACGTCGGTGGGAGCCCGTCGGATCAAACTTGATCCCTCAGGGCTGTTTCCCTCTGAGTTCGGCCAGGCTTCGGAGCAACTACCTTGTCGACCGTCCCCGGTTGGCAACTCAACGTGCAGTAAAGTTGGAGTAGTGGCATTGTCCGGTGGTGGTGGATAACGGGTCATCGGGCACGTGTCCTTTTGTTCATCTCTTGGCGAAAGTGGGTTGCGTCCGATGGTGGTAAGGCTCGGTGGTTTCTCTTGGCGAAAATAGGTCGTGTCCAAAGTTGAAAGGGCTCGGTCCGGTAAAGAATGCCATGGATAAGACGGGACAACCTTTCCGCATCTTTGTCCATGGATCCATGTTTGCGTCCAGTGCTCCGTGTGCACGTTATCTTGTTTCTTCAAAGATAGATCTAGTAACGGGGTTCAGCAATTTGATGGAAAAAATTCACGGATTTTTTTTGCGATGAAATACCTGCGCTGATGACGAGCCAAGATTGGGCTCGAAAGCTACGCCGTGCTTTTCCATTTTCATTTTCATGAAATAAAAGCGTTACCATCTGTTCATGAAAATGATTATCTCAGCGGGAAGAAAAAAAATCCGTGAATTTTTTCCATCAAAATGGTGTTGTTCTGTCATTATTCGCTGTTCGCTCGTATTTTGCCGACTTGCATATTAAGGCCGACTTCAGCCATGAAATTCTAATTTGGAATTAAAAAGTCAATGTCACTAAGGCCACCAAAGTTGAGAATAGCATTTAATCATAATGGATGCGAAAGGCCTTCACATTTCATTTATGAACAAGCTGCAGCAGTTAAGAAGCGCAATACCCATAAATGCCAAACTGCTTACCCATCTGAACAGGCTAAATTAGTCCTTTAGAACCATACGCTATGAACCTACTTCTCTATTACCTAGCCAATAAAAATCAGTTCACCGTCCTGTTCTTATGTTTAAAGCGGCGTTGCGTTCCGCTCATCCGGTTAGGCAGTTTTATATTTACCAATTGAGCTTCTTGAAGGGTAAAACCCGTAAATGCAATAGGAAGCCGTGCAAATATGCACAGCAACTTCCTCGAATCAGCATAAAAGAAGCAATGAAAATATAATTACGAATTTGCACAAGACTATAATAACTTTCGTTCCGCACTGCTTCCTTTCTCTGTTCAAGAAAAGGACAAAAGAAACCCAGTGAAATGCGCTCTGAGGGCAGAAGGCCTACGGTGTCCTATAGATTTCGTAACAAGTTTTTGTATTCTCCAGAAAAAGGAAAACTTTCTGGTAATGGCATTAAATTAATGGACTGCACCTCAATGTTGCGTACACTGCTCGACGCTGCGCTTGGACGACAGCCGAGTGCACATTACGGATGGCGTAGGATGGAAGAAAACGCTGAACTGAAACCCAACGTAAGTCGAGACTGATAATAATTTCCCGTTTACAATGAAAATTATAACTTACCGGCCAATATCTGAGACAAACATAGATTATCCATTCAGGTCTACCTCTGCAACTGGGACCTTCGCAAATTCGTCTTTACTGCTACGGGAATGGAGTAGAAAAACGGATAACCAGCCAACAACAGGGGATGCTGGGGAACAGAGAGACCTATCATTACGCTGTTTGTGTACATAAATTATTCGCAGCTATACCAGGTTCAAATGCTAACTCTGGTCGCAGTTTATCCAACTCCTATGCCGAAAAGTACCCATGATCATCGTGCAACATGCTCGACAAAGAATGACCAGGTTCGCTTGCTGGTTGTTACGTTAGACTACGAGTAGGTTGAATTATTATTCCTTTGATCTCAGATATTGAATAGGCATGCTACGTCGTGCATCCCGTGAACACTTTCTCGCATGTTTTGAAAAGGCCTCAAAATTTTAGCGGGTATGGGCAGACGAAAGCCTGAGGACATTAGCTACAAACTGATACTCCGCAACTGAAGTTATTCGTTGGGCAGGTGAGTCAATAACACGCTTATCCATCCTTTCGAACCAAAAATGCAAAATGTATTGCAGGCTCTCTCTTCCTCAGAGCAACAAACGCACGAAATAGCCTAACATTCTCACTCACACGTAGTAGGCTTGTGAATTTCGAGGATATAAAGGGGCCAAGTCCAGACCGCGGACTGAACCTTCGGGTAACACAGAAACAAGAATCGGAATATAATGCATTTTATATTCCGAATTAACGTATGCGCGCATTCCTAGGCTCCTTGTAGCGAAACGAACCGTGCGCAGTAAAGATTCTTCCCAGAATTTGGACGGTTGAATATATTGCAGCAGACAAATTGACACGCGCGCACATCAGGTTGATTAAAGATTGTGCCTACGATGGTTGCAATGGTTGGGAAACAGGACGGCATCAGTTCAAGTGCTGAGTTTATCTGCCATCGCGCAAACAGAAACGCAGCGGATGACTTACCTTCAGTTGGCGCATTTCGAAGAGCGCACGTTTACTCCGCGTCCATTGAAGCGCAGTGCACGTTCGCTGCGCTGCAGGGATGGCATGCTGACAGGTTTTGAGATTCAATTAGCGTAGATTGGGGACGTCTATTCGAGATATGAAATTATTTATCCGAAATAACTTAGCTAGTGATCTTGGCAACTGTCAAAGCAAGATGAAGAGAAGACTACCCAACGGATAATATTACAAAAAGCAGCTAGAAATATAACAACAATAGCATTCCATGCATGCGGTGCATAAGTTTGGACAAGTGACCATGTTTACCTTAAACCGTACGCTGCCAATTGACCTATCTGGACGCTAGAAACCAATACGGGATCTCAGTAGACGACCGGAGCCCACATAAGGGCGTTCCCATACAACTGTTGCGTTTCGTCGAGCTGTTAATTTATATTCAACATCAAACTGGAATATCGGCTGCCCAACAACGAGTAGGCGCAACCATATTCTTTCTATGACATGATTTATCCCGCCGTTGATTGACCTGGATTGACTTGCCTTGACAAACAATGGGACTGAGCAATGCAAAAAAAGGAGGGTCGGATTCCCTGCACAACACGTCTACACTTCGGACTCAAAGCCAAGTCGTAATCCCGGTTGCATTTCCGCTACTTTGAAACTTCATCATACGGCCAAATATGGTTTTCAATCGAAGAATAACAAGGTTAATGACAACTGACAAGTCGTTGCGCCGACGACGGGACGGCCGGAAGAAAACTGGTATTCAGCGGCCGTAAGATGTCGAAAGGTCTTAGCGCAGCGTGCGGACAAGGTCAGTAAATGGCCTGTGTTGACTGCTTCCTTTCTTGATTATCTTTTACTAGAGATGACAAGCGCCAGCGGACAAGAACTGGGGAAAGGTCGAATTCATCTGCAGCGAGATGCCACAGAGCACAACGACAACGCTGCTTCCCTGGAAAGCGGTCTACGCGAGCGGTGAATGATCTGAGAAACGTTACTTGCATCGGAATGCACGGTTCGGAAAATGGTAAGCGAATTCGTGGCTTCACAACATTGAAAGCGACCAACTTCACAACTTCTGTCGTCATACATACTCGTATCTTTCAAATGTGAATTTAACAAATGAAGCTCTTAAACTTGAAGCTTAGCTCTTAAACTTGAAGTATGGTTATTGTGAATTCCTGTTATAAATCACAGTCATTTAATGTTCGCTTATTTGCAATAGTCACTTCAAATGGACCCGGAATACACTATATAAAATACATTTCAATGCTCTCTGCTGCAGGTGGGTAAAGCGTGCTTAAAATGTTTTCTTCGCCCAACTGACAACTTCATATAATGGGAAAAGTCATTCGTTTCTTAAGCTGTGGCAGAAACATTTTGAGCTGCATGCAATGTACTCTCTCTCTCTGACATTTACGAATGAAGTCATACTAGTTGCTTACTCATTCTATTTATGTAGTACACGCGTGGAGTGCAACCGTGTTCAGCAATGGTGGCAAATTCTTATTGAACATCTACGACTATATGTTGTACTTTTTCACGGATTTTGTCCCGTTGCTTTCTGTGCGTGATGGATCTGTAAGTAAACTGACACGGTCTCCCTACCAACGGATGGATGAGAGTAGTTATTAGAAGACACGGTCAGAGAACAACGTACGGTTTTCTCTCGGATATTTCGGAATGGTCGATTTCCGTCTTCAGCGAGCAAGAGTTTCACTTGCTCGCTGAAGACGGAACTCGAGCGTAAAAAATTATCCGAGAGTAAACCGTACGTTGTTCTCTGACCGTGTCTTCTGATAACTACTCTCATCCATCCGTTGGTAGGGAGACCGTGTCAGTTTACTTACAGATCCATCCACGTACAATGCAACGGGAAAAATCCGTGAAAACTCAATATCATGAAGATCCATGCTCCCGTTAAAAGACATCCCGTCTTCCGAATAATAATAATAATAATAATAATAATAATAATAATAATAATAATAATTGTGGAATTTTCTTCTTACACGGACTTTTCCCCGTTCGATACGTTTTATTCACTTCAAAACAGTAAAGTGAAAAAGACGGACGAAGCTTTCGGGAGGCCTCTTCTCCCGTCATCAGCGTCAAAAGAAAAAGAAAGGAAAAAAGGAGGATGAGTCGGGTGCGCAGCCATTACGACGCGGTTTTTTGAGAATGGCAGTCCTCCACTCTACCGCAATTGTGGCAAACACATTCAGTCCAACTTGACCGGGCCGTGTGTCATTACCACTCCTTTGGTAAGAGCGTTGGACCTCCGTCTCTACTCACCGCACACGTCAGTGGTGCGTACACCGACTGAGGTTAGAGTTGGCTATTCAGGCGGCGATGTCGGTTATGTTTGCCTATCAGTCCGAAGGCTATAAGGCAATTTCAAAGGGTCAAGATAAGGGGAGGGAGCACAACCGCGAAATGTCGACAAAGAAAGAAAGAGAAAGAAAAAGAAAACGATCTCTTTGCCTTCATGCGAGTGTGCTTGGTCGGTAGAAGGTATGCCAAGTGCGCCGTGTATGCACCGAAGTCTTCAAGTTCATGAATCGTTCTTGTCCTTTGTAACGGGGGCGAAATTTCATTGTGGAATTTTCTTCTTACACGGACTTTTCCCCGTTCGATACGTTTTATTCACTTCAAAACAGTAAAGTGAAAAAGACGGACGAAGCTTTCGGGACGAAGCTTTCGGGATATTAATAATAATAATAATAATAATAATAATGTTTACACATAATAGCCAGGAGCGTATTCCCCGCAAACCAATTAGCGATAGTAATGCTGGATTACACTATTTTTGTGAAACGAAGTAACTATTCCATTACCTATTAAAAAATGGCTATTCACTAGGCCAGGAGATTTGGCTACAGTTAGGATGAAACGCATTTCCGCGGATAGGCACTTCATTTGTCACCAAACGTAAGACAAAGGATAGAAGTTCGCAATGGACGTGATTTGAACGGCCTTCTATTATTTGCTCAAGGTCATGGATAGTTATCTTCAATTGCAAAAACTTGTCCGCCATTTGCAACGGAACTGACGAAATGGACTACAGTTTCTTGAACTGCCAGGTGCCGCTATCAGTCAATTTTAGGCAAGGAATAAATTTGGCATGAGATGTCCGCCGGACCGGTCATTTACCCATACATAAGCAAGCAGAAACCGGAAATAGAAGTCCTAATGAAACCAGCATGTCCAACTACTACTATCCGCATTTTACGGAAACAATAACCGCTTCTGTTTGCCAGGCACAGACGATGCGTCCCATAAAAGAGGCTTGCGTCCTATTCCGAGACGGTTCACGGGGATCAGCATGCTAAATGCTTTCGCGCCAGCATATCCTACGGCCGAACGTTCACAAACTACTCTCGGGAGACGAACGTCCGCCGCGAGCGAGATGTCACCTCTGAGGAACAAAAACAAGGGGAAAGCGCTTGGAAGCGATAACAGTGCGGCAATCGAATGGGGAAAATCAGAATATAAGTACAAAATGGCACTGAACATAAAGTGCGTATGACTAGGGCGTGTTTGCTTTCCAGGTACACTCCGTTCAAACGAGGCCCAAGAATTGTACACACGGAAGGAGAATGGAATGAAAAAGGTGGCGAACGTGTAGAAGGTTACGACAAGCCAAATGGCGACGATTCGGAAAAAAGAAGTGAGAAGGTGTCCCACGGACGTTCAGAAATGGACGATGGTCGCACGACGAGCGGTCGTGGAACCCCAAACAGCTTGGCCGCAGCCTGGCGCAACTCGCATACGCTTCATAGATCTACTGCAGACATAACCGTCGACTCAGGCATTCAATCATACCAACAGGTCGCCGTCAAACCCCAGTCAGCGCAGATTTCACCTTCGTCAGTAAAGCGGCTACCGCTAAGCCTACCTCATATGCCACCTGCGTATGCTCCATTTATGATGTACAATCCAGCGAACGTTCAATCCCGACCTTGGAGCACTTGCGGTTTCCCGCCGCCGTGGCCGGCTGATTTGCCTTGCAATGGTCACGCTGAATCAAACGAAATTGTGGCAACGAAACGAGCAGCTGAGACGGACACGAAAGAACCTTGTACGAATGCAAAATCCTTTTGGAGACCATTGCGGATGATAGCTATCCTGCAGCTCGTCCTTGGGGTCGCTATTCTCATAACAGGCGTAATAAGAGTCATTCTCGGAGCTCACATGGCAGTGGGTTTTGACATACTTGTTGGTCTGCTGGTCATCATTGTTCAAGGGACAATTTTGGCTGCCATGGCAAAAAGCAACTGGTGTCTAATGGCCGCTGGTTATACCGCGTCAGTTGTGCAGTGCAGTTCGTTGGGACTACCAATCTTCGCAAGTCAGTTTTCCTTAGACCTAATAATCTCGCTTAGTAATACTATTTGCAGGTCTCCAATCGTTGCAAAAGGCGGATGCAAACACTGCTGCTCATCAGTACGTGGTGGATATCTTTATAGTGGCACTGTGCCTGAGCGATCTCGCCGTGGTCGCCATTTCGCTTTCCTACACCTGCTATGCGGTGACGCGAAAGTTCAGAATCTGTGAGAAAGATGCCCAACAGACGATAAACTGCCATAGCAACTCAACATTGAATGAGCTCTCCCAAAGTCCCGAGTTGTCCCGCAAAGATCAGGACCCAAGCAAAGACGCAAAGTGAAGCTCATTGCACTTTAGAGGAATTGTATTAACCTGAACTGCATTTCTCCTGCTCTTTTTGTACATCATTTGTGCATTCGTATGTTTACAGCGCATGCGATTTGCCTAAACAATGTTTGAGACGCTGCACATCGCTAACGTATCGCCAGCGAAAAGCACTGACGAATTAGCAATTGTAGCAAGTTAGCTGCGCTAGCAGAAGGATGTCAACTGGAATTTGTAGAATTGTATCAGTGCCAGTCTAGAAGGGCATGATTCTTTCACCACATTAGAGAGAGAGAGAGTGGTTCTAAAACTCTTCCTGCCAAAATCTTGAAAAAGTAAAGAATGCCGAATTTTAAACGGAAACGCTAAACCCACATTCGCTGAACGAAGCATAATACATACACAACAACATACGCAGCACATATGAAATAAGATGTTCTTAAAATAGATGTACGCTTTCGACTCTGACTCAGCACATGCACTGACAGATACACGTTCAACACCATGAAGGTCCTTTAATGCCACACGTACGGTAAACGTGAGCAAACGTTTGACTGTTGACATGCTGTTCTGCAATGATATAATAACAATAATAATAAAGCAAGTCCAGTACGGGCGCTCAAAATTTTAAGCTCCCTTTCTCAGGAGGCGTCGCCTGCTCCTTCAGAGTATGTTCCAACCTGCTTGCCGGACTATCTTGTCCCGCCAAAGCATCAAACCAATTACCATCTCCTTTTCGCCTGAGCGATCTTTGTGCAGTGGAAGCACTCACGCGAAGGGCCCCACTGCAGGGTTGGAAGGAAGTGCTTCGATGGGACAAGATGGACACCCGGGTTAAAAGGAGAAGGAAATTATTTTGATGCTTTGACGGGACAAGACAATCCGTCAAGCTAGCTGGAACTTATCACGAAGTAACGGGTGACACCGTATGAGAAAGGAAGTTTTGGAAAAAAATAATAATGATAACAATATTCGTCACTATTTCCAGCCTCAAGGAAATGCTGTGCGCAAACGAATGATATGCAAACTTGGCATGGATTGACGTGACAGCACAAATTATCGGTTACGTAGACATTGTGACGCATTAAGCATTAAATCAACGTCTCCGCAGCTCCAGCCAGATGGAAGATACATTAGCCTCATAAAGTGATTTACAGGTGCTCCCCCTTGAATGAGAAAACGGAATGCACACAAGTTCAGAAAAATTAACTGGAAGATGGTAGACTTACGTCACAGTGCAATCGCTGAAGCAGTGGTAGCTTGTTCTTTGTCCTGGGGAGAGAACATTTTCCCCATACCATTATCCGATTCATGTTCACACTTCACTGCGCTGTGGTCGAAGTGTTCATCTGGGAAATATTAACATTTACACTGAAGTATTTGTGCACCGCATCGTTAGCTATGAAACCGGTTGACCGAACTTGCTATGTATCAGCTCTTTCGTAGCATCATCTTAGATAACCAGACATTGGCATACAATGGAGTCGAGCAAACCTTGTTAAAAATTTGAACTCATTTTCTCAGAAGCTTCTCGTCTCACCTCCCTAATTAGTCCACTGAATTCTATAATAGCTTCAGGAATATCCACGAATATTATGCATCGCATTTATCGCTGGGCTCTCAAAACGTTTTCCGCGGAGTCTTTTGGAAGATTTGCAGAAATTCTAGCTTCGGCGTTGGAGGTAACCGAACGCTTTGTCAATTTACTCCCAGCAATGGACGCGATGGAAATCCAAAGATTCGCTACCTTCTCGAACGAGTATAACCGTTTTCATTCCAACAATATGCGCGCGTCCACTGCAGCCGACTGTTCTGCGCGATTGAAACCATCGTGATTATCGAGTAAAATATTTCATCAACTTGGATCACCGCCAATTGTTCAGCAAAATTCATACCGCGCTTATTTCAGCTCAGACAGGCCATGTGTAATGACAATAACTTTCATGGCACAATATATTAGACGTCTGAGAGACAGGCCGTGCGCTTTAAATGTTTCAGATGGGAGTTCATTCCGCACTTCGTCAGTTGCAGTCAACACAATGCAGCTCAGCCAATGTAAAGGATGCCCAACTAATTGAGACAAAACATATATACGCCACTTCAGCTAATTGTGCTTTAATGCGGCACTACGCAAACATTGCATCCAAACTCAATATTCATATCACTGCCGTTTGGGGAAGTTCCACGCAGATAGGACAACATTCAGCAAAGTCTCAGTTACGTAGAAGAGGAATAGGATTACTCCCAAATACGAAGTTACTCCAAGTCAATCAAGGCTGCCACTCTATCATCGACGAAATTCTTCACAACAAAGAATTGTTTGTCTGCTCAACAATGAATGTACTGTTTGTTCCTCTATCTGCTGAAAAACCACGTAATTTTAAAATGAAGCTGAGAAAGACACAATGACATATTTACTATCGAGCGCGCCACAAGGATCGAAAAAAGCTGTTACTTATTCATGTTCTTTTCTAATTCTTCCTTCTCTTTCAATTCTTGCCTCCGTTCTTCAATCAGATCACGCAGAGCATTGGGTATCGACTTTGAAGGGATGCCAAGAACCATTGCAGGAACGCTTTGGTCCATTTCGCGCGTAAGTGCACGTTCGAAGTTGGAATCCAGATGCGAAAACTTCTCTTTTGACAACTGGCTGACGGGAAACAGCAAACCAACGACGTATCGCTGGTCAGCGTTCAAATAGTTGAGCGTTGGGCAAGCATCCGACTGAACGAAAGTGCAATCTGACTGACACACACAATCATTAAAAATAGCAAACGCCAACCGTAGCCATGATGTCAACACTCAATCCGCTCTTCCGAAAGAAGGGACGCAACCGCTTCTCAAGCACTTGGACGTTCTCCCTGTCGCCCGCGCCAAGGACAATATGATCTGAAGGTTCATTTCGAAAAAATTGAAAGCAATCAAATGGAGGGGAAAACTGACCGGGCTTCGGCTCGACCATTGTCAAAAGCGACAGCGAATCCTCGGTTATTTCGTCAAGCTTAGCAACCTGCATGAACGAACATATTCAACTTACGTGCAAATTATTCAACAGGTCACCTTCCAAGATAAAGCAACTCCGCCGAACACTGCCATCGGCCCGACGACAAATACGCCATTGGTAAGGCGGAACCCAAACTGGTTGTAGGAAAATATGCAAAGGTAATCATTTTCGCAAGTATCCTGCAGTGTGGTAACCGACGTGCGAAGACTTTTTTCATCATCCGTAAAATAATGCTGCGGGCTCGCGTAAACCTCGTTCATAACCATTTTTGGGGTAATCCTGACGTCAAGTTGTTGAAACGTGTCACATTGAAGAATAACGATGCGCTCAGCTACCTAGGCTTCGTATCTTTCGCGGAAGAGCACTGTCGAAGCGAACGCTTGACGCAACGAAGTTGTCGAATAACGAAAGACGCACGTCTGCTAACGTTCATGCTAAAACCAAATTGATGGTTGCGCAACAGCATATTGAAGGACAGTAAACGACCGGATACAACAATTCGCCATCAAGCGGGTCATCGTTCTGAAAGTATTTATTGAGCGAAGGGCAATTTTGCTATTCAAGATAAAAGCAAATCAATGAACCACCCTACGCAGGACAGTACAACAAGAGTACCCATAACATGGTCAGGAATAACAAGTAGTCAGACAACTTAGCCGCTCTCCACAATGGATCGCAAATCATTGACGCTAAGTTTCAAAGATTCAACAAATTCGTCCAGGTTATGCTTAGACGTGTAAGCGGTCAAAATGCAGCCAAGCTGCTCGTCGCTGATGCTATACCCAATGCCGTAGCCGTCGGGAACAACGGGACCAAACCCGCCCAGCAAAATGGAATCCGACGTCAGGCTGGACGTTGATAATGTGAAGTGATTGGCCAAACGGTAGGTTTCATCAATGAACAATTCGGGCACTCTGTCGCCGCGGCGTTCGGCCAGCATCTTCATTGCGAACAAGTGCCGATCGAAGCCCTTGCCTGGAATTGCACGGCCGAAAGGTTAAGGCTAAACTGTAGTGGAGAAAAACGCAGCGTTCACCCGTGGATGCTTGCTTCACAAGGTTCGAATGTATTTTCGAGCAGCCGAAAAGCATATTTCTCAGCTCCTGCTTAGATACGGACGATTGCTCATTGAGCAGAGCGTGAACAAAGCTATTGGAAGCTTTCGTGGCCGGTCGAACCGTTTCGGTTCTGCCATGCTTGAAAGCAGCAGTACTGCACGATTCGTATGTTGCAGGCGTATAACCATGCAATCGATTGAACGCAACCTAAAACCATAACAGCAACAGTAAATAACAATAATTGTAAGAATAAAAAAGCGGAATCCTGATAACGGGGAGCGGCCTCACTGACTTGTAATCAAGAACGGTTTAACAACCCGTTCTCGTATATGTGCATACATTTTACATCGTATTCCGGCTTGCCCGTTTTCTGATGATACCTGTAATAAATCTGCAAATGCCCTCTCAGCGGACGGATGTGGCATCAGGCCTTGCCGGGACAGCGGTAGGGAATCTGCAGATTTATTACAGGTATCATTAAAAAAGGGCAAGCCGGAATAGGATGGAAACAAACATGAAACCCCCTGCAAAGCATCTAGTGTTCATATGTGCATACAAGGACAAGCCCGAAAGAACCGACAAACAATAACGCACATATATGCGAATGGGTTGTTTTGCCGTTTTCGATTCCAAAATTAATAATAATAATATTTCACACATTTTGGTATTCTGCCGTTTTCACACAATATGAAACTAAAACCCGTGACAAATCCAATATTCAATAATAATAATAATAATAATAATAATAATAATAATAATAATAATAATAATAATAATACGGAAGAAAGGATGTCTTTTAACGGGAGCATAGATCTTCATGATGTTGTGCTTTTCACGGATTTTGTCCCGTTGCTTTCTGTACGTGATATATCTGTAAGTAAACTGACACGGTCTCCCTACCAACGGATGGATGAGAGTAGTTATAGGAAGAGCACGGTCAGAACACAACGTACGGAACGACCGAGCTGACCTTACCGAGCTGACCTGTACTCCCTTCCCCTTTGTCCCTGACCCGTACTTAAACCGACAAAGGAGTAAATACTTTCTCTTGCTCGCTGAAGACGGAACTCGAGCGTTCCGAAATATTCGAGAAACCGTACGTTGTGTTCTGACCGTGCTCTTCCTATAACTACTCTCATCCATCCGTTGGTAGGGAGACCGTGTCAGTTTACAGATCCATCACGTACAGAAAGCAACGGGACAAAATCCGTGAAAAGCA
This sequence comes from Trichuris muris, assembly GCA_000612645.2. Classification (NCBI taxonomy): domain Eukaryota; kingdom Metazoa; phylum Nematoda; class Enoplea; order Trichinellida; family Trichuridae; genus Trichuris; species Trichuris muris. The sequence continues at coordinate 13,232,119 of CBXJ02000086.1, forward strand.
CAACATCAATAATAGTTGAAAACTGGATGCATCGTAACGGGTCGTTGAGATGACATTTGTTTGTTAGACATGGTTTTCCCGTTGGTATTGTTTCAGTGTATCTGCAATTAACCAAAGAACCTCACCAGTCAACGATGGGTTAGTTTATTGGTAAAAGTTGCGAGAACGCTGTAACGTACGAGTCGGAGCTTTCGGGACGCTCTAGTCCCGTCGTCAGCGAAAAGGAGTAATAACGAATACGGCATTCAAGAGAGCGAAACAGTGTCAGAAATTCGTCAGCGAAAACATCAATAATAATAATAATAATAATAATAATAATAATAATAATAATAAATGAAGCCGTTACAAAACATTGACATAAAGAACATACGTGCACACGGAGCACAGGACGATCCCCGGACGAGACAATGAAGATCAAACATGACCTGACCGAATTTCCCGAACGTGCCGAAGCCCAGACCGTGACGAACACTTGGATAACGTGCCTCCTCCGGGGATGGTCGGTAGGGGTGTAACTCTGATACCTGGCCGGCCACGGTGGGATCAGCCTCGATGGATCTAGATTGATCTGACAGGCGCCACTGTGGTTCGGCTGAGTGGATGGGCTCTCCCCAAAAGCCAAACCTGGGGGAGGGCACCCTCGGAGGACCGCGCTGAGGACGGGCCTAGGTTGGTCCGAAAGCTACGCTATCTCGACCACCGCGCCACGTATTGTTTTTGGAAATAAAAAGACCATTTTCCTTCACGTGGTTTTCAAAAACGGGTAAAAACTTCCGTGATTTCCTTCATTCGTTAAAATCGATGAGCCCGTTACAAAACATTGTCATAATAATAATAATAATAGGGTGTCTTTTAACGGGAGCGTAGATCTTCATGAGGTCTTTTTCACGGATTTTGTCCCGTTGGTTGTTGTACGTTAACAGATCTATAAGTAATCTAACACTTTCTCCCTACCACCGGATGGATGAGAGTAGTTATGAGAGAAACGCGTTCAGAAAGCAACGTACAATTTTCCTCGAATATTTCGGAACGCTCGAGTTCCGAAATATTCGGGGAAAATTGTACGTTGCTTTCTGAACGCGTTTCTCTCATAACTACTCTCATCCATCCGGTGGTAGGGAGAAAGTGTCAGATTACTTATAGATCTGCTAACGTACAACAACCAACGGGACAAAATCCGTGAAAAAGACCTCAATAATAATAATAATAATAATAATAATAATAATAATAATAATAATAATAATAATAATAATAATAATAATAATAATAATAATAGGAAGACGGGATATGTCTTTTAACGGGAGCATGGATCTTCATGATGTTGAGTTTTCACGGATTTTTCCCGTAGCTTTGTATGTGGATGGATCTGTAAGTAAACTGACACGGTCTCCCTACCAACGGATGGATGAGAGTAGTTATTAGAAGACAAGGTCAGAGAACAACGTACGGTTTAATCTCGGATATTTCGGAACGCTCGAGTTCCGTCCTCAGCGAGCAAGAGCAAGAGCTCGCTGAGGACGGAACTCGAGCGTTCCGAAATATCCGAGATTAAACTGTACGTTGTTCTCTGACCGTGTCTTCTAATAACTACTCTCATCCATCCGTTGGTAGGGAGACCGTGTCAGTTTACTTACAGATCCATCCACGTACAGAGCAACGGGAAAAATCCGTGAAAACTCAACAACAACAACAATAATAATAATCACAGTCGAAAGAACAGGAAATACTTACTTGTATGGCAAGCTGAATAAACCCGTCAGGGCTGATCCCTTTGCTCTTCAGGTAGGTGCGATTTATCTCAGGCATTTGAAGGGATTTGACATCAAGCGATTCGCACCATGCAGTGTATGCTTCTTTGGCTTTCCTGACCGCTTCTTCCAACGATTTGTTAAGCTTTATTTCTGAATAAAATGACAATCGCTAAGAAGAAGAGAATGAACATTCCTTTAACATACCCAATCGTTTAACGCAGTCGGGGCACGTTTGCGAAGGAACAGCTTGATAGTCAGCTCCTACCCAGTTATTCTGCCTTATATCTCGCGAAACATCTTCCATAAATCGCAACACCGCTACTCCATCACCCCAGGAATGTTCGAAGTTTACTCCGGCCAAGCCATCGCCAAACACAATTATTTGCATTGACTTGTCAAACCATCTGCCGTTGATAAAAACGGGTAAGCTTTGCAATTTGCACACATGAAACAATGCTTAAACGCTGTGCGCTACTTTCTGAATAATAAGCAAAATCAGCAACATGATTCACTCTTTCGACTTTAACGATACATTGATCTTATCAATCAGGCAAGGTACAACAAGGCTTAATCTTTCCAAGGTCGTTAAAACCTAAAGAGCTGCACTATACATCGCAACACTGATAACCTAAAGTAACAAACGGGAGTACCAAAAGGGGCGACATTCGAACATCTTAAGACAACGGTAACTGAGAAGAGGCGGCACTAAGCAACGGAATACACCAATACGCAACACTGGGGACTACCTACGCTGCAGCTTGATTCATCACGCTAGTCTTCCACTGCAGACGAGACAAAGAGTAGGCACAACGGCGTCAATTGTTAGGTTTACAGAAAAGACAATTATCTACAGTTGCACGAGAATTACGACATCCTACATTCCATAGCCGAACTTTGGCAAACCTAATTTCGCGCAAAAATTAAGAGCAGACAGCCTAAAAAATAAGCCTTTTGCCATTGAAAAAAACGAGAGGATATCTGCAGACCAATAGTGAAACATGTCAACTTTGCGCCATTAAAACATGCCCGCTGACGGGGCATCTACCAAATTAGTTTCCCATCAATTAGGTTTAATCCTGAGTCATTGGGGCTACGGCAGCTAAGCGACATGATCAAAAATCTCATCGTGGCTTCGCGACAAGGGCAAATGGACTGTGCATACGTAACACACTTTCACAGAGAAAACCTGTCAACATAAGTACAAATTCCGTTTCGCCAGACGGAAGTGTCGAGAACACCGATTAGCGGTTGACCAATTGCGTCGGGGACACCGAGAAACGTGGCAATTTGGTGTGGAATATTCAGAGGATGCAATTTCCAAAGCTACGGAAATTGCTTTTCCAAACCTGACCTATTCACACACGACTTTTGCGTTTCGCGTGAACTGCACCTGAGGAGAGTTGTCACCGCCATTCATGCGTTAGCGATTGATCAGTAGACTGGAAAATTTCGTCATTCAATTTAGGTTTTTATAAAGAGAACGGCCTCGCCGTAACGCTGATGACGAAACGCAACACGGAAAACTTCCCGCCTTTGCACGGCCAATTAAATCGGTCCCGATCAAAGGAATTGAGAACAAGATTCATACAAATAAGTCGACTACGCTCTCCATCTATCTCTTCAAAGCCTCGATTCAACGGTTGTCGGTCCTCATTGTCGGCAAACAAAAAAATGTCCCCAATAGCTGGCCGACAAAGGAGCAGCTAAGAAACAAAAGTAACCTTGCAAAATGCAAACGGTGTTCAGTTTTCTGCTTACACGAGAAACAACCGTCCACCGAGTGATTGGTTCGATTCAACTTTAAGTGCAAAGAATGGACGGCTTGTACCCGTTTATTCGTAATGTCTGAAATCACACGAAAACAACTCCCTACCAGCGGATGGATGAGAAATTATTAGTGGAACGACAGAGCAATACAGTAATCTTCAGAGCTTTCGGAACGTTCTGGTTCCGTCGTCAGCGATTTATTGGTTGTGTAAGAAATCCCGATCTCGATGGGTATATATAGGCTGGGTCAGGTGATCAGTTTGTATGGTGCAACATTTGCTTTTATTGATAACTTCATCCAATACTTCATTGACTTCCCTTCCCTTGTCACGCTTGAGTGTCATTATGCCTTATGAAAAAGGCCTCTTTTATTTGCCTAAGGTGGAACTGTCTCTCACGGCAAATAATATTTGGGTAGTGGCTCTTACGGCAAATAATATTAGCCGTAAGGCAAATGAAGTCCAAATAATATTTGCCGTAAGAGCCACCGTGAGTCAGTTTCACCTTAGGCAAATAAAAGAGGCCTTTTTTCATAAGGCATAATGACACTCTCAACCGTGACAACGGAAAGGAAGTCGGTGAAGTATGGGATGAAATTATCAATAAAAGCAAATGTTGCACCATACAAACTGACCACCCGACCCAACCAGCCTATATATACCCACCGAGATCACGATTCCTTTTCACAACCATTAAACGGAACCAGAACGTTCCGAAAGCTCTGAAGGTTACTGTATTGCTCTGTCGTTCCATTAATAATTTCCCATCCATCCGCTGGTAGGGAGTTGTTTTCGTGTGATTTCATACATTACGAATAAACGGGTAGATGCCGCACACAAAAGCAAGATCAACATGTCAAGACCGGTTAAGAAGCACCCTGTATTCGATGCGGAAAACTGCGGTTAAGAATAGAGTTTACATTACTAGTGCGGAATTTGGGCTGCTATTCATACTCGTCAATGCTACCTTTCGGCCTACATTTTCGCCTAGCAATTAGTTTGGCAAAATTCATTGATGACTCTTGAATGAAAGCAGCGTAAACTTGGCTACTGATAACAAAAGCGCAAGAAAATCACCTGTTAGCCCCGTCGCCGTGAAGAAAGGTCTTCCCAACTTCGGTAGCGTTGGTTGTCTTCACTTCGTCCAAGTTCAGCACAAAGAGGCCGCCAGCAATCTTCTTAAGGCTCTCCTCATTGCCTTCGATCATTAACAGCTCGCTACGCAACCTGGACCATTCGTCCCGTCCAAGCGTAGTAAACAAGCCGATAGGATGGGCTACCGGAGATATAGGCTCCTGCAGAATGTAGTTTAAGCTTGCAAAGATTTCTTCGGGTGGAATCAGTTGGCCTAAAAGAAATATGGTAGCGACGAGAGGCTACCTTTGAGGGCGGACTTTAGCGCGTACCATCCGCACGAAACAGATCTACGGAATAGAAATGACCGCGGCGCATCACTATTACGTGTTTGGAAGTGCGATCGGTATTCAGTTGATCCTTGATCATCACAGGAATTCTTGTGGTGTTGAACAGAAATCGGTACTGGGACATATCCAACGGAAAGGCATTGCGCATTGCAGCGAAAAGCCAGGAGAGGCTGGCTGGCAACAGGCTTAAAGCTGCGTGCTCAGCAAAGCGAAAACAGATAAGGGCGCTTACGAGAGAACTTTCTCAAACTTTGGAGTATCGGTCTTCTTGGGATTGAAGTGGTATATTTCCGGCCTCAAGCAGTTGTAGTCCAAGGAGCGCTTGAATCGGCAAGCGGAAACGAGGAGATTCGTCGCAACCGCTAGCTAAACGTTACAGGCGCTCCAGCGACGGGTCGCCCGTCCAATGATGGTGCAAACCTGGCTTTTCGGGCTCAACTCTCCAAAGGGCTTCCATACCAGAAAGGGATTCTGATTAATCGGTAGGGCAGCCCTGGAGCGGAAATACATGTCAAACCAGGGCTCTACCAAAAGGCAAGCGATGAAGCGATCGGGAATGGCGCCTCGCCGTAAAGCTGAAGTCCTACCAGTAATGTAGCTGGTGTGCTTGTTGCGGCGATACCAGAGCACCAATTCGCGGTGCAGCCGATCGCCGGCGTCCTTCAAGAAATTGGCTGTCAAAGTTATCGCCGTCCGGTGCTGCTCGTCGGTTAGAAAAGGCTGTACGCCCGTCAGGTAGTTTTCGCAGGTCGCCTTTAGCTTTGGTATGGGCAGCCGGGGCAGGCAGTCCTGGAAGTACATTGTCGGAATGACGCTGCGCTCCAAGAATTGGTACGCATCCGACTCGTGGTCCACCTGGCTTGCGCCGCTTCTGACCGGAAAGAAAGTGCTCAGCAGGACCCTAAGCGAAGGGCACGCTCACTTTACCTGCAGCGACGTCCCAACTTGAACATGCTGCCCAAAAACCAGCAGCCAAGCCAAGCTGACGGGCAACGACGGAGCATTGTTGTCGCGTCGCTACAATTTATAGCACGATGAACTGACTAAGCACCTACAGTAGGAGAAAAGTGAACTTAATTTTACTTTGTACGGTAGATAAGTTGCGATTAGGCGTTTTCAAGCTGCTGGGCAAACCTCTCGCGCTCCTCCATCGCGGGCATGGTGGAGCGAGGCAAAAATCCTGTCGTTCCGCTGTGCGTATTTTTGGTGGTAAAGTGCACCAATGATGACCGTATGCTGTTCATGTATCCATTTTTTCGGGAGGAAAGAATGCGCAGCGCTTCCGGTAGCAAATTGCGTTAACTTTGACGCCAACGCGGCTGGTCGTTTGCGTTTAGGCAAGGCATTGAAGAGCCCTTGCGCGCTGCGCCACACCGACAATACGTGGAAGCAGAAAAGCTTGTAAGTCGTACCGGTCGGTTTTGCGCCTCATCCCTCGGCGTGCGTTCAGCCACGGCCTAATCGAGAACGACCAGCTGAACTTGCTGGACGATTCGCTTATGTCTTTCCTGTTCACGGTGAAGCCAGAAATGTGCAACCAGTCGATATTGGTGAAAATAAACGATGTTCGCTTCGTCGGCTATCCCGTGTCGCACGACTCGTCTTCTTGCTCCGTCTCGAATGGACCGGCGGATCCGGTGAACATTTTGCGCTACAACATCGTTTTCGCCATTCGGGTATTCAATTTGCGCCTTCGCATTCTCGCTTGGACGTTGCTTGGCCGCCTAGGCGGAAGCACCGAGAAAAATCGTCGAAAGTTTCGTCACTTTGGCCAAGGAGTTCGCCCTGGCCATCCAGCACGAGGAGCACAGATGCGGCTACTTGACAAGCCAAGTCAAGATCATGCTGGATTGCTTTGAAACTGTGCAAGGTCACCGGGATCATGGTTTGACTTTGCAAGCACCGTTGCTTACTAGTGTTGAGAAATGTTAACCTAATGCAGACGGCGGCAACTGCGTCTATGATGCCGTGCTGAAGAAGTCGAACCTTGCTCAAACGTTGAAGCAGGCTTTCGTCGAGTAAGGGACACCTCCGTTGCAGCGCGGGTGCAGGTGACCACCTTTTCAGCTTGCTAAGAACGGGCACCGTTTCCTTGTGCGTTAACGGTTGCATTGAAGTTAGTTGGAATGTTCACCAGCGCTACTCAAGGTGCTTGACCAAGCCTCTATTCCGAGTTAGCAGCCGTTCGCGCTTATACCGAAAAAGTTTTCTCTTGTTTATCTAGGATGAAGTGCCTGCTGCTCACGACGGGATGATCATTAAGTACAACGGCTCTTGACGTAGCATGTAAATGCGTGTTGAATACTTTTTACAGGCCGTATCATGCCGTGCTGTTGCTTGAAAGTGTTAAGTCGATTGTTGGCAAAATGAGGCCCGACCATTCTACCGCTATTGTGCGCTTCCTGAATGCAAGCAATCCAGTGAAACCGCTGTTAACAATAGCCAGGGAGCTGGACTACGACCTTGAACAGGTAGATGAATGCTTTGGGTTCGCCTTTTAATCGGAAGCGCCAAATGTTGAAGGTGTTCCGAATTGTGCAACATTTGATCTACTGGGGCAAGACGATTGTCATTTTTCCGCTAACGGAAGCTAACATCTACATTGTACATCCGGAAGCCGATTTAACCAGGTTAGTTTTTCTTAGGCATTCAATATATTAATAGTATTGCCCTTGCTCTTAAACAGAAGTGCAATTAAAGCGATCCCTTGAGAGGTGTCGCGTGCGTAGGTTTCAGAGTTGGCTTGCTCACCAAGCCAAACGGATACTGTTGCAGGTCGTCGCTGAAGAAGAAGTTTGAACAGACTTTCTGCAAATGTTGTCTGGGAAAGATTCTTAGCAGTTTCTCAATGCCTACTCCCCTTTCTCAGTTTATCGCTCGCTGCGGGGGCAACCGCGACGTGGCAGTAAAGATGGTCGTTTGGCTGCTTCGGCATGGGCTTCTGATGCAGTTGCATACGTTCATACATCTTTGCTATTACGGCACCACGGGGTCGTCTGCATCGCCGCCTAAGATCATTCCATGCTGCGAAAGCTTGAGTCGCGTGCATAGGTTCAATTGCGACGTGGACGAATTAGAATTTCAAAGCATGCTTCTCAGGCATCCAGCTTCGACGGATCGCTCCCGTTCGGAATTGTTCGTTCAGCTGCTGCCTTACTTTGACGGCGAGCATCACATTGAAGAGATAATGTTCTTTGAAACGTTGTCGCGCGCCGAAGTTATGAAAGTGATTTGCGACTACGATGACATTTTGGTACTTTCGGTTCACGAAGATCCATTTCTGGAACGCTGCTTAAAGCAAAGTGACCTCTAGCAACGGACAGCCTTTTGCGGTTCAAATTGCCAGCTCTCGTGGTCTCTTTCGTCGACCCATCAGGTTTGACAATCGAGATATCCGGAACGACCGTTCGATCGCCTCTGTTGTTTTATTCAAGCCAGTGAATTTTATGAATTTGGTGGACGGAGCATTAGGAACAGAAATGACGTGGTCTATTAATAAAATGATTGTTTACTTGCTTGATTTATGCTGTAAACTTCAGCCATCGCTACCCTTTTAATGAATTGAAATGACGATGGTCACGAGTGAATTTTCGTACAGGTACTAATGGCTGAACTTTTACTCGATCCGGCCATTCGAACTTGGGTATTTTTGCCAATTGTACTTCTCACCTTTCTGATAGGCGTCGTTCGGCATTACGTTTCGCTGCTGATAAGCGCGAGAAAGGAAGTTGACCTGCAGCAAGTGCAGGATAGGTAGAAGTGTTGCTACCTTTGCCCTCCCCCTCCTCATTGTACAATCTCGAATTGCAGCCACGCTCTGATAAGAAGTCGACTTTTGCGCGAGAATGGCCATTACCTGCCCAAGTCCGCTTTCACTATGAGGCGACACTTTTTCAACAATGACGACAACGGATATCTGAAGCTGGCGCAGCAACGACAAAATGTTATGGTGAACCCGATGGCAGGTAGGCGACGGCTGAGCTAAGCGACTTCAAGTTCAGTTCACCTTGCTTAGATCCATCAATGATGACGGAAATGCTGAAGGGAAATTTGCTAAACGTTATTCCCATGCTTATGGTTGGCGGCTGGATCAACTGGACCTTTTCAGGTTTCGTTACGAGTGCGAAAAGACGGGCAAGCCCTGCGCAACATTATTGGCGTGTCTCAATTTCAGCTAAGGTTCCCTTCCCGCTGACTTTGCGTTTCAAGCCGATGCTGCAGCACGGTATTGCGTTGGCTTCGTTGGACGCATCCTGGGTCAGCTCTGCCTCCTGGTACTTTCTCAATGTGTTTGGTTTACGCAGCATGTACACACTTATCCTTGGTGAGGAGAACGGTAAGCTAGCGGCTTAGGCGTTAGGCCGTAAAAACGTTTAACAATAAATGTATCGCAGCGGCCGATCATACTAAGATTATGCAAGAACAGATGAATATGCCCGCGTCGGCAATGCCCCAGGATCCAAGGCACGCTTTCAAAGCTGAATGGGAAGCTTTGCAATTGTACAGTCACCAATGGACAGTGAAGCATGCTGATAGGGACTTGTTCGTCTACTGACTACTTTTGAAGATTACCTCAGAAAAGTAAAGAGCAGATTGTTCGAAGTAAAATATGCCTATTGGAGTGGACGGACATCATGTTGTTCTTACCACGTATTTATCCTCGGTTCTAGCTTGTTACTGCTTTAATCCTGCCCGTTGAAAATTACTTTGTTTGCATTCACATAGGAACAACATGCATTCACATTATAAGGACTTTCGGGTAAATAATGAATGCTATTCACATCAACCCTTCAATCCATCCATTGTCGCTGGAAACAAAGCAAGGGCCGTTCCGAAAGCCCCCTGGGTTAGGCGCAGGCACCTTGTCAGGTTTTCGAGGACAATTCTGCCCGTCTATTCGGTTGGCGATTTTCACACTTGCGGACATTGAACCTATCTGGAACAGGTGGCTCATAAATAACTAGCGAACTAACTGCACAGAGGCGTACTGTCGGCGCTGTTACCTTATTTCAATTGATCAGTCGCTTAGTTCTCGCCCGAATGAAACGTGGAATTTAATTCTTTAAGCCTTTCACTTTAAACTGAGGCAACCACCGAAGCGCGCTGCTTAGAAGTTGTAACACCAATGTTTGCCTGCCACGGAGAAGATGATCTCATCATTAATAATACAGTCGCAGCTACACTGCGACGAAAGTTGGAAGGAAGGTTATAACTGATGTAACAACAGAATTAAGGTTAAATGCGCATCCAAGATTGTATTCACAGGTGGCTTCGACGAGAAAGTAAGGATTCCCTTGCGCCTGAACGAATTTTTACCGATCTTTATGCGTATCAGCGCAATGAGTGAAAATGCAGCTGAGAAATATTTTTACCAACGACGTTTGCAAGTATTATCACATTACATGCAAACATCGAAAAGCGTGCGTTGAAACAACAGTGAAGAAAAGGACATGTGAGGAAGGATTACTAATTTCCGTGGACTGAGGCGGAATGGCCACATGCCGCTCGCTAAATGTTATCCGGTTCCACACTATAACACTGCATTTATATAAGGGGTGTAAAGCAGTCTGTTTATGCTGTAAATGTTTATGCAGTGGTTGGCTAATTGGAAATTTTAACCTGTTGTATGATGTTAACGAATTTTCAGGAAGCCCGGCTAGCTCAGTCGGTAGAGCATGGGACTCTTAATCCCAGGGTCGTGGGTTCGAGCCCCACGTCGGGCGACTTTTTCCGTTTTTTATAGAAACGCTGTAAATTCATTTAACTTTTTTTGCGTGCATTCCAATCTGCCCATCTCTCTTACAAGAGTAGAAATTGAGGTATAATTTCGGCGCTTTTCGGTTAGCTGCCCGTGCTACAGTAGCCCGTGACCTAATTACGGAACCCATTGTTACCGTGATGCAATGGATCGGCGGCCGAAGCGCTGAACGAATTCCGACCGCATCGCCCCCTCGTGGAGGTGAAAAGTGATATGGGTTCGCCGCTGCGTGACTCCTGTTTTGCCTGTGGAGCAAGTGTGCTGAATACAGTGTGACAACGGATAAACTCTGTAGCGGAGACGGAAGAGCAGTGTTCCACGCGAGCTCATTTCGACGCGCACTAACCATGTTTATGCCGACCGACGGTGGCTGTCACTTTTGCCGATACCTAAGCGTAGACCTAAACACAACCGATCTTTCCTGTGCGCTATGTTTTCGTGTTGGTCGACTGACGATGGCTGTCGTTTTCGCCGATACCTAAGCCTACACCTAAACACAACCGATATTTCCTGTGCGCTATGCTTTCGTACTCATCCACCGATAATGGCTGTCGTTTTCGCCGATACCTAAGCCTAGACCTAAACATAACCGATCTTTCCTGTGCGCTCTGCTTTCGTGCTGGACGACTGACGATGGCTCGTTTTCGCCGATACCTAAGCCTAGATCTAAGCACAACCGATCTTTCCTGTGCGCTATGCTTTCGTACTGGTCGACTAATGATGGCTGTCGCTTTCGCCGATACCTAAGCTTAAACCTAAACACAACCGATATTTCCTGTGCGCTATGCTTTCGTACTCATCCACCGATAATGGCTGTCGTTTTCGCCGATACCTAAGCCTACACCTAAACACAACCGATATTTCCTGTGCGCTATGCTTTCGTACTCATCCACCGATAATGGCTGTCGTTTTCGCCGATACCTAAGCCTACACCTAAACATAACCGATCTTTCCTGTGCGCTCTGCTTTCGTGCTGGACGACTGACGATGGCTCGTTTTCGCCGATACCTAAGCTTAGACCTAAACGCAACCGATATTTCCTGTGCGCTATGCTTTCGTACTCATCCACCGATAATGGCTGTCGTTTTCGCCGATACCTAAGCCTAGACCTAAACATAACCGATCTTTCCTGTGCGCTGTGCTTTCGTGCTGGACGACTGACGATGGCTCGTTTTCGCCGATACCTAAGCCTAGACCTAAACACAACCGATCTTTCCTGTGCGCTATGCTTTCGTGCTGGTCGACTGACGATGGCTGTCGTTTTCGCCGATACCTAAGCCTAGACCTAAACACAACCGATCTTTCCTGTGCGCTATGCTTTCGTGCTGGTCGACTAATGATGGCTGTCGCTTTCGCCGATACCTAAGCTTAGACCTAAACACAACCGATATTTCCTGTGCAGTATGCTTTCGTACTCGTCCACCGATAATGTCTGTCGTTTTCGCCGATACCTAAGCCTACACCTAAACACAACCGATATTTCCTGTGCGCTATGCTTTCGTGCTGGTCGACTGATGACGGCTGTCATTTTCGCTGATGCCTAATCCTAGTCCTAAGCACAACCGATGTTTCGAGTGCGCTCTGCTCGCTTAGGCCCTTAACACTAACGTTGCCCTGTACACTCGCAGTTAATCACGGTATAGCAAGAACGACGCAGACTTACTTACCGAACCTTCAAAGTACGAACGCCGTACCGTTGCTAAGCGCTGACTGTTGCGGACGTGAACACGGGAACCATGAGAAATCACCATGCGGCCGCTGCCTTCCCAGACATACAGAATGGCGCTGAGGGAGGATTGCGGTCTCTTAATCAACGAAAGCGCGGGATAAGAAGTCTTACAACGGTGCGGCTGCTTTGTGCATACTGAATTGATAACACCTGGGCGCTGCGGCCATTTGCCCGGAAGGTAGAATGGCGCACAGAAAGGAGTGGCGGTCCTTTCCATGATGCAATGCGACCTGACATGGATCAACAGGTCCTGCAGCTTTTCTGCTACCCTGTTCGCGCTGTCTGCTCAACACCTGAGCACGACGCTCATGTGGACGCAGGTCGAGAGGTGTTAGAACCCATTGTCGTGTAGCAGTTTCTACGATCAATCAATTCACATAACACAACCATGGTGCGTCTATGCGTTCGTCGAAAACTCTGTGCAACATCCACACTGCGCCTGTCCCTATATAAGAGCCGATAATACCCTGTTTGGTTGACTTTACAAATTACCATGCAAACAAGACCACACATGGTGACCTTGCCCTATAGGTTACATCCGTAGCAGATGTGCAGAACAAAAGGTGACGCAAGTCATGTTCAGGATTAGGTTTAGCTGAGGGCTAGGAATGCTTTCCACAGTGCACGCTGCAACGGTTAGGTCGTACTAGACGGCAAACCTGAGCAAGGTGACCGCGCGGCTCCTATGTCGCTCTATAGCACCTGTCAAAGAGGTCCCTTACGTAAGCAGGGCGAGGTCATCAAGAGTCGGCTTATTTCCGTCGTAATTTGTAAAAAGGCCCACATATTCAGTCTTTCGTCATGTCAACCAGCGGAACACTAAATTTGTCGGTTTTGAACGAACGCATAGGGAATGAAGAACAGGCTGTGCAGTTCCTGCAAGACAAGGGCATCTTGCACCGCGAGAGATTCTGCACTTGCGGTGAGCGAATGACCCTGGCGGTAGGGACGGCTGCACGCCCATCTCGTTGGAGGTGCTATAAGGTGGTGTGCAAAAAAGAAAGAGCTGCGCGCACAGGCACCTGGTTGGAAGGTAAATCAGCACGTCGGCGCTAGCATCCAAGTTCAATTTGTTGCTTTCCAGGGGCAAGGTTGCCATTCCAAAAGATTATCCAGTTCCTGTACGCATGGAGCCGCAATTACACTACTTGCCGCTTCTGCGTGCAGGAGCTGGGCATGCAGGCGTCCACCGCAGTTCAGTGGAATCTGATCGCCAGGACAGTAGCGGCCGAAGCAGTACTACGCAACCACGGGGTAATTGGAGGTGCCGGCCTCACGGTAGAAGTGGACGAAAGTCTCTTCTCGCGAAGGAAGTACAACCGAGGCCGGTCCTTTCCCCAGCAGTGGGTTTTCGGGGGGGTGTGCCGCGAAAGTGGTGAATGTTTCCTCGTGGAAGTGACGGATAGAAGCAGCGCCACCCTGATCCCAGTGATCAAAGATCACATCAGACCTGCGACCACCGTCATTTCGGACGAATGGCGAGGATACCGCAGTCTGCCGGAGGAGGTTTACACGCACTTGCGCGTAAACCACTCCATCAACTTTGTGAACCCAGTGAGCGGGGCTCATACGCAGACTGTGGAATCCATGTGGTCCCAGGCCAAGCGCCACAACAAAGCCAGGTGCGGAACGCACAGGCACATGTTGCAATCGTACCTGTGCGAATTCATGTGGCGGAAGAGACTGCAACCCGGAGAAGACCCGTTCGACAAGTTATTGGCAGACATCGCTACCTGCTGCCCTCCGGAGTGAAAGTCCCCTGAATTGCAAACATCTCGTACAGCCGTTGTTCCCCGCTATGTTCTTTGCGAAACTTCATTAAATGTACTACAACGTCTACTTGTTTTTCAAAGCAAACCACGAAATACAGAAACTCTTTGAAATAGTTAAAAAGACGCGAGAATCTGAGTTAAGCGCAGCGCTTCAGCCGTGAGCCAAATAGTCGAAGAACATGTGCAGCATTCAACAATCACGGAATCCAGAAACTCTTTGAAATCGTTAAGACGCGAGAATCTGAATTTAAGCGCAGCGCTTTAGGCCTGAGCCAAATATTCGAAACCCATGTGCGGCATTCAACAAGCTGACGAACTCATATGAACTCTCCATGTTCCAATCACAGTGACGGACAAGTCCGAGCACCCTTGCATGCATCCAATAGCGCTGCACAAGGTCGGCCGCCAACTGATTCGTCGATATCAGCAACGCCCCGATGAACGGGTTAGTGCCGGCGCCTTGCGCCGGCCATAACCCGTCCGTCAGAACAAAAGGTGACGCAAGTAATGCATTCATTATAGGATGCGCAGGCACACGGGCAGCTATCCTCAAAGAGGTATAATTTCTTCCGTGAATGCCTTTTTAAAAATCCGACAACGGTTCGCCACAGTCGCGGGCCTTGAGATTCAGTCTGTAAACTTCGCGGAAAACAGGTGGGTAGTCGTTAGGATACACAGTATGGCCATCGTGATCAAATATGCACGTTGGATAGTGAGCTATTTGACGCAGGAAAGAAAACCCACCGGTTGCTAAGCCCATTAGCGCACATAGGAATAGTATGGTTGTCATCATATGCGATCATTAGTAACAAGGAATTTTAGCGAAGTCTTTTAGACTATGGTTGTCAGTTATTGCTTTATGGTCACCGTTGTTAACCGTTGTAGTGGACAAACGGCTTTCTTCAAAAATTATAAATCTCTTAGTGCTAATCCTAGGCACTTTTTGCTATAATCCGCGATAACTGTTGTTACTTCAGTAAGGCATAGTAGCTAGTAAAAGATATAGGCGTCTTCAGCATTAATACAATCCACGCTTATATCTCTGACAATGTGATCTGGATATGCCTTATAAAATTTAGTCTAGCCAATTATATAGCAACGCTGACTGTATAACCATCTTAGCAATAAGAGCCTAAGGCAGAGCACCGGGTGTGACACACAAACTTTACAGTTGTCCTTCTTTCCGAATCAATTAGTTATGAACAGTCAGCTTCTCTCCAAATGGCATGAGCGCAAGTTGTCCCTTTTGGCTTGCAATGGAATTCTGAACTTAAAGCAACCTCAATCTGCAGGAGCTGTGCTAATGAAGTGCGATGAAGTAAGCGTTCCTGTGTAGAGATTCCGTTACGTAAAAGCGGAATGAGCACCTGCTGGATCAGCATGATCCGTGTCTCTCAAAGCGCATTAAAACTAACATTCCCTTAGCATGGTGGGATGATCGCTAGTAATAGTCTTCCTCTTTGCCAACACCGCACGCACTTTACGTAATGTTACTGCTAAACTGGCCGTCAAAGTGAGCTAGCAGCAGCATTGTGCTCCCACCACTTCTGAATTTCAAGTTGATGGTCCCATACTGGCAATCTTACCGGGATCGCGCCATAAGCTCCCGATTTCAGCAGACGGCTAATGATCACTTTTGACGATGCCAAAGGAATTAATGTGCACACCGAACAGCGGATTTCTCTGCTCACCTCTGCTGTCCACGTCATTCTTACAATCATTAGGGCTTTATGTACGCATCAAGCAAAACGTGAGTCATCGCCATAATCGTTCATTTCCTAAATGAATTTGCCTTTTCATCTTAGCATCTCACATGGCAACGTACGTGCGAAATCAAGTTAGTGCCTTTGATCAAAGCATGCGCAGTTATGCCATCCAGTACTCTCTGCTTTCGTTGACAACAAATGGCAATGTCGCATCTCCACAAAAAACCCTTTACCTGTCAGGCGTTGCTGAGATAATGTCAAAGTCAGCTTTCTTTACCATGTCAGTTAGCGCCATTAGATAACAAAAGATTGTCCAACTCACTGGTTCAGCTGAGGAGAAGCCGATTAGTCACTAAGCATTGGTCAAGCGTTTCAAGGTGATTAACGGATTGAAAAACGTGAATGACTAGCTCGAACGGCTTCCGAATTTTCGCGAACCAGTAAAGTGATGACATCTCCATTGATGACTCGCTTCTCCCGGCTTGCGGCACAATGAAGCAATCGTCGTTAATCCCATGCAGTGGGCAATGAGTGCTACCTTTTCAACGACTTCCTGCGCTTTCGAAGACCACCAAGGTCGGCGCATTTGCGCTTAACGTTCGCTCGCATCGCCAGCTGAGCGCTGCTTGAGAAGAGCCAACTTCATTGCAAACAATTTTAACGTGGAAGCAAAAGTAGCCTCGTCTTGCGATGAGCTTTCGGGAAAGGGGACAGCGTGCACGACTATTTTTGAATCCATCAAAATGGGACGGAAGGAAGGAACGACAACAACGAACCTTATTTGCAACAGCTGAAATGGGCAGTTTCGAGTGCTTCCACTGGACTGCCAAATTCTACTGAATTGACTCCCCGCTTAACCCAGCAATGGCAACTGTTGCTTTCTTGCAGATAACAAAAAGTGACAACAACTGGGAAACGGCAAGTGCCGACAGTGAACGCACTATAATGTATGACGGAAAAATTCAAAATGAATAACTGTACCTATAAACGACCCACTTGGTTTATCGCGTTTGCGGTCGTTGAATTGGATAGGCGCGGCCTTGGCTGTTTTGCAGCCAAGCTGATGGCACAGATGGTCCCAATTAGACGAGGACGCCGCGCCTAAGTGTGAACCACCGCCGCCATTGCCGCTGTCGTTAGCCACCTGAAGAGTTTGCCTTACGGTGCTCCGTGACGGCGAAAGCTAAGAGGGCGCTCTAATCGTAACAACGACGCTGCAACTGGACGGCGGAAGAACGGATCGACCAATGGGTTTCAGCCGAAAGTGGTCAGCTCCAATTTCAGACGAAAGCGACGGCAACGTACGTTGGCTTGGCATCGAATAATTTGTTTTCTCGCGCCAACCGGCTTGTCGGATATCAAGTGCTGACCAGGGACCGCGCTCGCAGTTTGCTGGTTCAACCGGCTTTGGTTTTGTTTGTTCACCGTGAAATTGGCTACTTGAAACATTTTTCAGGCTTTGCACTCGATGAAGAAGATGTTGACTTGTGGAGAAGACGACGCCCAGCTGACCCGACCAGTGGCTGCCGACGAGCCACCGCCAACTTTCGCTCAAGTACCTTTGCAACAGTCACCTCAATCTGCCGGCATCAGAAGGAGAAAGAAAGCACGGAGATTGTTCAAGCCTCCTAGAGACTTGGACGACACGGTTAAGCAGTCGAGAAATTCCGGTGTCGAAGAGCAGCGGTTAGCCGACCAAGTGCGACAAGCTGATGACAGCGTCAGCAGCACTCGTCCAAAGGGGACCACTTGCTTTTTCGTCAAGGATATACTTCAGCTGCCCAGTAGACGACGGCTGTTGGTTAAGGATTTCTGCGCATTGAAGCAGCACCTGGTGACAGCGGCCGCCTTGATGTACCATCAGCAGCAACAACAGCAAGTTCAACAAATGCACTATCGACAGCTCCAACAAGCACCCACTCATCCGGTTCATCCAACGCTGATAGACCTTTTCTCGACAGCACCACCCACCGTCAGCGGAGGTGAGAGTCCCGCACCACCGTGCAGGGCGGGCACTTTAGTCAGTCATGTACCTCAAGTGGCCGTCTCCGACAATGGCTCCTCTTTTGCCGCCGTCGAGTGCCACCAGCCGAGGCACATGACCACGCTGCGCCCTCAGGCTCTTCAATACCAAACGGCCGGCAGGGTTTCCTTTCGTTTGCATCATCCTTCGAGCGCCTCCTTTGACGACTGCCAAAATGCGGCAGCGCCAACTTCGTGGTTGGCGCCCGCTGGCCTGGCCGGCGCGACGCACTACACCGGATCCCCTTTAGCCGCCCCAGGTGGCGGTCCCGATCCTTACTATACCCCCACCTTGGGAATGATTGACGCCTGTTCCAGCACGTCAGGCATGCAAGCTCAAAACGCCATGTCTGGGCACTTGTCGCCCACTCTGGCGAACAGCATCCTGCACACGTTGTCCAGAAAGTTGGAGCACCGCAAAGGTGCAGCAAGCCCGTCTGCCGAAAATGCCAGCTCAGTCGAAGAAGGCAGCGAATCGGAAAGCCAACGTCCCCACCATCGTCAGTCCGATTCTGAGGACGACAGAACAACCTTTGACAAAGGTTCTCCTACTGCCAGCACATCTAAGGAGAGCGTCGAGCAGTCTGTCAACGGAAAGGTGGCCTCCGGCAAACGCCGAAAGAGGCGTATTCTGTTCTCCAAATCGCAGACCTTTGAACTAGAGCGTCGTTTCCGCCAGCAAAAGTACCTATCAGCCCCTGAACGTGAAGAATTGGCCATCAGACTCCGCCTTACTCCTACGCAGGTGAAAATCTGGTTCCAAAACCACAGGTAACAGCCGTCGCTCCGTCGGTGAGCGCAATCATCTCCTTTATATTTTTCCCCAGGTACAAAACCAAAAAGGCAACCCATGACAAGGCCGGCTCCGCTGCCATGGGAGGTTCACTAATGGCCAGCCGTCGAATGCCTATACCCTTGCTGCTGCACGAGCCGAGACCCTGCGTGGGCGTGCAGCAGCGGGCTGCCGAAACTCACGCTTGTGTATCAAACCCGGTTACCGTGGTCTCGTCAGCCCACTTTGGCCCGTTGCCAGCGGATGCCGCCCCACCTGGAGCGGTTGGTCTCTTCAACGGCGTTGGGCCGTTCGTCACGGCTGCCCCCACAGCAGTCCATCAGCACCACCAGGCGCAGCAAGTAGTCGGCCCAGTGATACGTCCATCCTACTATTTGCAGAACGCTTGGTGGTGAGCATAAGGTTACTGTAGGTTGAACGTAGGTCCCAAAGCCTGAGCAGCCGACTGGCGTCGCCGTGAGGAGGTATCGATTCGCCAAGGGGACGGTGGATTTGTTTGCATTTCGCCTTGGCTGCGCTGGGCTAGCGACGCAGTTGGCATTTTGATTGTTTCCTTTGACGAAATAAAATTTCACTTATCTGATCACGGACCGTTGATCCCAAGCCTCAGCGGTTCAATATGACCAAGCGGAGGCCAGCTCCTACGGTGGCCTTGTTTGCTCTTGACTGCTCAATTTCCCCATTAAAGCCGAGTACGCGCGGAAGCTTCAGGTTGCTTGGTCAGCCTGTGGCTCATTTTGGCGCGCTCCTTTTGGAACACGGAAACAAGCTGCTCAGCACATTAGTCATTGGCAAACATCCGTCCTCATTGTTTAGGCTGATTGTCGCGAAAGATTGTAGTGACATCTTCAGCTCGTAAAGAAGGCTTACCCTTCCAGGTCATCCTTGACTTAACGAGCTGACCAACAGCACCTGGGCATTGTCTAAGCGTAGCATTGAACCTCAAACAACTTATCAAGGTGAAACACTCTAAGGTACCCCACGCATCCTTTGGCGTGTCTTAATGCCACTTTGAGAGAAGCGGATATTCTTGAAGCAAGTGAAATTAGTAACAAGCCGTTTCATAATAATGAAAGATACGGTGTCCTTGTTCAATGAGCTTTATTCAGCGTAGCTTTCGGAACTGCCATGTTCCGTCATCAGTGCAGTTGGAAAGGACCCTTTCCAAATGCGCTGACGATGGAACACGACAGTTCCGAAAGCTACGCTGAATAAAGCTCATTGAACAAAGACACTGTATCTTTCTTCATTATTTGAGAGAAGCGATGCTAAATAGGCAAGCCAGATTTGCCAGGTAAAGTGACCTGTATGTTGATGAACTATTGAAAGGCGTACAGCCAGGACATTCAGGAATGATCAATCACCATCACCTGTAGTAGAAATTAACAACTGTCAAAAGTGACGAACGGAGCCCCGCTGTCTGATCAGGGCCGCCAGCCTTTACCGCCAACTACAGCGGCAGTCGCAATGGACAAAACATTGGGTCCTAACCGTCTCAGCGCGGCGCCCCGCTGACTGTGTACGGAGAAGAGCAAAAGAGGAAGGTTGGTGGAACACTGCGCCGCCAAAGGAATTTGGGTCATCTCTTCTGCAGCCAAATTCCAGCAGCGAAGATGGCGTTCCCGCGGGAGTGGCGCTTAGGATGCAGCACCTTCTGTCGGCCGTGAGAAAGAGGCGTCAGGACCCTGGAGAGCTCGTCGCTTCCAGATGGGCTTAATCTGTCCTTTAGCAAAGGTCCAGTTTTTCTTGACGACCGGCAGGAATGGCAGAGTTGCGTTTGAGGTGACGGAATGATTGATTAACAATCGCTGGGTTCTGTCGTTGCCGAGCGAGACAAACAGAAAACACTGTGAACCGGTTAGAGAAGACTTCATTAGCGCCCATTGGCTGCAGCGATGACACCACTTGCTTACGGTAGGCTGATGAAGTTTCCAGGATACCACAAGTAGTTCGCGTGTTTGCCAAACATTAGCACCATTGTAAACGTGCTTATGTATTTAATGACCCGTAACGAGAAGTTCAGATGTCTCGACGAAAAGCTACCCTGCGCTGGCGGTGTTGGTGTCAGCGTGGCCAGTATTAAGTGGTGCCCCAGTGTCTGCGCTGTTCGCTCTCACGAGTAGCATGTTGACCGCGGCGGATTGGCTTATGGACACAGAGCGCAGCCGGCCTTTGATGGGCAGCAGGCGGATTATGGAGAAACGGTCACGACTGTCTGTCTGCCATGCAGATGGACACAGGTGCACCAATGACCATTTAACTGCTGCCCATTCTGTTTGTCCGCTGGAAAAGACCCCTTGGCAACCCTTGGAAGGCAAGATGAGACCGTTTGAAGCGCTAAGGCCAATATTTAACCATAGACATGAGCAATACTTACGAGCGACTTAGCATTTTCACAAGACAAATAATAGCTTGCCTACAGTATGAACTTGTAGTGAGCAGTGGCAGCGACTGCAATTGTTGAAATAACACCGGATCAAACTCTTCACCCTTACTTGTCGACGGGCACCCTAACGAGGGCCACTCGATAAGTCGATTGCGCGAGTCATGTTTGCGTTGGCTACCTGAACGGCTGACTACAGGAGGCATTAAGTTTTATGTGTTTTTGCCATGTGTGAACATCTCAGCACCCGTAGCGTTCCGAAGGACTACGCTTGCCTTCGTGGCGTAAACGGGCCATCGCAACCTTGAATATATTCGGTTCAAAGTGAGAGCTCCTTCTGGAACAACGGGTGGTACTGTCGTCTCTCAAAATCAAATTACACTGGTGAACGCTTCAAGGGCGCCAAATCATGAACGCCCTGGAAAAGCGACAATCGTCTAGCGCCAACGTGATCTGAGCAGTGCATGACAATCGCTTGCTAGTTTTGAGGAAATCAGAGGCGGGGTGCAAAACTGAAACGTTCACTGTTTGCAAACAATGAGTAAGCATTAGGGCAGCATGGCCAGACCGCGTCAAAGGTATTGTCCGCCCTCTCGCCTTAGCAAGTCCATAGAGCCGAACGATTTTTCAGGTTTTGGATTTGAACGCAAGTTACCAATAATGCTACATTTTTGTCTATGCCAACGCAGCTATTATTAAGGAGCCTGGGTGACCTGTGATCAGCAAATCAGAATATGCTAACGATATGCTCTCAAGCGATATCAAATGCTTTACTCCTCAAGGTTTCGCCGAACATACGCATTAAAGACAACCATTTCTAAATGACTTCCATTTCTATAACCAATCAAGAGTTGATGAAGCCTAAGCTTTCTGAAATAATTTCCCTTCGAATCAATCTGTTCACTGGCATGCACGAGTTTGCAACGGAGTAAGAACAACTCTATCTCACCTAATGGCGTTGCTACTCCAAAAAGTGACGTCAGCAAGGAGTTGCGCTACTCAGTGCTATTCATCGCTTGCGGGAGGTTGTGAGGAGTACGTGAAATCCGCGATAACGGTACTCATATGTCAGATACAGTTGAAAGAATTGATGACGGCCTTTGCGAAAAATATATGGAATTAGCATCCATTTCCGATGGGCCTGTTAGGCTGATTGCTTCATGCAAATATTTTGGGATGCTTTTACGAAATGTTAATTTTTCATTCGTATTAAAATAAATAGTATATTGTTTATATTTGTCAAGAGTAGTCTGCAGTAGGTCGGAAAAACTTTGACCAGATAGCAGTGACGGAAAAGCACTTTACTTGCAAAGATACACGACTTTTGCTTTCCAAAGTAAGGCTTGCAACATGATTTTCCTTTTCAAATGCCAACCAAGAGCCGTACAGAAGCAAGCATCGTTAGCACGGAAAAGAATACAACGTACGAACACATGCGAAGCCTATTTAGAGAAGTGCATCGCTGACCAATGGCCATTAGAAGCTGATGATGAAACTATAATAGTTTGATCCAAATGCTTTCTACTTCACGTTCTTTTCACTGCTAATAAAGTGTACTTCTATTCAGCGCTCGATTAGCATTGGGACAGAAAAGCATCTTTAAAAGCCATAATTTTGGAATTGCTAAGAAAAATACCTCCGTTTCAAATTCTGTCTTACCTGCAAGCATATGACTTCACTCACGACATTTAGGAATCCAATGCTTAGATAATAGTACTGTTCCATTGCCATGGTAGACGTCGCAGCAGCGAAAAAGGAAATCAAAGGACTTTGTTATCAATGCGACTAGCTCATAGCACTGCAGAAGCTAAATGTCCATGCCTATTATTCAAACCATAGCATATTGCTCCGTCACAGCGTAATAAAAGTTCGTACAGTTTCATTTCAACAACTGTGCACATTGTTGCTTAACTTTTTAGCTGCAGAGAACGGTTTCCGTATTCATTCATTAAACCGAGTACCTTAGAACATGTTGGCAGTAAGTCAACTAAATGCCTTGCAATCCGGAGCACTTTCAGCAGAGCAGTGGAACTAAGTGCTTTACTGGTTAGGAATGCCTCAGCAATGTTGCTCCTTTGTTTGGTAAACCATGAATAATACTACATTTTCTGCGCTTGCGCTGCTTTTTTAACAGGTACTATAGCAACCGGATGCCTGGAACGTTGCGTAAATGATGCCATCTATGGGGTTAATACTTGCCGTAAAATTCTGATAATAATAATAATAATAATAATAATAATAATAATAATAATAATAATAATAATAATAATAATAATAATAATAATAATAATAATAATAATAATAATAATAATAATAATAATAATAATAATTTTTTTGTGCACTGAAGACGGGCAATGGTTATGCCCGAAAGCTTCAATAAAAGCTTATTAAAGCTTAGAAAAAGCTTATTAAAGCTTAGTTGCAGATACACTGAAACACTGGGATATATATCTGTTGCAGATACACTGAAACAATACCAACGGGAAAAAACCGTGTGCAACACACAAATGTCATCTCAACGACCCGTTACGATGCATCCAGTTTTCATTAAAGCTTAGTACCATAACGGGGGATACCGTGTAGAGAAATTTTGATATTTGAAAATACCCCGTATGAGAAGAAAAAAGAAAAAAAAATAATAATAATGAGAAGAATTTTTCATCCTTCTTGTCAGTGATGGACCTGTTCTTTCGTCGCGTAGCTAATTATCCCGCCTGCAGAGCACAGTGTCCAAAGGTGAACACTGGGGGTTCACGCTTTGCTGACTGACCATCGGAATTAATTTTCCTGCCCTTTAGACCTAAACATAATGGCATGTTCATTACTAAAGATATTAATAAATTTGTCACTGTCATGGGAACGTCAATGTATTACGTCAACGTCAACACCGGGAAAAGGACTTTAAAGAACGGTCGTTTTAAAGTAGATTTCGACGTGCCTTTGATTGTTACTGCTGTTGTTCATTTTGTGTTGTGTCGCTGTCTCGGTCGGTCGGTTGGGACACTCGCTCTTCTGCATGACTGACTGGGCGGGCGACAATCGCTTGACGGGTCAGGTTCGACCTGATAGGTGATGTTGCCTACCCGGTTGGTCGAGCGGAAGTGCTTGCACAACCATCGACCGTACTGGGCAGTTGACATTACCTTTAGCACTGATGATGAACGAAGTTATGTCCGAAAGCTCTGCTAATAATAAAAATATTCTTAAAAAGAAAGGGACTCAACCGTGTTATAAAAAATGGAATGTTATGAAATTATCCCGTTAAACAAAAAAGAAAAAATTTCGGCCAATCAAATCGCCTCAGTGCCAATTCGCGCTAGGGCCACTTTGTTCTAGGGCCTGTTGACGTGCTCCGTACATGGGTTTAGGGCTGGCCAATCACGCACGACGACGAATAGAATCGCGCAAGTCCGGCAAATCACGCATGGCCGCCGAGTTGGCTTAGCCAATCAAATCGTCTCAGTGCCAATTCGTGCTAGGGCCACTTTGTTCTAGGGCCAGTTGTCGCGTACCCCAATAGGGGCGGAACAACTCGCCCACTCGGAATTCTATAGCGGTACGAAGCATGCTTTTTTGGCTAATTAAGCCGCTTAACAACGTATCGCGCAAAAACCTCTTGCTCAAACCCGCATTGGTCGCTGAACTAGCCAATCACAGTGTCGCATAGTGAGCGCCGGCGCTCACCAGTCTTTTCCGAACAACAGATGATGCAAGCGAGGTATTGTTCTAAATAATGCGCAAGTGATTGTCCAGCTAACAGAAAAGACCCCAACGGAATGCCGAAGGCAGCCTATTCGGAAAGTTAAAGTAGTCCTTTTAAGAAGTAACGGGTTTACAACTTGGACATCGTTCTTCATACTGTATGTCTATGTCTATTGTTGTCCTCGGCGAATTCCGGTAATCGAGTTTTCCGATAATCGAGCTTCCGATATTCGAGTTTCTATTGTATTTGCCACTCATTCAAGGCGAAGCTTTCGGACCATAATCCGTCCCCAGCGCCTAAAAGTCACCGCGAGGTGAGTTTTTGACTCGTATAAGTTCTCGCGTCCGTACGTGCCTAGCTGAAAGTCGAGCCCCGTTCTCCGGCTGGCGTGTGGATGGTGCGGTGTGTCAGTGTCTACGTGCTGTGAATGATGTCTACGCTGAAGGGGATGTGTTACATCAGTAGGGTGACTTTAGACTGGCTGTACCCTTTGTGGGTTTGCACACAGCCGAGGGTCCCACGCCCCGTACCAAAACGGGTATTATTGAAGCGGCGTGAGACTGGGTTTAGGGCTCTGCTACCTTATTTGGCAGCACCCCTGAACGCAATTGGGCACGGATGCGCGACCCGCTTCTCCAACCACAGACTAACATGAGTGATACATCAAATGATCTTGGTTCTTCGTTTGCGGTTGTTAGTGGAGAAAACGCAGCACAGGCTGGATCGAACGTAGCGCCAACCGTAAGTGGACTGACGAGGAACAATAGCAGGTATCAAGAACAGTGACTGCAGGTATACTGGCTGGCAGTCATACAGTACATACTCTTTTTTGCGGTATCGCACCTTGGGGTGGGATGAGTGAGTGGAACGTCTACTCTTCACTGGCCTTGGGTGTGAATGTTAACGTGCAACCACCAGTCAGAGGAATTGAAGCAGCGCAGATGTCTGCCCGGTTTGGATCATTTTCGACGGCGCTGAACTCAGAGGCCGTGGGTGGTGCTGCACGTACTATAACGTTACCGCTACCCCATATGATGATGAAACCGGCGCAATGCTGTGGGTTGCGAGCCGGCTGCAAAGTCAGCCAGCCCACTGGTATGACGAAGACGTGTTTGTACGGCTGTTGCTAATATCAATGTTATGCCCTTGGGCTGATTGTTTAAACGAGGATAGGCTGACGTATGTAGTGGATCCGGAACTTACCGACGGGAAGGTCACGTACAACATGTGTGCCCCACAGCACAAGTTTGAGGTGCCCGCTGTGGCCGTCCCAATTGAGGTCTACATAGCAATATTGACTGACAAAACCCCGACGGTTGGAATGTTCGACACTGCGATATGGGACAAGAGAGTGGCCGTGATTCCAATGCGTCTCACTGCTGAGGGCACTTGGATGATTCCATATGTCTTCGCCCACGTAACCACCGAGATTTGGAATGCACAAACTTTCACCGTTTGTATGGAGCGCGGCCATACGCGGTTGGATGCTATTCCCAGTGCGAGTTTGTACCACATCAATGGATCTTGCCGGATAGTTTTCGTCTTTATCAATTGTACTTCACGTAACATCAGAACCAAGACGTGGCGGCTCGGTAATGATATGCTTGGTGTTGATGTACCGATATGGTACAGTATTGATCAACAAGTTGCAACTGTGGCGTTAGAAGGCTTGTTTTGGAAATGGCTGAACGCCTCTACACCCAGCGACATTGGCAACAGCGCGGCATCAATGGATGGTAGGGCTGGCCTGGCACAATTTGTGCCAGCACCGGCAGGTCGGTACGCGCTTGATGATGGCCAGTGAAATCGTCGCGCGGCGGTTTTGGCCCATGGCCATACCAGCCAAACGTAAAGCCAACCGATTGGTGGATATTTCTCAACTGGATGTTAACACCTTATTGGCAGCCCTGCGAAGCCGAGTAAGTGCCGACGCGTACCAGGGCGTCGTATCAGCCTTGCACCTGCCCCCTTCACCCAAAACACTGATCGCCCACAGTATGACGAATTGAGGACCGTTATTGAAGCTGACCCGCGCAAGACAACTCGAGAGGTTGCAAAAGAGCTAAATGTCAGTCAACCTGCGATTGTTAGACATTTGAACCAAATAGGAAAGTCAAAAAAGCTCGACAAATGGGTCCCGCACGAGCTGAACGAAAGTCAAAGAATGCGCCGCTATGAAGTTTGCTTTGCGCTTGTTTTACGCAACAAAAATGAACCTTTTCTCGATCGCATTGTGATATGCGACGAAAAATGGATTCTGTACGACAATCGGAAGCGATCAGCGCAGTGGATCGATCGAGGTGCAGCACCGAAACAATTTCCCAAACCGAACCAGCACCAAAGGAAGGTTATGGTCAGCGTTTGGTGGTCGAGAAGAGGACTAATCTCCTACAGCTTCTTCAAACCTGGCGAAACCATCACCGCCGAGAAGTATTGCCACGAAATCGAAAAAATCCACCAACAACTTCAGCGCAGATATCCATTATTGGTCAATAGAATGGGACCAATTCTTCTTCATGACAATGCAAGACCACACGTTTTACAAAGGACCATCCAAAAACTGCATGACCTGGGTTATGAAACTCTGTCGCACCCAGCGTACTCTCACCAGACCTGTCTGCAACAGATTACCGCTTTTTCAAACATCTGGACAGGTTCCCTCAAGGCAAGATCTTCACAAATGAAGAAGTGGAACATCAAACATCGTGACCCGTTACAAGAATGCGGAACAAAGACTGAACGGGTCACATACCGTACGCCGTGGCCGACCACAATCCCGCGCTCCGAAAAAGATCATGGAGGAGGCCATCAAAGCTTCCGCGATCGCAGAGCACGCCATCCACTGCTCTCTTGACCCGCGACCCAAATTAATTTGCCGGGAAAGCCGACTACACCTCCGGCGGATTAAGGAAGCTCTATTCATCCGGCACAATAGCATGATTAATCGCGACCAAGGTGTGGAGATCAGCGAAGTATGGACTGCAGCTATTAATAGAACCAGATGCTGAACCATACCCAGCCGACCCCCCCTCCTTGACCCCCATTGCGTGACTATAAATTTCCACAGCGC
The DNA here is from genome assembly GCA_000612645.2 of Trichuris muris. Taxonomy (NCBI): domain Eukaryota; kingdom Metazoa; phylum Nematoda; class Enoplea; order Trichinellida; family Trichuridae; genus Trichuris; species Trichuris muris. The sequence continues at coordinate 13,259,996 of CBXJ02000086.1, forward strand.
AATAAACTCTCCCTCTTTCCCATCACGCAACAAAGAGCGCCACGAAAAGCGACTGTCCTTCCGAGAAGCAGAAACGAAACTGCTCCCTCACGGGCGATACAAAATATCAAACGATAACGGGTCAAGCGATAGCAGAGGCATTAGCATACGGATAGCGAGCGAGCGGGATAGTCAATGGGGCAGCGTCAACATCTCCGCTCGGCGCAGAACAGCGTTCTCAGCGCCATTCGTGACATATATATATATATATATATATATATATATATATATATATATATATATTAGGTCGTTGCATAAGTTTTTGCTGTTTTGTTAGCTCTTAGGTTTGATAGTGTTTTATTCTTGCTTGTATGTTTTTTTCCGGGGAAATGATATAATATTTTGTAGCTCTTTTTTCAACCTATCGATTGGTCGTATTTCATTTGCATAAGCTCGTTAGCCTGTTGTTCTTTTACCGGTGAAAGTGAGGATGAACAAGACGGTAATTCGGGGAGTTTTGCTTTACGAGTTCAAGCAAGGCACTAAAGCTGCGGTAGCTGCTCGGAAAATTAATATGACATTTGGCAGTGGTACTCTTGGCGTCGGTACAGCTCGGTGGTGGTTTCGCAAGTTTCGTAGTGGGAACGAGAGCCTTGAAGATAATGACCGTAGTGGGAGACCCAGTGACCTTGATGAAGACCAATTAAGGGCCATTGTTGAAGAGGACCCACGGAGATCAACTTCAGATATCGCAGAAAAACTAGGCGTTCACAAAACAACGGTTAGTCGTCACCTCCAACGAATTGGGAAGAGGAAGAAGCTGGACCAATGGATACCTCATGAACTGACCGAGATTCAAAAGTTGCGCCGTTTCGAGATTTCATCAATGCTCCTTTTGCGCAACAAAAACGACCCTTTCTTGGCACGAATTGTTACCTGCGATGAAAAGTGGATATTGTACGACAATCGGCGGCGATCATCGCAGTGGCTGGATAAAGGTGCGGCTCCCAAACGTTTTCCCAAACCGGATGTCCACCAAAAGAAGGTAATGCTTACTGTTTGGTGGTCAGCAACCGGTATTATCCACTACAATATCCTCAAGCCTGGTGAAACAGTTACTGCGCAGACATACTGCAGCGAACTGGAAAAAATGCATGAAAAATTACAGCGTACACGTCCTGCATTGACAAATCGGAAGGGTCCAATTCTGCTGCACGACAACACCAGACCCCACGTTTCACAAATGACAGTCCAGAAACTGCACCACCTGGGCTATGAAACTCTTCCTCACCCACCGTACTCACCAGATCTGTCGCCCACGGATTATCATATTTTCAAGCACCTGGATCACTTCCTGAGTGGGAGACAGTTTAAAAATCAAGAGGAAGCAAAAACTGCCTTCGAGCAGTTCATTGCCTCTAAGACTCCGGACTTCTACGCTACTGGAATAAATGCCTTAGCGAGTCGTTGGCAGAAATGTGTAGATTGTGATGGTTCTTATTTCGATTAATAAAGTTTATTCTTTGCCGAGATATTTAGCTTTAAATTTGCGGGTTGAAAACAGCAAAAACTTATGCAACGACCTAATATATATATATATATATATATATATATATATATATATATATATATATATATATATATATATATATATATTATATATATATATATATATATATATATATATATATATATATATATATATATATGTATAGACGATGCCTTTTCTCCGAGCCTCTCCTTTTCGCTGACGACGGGACTAGAGCGTCCCGAAAGCTTCGATTCGTACGTTACAGTGTTCTCGCAACTTTACCAATAAACTAACCCATCGTTGACTGGTGAGGTTCTTTGGTTAACTGCAGATACACTGAAACAATACCAGCGGGAAAACCGTGTGCAACACACAAATGTCATCTCAACGACCCGTTACGATATATATATATATATATATATATATATATATATATATATATATATATATATATATAATATATATATATATATATATATATATATATATATATATATATATATATATATACAGGCGGCCCTCGTTATCCGCGGTTAATTCGTCCCAAATTTTGAGCGTTTTGCCGCGGATAACGAATTCCGCGTTGTATAGGATACCCTATGAATAGCCCAAATAGCATGTATTCCAGGCGCGTATTTCGTCCTGCACCCTTGAATTCCTTCCCGAACGGTTATCATACCTGGCGATCCTTCGAATCTTGATACTACGGAATGTAGCTACGAGATAATGATATGAATGACAGTGCGCTTGTCCAATGGGGCCATGCATCCGAGTCCAGGAAAGCAAAATGCGCTTTCTTTAAACACCTGGGACTCGCCTTGCTTTAATGAGCTAAGCGATGTAGTGGTGCGCGGAATGGGTACAGAGCAGGAGAAATATAAAATGCATAGGCACACTTAAGCAGAAATACTGAACATCACGCAGAATACATGCACATAGAACAAAACGTCTACGGCAGAAACGTTTGGGGCATCAGGAATGAGACAATTTATCTACTGCCTGTAAGTGGGCGCAGATCCCCTGAAGACCGGCCAGTCCTAGGGTTTCTTGAACTTGTTGGTAGCGAAACTTCTCGCGTTAAAATGTTACGCTCCGCAGCTGCCGGATCTTTATTTAAAAACATTGTTATAGGAAGCTGTCTCTCCCTTTTCTTCGTTTTACCGAATAAATCTTGTAGCGTTATTCCTCGTGTAACCATTATGCCACGTTCCATGGATGGATAATATTTGTGCACGAAGCAATAACGAACAATCAGAAAAATGACGCTTCATTAGCATTGTGTACGGTTTAGAGAGCGTTGTTGGCAGAAAAAGTCTTTTGCACCCGCGCAGATGATCACGCTGCTGCACAGGCATGCAACGACACTAGTGCAACTATAATGCTGGCGAGCGGTGTGCATGTTTTTTGTGAAAAGGTGACGTCACTATTTCACGCCGGACAAATCGCGTTGTATAGAAACCGCGGATAACGAGGGCCGCCTGTATATATATAGGGTAAGTTAATAGGAAAAATTTTAATTCTGACATTAAGATCATTACGTTATTACGTTATATTTACTGAACCTTTCTACTCTTCTGCTTAGTGCTTCACATGCGCCCACTGAAGTGGTTAACCAGAATATTTGCGTAGTTATGCTTTCGCTGCCTCCGTAAGATTGATGTAAGCTTTTCAGGCAAACAGTTGTCGAATATCTGCGGAAATGTCATTCTAAGTAACAGAGGAAAAAACTCTCGTTTTGGGTTTCCATATGCAGCACCGCAGTTGAAGCATAGTAAGCCGACGATAGAGCAAAGCAAATCCTGAATGCTCAGCTAACGAATAACTAACTTCTTACGAGCGGGAATTTTGCCGCTGCTCTGAATATAACAAAATTTATTAATTTTTTCACTTTTGACGACAATCTTCATAACTCAAGTGATGTAGCAATGTTAATGCGTTTAACTCAGTGTTTCAGCTTCCTAATTGAAACCGAACGCAATGAATAATTTGAACTTGTTCAAAACTGATTTGTTACGTTGGTGTTAGTCTAAAGGTCAATAGTCATCCTGATAGTGTTGGTGCTTGTTTTATCCTTACATTTGGCACGAATTTGTCCGTTGGAATGTACTCTGTTCAACATGGTACACCGGTAGAAATCACTAGCTTCTAAAACCTTCCATTTGTGCAAAACAGTATTTGCTAGGTCAACCGCTCTCCATAAAGCGTGCCTGCTCAGGTTACTCCAGCAGTACATATTGAAACACGGCTGCGCAAACCGTATAAAGTAGAAACAAAATCATTCTTTAATATGGTATCATTCAAGCAATGATTTTAGTGCTTCAATTTTACCATGAGAAAAGAAAGTTCATTTCAAAAGAACCTCGATCCAGACTGCCCATCTGCGCTCTTTGAGCAATCGAGGTCCACACGGATGAACCGAATTTGCTCTCTTGCCCAAAGCCGCCATATTCGTAACAGGAGAAGCGCTGCCGACGTGGTAGGATGGCAACGATTGAAAGGAAGAAGGAATGATTTCAATTTCGTCTCACGATTTGACAGCATGGGAAATTTGAAGCACCCGCTTTCCCATGATCGGCAATGAGTGTAAAAATCATTAACCATTGGTAACAGAAGGGCTCTCAAAGCAGGTGGCACGAATCGTTCACTGGTCTTTATGCAGTCGTTTGTATTAGGTCTGTGCATAAACTCGCCTAGTTTTGACTGCTCAAATTTTTGCACATGTGCAAACGTTCAAGCGGGCGAAACCGGCCGAACATACGCGTGGCCGTAATCGAAGCGCGTTTGGCACTGAACTTTAAAATGAATTCTCAAGTTCTACTAATGATTAAAAAAATCTAATAAGTTAAAAATGGGGAGTTTTCAAATCTAACAGGTTAAGACAAGACATCCGTTCTTCAATCTAATAGGTTAGCAATAATTTTCACCAACCGTGCGAAGTGCGGAGATATACCGAGAAATTCACTCACTTCGTAACGAGAATGTGGCACATCTTAGACAATGAAAAGCCATAGAGAGCAGAAGAAACGTTTTGCAATTATACCAATGAGATCTTAGCACATCATGAATTCATGACTACAATTTACGACAAACGGTGAGCAGGCTCTAAGAGAAGAGAAGTTTCACTTTACTCTTACGCAATTTCCAATATTCAGAGGCATAAATAAAGTGCAACACGTACCTGAGGTACACCACTGTTAGGATATGAAGTCAGACACCTTTTTCGCATTGTCATTTACGGAACGAAAAAAGACATTAAAGCTTGAACTTGAAAATAACCCTATTTAGCAACGACGTTATTTCCCGCGCGCGACCAGCTAGGAACAAATAAAATTTCCATTTAGAATTACAATGAAAAACAATTGTCACCCTTTGGCAGAGTCAGAAACGAACAAATATTAAAAGCTGAAACGTGACAGCAATGCACTGCGACTGATGAGCAAAATAAACAATGAACTAATTGGTATGCAAACTTACGAAGTCACACGTTCAAGCAGGCATGAAATGACACGCATCGTCGTGATTTCGTTTCACCGCAGGGTCTCAAGTCGATTTTAGCAGAATCAAAAACGGCAAAAGGACAAACCAAATTTCAACCCTAACGAGGGATCGACTTCAAAGCCTGTGCGGACCGTCTAAAAGACGAAGTCAACATAGTTAGCGGAAGGAAATTACTGCAGACGGAAAGTCCGAATTTAATCTACTAAGCACGCATAACAATTGGAATCAATTTTGATGCAACAATCTGTCGCAGTTGAATGAATGAACGCGAAAATTCGTTGCCCCTTCTTCAAGGTTCTTTAACGAGGTCTACAAGCTTGAACTACAGAGGCGGAGGCGACGTAAGAAGACCAGCACGGCATAAAGCTTTGGCAATGCCTCTTCTGGCGTTGCATTTTGCAATTGAACATTAAATGTTGACATTCAACAATACCAACGCCGTTATTAATTTTGGACAGAGAGGAAAAAATTAACTGCGAACAATTAACCTTGCAAGTTGTAAACAACCGGAGTCGTCCTTTGAACGTTTTAGCGAAGCAACATGGGCGGTTCAATTGGCTGAAGCAACGTTTAGTTAGTAAATTAGTGGCTTACAAATTAAGCTGTCTCAGCGGCAAACTTCCAGAGCAGACGTTATCCAATCATTGCTGGGCTAAATCTAGTTGAATTACGTTTCTGAAAAATCAGCGAGAGCATTGTACAGCACACAGATCATCCTCTCTGGGCAGACCCACCTATTAGACCATTTCACAATTGAACATTAACGAAAAGGCGTCACTTAGAATCGTATATTACTTGCAAGCTTACTCAGCTCGGTGCTCATTAAGCTTTCACTGCCAGCTCCGTTCGTCTTCCCCCAGCAGTCGCTATTGCCATTTCCTTAAAGCAGAAAATTGGGAACCACATAAGTTGTCAATGTAGAAGTACACATATTACGGCTGTTTACGCTATCAGCTGGTCGAACAACAATAAAAATGGACAACAATCGAACCTGAGGCATCTGCCATCCATCTATGTATTCTCTGAGATGCTGGTGGCCAACGGACGCGACAGTGGGACTTAAGAAAAGCCGCCCTTTGCGTTTCACTTGCCACGAACACAATACCATGGGATTTCAAGTGATCTTAAACGGATCCGCTGAAAACTATCAACGAGTAGTTGTTCAGGGAAAATAGTGGTGATTGATTAAAAGAAATAGGAATTCCGAGTGCGAAGGAGTTCACCAGAAGTTGTTGAGCCATCGAACGGTTCGCGTCGACCAGGAACGACCGCAAATTACTTTTGCTTGCAGTCATTCGAGAAAGCAACGAGTCAGTGAATTGTCGGCACCCTAATTGATCCCATCCCTCCGAGGAGCGCTGGCGGAACGGTTTCACTCCCAACGATGCGCCACGGACAATCGGCAGCTTCGTCAACGCCAGCGGTGCATCGTGCTTCATAATTAAGGGAATGAATGTCTTTGGTAACACACTTAGGGCGCCCTCGTATTGCCAACTCGCCTCTAACCAAGCATCACGGAGGCGACGAGTCCGTAACTGTTGAAACTGTGCGCCGTATGCACAATGCGGGACTTTACTGGAGCGCAAATTAGCTATCGACAATCTAAGGCTCCGCAACAAGCCATGTACAAGTGGAATGATTGGCTCGCTCGTGAGAAGGCAACTGTTCGGAAGCGCTCAAGGAGACAGAGGAGGCGGCCTGCCGGCTTCCGCCGGTCTTGCACCTTCTGGTTAGCCGGTACAGCATCTTTGGCGCCGTCATGCTTTTCACTTCCTGCCTCCACAGCGCCACGACAGTGTTGCGAAAGTTTCGGCTGGTCAGGCAATAGAGAAAGAAGTTGATGGCAAAATTGGAATAGTAGATCAGGTTGAATACGTTTTCCAGGATAATGTCCACAAAGTCCTGCTCCTGAGGTATTCGATCGGTGGCGACCAGAATGTAGTCGCGCAGACGCAAGGCGTAGCTGGGCACGTTCAGGGCCACAAAGATGAAGGACAAAGTGACCAACGACTGCGTAACCTTTCGCTCCTGCGTTTGGCGCTTCTGAGTCGGATTGTGACAGCGCATCAGTGGCGCGGCTCCATCGCGCGTGCGCTCGGCCGAGCCGCCCTGAAGGGTGGCAAAGACGTCCCTTCTTGAAAATAACCGAACGCAAATGGCAATGTTGCACGTGATCACCACCAGGGCAGGCAGAACAAAGGACAGCAGCGTATCCAGCCAATTCAAAATCATCGCCGTGTGATAGTAGCTTTTCTTGGTGTCACAGAATCCACTGTCGGTTACGCCGGTTGCAACGAATACCCAAACGTTAAACAGGAGAGGCATCGGAATAGCCATGCAAATAATTCGCCGTGTTCTTCCTATGGTACATCGAGCAGCCTGGCTCAACGGAAAGTACACAACAAAGTAGCGCTCAATTGTCAACACCATGAAATACCAGCTGGACAACCAACTGGAACAGTTTAGGCAAAAGAGCACCAGTTGGCAGGGTCCCTCACGATGATACACGGGCAGACCACATTTACTCAACCATATCAGCAGCAACGATAGCAAGAAAACGCTGTCCGAACAAGTCAACGCTATCAGAAAATGGTTGGACGAGATGCGCTTCAGTTTAGACCGGCATATAGTCGCTATAGAGAGCGAGTTTCCAAGCAGGCCAATTACAATCAGCACAATGAGGTACCAAAAGTTAACTTTTCTCAGAATGGACACCAATCTGACGTGAGCTTCAGCGTTGACTTCAGGTAACGATGCAGCCGTAACATCACCTATGCTCCGGTTGCCGGTAAACGACATCAGGCCCTCGCCAGTGGTCATTAGTGGCACCGGATCATCAACCGGTTCTACAAGTGGATACAAGTGATTAAATTGTTGCAGGCTCGTTGCGAAATTGGCAAGGCTACACCCGCCAAGCTCCCCCTGTGCACATGGAACGGCTTATCATTATTACATAACTGACCATGCCGCCAAAGCGCACCTCTGCAATAATTACCTGGGGCGGCCAAAGAAGACCAATAGTTCACGGGCTTGCCGACTGGCCCAAAGGTTCCAAATTCGCTGGTCGCCCGACCGTGAAAATCACAAATGAACGGCGCTTTGGTTAACCACCGCAACTGGTGACAAAAATCCCGTACGAGGCAGGCAATAGATCACAGATGAAAAGTGCGCCAATCAAGCAAGGTCCTAACGAGCGGTCCGACGAATCACTTAGGTTCACTTTTAAAAATTCGCCCCGGCAAAAAGTTGGCCCGAAATAAAGGAAGAAAAAAAAGTATATCAATGCGCGAATTGAATGGATGAATGCGCTAGCGGTTTCGGAGAGCGAAAAGCGGAAAAGGGATCAATTCCAAAAGTGAAACGAACCGCGAAAGTGCGCCGACAAAACTTATCCCGCTGATCCGAATGGACAGCGCTACGTATGAAGTTCGCACGAAGTCCGGGAGACGGTAGGGCGCCCGTCGACCGCAAAATTAAAACGGTGGCGAAATAATCAAATGCAAATCAGTTAGCGCGACGGTCTTATCTTTTGGCAGGGCAACAGAATTATTCAAACCAACGGAATTCATCAGGTTGCTCTTTCCGCCCTGCTGGCGACTATCGATTCGATTCATACTTGCGCGGTGGCGATCAAATAAATGGCAAGATAATGAAGGGGACAATAAAGGGACCGGTATAGAAGGCGCGTCCATTCAGCCACCAGAAATCAAACCGAAATTTGTCCTCATACGGCCATGTCAGCTTGGCCGTATGAGGACAAATTATTACTGTAAATCAATGGAGTTTTGATGGAGCGTCACTGCGGATTTCATTGGGAACACCAATTCGCAGGAACGCTAAGCCGCAATTGTCAAGGCGGATCTAATCCTGAACGATGGCGGTCATTCAAAACGGAACTGCGGACATTCGATTTGCACTCGCAAACGAAGGCAGTAAGGAAAATTAGCATTCCACAAAGCATACGCAAAAGTTACTGCCATCCGCCGATTGTTATGCGGCAAAGTTGCTGCTCAGCAACCACTGCGAAACGAGCATTTGTATTCGCTGAAGGATACTGTAAAAAAAAATTATCTTCGTTCTCAAGTTAACTTGCCTACGCCAAGCGACTCTTCGCTTAATGCTAACGCCATCTCGAAGTCGACGGGAACAAAATGGAAATTCTTGGAGTGACTTAATCTGCTTAGCCACCGTCTTGAACATAATTGAATACTTTTACTTCCAGTTTATGAAGTTAGCTCCGACATATCCTGCACTACCTTCGTGATCGGCGAGCGATTTGTTGCTTCCCGTAAACCAACGTGTTCCGCTGGCGCTGCCCACAACCGATCAACAAAAGCTTTAACGACCGAACGATAGGCCTTTGTTGGCGGGAATGAAGGCATTGCGGCCAATCGCCCCGAAAATAGACCAAACGTACCTTGTACAGTTTTGCTTCTGTTGCATGTTGTACAACCGCTTGTCGCCGAGCCAAGCGTACTACAGTCGACGGACTGTTGTTTTCGAATCGAGCGTGGAGACGGAATAAGGGAGCTCCGGAAAGCAACGATTGCAATATGCTTTCCCAAAAACAAACTTATTCGCATCAAAAGAAATGAAAGGCAGACAGACCACCGCATCAGGGAGGGACGGCCCGTGATCAGCAGCTCAGCTTTCAAAGTCCATTTTTGTCAAGACGTATTTGGTATAACGGGAGGCGACCGAGCCGATCGGTTACCCGTTAGCTTGGTAAGAGCAGTCCCATACGTTAAGGCAATACCGGCGAAAAGGAAGTAATGGTCACCACAATGGAGCGCCATGCCGGTTCGCGGCAGGTAACACCTATTTGAGCAAGGGATGCTTCATTACAAGTGGATAGTTACAGCGGAACCTTTCCACCTGCTTTCATCCGTTCATCAGCGCGAACAGTTACAGTGTAAAAGTACTACAAGTTTGCTCTTTAACGAGATCAACACGTTGTTCGCTATCGGAGCCGGCCTGACCCGTCCTCAGTGCATATCGTTGTTGCAACAAAAGGATAAAGGCGGCTGAAAAGGTTAAACGTTGCTAATACCCTACAGGAATTCATAAGACACGTATCGGTTCGCCATCTTTCGGGCGAACAGCGAGAATTCAAGAAACCTAAAAATGGAATTTCCTAGCATAGAAAAGAATCTAGGAAACTAATCAAGGCCAATACGCTCTTTGTAAAAGTAAAGCAAAGCTGGGATCACCGTGACGCACGCAAAGGCGGGCCATCTCGCTATGAAATATTTTTCCCTCCTTAATGTTCACTCTTCCCGTCCATCCGCTTTTGCTGCTTAAGCCGCGGTCTACGGTGAAGGCAAGCAACTTGTCATCGATGAAGCCAGTGCAGGCAATGGGAACCATTGGAGGTGGGTATTTTCAGCCGCAATTCAAAATGTCGTGCACTTTGCAACGGGCCGGCAGGCTTTCGTCCCGAAAGCACGGATGTCCCGGATGCTTGGCACTGACTCACTGCCGCCCAGCTTTTGGAATTGTCGCGCTCCGCCTTATCCGTGTTTTCAAGATGAAAAGGTCTTATTATTGAACTAATGATCAGCTGAATTGAAATAGCTATGCAAAGTGTATGACATTCTAATCAGGCGCGAGTCAATTACCGAAACGAAAAGGGAATTATTGCACTCACGAATTCTAAACGTCGTTTGCTTGACAGCGAGTCGGCAGATTTTCATCTTGAAAATCCGAAAGTCCCTTTGGTTCTCAGTCCCAACGCGCTGAAGACGGAACGCGAAAGTTCCGACGGGTGCGCTACTCTTTTCGCACGGCGAATCTGGCGCGCGTCCGCATTTTCGATGCAATTAGTGAATTCCAATATGAATATGCTATTTACGCTACCTTTTCCGACACCGATTTAACGCGCCTAATGCACGAATCCGGCTGACGACTGCCAAACTCACCTTGTCAAAAGAACGCATCAGCAGTGCAAGCGCATCGGGTCCACCGCTAGCGTCCACAGGGCGCCTGGTAAGGGACTCCCAGTACGATCGACTTTGCGGTGACAACAGTATTCCTCCGCCAAAGACTAATTAGCTATCCCTTTCGCGTCACGCAGTAGCTCAGCGTTCGCATGAAAAGCTGTGCATATCTGGCTGAGCAGCATTCAACAAGCGTACGCCAACTTTGAATTCTACATTAGTTCCGTTCCCTGGAATAAACTATTTACGAATTACGTCTCAGTAGTTACCTTGGAAGTGCCATCGACAGTTTATCGTCGTCAATGACACCCCGTCGAGAGGAACGGAACGCGGAGAAACGCTGCAGCATAGGCCGCTTAGGAATGGAACGCCAAGTTGCTCAATGGGCTTCGCAAACAAGTTCGTTCGCGAAGAGCATTCAAGCGAACAGCGCTTGGCAAAATTAACGGAAAAGGTAATGGGCATTCAATCGGCAACTTCAACTAAAGCGAGGCGGAAGAGACAAAGTCCAACAGTAATTGACGCGTTGAAGGAGCAAACATATAGCGAAATGCTTGCCACAAGTACGAGTAGCCTCTAGTCGGGATTACGAGATACCTGTGAGTAGACTATCACGAACTGCCGCTGTAAGCGGTGATATATATATATATATATATATATATATATATATATATATATATACACGATTTGCATTTCGCTTTACCTAAAACTTCGAATCTCGAACAGGAAAGAAACGCGTGAACACTGTACGCGTTCTCTTAGCATGCATTCCATTAATAAGAGAAATTTGATTGATCATGTACTATACAAGCAATTGATATGCGCCAATGGCATTTTGGCCCAAACGCAACTACCAAGCCAGTTCGAGCCAATTCGCAAGGCGAACAGGGAAGTGGCATAAGTTACGCCCAGTGAAGTTGATTCGAAAGTAAATTCGACCGACCGATGACCAATTAAGAAGCCCTAAATTGCCTAGCTTATGATCATCCTTTTCGAAGACCGTACAGTACGATGGCTGCACGCTGAGGTCGAATTGTAAGGCAAATTGCTGAATTCATCTTTCCACTGCCTTGGTGGCTATCCGAGAGGTATACGCTAGGTCAAAGTTGAAGTACTATTGAAAATTGGAAATGCAGGGCATGTGCACAGGAAAACGATAATGACCTCCGTAAATGTGCGGCTACAGTACAGGTTCGTCACTTTTATTGAGCTCCCGTTAAGTGAACGCCCATTTGCATAGGCTTTCCCTAACGAAAGATGAATGGACGACAAACGTGAAACAATTAATCAGCGTGGAACAGTTAAGGAAAATGCCTTGTTCCGGCCAGCTAAACGTAGCAGGGAACTGGCCGTCCCTTCACTGGCGCGTGGATATTCCGTGTAATAACAGGCATAGCAATAACTCAATCAATGGCAAGCGTTGGAAGCCCGAATCACCTATTTGTACCAAACGGCCGGCAATTTTCAACGACGAACTAGCCGATGCAAAAACGGCCATTTATGTCCAAACTTGGACAAATGATCGGGAACCGTGTCGCGCTAAATGAAGGTGCGCTATTGGGGGACAAGCGGTTGGCCCCCAACCATTTCCCCGCCATTTGCGAAAGTTCTACGAGCGAAGGCACAATTATTGCCGCATAGCTTTGTGCTGGTTAGGCGACCAACAACCACGGGCACTTGTGAAAGTTGCGTCTTGAAGGATGAATTTGGAAAGCACCTAACCGTTGGCTGATTTGCCGTTCATCCGCGGGAACGCCGACGGGTGCACCGCCGAAACGATCGGGTGCAAAGTTTGGTCGACGGTTGAAACGCATCTGCAATATTAGCTTTGAATGCGTTGGACGCAACTGGCGGCCAACGACGTGGGCACAGTGCCGACTATTGGCAAGGTCGACCGCAACAAGTGGACCTAAAGCTGAAATAAGGCAATTCGCGGAAACGTTAGCGATGCGATCAGCGCTCAACGGTAGGGCGCAAGTCAAGCTGCCGCTGTCCAACCGACATTATTGTTATCTGATCAAAACTTGACGACGGCAGCAAGAGTGGCGCATGGCCGATTGAACTGCTCTTAACCTAGCGGATATGGCCTTCTGTGGACGGCGGATGGCAAACTGACGGAGCGTATTAACACATCAAAGCCAGTTCCTTTGTTAAATACGTCTGGTGTAGGTAAAAATAAACAAACCTTTCTATTGGATGATTCGCTGAAGCCATCCAACACATTACTATACAACGCGTCAGGCTTCACACCGTCTACGTCTGACAAGTGTCGATTTGTCGACGCAGCTCAGAGGAAGCTAATAATAGCATTGATCTGAAGTCTTCGCCAAACGGGATCTGTCAAAGTTATCGTCACAGGCGAAGTTGACTTCGACCGGCCAAGCGAAAGTCAAAACAAGCACACGAAAGCTCAAGCCTACCTGGAAAAGGTCAACCATGCGCGAAACACGCTACCTTGAGGCAAATGGCCACATCTGGTTTCAGTTGAAGCATGGGCAAACAATGGGATGTCGCTAATCCAGCAATCCAGCTCTTTCAGAGCAACGTAGGCCTGCTGCGTTCGCTATTTACTATCCAGTTGACGACCAAACTATAGGTGCTTGCAAAGCGCGAATAGCCTCCATCACTTTGTACCTCGCAAAGCTATGGACAGCGCAGGCGCACGAACACCAGTGGCATTAGAAAGTTTTAATGCAGGCCGGAACGTCAACGCCTAATAATTGCAGCCCTTCTTTTTTCCCTATTAAGATCATAATGGACGATTAGGGCCTGATCATCGGCAGTCTGCAGCTACAGTTAGAACGATGATGAATATCTTTCCCCGGCAATATTGACCCCATGATATATATGTCGTATTTTTCGAAAGTAATCCCTAGTCTGTAGGCTGGCCATTAACCGAGATAACTTTCAAACTCTGTGCGTTTGCCATGCTGGCTGAATGTTGAAAAGCGTTCGTTCGACTTACAAAAACATTCGGCAACACCAGTCTGCATGCCACACGTTGAACAACTCTGCCGCTCTTTGCACCCTGTCTGTGCGACCGACGAAACTTTACGCTGCTACTATCTTGCATCTATTGTTACCACTGGAATGCTCAGTCGCTCCGTCCAAATCGCGGTACATTGGGGAGGAAAACAGTTGCGAGATTTCGCCAGCGCGTGGGCAGTTTGGCATTTCCGACTAAACTGTGATTGAACGCAATCAAGGCGGAGAATCAAAAGCGAATCACCAGTTAACTACTACAGGGACAACCGGAAATGATGATCCTTAGGCTATTTGGCTCATGAATAGGAAGAACATGGAGTACGAAGAACGGTAAATCAGCTGGCTAACTTTTCTACCGCAAACAGTGGAACAACAATCGCTTAAGCAGCGTAGCTGGTTTACGAGAATTCAACCGATGGAGAAACGAAGCATTCGCAGGATCAATGAAATGTCAACATAGTTTACTTTCTCTTGACTACGGATATGACAGGCCGTGGTAGTTGAATTATCCACACAAAGCATCGTAGGACACTATGCTCTAGAAAATCCTCAAGCGAACTAATCAAAGTGCAGTAGTTTGATAAGGAAAATGGCGCATCCGGAGAGTGCCGCTTGCCCTGTTTATCACCGCCGTCGTGTCTTCGGAAAAGTTGGCCTGCCAGCGCGATTGCCAATTGGTCCCCAAGGTCCTTAAATGATCTGCAAAGTGCGGAAGACGCTGGCCGGCGTGCCGCGCTTCTTTCTGTGCATCACAAGTTGGGCGCAGCAAATTGCCCTTGCAGAAACGCACCCGCCATGAAAATGTACTTTGGAATTTTGCCACTCAACAGTATGACATGCAAACTTCCGCCGACCAGGCGAATGTGACAAACTTTCAATAAATGGATGCCTTTGCGCCTTAAACGCGACTTTACAATTTTCTCCGAAATGCCCATCGTTAGGCCGACGGTGAAATTCCACATAAGAGGAGAAGCGAGCATGGATCTCAAATGACAGGCCAATACGCACTCTCGTGTTTCTCCTAACCCATAGCGCAGGCGACAGGCATTTACTGGTCCCATGCCAACGGGTTTGCATCTAGGCAACGATAGTTGAGCTTGCCTTGCCAACTTAGGCTGCCAATGCTGCTTCGGCTCAACAGCGACGCGAATTCCGTAAATGCTCCTTTTGCCTAATTACCAATGGCAACGCCGAATGAGGAGAAATTTGCTAGTACGATGGGAAAGCAGACGAAGCGCGAGGAAGACTTATGTAACGACGTTTCCACCTTTGCACGGACAAAGCAGTCGCATAAACATGCCACATAGCCAAGCTGACCGCAGATTTACTGCAACTCGTAAGCAACCAACGGATATTCAATTCTTGAAAGGAATAAAGTTATGAAAAATTGGACTTTTTGCAACGGTGTAATTGAACATGATATGAATTACACGACCCGAAAGCTACGTATTTATATTCGTCGATAAAATTCATTCCAACGGTGATCGTCGTACAATTCATATCAAAGTTGGCGAATGATTAAAAGAGGGACCGCTGAAGCGTCTGAACGCTTGCGCGTACTATCTGTCTCATTCGAAGGCTCAGCGAAGTTGTCGCAAACTAAGGTGGCAAAAATTTTATCAACTGACAACCGAGAAAGTTCAACAATGAAACTAATATTAGTAAATGTTATTAGTAGATGCTTTTCAATAAACAACAATGGGAAGAGTGCTTATTGAAAATCATGGAAGACAAATAATTCAGCATTCTTCGAAGCTTCCGGAGCCAGAAAGTTTTTGTAACTTTCCTTCACAATTTGCTCATCCATCCGTTGATAGGGCACGCGCGGTTTAACGACAGATTACATTTAGGACATACGGAAAAGGCCGTGAAGAGGAAACATCCATGATGAAACACATCCCCGTCATTGCAAGACATCCAATTTTCAAGTTCAGGTAGACTGGTTAAAAGCACGTGTCAAACTTTTAGCATAGGTGCGGTTAAGGCTTTTGAGTTTGTCCTTTCACTGCGAGGAAACCTACTGGTAGTTGAAAGAGCGAGACGTAGGGCTGAAAGAATAAGTGGGAACCCATTTTCCAGTAAAGCACTGCGTAGGTTTACTTTCGATTTTTACATTTGCATTATTCATTATTCACGAAGTGGCTAGCTAGCATTGCATCATTTTCTTCCGTTAAATCTTTTTACGCAGCTTCAGCTACGATACGAAAAACCGACGAGCAAATGGGCGGACGACCAGCGTACGAAATAGTGCGACATTTAGCAACTGCTAATTTGCTCTACACGCAAACATTGATGAGCATTAGTAAAATGGGCGCTCGATAACCGCTCTGCAAGTTTACATGATTGAACAGGTCGTAACGTACCTGCTAAACCAATTTGACCGAGAACAAAGGGTTGGAAGCAGCCTCCGAAACGACTGCTCCGTCGTCAGCGTAAGGCAGTGGTTACATTACGCTGACGATGGAACGCGTTCGTTCCGAAAGATCGGTAATTTTTTTACGCTCAGCAAAATTAGCTCAGAGGATTCGCTACCATCTGTCCAACGATGGAACGGATGAGCAAATAAATTTATGTCAATGAAAATGACTGCCGTGATTTAGCTTTTTCCAACATTTCTATAAATAGAATTCAGAAGTATCTTGGAAGTCACGCCTTTAAAGTGAAGCATGTTCGTTTGCATTCCGTACAGCAAGTAGAACGCAATCGTTCACTACCGTGCGCGAAGAGCAAGGTTGTGCAAAGCGGATTCTACTATTGTACGCCGCTTTCTTTCATTGAACCGTCTTACTCATGATCGCAGTAAACGGCTCGCAACTTCAAAATCAGAGTCACTGCGTCATTTTGCGAAATATAAAAATGGGGTGTTTCATAAAGATAACGTTATGCATAAATTTTTTGACGGTCTGCGTCGTTTGTAATGTTCCTTTATTGGATACCATAGCTTTCAGGACGTCTCGTCTCCCGTCTTCAGCGGCATAATTACCTGAACGTGCGTGAGAGCAACGTGTGTTATAACGCACGTTGCTCTGGAGTTCGGTCAGATAATTATTCAGCTGAAGACGGGGCCTGAAAGCTGCGGGTGTCCAATAAAGGAATATTACAAATGGTGCACAATCGTCAACGAAAAGTCATTCTGTGAAATAGTGGAAAAAGATTTCATTACCTGCTTGAAGCCGCTTCATCAGGAGAAACGTCTCGTTTGCACCACGGCAGTGTCCATAATTAAGAAACAAATGGATCAGTCGAAGCGGCGCATTATTTTCACAGGTTTTGTTTCTCAGTGCTTTTAGCATTTTCCTCATTTGTCTTCAACGCAGTATGTTGACTGCATGGTTACAGTGCCATTGGAATCTCTCAGCTGACCGCCTTCATGTCGGCACGGCAAGGAACGCCGAATGTCCAGCGTTTAACACCAAACGCCGAATACCAACAAACGAGCACCCATCTTCGGATGGAACAACAAAATTCTGAAACACCAAAACAACAAAAAACTTAGAACTTGATTTGTCCTATTACCGATTGCTCTGCTCCTACTGGTCGACGAGCCGTATGTACGTCTGTTTTTCATTACGGATGCTGTACATTGACACCAGGAATTAAATGTTTCATAAAGCGAAGCCTTAATGAAGTTGGGCGAAGAAATCCCATCTTTGTTCAGAAACTGTCCAATGGGGATCTTTCCCCTGACCCTTCGAACAACTACTTCGCCTCGCAAGCGGAATTGCGTTTATCACAGTTCGTGGGCGGTTCAATATGCATCGAACTTATGGTTGGTTGCTTTACGACAATGGGTTGACAAAATATGGCTGAATGGATACTTCAATTAGGCTTTCCTTTGACGAAAAAAGCAAACCAATTCGATTGATCCAATCCACAGAGAGAAAGGATGAATTAAGTGCATTATTGTAGCGCAGTGGACGACTGCTTTATGCCCAAAAAAGCATAAGAAGATTTTCCGCAATATTGCGAACGGGAAAACGGATAAAAGAGCACGGCTAATTACTTAGAGAAAAGCGCTGATGACATAGTTGCAAAAGTTCTGGCGTATCAATCAGTACTAAGTAGATGTTCCCACGGAAAGTCGTTAAGGCGGTGAATTCAAATAGAAGAGCGTAGAGCGTAATAAATGATCCTATTATTTTCGTAACTGCTTAACAAAGACGGACAGCGTTTTCCCTTCCCTGACCTGAGGGACTACTCTATCCCGTATATGCTTTTTCAACGGAACTTTTAAATGTGAGCCGATTGAATTAAAGCTATAGCCACATTTCAGAATATTGCTGGTCCTAGAAGCAAAAATAAGCACTTCGATGTAGGATCAACGCGCAGTAATATGTAAGACCGCGTAAGCGAATTTCACCAAGGCTGTCAGTAATATACGAACTTCTGGTGTATACATTGGTTTCGCTTTCATTGCAACTTTCCCTTCTCGTGAGAGAACATCCGCATTTGCTCAGCGACACTGAAGCATAACAACTGATCAAGTAAAAAGCACACCGAGCGATTACATGAAAATCGACCTTAAATAAAATCTTTCGGGTCTTTTCTAATATCTGGCCGACATTTGGTGTAACTCTTAACGATAATTGAGTTTGTACTTCACGTCCCCTGACATCACAGATTGTGACGTCACGCGTCTTCCTGCTGCGAAAATTTGAACTCCCCCTTTTGGCTGCCTTCTTGCCAATGAATACTATGACTTCTTGGAGCTGCTTTATCCAAGTATTCTTGCGTATATGTGAGCTTGACTGGAAACAAGAGCCTTATATTAAGGTCTACGCTTAGGTAGGGGCAGAAAACGATGCCTATGAACATGTCGTCATTGCAAGCTTGACGAGAAACATGAGCCTTATTTTAAGGTTTAGGCAGCACATACTCGCTTGCATTGTAAGCTACCCCGATACGAAGACAATAAGAGACGGATTCGATTGAACGTTCACGATGTGGGGGACAGAGGAAAGAAAACATTGGAAGGATCACAATGGCTTAGTGCAGCGCTCAGCATGCGTCGTCACTTCACGTTACAACGTCACAAATAGACAGTGATGTCAGGGTACGTGATATACAAACTTAATTATCGCTCAGAGTTACAGTAGGTGTCGGGCAGATATTAGAAAAGACACAGTCTTTCACTCTGAAATCTACGATCGACTCACTTGATAACGCTGGTTCGGCTTGTGCAGAAAATCTCCTCTTCTTGATACCTGAGGCTCTCTTGAAGTGAACCTGTAAATTTTGTCTTAATTGTTCATCCACAATCATCCATGCTTACGAAAAACTTAAACGGCTTTTCTTTGTTATAAAAGTTATCCCCATTTTCTATCTCGATACGCCTAGCGCCGAGGAAAACGGGCTTCGCCGATCGGCATTGCGTCATCAATTTTTGACAATAAATTATGTAATCGTCGCTAGGTCATTTATGTCGCATAACGCAAACGGGTATTTGTCTTCTCAAAAACCAACACCACCTTTTGTCCATCACGGCAGTTCTAGGATACCATACGACTCGGCGGTAAAGTAGGTACAATTGGACATCCACCAACTGGCGCGTCTCCTGAAAAGCACCTCAGCACAAAATAACCAAGCGCAGGCCAGAGGAACGCACATTATCTCCGAGGACCTGTTCGCATGGTTCAGCTGAAACGCGCGACATGGAGTAAACCGGCGTACTAAGAACTAACGATGGACAGGTAGGACAAAACTTTAGCTACGCGGCGAACCAGCAGATTCAACTAGCAGCGATACGGGAGAACAACTGCAAAGCGCCCATGCCGTTTGGGCAGCGAGGAAATTAGGTTAATGATTCTCAGATCACTTCATCCTACTGAACCAACGGACGTTTCGCCGAACCATTTTGCAGCACAGTGCGGCAGCGAACAGCGTTCAAACCGTTCAAAAGGTGCCAAATCTCATTTCCAAGCGCAGTTCGCAAACTTGCCCCTTCCCCCGACTGCGCGTTAACAAGTTCGCATTAAAACAACTTCCTGCCGATCTTTTTCTCAAAAGGCGTGCACACGACTAAGTTTAAAGTTTTACAGCTTTAGTAAACTGTCTACTTACGCGCGGCGGCCAAACGTCAACGGAAGCAACCTTAAATGAGGTGAAGCACGTACAGTAGGACATTAACTTGAGCATTACATTACGCTGTTCAAACGTTCTGTCCAAATTGGCTTGTTTTCTTCTGCCGTCGTTGACTTTGCGGAATGGACGCCCGGGGAAATAAGAAGGAGATGAAAGAGCTGCCCGACGTGATCGTTAATCCCGCCGACGGAACCCGCTACATCAAGGGCAAGTTTCTTGGCAAGGTATGCGTTGGCGGTTCGCTCGCCCAAGTACCGATTGCACGTTCAGGGCGGCTTTGCTCGCTGCTACGAGCTGACCGACTCGTCAACGAACGAAGTGTTCGCCGGAAAGGTGGTCTCCAAGTCTCTGCTCCTCAAAAAGCACCAAAAGGAAAAGGTGACTTGCCTTTCAAACTCTCTCTCTCTCTTTCTCTGTTGCTTTGCCTCCTCGGGCCATTCAATGTTTCCGTGCTACAGATAGCGCAGGAAATCGAGATACACAGGAATCTATGCCACGAAAATATCGTCAAGTTTTACAAGAACTTCGAGGACGACGATAATGTTTACATTTTGCTGGAGCTCTGCCGGAGAAGGGTTAGCTTTATCGCTGCGATTGCGGCGTGCCGTTGACCGTTTGACACTTGTAGTCCCTTATGGAGCTTCACAAGCGCCGCAGGACCATCACTGAACCCGAAGCGCGTTATTTTCTTGTTCAAATAATCAACGCCACCGTGTATCTGCACAACAGTAGAATAATTCATCGCGACATGAAGCTGGGTAACCTTTTTCTCAATGACAATATGGTAGTAAAGCTCGGCGACTTCGGCTTGGCGACGATCCTCGACTTCGATGGAGAACGGAAGCGGTAA
This sequence comes from Trichuris muris, assembly GCA_000612645.2. Classification (NCBI taxonomy): domain Eukaryota; kingdom Metazoa; phylum Nematoda; class Enoplea; order Trichinellida; family Trichuridae; genus Trichuris; species Trichuris muris. The sequence goes on from CBXJ02000086.1 coordinate 13,280,856, forward strand.
TATATCTGTTGTCCGCATGACTTGCCTGTTCGTTTTAACATCGTAAAAAACGAAATAGAACGCTGTGCGGGACGCCCAATTATATTGCCCCTGAGGTGCTGTGCAAGAAGGGTCATAGCTACGAGGTGGACGTGTGGGCAATCGGCTGCATATTGTACACGCTGCTGGTCGGCAAGCCTCCCTTCGAGACCGACTCGCTTAAGGACACCTACGCGCGCATTCAAAGAAATGAATATCATATTCCATCGCGGCTCAGTCAATCGGCTCGGCACATGATCCAGCGAACATTGCAGACCGACCCCAGGAATCGTCCACCCGTCAGAGAATTGCTCAAATTCCAGTTCATTTGCAACGGTATACGAAGCGACATGTGCACTTTTCCGCTATCGGCAATGCTTAGGCTTCCGTCCTCATCGTTTGCCAACCTCCTGCCTGACAATGGCACCGAAGTTTCCAGTGGAAGCCCTTTCGGCTCGCGTCAACGTGGACAGAAAGCCGTTCGCCGAGATCAACAAACGTGCGTTGTGTTTATTCCTTGTTACTTTCTGCCGTTGCCAAATTTGCAAAGCGCCGCTGGCATTGCGTTGATGCTTTCAGCTGACCAAAACAAGGTGATCCCAGCGGTGCCGAACACGCAGAACTTGAGAACGTTGAACGCCGTTCCCGAAGGGGAAATAGCGAGCGATAACAAACAGCAGCTGTTCGAAATGTCCGTTTCCGGTAATTATCCAACGAAGCTTTCATCCGAAAAGATATTTTCGAAAAGCGATGTTACTTCAGCGAAGCAGGAAATGCCGTCCGACTGTTACATGTCTCAGCTGTACAAACAGTTGCTGGAGTTCGTCCAAATACAACCGGGCAATGTGCCAAATCCGCGGCAAGGTGTGAACTGTTGTTTACTTATTTTTCAAAAAGCTAACTTTCCATTGGCGCCTTCATTCGATCAGACGAGGCTGAAGATCCAGCGTCGGCGCCAGTTTTCTGGGTTAGCAGATGGGTCGACTATTCGGACAAGTACGGACTGGGATACCAGCTATGCGATAATAGCGTCGGCGTTCTATTCAATGACGATACAAAGCTGGTTCTTAATTCGGACGGAAAGTAAGTATACAGACGCTTGTTGGAATGAAGCCTAGTGATCTCGCTTCGCCCCTTCAGACAACTGCAGTATATTCAACGCAATGGCCAGGAGCTGTTCTTTACGATGGACTCGTTTCCTGATTCCTTAACCAAAAAGGCGACTCTACTGAAATACTTCAAGTGCTACATGAACGACCATCTGCTGAAGGTGCAACATTAGTGTTTCATTCAGAATTCTACGCCGCTAATGTATTTGTTCATTGCAGGCCGGCGCAGGCCTTGCGTTGCGCGAAGGCGATGAGTTGGCAAGGTTGCCCTGCCTGCGAACGTGGTTTCGCACACGGTCCGCCATTGTGCTTCATTTGAATAACGGAACAGTCCAAGTGAACTTCTTCCATGATCACACGAAGATAATTTTGTGCCCGCTTATGGGTGCCGTCACCTTCTTGGACGAGAACCGCAACTTCAAGACGTACAAGCTTGTGCAGCTGCAGAAGTACGGATGCGACGCAGATCTCGCGTATGCAAAGCTGATTTTTGAAAGAGTTTTTAATCGGACGCACGTTTGTCCAATTGTAGCGCTCGTTTGCGGTACGCGAAAAGTATGATTGAACGCTTGATCGTACGCTCCAGCAGTACTGGACAGGCCGTCTTGGCCAGTCTCCAGTTGAAGACCGCTGCCGGCAGTACAGCCGCCATATCGGCCACTCAGTCGAAGGCAGCGTAGGCTCTTCCTCCTTCTGTGGACACGGACGTAGCGGACTGATCAAAACTAAAGTTTGACAATTAGGAACTGAGCATAGCGTCGTGGGTCAGTGGTTTCCCTTCTCTCTTATCGCACAACACATCTTTACATAGCCATTTACGCGTTTACCAAGCAATGCTCTAGTATAGAGACAACTTTGCATTACATTCAGTAATTGAAATTTATCCATTCGATAATCTTGCAGGGAACAGATATTAAAAAGATTTTTACAAAAGAACAGTACTCAACTGTGTCATAAGAAATTATAAGATTATGAATTTGATCCCGCACGTGAAACCCAACAATTTATCCATTCGATCTTATGTCTCCGGCACGTTGATAGGGAAGTAGAAAAAGGAAACGCTTGCTTAATTGACGATCGAACGAAGCGCGACAACTTTGACTTCACCTACGGTTGTCTGCGTTCCTTTGCTCAAGTTGTGGCATTCGTTTTCGGCCATGGCGAGCAGGCGCTCCGTCTCGGCACCCGTGCGAACATTCATGGGGACCAGAACGGTCTGCAAGGAGGAAGAGGCGTTGGGATGCCTGCTCACAAGCGCTCTTGTACGCACCTGGTGTCCGTGCGGCGTTCTGGAAACGTAGTAGCCGCGGTGAAGCTCCTCCTGCGGCGTTGTCAAATTGTAAAAGCAAAGAACGGTCGATGCAATAGTACAAATGGCTGCAAGTAGGCGGTTGGATGAAAGCGAGGCGCCCGTGGCGGCGGATATACCGTGCGCAGGCGTGAACACCAAGTGCAACGTGTACATGGCGATCTTCGTATTTTCGACGATTCTGTTCAATTCGGTAAGCGGCTGAGACGGATGCCAGCCTTGCCGACGAATCGCCTTCTCCTGTTGGTCCAACAGCCAGGCAGTTATAGAAAAGAGAAGTACGCTGAGCATAAGTGAAATAACGGTGCTGAAAGCGTAGACGAGAAGCAACAGCCGCTTCGGATACAATCGTACTAAGGCTACGCCGAGCAGCGAGTTCAAAATGAAAACGGTGGACATCCATAGACTGCTCTTGTAGGGGCAACCATCGTAGAAATGGCAGATAACGCCGAAAACGCATATTTGAATGGCAAGGCATAGCTGAACTGCCGCGCAGATCAGTATGGATCTCGGATGCCGAAGAACAATTGTGTCTGTCATGATTGAGCGTTCGTGTTGTTGGGCGTTGCATTGGTTGTCGCATCCGATTGAATGGTGCATCACGTCGTCATCGAAAACGAGACTTCCAGACTCGAGCGAATCCCGTTCGAACGGAACAACTTCCCGAACGGTGTCCTGATTGAAGTCAGACAATTCGGTGTTTACACTGCTCTCCATTTCCGTAACGAACCGCAGGCAAGATGACACTAAGTAGAACAACGTGTGAAAATGTTCGTACGATCGGCTCAGTACAGGAAGGTATGTACAGTGGCCGCCACCGCCCTTAGTCCCTATGCCTAAACAACGCCGTTAGGACGAAGGACCACGAACCGACTGCTACCGCGTTAGCAGCTTTTTATTTTTACAAAGCTATATCGATTCAGTTGACTGTCACCGTAACGAAGTCATATATATATATATATATATAGTAGGCCCTCCGTACACGCGGATTTTTTATACGCGGATTTGAGTCAACGCGGTTTGACTGAGAAGGCAATGACGTCATTTATGAGCTGTGACTGACGAATCACTGTCAAGTACAGCTACTTTCCAAGTTGTTGTATAATATACAATGTTTATGAAAGGCTATAGTGCTGTCGCGCAACTTGGCATGCACTTTTCTATTTGTGCAGCTTACGTTGTTTCTTGATAAATTTTTGCTGGGTTTGCCTGAAGCGATTTTGCCTGCAAAGGAATTAATCACAGAGGTTTCTTACTAGGGAATGGACAAGACGAGATTTTAGTTAACTGAGCAGACAAAATAGCTCGCACTTCTCATATTGCACACTCTAAGCAGACGTGCTGCTAAGGAATGGAGCTCCGTGGTCATTTAGTTTTCTTGACGAAGGTTGAATCTAACAGTATCCAAACAGCGGTGTTCGAACTGCTCGTATTGTTCAATATAAGTAAATCGGGTCTTATTGCGGGTTACCCCGGGTTCTAGAAGTAATCCAACAGTCGTAAGCAAATGAATGCAGGTATCTTCACGAAGCAAAACAACAGCAGATGACGTAGTCGTTGTCTTTGTTTACGGGTTGTTGCTGACACTGAACTTCGGGAAATAAGCATGTTCCCATGTTCCGACGGCCCCAATATACGTAGAAAAGCTTAAGCAAGGCAACACTGTTCTGTTTTTGTCTCAACCTTGTCAGGCATGGTTCACTGTTAACTGCTAACGCTAACCTAAGCGTAAATTTTATGCTCCTTAAGTGGGGAGGTCTGATATTCTTAAGCAGCAATGGAAGGGAAAGGTGCGGCGTTTCCTTATGTGGAACTTGTAGATAATTTAAATGCATTCGCTTACATGCCACAGGATATCTGATGGGCATCATTTGGCCCTGTTCGGTTGACCATAGCTATTTTGCCGTGGCCATCGTATGCTCCTGGAAGGCAAACGTACACCGAAACGCTTGTAGTTGTCATCTGGATGCGCACGCACTGATATTGCCTGTTTCTGTCTCCGCTACTGTTTCATCACACGTTCATTCAGTTGGTAAGTGCGCATATTTAACAACAATGAATGATTTTATTTGCGATGGTTAATATACGGCGAAAAAAAACACACATACAACAGCAACTGTACAACGACCAAAATACAATAACTGTACAAAGATCACTGTGGCGGCCAGCAGGCTGCAATGTCATTGACAATGCAATCGAATGGGTCTTGACGGGGGCGTAGCCTGCGGCGCCACATGAACTCGCACAAGTACAGGTGCAGAAAGCGCCGAGGCGTGCCGCACCGGAGCTTGTTTGACCGCTACACTTGTGCCCAGAGGGATTCCACGATCTGCGTGTGCACCCCTAAATTAAACCAGATATCTCAGGCCTATGGTAGGTCAGTGCTGGGCTCTTTCAAAGAAAACGTCTTGTCACTGATGGGACAGTGGTTGTCTTGCTTCACGCGTAATGTTAGAGAAAATATCTTGCACATGCTGGGAGAGCGTTGGTGTCCTTCGTGCACCTATGATCGGTAGGTGGTCGTAAACGCGGTGGGCTAAAGGAAACGTCCCTTATGATTGACGGGACCTTGTTCGGTCACCGTTGCGCAGGAAGTTAGACAAAAGAACTTTTGACTGAAGTGACGGCTGTGCCGTCCTTTGTGCGCATGCGATCCGGAAGCATTCTGACGGCGGAGCATCCATTCGAGAAAATCTTTCGTTCCCGACCCAGGACTGTGCTTTCACGAAAACTTTCGCTTGATATATCAGGCGAAAGTTTTTATGACGGTCGCCTGCGAGATAGGACATTTGAGTATGGAATCGCGAAAGAGAAAGTTTTTGTGACGTTTGCCTGTGAAAAACTTTCTCCTGCGCGATTCCATACTCAAATGTCCTATCACGCAGGCGACCGTCATAAAAACTTTTGCCTGATATATCAAGCGAAAGTTTTTGTGAAAGCACAGTCCTGGGTCGGGAACGAAAGATTTTCTCGAATGGATGCTCCGCCGTCAGAATGCTTCCGGATCGCATGCGCACAAAGGACGGCACAGCCGTCACTTCAGTCAAAAGTTCTTTTGTACAACTTCCCGCGCAACGGTGACCGAACAAGGTCCCGTCAATCATAAGAGACGTTTCCTTTAGCCCACCGCGTTTACGACCACCTACCGATCATAGGTGCACGAAGGACACCAACGCTCTCCCAGCATGTGCAAGATATTTTCTCTAACATTACGCGTGAAGCAAGACAACCACTGTCCCATCAGTGACAAGACGTTTTCTTTGAAAGAGCCCAGCACTGACCTCCCATAGGCCTGAGATATCTGGTTTAATTTAGGGGTGCACACGCAGATCGTGGAATCCCTCTGGGCACAAGTGTAGCGGTCAAACAAGCTCCGGTGCGGCACGCCTCGGTGCTTTCTGCACCTGTACTTGTGCGAGTTCATGTGGCGCCGCAGGCTACGCCCCCGTCAAGACCCATTCGATTGCATTGTCAATGACATTGCAACCTGCTGGCCGCCACAGTGATCTTTGTACAGTTATTGTATTTTGGTCGTTGTACAGTTGCTGTTGTGTTGTATGTGTGTTTTTTTCGTCGTGTATTAACCATTGCGAATAAAATCATTCATTGTTGTTAAATATGCGCACTTACCAACGGAATGAACGTGTGATGAAACAGTAGCGGAGACAGAAACAGGCAATATCAGTGCGTGCGAATCCAAATGGCAACTACAACCGTTTCGGTGTACCTTTGCCTTCCATGAGCATACGATGGCCACGGCAAAATAGCTATGGTCAACCGAACAGAGCCAAATGATGCCCATCAGGTATCCTGTGCCATGTAAGCGAATGCATTTAAATTATCTAGAAGTTCTACATAAGGAAACGCCGCACCCTTCCCTTCCATTGCTGCTTAAGAATCTCAGACCTCCCCACTTAAGGAGCATAAAATTTACGCTTAGGTTAGCGTTAGCAGTTAACAGTGAACCATGCCTGACAAGGTTGAGACAAAAACAGAACAGTGCTGCCTTGCTTAAGCTTTTCTACGTATATTGGGGCCGTCGGAACATGGGAACATGCTTATTTCCCGAAGTTCAGTGTCAGCAACAACGCGTAGACAAACACAACGACTACGTCATCTGCTGTTGTTTTGCTTTGTGAAGATGCCTGCATTCATTTGCTTACGATTGTTGGATTACTCTAGAACCCGGGGTAACCCGCAATAAGACCCAGTAAATCTGATCAAAAACCAGGGAAGACTCCTCTACTTTCCAAGGAAGACTCCTCTACTGGACTGTCAGGGCGGGATAACCATTCGGTCATCCTTGATCGGGCAGGCTTCGTGTCCGTTCTGCTGGCAAGCTTAGTGTACTCACCACTCACGGTGCGAGTACGTGAACGAATCGAACGACTTCGCTTCAGCGAGAATCCAATAAAGTAAGTTCAGGAAAAACGGGCTGAAAACTCCGTAAAGCTGCTACGATAACGATAAAAGTACTACACATTCGAATTGGCCCGGTATCATAGTAACTTTGCTGTTTTTTAATTCGCTGCACTACGTAACAGCTACTCGCTTAACATTTATATAGCGCTGGGCATTGGAACTGGAACGAACAGAGTCTGCTTGAAGTCTGCAGGAAGGAGTACGGGCATTGCCTACGTATTCTAGCACCTTGTATACAGCGGACTTGATTATACGCGGAATTTGATTATACGCGGTATGTCCTGGAACCAATTACCGCGTATACGGAGGGCCTACTGTATATATATATATATATATATATATATATATATATATATATATATATATATATATATATATATATATATATATATATATATATATATATATATATATATATATATATATATATATATATATATATATATATGACTGGATGGGCAGTCGACGGACGCTGGACGGGTAGAAGGTAGTACCTGATAGCTGATGTTGCCAGCCCGGACGGTCTAGCGGATGAGCTTGCTGATCCGTTGACTGGCTGGGCAGTCGACGAAGAAGAATTTTCTCACTGATGACGGGCGCAAGGGAAGCGCCCGAAAGCTCTGAGTACCTTGGCCTTTTATGGAAAATAAAGGCTTTTAAAAACGGGGAAAACCGTGAACCTTTTGAATCGCTTATGAGCATCAACCCCGTAGTAAAGAACAATATCATATATATATATATATATATATATATATATATATATATATATATATATATATATATATATATATATATATATAGGCGGCCCTCGTTATCCGCGAAAATTCTATACAACGCGGTTTGTCCGGCGTGAAATAGTGACGTCATCTTTTCACAAAGACGTGCGCACCGCTGGCCGGTATTATAGTTGCACTAGTGTCGTTGCATACCTGTGCAGCAGCGTGATCATCTCCGCGGGCGCGAAAGACTTTTTCTGCCCACAGCGCTCTCTAAACCGTACACAATGCTAATGAGGCGTTGTCATTTTTTTGATTGTTCATTATTGCTTCATGCGCGTTGTCGACCCCCCCCCCATTGCGCGCAAATATCATCCATCCATTTAATGTGGCATCATGGTTACACGAGGAATAACGGCTTCGTTGAAGTCGCTACAAGATTTATTCGATGAAGCGAAGAAAAGGGAGGGACAGCTCCGCATAACAATGTTTTTAAATGAAGCTGCGGAGCCTAACATTTTAAGGCGACAAGTTTCCCTGCCAACAAGTTCTAGAAATCCTAGAACTGGCCAGTCTCCAGGGGATCTGCGCTCATCTACAGAAAGTGGGTAAATTGTCTGATTCCTGATACGCCAAACGTTTCTGCCGTAGACGTTTTGTTCTATGTGCATGTGTTCTATGTGATGTTCAGTAGTTCTGCTTAAGTGTGCCTGTGCATTTTATATTTCCCCTGCTCTGTACCCATTCCGTACACCAGTACATCGCTTAGGTGATTAATGCAAGGCGATTCCCAGGTGTTTAAAGAAAGCGCATTTTACTTTCGTCCTTTCTTGTATCTAATGGCCTGGACTCGGATGCATGGCCCCATTGGACAAGCGCAGTCCCATTCATGCCGTTATCTCGCAGCTAGATTCCGTAGTACCAAGATTCGAAGGATCAGTAGGAATGATAACCGTTCCGGAAGGAATTCAAGGGGGCAGGACGAAATACGCGGCTGGAATACAAGCTATTTGGCCTTTTCATAGGGTATCCTATACAACGCGGAATTCGTTATCCGCGGTAAAACGCTCAAAATCGGGACGAATTAACCGCGGATAACGAGGGCCGCCTGTATATATATATATATATATATATATATATATATATATATATATATATATATATATATATATATCGGAAGACAGGATGTCTTTTAACGGAGCATGGACCTTCATGTACTTTTTCACGGATTTTGTCCCCCTATATAAGAATATGTGAAAATACAACACCATATATATATGGTGTTGTATTTGCACATATTCTTCCCGTTGTTTTTGTACGTTGATAGATCTATAAGTAAACTGACACGGTCTGCATACCAACGGATGGATGAGAGTAGTCATAAGAGAACACGGTCAGAAAACGATGTGTGGGTTTTCCCTCGAATATTTCGGAATCCTCGAGTCTTAGTTTCGAAAGGTCCGTCTTCAGCGAGCCGACCTTTCGGAACTAACGTGTTCAGTCGTCAGCGCAATTCGATAGGCTTTAAATATTTCGAAAGGCTTGAAATTCGAGACCCGTTAAACATGCGCATTTAATTTATGACCAAAAATGTAAAATATTCAAGATCAGGATTCTGTTGACCAAAAATGTAAAACATTTAAAATCAGGATTTCTTGGGCTCACGACGAGAACTAGCTTGGTTCTCCTTTTGAAAATGTTTGAAAATTTTCAAAAATCGACCAACACCTTTCCTAGCAGATCGTTGAATGTTCATTAGTCGCTGATGACGGGGTGTGCGCGAGCCCGAAAGCTCCGAGTATTTTGAAATAAAGGTTAAACGGTGAAAGTCGTACTAACATACCTTATCATGAATAACTACACCGTTACGAAGAATCCGATTTTCAGTCTTTGAAATCATTGTTTAAATTCAACAGTACTTTTGCACTGACAAAGTTAGCTTATTACTGTACTTCCCTTTCTCTCCTTTTGTGTGTGGTTTGCTGAAGACGGAGCAGGCGGACCCAAAAATACCAAATCTCCGTATTTCGTTGAGGTACGTTGTAACTTGTTGCCAATTTACATTGTACCTCTCGAAATTAAAGTGTACAAACTGCAAGAAAGGTCAAGCTTTTACAGTCGTTAAAAAGTGGAATTCTCGTAATGGCCTAAAATTTCATTTGTTCAAGGATACGAAACGTAATCTATTTCTTAATTAAGCGGATCTTCCAGGAGAAGATCAATCCCAAAAGTTCCGTTTAATTAAGAAATAAATTTGAACAGATAACCATTGAACTTGCGGCCGATGGAAAAAGGCATATATGCCGTGAGCTACACTTGCCGCAGTCATGAATTGCGGCAAGTTTTTTTTTACAGAAAAGGGCATTTGAATTACCATTCTCGACAAGAAGTATGCAAGAGGGACAAAAACAACCTTATGCGCGGTACGACAGCTGGAGGGGAGCCCTTTTATTGTAACACAACGCGCTGCTTACGCAGTCTCACGTTAACCAATGTTTGTCGTTTTCTATCAATAGGTAATGGAGACATTTCAGATGAATTGAATAGGTATACGAAATAATAGTTCCTGTTTTATTAATAGAATAAATTACGCAACAGTACGTAGACCGCGTAGTGCAACTATCAATGGAATTGCGCAATGCGAATGTGCAGCAACGCAAATGAAGCGCGCACCTTTGCAGCGTTGCTACTAATACAATTCCCCGTTGACTCCAAAGTGAAACTGTTATTTCAATAAATGCACAAACGTATGAAAGTGCAAGTGCAAAGATGAAGGGACATTTACAGTAACAATTGGGTGAGTGAACTAAACATTGGCTTTCCGATGACCGAATGGAACTTCGCGAACACATCAAGTCATCGAAGTGGGAAAGCAATTTGAATTTGCAATTTCAAAAGACCACTCCTCCCACCTGAACTGTCATTGCTTAACGAACACTGAAGACTGAGCACAATTATTTAGGCAGAGAGGATGGAGAGCGCTAACTCCGCTTAGTTACGGCTTCTGCTTGAACGGACACTTTGCGGCATTTGCAGAAACAAATCTGAGCGTGAAGAAAGTTTGCTTAATTCAGAACCTAATGGAACCTTGGTGGGAAATTAGATATTCATAATCCCTTTGCTTTTCACGACACTTTAAGAGGTAACTTCAGAAGCGCTGTAAATCAGCCAACGAGAATTTCTAATGCCTAAACAACGCTTACAACGGCTGAGGAATGTGAAACTTGAGAACGTTATAAAGTTCACAAAGACTGCCACATTGTCTTCGAAAGACAATTGGACAATATACACTTTCCACAGGTTGAGCATGAAGCAGTCGAGAATGAAATTGCACAAGGCATGAGATGAGGAATTCAATTTTAAAACGTTAACAAATGGACTGCGTAGGGAACGTTCTCCTCGTCTACGATTCAAAATCAATTATACGTGAAGCCAATCCACCGACTCAACTTGGCAAACTAAAGCAACATTAATTTAGAAAGTGTGCATACGGGATGAGGGCAAATCGCGCCAGTTCGAACATTCGCGCACAAACGTGCAACCGTAGGGACACATTCAACTGCTGCTGATAGAGTATGCTTAACTGATCTGAAACGGAATACTTATCAAAGTTAAGAAAGCCTTCGCCAATCGCTCTACGCCGCTAAGACAAATCGAATTGACTACACGAAGTGCGCCTGTATTCATTGATGCCGTCATTCACAATGCTATTGGAAGAACGATTCATCCTGAGGTAAAACCTTCCATAGCAAGGTTCGAACAGCCAATGATAATTCCAAAAGTATGTATAGGTACCTGGATACTACGGTTAACTTGTTTCTGGATGACACTTCCCTTCTCTTATACAGTTCACGCGCACGTGCCAGCCGGTATTTCGTTTTTAAATTCGCAATACGCGCAAACGGGAAAATACAACTTTTCGAACAAAATATGCAAAAAGTGAGCAAACAAAAGCCCGCTTCGGAATGAAGCGTTGACACCCACAATGCATACGCCGTATTGATCATTAGGCCAAGGCGGCAATGCTACTCAGTTTACCCAAAGACAATTCCCCGTTGTTTGGTTCAGTAAAGTTCAACTTTCCTCTATCTCAATTAATCTCAGTTGAACTGCGTTGCGTAGCTTGAACATCGCCGCAACAGTCACACGGGGATTAGTTCAATCTCCCGCTGACTTTGCGCGGTCGTAATTCTCGAGCAACAACAGCAATGCCGCCGTTCGAAGAAGGCAAGGCCGATTTAAAGTTAAAGAAAACTAGGAAGCAATCCGAACGTTGAACACATACCAAGTCTTTGGTGCACTGCTACTTTTCCGTTCGTCGACAGCTGGTGCGAAGCGTTGAAATAAAATCCGGTGACGAAGCGACGCTGGCGACGTGCTAAGGTGCTACGAACCCCCTATGGCCGCCAGTCGGTGGTTTCAGGCGCGCTGCAGCTTAACCAAGTGCTTGCCAACTTACACTGTTTTCAAGGGACCACTTGATAAGACGAAGATGCTGGCTGAAAGCAGCTGCGCCTACTCAGTTAAATGATGAGTTGAACAGGAGTGAAGGCAGCCTGGTCGGACAGATGCCAAATCAGTTGTACTTCGGCTGCCCGCAGCTGGACATCCGTTGCCCACTGCAACCTCAACAGAAATGCCTACGCATAACAGAGCCATCGTCCACTGTCTCTTCTGTCCATGCACAGGTGAAGACATTGGTTGAATTATCACTGTTTAAAATATAGCGTCTGCTGCTTGCAGCCCTTCTACGTAGACAACTGAGGCAAGAATAAAACTTGACAAACCTATAATGTATGGATGTAAGCCTATTCAGCATTGCAATACCAACTATAGTACAATGGCTAATTTGCAGCGCCATCAGTGTCTGTTCATCTTAATCACGAGGCTCCACCTTGGCAGTCACTGATTATCCATTTTGATGCACTGTGTACGCTGTACAGTGCAACAGTTCCGTCAGCATACAGCAAATGACGCAATTTGGCATCGTGATTCATTAATATTCAACACATTTTCTAGAACAGTCACAACTTCAAGGAAACAAAACTTTGTTGATGCCCTAATAGTGGTTTATCCGCTCGTTTCTTCTATCACTGTTTCCCAAGGGGCCGATACGTGAGTGGAGTGAAAGAGATGGTATGGAAAAGGTATCCATATGCGCACATTACTGAGATGTCAGTCATTAAAGTGCACAAGCAGGCCAATGAAAGCACTATTGTACGGCTGAAGATTTGTTGACGCAGCTCTTTAAAATATATTCGCTTAATCTAAGCGTCGGATGCCCAATTTTGTTTCTCTGCCCAAGAAGCTTCTGGGTGCAGCGAGATATTCCAGAACTGTGGCAGTAACGACAAAGTTTCGCGTTTCCTTTCTTCCTTCGTATTTAGATGAGTGCTGCTGCAGTATTGTTGCGGATCCCCTTGGGGAGAATAGAACCGGACTGCAAACAATAAATCGCAGGGACCCAAGACCTCAGCTGACCAATGGTGAATCAGGAGCGAAAAATCTACTTCCCTGCGTTGTTTCCAATGCCTACGGTAAAACTAGAGTGCCCTACTTAGTATTGACATTGTGAATACAGTAAGTAAACAGCTTTAATCACAACTTTTTGTTGACCAAAGTTTTGTGTGGGAGTTGAACTTCTCATGCTCACTGTTGGGGAGGCAATGGAGAAAGGAGGCGATGGAGAGAAGTCTGTGGGAAACATTGCTATAGTATGACGTTCTTTACCCTTCTCTGTTGAACAATGCACTACGCAGGTACACGTTAGGCGCCCACACTTGAAATGAATGAACTTCAAGACGTACCACGTTATTATTGCCCACGCTTCCAGGGCGCCATTTTGACACAGCTGTAAAATGAACCTCCGCTACTGACGCCAGACGCCGTGGAATGCTTTATTTTCAAGACTGTCGTTTTCATTACACTATGTTGTGGAGATTGCTTAGTGTCCACAGAATTCACTTAAAATGCCTTTTGAAATGATCGCTTGCTGAAGATCCACTACAACGTTCAGAATCAACCATATGCTGCCGTCTCTTCAACGTTTACGATCCTGGAAGCTCCAGCCTACACACAAACTGCGCTATGCGCGTTGTGATGTCTGAAACGCGAGGTATATTTACGGAGATTATTTGCATTTGTCGCCATAATGGCGACTCGGAGCTCCAAGAACACGGCAAGATCATCTGGATATGCTACCTGCTCCTCCGAGCTTCTATTAAGTAATGGCATTCACGCAAAACATTATGGAGCACGCGAAGAATATTTATTACGTGCACGGTGGGATTATATGTATTATTAGCCTTTTTCACTCCGGCATTGAAACCTCAATGCGACTGGCGTTCGTTGAGTCCGTCCCGTCCAGAAATACCTCACCTGTAGGTGTTTTTAAACTGCGTATGCAAATTCGCAGGCTTCGACGAGCGTGCAATCGAAGTCAACTCGTACATACAAGTCATCGTATCTCCGATGTATCGTCTAATTGACAGATACAGTGCTTAAGTGAGCAACTGGATGACGTTTGATCATTCCAACATACGAACTTTGTCTCTCCGCAGTGGCAGGCATTCGATAGGCGAAAATTGGAACTTCGGCAAGTTCGCCTTAAGCCGAAGGCGACTTGCCTTTCTTCAATGAAATTAAGCCAATGCTACGGATACTTGTCTTGCGCAACAATCAAGCGCAGCGTTGATACTTCTAACTTTACAACATCGCATTTTAAAAAAATGGCAAGCGCCAGTGTGACATAAGCAATATCCCCTAAACTCGAGCTTCCAATTGAAAGCATTTAAGAGGCTGAACAGGCAACCAAGTTACCAAGTTACTTCAATGGTAAGTGCCAAGGTTGAAACTAGCAACGCCAGGTAGCTTTCACACGAAATGCAAAACACAACACAACAGATGGAAGTGGGCGAATGAGCTCTCGCCACGAAAACTTCTATTCCTGCTCGTTCTTCAGGGGACGGTGACTTCAACTCCTAAGTTCCGTCAAGCTACGTTTCACGTGCGAACGCGCAGCGAAATGGGACTTATCCAACATCCCCTGAAAGCCACCAATAATTGAACCACAGAAGGGTCAAAAAGCCTGTCCATTCGTCCATCCGCAGCGATATCCATTAACGCTCAAGTATACTACGCTTACGTTTAGGTATACGTATCCGTTTACTGCAAGTACGCGACTCAGGGTACATGGATCCCTGTGATAGTATATCAGTTCGTGCTGCCTAACGTATGCCAGCAGCTACCCAGGTGCGCACCTTAGCAAAATGATTCATTAAACAGAACAACACAAGTTGAGTACGCATAACTGGATGAGTTTAGCCAACGTAAATTCGGAAAGCCAAGGCAAGAAAATGGTGTTTTCGTATTTTTTGAAAATGGAACTACATGCACTTGTGGTTTCACGGATTCCTCCTGTTTTCTTTGTACGTTGTTGATGGATATACAGGTAAACTGACATGGTCTCCCTACCAATGGATGGATGAGCGTGGTTATAAAAGGACACAGTTAAAAAACGACATACGGTCTTTCTCTCGAATATTTCGGAACGCTCGAGTTCCGTCTTCAGCGAGCAGAGAGAAAGTTTTTTAATCCGTTGTCAGGTTAAATACGAATCGGGAGACAAAAAGGGGAAGAACAGGTCAGGGCGGTAAGGTGAAACACCTGGTTTCATTTACAATAGCGTTCGAAACATCGCTGACCTGTGCACCCTTGTCGCGAATCGTGGAAGGATTATGTCCTTCCTGAATCTCGGGATAGACATAATCCTTCCATGGATCGCGACAAAGGTGTACAGGTCAGCGAGGTTTCGAATGCTATTGTAAATAAAAGCAGGTGTTGCACCTCACCGCGCTGACCTGTCCCTTTCCCCCTTTTGTCTCGCGATTCGCATTTAACCTGGCAACGGATCAAGAACTTTCTCTTGCTCGATGAGGACGGAACTCGAGCGTTCCGAAACATCCAAGAGAAAGCCGTACGTTATTTTCTGACCGTGTCTTCTTATAACCACTCTCATCCATCCGTTGGTAGGGAGACCGTATCAGTTTATCTATAGATCCATCAGCGTACAAAAACAACAGAAAGAATCCGTGCAAACACAAGACCGTGAAAATCTACATTCCCGTTAAAAGACATCCCGTCTTTCGAAAATGGAACTATTTCCACACACAAAAGTACTTAGTACTCCACCGTCTGACATGCTGGCTTTCATTAATAGAGTACGCGCAAGCTGTTCCAGGTGTAGCACCCGTTTCTGCACGTAGACGGAGCAGTTCCTGCCGTTCAGAGTATTGCCATCAACAACTTAGCGAAACGCTCTGGCAAGCGGAAACCATTCTTGCTTGCAACAGCCAAAGGGACAAACCAAGGCACCAATCCTTGCATGAACAGCACCTCTGAATAAACAGAAGCTGAGAGAATGAGTTGACGAACTGTTGGATTATTAATGGAACGTCACGCGTAGGAACAAGAACCGGTGAGAGGGTATTAAGCGAAGATGACAAGGTGGACAAACAATTACCTTATACGCTCGGCAGCTGTGGACGTTTTGTTCCTCGACCTCCAGATGGGTAGCAGCATCTGCCGGTCGACCTTCCTACGGTTGTAGCCAATGCTGGAGGGTCAATTAAACCGTGTCGCAACGGTGCGGTCATCTTGCGCCATTTCACTTGTCGTCCTACAGGATAAAACATCCCATCTGCCAATGTTTGCCTCCTGTTCGCGACAGCACTGCTTGGCCAGAGGATCGTCGACGAAACCTGCGCGGACGGACGACTGTAGCTGAGAATCAACGAACCTGCAAATCAATTGCGACAGCGCGGTCCGCCGAATGAGAAGCAAGCACAGCTACTTTTTCACGGTTAACTTGCCTCCTTTCGCCTTTCAGCGACTATTCACCCCGACAGTTGGTGGGCGGAGCGCGGTGCCCGCCAGCTCAAGCAGTCGTGTCTTCGCGCGTTCTCTTGAAAGTGCGGTCCCTCACAACCCGCTAGATTAGCCTTGCTGCTGTACATTTCAATTGGGTTCCATGCACTTCTACTCACTGGCAACGCAACTCGCATTCCCTTCGTATCTACTGACCGCTGGCGCGGGGATCTTTGTGAAAAACAATGAGATCCGAACTTGCAACGCGCTCGGTTCTTCCGCACGGAATGTGCATTTTAACAAAAGCGAGAAGGCACGAAAAATTGGCCGTACAATTCTTCTTGGTCTCGTGGCAAGCGGGAACTGTAATTTATACAAAGTGCGCTCAGGGGCGGCTTGGAACGCGGTTCAAATTGACCAATAGGACTTGAGGATGCGTTTTTCCATTGTTCCATTGTTTAGGACGGGTTGGTTGCCACGGTGCGTTGCAGAGTGGAATGGCGATCGGTAAGCCGCTGCCATCGTTTTGCTGTTGTGCTGTTTGTTCATCGGATGGCTGATGGTGTTAGTGGACGTCAGGTTTCCCGAATTGGCGGTCGTTTCAACTGCGAATTCGTTGTTTGACCTCATTTCGCCAAGTTTATGGACGAACGTAGCGAAGGTCGCTCGCAGGCGCCACCGTTGCTGGACTCGATGTCACTTTCCAGTCTGGGCGATCTGTCCTGTTATGCAGGCAACTCGTCGTTCGACGTCGGTTCCAATTCGGAAGATTCGTTCGGTTGGTACCGAAAGGCCGACGCGGACCGATTTAAGGAGATGACCGGCGGTGAGGACGTTTTCAACTTCGTTGGTGACGGCGGCGCCCTGGGAGAGCCTCCGTCGCCCTACCTGCTCAACGGGTGTCTGAATGGCACCCACTCACCGCCAAGCGCTGAAGGAGCGCGCGAATGGACATCCAATGGCGGTGGATTTCCAGAGTCGAACGGATTTTCCTTGCCGCAGCCCTCGTGCAGCCAAGAGCTGTCGAAGGTTGAACAGCAGTCCACTTCGTCCGTATTAAAATATCCCAAGCCACCCTACTCCTACAGCTGCATGATAGCGTTGGCGTTGAAAAATTCAGCCACCGGCTGCCTCCGCGTTAGCGAAATTTACGATTTCATAATGTAAGATGTTTTGTCGCTTCCTCCGTCCGCTAGTGGTTGATGAATTTGCAAATCATAGCGAAAACTTTCCGTTCTTCGTTAATGCGCCATCTGGATGGAAGAATTCCGTCCGTCACAACCTTTCCTTGAACAAGAGCTTCGTCAAGCTTGAACTACAGAACCCTCAACGCCGCGGAAGAAAGGTAGGCATTTCACTGCCTATTATCCATTCCGTGCATCATTTGAATATTAGTGCTGCCTGTGGTCGTTGAACAGGAAAAAGATAAGCAAGATCGATGGTGAAATTCAACGCGTTCGCGAGAAGGATGGCGAAGGTATCAAGGATTCGCTTGCAAATCCAGGTTAGCCATCGTTGCGCGCCTTAATCTATCTTTGTAACATATTCGTCTGTGCAGGCGATCTCGACTTGATTGAGAACGGACTGAAGGGAATGCCCAGAACGGTCAAAGCACGTTCGGCCGAGGCGCGTATTTATCTCAAGCAGGCAAACCAGGTAGACACTATTAACTTTTCATTCGAACATTTATCATATCTGCTTCTTTAGGCATGCTCTCCTGCGACAATTCAATGCGCCGAATCCCCGAGATCGGCCAGCTACCGTAGCTATACTAATATTCTTACTAATCAGGTAAGAGGAAAAGTTGCCCATTCCATTGGCAAACGCAGCAGCACATTTTAGCTGTCCGAAAATCAAAGCATCCCATGTTGGTTGGCAGTTCAAAGCGGTGCCGCTCCGACTCGTTACGAACTGCCGAATGCGATAAGCAAAGAGGTGGTCCCTCTTCAACATCGCTTTCAATCGTTTAATCACGTATCAAGGCAACTGTTTTCCAACGAGTGCAATCGTCCAAACAGTTCCGCGGCGTCTTCGTTTCCGCGTTACAATTCCGCTCGGTCGTTGAACTGGCAATACGATCATCCTGTTGAAAATCGCCAGCCAACGGTCGACACCTTCTCTGCTCCGCCGTCCGTCTTTTACTCGCCCAGCAAGCAAACAGTGTCCGTTACGTCTAGTCCAACGAACAGCTTTGCCGGCATACCGTACAAGGATGCGCACGTTGGCAGCCCGTCTCGCTGGCCGAACCCATACCAGCACGGTATGGACGTTGGTCTTTCAACCAATGCCGGATTCCTTGCCTCCTACCAGTCTCCTTTTTAACAAGCCCATTTTGTTCATACCTCTGGAAAACAAACAGGTCCTTCTTAGTCGATTACGTTGCAATTCACACTGTTTTCATTGTGCAATATCGTTTGGACAGTCTGTCCCTTTAACATTACGTATGAAGTATGTGCATGTGCTCTCCATTCGTCGCAGAGTTATACGTATTTATCGATGTTTTGCATGATAATATATTCGGCCGAGACGCCTATAAAAAGAGATGAACTAGCGTGCCTCGCAAGCAGTCACACTCCTGCCAAAGCAAGAACACTTTGTACGGCGCCACGTCGAGCCGAGGCATCGAAAATTCGATGTGACGCTAAAAAGTACATCTAAATACAGTAACTCTTGTACCTGTGGACTGTTTGTCCTTTGGTAGTTAAGTCGACACGTAAGCCATGAAGGACTTAAGCAAGTGTAGTAGTTGCCCGTGCTTCCGAGCAACATGCTTTGTGTGTCAGAACGAAGTGGTTATTTTATCACGGCAATTGAAATTTGGCGTATGCGGTGTGATGAGGCAGCCTCTGACCGAGTGGAAGACGCCCTGTCAGACGCAGATCGGATCCCTGACCCTAATATGCTTCTAAGTTTTGAAACCACTTGCAATCGTCATATTGCTTGCCAAAGATTGATTTCTCTTCCTGGTGCGCTCGCGTTGAACCTGCGATCGATTTTCAGCATTGTAGCGAAAAGTTTGCACCTTCCCTGCGTTTACTTTGCGATTACATATTCGCGAAAATAAGCTTCTTCGCAAAGAAAGAAACGCTAGCCGCTTCTGAAAGGTTCCGCGTCGTTACGTTGTACTGAAGTTCTGGTGGAGCCCTTACCTTACCTTACCAATGAAGTTTTGCTGGCAGCCAGGCGGGTTACAGTGGAGCGTCCTACGCGTACGGAGTTCATTAGGCAGTCGTTGTTATCCGCCTGCCGCAATGTTATAATAAGGTTGTACTGCTAATTCCTGCTTATCGAACATTAGTCATGCCACACTGGAGCAGAGTAAATGCATACCCTAGGCGTGGGATCAAAAGTCAAAAATCGCCCACACAAAAAATCAGGCTGTTGGCCGGTCGATGACCTCGCTCAAGCAATTGCGAATTTCTGAAATTTTAATAGGCGCTTAATGAAGCGTAAACAGAATGTTCGCGCAAACCGCTTTCGTCAACTATTTGGATGGATGTGCCAGCGTCGTCTCAGGACAATGTTTACTGAACCTGAACATCAGGTGACATGGTAATTGTGTTTGGTAAAGTCGTGGCAGTTGCGTTGCGGTCATGTCGAAGCGAGGTGAGCATTTTTTAGTCCCTGATTCAGCGAACAAAACTCCTTCCGTTTACCCGATTCCTAGGAAGGGGTGGCACTTCCGGATCGAAATTCCGCATTTCTCTCGGTCTTCCGGTCGGAGCGGTGATCAATTGCGCCGACAATACAGGTACTGGACAGCTTGCAGACACATGGAAACGCCGCGAAGAGACAGCGTGTTGATATCCAAGCGAATATTGTCTTTCCTTTACATTCAGGCGCCAAGAATTTGTACATTATTGCTGTGTATGGAGTTCGAGGAAGGCTAAATCGTCTCCCGTCCGCTGCGGTGGGAGATATGGTCGTTGCATCGGTGAAGAAGGGTAAGCCGGAACTTCGAAAAAAAGGTAGTATTTTCCGTGCCGTATGGGCATTATCGAACTTTGTTTTTTTAAGTTATGCAAGCAGTTGTTATACGCCAGCGGAAACCGTATCGTCGTAAGGATGGAACATTCATTTACTTTGAGGATAACGCCGGCGTGATTGTGAATAACAAAGGAGAAATGAAAGGTAACCTATGCTCCGCCTATTTTGTCAAGGGAGGTGGTAATGGGCACAGGTTATTATAACTTGAACAGGGATTCGTAATAATTGTCTTCGTAACGGGTGCTGTGAAGTTTGTCGTTCTTTGTCACTGAAAAGCCCGCTGAATTCGCATCTTTTATTGATGGTCAAAAAACGCGAAAGACATGCGGAGCTTTCGGATCACACCTGGATCCCTCTTCAGCGCTTGTGTGCCGACCGCCCAATCAGTCAGTGGGTCCGCAAGGTCAGTTACTCGTGGTGCCTCTGCCTTGGTCGGTCGGAGGGCTTGCAGCTTCCACTGCACGACTGACTGGGCGAACGACTAACCCTGGACGGGTCAAGGCTCGACCTGATAGCTGACTTCGTTTGCTCGGATGGTCGAGCGGAGGAACTTGCGGATCCACTGACTGACTGGACAGCCGGCACACAAGCGCTGAAAGAGGGATCCAGGTGTGATCTGAAAGCTTCGCAGATGCCTTTCGCGTTTTTACCATCAATAAAGGATACGAATTCAACGGGTTTTTTTCGTGACAAAGAACGACAAACTTGAACAGAGATATGAAATCGAATAAGCTTGCATTTGAAAACTGGATGTCTGGTAACGGTGAATTGTTTCATTGAGGGTGTTCTTCGTTTCACGGCTTTCTCCCGTTTGTCGTCTGTACTCTGTAATAAAGTAACACGTGCCCTACCAACGGATGGATGAGCAGGTTATTAAAGAAAGTGTACAGAGAACGATTCACTTGAGTGTTTTTTTTCGAAGCTTTCGGAACCGTCTGGTTCCGTCGTCAGCGAGAGAAACGAAGAACACCCTCAATAAGCTTGCATTTGTTAAATTTCGCCGTTGAGTTCTGTGAATCGCACGGCGCGTAATGTCAGGAAATACACACTCGAAAATTTACTTGAAGTATTGCTGATAGGAAGTCGCTTTAGACGTGCTTCTTCTAAGGCTGAACACTCCGGATGAGCGGTCTAAACAATTTCTAGGGCTACTTAAGGGGAGGATATACGTTTATCTTCAGCTCATCTACACCGCACCTGCAGTGGCACGCAAATGGCGCAGAATTTTCCGTTGCCGCTTTATGCTAATGTGAACTTCTATTTTCTGCTTGATCTGTACTGTATCGTAGTTCCACTTTAACGAGTACAATGCATGTGGCTTTTTATTTATTGGTGAAGATGACTCTTCAATTGCATGTTTTCCCTGTATAAGTATGGTGACATAGTTTGCAATTCATGCTTCATTTTTAGGATCAGCCATCACTGGTCCAGTGGCGAAGGAATGCGCTGACTTATGGCCCCGAGTTGCGGCAAATGCCAGTAGCGTTGCATGAATTTGCCACCGCGGAAACTGATTAAACTATTCTACGCATCTGTGTGTGTTTCTCCTGGAAATTCTTTTCGTATAATCGCTATTAACATGACCTAAAGACGGGTGAGCGCTCCTAAGAGAATGCAGAAAAATAGAGGGGCTTGGAACAAACTGTTGGGAAAGATTCGTTGAACTATTTACGCAGATATTTCTTACAGCGCCGAAAGAACGTCATGGACAGCTGTTCTGCAGATGCTCTGTTATTCTCACAGAAGAATCGTACTAAACGATCGGCAAGCTCAATTTAGCGGCACAGTGTATGCTTTTTGAGATGTATTTGAAAATTAGGTTGTTTGAAACACTCGGCATTGGTTAACGTCCAGTAGTTTCGGTTGCGGCGAAATGCTTTGAAACCAAGTTTATGAATTATGAAAATTGGAAAGGCGCAATCGACTGTTCGCTGTTTAGCGCGTCGGAATTACTGTAGTAATGCGCAGGTTAGTGGGCAACGGGTGAAGGTCAAGCCGTCGGCGCCGCATGACAAGGCTGAGGCGTCAGTTGGTCTAGCTGGTAAACTATTTACCATCAGAGTGAGCAGAGAACAACTTAGTAGCACTCGTGGTGTTGGCCTCAAAGGAAAAGTGTCGCCGGCACACGAACGTGAAGGTGCCCTTGGCGAAAACGCGCCCTCGAGAAGCGTTACAGTTGCAAATACCTTAAGCCAGGGATGGGGAACCTCCGGCCCGCGGGTCGGATACGGCCCGCCAGATCATTCCATCCGGCCAGGCAGACCATTCCATCCGGCCCGCGAATGGTCTTATATGCGTCCAAAAGGCCCGCGGCAGCAAAAAGGTTCCCCACCCCTGCCTTAAGCGAATTGGTTGCGTTCAGTATCGGGAAGAGTGCAGCTCTTCAGAAATGCCGATAATGCATTTGGCAGTGGACATTTTAGCGCGCATCATAGTATCAACAAAAATTAGCAATGCTAGAATGTTTTCGCAGCCGCATTTTGACAGTTCACTCGTTATTTCGGAGACGTTAAGTGAAAACAAATATGTAACCTATCGTTCATTAAGAAGCGCGGCTTACAGTACGTAAGCTCATTCCAAAGTATCCAGACATTCTGAAGTCTGCATTCTAAGTTAGCCTTTCGGCAGCAGCAATTTGCAATGAGTTCTACGGACTCGAGTAGTGGCGAAATTCCGGACGAACAAACGTGTTTTCGCTTGTGCAACGAATTTGCTGAACTAACGCAAACCGATTCCGCTTGCGGCCATTTCTTTCTGCAAAACTGCGGTTGGGATTTGGCGGTACGTTTGTATCAGTTTGGTAAACAATCCGTTTGCGTGCGCATGTTCAGGTAGCGGTTGCGTACTTTCGGGAGAAAACCCGGTCGTCGTCGTCCGCCGACGATAGCACCCCTGCAGCTTCGGATGTTGCCAAGAGATTCAGCCTTTTGTCTTGGAACGTCGACGGCTTGGACCCGCACAATGTAAAGTCGCGGGCGTCTGCCGTCGCGGACACGATTCTCGAGTTGGCTTGCTTTTTCTATTTCGAGTCCACATAGTTTATTTCTGCCGTTGCAGGACAAAGCCTACCGTGGTATTTTTACAAGAAGTAGTTGAGGAGAATTTGACTGTGCTCCGGAAAAAGTTGTCACCCGAATACCACGAGCTGTCAAGGGATACTGCGTGCCACTACTTCACGAAAACATTCCTGCATCGCGATTCGGCAAGTTGCCAATCCGAGCACGTGATTCCGTTTGAAGGGAGCCAAATGGGGCGAGACATGATGGTAGCGCAGGTATTTCCAAATGCACCGGTTGAAATACATTCATTTCCAATGGTTTTGCGCGCGCAGGTAACTTTGTTTGGTCAATATTCTTGCTGTTTGGTAAACGCACATCTGGAAAGTGGTCGGCAGTACTCCAACGTTCGCAAGGAGCAGTTGTCGACCGCCTTCAGCCTGATGAGTGCGGCGGATGCGGATGTGAACGTTTTCTTTGGAGGTGATTTGAATTTGCGCGATCACGAGGTAAACACCGTTCAGTAGGTCACGTATGATATTCCGCGCTTTTCAAGGTTGGTACTCTTCCTGAAGGTATTGTCGACCTGTGGGAGGCGAACGGCAGTCCGGTTGGCGAAAAGTATACCTGGGATGGAATTAGAAATGGCAATATCGCCTCCAAAGGCGGTGTTGGCAAAAGTTATCGACCGCGCTGTCGTTTCGACCGTATTTACATGAAGCACTCGTCTCCGAAACTTATGAGCCCGGCTGAATTCAAGCTGGTCGGAAAGCGTACCATTCGATCCGCTTTGTGCCTTCCTAGCGATCATTTTGCTATTCTCTGTTCCTTCAAGTTGCAGTGAACCTTCGTAAGAGGCAAGTTGCCATAATTTTGCGGACACTATTTTGTGGACACCGACTTTATTTGGGCACGACCAAAGTAAGCGCCCAGTTACATTGTATTTCAGGAATTGTTAGTAAAATCACATGTCACCAAATATCCCGGCAAACGTTTTCTTTAAATTGCTCATTGTGTCGTCTGTCGTGGTCGATTCTTCTCGAGGGACGCGATTTTGAAATGACATCTGACGTATTGGACCAGTAGGCGGTCTGGCAGGTACAGGCGGAGGTGGACCATGTTGAACGCTTGGCGCAGGTGGCTGCACAACTGGTTGTACTTGTGATGCCGGTTGTGGTTGCGGTCTTTGCACTTCACTATTACCAATGCTTTCGCCTCGAGGTGGCAACTTTGGACTCTCATGTTTAATAAAGTTGTGTGGCGACGAAGCGGCCGCACCTGTGCTACCTTTGCGTCTAGGATCACTTTATGCGTATTGCTTCAGTTGAGTATGCCCGGTGCTCTTACTGTTGCGCTTGTCGAATGCCGAAGATATGATTGATCTTTTGTATAACCAAGTCGGCTATTTGCCTGCGATCCTCCTCTTGCGTATCGCCGATTAGCGTGAACGTACAGTCATTCATCTGCATGGTTAACAGTACGGCGGTTGTGGTCTGGTATCATGCCCATACCTTGTATATGTACTCTCTGCCATCCTTGCCGACCAGTGCAGCTATTGAGCACATGTCTAATCCGCCGAACAATTTCGACGCTTCCGCGATCCATTCCTTGTGCCTTCAATAGAAGGGATATTTTTCGTAACTGCAAGTACGCAAATGTCCTACTTGTCGGTTAGCGCCACTTGCTCCAACACGGAGGCACCGGTATTAGTCTTCCAGGATTGGCCAATTCCTTTCCGCCTGAAAATGGCCGTTTGTTGAATTTGAATTACGCATTACGACTTGGCCGCTACATGAACGCTTTGCAGTTTGGCCCAATCTTTTGAATAAGCATGTCGTATTTGGCGTCCACGAATGGCTCGGAGGTGTAGTAGTCCTGGCAAACCGCCATAAAGCTGGACAAGTCCTCAAGCTCCTCAGCCAAGCTGACTTTCATCTGGATCGGAACTTAGTGCTAATGCTGGACCACTGATGTACCGTTAGTGCAAATACCTTTCCAATCCCTCCGTACGCCTGGCCTACTTTGATAACGCTTGGCAGCCGAAGAATGGAATTGCAGAGATCCGGTTGTTGGTAACAGTATAACTGCTCGATTAATGGGAACCGATCAGTTCCCATTCTTCGTTGCAGCATAAGGAGATGGGCGAACTGCAAATGGATTTTAAGCGACCTTCAAGGGACCGTTGCGCCGAATCGAGTTTTACCACCCACGGTTTGTCGGCGAAGTTGTAGACACTGTGAAGCGTGTTCAGACTGGGCACCGCGGCGTACAGGAAACCCATGACCACTGGCCTCCAATCGGCGCTGCGTTCCTTCACAGGCTGACGAATGAGCACGAAGTCCGGTCGGAAGCTATGTCCGCCGGTGGTCACCACGCAGCCGGTGGGATCGCTCTGGGCGATCATTGAGATTTTGCTGAATTCGGTCTGCAAGTGCACCGCCGGAATTGAAGTTTTGCCAGCGCCAACGTTACCTGCTCAATGCGTACGTTCCAGTCGCCTAGGATTTTCCGTCCGCGAAAGTACTTGGACCTATTTGGAAAGAAAATACTGCAATGTAGCAACTGTGCTTCGACGCTGCAGGAGGTAACGAACCAGTCGACACATTGGTTGTCGATGATGAGAATGCATTTTGAATGCTCCTTCGCAATGGACGATTGTTTTGGCACAGCTGCTTGGAAGATGGTTTTCGTTATGCCTTGCATAATTGAAGAGGCGCCTGATTGTCTTGCGGGCGAGGTGGGGGCGCTGTACGTATATTTATGTTTTGGCTACAGTTCCAAGGCGGTCTTTCTTTATTTCTTGCCTGGTTGCGAACGAAGCTCTTCCCGTGGTCAACTGCTCCTGGGATGTTCTAAAGTCTTGTCTTTGACCCATGGACGACTGGACTCTTGGAGAGGGTATCGCTTCGGCTGCCTGCTCGTCCGTAAGGTCCGCCGACGAGAAGCGACGTTTCAAAAACGTGACTCCTTGGTTGAAGCTGTCCTTGAGGGCAGTGAAGTTCATTGGCGTTTGCGACTGAAGCAGCGAAAGCAGTAATGGAAAAGCGATAGGCAATGTCCATATGCAATGTGCATTCCGCTGCCTTTTGTTGCGCGTGTGTACGAACGACTGAGAGAGGATAGTACCCGTATTATCTGAAATTCATAGATGCAACGCGCCGAGCAGTTCACCTTTTACACTTCGAGCGGCATGAATGGAATCTGGCTTGGGTGCGAATTAATTCAGTTACCTCTTAAATCAATGCGCTCAGTAACTCAGACTGGCGAGTAGTCGTCCATCTTACTCGCCTACGGACCAACTTTTCTTTGGCTAACAAGTGGAAGCGCTCTTTTGCGCATTGTGATTGTGAAAAACATTAATTAGGCGAAAGTGGGCCCATGTGAATGTTTTGAAATGTGTGCACCAATCAAGCAGAAGAACATTCGCTGGCGTTTATCGATACGTTGACATTTTCTTTGATCATCCACAACGTCTTAGCATTGATCTCCACAAAAGCCGCAGTTAAAACACTCGGTTGTACAATTCTCCATATAAAGAATGGATCGGATGCATTGAAATGGTGGAATTAACACAGCTAAGCTAGAAAACACTTTACTTGTTCGAACTAATCTTCGAAGCTGAACCTTTATGGCGATAGAACTTCCGCAGCGTACGTGCTAATTGCGGCGTAAGCCGATCTCGTAAATACGGATTGGAATTACCACTAATGATAATTGCGATTTCACTTGTCAGTAGCGCTCGCAGATGAACATGATGCGTCTCGCCAATCGATGGGCAACATTGAGGACAACAGTACCGCGGGATGAAGAAATGGTAAGAATTAAGGAAGTCCGTACTGCAGTGAAGCTTCCGGCTTAATGCTAAGCTGCATTTACAGAATGCTCATAAGAAATTATCTTCTTCCGTTTGGTGCTATAAATCGGTAGACGTTGTTGCGCAGTATTACTTTTTATAAATTACCACTAGTCATTAGGATAGGCCTTACTTGCATGTTCCCTCTTTATTTGGCTGCAGCTTTTCAACGGATGAATGAACGAACGATGACTACAAGTTGAACAAAGTTTGCGAAATGGATGGCAACAACAAACCGAAGAACAGCAAGACCGGGAGTACACTGTGCGCTAATCAATACCGAACACCTAAAGCACTTGGAGAAAGCTAATCGATTTTCAAATGTATTTGATTGGTGGCCATTTAGTGGAGCGTCCAATTCCATTTCAGGCAAGTTGGAAAATGCTGCAACGGCCGTGGTCGACACAGCTGTTCAACGCAACGGCAGCCATTGATCCTTCCAAATTTGATGATCAGGTTCACTAATATCCCATTAGCGCCTGCGTACATTTTTGCCGCACTATTTGGCTTGCACCACCTGGATCACCTGTTGCGCATTCCCGAAGACGAGCGGACCGCTTGGCCAATAGATCAGTGCGAAACGTGTGGCGCTGCCGAGAATTCGCCCGGGGACATTTTCAAACGGTTCATTCCATTGGCGGTGGCGAAGGCGGTGGACAACGGAGCACGTATAGAAGACAGACGCACTATCTTTGTTATCGAAAGTATCGATTCGATAAGGCATTTGCAATGGCGGGAGGACAGCGCTCGGGATTGATTGCGTTTCCGTAATTGAGTTTCTGATCGTCCTGTCAAACGAAATCAAGTCTTCGATGGACCCGAAAATCAAAGTATTTTACCTTAAGCGCGCCAGGCGGCAAAGGGCACCAAGGCGGGCGATGGCCTTTTGAGATCGCTTTCCGCAGAAATGCATGACCAAGTTGTTAAATCGATACGGTATTTGTGACAACATGGGCGAGCACAGACGTTCTTATGTTGCCTTTGGAGCTGTCCCTGGCCTGCTCCTTCCGAGGGCGAAGTGAAATGGAATGCCTTAGATAGCGAGGTGCGGAACGTCTCGTAACGAAGGAGAATAGAATATTTTTCCCGACGAAAGCTGGGCGACATTTGTTCAAAAGATTACACCGGTTGCGTTAGGCGCTTCTCGCGTCTAGATTCCGGAAATACAGTTATTGACACACTGGATTCCGCTAACATATTAGAACAATTCGATTACTTTGAACAAAACACCTTTCGATGGGTTTGTTCACTTAAAACAAGTCCGCCGATCGCACTGATTAGAAAGTTGCAAGTGACGTAAAAGCAAAAGATCTGTACTTCAGCTTCTCACAAAATAAAATTAAACTGAGCCCGAAAAATTAATCACCCCGCATGCGTTCAAAGTATCACCGCAGAACCGGGCAAGGTTGCGCGACAATAGTGTCTTCAGGTACGATTGCGTGCTTACTGTATTGTTTCCGCCAAATCGTGCCGAAAATCGCCAGAACTATCCGTGGTTGTGATGCCTGCGGTTGCGTTGTCCTCCGACAGCCAAGGCGAAGAGTGTTGGCCTCCACTGGAGTCCAATCCTCAGGTAACGACAGGCTTAAACAAGTCGTGCCAAACGGAGGTACTTCGTAGGTATTCAATCAGGTCATATCCCAACTGGCAAACAACAACCGTTTGGAATGCTATGACATTGTGTCATTTGATCCCGCGGATTTAGCCTATCTCCCGCCTGCGGTTATTGCCGTTCTCTTGCTATTTCCGGTCACCGAGAAGGTGCGTGCAAGTTGCGTTGCATTGCTTGTTTCAGCGTTCTTCAGTACGAGAAAAGTTGCTCCGAGGCGCAGGACATCAGTTTGGCCGAACAGCGTGAGCTCCCGAAGGACCTCTTTTACATGAAGCAGACGGTGAAGAACGCTTGCGGAATGGTGGCACTGCTGCACGCGCTGGGCAACAATCCATCATTTCTGGGGCATTGTACGCGACTTGGCTTTTGGTACCAACATCGGTTTGTGACTGCGACATTGCTTTAGCATGCCTTGTGGCTGATTTCGTTCGCTCAACGAAAGATAAGACGCCGGAACAGCGCGGCATTGCAATGGCTTCCAGTCCAGTAAGCGAAATTCTGATTTATCATAAACAACGCCACTTATGCCGTTGCTTTAAGGAGCTGGCGGCCATACAGAGCTTTGCGGCCAAACTTGGCCAGTCGCAGGTGCCCTTCTTTCTTACGCAACGTTGCTTGTTTAACAACATTCGCCCTTTAGGCCATTGATGCCCGGGAGAACGTCCTTCATCATTTCGTCTGCTTCGTGAGCGGTTCCGACGCAAAGCTCTACGAACTTGGTAATCGCTAGTGAAAACATTTGTCTTGTTTCAAATCTCCCTAGTTCGGAAATCTGCTTAAGCGAGGTAGCAGCACGTTCTTTGTTTTAAAAGTCTAAGCGACTAAGCCTGTTGGGCAATCATTTGTGTAATAAGCATACGAAGGTCACTCGAGTCCCCTTGTTGTTAAACAGTCGTTTTACGGAGAGAACACATTTGTACCACCTCCATTGCAATAATGGAGGCTACGGCAGACGAATCGTGGGTAGCCGAAACTCACTCAGCACGCAAAGCGGTGTATGTCTTTACTTTCAGACGGCCGCAAGACTTCTCCACTTTGCTGCGGTTCGACTAAGGACGGCAACTTTCTGGCCGCCGCCTTGGAACAGTGTCGACAGTTTCCCCAACGTTGCGGCGAGCACGTTAACTACAACGCGATCGCAATATGCGCGCTGCAAGAATAGCCATCTCGACGTGCTAGCGATGTTCCATTCCGCCTACGCAACGGGAAACTGAGTTTTGCTCATTCGTTTTTTACTTTACAAATTCCAGCATGTGCGTTCAATAACTGCTGTCGCACGCAACGAATCGTGTGACGTTTGGCAAACTAAACTTTCGAAACGATTGTTGGCTAAGTGATTATTACAAAACTTTTTCGTAAAGTTCATTTTTGCGCCTCTTCGATGACTAACGTTTCATAGCCGACTCCAGGTTCGCTTGAAGCTCTTGTGATTTTTCGACCCGGCAGTATGGTGGGTCGCAAATGTGAGGTCTTTTGCTGAACCGTCAACTGCACAGCTTCGTCTTCGGAGTCGCTCGAATTCAGCAGCCTTCGCTTTGCAGCCACATTGGGCGAGTAAGACGATTGGGCGGAACTTCTGTCGCCGTGGGACTTATCATTGGTGGGAGACGAATCCGGCAAAAGGGATACGCCAAGGTTGGGAATAGCTACCGCCAAAGTGGCCTCCTTGTTCACGTCAACATCGGCGTGCTCAAAGATGCCAGACGAGCACCTGCTGCTGACGTAGGAAGAAGGTACTTCCGCTGAGTCTTCTTGGTCTATTGAGTCCAAATAGCCTACGAGTTAACGAGCCGAGTAAGGGTGTCAGTGAAATGGCGATCGAAAGCCGGCCTACCCAGCCTACTTCTTAGCCAGCTATGCTGCGCATTTTCCTCTTCGTTGTCCCTCGGGTATTGAAGATACCTTCTATTACGTACAGTGCGTCTTCTGCCATTTTGCTTTGCGGCATCGCCGTTCAAAATGTTCGAAGAGATCCGGCGAAACTGCTCACTACCGCGCAACGCCTTTTCCGTAGTCCTCAGATGGTTAACCTGAAATGCCAACCGGCTGTCAACAATCGACCGTTGTAAGAAACTGCGTCGCATGCCACTAGCGCAAAGATTTCCCAGTCGCCGAAGGTCATTTGCAATTCTTGCTTCAACGTGTCCAAATTGCAAAGCGATAGCACCAAGCCGGATACGTTGGCCGAACGACACGCATTGCTGTAGCGTTCTATTGCTTCGGGCGACGACAAAGGCAGCTTTCCAAGAAGATGAACAACTTCCTGGGTGCTCAGGACGCTCAGTCGTGTATTCTGCCAGGCTGCGTTTTGAAGAAGCTGCCGCACTCCAAGAGGAGCGTTGGTCTGGCACGCTTTCTCTTCCTCCTCCTCCTCCGACTGCCCAACATTGGGCTTCAGTTCGGGCGTTTCCATCTCCTCCAACTTGTCTGAACGCGCTTACTTGTATTTTAGAAAATAAAAGTAATGACCATTCATCGCCTACCTCTTATCAACCGACGTACGTAAGGGTCCAAGTTCGAGGAGAACGGTATGAAGGTACGCATGTGCGACAGGCAGAGTACCGGCTCAATCTCTGTGTGAAAATAGGAGTCCAATCCCTTTTGATTTCTGTCCATTTCCACGAACATCTCGTTGTCCATCGGTATGCGATCTTTGATGCTAAGACGACTGTTGCTAGCGGACGCGCTGAGCGAATGGGGTCGTTGCAGCGGAACACTCACTCGTTGTACACTTCCCTCAAGGTAAGGTCGTCGGGCAACTTGCAATGGTTGCTGTATTCGATCAGCCAGGACAGCCTGTACGGCCATTGTTCGATCAGGCTGATCCAGTGGGCCAGCGTTACCCAACTGAACTCAATTTCAAAAGCGCGCATCAGTCGACCGGTCAAACTGAGCGCGTTTACTATGCGCCTTAGGCTTCTTGGATTGATGTCGCTGAAGTAGTCGTCACGGACGATCTCCGGACCGAACAGCACCGTGTTGGGACCGCCTGACGGCTTGGGAGAGCGAATGCTCCCACGACAGCTGTCCGCAATTGACCAGTAGGAACCGCCAACGGTCTCTTGGCGCATCAGCTACAAGTGAACAGATGGATCTGTCGAACGAGTCCATTCGTTAAGCTTACCAATCGAAGACGATTCGAGTCGAACGTTTTGCGCTGCCGCATCGCCAGCTGTTGATGCAATTTTAAAAATTCAGAATTTCGAAGATAAAGCGACATGTGGATTATCATTTTTAGGTAATCGTAGCTGGACACTTCGGATTGAAGAAAGGCGCTTTGCAAATTGTTTCGCACGGCCAATAGCACGACGTGAGGATCAACTGAAAGCAACCAATCGGATCCGTTAAAGTTCACTCGTTCAAATGGGGCTCAGAGAAGGCGCCGTCGGTAGAATAGCGCGGCTTCCCGCGATGGCCATCCCACTTTAAAGTCAAAGAAAGTTCCACAAACAGTATCCCCACAGGATACAAGGTGTAGCGGAAGTTTCTCTGAATCGTCGAAGTTGGAAAATAATGCTTACCGGAAATGAGTACGATAAAACGCGAATTAAGCGGTCGTCCAAATAGAACTTGAACGGCGTCCAGCGTTTGCACTATACGACTGCCTTCGCAACTGTCCAACCCGTCCATCAGAATGACTCTGAAGAAGGAGACGATTCCACGTCGAGCCAAGAACAGGAGCCGTCCGTTGGGCGACTTACAGTCTGGTCTGACTTCTCGTGTACGCGTCCAGGCGACTGATCGTCCTGTCGAGCAGTTCAACTTCGTTGCACAACTTTTCCATGAACGCTTCGAATCGAAGATTCTCCAATTCGTACAAAAGGCTTTTCATCGCCCTTCTTGGTCGCACCAGCGCCGCTCGGGCGCACAGGAAAGTTATTGGACCAACGGTGATCAGGATGACCGACACGAGGGCGATCAGCCCGAACAAAAATGGACCCGCAAACGTGTCGCTCCGATAAAGCAAGCATAAATAGACTGCCAGGATGAATAGCACCGCCAGCAGTGCTACCACCAACAGCAAAGGGAGACCACAGACACGACGCAACTTGGGATGTCGCTGTTTGCCTAACACAGGGACATTGTCAACTGAAATTCCCTTAATGCCTTGTGTCACTTACCCAAGGAAATGTGTATCGCCCGAGCTAGGCGTACCGGTATACGCCCGTAGTGGTACTCAAGTTCGCCGTACAGCGAGTCAATGATGTTGTTCAACGCGTGCTCACATTCGAAGTTCGAAAGGCGACGATAGTCCGCGAATAAAAAGCTGCCAACATACGCGTCAAACGGTATGCAGTTACGGTTCATTCTCCGCGCTTACCTAATAGGACAGCTGATTAGGTCTCTCTCATTTAGCGAAGGTGGATTAAAGAAAAGAATTTTAAAAGTCAGACGGACGAATGCCATATGGTGGCTAATGTATAGATTCAAGCTGCGCACGCGACTGTTGTTCGACTTTGAGAAGTACACTGCGTCAAGGAAAATGACAATGAAAGCAGCGATTCCTCGGACGACGCCTTGGTCTTACGATAGGTCAGCGTAATGGCAATGAGTACCAGAGCGGTTGGCCAAACGGCAATGTACCAAGGTGATACCGCAAACAATACGGAACCGAACAACAGCACGCACAGGTTGATGCCAAGGGCGACCGACCAGGACCAGGTAAAATGCTTCGGCGTAAACCAAGATCGGCTGAGCATTTGAAGCGATTCTAAAAGAAGTGCCAATTGCCCGCCGGGCACTCATTGAGGGCTTTGGCTTAGGCTCACCTTTCACCTTGCGTAAAAGAAACGCTTTGCCGGAGCCCCACTTGGCGTAAAGACCGACAAAAATGGGCAAGGACAAGTTGGGTGCGCACAGGATATCGGCGAGGACGCTGCTGTACAATTCGTAGCCCATCATTGCTTCAGTCTTCAGCGACGAATCCATTGGACCTGACGTGAACGCTTAGAAGTTCCAGCCTGAACGGGTCTAAGACGTTCCTACCGAAGACATGTCGCAAAATGGGCCTGTTGCTAGCCCGGTCAATGCTGTAGGGCGTCTCCTTGATCTTGTTCGGCTGGTATAAAATACGGCTGTCAAATGGCGGAGCCAACAGCAGTTGAACCATTCGACGGCTGCGGCAGCGTACCGCAATGTGTAAGGTGGTGTCTCCATTCTGAAACTTTTGTAAATCAACGAACGAACGAGCAGCAACGGAAGAATGGAGACAACTTTATCGGTTGCGCCAACATTGGCGCCAGCCATCTTCAAAAGCTGAGCCATCGGCAGGTTGCGATTGCGCACTGCCCTCAGAAGCGGAGTGTCGCCGTCGTGGTTCTTCAGTTCGAGGTTTGGTAAGTGTTCAACTAGCAAGTTGACCACTTCCAAAAGGTTCTTGTCGGTGGCCAAATGCAGGGCCGTTCGGCCTTCCTTCAAAAAATGACCGCTTAGGCAATTTTAGTCAACCGAACGGACGCAACGAGGAAAACGATAAACCCATTTTTGCAACCACGTTTACGAAACGGCATTGCTTTCTTAAACGTAAAGCAATAAGAACGCCGCTGATACGTTCAACATAGAGCAGAAATTACTTATACAAACGTTCGAGAATTTAGGCATAAGCCTTATTTGACGCGGCTTGCAACAAAAATGCATCAACACGTTAAGAATCCACTCGCCATGCGAGATATGCTCAATGGTACAGCTTTCGTCCTCGTTTACATACTGATAATCATCCACGCATCCAACATTTGGATATTCGTATACTAATGAAAGACATTGCTCTCAATTCACGAAAATTAACCATTTCAGACTAACGATGAAATTACACCAGCCCGTCATGAAGCAACCATTAATCAGAGCAATAAATGCACAAACGGTAATGCGTAAATCCCAAAAACCATGGAAGGTTAAATTCAAGAAACAAATAATCATGCCAACGATATTAGGTCGTCAAAAGAAAAAGATGAACATTTGTGCGATGGGTCACGGGAAAAATCAATTGTCTTCAAGGAACGTTGCCCACCAGTCGCTAATCGCTCAAACAAACAGCTACTTGCATGCAACACTTACGTAATCTTGGTAATCAATGTTGACATGCCTTTCCAAAAGCATTCGAACAATTTCCAAACTTCCCAGCTTAACTGCCCTCATTAGAACATTTTCCCTGAGCTGCAAAGGCGGAAAGGTGAGCGATCAACAGAACGTATGCATTCCGCAATCCAACCTGTTCGGACATGTTAACGGAGGCGCCTGCTTCAACGAGTAGTTCGACCATCTAAAAATGCAGCGTCCAAATTGGGGCTGAGTTATGCGAAACGATTTTACGTGAGCATTTCCGTTTTGAACGGCGTTTATGAGGGCCGTGTATCCCTTCTGAAAGAAAAGAAGATGCCAACGTTTCGACATCCTCGCCGGGCAGCGCCTACGTGATCGACGGCGTTCAATTCGCACGGCCTTGTCAAAATTTGCGAGACCATCTCCAAATTGTTGCACTTTGTGGCCAGCAGCAGGGCAGTAAGGCCTTTCTGCAAAAGGGGAATTGTTCGAAAGAGTACTTGCATTATATGGCGTTCGGTCACCATGCCAACAACATCCGCGTTGGAACCAGCCCTCAGCAAAGCCTTAACGATGGGAACGCTATTGCGTCGGCAAGCCCATATGAGCGAGTTGTTTCCAAACTGAAAGTAAAAGGCGCGCATATCTAGAGTTTCTTAGCTTAATAAAAGGTGTGCTACAACACCAGCTTACGTGATCTCGGATATCAACTCTTGCGCCGGCATCGAGCAATAACTGGACAATTTCGGCGTACCCTCGTGCGGATGCCCACATGAGTGGAGACATACCGTGCTTAAGCAGTCAAGTCGGATACTGTGAATGCTCAACTTGGAATATCACCTCATCTATCAAGTTAACCCTGGCTCCCTTTCCAATTAGCAGGCGCACAACGCCCATTCTGTTTTTGTAGACTGACCAGCAAAGGGCAGTCCAACCGGCCTTGCAAGGCAGGATTGCAATGCGAAAATTAACGTTGTTGGTTTACCAACTTACAACGTCCTCATCTTCAATGGCCGCGCCGGCGTCTATCAGCATCTCGCATATTTCCACGCACCCGCACTTGGCGGCGTTCAACAAAGGGCTAAACATTTCCTAAAACAAACAAGCATGAAAAAGCTGTAGTGACAAGCGCACAAGGAAGTGACGTCATCTTTGGCATTTGGGTCGCCACCGCTTTCCAGAAAAAATCGAACCAAGCTGGCACTGCCGGTGCGGGCCGAAACGAGCAAAGGTGTCTCCCCTTTCTAAACAGCACCTTCAAGCGACGATTTGCGCAACAACCCACGTTGCCACCTCGTTCTCCACGTGCGGCGGAACGGATCCAAAAAGACGCTTCACCTTGTCCACATCGCCGCCCAATAATACCTCGAACAAGTCCGCCTTTACGGCCGAACTTGTCGACGTAACTGTCCACCTAAATAGCAATCATACTCTACGTTATGCTGCAATTATGAATATGATAATTCATTTACGTTGCCCGTCTGTTGGCTTTATGGAAAGCACCTAAACGGGCTGACAGTTCGGGCAAACTTACGAGTTCTACGCTCGACACTGCGTTCGTAAAAGAAAGACGCATTATCGGCTGGCCTGCACAGCCTAGCTGGCTAAAATAATCAACATGCGCAATCGTATCGCGGTTGACATGGTGTCGCGTTTGGTTAGGCGGCATGAAGAGCTGAGCTCTTCATCCGAACAGGTTACGCTTGAGTTCGATCGCGGCTTAACTTACATTCGCAGCGCTAAGCGGCTGAACTTCTAGCCAACGCAAACGTGCCAGGCGAACGTCTTTCCTATGCTGTACAACAAAGTATTGGCGCAGGCACCCTGCACGACAGCGGCGCGTACGATTTCGCGCAACCAAATGAAAAGATGATTTTAGCAAAATTATAATCAGGATTGTTATTACAGTACACAAAAAAGTTACTTGCGCACACTTTGAGAGATGATAGGTGTACCGTTTCAAAATGCGCACTCCTTGCGGTTCGTCCATGTCCAGCGTCGGCGTAATTTGCGCGGTTGGCGCGCTGAGCAAAATATGGATATGTAAGGCGATACGCTTTGGTTGACCGTCCAAGCAGATGTGTTGCTTTTTGCGCAGCTTGGATGAACACCGCAGAAGTTCATCACATGAACGCCCTCGTCAACTGTTTGCGCAGCGGTTCGTCGCTTATTACGGTGTCAAATCATCATTCCTGCATCGATGAACCCTTGATTTGGGGTAACCGATTTTGCACGCTGTTGTCCAACGGGAAAAACGGAGCGGTTTTTCGCAGGCGTCCTGCCGTGGAGGTTCTACTTCCGAAGACCGCCAATAATGCGATGGGCCATGGCCGCCAAGGAGATAGTATTTACCAATCCGTTGTACTCCGCGTAAGCACTCCTCGAGCGGATGAACAAA
This sequence comes from Trichuris muris, assembly GCA_000612645.2. Classification (NCBI taxonomy): domain Eukaryota; kingdom Metazoa; phylum Nematoda; class Enoplea; order Trichinellida; family Trichuridae; genus Trichuris; species Trichuris muris. The sequence goes on from CBXJ02000086.1 coordinate 13,318,180, forward strand.
GTTTCCGCATAACCGGATAAGCCTAGATTTTTTTCATCTGGTCGTTGCATACCAGTGGTACGCGGCATGGGCGTGTATCAGGCGGGCGTGGATCGCTGCTTGGACGTACTTAACAACAATGGATGGATACACGTTTTCCCTGAGGGGCGAGTTAATTTTTCTCGAGCTCCTATGCGCCTTAAATGGGGTAACGGTTCGATGCCGCGTTGCTTCGTATCAAGAATTAACCCTTAGGAGTTGGACGACTGATCAACGAGGCCAAACGCGTTCCCATGGTGCTACCCATCTGGCATATAGGTAAAGTGGCTTTGGTTTAAACCGCACTTATGCATTGACGTGCCGCATCTTGAGGAATGGAGAAAGTTCTTCCCGAGCATGCTTGTGTGCCTCGAATTTTAAAAGTTAGTTTTTCCAAAAGCTCGTTGAAGTACTTTACCATTGCTCGTAGAAAGTGCTAATCTACTTTGGTAAGCCCATCGACCGAACCGTCTTCGAGAAAGTCCGAGCGTCAAGCCACAGCAAGGTAAGCTGTGCACTGTTGGGCGGACGGACGCCGTGAAATGTCGCTGCCGCAGGAAGTAAAGCGAATCAAGTCAACAGACATTATTCACGCCGAACTGTACAGCCTGCAAAGACATGCCGAAAAGCTGTACCATTCAAACGGGCCTTGAAGCAAAGTGGCATTTCACCACGTCGCGGACGGCGGTGTGCTTGTACAATCTGGCTGAGCAGTCCGCTCTTCTTTTTTTAGAAATGGCAGTTCCTTGCAACGCGAAATCGCTCAACGGTGACCGTCGTTTGCTCAAAGGTCCAATTTGCGCAAAACAATTGTGCAATAATTGTTGTACAATTTTTCCTGCGCGAACGGCAGGCGGTGAAAGTGCGGGAGTGCAATAAAACTGGGCAAAAACGTGATGGCAGTGAAATCTGGCGCGGATTACTGTAATAAAATCCTGAAAATCGATTCGTTGTGGCGAAAATATTGCATCTCGGCTTGCGCGGCAGCGTTTGGCGTACGATGCGAGCGGATTAGGTCGGCACGAAATTCCAAGTGCTTTATCGATAGGCATCCATTTGCTAAATTTTGAGCTAACCTGCAAATCAAAAGAAAGATGATGTCTCGAACTTACGGGTGGTCGGAAGAAATATTGAAGGGCTATTTCTTGGGATCTGATTGTTTATGCAAGTAGTTTCAGTTTTACGCAAGCCTTGTGAGACGGCATCCTTTCAGGCCCGCAGGCGTTCGTTTGAAAAAGTGCGAATCTTTTTGTTGCCCTTCAGGCACAGTGTCGTTCAAGGACGTTGGCAAAGCGAAATGCCAATTTTGACCTCCGCTTGTTTCATTTCGCGAACGTATTTCACCTGCGGACGTTGTTCGTCAGTTAATGTGAATGAGAGATTTCTTTCTTAGTCTTTTATGCCCATTCGTTCATCATTCAACTCCGTTGCATCGTTTGTTCAAGCGCCGCGTGAATGAAGTGCGACAGTTGTGTCAGCGAACTGGCAGCAGTCAGGCGTCCACGCTGCGGAAAGCTTTTGTGCCGTTCATGTTTTTCAAGCGCCTTCGAATTGGATGTTCACGAGACTATCGTGGGAGAAAATTTTTTTAAGCCCAACGACGTAGTAGCAATCGGTGTTTCCGGCGGTAAAGATTCCGCCGTTGTCTTGCATGTGCTGCACAGACTGAACGAGCGTTTCAACTACGGCATACGCTTGATGATGGTAGCGATCGACGAGGGCATCCATGGTTACAGGGATGACTCACTCGAATCTGTTTACGAGCAACAAAAGCGGTATGTACAAATATGCTTCCGCGGAAACAAGTTCAGCGCGTTGATCTTAGTCGTTTTTTTCACTGTGTTATAAATTAACAGGATAATACCGTGAGGAAGAATGTCGACTAAGACGAAACAGAATCCTCATACAAATCGTGTCTTTCGACCTGATAAGTTCGACCAGATTTTTTTCTAGGTACTGTTTACCTCTGAAAATTTTATCCTATAAGCAGCTGTTTGGTTGGAGCATGGACGAGGTGGTGAGTCGCATTGGGAAGCGAAGCAATTGCACCTACTGCGGAGTCTTCAGACGGCAAGCGTTGGAACGCGGATGTCATGTAGTCGGCGCAGGTATACTTTCCATCCATTCAATCAGTACGTCTTTGTACCTGCTTCTTGTAAACGAGTAATGGCGCTCCCATTAATGTGGATAATCGGGTGTCTTGGACTTGAACTCTCCTTATCTTTTTGGGCATTCGTTGTTTCCTAAACGATTGTCATAATTTCTCGTTTTGTTCAACTACCTTGCTATTATATCACGTGTGTCGCTGCTGATTTGTGTACTCTCAGTTTCAGCAACGATACCGTTTATACATACATACATATACATATATATATATATATATTTTTTTTTCGAATAATGGATTTCTGACGGGTTTCGGTTTCATTGTGTCAAAGAACGGAAGAATAACCTGTTCATAAAATAAAGAGTGTTTTATGAACGGACTATATATATATATATATATATATATATATATATATATATATATATATATATATATATATATGAAACTGTCGGCTTAAATAACGGCGCGCATGAACGGAAAGATGGGCCACCCGTGTGGGAAAGGAATTTTAGCTGACAGGTTGCCGCACCTAGATGCCAATCAAACGGACGATCTGTCAGTTGAGGAAACGGGGGGAGCAGACCCCTTGCGCAGCTAACTTCCGTGAATGACCTATTTATAATGCTCTGAGCCCTGTGCAACGCAAGCATTTGTCAAGCTGTGCCTTCAGGCAATCATGTCGCAATGAAGGCGTGGGCTACTCCTGACACATTCTGTTCACCAAACCGTGTCTGAGTAAAAACGAATACGGTATAATTAAGAAGTTAAATGAAAGGAAAAATAAAAGGAAGTTAAGACGGTCAAGCAACCACAACGCCGATAAAATACGCATATACATAGACGGTCAAGCAACCACAACGTGTATATTTATTAATGTGTTCCTTGGGGATGACTGTATTCTGTCATCAGTGCTCATGCGCCAGGTACACATTGCATTCCGTCATCAACGTTCGTACTCATTTTGCGTGCGCAACAGTGGCGACGGAATTGCTGGTCGTTCCATGGCCCGCAATCAACGGGATTGTACCATGTTGTGCAAAGGATAACGGGTAAGTAAAGGGATTAATCTCACATAGGGTGTTTCCTTTAACGGTATAATCCTGTGCACGTTTATTCTTGTCATTTAGTCTTATTAGAACGAGACTGACCAAAAACGAAGGATTCGGAGCTAATTCGATACGTCGTCAGCATTCGAGTGCATTAGACAAATTATTGACTGACGTATTGACATGAATTCTTGACTTAACTGCAACTTGTTCGTTTTCGTAAGCAAACACGGCAATCACCCGTGACCGAAGACTTTTTTATTAACGGAGCTTTCGAAAACTTCTTCTGTCTTCGTCTTCAGCGTTGTGATGGTGAGAGGTAAAATCATAGACTGTTAGATTTTACCACTCACCATCGTAACGCTGAAGACGAAGACAGAAGAAGTTTTCGAAAGCTCCGTTAATAAAAAGGTTTTCGGTCACGGGTGATTGCCATGTTTGCTTACGAAGATGAGATCCTACCCCGTGTACAAAAACCCAATGTTTAATAACTTGTTCGTTGTATTAAACTTGTGCAGATATCGCACACAGTTGCTTCTTGATCCTCGCTTAAGCAGACATTGCGTCGTATGTAGAGGGTTTTAATCATCCTGCGTATGCGAGGACTCTCATTGCCAAGCTTGATTGCAGTGAAGTCTTGTCTACATTGAGCAATTGCGTCACTTGTTGACTCGTCACTGCACTTAAGTTTTGCATACAACAATGCAGTTGCTTCCATTTCCAATGCAAATTCTTTCGCCAGGCAAAAGGTATTCCACCGGGAAGCCCATTGTTACCAGGACTGACGGAGCTGTTTATGAAACGTTTGGAAAATATATTCTTTCGACACTGGGTACCCGATTGTTACCTGAAGTTATCTAAAAGATACGTGGATGACACTTTCGCAGTAGCCAAATGAGGAGAAGGAAGGGCTTTACTAGACCGTCTAAACGCTTTACCTTACCATGTGCTTCCTTTACCAAGGGGGGGTGGGTAGAAGGTGACGAACGATTTCCCTTTCTGGATAGATGAACCACATTGAGGGTGTTCTTCGTTTCACGGCTTTCTCCCGTTTGTCGTCTGTACTCTGTAATAAATTAACACGTGCCCTACCAACGGATGGATGAGCAGGTTATTAAAAAGTGCACAGAGAACGATTCACTTGAGTGTTTTTTCGAAGCTTTCGGAACCGTCTGGTTCCGTCGTCAGCGAAAGGAGCCTGCAGAACCACATTAAAAAGATGAACCACATTAAAACATTAAAATGAATTAGATGAACCACATTAAAAAAGACCACCAGAAAGTCAGAACGACGGTAAATAGGAAATCGACAAACCCAGATCGATTCATGGATTAAAGTTCACGCCATCTATGGTCAATGTTCGAAAGTGTCATAAATAGTAGGGTGAACAGAGTACTTAACCTCTGCGACGATAAGTATCCAAAAAGCGAACTAAGGGGCGTCGCATGAAGTCTAAGTCATCCTAGTTTTCGTAGACACCTGCACCTACTGATCAGTTACACGAAGAAAAGTCAGTGACAGAATGAGGGCATTATTCGTCCAGCAGGAAAGAACGGGTATTTCTTTTCTCAGAATAACAATATCCTACCATGAATACATGGATGATATGGTAAGGAATTTGGCTATAAGCTTTGGTTTTAAAATGCTCTTCAAGTCACCCTCAAATGACTAGATAAGGACAGTGTTGGTGAGTGACTAGGTAAGAACAGCCAGTGAGTTTTAAGGACGCCTATACGTGGTAGTGCACTGTTGTAGGTCAAATTACATAAGGTAGATATGGTGTACCCCAACGGGCAGTTTCAAGGAACACCTTTCCAGCGTTACCAAATACAAGGAAGCTGAAGAGAGATCGTAAAGCAATGGTAACGTAAGATGGAGAGGAAGACCATGAACGTCAGACCCGAACATAATCACAGACAAGTGAATTAGCTCCTCGGATGTCGTTGAATGTGTAGGCCAGTAGATGAACAGGGAAGATTTCAGTGCAGTCAATTCTGGCAATGGAGTCATCGCATAGGCAGGTAGAATACAAAATCCCTTTACGTACGACGCAACGTTTGTTTAAACAAGGATGAAGGAGTGATTGTGAGAGTGATATCTGGACTAGTTTGGTGCAACGAACAGATTTGCCATAAACGCAGAAACTCACATCGAGTAAGCCAGTAGTATCCTTGACACGTCTATACGCTGACAAGGTAGCAGGATAGCTCCGAAAGTTTCACATGCAGTCAAGTTCGTTCTCTTAAAATTAACTGACGTCAAAAGGCATAACAGAATTATACTTTAAGGGAAAACACGAAGGGTTTCATACAATGCGTGAAATCTCCCTATCAATATGGTATTAGTAACGAAGTTTTCGTCGTGCGAAGTTCTTTGAAAAGTTCAGATTGTCGTCGTAATGTTTGCAAATCGTTATCACAGTGTTTGCCAACGTCAGTTTCAGAGCAGATTAAGCGTTCTGCCCGGGACAGTCGGACTTTTAACAATTCGATTCGAAAACATCCGCCAAGTAGTCCTCGTCAACATTTGTTTCCATAAAGGCTTGGAGTTGCGCGGCCAATATGGCGAAAAGTTCCGTTTGCCGCGGCTGTTGAACCACCCAATGTACGATATGACCTTTTCATTTTAAGGGCTAAGGGATTTGTCGTCGTTCTTTTGATATTTGCCGCGCGGCCGTGTTCTCCTTCCGAGCCATTTATTTATGCAAATTTGTAAACGTTGCGTCCGTCTAGTTGTCACGCATTCGCAAATATTTGCTTTAACTCATGGATTCAGCATCCTGACAGTATTAACATAAGAAGTTCCCGTAACGGTAAATTACTTCAAAATTAATTTTTCAATGAATATTTGCACGAAAGTCTTTTACGGGGAAACATTTCCCCAATCGACATATTAATACTGATGAGAGCGATATGGTCTTTTGCTCTTTTTGTTTCTGTTTCGTAATATAATAATTTGCTAGGGAGGCCGAACAGTTTGTTAACGGTTAGACAGTGTCATTAATGAACTTTCCTGCTGACGTAACTCGTTTGTATCTTTGGATATTCAGTAGGTCTTTGCTGGCCAGTGTGCAGGCAGTTTTTCAGTAAAATGGGGCACAGTGTCTGACGCTCGATGTTTCGAAGCTTTCAGAACTTACTCATTCCGCCGTCAGCGATTGTTAGAGTGAACATCCTTTCCTTTGCCCTAATGGTAATGTAACAATTAAAGTCGATCCGCCAGCGAACCAGCGTATCAAATCGTTTTGAAAATTCCCGTCCTTTACAAAGGATGACTGTGCCCAACGTTAATCTGCTAGTCAGACAAGTGTTCATTTGCTGGGCTGTCACAGGGGTCGACAAATAGCTGTTTTCATGTTTATCAAAGGTGTTGTCCCATCCTTTTCTTAACTCAAGCAACGATTATCGCTATCATTCGGTTGGTATACTTATATCAATTGCAGCGTCCGTTTTCGAAGAAATTGCACATTTTATTTTCCACCTGTCAGTGTGCACCGTTGAAAGTGTCATTGCGCAAACAGGGGAAATGCAATTTAGATTCCAATCGGCCAGCTTTTCCCAGCTGGCTTGGACTATTAGTACGAGCACAGCAGATCACGGACGGCTGAAAGTATCAGCTTTAACTTATGGAATGCCTAAATCAATTGAGACTGCTTAATGATGTATACATATCATTTAAAAGTATAGTGGTACGGATAGCCTATATATATATATATATATATATATATGAAAATTGGGTTTTTCGTAACGGGTTCAAACGTATTCATATTGTTGTTTAACGGTTTGTTTCATGTACCCTTACATCGCTGAAGACGAAACAAGGCTATTCCGAAAGCTTCGAACTGTTCGTTGATTGTGTCTGTTTTTTCACCAATAAATACCACCTAACCAGCCACAGGTTAGGTGTCGTTTTGAAGTGATTTCAGACTCAATACATTGCGACAACGGGAACCTCAGCCGTTAAGCAACATATATATATATATATATATATATATATATGAATTTGTTTGCCGTGTTGTTTAAATAAATATATATATATATATATATATATATATCGGAAGACGGGATGTCTTTTAACGGGAGCAGATATATATATATATATATATATATATATATATGAATAATTGATTTCTGACGGATTTCGGTTTCATTGTGTCAAAGGACGGCAGAATAACCGGTTCATAAAAGATTCTTTATTTGATAACGGAGCTTTCGGATAGTGAATAGTAATCTTTTAGCAATAAAGATGTGTTATCTACGGCAATTGCGTTGTCCTTTAGTCTCAATCTCGTTGCACGTATTATATACAGTGGAGAAGCTAGGAACAGGACAACTGTTCTCCATCGCTACGAAACCAAAATCTCACCTGACCCGCTTTATTGCGGTATTCGTTTTATTGCGGTGGCCTGGAACCAATTGTGCAACTATAGCGAGGTATATATATATATATATATATCATACCAAATTAAAACCTTGATTAGGCTACGTTGATTCGCCAACGAAGTACCTTTGAATTCCATTGTGCGCGTCCAATTCTCCTGCAGCTTTCGAATGCAGGCAACTTGCTCGCTCGCAAACTTCGAGCGCTTGATCTGCGAATCTTCGTCTTCTTTTCCGCTTCTTCTGCTTTAAGAAACAACTGACATCGCTGTTTGTAGTAGAAATGAGAAAATGTCGCCCTGCTCATCCTTAGAGAATAAATGCGTAATTGAAAATCGCGGAATGAATTAGTACATTCCTTAATGGATTTGCACTTACGCGATTGCGGACGTCGCTGACCCGGAACGTCGTACGCAAGTCATTGTTAATCATTCCAACGGCTGACCATGCGCCCAAGGAACCTACTCATGAGCGTATGCAAAGATAAAGCTTGTCAGTTAATTTCAAAACAGCGATTAGCAGCCAGTTTAACGCACCAATTGTTATCGACTAGAGCAGGCAGGCGCCGTTGGATCGTTGCGTGAATGTCCAATTGTAGACAAATTGGTCACCGGTCACAATGCGGACGACATGGCCGAAACGGTGCTCATGAATCTCCTTCGAGGGGACCTTCGCCGTCTGCACAGGTGCACAAGGCCGGTGAGCGGGGAGAACGACGGATTGCCGCGCTGCAAACCTCTTTACCGAGCTTTCCAAAAGGAGATCGTTCTTTACGCTCGTTTCAACGTCAGTATCCTTTTCCCCAACGACAAGCAACGTTTCGAGAGTCCTTGCTTTCAGCAGCTCGATTACTTTGCAACCGATTGCCTTTACGCCGGTAGGTCCTACAGGGCTCATTTGCGCGACTTCGTCAAAAGGCTTGAATTGATCCGGCCAATCGCCATTCTCGACATCATAGCCTCAGGACAGCAGTTAGCGACCGTATCAACTTCGTGTCGTCCACCAATTCGTACGTCCTGTCACCAATGCGGATCCGTGTCGAGCAATTCACTTTGTCACGCCTGCGCATTATTGGAAGGGCTAAATCGGCTATCAGTACCAGTGCACAGCGGGCGCCCTCTGCTGTCGTCTCCCAATGATGCCGGTGTACCGTCGATTGAGGAGATAGCCCTTTGTTGTGACAACGGTGCACGTTGAACGTCTGTTGATTGGCAGTAAAGTTTGCAGTTGAAGTTCTTACTTTCATCAGTCATACGGTTTTTGCCGCGGCTAACCCGTTTCTGGACAGTCCTGTTGCGCCTACGACGAACTTCTCATTGGCTGCTTCTGTTGCAGGTTGCCTTTGCAGTGAAAAATGAATGTCTCAAGTCGACGGCGCTGCTACACGTCTCCCAGTGAGGCGACCTGCTACCGCAACATTTCAGATTTCGAAGGAAAAGTCTGTTCCAAGCCAACGTTGATGAAGAATCGATCACCCTACTGCACCATTCACGCAAATCCCTTCATTTCACCCGGTATGCTGCCTGAGCCCACTTTCCTTCACTTCGCTTGCCAAGTGCCATTTTCCTTAGCCGTGTCGAGGCATCTGGTAAAGGTGCCAAACGTCATTGTAATGGTCGGCTTGCCAGCCCGCGGCAAGACGTATATTGCGAAGAAGCTTTGCCGATATTTAAACTGGATAGGTATCGTTACAAAGGGTAAGGTGGTTGTCGAACGGCGAACCGACTTCCCTGGCGCTTTGCACTCTGTTTAGTTTTCAACCTGGGCGATTACAGACGCTTGTACTTCAAGGAGCACTCCAGTTTCAACGATTTCTTCGACGCAAAAAATATGGATACGGTAACCGTTCGACAGTAGGTTCCACCTGAACTAGACGCGTCGGAATGTTTAATTGAATTTTGTTTAGACAGTGCGCCGACTTGGCTTTGACCGATGTGTGTCGCTATCTTGAAGAGGACACCGGCCACGTTGCCGTATGCGCTATGGTCCTTTCTGTTTTTTCTTGTTCACCTCATCGTATGCCGTATTGCAGATATTCGATGCTACGAATTCCACTCGTCAGCGCCGGTCGTTCCTTCGGTCGTGTCTTGCTGATCAGCGTATGTTCAGACTTTTGTTTGTCGAATCCCTTTGCGACGATCCCATAATCGTCGGTAGCAATATACAGGTTGCAAAATATGGGTGTTTACGCGATCGGCTAATTCTAATTTGTCGCCCCTAGGATGTCAAGGTGAACAGTCCCGACTATAAAGACATTGTGGACAAGGAGATGGCCAGGAACGACTTCTTGAAGCGCATTGAGCATTATCGAAAGGAGTATCAGCCGCTGGACCCTTCCGTTGACAGTGACTTGTCCTTCATAAAGATCTACGACGCGGGCAAACGATTTCTTGTGCAGAACATTGTTGGTAAGTAAGCGCCTAGGCACATCTCCAAATTGTTGTTCGCTGTTGTTGGCGCAGCAAAGTTGGACGATGAATCGTTGTCGAAGTGTATGTCAGCACCGGCGACTTCAATTTAAAGTTTCCCTTCAATTTTAGGCCATGTGCAGAGCCGAATCGTTTACTTTCTAATGAACATTCATATCTTGCCAAGGTCCATATTTTTGACTCGGGTAATCAAGCTGGTCGCCGTGTGTCGATTTTCGTAATATACTTGTTATTGTTGTGGTTAAGCACGGTGAAAGCGAGTTCAATCGTATGGGACGGCTTGGCGGCGACTCTCCGCTCTCTCAGCGGGGTTTGCTGGTAAGCTCGTGCGGTATACTCCCGTTTAGTTGCTTTCATTTTTCCTGTTTGTGCTTTAACTTTCGCCCCCCACGGTTGGAGTGTAACGCTTGCGGTGAACGTTCTCCGGCTTTTCAACTTTTGCCAGCATAGCAAACTTCAGTCGTTGCCCCGTTCATACGTAACTTGTTTCTGACTTTGTACGTTTCATTTCAGTATGCCAAGCGGTTGAGCGAATACTTTCAGCAGGAGCAGGTACCCGACTTGAGAGTTTGGAGCTCGCAAAAAATTCGCGCCGTGCAAACAGCCTTTCTTCTCGAGCCCTGCGCAACCTACATTGAGCACTGGAAGGCGCTGGACGAAATAGATGCCGTATTGGTGCTATGCACTAGTGTTTGTCATTAATGAGAATCATTTGTTTCACAGGGAATCTGCGAAGGTTTGACTTATGCGGAGGTGCTGGAGCGCTATCCGGAGCAGTTCCACCTGCGCGACCAGGACAAGTTTCATTACAGGTACCCTTCGGGTGAGGTAAATATTCCAGCGGTTCTGATGTCACTTCTACAAAGTACTTGGAAGTAGAGCTTGCGATGCCATTGATGAGCTTCCTTAGCTGCATGGTTTTCAGCCAATGAATGAGCCGTTTCGAACTTGAAATATTCATATACGCGCAATTAACTTTAATAAGCTTCGTTTAGTTCGAGCTATTCATACTTGGACTATGCATTAGAATTTTCTTTCATAAGCGGCTTTGCTTTTCGTCAGTTATCATCAACGTGGGATCACACGGATTCCGACCGCGCGTGGAAGTTCATTAGACGGATTGTCATACGCGTGAATGGCTAGTCTCTTAGGAAAACATGAACGATACTACTGCACGTGCCAGGCTTTGCGAACCATTACTATCTTTTTCCCTCGTCGGCGTCTGGCATCGGTTAAGGGATGGGATGAGAAGCCAATCCATGACAAAATCCCAAATCTTTAAAGACATCTTGAGATTAATAATAAGAATTGCGTGCTTTTGTTAAAAATGGGAGCGTTCCATTGTCACCATTTAATGGTAATATTCGTAATGTAATTAGCTTCTGTCGTATTCCGGCTTGCCCGTTTCGATGATACCTGTAATGAATCTGCAAATGCCATACGAGCGGATGGATAGGCGATTATTAAAAATATCGCAGGACAAAAACTCTTACCGTAGCTTTCGGAATGCCTGGTTCCGTCGTCAGCGATGTGGCGAAAGTATCAGACAGCGTACAACAACATGTTGTACGCCGCTTACTGATTCTTTCAGGTAAGCCACAATACAGCAGAAACAAGCAGGAGACCCGTTACAAGGCATCCAATATTCCAATGTAATTAGGTAATTTATTCCCAACTGAAGTGCAGCACCGCTAGGCCTCGCTTACGACGGAACAGCCAAGCCCATAGGATTCATACTGTTGTTGCCAGCTTAATAATCAGCGAACTGTTGCAGTTCAAATGGGCGACACAGAGTGATGTTTAATGAGGAGGCACGATATCTGACATGGTTATGCTAAAAAGTAATGTGTAGCTATACAAAACTCGGGTCTTGTCCACTGGGTGTCTCACCTTTTCACGACCGTCATACTGCAGCATAGCGTCATGTAAGAAAACGCAAGTTCTCTTGGCGGCGTTCCTGTGACGTCACTTCACGCTAAAGAAGGCTGCGTCATCACCTTTCTCTTGTACTTAGCGCATATATTCTTTGTTGGCTTTGCATCTGCAGGCTAATTTTGAGTTGACTTTCTCAGGTTAGTAAGTGCAGGTGACACGGTTGTTTTTAAGCTGCAGAGTTACTTTTACGGTTCACTTGTGCGGATAAAGTTGATCGTTAGATTAGGTAGGTGACAGTCTGCAGTAGCTACGCGTAAATGCAGTGCAGCGAACGAGTTGGAACTGTACACAGTTTGTTCATAAGCAATCACATGATCAATCAAAAACAAAAACGAATTAAGTAATACGAATTCTCGATTGCTGAAGACGCTTTCGTCAACTTCCACCGTGTGCTCTGACCCTCCTAGGAGCATAGGGTTATTCAGCGACCGCTGTGCCGCCACCTTCCGGATGGAGCAATTCCACTCGACAGTGCATTTTTTATTCATGCCTACAATTGGATCTTGCAAATGAAGTTACGGCGACATCTGCCGGTGTTCGTACGCATAGTAGTCTTGCAGAAATAGCGCGGTCGTCCCCTGAAGGCTCCATGAAAAACCGCACAGCATGTTTCAATTCCAACTTTGTTCCGGTAATGAACATTTTAGGATTGGGGCAGTAGAGGCTTTTACCGTGGTTGCCATCCATTCATGTGCCCTTGTGCACACGTAGTTTTTTCCTGCACCCCTTTCGCGGACATCTCCACGCATGATGGCCTTTGTTCCTCCAGCGGACCGTCATGCGCCTCAAACAGATAAAAGATCTTTCGCGGTGGAGAATCCCGTGCTCCTGGAGGAAACACAAGGCGGATTTTTCGTGAGTGACCGTGGACAATACAGACGTATCATTCATAGCGATCTGACCGTAGGAGGCTCGAATTAGAATGGACATGGAGCGGAGACGAACGCGGACTTCGATAAGGGAACCTGACGCATTACAATTACGAGCACAATGTGAAATAAATTTTTCTGCACCGTTTTGGAATTGTGCCTAGGAAGCCTACGGTAAGCTCTAAGTAATAGCGACATAGCCCTCAGGGATATCGCTGGGCGGACTGTCGATGTGGACCAATGTCGCTTCGCAACAGGTCGATGTAACAGCGCCATGCTTGTTTCGCCCTATGATTCAAGCAAGACGCGAAGTACGTTCATCTCGCGGGCATACATAATGCTGGACTCACATAACAGGATGGAATTCCACCTATGCAATCATTATTCAATTCCATTTTACGTTTAGGTGGCTTTGAGCCATCGTTAGTAGCACGACAACGTACATGCAGACTATCAATAGAGGTGCTAAGATCAACGCAGCTATGCTCCTTCCGGCAAGATCCTGATCAAACATCCTGGCGGGGCGCTCGTCACTTTTTGTTAAAGTGCCATCCGCATCAATAGCGCTAATCGCTTTAGTCATAATTGTAATGCTGCAGTATAATGGTCGTGAAAAGGTGGGGCGTCCAGGGGACCAGACCACAACCTTCTTGTTATTAACCTTTCCCTTTCGCGTCGGCGTTCCATTAACATTAATTGATGGTAATTCGGTTGTATCTACGAGAAAAATGTTGAACCTGTATAAGTTGGTCGACAGGAGGATTACCACTGGTATCAGGTTTCATTATTCTTATTGTGCATTATGAATTTTTAGTATTCAGGCTTTCCCGTTTTTTGATGATACCTGTAATAAAACCGCAAATGCCCTGCCATCGGATGGATGGGCGATTATTAGTGATGTAACAGACAAGAACTCTTATCGAAGCTTTCGGAACGTGCTGGTTCCATCGTCAGCGATGGTGAAAGGGCATGGTGTTATGCATTGTTGAATTTTAAAAATCGGAGTCGTGAGAGCTTTTCGTATTGCAAACTCCTCAAGTCAGGAATTGATCTTTCTTAATAACCAGATTCATTCACTACTCAGCGTCCGTTCGTTTGTTCAATTGCGCGTTTCACTTTGCACTGCCCTAGCTTCATTGAAATATGGTGGCACAATGTTAACAGGAAGTGGTGTTCAGCTTACTCTTACGCAGGTGCAGAGGGTTTAGGGTAAGTGTCCAATTCATACATCTTTGTCCAGTTGCGTAATTGGAATTTTGTTCGATCGTTACTGAGTAGTGCCATGGTTTCGTAATAGCTCTGAAAGTTCGCGTATAAAGTTAGTTCCGCTTGTACTTCACCAGCAGGAGCAATTTCATTTATTTATAATGAGTCTTTGGCTTTCAGTTAGGAAAAGTTGTGCATTAGTCGTAACAGTTTGTTCCAACTGCTTTGTTGTCATGCAAGCAAATGTTTTTGTATTGGAGCGAGTAGTTGAAGTTCAGTTTGCTAATTTTGCTTGACATTTTCAGTCTTACGAGGATCTGGTGGCGCGGGTGGAACCTGTTATTATGGTAATCACAGGCGTTTCCTTTTTCTGATTGATCATTGCGCAACTTCAATTAGGAACTCGAAAGGCAAGAGAACGTGTTGGTTGTTGCACACCAAGCAGTACTGCGTTGTTTGCTGGCTTACTTCTTGGACAAAGATTGGAAAGAGATGCCCTACCTGCGCGTGCCGTTGCACACGGTGGTCAAATTAACGCCCGTTGCGTATGGTTGCAATATGGAGCTGATTAAATTCGACGTTGAAGCCGTCGATACGCATAGGGATAAACCTAACGTGTGTATTCCATCCTCTTCTCATATTAATGATTGATAGTACGAATGCCACATAATCTTGTAATGTATCTGCGAGTTTCACTGCTTGCACTTGAAGCTTGAACAAAAGTTTTGCTGGAAACTTCAGCGAAAAATTAATTTCCGTGGCTTGTTGTTAGTAACAAAGTTTTCTTGTTGCAGTGGAGCGTCGAACCGTTGCAGACGCCATATTTGGACAAATGCAAATCACCGTGAAGGCGTAGGAGCAGATAGAAACTGCGTCCCTTTATTCACTTTTCGACGTTGCCGTTATCGCTACCTCATTTATTTCTCAGGTCACTGTTCTGCGATTATGGGTTCTATTGTTTGGTGCTTCCTTCTTGACCCGCCGCACTTAACGTTTCCTAGCGTAGCTGGCATGTAAAACATGTTGATTTTTATCTGCCATATTCTTGGGATCTTTCTGCAGCACGTTATTCTTTACGTTTGTGGGCTGCCAACAATCCATGATATAACGTTCGCAAAGGCATTTGGAAGCGGTTTAGTACTTGCAGATGAAATAAAGTTGATACAACAGCCAGTTAATCCCAGGTGTCGCTTTTGCTTTCTTGACTGGTCGCTTGGTTCCTGCTAGCTTGCCTGTCCCCAAATGCGTATGTTTGGCTGTTTGCGTGGTTGAATATATTGACCCTCATCAGCAGCTGATTGGACAGCTCGCTTAGTTAAACATCGGTATATTCAGATTAGTAGGTTTTCCTGGGCTACCTTTAATTTACTAAAGCTGGGTAGACTTGCACTTAGGAATTCCTAGACTGAACTCCCAACTTATGCATAATAGACGACTGTTCGGCGTGGTGAAAGGAGCGTCAAAGCAGCGCGAAACAGTAAAGCGATTAATTGAACTATGCAACATCAAAAGCAAGTGTCAATGCGTTTGTGTGGCAAAGATGTTCGAACGAACAGACTACAGGAGTAGGCGATTGTCAAAACGTCATTCACTTCGAACAGCCTACGACGCAAATCAATAAAAATCTTGAATCAGTCTGTTGCAGCGTGGTAAACGTTGCTTCGTCATGCTTGGTTTTACGATCTTATGATCGGTATGATCTGCCTTTCTGTTAGTCTTCAAGCACCTTTTGATCCTTTCACAGCAAATGAACGTCGATAATCTGAATATTCATTCTGGAGTTCCACTGAAAAAGAGAAGCAAAAAGGAAGAAGGAAAATGGGACGCTATAGTTAATGACAATTTCGGAAATGCTGATGACAGACTTCCATCGAT
Organism: Trichuris muris; assembly: GCA_000612645.2. NCBI lineage: Eukaryota > Metazoa > Nematoda > Enoplea > Trichinellida > Trichuridae > Trichuris > Trichuris muris. The sequence goes on from CBXJ02000086.1 coordinate 13,334,041, forward strand.
TCTTGTTTTCCAATGTACCTGCGTGTCATAAAAACAGTTACAGAAGTTTACTGGCCATTGTGCGAAAAATGGGTTTTATTTAGGGTTTCGCAGAGTTTGACGCTGTTTCAAAGCCGTTCGTGCATGCGCGAAGTCGAGTTAATTAATGAGCAACGGATGCGTGATTCAAAAGTTGCCGGCCTCCTTCCATGGACCAGAATTCCATAGTTGATTGCGCCAGCGTATCGTTTACTAATGCCGTGGCGGTAGAGCGTCCCGGAGGCAGGCGTATGGTCAATGGGTTGCCCAGACGGTCTTGTCGTTTCCTATCCCCGGAAGAGCTAGCCGCCGGCGAGTCCACCAGCTGGCATGAACTGGAGATACGTGGGTGCGTGCGCAACTTGTCGCCGCACCTATTCACTCTTCAACATCTCACCGCTTTGTTCCTGTGCGACAATGAGTTGCAGCAGTAAGTCTGGACAGGACTGCCATTTCTGGTAATGGAATTCCGATGTTTAATAGCTTGCCCGCGGACATCTCGAAGCTGTCCAGCCTGCGCGTTCTGGACGCCTCCAATAACAAGCTAAGCAGCTTGCCTGCCGAGCTTGGAGATCTCTCGACCTTGGAACAACTTTACGTAAACCATAATCTCATACGCGTGCTGCCTTGCGAACTTGGAAAGCTGTACAAGTTAAAAACGCTAGGTATTCAAGCATTGGACGTTCGTATTGCATACTCGCTTACTGACTTGCCTTCCATTTCGTAGGATTGTTAGGGAATCCCCTGATTCCTGAAATCAGCCAAATCTACAGGCTCCCTGGTGGTACTGTGAAGCTCCTTCAACATTTAATGTGTCAGTTATGTGGTGAGTAACGCTTGGTCGACCGTGCTTTTGTCGAAGCCCAGCTACCGTTGAAAACGTGCTTACAACTGCTAATCTATATTACATATCTCCAAGGGGTTCGTCGTTTCCTCGTAGTAGCTAGTATTGCATTTGTAGGTAGCGCTTTTGTCTGCATAATTGGTCAGCTGTTGCATTGCTATGTCAAATCGTTAGTCCCCTATAATGCAGCCTGTTTATTCCGAAAAATGCTTATTGGTTTCATTATGTTTGCAGCTACGTCATCTCTTCCTCCCGAACGAAGTTGGCTCCCCATTCAAGGACTAGGCAAAGAAAAGGGGCGTAAGTGGCTTGTCTTTTTTCAATTCATTCAAGTCTTTCTTAGTACTCGTCTTGTTAATGGTTTTACTGCATTCAATAATGCATGCGCCATGAGCGTAGTAGTTTACGACAGACGTCGTTCTTTTTCTACTTTTCATTGAGAACAGGCAAAGCCATTTGTAGAGTAAATAAGTTGTTTGCCTCATTTTACGGCATGCGAAACACTGTCGTAGTCAACTTAATGCACAAAGCCCCATTGAATTTCAAAGGTTTGCCTTGCAGCGACGTTCACTGTAATGTGCTACAATGTATTATGCGACAAGTATGCAAGCCCCATTCTCTATTCGTATTGTCCTTTATGGGCGCTGAACTGGTCCTACCGCCGAAGAGCTATTCTTCAAGAAATGATTGGCCACAAACCAGACGTCATATCGCTGCAGGAGGTTGAAACAGAGCAATTTCATCTTTTCTTCGTACCTGAACTTCGGAAACACGGTTACGTGGGCATATTCTCGCCAAAATCGCGCGCCAAAACAATGGCCGAGGAGGATCGTAAGCACGTGGATGGTTGCGCCATGTTTTGGAAGAAGGACAGGTTGGGGCAAAGATCCGACAAAACTTTTGCTAATTTTTTACCGTTCGTCTACAGATTCGAATTGAAAGTCGAGCACCTAATAGAGTTCACCCAACTGGCCATTGCCAACGCCGAAGGTTGCCAGCCAATGTTGAATCGAGTCATGACCCGCGACAACATAGCCCTCGTGGCCGTTTTGCAGCTTCAGGAGAATTTCGTGAGCACATGCCTTGCCGGTATGCAGTTACCAAACCGTTTTCAATTCGAATATGCGGTACCTTTGTGCGCAGACTCTTCGTCGCCCGCTGCTGTGCAGACGCAGCTTAAGGTACCCCTGATCGCCTGCACTGCTCATATTCATTGGAATCCGGAGTTCTGCGATGTTAAACTTGTGCAAACAATGATGCTAGTTCGAGAGCTCGACCATCTTGTTGACAAGATTGCTCAGAATCATGGGATGGCGCCGGCCGATGTGCCCGTTATACTATGCGGAGATTTGAATTCACTGCCAAATTCTGGTACGCGCCTGTTAGACTTACGTAGTTTTGGGAAAATCTGTTTTTAATTGTCCGCTTGACAGGCGTGCACGAGTTTTTGTCCAAAGGACGAATACGGGCCGACCATTGTGATTTCAAAGAATTCCGAAACCAAAGTTGCCTGCGTCGAATGAGCGCTGCTGGCAAAGAGTCAAAAGTTTACACTCACAGATTGGCTTTGGAGTCTGCGTACGATGCCAACGTTATGCCTTTCACTAATTACACGTAAGAGTGGGGAAGAGAAGTTCGCTGTTGCCTCCGGTGTTGATTGGCGTTAACTTTTTTAGCTACTATTTCAAAGGCGTAATTGACTACGTGTTCGCAACCCCAAAAACTTTAACAAGGGTTGGTCTTCTTGGTCCCATCGACGTAGCTTGGTTCCAGCAGAACAAGATTGTCGGCTGTCCTCATCCGAGCATTCCTTCCGACCGTAAGTTTTCCAACCGATTTGTTGCTGGAATCCAAGTTCTATGGACTTTGCAGATATACCTTTATTGGTAAAGTACGCCTTTGCTCCCTCAATTCTGACGCAGAAGGCATCAAGGCAGATGTAGTTTCGTGAATGAACGTAATCTAGGAAAATTAAGTCCAGTCGCCTTTGTTGAGATTGCTTAACCATTTGTACATTCACCTTTCGTCAATTCCGTTGTTTGATGTTCCGTTTTAATCGTTGCGTCTTTTCCAATGGTCCTCGGTTTTTGCGTGTCAACTCTTTCAATCCTATTTTTCTTGTCAGCTTTAGACCTCAGCGTATACACCTATGTGTACATACGTTATATTTCCGTCTTTTCGCTTACCCTTGGCCACTTTTGCCTTCAGCGAGTTGATCCGTAAGGCAGGCACTTTTGACGCAAGGTCAAGGCCGTGGGCAGCGCCGCGGTCAGATGTACAATTTACTGATTTTTTCCCTCGTGTTTCGTACGATTTGCTAAAATTTCCTCCCAGTCCCCTCCTGTTGTCCGTTGCAACTCTTTTCCTTTTCATGTACCCCCACCCTCAAACCTCTACGCCTTTCCATTTACCAGTGCGGTGCTCAGACGCGCAGTTGTTTGTATTTTATATTTGCTGTTCTTGTTTTCCCGATTCTTGCAATTTGTTTCCGTGTTTTAGTCATCGTTTGCCAGAATTGTCACTGTTGATCTTTACGTCCGTTTACGGGCTTTAGCTGCCTGAACATCGTCTAGTTGTGTACAAACCGTGCAGTAAATTTGAAGTCGAATGCATCGAGCACTTAGCGCTACTCTTTGGTAATTCCTGTTGGCCAGAACTATCTTTGTGGGCACCGCAGCACGACATCTTTTTTACTACTGTCAAGATGACTGCCCGCGATGGAACAGTGCCGCATCGCTGGCGATTAGTTGCGGAAATGGGGAAATTTGGTACCGAAAGGCACGATATTGCAGCCATTGTGGCCAATTCGCAATTGGATCCAAGTATGCGAACAAGAATATGGTAGTTATTGTTCACGGATAATCATATGGAAATTTTGGCATCGTGCGCTAAGCGTGAGGGTACCACAGTGTAGGATCGTTGAAGAGATTATTCCTCAGGTTTTTGTTCCGTTTTGAAAATCCGACGCGTCTCACCGGTCTTTTCTGTTCTCTATGAACCAAATTACGATGTGTTTACACAATCTGCCCGCCACATTACGGTAGTAACTTTCATTATTACTCACTGCACATCAGGGAGACCGCACTGCAGCAAAATAGAAGCGCCAGAAGTACCCTAAGGAGCACCTAAGCTTAAGACCAAAGTCCAGGCACCGCTGTTTCAAAATAACGTAAACAAAGAATAAGTCATGCTGTTAGCTGACGGATAGCAGAAAGGGTCCCACTCCTTTATAATCAAGCTTTGACAACCAGAAACATGAGGGTGCCATTAACCTGCATGGACTTTTCGAGCTTTTCTGTAGCCACATTAATATGTGAACCGCTCCATTTTGCATAATCAGTTTTTATATTCAGCATAAGACATTACTAGTTTGGATCCTCGAATGTTGGGCAAATGTGCCCACTCCTTAAGCTAGCAATGCTGAGAACTGTTGGGAGAAAAAGTGGGAGAAATCGCGTTCGCGTTAAATGGTAATCAGGTACATAAAAGATTTGCAGGTACACGCAATGCAGCTTAGATTCTAGTTGCTTGTATCTTTACTGCGAAGCAATTGTGCGTCAGAAATACTGCCTAATGAAGCAATCGAACTTTCGATACCATCACATGAGCTAGCTTGATTGGAGCAGCAGTACTGCTGAGGAGAGGGCAAGCTGTTGTTTCTGTAGGTATGAATTGTTGAAAACTGTTTTGCCAATTGCATAACAATTTGCAACGTTCACTAGCCGTTGATACGTACTTATCGCATGGTAAGAATGGCCGACATTTATGCGGCACCGCAGTCGTCTGATCAAACAATTGGCAGTCACTGCAGTTGATCCGATTCTTTGGTATGAATATTTTAAATTTATTATTGGCCTTAACTTGTTTCGGAGATATTAAAATTGCTTACGCTTTTACCATTAGGCATTCGTTGGTCGTATGTACTGGCCGTATGATCAGCTTATTTGGCCATTGGAAACTATTAAACTACATAGTTTGCACCGACCTTTAAAGGGATTCCCCAAGTACAAGCGCCGTACAACTGGATGAACCAGTACTAACAGTGATCCTCAGTATTGGCACACTCGCTGCCTTACTTAAGCCGCTAGGTTATTCCTGACGCATTCGAAGTTTACCGGTTCCTTATGCGTAGCAGCGGTGTTCTTTCATCAGCAATGCGGACGGGAGGGAATTGTCACATTTGCTGCTCTTTCGCTTGAAGATGGAAATGAAGTGCGCTATTATTTTCTCAACAACGTATGAATGTGTAACTTACCTCTAAGCATGAAAAGTGCAAACAGCTTTTCGAAATATCATATGCAGAAGCAATTCTCTGTAAGCTATTTGCGGCAATTGAGACTAACAAACAGGAAAGTTTGTCGGTAACCGTAGCTATGTACAAAGGCACAGCATGAATCATAACGCGTGGATTTTGTATAGAGATACGTAGATCAGATATGTGGACGCTTTACAAAAACTGAGTGATAATCCTCTTCTTCTTATCGTACGTGAACCGATTACTGGTGAACAAGTCGCTTTCGTAGAAGGCCGACAGGTTTTCAATGTTGATCTGTTTAGCCTGCAGTAGGATAAACGGTTGAAGCCTTTCCATAGCGAAATTTCACTGTTCACCTTATCAAGCAAATCCAGTTCGTGTACTTCTATGCACTTCATTCCGAGCACGTTGTCACCGCGCAAAATGTTCGCCTTTATACGGATTTGCTCGTTAACGCACTGTTTCAGAAGGTAAAGTAGCAAATGGTTGTTGTCCTGATTGTATACCATATATTTGGAGAACATCTGGCAAACGAATTATTCAGTAAAAAAGTATGCCAAAGGACTAACTGAAGGTCAACCCGTCGCATCTGCCTCATAACAGAGTACTTCTGCGTTTGTATGAAAGATTCCAAGGTAACACGCATGGCCATTGATACATCATCCGTGGAGACATAATTTCGTAATCGCAGTTTGGCGTGGGCTTCGCACAATCGTATAATAGACTCGACGTGCCGCACCGTTATAGATACGCTGCTGGTTGCCTGGAAGGAACACCATCAACTTCGACGCAAGAGCAAACAATCAGAAGAAAAAATTTCGAACATCTGATTCGCGTCGCATATCGGCGTAGAGTTTAGCAATCTTGTCCTGATCCACTTGACCGAGGGAAGGGTGGACATTTTCGCGAGCGTACATGATGTACTTCTTCAGAAGTTCTTGCGGGATAAGATCAACCTTGCTCCGCTCCTGCGAATGGTACTAAATACTCAGTAGGCATGCAAATGTGATCATCTTTAAAGAGCCTACGTACGGTGGTTGCACCCTCACCCTCAGGTGACGGACTAACGGCAGACTGAGCGGCGGTGTCACCGCGGAAGTGAGGATGATGCCTAATGTGGCTTTGAACAACAAACCTTGCCAGACGTTCATCCTGCGCAAAACAGAGTCCATAGATGAAGCACTGACGAGCTGTTTTCATAAAATACTTCGACAGCGTCAGCATTGTCTCTAACGACGCAGAAAATGTCGAAACGACTCAGGATGGCATCCCCCAAGTCCACATTTTCAGAGAATGTCCGAGACACGTCGTACCGACCGGATATTGGATTGGCTGCAGCTATGACCGAACAGCGAGCCTGTAACGACGAGACGATGCCTGCTTTGGATATCGTAATTGTCTGTTGTTCCATTGCTTCGTGAATACTTGTTCTGTCGTGGTCGTTCATCTACAAAAAGACTTACTACCTACGCGTAAATTCGATTCCATGTCCAATGGCAACCTTATCAAATTCGTCAATTAGGCAAACTCCTTTATCGGCTAATACCAGCGCCCCAGCCTCAAGCGTCCATTCCTGCGTGACGGGATGACGAAGAACGTGCGCAGTAAGACCGACGGCCGAAGCACCCTGACCAGTGGTTAATACTCCTCGAGGCGCCGTCGAGGCAACGTAACGAAGAAACTGGGATTTCGCCGTTCCGGGATCGCCGCATATGAGAACGTTGATGTCCCCGCGAAGCTTGTGCTTCTTTCCTGGATTCTTTGCTTCACCGCTGACCAACGCCAACGCCAGTGCTCGTTTGATATCTTCATGTCCGTAAATGGAAGGTGCAATGCTGGCAAAAACCTAAACAAAGCAGTTCAAAAGATGGTCACTCCAGTTTTTTTCAGCCTACTCGCTCAGTGATGTTGGGATCAGTGGATAAGCGCATTATCTCGTCTACGTCATCGTCCGTTAACGAAGACATAGCAACCTTATCCTCCCTTTTCGAGATATAATTGGCTATTATAACCGTAGCAAAAACGGGAAAGCCATGTTTGGCATTCAAAGATCCGTCATAGTTGTGCGTGTAGATACCAGTCAATTCCTATAAGCAAAAGCTTCCGTAAATCAAACGAACTTTTAAATAATTACTTTCATTACTATTTCGTCGCCTGGTTTGCAAGTGTCGCACAGATCAGCAAGAAGGATACAATCCTTCGAACGAGGTATACGTCCTGCGGCCACTTTGTTCGGGCTTTCCTGCACGGTTACGCATTGATAATTTTGATATACAGTCTGAAATTGAAAAGGTGAATTGATCCAGCAAACTAGCAGGGCACACACTTCTTCTGCGTTTATCTCGAATGGGCCGCCGGACTGGCATTCAGGACAAAACCCGGGCTTCACCTCCTGATGGGACGTTTGGACAAAAGGGCCCAGCACGTAACCGCATTTCAGACAGTCATACTTGATCACCGACAGCTGCGGTATTATTCCCGTCGTGGTGGTTACCACTCCGGTAATTCTGACCAAATGATTCAAATTTGATTGCCTTAAACCCCTTATGGTTTCTTCTAGGGGTAGTTCTGCTATGCGAACGTGCACGGCGGGAGCAATTCGGTCGTACTTTGGGTACATTTTCATAACCAGCTCCATGGCTACCTTGTCCAACACGGGAAGTACGTCGTCGGGATATTCGGGGAGAACGAACGCCAATTCCAGCTCGCCTCTTTCGGTGGCCATATGCCTAAAATTGACCACCAAACTTTCCTTGTTCGCCTGACACATTTGGCGAATCTTCTCCAAGTAGACGTTGACACCCTTTTCGTCTCTGTAGGACTGCAAGAAGCCTCGAAACAGCATCGCTATTCGATCAGTAGCTACTGAAATGGACGAAGGGTCGATGCTGCGCCGATTCCGAAAAAAATGCAACAGGTCTATTTCCAACGACTATGGTAGATCAAGTTATTAAGACGTGAAGCAGCGCAGAACGCTACTTACGTTCGTTCGACTATCCTCCGAGAGGATGTCCCCTGATGTGGGCTCCTTCGTAGGAGCGAAACGGCGGCGCCGACGTGCGATCGCAGGCGCGCTGTCCACTGCCTCCGAAGAATCTTTGCAAAAAAAGAACAATGGATGTTGGATACACTCCAACTTACCTACCGTAAAGCAAACCGGGAGCTATTCTACCTTGGCCCGCGGCTGCTTCCATTCGATCGCGTTGGTTCATTTCTCTTTCGGCGGCACGACGCTCCCCAATGGACAATTGGGAAAAGTCGCTTTCATCATCCAACATACTAGCATCGTACACATCCAAATGCGGCACGGGCGCGTAGTCCCTGCAGTAAATATTGCTCGAATAGGCGCCGATGGGCTGTACGGGGCTGCTTACTGTTCCAAGTTGTCGCCGAACAAATCCTCGCCTTCCTCCTCGCTTTCAGCGCTGCCGAACTCATTGAACAGCTCCCCTTCAATGTCCGCGTCGAAAGATCTTCTTTCTTCCGTCGCTTGTTCTTCCGGCTGTTCAGGACTATCCGCTCCTTCGCCCGGAACATCATATCCGGTAGCACTTTCCGAAGTGCTACTTTCGTCATCGTCGGCGACTGCAACGCGGCGACGACGTCGAGGAGTTGGCGAAGCAAAAGGCGAGTCTCGCGAAGGCATACTCTCGAAAGAGCCAATCAAACAAGCGTCTGTTGTAAAAAGTACGAAAATTTACAACATGTAAGGAAAGTAGTAAAACCAGATTAAAACTGCTTGAATGCACACAACTACCGTGAAGATTAAAGTGGCTGTGCATGTACTGTAGGACCAGCAGGTACATGGTGCTATGGAAAGCGAATCATTTCCAGTTTTGCCCATATTTATTTTTAAATTAGCTTTTCCGCATGAGAAATTTTGTTGCTGTAGCAAGGACGAATGTCTTAGCCTTTGATACTACCGGAAAAATTGACTAGCCGTTTGAGCGCAGACGTTTCAAACTTGAATACCTTCTGGACCTAAAATTGATTACCGTTTCAAACTTAGAAAAGAATACAGGGTCTTGCTACAATACGGTTGCAAGTCTAGGAAGGTTGAGGGCCCAGAACGCAACACATGACCTTAAGATCACGGGGGTGATCGTAAGGGAGTTTTGGGCGGATTGCGTGTGTGACGTGGACGTGGGGTTCTGAATAAAGAGTGATTGCCCTTGCGCTACACAAGCAAGACCGCTAACCTAAGAACATGCAAGTTTATCGTTTCACGTACGCAATACAGTAACCCACTGTCGCCAACTAAGTTATGACCAAAACCAAAATGCGTCGTCATTACATTCGGTCAGCAATGTATTCAACGGGCTTGATCTTACGTTTAGCTGTGTGCAATTACTCATCGGCAGGCTGAACCTGCGAATTGTTAGAGTAACGATATTATTTTCGGCGTTCAGTGTAGCAATACGCAGAATTAAAAAGACCAAATTCACAACAAAACGTTGAGCACCTAGTGGACGTGAAAAGTCAAAGCAAACATCTACATCCGTTACTTGCGGAGACAGGATGGTGGGAGTAAGGACATGTATAGGGAGATGAACCCTTTCAACATCGCTGACGACGGAACCAGGGCGTTCCGAAAGCTTCGAGAAAAAAGTGTGTTCTTGACCTGTGATATCTCTAACAATCGCCCATCCATCCGCTGGTAGAGCATTTGCGGTTTTATTACAGGTATCATCAGAAACGGGAAAGCCGGAATACCACCACTAGCGAGATGAACCGTCATATATGGAGACTGGCAGCGAAAATAGTAATCGGTTACTTGTGAACGACTGACAGCTCAGCGTGTGCCACCGCGTCAGTGAACTGACACCACGACGGCGAACTGACTGACATGCGGCAAAACGCGCGAGGCGAACTGGCGTGTACCTCCGGTGGCTTTGTTTCAGTACAAGATGAACCTGAGAAATTGTATTTCTGGAAGTTTTAGGAACGAGACAGCTCCTGGGGGAAATCGGGAAGGTAAAAAAATTGGGGACATGTTACCCCGACACCCCCTCACCCCTGGGTGGCGGATTTCAAGATTTCGTCGGTGCGCCCCCTAGGCGGCGTTCCATTGGTCACAATGACATCAGGCTGCGTCATACTAGTTCCCTTCGTTACTACTCTCGACACATATAAGGCCTTTGTGTAAGGAAAATGTTCGAAGAAGGGTAGTTTTCGCGAGCTTACTGGTGTTGGGCCTTTCAATTTCGAAAGCATCATACCAACGTTTGGAGAAAAGCCACAAAACTTGGGAACTAGCGTTGCGATCAGGTAGAGTACCCCATAAGTTGGAGATATGTGGCTGAACTGTACACAGTGGCATGAAAAAACATGGAGCAGCAACCTGAAGGTTGGCGACAGGACCTCTGTGTGTGTGTGTGTGTGTGTGTGTGTGTGTGTGTGTGTGTGTGTGTGTGTGTGTGTGTGTGTGTGTGTGTGTGTGTGGTGTGTGTGTGTGTGTGTGTGTGTGTGTGTGGTGTGTGTGTGTGTGTGTGTGTGTGTGTGTGTGTGTGTGTGTGTGTGTGTGTGTGTGTCGAGAGCCGAACGCGGCCTTTTGGCCGCTGCCGATTGGCCGCCAGGGACATTTGGCCGCCACCGCTGCCTACATATCGACTTATTGTCCCTCATATTACGGGTTCTACTCCTCAATAAGTTTCGTTGTTTGTAACGGGATTTTTCATAATTCCTTTTCATTAGTTGAGTAAAGCTACGCTTGCTTTATTTAACGAGAAATAAAGAATCTTTACTCGAAACGGGATAAAAATCCGTCACAACTAATGAGAAGGGTTCTACTCCTGTTTATGAGGCATAACTTCCATTTGTGATTCTATGCTGTCCAACACTGAGGTACTGCTACCATTTGAAAAAAAAGAATTGCGTTGAGCGCAAAGCTGCGAGCATTGCTGTGGCTCCTTGTATATGGTCTGTGAGCGTGAGCTCCTCACTGGCGGTTTTGCCTGTCTTATAGCGGTTGCAGTGGTATTTGAACAAACGTTTGCTCTCCCGGTCGCGTCGGTACAATCCATAAAAGCCTCCGCGGTCGTGGAGCATTCCTCTCAGTACTCACACGACCTGAAGCCAAAATTAATTTGTCGCGAAAGCCTTTTCCACCTTATGCAAATAAAGGAGGCCCTGTTCATTCGCAATAACAACTGCTTGAATCGTGACAGAGGAGTAGAAGTCAGCGACATATGGAATGCACTCATCAGTAAAACCAAATGTTGCACCATACCTACTGACCCCTCTCCTCAGCCCTTAATCTCGGAATCCAATCTTGGAATAAACCGAACCCAACCTCGGAATAAACCCCAACATTACCATTCGCTGAAGGCGGAACAAAATATGATCCAAAAGAGTCGGATTTGAGCCAATGCCCTGGAACTTGAACTATAGACACGCAATTGGGAACAAACTGGGAACAAGGCTTCTAGCATAGCTTCGCAGGCAGTAGTAGTGCACCGCAATTTTGGGACAAAGACCCTGCAGTTGGATCAAATCTTTTCACCAATAGAAGAAACACAAATGCAAGTTATGCCTCGCAAACAGGAGTAGAACCCGTAATATGAGGAACAATAAGTTCTGCGCCGGCGGCCCAATGTCCACGGCCTCAAGTTGTCTCTGGCGGCCGCCAAATGTCCTGTACCCGTCGAGAGTAGCAGCGAAGGGAAGTCGCACGACGTAGCATGATGTCATTGTGACCAATGAAACGCCACCTAGGGGGCGTCGGGGTAACATGACCCAAAAAATTGCTTTCGTTTGTAACTGTCTGCTTATTGATGTTGAATACGGGGTTCATTGTAGCGGGTGGAGGTGAGGTCTTTGCAAACCGCTGAGGACGGAACTAGGCTGTTCCGAAAGCTACGGTAAAAATCGTATCGCTCGCAGTTTTTTGCTACCGTCTGTTTCTTACTAATAAACTCGCCCATCTGCCACAGATGAGGCCTGCTTACGTGATTACAGACATCGCGAGCAAGACCGAACGGGTAGTCAACCGTCTCCCGTTGAACATTGTCTGCTTATTAATAGATTAGCCAACCATTCACATGTTAAGTTGCTTTTTGAACACCATGCGAAGGGCTTTAGGTTTCGCAGGGATAATTCAACATCTTGGCGGTTTTCTTCCCTTATAAGGAAGTTATTGAACAACAACACGGAACTCTACCGAACTAGCGTGTTTGGAAAGAAAGACCATTTCAAATCGTGTCGGACCAAAGTTTATCTTCGAGCGATAGCATAGTTGACAAATGTCGCTTTTATTTTTTCGTAAAACTGTTTCCACAAACTTTCTCAATTGCAGACTAAACTTTATTGTCCTTTCATCAATCTCCACCTTCGTTCTTCTCATTTGGCATCATGTCGTGCATCGGTGCTGCCACCGTTTCTGCATGATATTCGCCTTCTTGTTCCCAATCCAGCGGGTACCAGTCTTGGTAATTCTTCCGCTGCATTATTGCATTTAGTTGATTGTAGCACAGCTCGTAATTTGGCACGTCGTAGTAGGTGAGCACGTTCAGATGTTCGCCGATCATGATAAACTCTACCGGGCAGCCCTCGCAAAACGTCGTTATGGACACAAGAGCCTTAGCCTTGGCATTACCGAAGGCAGCAGCCTGCTTTGCAACTGATGCGTTCTAAAATGACAGTTGGCATAGAATTCTTCCATTCTTTGAGAATATACGATAATATATCCCTCACTCTCGGTGGACAAAAGGTACGCCACGGAACTTGGCCAACAGTCATTCTAACGAGCATGAAGAACCAAGACCAGAGGTCGTCCTTACGGGCTTGCTCTTCACCCCTCAGGACGTCCACTGAAGCGTAGTACAGAGTACCTCTGAAGCCCACCTTTTCTCTAGGGCGCCGCAGTTTGCCATCATCCTTTACATATTTTCTACACATGCCAAAATCGAGGCAATAAACGTTACGGTACTCTGGAGGACGGCCTGTGGCAAAATTTTGCGGCTTTATATCGCGGTGAAGATATCTAAACATACAAATGATGAAACGCACCAAACGAACGCACAACTTTTAACTGATTCCATTACCCTGCCGCATGCAAATCCTGCAATGATTCGAGACTTCGTAAAGCGAGGTGAATGCAGCTGCGCAGTGTGAAGCGCGTTCGACCATCCGGAAACTTGGGACGTAATGAATCCAGCATACTGTTGAAGCTGGGCCCAACGAGCGTCATTACAATAAAACAATAGCTCTCTTTCTTGCCTATGCCAAATAGCTGACAGATGTGGCGTGCCTGACGGCTGTTTAAATCTTTCAGCACAACCACTTCCAGCTTCAGGGTTCGAAAGTCTTGAGCGTTTAGCTCTATCTAAAGCATGAGAGGCGCTTGTTGAGTTCCGTGCGAGCTGGTGAATTACCCACTTTCATTGCTTCGTACTTTTTCAACATTTTGTCGTAGACTTCGTAAACAGCCCCAAAGCCGCCTTTGCCGAGCACCTTCTCAACCACCCATCGGTCGTCGACGCAGTTGCCTTCGTGCAGTAAGGCTCCAGCTTCTTCCCCGCCTCCCCCCATTCCGTGGCTGATAGAGCGTGCTACGAACAGCGCCTTTCAGCGCAACAGTAGCAATAGTAACATTTGCAACAATAAGTGATCGAAGAAAAATAACTGTTTAAAAATTTAAAAAATTTACAATCGCGGTAAAATTGCGGTTTAAAGTGCTGAAAACAGCCAACAACGCTGCACTTGCTGTTGGATTAATTTTGACGGACGATTTAAGGTAACTTGTAGACTATTTATGAATACGGTAGAATCGAAGTTTTCCGTTATTCTTTGCCAAATCCGATTAAAGTTTCTAATTGTATTTCGATGCTGCTTTGGATTGTTTTAACCTTTCGCGCTTCCTGGTTCTTATCTTTGGCGCAGCGTTGCTGACTGCTGACCCTTTAGCGTCGAAACAAGTTGACGTCCCTATTGTACCATACAGGCCCAAACACGGCAGGCGCGTTCAGCGTTGCTCAGTTTGCTCCTTCAAGCGCATCGAGCAGGCGAAAACATGATTATGCATAACGGCGGTACAGTTAAGATTGCATGATGGAATTGCTCACTTTTTTTCTTCCAGGAATTTATTTGCAAATTTTCGCTTTTCTTGCCGCTTGTCCACTGTTGTGCAAATCATCACTTTCGGACGAAGTTACGTTAGCTTGGAATTTCGAGGGGTAAATAGGCCTTCAGGGATCGCCTAGTAAATTTAGGTCGACGTTGTTATTTCAGAAATGGTGCTGCAACTGATCTGGATTCAATCATGAACCCCTCGAAGGAAGCTGTTGTGTTCCTTTTGCCCAAAGTAGCAGTGACGCATTTCGCGTTACATTTCCCTGCTTGAATGTTTGGTACTTTTGTAGTTTTCATTGGCCTCATTAACCCGATTGGCCGGAGGGTATTCGCAGTCCGACGATGGCGGTAGTCTGAAGCATTTCAAAGTATGCTAACTCCGTAGCGATTTCCTTAAACAACCATTAGTTCAACGTTTGGCAGAATCTGGTGGAAAGCGGCGGTAACGCGATTTTATTGAACGAAGCTTTGAGCTCAAAATTACTTGATCACCCTTCTCTCAAGCGGATTCCTTCGGGCGAGATATTCGACATTGCCAAATGGAAAGGCTTGAGCCGAGTGGCACTGAAGCTCACCTCTTGGGATGATCTCGGTAGTATTGCAGTTCAGCTCTAATCGAATTTTTCATTGGAATTTTTTGAAGATGCGCTTTCGGCAGAATTGTCCGCTGGCAATATTATGAAAGGTAGAACAGGCTTGCTCACTGCTGCTCCAACTTCTCGCAAGGTAACTAAATACTTTTCTTTTATGACTCTCATTTCTGTGACATATGTTCCTCTACGAAGTAAATTTTGTTTTCTTCATCTGACCAAATGAGGCTGTGATGAACCGTAACACATTTGCTTCTGTAACGCACGGTATGTCTACACCCAAAATAATTATACGATGTGAACATTAGAGAATGGCCGTTCGCAAGTGCCAATCGGCTTGTCGATTCGAGATTACTTAATGCTGTAAAGTTTGGACTGGCTTCCATTGAAATCTGTACAGTTTTGCACTCAGTGTAAATTCAAATTCGGTGTGTCAATGACGTAGAAGAATATGAGCATAAATTATTTTTGCACTTTCGTAACCGCAAGTGCTTTGAAATTATGCTATAAATCGACCAGGCTAAATTATTTCCGTCTGTAATCGAACTAGTTACGCTGACTAGTAAATATGAATCATAAACTGAACTATTACTTCCTTCAGACGTTTGCTGACACGTAGTGATATCAGGTTTGCTTTTGAAATCCAGTGGAGGACGTCCAATACAGCTTCAACATTAGCTGGCCACGACATTTTTTCAAATGTCTTCATGGTATTATGTTTGCTTAGAAATCATTTAACAGTACCGCTTAGTCATCAACGTAAATCAGTTTCTCAAGGGGGCGATATGAAATTTTAGGGGGTAATGGAGACTGAGGGGTGATAGATGTTTGGAAGTGACAATAGAAAATTCAAGGAGGCGACTGAACAGCTTTTGTGCATGAGAGAAACGACACGTAGCTTGCTTTGGATGATCAAGGAGGCGATCTCAATTTAATCAAGACAAGAAGTGTTACAAGCGCATTCATTCAACAGTAGCGTATGTTTGAACGTAACCTAGTACAAGACATGTTTTACCAGTTTCCAAATCTTTGTGAGATGAAAGAGAATTTAAAAATTCATGATCAAGACGTTGATGTTTACAGTGATCACTTAAACATGCTACGTCAGGAATTATGTGTACACTTTGAGGATATTCTACGTATGGAAATCTCAAAGTTGAGTAATACAGGCGTTTTCATGTGCTGAGAATGCAGCAGTCAACATCCAAGAGTTTGAAGATCAGGTTGCAAACAAATGAAGACTTGAAGCCCAAGTTTGAAAATGGTTACCAACCCTTCAGTTTTCAACCACAATTACCTAACTTATATCCTTGCCTATGGAGTACTGTAAAGAGATTGCTTATCGCATTTCCCTCATCGTATTTAGTCGAAAGAGGGTATAATGTGGTAACAGATCTTCTGATGTAGGAGAGAAGCCAGCTGCAAATAGCGAAACGTGGATTCCTGCACTTGTGATTGACCAAGTTTCATGCCAACGTCCAGAAACTAATTTCGCTTCGGCAATATCAGGCTTCTCATTAGTTTGCTCTAAAGTTCATACGAAATTGTATATGCGTGAAATAAGGTTCTGAATTTGCACTCATCATTCATTAAAGGAATTTATCGTATACGTGCAACGTTATAGCAGGGAAATGAAGTGCCCAGGAATAATCTGCTAGCTTTCCGTAGGTCGCTAGGGAACAAATCAGAGCGGGGACGATTCCGGTATATAGGGGGCGACAGCAAGGCCCGGGGGAGTGGGTAGCGCGGAAAAGCTTGAGAAACACTGATGTAAACAAAGGAACGAAACGATGAGTGAATTGAAATCCGATCCGATGGGTAAAGATATTTGATAAAATGAAGCAGCATTCTCTTACAAACATATATTCGCGCATGGAGAAGCATTCTCGATTATTGACGTTTTACAACTTTTCTTGAAATGGTAGCCTGCTGATTTACTGATTTGTTTCTAACCGTGATTATCCATTTCTTTGACTTTCCAGATACTTCCGAAACTGCGGGTTTCTAGCCCGTATGGCTGATTTATAGACAGGAGCTGCTGCGTTGCGCTTCTTTCGTTCTTTGATTTTTGTTTGCGTTAGTTTAGCCATCAGTTCATAATTTGATGCCAATGTTCATGGTCCAATCTAAAAGTGTTTACAATTTTTTTCTGCTAATTGGAGTCCAAGCACACACGCACATGCGCTCCCGCACACATCTGACAAGCTCGAGCAAAAAGCCTGTTGGAAAAGGGAGCCGAGCCGTCTAGATTTGTGCAGTACAGTTCAGGAAGCTCCATCTGTTCTGAAGTCTTACAAATTTAAGTTCTTAACTTTAGGACGTTCACCCGACTTTGCGCGAAGCACAGTTGCGTCTGCCAAAGCATTTCAGAAAATTGTGCTTTTTGTGCATCTCCAGATGGTACGGACGTTAGCGAAACTAAATATTCTAAGTTCAGCTTTCTTTATTGCCATTATTGGAAAAGTTACGTGCAACGAGGTGGCGTCTAAGGAACTGGGTGGAAGAATTCTGGATTGCCTGTTAATGTGTCTTGGGTTCCGCTGTTCCGTCATTGCATAGTCGTTTAGAAATAGAACGTGAGCATTTCACAGATTGAATCTACAGATCACTTGTGACGAAATACTGTGAGCAATCTTTCCTGTTTGAAGTTTCAAAATTCTTCGAAGTGAGAGCGTATCATCTTGAAGTTAGATGCAAGTGTAAGACGTATAAAACGGTTCTCTTACTTTCAGCGCGGCCTTTATAAAATTTTCACGTGTAGTCAATATCCGGTAATTTATCATGCCTTTCGTTATACAGCGTTCAAGAATGCCCTGCAGGTTTAGCTGCAATATGTTTTCCTCTAGATGTCAACTATGCTCAACGACCTTTCAGCCAAATGAAAGTACATTCCGTCTGTCAGTCGCTTAAATCAGTACAAGACTGATCACACAGGATGTCGGTTCAGTATTTTATTTTGCTTGGTTAATTACAGCTGTTCTACAAAATGGAGAAGCGAATGAGCGCGAGTGAGATGAATGAAACGGGGTAGTCATTGGAGTTTTTGCGCTTAGCGAGAATATTTGCGGACTATCAGTCTCTCCTACACTTCTCTTCCATTGATTGGAAGATTCTGTGCGCACAGCTGTTCTGCAGCTTACTCGTGTTGTTGCTCCCTAAAAAACGTTGTTTACATAGAAAGCAAAATTTTACATGTACGTATCCTTTACCTTTACCTGCGTTAGGTAGGGTGATCAACAATGTGTTGAATACCATCAATGTAAGGGGTTCGCGTTCAACTAAAGACTGAAGATTCGGTTTTGGAAATTACTCTGAAGCTATTTTCTTAGTCATCTCGTATTATTGCTAAGCCATTCTGCGTCACTCTCCATTATGTCGATTAAAAGAAAGGTCGATTGTATGCCACGTCAACTTAAACCAGAGGAATATTCACTCTTGATTTGTTCCGCTCTTGAAGTGTTCCGACCATGGAACAGGGTCTTGGGCGTGTAGTAACAGCGCATGTGATGTTCAGCAAATCTCTTTTCACTTTAGAACAAGCGCTTCGCGTGGGAATTTTTGTACCATCCGAAATTGGGTATGCTGAAAAGCAAACATTGCGACCCTTCCAGTTGTACGCACACATCGAGCAGATGAAACGGTGAACATTCTTTGGGATGCTTGGCAAATTTTTTTCTAGTACGTCACCAGAATATGGCACTGTGGATACATTTGGGGATACTGGCCGTTCTACCCAGTGATTGCGTTGTAGGAAAATGACGTAGCGGTCATGGCAATGGTCGAAACTGCGTGTAATTTTTTGGGTGTCAAGTTAGGCAACGAAAGCGCTTGGGGCGCATTTTGTAGGATTATTGGTCATTAGCAAGGTGTGGATCTTCATGCTTTTCGTTATGATTTGAATCTTGTCCATTTGTCAACGTAAATTCACATTCAAGTATGAATTCGTGTAGAATTTCTTTAGGAGGAGCTGTGCGAGCTCGTTCGAAAATAAATTTTGAAAAATGTGCATGTTGTATAAAGCAACTGAGAACGGATAGCCTTTGCGAGGTTCTAAAGTAGGTTCACTTCAGATGTGGCATTGCTTATTATGTTTCAGTTGTTCCAAGTTGAAAATCGAATGTTTCTTGTTAACGCTGCAATTTGTCATTGTAAATTTTACGACAACGTCGTTTATAGTGTTGTGGTGGTAAAAATTTGCAATAAGTTGTTCCAACGTCTGTCGTCATTTGCCAGAGCCCTTTGGTCACGTTTGCGTTTCATTTAGCCGTGATCACGTTTGTTGCGGAATTTCACTCTGAAAACTTTTAGAAACGTGATGTTCAACCTGAAGCGGAGAATGATTATACCTTCGCAAACATTAGCAGCGGCGAGTGTCTGCTGTACGCGTCGGACGTCTCATTCGTTGTCCAACAAACATCGGAAGGCGGCATTGTTTCCACAGAATATCCACTACCTCCAGCAAATCTGAGAGCTTCCGGAAATTGTTCCAACTACATGGGAAGGTTAGTTGTACAGTTCACTGTACGTTGCTTAAGAAGTGCTACTGTCTTTCAGCATTCTGTTGTCTTGGAGCCCGTTCACGGTGCGCGATCAAAGGATGGATGCCTTTAGCCTGGGGTATGCGCACAGTTGTCTCACTTTAGCGGTGGATCTCTAGGAGAACGATGTTAAAGGCGGTCAGTAAGAGGTTCTTCCGTTCCCGCTTTCTACGCAAGGCGATGATGTCTAGTTCACAATTTTTATCTTTAAACTTCGAACATTTTCGTCTGCTTATCCCACGGCCCAATCGACACGGTTTAGCACCGGAAATAAGTGTTTGACATCAGCGTTCGTTTCGGTGCGTAACATAGAAGGCTACGAAGTGATTAAGCCCTTTCTTCTTCCTGCGATGGCTCATTAATTCGCTGACACATCCCTGTCAATGGGTGTTGCTTTGCCCGAAGCCATTCCTCATTGACGTCTTTCCGCTTGTTTTAATTGCCGGCTTTTTATTTCTTTTCCCTTTGAAGACAGTCGGAACCAGCTGTCGGCGCCGGTCGCTAAGGTTTCCCGCCGCGCGTTTGTGAAAAGCAGAAATGTTCGAGCAAAGGGAAGAGGTGTTCTGTCCCGTCGGAAGGCTCTCCCTTCTGTTCGGCATTGTCCGAGTGAATGGCGGTCGTCAAGGACGATGCAGTAGTTCCACGTCCAACCGGGCAGTTTACTAGTGTTCCAACCTTTACGTCTCAATGAAGCCTACTTTTTTCTGACGCGTACATACGCAGCAGCACTGTTTTGTCCTTTTTTATTAAGTACGGGAAGTTGAACTAGTTGCACCTGCTCGTATATTCTTTTTTTCACTGTTCTTTTTTCCACTTGTTTTGACATTTTCCTTGTCTTCCGTGCGTACTACGGCGGTTGCTTGCGACTTCAGATTGGCCTTCGATCGAGCATCGTCTGAATGGTACTTGGCCAACGTTAGCTTGTCAGCTGCCGGCAATATGATTGAAGAGAAAAAGTTGGAACATTTTTTCAATGGAAGCGAGGTGCATCGCTTGCAGGTGCACGGTGTTCCAGCGTACTCTTTCGCGTGCGGAAAACCGAAAATTTGGATGGTTCCGGCAACATCCGCTTCGGCCAAGCTTCGTTACGGCGTCAGTTTCCGGAATTTGCAGGTACGCGTTTTCAAGTACGTTCATTCTTTACGTCAAGCGGTCCATTTTGCCTTGGTCGCAGATGGCATCTGCAATTGGGGAAACAATCATCCAAGCAGCCGCTCAGTGAGCACATTTGTAAGACCACAGGTCCAAGGCATTCCTGCTGAATGGGGGCTAGTAAATGAAGGCAGTGACGTAGGTCAATTTCACTTATCCAAAAACTGAGTTAATTAGAGAACCTATGCGTAGTAAGTGAATTTTCGTTTTGTGCTTCGCAATGCGAACGCAAATTGCAATCGCATCTTGTACGCCATGGACTATTCGCAAAGCTTGATTGTTAGGCTGAGGATAAATAGGATATTTTCCAAATGAACGGAACTTTGATTAAAGAATTTTAACTGTTCTCAACCTGACGGCCAGTAGGAGTTTCACACTTACTAAGATATGCAGATTAGTGGGCATGTGATTTCCCAACCACTTTTCCGTTGCGCCTAGTTGCGGTCCGTTCATTGAACGTTTTAACTTCCGAACGGTCCTGCCCTACGCAGTAGCGGCAAACTTGTAGTACAAACAGGAAATGAGGGTTAAATTAAGTGCATGGTTGTTAGCGTTCACGGCCAAACAAGGTTTACGAGCTCGGCTGAATGAGTGTTAATTTAGTAGCCTTGGTGACGACTGGCCATACTGTGAAATACATAAAATGGTGATTTATACGAGCAAACAAGACGTTTAGTGTAGTCGTTGAGCCTGCGGAATAAGTGCCTTACGGTTGAACGATTGTTACGATTCCATCTTGGCGGCTACCAATTGTTTGCCTTCAGATTCAGCCGTTCCGCACAAGTAACGGTTTCGGCTTCACGGACCACGTGGACGACTGTACGGAATTCTTTTCCGCCGCGGCTTGGATGGCCATCTTTTCAGTGTTTTGCGTTTTCCTCATCACCGTATTCGGAGTGGCGATGATCTCCAGCTTAACAACGATGGACAGATTCGACGATCCAAAGGGCAAACCATTGGTAATAAACGCCAAAGAGTGAAGGGCCTTTCCGTTGGTCCGGGATTCGCATTACGTGATTCCCATTGCTGGACATGCGCAGCGTGGCGTTACAACTCGTTGATCAATGGACTTGTAGTATGCTAATTTTTTCGACTTCCCGGTACGTCGTCACGACTGGATAGCGAGCAAAATTGTTGACATCGCAATGATTTGGCATGACAGATTGGCGGTAAATCTTTAACCCGTTCGTAGCTTGATTGTTGTTTGTCGTCATCTCGTAAAATCGTCTTCCCATCAATGGGCGAAATGAAACAGTTTTATTTGCCCGCGATGTTTGATTTTCAATTTTTAAGTTCGTCCAACCCGGCTGCCATGTTGGCGCCGGCAAAAATCCACAAGTACGTATTTGCGTGAGATATCGAGCCAATGTAGCTGCGACGTTGGTCCCGCTTTGTCAAGTATCCTAGGTGCCCCCTTCGAACTGTTCCTTTGTCCCGACGCCAGCCGGGCGCAATCCTGTTTGCGGCGGTACTCAACGTGTTGGCAAACAAGCAGATCTCACGCTCCACCGCTTTGGCCGGTGTTGTTTGCTCGAAAGTTTGAAGTTTTGCGCAAATATTGAAACTGCTGAATCGCCCTTCGAACAGCGAAAGGCCATTTCTTGGTGTCCCCCCTCTCCCACGTTGCGGCGCGCAAATTGCTGCTCGTCGCTTTCAGGGCGCTTCGCAAAGCAACAAGGACCTCTAGGCGAGAGTCAACCGCCTTTACAAGGACGCAGAAAGAGGGTTCTCAGAGATGCGCGGAACAACAGTCACCAACTGGACGAGCGCGGCATTAGCGTTTGAAAAAAGCCGACGAATGCAGACTAGGCACTCTTGCGAAGCGGCCGCAGCAAGAAGTCGGTCTTCGGAATGCCGTAGATGCATTCCACGTCTTCAAGTTGACCGTCCGGATTTCTAATTGTTCGACTTGCCGACCTGAGCCAGGAGGACGACGTGGGCGAGCGAGCCTGCCGACCGTTGGCATCTTCGTCTTCCGATCGCCGCCGGCTGATGCTCAGGTTGAGCAGCCGATACGGTAGGTAGCGAACGGCGGCCACCAGGAGCAATAGCCAAAAGGCAACGCAAACGTGGTGCCACCGAGACACCGCAAGGCCGATTAGGAAGAGTGCAACAAATTTTGCCCGTTTCGCGACGAGCTGCTGGCGCTCCGAGCTGCAATACGGCGGCCGTTGACAGCGCGCAGGCGGTCGGCGTTTAAACGTGCGCAAGGCTCACCTGGCTCGCCGGCAAAGCTCCTCGAAAAGGCGATGAACGACGCGAAACAGCAGACAGTCCGTGGCTATCCAAACAATGCGCATTGCCGATGGCGCTGAGCAATTTCACTTGACAACTACAGTATACCAAAAGTAATGATTTTCAAGCGTACTGCTAATGGTCGGGAAATTGCGCCGCCTCGGGACAACCGCTCTCGCGCCAAGGCAACCGTGCCGAGGCGTAATTGGATTGCGACGGCAAGCCGGCTCGGTCGAGCGGAATTCGTTTCCGTTGGTTACAGTTGGCCAGCAAAGCTTTGCGCCGATGGGGCCCGAAGAGCCCGGCGCTCCTGCGTACCGCCCGTTCGGCAATTGTTGGCGAGCCGACGCCTTCGCCGCGGTCAATCGACGAACGAAATTGATTCCATTAGACGCCTTTCGGCCGGAGAACAAATTGGGTAGCCAACTTTGGCGGGTGCCCAATTTGCCTTCGCGCGCGCGCCCGAAGCGATAGTCATCTCGACCTGGCGGGATCGCGGGACCGCGGCGGCAAAGGGCGCCTGATGGATCGTTTCGAAGTTGGCGGACGTTTGCGCGCGCACGCCGAGGCGACTGAACTTTAAAAATTGCCTGTTCAAGCGCAACGCGATCGCTTTGACTGACGTTCTAAATTTGGGTGGCTTATCCTCGTGTCCTTTGCTGCCATTGACAGCAATCTGTCATATCGACGATCTACTACATCTTGGCAGTGTCGTCTCGGTGAGAGCGGCTGCAACGTTGCTGCGATCTGCCGGTTTCGCCTCGGGGGTTAACTGACTTCCGGAGAGTTCCGGTTTCGGCCCCACGACGCGAAACCGGGCCTCGTTCAGGGCGAGGCCTCGCCGGTGTCGTCATTCTTCCCGACGACGGCTACCAATGACAAAATGCTACATTTGGGTACCGATAACACCTGTTGACATGTATACCGACGGCACACAGTGTCCAACGAACGTTTGATGGGCTCACGGAAAACGGGAAAGTTTTACTTAGGCAAGCAGTGCATCCATTGCGCAATCTCTCTCTCTCTTTCTCGCCAGTGACGTTGGGGAACCCCCTTTCACGCGCCGCGCGATTCCTATCGCTCTTTCGGTTGTCGCTGGCAATGTTAAGTTTTTCCGACGCCGAGCTGCTTTGATTTACTAACAAAAGACGACCAGATGATAATGCTTGCAGTAAGAAAAATAAAACGAACCGGTCGACGATGATCATCGGTCGGTCGTACGGCGGAGCGATCGGTCCTTCGGTGTTCGGGATGTCCCGAGTCAAAGGGCCAAAAGCCGACGAAAGGTGAAAAGAGCTGCCGGAACTGAGCATCACCGCCAGCCAGCTGCCAAAGCATATCGCCATAGTGTTCCGAGCGCCAATGCAAGGCGATACAGAAATTTGCGGCCCAGCAGTAGCAGTAGCAGCGGGGGCTTCGACGACGGCGGCGGCAGCGCGGCAGCATTCCGGCAACTTTTACGACGACCTGTCTACCTTTTTTCCCCTCCCAGTCTCCGTCGATCTCCGTTGGAGGGGTCAAAAACTGGTTACGCTAATCAGGAGAGCATAGCAATGGTGTTGTAGTTGTCGGGATCTGCCCATTGTACCATTGGAAAACGGTTGCTTCAACCGCGGGCGCCATGGCCACTCGCTAAAGGTCCAACGGGAGCACCCGATGGGCCACAGGTAGACTGAACGGCTGCGCCTGCCCATCCGGAGAAACTTTTCCTTGCCTTCTTCTTCTACTTCTGCCGTGTAAAAGATCGACAATCGGAAATAGACGGTGGCGGTGCACGCTGAAGACTGAGCGAGGGAGCAAGAAGCGTCCAGATCGAACAGCTCGGCAGAATTACGCAAAGAGAGGGAGAGAGAGAGTGAGTGAGGGAGAGCAGAAGAAGGTGAAGAGAGCAAGAAGACAAGTTGGCTGAAAATCTGTGCTGTTTGCTGTTCAGCTCAAGGGGCTGCCGTGACTGGGCGCGCTTCTCAGCGTCGTTGGGCTACATTTACGCAGGGCCCACTTCCGTCGAGCGGTAGCGCTGTATAAAGAGGGTCGATTGGCGCCGGATCCCGGTACCCGTTCGCTCCTTTGGACCAATCGGCTTCGCGTCCGATCGCCGCCGTCCCAACAGCGCAGCGCCAATCACCGAGCAGCAGTGAACAACGGCGTCGACACTATCGTCCCGCTGGTCAGCGGGGCTCCGTTGCTGAGAATCTCTTCAATCAGCTGTTAACTGCCATTCCGAGGACCCTGCTGCTGCTGGAGAGCCTCTGTCCGCGCGGTTGGTCGTCAGAAGGAGGAGGCTGGTGCTGGAGGCGTGCCTTCGCCGGACCGGACCGGATATTTATTTGGGGCCGCAAAGAAGAACGACAACGAAGACGACGACGACAACGATTTCGACTACGACGAAAACGGCGGCCGAGGCGAAGAAGACGGCTCAACTGGTGAAGATCCGCCGCCGCTCATGCTGCTGCCCCACCCGTCCGCCGCATCTGGCGAAACGGATGTACTGCTCCATTTTGGTACTGCCAATTTTTGTCGTCCACGACCAACAAGGGCCCTCGCTGCGCCGTCACGGCTACGGCCGTATATTCTACAGTGGTCAATCAAGCGCCCTTGAAAAGTGCCTGCCACATCCTTCTCATTTGCCACTGCCAACGTGCCGCCGCCTTTGGGCGACCGTCGTCACGTCAGGGCTTGTAGTCGCCGGGCGATGCGCTGGCCAGTGCAGGCCTTGCTGACCGCCGTTGTCGCCTGCGGCACCCTGTCCTTCCTGTTCACTTGCCTGTTGTTCTGGTGGCGACAAGATCACCCTAGGGAGTTCACGTTGGGTCGTTTCCACTACCAGCAGCATCAGCATCAGCATCAGCAGCAGCAGCAGCAGCAGAAGCAGCAGCAGCAGCAGCAACAGCAGCAGAAGCGTCAGCTTAGACAGCCTCGTGCCATTCAAGCTGGTCGAACACCCATAGCGGCTGTCGACGACGACCACGGCGGCGAACGGATGCAGATCGTCCATCCACGACTAATGTCCCACTTGCCCAACGGTGACCGAAGACCCAAGCGCTCACCTCCGCCGGAAGCGGCGATGAACCATAGCTATCTGTACACTTTGGACGCGTTCGGCGGTACGGTGCTGCTCAACTTGAGCCAAATGGACGTTGGCTCGCTGTTGGCTCCCGGCTTTGTTGTCCAACACTTGATGACCAATTACACGTGGACCGAAAAGGAGGGTGCTCGACTGTCCGCATGTCTCTACCACGGCGATGTGGTGCGGATCGACGGCCGCCCGGAGGAAGTAGGCGCCGCTTTGTTGAACCTCTGCGACGGCATGGTGAGCGAAAATTTTTGCCATTCAAGCGTGTTTTCCCGCCAAATGTTTTTTGGCGGGAAAACGACTACCGCTAATGTTGTTCTCCAACCTTGTGATGGATCAGTTCCGCGCTCCGCGGCGACGACGAGGACGACCGGTTGCGCCTGTTGCCACACACCTAGTCACCCATCCCCCCCCCCCCCCCCCAACCCTTGCATCGTTGCAAGTGGTCGTCGTCCGCAGGCCATCGGCTGGATCGCGCCGGGCCCAATTTTCTATTAGCGAACCCGTTTGTCTTTTCAGTACGGCACGGTGGCGTTGAAGGATGGCACTTACTTCTTGGAACCGCTCGAACCGCCGCCGCCGTCGTCAATCGCCGCTGGCAAATGGTCGGCGCCCGACCGCGTAGCGCATGTTTTGTACAAAAGTCGACCAAGCACATTCCACGACCGCCCTAAGCCGACGAGCGAAGGTAGGTTGACCGCCAAATGGACGGAACACCCTGGGGACGTGGTGAGGTGGGGCGGGAGGTGGACCTTCGCGTAGCGCGCCTGGTCCCATTGGCGCGCTCAGTCGGCGCTCGCTGATGATTTATGCATCCTGCGCGACTGGACAGCGTTGTTTAGCCGCATTTTGACGGATAGTATCGCTTTGATTCTCTGACGACCATAGATAGAATCTGGTATAGATGAACGAGCAAAATGGAAGTGTCAAAAATGCGGATAGGTCGGTCGACCACCGCCTTTGCGGGCCGTCTCCCAAGGGAGATCGCACGTAGCTTTTTCTCGCTGCCTGTGCATACATGTGTACTTATATATTACCATTGCCACCCTTTCTCCTTCTCTCTCTTCCTCTCTCTCTCTCTCTCTCTTTCCTTCTCTCACTGCTGCCAGTCAGTCATTGTCGGTTTCGCGAAATTTATCTTGTCGTTCGGTCGGTCGCCTTTGGGCGAGATTTATAACTCGTTGGCGCTGGCTTCCGCCGGCGCCGTTTGCGCCCATCAATTCAACCGACGTATTCTGACCGCTCCAGTTGATCACTGTTGACATGTCTCTCTTTGCGTTGCTTTTCACCTGGCTGCCCCGGTCGACTTGCTTCGAATGACTCGTCCTCCGAGGCGATCATTCCGCCAGCTTTGTTGACCTCCCAAACGGCCGTCCGGGTGCCTACTAAACAACGGTTAATCGCGCTGTGACCAGACGGACAGGGCAGAATCCAGTTGTTTATGTTGTTGTTGCTGGCAGCTCGCGCTAGGTCATACTTTACGACTGCCCTCTCTCAGTCTGTCTGTGCGTTAATTGTTGCCTTCCCCTCTTCAGCAAGCCAACCTTCCCGACATAGTCGTTACATGCCAAGAGGCGGAGGAGACTTTGGAGTCGCCTCTGCACTTCGCCACGTGGCGGGATATTATGAAATTATAAGCTAACACGGGTTAAATGCTGTTCACCTCGGGCGGGTAGCGCGCGTGGACCACTATCACGTTCGCCATTCGGGGCAGCCTCCCTAGGCGACGTAGGATTCTTGGCAGCCGTCTGCGGTGACCATCGCCCCTGCCAATGTTATTCGAAACTATCGGTCATATCAGGCTCTCCGATTACCATGTCCGGAACAGGAGCAGCTGATCAGCTCTTTCTCTCTATCTCTCTTTCTCCCTCTCTCCCTTTCGCTCCTGTTCTGACAGACGGCCCGCCGAGCTGCTATAGCATTGATACATAGTCGCTGGAAAACCGGGGAGACTGAGACGAAGAACAGATACGTTTGATCTCGCTGTTCAAATTAATCATACGAATTGGGTTGCTCCCGACGGCGCCAACGGTCCATCCCGGTCATAGCCACCGCAACGGCAGCACAGTTCGCCTTACTGTTTGTCGCTCATTTTCGCTGCTCCGCACGCAGGGGGTCCCTTGCGTTCCTACATTTGTTTCCTTCGTCCGGAACCGCTTGAAATGTCGGCGATTGGCTCTTCTGCAGAGCTAGATACGGGCCGAGCAATTGCCGTCGTCGTCGTCGGCGGCCTTCATGGAAGAAGCAACTCAAGAAGAGATGGAGGAGGAAGAAGAAGCGGTGCCGCTGTTGCGCTAGCTTGCTTTGCCAGAGGACGCATGCCGCTCCCATGAAACGACGGCAGATGGCCTATGGTCAACAAGGTGTTTGCATATTGGCGCCAGGCCTCCACGCCGGTCGAGCCGTCCAACGTGACACCTTGGCTTGGTTTGATGTTCGCCGTCAGTGGTCACACTTCGAGGTGTTGCCTTTCGGAAAAGTGCAATGCCGCGCCGCTATCGCTAAGGGCATCGTGCGCGGCGCGTGCTTGAGCGGGACAGTGTTTCAAATGTTTACCACTGTGGTCCGATGGGCAGAGAAACGGCATCTAAAATCCGTCGTTAAGCTCAAAGCCACCGGCGGTACGCGCGCGCCACCCTTCAATACGGCAGTCGAAGTGTCTCTTGCCGACCCGGCCGGGGCACCCAGCTTCCGCCGGAGCGCCTCCTGCTTGTCGGCGGCGTCGCTCGCTGCTCTCGTCGTTCGACAAGCGCTGGGTTACCTGGGATCCTATTGGAACCGGATGTCTGTTTGCGCAGCAACTTGTCAGCCCCTTGGGGACCTTGCGCTCGTGCTCTCCTGCCAGGCGACCCCTTGCCAGTCGAAGCACGCCTTGTTGTGTCGTGCAACAGGTGCGTCTCTTTTTCGCGCGCCTTTTAATCTCCCTCCTCCTTCGCCCAAGCGAAAGAGGCACCAAAGGCCGCGTGAGGGAAATTATCCGGCTGGTCGGTGCGGTCGTTGGGATTCTCCGCGCCTATCGAGCAGCCAGGCACGTGCCACTTGAAGCTTGGCGCGCTTCGCGCCGTTGGCATATCAGTCCATCAGGAAGACTTGAGCGCGGCAAGGCTGCAACGTGCCGATGCAGCTAAGAGAGGCGGAAAAGAGGGGCGAAAGAGAGCTGGCACACTTTGGGAGAAGGAGACATCCAGCGGCGCGCGCGCGCGAGGTGTTTCTTCTCCGCTTAAGCAATTTGCACCACCGGCCTGGCACAAAGTGGTCACCTTTTTTACATATGGTGTTCCAGCCGCCCGCGGCAATTGTGTCTGTCATGCCAAAGTTTCTAAGACGCGGCAGCAGCTTCAAGTTTTGCGTATCCCTCTCAATTAAGAGCAGTTTCACAATGAGCGCCTACTATTGCCGACGGCGTCAGACCCCCGTTGGCCATCGACCAGACGGAAGCGACGTATAGGCATGTCAAATATGTCTACAGGCATCTATCTGTCTGTCTGTCTCTCTTTCCGTACAGTCGCACCTGACCACCGGCAGGCAGGGTCATGCATGTCGCCTAGTAAGGAAGTTGGATCGTTATCGGCTGTCCCCTTAGGCGTAGCTTCACTTTGGTCGATCACCGATAATGCATGTTTCAACTTCCGCCAATCCTATTGGTCCTTTTCGCTTGAACACTAATATTATCGAACGTCGGATTGCAATAATCGAGGCGCATCGTTGTTGTAAACGCTTTTTCCGACCGTTCAACATAAAAGTTTAGCGAAATCGTCATCAATCATGCAAATTGATCTATGATCTCCATTTAGAGCGTAGCGCTTTCCCCACCCCTGTTCCGAGAGCAGCGGTGGCAACTGCGGGATTGATAGGTGGTTGCAATACATCAATGGCCAAAGCGGCAGTTTGCTAGTGGCATTTCTAATACCAGTATAATGAATATATTCGCTTCGTAGAGGGTGACGTCAACGACGGTCGCGCGAAAGCAGGTAGACCATGGGAAAAGGAGGACGAAACGAAGGACAAAAGCGCCTGGTCGACTCGTTCCAAGCGCTCCTACTCAAGGGAGTACTTCGTTGAACTGCTCGTCGTCACCGATACTCGCATGAGGCATTATCATAGACACAATCTAGAGAACTACGTGCTGACGCTGCTATCGATAGTAAGCGCTGGCGGTTTTCAATTGTTCAAAGCAACGCGGCTCGTCTCCGTTCTGCCTTAGGTGGCCACCGTGTTCAGGCATCCAAGTCTGGAGGCTTCGCTGAGCATCCACCTGGTCAAGTTGCTCATTGTCGACTACGAGAATGTTAGTGATATGCAAATGTAGCTTGCACCCCTTGACTCAACTGGGCTTTCTCCTTCTCGAGCAGGCCGGCCCTCGGATCAACGACAACGCCCAGCAAACGCTGAGGGAATTCTGCCGCTGGCAGCATTCGATCAACGATGTTGACGACGATAGCCCCAGCCACCACGACGTTGCCGTACTACTAACAAGGTACCGGTGACCCAGGGGAGTCTGTATTTCATTGCGCATCCAACTTGGCCTTGCATTGCAGGCACGACATTTGTCGGCTGCCGGGAAAATGCGACACGCTGGGTATGCATGATGCGGGCTGCGCGCCCAGCATAGGTGGTTTGGCGTACGCTTTTCAGGGCTGGCCGAGTTGGGAACAATGTGCGATCCATTCAGGAGTTGCGCCATCATCGAAGACAATGGGCTTAGCGCCGCGTTCACGATTGCCCACGAACTGGGCCACATGTAGGACCCTTCTTGCGCCCCCCACAGCAGCTAGGGACTCTCGCTTTGACTTCAGCTTCAACGTTCCTCACGACGACGAGAAGAAGTGCGCTCAGTATATGACCATAAACAAGGACAATTACCACATCATGGCCCCTACCCTGGAGTTCAATACCCATCCGTGGTCCTGGTCGCCCTGCTCGACGGCCATGCTGAGCAAGTTCTTGGAGTGAGTTTTCGCTGGTCGCATTCGTGGCCGCCGTTTTCCCCTTGAAGTTTCAATTGACGCTTGCAGCAGCGAGATGGCCCACTGCATGCTGGACAAGCCGGTCGAACAGAAGTACAGCGCCATGCTGACGGCGAATCCGGCGCCCGGCTTGACCTTTGACGCCAATCAGCAGTGTCAGTTCGTCTTTGGGCCCACCTCCAGCCTGTGCCCCTACATGCCAACTTGCAAGCGACTTTGGTGCACCACGACTTACGGTCACGGCTACACGTCCGGATGTCGCACGCAGCACATGCCCTGGGCGGACGGTACGCCTTGCGGCAACAACAGGGTAACGAGCGCCCGTTTGGGATTGCCGCCAGGTTGGGCTAAGCGCTTCTCCCCATTGCAGTGGTGCTACCGGGGCGACTGCGTCGGCATCGCTCCGGCGCACATGCTGGCGGTTGACGGCGCCTGGGGCGAGTGGAAACCGTGGAGCGACTGCTCGCGAACCTGCGGAGGCGGTGTCAAGAAGTCCACCCGGGAATGCGACAATCCAAGGTTGGCAACGATCGCTTGACGAAGATGTCGAACGGCCGTTTTGAACCCATTGTAGGCCCTCCAATGGCGGCAAGTACTGCGTGGGCGAGCGGGTCCGTCATCGCTCTTGCAACACAAAGGTAGGAGGCGGGCGAGCGTTTTTGCTTACGTCCGGGCAGCCCGCGTTGGCCAACCGCGTATGTGTTGAACCACTTTTTGCTATATGCAAGAAAAATGACGGTCCTCTCCTGCGGCTGCTGCCTTTGGCAGGCCGGATGTTGAATGTCACGGTCAGGTATCGATCAAACGGCGCCGTCCATTAACGGGATGTGGTCCGCGGGCTCCAGTCAACTGTCGCTTGCGCGCTTGTGCACGTGCATTGGCAGCCGAAAGTTTGGCAAAAAGTGGATACTTGTGTAGCCATGCCCCCTTTGAGCCATTGCGGCGCGGCGGATGCCGACGATCGTTGCTCTTGGAAAAAGCGAAACCGGCAGCCAATGCGCCGGATATGCCTGGGGAGACGTGCGAATGGAACAGTGGCGCAGAGACGGATCAGGAAGCAGCTCGACGCTTTTTGTTCTTAATTTCCCAGCCTACTTCCTCCTTTTGATAGAGCTGTTGGATTCCCAAGGCGCAATGATGTGTCATTTTTTCCTCATGCCTGCTACGCTTTCCCGCCAATCCCGTCCAGACTGCAAGCGGAGCTTTATTAATCTTTCGTTTGCAACTCCAGACGACCGTTCATTGGCTACCTTTGGGGGGGGGGTAAATGGACATTTGGCTACGACCGTAATCAAGCATCGTGTCGGATAACTATCAAATGTCCAGACTTTTACGTACTCGCTACGACGAAACCCTCCTATTTGCTCACCTAATTCCCCGGAGATATTGGTTTTGTTAACGTAATGATTGATCAACCGGAAATGCGGCGCACCGCGAGAAGCCTCGTCGGCAAAATCGGGCGAAATGCACAGAGCACAAATTGCCCTTCGAAGTTGCTATTCCCTCGCTAATGGGTGTTCCTTGGGCGCCCACCCGACCTGAAACGTTGATGTAAGAGGCGTTTGAGCGCTGGTCGTTTGCCGGCCAACGTGTAGGCGGACGGATTGGCCAACGATTGTCCGAACAACAAACAGTTCATTGTTGTCCAAGTGGTCGTTTCAACAAGTTCCTTTTCTCCTTAGGATTGTCCAATCGATTCAGTCGACTTTCGCGAACTCCAGTGCGCCGAGTTCAACGGCAAGCCGGTTGGAATTTACGGAATCTCGTCGGACGTCCGATGGGTGCCAAAGTACAATGGAGGTAGGTCGGCCTGGAGCCTTGCACCCTGCCTGGGCTCGCTTCCGCAAGCCCAATGTTGCTTTACCAGTGAACACTGCCAATCGGTGCAAATTGTACTGCCGAGTTGTGGGCACTGCCGCTTTCTATCTGCTCAAAGACAAGGTGATCGACGGTACGCCTTGTGGGCGTTACACCGAGGACATTTGCGTTGACGGAACTTGTCGGGTAGGTTTGGCAATAATAACTTTCGCTGCTCATTTTGCCACAAGTTGCGTGCGACTCCAGTTTAACGGCGCCCTAATTGTCTTTTCATGGCACCGCCGTACCATTTGGCCCTCGGGCTGTTTGTTGTCCTTGGTGGGAGGGAAAGTTCGCGTTCTTCTACTTCTCAATGGGCGTCTTTCAATGTGTCGTTAACATTCATGGC
This sequence comes from Trichuris muris, assembly GCA_000612645.2. Taxonomy (NCBI): domain Eukaryota; kingdom Metazoa; phylum Nematoda; class Enoplea; order Trichinellida; family Trichuridae; genus Trichuris; species Trichuris muris. The sequence goes on from CBXJ02000086.1 coordinate 13,366,988, forward strand.
GGAAATGATCACTTCGATGAATGGCAATTCCGTCGTTGCGGTCGGCCGGCTAGTACACATTTTGGGTTTGTTTTTCCTACGTCCATTCAGTTGACGCTTAGCGCGCGGCCCATTTGTAATTGCGCGTTTATTCGTTGTTGTCTTGATAATTACATTATTTTAAACCTCCCGAAGCGTTATGCACCTCCACGTGTCTCCATCAGTGCGAAAGGGCGTAAAATTGGTTCGGCCATTTCTCGAGCCGTATCTGTCAAACTTTTTGCCATACTTTTTCCCCCGAGCGACCAACACTGTTATCCTGGCCGATTTTGCGCGATCCATGCCAGTTGGATGGGCGCCACGTGTTAGCTTCTTTCCAGAATTGCGGATTATTCTTAGGTCTGACCGAAAATATCGCAGAGCATCTTTTCGGGTAAAAAGAGCCTTTCTGCCGCCGTTCTTTCGCCATTGCTCCAATTGGTGTTCGTTTGCCCGTTCATTTCTGCATTGGAAAAAGTGCATCGCCAGTCAGAGGCGATTAATCCCTGCCTTGCGCGCATCCACGAGCAATTTGCCGTTTCCTGCCGATCGTTTTCCTTTTTACGCACATTTTGGCCATTTGTCACTTCCACTGTTCCCGTAACGATGGAACCTGATAATTTTTAAAAATGAAGTGCCTTTTCTTGTTTTTCAGAAAGCTGGTTGCGACAACAGACTGGGATCCGATTTGAAACGTGACGACTGCGGCATATGCGGAGGCGACGGCACCTCCTGTGACAAAGTGTCGGGCGCCTACAACGAGATACATGTTTATGGTAAGGGAAAGCAAAAGACCACCTTTAAACGACCCATCATTTTGCCTTGACGATTGTCGACGTGCCGAAGAGCATGAGCGACGTCCTGCCATCGTTTGTTGATCGATTGGCGCAATCTAGCCAAAGGCGTGTTTCCTCCTGCTCGTTTTTAGGAGCACCAAACAAAACAGTCGTTTCTTTTGCTCCCATACTGCCTAACGGGTGTCCCTTTCCGCTCGGGCGCAGCTGCTGAAGTCATTATTGTCAGTCACTGCGCCTCGAGATCGCTTTTCGCGCGAAGGAGCCCAGTTTTTGCGCTAACCGGCCGAAAATTGTAAATTTTGATGAAAAGTCAATTGGTGCCGCGCTATTCTCGGCCGGTTCGTTCGAACAGCGCGTAAAGCGGCCGCTGGACGCCTTCGCGCGGCGAACAGGTCTTGCACATCGTATCGGTTGTACCTGAAAATCTTACAAAAAATGTACCTGCGAATAGCCGGCGCGGCACGCTCAAAGTTGGCCGCTCGAATGTGCCGTTCCGTCGTTGGCCTCGGTGAAAAGTTCCGTTCAATTTGCAGGCTACAATTTCGTGACGAAACTGCCCATCGGCGCCAGCAACATTGACATTCAGCAGATCGCCTGGAATGGCAAGAAGGAGGACGACAATTACCTGGGTAGGATGCCGAACCGTCTGCTCGCGAAAGCGGACGCACGTTTGACGCCGGCTGAACAAAGGGCAATTGTGCAAGTTTGTCCCTTGCAGCCCTCCAGAATTCGAAAGGCGAGTTCATTCTAAACGGCCACTTTCAAGTGAGCGTCTACAGCCAGGAGATATCCGTGCTGGGGTCCGTGATTGAGTACAGCGGATCGGACAGCTTCGTCGAGCGGCTCAATTCGTCCCGTCCAATTATGGAGGAACTTTTCTTGCACGTAAGCGACCACATTGTTCCTCTTTCCGGTCTTGCCTTTCACAGTTACAGTTCGTCCGTCACATTGTAGCATTTCGCTCCACTTGCCGTTGTTAAGAGTGCTCGAAGCTGTTTCAGGTTCTAAGCGTTGGCGGCTTGAACATGCCCGACGTGCGTTACAACTATTCGATTCCGAAGACGTCCGTTCATTCCGTGATAGCGTCAAGCGACTTTGCTTGGCGAAACACGGAAGAATGGGGGGAATGCAATCGCGTTTGCCAAGGTATGTTAGCCGGTCGTCCGGCGGCGTGGTATGCAACAGCAACGTTTGCTTGTACAATGTTCAGGATCGCAGGAAGCGAAAATGGTTTGCATAGAGCTTGAAGACGAGCGCGTCGTAGACGATCGTTACTGCGAGAACTTGAAACGCCCGGATCGAATGATTCGCGCATGCAATTTGCATTGCCAAACCAGGTACGCAGCTTCGCGGATAGCATTTCGTAGTTTCCCCGCGCAGCGGAATGCTGAACAATGCATACCGTATCTATTGCTGTTTGCAGTATTCAGGTACAGAATTGACTGCGTGCGTTTCAATAGCTTTGTTGCGGCGTCTCCCAGTGCAAACGCCGCTTAAAAAGTAGAACAGAAACTCTCAGAGCAACCGTTCCCGTTTATTCACAAGCACACACGTACACACATCTACATCGAAACAGTAGTCTCTCTGATCGTCAAGCATAAATGAGTGTCAGGTTCTAGACTGCCCATTCTGGTTGGAAAAAGCTTCTTGCCTTCTTGGGATGGTTGGGATCCGTCGTAAGATCATTCAGGCAACTGTTTTGCGCTATGAAATTATTGGGGAGACAATTGAGAATGCCGTACGTTAAATCAGGCGGTGTTGCACAGAGCTCGGTGTTGCCCGCCTTCAGCGAATTCGATTTCAAATATTTACCGTAGTAACGATGTCATATTAATAGATAGATCGTTCGTTCGAACGATCAGCAACGGCAATGTTGCATTGCATGCAATGGGTTTAGCTTATGTTAACTTTTTAATGGCTCTCCGTTTGGGGTAAACGGTGTTTGTCTGGATGATTTGCGGCAAAATTGTTGTTTGAATTCTCGCTTGGTATGTTTTCCGTAGGTTGCCAATCAATTGGCTTTGAAAATGTCTCCTTGTTTACGTAAGCAGAGTTGGTCGAGATTAAAAGTTATGATAGTTGGCTTTCTGAATTCATCGTTGCCGATTTCGTCAGCCAGACCCACTAACTGGCTTAGGAACAGTTCTCTTTGGCATTTCAATGGGTCCATCATTGCGATGGGCCCATTGCTAGCCGTCATTGGCCTTTGCATTCTGACCGTGCATAGCGTTGATTGTTAAAAGGAGTCAGGGTGTGCTTGCATAGCCCAGCTAGAGGCGGTTTGTCCATTGAAGCAGAACCTTTGCTGGGTGGTAATTCGTGCGTCCAATTGGAGACTTCCGTTAAAAGTGTACGGTCTTTCAGCAGAATGCTGCTTCAACGTCAAACTGGTAGGCAACTTTTCCCTTAGTAAGGCGAGTCATTGGCGAATACTATGAAATTGAGTGGTTTAGATCCTTTCCCAGCAGAAGGTATGAGATTCTTTTCTGATTTAGCGGACTACGCGCAAAGTTGCACTTGTTGAACCCTTTTTAAAATGCAAATTATTACTGCACCTGGTTTACGGTTTTGGCCTTCGCGCCAAAGTGAACCTCGCAGGGCGCTAAGTGCTAATGCTTTAAACATAGTTCAATTTGGCAGATGGGAATCCTCACCGCTGTCCGACTGTTCGGCCGTTTGCGGGTCGGGAGAGCAAGTGATGCAAATTTACTGCGTGCAGTTTACGTCGGACAAAGAGCAGCATAACGTTGACAATTCGCAGTGCAACCCCGAGGAAAAGCCACCGGATATTAGGCAGTGCTACAAGGACTGCGCCGGACGACGTTGGGTTTACGGAGAGTGGGAGCAGGTGAGTACGCGTAGACGGTCGGAGGCACCCAAGCGGTCCCGCTACCTTACTGTTGCTTCTTCAGTGCTCCGTATCGTGCGGTGGCGGCGTGAAACAACGCAAGGCGTCTTGCGTTGATGCGAACAACAACGTAATCGACGAACGATACTGCGAGAATGTCATTAACGATATTTCTGAACAACCGTGCAACAACATACCATGCCCGGCCTGGTCTTACGGCGACTGGGGAGAAGTAGAATTTATGCATCCGTTAATGGGCCCTTTTCAGCGTTGGCATTATTGCAGTGCTCCGCATCGTGCGATGGCGGCGATCAGGTGCGTTTGGCCGTATGCACGGATACTGCAGGCAGGGAGGTGGACGCAAGTTTTTGCGACTCAGAGTCGCTTCTTATCCGGCGGAAGTGCAATGAGCACATGTGCACCCAGTGGATGTACGGTCCTTGGTCAGATGTACGGGAATTCGCTTTGGCATTAATTCCCTTTGTTGATGCTGTATGTTGCTTCTCCAGTGTTCAAAGACCTGCGGCGACGGCATATCTACCCGAGACGCCTGGTGCGTGGATAGCAAAGGCAACAAGCTGGACGACAATAAGTGTTCCAAGGAACAGAAGGTTGCATCGCAACTTTGCCGGCACCTTTCCGCCTGTCCTCAGTGGAAACTTGGCGAGTGGTCATCCGTACGCTTTTTCCGAAAGTCGCTCAATCCTTGCGAGGTTTCATTTTCGCTGTCCCTAGTGCTCACGCACCTGTTTGGACGGTTGGAAAACGCGGCGCGTACAATGCGTAGACGGGAACGACGAGGAACTGGACCCGAAGTACTGCACCGACCCTAACCAGGCGCGCCCTCCAACGCATCAACCGTGCAATCTTGGCCCTTGTCCCTTCTGGAGAAAGCACGAATGGAGCCCGGTGGGTTGAACTGACCGATAGTCTGCTTTTGAAACGCGCTAACCTTTCGCCTCTTTTCCAGTGCTCGGTAACCTGCGGTTCCGGCACGCAAGTACGCACTGTTGAATGTGTCTACAAGAATGAGATAGTTGGTACGGACTACTGCCGCAATTTGCCCATGCCTAGTAATCATCGCATTTGCGACCTGGTTCTCTGTCCTGAATGGGAGCTCGGTCCGTGGGAACCGGTCGGTTGTATTTTTTTCTTACGTCCATTATGCATGCTCTTTTTTCTTTCAGTGCTCTGTCACTTGTGGAATAGGACACCAGAAACGTGTCGTACGTTGCATTTATCAGGACAGTCGGGTTGTGGCAGAGGCGGGTGCCTGCGACGAGACGAATAAGCCAGTGACCAATCGTCAGGTAGGTGCTGAAGCGGTGATCATGGTGGCATTGTTGTTGTATTCCTGAATCTTTACCAGTGCGTCCAACCAGATTGTTCCTTATTGATATACAGCTCCGTGTCCGGTTCACTGTCACTTGTCGACGGCCGGTATCGCTCCCCGAGTCTTCGTTCGCCGATGCTTCGAACCAGCATAGTCTCGAGAACGATGGATAATGACGCCCCAACCAAATGGGAAACTGGCCCTTGGACCGAAGTAGAACAGTCATGCCACCTCGGCGGCGAGTTTTGTAATGCCGGGCGTATACTTCAGTGCTCGAGCCATTGCGGCGAAGGCAAAAGGACTCGGTTAGTTGTTTGTCGCGATGTTTACGGTCGCGTTTTGCCGGACGTCTATTGCGGACACGCGCCTGCCCCGATTAGCCTGGAAAAATGCACGTCACGTTGCGGTCGATGGCAAACTGGACCCTGGGAGCCGGTACTACGTTTTCATTCTTGCCCGCTGGACCTGGTGCGCGTTTATTTGCATAGTGTCCGGAGAACTGCAGCAGAAATGCAAGCACCTATCGAGAGGTGGCCTGCATTTCCGTACTGACAAACGATCGTACCGATGCATCTGAGTGCGACCTCGATCGAAGACCAGTGTCAGAGAAGGCTTGCCATTTATCCCAGTGTGGGCGTTCAACCCATTACGGTGTTTCTTTGGCTGGTTTTGCTTGGAGAACGGGTGACTGGAGCTCGGTAAGCTTCAATTCCTATGCATGACGGGGCTTCCAAATTTGGCTAGGCCTGTTTATTGACGATGATCTTGTTGGAAAATTGTTTTCATAGTTCATGTGATTTGCAGTTCTTAGCTGCAATGTTGTCATGCGAATTTCGCGTAGTCTCTTTGGTGAGGCTAAATTATTAATTGTTTAGTAATTTCAGTAGAAAGCGGCAAATTCGTATATGCCAAGAGATGGCTGTTGACGTAACGTTGCTTCGTAGCTTTTGATGCATTTCTTGGGGGCATTCAAACATTCGCCCATTTGTTTCCTGTGGGGAATGGGTGTTTTGCGTAGGCAAACTCACGGCACCCTTTAATTCGCGGATACGTGGGTGGTTGTTATTTTAAACGACCTGCATTAGAGCGATGTGCTGCGCGCGTTTTGCAAAAAGGGCCACATTTTTTACTGTTATAATTGTTTCATTTTTCGAGTTATGCGCTTGCCAGAATGACACTTAACTTGTGATTGTTAGCTATTAATAGCGGTGGCACGTTTAATACGCGTTTCAGTATGCTTGATCACAACATGAACTATCGATCATTTGTTTTTCCGCTTAACGAGTAGATGCCTCAAGATTTCGGATTTTATGGTATCCATCCATCAGGGGCGACATTTTTGACAAATGCTGAGCACATTATGCCACTTATGACTATCTTTCTGGCAACTGTTCTTAACTGCCTCACTCCATTAGTTGGACGTTCTTTAGCCGCAGGCGTTTCTGTTATCGACGTTAGTAATTTTTTCGTAATATCATTTGAATTGGTAACAACAAAGCTTTTGTATTAATAGGGTGGTGGGGAGGAGATCATCCTGGCAGATATAGTTTCTCTTCCTAAAAAGTTTCAGTGAAATGGCAATTACCGTATTAATTTGTTTTGCCCGTCACAGGTTGGGCGAAAAGTTGTGCCTGCAGCATTTTAAGAAATGCTTTCTGCGAAAAATCTTCAGTAGGTTTGCATGATGTTACGATGCACTATTCGAAAGATTTTGTCTTGCGCTATTTTTGAACAATGAGTGGCTGACGAAAAACTGTGTTGAATTGAAGTACTCCAAGTAAACGTAACCAAATTGAGAGTTCATTGCATAAGAAATGGACTAGAAAGGCGATGAGGATAGACAGCATAATCGACAACTTCTGATGCATTAGGATGGACAGCATATTTTTGAGACAGCAGTACCTGTTGCCAACTGAAAACAGAATCGTCCATTGATGTACTATGAGGAGCACAGCTTTTATAATGTTCCACAAGATGTAGTTGAAAATTGGGTTTCCAGCAACGGGGTAATAGCTCATAGTTTTCTCTATATATGAAAGCATGGCAATTCCCCGTTTCTTCTTTTATTGCACAAGTTCCGCAAGTTGTAGTGCAGTGTTTCCCAACCTTTTGCCCGCCATCGTCCCCCTAGACGCCCCCATCGCCCCTCCCCCTTCCAGAGCATCAAAATCGCCCCCGTTGGGAAACACTGTTGTAGTGTTTTCACTTCTGGTACTTGAAACTGACTAGTTCGTTAGACATGTTTACGTAGCTTGTTATTTCATGTACAACGAGTTCGTAATAATAATAATAATAATAATAATAATAATAATAATAATAATAATAATAATAATAATAATAATAATAATAATATCAGGTACAAGGGTAGTACCTGATAGTTGGTGTCGCCAGCCCGGACGGTCTAGTGGATGAGCTTGCTGAACCGCTGGCTGGCTAGGCAGTCCTTGTTTAGAAGTTTGGCACTGAGGACGGGTACGCGAGAAGTACCCGAAAGCTCTGCTTTTGAGTGAATAAAAGCATTCAGTGAACGGGGGAAATTCGTGGATATTAATTGTTTCGCAGAAATGCACGTACCCCGTTGGAACGAAAGTTTAAAAATAAAAAGAAATAATAATATTGTGAGAAACGGTCGAATACCCGTTCATCAATGTTTTGCTCCCTTGCGTAGCTTTGGGACCTCTTTTGGTCCCGTCTTCAGCGCAACTGCTGGACGCAACCTTTCACGCAAGTGTAACGGTCACGAGTGAAAACTGTCGATGAAACAGTGCCGGGAGTAGAAGTTATTTTAAACTGACACGAGCAAATGCGGTTCTTTCTCACAATATGAAACTAAAACCCGTTAGAAATCCATTATTAAAAAATAATAATAATAATAACATTGAAAATGGGATGTCTTGTAACGGGTCTTCTATTTGTCATGATGAAACGTACGGCTTGATCCCGTGGAGCATTCCTCTCAATGTTCACATGACCTGCGACCGAAAATAACTTGTCGCGAGAGCCTGTTCAACCTTAGACAAATAAAGGAGGCCCTGTTCATTCGCAATAACAACTGCTTGAATCGTGGTAGAGGAGTAGAGGTCAGTGACATATGGAATGCACTCATCAGTAAAACCAAATGTTGCACCATACCTACTGACCCCTCTCCTCAACCTATAAATACTCAAACATCGGAATAAATGTCACCGTTAACATTCGCTGAAGACGGAACAAGAGAGTTCCGAAAGCTACGAAAGTGTTACTGTTCTGAAACGTTTCCCTAATAATTGCCCCTTCATTCGCTGGTAGGGCGTTGTTTTCGGAGTACTTTCAGACACATTCTTGACTTCCAACGGGATCAAACCGTGCATTCCATCATGACAAATAATATGGTTGAAAACTGGATGCATCGTAACGGGTCGTTGAGATGACATTTGTGTGTTGCACACGGTTTTTCCCGTTGGTATTGTTTCAGTGTATCTGCAATTAACCAAAGAACCTCACCAGTCAACGATGGGTTAGTTTATTGGTAAAAGTTGCGAGAACACTGTAACGTACGAATCGAAGCTTTCGGGAGGCCCTGTTCGGGAGGCCCTGCCCTTTCGGGAGGCCCTGTAACTCCTTTTCGCTGACGACGGGACTAGAGCGTCCCGAAAGCTTCGATTCGTACGTTACAGTGTTCTCGCAACTTTTACCAATAAACTAACCCATCGTTGACTGGTGAGGTTCTTTGGTTAATTGCAGATACACTGAAACAATACCAACGGGAAAAACCGTGTGCAACACACAAATGTCATGACAAATAATAATAATAATATTTTTTCAGTGTACAGAAACAAACAGTTCTTGTGTTAATGTATTTTCCTTTTTACCCAGGATGTGTCTGCAGGTGTATTTATTTGTATTCCATGCTGTTAAAGTGCACATAGCCTTGATAATTTGGTTCCATTAACCGTTAGCAAAGGCAGGTAGTTTCATTTGCTTTCTGGGACATTCGGCTTCTTAATTCGTTGAGCCTTTCACAATACATTGTATGTACTAAGCTATTATCGATTATTGCAACCATTCCACTACTCCATTGTTCGTATTCGTACGGATCACTTATTCAACTTGAGCCAGTGTGACTTCTGAATGAACACTTAGGTCTTCCACTGCGCATAATTAGTTTGTGCTCACTATCCACACAAAGCGCTCAGTTTTCTTGCCAGAATATCTGTTTATGCGTTCTGGAAGCCCTTTGCCTATTAATAATCGTCAATGTCTGTAATTAGAGAAGAAAAGTTTGACCAACAGATGTACACTTTTTGCAAACGCCGGCACGGTGTGTGCAAGTTTTATTTCAGAGGTTTTGCGAACAGGCTTGCTTCCTCGTGTACATTTGCCTTTGTCCTTGACGACCAGCTCGTTCAGGCTGCTTCGGCGTTAAAATAGTTTACTTGATTGCATTCGTGTATCCAAAAAGTGATGGAATAATTTTGAACCCGGAACAGCCGCAGAGAGGTTCGTTAAAATTAGCCGTCTGTCCTTGATTCAATTGCTGAAAGCAAACTGCGATCTGCAATATGTCAGGTTGTGTTCTCTTTATGGTAAAGTTCGTAATCACAGTTTGGTTTCCTTGAAGGATTATATTCAAGTAGCAGGTTTTTGTTGTTTGCTGTACTTGTTTGTGTTTAGTGTACGAGAACGTGTGGCAGAGGTGTCCAGGAAAGACTGGTGCAATGCGTTCAAGAAGGAACGGGTTCATTGGCCTCACGCAGTAAATGTCCAGCCTATCAACAGCCAAAAAGTCATCGCCCGTGCATGTTGCAAAGATGCTTGGGCATCGGTGCTCAGTGGCGTAGCGGCAAGTGGAGTCCGGTAGGTTAAACAACATAGGCAATAAAATGTGGTCTGGCCACGCTTAAGGAAACTTGTCGTGCCACCAAATTCGAAGCGCAGCACGCCTCCGCCGGGCCATTAGGAACTGCTTGCGGTTGTTTCCAATCTTGTTTTCCGTTTCCCTTCCAAATTGGCTTGTTTCCATTATCCTTACGGTGGCAACCAACCTCGTTTGCAGCAGTCGTTGTTAATTACCGTTGCCAGTTGTTGCTCTTGCCCGGTGTCGTCGGTGTCTTTTCGCGGGCCTACTTTGCCGCCTGCTTTACGCTAGTCCCAGATTCATTTCCTTCGCGCATTTTGGTGTCTCTTCACTGCCTTTCTGTTTCAAAGTCCACTTCCGTCGCTTCTTACGTTCCCTTCGAACCATTTGCTTAACTTAGTAAATCGGCGAAGAGGCGATGACGCAGCAACCATAGCGACGTGCAAAACGTAAAGAGGGCTAGGTGTTTTTGTGTGCCTGTCGTCGTTTAGGTTGTTGCGTCATCTTGAACATCATCTTTGTTTACTGTATGCTTTATTGTTATTTCTTCGCTTATGTTTAGTGTTCCGTAACGTGCGGGCGTGGCACCCGTTCCCGACGCGTTCAATGCGTTAAGGTCGATTCGGGAAAACCACTGCCGGACGAAAATTGCTCTATATTCGACAAGCCGCCGCATTTGCATCGCTGCCGCATGTTGACATGTCCCCGCTGGCGGGTATACAAGTGGAGCCCGGTAGGTGTTTTGACTTTTCAAAGCAACAATTTTCTTGCCAATTTCGTTCGAACGTATTTAGCTGCTGATTTGAGAATGGTTATGTTGATATTTTTTCAGTGTTCAGCCACGTGTGGGCACGGCATACGATCCAGAAAAGTGGTCTGCCTTCTCGGTCGACACGACGTACGTCCAGACGGCGAATGCGATTTGCTCACGAAGCCAGTGACGACGTCCAAGTGCGTTGATCACAACTGCCCACAGTACCGATGGGCGACCAGCGAGTGGTCTCGTTGCGACAAGCATTGCGGAGAACAGCGACAGGTCAGGGAGACGTACTGCATTGATGAACGTGACCAACGGGTGGAACCTGCCCGTTGCGACGCTTCCGCCAAACCTGCTGCTGTGCGCAAATGTCTTAGCGAACTATGCCCATACATGTGGGTTCCTGGCCCGTGGTCTACGGTGCATATACATTGAATTTTCGCTTGCAATTTGTATTTACCCAAGTACTTTCAGTGCTCTAAAACTTGTGGCGAAGGGGAACAATTCCGGTCTTTCCATTGCGTCCTGAAAGGCACCAACCTCGCTATGGCCTCAGAGGCTGTTGTAGAAATGTGCAATGCCCTGCCTGAACCCGTTACAAGGCGGCGTTGCTACAAAACAAGCTGCGACGCTGATTTCTTTTGGCATCCTGACCCATGGTCACCCGTACGTATTTCAAACTTGAGAATTTTCAATCTGTTATTCCAGCCACGAACCACTTTGATTGTTTAATTTCTGGCTCTTATTAATATTCAATTTTAAAGAAAAATTGCGCACTTAGTAATGGGCGCGTAAAAGTTTTTGGAAGATTTGACGGGACATCGATAGTTGCTCAGTTCTTAGGAAGATGCAACAGGGAATTGGATTGATTAAAAACAGGCGAGCCATAAGAAAGAGAAAACGAAGAATATTCGTAAGGTTGATTTGGGGTTTCGCAACGGAACTATGGGGTTTCATCAGAACTATTGTATGCATCTTCTTTCCGTTAGTTCTAGTCAGCAAGACTGTAATCGCAATGCAAGCGCTATACCGACATGTGGATGAGCAGTTTATTAGAACACGAACAGTGTTCAACGTCCAGATGTGCGTAGCTTTTGAAACTACATTGTTCCAAAAGTTCCACGCATCTATACAATCAGTATTGCTCTTTTGATTCCTCGAATTAGTAGAATGCCTATCCGCCTTTGGTAAAGCGTTTGTTGTGTGATTACGTGCTTACCGGCTTAAACTAAAGTGCAGAAGCAATTTATTAAAATTCAGGTGAATATTTTGTTTCCTCTGATTAATATTTGCGCATTCATAAGGACGTGATTGTAGATCTCTTTACTGTGGATTTTTGTCGACTAGCACCGCTCGTTTTGATTTCAAATTAAATCCGCAGCTATTGGAGCTCCTCAGTCCCCTTCCATTGTTCGTGTTTTCCTTCATACGGTTGGCTATTTTTCTCTGAAGACAAGGACTAAGGTGCCTTAAAAGTTTCGCATTTAATTAGAAGTTACAACGAACGGTGCCAGTCGTCATAAAGTCAAGTCAAAGTGGTTTATTGTTAATAATGAATATACTATGCTTTTTAGCGGTGAAGTGAATCATTGCACCTTTTTACGACAGCATAGCTGTGTTATGACTTTATTCCATTAGCTGAAGCTTTCACAACTTCTCTGATCTTGTCTTCAGCGGCGGCACAAAGGAGAATGAAGCTATCGTGTGGGTGGCTAGTGAGATGTAAAAGTATTTTACAAAGAGGTGCAGGCTTGTAGAACTCTTGGTCCGTTCTTCAGTGGCAATACAAAGGAGGATGAAACCGCCGTGCTAGCCGCTAGCAAGTTTTAAAATACCTTTACGTTGCACCGTTAGTGTGATGTTGAAGTATTTTACGCCTCATTAGCGACTCGCACGGTGGTTCCATTTTTCTTCGTATTGCCGCTGAAGAAGGGAGGGATCAGAAGAGTTCCGAATGGTTCGACTAATTAACAAATGTCGTAGCCACACAGAATATGACGTGACATCAGTTCACCAAAATCAAAGGACATGAAAACGATCGAACTTATAAAGAAACTCCAGTGATTTCAATGTAAACTGTCCTGTCTATTATGTAACGCGATTACTGACTAATAATTTTATATTCAATAATATTTTACGTCATTTGCTTGCACATTTTGTTTATCACTAGGGACGAACTCTTGCGTTATACAACATGCGAACATGCATATAAACGTATGGACTGTCCCGTTATAACGTGAGCCATTGGGATGCTCAGCCCCAGCATTATTTTTCGTGTTTTACATGTTCCATGTAATGTGAGATCTTCCAGGGACAAATTTCCTTGTTATATGAGGGAACACTGTATTATACATATTCCTACTTTAATTTTGTTGCAGTGTTCCGTTACCTGCGGCTGGGGCACTCAAGAGCGACGCGTACGGTGCGTCAATCGACACGGTCTAAGAACAAGCAAGGAGCTGTGTCATCCGAGCTTGAAGCCCAAGAAGCGCAGGCGGTGCTTTGCCAAGGATTGCAATCGTCATGCCATGGAGACTGCAGCTAGCTATCAAATATCTCAAGGCGGTGGTATTACTTCGCTGTCCTCAAGAAACAGCAAGGGGCCCAAAAATTGCCACGAGCTGCGACAGATGAGGAACACTTCCGTCGACGGAGAGTACACGATATGGATAAGAGGAAGCGCGGTGCGCATTTACTGCTACGGCATGAAGAATCTCTATCCGAAGGAATACCTCACGCTGCAAACAGATCCGGCATCAAACTTTGCCGAATTCTACGGCAAAAGGTGATCCCTGTTCAGAAGTAGATGTATTTGTGCTTATTGCTTCATTTTTCCAGACTGCTCAACTCGTTGTCGTGTCCTTACGACGGTAAACGCAACGACAGTTGCCTTTGTACGGAAGAAAGCAATCCCCCACCCGGATTCACACGCTTTCACCGTATAAGCGTTGATTTGGACACCCTCAGGGTGAACAGTAGGCTCGTCCGCTATTGTCAATTTTGGAAAATTCCATTAGCGTTTTATTAGTTCACGACAGTAATTTCGCTACGGTCGAAAAAGGAAGCTTTGTACCATTCGCTACGGCCGGTGATTGCTACAGTGCCGTCAGGTGTGCTCAGGTAAGAGCATAGGGCACGTATTCCGTGATTCCATTTGCGTTCGGTGCAGGGACGATTCAGCGTGAACCTTCGAGGAACCGGCTTTCGCGTTAGTCCGCAGACAAGATGGGTGGACAATGGACATCTCGCATATACGGAAGTCAAGAGGAGCGCGGTAACCGACGCTTCAAAGATGCACTGCGCGGTTGAACCGCTGAGGTCGTTTCAGAATTCCGAAATGGTGGTTGGCTTCTGCGGTGGTTTTTGCGGAAATTGCTTTCCGGACAAACGCGTTGGCCTGTTGCTTGAAATTGCGGCACCGCAAAGTCGACCACACGTATACGGAAGTTCCACTGCGCCGTGGTGGAATCTGTTGAAAGGAGGATTGGGAAATGTTGATCGCGCCACATAAGGGCCGGACATGTACATTGACTAGGCTCTGACTGATCGCTGCTCTCTTGTAAATGTCGATCCTCATTTCTATATACGAGTGCGCCTACGGGGAGAAGAGCAGCGCGGATCGTTGCCGCACACAGCAGCAGCGCTACATAGGAATGATATCTCACATCCGATAACAGCGGATCGGCAGTACTGCCTTGATCGCCCGGCGAGGCACCGTGAGGAGATGTTGAGCAGCAGTACAGGCGAACGGCCGGCCACAAATCCCCGCGTAGGATACGTATATCGTCCTTATTGTGTTTGCAATGCACAAAACGTTTATCATTTTCCGTTAATTTTTTGCAATTGGTTGTCGCAGTCTTCGTGGTATGGTCCGTGTACTCATTCGTACTCACTTGAAGTTTCTTTACCACGATAGGACTTATTTTGCGCTCACTGCCAAGTCTCTTTTCTTACTACCTTACCGCTGTGGTTTCAATGCCCAGTCAGTACCATTCACTGCGTTACATCTTCGTGCCGATCGCAATATCCTATTTCTGCCATTTTTTGTTCACCTGTCCATCCTGCGTACTTCCATTTTCAACCTGCCATTAACCTGAGCACTGCTCGTCTGGTCCAGGCGTTCTCAGCGTTTTAGTAGTGGCTGTCCTTGTTGGATATTTTTTATTTACTTAAAGAGAAAATGCGAACGGGATACACTTCTGCTCCGCGAATAAGTCATCTCAGTTGAACCATATGGGCATCAAAGGGTCTGCACGAGTGTTCGTCAGGTCGAGACGACGGTCCATTTCTTCATCCATTTCCCCAATGATCGCTCTATAAGGTAATGCCATCATGCCGAGCGGCAGTGAAAAGACGGCAAATTGTCTGGCCTACACATTGTCGCCTCTAATGATATACAGCCCCAACTGAACTTCCTCAATTCCTTGTTCCTTGCTGTACACTCTTTCGCAAGCCTCGTCAAGCACCAAATTGATCGTTTGATCGAAACCTTTTAGATTTCCCTAAACAACAAAGCTAAAGCGCAAAATATGACGAACAGTCGCCGTCTATGGAAACGGTAGCGGACCTAACGGAACGGCCCATTCATCAAGCTCCACTGGTACGCTGAGCAGAGGTGAATGTTCATTCACATTTGCTTTTGCATGTGAGGGTATGGACAAAACGTTTTCATATGTTAAGTAAGCTTTACCAAAAGGAAAACGGGAGAACGTTGTGTACTGCGCTTACTATAGCCATTAGCATTAAGGTAGAATGCCCGCTAGAAGATTTCTACTTTTTCATTACTTCATGTGTAAGGCGTTACAGTCAACGCGTCACCTTTGTGACGCGTCCATACTTTTAAAAAAGGTGTAATGAAACGAGTTTGCACCATGCCATTCATAAATTATGCTCAATTGGAACGAGTGATTCGCTAGTTCTTGAGTGAGATAGGAGAAACGAAAGTTTCTATCATCGCCATGTTATGCGGATGACCATGTTAATAAAATTACGATAAACAAACCTTGTCGTTCCAACCTGAAATAGGCATTCGCTGTTAGGTAATCTGCCTTCGTTTAATCTAGTTTTGCTTGTGAAGTGCCAGCAGTCACGTGCTGCTTTAAGTCTAATCACTTTATTTATGATTTCAAACATTGAAAAGTGGCATCTCATAACGGGCATTGCACTGAGAATATGCATTGCCCGTAAACATGTATCTGCCTGTTGGACAGGCAGAAACGTAATTACATTGCTGAGCACTTAACGCGACAGTCAGTGGGATTCCACCGTTCTAAGGATAAAATTGTACTGATCCATTAGCCGAACCCTCACAAACTATCCATTTCAACGCTTGAGGACAAGGAAGGAAACCATAATAGGCTACCTAGCACGGTTTCAAGCTTAAGATGGCTTGCTCTCATTTAATACTGACTCGTGTAGAGCACCCACCTGCAAAACCTAGAACTTCCATGCCGCTGAGCGCATCATGAGAAAAGTATTTATGATATCTGTGAGGTAAAAAATGTTAAGAGATAATAAGGAACCCACTGACCGCATCTAACACTTACCAAAATGTGCCTGCCGTCGCCAGTGATTACTGATACAAGTTTGTCCTTGTACTGGTCTATTCCTGCAGCCATTCTTGACAACAGGCACTTCTATGGCAATGTGGTCTGCGCAGAGTAACCACGTGAGCAACAGATGCAACGTCACCTTAAAATAGTGAATAAATTTCAATTTTGAATTCTCAGTGTTTAATCGATCGAACACGCCGTCTAAAACAACATGGTGGTGTGCAAAAGCGCGTTCAGCGATCTACAAATCTAACACGTAAAGCAGCGACAATGCATGATTTCTGGATGGCTTAAATTCCTGAGCCTCCAACAGCCGTAATATGGGAACAGTTTTGCGTCTATGCTTCTTTGCACCTTTTTAAAATTCTGTCCATTCATGTATGTGGACTTGTTTTGGGGTGTAATTAAGTACTGGCTGCATGACTGATGGCGGTAAGGATTGTGAAATAGAGCAACTGGAAAACCCGTAATCACTTCCTGATGCGAAGTATCATTAATAATAGTACAGCATTCCTCAAACCAAACCGATTCATCTTCATGCACAAGCCTCAGCGTATAATAGTCAGCCTAAAACAGATACTAGCTTCTGAAGAACCTACGGCCCCTAGGCAATTCAAGCAATTTGCGTTAGCAAGACCGGATAACGCTGGGAAACAATCTATGCGGACTGAATCAGAAATCCGAGAACCAATGATTTGATAAACGTTTGGCAAAATTTACAAACCAAGATCAAATCATGGAAGAATCAACGAAAATCATGAATCCATGGGACTTACACAGTCAGAGAAGGACAAAAATCCCGTAAAGACCGAAGCACATCGCATCCACCACGGTTACGCACGATGCATTGAGAAAATAACGATGACTCCCGGGAAAAACCAATTTGCTAGGGCACACACCTTTACCCCTAAATGTTCAGACTATAAAATGAAGTAGGTACAGAGCTTCGAAAACTGCGGTTCCACTGCTCAATCACTGCCTACCGGTTTACCAAAAGCGCATAAAGACTAGGAATTCTGCGCAAGTCCACATTTTCGCAACGATACTTCCTACTACCTATAATGTCGCGTCATCATGCACTGATAACAGTGCAACCAAAAACGGCAGTTGACTCATTTGAAAACTGCGATTGCCTTCCCTGAAAAAATACTGACAATCAAGGAACTAACGCACTGCCCAGAAATCCACGCAACCGCTCCTTGTTCCCGGAAAAATCACGTTAAACGAACAGCGCATTTAAAGATGTTGTACAGTAATTCGTTACAAACCGCAAGTACGTTTCCTAATCTCCATGCTCATTATTAGCTGCATGTTCCATAGGACGTCCTGCACTGAGGAGGAACAGTTTCTACTACGACGAAAACAGTTTGCTTATGCTTACTTGACAGCTAGCAGGTCTTGCTCCAAGTATTATAAACCACATTTTCCGGAGTAGCTTTAATTTCCTTTGGAAACGCTAGCCTGAGAATTGGAAAGCCATTTCGTGTTTTTGACAAATATAGGGACAAAATGAGACATATTAGTTAGACTACTGGAGTAACAATTGGTTTAAAAAAGCACAAATCGCTTAATTATTTACGTTGCTAAACACAGGACAGTGTTTGCCGAGGGGATTAGTTCATGACTCTTTCTATTCCTCTGCTTCTCTGCTACTGCGACCAAAGGAAGAGAAGAGTTGAGCAGACGAACCTGAGAATCCGTATTGATGTTCTGTTATTCGATGGGGTACAATGGTTTGGTAGATCCCGTGTACGTTTGAGCTGTCCGACTGCATTGAATGCGATGGATAAAGAACTGAAAGTGGACACTTACGGCCAAGTTGTAGTGCCAAGCAAGTGGTACAACGTGTTCACCTGGGAGGTGCCAGGGAAATATGCATTGTATTTATCGTCAATGACGGGTGCCTGTCTTCTTGGCTACAACCGAGTCCAACGCCGTCCTTGGTACGCAGGAGCAGCAAAAAATGCTTTAGTGATCGCTGCAATGGCCGGTGCTGGTTACGCTGCGGGTACCTACCGCGACCATACGTTGCGTAATCGTGACCGCGTGATTGCCCATTACATGTCCTTGCATCCGGAAGACTTTTCTCACATGTCAGGAAACGTTCGATGCTGGAAGGATGTGCTTCTTCCCTGGAATCCAGTGCGTTACTTTGAGAGCCCGTATAAGTGGACTCCAAAACCGGACGACTATTAGTTGCGTAGTTTCTCCCGTTACTGTTCTGCAACTTCGGTGAGTCGCATTAAACGTCCCCTTTAGCTCAGACTGTTGTTTGCGCTAGAAAGGTATTGCAAAGCGCGTGTTCCTCATTTGGGGAGCTGACGTATGTGCACAATTTTAGGCTATTGGGTTAGCATGGACGATATAACGCCCCACATGGTTTTCGAGCTTCTGGAGCATTACGCATACTAGTTTTCCAAGTATTCAGAATTGTAGAGCTTTCAAAGTAGTTGGGCGATAAGTTAGCCGGGCAAGAATTTAATCTTGTACCAATTATTAAATAAATAATAATAATAAAAGTGAGCTCATCATCATGGCGCAGGCGTTTTACGAATTAAATTTGTGGAAGGGCTTCTTTTGGAAATGCATGCACCGACTGGGTTGGTAGTTCGTGGATGCAGTTGTGCAACTTTGTCCACGTACGGAAATGCATGTATCAGTACGTTACTCGTGGTACTTTGTTGTACGCTGTTCAAGTATTCCTTCGGTTTGGCGCTATTTATTATAAGTGACTCCAATGCGATGTGCCGAACGTGTACGAAGAATAACATAGTGGTTTGAAGGTCGAGTTCATGTTTCTGGCTTTTCTTGATTGTCTGCACTAACCTACTTGGGAATGTGCGGTGCCTGTGTGGAAGTGTACATCGTTTGTCATTCCACTGAATGTTTGATATCTATAATGTCTTGTAATTTGACATGATCTTCTTTAACGACTAGTTGCTATGAATTTTATTTTTTCAAATTTTCATATTTTCGGAGTTTTTCCATTTCCAGTAAAAGTCTCTTTTTTCAATTAAAGAGTAAGTTTTGGAACTGAACCCTTGGTCGGTCATCAGCACTTAAAGGTCACTTGAAATGTTCCCATTACGAAGGAAAAAAACGTTCCGAATGTTTTATTTCAATGAATATTTTCGGAGCTTTCTGGACTGCTCGCGTCCCGTCTCCCGCGGAAAAAACTTGGACGGTCGCACGATAGAACTGTTCTTGTGTAAATATCCTCTACATTTAACTGCAGTTTAACATAAGTATGGAGAAACCCTGACGGCAGAGATTTACATCCGTTGACTGGCATATCATTGTCGAGAAACTCCCAGTGCTGTTCGGGCAAACGAGACGACTCTACCGAGAAGCTGTTAAAAATGTGGACGTGGTTGGTCAGTGGGCGAAAGGTGCTCCTTCACAGTAGCGGTCAGCTGCGTACGTCGTTTGCAACAGCATCGAAGAAGTTGGGAGCTGTCACTTTGCGTCACTCCCCGTGCTCACGGGGCCTTTATCCAACAGAGTGCCACCTTTTCGTGGAGTTCAGCGCGTTTTAGAGGCAGGAAGTTTGTTTCCTGAACAGGCAGCAACACAAAGTGCCTTTGTTCAGTTGATGGGGTTTCGCCGTGAAAGTCCATCAACATTAAATCGTTGTTGAACGTCGGCGTAGATCCGTTCTTTCCTGTGGTGAACTTTTGGACATATAAGGGTTAAGATGCAGTTGGGATATGGCCATTCAAACGTAAAAGTTGAAACTTGCAAGATTAATTGTGCGAGTGGATTAACGCCTGTTCATTTTGGCTTACCTTAAGCATGTTTAGGCAATGATCAGATAAAGCTTTCGTACTGATTTCGTTTCTTCTTCAACGAGGTTGCAGTTTGGAGTGCCGATTTCTGCCATTCGAATGATTTTTGCTTATGTGGTGAACAATATGGCCAGCGCCCCCTTGTAACTTTTTCCCAAACGACGTAATTTTCGGGAACAGCGTTGTCCCGTCTTCAGCATGACAAAAGTCTACTAAATATCTAGATGACAAAGGTGTCTGCGCAACAGTAATGACATCTTATGATAGTTTACAGGAATCTCTCTCTCTCTCTTTTCACTCATGGCACAGCTTCGTCATTGAGCCAGTTTCCTCATGCAGAAGGACGTGACTTTGGTGAATAATCAATTTGTCTTTGACAGTTCGTCACGAAAATTAATGTAATTGCAGTGCAAACCCTTCGCGTCTTCCGTGAGCGATGCGTATGCCTTACGAGTTCATTCATTTTACGCTGCGGTGTCCGACAGAAGTTAATTATTCAGACATATTCCTTTGAAAATAGGATGTTTCGTAACGGTGTGGCAGCAAAATTAATACGACTGAACTCCGTTTAATGTTTGCCAAAAAACTTCGGAGCTTTCGAGGTTTCTCGTACCCCGTCTTCAGCGATAAGTAATGTCGTATTAATTTTGCTGACAGACATATTCCTTTATCACGTGACCATCGCGCAACCGCTTTTCCACCTCGGCTTTCCGTAAGAGCAGTGGCGAAGTAGACGTTTCTATCGAAACAAGCGTCACTGGCGGACTACAATGGGCGAAGCAAGTTGTTTCATCCATGTTTAATGACGTCACCAATTCTCCACGTCGCTTAAGAAATGAACAAACAGCTTTACTCGAAAAGAACGGTACCACTGTGACTTTTACAATTATCCTGAACCAAGCCTACGGAAACGACAATATTTCTAACGACCTTGCAAGTTACCACGAGGCACGTAAATATCAACTGTAAGCAACGCAAAAACGGGTACCACTGATTATGTTTACTTAACTTTTCGCAGTACAGCAGTTAACATGTCCTACTTCAAATAAGCTAAATATGATAGGACATCTTGTCATCGCATCAACGCACTACTACTGCCCACCGTAACCATAGCCTGTATTTCCGTAGTAGCCTCGACCGCCTCGACCAGCGTTTCCGCTGGGCAAACCGTGGGCTCCTTGGGCTCCGGCGGCGGCAGGATTGCCTTGTCCACCCTGTCCTCCTGCCGCACCGTAGTTCCAACTGTCCATCCCTTAGAAATCAAAACGGTAAAACTTGCAAAACCAGGTTAAACAGGTTCACACCAGGATACGTTGGGTATTCTCCGTAGCCGGCGGCATGACCTCCAGCGTTGTAATCATAGCCGCCGGAAAAATAATCGTCGTAGTAACCATAGCTATAGCTGGGATATTGATTGTAGTTGTATCCGTCGTACTGAGCAGCCGCCCAGCCAGGATTGAAAGTTGGCGCCGGCTTTTGTGGGCGCATAAATTGCGGGACGGCAATTTTTACGTCGCACTAAACGTAGAGGCATAATACAACGCTAAGCACCGCCACCTTCCCCAGTTTCGTACCGTTCTTTCGCCGAATCGTTGCTTTGGCGCAGCAGCCGCTCTGCCAGCCGATTCGTCATCGTCGAAAACGACGAAAGCAAAATTCTTGCGTCGATTTTGGAACTTGTCGAACGGCCACTCAATTTCGTCAACCTACGAAGCACTGGATTTGAAATCCTTAAGTCAAGCGGCGAGTCGAATCAACCTTCCCGAATTGTTCAAAATGACTTCTCAGCTTGTCCTCCGGATAGTCCGACGGAAGGCCGCCGACGAACACCTTCTTGTTTTCGCGCGACTTTGCCGGTTTCACCTCCACCTTTTTGCCCTTAATGTCAACCTCCTTCTTCGCCAGAGCCTAAGCGAAAATTTTAAGCGGCGTTGCAACGGGCACAAAATAACAAGCAACCTTTTGGCAAGCTTCCGCATCCTGAAATTCAACGAAGGCGAAGCCGCGGGAACGGCGGGTGTAATGGTCGTACTTGATTTGAACATTGGTCACGGTGCCGAACGCGGAAAAGTATTGCATGAGGTCGTCATTCTCCGTATCCCATGTTATTCCGCCAACAAAAATTTTCCTAAGCAAAAATGACCAAGTTTCGCAGCGTAATTGTGCGACGTCCAACGGAAGTACAGTGGCAGCAGCGGTTACGTTACTTACGAAAAAGCTGACACTGGTCTTGCAATAACTTTGTGCTAACGTACAGTCGAAAAACGCAATACGGAAAAACAAACCATACGTGATATGTTCAGTGCAAACGAGGCACCTCTACCGAAATCGGATAGAAAATGGAGCCGAGTAGATGTAGTAGCAAAAGAGGCTTAAGAAAATTTACACCGTCAGTTTGTTTAAAATATAGCATTGTAGATAGATGAAATAATGAAAGGGATGAGTACTTGCTGCGACGTTGCAGCAGCAGCAGTGGCTGGAGGTGGCCGGAAAAGTGCAGCCCAAGGTTTCGCGGCGGAACGTGCACGGCCGAGGATGATTTCTCCCTGACGGGCATTTCGCATTTCGACGTGGGAGGTCGCACACGACCAAACCTCTACTGTTGGTGCTTAAAAGAGTCGCCATTGCGCGACCGTCTTGGAAATGAGTTGCGCAATTTTCCCAAGGCAGCTTTTTCCACGTCGGCAGCTGGTCGCTAGTCATATCTCTCTCTCTCTCTCTCTACCGGTTGCTAACGGTGAATTATTGTGTGCTCAGGCATTATAACACTTAACACCACCGCACAACCTTGCCTGTGCGCAAGCTAAAACTGCTGCACTACCGCTATGATTGCTGCTCGACTTTTGGAAAACGAAATAAGGAGAACAAAGGGAGACGTATACACAGGCAGAAGAAAAAACAATTGGCAGGAAAACTTAGGAAAACGAAATTACAGACCAACTTAGGACAACGCCTAAAGTGCAGGCAAGGCAAACTTAACCGCTCCTGTCAAAGTTATACGGACGAGAGACAGCATTTGAAATCAACCGCTGGATGCACCGTGGAATTCGGAGCAGCCGTTACCTCTCCTCGTTTTTGGTCCTCCTCGCGTCAGGCCGGCTATTGCCGCCGTAGTCCATAGCACTCATATCGGAGTTCCCACCGTAGTGATCCTTGTCAACACCGACGTCCTCGGGCACGAAATCCTGCGACATCTCTGACCGATCCTAAAAATGTGAGAGCGGCCAGATCACGCACGGCACACGTCAACGGGCGAAAGCGGGGAACTTGGCCGTCAGCAAGAATGCGCGAACACAGCCAACGCCGGCGACGGTGCCCACGTCGGAAAAAGCAACGGTATTAGGACGGGCGCGATTAGGTAGAGTGGTCGACAAGCGGACAGGACCCTGCGCTGCAAAACACTCACCACTACATGCGCAACAGCGAAAACACGTTGCGTTACGATACCGAGACGTATGACAGATACTGACAAACCTGCATACTAGTTTACTGTAGTCACCAGTCGATGAAACACTGCACCGGCAGCGATGGAGGAGCAGGTCGAGCTGAGCGTCGACGAGCGCCTGGATAAGCTGACAAGGGAGGTTAGCCGCTTGACCTGCGAGCTCGACGAAGCCAATCACCAGAAGGTGCAGGCGGCCCAGTACGGCCTGCAAGTTTTGGAGGAGAAGCAATCGTTGCAGGCGAAATTCGACGAGCTCGAAAGTTCGTACGAGTTGAACAAGCAGGAGCTTGTGATCGCCAAGGAGGTAGGAGTGAGCAGCGCCCAGGCAAGGGAAGGCGCCGGGTTGCATGCGGTGTTTGGACGCCGGCGCCGCGACCGTATTGCTTTTCGTTTTTATTTCCTCGCTGCGGTGTTGTTGCTTTGCGAAGCAACTGTCGGAGAAACCGTTCAGAACGGTTGCTTGTTTAAGAAACCCGCAGTTGTATTATATTTGGCCCGACTGTTGACTGGCTGTGGCAGGAGGTGGTAGGCGTAGTTTGGTAGATTACGGTACCTCCTTTGGAGTTCCTGTTGCGCAACGATGGTATAATGATTATGCGTGTTTAGGCTCTGAGTCATTACCAAGCTCAGAACAAAGAGGTCGCGAAGCATGGCGTGCAGCACGAGGAAATTCTGCTTGCCGAAACGGCAAACCGGGAATTGGAGCTGCTTGTCCAAATCAGCAGCCTTGAACAGGATCTTAAGTCGTCGAGCCAAGTTTGCGAGTACAATTTCTCTTGGTTCTCCTTTGAACAGCCGGAAGTCAATTTCAGGAGCTTTCCCGCTGCAAATCCGAGTTGCAGCAGTTGCAGGAGCTGCAGGAGGCTCTCAAAGCCGAAAAGCAGATTTTGGACGGCCAGGCTCGTGCCATGAAAAGGGAGATCGACGAGATGAAGACGCGAGAACAACGCATGGTCGGCGAGTATTCCGAATTGGAAGAGGAAAATGTGATTCTACAAAAGCAGGCAAGTAATGGGTTGCATAGTTTAGCTGAAACTTCTTCTACAAGTAATGTTGTTGCCGTAGAAGAAATTTTTAATTGTCTCCATAATCTTGCATTGTTGGCGGCATTTGAAGCTGCTCTGCTGCATTGGGCATTATAGTCGCTATGGCAACGTTTAGTGGAAATCAATTTTCGCAACCTCTGAGGGCGTTGTGTACTTAGTTGGGTCGTTGAAATGCCGCCTTTTTGTTCACCCAAAAAGCCATGATGTTACTGAGTCAAGTGGCACCGTGGCGTCCGGTATATTGATGGACTTCAAGTTTATTCAGTGCACAAGTACGTGGGCATTCAGTTAGTCGCAAGGACACGGGGGGTCGGGTGACGTTGGAATCGACGATCGAAAAAATTGGGTTGCATTCGCTGAAGCAATCTGGTTTCGTGTCGCCTCGGAATTTTACTGCTTCTATTCTTAGGCACGTCTAATAGTTGGCTTACGAAATCCGGGGCAATTTCAGCTGGGAAGATTTTCGCTTTCAAATCGATTGCTTCAGCGAATGCGTGGGTAAAGCAATAGGCCCATGAGAAGGAGAGGTGCAGTCTTGTTCTGCGTATTCGAATTCCTTGCGGCTGGCAATCCAGTCGAACCTGTTTCTGTTTGAACTTGCGGAGATCGAAAATGACCAAAGTTGGGTGACGTTTTTGTCCGCTGCACAAACTTACTGTATCCTAATTTATCATCTTACTTGTTTATCGTTTATTATTAGTAATGTCTATTGCGTTGAGCTCTTTCAGCAGCGTCTCCACGCTGTAATATTCGCTACTCAGTTCAAGCTGGCAAAATTGTAGTTGGGGAACAATTTGTAAAATGTGCTAATAGGTGAGTTTAGGTGAGCTAGATATACGGTGCGTGAAATCTAGTGTTATATGCGATTCTCACTTAAAGTACAATGATGTATTTTCCATAAAGCCCAGCAAAAGGTTGAACAATGGAGAAAAGCTTGATTTTTTCTTGTTGGTATGCTTTCATTGATTTTCACTAAATGAACACTAACAAAGAAAAACGAAGTGATTACGAGAGTAACGTTCACATTTCTTCTAGTCTTTGGATAACTTCTGTATGTGCTAGTCGTTTGGTTGAAGTGCTACTGCACGATACATTCATGACACGCGTCGTACGGTCGTCAAGCGAAAGGTTACCAAACTGGATCAGTTCTCTGGGGTAGTTCACGAACTGTGATGAATGATCAAATGACCATAATTGGTGGAACTGTCCCTTGCCCTGTTGAACCGGTAAATAGCACATTCATGAAAGGAAGTAGCGTGTGTCATCACGTCGCTTGAAAACTTTTGGCACCAGAAATCGAGGCACCTAATTTATTTATTTTAATTCGAAAGGCTGAATTGTCCTTTGCTTGAATTCGTCGAGAGAAAATGTTGCCTTATGTTTGCTATTTTTTTCAGTTTACGTTGTCTGTGAAGAATTTTGTTGTTCTTATGTGCGTCTAAGCTTGCCCCGTTTGTTGTAACAAGTGGTTTTCTTTTAAAAATGTTCTGCTTACGAGGAGCAGGTGAATAGGCCAACCTTCATGCTACCTATTGTGCAAATCAGGTTTTGAAAAGAATAGCTTATTGGTCCATGTTCTTTTATTCTTTCTTCTAATAATAGGATCGTTTTAAATGTTCTGAACTTTTTCACGCATTTTCCCTTTCCTTGCGCTTCACTATTTGTTGATGTATGATCAACAAAATGGGTTGTTAACTTTGAAATTTGTGATATGCTCCAAATTCTAAAAGCAGTGGAACGCTAGTGCTGTTGTTTTTAAAGCAGATATTGAACTTTACGCCATGATTGTAATTTGTGCCCATCCGTATCTGCTTTGCAAACGGGCAGGTGAGGAAATCATTCTGTCCATCCACATAGGAAAGAAATTGTGGTACCAATCATCGGCAGCTTTCCATATAATTTTATTTCGTGATAGGTGATCGACCAGTGATGACTTATCGTCACTCCCAAGCCATATTTTCTTTTATCACTTTAACTTATATTTCCTACCACACAGAATAGCTTGAAGATAAAGAAGCGGATCTTCTGTTGATTTCTATAAGCGTAGTTCAAGTCAAAATTTCGTCTATAATTTATTTCGCCGTGCTTATAATACATTCCTGGAAGTTGCTACTTACACTGTTGAATCATAGTAAGCATATGAAGCGACAGACTGGTATCCTTAATTGGTCACCATTGTTCCAGTTACGTTTGTCTATTTGCATCCTGTTCATTATGTTAGGCTGAATGATCAGCACAATCCGAGGCGTCCGAACGGTGGGATTTTTCCCTGTCACAGTTAGATGGAAAATCTAACCGTTCATATTAATTGCAAAGTTCATGCGTAATAATCATTCGTAAGAATGTGAATTTTCATTGGTTGTGTCAAATTTTCAATTGGTTTAAAAAGTATGCGAAATATCATAACGGATTATATCATTCAGCAAAACTTCCACTACGCGATGAAGGTGTGGAAGCCACAATGAAAATTCACATTCTTACGAATGATTATTACGCATGAACTTTGCAATTAATATGAACGGTTGGATACTTGAAAAATATGGCTTCATACAGGCTCGTGTAATCTCATTACTTCATACTTCTTTACTGTGCGGAAAGAATTTTTATTTGGGTCACTTACCCAAACACGACGTAGCTTTCGGGAGAACCGACTCCCGTCCTCAGCGTTAGAAATGAACTGGTCAGAAACGCTGAGTACGGAAGTCGGTTCTCCCGAAAGCTACGTCGTGTTTGGGTAAGTGACCCAAATAAAAATTCTTTCCTCACAGGCGGCACGTAAAGAAGAAGGAGTTAATTAACGGTTGTATATATATATATATATATATATATATATATATATATATATATATATATATATATGCAAAATTACTTATGTCTTCCATCATCGCTTCTGCCACCCCGTCTGCATATATATATATATATATATATATAGTGGAACCTCGATAATAACAACAATACTTGCCAGAGGGTAGTTGCTAACACGGAATTTTTGTTATAATCGAGAGTCTGTTTACCCTATCACATTGCCCCCGATTTTCATGTGCTTTAAGCTTCATTCTTTAAAGAAAGTTGGCCTTATGACTGCCGAGTTCAAATTAACTATAACAGCGCGAGCAAAAATTTAATCTTTGTCCAAAAAATTTTGTGATTCGTGTTTGCTTCAGAGTAATCTCGCGTTTCTGCGCCGCGAGATCGCGGACGCTGGCACTATGCGCGTACAGCCCCGACCCGCTGATTGGTTGCTTTCAGATCTCTTTGGCTAATGCTGGTTGGCTCGGACAGGCACTCCTCGATTGGTCGGTTTCGGATGGCATACGCTAATTGTCTACAAAGTTGGACGGACAAAAATCGAGGAGATAGAAGGTGGGGATGAAAAAGTGGGAGACAAAAAAAGAGGCAACCGTTATGTTATGGACTAGGCAGAAAACGATACCTATGGTTGTGTTGCTTTTACAATCTAAAACGGAGACATGATCCTGATTTTATAGTTTAGGCTTGGGTAAGGGCAGAAAGCGATGCCTACGGTTGTGTTGCTTTCATTCCTCCTATTGTTACAGCCCTCGTCATCTTAAAGCAAGAGGAAGTAGTAACAAGGTGTCTCATAATTATGAAAAAAGGTGAAAAGATACGGTATCCTTGTTCAACGAGCTTTAATAGGCGAGGCTTTCAGAACGTACGTGTTCCTTCATCAGCGCGATTCAAAGTGTGCATCGCGCTGATGAGGGAACACGTACGTTCCGAAAGCTTCGCCTATTAAAGCTCGTTGAACAAGGATAACGTATCTTTCCACCTTTTTTCATAGCCCTCATCGTCGTTCTTAACTGCAGGATGAATACAATATAGCGCAGTATACGACAACGCAGCGACATCTGCTCCGTTTACTTTAGCGCTAACACGTCTGCTCTCTAACATTCCACCAACGAACTTACCAACACTGCAGCAAAGCTTAGGTCAAAACACGATCTGTTCGAGGCATGAAAAACTGTCGTTCGTACAATTGGTTTTTATCACACACTTTGCTTCCTACCCTTACCGAAGCTCAGACCCGAACACAACATTAATGTTTCACCTTAACCTTAAATAACGGTAGCAGAGCACGACAATGAAGTCTAGCAGCAAACGCGGCACTACCATGGAAGTGTTTCCTTCCCTTACCTAAGCCTAGACCTCAACATAAGGGTAGTGATTCCATTACAGAATATGAAAGCAACACAAACGTGGGCCTCGTTTTCTGCCTTTACCTAAGTCTAAACTATAAAATCAGGATCACGTCTCCTTTTTAGAATGTGAAAGCAACACAACCATAGGTACAGTTTTCTGCCTAGGCCCTAACATAACGGTTGGCTTTTTTTGTCTCCCACTTTTTCATCCCCACCTATCTCCTCGATTTTTGTCGGTCCAACTTTGTGGACAATCAGCATTAGCCTATGCCATCCCAAACCGACCAATCGAGGAGTGCCTGTCCGAGCCAATCAGCAACCAATCAGCGGGTCGGGACTGTACGCGCATAGTGCCCGGACGCTTTTTAAACTGGAAAGGCGGTGCCGATCACTCTCTTCTTGGGCTTCGTACCATCTCCGAACCTGTTCTACATTTTGGAGGTATTGAAGGGTAGCATTATTCGAAGGGATAGTCGACTGCCCTGCGTTCTCCTCTCCCTGCTCTTCTTCGTCTTCCTCCGTGTCGGAGACTCGACGATTTCCTCATTGTTCATCATTTGGAAGTTCTGATCCTCTGAGTCGCATCCCAGCCACCTGCCAACGAAACTTGTGAGCGCAACTATCCGAGGAGGCCTGCTTATTACCTTTCAACCTCAGAGTTCTCATACTCCCCACATATAGAGATAATTCTTAACATCCTGGCGATTGCCTCTATCTCCACGCCATCGTCTCAACCCCGTCCACCCCTGACGCTGACTTACCAAGAACCTTGTTCCACGAGTTTCTCAAGGTGGTCTGCTTGACGGACTCCCAGCTTGTTGCAGCCATGTAACAGCAGTCCCTAAGGCTTATTCTCTTGTAAAATGCCGTGACGCTTTCGGCCGTGTTATCGTATTTCATTAAAAGCTCCCGGAGAAGGTTCTTCCGGTAGAAGCCCTTGAAGCTTCGGATCACACCTTGGTCCATCGGCTGGATCAATGAGATAACGTTCGGAGGAAAGAACTTGACGGTCACGAGTTCGTCAACAGAGTTCAGGTGGTCGATAACCGGATGCGACGGCGCATTGTCTATGAGCACAAGGACCTTTCCGGTCTTGCCGTTCGCCTCCTGGTATCTTTTCACCTGAAGATAAAGCTGAGAAGGGGCGACCGGAACTGTTGTGCTATTTTACTTCGGGAATAAATACTTTTTTCATCCAATCTTCGACAAGGTGGAAATTCATCCACGCCTTTTTTTGATGGCCATATGCGACCGGGAGACTTTTCACACCCATGAAGCTTCTCGGGTTTTTCGCCGTTCCGATCAGATGCAAGGGCAACCTGTGCGAACCAGTTGAGTTTGCGCACAGCATTATGGTGACACGTTCCTTTCTTGATTTGTACCCAGGCGCATTTTCTTCGCTGCGTTCTACTAATGACTGGGTGGGAAGCGCCTTCCAGTTCAAGCCCGTTTCGTGTGCGTTATAGACGAAGTCGAAGTCGTAGTCTCCTTCGTCTAAGAACTTCCTCAGTTCTTCCATGAAGTCCTCAGCTGAGCCTTCGTCCGCGGATAACTTTTCGCCATTTATTGTGTGACAGCGAATACCATGGCGCTTCTTAAACTTCTCAAGCCATCCCTGACTGGCTTTGAAGTCCTTATCGTTAACAAATTGCGCGTTGAAGAGCACGGCTTTCTTGCATAATAAAGACCCGCTTACTGGGTTCGCTGCTGTGGGATTCTGCAGGAACCACACGTATAGCGCCTTCTCCATTTCCTCGAATCTGGAAGTCCTCATAATTTTTTGGTCTCAACAGCCCGTCTCTTCCGTTTTCTTCGCCTAACTCAGTATGGCGTCCGTTTGCCTTTTCATCTGGAAAATAGTGCTGGCGCCAACTCTGTATTTCTGGCTTAGAGAAGCCCCTGACTCCTTTCTCTTTAGTGCCTCCAGGATGTCACCTTTCTCTCTAAGGGAGAGCGCGGTACGCTTCTTTTTAGAGAACATTTCCTTCAAACATGCACGGTGAGAACCCGCTTTACGGTTGAACCCTTGCCACAGAAGCCTAACTTGAACTTCAAAAGTTTATCAAGAGAACTAGTAACGAACACCGCAACAGTCAGAGCACCAAAAGCAGAAACAGTAGAATGACGGAACCAATCATGCTCAGGTTCCATATGCATTTCTTAGTCGCACGCGAGAAACATTGCATATTAGTACGATAACAGAGTTCCAGCAGTCACGCGTAGGCTTAAAGCAATAGCAGTATGCCAGGGCAGCGCGTAAAAAGAAGAAGAAAAAATGCCCCAAGAGATCGAACGCTCACAACTTCCACTGTATCCTATTGTTCTCCTTAGTGAATTCTTATTAGCGAATGTTCATAACTATGAGGTTCTTACAATCGAGGTTCCACTGTATATATATATATATATATATATATATATATATATATATATATATATATATATATATGCAGAAATGCTAAGTACCATTAAAAACGAAGTGTAGAATGTATGCATGGTCAAGAAACGTTTCTGGAAAGTCTGACTTTTTCGAATGCTGCAAGAAACTTCTAGCTGACGTCCTTAGTACCTGTGCCTGCACCGGTTGACATAAAATTGCTTAGGTTAGCCATTTTTTCATCATTTTCAGGAATTTTGGGGTGCTATGGTGAGTGAGGTATGCAATGAGTGATTAAAATGATTTGGCACAATCAAGCTTTGTGAGATTGTCTGATCGTTGTGTTTCAATTATTTTCCATCGTCAAGTGATCCAAACATTTCGTTTGTGAATAGTACGCATATTATTGGCGATTATTCGCGAATTTCTAAAGGAAACGTGGGTGGAGGGCTTTACTTGGCATGTAGTTGGTGATTATTTATATTCTCGTGTCAAGCATGCCTTCTTGCTTTGATGCACGGAGCTGTTCAGGAAATTACCTACCCTGGTAATGCATCAATATTATTTGTCAATCTAACGATTGCAGATGGTGGCTTCCGTCCAGGGAACGTTCGACTAATGAAAGAATTGACGTTCGTGTTAAAGTTAAAGGAGCACAAGGCCTAATTCTATTGGCTGACAAAGTGACTAACATCACCTGAGGCATACGAGGTAAGACTTCTCGATAGGCTGTGTTCGGCTGGCGAAGCTTTTGCAACTGCTGACTACCCAATTCCCTCGAGATCTTTCTATTTACAGCTTTGTTATTTTTCTAAGAACAAGACCCTCATAAATTTCCTGTTGTCGCCAATGGTGCATGATTGAATATTCGTCTCGTGCTGCCAATGCTTCCATGTTTTATTATTATTATTATTATTATTATTATTATTATTATTATTATTATTATTATTATTATTATTATTGCAAGATTTTCCGCTTGACTTAGGTAAAGTTGGTCCAGCAAAGGTGGACTTCGAGACTTCAATTTGCTTACTCGCTGAGGGCAACTCGAGGACGTCATTCCCGTACTGTTGGCGATGGTCCCATGACTTTAGTTGCTCAGACTGACATTCCCCGAACGTTTCCGTTGGATCCTGCGTTATGCGGTCATTAAGACATTGCGAGCAAAGCTTACCCATGCTGAGTTTGTGCTTCGACATTACGCTGATAAAGTCCTTTGCACATTGCAAACTTTGCTTGTTGGTGGCTTTGATGAACACGCGCCGCATTTCATTCATTTCCTGCGCAGATGTCTGGTTGATGTGTGTGCAGGTAAAGTGCTGGATAAGTTTAGTTACACGCCCATCATCTCTAAGCAGTGTTTCGAAAATCTTTGTATCCACTGGAATGGTTTCCTCGTAGAGCAGCTGCGCATCGTTTGAACCATGTCCCAACAAACCTACTTTTCCGCTCTCGTAAGTCCTATCCACATTTCTCACATCGCTGGAGGGTACAGAGCTTGCAAGATTGTCCGCGACAGTTGTGCAAGACTTACAGCAATTACTTTTCGAATTGTTCTTTTAAAGTTTTGCTGGGATAATCCTGCAGTGTTTCTGAATCCTTATTAGTACGAAAGTTAGAAATATGCAAACCGACTGGAATAGGCAGACTTACATCGTGATCAATCCGTAACTTAACTATGCAATTAATATGTTTACGAGTGGGGAAAATATTGCGGGAGTAAAAATGTAATTCTGGCCTCCTTGAAGTAGGTTCATATCAGTAAGATTATCTTTCATAGCTACGATCGCCGTAAAATTTGAAGTACGATATTCGTACTTCCATAATTATTTTTGGTAACCTAGAGATTCATTGGTATGCAAAATGTGGTGCTAGTGTGAGCAGTGCGATAATCAGTTAACGTTTATTCAAAATTATTGTTTCATATGTTGTTTCTTTTACATAAACGTAAGCTTTGAAGAGGAGAACCAAATGTGGAGTTGTGTCTGTATCGCGCCAATTCGCTAAACGCACGCAATAGCATTTTGTTCAGTGCTTTCAATTCTTCTTTTTTTGTTTGTTCATTGCAAGTTTCCGCAATTGCTCAGAAGTTAGATTGATATGATGTTTTGCTTTCTGTGTTACGCAAAGTATGTTGAGATGCTCAGGATAAGTTTGGTTAGTATTTTTAGAATTTTCGTGTTATGAAGGGGTTTATGTGCGTGTTATCTTGTTGGTCTTTCACCGGTAAAACAGTATGTGGATCGTTGGCAGATCAAATGAGCGAACTTCATGCATCCTAGGCCAGTTTGTTCATATGTAACTTTTACGAAGAACGATTCGCTTATCTTCATGAATGATTTATTAATATTAGTTCAACTTCACTTGTGCAGCTTTCTTGAGGTGGGCTGCATTCGCGAATAGTTACGTTTGTTATTATGTTTGCGCCAAGAGACAATGTATCGTACCGTTAGCAGATGTCCCACGTTTGATGCTGTGGGCTTTTCCAGTTATGAGTACAGCTAGCAATGTTAATGGTCAAAACACGCAACGTTTTCACGTATGTAATTTTGGAATTTTTCCTATTGTATTATTCGCTTTCGTAGAAACGTGAAACGTTTATTGATATTTTGTTTTCAATGCTTCAGAATTTTCGTGTCCTCTGCCCTATGACAAGGTCATCAAACGCTATCGACCCGGTCATTATACTCATGTCCTGATAATCGTCTGCGATATTGGTAGAATCAGGATTACTTCGTAATTAGGGTTCTTGTCTATTCCCGTGCGCCCTTACTTTTACCGTTTGCGTCTACACCGGTCAGTCAAGGTCGAGTTTCGCTCTGAAGACTATGACATCTGGACTGGCAAATATTCGAGTGGTCTTTGCTTGTGCTATCTTTCTTGCAGCATTTTTGCGAGTAAGTTCGTTATCTGATTTCGTTTACACATCACCTACTTCCGTGACCTTATTCGGTTAATACTCCATTGGAAATTGTAAATTCTTGGTAATTAATACGTATACATGCATGTACACAGTCGTTACTCTTTTGTACGTGATCTTACATGAAGCGATATCACTGTTACATGATGCACAAATCTAAAAACAGGCTCGTTATGACGTAATTTTCCATAAGGCATCTAACTTGACGTCAAATCATCCAAGTGAAAAGTTGTAAAAATAGTGAAATTACAAGGCAGCTTCGATATTTGCAAGACCAATTTTTCAATTCACTGTTGCGCGTAATTGTTAATCAAAATTTTCCACCGAATAAGGTACTGCTTCAGTTGTTTGCTCCTTTTATCACCGGCAATGGACTCACGTTGAGACGAGGGATGGCTTGCATGTAAATTTATAGTCCCTGTCGTTATGATACGCGCTGTTTAAACGTTCGGTCCCAAGTCTCCCTTTTACCCTGTTTTACGTACCCCTCAGAAGGCGATTTCATTTAGCGCGGGATTTTCCAGGGAGCATTTTCGTACTTAGCAGAAGATGATCGTGCATATGACGTAGTCTGCATTCCTAATGGCGAAAAATTTATAAAGGGGCAGGAAAGAGGAAGGGCAGAAAACTACTAACGTTTGTGGTTTGTTGGTTCATCTAGGCTGATGTTTGGGTTGCGTCACCGCAGTTTTGATTTGATCTTAGTTATTGTTTACTTCAGATAAATGCACAATGATTGCCTAGCCTTTGACAGCCGTTTGATAATGGTGCAGTTTTCCCTCCGTTGACGCAATCCTCCATGTTAAGTGCATTGTTTTACTAATGGTAAAGCGGTGAATCTGTAATAATATTGCTGTGTTTTCACCGAATGCAATATCGCTATTTGCTGAGCTAATAGACCTTATCCACGCTTTATGGCTCAGTTGCATGTGCGGAATTGATTAATTGAACTTTCCTTCTATTGTTGTGTTGTAAAGGTTACGCGAGGATACTTAATACTTCAGCATCTCTGCTTAACGCATGAGCAATTTCACCGTCGAAGGGAAGTTTGAATGTTTCCTGTGGAAGGCCTCTAATTTGCGCTTGGCAATTTTGTAAAATCAGATATTCGTTAATTTGGACAAAATTGTACGCTAATTGTTAAATGGCTGCTGTTTTTCGCTTTGTAATTTTCGGTTGCGCTGCTAAGGTAACGGTTTTCAGTTGTCATCTGCGCGGTCAGCCCAAATCGACATTGACTCGGTGAAGTACGAGTTAGAGAGGATCCACGATGAAGCCCAGTTATTACGCTTTCAAAAGGACGAAGCGACCAAACTTAGAGAGATTGCCGAAAAGCAAGTGGAAGAAGCGTTGCGTTCGCTCCAACAGGAACGCGAGCATCGGCTAGCGTTGAAGAAGGAGTTGGACGAGCTTAGGAATGCCGAAAACCTTAACTCGAATTTGAGCAGCTTGGCGCACAGCGTTCTTGGTCTTGGACCGTTCGACAACGAGGCGGACAACGATTCCGTGTTACGCCAATTTCAAACTTCTCTGAGCGAAAGCAAAAATGGCAAACAGGTTGACTTATTTAGCGAAGTTCATGGTGCTCGCTACGAGCAGCTTGAATCCCAACTGAAGTCGGTCTGCAAGGAGAAGGACGACGCCGAAAACCAACTACAGGTGACGTGGACATCCTCTTCTTAATAAAGAATTAACACGCATCTATTCTTAGGAATTGAAAAAGCAGATGAACACTGTTGTCGAAACTATAAATAGAAATGTCATCGATATTGTCAGCATGCTTTGCGACGATGTCACGGAGCATGTCAGCATCGGACTCACCGAAGGTGGAAGTGTACTTGCAGCATTAGAAAAAGAATTTGCGGGTATCATCGACTTGATAAAGCCCTTGATATCCGTTGAGCGATCAAAGACCGATGCTTC
This sequence comes from Trichuris muris, assembly GCA_000612645.2. NCBI lineage: Eukaryota > Metazoa > Nematoda > Enoplea > Trichinellida > Trichuridae > Trichuris > Trichuris muris. The sequence continues at coordinate 13,402,783 of CBXJ02000086.1, forward strand.
CCTGACTGCTACAAGATCCTATGAAAGTGATGAACTGTTGCAGGAGGACTTGAGAACTTTGTTGGTTTACGCGGCTCAGACGAAGTGCACATTGATGAATGCGCTGGCCGAGTTCACCAATGTAAGCGAAACTCTGGCTCAATTTTATCACCACGTCTGTACGCGACTCGGTAAGGCTTTGACGCTTTGCAGTGAACCTCGTTTGTGAGGATCGATGAATTGCAGATATAACTCCTGATCTAGTCATGCTGGACCATACCAAAGGGGCGGGCTTAAGTAAAAGCGAAAGTTTCGAAATTCCCTACGGCGAAGTTTCCTTCAACGAATCAGTGGGTGGCGTTGGAACCGGTTCCGCCTCGTCGACCAAGGCGGACGATTTCGAAACGTTCATCAACTCAGCCAACGATGTTGTGCGATCGTTGATCCAGCGGTTGAAATCTGATTATGGAAAAGATTTATCCGATCTGGATGCGCAAATTGGTGTGGCCAAGCGGCCGTCCGCACTTCAGGCATTCGTTTCCACCATTGCACGCGTTGGTAAATTTTAAATGGTGTTTCACTTTCAGGTGATCGACATTGTAAAGGATCAAATTTCTTCGCTAACAAAGGCGGTCGACAGTGCAATACAGAAGGATGCTCAGGATGATCAGCGGTCCACTCGAATTCGTCAGGACGTGGAGGAGTTGGATCAGCAGAATGTGAAGTTGCGTTCGCTGCTGTCCGCAAAGCGGGAACAGATTGCCACGTTGCGCGCCGTGCTGAGATCGAATAAGCAAACGGCAGAAACAGCCCTGCAACAATTGAGGCAAAGGTATGGTGCCGAAAAGCAGACAGTGAATGCCACAATGAAGAAGCTGCGCGACGAGCTGAAAACGCTGAAGGAGGACGCGGCAACGTTTGCCTCGGTGCGGGCAATGTTCACCGCTCGGTGTAGCGAATACCAAGCGCAGATTGAGGATTACCAGCGGCAGCTGGTGGCCGCCGAGGAGGAAAAGAAAACTGTAAATAGTCTGTTGCGAATGGCGATCCAACAGAAGTTGGCCCTTACGCAACGTTTGGAAGATCTGGAGATGGACCGCGAGCGCAGCAATATGCGCAGACAAACTGGAGCGAAAACGCAGGCAAGGTCGAGCAATTCCGCTCCTATGTCAGCATCGAGATCCCATTACGGTCAGGGTACAATTGGGTCAGCCAGTCTTCGTCCTCTGAGCGTGCGTCAACGGCGCGATCACTGATGTCGCCATTGCAATGGTCTATTTTCCGTCGATTTCTTATCCATTGACACGTCTTTTCTTCCTTTGCCTTTTACTCCAAATTGCGAGCTAATCTCCGTCATAGACCTGTCATTCCATGTACCTTTCGCTTTGTTTCAGTGGTAATATAGCGGGTTTTACCGGTCGTTTCGCTTCGGCTGTTTGCTGGGTTCAGCAAACCGTTCCTCCTCCTCCTCCTCGTGTTCAGGCGGTCGTACCTCTTTCTACTTACCGATTTGTTTTTCAGTTTCGCGCCAATCATTTATGTACTTTGATTAATTCTAGGAACACTTGACCGCATAGGTTCAACAATAAATAATCCATTTCTCTATGTTGCATTTGTTGCGGAATATTGAATATCCGTTGTTGAACGGCATGTTCTTATCACAAATCCAATGATCTAACGTAACGTAACGCTGCTGTCCACTTTAGCTAAAATGGACGATCGTGTTGAAGAAGTCCCACTGGCGACGCAGCAATTTTGGGAAGACTTCTACGAAAAAGAGTTGAACAACTTTGCGGAGCATGGCGATACCGGCGAGGTTTGGTAAGCATTAACGTATTCTTTGATTGCTGTATCGCTACGGGACGGCTAGTTCGTTTTGCACAATCGTTTTGTGGTGTAAATTGCATCTTCTTTTTCAACATGTAATGCAAAAGGGTCCGCCTGTCGTTACCTCGAAGCAGTAAGTGAATATTCAGGAAAATGTTTCTATGCTTTTTAGAATTATTAGTACCCTGTGCTGGTATAATCATTGCTTTTTGGTGCGACGAATCAATATTGAGGCAGGTTGAATATCCCTTATGCGGAAAGCTTCATTATCCACTGAGTTCTTGATCGCCCACCTGACGTCTCTGGTACACAATTCCGTGCATGTGCTGCGACTGAGCAAGCTTTTGAATAAGGAACAAACGGAATGCCTACTCATCCTTGGGTACTCACCTCCTAGCAGTTAAAAATTATTAAATTGCAAAAAAGTATAGTGCAGAATCACCTTGCATGCGTTCATAAAACAAGTGGACTTCTCGTTTAGACATTTACCCCGACACTAAATGAGTAGGATGTATGGACGGCTCCGATAAGTTTGCGGAATCGCTCCCTTAAAATACGCTATTGCAAGTGTGCGATTCCAAACCTCAAGTAAACTGTTGTAAGCGGAAAACAATTTACGGAGCACATATGAACGTACACTTAAACATACACAGCCATAGCGTCCTTAAACTGAAAAGTTGACGGTGTAGTTCTGGGTCAGTGTTTCTCACAGGGGGAGGGGCGATTTGGAATTTAGTGGGGCCAATGGCGGTACAGCAGGTAAAGTTTCTTCGCCATTATGGGTGCGCTTCGGACAGGGGATTGCGACGTCAAAGGGAGCGATAGAGAGGTCCATCAAAGGGTGGGGGCGGTCGCGCTAAAAAGTTTAGGAAACGCTGTTCGATGCGATTTCAGCAATCGCGCGGTTCTAGGAGCGTCTCCAACCCTCAGTCCCCGTGCCTTCGATAAATGTTCGATGGGTTTTAAACAGATGTAAATCTTAAGACGTTCAACAATTTTGCCTCGAATCTAAAGCATTTCAGTACGGGCAAGGCAATATTAAAAAGCAGTAAATTCACAGGTTAAGACAAAATTTTGGTGCTGATGACTTGCATGTGCTTTTCGGCTTGTGTGTCCAAAAATTCGTAAGATACCTTGCCGTGAGCGTTCCGCAAGTGACGTGCTTTCCCTGTAATTGCTATCTTACATGGTTGACACTTTTGAGGATTTCCCTTTTGGAACAGTGGCAAATGTTGAATTTAATTAAATTTCAAAAACGTTGTGAAATACGATGTTCAAGTACTATAGGGTCTGTAGATTAGCAAAGGCCGGTTAGGTTCGTGTAACAGATTATGATGCGGATGGAAACGTGGCTTACGAGAGTGATTGTCATTATACGGTCTGTTTCTGTCTCCTTCTTGTGTGCTCTTATTGTATACTTGGTAGCAGTTTTGAGCGCTCGCTAATAACGCTATTGTGAAGAGACGGTACTCGATTCTTTGACTGTGGCCAACACTCGCACCTGCGTAGCGGTGTAAATGTTATTATTTTAACGCATGTTGTAAGAGCTCCCATGGCAGTTGTCCACATTCGCTAGTTTGTTCAACTGTACGATTAAGTCGATTCGCAGCCAGACCACCTTTTCTGTGGCCGTCTCCGTAGACATAGATGACTTTGGAATTAGGAACTTGGTAACTGAATAACAAAAGTTGAAATGGTAACAAATGAAAAAGTCCGTGAAGAACAATTCAACATAGTCCGTCATTCCTGTTACAAAGATGCAATTAAGATTAAGTTGAAATGCAATGGAAACTTTTGGTTTCTTAAGAACCAGCACACTCCGGAGACCTAGCTTTTGCGATCCTGTAATATTCAGTTAATGATAGGTTTGGAGAACGCCGACAAGCACTTATTTTGTCGTGGATTTTGCAACATGAACAGGAAATCCCAAGATCAAGTCGCTTCATTGACGTGGGATGCGGCAACGCCTCTTTGCTAATTCAGTTGGCAAGTTTCCTGCGTTGATTAATACTTACTGAATAACTTTGCTTTTTAAAGTCGAAATCAAAGTTCACATCATTGACCGGTTTGGACTATTGTGGCAGTTCTGTTGCTCTTGCCGGTCGAATAGCCGCGCGGGAAGGATGCGAAATTCAGTTTGAGGTCGGCCCGTAAACGTTTTTGGTCTTCGAAATGCCCAAACAGTCGTTTCAGCATAGCGACATTCTCTGCCTGCCGGAATGTTTAGAAGGAAGGTTCGACGTTGTTCTTGACAAGGGAACCTTTGACGTTGTTTATCTGCGAGCGGATAGTGAGCAGAGCGTTCCTCTGTATGCCAGGAACGTTCGCCGCCTATTCCATGCCAATGAAGGACGGAAAAGGTTCTTTTTGATTGCTTCCTGCAACTGCACAGAACAAGAGTTGCGCTGTATGTTCTTACAAGGTGATAATCGTTATTTTGTTCCTCCCTTGACCATATCGCCTATTACAGATTTCCAATTTTTCGATCGCATTCCGTTTCATTCCTATACATTCGGTCATCAGTCAGGATCTGCTGTGACATGTTTGATATTTGTTCCTCGTTAAAGGTGATATACAATATGAAATTTTTGCATTCTTGGTACGGAGGGCGTTTTGTCTGACTCAAGTCCTTGCTTGAAAGTTTTCCTTGCTATTGGCAACAGAGGTGTATCAAGTGTCTGATGTCTTGCATAATGCTTCACAGGCTTAATACCTCAAAGATGATAAAGCGAGGGTTTATGGAGCGAGATTTTTTTCAGTAAATATTGTGCTGCAATTTTGCAGTAGTAGCCCCGCAGTAGTGAGCTACCTGTAAGAAGATACTTTGTCGCTGTGGTACCCGTAACTAATAACGACAAAATCGGCTTACTGTGCATATATGGTCAGGCCCTAAGTATTCGATCATTTTCTCGACGAATTCTTGCACATTTGTTTTCACGAAATCAGAGCACTGAAAACAGATGTTATTCGTGTGAGAAAAGGTATACTGAGAGGAATGCTCTCCTTGGTTCTGCAACGTGTTGAGGATTTAATGCTACGAAATAGCATCCTTAATTGCTCTTTATCAGCTACGAATTTCAATACCTTCACTTCCGCGTGTTATGCTTACTTTTAACTTGATGAACTTTGAACACCCGCTACGCTCAAGTTTTCTCTGTTCAGCATTAACTTGTGCCCACACTGATAATGATGATGAAATATGATAGTGATTAATTTGCGGAAGAGGACTCACGTCTTGGTGTATTTCCGCTGGCAAATATGAACAAAGGGACTGCAGTAAAGACAGTGTATTTGCTTCGAAACGATGTTCTTTCAACGCCAATTGCAGTAGCTCCATGGCGACATGGCAAACCGTGCATGTAATGTTCTCTCTTATATCAACCATGGAAATTGGCGCGCCTCTCATTGCTTTATTTGGGAATGGATTGTTATGGCAAAGGTACCTTTGATTTCCAGTTTACCCGCTTTGCAGAACAGTAATCCCGTGCACCTCCTATTCCAGGCCTTGCTTAATATTGATAAGTCCAAGTGATGTGCACCCAGTAGGTAGTCACAAAATTTCCCACCGCGATTCAGTCTTGTTGAACTGCAAACGCTTTTGGCCAATTCGCGCAATTCAGTCGTGTGACCGGCGAATTGTTTCTCCAGAATATGTTCCATAACTTTGCAGAACCTGCATGGTAGGCCGGTGGATGTTCCTGCCTTGATTAGGAGCACCATTACTCAAACTTATTTATTGCATCTAACTTACTGCTACAACTTTTGGTACTGTCTAATCTCAGCCCCCCCCCCTGTAATTTAGGTGGCGGCACCATCGGCAAGCAATGACCGGCGCTAATCAGAAAAGACTTAGCCGCAAAACGGCTGACTAATCAAAAACAGCATACTTTTTCGCATAGTTTGAACTGCAACCGCGTCGGCGTTTCCAACGCGAATCGGAAAAGACTCAGCCGCAAGTCGCCCGAAAATTGAAGAATACCGTACTTTCGCGCATACTTGAAGGACTTTCTCGGACAGAGCGGGTTTTATGGGCTATTCACACCCTAAACACCATTACAATTAGCAACAAACTATTCGCAAACTGATTACTACCTTGGAACCATGTTCCTGTTTTCGCTGACATCTCTTTTCGGCATGTCTTCCCACCGCACCGCCACCGCACGTCCTCACGGTCTACCGTCGACCGCAGGACCATGTTTCTTCCACACCGTGGGCAGATCCTTCGATTGTGTATTATGCCCCTTGCTTGCATGAACTGCACGGCAGCCATTTCATTGTTGGCAAACCGCGCACAGAGCTGGGTGAAGTTCAACCGCATTGTACTAATTCTCACAAAATGAAACATCTTTCAGGTCTTTTCTGTTCGCTGCCCTGCTGGGAAGCGCTCTCCTCGACGCGGACCACAGAGCAAACAGGTATGACAGGTGATCGAAGACGCGATAACAAGCGCAGTGGTACTCGAACGTTAGTCCCAACGTTCAGCTGACCCTGTGCCTACCATGTTATGTCGGGAGAGCCCATTTCAAGTGCATGCCGGTGCAGAAATGCTAGAGAAGGGACAATGCATACGTCAACGCGGTCCGCGCAGCAAACAAGCATGACAGGCGATCGAAGACGCACTAACAAGCGCAGTGGTACTCGAACGTCAGTTCCAACGTTCAGCTGACCCTGTACCTATCATGTTATGTCACGAGAGCCATTCTCACGTCCATAAGATCAAAGAGGGCCTCCACACCCAATTAGCCAAAACGGTTGTTGCGCCATCACCTCGTAATCAACAGGGGTCTGGGATAGCTGATGTCATGCAGGCATCGGTGGACGCTGAAACTGCAGCCAAAACCTGAGCGCACACCTACGCCTAATGCCAAGGTGAAGCATAGGGAAAGTGTGTCGACTGAACGGTGTTCTTGGTGCGAACGTTAGTAAGACATCACCAACGTAATAACAGTAAATGGTTAACCTAAGCCTAGACCTAAGCACAACAGATCTTTCTTGTGCACTCTGTTCGCGTACTCGTCGACTTACGATGGCTGTCGACGAGTACGCGAGCAGAGCGCACAAGCGATGAGCACTGACGATGGCTGTCATTTTCCCTGAAACCTAAGCCTAGACCTAAACACAACCGATCTTTCCTGTGTTCTCTCCTCCCGTGCTCATCGACTGATGATGGCTGTCCTTTTCGCCGACAGCTGGGGGTAGCAGCTAAGAACTGCTATGGCTATTTAGTGGTTTCAGACTTGATGTGATCCGTTTCTGCATCCCCACTTTCAATTTTCCATGACTTTGCTACATGCAATGTTTTACCCAATCATCATTACTATAGCGCATGTGAAGTTGACGAATCAACGAAGGCGACAGTAGCGCCGCTGAGAGGGGGGCTGAGATTAGACAGTGCCGATTCATTGACCATAAGATTGGAAGGGATGAAATGCTTAGTACGAATGCTTGTACATAATGACCAAGTCATTATGCACGACAATCATTTGAAACGCCGCTTCACTCCTCCTCCATGACTTACGGCATAAATCATTGTCGTAAAGATAGTTCAACTAACTGCAGGATAGCCAGTGCAAAAATGTCAGTTGCCATATTTGCTAAGAGTGGTCAGTCATGGGAATTGTAAGACTGGTCAGCACAGGGTAAACAAGACCGACTGATTTAAACTTAGTGATGTTAGACTTCAATTCTTCATTCATATACTTCAGACTAATCTATGATAGGATAACGAAAGTGAGCATTTCTATGAATTATACAACAAATGCGCATTCTTATACTTTCACATTCTTTTCCGTCCGTTCTTATTATCAATATTTGCAATTGCGGCTATTAGAGCCACGGTGCAGTCTGCCAACTTCATCGGTATTCGCACCCCGTATCAGTCATAACATTCCCGCCCATATCAGAACATGTTTCCATGAGGCAGAAGCTTTTATAGCGCTTCAAGTATTAGGAATTAGCATGTTACGAGCTGACTCTGTCCAGATACCATTCTAAAAAATTATGGAGGAGTTTATACAAGGGTCCGTGGGGCACGTCAATTTCTTTATCTATCTGATACAACTTGTTGTAAACATCTTTGAAGGTGAATTCGTGTTCTTCAGATTGAAATGGAAGAATGATGCCGTACAGTGTCCATAATCCATCATGTAGGCACACCAGCGGTGTACCCTTGTACTGAAAATTATCGTAACAATCTACCAGCACGATGCGCGAATGGTCAACTTACATGCGTTACTTCGGTTTTGCTTGTTATGTTATGAATTTTGAAGAAAGTGGTTCCGTTAGCATTGCCCATGCTCATTGGATGAGCCATTAAGGCGGTTTCCTTCAGTTGAACTTTCGAAATACCTAAACAGGAAATTGGTTAAGAAGCCTGCTTTAGGAAAAACACTAAATTGGCAGTGCGTTTGCTTTAAGGCTGCGTCTTATTGCAGTATTACCGTGACTTCCATCTTCAGCTCTTTCTATTGAATAGCCTGCGAGGAGGCACGGTGAGTTCCGTGGGGGTGTGCTTTGTCTGGGCAGACACACAGGCTTCACGTGTTCGTTGAAAGACACTTCCGGGTCGAAATAAGCAAACGCTAGATCCTCGAAAGGAGAGCGCTTAGTGTGAAATAAACCAAGCACATCCACGGTTCTTGTGTAAGTTCCATCTAAGCGTCCATCAGGGCCAATACCAATCACCAATTGCTTCTTAGTGGAATTTATTTTTCTATAATAATATTAATTGCTGTCGTTCATCATAGAGTAGGTTCCGTGAAATTTTGGTCAGTCCAATTAAATCCCGTAACGTTGAGCATGGGGCTCCTTCTAAAGGGTTGCTGTATCGTTATATATATTTCTGTTTGAGAAAGGTGACAGAAGAAGCCATGGGGACACCTTCATTATCTATAATGGGTAGAAGCAAGGCTTCCTAAACCTGCTACCGGTTGGGATCCTAATTTAAAAAAATAGCAGGTCACATTCAGAACATTTGTGGTTCTTTATTTCGTAAACGACCTCAGAGACTCAGGCGATACCGACCGAACATCGCCAGCGAGAGTGAATCAATGACCCACCACTGCTTTAAACCCATCACTGCTTAACTCTCATCGACTTTAAACACCGCTAGCAACCTTACATCTAACATCTACCGGAATCATCTCTTACAGCACTCAGGACTGGAAAGTTTGCTGACTGCATCTGGCATGACTAGAAAATTCTGGCAGCTCTGAATATTATCTTACGTTCGCCTATATCGTTTATATGTAGTACATGCGTTATCGCATCAGGAACAGCACAACGCTAAACCTGAGAGCAAGTAGTCATAGCGAAGAAGTGAACTGAATTCTTGGGTGTGCATGTGATGCCTGACGCTCGAAGTAAGCGCTTTGTAACGACGCGTGCACTTCACTTTACTCATCAATGAAATCCCCAAACGCAATAACGGACGGGGCACGTTGCCTTTGTCATAACAGACTTTGAAGAAATCTCAGTGGGCTGGACAACCGTATTCAACCTGCAATACACTATAGATTTCCATTACTTATCATTTTCTATTACTGCCTTTCCTATTAGCAACCCCCTAGGCGGCGCTGATGTCGTTTTCGTTGCTGCGCGACGTACTCTGCACGAAATTGAAAAGGCTTAGCCGCAAAGCGGCCGAGCAACTAGAAATAGCATACTTTCTCGCTCAGTTGACGCATTTAGCCGCAAAACGACATCCTCAAGCGTTAAGGTTAGTGATGCCGACGTGACTAAGATTGAGGTTGTGAAAGTGAGTCTGTTTTGTCAAAGCTCGACCATACTTGAACGCAAATATATGCTTCAGTGAAACTTAAATAGAAGTGTGCAGAATGATAGCTAGAGTGAGTAGGTGGGTAAACCGTTGCATGCCGTATAGGCTAAAGTACAGCCTAAGCTTAAGCCAAAACATGAGGAAACGTGTGGAAAGTCAACGCTAGAATGGGTGTGTACGTTCATCAGGCACAGGGCTCGCTCAAAGTAGGATCTAAGCCTAAGCTAAAACCAGAAGGGAAAGTGTGGAAGCAAGACATCATAGTCAAAGGTATTCTTCTTTCTGTACTTTATGTATAGACTGAAGATGATCAGAATTACAGTGTAGCCCTACAACGCGGAAACTTAATAAGGCAACATACCTTTTCCGCCTACAGAATGTTTAGCGGAACTTTTGCCGCAAACTGTCATAGGAAAGATCGGCACGTTCATTTTAGCCGTGCACCCCTTCTACCCAAAGGACAACGCGAACTCATTCGCTTATGGATTACAATGTTTTCCGTCTTTGAGATCTGTTCGTTCCCGGCTAATGCGTTTTGTGAAAGGGACATTGCAGAAACTTGCAGACCACTCTCAAGTGCATCCAGCCGACGTAATTATCCATAAACAAATCTGGCTAAAAAGCTTTTTGAAAACGAATTGATTTTGAAATGATTGAGCAAAACATGCTAAAGCCTGGCTCAGGGTCAAGGAAGCATAAGTAATCGAGTTTATTCCATACAATATATGTGCATATCACGATGGTGGGTGCAAGGCAGCGATGTCCTTTAATATTTGGTCGAATGCCTGTTCACGGCGATACTTCCGGCGCCACATCGCCTCGGCCAAGTGCCACCGCAGCATGCTGCGGTGCATCCCGCATCGCAGCCGGACAGACCGCTTCAGTTGGTCCCACAGCGATTCTACTGTTTGCGTGTGGGCGCCAGTAGCGCTGTCGACAAAATTTGTTGAGTGGTTCACCGTCATGTGGGTGAACCCTTCAGCGGAAAGGCCTGAATAGGCCCTCCACTTGTCCGTCATAATGACGCTCCCGGGCCTCACGTGTTTTTTAATAAGCGCCATGAGTGTGGCACTGGAGCGGTCTTTTACCGGGACCGCAAAAAATTCTTTCGTTTGGCGACAAATGCCGCCAAACGCCCCTGCTGTGGGTACACGCGGCCAACGTTGTATTTTCGTTTTGAAAACATGCTCTCATCAAGCTCGACGATGATACCATCACCACCGATCATCAGCGGCTGCCTTGAAACCACTTCTGCCGCGGCCACTCTCATCCAGTGGTTCCATGCTACCGCCGTATTTTTGTTCATCCCTGTAGGGAACATGTAATACTACCGTCGTTACGTATTGTGGAACATTCATACTTAATTTGTCCACACAGTTCCAAATTGGGGTGAACTCGCGGCACCAATCGTATATAAAAAGGAGTACAGTGCGTAGCGGGAGTCTCCCACGGGGCCCTGTTAACCATGAATTACAATTTACGCCTAATGAAGCCATTCTTACCTTCAAACCATGTTCCAGTTCGAATAAAAACTTCTTCACAGCAACCCTGAGCCCGGCATCTCCACGTGGGAGTCCGCCCACTTCTAGATGTCATTTTCATGGCATGGCCTTTCGCACACAACTTCTCCCCTGCCAAAAGACCTCTATCCTGCAAAAACGCAATCACTTCCTCCTCGCTCATCAACCACAAGTCTCTGAATTTCATCTTCCTACTTCAACGAACTGGTCAGAAAATTCCGCACGTTTTTATACGACTGACATCCATGAGCAAAAGTAATGCGATTGGCTGAGACGACAACGGCACGGAAAGAATATGATAAGTTCACGGGAGTGGTGCCTCGGATGAAGGAGTTCGAAGAAGACCTTGTGCGAACAGTATGACAGAAGAAAGTTAAGATAAAACTGAAATTATCGGATTGCCACAAAGATTAGTAGTTTCCTGGATCTTTAAGCAAGTGGCGTAGTTGGGGCTGCTGGAACTTACTGCCTTCATTCAACGTCACAGAAGACAAAAGTGGATGTCTGTGTTGCTTTCATAATGTACATGAGAAACCTGATCCCTATACTGAGGCCTACGCTTAGGTAAGGGCACAAACCGCTGCCTATCGTTGCGTTGCTTTCATAGTCTTGATCGGGAACATGTCCCTTATGTCCTGGCCTAAGCTTAGGTAAGGGCACAAAACGATGCCTATGGTTGTGCTGCTTTCATAGTCTTTAAGGCAAACACAACTGGCATGTTAAGTTCTAGGCTTAGGTAAAGGCACAAAGCGGTGCCTTCGGTTGTGTTGCTCGCAGCGTAGAGGAATTTATGAAATCATGGCGCAGAAACAGTGTGGGAGATTTATGGGAGCGATGCCTCGGGTTATGGAATTCGGAACGTCAATGTGCGAAGAGCACGACTGCCACGAATTTGTAACTGTGTTGCCATAATGATGAACAATTTCCTGGAATTCCTGGGAAGCGACACAGTTTGACCATCTGGACGATACTACTCGCAGTTAGACCACCTAGACGATAGCACCAGCAGTCAAAAGAACAGAAGGTCAACCTGTGGGTGATAAATGCATAGGAGTGGTGCCATGGCGGAAGGAATTTCGAAATGGCACTGTGCGAACAGCACGACTGAACAAAGTTATGATGAATTCGTAACTGTGTTGCCACAATGATGAATAGTTTCTTGGACCTCCAGGCAAGCGGCACAGTTGGGTTTCCTGGAGTTTAGTGCCTGTAGGGAGCAGTAGAGGAACGAAAATGTGATTGGCTGAGTGCGAAAGATGATTCCACTTGATGTTTTACTTTGGGATGGTGGTGCGAGCAAATTCCGTCTCGAGAGAAGTTGTTTCGTTTTGGGATCATGAGTGGTGAGAGCCTACGGTTGGGTTGAACTTTGCTCAGCTCTGTGAACGATGAAATGACCGCCGTTCAAGCCATGCAAGGTAAGGGCGTACTTCCCTCGTTTGTACATGTATCATGGGTCGGAGTTGCGCGCAGGATCGAAAGGGACAATGGGCGCCAGCGTTTTCGCACTTGTATTAAACATAAACCGTGGTGTACGTGTGAGAACATAGTTTCGCGGCGGTCGTGCGAGCGTTCGTAAAAGTAAGCTGTTTTTCATTTTCCGGCCGTTAACGCGCGTAGGAGTTGCATTCGTCGCTGTCCTGTAAAATGTAAGAAAAGGCAAGGTTTTTTCGGTGGGCAACCGTCTGAGATCAGCGTTGTACGAACAGTTTTTGTGGCATGATAAAACCCGTTGACGGCTATTTGCTGGAAAGCAGATGAATGCCGGGGAACGAAACAGAACGTGAGCGGTTGGCTTTGCACGCACATTCTGTTTCAAGTGAACGGCGTTCTATTCTGCGATGATGAGTGCTAGTGTACGCTTGAACTTCGGTCAGCTCTGCGCTAGAACCGTTAACAACTAACCGGCTGGTGCAGTACAGTGCAGAGAAGAGAACTGATGCACCAGCGCAGGATCTGCCCCCAGTGTGGTCGATGCGTAATGCTGCGGTGCACGGAGAAACGTGATCCTCTGCGCCATTGCCGAACTGTGTCCGCCGGTCTAAAATGGTATTGCAGCACGTGTTGCATAGGGTTGCGTTGTAACTGTTGGTTCGTTTCCGCATGCTGATGGGAGACAGACGCGTCAAGTCGTGCAGGAAACATCCTTTTTGCGGCTGTCATGACACTGCATAGAAAGGTAGGCAATTTTTCATCGCTTCTCTGTTTTGGGACTAAGGCATTCCTGCTTTTCGTTCGAAATCGCATGAATTGATGGTGGCACCACTTAAACTGCAAAGGATAGGGTCGTTTTCTATTGGTTGCGCCGAAGTCTTTTCTGATTGGTCGGCCACTCTCTTTTCTTATTGGTCGCCACCAACCGCGACATCAGCGCCGCCTAGGGGGTTGCTACTAGGTAAGAGCCCCTACAAACGGATGGATGGGTCAGTTATTACGTAAAGGAGTCAGAGCACAACACTTGCAGATCTCGAAGCTTTCGGAACAAGCTAGTTCCGTCTTCAGCGAGTGGCAAAGGCCGGAGCTGAATGGCCGGCCGGCCGGCCTTTGCCACTCGCTGAAGACGGAACTAGCTTGGGATCTTTTCTGTCTCGTTCCCCGTCATACTGTAACTTCCTGGTATGACGTCATCCCCACGCTGATTGGCCCGTTAATTCTTGAGACATAGGCGGCGCCACCGTCACATTTTGCAGGCCGAGCGCTCGAAGCAATCTTTCTTTCCCTTACCTAAGCCTAAACCTTAAAATAAGAGTCATGTCAATCTTTCCTTTTAACTTACGAAAGCAACACGACCGTAGACATCGTTTTCTGCCCTTACCTAAGCCTAAACCATAAAATAAGAGACATGTCTCCCTTTTAACTTACGAAGGCAACAGAACCATAGGCATCGTTTTTTGCCCTTACCTAAACCTAAACCATAAAATAAGAGACATGTCTCCCTTTTAACTTACGAAGGCATCTTACAAAGGCTCTTGAAGTTTACCATCGCTAATGCATCTCGGCGCCCTCTTCGTAGCATTTTATATCAACGTTCGGCAACAGAAACGTCATTAGCGCCCCCAGCGCCCCCTAGCGACATCATAATCAAGTAGGGGGAACGAAACAGAGAAGACCCCTAGCTTGTTCTGAAAGCTTCGAGATCTGCAAGTGTTGTGCTCGGACTCCTTTACCTAATAACTAACCCATCCATTCGTTGGTAGGGCGTTGTTACGTCTAGTTTCAGACACATAACCAACGGGAAGAAACCGTAGAAAAAACGTTTCAACCGAATCTCCCGTTACAATGGATCCTGTTTTCAACAAACGTTGTCATAGTATTGTAGCGATATTACGGCTTTATTGTTGACCCTGATTATCGCTACCGTGAAAAAAAGTCGTATACACATCAGAACTTATAATCTTTAGAACTATGCTTGTCCCAGCGCGATCGGCACGTGGAAACGTTCGCGGAGTAGATTAATTCTGTAAATTACTCATTTCCATAAATTATATATCATCATCACAGACATTGAAACAACAGTTCTGAATATCACTACCTGTTTTATTAAATTTTTTAAGGTACCAACACGAAAATCTCCATGGATGGAGAGTAGGCTATTACTTTTATTTTTAAAAGCCCGTAACCTGATTTTCGTCAGTAGAGGATTCTTTTCATTGTTTCCTACTTCCTCTATCCAGTCATGTACCCTCATGTTTGCAACGACAATACTTGTTGTGGTCGTTGTATTCTGACCCAAGTAATTGCTACGACGAAAGTAACAGGGAAAGCGTAAGTCTCAACTGGTCGGGAAAAGAAGTTCGAATTCCAAAACCTGTTTCCGCGTGGCAAGAACTTACAGTCTGTTAGGTAATGAATGAACAGAACTCTAGAAACTGCGCTAAATGTCCATACCTGTAGCATGAGAGGGACAATACCGCAAAGTAGCTTGTATTCCGCCTGAATGACGGAAGAAGTATGGCAGGGCAATGTTCATCACCACCTTCTTCTACCAGAAGAGCCATCCATGGGTGATGAGCAGCATCCGCATCATGCTCGTTTACTGCTGAGTTAACATTCGGTCGCGAAACTCGTCCACAACCAACCACATCCCACGGGGAATAGGACCGGCAATTCACAAACTGAAAAACCGCCTTTGAAGCATTGCACGCAGCATCTTCCGATGTGGTTATCGCTATGTAAACTGATCATTGCTAGTCTGCTTTTTTCGAAATTTGCGGAAATGTGAATTCTGTTCATTGGCCAAAGTTTCTCAGGCGGAGTGCCACCGTTCATTCAAGAAGCTGATTACAATGGTTTGTTGATTGGTGTTGAATACTGACTAGTATATTTTAATGAATCACGTAATAATCAGACGACAGACGCAACTAGCTTCCTTCGGCCTATCTAAAGTTTATGTCGAACTGTCCTCTTCAACAAACCACGGAATTTACATGAAGGGGCATGCAAAACGATTTTAATAATATAAAGAAACAGCATGAAGCTGTTACTGTTAATCATATTTAAGCAAACCTGTTGTTGCAAAGGTTCGAATCGTTAAATCATTGCAAACTCTGGGTGCAGTGATTTGGCACTTGCAACGGGCAACGCATCTTTTCATACGATAACTGCTTAGTGCTTTAAAGAAAGGGAAAGAGGAACATTTATTGATGTTTTCACTGAGACTTTGACGTTAGAAACTGTCCTTATGTATGGAATTGAAATTTTTAGTTTATTTGCAATTGTAGATAAGCGGGACGCGCAGTATGGGTTTTGCATTGTTGTGACAGCTGAGCAGGTAACAATAAGTTTAATTCTCTGCCTAGCGTAGGGATTGCAAGAAAGCTATTTATATGAAACGTTTTGAAAAGCTGAAAGTGATTCGAGCGCGATTTACAACTGTCCTGTTGTTCTCTTCTGTCTAATGTAAGCCATGGACGTGTTAGGGTGACCAGTTGCAGTAAGGATCAAACAAAAAGGACGGTCGGGACCAGGTTGGCTTTGTGTGTGTGTGTGTGTGTGTGTGTGTGTGTGTGTGTGTGTGTGTGTGTGTGTGTGTGTGTGTGTGTGTGTGTGTGTGTGTGTGTGTGTGTGTGTGTGTGTGTGTGTGTGTGTGTGTGTGTGTGTGTGTGTGTGTGTGTGTGTGTGTGTGTGTGTGTGTGTGTGTGTGTGTCGAGTGCCTATTAAACGTGGGGTCTTGTCTGTTATCTGGACAATGTACAGTAATCGTGACCTAATTACGTAACATATTGTTCTGATTGCGAGTGCATTCCGGCGCGTGAGTGCTGGCGACTGTGGCGCTACCTTCCACCGCCAGCACGTAGCCGCATGTGTTTTCGCAGTGGGGTGAACGGTGCGCATAGCGGCGGCGCGCAGTCGCCTTTTCCGAACAACACATAGCACAAGCAAGGTATTGTTCTAAATGATGAGCAAGTTATAGTCCAGATAACAGACAAGACCCCTAACTTTATTTGTCAAAGAAGAGCCTGTTGGAAGATGAACTTCAATGCTTTAGTCTCCCTTACGCAGTTTTTTCTGAACTTTTCTATTGCCTAGAAGATCAGAAACTATTGAAATGTATTGCGGACCATTCCGTTTATCGACACGAAAAAAGTACTAAATAGATCTCAGTTTAAAGTTAGTGGAACGGAAATGTTTTAAAAAGTATGTTGGTTTTAAAAGTCCATTTTAAATTGAGCAATAGTTTATGTAATGTCTGCATTATCTTCTGTTAACCGTCGTCTTATCTACCGTCTTTTATGATGCGTTCTACCTGTTTCGACCTCTGGAAAAAGGACCAGTGGAGTCTTGAAAGTCAATTGGATTTATTCTGACAAATTGGAGTAAAATCACGAGCTCCCTTCAACACTTGGCTAATTAATGCCGCTCACATATTGATAGGTTGATGACGGAGTACGTCAGCAGAAAACTACATGTGCAGTCAGTTTACTTTTGACGAAACTAAATGATGTTTAATAAGTATAACTGGGTGCAACCATCACGCTTAATCTTTTTCATATTTATCCATCATTCATCGCTGCGATGGACTAATCATATTGGAGTAAATGATGATTTAGTCTGACAGTGTTAGAACGTCCCCATTTCACCTTATACCTATCCGCTAGCTCTGCAGCAAATATGTCATGCAAGATTGGAGGATAGTTCAAACAGTCGAAAAAACAGATACTCAAGAAGTAGCATTGACTGAACACGCAACTCATTGTGAATCATGAATTGCCCTTTTGATATATCTTAGCATCCCTGCTTAGTCATGCGTACCATCCCTTGCTGTTGGTAATCAAAAGGTTACAAGAAGCTAATAAAGACATACCGTGCTCAAACTTCCTATCACAATCAGGAAAGTCGTTGATACGGGGAACACCATACTGAGTGCAGTGTGGGCTCCTTTCTCTGCTAGAATATTTATACTGTCAACCGTGGATATTTGCTTCCGAGATTGGAGGTTGGAATAATATCCAGTGATTAGATCAGCTGAGAGGATAAATGATTTGTAAAGTGCCTTTCTTCTCTTTCGCCATTGTGTCGCCAAGGAATTTGTATGGCAATGCCCGTACGAAAGATTTAATGTTTGTTCGGAGCTTTCAGTACTGTCACGTTCCGTCGTCAGCGTAAGGTAATCAGCGCTGGGCGTGCTGACTGAGAACAATTAGCGAGTCATTCACTGAGTCAACAAACGATTGAGCCGTCGTCAGTCGTTTGAGCACGGTCCTTACGCTGACGACGGAACGCGACATTTCCGAAAGCTTCGAACCAACATTAAATCTTTCGAACGGGCATTGCCATACAAATTCATATGAAAACATACGTACCCTTTACAAAGCTGACTTCATTTACTGCATCAATAAAACTACAATTCAAGCGTCTTCTTACCCACTCACCCTATCACCTAATGGTTAATGTAAATCATTTTAATCCCATAAGCGCAATGGATCGGTACACTTGTGCCACAACTTTAGGTGGCCGCAAGGTCGCGTTCGTTTCTCGACTGCAGAAATTCTCAGCTGATCTTCCTGCCCAGCGCTGATTGCCTACAGCATCCCCACTCGAAACTATTAATGCTTTCTTTTAATACCTTATTTTAAACGTATGACGTGTTTTGCGTGAGCGTTCGTTCTGTCGTAGATTTTACAAGCGGCGTTCATACAGCAAATATTTATTCAAAAGCACCATTGTAGTCCATCTTACGTCAGCATTATGTAATATGTCGATCTTTAGCACTGAAAAACCTGTTCAGTTCGCATCTTTTATTGATGGTAAAAAACGCGAAGGGCATATGCGGAGCTGTCGTATCTCCCCTAGATCCGTCTTCAGCGATTGTGTGCCGACTGTGCAGTCAGTCAGTGGGTCCGCATGTTCCAGTGGTCGGTCGGAGGGAATACAAGTTCCACTGCAAGACTGGCTGGGCGAACGACCAACGCTAGACGAATCAAGGCTCGACCTGATAGCTGACTTCGTTTGCTCGGATGGTCGAGCGGAAGAACTTGTGGACCCACTGACTGACTGCGCAGTCGGCACACAAGCGCTGCAGACGAGTCCAGTGGAGATCCGAAAGCTGCGCATATGCTTTTCACGTTTTTGGCCATCAATAAATGATGCGCACTGAACGGGTTTTTCCGTGACAAAGATCGACATACTTTCTGTACCCGTTACGATTACAAATTCTTGCAACACTACGCAATAGCAGAATATGTACACACATTAGCTACACACACGCGAAAAAGAATCTATACAATCACTGGAAGGAGCCAATATTGCACTATTTGTTACACAATCTTGTTGAATGGGTCGTCACCGGGTCTGAGTCTCCGGTGCCATGCGAACTTGCACAAGTACGAGTCCAAGATGGACCTGTGTTCCGCATCAGGCTTCGTTCCCACGTTTTCCCTGGGCCTATTGGGACTCCACAGCCTATGTATGAGCACCCGGCTCATTGAACGAAGTCCGCGGAATGGTTTACACGCACATGCGTGCAATCCTCATACGACAGCCTGCGGTATCCCCACCATCCGCCGCTGATGATGGTCGACCCAGGTGCCACGTTCTGCCTCGTACCAGAAAACCGTATAGCAGCTGAACTATCCCGGATAGGCACCAGGAAGCATTCAACGGTTTCTCGGCACACATTACCGAAGATCCACTGCTAAACAAAGGGTTTTTGAACACGGGGTAAGATCTCATTTTTATTGACAAAACACGGCTTCGTCAACCCGTGAAATTACACAGTTAACTTACGGAGCTTTCGAGAACTCCTCACGTTCTCGTCTTCAGCGTAACAAATAAAGAACAGAAGTTGTACCTTGTTAGAAACTTCACTTTAAACTCTCCGGTTCAGTGGTATTTTAAAGAGGAAATTTGTTTAAACCAACCATGTTGATTTTTTAACTTCTAATTTCACATAGGCAACACCCAGTTAAGGAAGTCACCAAATTCCAAATATCACTAACCATATATCCGTTTTCTCTATTGTAGCATTGGTTATGGCGGATAAACAGTGCTTCCCCTATCTTCCTGACAAAGTAATTGTTCTCATTGCAAAGTGTCATAACCCTCAAGCTGTCATCCGGTTCTGGGCAGCTTACTACATGCTCAACGACCGAGGATCCATTAATACATTCAGACATGACGTCATTAGGATCTTTTGTTTGTGGTCGTCCACGTGTCGTAACCGGTTCACCTCTGAGTCTTTTCTCCGCGTTTCGGAACCTCTTTATACCTGCCAAATGTTGACCAAATCTGAACTTTACACTGTCCGGTTTCACCAAAATATGAAGCCCAACAACCACATTTGATGAGATACACCGTACC
Organism: Trichuris muris; assembly: GCA_000612645.2. Lineage (NCBI taxonomy): Eukaryota > Metazoa > Nematoda > Enoplea > Trichinellida > Trichuridae > Trichuris > Trichuris muris. The sequence continues at coordinate 13,422,685 of CBXJ02000086.1, forward strand.
TGATTTATCTTCCGGTTCGAATTTTTTAATGTCACCGCGAAGTATAGATTTCAAATCATTCAGGCTGTTGAAAACCACCTGAACCCCCATTAGTCTTAATCTTCTTCGAATCTATTCGCCTATTCCTTGATAGTAGGGAATAACGATTCTTGTAGATTCCTCCTGGCACCTTCTTGGGGTAGAGGAATGGTGTCTCCATTTATCAATTCTTCTGTCTATGTATCTATAGGTGAGCCATTCTGGGTAGTTATTCCGTAGCAACATCAATCTAATGTTCTTAATTTCATCCCACAAGAATTTTTCGCTGCAAACATTCAGAGCTCTGTCTACCATTCCACTTACTATCCCTTTCTTTACCTCTATAGGCTGGTTTTAAGCAAAATTAAGGTATATACCTGAATGTGTCGGCTTTCTGTAAACTTTTGTTTTAAGTTCCCTATTACTTCTTATTACAAGGACATCCAGGAAAGGAAGTTTCCCTTCCTCCTCTTTTTCCATGATGAATGTAATTTCGTTCGGAAAAATGTTGTTCATATGGGCAAGTGAAGTGTCTTCACTTCCTCTCCTTATGATAGCAAAAATGTCATCCACATATCTTTTGAAAAATTTAAGATCGTGTTCCTCAAACCCAGTTCCGAACGCCTTTCTTTCCAAATCTTCCATGAAGATTTCCGCTAAAATTGGTGATAAAGGACTCCCCATTGGTGCTCCTCTTTGTCTGTAAAAATGTCCGTTCCAATGAAAATGATTGCCCTCTTCCATACAAAACCTCACCAAACGGACGATATGGAACGGGTTGAGTTTCGTTCTCTCATGTAACAATGTGTCCGAGGACAACAGTTCCATTATTACATTGTAAGTGTACTCAAGAGGAATACTTGTAAACAGATCTTTCGGATCATGTTGAGTTCATGCCCCGTGCTTGCTGTAGGGGGCACTGCCTGTCTGTTTCGTTCTCGAAGCTTGCCGTAGGGGGCGCACATGACGTTTGCATTGCTGAATGCTCATATAAAATGTGAACAAGACATCGTTGACACTTATTCGTTACGATGGTGAATTTCTTGACGCTTGGGAGAATGAGCGAGTTAGAGCTTGTGGGCTACTTGCAGGTATCTTGACCCTTGGGAGAGTGAGCGAGTTAGAACTGCTGGGCTATTTGCAGGAGAAAGGTTTGCTCCATCGCGAACGGAAATGTGCAAGGGGCCATGCGATGAAGATAACAGCGGGCCGAAGCGGACGTTGTCCCGCGTGGAGGTGTCGGGCGGACGGATGCTGCGAGGAGTGCTCAATTCGAAAGGGAACGTGGTTTGATGGTAAGATGGGATCTAGTTCGCACGTGCGTTGTAAAGTTGCCTTAATTAGGACCGCGGAAGAAAACGCCGTTGATGACGGCGGTTCTCTTCATGTACGACTGGTGCCGCCAAGTTAGCAGTATCAAGAACTGCGCTCGCGAGCTGGGTAAGCTTTTCTTCGATGTGAACACTGTAGTGTGGCGAAGTATACGAAATCGTGGCGCTGAAACAGTATGATGAACTAATGGGAGTCGGGAGGTGGGTGTAGGAATCGAAATGCTCATGTGCGACAAGCATGACAGCCAGAACATGAAATTGTAAATATTGGGCTGCCATAAAGCTGAAAGGGAAACATGACTATTATTTTATGGTTTAGGCTTAGGTAAGGGCAGAAAACGATGCCTACGGTCTTGCTGCTTATATTGGGCTGCCATAAAGCTGAAAGGGAAACATGACTCTTATTTTATGGTTTAGGCTTAGGCTTAGGGCAGAAAACGATGCCTACGGTCTTGCTGTTTTCGTAGTGCAAAAGGGAGACATGATTCTCATTTTATGATTTAGGCTTAGGTAAGGGCAGAAAACGATGTCTACAGTTGTGTTGCTTTCAGCGTAACGGAATTACGGCGCAGAAACGTAATAAATTAATGGGAGCTGTGCGTCGTTTGAACGAACACGAACTGACAATGTGCGACCACCAGGATTGCAGAAAGCTTTGATGAATTTGTAACTGTGTTCACGTAATGATGAATCGTTTTCTGGACTTAAAAGCAAGCGACACAGCTTGGGCAGCTGAAAGGAAGTTCACGTTAACGCGGCCTTGGGTGAAAGAATTCGAACGGACAATGTGCGACCACCTGGACTGCAGAAAGTTTTGATGAATTTGTAACTGTGTTGACATATTGATGAATCGTTTTCTGGACTTAAAAGCAAGCGACACAGCTGGGGCAGCTGAAAGGAAGTTCACGTTAACGCGGCCTTGGGTGAAAGAATTCGAACGGACAATGTGCGACCACCTGGACTGCAGAAAGTTTGATGAATTTGTAACTCTTGCGTCGCAGACAGCAGAAAAGAAGAATAACGGGAATATGGGTGTGCCGAGAGATTGTCAATAATGAAATCTGATTGGCGGACAAATTCTAGAAAGAAAGAGAATGCCTCAGAGCGTAAGGAAATGTAATTGGCTGGCGTCCGAACGTGATTCCGATTGAACAGAGAGATGTTTTACTTTGGGATGATGTGTGCTAACGTACGGCGGAACTTTGCTCAACTGTGTTCGACATGCGTTAACAATGCACTGGCTGCGGTACAGTCCATGCATACAACAGGACTGATCCACTGGCGAAGGTTTCGCCCTTATGTGCTCCATGCATGGCGATGGGATACATGTAGAAACGTCAAGATGTGGTATATCGGTGTTGCAAATTGTTTGTTGCTCATACTAGTCGTATTTAGGATGCTAACAGCCGGTGAAGATCTTATACGATAAATACTACGGTCGGCAGTCGTACTATAGGTGGTTCACTAGACAGGTTGGTTCAGCGTTCAACGTTTACCGGCAGATTGGTGCACTCCAACTAAGGTGAGTTAGCGTTTTAGTATGTCTTCTTTGGCTAAGTGCCTCAAGTGAGCGACAAAGTAGGCTATTTCTCGCTCATGGGCGGTTTTACGGCTAAGTCTTTTCAATTAGGAGCACAAAACCATATGAAAAAGGTAAATAGATGGTGGCGCCACCTATGTAAACAAGATGAGTTAGTTCAGCACAGCAAGAAGCGACATTAGCGCCACCAAGGTGTAAACAAAATTGTCGTCCAATCAGCGAAAACTGGCGACATTAGCGCCACCTACAGCAAGCACGGGGCATGAACTAAACAAGATCCGATCTTTCACATCGTAGCTAACCAAGATGTCTTCTTCAGCTATTGATATGCCTCTGATGTCCCTCACAAAGGACAGCGCATTCTTCGTGTGTGAAGAAAGATGCCCCGTGAGTGGTTTTAATATCCTCTTCAGGTGAACACATAGATCCTTAGTTGCACTTTTGTAGCTTGAAACCACAGGTCTGAAAGGAACGTTTTCTTTGTGTAATTTCGGTAGACAGAGAGTTTAAAGTGAAGTTTCTAACATGGTACAACTTCTGTTCTTTATGTGTTACGCTGAAGACGAGAACCTGAGGAGTTCAAGAAAGCTCCATAAGTTGACGGTGTAATTTCACGGGTTGACGAAGCCGTGTTTTGTCAGTAAAAAAAAAGATCCACTGCTGTGGGTAGGACCTCCCGTGGTTTTGCTTCCTTTCCGAAAAGACACTTTCGTCCACTTCAACCATAAAACGGAGACCTCCCACCATCGCCGGGTTTCTCAGCCGGCAATCTGCCGCAACCACTCGTATCGTGATGTTCCACTGGACAGCACTACGTACTGTCATGCCCTGCTCTGTTTCGTACGTGCTGTATCCGCAGCTTTAGCTGCATAGTAACGGAACGGCTGTTCTCAACTGCATCTTGATTCCTAACAACCTGTACGTGAGGTTGTACTTACGTGCTCACGAGCAACCAAGTCCCCATGGGAACAGCCACCTCCTTTCTGCAGTACTTCTTAGGGCATCTATACCTAAGTGTTCTGGCTCTTCCGTCCTCTAAGAGTATATATGCTTTGCTGACACACTTCCTCATGCCCTTCTCCTGCAAATACGCTAGTGCTGTTTGTTTATTGAATATTGCACCCGTTATTCATGCAACCGTTATCATTCACCTCGCTGTTATTGAACAGTGGTGAAAACGACATTGACGACTGAGTGAGCTGCAATAACCGCAGGCTTGTTATCTATTGATAACAAGTCGTTTGATGATGGTGTGTAATTTCTCCTCTCTCGTTTCTTCCAATATATTCAATAGTTTCTTAGTTAAGCCTATCCTGATATTTTCGGTTGGGTCTTTATTGAGCCTCTTTTTGTTCCAGAACGTAATAGCTCTTCCACCTTGTTGTTATAAGATTCTCTATCCATTAAAACAACCACATTGCCTTTATCCGCTTTAGTAATTACCAACCAGTTTATACATTTTCAGATGCAGGTTTATTTATTTTCCATCGATAAAACATTCCCTCAGCGGCCTCCTGGCAACCATGCAGTTGATCAGCGCATGTCTTTCGCTTTTCAACATTCCTTTCTTTTGAAGTGTAATCACTGATTCGACAGCAGTCGCGTTGGAAAAGCCAACAACTTTAGTTTCGTCTTGCCTAAAACAAATTCTGCATTCCAATGGATAACTTGCAGGTGTTGTAATGGACAGTAATGCCTGGCAGCCTAAAAGCGTATAAGTCCGCGGCATTTGAACATGGAAACTGTGTAAGCAACGAAAATGGCTAGAGATCGTTGAACTAGCTAGCGATTAACATTAACAATGCGACCTGTTGTTCCATTTAGTACTCGTATTCCATCCGTTCACTGCGTATTTGTTTTCTGTTCAATGGCATTGTCCGCAACAGACAGCACCGCTGTATAGTCTGTTTGCAAAGTTTCCTTTGTTCGTCAAGGGTTTGGCAACATGGGGTTACTCATACAGTACTGAATGTTTCATGGTGCTTTAGTTATGCGTTTTTCTTCTTCTTTCGATTTCACGTCTATATGGTTATTCGATTACCCAACCCCATACATCGGTGTTATAAATTATGATATGATGGCACTTCGTCGCTATCCCAGAAGTCCTACAGAGTGCACTGTCTTATATGTGCATTTTTTACACCAACGTTGAAGTTCCATGGTGAAAACAAATTTGGTCCCGTTATTTACGTAAATCAGTTACTCTCTCATCTTAAGTTTGTTACACTATCATTACCAATCATGCATTCTCCTCAAGGAAACTCAACTGCTGGTATTATTTTGTTAAACCATACGTTCTTGTCTTGCTCTTTCCATTTCGAGACTAAAGTAACTTTCAGTCAAGATCCTTCGGCAACTTTTCTACAGCAAAGCTAAACCTGAGTCAATGTGCGACGCCCTATGCGTAGGCAAGCTATGTCACTACCGGTTCACAGCGGGCTACTGTTGTGCTTCTCAATTTCTTTAGGAGCGCCTGTATTGCTTTCTTGTCTTGTGCGTCGCTGGATGAAATTTCACGTCGTTAACACATGCAAACCTATCGCCCTAATGCGAATGCTATCCTGGTGTCATTTTTATGCATTAATTATGTGACCAAACTACTTGTGCTCACGCTTGCTTCAAAATAAATATTGCAGCTTCAAACATTTCCCAAAAACACTGTTTAATAAAGAATGCAGAATTATTAATTGGCTATCTGTTACATCGATTCACGAATATTCTGTTTGGGAAGGAAATGCAATTCACAGGGCATGAAAATCTTGCGAACCATGATTCTCCTTGCCTGGTTTTCAGTGTTCACATTGTTGTGTTCTTTGAAGACTCTATCTCTGAAGACTACCACATGCTAATGATACATTAGTTTGAACCTTTTAAAATGATGAGCCAGTATGTGACCATGAAGAATCAGATAATATTCCCACAATCGACGAACTGCTCAGTTTCAGTGATCAAACCATTCTTAATAATTACGTAACATATACTGGACCGTGAGTAATCGCAAGAGACACCTTAATCTAACTTGAACACTTCTGCAAATTAGCACCCCAAGATAATGAAATTGAAGTTATTAGCACCTTTTACCCACTGTGCAAAGATTCCTTTAGTTTAGATGGAATTTCTGTGGCGAACAACACGTCGTGCCAACGGGAGTCTGCGCGCCTCGGAGCTGACCAGAAGTTGAGAGGTCAGGACCATCTGACGAAAACATCGGAGGGTCCTTAGCCACTGCCCCACTTCGTTGACCTGTCATCCGGTGCCAGATGACCCCTGGCCTTCCTACGGTGGTAAAGGGGGATATAGGGAGAAGAGAGTGGAGTTGCGATTGATTCAGAAGAGTGCGATGTGCGTTGCGAGACTGCTATTCGACAAAGTAAAGCATTCAATTAGGTTCCAATTTCCTTTCCTTCAAAGGTTCTGCCAGTGGAAAGGTTCATTAAGCGGTTTCCTCGCTCACTTGCAAATGCTGACACTCCAGATATGCATCAAATATCGTCGTAGCATGTCTGGAGTATCAATATCCCTAGCTATTTACAGACCGATACTTATTCTTCTGCACTCAGTATGTCCTGTCAAGTAGATCCACCAACCGACCATTGCTAATGGTGCCGTTGACTGCACTTCCAAGTGTAATTGCAATTTTACACAATAATTCCAAACATCAAGAGATTACGTCAAGCAGTGACTGCACATGGCTTTTTAATCAACACTTACGTTCACTGTCCTTGCAGTAACCGAAATGTAAATGTTTGTTTCAAGATATGCACCGTCTGTCTAAAAGAAATGTTACGCATGACGCTTTACGGAACGTCTTGCTTTGTCGTTCTGTTTCATGCTTGAAATGCACTCTTCGAACATAAGTACATGTGATGTCACTAATGCCTTCACCTTTTCGCTCAATAGTCATTCAAGGCTGACCAATCAGACTTGATTGCACATTGTACTGCTTATCCGTTTGTCGTCATTTTGACCACATAATTTCCGACAATATATATTTCACGTTAATGAGAAACTCCGAGAAAAAAACTTATAAATACATAGTTACGCTTAGGTGATATCAGTTCTTGCCAAACTCAGCGGTATCTGTGGAACACTTTCCATCCTCGACTGTACCAAGCAATTGGACATGCTCTATACATTCAAGAAATCTCAGAACAGTAACTCAATAACTTCTTTGGCCTAATGCCATTAGTCCCAAAAGAAATAATCAGAAATATTCTTGGGTATTAGTGTTTTCAGACAGCTTAGTTATGAAAGAAAAGATTTAGGATGGTCCAGTATTGCTTAACATCATTTTTCCGCAATCGTTGTGACTCGGAAGTCTAAAGTCATTTTAAAATTTTAAAATACAAAATCCAATTCAAACCCGTCATACTGAGCGCCATCTCCGTTACACATTTGAACTACCGGGGGGGGGGCCCTGAGTCGAACAAGTGTCTATTTGCATTTTATCTGCATTTGACGTTAAAAAAACTTCTCTTACGGGGTGTTTGCACATATGCGATCATTAGTAACACGGAATTGTCCCCGTTCTTATTGAAACCTTTGCATTCCAAAAAGGCAATCTTCAGAGCTTTCGGCCGCGTACCTTGCGCCCGTCATCGGTGGAAAAAGCTACTTCATCGACTGCCCAGGCAGTCAACGGTTCAGCAAGCCCCTCCTCTCGACCATCCGGGCTGGCGACATCCACTATCAGGTCTAAACCCTTGACCCTTCAAGCGTCAGTCGCCCGCCTAGTCAGTCCTGCAGAGAGCGAGCATCCCCCGATCGACCGGGACAGCGTCAATAATCTCTTCATGGATTTGACGTTATTGTAACCCTTCTGATTAATTATAATGCAGGTTTATTCTTTCCTCTGTCAGCAATTTCAGGATAGAAGAAAGACCACACTATGTTCCTCATGGGTAACACAGACGGCCAAAAAAAGACGTGCCACATAGACCTGATTCCGCGGAAAAGTTAACAAAGAAGGAAACTGAGCCATTCAGAAAAACGTAAAATTTTTCAACTAACTTAACTACTCTCCAATTTTGGCAGCGACCGACTGACGCTAAGCCATTTATCAGACTTCACACAGATAAGGAACAAGTAGTTGTCATTCACTCGTGTGTTAGCATATAAGGCAAAACAGCGAGAGGCTATGAAATTTAGAGATTCCTTCCAGAACTACGATTTAGCGGACAAGAAATTCAGGAAAAATGGTAACAACAACCTTAACCGTTCTGATATTAATTGGTAAAATTTTATTCTGCCATTGTAGTCTTAATCTAGAAAAAATTTTCAGCTGGAAGTAACGGCATAGCAGTACCGCGTTCTGGCATTGGAATAACTGACGACTGCTTCCTATGTGAATATGCCTTGGTCGCAATTACGAAACAGCCACAAGACGAAATGACTCCGGTTAGCATATGAACAACAAGCAATCACAATTCCTAATTTTGAGCCTCAGGCTGCCGTAGAAAGCCTACTACGAATCATTTGCGATACTCCAGGCTTGGATACAAAATATTGCCGAAAGCGTTCTCTGCAAATGCTGACATTTGTCGCTGATGCTACCGTAGGACATTACAGTCGAAAGACTCCTGCGTGCGACTTAATAACAGGAACACAATGTGACGTTCGAAAGGTAGTTTTCCACTTGGCGGTTCGTCCTCCGGACAATTTATTAATCATTATTAATTCAGCTGGGCATTCAGCCAAAGCACTCAGGACTAGAGTGCATTGCTTGCTTTATTAGTATGAACCTGCTAAACCGGAAACTTCTCAAATATGAGAAAACGGTTGAAGAAGCGTTCAAAGCAATATGCAATTCTTCCATTTTAAAAGACCGAGACCAAAAAGTGTGCGTCAATTTGCTAGAAGATCACTTTCCGCAAGCATACGCTGCCTTCGTCACAACTTTATCCACAAAGTTTGTCTGCGGCGCATTAATTGGCTGCCCGCTGTCAGGTAAGCCATTACACAGATCCGTCACACGGCTTTCAGTTTCAAAAGCGTACTGAGAAGTGAATTGGTCATCTGATGGGTTGACTAAGAGCCTACTGCTCGCATAATTCCAAGACTGGCAATTTTAAGGAAAACATGGTAGCTTTAAACCAACCTCACCAGTGGATGATGTTGAATGTCACGCATGTGAAATTGGATTTAAATATGTCCATAGATTTGTGTCTAAGACACACCCAGAAGAGGCAATTGCAGACGGGCTTGTTTTCTTCTGTTCAAAATTAATGAACAAAGAACTAATTTCTGAAGCAAGTTCACAAAAGTATTATCGAAAAACCAAACGTTACATATTCACCACCTGTTTAGTGCAACGACATGATCCACAGCTACTCTAAGGAGCTAAAGAAAGCTGTTCTTCACTTCTTGGAACCCAAGATAATTTGCAGCGTGAGTAAACGTACACTTCAGAAGTATAAACAATGCATGTCAGTTACATTTCTTATAGAAATTCGAATTTTGCAAATCGGAAGACTGACGGCACCTCGTCTTCACAAGCGACAGCGAAAAGTAGTTGATAATGAGAATGAAATACACTGATTGCTACAACTCTTGACCTAAAGTATAGTATTACACTGCGCGCGAAATGATTGAAATAGGAATAAGCACAAGACGGAAATGCATGTGCATATTTGAAAAATGGACAGGAGAATCGACGGCAAATAGACTAACTGCAAGCATTCTGTAAGTTCGCATATGACGTTTCGCCAGAAGTAAGAAACGAATGTGCAAGAGCAACACTTAAGCAACTTTGAGAAATTGTCCTGCACCGCCTGGTTAACGAACGCTCAGGAAACTAAGCAAATTCTGTCAGAAAAAAGCTTTGAACTCATATTTTATTTAAGAGTAACGAGCTCCGCCGTTTCAACCCTTTTTGGAATACGAATCATTTACGGATGCCCATGTATCGTTACCACTTGAGCAGTCTCACTTTGGTCACACTGGGAGTGTAAGTTCCAATGGTCAGTCTTTGTACGCTCACTGTATAGCCCAAATTCAGTGCACTGCTCAATCCAGTACACTGCTTGCGCATTAGCTACCAGAGCGTTTGTTGTGTTATTGCAGGCGTAGTGAACACAAACGTTTAATGAATGGGATACAATAGTCGAAGCTGTCACGACGGGGCCACACGGCCATCACGATTTGACGGTATTCAAGAATGTTTTGCCTTTCGTACAATTTGGTGGATTGGATCACGGATTGAATGTTAAAGAAAAGCATGTCACTGCAGATCTCTGGCTTTGAAAAGTTCACACGTAATACCCGTAAACCTGTAATACCTGTAACCAGGTAATACCTGTAATGTTAATGCCTGTAAACATATCCCAGCAGGACGAACAGATGGTTGTTAAAATAAATCAGCAAGAGTAGCCGTTCTAATTTTCAAAAGTATCTTCCAAGACTCGTCCGGCCTCACAAAGATAATCAAAGGGCAAAAATGGAAGCTCGACGAAGGTTGGCCTTATCGTAAAGTAGACTTTCAAGTTCTTCGATTACGGACAAAGCTCGATATCAGAAGAAAGAATTATTTCTGCAATGGATTTGTCAATGCTAGTCAACTTTGAAAATGGGATGTCTTGTAACGGGTCTTCTATTTGTCATGATGGAACATACGGCTTGATCCCGTTGGAAGATCCCTTCCAACGGGATCAAGCCGTACGTTCCATCATGCTAGTCAGCTTGCAGGAATTTTAGCGTTAAGTTAGCAAAATTTAGAAAAGAACTGCGCAAACACTAAAGCTTAATTTAAAATGCTTATACTATTCTTTGAATAAACCGGAAGTGCTATTCTCACAATGTAAGTTGTTATTTAATTACTACACGGGTTACCTCAACCAACTTACTTAAATTGCTTCTTGTCAATCAGACCGATGACGAGATAGCAATCGCTCGCAGCAATGGAAGAAATGGAGATTAAACTTTGAACTGCGATAAGAATGATGGTTCGCAATCTCACTGCAAACAAAAAATGTTTGGTCAAATTATCGTCAACTAGCAATTTTGGCAGCTGTAGAGGCAGTAATTTTATATATGAGGAAGTGCGTTGAAGCAGTTAGAAGTAGTATTGCAATGGCGATACTTTTTCTGCCTGCTGCGTTCTTTATTGGTAGGTATTAATAACAATCAAGAGATGTTTACCGTAATGTTGAACTGTTGTACAGCAGCAACAGCGGCAGCCGCAACAGGTGAAGAACGATTGATCCCTAATGAGATACCAACTAAAGATCAATGCCTAATATGTAAAGCAGCCGTTAACATCGCGGAGCGGGCACAACAAAACAAGCTGGGAAAGGTAAGCAAAACGAAAGCAATAAACCCTTCCGTAACCTTAATGCATCGTTGCAGGAGTACATCATCGGTCAAATGAAACAGATCTGCACGCTTTCAACACTTCCCACCACATGCGAAGTCCAAAGCATGCACATGTTACCGTATCTGACCGAGGCGACATCGGCGCACGCTCTTGATCCCCAAATTTGCGATTTAATAACCGCTACCGATTGTGCGAAAGCTATTAATGTTTGTAAACAAATCGTCATGCCCTTGTTTCATTGCGCTTATTACAGAATCGAAAAGTGGAAGGCCTAGACTGTACCATATGCAAACTTTGGACAAAAATTGTGGCAAATAGAATAGTGGGCATGTCGCGTCAGATGAAGTACTATTTTGAAATGCTCTGCAACTCGACCAAACTGGACGCCAATGGAATAAAACAATGTACAGATCTCCTTGAAAAACAATTTGACCAGGCATTCCAAGCTCTTGTGAACATGTTTGTCAACGACGCACTGTGCACTTATGGTCACTTCTGCCTAACACAAAGTAATAAGATGAGCTTATTCACAAATTTTATTCTGTCGACATTTAAGGCCAAAAGACGGCAAAATATATGGACAAAACTGATGCAGAATATACGTGCAGCATCTGCAGGCTCTTTCTTGCACAATTTCAATCATCTATTGATAAAGATAAATTCGAAGAAAACTATTTGGGCCTGCTGCGTACCTTCTGTTCATTTATTCCCAGCGACGCTCAAAAACAGGTTGGCATCATATAAGATACACTGTCGGTGTGTAAATAATTAGTCGTACTATCAGTCAAACACGACAGCAAAAATAGACTCATTTTCAGTGAAAACGCAATATCATCCGTTCTATTCGGCTACTGATATTCACTCTCTGCAATTCTACCTCTTAATTTCATGTTGAAACTGTTTATAACACATTTGTAGGCGTACGATAGACTTTAACTAGTAACACGACGGCGTGTGACGATATGCATAGGTCCTTTATAAGTAAACGAATGTATTTCTTTGTAGTGTAATTCATTCGTGGATACGTACGCAAAACAATTCATGGAAGACGCCATATTCCTTCTTTCACCTGATATCTTCTGTCCGGTAAGTTGGGAGGCTCAATCTTTTGCACTACGCTTTCATCCAATTACTTACAGGCCATGGGACTGTGCTAAGCAATGGCTGGTCTCCAGCGCGGCATAGGGAAGACTGGCTGCGCTAAAACTTCTTTGCACGTATAAACTCATTAAAGCCTTTCCCGTGAATATGTAAGTGCCAATTAAAAAACGAAAACACTTCACTGATGTGGAGGGAGAAATGGATACAAATTTGAAAATTAAACGGTATAAAGTAAGATAACTGAGAAAAACACAAAAGTACACTATCCAACGATTTTAGACACCACGTTGCTTTGATACATGATTTTGAAGTGATGGGAGATCGTCAGAGAAGTCGTGCAGTGCACTGTGCGAAATGCAGCGAACTAAAGAAAACTATCATTTCTTATATGAGCAATAGGTCATGGTGCATTGTAAGAGAACATTAACAACGCATTAAGTCAAACAGCTAATAATCAATGACCTTTCCTAGGCACTAATATCCCTGTGCATGATCTTAATCAATTTGCATCAATATAAATATAGCGCCAATGTAGGTCTTACCGACATATACAAGTAACGATAAAGGGCTTATAAACCAACTCTTCAGGTTCAAGGGTGTTCCTGTTCATTCATAGTTAAAGGACCAATAACAAAATCAGGCAAATGACTACAGGGGTCTCCGTGCAACCTATTTAATTACTTTTTGCAAACTATTAACACAAAAATTAATATTTCGGTGAGCATATAATGCGCGTAATGGAAGCATGCATTTTAAAATATACGCTGACTTTTAACTATGAAATGGCAATTGCACTGACAACGCTACTATGTACAAGTATTAATGACAAGACAAAAGGTTATCAGCGCCTGTGATGCCCATTCTTCAGCAGTAAAATTTTGTAACTATACGACAGAACGCGTACTGTGCAAATGATCGCATTGCACGTTTTGATGTACACAAGCGCAGATATGTTAAAATTTGAAATAAATAGATAGCGACCTAAGATTGTGGAAAAGCTGGACGAATAACCTACTGCTACACAGTATCCCGCTTGCAGACCACAAGTTCGTAACTATTAATTTTACATCAGTTCATGATTACTTCAGCCTTACTTCGAATCGTGCGACATAAAATGGAATAGAAATTTGCAGATAGCGAAGACTAGGTTGGTAGCAGAAGTGCATTGACAGTTCATGGAGGTTTATCACTGCTTAAGATCTTGAAAACCTGGGAAGCGCTTTTAGGGAAAGCACGTTTACTTGCCAAAGAAAAAAGAATGAAAAAAGTTAAGGACAAGTAGATATTAAGGGTAGGACTTTTGTAAATAACGACGAAGATTCACTGGCTCTGTCGTTTCGAACGTCCCGCAGGCTTGACACTTCAGTGCACCGCATTCTTGAGAAAATAAACTGCATGTTCATCGTGACGTAGAGGTATGTCGTGCAACTGCAGAGGAGTGACAATGGAAATCAAATTCTCCATAGGAAAAGCCAAAGAATGCAACAGGATGATAAATGATAAATGTTGCTATTGAATATGATAATTAAGTCAAACAACGGAACTGAAGAATGCATTCCACAAATTACTCATCCAAGAAAAAGTTTCTACTCCTCAGATAACTTAATCATTTACAAGTCATATCGGAACACATGAGCGTACAAGTGAAATCACCAATCCGGGATCCTGCTGATTAAATGGCAAAAATTACATAATGCCAACGGTTATCTCATGTTGTTAAACCCCTTCTGTAAGTTACCAACTCAAGCATTCTTCACGCGGAAATACTAATGTCTCGAAAATTTTTATCTCAGGTCAAAGTTCGTTTCACAGCTGTCAATCGTAGATAACAGCGCAGAATAAAAGAACGGAACTAGCAACGTCATCTAAACAGTCGTCATGATCATTCAGTACGTTCTATGCGTTTCACTTTTAAGTAGTTATCAGTAGTACGAAGAAATATGCCCATTTACTCTGCTTTTTAGGTAGCATAACAGCAACTGCACCGAAAGCCTCTGCTTCAGTTGATGAACAACACAAGGACAGTTGCATATACTGCCATGCTATTGCAACTACCGCCAGCTTGGTAGAAGGAGGAACCGCTGAACAGGTAAGGAAATTAATACATGAAATGCAAATGAATACCATATACCCAGGAAGAAATAGAAGAACAGATACGGGAACTGTGCTCCACACTTTCGCCGCACAGTTTTGAGTGCCTCTTGAAGAGCCGTAAACTCACACCATTCGTAATTGATGCCATGGCAATAGGCAACAAGGCCTCTGATGTATGCAATCGTCTGTCCAACATAGACTGTCAAAAAGTTGTAGCAGTAAGTTAGATGCAATAAGTAAGTTGGAGTAATGGTGCTCCTAATCAAGGCAGGAACATCCACCGGCCTACCATGCAGGTTCTGCAAAGTTATGGAACATATTCTGGAGAAACAATTCGCCGGTCACACGACTGAATTGCGCGAATTGGCCAAAAGCGTTTGCAATTCAACAAGACTGAATCGCGGTGGGAAATTTTGCGACTACCTACTGGGTGCACATCACTTGGACTTATCAATATTAAGCAAAGCCTGGAATAGGATGTGCACGGGATTACTGCTCTGCAAAGCAGGTAAACTGGAAATCAAAGGCTGCTTTGCCATAACAATCCATTCCCAGATAAAGCAATCAGAGGCGCGCCAATTTCCATGTTCGATATAAGCGAGAACATTACATGCACGGTTTGCCATGTCGCCATGGAGCTGCTACAACTGGCGTTGAAAGAACTTCGTTTCGAAGCAAATACACTGTCTTTACTGCAGTCCCTTTGTTCATATTTGCCAGCGGAAGTACACCAAGACGTGAGTCCTCTTCCGCAAATTAATCACTATCATATTTCATCATCATTATCAGTGTGGGCACAAGTTAATGCTGAACAGAGAAAACTTGAGACTAGCGGGTGGTCAAAGTTCAGCAGGTTAAAAGTAAACATAACACGCGGAAGCGAAGGTATTGAAATTCGTAGCTGATAAAGAGCAATGAAGGATGCTATTTCGTAGCATTAAATCCTCAACACGTTACAGAACCAAGGAGAGCATTCCTTTCAGTATACCTTTTCTCATACGAATAACATCTGTTTTCAGTGCTCAGATTTCGTGAAAACAAATGTGCAAGAATTAGTCGAGAAAATGATCGAATACTTAGGGCCTGACCATATATGCACGGTAACCCGATTTTGCCGTTATTAGTTACGGATACCACAGCGACAAAGTATCTTCTTACAGGTAGCTCACTACTGCCCGGCTACTACTGCAAAATTGCAGCACAATATTTACTGAAAGAAAATCGCGCCCAATAAACCCTCGCTTTATCATCTTTGAGGTATTAAGCCTGTGAAGCATTATGCAAGACATTAAACAATTGATAAACCTCTGCTGTCAATAGCAAGGAAAACTTTCAAGCAATGACTTGAGTCAGACAAAACGCCCTCCGTACCAAGAATGCAGAAATTTCATATTGTATATCACCTTTAACGAGGAACAAATATCAAACATGTCACTGTAGATCCTGACTGATGACCGAATGTATAGGAATGAAACGGAATGCGATCGAAAAATTGGAAACCTGTAATAGGCGATATGGTCAAGGGAGGAACAAAATAACGAATATCTCCTTGTAAGAACATACAGCGCAACTCTTGTTCTGTGCAGTTGCAGGAAGCAATCAAAAAGATCCTTTTCTGTCCTTCATTGGCATGGAAT
Organism: Trichuris muris; assembly: GCA_000612645.2. Taxonomy (NCBI): domain Eukaryota; kingdom Metazoa; phylum Nematoda; class Enoplea; order Trichinellida; family Trichuridae; genus Trichuris; species Trichuris muris. The sequence continues at coordinate 13,438,717 of CBXJ02000086.1, forward strand.
AGGCGGCGAACGTTCCTGGCATACAGAGGAACGCTCTGCTCACTATCCGCTCGCAGATAAACAACGTCAAAGGTTCCCTTGTCAAGAACAACGTCGAACCTTCCTTCTAAACGTTCCGGCAGGCAGAGAATGTCGCTATGCTGAAACGACTGTTTGGGCATTTCGAAGACCAAAAACGTTTACGCGCCGACCTCCAACTGAATTTCGCACCCTTCCCGCGCGGTTATTCGACCGGCAAGAGCAACAGAACTGCCAAAATAGTCCAAACCGGTCAATGAAGTGAACTTTGATTTCGACTTTAAAATGCAAAGTTATTCAGTAAGTATTAATCAACGCAGGAAACTTGCCGATTGAATTAGCAAAGAGGCGTTGCCGCATCCCACGTCAATGGAGCAATTTGATCTTGGGATTCCTTGTTCATGTTGCAAAATCCACGGCAAAATAAGTGCTTGTTGGCGTTCTCCAAACCTTTCATTAACTGCATCGTACAGGACCGCAAAAGCTCCAGGATATGCTGGTTCTTAAGAGAGCGGTTTCCATTGCATTTCAACTTTTGTTATTCAATTACTTTATTCCTAATTCCAAATTCATCAATGTCAACGGAGACGGTCACAGAAAAGGTGGCCTGGCTGTTTCTGCTTTTGGTGCTCTACTGTTTCTGCTTTTGGTGCTCTGACTCAGAATCGAGTACCGTCTCCTCACAATAGCGACTACGGTGGAACCTGAGCATGGTTGATTCCGTCATTCTACTGTTTCTGCTTTTGGTGCTCTGACTATTTCGGTCTTCGTTACAAGTTCTCTTGATAAACTATTGAAGTTCAAGTTAGGCTTCTCTGGTAAGGGTCAACAGTAAAGCGGGTTCTCACCGTGCTTGTTTCCAGGAAATATTCTCTAGAAAGAAGCGCACCGCGCTCTCCCTTAGAGAGAAAGTTGACATCCTGGAGGCGCTAAAGAGAGGGGAGTCAGGGGCTTCTCTTCTCTAATACGGAGTTAACGCCAGCGTTATTTCCCACATGAAAAGGCAAAAGGACGCCAAACTGAGTTACGCGAAAAAAACGGAAGAGGCGGGCTGTTCAGACCGAAAAATTATGAGGACTTCCAGGTTCGAGGAAATGGAGGGGCGCTATACGTGTGGTTCCTGCAGAATCGCACAGCGGGGAACCCACTAAGCGGGCCTTTATTATGCAAGAAAGCCGTGCTCTTCAACGCGCAATTTGTTAACGATAAGGACTTCAAAGCCAGCCAGGGATGGCTTGAGAAGTTCCATGGCATTCGCTGTCACACAATAAATGGCGAAAAGTTATCCGCGGACGAAGGCTCAGCTGAGGACTTCAGGAAAGAACTGAGGAAGTTCTTAGACGAAGGAGACTACGACTTCGACTTCGACTATAACGCACACGAAACGGGCTTGAACTGGAAGGCGCTTCCCACCCAGTCATTAGTAGAACGCAGCGAAGAAAATGCGCCTGGGTACAAATCAAGAAAGGAACGTGTCACCATAATGCTGTGCGCAAACTCAACTGGTTCGCACAGGTTGCCCTTGCATCTGATCGGAACGGCGAAAAATCCGAGAAGCTTCATGGGTGTGAAAAGTCTCCTGGTCGCATATGGCCATCAAAAGGCGTGGATGAATTTCCACCTTGTCGAAGATTGGATGAAAAAAGTATTTGTTCTCGAAGTAAAATAGCACATCAGTTTCGGTCGCCCCTTCTCAGCTTTATCTTCAGGTGAAAAGATACCAGGAGGCGATCGGCAAGACCGGAAAGGTCCTTTTGCTCATAGACAATGCGCCGGCGCATCCGGTTATCGACCTCCTGAACTCCGTTGACGAACTTGTGACCGTCAAGTTCTTTCCTCCGAACGTTATCTCATTGATCCAGCCGATGGACCAAGGTGTGATCCGAAGCTTCAAGGGCATATACCGGAAGAAACTTCTCCGGGAGCTTTTAATGAAATAAGATAACACGGCCGAAAGCGTCACAGCATTTTACAAGAGAATAAGCCTTAGGGACTGCTGTTACATGGCTGCAACAAGCTGGGAGCCCGTCAGGCAGACCACCTTGAGAAACTCGTGAAACAAGGTTCTTGGTAAGTCAGCGTCAGGGGTGGACGGGGTTGAGACGATGGCGTGGAGATAGAGGAAATCGCCAGGATGTTAAAAATTATGTCTATATGTAGGGAGTGTGAGAACTCTGAGGTTGAAAGGTAATAAGCAGGCCTCCTCGGATAGTTGCGCTCACAAGTTTCGTTGGCAGGTGGCTGGGATGCGACTCAGAGGATCAGAACTTCCAAATGATGAACGATGAGGAAATCGTCGAGTCTCCGACACGGAGGAAGACGAAGAAGAGCACCGAGAGGAGAAAGCAGGGCTGTCGACTATCCCTTCGAATAATGCTGCCCTTCAACACCTCCAAAATGTAGAAAGGCTGTGAGATGGTACGAAGCCCAAGAAGAGTGTGATCGACACCGTCTTTTCTGCTTAAAAAGCTTCCGCGATCTCGTGGTGCAGAAACGCGAGATTACTCAGAAACAAACACGAATCACAGCATTTTTGAAGAAAGGTTAAATTTTTGCTCGCGCTGTTATAGTTAATTCGAACTCGGCAGTCATACAGCCAACTTTCTTTAAAGAATGAAGCTTAAAGTACATGAAAACCGGGGCAATGTGATAGGGTAAACAGACTCACGACTATAACAAAAATTCCGAGTTAACAACTACCCTCTGGCAAGTATTGTTGTTATCATCGAAGTTCCACTGTAGTTATCAAATCTTCACCAGATAATTTCATTGCTGTGTCGATTTAGTGCCCTCTGTTAACACATTGGAACGCACTAACTGTTTCTATGCATGCCTGACTGCACCTTTTGTTTTCCTTGACTGAATAAGAGATTTTCGCTGACGAACCGTCTCAATTCCAATGCTCTTTTTGACCACTAAAAGCCATATTTTACCATCAATTTGCACGTTCATTAGTCGTATCGCTATCACTTTGATGACCCGAGCTTGTATCAAATGACCAGCTTATTACATCAATCCAGATAAAGCGCAAATGAAGGTGACAATACTGGTGACCAGAAAGCATAAGATTAACTCACCTTACTATTTCTGACAACCACATCGCATTGCGGTGCTTCTAGAAGATATCTTTGCGAAATCCCTCCTGCAAAAACAAAACCTGTTCAGTATGTCGATTCATTGAACAAACCTTAGCAACAATCGAGGTATTGGCCATCGACGAAACCGTCCATGTAAGACTGCGTCAAGTTGCCCCGAAAACTGTTTTCTCCATTTTTGAAAATGAGCATGAGCATTACATACGCGCACCATTTCTATTGCCGAATATTGTAAGGACGTGAGAGCTAAATAATCGAATACACGTCAAACGAGAAGGAAACGTTTATTTGCAAAAACAAAAACCGCGAATACGCGAATTGCTCTTCGAGAAAGCGCTCCTCCACTTAACCACAAGTGTGGGAACACTTTCAGTCAACCTTGACCGGGCAGTGTCGGTCTGCGCCTGATCTGCGCCTGAATGCACATACATTCAGGCGCAGATCAGGCGTGGAGCTATTAGGCTGTCATTACAATTCGCATAATGCAGTGTTCTGCACTGCTTCACTTAGCGCATAAAAACACGCACTCATATTGTACTCCGTTCAGGGAAGTATCAGTTAGTCTTCTTTTGCCTAGGCTCCTTTGGTGCATGCGTATCATGAACTTAAGGTCTGACTTTTCTTCGTAACAACGCGCATGCATTGTTGCACGACAACTTGGTAGCAATGGCCAAAACAGGGATGAATTTATGCAAAAGAAGTATGTTCATGTTATCGCTAATTGAATGCTCTAGTTTCCCTAACAGTGCATAATTTCCATTTCATTATATATATATATATATATATATATATATATATATATATATATATATATATACTGGCGGGCCTCGAATAAGACGACCTTCGAATAGGACGACTTCCCATAGCACGACGAGACAAATTGATACCTACTTTTCGGATAACACGGTACATTTTCAGTTAGCACAACTGTTGCGGTGGCTAGTTTCAAGCTAGAAGATTTTGAAAGGAAAGAAGTCTTCTTTTTTCTTATTCTTCCTTCCGCAAAGGTATTTTGGAGCTTCTAGCACCGTTTGGCAATTCCTGTTTTGAGTTGCAGCCGCCTGTTATTGCGCTACATTTTCTTAGGTATTGCTATTTTTAGGGTAAATTCAAGGTAATAAGAAAAGTATCTCACATTTTGTAACGGACTTATGTATTTTTATCTTAACTTCTTGCGATGGCATCCCGTAGTACCAAAAATGTTTGGTATTCGCATCGCCTTCGCGTCCCCCCCCCGCTCTCTGGTATTTAGCGCTTTGTAATACATATCATATTTTATGTGATATATACATTCTATAAGCGAGTTGCGGTAAGCCCATCTTTCATCCTGAATTGGTGGTTGGAAAGGGTTAGGAATACTTTCCAACTGCGCTGACGACGGAACACGACAGTTCCGAAAGCTACGCCTATTAAAGTTCTTTGAACAAGGATACCATATCTTTTCGTAACTTTGAGGGGAATCATTGAAGAAGGGGGCTATACAGATCGACAATTATGCAATATCGCTGGATGGCGTCATTCTGGAAGAGAATGCCAACCAGAACTTACCTCTCTGTTGACGAAGGAACTTAACCTCGTTACAGCATTAGCAAAGAACGGTTTAGGTAAAGTCGATGAAAACGGCTACACCCTGTGTTTATTTTTCATTCAAGCACGGAGCTTTCGGGAACTACCTGTTCCCATCATCAGCGTGCACGAAATGGTCCTAAAGTACATGTAGAAAGGCACCTCTATGAATAGTTTTAAAGTGTGTTCAGACTGGACTTTAAAGTTCCACCGTTAATGTCAGTTTTCAGTAAGGACATCCTGGCCGTTTTCTTGTAATCTTCCCATAATGCCGATGGTTGTTAAAGAACAACAGCCAGTTTTGGCCACTACGCTGGACCAAACTTCCCTGATGGAGAGGCCATCATCTCTGTTAATGCAATTAATCTTTCGGGAACAGGTAGTTCCCGATAGCTCCGTGCTTGAATGAAAAATATACACAGGGTGTAGCCGTTTTCATCGACTTTACCTACATTGATATGTCCCCTGATAGAAATCCGATTTTCAAAGAACGGTTTACGCTGTTACTCGGAGGAAACGCAGAAAGAAACTTCAAATTGAAACCGATGCTTGTTTGTATGTCTCTTGTGCCACGAGCGCTTAAAGGCTACAGAAAAAAATCGCTTCCTGTGATTTGGCGAGCGAATAGGAAGGCGTGGGTGACCAAGGCGGTTTCTAAAATGTTTTTGCCCTGCGGTGGAGAGATTGCAAGCAAAGTAACCTTCCGTTCAAAGCATTGCTTATTTTGAACAATGCTCCCAGCCATCCGATTACCCTTGGGCAGTTAAACGAGCATGTTCAGGTAATTTTTTTACCTCCAAACACCACGCCACTACAGCCGATGGACCAACGAGTCATCGCGACCTTTAAGGCTTATTATTTAAGATAGGCTGTGGAAGAAGCGACGGGAAGTAGTGCTGTTCCCTTCCTTCAGTTTTGGAATAAGTACAATATTAGAGACGCGATTGACAATGTTTATCAGGCTTGGCAGAAGGTGTCTGGAAGCACCATGCATTCATTCTGCATGGAAATTTTTGTTGCCTAATCGGGAAGATAACTGTCGCTAAGAGTGCGGGCAGGTAGAAGGCATTATTGAAGAAATAACAAAAGTGGGAATAAGCAAGCTTAACTTAGAAAATATAAATGCCGAAGTCGTGAAGGAAGTGCTCGAGTCAAAGTTGGAAGAATTGGCGAACGAGGACCTTAATTTTGATGTACAGAATGTAGATATAGACGATTCGGAGGAGGACGAAGAAGATTCCAGCGGTGACAGGGTTAAAGCATTTTCTCTTAAGGAACTGGGAGAACTGCTTTCTGCTACTGAAGCTCTGAAGGCAAAAGCCGTGAACGCTGACCTGGACATCGGTCGCAGCATGCAGTTCGGTCGGGAAGTCAACAGCGCAGTCCTTGTCTACAAGTGAATATACGAAGCGAAAGCAAAATCAAGCTCTACTCAAACTACATTGTTCAGTTTATTTCACAAAACAGAATGAGTGAATTCCAATACATGACCTTATTGTTGGGGACAGTTTCGTTGGTTCTTTTACTGGCATTCGTTTTTCATGTTCATAAAGGTGAAATTAAACATCGAAGTTTCCGATAACTGGTGCATCAGAGCAATACCGGGAGAGTAGATAGGGCATGGAACTTCCAGAACGAAGCTGTTCCATTCTCCCGGCAGACTGATTAGGAACGTATAACAGAAATACAGCTCTTTCTCTCAACTTCCTGACTCCTTGGAAAAAGCACTATATATTTGGGCTCCTCTGCGGTCCCGATCACTATACTTCCAATGTTAAAGACCCCTCGAATAGCACGATTTCGCATAGAACGAAATTTTCGCGGAACGCATCACTCGTGCTATTCGAGGCCCGCCTATATATATATATATATATATATATATATATATATATATATATATATATATATATATATATATATATATATATATATATATATATATATATATAAAGCTTTATTCAGACCTTTGCACAAATCCTGCAAGTCAGACAGACCTTTTAGCAACGGACCTTTGCACAAATCCTGCAAGTCAGCGATATTTGTTCGAGGTCGATCATTGAAGAGTCCTACAAATTTTAGAATACTGCAACATTAAATTGGGGATGTGATCATGACGACAAGCAAACGTTGAAGACAACCTTTTATACATTTTAAATATGGAGTGGGGCTTTGTAAATCTGTGGACTACGGATGTTGATAAATGTCAAAAAGTGCAGGACTACTCATCGTGTTGGCGTAAAGTACTGGTCCTCAGCTTCACCTGCAAGGCCTTTGAGCAGATAGCTTTTGAATATTGCAAAACCAGATAATTATGAGGAACGTGTCGACGTTACATCGTTTACCTAATTCATTCACCATTAGTTTCTGCCTTACATGACTACACTCTTCGCTTGTTCGCCCGAAGCAGCTTATTAGTATAAAGTGTCACCTCTTATACGGTGCCCAAATTAGTATCTCCAGGCGTCTTCACGGTATTGGTATTCTGAATTATTCACTGCTGCATTGTTTCCTTTCTTAAATATTTAACACTCTGCATTTCTCCTTCGACTTGATGAATTTTGGCGAATCAGCTCATGTTGGCATCCCTTACCTTCCGGAAAGCCTACCTAGTTTCTGCTGTCGGTTTGCCTAACCTCACGCTTTGTTCTACCTGTCTATTAGCTCCTGTTGATGTTAAATCTTGACAGAAATTCTTTAACCATATCCTCACAAATCTTTAGCTTTGAACTTTGTGAAGCCGAACTCTTAAATAAGAAGAAATCTTTCAGCTATGGAACTGATCGCGCTTACCTTATCACGCAAGCAAGCAAAGGAAGCAAATTATTAATTTTAGTACACCAATAGTAACAATAATAATAATGAAAGATACAGTGTCCTTATTCAATGAGCTTTACTCTGCGTATCTTTCGGAACGCGAGAATTCCGAAAGCTACGCTGAATAAAGCTGGTTGAACAAGGACACCGTATCTTTCATTATTACGAAACGCCTTGTTACTAATTTCTCTTGCTTGAAGTACATCAATAATATTAAGATCTTTTTGCGTACATTATTCATGCACTAGAATCTCGGACTTAATCCTTTATTTTTTCGAGCAATCATCGCGTAAGACGGCTGTGATTGAACAGGCATGTTATTTCAACAATCTCACGTTGAACTTAGTTTATCGGCGGCGCTGTTTCTGAGCACAGGCAAAATCAAAGAAGCAATGTAGATCAGCATGAAAACTTGACCCGCTGACATTGTGAATATAAAATTGCGTGCTGGGCAAGTGATGTTACCACAGAGCAGCGTAAAGTTTCTTGTCCGTGAAAGTCATGAAGTTAAAGGTTTCAAACCAAATTAGTACGACTATCATCGTTTAATGTCAACAACAACTTCGGACCTCTCGGGGTTGCTCACACCCCGTCATCATCGATAAGGACGCGAAGTTTAGGATTTATTTTTTAATATGCGGGTGCTAAGATTAGGTGTTGCAGTTGGCGAATAATTAAGATAGTGAAGATTTGCATAAACGATTGTGCTCCATCCTTCGCTCACATAAGGAGCCGTCGGAACAGTCACTACTGTTCATTCCTGCCATTTATGAAAACTAGATGTCTTGTAACAGGGATGTGTTTCATCATGGATGCTTCCTGTTCACGACTTCTCCCGTTTGTCGTAAATGTAAGCTGTAGGGCATTGTCGTCTGTAAGCTTCAGACGACGATGCCCTACCAACGGATGGATGAGCAAATTGTGAAGGAAAAGCACAGAAGACAAATAACTCAGTATATTTCGAAGCTTTCAGAATCTTGTGGTTCCGTCGTCAGCGATGTGTAGGAGAAGGTGTTTACTCTGTGGTTTCATATAGGAACGCAATGAGGGTCAAGATGGGATCAGCTCAGTCTGGTGCAGCATACTGATAGCTGCATTCCATACCTCGCTATCTTCCACAGCTTTGTTGCGTTTTTTTGGTGTGGTTATGGCGAATGAATACAGCTTCCTTGATCCGTCGCAGGTGCACGCTGTTTTCAAGACGAATTATCCGCGGACGGAGGTCGTCGGAACGCAGTGGCGAACGTCCGATCGGACAAGACGCCTGTGGTCATACTGTCATTTATTAATAAATCATTTAAAAGGTCTCTTTATGTCGGTTACCATTCTCAGTTCATGCAAATGAAATCATTTTGGAAATAGATAAATAGATAAGGTATTAGGTCGATGGGTCTTATCGCTAAATTAATATCGTGTGGTTAACAGCTAACCGGTTTTTATCAACGTGTAAGGGCTGAGTAGCCTGTAGAGGTCTATGATTATCACTTCATGTAGCTGTGCATTAGTAGGAATGAAATAGGAGGATTCAGTTAGCTACGAGGCTGCAATTGCCAGAGTGTTTGGTTCAACGGACCGACCGGACACCGTTTCATACAACATTCAGTAGGTAAGTCGTAAACAATACGTCGATTAGCGAGTTACAAATGATTCAAGCAGAGTACCAATTTAATATAACGCAAGAAATAATTCTGAGATGACTTAAATTTGAGCTTGAATAACGTCCTAAGCGATAGAGTCAGTTGAATATTGAGTTTCCCGTAATGATTGAGTTATACGTCATTTTGTTCCTTCTTTGGGTACGGCTTCCACCCGTTTATTCGTAATGTTTGAAATCAGACGAAAACAACTCCCTACCAGCGGAGGGATGGGAAATTATCAGTGGAACAACAGAGCAATGCAGTAACCTTCAGTGCTTACGGAACGTTCTGGTTCTGTCGTCAGCGATTTATTGGTTCAGACGACGGAACGAGAACGTTCCGCAAGCTCTGGTGATTACTGTATTGTTCTGCGTTCCACGAATAATTTCCCATCCATCCGCTCGTAGTGAGTTGTTTTCGCGCGATTTCAGACATTACGAATAAACAGGTAGAAGCCGTACCCAAAGAAGGAACAATATTTTGAAGATTCTTATTGGCAGGCCAGTGGAACCCGTTTATTGAATCGAAAAAGATACAATGTAAAACAACGAGGAAATGCAACGTACCTTTAACGAAAAGATTTCGTAGCTTTCGGAGCCTCCTGCTCCGTTGTCTGCGAATTGCACCTTGGCGAATTGCAATAATTCCAATTCGGTGACGACGGAGCAGGAGGCTCCGAAAGCTATGAAATGTTCTCGTTAAATGTACGTTCTATTTCCTCGTTGTTTTCCATTGTATCTTTTTCGATTCAGTAAGCGGGTTCCACTGCTGTGCCAAGAAGAATCTTGTAAACTAAAAACAACAACCCGTTATGAAACATTTCGTTTTCAATTAGGGAACAATATGTCAAAACCCATAGAGAAGCACCCCATATTCTCTTATATGTCATTTGTTATTTCTCTGCGACTTTTGCCATTTTTCAAGTTCCTTTATTATCACTCCTACCTTTCGGGAAACCTCTCTCTCTGTCTTCAGCAGATCTTCACTTAGAGCGACTGCTCTTGGAAGTTCAACTATGAAGAAGAGAGCGGTAAATAGATGGAGAAAGGTGAAGAAAGAGAGCGGCTAAATTTTGTTACTTAGTATGACGTCACAGTCACTTGATTACGTGGACAGCCTTTGCACCTTTTAGTTGCTAACGCTTTATCTGATCTAGATGAATGGTCAAACGGTTTCATCTTCCGCTGTGACTTTCACTTTTCATTAAAGATTAAGCATTGTGATTTTACTTTTGGAAGATGGAAGCTTAGGAAAGCAACGGTAAAATCTAAAAGCTACTGTTGGTGCTGCAACTATTGATATTGGCCATTAACCTCAAGGCTTGCATAAAGGTTATACTTAGGCGATATAGCAAGCGACAATCGTGTTTACTTTCGATAAGCATTTGCTGTAGGAACTGAGATAAAAATTAGGTTGCTGATCAGCGTGCCTTATGAAAGCACATTCTGGCCAATCAGATGCGCGCTGCCCCAATTTCTAAAGCTATTTAGACCGTGTGAGGTGAATTAAATGCTCATTGATAATGATATTTAGTTGCAGACTGGTTTCACATTGCTCAGTGGCTACTTGGGAATGTGTCCATGACGGCCGGCCTGTTTTGTACATCTGCTCATCTCATGGTTCGTATTCATTTTTGTGAATTTAGTAGTTTACAGTAAAACACAATTAGCTGTCTGTGCAAACAGAGGAGCGGTAGTGCAATATGCAGCATTGGTAGCTGATCGTGTCTACGTTGACCAGTCTGTAGTATGTGACTTCATAAATGCATGTATGGGCAGAGCTGAAATGTGTTGCACTGCACGTTTGTCGCGTGTCGAAGAGGTTCAACTCATCAGAGAACGTGGACATAGTGAGGTTATGGTACTTCTATTTTTATTAAAGACGTTTCTCCTTCTTTACGTTCCGGCTGTGAGGAAATAATTTTTATTTAGGTAACTTACCCACGACGTAGCTTTCGGGAGAACCGACTCCCGTCTTCAGCGTCAGAAATGGACAGTTAGGTACGGATTGTACGTCACATAAGAAGGTTTGAGGTCAAGTAAACATATCTTAGTCAAACATAGGCATCAATGCAATCCGTAAGAGCAAGGTCGAAAACGGTGATGCCGTCAGTTGTTTTGATCGCCCAAAAATCGATCGCTCCTGTTCCTCGCTGTTCGGCTCTTCGTTGCTCTTCTTTTTTTCCTTTTCCTCTTTTGTGATTTTGGTCTCCTCTGATTTGGTCTAGATTGTTAACGCTCCATTGAGGCTTCTTCCTGAAAGGCTTAGAAAATCCCATCCAGCGTATGGAGGGAATTGTTAATCACATGAAATACGACAGCATTGGGCGGATGTAACTATTATATTTGTTGCCAGACGTCACTTACTTCTATTCCTCGGTCTCTGTTGATGGTCTGGTTGAGCCTAATGTAAGGAGATTCTTCAATTTTTCGCCTTAGGTGATGTTGTTCATGACAGAGAACCTGTCCTTCTAACAGCCCTGAGCAGGTGGAGGGGGTTCAGCCACTGCTGATGCTCTTAGGGCTTGATCTATTGCGTTGGATCAGTCAATTGTTTGAGGTCATCCTTGTGTTTATGTGCCCTTCCAGTCTGTCCTTAGCGTTCCTGTTTCTTGTGAGGCACTTCATGTGTTCATTAAACCGATGGACTAGTGAGTTCCATGATTCACCAATATACTAAGCTGAACAACTGCATTTGATTAGGTATACTACGGCAGGTTTTGATTCGTTCTCGGTCTTCACCCTGTCGTTTCTGAGAATAGCTCTTAGGTTCGGGGCACTTTTGAAGAAGACTGAAGTCCAAACGTTTGCCCAAGCGTGTAATTTTTTCACTTAATCATGCTTGATAAGGCATCATCAGATCCGTTTATGAGGAATTTCTCTCTCTGTTCGCCTCCTGTGTGCGCAGTCGTTGGTTGATTATACTTTCTATCTATCTCTTGTGGTACCCATTTGTCGTGAAGTAATTTAACTCTTCATGTAGAAACTTTCGATCACAGATATTTATGGCTCTGTTGACCATTCCGTGTATGTTACCTCTGAAGACCGATGGTGGTTGTTGGGAACTGTAGTTTAGATATCTGTCAGAGTGAGTCTCCTTGCGGTATACTCTGGGTTTGATGCCTGAGTTTGATCTAATGACCAAGCAATCAAGCAAGGGAAGCTTTCCGTCAATTTCTTTTTCCATTGTGAAAGAGGTGTGAGAGGGAAAAGCCTGATTTAGAAAGGAGATAAGTGTCTCTTCTTATCGTGTCGGTACTACGACGAAAATATCGTCCATATAGCGTTTGAAAAATAGCGGTTTGATATCCGAGGGAACAGTAGAAAAAATCTGTTCTTCTAGAGATTCCATGAAAACCTCCGCAAGCACTGGTGACAGTGAACTTCCCATTGCCACCCCGTCCCGTTGCCGGAAGAAATGTCCTTGCAAGTGAAAGAAGTTTCCTTTTGTCATGCAGAATTTTGTTAGCTCAGTTATATGTTGCGCCGTTAGTTTTATTCTGTCCTTAAGTGTATCGTCCGACGAGAGAAGGCTGTGTAATGTCGAAAGTGTGTGTGCTAGTGGAATGCTGGTAGAAAGACCTTTAACTTCGTGGCTAACGAGAACATGTCCAGCTGCTAATTGGAAGTTCTTGACTTCTGTACACAAAGAAGTGCAGTTTTTCACTGACGAGCAACGGTTGCCGGTTAAGGGTTTGATTTGGCTCTTTAAGTAGCGAGAGATATGAGAGGTGTTTCCATTCATCGTGGAGAGCACAGGTCTCATAGGGATATCAGGTTTGTATATTTTTAGAAGCCCGTACACCTCCGGGCATTTGAAGTTTGAGATAAACTTCAAGAGCTGTATCGTTTTCAACAGTGCCGTCTCCTTGGAGGTTGAGTGCATGTCCGAAAGAATGGAGGAGAGTGATTTCCTGGTGTCTTCAGAAGGGTCTTTTTGTACTGAAGTGTACACATCACTGGATAAGACCAGATTCATCTTATGGACGTAGTCGGTTTTGTCTAGAATCACTACTTTGTTTCCTTTGTCTGCTTTGGTGATGACTTTGTTTGTGTCCTTGTGTCCTTCCTTAATCTGTTGATTATCCCGAAATCATCACGTTCTAGGATAGGTTTCTCCCCGTTTCTGTAGCTTTGGAGCAGGTGAGCGATCGAGGCTCAGATCCTGGCTGCTTTATCCTGGTCAACTGGAATGGGGCTGTTTTCTACGCAGGCTATCAGGTCTAGAGTAGATGGATTCTTTCTGGAAGGTACAAAATTTAGTCCTTTCTTTATTTGACCAGATAACAATCTGGTCAAGTCTTTCATCCTCTTGATTAATTGTCCACTTTTTTTCAAATTGTCCATCTTGTTAAAATTGTCCATCTTTTTCAAATTGTCCACTGTCTTCAAATTGTCCTTCTTTTTCAAATTGTCCATCTTTTTCAAAGTGTCCACCTTTTTAAAATTGTCCACCTTTTTAAAATTGTCCACTTTCTTCAACTTGTCCACCTTTTTAAAATTGTCCACTTTCTTCAAATTGTCCACCTTTTTAAAATTGTCCATCTTTTTCAAATTGTCCACCTTCTTAAAATTGTCCTTCTTTTTAAAATTGTCCTTCTTTTTCAAATTGTTCACCGTTTTAAAATTGTCCTTCGTTTTCAAATAGTCCATCTTTATCTTCTTTGCTTCTCGTACGGGGTATTTTCAAATATCAAAAATTCCTCTACACGGTATCCCCCGTTACGGTAATAAGCTTTTACTAGCAAAGGTTTCGGGCATTACCTTTGCCCGTCTTCAGTGCAAAAACTAACGGCCACCGCCCAGGTTGGTCAGTTAGTTTGTGTAGCAGTTTATTCAGTCTCACGATGGGCGACAAAACCGACCGACCGACGTTCTTTTTTCCCCGTAACGCGCCTCGCTCGCTTTAAACCCATTGCTCCTTGACTCCCATTGACTTTAAACATCCCAAGTGACCTTCGCATCATGGGATCTTCTCTTACACTTCCCCCTGATTTACAAATCACAATTTGGGCAGACGCGATTTCGACGAGGTCGACTTGACCGCCTTAACTAGACGTTACTCATTGCGGAAGGCAAACTTGACGTTTCCCGCGGGATCTTTTCGGGAGTCCAGGATGGGGCTTCTACACCGTCGGAGTTCGTCCTGTTATCCTGGCTATCTGTTTTTCCTTCGATGGCCTGGTCGTTTTGTTCCAGTTCAGTGGCTGATTCGCAGTGGGCCTTCTGTTCCCTGTCGTCACGCCTAACTTCCTGACCACCACCTCCCGGCCCACTATCACATTCTGTTAGAGCTTTCTTCACCCTCCACGTCGGAAGAACTGGGGTAGACATCCCGTCATCGCTACTGCTTTCGGATGACTTCGAATTCGCCTGTTCTTCTGTTAACACACGGCGACGAATGTCCCGTACATGGCGGGGGACGCCGTCGATTTTAACCGCGTGACTCGACAGGATCTTGGTAACAGTGCCCCTTGTGTACTGCGAGTCACATCGAATTCCGTGCGGTTTTACCCACACAGGGTCACCAATGCCATGTGGGTGGGTTGTCAAGTTTGGGCGGCCCCTTCAATGCACGGTCTATGTTACGAATCCTGACATTGTACTTGTATATAGCGTTTGCCGGCGCTGTCAGCTCAGAACGATCATTCCGCGGTGTCACATTGTACAAGTAAACCGCCTCCGCGATTGAACAGCCTTTCCTAGCGGCGATTACTTTTACGGAACGGTGACACCTCTCGACTATCCCATTGCCTGACGGGACGTATGCGCACCTGAAGCGAATATGCACATCCCACCGTTCAGCGAAATGAAGAAACATCTTGCTCCTAAAGGCGGTATCGTTATCCGTCAACAATTCTTCTGGTGGACCGCGTTCAAAAAACACGGCTTCTAATTCCCGTATAACGGCCTCACTGGACTGCAGTCTCAAAGGTCGCCAGACGGCGAATCGTGACGGGCCACAGTCGACAAGCGATAGATATGACATCCCACGGTAATGGGTGATGTCCATTGCCACTCTCTGCCATATCTCTTTTACTCCTAAGCTACCCTGCTTCCATTTGACAGGAGCCGGATCGATTGACTGGCATGCGTCACAGTTGGCAATTGTTTGACGCACCTGGCGCTTCGACACCATAGGATTGATTCTCTTGACGAAGTAAAGGGTCCGCCTCACACCAGGGTGGCCCATTTTGTGGTGGATCTCGGTGACTAGCTGGCCAGCGTCTGGCTGTACAACCGCTGCACAGGTAGAGCTCGGGATGACAGTCGCGGGATGTAGCCAACGCCGTGGGACTCGGGTCAGGGCGTCCGCCTTGTTGCTCGCGGAATTCACCAACGTCACGACGAGCTGCAAATTATATTCACTGACCAGTGACAGCACCATGTCCACTCGCCTCCGTATGAGCATTTCGCTCGCGGCCTTCGTCTTCAGCCTGGCTTTCCCAGAGAGTCCATCAGAGATCCATCGCTGGACCGTTGTTGAATCCGTCATTAATTCGATATTCGTCATCCCCCAGGAGATGGCGAAGTTCAGTCCTTTGATGACGGCGTCCAGTTTAGCATGTTGATGTGACTCGCTTCGTCTGACCTTAGCCAGGCGGCATCTTCTATTATGCAACCACCAACCTCAATTACCACACCATGAGCCAGTGAGCTGGCATCTACCCAGACTCTCGCCTTCTCGCCTGACACATTCCATCTTCCGCGTACAGGATCATTGGAACTCACCTTGCTGGCAACATCGTTGATGAGGGTTTCCAATTCATCGTTCTCGAGGACTTGATCCCAGCTTGTGGTGACTTCATTGGCTTTCCTTTCTATAAATGCTGCTGCGATCCTCAGCCAGCCGCACACTGGAAAATGGCCCGTCAATTTTTCACAGAATGAAAACGCGGACCTTCGTGTCAGCCGTTCAGGCGCGTTGCAAACTTCGGCGTCTCTCCTCCAAAACAGATTTCCGCGCTCCCCCCAGACCCTCAGTCCTAAGACGCGGGTGCCATTGGCAACACGCTCATGAGGTTTGCACATTAACCCTAAACGTGCCAAATGTTGCTCGACGCGTGTGGCTTTTACAACGTCTTCATTCACAAGTATGTCGTCTATATAAGCGGAGGTCCCTTTCTTGACGGTCGAGTCTTGACTGAGTATGCAATTCAACACCGCCTTCATTATAAGTGGGGCGACGTTCAGCCAAAATCCCAAACGTGTCAAGCAGTATCGGCGTCCCTTGTACCTCTCCGTCTGATAAGGCCATGCGGATCTGTCCACGTGGATTTGCAGGTACGCCCTCTTTAAATCGACCACTGAAACATTCGCTCCTTGCTTGCGCCATTCGCGCAGCTTCTGGGCGCATACATCAGAGTCTGCTGTGAACGCCTCTATATAGGTGTTCAGTTCTCTAAAGTCCATAACGGGTCGGACTTTCCCCTTATTATCTTGAGAAACAGCCATGAGAGGAATCAGTTTTTTAGCTGAACCCCATTTGCTCTCATCGTACGGTACCAACCAACCATTCTTAATCCACTCTCCCAGTTCTTCCTCATACTTCTCTCTTACCTCACCGCTTGGTGGATATTCCTGAACCTTATTCCGCAGCGAAGTTGGTTGCATGCCATTTGTCCATTTCCACCGAGCTGTCCATAATCGCGCAGTTGGGTTGTAAATTGCCGTAAAATCCCGCTCCTCAAGTCTTATCTCACCGCCATTGCGAACTGCAGCGGCAAAGGTATTCCCAACTCCAAAATTTACACGCCGCTCATCCCTCATTGTTACCCCGCCAAGTGCTGCGATGCCGTTCATACCAAGTATGAGCTCGAAACCAAGCGGCCTTTTATCGGTGACGATTGCCTCAACGGCAGCCTCGCTCCCTCCTCACGGCTACAGTCTGATAACGTTCACTCCTATGCATTGTAGCGACTGACCGCTAACTGTAGTCACGGTAACCTGTTCTTTCCGCCAATTCTCGCAACAGGTGACGTGGGCGATGCACTTTGAACACCCTGTGTCCACCAGCACACTGCGGTACACCCCGTTGGCCATCACCCGCACAGTTGGTAGCGCGTTGGTCGTAGTCGGGAGGAGGCTGGCGCAGATGCCGCCTCCCGTCACACGTTTCCCGACATCAGCGAAGCCTTGAGACTTGACCTGCCGGACCCTCGGTTCAGCTTCTGGGTTCTCCTTACTGTGGCCCCTGCAATCCCTGGCAGAATGGCCTACCTCACCGCATTCGTAGCATCGGCGCTCCCCAACGTTCGCTGGCGGCCAGCTCTCCTTTGCACCCATGTACGAGTCCTGCACAATAGCTGGACGCTCGTCACTAAGCACAGCTCGAGCTTGAACGAAAATCTGATTTAAGCTGAGCTCCCCCAAATGTGAGCTTGCTCTTAGCAGTTGCCGTACACTCTCTGGCAAGCCAGCGACGAAAGCGCACGTCATTGCCTTCTCAGGGACTCCACTGAAAACGGACGCCAGTCTCCGTAGATCCGCAAGGAAAACGTCAGGAGATTCGCCATTCCGCAGCTTGCGGCAGGAAAACTCGTCGTAGGCTGCGAACGGATCCATGGCGAGCGCAGCTAAGAGGGCCGCTTTCACTTTTGCCACGCTTTTCTTATCCTCATCCGGCAGCTGGAGATACACGGCAAAGGCTCCCCCAGAAAGGCGCAGAGGGATTTGCACGCCACGTCCTCGACCTTGCCCAGTCGGCACACGAGTTCCAGCTTCTCGAACCATTCCGTAACCGACTGAGAGGGTGACCCATCGAACTCCTTGATGAGCTGCACGTCGAAGGTCTTGTCTCCTGTCGAGTCCTCCATTAAGCCTTGATAGCTTGTAGCAGTTTATTCAGTCTCACGATGCGCGACAAAACCGACCGACCGACGTTCTTTTTTCCCCGCAACGCGCCTCGGTCGCTTTAAACCCATTGCTCCTTGACTCCCATTGACTCTAAACATCATAAGTGACCTTCGCATCATGGGATCTTCTCTTACAGTCTGGAAGCACTCCTGCTCAGCCGACCTAGGCAGATGCTACGTCAGTTGGGTCATACCTTTGACCGTGTCGGTTTCGCAATCCGGCCTAGTCAGCCGTGGAGAAGCGCGAGCTTCACAAGCGACCGGCTCGGACAGTGCCAACACGACAAATGACAGCGGTGAGATCTCTCGAACGAAACGCGTCGAAGCTTGGTAGTTTCAAACTACCAAGCTTCGACGCGTTGTAATGAAAGATACGGGAATAACCCGTTAGACGAAATCGTTTATTCCATAACGAAAACAAGCGAAGCTTTCAGAACCAACCGCGTTCCGTCCTCAGCGCTAAACAATATTAATAACCGACCTATGAATGGTTATGTACTAACGGTGACCTGAGTCCGTTAGTACTGGTCGTATGTCAAATCAACCGACATTATCGGGATGATTGTTTTCAGTTGGTGGAGACGGACATATGCCAACCGAGTGGTTTTTGCAACACTGTGCCGCATTAACCACATTAGACCAAATGTCGCTGGCTCCTACCCCCTCACCCCTGTTGATACAGTTGTTGTGGCGGATGTACAATGCCTCTTTGGGTTTTCTAAGACTGAATTCAGGTTCGTAATATGCAGCCTTGAAACTGTAAGATGATCTGGTGGTTACAACATGATATGACATGCTGAACCAACGCTGAGGCATTGATAGACTCTTCCATGATCTTCAGTGGATCTCTTGTTTGCGGCCGGCCTCTTGCTTTGACAACTTCTCCTATTTGTCGCTTTTCTGCGTTCTTGTAACGTTTGAGCGCCGCAATGTGTTGTTGAAATCGGTGCGCTACAGTGTGCCCTGTTTCACCAATGTAGCTTGCACCACAGCTGCAACTGACACTGTAGACTGACCCTGGTTTGTTCTCTAGAGGCACCTTGAATTTGTCAGAACGCAAAAAGGATCTGAGGTTCGAAAAGTTCTTGAAGAACACTTTGAACCCCAATTTCCTGGCTTCTTTTCGTATTGCATCTCCAATACTGGGTATATAGGGCAAAACCATTGTGTCATTCATGTCATCCCTATGTTCAGATGTTGTTCTATTATTCTGTAGATTGTTCAGTCTTCGGTCAATGTAAGTGTCAGTCAACCTCTTAGGGAAATCATTCTGTTGGAGAGCCGTGCGAATGTAGTCTATTTCGTTGTTCAGGTACTCTCTGTTGCATAGGTTGACCGCGCGATCTACCATTCCTCTTATGATGCCTACTTTGACATGTAGAGGATGGTTCGAGAAGAAATTCAAACATCTTCCTGAATGTGTAGGCTTCCTGTATACTTTAGTTGTCAATCCATTTTTATTTATCATCACAAGAAGGTCCGAGAAAGGAAAGTGTCCACCTATTTCCTTTTCCATTGTGAACGATGAAATAGATCACATTCGCTAACCTCCACACCTTTGTTGCGTTTTTTGGTGTGATTATGGCGAATGAATACAGCTCCCTTGATCCGTCACAGGTGCACGCTGTTTTCATCGCAGATTCTCGGCGGACGGAGGTCGTCGGAACGGGGTGGCGAATGTCTGATCGTGGTGGACAACACGCCTGTGGTCATACTGTCATTTATCAATAAATCATTTAAAAGGTCTCTTTATGTCGGTTACCATTCTCAGTTCATGCAAACGAAATCATTTTAGAAATAGAGAAATAGATAAGGTATTAGGTCGATGGATCTTATCGCTAAATTAATATCGTGTGGTTAACAGCTAACCGGTTTTTATCACCGTATAAGTGCTCAGTAGCCTATGGAAGTATATGATTATCACTTCGTGTAGCTGTGCATTGGTAGAAATGAAATAGGAGGATTCGGTTAGCTACGAGGCTGTAATTGCCAGACTGTTTGCTTCAACGGAAAGACCGGACACCGTTCAATACAACATTCAGTAGGTAAGTCATAAACAGTACGTTGATTAGCGAGTTAGAAATGATTCAAGCAGAGTACCAATTTAATATAACGCTAGAAATAATTCTGAGATGACTTAAATTTGAGCTTGAATAAGGTCCTAAGCGATAGAGTCAGTTGAATATTGAGTTTCCCGTAATGATTGAGTTATACGTCATTTTGTTCCTTCTTTGGGTACGGCTTCTACCCGTTTATTCGTAATGTTTGAAATCAGACGAAAACAACTCCCTACCAGCGGAGGGATGGGAAATTATCAGTGGAACGACAGAGCAATGCAGTAACCTTCAGTGCTTGCGGAACGTTCTGGTTCCGTCGTCAGCGATTTAATGGTTCAGACGACGGCACGAGATCGTTCCGCAAGCTCCGATTCTTACTGTATTGCTCTGCGTTCCACGAATAATTTCACATTTATCCGCTCGTAGTGAGTTGTTTTTGCATGATTTCAGACATTACGTATGAATGGGTAGAAGCCGTAAGCAAAGAACGAACAATATTTCGAAGATTCTTCTTGGCTCGGCAGTGGAACCCGTTTATTGAATCGAAAAAGATACTATGTAAAACAACGAGAAAATACAACATACCCTTAACGAGAAGATTTCGTAGCTTTCGGAGCCTCCTGCTCCGTTGTCTGCGAATTGCACCTTGGCGAATTGCAATTATTCCAATTCGCTGACGACGGAGCAGGAGGCTCTGAAAGCTATGAAATGTTCTCGTTGAAAGTACGTTCTATTTCCTCGTTGTTTTCCATTGTACCTTATTCGATTCAGTAAACGGGTTCCACTGCTGTGCCAAGAAGAGTCTTGTAAACTAAAAACAAGAACCCGTTATCTGTAGGTACACACGGCTTTTCCCTGTTATTTTCTTTTAATATGTAAAAAATAAATTTACGAGCATCCCACTAAACCAAACTTACTCATACATTCTTGAATGCCTCTCCAAAGACACCCTTTTGAAAGATCGTACAAAACTGAATCCGTTCCATCTGACCCAGCTGGTGAAGTTTTGTATGGAAGAAGGTAATTATTTCCGCTGGGGACGAACGTACTTCCAACAAAATAAAGGAGCGCCAATGGGAAGCGCTTTGTCACCCATAGTAGCTGAAATGTTCATGGAACATCTAGAGGAGAAAGCCTTTCCTACAGGTTTTTCTGGATACAATGTTAAGTTGTTCCAACGCTATGTTGATGACATTTTCGTTATTGTGAAGAACGGAAAAGAAGATGACTTGTTGAACCACCTAAACAGCCTTTTCCCACAAGATATCGAGTTCACCATAGAAAAAGAAACCGAAGATTGCCTACCTTTTTTAGACGCTCTTGTACTTAAACAAGGGAGCGAACTAAAAACCAAGGTTTACAGAAAACCGACAAATTCAAGGAAATACCTCAACTTCAACTCCAGCCATCCAAAAAGCGTAAAAATAGGAATTATTACAGGAATGGTTGATAGAGCTATTAAGCTCTGCAGGAAGGAATACCTACAGGAAGAACTTAATTGCATACGGAAAATACTAAAAAAGAACAATTACCCCGTAAAGGTGATTGAAGATTGCATCAAAAAGAGGCTCAGCCAATGGAAACACCTACAAACTCGAGTAGATACCACTCCAATGTTCGAGACAAAACTTATTCTACCATACTACCCGACTCTCAGTGAGAGATTACAAACCATAGCAAACAGCCTGGGAGTCTCAATCATCTTCAAAAGTCAACACAATTTGAGAGCCATACTCAGATCTGACAAAATCAAGACCCCAACAGAACAGAAGAAAGGAGCTATCTACATGATACAATGTAGTTGTGGAGCGAAATATATTGGAGAAACGGGGCACAGCATTGACAAAAGGTTCCAACAACACCTGGGAGCTTTAGAAAGATACAGAGTAGCAGAAAGTAGGGAACGTGGAGAAAGCCCCCGGAGGAGAGGACGCAGACAAACCAATGATCCAGCTAGAGTCAAACAAGACGCCATAAATGCTTCAGCATTCGTTGGACATCTTGTGACCTGCCCTCAACGAGAAGACCCAATCAAAGTCTTAAAACTAGCTTTCGAAACCGACTACAAAATCAGAAAGATCAAAGAAGCTTTATTCATACGTCACAACCAGTGCGTAAACAGGGACGACGGGGAAGAAGTCAGTGAAGTGTGGTCCTCAGTAGCAGCTCGGACGAACTGCTGCCAATTAAAATATGACAACATTGTAATACGATATCCTCCCACACCCAATCCGCTTCCCCATCCCTGTTAACAAACTTCAGAACTTTCTTTCAAATTTTCCTTTTTCTTAATTTATTTAATTTTACTCAAGTTATATGCCCCTCTCAACGGTCTTCCTCACTTGAATTTCATGAATTTTAGATCCACAAAATTGATTTCCTTACCAAATATATTCCACCGATCTTTCCTTTACCGTTTTTTTTGTTATCCGCTATACTCATTTAATTCTTATCTATTTATGACATTTTCTTTTCTTTTCTTTCTTTCCCTTATCATTCTTTTAGTCTTCGTGTAATTTTAATTTCGATTTTGGTTTTATTTTTGGTTTCTTTCATCAAAATTGTTATTTTATGTTATATTTTTTCCCTTTAGTCTTAATTTTAATTTTTTACATTAAACTCCCCGAGGCTAAGTTACATTAAAACCCGCCCCCCACCCACACCACTTTAAACTCAAAACTTTCTATCTCACTCTGACAAATCGTACACCGTTTGACATTTGCGCTGATGACGGAAGAGGTAACTTCCGAAAGCTCCGCGGGATTTTTTACATATTAAAAGAAAATAACGGGGAAAAGCCGTGTGTACCTACAGAAAAAGCTATGAGAATTTACCCCGTCCCAGGAAATCCTATTTTCAATTACAAGAACCCGTTATGAAACATTTCGTTTTCAATTAGGGAACAATATGTCAAAACCCATAGAGAAGCACCCCATATTCTGTTATATGTCATTTGTTATTTCTCTGTGACTTTTGCCATTTTTCAAGTTCCTTTATTATAACTCCTACCTTTTGGGAAACCTCTCTCTCTGTCTTCAGCAGATCTTCACTTAGAGCGACTGCTCTTGGAAGTTCAACTATGAACAAGAGAGCGGTAAATAGATGGAGAACGGTGAAGAAAGAGAGCGGCTAAATTTTGTTTCTTAGTATGACGTCACAGTCTCTTGATTAAGTGGACAGTCTTTGCATCTTTTAGTTGCTTTATCTGATCTAGATGAATGGTTAAACGGTTTCATCTTCCGCTGTGACTTTCATTTTTGATTAAAGAATAAGCATTGTGATTTCACTTGTGAAAGATGGAAGCTTACGAAAGTAACGGTAAAATCTAAAAGCTACTGTTGCTGCTGCATTGGTGATTAACCTCAAGATTTGCACAAAGGTTATACGTAGGCGAATCGAGAAATCACTGAGGATTATACCCGTTGTTGTAGAAGGCCACGTCAATGGAAAGATCTTTATTTCCAAAAAAAGAAAAAGTAGAAAACGTGGCGCGTCGTGGTCAGGAAAGCGGAGCTTTCAGGTCAGGCTAGACCTGTCTTCAGCGCGGTCAGTTCTCTTTGTGCCCTCTCCTAGGTTTGGCTTTCAGGAAAAGTCCCCTCCCTTTCGTTACAAAACATTGTTATCAAAGAAGGTTAGACGATATAGCAAGCGGCATCCGTGTTTACTTTCGATGAACATTTGCTGTAGGAACTGAGAGAAAAATTAGGTTGCTGATCAGCGTGCCTTATGCAAGCACATTCTGGCCAATCAGATGCGCGCTGACCCACTTTCTAAAGCTATTTAAACCGTCTGAGGTGAATAAAAGGCTCACTGATAGTGATATTTAGTTCCAGACTGTTTTCACTTTTCTCAGTGGCTACTTGGGAATGGGTCCATGACGGCCTGCTTCGTACAACTGTTCATCTCATGGTTAGTATTCATTTTTGTGAATTTATTAGTTTAGAGTACAACACAATTAGCTGTCTGTGCAAACAGAAGAGCGGTAATGCAATATGCAGCACGGTAGCTGATCGTGCCTACGTTGACCAGTCTGTAGTATGCGAGTTCATAAATGCATGTATGGGTAGAGCATGTGTTGCACTGCACCTTCGTCGCGTGTCGAAGAGGTCAAGTCATCAGAGAACGTGGACATAGTGAGGTTACGGTTCTTCTATTTTTATTAAAGATGTTTCTTCTTATTACTTCCTTCTTTACGTTCCGCCTGTGAGGAAAGAATTTTTATTTGGTTAACTTACCCACGACATAGCTTTCGGGAGAACCGACTCCCATCTTCAGCGTCAGAAATGAATAATTAGGTACGGATTGTACGTCATATTAAAAGGTTTGAGGTCAAGTAAACATATCTTAGTCAAACATTGGCAACAATGGAATCCGTAAGAGCAAGGTCGAAAACGGTGTCCCTCATATTACGGGTTCTACTCCTGTTTACGAGGCATAACTTGCACTTGTGATTCTATTGGTGAAAAGATTTGATCCAACTACACAGTCTCTGTCAAAAAATTGCGGTGCATTACTAATGCCTGCGAAGTTATGCTCGAAGCCTTGTTCCCAGTTGCGTGTCTATGGTTCAACTTACGAGGCATTGGCTCAAATCCGACTCTTTGGGATCATATCTTGTTCTGCCTTCAGCGAATGGTAATGTTGAGGTTTATTCCAAAGTTGGGTTCAGTTTATTCCAAGATTGGATTCCGAGACTAAGGACTGAGGAAAGGGGTGAGGTTGTATGGTGCAACATTTGGTTCTACTGATGAGTGCATTCCATATGTCGCTGACCTCTACTCTGTCACGATTCAAGCAGTTGTTATTGCGAATGAACAGAGCCTCCTTTATTTGCCTAAGGTGGAAAAGGCTTTCGCGACAAATTAGTTTTGGCTTCAGGTCATGTGAGTACTGAGAGGAATGCTCCACGTCCGCGGAGGCTTTTATGGATTGTAGCGACGCAACCGGGAGAGCAAACGTTTGTTCAAATGCCACCGCAACCGCTATAAGACAGGCAAAACCGCCAACGAGGAACTCACATTCTCAGACCATATACAAGGAGCAACAACAACGCTCGTAGCCTTGCGCTCAACGGAAATCTTCTTTCAAATGGGATCAATCCCTCAGTGTTGGACAGCATAGAATCGCAAATGGAAGTTATGCCTCATAAATAGGAGTAGAACCCGTAATATGAGGGACAATAAGTCGATATCTAGCCGGCTAAATGTCCCCTGGCGGCCAATCGGCAGTGGCCAAAAGGCCGTGTTCGTCCCGTACTCTTGGAGGAAACAGAATGCCGTCTTCTTGTCAATGATTGTAGAGATGAGTGGCTCATAGTTACCGCCCGATAGAAAGCTCGAACTGAAGTGGACCTGGGGCGAACACGAACGCGGACGTCGAGATAAGGAGAACTATTGCATTACGATTTTAACATAAAGTGATAAGCGCAACTGTTGCGCACAGCCCCAGGGACGAACGCAGCTTCTGCATCTTTGATAAGGATTTTACCGGTAAGAGCATAGCCGCGTTGATCTGAACATCTGTACTCTTAGTTTACACTCACATTGTCGTTCTACAATCAATGACTGAACGCACAGCGGAATTGAAGATCGATTGTGTCAGCTATACGAGTCCTGCCACACTTATGCCAGCGAAATGAACGTACTCCGTTTCGCGCTTGAACAGGCAGTGCAACAAGCATGTCGCTATTACACGACCTTTGTTACGAAACGATATTAGTCTGTATCGATAACCCTCTCTGAGGTATCTCTGAGGGCTAATCTGTTATTATTTAAAGCTTACCATAGGTTACCTTAACCATAAATCAAAAACGAAGATGAAAACTTCGTTCCTGTTTGTGCGCCAGCTCCCCTCCATCATACCGTCATGCCCTTCAAGCAGATAGATCTTTCGCGATGGACGGTTGGCCACTGCTGGAGCAATTAGAAATAAATTAGAAATGAACATTTCCAGCGAGCAGATTATAGAATCTTACCATATGTAAGATTCTATAATCTGTGCTCTTTACTTTCCCATTAGCATCTCCTTTGTTCTATTTATCACCGTAGCTTTTCTTTCTTTTTATTGCTTCTTTCTTTTGTCATCTTTTCAATATGTCTAAATTTTCTTTGTTTCCATGAACAAGTGCCTTCTTTTTGTTGTTCAACTACTTATCTTCATTTTCCACATGTTTTTCTCTTCATAGAAGTTCCTTTTTGAAGTATTCATATATCATACCTGTTGCTATTGCAGTGCCCTGATTTCATTGTTAATATGTCATATGCACATTTAGGTTTCCTCACGGAGGAGGTTTCTTGTTTTGTGTATAGATAATATGTGCAAAATTGATGTGGTCTGGTGTACAAACGATACCGTTGCCTTTCGGCATGGCTGCATGAGCTTTTGTTTTCTGCCTCGAGGTTTGGCCTCTATGCTTTATACAGCTTGCAGCAATTCTTTTGCCTGATCGTACTACACCAGATATTGCGGAAAATTAATGATGTAACACGACAAAATTATTACAAAAATTTTCGTGTTCGAGTTAATACTTTGTAAAAAAATGTTTGGTAAGCTGTGTTGCTTAATATAAGATACGTATTGCCATGTTTACTTATTTCGTAGGCAGCATTTCACATGATATCTAATCATTGATTATGAATAGATTAGATTAACGAATTCTAGGAAAAGGTCAGAGCATAGCCAATCAGCGGCGTAGAAAGGTGCCTTGACTACATAAACCGCAGATAGTGGCATGAAATGACCTATATAAACCGATGAAAGTGCAACGAAATTCAGTGTGCTTTAGCTCGTTTTGTTCTCTTTCTCCTTCGCTTCGTTTGCCTCTCGCTGATGTTTGGCTTGAGTTACTCATCGTCGACGTCGTCTCCTCAGCCAACCCAAGGTTGTCTTCAACCGCTGCACAATACAGACAGTTGCTGCCCATCACACGCAGCAAGTGTCGGTACTGAGCAACCGTTGAAGGCAACCTTGGGTTGGCGGAGGAGGCCGCCGCCCTCCACCAGCAAGGTATAATCAGTGTATTGAGGTGGCGGCGATGACTTGCGGCGAGAGAACACAACAAGACAAACTATAATGAATTTCATTGCACTTTAATCAGTTTTTATATCTTCCTTCTTTTATAGAGGCAGCCGTCGCCGTCCACAGCCAGCGACAGTCAGTCAGTCACAGGAGCCGTCCCTAGTCGACGCGACATTTAAAGGTAAAAATGAGATTTATATGTTTTAGATTATTTAGGATAGATCATAATGATAGATAGCGAGAGAGATAGCCCTATCTCTCACTACCATCACTATGTAATAAATGTTGAGAGAGCACTGAGTCTAAGATTATGAAATGTATAGTGATGAATAGTGAGAGATGTAGCGCTATCTCTCAGTAACATCATTATACGAAAAGAGAAATGCTTGAAGGCTACAGATTTTAAGACTGTGAGATAAGAATATGAGAGTTTATGATTAAAGTAATTAATTAGGACTACCAATTTTACGTAAGATGTAGGATATATATCATTGAGGTGTAAGACATAAGGGATGTGTACAACATCGTTGGCAAAAGTTCAGTGTTGACATGAATTCATACCAGGTCGAAGAAAGAAGCCAGATACGAGTCATCTATTATAGCCAGTCAGACAGTCGCCGCCGGCGCTTCTCAAACCAGCCAGCCGCTGCAAGCTAGCAGCACGTGCGTCTGCAGGAGCAAAAGGTATTTTGGATAGGGTGTTTAGGATAGGATCATAGTGATAGGTAGTGAGAGAGAGATAGCGCTATCTCTCACTACCATCGCTGTATCATAAGAAATTCTGAAAGGACGCTGAATTTACTACTATGAGATAAGATTATTTGATGTTACCGTTAGGACTAAGAATAGGAAGATATGGGCTATAGGATGTATGTAATTGATGCATGGAATGTCCACAACATGTTTGCAAAAAATTCAGTGTTCAAGTCAATTTCAGGTTGAAGAAAGAAGGCAAGAATACGATCAATCCAAAAAATAAAAACCAGTAGCCTCCTATCCCCCCACCCTGAAAAAAGAAAAGAGGGGGGATACGAGGCTACTCCTGGTTTTTATTTTCTGGATTGATCGTTTTCTTGCCTTCTTTCTTCAACCTGAAATTGGCTTGAACATTAAATTTTTTGCAAGCATGTTGTACACATTCCATGCATTAATTACATACATCCTATAGCCCACATCTTTCTATTCCTAGTCCTAACGATAACTTTGATGTTTTCACGGAAAGAACCCGTTCAGTTCGCATCTTTTTATTGATAGTCACAAAAAAGTGCGAGATACAAATGCGGAGCTTTCGGATCTCCTCTGGATCCGTCTTCAGCGCTTCGTTCCGTGTGCCGGCTGCCCAGTTAGTCGGTGGGTGCGCAAGTTCCTCCGTTCGACCAACCTAGCAGACAACGTCAGCTATCAGGTCAAGTCTGCACCCGTCAAGCGTTGGTCGTTCGCCTAGTCGGTCTTGCATTGGACCTGTAATCCCTCCGACCGACCCTGGCAGAGGCACTACGTGTAATGGTCACGGTAAGCCTTCCTGGCGTCCATGTCGATGGTCTGACCTGTGAGCCGCGCACGTTCTGGTATTGATCCTGTTGACATAGTACGTTTCCGTCATTGGCGTCCATTGTTCTGGGGTCGTATCTGTGCTCCGTGAGGCACGTAGAATTTTCATAACAAAGTATGATCGTAACGGGCTGAATGTATTTCTTTGATCTTTTCACGGAAAGAACCCGTTCAGTCCACCGACTAACTGGGCAGCCGGCACACGGAACGAAGCGCTGAAGACGGATCCAGAGGAGATCCGAAAGCTCCGCATTTGTATCTCGCACTTTTTTGTGACCATCAATAAAAAGATGCGAACTGAACGGGTTCTTTCCGTGAAAACATCAAAGAAATACATTCAGCCCGTTACGATCATACTTTGTTATGAAAAATCCTAACGATAACATCAAATAATCTTATCTCACAGTGCTTCACGGCACACGACTTGACGCACCGGATCACACCTCCTATCCCCCCTCCCTAAAAAAAGAAAAGGGGGGGGGAATAGGGGGTGTGCTCCGGTGAGTCACGTCGTGGGACGTGACGCACTGTCAAACGTCGTGGCGGACATGACGGAAGGTCACTTCTTGCACGTCTATGTCCCTACATGTCACAGTTGTTTGTGCCCCACCCCCGAGTTTTATTGTGCCGCGTTTCGCGTCCTACTTTCCGTGACGGATCTATCCCTTTGGTGGTTCGTTTGTTTATAGAAATAGAAGTGTTTTTATCATTCCACGTATGATCGATTATGTAGTTCTTCTCAGTGTGGTATATTTTACAGCAGACATGAAGTGCAAGTGATCTCGTTCAAGTTAAGAATGAAGGAGACTTGCTTTTAGAAGCAACTAGGTTGACTGCTACGTGGATACATTTGCCGTTGGCCATCAATGTTCATTTGGTAAGCTCCGTCTCACATATGGAAATGTTTTACAGGTCGCTTTTTCGCGTTACACTTATATACTTTGTTCGTAGTACCTACGCACATAGGCAGATGGACAGGTATGCCTTTGCTTGTATTGCAGCAATTAGAATGTGCTTGCGAACGCATGCAGTACAAAGGGCCATGACCGAGTGTCCCAAGTATTATTTGGTCCTTCTTAATTGAAGGTTTAATTTAGGCTTTTAGTGCAGGGAAAAAATAACACTGCGAAGATGAACAATGAAGGACTGAAAATATGGAGGAGAAAACCATATTCCATGTCGAGTAGACTTGACTGCATAGCCTGTATGCAACCGAAGTTTGCGTCTAGGCTATGCATAAAGGCGCAGTGCGGTCAAGTGTATTAATGGATGGAATCAAATTGACACATTTGGAATGTAGCTCGTGAGCTAATAGTAAGTAGCATTATCTCATACATTATCTCATACCAAATGCACCGACTTATTGCACAAATATATACCAACACACACAACTACGGAACATAGTTATACCGCAATCCAATTCATTGTAATTCAATTACAGTTACTATTACTACTCCTGCGCAACATACCTAAGCTATCTAAAACAATAACACATTTAAATCCACTTGTACCACTAACACTCATCAGCACACTTACAACTCTCTTTACACACCTACACAGACTTACATTCTCTTATACTCACACCTTTCACCTTACCACATGTCGCCTACGACTTACGAATTCCTTACCTTATCTTAACAATACTGTATATGCACACATACCTTCTTACATTTAACCGCATACACTACTCTTATACCCAGGCACTTGCATTTTACACACATCTTTCTTTGCCTACATTCAGCACCAACATTTACACAATTCTCCATTCCAATAAACACAATCATGTTGCATTCCATACACACCCCTCCTACTATACGCATTCCTTCCACCCACTCTTCTACAATTATACACACGCCAATCAACTTTATTCAGCTACCATTACGCATTTCTAAAACGCGTTCTCTTCTTCACCACTATACTACTACTCCACTATAAAACCCTCTCACAATACCATTATAACACCACAATACACTCCCATATTCACATATTAACACAAAATTTTCCATGTAGAATACATACACCTATACCACCTAACGCGCATATTGCTATACTCTTGTTCCCAGACATACCACAACCTTTATTCACACATTCCTTACACTTGTACTATTCCTTCTTTCATGCTTAGCTTAGCACATACACTTTTACGCTCCCCATAACTTCATATCAATTTCTCGGAGCACATCCATACTTATCCTTATGCATATTCCCAACTGTACACACATTACGAAACATTACACTTTCACACTCCTTATTCTCATCATTCCTGCTCCTTCACTAGCCCTTTATTATTCATACCGTCGAACACTACATTTACTATTCAATCATTCCGTCCAACGCTTAATGGTCACCACAAAGCCATTCTTTGGTTCACCAAGCTACTCCGGTCAACAAACCAGATGAGCGACATCCGCTATCAGGTCGAAACCAAGACCCATCCAGCATTTGACGCCCATCTGGTCAATCATGCAGAGGAGCGAGCATCCCCTCCGACCGACCGCGACGGTGACTAAACGAGAATGACGAAGGCAGTAGCAAAACCCAACAACGTCGTCGTCTTTTCTTCTTTAAACCTGAGTGAGTTTAAAGCTCTCCTCCAAGGTGTTTTCCATCTCCA
Organism: Trichuris muris; assembly: GCA_000612645.2. NCBI lineage: Eukaryota > Metazoa > Nematoda > Enoplea > Trichinellida > Trichuridae > Trichuris > Trichuris muris. The sequence continues at coordinate 13,469,940 of CBXJ02000086.1, forward strand.
AAACCACTTCTTCCACACCTTCACATTCTTCTGCGTTTGTCTTCTCTAATGGCCTTGCGAAGCCCATATTTGTTCAAAGTAAATCCACTTTCGTAACGAGGTACAATTTTAATCGAAAGGAATAATCTGAGAGAAGGCAAAGTAATAAGAATGCGCGGTGACCATTAAGCGCTGAAGACGGACTGCGAGGAGGTCTGAAAGCTCCGCAGAACTGTGCTTGTTTGGATTGAGTAATAAGAGGATTCTGATTGAACGGGGATACTGTGACTATTTCTTTCTATTAAATTATTAAATTAATTTTTATTCCTTCAATGTGACGTTTATATAGTAACGAACAACAACACTTTACAACAATTTCACAAAACAATATCCATAAACCCAAACCATATATACCGACTTATTACAGCTATATGTACCAACAAACGCACACAACTATGGAACACTGTTATAACCTACCCCCATCATATTTCCAATTCATACACCAATAAGAAACTTACAATTACTACTACTAGTCGCGCGCAACGTACCTACGCTATCCATAACAATAACCTAGCAATATATACACATTTAAATCCACTTATAAAACTTACATTCATACACTTAACTACACACCTACGCATACTTATACCTTACATTCTCTCATCCTCACCTTTCACCTTACCACATGTCGCCTACCACTTACGAATTCCTCGTAACTACCAATACTCTGTATACACACATACGTTCTTACATTCAACCACATACATTACTCTCATACCCACGCACGTACATTTTACACATATCTTTCTTTGCCTATCTTCCACACCAAGATTTACACATTTTTCCATTTCAATAAACGCAATCATGTTACATTCCATACACACCATCGTGTTACATTCCATACGCATTCTTTCCACCCACTCTTCTACAATTATACTCACACCAAACAACTTTTTTCAGCTACCACTCTGATTTTCTATGACTAACCAATTTCACCATTACACAATTCTGTAACGCCTTCTCTTCTTCACAACTAAACTACTACTCCACTATAAAACCCTCTCACAATACCATTATAACACCACAATATACTCTTACGTTCACATATTAACACAAAATTTTCCATCTATAATACACACACCACCAACTAACACGCATATTGCTATACTCTTGTTCCTACACATACCACAACCTATATTCACACATTCCTTACACTTGTACTATTCCTTCTTTCGTGCTTAGCTTACCACATACACTTTTACCCGCCCCATAACTTCTCATAAATTTCTTCAAGTAATTCCATACATATCCTCACGCATATTCCCAATTGTACACACATTACGAAGCATTACTCTTTCACACTCCTTATTCTTATTATTCCTCTTCCTTCGCTACCCCTTTATTATTCATTCCGTCCAACACTACATTTCATCGCCAAACTCTTCTTCCAGCTGATAAACAAATATGCACCACAATTCAATACCTATATCACTCCTACGTCTATCTTCCCTTTATTTGTACATTATAACACTTCATTATACACACATTCATGGTTCATACCGTCTTTTTTCATTCCTACAACTGTTCGACGCATATTACCGTCAACCCACATTAATCTCCAACACCTTGTTCATTATACTCTCGTCTTACCATAATCAATTGTTACTTTGGAACTACTGCGCACCCAACAATTCCTACTCGTCCAAATCACCACTTATCCATTAACAAAACTTTCATTTTATTGATCTTACTCTCCTACCAAATAACCACAGCCAACAAAAACTTTCATTATCTTACTTTACAACTGACTTCCACCCGAACACTTCGCCACATTTTCGCGTGCCACTCATCCCTTTAATCCCATCTCCTTCCTTCTACTTAACTTGCACTTACCCATTCATTTGATTCTACCTTTAATCGCATCACTTTAGCACACACCACATACAAACACCTCGCATTACACACTTCTCTCACGTAGACCTCATCTGCCATTTTATTTTACTTAACAATAAATCCACAACTTACTAATTATTACGCACCCGTCACCCATATTACTTCCACCTAAATTCTTACGTTTCCATCTATCCCATACTACTCTAACCTACTCCTCGCCAACGTCCCCCTTAACTCCTATCACGTCTATCTCCCCCTTAGGCAATCAGCACCCTTTTCTTCCTCACCTACTACTCCTATTTGTAAACCTGTTGATCAAACATCCTTACTCTCTAAAAATTTCTATACTTTCTAGTTCTGTAACATCGCACAAAGTGACACTACGACAACAACGCTTGAATGATAACAGTCAACGATACTTGTCCTGCTACGATATTATCCACGCATACTAATTCAACACTCACCACTTCCTAGTTCTAATTCTACCAGCTTTTCCGGCTAATTATGGAGTTTTGTCACTATCCAGGTCGGTCGATAGGGATGCTCGCTCTCTGCAGGACTGACTGGTCGGGCAACAGGGGCTTGACGGGTACAAAGGTAGTACCTGATAGTTGATGTCGCCAGCCCGGACGGTCTAGCGGAAGAGCTTGCTGAACCGTCGGCTGGCTGGGCAGTCGACATATTTTATATTGCACTAATGACGGCTACATGAGTAGTAGCCGAAAGCTCTGCGTTTTGAAATGAACTATTTTATCTAACGGGTGATACCTTGAGCGGAATAAAACAATTCCCCTTCAACATCGCTGACGACGGAACCAGGACGTTCCGAAAGCTTCGAGAAATGTTTTTGATCTGTGATATTTCTAGCAATCGCCCATCCATCCGTTGGTAGGGCATTTGCAGTTTTATTTTAGGTATGATCAAAAAACGGAAAAGCCGAAACACCACCACATTAAAACATGAAACACGTTGCAAAACATCCAATATTCAAACCCCATTAACTGTCTCAACTGCTTACCAGCGAGAGATGGCGAAGTGTGGCAGAGGTAGCGGCGACAACTAACCAAAGAGCTGAAGTCTGTCGCTCATTCACCGGCTTATATGGCTTCAACGTTATGTGTCAGTCTGTTGTATGCAAATTTTATTGCGCTAAGGCACGTTTCCATGCCGGTTATTGGCTATTTTCTCTAGTTCAGGTGCAATTCGTTGATTTAACCTATTTATAATCAATGATTAGATATCGCGTGAAGCGTTGCACGCGAACCAAGTAAACGAAGCTTCTACCTTACGGAACAATGCGCTCCAAGCACCTATCTACATTAATCTATTAATAGTAAACTGACCAAATCAAACCTGTTAAAGCGCACAGATTCTTAGAGCGCTTTAACTTTTGTCAATGTAATTGTAGCAACATAATGATCAAGTAAACGTAATTGTAGCAGAATTATTTCAATTTGCTCTCCTAAACAGCATAGATCCCTTCATACTAGTAGTTACATATTTTTGTTGGTGAGGCTTTTCTGCCATTCAATGTGGAAGAAGCATCCGCAAGTGAAGTTGCAACTTGAACTTCGCTCAAGTTTCGAATAATGTACTAAAACAGTTCGGTATCATGCTTCGGTATCTGCTGGTAGAATTAGAACTAGGAAGTGGTGAGTGTAGAATTAGTACGCTAGGATAATATCGTAGCAGGACAAGTATTGTTTAATGTTATTATTCAAGTGTTGTTGTCGTATTGTCATGTTGTGCGATGTTATAGAAATAGAAAGTATAGAAATATTAATTGAGTAAGGACATTTGATTAATGGTTTTACAAGTAGGAGTAGTGATTGAGGAAGAAAAGGGGACTTTGGCGAGGAATAAGGGATAGATGGAAGATTTAGGAAGTAATATGAACGGCGGGTGCGTAATAATGCGGTAGTTTTGGATTTATTGTTGTTAAGTATAATAAATGGTAATTGAGCTCTAGGTGAGAGAAATGTGTAAAGCGAGGTGTTTGTATGTAGATAAACTGCGGTGTTTAAAAGTAAAGTCAAATCAATGGGAAAGTGAAAGCTCAGTAGAAGGAAGCAGATGGGATTAAAGGGAAGAGGGCAAGTGCAAATGTGGCGAAGTTTTCAGGTGAAGTCAGTAGTAAAGCAAGATAAGGAAAGAATTTGTTGGCTGCGGTTATTTGGTATCATAAAGTAAGTTTAAGAGAATGAAAGTTTGTTGAATGAATATGTGGTAATTGTGGGCGAACACGAAGTATTGGGTCTGTAGTAATAGAGAAGTAGTAATCGATTATAGTAAAATAGGGGTATAATGGGTAAAGTGTTGTAGATTGAAGTGCGTTGATGGTAATATGGGTTGAATGGTTTACTTTAGGGATGAAGATTAATGGTATAGTGTACTGATTTGTGTATAATGAAGTGTTATGATGTATAAGTAAAGGAAAGATAGGCGTAGGAGTGTAGGAGATATTGAATCGGGATAGATGTTTGTTTACGTGGGGAAGAAGAGTTGCAATTAATAGTAGAGGGCATGAGAAGTAGGAGGAATAATGAGTAGAGTGAGTGTGAAGCAGTAGTAGTTGGTATTCTGCGTAGTGTTGCGAGTAAAAATGTATGTGGTAAGCTAAGCGTGAAAGGAGGAATAGTACACGTGCGTAGAAGTGTAAGGAATGTGTGAATATAGGTTGTGGTATGTGTGGGAACAAGAGTATAGCAATATGCGTGTTAGTTGGTAGAGGTGTGTGTATTATAGATGGAAAATTTTTTGTTAATATGTGAATATGGGAGTGTATTGTGGTGTTATAATGGTATTGTGAGAGGGTTTTATAGAGGAGTAGTAGTTTAGTCGGGAAGAAGAGAAGAAGGCGTTACAGAATTGTGTAATGGTGAAATTATTTAGTCATAGAAAATAAGAGTGGTAGCAGAAAAAGTTGATTGGTGTGAGTATAATTGTAGAAGAGTGGGTGGAAAGAATGCGTATAGTATTACGGATGTGTATGGAATGCAACATGATTGCGCTTATTGGAATGGAAAAATGTGTAAATCTTGGTGTGGAAGGTTGGCAAAGAAAGATATGTGTAAAATGTACGTGCGTGGGTATAAGAGTAATGTATGTGGTTGAATGTAAGAACGTATGTGTGTATTGGTAGTTACGAGCAATTCGTAAGTGCTAGGCGACATGTGGTAAGGGAAAGGTGTGAGGATGAGAGAATGTAAGGTATAAGTATGCGAAGGTGTGTAAATACAGATGTGTGTAGTTAAGTGTAAGAATGTAAGTTTTATAAGTGGATTTAAATGTGTATATATTGCTAGGTTATTGTTATGGATAGCGTAGGTACGTTGCGCGCGACTAGTAGTAGTAATTGTAAGTTTCTTATTGGTGTATGAATTGGAAATATGATGGGGGTAGGTTATAACAGTGTTCCATAGTTGTGTGCGTTTGTTGGTACATATAGCTGTAATAAGTCGGTATATATGGTTTGGGTTTATGGATATTGTTTTGTGAAATTGTTGTAAAGTGTTGTTGTTCGTTACTATATAAACGTCACATTGAAGGAATAAAAATTAATTTAATAATTTAATAGAAAGAAATAGTCACAGTATCCCCGTTCAATCAGAATCCTCTTATTACTCAATCCAAACAAGCACAATTCTGCGGAGCTTTCAGACCTCCTCGCAGTCCGTCTTCAGCGCTTAATGGTCACCGCGCATTCTTATTACTTTGCCTTCTCTCAGATTATTCCTTTCGATTAAAATTGTACGTCGTTACGAAAGTGGATTTACTTTGAACAAATATGGGCTTCACAGGGCCATTAGAGAAGACAAAGGCAGAAGAATGTGAAGGTGTGGAAGAAGTGGTTTTGGAGATGGAAAACACCTTGGAGGGCTTTAAACCCAATCAGGTTTAAAGAAGAAAAGACGACGACGTTGTTGGGTTTTGCTACTGCCTTCGTCATTCTCGTTTAGTCACCGTCGCGGTCGGTCGGAGGGGATGCTCGCTCCTCTGCATGATTGACCAGATGGGCGTCAAATGCTGGATGGGTCTTGGTTTCGACCTGATAGCGGATGTCGCTCATCTGGTTTGTTGACCGGAGTAGCTTGGTGAACCAAAGAATGGCTTTGTGGTGACCATTAAGCGTTGGACGGAATGATTGAATAGTAAATGTAGTGTTCGACGGTATGAATAATAAAGGGCTAGTGAAGGAGCAGGAATGATGAGAATAAGGAGTGTGAAAGTGTAATGTTTCGTAATGTGTGTACAGTTGGGAATATGCATAAGGATAAGTATGGATGTGCTCCGAGAAATTGATATGAAGTTATGGGGAGCGTAAAAGTGTATGTGCTAAGCTAAGCATGAAAGAAGGAATAGTACAAGTGTAAGGAATGTGTGAATAAAGGTTGTGGTATGTCTGGGAACAAGAGTATAGCAATATGCGCGTTAGGTGGTATAGGTGTATGTATTCTACATGGAAAATTTTGTGTTAATATGTGAATATGGGAGTGTATTGTGGTGTTATAATGGTATTGTGAGAGGGTTTTATAGTGGAGTAGTAGTATAGTGGTGAAGAAGAGAACGCGTTTTAGAAATGCGTAATGGTAGCTGAATAAAGTTGATTGGCGTGTGTATAATTGTAGAAGAGTGGGTGGAAGGAATGCGTATAGTAGGAGGGGTGTGTATGGAATGCAACATGATTGTGTTTATTGGAATGGAGAATTGTGTAAATGTTGGTGCTGAATGTAGGCAAAGAAAGATGTGTGTAAAATGCAAGTGCCTGGGTATAAGAGTAGTGTATGCGGTTAAATGTAAGAAGGTATGTGTGCATATACAGTATTGTTAAGATAAGGTAAGGAATTCGTAAGTCGTAGGCGACATGTGGTAAGGTGAAAGGTGTGAGTATAAGAGAATGTAAGTCTGTGTAGGTGTGTAAAGAGAGTTGTAAGTGTGCTGATGAGTGTTAGCGGTACAAGTGGATTTAAATGTGTTATTGTTTTAGATAGCTTAGGTATGTTGCGCAGGAGTAGTAATAGTAACTGTAATTGAATTACAATGAATTGGATTGCGGTATAACTATGTTCCGTAGTTGTGTGTGTTGGTATATATTTGTGCAATAAGTCGGTGCATTTGGTATGAGATAATGTATGAGATAATGCTACTTACTATTAGCTCACGAGCTACATTCCAAATGTGTCAATTTGATTCCATCCATTAATACACTTGACCGCACTGCGCCTTTATGCATAGCCTAGACGCAAACTTCGGTTGCATACAGGCTATGCAGTCAAGTCTACTCGACATGGAATATGGTTTTCTCCTCCATATTTTCAGTCCTTCATTGTTCATCTTCGCAGTGTTATTTTTTCCCTGCACTAAAAGCCTAAATTAAACCTTCAATTAAGAAGGACCAAATAATACTTGGGACACTCGGTCATGGCCCTTTGTACTGCATGCGTTCGCAAGCACATTCTAATTGCTGCAATACAAGCAAAGGCATACCTGTCCATCTGCCTATGTGCGTAGGTACTACGAACAAAGTATATAAGTGTAACGCGAAAAAGAGACCTGTAAAACATTTCCATATGTGAGACGGAGCTTACCAAATGAACATTGATGGCCAACGGCAAATGTATCCACGTAGCAGTCAACCTAGTTGCTTCTAAAAGCAAGTCTCCTTCATTCTTAACTTGAACGAGATCACTTGCACTTCATGTCTGCTGTAAAATATACCACACTGAGAAGAACTACATAATCGATCATACGTGGAATGATAAAAACACTTCTATTTCTATAAACAAACGAACCACCAAAGGGATAGATCCGTCACGGAAAGTAGGACGCGAAACGCGGCACAATAAAACTCGGGGGTGGGGCACAAACAACTGTGACATGTAGGGACATAGACGTGCAAGAAGTGACCTTCCGTCATGTCCGCCACGACGTTTGACAGTGCGTCACGTCCCACGACGTTACTCACCGGAGCACACCCCCTATCCCCCCCCCCTTTTCTTTTTTTAGGGAGGGGGGATAGGAGGTGTGATCCGGTGCGTCAAGTCGTGTGCCGTGAAGCACTGTGAGATAAGATTATTTGATGTTATCGTTAGGATTTTTCATAACAAAGTATGATCGTAACGGGTTGAATGTATTTCTTTGATGTTTTCACGGAAAGAACCCGTTCTGTTCGCATCTTTTTATTGATGGTCACAAAAAAGTGCGAGATACAAATGCGGAGCTTTCGGATCTCCTCTGGATCCGTCTTCAGCGCTTCGTTCCGTGTGCCGGCTGCCCAGTTAGTCGGTGGACTGAACGGGTTCTTTCCGTGAAAAGATCAAAGAAATACATTCAGCCCGTTACGATCATACTTTGTTATGAAAATTCTACGTGCCTCACGGAGCACAGATACGACCCCAGAACAATGGACGCCAATGACGGAAACGTACTATGTCAACAGGATCAATACCAGAACGTGCGCGGCTCACAGGTCAGACCATCGACATGGACGCCAGGAAGGCTTACCGTGACCATTACACGTAGTGCCTCTGCCAGGGTCGGTCGGAGGGATTACAGGTCCAATGCAAGACCGACTAGGCGAACGACCAACGCTTGACGGGTGCAGACTTGACCTGATAGCTGACGTTGTCTGCTAGGTTGGTCGAACGGAGGAACTTGCGCACCCACCGACTAACTGGGCAGCCGGCACACGGAACGAAGCGCTGAAGACGGATCCAGAGGAGATCCGAAAGCTCCGCATTTGTATCTCGCACTTTTTTGTGACCATCAATAAAAAGATGCGAACTGAACGGGTTCTTTCCGTGAAAACATCAAAGTTATCGTTACTACTAGGAATAGAAAGATGTGGGCTATAGGATGTATGTAATTAATGCGTGGAATGTGTACAACATGCTTGCAAAAAATTTAATGTTCAAGCCAATTTCAGGTTGAAGAAAGAAGGCAAGAAAACGATCAATCCAGAAAATAAAAACCAGGAGTAGCCTCGTATCCCCCCTCTTTTCTTTTTTCAGGGTGGGGGGATAGGAGGCTACTGGTTTTTATTTTTTGGATTGATCGTATTCTTGCCTTCTTTCTTCAACCTGAAATTGACTTGAACACTGAATTTTTTGCAAACATGTTGTGGACGTTCCATGCATCAATTACATACATCCTATAGCCCATATCTTCCTATTCTTATTCCTAACGGTAACATCAAATAATCTTATCTCATAGTAGTAAATTCAGCGTCCTTTCAGAATTTCTTATGATACAGCGATGGTAGTGAGAGATAGCGCTATCTCTCTCTCACTACCTATCACTATGATCCTATCCTAAACACCCTATCCAAAATACCTTTTGCTCCTGCAGACGCACGTGCTGCTAGCTTGCAGCGGCTGGCTGGTTTGAGAAGCGCCGGCGGCGACTGTCTGACTGGCTATAATAGATGACTCGTATCTGGCTTCTTTCTTCGACCTGGTATGAATTCATGTCAACACTGAACTTTTGCCAACGATGTTGTACACATCCCTTATGTCTTACACCTCAATGATATATATCCTACATCTTACGTAAAATTGGTAGTCCTAATTAATTACTTTAATCATAAACTCTCATATTCTTATCTCACAGTCTTAAAATCTGTAGCCTTCAAGCATTTCTCTTTTCGTATAATGATGTTACTGAGAGATAGCGCTACATCTCTCACTATTCATCACTATACATTTCATAATCTTAGACTCAGTGCTCTCTCAACATTTATTACATAGTGATGGTAGTGAGAGATAGGGCTATCTCTCTCGCTATCTATCATTATGATCTATCCTAAATAATCTAAAACATATAAATCTCATTTTTACCTTTAAATGTCGCGTCGACTAGGGACGGCTCCTGTGACTGACTGACTGTCGCTGGCTGTGGACGGCGACGGCTGCCTCTATAAAAGAAGGAAGATATAAAAACTGATTAAAGTGCAATGAAATTCATTATAGTTTGTCTTGTTGTGTTCTCTCGCCGCAAGTCATCGCCGCCACCTCAATACACTGATTATACCTTGCTGGTGGAGGGCGGCGGCCTCCTCCGCCAACCCAAGGTTGCCTTCAACGGTTGCTCAGTACCGACACTTGCTGCGTGTGATGGGCAGCAACTGTCTGTATTATGCAGCGGTTGAAGGCAACCTTGGGTTGGCTGAGGAGACGACGTCGACGATGAGTAACTCAAGCCAAACATCAGCGAGAGGCAAACGAAGCGAAGGAGAAAGAGAACAAAACGAGCTAAAGCACACTGAATTTCGTTGCACTTTCATCGGTTTATATAGGTCATTTCATGCCACTATCTGCGGTTTATGTAGTCAAGGCACCTTTCTACGCCGCTGATTGGCTATGCTCTGACCTTTTCCTAGAATTCGTTAATCTAATCTATTCATAATCAATGATTAGATATCATGTGAAATGGTGCCTACGAAATAAGTAAACATGGCAATACGTTTCTTATATTAAGCAACACAGCTTACCAAACATTTTTTTACAAAGTATTAACTCGAACACGAAAATTTTTGTAATAATTTTGTCGTGTTACATCATTAATTTTCCGCAATATCTGGTGTAGTACGATCAGGCAAAAGAATTGCTGCAAGCTGTATAAAGCATAGAGGCCAAACCTCGAGGCAGAAAACAAAAGCTCATGCAGCCATGCCGAAAGGCAACGGTATCGTTTGTACACCAGACCACATCAATTTTGCACATATTATCTATACACAAAACAAGAAACCTCCTCCGTGAGGAAACCTAAATGTGCATATGACATATTAACAATGAAATCAGGGCACTGCAATAGCAACAGGTATGATATATGAATACTTCAAAAAGGAACTTCTATGAAGAGAAAAACATGTGGAAAATGAAGATAAGTAGTTGAACAACAAAAAGAAGGCACTTGTTCATGGAAACAAAGAAAATTTAGACATATTGAAAAGATGACAAAAGAAAGAAGCAATAAAAAGAAAGAAAAGCTACGGTGATAAATAGAACAAAGGAGATGCTAATGGGAAAGTAAAGAGCACAGATTATAGAATCTTACATATGGTAAGATTCTATAATCTGCTCGCTGGAAATGTTCATTTCTAATTTATTTCTAATTGCTCCAGCAGTGACCAACCGTCCATCGCGAAAGATCTATCTGCTTGAAGGGCATGACGGTATGATGGAGGGGAGCTGGCGCACAAACAGGAACGAAGTTTTCATCTTCGTTTTTGATTTATGGTTAAGGTAACCTATGGTAAGCTTTAAATAATAACAGATTAGCCCTCAGAGATACCTCAGAGAGGGTTATCGATACAGACTAATATCGTTTCGTAACAAAGGTCGTGTAATAGCGACATGCTTGTTGCACTGCCTGTTCAAGCGCGAAACGGAGTACGTTCATTTCGCTGGCATAAGTGTGGCAGGACTCGTATAGCTGACACAATCGATCTTCAATTCCGCTGTGCGTTCAGTCATTGATTGTAGAACGACAATGTGAGTGTAAACTAAGAGTACAGATGTTCAGATCAACGCGGCTATGCTCTTACCGGTAAAATCCTTATCGAAGATGCAGAAGCTGCGTTCGTCCCTGGGGCTGTGCGCAACAGTTGCGCTTATCACTTTATGTTAAAATCGTAATGCAATAGTTCTCCTTATCTCGACGTCCGCGTTCGTGTTCGCCCCAGGTCCACTTCAGTTCGAGCTTTCTATCGGGCGGTAAATATGAGCCACTCATCTCTACAATCATTGACAAGAAGACGGCATTCTGTTTCCTCCAAGAGTACGGGACGAACACGGCCTTTTGGCCACTGCCGATTGGCCGCCAGGGGACATTTAGCCCCCTAGATATCGACTTATTGTCCCTCATATTACGGGTTCTACTTCTATTTATGAGGCATAACTTCCATTTGCGATTCTATGCTGTCCAACACTGAGGGATTGATCCCATTTGAAAGAAGATTTCCGTTGAGCGCAAGGCTACGAGCGTTGTTGTTGCTCCTTGTATATGGTCTGAGAATGTGAGTTCCTCGTTGGCGGTTTTGCCTGTCTTATAGCGGTTGCGGTGGCATTTGAACAAACGTTTGCTCTCCCGGTTGCGTCGCTACAATCCATAAAAGCCTCCGCGGACGTGGAGCATTCCTCTCAGTACTCACATGACCTGAAGCCAAAACTAATTTGTCGCGAAAGCCTTTTCCACCTTAGGCAAATAAAGGAGGCTCTGTTCATTCGCAATAACAACTGCTTGAATCGTGACAGAGTAGAGGTCAGCGACATATGGAATGCACTCATCAGTAGAACCAAATGTTGCACCATACAACCTCACCCCTTTCCTCAGTCCTTAGTCTCGGAATCCAATCTTGGAATAAACTGAACCCAACTTTGGAATAAACCTCAACATTACCATTCGCTGAAGGCAGAACAAGATATGATCCCAAAGAGTCGGATTTGAGCCAATGCCTCGTAAGTTGAACCATAGACACGCAACTGGGAACAAGGCTTCGAGCATAACTTCGCAGGCATTAGTAATGCACCGCAATTTTTTGACAGAGACTGTGTAGTTGGATCAAATCTTTTCACCAATAGAATCACAAGTGCAAGTTATGCCTCGTAAACAGGAGTAGAACCCGTAATATGAGGGACACCGTTTTCGACCTTGCTCTTACGGATTCCATTGTTGCCAATGTTTGACTAAGATATGTTTACTTGACCTCAAACCTTTTAATATGACGTACAATCCGTACCTAATTATTCATTTCTGACGCTGAAGATGGGAGTCGGTTCTCCCGAAAGCTATGTCGTGGGTAAGTTAACCAAATAAAAATTCTTTCCTCACAGGCGGAACGTAAAGAAGGAAGTAATAAGAAGAAACATCTTTAATAAAAATAGAAGAACCGTAACCTCACTATGTCCACGTTCTCTGATGACTTGACCTCTTCGACACGCGACGAAGGTGCAGTGCAACACATGCTCTACCCATACATGCATTTATGAACTCGCATACTACAGACTGGTCAACGTAGGCACGATCAGCTACCGTGCTGCATATTGCATTACCGCTCTTCTGTTTGCACAGACAGCTAATTGTGTTGTACTCTAAACTAATAAATTCACAAAAATGAATACTAACCATGAGATGAACAGTTGTACGAAGCAGGCCGTCATGGACCCATTCCCAAGTAGCCACTGAGAAAAGTGAAAACAGTCTGGAACTAAATATCACTATCAGTGAGCCTTTTATTCACCTCAGACGGTTTAAATAGCTTTAGAAAGTGGGTCAGCGCGCATCTGATTGGCCAGAATGTGCTTGCATAAGGCACGCTGATCAGCAACCTAATTTTTCTCTCAGTTCCTACAGCAAATGTTCATCGAAAGTAAACACGGATGCCGCTTGCTATATCGTCTAACCTTCTTTGATAACAATGTTTTGTAACGAAAGGGAGGGGACTTTTCCTGAAAGCCAAACCTAGGAGAGGGCACAAAGAGAACTGACCGCGCTGAAGACAGGTCTAGCCTGACCTGAAAGCTCCGCTTTCCTGACCACGACGCGCCACGTTTTCTACTTTTTCTTTTTTTGGAAATAAAGATCTTTCCATTGACGTGGCCTTCTACAACAACGGGTATAATCCTCAGTGATTTCTCGATTCGCCTACGTATAACCTTTGTGCAAATCTTGAGGTTAATCACCAATGCAGCAGCAACAGTAGCTTTTAGATTTTACCGTTACTTTCGTAAGCTTCCATCTTTCACAAGTGAAATCACAATGCTTAATCTTTAATCAAAAATGAAAGTCACAGCGGAAGATGAAACCGTTTAACCATTCATCTAGATCAGATAAAGCAACTAAAAGATGCAAAGACTGTCCACTTAATCAAGAGACTGTGACGTCATACTAAGAAACAAAATTTAGCCGCTCTCTTTCTTCACCGTTCTCCATCTATTTACCGCTCTCTTGTTCATAGTTGAACTTCCAAGAGCAGTCGCTCTAAGTGAAGATCTGCTGAAGACAGAGAGAGAGGTTTCCCAAAAGGTAGGAGTTATAATAAAGGAACTTGAAAAATGGCAAAAGTCACAGAGAAATAACAAATGACATATAACAGAATATCAGGTGCTTCTCTATGGGTTTTGACATATTGTTCCTTAACTGAAAACGAAATGTTTCATAACGGGTTGTTCTTTTTAGTTTAGAAGATTCTTCTTGGCACAGCAATGGAACCCGTTTATTGAATCGAAAAAGATACAATGTAAAACAATGAGAAAATACAACGTACCCTTAACGAGAAGATTTCATAGCTTTCAGAGCCTCCGCTCCGTCGTCAGCGAATTGCACCAGTTGCAATTCGTCAAGGTGTAATTCGCTGAAGACGAAGCTGGACGCTCCGAAAGCTACGAAATCTTCTCGCTAAAAGTACGTTGTATTTCCTTGTTGTTTTACATTGTTTCTTTTTCGATTCAATAAACGGGTTCCACTGCCGTGCCAAGAAGAATCTTCAAAATATTGTTCCATGTTTGGGTACGGCTTCGACCCGTTTATTCGTAATGTCTGAAATCACGCGAAAACAACTCCCTACGAGCGGATGGATGGGAAAATATTCATGGAACGCAAACCAATACAGTAACCATCGGTGCTTGCGGAACATTCTCGTTCCGTCGTCTTAACCATTAAATCGCTGACGACAGAACCAGAACGTTTCACAAGCACTGAAGGTTACTCCATTGCTCTGTCGTTCCACTGATAATTTCCCATCCCTCCGCTGGTAGGGAGTTGTTTTCGTGTGATTTCAGACATTACGAATGAACAGGTAGAAGCCGTACTCAAAGAAGGCACAAAATGACGTATAACACAATCATTACGTGAAACTCTATATTCAACTGACTCTATCGCTTAGGCCCTTATTCAAGCTCAAATTTAACTCATCTCTGAATTAATTCTAGCGTTATATTAAATTGGTACTCTGCTTTAATCATTTCTAACTCTCTAATCGACGTATCGTTTATGACTTACCTACTGAATGTTGTACGAAACGGTGTCCGGTCGTTCCGTTGAAGCAAACACTCTGGCAATTACAGCCTTGTAGCTAACTGAATCCTCCTATTTCGTTCCTACTAATGCACAGCTACATGAAGTGATAATCATAGACCTCTATAGGCTACTCAGCACTTACACATTGATAAAAACCGGTTAGCTGTTAACCACACGATATTAATTTAGCGATAAGACCTATCGACCTAGTACCTTATCTGTTTCTGTATTTCTGAAATGATTTCATTTGCATGAACTGAGAATGGTAACCGACCTAAAGAAACCTTTTAAATGATTTATTAATAAATGACAGTATGACCACAGGCGTCTTTTCTGATCTGACGTTCGCCACTCCGTTCCGATGACCTCCGTCCGCGGATAATTTGCCATGAAAATAGCGTGCACCTGCGACGAATCAAGGAAGCTGTATTCGTTCGCCATAATCACACCAGAAAACGCCGTAAAGGTGTTGATATTAGCGAGGTATGGAATGCAGCTATCAATGTGCTGCACCAGACTGAGCTAATCCCATCTTGACCCTCATTGCGTTCCTATATGAAACCTAGCCTAAGCCTAGGCCATAAAATGAAGATCATGTCTGGCACTATGTCCTACAGCTGCGACCCGTTGATTAGACGCTTTCAGAAAGGTTAGACTAATGCTGGTTGGCTAGAACAGACACTACTCGAGACCAGATCCTCCCGCGTAGACGGCGCTAATCTCAGCTTGGTTGTTCGCTTTCAGATTGGTTAGGCTAATGTTGACTGTCTACAATGTTTGATCAGGAAAGATAAAGGAAGATAGAAAGCGGGTATGCAGAAGTGGGTGAAAAAAGAGAAAACCTTTAAGTTAAAGTCTAGGCTTAGGTAAGGGCAGAAAAGGATGCCTATGATTGTGTTGCTTTCGTAATCAAAAAGGCAGACATGGTGCTCATTTTATGGCTTTGGCTTAGGTAAGGGCAGAAGACGGTGCCTATGATTGTGCTGCTTTCGTAACCAAAAAGGGAGATGTAATCCTCATTTTATGGTCTAGGCTTAGGTAAGGGCAGAAAGTTCAGATAAAATTGGAACGATCGCATTGCCGTAAAGATGAATTTCTTGCTGGACCTCCAGGGAAGCAGTACAGTTGGGGCTGCTGGACGTTACTGCCTGCAGTCATCAGAGCAGAAGGCGCAAGCGGAGGGGTGGGGGAACGAATTTGTGGGTGCGGTGGCTCTGCTGTAGGAATTTGAATACTGCGTCACCTACAGTAGGGGGTCGCGGCTGTAGGGAAAAAGTACCCGTCTCCCTTTTAGATTACGAAAGGAACACAACCATAGGCACCCTTTTCTGCCCCTACCTAAGCCTAGGTCATAAAATGAGGATTACGTCTTTCTTTCAGATTACGAAAGCAACATGACCTTACGCATCGTTTTCTGTCCTACATATCCTTAACCCAACAATCACCTAAAGGTTGGCTACCTTTCAGCCTCTGCAAATTATTCAAGTTCCATCATCATTACTTTCTATCGAATATCCACTCTTCCATTGTCGTTGCTGCACCAAGCTCCTCATAAATTACAGCGACGATGCCATTTATTGGCCATAAATGGTAGAAACGAATAAAATGAGAAACGGCAAAGACGGAAAATGTTAGGCTAAGACGCCTCACAGAAACCAATCTTAACACACACACACTGAGTAACACCTCACCCGAGGTCTCGCACCAACCAACGAGAGATAACGGGCCGTAAAGATAAGGAAACCAGTTCTCGTTCCAACAGAAAGCCTTCTAGGCAAGCAATCGCATGACGCGCGTGGGTGGCAAGCGAGTGAAATTTTCGGTGATCAAGCAACCACATCCTCCCCGGCAGAACGAGCAGGAACAGACATCAGCGAGGTTAGCTTGATCATGCGTGCAACTGGGCGTCGCAATGTTTTACCGGAGCTGCTGACGTCGACCACGCGTACAATTCCGTCCTGTCCCGGATACGTGCGCGTTACTCGCCTGAGGGGCCATACTCCCCGTGGGTTATTAACGTCGACGATGAGAACAACATCACCTTCCTGTATTTGGTCTGTCATTAACGGTCGCTTACTCGATGACGCCAAAAAGGGCAGGTACTCCCGCATCCATCTTCGCCAAAATTGATTAACCAAAATACGACAAGTCTCCCAGCGTCGTCTGGAAATCCGTCTATCTTCGTTGAACAAGTCTGGAGGGATGGAAGCGTACGGTCGACCCAGCAAAAAATGATTAGGCGTCAAGGGCTCGAAATCTTTCGCGTCGGAGCTGACGTGCGTTAACGGTCGGCCATTTAACAAGCCCTCGACCTGTACCACAACGGTTTCGAAGACTTCCTCCGGTACCGATCGCCCTTTGAGGACTGTGTTCATGGCCCGTTTGGCGCATGCGATCAAGCGGTCCCAACAACCGCCAAACTGCGTAGCTCCTGGAGGGTTGAAGTGCCATTCAATATTTTTCTTTGCCATGAACTCTTTGACCTGCGAATTATTGAGATTTTCGACGCCCTTACGAAGCGTTCGATCTCCGGCCACGAAATTGGTTCCATTATCCGAGATACACATAGCGGGTGTGCCGCGGCGAGCAGTAAATCGTCGAAACGCCGCGAGGAAAGAATCCACGTCAAGGCTGTGGCATACCTCTAGATGAACCGCACGTACGGTCAAGCATGTGAACAAACAAACCCAGCGCTTAACAGTGGAGCGGCGAACTGAAACAAAGAACGGACCAAAATAATCAAGTCCAGTGTACGCAAATACGTTTAACGGTCGCTGAACTCGAAATGACGGGAGCCAAGCAAATGGTATCCTTGATGGTGTACCGATTTGCTTGCGACATGCGATACATTTAGCGAGGACGCTTCTGACGAGTGCTCGTGAATTTATAATCCACGCTCGTGCTCGGACTTCGACTAGCGTATCTTCTACTCCAGAATGACCGCGATCGTTGTGGGCTTCCTCTATGACCATTACCGCAAAATAGTGCCCTGACGGCAGTATAGGCGGGTGCTTTGCTTCATGCGGAAGATGCGAAAGATGCAAGCGCCCACTTACGCGGACAATGCCGCATGCATCCATAAATGGATCTAATCTACGAAGACGACTGTTCTGCGGAAGAGGGAGATGTCGTTTCAGGCAGTCCATCTCCGTATGAAAGCATTGACTTTGAACGCTTTTGACGCACGTTCGCCATGCATCAGACAATTCTTTTACGGATATCACGCCCACAGGGCAAGTATTCGTTTTCAAACGGAATCTATTTGCCGCTCTGCGAAGCCATGCAACCACTCGCAAGAGATGGCGGATCCGAGACGTGCGGTATATTAATTGCAGAATCACGTCCTCGGTCGCAGCATCATAAGTGCTTGTATAACGTGTGGAATGAACTATTTCTAAATCCTCTTTCGGGACGTCCTCGGCATCTGTAGGCTCCATGGGCCATGCAGATGGAGCTCTAGTTAAGAATAATGGACAGGCAAACCATGAACTTTTCTTTAACCTTTCAAGGGTAGCACCTCGCGAAAGCAAATCTGCCGGATTGTCTTTTCCAGGAATGAATCTCCATTGATTCGTATGGACTACATCGAGGATCTCGGATACACGGCTTTCCACAAACGTACAAAAGCGTCATCCGGTTGCTTTCAACCAGTGTAACACCACTAGAGAATCCGTCCAGAAAGTAATGGCGTCTATGTTCAGATTTAATTCGCGAGCAGTCGCAACCGCCGTCCTCGTTGCCAAAACGGCGCCTTGTAACTCGAGTCGAGGAATGGTCAGGCGTCTGAGTGGCGCTACTTTAGTCCTTGCCATAACGAAAGGCACGTGCACATTCGGTTCACTTTCTTTGGATCGGTAATATGCAACTGCTCCATACGCTGCCTGACTGGCATCGCAGAAGATGTGGAGGGTACCAACGCCGCTTGACATCCGTATGGTACGCGGTAACGATATTGACTGTATACCTTCCATGTCCTGTAGCCACACGTTCCATTTGGCTAGCACTTCTGCATTTGGCACGTCGTCCCAGTCACACTTAATGATCCATAGTTCCTGCATCAGAATCCTAGCGACAATAGTAAGTGGAGCTAGGATCCCCAAGGGATCGAAAGTGCGCGCCGCAATGCTTAGAAATTGTCTTTTCGTCTGGACACAGCGGGTCATTTTTGACCACTTGAAGACAAAAACATCTTTTTCACAATCCCACAGAAGGCCTCAAACTTTGTCTTTCCCTAGGGCTTCCCGAGACAAGTCGACCTGCGGGTCTGCCCTTTCACTTGCTGGAATGTCGGCAAGTAACTCTCTAGATGAGGGTGCCAATTGTCTCAATCTGAAGCCCGAGCTGCTTAATATCTCCACAAGTTGTCGATATATTTGCTGCGCCTGTAGTATAGTATCCGTAGAAACCAGCAGATTGTCGACGTACATATTACGCAAAATTCGGTCCGCCGCCAGTGGGTAAATCTTTCGGTATGCCTCGGTTGCTTGACGTAGAGCATATATACAGCATGCCGGGGAACACGTGACTCCAAATGCGTGTACCCGCATTCTATAGACGTCAGGGCGCTTTTGTGACCCCGGGCGTCGCCAAAAAAACTGTAATGCTGAGCGGTCTGCAAGGGGCTCCTCTACCTGATGGTACATTTTTTCAATATCGGCGGACAGCGGAATTCTACCACGCCGGAATCTTAGTAATAAGCCAGTCAAGTCAGTCGAGAAGTCAGGACCTTTGATTAGGCAGTCATTTAGTGATACACCTGCGTAGCGTGCGGAAGCATCGAAGACAACTCGGACCTTTCCGGGTTTCTGCCGGGAGGTCACTGCTTGATGGGGCAAGAACCAGGTTCTACCGACTTTACATTCTGCGGTAGCTTCGTCCACTTTCTCGATGTGCCCAAGGCGTAAATTCTCTTCCATCTGTTCTGTATACGCTTTCGCCAGCCATGGCTCACTCATCAATCGGCGTTCCGCCCTATAGAATCGACGGAGTATTGCCGACCGGTTGTCCGGCAACTGAATACACCGAGATTTCCACAACATACCCACTTCATAGCGGCTGCCGGTGAACCGGGTTGAACGGCGCAGCATGTCCATTGCTGCCTGATCTTCTGGCAGCATTCTTTCCTTATTTACGGTTCCGAATGATTCAATTTCCCAAAATCGTTCTATATATTGTTTGAGCTGTTCGAGTCCTGGGAGGGGCGTGCATATGTGACGACGAATACAAACGTGTCCGATGCTTGGCTCCATACATTCCTCCACAGTGGGGATTCGCCCTACCACAGTCCAACCGAAGGGCGTTCTGAGACCAACTGGGCCGGAGGAACCAGTTCTCGGTATCCTCATGTCATAATGACGGTGAGCCAAGGGGACATTCATTCCAATGAGCAACTCGACGTCTTGCTCCGTTACGTCGTGGAGTGGCAAATCTGCGAGATGAGTCCACTTCGACTTCAGCGCTTTGCACGAAGCGGAGCGATAGGCTAAATCTAACTTCGGTACTACAATTACTGGGTCCACTTCGAAAGACGTGGATCCATCCTGGGCCGAAATTGCACATTGGGATTCAACCGCGGTCACTTGAACCACTCCGCTGATAGTGCGAATATTTAAGGCTCGCCGCCTTCCAACCATTTTCAGTTTTTTTGATAAAGACTCTGACATGACGGATACTTCTGCCCCACTGTCCAATAGGGCGAAGGTATGGCATGTCGCTGCGCCGAATGTCACTCTTACAGGTACGACGGCGCAAAGAACTTGGAATTTACTCGACCGACCGGTCACTGCTGCTGACTGGACGGACGTGCTCACGAGCTCTTGGGCATTGTTGGCAGGCGATGATGATTGCTGAGCTGCGGCGGCTGCGTAGATTCGCGGTGCTCCATGAATTAGAGTGTGATGAGCTCCCTTGCAACCACTCACTGCACATTTTCTCATTGACGTGCAGTTTCGCTTAACGTGACCTGGCTTCAGGCAACGGATACACAACCGGCTGTTACGTACCACCGCGAGACGTTCTGCTATTCCCATTTTGGAAAACGTGGTACACGATGCGATACCATGTGAATCGACATCGCACACAGTGCAGCGACGTGACGGAATCACCGCGGTCGCCCTTACTCCTCCAGAATTTATCACTGTTTTGGAGCTTCCTCGGCACCTCAAGGGTGGAGTAGTCGAAAGGTCGATTCGTTCGCCACTCGCAACGCTGCATAACGAACGCTTTTCTATCACTAAGTCTTTCAACCACTCGACGAAATGTCAGAGGTTCAATGTTTCCGGCGACCGTACGTGGACCTGATGAGCCCAGTTTTCGCGTAAATTTCGAGTTAACTTACTAGAGATTTGGCTGACCAGAATGACGGAATTCAGTTTGTGATTACATTGGTTCACTTCCAACACGCTAACGGGTCCATTCACTTGCAAATAGAATCTCTCCATCTCCGGAAGAGATTCAGAGCGCAAAGGTTCCACGTTGACCAAGGCATCGGCATGGCACTGAATAGCGGACACAGGGTTGCCGTACAAATTCTGCAGCTCTTCTAGCACTTGGCGGTACATAGTCGGAGTTGATAACAGCCCGGCGAAACCTTCGCGAAGGCGTGGGGAGAGTAACTGCGCTAACACGGCCAGTCGATCAACGTCGGAAGATAACGCGTCATGCACCATTGACTTAAAGCCGGCGATAAAGCGAGGCCAACTCCTCAGATCGCCATCGAATGTCTCGATATTAGCTGCCGGCACAAACTTCTGTAGCCACGGGTTGGGAGCTTGCACATTAACGGGCGAGGAAGAAGCGTTGTAGCAAAACCACGATTGATCTACTTGAATCGAAGCACAGCGAGATTTGAAAGATTTCTCCTCCGTCGCTTCGACGGGAACAGTGATTTCACTAGGCCGTCCCCGGATCGTTTCCTGGTTAGCAGGATTAGCCGCTAAGCTGAGGGCAACGCGATCCAACTTTTCAGAAAGGCCAGCCAGCAAGTCGCACACCCGCGACAGTTCGTTTGGGTAGTTGCCCGTCGTAGGAGAAACGGGAGACGGAGAATTATGAGCAACACCAGAACTTGCCGCACGAACAGAACGGGAATGAGGCATGACGGTAACAATCCGGCTCGGAGGACCAATTGTCGTTGCTGCACCAAGCTCTTCATAAATTACAGCAACGATGCCATTTATTGGCCATAAATGGTAGAAACGAATAAAATGAGAAACGGCAAAGACGGAAAATGTTAGGCTAAGACGCCTCACAGAAACCAATCTTAACACACACACTGAGTAACACCTCACCCGAGGTCACGGGCCGTAAAGATAAGGAAACCAGTTCTCGTTCCAACAGAAAGCCTTCTAGCCAAACAATCTCATGACGCGCGTGGGTGGCTAGCCAGAGAAATTTTCGGTGATCAAGCAACCACATCCATCTTCAGCAACAATTTCCCCCATTTTCTCCCACTTTTACATCCCCACTTTCAATTTTTCACGACTTTGCTCCATGCAACGTTGTACCCAATCATCGTTAGCTTAACCCCCATCTGTAGGCGACCAATCAACGAAGGCGAAAGTCGCGCCGCATAGAGGGGGGATGAGAATGAACAGTGCCCAAATATTGATAATAAGAGCAGTTTGGAAAAGAATGCGAAAGTTTCAAATAAAGTTTATGCACGGTATACACCCAGTCTCGTAAAAAACCTTTTACTTGCGCAAGCTTTCGGGTACCACTCTTGTACCCGTCATCAGGCGAACACAAAAATGTGTACACTGCCCTGCCGGTCAACGGTTCAGCAAGCTCATCCGCTAGACCGTCCGGGCTGGCGACATCAGCTATCAGGTACTACCCTTGTACCTGTCAAGCATCTGTTGCCCGCCCAGTCAGTTCTGCAGAGAGCGAGACTTCCCCACCGACCGACCGGGACAGTGACACGACACCAAATGTCTAGCGGTCTAGCGGATGAGCTTGCTGAACCGTTGACCAGCAGGGCAGTGTACACATTTTTGTGTTCGCCTGATGACGGGTACAAGAGTGGTATCCGAAAGCTTGCGCAAGTAAAAGGTTTTTTACGAGACGGGTTGTATACCGTGCATAAACTTTATTTGAAATTATTACCCCCGTATGAAGAAAAGAATGGAGAATTTTCATATAGAATGCGAAAGTATAAGAATGTGCAATAAAAAGTACTAAACCATGCCTGCCATCAAGTATTGGGCTGTTGAAGCCAAATAATCGAATAAGCATGTAATGAGAAGGAAAAGTTTATTTGTAAAAACGTGACAAATATCAACGTGGTGTATGCGATAAGTAAGCATGTCGATGCGGGTAACAAAAGTCACCATAGATCCGTGATAGATGATACACACCCAGTCACTGAGGATGTGACAGTGGTAAACGTTCCTCCTGACCCCAACCCTAAAAAATGATAAGACAAGAGTACGGAACAACATTCCATTTTGTTCTTCTTCTTATCATCATCCTATTCACCTAGCTCATTTTTTCCTTTTCCATTTTCTTGATTTTTGCATTATTCATGATTTTATAATTTGCAAATGATATCTGACGTGTTCCAAAGCACATCTCCAGCCCCTAATTCCTCATCGACTATTGCAATCGTTAACTATCACCATACTATCTCACCACCTACTTTGATACGTAAACCTGCAATAAGTTGTAAAAGTACAAGTATTTAAAGTGAATAGACATTATTTAATAGGATTGAACACAATATTGCTAAAGAATTAAGGTAATGAGAATTGACAAATCTGACAGTGTATCACTATGTACACACGCAATGTAGAGTAACTGTACTTTGCAACGGTTATCACAGATTATTAAAAATAAGGACGAATGCATAGAAGGGACGGGAAATGTTAAATCATCAACCAAGTGGACAGTTCTGGCAACCCGTCAGTATCAGTAACTTGCCATTCATTCAATGGACATGAAAAACCGGTGACAAACGAAGAATTTGGTGTTCAGATATATGAGAAAATTGGTAACTAGGTGGCAAGAAAACTCATTTGAACATCAGCTAACGTTCGTTTATGAAGAAGCCATGCTTTTGCAAAACGGACGTGACAAAGTTACATATGCTCCAAAAACAACTCGAAAATACTATCCGCCGCTATAAGACCAACAAAATGGCGGAGTTCTGCAGAAGCCGAGATATGCATGTAAAAGGTGCAGCTTACCGGCCTCGCCGTCAGCTTCAACTGTTCTCAACGCTTCTTTCTTTTCCGACCTAAAATATTGAAACTAATGCAATGAACGTAATTTGCTCCGACGTATCGCGCAGCAGAGCATTTTGTGAAGCATTTAACAGGTACTCAAATGATAAGGCCTAAAGTCAGTAGCGTATGCGTTCCGTGAGCATTTCATTTTTACTGATTACCATCGTACGCTGATGATGGAGTGGGTTAACTCCGAAAGCTGCGGTTCTTTCATGCGAAACAGGATTAATTCCATGAAAATAAACTAACACAAAGCCCACAATTAAGGAAAAGAGCAATCGCTGAATGCAAAATTATTCTGCGTTTCACTAAACTAAAAATAGCAGGCCACGTTTCACAAACTTAACAATTGCCATTTTGAAATGTATAACTTTTCGGAAGAAAACACTATAAACATAAATAACAAAACCAAGATGAACTAATTGACATGTATTACATTGCTTTTATGTCATTAGGAAGTGTGCTAGGAACTGGAAATAGGATTTCGCAAAACGGGATATGATCTCATGTTTATTATCCAAACCAACGGCTTTAATCCCGTTAAAAACAAGGTATGAAATCACGGAGCTTTCGGGACAAGGGGAGTCCCGAAAATTAGTTCGCTAAGCCAAAACAAAATAACAAATAACAAATAAGCCAAGACAAATAAAACAAAAATTAGTTCGCTAAGCCAACAACACTCAATGCCCCAACACCTATTATTTGCGGCATCACAAGTCGTCGAACATACGTTTCTGCGAATGACATTGCATGCTTCATCATCTGAACATAAACTAGCAAACTGCTAAATAGCACGCCAAACTAAATTTAAAATTGATGCAAAACATAAGGACCAAAATTTTTTGTCGCAGATATACCATGTAGCAAAACCGTAAATGAATTAATAGCGCCTAGTATCAGATGCTCCTAAGAGTTACATGAAGTCTATAATTTACATTTTCCATACACTTATTAATGCAGTTGCAGTTAGCGGTGGTAGTGTGCTTGGAATAATTCAATACTTTACTTCTTTATGGCGTCTTGAATATTTGACACTTCGCAGCGACGGAGTTACATTCATGTTTTTGCGTCACACCAAACCGAAATTGGCGTAACCCCAGAAAGCAGAGTACTCCAAGTTTCGAGTATCAAATGTACAACATTGAAAAGAGTAGTTATTATTCATCAGAAGTTATCATCTATCCGTTTTGAGGGTCACACATTGTCCCACTGCCCCTCAAGATGGATAGAAGACGGAAAAAGATCACGAATTGCGAACATCCTTTGATAGGGCATGCTAGTCCTTTAAATCAAGACGTTGGTTATGCGAAGACATGGACCAACACCATTACGAAAGGAAGTTTAAAACAAATTGGATTATTTTAATGATTTCCCTGCTCCACAAGTGAAAACTAGCCGCACACAACGAATTCCAACGCCGAAATTAGACGCTAACACATTTCAATCAACTCATACTGCGACAGACTATTGTGGCTCAAACTGGCGGTAGCTTGAACTGAAAGAGGTAAGTCTTAATGCGAAAGAAGAAACGGTTCATACCAGGTTCCGCTGTGGAAACTTCTAACATAGATCTTGTTACCCTGCGGCTTGCGTGACTTTCTTCAGCAATAGGTTCCCCTAAAGAGGCCACAAGTTCAGGTGTATTTTTTAAAACTCATACTGCGACAGACTATTGTGGCTCAAACTGGCGGTAGCTTGAACTGAAAGAGGTAAGACTTAATGCGAAAGAAGAAACGGTTCATACCAGGTTCCGCTGTGGAAACTTCTAACATAGATCTTGTTACCCTGCGGCTTGCGTGACTTTCTTCAGCAATAGGTTCCCCTAAAGAGGCCACAAGTTCAGGTGTATTTTTTAAAACTCATACTGCGACAGACTATTGTGGCTCAAACTGGCGGTAGCTTGAACTGAAAGAGGTAAGACTTAATGCGAAAGAAGAAACGGTTCATACCAGGTTCCGCTGTGGAAACTTCTAACATAGATCTTGTTACCCTGCGGCTTGCGTGACTTTCTTCAGCAATAGGTTCCCCTAAAGAGGCCACAAGTTCAGGTGTATTTTTTAAAACTCATACTGCGACAGACTATTGCGGCTCAAACTGGCGGTAGCTTGAACTGAAAGAGGTAAGACTTAATGCGAAAGAAGAAACGGTTCATACCAGGTTCCGCTGTGGAAACTTCTAACATAGATCTTGTTACCCTGCGGCTTGCGTGACTTTCTTCAGCAATAGGTTCCCCTAAAGAGGCCACAAGTTCAGGTGTATTTTGGCTACTCTTTCCCATCACTGACGACGGGACCAGAGAGTGCCGAAAGCTCTGAATCGATAAGCGTTCTCTATCTGTGATTTTTGTAATAACTGCTCATCCATCCGCTGGTAGGGCATTTTCAGATCTATTACAGATACCTTCAAACGAGTCGACAGCCGAAAAAAGATATCCGAAAAAAACTAAAATAACAATTCGAAAAATACAAATTCAATGCCAAATCCTCTCAACACTCCTACGCCTTATTATTGCAGAACAGAACACTAATTTTTCATATAAGGAATAGGAAACTTCAACAGAAGAATGTTCAGCCCAAATCTGCTCTACCTCGTGCTTTTCGCGGAACACAAAATCAACCGATGGTTCGATTAGACAGCGGCACCCTTTAAGCGCAGGAGAAACTGGATAAGCATGGAAAACGCAATGTTGTAAAGTTGAATGAATGGTTGCCAGCTATCGTTCGTGTTCCTTTGCTAAACAAGTTGTTTTTCCGGTCGGCATCTTCACCGCACAATAACCGTGTTAATTTGTAAAAGTAAAGGTAACCCCTAATACGAAGAAAGTACTGATGGGTGACAGGCAACCAATCTCCACTGTCATTAATGGTTTCTGTCTCAGTGCCGCGGTCGGTCAGCAGGTGGCTCACATTTGTGCTTGACTGTCTGGGCAGGCGACAGACGTTGGACAGGTCCGGGTTCGAACTCACAGCTGATGTGGCTATCCCAGAGGGAGCTCGCACATCCAATGACTTACCGGGCAGATGAAGAAAACAATACGCTGACGACAGGTGCATGCACGGCTCAAAAGTTCGCTATAGTAGTTTTAACACCAACAAAAAAAGCACACCCCGTGATTTACTAAAAATGACACATTTGCGAAAAGACCTAATATAACAAATATTTAAGCAGCATTCACATATTAACATCTACGTATTAATTAAAAATTGGAACGTTATATATACGTACTAATATATAGACGTTTTTTCATAAATGTGCATGGAAGCAAGACGACATCACGATGCATAGAGCATTTGACGGTACAGAAGTTTCTACCGCGCGGACGTGAATTCATCCGCAATTAGTAGACTTCTTTTTACAACTACGGAAAATATCAACAGCATAGCTCTTGCGTCACATACTTGGTGAATACGCACAGGAAGTGAAATAACACAATGGGACGGTCAATTGTTTCGGCAGAGAGAATATACATAAAAAATATCCCTCACCTGCGCTTGGAGGCTCCTTGGATGGAGAACGCGCTTCGCAACTCGCTGACATCGCATCAAGAATTACAGGAGGCGATGGCGCACCATTCACAATTGTTGTGTCCTTCCGCTCTACTTTAGCCAATTCATTTTCCTGCGAAGCTGCAGAGGAGTACAAAGCATGCCATTTGCAAAGTTCATCGTTCCAAGTTTTCAATGCGAGCTAAAATTTCAGTACGAATAGCCAGCTTAGGGAAACACCATACAGCATATCTTAAACAGTCGGTTGCACAACCACAATTTCTTTGCAAATTATTTTGCGACAACTGCAGGGTATGCAAAATACAAGTATTTAACGAAAAGACAGAAAAGGAAAACACAGTTGGAATTAACAATTGCGTACCGAGGCTTTAGCGCCCATTACCTTAGTCTCCTCGCTTGCACCCTTCGTAGCGACTGTCGCTATGCTGACGAAATTGTTATACACAATGTCTTCGCCAAGCTTCGATTGATAGGAGCGAACATTTTCCACGAGCTTGCGAACCATCTTATCATTGTACTTGAGCAGAGTCAGCGAGCACGACAAATTTTGCAGATATTTCAACGATCTGCGCCAAGAATGTGTAAGTGGAATTGAAAACTGGACTGCACAAGTATGGACATACTGCACTCCGGAGAAGAGCTGGCAGAACCTTTCGACCACTTTTTCCAACTGAGAGTCCTTACGTACCAAGCCGAATAGCCATCTGAAGTATTGGAAAAGATGTGACCAGGTGCAGCGGCATAAGGCATTAGCAACTGACGTCATGAGGCTCTTGAACTTCTCTAAGTCCACTGTCGACCTGTCTTCCGACAAACGTTGCACAATAAAGGCCATGGAGTTGTAAATTGGCTCCTGTACACGAACTGGCTAAGATGCGAGGTTGAGAACAAGAAGGGGATAGTACCTTCTCGGAGTACTCCTTGAAAAATCCCTTGGCCATGTTGGCCACGTCCTCATTGTCGTCCATGCAGCAGATCGCGATGTCGGCAATGAAGATTCTCGGCTTTATGCGATCTTGCAGTATTAAATGAGAAATTGCCGATATGCAAACAATGCGCACCCCAGTGTCCTCGTCGAACAATCTGAAGCGGATGGTAACCTGACGCAACGACTAATGAACGGCGCAACTAGGCGGCTAACATAGCAAATAGCTTTTCCGTCCACGGGTCCAGCTCATTTGGAAAGCGGAAATACAGGTCAGGTAGCAACTGGACAATATTCGTTCTCAAATTCGCGTACGTCAACCTTTCCAGAATGTTGAAAAGAAGAGGACAATAGATGGAGCAGAACTTCGAGCTGCAAATCGAAGCTCCGTTTCAATTGCGTGCCAAAGTGGAAATCTTGTACCTGATGAGCATTAATTTCAAAAGAGCAGTGCCGAAACACCCATAGGAGTTGCCCTTCATGTTTTCGCAGGCACTAATCACGAAGTTGGCAAAAGGCCGAAGCACAGAGGAAGCTATTAATGATGTCCAGGATAAGCGGATTCGTCCAATGTACAATTTACCGTTTAACGTTTCCGTTTCAAGCAGGTGCTCGATGCTCATTCGCGCATACTCGGCAGGCGTGGACTCCATGAGTGCATCGATTCGACCTTTCTGTAAGAGGAAAGTACAAATTGGAAACACAAGAAAAAATACTCTTGCATACGTTTACTTGGGTTTACTACCAAAAAGACTGAAATGTTCCATTCAAAGGCAAATGATAAGCAAGTACAAGTGATCTGCTACTTCTCAGCACTACCTCGTGGACGACTGTTTGCGCAAGCGGTTAGGATCAACAGAAGAAGTGATGTAGAAAACCAATTGGAACCAACCGAACGGGAGCAAAATTGAACCTGACACGCTTGCATGCTGAAGAGTCGTAAGATTTAAACATAAAGAGGTTGCAACTCGCCACGAAACTACTCGCGTGACAGCCAAAAAAAGAATGAGCATTATCTTTTCCAACTTACGTATGCAACATGCAACAGCAGAGCACAACACTTACGGAAGTTGTTGGTTCGCTTGCCCTGCTGTCAGTTTGTCCCTTGTTGGTATGCTGCTGCTGGACATTGTGAACCAGGCCAACCTGCAAGCAGAAGCATTAGCCAATGAAATAACTATGGCGGAATGCAACCATCGTGATTTCGGCGAAATTGACCGTTCGACAAGCAACTTCGCCAATAAAGTGAATCAACCTTATCATGCAGGTAATCTGCTTCGACTCTAAACGAAGATAAAAATTCACTTCGAGTGCATTACATGTCCCTTTCTGTTGTAAACCTGTGGCAGTCAGAGCAGCCTTGCAAGCCGATCGCAACAGCTTCACTATAAGCACGTCTGGTCTCCTGGTCACGTTGAAGATCAACTCAACAGCCTGACGCATCAATGGTACCCATACGGAGTGACTGTCGTCTGAAATTTCTGAAAGTATGACAGCCTAAATAACAAAAAAGTTGCTATAAAACAACGATTCCTTACCATCTATTAGAATACGAGCAATTCGCGGTACAAGTTGATACTTGGTAAAGTGCTTTTGACACAGGTTTATTCTTTCCGAAACACGGACCTGAAGTAGCCCATCAGAATCATCCATAACGGCAGTTGCCCTCTTTCGATCTACTCTGTCAACGTCGCCAAGCTTCTTCAGTGCCTCGCAACCGCGCAACGCCAAACAAGGATCCCAATGCCCCGTGTCTCCTAACGTGTACGTAATTAGGTCTCCAATATGTTCAATGAATACATGTGGGTCAGCTCTGCAAAAAGTACAAAAAATCCATCGTATGGCTGAATTACAAGCAACATTACTCCAACATCATGCCCAGAAGTGTTATCAGGGCGGCTCTCTCTTCGTCGCTTATTTGGGAATAAAATGCGTTCCAGCAACATCTGATAAAGGGCTTGTCCACTATATTTTCAGCAAACAATTCGTGAAGCTGCATAGATAGAAAGAAAAGTTTACAACCTCGTTGCAAGCTAACGCAGCGCGCCTTATCACGGTCACAGCAGCACAGAAACAGAATAGGTACAACCCCATCGCTTACCAGTTTTTCCAACGTAATACATTTCGCATGGTCCGCTCGAAGAGTAAGCTCTATTAATCGCTTTACCACCTCCTCGTCCCGGCGACTGCAGAATGAATTATGAAATGAACGGTATCGACAAATGAATAAATTACGCATTCTCTCGATTGCAAAAGTACAGACGTCTGAAGGCGCACAGAACCGCTGTCGTTACGCTCTTTTGGCCGGTCCATATCAAGTTCCAGCAGCACCAACATTGATCCATTGGTTGTAGAATTCCATGCTCCGCGCAAACCACCAAAAACTGTATGGAATCTACGACGTCAAGCTGCTGGCTGTCGCTAAGCATTGACTCCACAATGGGCAAGGTAGAGGACAATCTCGTCGCAAACGTCAAACAATCCTGCAAAATTTGATCTTGGAATCTCAAAGGTGCATTCAGTGCATCAGCCGCAGCAAAAACAGTCCCTGGAAAATTAGCATAACAGCGAAAGCAGTGCGCGCTTTCTGCATTGCGCAAGGGAAGAACAAAGCTTGGTTAAACTGAGCAATAATAATTCCATTGGGCGAAAACAGTTGCGTCGCACTCCAGAGACTGGATTCGATTGCGATGTCCATCTTCTTGGACAACTGCGTCATGCAACGTTCAAGATCGAATGTTTAGCAGCTAGGCTATAAAGCGAAGCAATTTCTTGTTGCCTTAGAAAACGAATTTACCTTAACATCAACATAACAATTTTCGCTGAACAACAATGAATCACACGTTTTCCAGTTGTTAATAATGTCACACCTGGAGAAAAGCTTTGCTGCTATCAGATATTGCACTTTTATATACTTCTTGCAACGCCATGCTTTCTGCGCTGATGTTCTCGCATGGTAATTTTCTAAACAAGGCAGTTGACACTACCTCTATAACTGGAATTGGAAACTGTTGTTCTTACGGTTTGCATTGGCTGCTCAACTAAAGATGGAAAATGACCAATCTGCTAAATGAATTCGAGCAAAGTAGAGGAGCGCAGGCCGTCTGAAGTATCAATGCAACGTTTAGAGAGGACACCGCCAGCGAACATGTAGCTCAAAATTAGTTCTGGTAGTTCCATGCGAGTGATGAACGATTTGAAGATCGGAACCACCGTGGAGACTAACGATCGCCGTCTGAGGCTCACCGTGTCGAAGTAGGAAGAGAAGTAGAGGTGCCAAGGAAATTCATTCTTAACTGTACAACCGCGCTTAGGTGCAGTTAATAATGAATGACCATTGACCTGCATCAAGCTTGCAGTTCTAAAGGCTTTAGAAAGCGCACATTGTCCCCTAAACAGTAGATAACCCGGTAAAGATTACGGGTGCCGTTTGGCTGTCAGCAAAAGCGATCATCTCCTACAGTTCCATGAAAGTTGACAGCACTATCACAGCACGGAAGTGTTGTCCGAATGGTCATTCAGAAATTTAAATTTAAAATATCCGGCAGTAAATTAAGGCAACTTTGCAATGGAAGAAATTCGGAAGATTCGAACAAAATAGGTACCATCGATTAATTGCAGAACGTTACTTTACGGTGTGTACGCACGCTTGTTTACCTCTAAGAAGCGGAGAATCATTTGCTTCCGCATGGATTCGAAAACCGGTGGAAATCGGCTGCTCTTATTATTCTGTTCCTCCAAGGAATCCGGATAAACCACGCTGCCCGTTATGCGCAAACCTTAGAAAGATACGGCTGTATGAAGCAACGGCAAAAGTGACAATGGGCGTGCCTATGTAAAACTTTTTCAGCAACGGCAATAGCTGCGCTTTGAATTCTTCCAATGATAGGCTGGAAAGAAAGCAGCATCTATAAGAACGGGACGCATTCATTCTCACTTACCTTGGCTTCAACACCAGAGAAAAATAACAATTATTTGGGCACTTTGTGGCTATCGCGACTATTGCCATGATAGACTCTTCAAATTCGTCCGAAGAAATAAGTTCGAACACACGACAAATCTCACTTAACGGAATAAGTTGGTCAACAGTACTAAAACAGTCTCTAGCCACTCACTCGTTCAAATCGGCAGCGGAGGCGGTTGCCAACGAAAGTTGCTCGGTTGGAACGAAAGTGCCACCCTTCCACAGGGTACCGTGCACACTTTCTATAGCCGCTTCGGCCGTACTTTTAGCTTGAAGCCATAACTTTGCTTCTTCGCAGTGGACCAAGTCGTCATCTGCATTGAAAAGCAGAAATAGGAGATGCGACAGGAAACAAACTTACCGTCAAGCGGCTGCTCGAGCAACGCCAACCCTTCGAGATCAGATACGACTTCGGCTATTTTCTTTCGTATAGTTTCAATGGAAAGCTGCGCAAGGATAGTTACAGTTTTTAAAAAAGTGCTAATCAAGCGAACGTGCCTGCACTAAAAATGGATTGTTTTCCACCATAGTGGTCAGCAATTGCAGTGCGCTTTTTCTGACCAACACCGACTTGTCCCTAAGACGCCCAGCGGCAAGCGGCACGAGACGAGAAAACGTGCACAATGGAATGCACTTGCATAAGCACAACCTCTTCCACAACTGAAGCACCTTACTGCGAACGTGAGCGCTACGGTCATGCAAATGTTCCTGGAAAGGATCATCACGTTAAGTGGGAGTGATCTGGGAACTGAACCTTACCAACATGTCATTCAGGCAGAGATCTCTCAAATTTCGATCGCGCGGTTCCAACTCCTCTCCACAAAGCTTTGAGGAGAGCAATTCGCAATATACGCTCAAAATTCCATTACGAAGCGTCGGAGACTGCAACAATCAAAGAAACAATGCCTAAAGGTGATTGAATGGAGCTGTCAACTTGCATACGCCGAAACAGTGACCAGTGCATTCAGCTTTCCGACTCATTTCAAAATTAGAATATACGAAGTTATTTGCACACCTGCTTTGCTCGCAACGTGCGTAGCGCAGACAGTCCACGCACTACGACATCCGGAAAAAGGGCGGTCAGTTGGGTGAGGAAGGAACCATAATTCTTAACGCCAGCGCCTTCGTTTGCCAACTCCGTTGAATCAACTTTTGATATCTCACTACAATAAGCAAGCACTTACGACTGCTTTAACACCTCGGCCTGCCGGGAATATTAACACTTGACACTCGTCTCGCCGTGCACAACTAAACGCTAGTGATTAATGCGAAATTACATTAAAAGCAGCATAACGAATCGCCTGCCGGCGTCTACTTGAACCACTGATGCTACTAAATCGACGAAGACTGTCGGGTCAGCCGTTGGTTGAGACAAACAATGGGCGCATTCCATAGCCAATGCTAAAAAATCATTGTGATTAACTAAGAACCCATTTTGATATTCCAAGTGGGTTACGCAGTCGTACCGGGCGCGTAGTCAAAGCCCCCTTCAAGCAGCAAAACCACCAAATCGAACAAAGGCACTTGCAACGAGGAATCCCAAGAGTTAAAAAAGCGAATGCATAGTGAGCATATGGCCCTACGAAAATGGTTCGATCGAAATGAAATGCGAAACTTAAGCTAATACTACTTGACCATATTTTCTCTGGACGAGTCGGGTTCGAAAACACTTGCAAATTGCGGAGATAACACAGTAGAGTAATATGTTAACAGGCGCTTCTTTTCGTCTGTCCATCTGAAAGGAAGCCTTTCATTCACCGCCGCTTTGCGTGCGTGCTTCCGGCCACCGCGAGCCTAATAGTTCTGCATTTACAAAAAACGGCAAGGCAAAAGGAAGAACACCTCTTTCCGGTCATTGTCAGCTTCTGTATTCTCCTTACGCAGCTTGTCGTCCTCGAAGAGGCCGGCAAAGGTGGTCAGCAGAAACAGCAGTCGGTACTGCTTGGACCGAATGTCCATGAGCATATCCCGATCTGCGTGTTCGCTGATCAAGTTTTGCAAAGTTTGTGCGGAAAATTCCATCTCTGCAAAGTGACGATAGAAGCTTTCGGTTGCCTCAGCCAAACGTAACTGACCTTTCCGCAATGCTTTCCACATGCTGACAATAAGACCAAAATCGCTGCATTCGAATTGACTAGAAAGTAAGAATATGCTGTCGACGAGGCGGACAAACCGATAATCAAAATACCGAATTGCTGAATAAAAAACGTTGAAATGAACTCCTATCGCGTCGCTCCCGTTCTGATCGAAGTCCGCCTTGAAAGCTAAACGCTGGCTGCCAGAAAAACGCCGACAAGCTTGATCAGAAAATGTACCGGAGAATCGGTCGGCTAAAGAAGATGCCTCGATAATGCCGTTTGAAAATTCGCTGTCCGCATTGCTCAGCGCGAC
Source organism: Trichuris muris (assembly GCA_000612645.2). Taxonomy (NCBI): domain Eukaryota; kingdom Metazoa; phylum Nematoda; class Enoplea; order Trichinellida; family Trichuridae; genus Trichuris; species Trichuris muris. Next base: position 13,504,836 of record CBXJ02000086.1, read on the forward strand.
GTCGCTTAACGAGCATGGATACAGGAAGCAGCTTCGATTCGTAGGCTGATCCATAGCCGCGCTAGTCCCGGTCATGTCAAAAACCTGCGTCCAAGAATTTACTGTAACTATTAACCTGAAAATGTTAAAAGTACAGTAGGATGGAAAAGATCACGGACTTCGTTTCCGTTGAGGTTATTATCTGTTCCGGCCGAAGATTAGTAGTGACTCTCAATGCGCAGCGCTGTCCAGAAATCGGAACCAACCCGTCACCGTTTATTTCACACAATGAATGTTCAGGCACACTAACGATTGTCAGGTAGTCAAAAAGTAGGTTAGTGATAATCAGGTTCAGAACAGCCTTATTAGGCTGTAACACCCTGCCCCCCGGCAGGTAGGACGTTCTATAGGGCTGCTGCTTGTTCAAGAAGGTGTAGTTTCGCAATAGGCCTAGTGATGATCCCTTTTGCCGTCCGCAAGCGAGCAGAGCGGACCAGCTCATCGGACCCTGGCAATACCTCTAGGATCCTGCCCATCGTCCAGCGAAGCCGAGGCACGTTTTCTTCAGCGATGATGACGATGTCGCCGACCATGGGCGATGGCTTCACACCGCACCACTTCTTCCTAACTGAGAGCATGGTGATGTACTCGGTACGCCATCGCTTCCAAAAATGCGCAGCTAATTTCTGATGGTATTTCCAACGCTGACTGGTCAAAAGTTCCAACCGTGGGAGTGTCACCCTCTTCACGGGTGCCACCCTGGATTTCGCCATCACTAAATTCACGAAGCAGTTACCATCTTCGCGCTTGACCTTCAGGTAGACGCTGGCACCATAGGCGGACTCAGAAGCGTCACAAAACGCGTGCAGTTCCATCTGCGCTAAGTTACTGCGTGGCATTATTCTCAGGAACCGATCAACCTTGATTTCTGTTATAATGCTGCTTTGACGCTTCCAGCTGATCCACCTTGGCATGATGTCATCAGGAATCAAGTCATCCCACCCTGTACCTCGATGCCACAACTTTTGCATCATCACCTTTGCTAATACGACAAAGGGCGCTATCAGTCCGAGGGGGTCAAACACACTTGCGACCGCCTTCAGCATTCGACGCTTCGAGTCTACTGAGCAGTCATTCACGTAGGGAACTTTAAGTGTCAATGTATCGTCCACACGATTCCACACTAGACCCAGCGTTTTCAAAACTGTACCAATGCAGTTTTCAGAGCAGCTTGCTTCGGTGACATTGTTAACTGCGGTGGTGTTAGAGGCCCATTTCGTTAGCTTGAAACCTCCTAGCTTCATCAGTTCCCTTGTCTCACGGACCAACGTTACTGCTTCCTTTTCATCGTCTAAACTTTTAATGAAATCATCCACATACATATTATCCAGAATTTCCTTTGCAGCTTCGCTGAACCGTTCACCGTTGCTCTGAGCGTGGTGGCGAATCACTGCTAAAGCTAAGAATGGAGACGACTTCAAACCAAAGCAGACCCTTTTGAAACGATAAATCGTTGGCTCCATTGTCTCATCCAAATTGCGCCACAAGAAACGAACGACATCCCTGTCATTTTCATGCAGGCCAATTTGCATAAACATTTTCTCTATGTCTGCTTGTATGCCAATACGATATCGACGAAATCGGATCAGAATTCCGACCAAATCTGTCTGTAATATTGGTCCAGACTCCAGCTGATCGTTCAATGATACGCCTTGATAACAAGCAGAACCGTCGAAGACAACTCGGCAGTTGGTGCTTGCTTTGTCATTCCTCATCACGGCATGATGGGGCAAGTACCATTCGCTGCCAGCAATAGCGGCCTTCCACACGGGTTCAACCCAATCATTCGTAAGATACTCTTGCATTGCCTTGGTGTACAAACGAGCATCTGTACGGTTTTTGCCTAAGCGTTTTTCCGTCTGTTTTAATCGTTTCATAGCGTACAGAAAATTATTTGGCAGATTTTTCTCTACCTTCCATGGAAGGTGCACTTGGTATCTTTCTCCATCGAAGGCAAGAGATTTTTCAAATTTTTCCATGACGCATGAGGACATATCTGGAGAATCAGCTATGTCAGAAACGCCAATGGCATCTAATTGCCAAAATCGTTTTAACAATGCATCAGCAGATTCATCCACGTTGACCATTAACACTTTTGCAAGTATGTGATAAGTGTCAGCTTGTGTACTACCGCAAAGAATCCATCCCAATGTAGATTCAATCGCGATTGGTTCGTTCTTTCTGCCTTTACTGACACGATTTCCAACGAAATCGTAGTAATAATCAAGCCCGATAAGAACGTCTACATCGTTAGTTTCGCACGGAAACTTGTCCGCTAATTGCAAGCCATGTAAGTGGGACCACCTTCTGTTCAGCTGCGGGTTAGCCTCAATTGGCGAACAGATTTGCCGCACGCAAATGGCATGTATCCACTGACCTGCATTGGGCGTTTCACTAAGCGAGCCAAGCGAAAAAGATACCCTTCTAGCTTTTTCGCGTTGCTCAGTGCTCTTGCCAAAAGTAGTTATACGTATGGTTTCCATCGACCCTTCAAGACCGAGGTCATCCGCTAACTGCTTTCGAATGAAGGACCGCTGAGACCCCGTGTCAAATATGCACTTTGCAACAGCTGTGCTGCCATTTGACCCGAGCAGTCTCACGGTCGCCGTTTGCAGCAAGGTGAGGACTCTTTGATCACTCCGAATAAGCCCTACTTTGACCTTGGGGCCTGGATTTATGTGTAACAGTGGGTGATGAAACTGTCCACAGCGCTCTTTCCCACAAGGCTTTCTCAGCGGGCATCTACGCGAAGAATGGCCCTTTTCGAGACAAACAAAACATAAACCGACCTTTCGCGCCGTCTTCCATCTATCATCCATTGATGCAGTCAACAAATCCTGACAGCTGGCCGTAAAGTGACCTTTCTCACACACTGTACACAATTGTTCCCTGGCCGCTTTTGTTACCAGAGCAGCTGCAGAAAATAGTTTCTTCGACGGCAGGGGATCTTTTACCTGTTTGGCTGGTTTCTTGTTGTCTCTCTTCGATACAGATTCTTCTACTTCTACTTGCGTTAACAGGAACGCGAAAAAGCTATCCAACGACGCTTTTCCGTCCTCAGGGGAAGTCAGCTTCTTCTCCCACGCCTTCTGCAACGTTTCAGGCAGCCTTTCTTTAAACACAGTCAGCAGAATGTCAGCTGCCGAGAGCTCATCCGCGCAAGGATCACAACCCAGTGCGGCCAGAGCTCTAACATGTAGATTGATGGAATCGTGGAACTCTCTCAATTCAGAGGCTTGCACTGCCTCGCCACATCTTCCCATCATCAGTAGGCCTTTGATGTGACCCTCCACGATCGCACGCGGACGTCCAAAACGATTTTTTAGCGTCTCGACCACCACACCGTAATTTGCATTTGTCACACTGAAACCTTCGACCGCCTTTAGTGCACTGCCTGTCAGTGCCGACCGAAGATATACCAACTTAGTAACGTCATTTAGGTCCCGACGGGAATGGACCCCTGCTTCAAACTGGTCCCAAAACGCGGTGTATTCTAGAATATCGCCGCCAAACTTGGGCAGGTCCCACTTCGGCAAAAGCGGCCCAGACCAGTTCTCTGCCTGCACAGTGACTTTACTCTTTTCTTCTGGTATATCCTTGACCAAATGAGAGGTGTACTCTTTCACTTGGACACGAAGATCTCGAAGCTCGCTTTCGAAGCGCATCCATGACTCCAGTTCTTCAGTTAGCTCATCATCAGCTAATAACTGCTCAATTTTTGTCTGGACGTCATACGCTTTGGCCATATAACCATTGAGTGAGCGCTCCAAGTCTTCTATCAAAGACAGCTTTTTGTCAGTAGCAATGGCATCTAATAATTCACGTTTAAGGACAGTTACACGGCCCTTCAGACCTGCTCGGGATTTCTTCAGCTGTTCCATATCAATCTGACTCGATACAAGCGAGTACCACAAATCAGGTTCAGCTGATCACAACTATCCAAAACAGGTGCGTGTAGTTGTCCAAGGATGACCACGAGTGAATCGCGATTATCCGGCTCGGAGGACCAGAATGTTCCGGCCGAAGATTAGTAGTGACTCTCAATGCGCAGCGCTGTCCAGAAATCGGAACCAACCCGTCACCGTTTATTTCACACAATGAATGTTCAGGCACACTAACGATTGTCAGGTAGTCAAAAAGTAGGTTAGTGATAATCAGGTTCAGAACAGCCTTATTAGGCTGTAACATTATCCTTATCACGAAATGATGTTAAACCCTTGGGGGATCTTTTCCCCTACCACCCCGACCAATCACAAGTGGGCGAGTTGCTACGCCCCCATTGTCCACGACGCCTTTGCGTGCAGCAGGGCGAACACCTACTTTTCGCCGCGTCACTGTTCGACGCAGCGCAACTTTTTGACGCGAAATTGTTTTTATTGGCCCATAACAAGTTTCCACGGCTAATTTACTAGTGTTCGCTCCCTATGGTACTTTGTTGACCGTTCTTCGTCCAGCACCTCACATTCATGGCTTCTCCGTCCAAGTTGCTTGCCTATGCTATTGTGGGAGCCGGGCCACGCACTTACCCCTATAGCAGGGGAATGCGGACCGCTGCAGGTGTTGCCGGTCCCCGATTCGATGTGGGTCATCGCCGCATTAGTCCGCTGTCCCATCTCTTACGTTCCTCGGACACCTGCGTGCGCCACGGCATTCACCACATGAATGGATGCGGGATTAGGGTAATCCGATTACCCCGTCTCTTGCAGCGTCGGGCACCTGCTCTGCGTCTGATGAATGGCCCCGAAGGATTCCGGCACTGAAGACGGCGGGGGAATTGGGCTCGTCCATCGGTCTGACGAGCGGTCGTGCATAGGTTACTCTCGCTGTATATTACTGAACGTGTCTTGTGAATAAAAAGCGTGTCGAACAGATATGTCTTCGAACGGCTTGCGCTCGAGGCGAGACGCTACACTATGTATGATCATGCTGCCCATATTTGGGAGAAGGCGCGTTTGCTGACATTTCTGATACCTTACGGCCGATTTTCATGATTCCACTGCATCACTGCGAGCGTAAGAGATAAAGTTTATTTCAACGAATCAATTGATCATAACATTATCAGCCAAGCCTCGTAGATATGAAATAGCCGACTCTACCGTGAAGTTCTCCACCAACCGCCGGATGCGTTCATCGGCTCGAAGATACTTTAGCCGCTTTTGAGGTGGCTCGTCCCCTCTGAGGAAACTCTCAAACTGTTGGTCTCGGCCAGCCTGCACTGTCCGAAAACCGTCTATGAACCTCCGTATCGTAGGGTGGTCGACACCGAGCTCAGATCTTAGTCTGCGGTGAGCCATTTCGGCGAAGTTGTTTGTCCAATCACGACCCTGCAACGTTCTCTTGCAAGTCGACCCACACCTGCGGCGGGAATGGAGGCACTCTACATCTGCCGAACCGATTCCTCCGACCCACGTAGGTATCTTCGAACCAATCGAGCACTGGCTCCAACTCCTGGGGCGACTGCTCAGCCAGTTCGTCAAATATGTCTCCCACGTGCTCCACTGGCACAAAAGTGATGGAGACTATCATACGTGCTGCCAATGCAAATTGTTCATCCTGGCGGTATCTGGACAGCTGTTCGACGTCGGCTAACTTTCTCTTCATGCTCCTCATGAGATGAAAGCAGCAGCCGGAGATTTCAAGCAGTAAAAGAACCATGGCCGCAGTTCTTTCCATCTCAATGGATTTCGAGAAAGCGTCCATGTACGCCGTTACAGCCGGGGAACACGGCTGTAACGGCGTACATGGACGCTTTCTTGGCTCATAATGTTATGATCAATTGATTCGTTGAAATAAACTTTATCTCTTACGCTCGCAGTGATGCAGTAGAATCATGAAAATCGGCCATAAGGCATCGGAAATGTCAGCAAACGCGCCTTCTCCCAAATATAGGCAGCACGACCATTAGGTTATACTACGAGATCATTTTGGATTCATTATCCAAGGATGAGAGTTTAAAACATAGAACTAAACTCAACCCTTACCATTTAACACGGCTGGTCAAGTTTTGCATGGAAGATGGAAATTACTTCCAATGGAATGGAAGTTATTTTTCACAAAAAAAGAAGCACCTATGGGAAGCCCACTCTCTCCAATTGTTGCAGAAATATTCATGGAAAATCTGGAGGAGAGGGCTTTTCCAATCGACATCTCAGAGCACCATCTGAAAACGTTCAAACGTTACGTAGATGGTATTTTTGTAATTATAAAGGGAGGAAAGGAGCTCGCTTTCCTTGAGCACTTGAATGGTCTTTTCCCTGGGAACATCATTTTCAGAATGGAGAAAGAAGAGAACGGGAAGCTAGCTTTCTTGGACACCTTAGTAATGAGAGAAAACGGACATCTAAGGACAACGGTTTTTTTGAAAACCTACAAATTCAGATAGGTGCCTGAATTTCTTCTCAAGCCACCCTACGAATATAAAGAAAGGAATCATAACAGGGATGGTGGACAGAGCGACCTGTCTTTGCAATGATGAATCCCTGAAGGAAGAGATCAACCACATAAGAAGAACTTTACTTCAAAATGATGGCCTTTTACCGTCATGGCCTTTTAACGCATTTTTGCGACCACGCATACATGAACAGCAGCATGGCCCTTACTGGGTGCTGATATCCTAAACACCACTACTATAGGCAACAAGCCATTCGCCAACTGATTATTACCTTGGAACCACGTTCCTGTTTTCTCTGAAAGCTGCTTTGGCACTGTTTTCCATTGCACCGCCACACAACGTAGTCACGGTCTTTGCGGTGCTGCAACACCATAAGTCTAGCACACCGCGGGCATATCCTCCGCCGGTGCATTAGACCTGTACTCTGCGTATACTTTACTGCGGCCAATTCATCATCTGCGAACTTGGCACACAGCTTCGAAAAGCTCAAGCGCGTAATCGAACACATACTCACAAATGAAACTGTTAATGTTCATGAACACCAAAATCGTTTAATCTCCATTGCGCAATTCAACCTGTTCAGAAACCACTTCAATTTCTGATAAAGACTGAAGCGCACCAAGCGATAAGCACCTAGGGTACATCATCGACTTATCTGAACCCACTCAAGCACAACGTGAGCCCAAACGCAATCAGCAGCAGTGAACCAGAGCTGATCAACACTGCAGGCGGTTAACTGTTTCTGACTGCCTAGCGGCGCCGTACCATGACGTTATCACCATATCCTTTTAAAACGACCGCGAAGACATGAACAGAAGCACCAGAAAAACGTGATAGCGAAATCGAACACTCGATAACGGCAAAACTGGTAGCTAACACGAAATTCTCCTTCCTTAGGTACTCAACGAAAACTGTTCCCCTTCGAACATATTCTGCTTCCATTACGACCCAGACACACTAATGTTCCTTCTTTGACGTTTATCTGATAATGAGCAGTTACCACCGTTCGCGTTCTACCCCTAACGAAGCTCAGAGCTGAACACAACCATAATGCATCACCTTAATTCCAGATAACGACAGCAGAGTAAAACATCCAAGAACAGTAACAAAACACGCTCAAATATAAGTATCGTTTTCTGCCCTTACCTAAGCCTAGGACACAAAATAAGCACCATGTCCCCCTTTTAGATTACGAAAGCAACACAATCATAGGCATCCTTTTCTGCACTTACCTAAGCCTACACCTTAACATAAGGGTTTCCTCTTTTGTCTCCCACTTCTTCATACCCACTTTCTATCTTTCTTGACTTTTCCCGATCCAACATTGTAGACAACCAACATTAGCCTAACCCACCTGAAAGCGAGCAACCAACCAAGCTGAGGTTAGCGCCCTCTACGGGTGAGCAGCTGATCTTGAGGAGTGCCTGTTTTAGCCAACCAGCATTAGCCTAACACACCTGAAAGCGACCAATGAACGGGTCGCGGCTGTACGCACATAGTGCCGGACTTTAAAACCCGTAGTTTAAAGAGACTTCAGACAGGTTCGGGAATCTGACGTTGTCCTAATTTCGTCAGTTATGGTTTTGGCTCTGCCCTGGGCGGTCGCATGGATTGCTCGTGCTTCTGCACGGCTGACTAAGGCGGATTGCGAAATCGACGCGGTCAAAGGTATGACCCAACTGATGAAGCGTCTGCCTGGGTCGGCTGAGTAGGAGTACTTGCAGACCGACTGACCAACCTATGTAGTTGACCAATATTATTATTATTATTATTATTATTATTATTATTATTATTATTATTATTATTATTACTATTATTATTATTATTTAATTGAAAAAACTTCTTTTACGGGGTGTTGTGCACATATGCGATCATCGATAACACGGATTTTCCCCGTTTGAACCTTTTTTTATTCCAAAAAAGGTAAAATCTCCAGAGCTTTCGGGCGCGTACCTTGCGCCCGTCTTCAGTGAAAAAATAAAATATCACTTCGTCGACTGTCCAGCCAGTCAACGGATAAGCAAGCTCATCCGCTAGACCGTCCGGGCTGGCAACATCAGCTATCAGGTACTACCTTGTACCAGTCCAGCGTCTGTACCAGCTCTGGAGATTTTACCTTTTTTGGAATAAAAAGGTTCAAACGGGGAAAATCCGTGTTATCGATGATCGCATATGTGCACAACACCCCGTAAAAGAAGTTTTTTCAATTATATGATGCGTGCTGCACGGGGCACTGGACATTACCGGACTGGAATTGGCAACGGCAGAAAAGGGCAGAAAGATCGGAAAGGGAATAATGAAGAAAGAAGGCCATCATCAGGAAAGGACTTTAAAACCCGTATTTTAAAGAGTCCTCAGACGGGTTATGGAAGCTACTGTCGTTGCCTCGTTCATCATTTTATGTTACGTCACTGTCCCGGTCGGTCGGTTTGGAAGCTCGCTCTCCGCGGGACTGAATGGGCAGGCGACGGACGCTGGACGGGTACAAGGTAGTACCTGATAGCTGATGTTGCCAGCCCGGACGGTCTAGCGGATGAGCTTGCTTATCCGTTGACTGGCTGGACAGTCGACGAAGTGATATTTTATTTTTTCACTGAAGACGGGCGCAAGGTACGCGCCCGAAAGCTCTGGAGATTTTACCTTTTTTGGAATAAAAAGGTTCAAACGGGGAAAATCCGTGTTATCGATGATCGCATATTATTATTATTATTATTATTTTTTTTTTTCTTTTTATTTTTATTTCTTTTGACACTGAAGACGGGCAAAGGCTGTGCGCGAACGCTTTGCTGTTTGAAAGAATAAAAGCTTTCAACGAACGGGGACAAATCCGTGAAATTATTGGACTTGCTGAACAAAGAAACTTAACAGATCACGTATGCTCTCTGCTGATCTAATCGGTAGATGTCATTCCACCCACCAATCTGGAAAGCAAATATCCACCGGTGACTATATAAACATTCCAGCAGAGAAAGGAGCTCACACTGCGAGCACCACGATGTTCCTCATATCAACGACTTTTCTGATTGTGATAGGAAGTTTGAGCACGGTATGTCTTTATTAGCTTCTTGTAACGTTGTGATGTAAAAGAGACTTTCGTAACGGGTATCAATGTGCAATTGAAAAACAGAGTCACAGAGGTTTCTTCTCGTTTCTGACAACGGTGTCCAGAAACAAGTGAATGGAACATTTTATTTCGGAACACGTGGCGCTAAAACATTAGCAAAGCATTCCAGCCTCCTCTGGGCTCGTCATCAGTGCTGTGGGTCGTGTCTTGTTTCCTGCGGTCCAGCCAACCAGTTCTGGCCTTTAGGAGATGCTCTTCCACCTTGGTCGAACAACGACGGGGGCGCGTCAGATCGAACCTTGATCCGTCAGGGCTGATCACCTCCGTATTCAGACCGGGCTTCGGAGCAACTACCTTACCGGCCGTCAGTGGTCGCTGCTCAGCGTGTAATGCCGTTGTAGTTTTATTGAATCAGTTAAATAAGCAAAGAAAAGAAGAAAGACGCTTTACAAATCACGTGTGCTCTCAGCTGAACAAATCGGTGAATGTTATTCCACCCACCAATCTGGAAAGCAAATATCCACTGTTGACTGTAGAAGCATTCCAGCAGGCATTACACGCTGAGCAGCGACCACGGACGGCCGGTAAGGTAGTTGCCCCGAAGCCTGGTCTGAACACGGAGGTGATCAGCCATGACGGATAAAGGTTCGATCTGACGGGCCCCCACCGTTGTTCGACCAAGGTGGAAGAGCCTCTCCTAAAGGCCAGAACTGGTTGGCTGGACCTCAGCAACAAGACACGTACTACAGCGCTGATGACGAGCCCAGAGGAGGCCCGAAAGCTTCGCTAATGTTTCAGCGCCACGTGTTCAGAAATAAAGCGTTCCATCTACTTGTTTCCGGACCGTGATTACAAGCGGGAAAAAACCTCCGTGACTCTGTTTTTTCAACTTCTTCTAACGTTCTGATTACTAACGGCAATGGATGGTATAGGATGACTAAGCAGAAATGCTAAGATATAGCAAAAGGGCAACTGATTCACGGTATGTTGCGTGATCAGTCAATGCTACTTTTTGAGTATCTATTTTTTCGACTGGTTGAACTATCGTCCAATCCTACATGACATAGTTATTGTAGAGCTAGCGCATAGGTAGGAGGTGAAATGTGGACGTTCTAACACTGTCAGACTAAATCATCATTTACTTCAATGTGATTAGTTCTTATCCATAGCGATGAATGGTGCATAAATATGAAAAAGATAAAGCATGATGATTAAACCCAGTAATATTTATTAAACATCATTTAGTTTCGTCAATAGTAAACTGACTGCACATGTAGTTTTCTGCCGACGTACTCCGTCATCAAGCTATCATTATGTGAGCCGCATTAATTAGCCAAGTGTTGAAGGGAGCTCGTGATTTTAGTTCAATTAGTCAGATTAAACCCAATCGACTTTCAAGACTCCACTGGTCCTTTTTCTCAGAGGTCGAAACAGGTCGAACGCGTCATAAAAGACGACGGTTAACAGAGGATAGTGCAGGCTAACTATTGCTCAGTTAAAAATGGTCCTTTAAAACCATGATGATTTTTAAAACATTTCCGCTCTATGTTGAATTGTTCTTCACGGACTTTTTTCCTGTTGAAAACGCTTTATTCAAAAAAAAAGAAAAAGCGAAGCTTTCGGGTCCAACCTGACCCGTCATCAGCGCAAATAAAAAATAAAAAGAAAAAGGCAAAATAGGTAATTGAGTCCGGTCAGCACATGCCGTGAATTCCTTTTGGAGAAAGCGCTCTTCCGCTAAACCGCAGGAGCGGGAACACTTTCAGTCAACCGAGACCGGGTAGTGTTTGCCTCTGCCCCTTTGGTAAAGCTTCAGAGCGCAGTCTCTACAGACTATTCATGGCAGCGGTGCCGACACGGACTGAAGGAAAGTTCGGGGATGGCATCAGTGATGTTTGGTCAACATGACAATTGCAAATAAACTAAAAATTTCAATTCCACACACATGCACATAGTTTGTAATCCCAGAGTTTCAGTGAAAACAGCAACAAATGTTCCTCTTTCCCTTTCTTTAATACACTAAGCAGTTATCGTATGAAAAACTGCGTTGCCCGGTGAAACTGCAAAATCACTGCAACTAGCGTTTGCAATGATTGAACGATTGCAACACTAAGAAAAACAGGTTAGCTTAGATATGATTAACCGTAGCGCAGCTTCATGCTGCTTCTTTATATTATCAAAACCTTTCTGCATACCGTTTTAAGTAAATTCCGTGGTTTGTTGAAGAGGACAGTTCGGCGAAAACTTTCGATAGACCGCAGGAAGCTATTTGCACCTGTCATCTGATTATCACGTCATTGATTGAAACTTACTAGTCATAATCAGCATCAATCAACAGGCCATTGTAATTCAACCAAGCTTTTGAATAAATCGTGGCACTCAGCCTGAGAAATTTTGGCCAATGAATAGAATTCGTATTTCTGCGCATTTCGAAAAAGTAGGTTACATAGCAATAATCAGTTTACATAACGATAACCACATTGGAAGATGTTGTGTGAAATGCTTCAAAGACGGTTTTTCAGTTTGTGAATTGCTGGTACTCTTCCCCGTGGGATGTGGCCGGTTGTGGACGAGTTTTGCGACCGAATGTTAACTCAGCAGTAAACGAGAGTGATGCGGATGCTGCTCATCACCCATGGATGGCTCTTTTGACCCAAGAAGGTGGCGAGCATTGCCATGGAATACTTCTTCCATCATCCAGGGTGAATACAAGCTCCGTAGTGGTAGTGTCCGCCTCATGCCAAAGGTATGGACGTTTAGCGCAGTTTCGAGAGTTCTATTCATTGAGTAGCTAATGGAGTGTAAATTCTTGCTACGCAGAAACAGTTCTTGGAATTCGAATTTCTTTACTCGACCAGTTGAGACTCACGCCTTCCCTGTTCGTTTCGTCGAAGCAATTACTTGGGTCAGAATACAACGACCATAAGAAGTATTGACACTACATACATGAGAGTAGATGACGGCATAGAGGAAGTAGAAAACAAGGAAAGGAATTCTCTACTGCTGAAAATCAGGCTATGGGCTTCTACAAATAGAAATAATAGGCTACTCTCCAGCGATTGAAGGTTTCGTGTTAGTACCTTAAAGAATATAGTAAAGCAGGTAGTGATATTCAGAACTGTTGTTTCAATGACTATGAGTCTGTGGCGATGATGATGGTGATACTTTATGGAAATGAGCAATTTGCAGAATTAATCTAATCCCCGAACGTTTCCACGTGCCGTTCGCACAGGGACAAGCATAGTTCTAAAGATTATAAGTTCTGATGTGCATACGACTTTTTTTCACGGTAGCGATAATCAGGGTCAACAATAAAGCCGTAATATCGCTACAGTACTATGACAACGTTTGTTGGCAGTAATGGAAAGTGATAAGTAATGGGAATCTATTATGTATTGCCGGTTGAATACGGTTGTGGAGCCAAGTGAGATTTCGCCAACGTATGTAATCACAAAGGCAAAGTGCCCTGTCCGTTATTGCGTTTGGGGCTTTTATTGATGAGTAAATGATATTGGCGAATATATTCTGAGCAGTTGGAACTTGTAGTTATCCCAGATGCAGCCGGCAAACTTTCTACTCCCGAATATTCTGAATATGGTGAGTTATTTTTTTAAAATTAGGCCGCAACCGGTAGTACGTTTAGGGAGCCTTGCTTCTGCCCATTATAGATAATGAAAACATCCCAATAGCTCCTGTAACCTATCTAAACCAGAAATGTATAATGATACAGCAACCATTTAGAAGGAGCCCCATGCTCAACGTTACGGGCTTTAATTACACTGAACAAAATTCAACGGAACCTACTCCATGATAAACGACAGCAATTAATATTATTATAGAAAAACAAGCACTGATAAGCAGAGAGTTGTGACAGGTATTGGTCCTGATGGTCGATTAGATGGAAATCATACAAAAACTGCAAGCGTGGTTGGTGTGCTGTCTGGTTCTGGCCATTGTTTCGACGATGTAGCGTTTGTATTATTCTCTCCGGAAGTGCATTTCAATGAACATGTGAAGCCTGTGTGTCTGCCCAGGCAAAGTACACCCCCACCGAACTCACCGTGCCTCCTCGCAGGCTATTCAATAGAAAGAGCTGAAGATGGAAGTCACGGTAATACTGCAATAAGACGCAGCCTTAAAGCAAACGCACTGTCAATTTAGTGTTCTTGCTAAAGCAGGCTTCTTAATCAATTTCCTGTTTAGGTATTTCGAAAGTTCAACTGAAGGAAACCGCCTTAATGGTTCGTAGACAGAACAGAGGCACTTTTATGGGAAGCTATTTCTTCTATGTTCATAACATAACAAGCAAAACCGACGTAACGCATGTAAGATGACCATTCGCGCATCGTGCTGGTGGATTGTTACGATAATTTTCAGTTCAAAGGTACACCGTTGGTGTGCCTACATAACGGATTATGGACACTGTACGGCACGATTATTCCACTTGAATCTCTAGAAAACGAATTCGTGTTCGCAGATGTTTACAGCAGGTTGCAATTGTTAGAGGGTGAAATGGAACTGCCCAAAGGACCCTTTCTGACATTCCTCAGTAATTTGGGGTTATGGGACTGAGTGTTCTTATAACTTGCTAATTCCTAATATTTGAAGCGTAGTAAAAGCTCGTGCCTCATGGAGACATGTTCTGATATGGGCAGGAAAGTTATGACTGATATACAGTGGGTGCGAATACCGATGAAGTTCGCGGACTATACCGTGGGTGTAATAGCCACAATTACAAATATTGATAATAAGAGCACTTGGAAAAGAATGCGAAAGTATGAGAATGTGCAATAAAAAGCGCTAAACCGTGCCTGCCATCAAGTATTGAGCTGTTGAAGCCAAATAATCGAATAAGCATGTAATGAGAAGAAAAAGTTTATTTGTAAAAACATGAACATAGTCAACGTGGTGTATGCGATAGGCAACCATGTCGATGAGGGTAACAAGAGTAGCCATAGATCCGTGATAGATGATATACACCCAATCGCTAAAAATGTGGCGCAATGGTAAACGCTCCTCCTGACTCCAACCCTAAAAGTGAAAATACAAGAGTAAGGAACAAAATTACATTTTGTTCTTCTCATTACCATCACCCTATTCATCTAGCTTATTTTTCTTTATCCATCCTTTTCTCATATTCTTGATTTTTTTGCATTCTTCATGATTTTATAATTTGCAAATGATATCTGACGCATTCCAATGCACATCTCCAGCCCCTAATTCCTCATCGATTATTGTAATAGTTAACTATCACCATACAACCTCTCCACCTACCTGGATACGTAAGCCTGCAATATGTTGTACAAGTACAAGTACTTTAACAACCATTAACATTAACATTCGCTGAAGACGGAACAAGATACTTGCGGAAGCTACGAAGGTTATAGTGTTCTGAAATATTAATATTTCCCTAATAACTGCCCATCCATTCGCTGGTAGGGCGTTGTTTTCGGTATACTTTTAGACACGTTTTTCAACTTCCAACGGGATCAAGCCGTACATTCCATCATGACACACAGAAGACCTGTTACAAGACATCTAATTTTCAAGAATTAAAGTAATGAGAATGGACAAATCTGACAGTGTAGCAATATGTACATACGCAATGTAGAGTAACTATGCTTTGCAACGGTTATCACAGATTATTACAAACAAGGACGAATGCATAGAAGGGACGGGAAATGTTAAATCATCAACCAAGTGGACAGTTCTGGCAACCCGTCAGTATCAGTAACTTGCCATTTATTCAATGGACATGAAAAACCGGTGACAAACGAAAAATTTGGTGTTAAGATATATGAGAAAATTGGTAACTAGGTGCAAGAAAACTCATTTGAACATCAGCTAAAGCTCGTTTATGAAGAAGCCATGCTTCTGCAAAACGGAAGTGACAAAGTTGCATATGCTCCAAAAAAACAATTCGAAAATACTATCCGCCGTTATAAGACCAACAAAATGGCGTAATTCTGCAGAAGCCGAGATATGCATGTAAAAGGTGCAGCTTACCGGCCTCGCCGTCAGCTTTAACTGCCCTCAATGCTTCTTTTTTTCGACCTAAAATATTGAAACTAAAGCATTGAACGTAATTTGTTCCAACGTATCAAACAGCAGAGCATTTTGTGAAGCGCTTAACAGGTACTCAAATGATAAGGCCTAAACCAGTAGTAAACTGTAGTAGCCGAATGCGAATTGCAGCACAGACTTTTCTTCCGTAACAGATGCAATTGCCGAATGCGAATTGCAGCACAGCCGAAAAGCCGAATGCGAATTGCAGCACAGACTTTCTTCCGTACACGTCATTTTACCCTTACGGAAAATATCAATAGAATAGCTCTTGCGTCACATACGTGGTGAATACGGACAGAAAGTGAAATAATATAAACGTGATGGTTAATTGTGTCAGCAGAGTGAATAAACATTAGAAAGATCCCTCACATGCGCTTGGAGGCTGTTTGGTTGGAGAACGCGCTTCGCAACTCGCTGACATCGCATCAAGAATTACAGGAGGTGATGGCGCACCATTCACAATCGTTGTGTCCTTCCGCTCTTCTTTAGGCAATTCATTTTCCTGCGAAGCTGCAGAGGAGTACAAAGAATGCCATTTGCAAAGTTCATCGTTCCAAGTTTTCAATGTGAGCGAAAATTCCAATACGAATAGCCACTTTAGGGAAACACCATACAGCATATCTTAAACAGTCGGTTGCACAACTACAATTTCTTTGCAAATTATTCTGCGACAACTGCAGGGTATGCAAAATGCAAGTATTTAACGAAAAGACAGAAAAGGAAAACACAGCTGGAATTAACAATTGCGTACGGAGGCTTTAGCGCCCATTACCTTTGTCTCCTCGCTTGAACCCTTCTTTGCGACAGTCGCTATGCTGACAAAATTGTTATATACAATGTCTTCGCCAAGCTTCGATTGGTAGGAGCGAACATTTTCCACGAGGTTGCAAACCATCTTATCATTGTACTTGAGCAGAGTCAGCGAGCACGACAAATTTTGCAGATATTTCAACGAACTGCGCCTAGAATGTGTAAGTGGAATTGAAAACTGGACTGCGCAAATAAGGATATACTGCACTCCGGAGAAGAGCTGGCAGAACCTTTTGACCACTTTTTCCAACTGAGAGTCCTTACGTACCAAGCCGAATAGCCATCTGAAGTATTGGAAAAGCTGTGACCATGCGCAGCGGCATAAGGCATTAGCAACTGACATAATGAGGCTCTTGAACTTTTCAAAGTCTACTGTCGACCTGTCTTCCGACAAACGTTGCGCAATAAAGGCCATAAAGTTGTACATTGGGTGCTGTACACGAACTGGCTAAGATGAGAGGTTGGCGACAAGAAGGGGATAGTACCTTCTCAGAGTACCCTCGAAAAATCCTTTGGCCATGTTGGCCACGTCCTCATTGCCGTCCATGCAGCAGATCGTGATGTCGGCAATGAAGATTCTCGGCTTTATGTGATCTTGCAGTATTAAATGCGAAATTGCCGATATGCAAGGGTTGTCTGAAGGGTCATTCAGAAACTTAAATTTAAAATATATGGCAGTAAATTAAGGCAACTTTGGAATGGAAGAAATTCAGAAGGTTTGAACGAGGTTGAGGCTCTCCGGTGAGGGTGAACCACTCGGCGAACTTCATGGGCAGGGTAACCGGCGCCCTCACCCAAAACATAGAGTCGCTTTGGGCGGAGAGCAATTGACGCATCTCACATATATAGCCGTTCAGGTGGCGCGGCGCACTGTTGTTTCTTTGTGAGAGTACACATGTACACCTCCTACAGACGCTGCGCAATGTGATCGCTTAATAGAGAAATAATTCCCACAAATGGAAGAAGCCAGATCTATCCCGGGAGAGGTGCTTGGGATCCTGCTAGTCTCGTTCGCCGTTCGGTTGACCCTGTGCGTACCACGTCATGACCACGTGTTTGCCACTGATTGTGAGATGGTGATCGTCGCGGATGCCTTTCGTATGCTTAATGGGAGTCCTGATGACGTCACAAACTTGTTCGTGTTCTATAGTGCGATTGGAATGGTTTTGAGAGTGGCAAAGTTCTGCCCGCTTGGTGGCATTAACAGAAGTAGACATTCCGTTAATGGGCACTTTTCTCGTACAGCCGCGACCCCCTACTGTAGGTAGGTGGCGCTACCTTCGACTCCATGCCCTTTCTGAAGAGCCTACCCTGCGCGAACATAACTGCCCTAGCCAGAAAAACACATTCTCATATGAAGACTGACCTTTACTTTCAGCCTCACAGCGCAAGGGCTTTCCCCACCGTGGTACTATTGCCTTCACCGGCGTGCACCGCACGTAGACCTGTAGAAACGAAGCAATAGGTATGATGCGCAAAAGTAAGGACCACATACCGTCATGGCCTTTTAACGCCTTTTTGCGACCACGCATATATAAACAGCATCATGGCCCGTACTGGGTGCTGATATCCTAAACACCACTACTATAGGCAACAAGCTATTCGCCAACTGATTATTACCTTGGAACCACGTTCCTGTTTTCTCTGAAAGCTGCTTTGGCAGTGTTTTCCATTGCACCGCCACACAACGTATTCACGGTCTTTGCGGTGCTGCAACACCATAGGTCTAGCACAACGCGGGCATACCATCCGCCGGTGCATTAGACCTGTGCTCTGCGTAAACATTACTGCGGCTAATTCATCATCTACGAACTTGGCACACAGCTTCGATAAGCACAAGCGCGTAATCGAACACATACTCACAAATGAAACTGTTCATGAACACCAAAATATTAATAGTTTAATCTCCATTACGCAATTCAACCAGTTCAGAAACCACTTCAATTTCTGATAAAGACTGAAGCGCACCAAGCGATAAGCACCTAGGGTACATCATCGACTTATCTGAAACCACTCAAGCACAACGTGAGCCCAAACGCAATCAGCAGCAGTGGACCAGAGCTGATCAACATTGCATCAACATCATCAGGTTAACTGTTTCTGACTGCTTAGCGGCGTCGTACCATGACGTTATCACCATATCCTTTTAAAACGACCGCGAAGACATGAACAGAAGCACCAGAAAAACGTGATAGCGAAATCGAACACTCGATAACGGCAAAACTGGTAGCTAACACGAAATTCTCCTTCCTTAGGTACTCAACGAAAACCGTTCCCCTTCGAACATACTCTGCTTCCATTACCAGCCAGACACGCTAATGTTCCTTCTTTGACGTTTATCTGATAACGAGCAGTTACCACTGTTCGCGTTCTACCCCTAATGAAGCTCAGATCTGAGCACAACCGTAATGCATCACCTTAATTCCAGATAACGACAGCAGAGTAAAGCATCCAAGAACAGTAACAAAACACGCTCAAATATAAGTATCGTTTCCTGCCCTTACCTAAGCCTAGGCCATAAAATCAGGATTATATCTCACTTTCAGATTACGAAGGCAACACAATCATAGGCATCCTTTTCTACCCTTACCTGAGCCTAGACCTTAACATAAGGGTTGTGTTTCCTTACAGAATATGAAAGCGACACGACAATAGACATCGTTTTCTGCCCTTACCTATGCCTAGGCCATAAAATAAGCACCATGTCTCCCTTTTAGATTACGAAAGCAACACAATCATAGGCATCCTTTTCTGCTCTTAGCTAAGCCTAAACCTTAACATAAGGGTTTTCTCTTTTTTCTCTCACTTCTTCATACCCACTTTCTATCTTCCTTGACTTTTCGCGATCCAACATTGTAGACAACTAACATTAGCCTAACCCACCTGAAAGCGAGCAACCAACCAAGCTGAGGTTAGCGCCCTCTACGGGTGAGCAGCTGATCTTGAGGAGTGCCTGTTCTAGCCAACCAGCATTAGTCTAACACACCTGAGAGCGACCAATGAACGGCTCGCGGCTGTACGCACATAGTGCCCGTTAATGTAGCGAAATGTCTACTTCGCAGAATAAAACCGTAAACTGATCATATTGGCAACACTTCAATTCCGCAGAAATGCAACATGGAATCAAAACAAAGAAATTAAATTTGCTCCCGGCGAATGAATTATTGTGGAATTTTCTGTTCCCTTGAACACTTTCTTTTGTTATTCCAAAAGTAACTGTGTCACGGTTGCTAATTAGACAACGCAGATTCAAACGCACGAATGGTTCGACTGTAACGTAATATATACTACAATTTCCACAGTGAACTCTTACCCTGTATGTAGAAAATAACCATTTTAGCGATCAGTCACTTTCTCAAAAGTGATTATTCTTTTGGACGATTTCTGATTTGCATTTTGGGTCTTTAGTATTAGTGTTCCGTAAACATACAGTAACCGAAGACGGTAAACATGAAAATGCTGGTACAATTAGTGAAAATAAGCATGAAGCCGTAAGTAAACATGACGTAATTCTCTCGGCACTGCGCGGCTGTTCCCTGCTTAACGCGATACCTATGGGCCGCCATGTAAGGCCATGTGGATTGGTTGCCACAGTTAGCATCATGTGAAGTCAAAAAGCAACTCCTTAGTGCCAATTCTGGAAGAAATCCCTTTCTGTCCTTACCTAAGCTTAAGCCTTAATTTCGCACCAACGTTTTCACCTAAGCTCGTGTAAGGCATAAAGACAGACTGCTGGCTGGGGTTAAGGAACATTGGAACATACTGCTTGTTAGTGACCTGGTGAATTCTATAGCGATGGGAAGACAACCATAAGGCAGCCTATAAGTGCACCCCAGAACTGTAACCGTAATACATCTGTGCGAGTTTATGGGACGCAGGACGCAGTAGCAGTACCGTGTCAAGACCGCTAGACAATGATCAACATGCGTCAGGTTACTAACAAGCAGTATGTTCGAATGTTCCTTAGCCCCAGCCAGCAGTCTGTCATCATGCCTTACACGAGCTTAGGAGAAAACGTAGGTGTGAAATTAAGACTTAAGCTTAGGTAAGGACGGAAAGGGATTTCCATCCTTACCTAAGCTTAAGTCTTAATTTCACACCTACGTTTTTTCCTAAGCTCGTGTAAGGCATGATGACAGACTGCTGGCTGGGGTTAAGGAACATTCGAACATACTGCTTGTTAGTAACCTGACGCATGTTGATCATTGTCTAGCGGTCTTGACACGGTACTGCTACTGCGTCCTGCGTCCCATAAACTCGCACAGATGTATTACGGTTACAGTTCTGGGGTGCACTTATAGGCAGCCTTATGGTTGTCTTCCCATCGCTACAGAATTCACCAGGTCACTAACAAGCAGTATGTTCCAATGTTCCTTAACCTCAGCCAGCAGTCTGTCTTTATGCCTTACACGAGCTTAGGTGAAAACGTTGGTGCGAAATTAAGGCTTAAGCTTAGGTAAGGACGGAAAGGGATTTCTTCCAGAATCGGCACTAAGGAGTTGCTTTCTGACTTCACATAATGCTAACTGTGGCAATCAATCCATATGGCCTTACATGGCGGCCCATAGGTATCGCGTTAAGCAGGGAACAGCCGCGCAGTGCCGAGAGAATTACGTCATGCTTATTTTCACCAATTGTACCTGCGTTTTCTTGTTTACCGTTACTGTATGTTTACGGGACACTAATACTAAAGACCCTGCATTTTCTCATATTCAAAGCCGTGGCATTTAGGGCTTTTGTTGTCACATGCTGACCAGAGGAAGAATAAAAGACGGGTCTTTTAAAATAGCTGGAGAATTACTTGAGCATCAGTAACCCACTTACGTCACCTATTTTTCGATACCCCTTTATTAATCCTTCCTCCAATCGTTGGGAGATATTTTACAAGACCCGATAGATGACACAACTTGGAAAGAAGCGTCGCGATCAAATAAGATAGCCTATATGTTTTTCATACTTTCTTTATTACGGCAATTCTTGGCCCGTTCGTCTGCCTTCTCTATAAATAGTACTAATGCCCTACCAACGGATGGATGGGCAAGTTATTAGAGAGAAGCAATACGATAAGTGTTATTGATTCTCTCTAATAACTTTCCCATCCATCTGTTGGTAGGGCGTTAGTACTATTTATAGAGAATGCAGACGAACAGGCCAAAAATTGCCGTAATAAAGAAAGTATGAAGAACTACGGTCCCGTTAGAAGACACCCCATCCTCAATTAGCCTATATGTTGGAGTTAAGCTGCGGGAATTGCACGCGAAACTATCGGAGAACATAGAACGGAGACCAGAAATTTGGAGGAAGGACGTGCACATGGGAAACGAGCCGTCAAATAGAAAGATCCGCCGTGAAAGCGGTAATTAGTTACCGTGGCATGCCTGACAGATCAGCATGTGACGTGCGTCTAACTAGCTATGCGGCGAAACGCGCATGCGGCGAACTGACGTGTGCACCCGCGTCGAAACGTTTCACTGAAGCTCTGCGTATAAAATTGGCAGGTACTCCTTACTACTGTAATACGAACCTGAAAACAAGTGAACTATTACTGTTATTAGTTGTGCCATTCGTGCTGGTGGTGCGGTTCGTCAGTGGCAGGGCTAAGAAAGCGTTTCGAGAGATGTGGTCAACCGCTTATAAAGAAGCCGTATTGGTCGTTTACGATATCACCGTAGACTTCGTCTCTCTGTGCCGGTTCAGTGCGAAGATTGCCATGCTGCGAACTGCCTGCGCATGATTGTTGGCAAGGTTAAACCTTTGTTAGGTACACCTAGTACTCCTGGCGACGTTGCGTCGATACGCTATTTTATGGAAAGCGAATGCAAAGAAGTGGGAAACTAGTGCGGTTTGCGGAAGTTACGTACGACGAATCCCGGGAAGTCATATTTTCAAGCCATAGTATAACGGCTTAGCGACGAAGTTTGCCAGTGAACGGGATGAAAGCATTTGCAGTTGAATGGCTATTGGAAACTGGCTGTGCTTGTATGTTCGTGAGCCTGTTTGGCTGCCCGTTAGGCTAGCCAGCTAAGCATATGATATCGGCGGTGATTTGTGCAGAGAAAATACCGTTCGTTTGCGAAGATATTAAGATTGTGTTGAATAGTTATGATCAACCGCCTGTGTAGTCGAAAAGATATCCGCTTACTGGGGAGCGGGGAACAGTACGCTCCCCATAGCTCTATATTTAAAAGAAAAGATATAGTTGTTCCGCGTAAGCGGAACTGAATCATCCCGCTGAGCAACTGCAGTAAGCTTCTGATGGAGAGAAGCGGTACTGCTGAAATATAAAGAAGCAACATAACTGACATAGTGTTATGTGACAAGCATTGTTTGCCTGACGACATTCATGGATTCATTCAGTTAATCTCCCGATATTAACTTAGGAAATTGTTGGTGCAACGGACGGAACAAGTCGGTCCAGGAAGATCTGAGGACAAAATGTTGAATACAAGATCTTGTTACATTTGTAGGGAAAGTTAAAGACTTACGCGCTCCTGCTGCGAAGCTTTTGATTATACTTGAATAAATCTTTCTGAATGCTATGACGCTCCTCTGCACGTGCAATCGCCATAAGGGATCGCTTATTGAGTTCAGCGCAAATTGGGTTCACAGCGGAAAAATGAATCCTTAATGCATGAAACCTTTTCCGTCTTTATTTTTGCTATTTATATGCATCATAACTGTAATTGTACAGTGTTACCGAGTCTTGGTGTCGGTTACCGCCAAAGACGAGGCAAGCGTAGTCACGAATGCTTTGATTTCATAGAGGATGAACAAAAGACATTTGAGATCATATTAAAAACATTACACTCAATTATAGTTGAATAATGGAATTCTAACGGGTTTCGGTTTCATGATGAATCAGGACGGCTGTACACCCGTTCACAAATGTTTTAATTACTTGCGTAGCTTTCGGGACCTCACTTGGTCCCGTCTTCAGCGCCGAAACGAGAGATACAGGTCAGACCTGTATCTCTCGTTTCGGCGCTGAAGACGGGACCAAGTGAGGTCCCGAAAGCTACGCAAGTAATTAAAACATTTGTGAACGGGTGTACAGCCGTCCTGATTCATCATTACACTCAATTATCAAAAGCTAGCTGAATGCAATCAAGGGGAAGTAAAAAGATTTGCCTGCATAGACGTTGAAATGGTTAACGCAAAGATACAGAAGCGTACGTGAGCACGTGACTCTTTTGCCACCAATGGGATACGCAGGTCAGCTTTGCGGAAAAGTTCACACTGCCTACAGTAGAAAGCGCATCTAATTATTCGTTATATTTCACGAGTAATATGGCAAATTCATATGCAAAGTTAGCGTACTTTGTCTCCAGGATATAAGAGCACGCCGAATGCATTATTTTATTTAAATCCCAACAATCCCACCTGGCTGACGTTTCACAAGCGTATCATCCATGAGCTTCATCGTTGCGGTAAGACAACCTGAAGTTCAGCAGCTGACATCAACGATGCAACGACGAGTTATATTAATAGAAGAAAGTTGAATCAAACGACTTTCGAACCCACGGCAAAGCGATAACCGGAAACAAAACGACGTAGAAATGGGCTGTGCGCGTAGGATCGAATCTGACGGCGGAGTCCATCAGCGGGTACGTGAGCGAACTGTAATGATACCGGTTTCAGTGACAGAAAAAGCCTCACAGACATCGCTATGTCGCAATAGTACTGGGACTCAGACGTCGTCGGCATTTGAGACGACGACGACGGCGACTTTGGAAAGGTAATAAAAGCTCATAGGAATTGGGATTCTACAAGAGTGGCAATCAAAAGAATTAATCTATCGCAGCATCAATCAAGTGGACAAGACTAGTTGGTAGTAGTCAAAGGGACAGCGTCTGCATCCGTTCCATAGCTTGAAGTATCCAACATTATCACCTTCTTTGGCACACCTTTCTTCCGTCTAACTTTGCGCCACTGAGTCACTGAGTCCTGTTGGCCACTGTCTTCAGCTGTTGTTCCATTCATGTCCTTTTGCACGCTGTTGAGCGGCGCGGAGCCGTACTCTCTGCGCAACTGGTCGTTTGGGTCCACACTGTTCACAACGATCGGTAGCAAATCGTCTCCGACCACTTTGGTTGGCAAAGAAACGCTCGAATGAATAGTCGTATTGGAATTTTCGCACTGGAAGTTCGGCATCGCCGCAACAAATTCTCCCGATTGCTCTCCATTGATGGCCGATGCTTTTACAACTCCATTGAACAAGCTCCTTGCTGCCGCGGCAGCCTCGGCCTGCTTCTTGGCCCGTAGCAAGTTGCGCTCCTTCACTTTGTATTCCAACGTCGAATGGGGCACCCCATAGAAGCTTCCTGCCTTGTGAACGCTCATCTCGCCCTTTCGAACCGACTGAACAGCTAAGGCAAGAGCATTTTTGTCGTACTTTCTGTACTGACCACGTTTGCGCCTCAGCTTCTTGGAATTCGGATCCTCCAAGCCGCAAAAGTGGGCAACGTCCGTCGAAGCGAGAGCACAATCGTTGGTCGGTATCGCCACGTAAGGAATCGGCTTTTGAACCATGTCGGCCAATGGAGTGACGCTTCTCGAATTGCCGTAGATGTCGTTGACTGCCTAAACAATTTGCATAAACGGTCACGCGCAGAGGCATAGTGGAAGTATGCCACCTGAACAACGGCACTCCTAGTGGCGCTGCGGACCGCCTCCATTCCAGCGGCGCCAAGGAAAACGGAAGGCATGGATTGTTCCATGCCAACAACGCCCAAGAGGTCACTGCCCGTAGGTAGGCTAAGTGCGGCCCGTTGATTAGCATGCAATTCGAAGGCACTGTTCAACTGGCTCGCGCACACTTGCAAAGCCAGCTCTTGGAGAGTCCTGTTGGCACCTGAGTGATGCTGATCGGGCTGCTGGTGCTCGTTTGGAGAGATGGAGGGTAGTACGGCGGCCGTCTCGGACACTTGCAAAGGCTCAAAGCGACCTTGGTCGCCAATGCCTTGACTGCACTTCACGACGGTCTGCGAACCGCTACCCGTCTTGTGCGCACCCTTTGAGGCGCCCATCATGCTACCGCAGGCCACTTCTAGCTTGTGTATCTTGTTCCTCAAGGTGGACCTGGGCACTCCGTAGATGACGGACGCCCTGCGAGTACCTAGCCGACCGCTCCGAATGTCCAGTACGGCAGCCTCGAGGTCCTCTTTGCTGTAGCTTCGCCTGCTGTTGTTGCTGTTCAGCGCTGACGAACTGAAAAAGGCGAGGATTCAAGGTTTAGCAACGCAACGGAACCCCCAACAAACGTGTTAGTAAATTAGCTCTTGAACAATGGAACGTGTTCGTCTATACGAATTTAAGCTGCTCAGTTTTCTCAATGTGCACCGCCCGTTACAAAATTGATTATGCGAAGGATTGATGATATATATATATATATATATATATATATATATATATATATATATGCGGGTGTACAATTTAGTAATATGAACTCCACGAGGCACCCTTTACAAATCGCTTGAAGAACGGAGAGACGAGTTTAATGTTTAGGCTGGCCTGAATCAGCGTACAAGCTACTAACAGCTGTGTGGTTCCTCTTATTCCAAAGATCAGATATAGACCCTAAGCACTTGCGCTTGGACGAAAACAGTCGAAGATGATTAAGCAGCACGGGAATGAGATGAATCAAGTAGCGGTGTTTTCCAAGCATCCGCTCAAAAGAACAACCATTCTTCGGGAGCTCACTGACGTAGACAGCGCCATCAGTTACGCCATGCCGCAAGTTCCATACGAACTTAGGGATCTCTGCAGGTATGCCGGACAAGACAAGCTATTAAACGGAACAACTGAAAAGTACGGTTTCCCACGAAAGTAAATCCATCCAGCGCGCAACAGCCTTGCGCCTATGCCTCTTTACTGTACGAACTGTAAAACGGCAAAAGAGTCAATTTTGGATTATCCAACCAAGGAGGACACTGCAGAAGCCCAACGTGCATCAAAACAAGCACATTCCCCGTTTTGCGCATCCGCGATTAGACACATCGTCATTCCGCGAGCAAGTCATAAGACTGAAAATGACTGCAGCGTTTTTCCCATGCTGCCGATAAGACGTAGCCAACTTTTCAAATTCGCGAGAGCCAACACGGCAACGTTGTTCAATTTCCAAACGAAAAGCAGCGCAAAGGCGCAATGCATTTGAAAAGCAGCACCTGGTACATTGATGACGTGACACTACATTGACCAGTGAATTGCCAACCGACTGGATCCTGCGATCCGTGCCGAAGGAACGTACACCTTACGTGAATAGCTTTCGTACACTGCCTTTTCGTCCGCCAAGGGCGGAAGTCAGAAAATGGCCAAAGCTGCGGCACTGGAAAGGGCGCATGGCCGCTTGGAAGGATGGGACAAGCTTTGCAACGCCGTTATGTGCCACTTAACAGTGAAACAGGCATACTGCTCATTTTCAGCCAATTTTGGATAAATGTGGGCACAAGACCCCGGCCGGATCTGCCACCGCCAACGCAGCCGTGTTAACGCATTACAGGAATAAGAAAGCTACTAGAAAAAACGGGCATCATAATCGCAGACAAGCACATTCATCAAGTGATTGCGACAAATGAATATCGATTTGGTGAAAAAGAGTAAAACATGCACTGCGCGAAGATTGCTAATTATCTACATTCAAAAATGGCAACCAATCTACTGGTGGCGGAAGTAAGGCACGTTGAATTGGACATGCTTACAAGACTTGACAAGGTTGGACACTTGTCAGCGCGTTCGCCCACCTTCCAAGGGGGCATTCCTTCGAACGCTTTGCTCGCCAACGCTCGCAGGACCGCCGGTGGTCGGCAAGGCTCCGTAGAATATTCATTTTTGGTTAATTAACTGTTGCACATGCACATTGAAGCTATCGTAGGCACGCCGGCGCGAAGAGCTTAAGATGCTCTCGCGGCAGCCGGGTAATTTCCTCTTCATGAACGGAAAGGATAATGAGCTCGCATAATACACGCACGGTCACGAATTTGACAATTGCGGACAGTCGAACGGAGCACGACAGGTGAACTTGCAAAATTATTAACTGCCAACACATTTAAGCTTCAATCAAATCTTTGATCAATACTCGCCAAAAAGTATCGACCATTCGGATTTCGCCAACCAAAGGGCGCAAAGTTACTTCCAGTTTGCTGACTCCACTCGGCCGTGCGGCAAAAGTTAGCCCAGGTGAATGGGCGCGCTCGACGAGTTGCGTCGCGAAGCTTGGCCATTCGCTCTAATTCGTCTGCCCAACGTTGCCATGCAAATTGGGAACATCCCGTAGGCGCGTCCAGCGTAAATATTCAAATTTATATCGCATAACTTTATCTTCTGGATTCAAGCGAAACTGGCGCCCCTTTTGGGAAGCCGACAAGCTGCGGAAGCATTCAACAGGATTGGAACGGGGAGAGGGGGGGGCGTTCTCTCCGCACAACCGACCGTCGAACTTCTATGTTGAGCGGAGGCTTGGAAATTGTCATCATTGCCAGGAGCGAAGGCAAGCCCATTCAGTTATTGCAAACTCGACTGCGACTGACTGCAACAAATATGCAAATGACGCAACTTAGCCTCCCCCCTACTGACGGACGATTGAGCACGTTTGGACCATTGATTCTCGCCGTCGTCCAACTTTGCCTAAACTCGTCCATCCCCTTCAAACGAAAGCTTAGAAATATCGCATCTACCCAACGGGGGACCAAAGCCAAGACAAGAGGGGATTTGCTCTACGCGACACCCTTACGCCCTGCGAATGGCCGCAGTCTATTCTTCGGTGA
Organism: Trichuris muris; assembly: GCA_000612645.2. NCBI lineage: Eukaryota > Metazoa > Nematoda > Enoplea > Trichinellida > Trichuridae > Trichuris > Trichuris muris. The sequence goes on from CBXJ02000086.1 coordinate 13,532,968, forward strand.
GTGATTGAAGCTAAAAGGCTAATAAGCCAACGTGAATACACTAACAAACACGAAATGAAATGATAGGGATTTTCAGCTGCAATTAGTCGGCGTTGAGAAGGGATCAACGGTCAGCATCAGGAGCAAGCGCGCCGACTGGAGCCTTCATTCACGCGCGGACGGAACGATACAGAGCGCAACGCACGGGCAACTGTTCCAAAGATGAATTGGACTATTGTACGCGAAGGAAAGTATGCGTTCATTGATAGGCCGGCCGGCCGGCACAAGTAATAGCTGACCCATTGCGAATTGTTGCCCGGACTTCTTATCGCGTAGGCGAAAGGCAACTTCAGTTGGTGGAAATGGAAAAGCGACGGGACTTCTGGCCCCTACCGTCTCCGTCTTGCAATTCCAACTTTTCCGTACGCAAGCAAACGCCGCGCGCTTGTCCCTCATACCTGAGGTTGCGACGATGGAAATGAATGGACAGTTCAATTGGACGCTCCACTGCATGTAGTGTCCGGCCGCTTGTTCGAACAACTCGCTCGCCGTAGTGCCGCCTGCGCTATTTCGCTGGTATACTCGGTCCAGAAGCTACGTGATTCGACCTCGACCAGCGATCAATCCCTGTACAGCCAGCCTCCTATGAGCGTGCACTGAACGCGTCAACGAAGCGGCCACGGTCGGCAAGCGTCGTGCAAAGCCGCTGCGTAGTGGAATGCGCGTAATATGCAAATTAGACGACGAGCAAAAACGGGTCCCCTTTTCCTGTGGAACTTTCAAAGGTTGGCAGGACGATCGAGTGGCCCAGGAAGGCGACGGCGGTCGCTCAAGCGATTGCGCATTTGAACTGAGAGACGCGGGGGCGCCCAAGGAAGGGCGTTGCCAGATGAAGCGGCCGCAAATTGCTGATGCAACGCCGGCCGCATTAAGCGCCTGATTAAAGCATCACTTGACCGTAGTTGGCCACGGCAGGCGAAACCAGTGCCTTTCGCCGAGACATGCGCGCGCCTTCAAAAGCAGCCACACTTCAAAGGTTCGCACGCGCTCGCTGCCGCCCTGCTTAAGTCCCTCATCTGAACAAGGCGCCCAACGCGGTGGCGGCGGCGACATTCTTTACTATCGGTTCGAAACGTGTTTGCCTGTACATGCCGCCGCCGATTGCCGACACCGGGACCCCGGAATGGGAGAGCGAACGATAAATGGTTTGCTTAGTGCGTCGCCGAGGCCGACCCCTTCTGCACCCTAAAACACGCTGGAAAGTGTCACCCTACCTGACAACCTTCGGCGAGTGCTCGTTGTCCATCCCGTCTCGGCACCTAGGCAGCGTCCTACGCTTCAACGACAAGTCCAACGGTTGGTCACTGACAGCTCCCAGGCTAAGGGTCGCGTAGAAAGGTCGTTCTTTGGACACCGCGCCGCAGGCGAACCCATCCATGAGGTTGCCGCCAGCCGGGAGTGCCGCTGGATGTTGCAACGAGGCCAATGCAGCGCCGCTTTGGGCAAATTGATCTGTCACGTACAAGGGCAGCACGGGCCATAGGGGATATGCCGCGCCGTTTGGCCAGTGGTGCGCCACGCTGTTCACATTCTCCTGAGGCAGAAGCGGTAAGGAGGTGGCCATTCTTTCCAACTGCTCCTCGGCCAGCGCGGTCGACTTGGCCGGCGAGCGATCAAACGAGCTGCTTGGAGACGACAGGTCGTTCTGCAAACGTTAAGGCGACGTAGCGACAACGCTAACGGTCCGTCTCCCTACGCCACCTGGTCCATTGGATCGTCGTGCCTTTCCTGGCACAAGTAGCAGCTCTCGTTTGGGTCCCAGTCGGCGGGAGCCGGCGACGGCGACGACGACTCCTCTGCAACTGAAACGTGCAAAACAGTAAGTAGCCCACGGGAGACGCCGCGGCGGCGTCAGAAAACAGTGACTGCCACCGGAGCCGCTTGGCTCATTATGTCACTTGGTTACCAAGACGTGGGCGTTAACGCAATTCGTAGTCGCCTTCGCAACGGGTCATCAGGAGCGCCCTCCAAAAAACGGGGAGTCACTGGGGTGCGCCCGCCAAGGCAGCACCCCCTCCCCCCACCGCGTTTTGCACCCTATCGGGCGGCAATCGCGCGACCTGGGACCCGTCGAGGAGCAAAAAGCGGGCCCGCAATTTATTTTGACTACAACGACAGTCTCGAAGCGCCAGTTCTTCTTACCCTGCTGCCGCTGCCGCTGTTGCTGCCGATGGGGTGATTCCAAGCAGCGCGACGAGTCCCGACCAGTCGGCGCGTTGGAGTGATGCCAACCGGATTGCTCAAGGAGACGCTGGCAGACTTGCTCGACGCCTGAAAGCACAAGCGACCATCGACCGAGGGTCCACAACTAGCAAAGCGCAAACGACGGCGGAGTACGGTATGTCACAAGCCAATAGTCGACGCTGATTGGTCAACGTTGTTTGTTCGCAGCGCGACACAATTTGTAACCGCAGGATCGCCTCGAAGTGGGAGCGCACGGAGATGAGCTTCGGCAGGCAAAGCCTAACGGCAAGTGCGTAGCACCGTGGGCGCACTGCCGCGATCTCGTGACTAAGCTGTTCAGTCATGCCGCGACGGACGACGAGTGCCCCGACCGGACAGGCTTATCTTACGCGCGCTCTCTCTCTCTCTCTCTGCTTCTCTCTTTTGAAAGAGTGGACGGGACAAAGGCGGTGGCGTTTTTGCGCGACAGACTGGTGGACGACACCGTCTTCGTCGGTGCAGCCTACTTGAGACCGCGAAAATGGTGCTTTTTTCGCGTCCACCCAACCGGATAAGCGTGCCGATAGAGGCGAAGGAAAAAAGTGCATCGGCCAAAGGAATTCGGGCAAAACTGCCAGTATCCGTCTGGGTGTTCGCCGCTTGGGCAAACATTTTGCAGGCCATCGGCGATACGAGACGCAGCCGACGCTGTACGCACGCTGGCCAACGGCCATTGCAAGGTGGTGGGCGGCCGGACGTGGCGGCAGCTCCCAGGCTGCCGCCACGTCGGCTGGTCGAAAATGTCACCGCCGCAGCAGGGTGAGGGTGAGGGAGGGATGGCTCAGCTGCGCGGGCGGAGATGTCAAATTTGCCAACTTATTAATATTGCCTCAATCGGTGGCTTGTCAAAGTCCATACGTATGGATATATCTCAAAAGTGACAAACCTTAGGACTAGCAGCGTTGTGAAGGGTCAGCAGGGAAATCAACTTGCCGCCCAAGAGTTGTTGCCGCAACGCACCGGCAGGACCGGTTGGCCTTTCAACTGGCGGCAGGCTAGTAGTGTAGATATCTCGCCTGAACGCCTGCACAGATATTCCGCCAGAGCTTGGCTGCCAGGCAGATCCAATGAAATGAGCTACCGCGGCCGCGGGGGGCGTAGGCGGAAGAGAGAGAGAGAGAGAGCGTAGTTCGTGCTGACGCTTTGCTCGGTTGGACGGCCGCGGGCGAAGGGCAACGGCACTTCCTTGGCGATTTATTAGCGGCACAAATTTCGACCACCTCGTTCGATAATCAACGAAGAACCTCCGGCCAGGAGCGTCCCCACCTGAGGGCCCAGTTTTGTCTCGTTCGCCTTTTAATTGCCAAATTTGCGCAGATCAACTATCGATCGACCAACGGAAGTGGGCGCCAACGGGAGTTGTTCCTTTCTTGAAAGACCTTTTCGGCCGGTTGGCCAAGGGGCTCCGGCACGCACCGTTCCGTAGCCGGGCAACCGGCGTCGCCGAAACATCAGCGTCGTGACGGCGTGCGGTCCGAACGGCACCGTTGGGGCGACACGTTTCCAATTTAACCGAAGCGCTCGCTTGAAAAGACCCAAACCCGCCCGTGGTCACGTAATGAAAGCAAAAGACTGCCGTTCATTATTTATCCGACTTGCTCATTAAAATACCCATCGCTGATTCGATGGATCGCCGTGGGTTAGGCGCCGACCACGACGACGGCAACAACGACGGCTAGTCGGTTGGTACCAAAGATGAATCCAGGTAAAAGGGAAAATCAATATAGCCACTCTCTTCGTCTCAAATTGGCGTTTCGGCAAAATGGGCGACCACTTCGCCTGGTCCTCGATTGGACCTTGTCGTTTGGCCAACGCGTTCGGGAGGTGGGCCGCGCAATTGGAAGGCGAAATGCCACCCCGGGGCGACACGGTGAGGATGAGCGAGCAATGGCGGGAAAAAGGACAACGAAAAAAAATTAAAATACGCTTACCCAGCAGGACGAGGAGGCTCTTGTTCCAACGCTGCAACTGGCGACAACGGTTCCTTCGCTCCATCAGGCATTGTTGCTGTTTACATGAGCTGTTGTTGTTCATGCTCATCAAGAGGAGAAGGGTGGAAACGATCACCTTTCGCCGAAACTGAACCGACCACGCCGGCAAGGCACCAACTAAGCGAAGGCCCCGTCCACAAGTGGCGTCGGTAATTGGCAGTAAGCTATTCAGGGAACGCTGGGACTCAGCCGGCGGCTTAGGCTTAGCGTTCTCCTTTGCAGCGAGCTGCCAGCCGGTGTCGTCCTCTCAACCGCTTACCGTATATTAAGGGTCGCAAAAAGGGGGAAACTTGTCAGTAACCGTGGAATGCGGTGGCCATTTGTGCATGCAGATTTTAAATGGACATAGCTGTCACCTTTCCGACGGACAGCTTACCTGCTCTCGGCGACCGCCACCTGACAAGTTGAACGCTTAAAGGCCGTCAGCACCAAAGTCGTGTCGCCACGCACCGGACGACGACCTCAACAAATCAATAGGATGATGAGAGTGCCGTCTACTTTGCCATCATCGGTTCACCTGCGAGTTTCTGTATTAACCGTGTAATTAATCGTCTACTGGCGCCGAGGGTCCCTTGACAAGCGGATGGCATTTCGAGCACGGGCGGACGCATTTTTCCGCTGACAACCTTCGCAAACGTCCACCGCCATTGTCGGAGGCGACGAGACGCAAAGCGAGCAACTTTACAGGACAAATGCTGCGATTAATATCATATTTCAAGGATCAACAGCGTCAATGATTTCAGGAAATTTCAAACATGTAATCCCGCACGACTGGCGCTCGGAAGCGGCCGCCGCCGGCGCATAGCATAGAAATGGCTAACTTGTTTTTCGGCAATTCGAAGCGCGTGGGTTCCGCCGTTGGACCACCCGTCGCCGACGTCGGTCCTGGGCGAACTACGGTACCCCGACCTTGGCAAGGGACGACGGTTCGCATCGATTGGCGGCGACTACTAATCATTGCCTCAGAAAACCGATTGCCGTCGACACCGCCAGGTTGAACGGAGCTAATTGCCGATCCTTTTGGAGCCAACGGAGGCTGACTAATGTGCAAAAGTCCGCGGGCTAATGTAGACACCCTTTTAGGCACACTCAAAGAGGGAGAGAGAAGACCGCGCGTTAGTGTACGTCGCTTTGGCGATGGACAATTCGAGACTCGTTAAAGCAGCTGGCCACTGACGCAACCGAGCCGGAAACCGACCGGGCACCCAACGGGCACCTGAGAACCAAAGTGGGCGCAATTCAATTTGCGCGCGGCCGGCAAAGCTACCTTGGCGACCGATGTGCCGCCGGCGGGCAGCGGCCCGAAGTTGCTCCGCTTTAATTAACGTCGCTTCCTGCGGTCGGCCCCCGTCCGAGGTTCTGCGACAACGTTTCCATGCCAGCGCGCGTCCAACTTGACAAACTTCCGTTTTAACTTGTTCACCCTCCGTCGCCAGCCATCCCTCCACCAAAACCAATTTGGGAACGGCGTTTACGCAAGTATGAACGCTCACCGCGCCCGTTGCTTCGTCCAACTTTTGAACTCTCCAAGCGAGCCGACAAATGCTAATAAAAGGCCGAACACCCTACGACGACGAAGTACTCGCTATCTGGTGCCCGAACCTTCCACACGACCGACTTGCCGCCAAAAGTGATCAACGTGATTACTATTCGCAGGTACATAAGGAGGAGAACATGCCTATTGGACGTTGGGGCCAAATTTGAGCCGTCCTTCTGTTTGGCCGGATATTCAGAGCCAGCTGGTCGTTCGTAGTCAACCCACGGCCATCAAGGGAAGCAAACAACTGTCCAATTAACAATACTGTGCTCTTTTGACAACCTGCCACGTTATTACGTCTACCTATTTATTTCCGGGATATCCCAGAAGTGGGCGCCTTCAAAAGCCCGAAAATCAAAATCCCGGAAACTGTTTCCAGTCAAAATAAAAAAGGTTGTACGTAAGGTCTATTATTTACAATTGCAGAAGGGAAGTTACGGTCTTCGCGCCACTGCTGCTGATTTCGTTCAAGCAGCATGATCCTGAGTAGAGCTACGGTGTCTTCAGAAATTTGATCAAGCTGTCCAAGAAGGTGCTCTTTGACCTAATACAAATGCAGTTTTCTATGATTGACAGTTGTTTGCACCGCTCTTTATAACTGCATTCCTGTAAAACAGCCGTTCTCATCATAGGGGCTACTGAAAGAGCCTAGCGCACGCCAGGGAAGTGTGCCAAGGAGCCGCAAATCTTGGGGTCCCGGTGATTAGCTGGTACATAAGCTATCCGGCTACAACTGCGTACATAATCCCCATGCACTAACTTAGAATTCAATCATCTCTGGATATGTACTACTTCCCGCGGTCTACGGCAACTCTTCAGCGTTCTAAACCTGCAGAAATGAGAGATATACCTGTACATAACAAAGCGACCGTAGACACGAATACTGACGTGACATCAGAAATTCTCTGTGAAACGTGTCAGCGATTACTACTGGCCTACAAGAACAGCTCTTCAGCATTCCAAGACCGTCTGGTAGCGGGAAAGAACTCGGGATGAAATTATTATAAAAGCGAAGAAAGAAAGGCAGGAAAGACAATGAAAGAGCGCCATCTCGTTGTCGGAATTCGATTTCTCACAATTCCGGCATTCAGGATTCATATTCGTCAGGTTTTTCAAGTTTCTGGATTTTCAACGTTCAGGATTTTGAACATTCGGGATTTTGATTTTCGGGCTTCTGATAGTGACCTTCCCGGGGTCAACCCTTCAAGCGACGCCACACAAATGCCAACCAAACGGAGCTGCACTAATCATACCTTATAATGTTTAAAATCAGACCTTTCGTAACAGCGCGGTTGGATGCGCTTTTTTGAACGACTACGCACCGTCTTTTACTTTTTCATTTTATGCTGTGCTCCACAGCGCGACCTTCGGGAATTGCGGATGTATGCCACAAACATTACGAACCAACCACCGTCGGTGCAACAAACTTGTACAACGACGACTGGCACAGCGACCGTTCAGCAACGACCACTAAGTCGGAGTGTGGATTTTTAAGCAACACAGCGAGTTTCCTGGTGCTCAGGTTCCCTGCAACCGTGCGACGAGCCATATTTCTACGTTAGGGAAAATTAAAGAGCCGTTCATCATCAAACATTACGGCGCGGTAAACCCTGAACGAGGCTCGCAGATCAGATGTGTTGGGAAAATGTCAACAACCTGCTAGTAGACCTCATTTCACACATTTCCTCAACAAGTCAATCAGTACGACACTTGGTCAGAAACGATAATGCCAAAGTTCTATCGCATGACAGAGCCCCGGAGAAGTAGCTTACAAAATTAAATGCGAATGTTCAGCGTCAGGAGGCCTAGAGCAACCCAGTTCTCCAAAGATCCAAAGAAAAGAATATCAGTCAAACTTAACACGCCATGACAATGCAAACGCTGGGCTGAGTGGTTCCCTGGCAAAAAATAAGAGGCGCCCGAAATCGCCCGGCTCAAAAAGTAAACCAAGTGATTAAGCAACTGAAGTGATGGAACATACCTCCGAACGCTCAAGTTTGCTACAACATGCTATTCTACGTAATGAGCCTCATTTTGCATGAAGAAAAACAAAAGAAGCCTTGATTGGCAATGTCAGGAATGCTTTACACATTCACCCGTGAACATTGCGCAAAGGTGAGCCAAATTTGGACGAGTATTGTGAACCAGAAGGTACACTGGAAAACATAATCACAAACATGAAAGCAACTTTGTAACGGGAATGACGACGTATGTTGTATTGTTCTTCACGGACTTTTTCCCGTTGAAAACGCTTTATTCAAAAAGAAAGGAAAAGCGAAGCTTTCGGGTCCAACCTGACCCGTCATCAGAGAATTAAAAATAAAAAGAAAAAGGCAAAAAATAGGTAAACTGAGTCCGGTCAGCACATACCGTGAATTCCTTTTGGAGAAAGCGCTCTTCCACTAAACCGCAGGAGCGGGTAAACTTTCAGTCAACCGAGACCGGGCAGTGTTGCTTCCGCCCCTTTGGTTAACCTTCAGAGCGCAGTCTCTACAGACTATTCACGGCAGCGGTGCCGACACGGACTGAGGGAATTTTCGGTGATGGCGGAAAAGTAGGTAATGTTTGCACTAGCAAACCTTAAGGTTGCAGTGCAATAGTAGGGCAGGCCAGGTAGAATACGGAAGCAGTTCAACGGTACGTCCACAACGAAGCTTACAAAAATGAAGAACAAAAATGCAAAAGAAAAGGAAATTAAAAAGGGAAGAAGCTTCCGTGTTGTGTTTAAACTTAAAAAGACATACCGTCACCCAAACCTGGGGGAGGGCCGAGCACAGACCGCGCTGAGGACGGGTCTAGGATGACGCGAAAGCTACGCTTTGGACCATCGTGCTCCACTGTTCCTTTTTTGGAAATAAATTTTTTCCATGAACGTGGCTTCAAACAACGGGTAGAATTTTTCCGTGACTTCTCAATTCGTTCATATCGACGAGCCCGTTACTAACATTGACATATAAATAAATAAGTAGACGAAATAACGGTGCAAAGCTATCAGGCAATGTTCGCCTACGCGTTTACGAGAGAGCCGGTTTTCAAGATCTAACAGTGCATTTCTTTATTGACGAAACATGGCCAAGTCAACCCGTGAAATTACACACGTTTCCTTATGGAGCTTTCGAGAACTTCTCACGTTCCCATCCTCAGCGTAAATATAAACAAACAAACGAACGCAGAAGTTATATCATGTCTGAGAGTCCACTTTAAACTCTCCCATTTAGTTGTCTTTTTTAAGTGGACACTTTCTTTAAACCAACCGTGCAACCTTCCTAATTTTGAATTTCACATTGGCAACAGCCTGTTAAGGAGGCCATCATACTCCAAATGTCACTGACAATATATCCGTCTTCCCTATTGAAGCAGAATTTATTGCGGATAAACAGTGTTTCTTTATCCTTCCTAACAAAGTAGTTGTTCTCATTACAAAGTGTCGTAATTCTCAAACTGTCATCCGGTTCCGGACAGTTTACCATATGTTCGACGACTGAGGATCCATTGATACACTCAACCATGACCGCATTGGGATCTTTCGTTTGTGTTCGACCACGTCCCGTGATAGTCTTTTTTCCGCGTTTCGAAACCTCTTAATACCTGCCAAATGTTGACCAAACCTGAGGTTCATACTATGTAACGTTTTCAAATGTCAAAAGTAGTACACGGTAATCCCCGTTTCTGGTAAAAATTTTTTAGTTTGCAGAGCTTTCGGGCACGATCTTGCGCCCGTCATCAGTGCAAAGATAGTGGCCACCGTCCAGGTTGGTCAGTCGGTCTGCAAGCACTCCTGCTCAGCCGACCTAGGCAGACGCTTCATCAGTTGGGTCATATCTGTGACCGCGTCGACTTTGCAACCCGCCCCAGTCAGCCGTGCAGAAGCACGAGCTTCCCAACCGACCGGCCCGGACAGTGCCAAAACGTCCAAGCTCCCAAGCTTGGGAAGCTCCCAAGCCCTAATACTTTAGACATTTGAAAAAATTACCCCGTACTAAGAAGAAAGAAGAAAATATGTAACGTTTCTCCAAAATAGGATGCCCCACAACCGCACTTAATAAGATAGACCGCACCTGGTTTGTCTTCCGGTCTGGGTTTGTTAATGTCACTTCGAAGTATAGATCTCAAATTGTTCAGACTGTTGAAAACCACCTGAACCCCCATTGATCTTAATCTACCCCGAATGTACTCGCCTATTTCTCTAGCCAGCTTATAGAGGTAAAGAAGGGAATAATTTGTGGAATGGTAGACAGAGCTCTAAATGTTTGTAGTGAAGAATTTATGTTGGAGGAAATTAAGAACATTAGATTGATGTAGCTACAGAATAACTATCCAAACTGGCTCGCCTATAGATATATAGAAAGAAGGGTACAAATTCCTTATAGCCCCACCCTTATAATTTAGGGGGCGCCACCGTCGTTTTCATGTAATTTGCATAGCAAATCAGAAAAGACTTAGCACCACAAAACTGACAACCAATGGAAAACGGCCCTTTTCGTTTTGGTGTAGATGGCGCCACCGTCGAATCGTTCGATTTCGAGGGAAAATTAGGAAAGACTCAGCCGCGAAACAGACAAGCAATGGAAAATTGCCTACCTTTCTGCGCATTTGCACGACAGCCGCAAAAGGATGTTTCCTATTCCCATGAACGCGTCCGTCTCCCATCAGCCTGTGGAAACGAACCAACACTTACGCAACGCAAGCATAAGGAGCACGTGCTGCTATACCCTTTTAGACGAGCGGATACAGCTCGGCAATGGCGCAGAGGATGTTTTCAAACGGGTGTTCCTCCTGGTTGGGTCGTTGGCGCCAGTGCTGGTGGATCACACCCCTCTGCTTCATGAACTATACTGCGGCCAGCTCGCCACATATAAGTTGAGCACACAGCTGCGCAAAACGCAATCGCTCCATACCGCTCACCATAGTAAAATGAAACGTCTTCGCCTTCAAACTGAATCGGCTTGCATCGCCAGCCGATAACATTTTCGTTCGTTCCTTGACGCTAACCTTTCCGCCAGCATTTAACCGTCAACTCGTCTTATCGTGCCACTAAAACCTGTTCATACGACGCTCATCTTAAGTGGAAATATCGCAAACGCTCAGTTTGCGATAATTCCACTTGAGATGAATACTTATCGAATAATTCCACTTGTGGTTTCCGATAATTTCACTTGAGTTCTTGATATGCCAATTTTGTAAAGCGCTCAACAATTCTATACGAATCGAAAAATCACGGAAATTTGTACCCGTTGTTGAACGCCACTTTTCCGGAAAGGATGTTTATTTCCGAAAAAACACGAAAACCGTGGCACGATGGTCGGGAAAGCGAAGCGGAGCGGAGCTTAAGGAAACGTCTGTAATTTCACGGGTTGACTTGGCCGTGTTTCGTTAATAAAGAAATGAGATCTTACCCCGTGTTTAGAAACCCTCTGTTTAACGTAATCTAACAGTACAATGGATCCTCCGTCCGTCCTCGCAAACTGTTGAGCGAGTTCTGACGTTCCAGCAAATCTAGATGGACAGTAGAAAATTGCATGCACTACAACAACATAATGCTTAGATGGAATTTCAGGCCAGACGAAACGCTTCGAAGGTTGTTCTCCGCTGAAGGTAATGCGGACGAAAGCCAAAGGTGTCGTTCTGACTGTACAAGCTGTAAAGGGTTGGGGAAAATTGCATTCAGTGCGGTCTCCTTGCCGGGAAGCGAGGCTATCAATTTTAATTGACCATTAGATAGGATCACTTGTAGAAGAAAAACGTACTCAGCGCATTAATTTTGTTTATTTCGACGTCACTTGCGAGAAGCGGTTCGCATAAAAGGCCACTTCAAACTAGAGAGATGCAGCGGTAGGAAATTTCTGAAGGGATACCTTCTAGCAAAAGCATATATTCAGGCGGATTCATGCGATGCAACGCTTGGCACCGTGCGCCAAGAAAAGCCTACCCGGCGCAAAAAACGCGTTGCAATTATAAACAACATACATGCGTATGCACGATGAGAAAGGAGGACAAAAACACGCAGGTCGAATGGGTCTTGTAATGTTCAGGAGCTCTACTGACACACTACATATAAAGATCGTAAAGCAACACATCCTTTAATATTGCTATTATAACCCTATACACTCTATGAAAATCGAACATATTGCAAGCTCGCCGGTTCGCCACAACTATCCGTTAATTCGAGAGATATCCATAGGAAAAGGTCACTTCCTCCTTTGGAGCAACGGATAAACCGCAACTTAAGCAAGTTCTTCCCTTGATTGGTTCAATGCTCAAGGAATTAGAGCAAATTAAAACCTCGATTGCCTTAGGAGGACAACGTGACGCCAATGCAGTTCTCTACTCACACGAGCAAAACCTGATCATAACAGAAACCTACCGCCTTGAATGGGAGCAACATTCAAAAGAAAATCTAAACTACCAATTTCAAACGTACCATTTTTGCATTCTTCTTGCTCCTGAATTTGCGGCCCCCTCTTGGTTCCTTTTGTACAGCCAGCAGGTGTTGATCGAAGTTGGCTGCCTTTCTTGTGCTAGAAAAAATCGACTTTATTTAATGCCACAAATTATTCTATCCTTCTGTTGCACGCAACAGCAACAGGCAGCCAGCAACAGGCGACAACAAATTAACCAGCTTAGCTTCATCCTGCGGCATAGTAATGCAAGGAAGCTTTGGAGGCATTCCTTTCTTACGTGAGTATTCATTAGACATGTCTGATATGGAGACATACAATTCATCATTTGAAAATAATAGCACTTCCTGAAACTGGCTTTCGTGGCAAAGTAACTAGGCATGGAAGTCAATTAATTATGCGGGTCGACAGGACGTTTGGCACGGATAATTGAGGTTCTACTGTAACTGCTTGTAAACTGGCTCGCAAAGCGTCTTGTGGAATAGCGACCTCCTCTGCACCGAGCTAAATGGAGTTGCATCCGTTAGAAAGGCAGCTCGGTTAATTCATTTTAGGTTCATTGATTTACCAATAAATCATTTTGCCAAGGAATAAAAAGTACATTGAATACGCTGCATTGAACATGAAAAAATGCCATAATTGCCCTAACGATAGCCCACATCATTGGATCACTTGTGATAGGCGGTCGACTCAACAGTGGCAAAGGATAACAATCATAGTTATTAAGCCGTCAATGTCAGTTTGATATTGCCAGCTCTATTAATCTGTTAAAGAATTATTAATGACAACAGTGGAGCAATATAATCAATTTATCCGTTGCATAATGCAGACTGTTGACACTATCGTTTTTAACATTTAGAATTCTCCGGGTCTTCTGAGATTCTGCTCATTCCCTAGCTTTCGGAACTCCCCTTGCCATGCCTGCGGAGTAAAGAAGGTTGGACACAGCTTGCAAGTAAGAAACGAGACTTCCCACGTTATGGGAAAGGATTAACTCCACAAGATAAGCGAAAGTCTAAACGCCATGTAGCTTCCCTTTGAATTGAAGTTGTACACAGAAGAGCTGTGATACAACGTAAACAAAACAAAACGGGAAATAGGCGGATACGGAGCTATTAATAGAAATACGCACAATTAATTTCTTGGCATTTCTGAATAGTCGCATCTACGTTGTATAGGAAATTGCGGTGATGTATCCCGCAATTCGCAGTCATTCTTTGCTGCTGAGTAAAACATATTTAAAGTCACATTACCGGAGCAATTTATTTACATATTATAATAACCTGGAAGACAGGATGTCTTTTAACGGGAGGATCTTCATGCTGTACTTTTTCACGGATTTTGTTTATTAACCAAACCAACGGCTTTAATCCCGTTAAAAGCGTTTTGCGAATCCTATTTTCAATTTTCACGGATTTTGTCCCGTAGCTTTCTGTACACGATGAATCTGTAAGCAAACTGACACTCCCTACCAACGGATGGATGAAAGTAGTTATAGGAAGAGCACGGTCAGAACACAACGTACGGTTTTTCGGATATTTCGGAACGCTCAAGTTCCGTCTTCAACGAGCAAGAGAAAGTTCTTACTCCGTTGTCGGTTTAAGCACGGGTCAGAGACAAAGGGGAAGGAAGTACTGGTCAGCTCAGTAAGGTGCAACACCTTCTTTTATTGACAACAGCATTCCAAACTTCGCTGACCTGTACACCTATGTCGCAGTTCAAGGACGGATTATGTCTAATGTATAAGGCTTCTTTGATCCGCCGCAGGTGGAAACGTTCTTCACGGCAGACAATGCGCGGTTGCAGCTTGAGTGAGCATGTGGAGCCATGCTCCACAACCGCGGAAGCCTTTATTGCCTCATCCATGATCTTGGCTGGATCGCGGGTTTGGGGTCGTCCACGGCGCTGCGCTGGTAACCCACTCAGTCTTCGTTTCGCCGTCTTGTATCGGGCCAGCGCAGCCGTGTGTTCATGAAATCTATCAAGTAAAGGTTTGCGCGTCTCTCCCATGTAGGAGGCGTGGCAACCACACTTGATTTCATAAACGACGCCTGGTCTCCTATCCAGTGGAACCTTGATCTTATCACTTCGTAACAGGGAACGGAGATTACCGGAACTTTTAAATCAAACATTAAAGCTTAACGCGTGACCCAAACGTTTGAGGCGCTCCCTCAATCCATTATAGTACGGAACGTATAACACCGGGTTAGGTAACGAGGTGGACACCGGTGGGTTTATAGATGTAAGCTCTCAATAAGTCATCGATATATATATATATATATATACATATTGAAAATTGGGTTGCTTGTAATGAGCTCTCGCATGATGGATTGGTCTTTTTTGAGACGGATTGTAGCTCGTTGTGTGATATATAAACTGTATCAGTGATGCCACGTAGAAACCAAACAAGTGATGGTTGAAAGGTCTTTTAATGGACACGTGCGTACAGTAACAATATCGAAGCTTTCGGAACAGCCTAGTTCCGTCGTCAGCTAACGCTGACGTCAGCTGATGACGGAACTAGGCTGTTCCGAAAGCTTCGATATTGTTACTGTACGCACGCGTCCATTAAAAGACCTTTCAACCATCACTTGTTTGGTTTCTACGTGGCATCACTGATACAGTTTATATATATATATATATATATATATATATATATATATATATATATATATATAATATATATATATATATATATATATATACATATATATATATATATATATGACTTATTGAACAGCTCCGATGACTTATTGAACAGCTCCAGAATTAAATTAACAAATTCTACATAACCTGGTTTTCAGAGATGCCCATGAATTTGGGGCAAATGTCAAATATCTGTTTATTCATGGCTCATGGGACCGAAGAATGTTAGCTCACGTCTTCTTTGAAGCCTATGAAGGAAACGCCTCCACACGATATATCAGTTCATGAATAGCGCCGTGGAATCCAAATGGTATGTTCGCTCGTTATGTCAGTCTGCAATGAACTGCAAAAAAGTGTCCACTGGCGGATGAAAAACAGTTTATTAGTACATAGCTAGTCGCAGTGCTAATGGAGCTTTGAGCAATGCACTTGTTCCTCTTCTAAGTTATGAAGCATTGCGCACGCTGAAGACAACACAAGAATGTTGCCGAAAGCCCCGTTAGTATTGTTACTCGCTGTGCACTATTAAACTGTTTATCACCTGCCAATAGACAGTTTCCCGCATTTAACTGCAGACTGACAGAACGTGCAAGCAAACTGACTGGATTCCATAGTGACAATCATCCGTGTTGTTAGGAGACGCCCAGCGCTAAATGCAAAAATATATAACACATTTACTTACCGCTCACGGCTTCAACATTTTAATGGCATAAAATTGCAGCAGTCAAAAAGGGCAAGATTAAAGCGGTCGAAGTGAATGCCTTAAGAAAGTAAGGATTCGATAAACGCGAAAAGCTTTCGGTAATTAAAGACCAAAACACAAGTAGAAATTGAATAACGCAATATATCTAAATACAGGATGTTTCGTAACGGTGTAGTTATACATGTCATACCAGATTTATACGAGTGACACCGTTTAATTTTTGTGTTGCGTCACTGTCCTGGTCGGTCGGTGGGGATGCTCGCTCTCTGCAGGGCTGACTGGGTGGGCGACAGAAGCTTGACGGGTACAAGGGTAGTACCTGATAGTTGATGTCGCCAACCCGGACGGTCTAGCAGATGAGCTTGCTGAACCGTGACTGGCTGGACAGTAGACATGTTTTATTTTTATTTTTACTGCACTGAAGACGGCTACAAGAGTGGTAGCCGAAAGCTCTGCTTTATGTGCCTTTTCTGGTAATAAAAGGCTTCTACTTAACGGGGTAAATCCGTGATACATTCTGCTTGCATAATTAAGCGGTGTCACTCGTATAAATCTGGTATGAAACGCAATATATCGACAAAAACCAGCGACCTTTCATGGCCTGTTTACTTTGTTCATAACGTCTACTTTAGACTTCAAAATTGAAGTGCCAACTAATTTCAACGAGCTCAAATTGATTGTACTAAAGAAAATCTTGACGCTTTGTGGCTGCGGCAACGTTGAAGAAATGCTGGCAATTTCAATATGATCCCTGAAAGCAGCGTTCCTCGCTTCATCTCACTTACTCTGGTCAGTAAATTAGCGCCCATCTTTCCCTAATGACAATGTTCAGGTTTAAAAATTTTTTAATTTACGAATGAAAAGTTTCCTAACGCTGGAGAGTTGCCTGCCTGCTGCTATGCCTACATTTCGCCGTTTCGAACTCTAACGCTAAAGGGAGGAACAATTTAAATTGGGAAGCGTCCTTCTAAAACTCGATATTCATAATTCAAACATTACTAGTTCACTTTGAACCTTTTTTCCAAACAACGGATGAAATGCGGAGCGCCTGTGCAAACAGCGATTAGACGCAAATGCAGAGCACATTTCCCTTAGACACGATTGCGCGCAGAGCATTGTCAGGTCTTGCGAACCCCATTTGTTACTTAAAGCTCAATTGCTGACATCAGATGCGTTGAAAAGGTCAGCAGCAAAGGATTAGCGCTACCGGTCTTCGTAGGCACGTGTGATGTACGAAAACTGCACATGGTCGATAGCCAATCGTTCTGTCAACATACATTCACACGCACAGCACAGTGGCAGATGCAACGGAGCGTCACAGTACCTACGAAAACACTAAATCCATGTAATGGCGAAACATTTGCCCTTTGCTTCTAAAATCCTGAAACTATCACCTAAGTGCTTCCTGTTCGCTGAGAGACAATCCGAAGTCAAGGACTAATCTGCGAGGCTAATTACCGCCTGCTAATAGGGCGGTGCATCATTTCCTCATGGACTTCCGTTAGGCGGTTTCAACTATTGCAAGAGACAAATAGCAGCTCATCAATAGGCATAAGCTTTCATTTGCAGGCAGTCGCATAGTTCTTACCATTACGAACAGAAAGCATCCTAATAATTTCAAACCAGAATAAACAGCAGTGCTACAACATTCGGCGTTCGCAGAGACGGCCAACTTCAAACCGAAAAAGCAGCGATGTTTGCTCGCCAAATAGCCTCTTCTCTTAACCGAACGCTGCCGCAAGGGTTACAGAACCCTACAACGACCGCCTTACCTCATTTCGTCGGTCTGCATTACGAGACGCGCTGTTGTCCCTAAGAATCAATACCAACGACCTGAACACACGTGAGCTAATCAGTTCTACCTTCAAACCATGTTCCGCTACGAATACTGATTTCTCTGCTGCATTCCTTCTTCAGACATCTCCATGGATACGTCCTGCATCTTTTGCTGTGCGCCAGTATAGCATTTCCGTACGCACACGACCTCTCCCTAAGCAGAACACCCTTTTCCTACATAAACTGTATAACCGCTAAATCGTGAACGCCAATATTGCAAAGCTCAGAGGAAAAGACTCCCGTCTCATCTTGCATTGTCAATAAAACAAATGAATGTTCTTTCCCTGACCGTCAGGCCGCTGGCACCATTCAAACCTCAACTCGTCTTACCGGGCGCCTGTTCTCTATTCATACGGTGCTCATTTCAAGTCACGTAATCGCAATCGCAAAGACCTGACACACCCAAATTCTTTCTATTCAAACAGCCTTAATCCCCGTTCCCTAAGTGCAAGACGAATACAATACAACCCTCTACACGCTAACATCATCTACCTTCAAACACGCCCCCCAAGCGACTCACCAAAGGCGTAGCAGGCGCTAGCGCCAACAGTCGTGGTCGAACATCCCCAGGACACGCCCACCAAACAGCATCCTTCACAAAGGTGGCCCACTATACACGTCGCTTTCTGCCCTTACCAAAGCTTAAAGCACGACATAACATTCATGCTTCATCTTAACCATAACTAATTGCACCAGAGAATGACACCCAATTTTCTCAACAAAAACGACACAACCATGGGCATCATCTTCCGCCCTCTCCTAAGCCAAAATCTTAACACGAGTCTTATGCTTCCGGTCAAGCTTAAGCAAAGGCAGAAATGCCCGACGGGCACATTTAGGACGGCAGATGAGTTTCTGAGGATCGTTCGTCAACTCAGCCGAATATTAGCGCAAAGTACGCAACGCCCCTCGTACGCGCGGACATGAGAAAGCAGCTCCAAGCAATCATAATGCAGGTTAGCGAGGAAGGAGCGAAAACGGACTGAAAATCATGGGGACAAAAAAGGTTAGTGTGAGGGCAGTTGGGCAGAGGGCGTCAAGCTCGCGAAGTCGCAATGGGCACACCGAATGGGGCAAGCGCAACGGATTACAAAGCCTGGCTGTTGCAGTAGGCTCTCGAGCGTGGACTTGGCACTAGGCAATAAGACCCAATACTTAAGTCCAAACTTTTCGGAGACCATTCTCTCCACTGTTCAGGAGAAAACGTTTTTGTCAACCCTACCAATGTACATTCGCCCTTTGCTGCCAGTGATGTTAATACCATTATTTTACTAACTCGAAAGACGGGATGTCTTTTAACGAGAGCATAGATCTTCACGGTGTTGTGTTCCACGAATTCTTCCCGCTGTTTTTGTACGTTGATGGATCTACAAGTAAACTGACACGGTTTCCCTATCAACGGATGGATGAGAGAAGTCGTAAGAAGACACGGCCAGAATACAACGTACAGGTTTTCTCGTGCGCTGTCTGGGAAGAATCCGCGCTGTATTCAAAAACTTTGAGCATACACATTAATACTGAAAAAGATTTTCTTCTCTTTGACGGGGTAGAAGCATATTTGCAAACAAATTCCAACACGGTATAGCCCCGTTTGAACAGAACGTTTATTACTAAACGTAGAGCTATCGGGTACGGCTCATGTACCGTCCTCAGTACAAAAACACAAACTATATCGACTGCCCAGTCAGCCGACGGTTCAGCAAGCCCTCCGCTAGACCGTCCGGGCTGGCAACATCAGCTATCAGGTACTGCTCTTGTACCCGTCAAGCGTCTGTCGCCCACCCAGTCTTTCCTGCAGAGAGCGAGCATCCCCATCGACCGACCGGGTCAGTGACGCAACTACAAAAAAGTGGTACCTGAAAGCTCTACGTTTGGTAATAAACGTTCTGTTCAAACGGGGTTATACCGTGTTGGAATTTGTTTGCACACATTAATGCTTTGGTAAGGTTGAGCTGAAGTGGCCATTTCGAATGCGATTGACGTGTAGGCGGGCTTAACTACTGTTCACAGGGTGAGTGACACGATCCCGGAGGAAGGTTAGAAGTGTCAGGGCAGGTCGACTTTAAGTGCCAATTAGGAGACCGCAAAGCGGATCACCCCAGCATCAAAACCCTTTCAGCAAAGCGGTTTGAGTGGGATTGTCACTCACGCCACCAACAGTGTCATTAGCACATTCAACAATGACAAACACGGCGTTGCTAACATTCGTAGCTGTTTCGAGGCTATGTGGAAGCTTGAATTGCCATCGCGCGCAATACAAGAGGCGTTTACCTATTGATTCCTTGGAATGCACAAACTATGTCCATGCATGCGGCAAGGTCTTCGTTTGAAATGTGCAGGCGATTTTTCCGAAAGAAACGAGTTGCCAAAATTGGGGAGGCAATAAGCAATTTTGGACGAAAACGATTGTTGCATGGCCGCCACGATTTCAAAACGCAGCAGAAGATGATAACATTCGCGGAAAGCAGCTTGCTTACTCGTTTCCTCATTCCGTATCTTATTCTTTCTGGCAGGTTAAGTAAACAACGAAATAGCGAGCGCTCGTACGTCTGCAGAAAGGTCTCGTGAATGGGAAGTTCGCATTCCCTGGCGTCGCAAACAAGCGTGCAACAAGTAAGCCTGGATGATGCGTCTCCTTAAAAGCTTATGATGCAAACGCGCCTGGTTGATCCCTTCTAAAGACGGGATTTTCACGCAGGCACGCGAATGTACACCTGCCATTGGCTCCAGCTGTATTGCCACTGGCGCCCACGACCTCATCGGTCCTTACGATTGTTCAACGGGCTGGAAGAAAGGTTAACTGGCATCAAGCTCATTGATACAGCTTTTGGTGGGCTCAAAGAAAGGCACGGACACCCTTATAGGCACACAGCCCATTGTCGCCTGGAAATTAACGCAAACGACAATAGCTGCCACGACGAAATGCACATCGTCATTGCACGCTTCCTAAGAATGAATAGGAGCGAAACGACCGTCAGTCCCGGCCGAGCAACCATTCCCAGCGTAAACAGCGCATTCGCCCATGAAAAGTCGATTGTGAGGTGGGCACACACTGCAGCACAATGCACAACTTTGCATGACTATCACTTCGTTCGAGTGTTTACTCAAAAATTGTGTGCGCTCCGTTTGTTAAAAATGCGACAATCTCCAGTGGTCACTAGTCGAGCAGGCTTCGCTGACACTTAGGGTGCAAACAGGGGACGAGCGTTCGCCGGCCGTCGGACCGCCAAGACCGTGAGCAAACACGGTGAGTTCCACTGCGCGCTCGGTGGTGCAAGAGAGGGAGATCTAGTTTTTTCCACATGCCAAAAGTGGAACGGCAAAGGAAGACCACCGGGCGATCCTTTTTCTCCGCTACACCCAATCGCACCAGTCAACAATCGTTCCCTCGTCAGGGGCGCTAATCGAATCGAAAACGATCGGCCACCCGATCCAGCGTACGCAACAGGCGAAGGTGGCGGTGCATCAACTCGGTTACTGTAGACGAAAATTTGGACACGCTCATTGGTTGACGGGGAAGAGGCTCTTGCTGCGCTGAGGGCAACAAAGCGAGGTGCATAGGCACTCAGAGATACTATCGCCGTCGACGTGCATGCTCTCCCACGACAATTGGCCGCCCCTGCAGGCGCGTACAGCGAACATTCATGCTTCCTTGGCACCTTCTGGGATTGGCATGGGCATGAACCCATCTATGGCGCAGTTCACTGGCCTAATGCCGCTGTTCGACGGAGGCAACCAGCCAACAGGCAGTTGGGCATATCCGTGGCTGCCGCTTCATCTCAGCCAAATATTGCTCTGGCAAAAGGCCCAAGCGCAGGCCTTGCCATCGTTACCACCGCTCAACATACCGAAGTCGCTACTGCCGAGGCAGCTTACGACTGGCGCCTGCCCGTCACTCAACGTAGACTACGTTGTAAACAATGGACATGGTGGCGATCGGAAGGGAGCAGAATCCGCTGAAGCAGGTGAGCAGCCCGCAAGTTCCATGCTTCGGCGCCCAGTGGCAAATTGCGCAACTTTTCAGCGCGCCCCTTGAATATTGCAGACGGAGACGAGGTGATCCTAACGCAGTGCACCGGCGAATCGGAGCGCCGTACAATCCGTCTGCGCAAGATCGGTCTAGGTAAGGAACGTTCCGGTGACCTTACATGCCCCTCCCCCACCCACTTCCCTATTGATCTTTCATTCGGTCGGAGAGTAGGCATGAAGCGCTTTTATTACACCACGCCAAGTGGCCAACGGACACTGAAGGGAGGCAAGTGAATTGGGCCGAACTGCCGGCCAGTCGGTGGTGGTCAAGAAGCAAATTAAAAAAGCTGAAGAGCACTTGGGCGCTTAATTGTGATCCAAGTGGGCTGAGCGCGCCAACTCTGGGCCCTTATATGACCGAAGGTCTGCACGTCCCTTCGCGTTTCTTTGGCTCTAATTAAGACCGTATCGACCGGAAGCGGAAAGGATCAACAACGTAGACCGCGGGTCGAGTCTACGAGTTGGGCAAACGATGGGGAGCACTCTGATTTTCGACTTTTTAGGCAGCTTCGACGAAATGGATCAAGCGAGTTGCCGTTTACCAAAAGGTAAGCTGATTAATATCCGTCCATAGTCTACGACCAACCGGCTGAGCTAAAGTGTCGTCCTGTCAAAACGGAAAAGGCAAACGTAGTTACGTAGACACTGCTGACCGAATGGGACGGCAAACGTGATGCGATTAGCTCAATTACCTCATTCTAATTGGAGTCGTGCAGCCAATTTGAGCAAGCATAGGGCCAACCTTACATGGAGAACAGCGACTAAGCGCCGGCAGCCGTCAAAAGCCACCTCGACCGATAGAGAATACCCTCCGCAGCATAATGTAACAATGCCGGCAAGCTTTGGCCTTATAATTGATTAGAGTAAAAGTCGGTGCCACCATCTGAGCCGTCACGTACAACCAATGGGCGGTTGAAAGTCCCATGGAAGTCCCAACTAGAAACGTAAAATTAGATTAGCAGCGGTCCGCCGGTGGTCTAAGGAACGGTTGAACGTCTGGACAAGTCGATCCGCTGTTTAGAAATCGAACTGACCACTCTGACCATAAAGGGAAAACACTACGCAGCGTTCGCATGCAAGGCCGGCTGCCAGATCAAGGCGGGCACGCGGTACATGTGCAGAACTTCCAACTCGCAAGATTTGGTGTGCACATCCAATCAGCAACCCTTAGCCTACTAACTGCCTCGTTCTGCTGCAGACCTGCAAGAAAGACCAATTTCCTTTCGTAAAGCTCGTTTCCGCGGTGCTGTCGCCAAGTCAGCCTCACAATACCGTGCGCACTAGCGATGCCGACGGAATATGCCTAATCGTGCTGAAGACCATACGAGAGAATGAAACCCTGCTAACGATCGACAGCAAGCAAGCACCGGAAGAGCGTCAGGATGCTGGAGCAACCGGGCAGGAAGAAAGGCCCACACAGAAGGGCGATTACAGTACCGTATGTACCCTGAAACTTCCATGGGCACTAGAGCCCAGTGCTGATGACGAAAACGGTTTCCAATGCGACCGCTGCGGTAAAGTATTCACATACAAGTACTACCGGGACAAGCACCTCAAATATACAAGATGCGTAGACAAGGGCGACCGGAAGTATCCCTGCCATCTTTGCAGCAGGTACGGAAGGAACACCTAAGGCTGCGCGGTGCCCTTCGAACCTTTCGATTCTAGGTCCTTTGAAAAGCGCGACCGCTTGCGGATACACATCCTTCACGTGCACGAAAAATACCGACCCCACGTGTGCACCGTCTGTGGAAAGCAATTCTCTCAGTCCTCCAGTCTGAATAAGGTATCAGCGAACGAGCGGCACGACATGTCGTATAGCATTATCGCCATTGTTCAGCATATGCGCGTCCACAGCGGTGAGCGACCTTACAAGTGCATATACTGTACGAAGGCGTTCACCGCGTCGAGCATCCTAAGAACGCACATACGTCAGCACAGTGGAGAAAAGCCTTTCAAGGTAACGTTGCTCTTTCCACTTGCAAAAGGCAAACCAAAACAACCGCAAGGCAATCGCAACGCAAAATGTACCCTAAAAACGTACGAGCTCCCTAAGCGGGGATGGCCAACTTCTTTTTAGACAAGTCACGATCGTGAATGAGATTGTCAGAATTGCCCACCTCCACAACTTGTTAGCGCAACTAGCCCAGAAGGGAAGAGGAAGTGCCCATTAGAGGAATGCCAGCTTAGCTAAAGGCAAGCCTGCAACTAGTAGGCGGAAACTTTCCAAACAAATTACAGAGCAGACAAACGCCGCCATGGAGGTAACGAGCCGCTTGCGACCATTATAAGGAACCGCTCTTCAAGTGCGCATAGGTACCGTCGCTTCTTACGGCGCAAATGACCGCCTGCGGGGAAAATTCCCTACAACCATAAACTGCTTTGCTAAGCACGAATTGGGCAGCGACTTGGCGAACCGAACGTTTCTTCAACTCGCTCGAATTAGTCCACTTGCTAGTTCATCACCTCTCCAACGCTCAACCTCAATACCACTTTCCAATTATGCACTGCAATAGTCGTCGCTATTCATTAGACAAAACCATCTCTGCTACCGCTCGATGTGCGATCGTATAGTTGGTCGAACACTTCCGGTAAAGCAGATGTAGGCTGTATTTGCCAACGTTCCGTAGGCAAACGTCAGAATGCGTCTAATCGTCGGATGTTTACGTTAGGGAAAATAAGGCCCCGCCAAAAGGTTTCTTTTACATATGCATTTGGTGAACCTAAAAGTGAGAAATGACTCGTTTTACTGCACTGCCGCTGCTGTTTAAAAGTGGTCAACGGATATTCACGGTGTAACGTAACTTGCTGCAGACGTGTAAGATCTTCATGACCAAACAAAAACATTACTTCGCAACAAGTGCGCGTCCTAACTTATCCACCTTATGGCTCAACCCTGGGATAGCCCCGAAAGCCCTGCAAACAAAATATCAACCGCTGGAACATAATCACCAAGGAATAGGCTGAACCGCAGGAAGGAGAAATCAATGACCAATAACTACAAGGAGGGATTTTGCTTCCGCGCTCTGCCACAGGACAAGCATCTATGCAATACCGTACTAACGGTAGTTCTTCCCATCACTGACAGTGACACAACACAACATTTTGTGCTGTGTCACTGTTCCGGTCGGTCTGTTAGGACGCTTGCTCCTCTGCAGGACTGACTGGGCGGGTGCGAGTCGCTTGATGGGTCGAAGGTTAGACCTGATGGCTGACGTCACCAGCCCGGATGGTCGAATGGAGGAGCTTGCATGACCATCGGCTGACTGGGCAGTTGACAGAAATGATTGCACTGATGACGGACCTACGATTTGGTCCGAAAGCTCTGCTTTGAATACGTTTTGGGAATAAAACTTTTTTACTGAACGGGGAATAACCGTGATGCAAGTTGTTCGCATAAAGTTGCCACCTGGGAAAATTTCTAACCCGTTTTGGCCAACAATATCCTTCTAAGAAGTGTTTACAGCATGCTAGCAAGTTAAAATATGCTAGTTATTCCATGTTATCCGGTCCGGTTGCGCGATGACAGTTTTCGCATAAATGGAATCAAAACCGGCATCATACTGCGCTTCGTGAAGCATCTACTCACGAAAGGATTTTCAAGTCACAGCATAAAATAATAAATCAATGTGGCGCTTGAATACTGGACGCTTTGTAACGGGTTTCATGTTTCTTTAGGTAGTATTCCGGCTTTTCCGCTTTGATGATATCTGTAATAAATCTGCAAATGCCCTACCAGCGGATGGATGGGCGCTTAATAGAAATACCGCAGGTCAGAAAACTCTTATCGTTCCTTCCGGAACGCCCTGGTTCCGTTGTCAGCGATCGGGCGAAAGAGAATTTAGTTTATTTCGTTCTGGGATTTTATAGGCACACATATAGGGTCAAGGCGGCGATCATCTAGGTACGCTGCAGCACCTGGTTTTATTAACAGCTGCGGTCCACACCTCGCTAATCTCCACGACTTGATCGCGATTGATGTACGGTTGTGCCTAATATACAAAGCTTCCTTAATCCGCCTCAGCCGGTACTCACGGCAGGTTACGTTCGGTCGCTGATAAAGAGAGCAGTGAATGGCATACTCAGCGACAGCGGAAGCTTTGATGGTATCCTCCATGATCTCCTTTGGAGCGCGGGTTTGTGGTCTGCCACGAGGTCTGGTATGTAACCCGTTAGGTCTTCGATAGAGCTACGATAAGATTTTAGGACTTACGATATTTCCAATAAGCGCCCATCCATCCGCTGGTAGGGCATTTGCAGATTAATTACAGGTATCAACAAAATGGGCAAGCCGGAATACGACAAAAACATCATGCGGTGCACATTAAAGTACAGCTATAAGCAGATCACACGCTTATCCACCTTATCGCCATCACACGCTTATTACGTAATATTTCGATACCCCACCTTACCAGCGTACAAGGAGCGAGGGATAAAAAAATTCATGAATGGACAGATTGATGGTCGTGTGAGTCTTGTTACAAAGTGGCCAATCGTGACCAAGTTGTTTCCCTGCACTGCAGTCATCTAAATACGAAGTATACAGACTTTGCAAGTCTACCCTTTCCGTTCTTAGCGTTTCAACGGCTGAGAGAAAATTTTTCTCCAAATTAAGAATCAAACAGTACTCATTCCAAGAGCACTGCTTTTGCTGCACTATTAACGACTTTTTGTAAGAGTGCGCAAAACAGATGTCCACTTCCCCATTAATAGAAAATTTATGAATTAAACACACTGTGACCTGTAGTTTAGTTCGCAGATTGAAACGGGCCACCAAGTGCTTCGCTTATCCCCAAAAGGCACTGCTTTCATTTTACCATCTGCAACATCGCGAGCGTTGATGTTCTCAAGCCCTTTAAGCACTGCAGGGCTTACTCCCCAACGGAATCAATTTAATGTTGCTTCTTGAAGGGTCTGACCACTTGGAGAAGTCCGAAAATACAAAAACTTCTCTCCTAAGGTGACAAAAAGGCAGATTTGGCCAAAAACAAAAATCAGCGCCTCATAATGAGCAACAAAATCCACAGCTTTTACGGTGCGGCTAGTTTCAAAATGCAAGAGTTCCGTTAGTACACGATACAGGATGATTTTCTTCAACTTGACATTTGCACTTCAAGAAAGCGGGCCAAATCCCCAAAGCCCGCCCCAGTCAAGCCAGCAGATCCTGAAAAGGCATGACAAACTATTATGAAGGCCCACTTAACTTTTAGCATAAACCTGCACAGCTAACAACGCAATGTGTATCATACGATGAAGTGGAACAACGCAATATCTCTATGATCATGAGCCCAGCGCATGCCAACGTAAACTTAATATTTGTTACTAAGCGAAGTGTGATCCATACCGCATAAAGCGCTCCCCGTAATCCTCCACTGCTTGCAATTAACGCCATTACTGAACCCATCAATTGGATAAGGCGACAGGTTTTGGGTTTCTCCTTATAAAAGTTTACGCGAAAAGCTGCGAATAACATCGCACATGCAAAACAAACCAAAAATCATTCCAATTATCAATCTCAGAAGAGAACTATACCAAGGGCTGTTAGCACAAACAGCATCGACCCTAACGAGTTTGATTCTTCCCTGGCCTGTGAACTATAATCATATGCTGTAGTGTAAATGCTATTACACAAATTATCACTGCCGGAGTATGCAGAAAAGGGAAAACCAAGAACTAATATTCATCCTACCAGTTATTTCTTATAAACGCAATAGAACTCTTACGTTAAGAGCACAGAATTACTAATAGGTGAAGCTGATGTGAAAGGTCGCCTCTATCTTGCTTCCTGTCTCTAAAATGCGAACAATACGAAAGCATAAGATATCGTAAAACTTATCGAAAGAAATACAAAGATTTGACATTGCATACGCTTCTCGCTGCCAGATCCAGACCTGAAGGCCCATTGTTTATTAATATTCCGGATTTAGAGTGCTAAGCAAATCAAAAGAACAAAAGAGCAGCAGGAGCATTAAGGCTGCCTTCCCTGAAATTATTATAAATAAATAAAAAAACTTATTTCAATCGAAGATGGGATTCCACTGATCGAGATGTTAAACGAACACACCCAACATACCTGCAAGGCAACGTTCGGCTATAGAACGTTAACATACCGCAGTGTTTCCCAACCTTTTGCTCGACATCGCCCCCCTAGGCGCCGCCATCGCCCCCCTAAACGCCCCCTAGACGTCCTCATCACCCCCGTATGCTCTGTAGTCGCGTACGGGGTTAAAATTACTCTTTCCCTCCGTTTTGCACCACTATTTCTTGGGCCTTGCTGGTATGACGTCATTTTCCTAGCGCCTTTTGGGGAGATGGCAAATAACTTTTCGCTTCACTATCCCGCGACATGCTATATAGTGGTGGCTCCGGGCGAGCCGGTACGGCCAAGCATATCGGTGTCAAGCGGCATATAGGCTTTTCACGGCAATAGTCTTTGGATGACTGCCGTTGGGTAATGTTGGGGAGGAGCGAGGTTTTGTCAAGTCCCTTCCTCTGACGAATCGAGATCGAGGGGACGATGGACCGACGGCCGAAGGGCCTCTCGGCTTAGCCTTCCATCGCCCCCCCCCGGAGCATCAAAATCAACCCCCGGAGGGCGATATCACCCCCGTTGGGAAACACTGACATACCGTATCTAATTAAACATTTGCAAGAAGCGTACCGCTAAGAAGATGCTGACTCCATGTATCAATAAATACCTTTCCTTCAGTCAAAGGCAGTGCAATGTCTATTTTAGTGCAAGTACTGCGGAAAGGCCTTCGCTTCGCACGCTGCCCACGACAGCCACGTTCGCCGGACGCACAATGATGTGAAGCAGCTGCAGATTCGCAACTGCGCCCAATGTGACAAGAGTTTCGTTCAGGAGATCGACTTTGACTTGCACAATCAGTGCGAGCACGGCAAGTCACCTTGAACAGCTAACTCGCATTGAACAGTTAATTTCCCCCCAAACAATGGATACCGTTTCACTGGAACACTTCTTGTTCCAATGTCCCTTGTAATGTGCTTAGTTTATAGTATTAATTGGTTATCTTATTGGCTATCCGAAAGATCAACAGATTCAAATTTTATCCTCAAATTCGCGCCAACCTAACAGCACAGATACTTTTCAAACATGGCAATTGCAAATTCCCGCAAAAGTTGGTCGGCAAACGATTGCGTCTTGGGGTAGCCGTTGCGCAGAAATCCCATGTGCCCACCAGTCTTGGTCAGAGCGATCGCTACATTCGGTAAGTGCTGGGCCACTTCCGTTGGCACGCTTTGCACGGGCGCAAAGCAGTCATCTGCCGCGTTCAGACAAAGCACTGGAACAGAAATGGTGTCCAGTTTGTGCTCAATTGAAGCGTCCCTATAGTACTCCATGGCAGAACTGTAACCATTGATCGGGGCGGTGAACAGACCGTCGAATTCGCGAATTGACGACGCACGAATAGCCCCCTTTACGCCAGCGATCGACTTAAAAATGTTCTGGTGGCTATAAAACAATGTAAATTTCAAGATTAATTAATTTACAGACTCGGTGGCAAATTCCGCGCAACTTTTTTCCCGGAAGGGGCTGCCAAAATTTGTGTAAGCTTTCAGGCATTAATGACATGCAAGACTTCAAGCGTTTCGAACGAACAAAAATAACAGTGCATACAACAATGGACCAGGGCGGATAAATAACTAGTAAGGGTGCACCAAATTGTGATCAAGAGTACACCTGTTTAAAAAGGTATGATCAGTAATGGACATATCAACTGGCGATATTAACATGTAATTACAAAAGAGATTCAGTACTTATAATTACACAAGACCGCTACTGGCATCTGGCCAACTCACCGATAAGAAACGGAAACGGTGAAGAGCGATAACTTCGGTTGACAGTGCTACTGAACAGTGGCGAAATGGAAGATGAGTCCTTCTATTCAGCATATCCGGGTCTTTTACATTAGAGGCCCGGTGAAAAACAGTAATCCGTAAATGTAACCAAAGAAATGCAGGTATTCACGAAGTCGCAAACAACCGGAAGAAAGTAAACATGACGTAGTCTTTGCGTCACAATGCAGTTGTTAGCGTGTTGCGAACGACGCTTATAGGGTAGGCATGACTTCCACAAATTGCACATCGCGCTTGGTTTTTGGTAACTTCAACAACAGACGATTTGATTCGATTTTTTCGTACCCATACTGGCAATTCCTCTTAGCCCTTATTATAGGCTTAAGCTGAGGGCAGAAAATGACGCCCGGCAGCATTGCCACAAAGGTATTAGATCGAATTGCCTTTTAGTAATCTGCTGTACGGTGGTAATGTCTTAATTGCGTAAGGGACTCATCACGGTATTGCCAGCGGTTGCCGCACCGCATGAACTCGCGCGATTAGGCTACGGTTTGGATAGATGAAGACTAACCTTAACAGAACTAGGCCATTCCACGCCATTCATATTCATTATATTGCCGAAGTTAATAAACAGTTTAAAGTGGTCAATCTGCAGGACGAACAAGTTGGTCAATGGGAAAATATAAAATGAAGAACATTCTTTGAAATGATGCAAAAGAAAACGGTACAGCGCGACAACAGTGAAACATTAAGCCGACGAGCCTTTCCTCTTTGGTAGCCAAGACTATGTCAAAGCGTGTAAAATTAATCGCTAATAGCTAGGCAAGGAACAATTCATAAATTAACTTTCTTTCTGCCCAGCAAATCAAAACGGCATAACACTGATTAGTCTGTACTTTCATCTTGAACATGCGGTCCTAGGCAGAAGATGCCACGCTTCTTGCAATAAAGCGGCCAGCACCAATCATAGTCGTCGTTTGATTAAACTAATTTTTGTAAGCTGCGCAACAGGAAGGAAAACGAATAACGATTCTGATCACTGGTGCAACCATAGTAAATCACGGCAACAATAAACCGCACTCGGTCGCGTTGACAAGTTTACCTGCCACGGGCAAACAACATTAGGCCTACATTTTCCTTAGGACCATTAGAGCCTAATCCTAGACGAGGAAGCATCGGAACAACATATTTTAATCTGCGATACATCTGCAAGGTAATGGGAAGCGAAGCCTATATCCGTGCTTATGATTGGCGGTCGTTTATTATGGCAAACACACTGCATGTGACCAGTATTGAAATATTCTACAAGGCCTTACGAGCTAACACGATGGGATTGTTTCGTCTAGTGTACCAATAAACACGAGATAAAATGTTAAAACTTATTCCGACCATATGTTAGAACAATTAACGCGGCAGCAATCGCTCTATTACATTTTTACTACTACTGCTACTGCTGCTACCATTGTCATTATTATACTGTCCATCATGTTACTTATGAAAGCAGCATAGTCTTCATTTTAAAATACAGATCAAGCGGATGTAGGAAGGCATATGGCAAACACACTGCATGTGGCAATGTGCAAAGCTTTGCATCGTTATGCAGCGGCCTTGATTACAGGCAGAACAGAAATGTACGGTGTCACATACTAGAAGTTAGCTAAATGAAACTAGTTGCATAGATAGGCTGAAAATACAACGAAATCAATTTTTATGCAAAGCGGTGAACTCACTGCGCAGAAGCAGATGGCAAGAGACCAGCAGCAGACAGCCTAAGACAGGAATGTCAACGGAAACAGGCCAAAGTCGTTGTCATTACCAGTTCTGTGGTATACGCTAACTAGGAGGTAGCAAACAAAAAAATGGAACTCGCAGACGAGCTTTGCGTTATTCTGCATATCGGACAAAGGATGACATACGTAAGGCATTGTCTTAGTTAACGCGCAGGATGTCGGGTGTACTCTTTACGAGACCCTGTTATTCTGTTTTAAGTGTGATTGCAACTGGCGCAAAATGGCAACTGCTCTAGAAGCACTTACTAAACCATAAACATGCATTAACTTTTTCAGCAACCACATATGTGTTACACAACTGATTTTACGTACAGAACAGGCGGCGGCTTGGAAGACGCAACTGCAAGGTAACAAAGTAACTTAGTAAAACTCTTTGAAGCTATCAACACCTATATATATATATATATATATATATAGTTGTTGATAGCTGAAACACGCTACATTATATATTAATACACTATATGTGTGTGTGTGTAGTGCGGAGCATTTTGACAGAGCAACTAGCCTCGCTGGCGATCATCCGTTCAAGTTCGCCTACTCCCTTGCGCAACTCCAAAAGCATAACTTACCGTTTCAAGTAGCTTCGCATGCGCATTGTAACGTAACGATTGAAGGTGCATCGATTCCCAAACCTTTCCAAGCTGTGCATGCTCACTTCTAAATTCCACGGCGTGCTTATGGACAACGCGGCGTGGACGTGGCAACCTGCAGCCTCGCTTCTCGACAAGTAGTGCACTACTAAGCCGCTAAAGGAAAAGTGCCATTTTCGCCCGTATTGAAATGCTGGCGTTGCCAACCCTCCGGATGAATAGCCTACAATGAGACGCTTTGCGTCCGGCGTTCTGCTCTGAATTCTTTGAAGCGCCGCATTTAGATCGTCCGTTTTGGAGAAACAGTAGGCCTTCGGGGTCTGACGTACAACGGTGTCAGCGATATGCGCGATTAATTCGCACAGCGTACCAGCAAAGGCGCGTTGGCAAGACCTCTGTTGTTGAACACCACGACGGTACAACCGAGGGGCAGCAGCAGATGAACCGCCCTCAATACGTAGTTTTCAAAAGTGGAGCCTGACAAAAAACCGCGGCAATTATTAAGCAGAATGCAGGCTACTTGTACCTGTCAAACCGGGAACAATTATTACAACGCGAGACAGGGATGTCGAAACATTCAATGGCGGAAACCAATCAAGGGCAAGTTGACCTCCGTCCTCCAGTGGCAGCATATCCCTGAATAAGGGCTTTGCTATTATCATTCACGTACAGTATAAATCCAGTATGTCATAGAATAATTTGAACATAAACCTTTCATATGGAAGCAACGGCGGTGTGCTTCCAAAGTTTCCAACTACTGTTTGCAGGGTGCCATTATAGCACCATCTTGGCGGCCTGTAAACGCCCGAAAGAACGGGACAATGATCAGACAAGACGTTCTTGAATTTGCCCTCGCCCACGTACAGGCTCGGCGCCTGAAAGGCGAACTATGCACGGAGTTACGAAAAGCAAGCAAAGTCCCACTCCGCATTTATCCTTCAACTTTACACAACACTTCTTCTTCGGGACGTTCTGTTTCGACGAGGCCATACATTGTCCTTTCGTTAGCCCAATTTGAAATCGTCACCATCGTAGGTCCGAATTTAAAACTGCCCAACGATTACAATTTTAAACCAACCACCTGCTATCACCGAGGAAGGCACGGTTTAATGGAAATTGCGCCATCAGCCATTTGACACAGACTCTAGCAGAGAAGCTTTGGAAATGATGCTCGTCGCGGCTATTCTAACTTCGCACTTTCTTAGCTTGGCAATCAGGCGAAGTCCGGCAATTTCGGCGCGCGTCACGCCGCCAAGAAATACGACAAGGAAAACTTTGCTCGAATCGGAATTCAACTGAGGCGCCAAGCGAGCCTGGTTCAAATCTTTGAAGTGGAAAAAATTGGAAACCGTTCTCAGAGCTTGCTCTCCGGGCAAAGCGTTCTGCAATATATGCAGCACGATCTGGCAGGCTAGCGGAATGTAGGCGCCATTGAAGACGTACGACGGGCATTCTGGATTTCTGACGTCTACCCTTTCCAACGGTATCAGGTCGAACTTTTCGCAAGTCGACTGGAATGAACTTGACAGCGAAGGTTTTCGCTCCGACCGAGACGAGAGGAGCGAAGCAACCGAAGAGGAGGATTCCTTGCAGTAGAACAGCTTCATTTTGTTCAACGCATGAAAGGCGGTCAGATAATCGTATCCGTAGGCCTGCTGGAACTCGCGCTTCAACCTCGCGTAGTCCCTTTGCGGTAAGCCGCTCTGAGCAACGGACAAAAGGCAAAGAAGAGCGAATGTAACCGCCACTGGTAGCCCTTGGGCCATACAGTCTTGAATGAACTCAACGCTGCGATTGTAGTCCAATCTGCATAGTATCCGGTGCTCCATTTCGAGCAGCCGCTCAAAATCGTGACGATTCTTCTCCTCAACAATCGCCTGACAAAAGCACGATTAGCCGATTTTCCTACGGGGCAAATTGAGGAACCAACCTCGGAAAGGCCAACGTGCAGAGTTAAACTTTGCTGTTGCTGCTTCAGGCCCTTCAACGACTCCTTGACAAACTCCTTCAGTTGACTGACGTCGAATTGATGCCTCTTGTCAAAGTCAGACTGCAAAGATTCCGTGCGCTCCTTGAGCAGTGCGAACACGCGCGCAAAGTGCTGATCGCGGATGGAGGCGTAAATGGGATCGCTGCTGTGCAGCAGCAATCTGCCGCCCGGAGAGCCCTTGGAGGTCAGCTGTTTGGGTACGCTGAGAAATCCGGAGTGCAAACCAAACTTGTCGTCAAGCAGAGCTTCGTAGGTCAGGCAGGAGAGAAGAACCGACGCAGGGTCAATGTCCCGGTCAAAAAGAATAACATGGGTGCAGCAGGCGTCCGGCAGTCTGGAGAAGCCCAGCTGCAAGCCCATGTCTTCGGTCAGGTTGGCCACAACTGTGGCGGACTTGCCCAAACAGAACATCTGGTCGGGAAATGGCCCAAACAAGGACTGAAAGTGCCACAACGCTTGAGCAACCGTCTGGAACCAAATGTTGGTGTCATCGACGAACGTGGAGGAAAAGTAGTCTGGTAATTCCAAGCTCAGCAAATCGCTGTCTAACGGCAACAGGGACCAGTTGAACTCGTCAGTTTGCACAGTTCCATAAGCGCCATACCGCTCAAGCACAACGTCGCAAAGAGCCAACTTTTTAGGAACGTACACCAATTGACACTTGGCTGATACTGCGCTAGGCGCCTTTCCCGTTGGTAGTCTGGGTGCAAACATCTGAGCAACCCGACGTGTAACGCTCAGGTTTGGCTTAACAACGAACAAGTGATGCAACCGGTCGTCAATCAAAGCCGTCGTGAATTCTTCCCAACGGTATATTTTTACTACTCCATGTTGGCGCAGTACCTTTGCTCCGAGAACCCGATCTAATGGTTTCATGAGCTCTGACTGAATGACCAGAATCTTATCGCGATGATTGCATTCAAGAAGATGAATGAACTTGTCGCGTGCGATCCGCTGCAATATTTCTACGTCAAAAGGGCGATTTCCCATAACGCTAAAAAATATTCCGTTTCACTTTAAGTTTAAGATCTTGGAAATGCGAACTTTCTCAAGAGTCAACTGGCTATTGAAAGATGGCTTTTGTCAACGGAAGATTTAATTTCTCACATGGCGACACAAAGAAACTACCAAATCCCACCCCAACCGAGTTTGTATAAATTTGCATAATTGACCTATGCAAATATACAAGCAATAATCCAAACATTCTACCCAAATTACCATTTCATATGGGAGGTAAACATTTCAAAGCAACGCAGCGTAGAGCGAACCTTCGATTAGCACGGCTGCATTTTGCTCTCATTTTTAAAAGACACTGATGCATTGACCACGCGGCAGGTCAGCTCCGAAAATACCACATAATCAGTTTTGTCCTAATAAAACTGTCTGACTTTTTAATAAACTAAATCGGACTTTGCTTCGAGAATATAATTAAAAAGAGAAAATTTTTTCTCGACATTTTCACTCGTGACAGATACGCTCACGAGAAAGGTCTATCGCAGAAGAGCGCTGAAGACGGGACAAAGAAAGGTCCCGAACGCTACGCTTTAAATAAATCATTTTTCAACGGGTATTATTGCCTTCTGTTGATACAATGAAACACCCGTCGGAATCCCTTTATTCGACATAGTGATGTAGTATAACAACGTCCAACATTCAGGTCCACTACTTTTGCTTCCGCAAGCAGCTTTGGGTCGTGGGTGAGTCAATCAGTAGCGATGAGAAAACGACAATTTGAATGCAAGAAAATAACGGTTCACTAAATATGCATCAGCATAGTGAGTGGCTAAAAGGTGAGCGAACAGACGAAGCCATTCGAGCAAAAATTATGCTTCAAGTAAGGAATGCGAAAATTGTCAAACAGATTTTAGCGGATAAAAGAAAAAGCCCTTTCCCATCGAAATAACCATTCGAGTGATGAAAAGACAAGAGCGCACATAGTCGCAAACGATTCTAACTTACCGTGCAATTTCAGTCTCTTCCAGCAAGAGCTCTTCTCATGCAACAGCTCAAATAGAAAGTTACCCAAATGTGAAAGACCACATGAATTCAAAGCGCAATTACACTGCCAAGACGTGAGCTGAATTCCAGAAAAGATGAATAAAACCGTCGGCACAAAGTAACTATTTTACGGCCAACTATGTCAAAGTCCTGAACCTTCTGACTTTGGTGAGAAGCGTTAGGATGCACGAAAAGCACTACACCATTGCACCGCATAGCCTGCATGACATTTCAAAGGGAAAATCACAGTAAGACTAAACCAAACTTAGGCAAAAAATATTTAATTCGCAATTGAGCGACGACAATCGTACGTCTGACGCGTCAATGCTGAGAATAATGCAAATCAAAAGAGGTCAGCGGTGAGGTTCAATTTCTCAAAGCTTTTCGAATACGGCTGCTACACCACACCAAGCAAATATTATAATGATAAGGATGAGTAGGTAAGAAGGAATGCAGGTTGCGGGGTCCAGTAGGATAGAAAGGGAGGGAGGTGTGGGTGTCTCGGGAGGCTCGTGGTGATGGACAGGGCGTTGTGTCGACTTGCTAGCATTGGTTTTGGAGAATAAAGACTTCTTTGGAAGCATGTCGGTGTGTTACTGTGTAAGTTTCCGTCTTTCTTCTTGAAATTTACGGTGCATATATCCTGTTGAGTTTTCTGTTCGAATAAATGTGACGTAGCTTTGGGAGCTACCCCGCTCTGTCTTCAGCGTCTTGCTATATTATGGTTGCGTTGTGGTGTTGTTCAGATCTTCCGAGTTTACAGCACTTTGTTCGTCGGATTAGGCTCGTCCATACATCACTTACAAGTATTGCTTTGTCTTTGTTTGAACAACTGTTATACTTAGTGTATAATACTTTGATTTTTCTGCGCCCGTGATGCTTCTCTTTGCATAACCCTATTGCATTGAAATGTCCTCTGCATTCGACAGTATGTTTTACTACTGCCGAATTTTGGATTAACTTCTCCATTACGGTGTGGGCATCTAGTGTTGGTGGTTTTCCTCTTATTCGGACATAGCATTCTTTCCTCAGCGTTCTTACTTGCTTACGTAAGTTTCCGTCACAATATGTTTTAAGAAATGCAGCGGCAACTCGATTATTACGCCTAACATTAATCCATAAGAGCTGCTTTTCACCACCAATGGATCGATGCAATTTTTATCACGTTGGTTGATTATATTTGTTTTCTTCGCTTTGTACCCGTGTTACATTTCTAGCAGGACATGTCTCAGCGGAAATATCACGGAAGTCGAACGACACACCATGCATTGTTCGGCTATGATTTATTTGAGCGTATTACGCCCCGATGCGAGTTTTCCCCGTTTTAGAACCAGTCCTCTAGTAAACGCTTGTCTTGAGCGGCGTCTCTCTTCTTGCGCTCCGGGACGGCTCTCGGACGCTCTAGTAGGAACCTAATGCACCTGCCCGGACATTGACAACGTTATTCCGCGCAGCGGACATAGCAATCCGAAAGGCCTGCTTGTAAACAGGTGCTTCACGAACGAAGAAAGCCGATCGGCTAATGCATTTATTCCATTGAATTTTTACTAGTCCTCTGAGTACCGTAGTTGTATTAAGCCAATTCAGTTACGAACTGCATCAAAGCGTTTTTCGTCACTGTTCGTCTCCTTACCTGCATTCCAATTACCGTACCAAACTTCACGTGCAAACTGACTTTGATTCCATGTTCCTCCAAACGTTATGTTAATATGCTTGGGCGAGTTGTTTATAAGTTGTGCGTGGCCGTTCAGATTCCGTTGCTTCCCTCTCGACTTTCCAGTCGAGCTTTCGGAGTCTTCCATTTGGATGGTCCGACGACAGGCAAGAGTTTGCGCGTGGAGTCTGCTTTCTTCCAATCCTACATAAAGCGGGTGGAACTGCAGTGTGAGCAGGACAACGAACCAGTCATTGTTGCGTCTCCTGACTGGTTGCCTCTCTTCAAGGAAAAGGTTGCCCTCTTGTCCCGCGATTTAGACGCGAACGTTTCCGTTTCATTGAAACATATAACAGAAGGAATTCGCAACACGAGCGACGTCGAGTTGGTTTTCCCTGTAACTGTGCTGGCCGGAGCGCTAAATCGTTCATTTTTCGTTCTTTCCTTATCAAAAGCAAACGGAGAATCTGTACGCGAATTTGCAAGGACATTGTCTATTCGGTTTGGTGCGGTCCACCGATGGAACAATCAGCAGGATATGCTGAAAGCAATTGAGCTTGCCGTCGAAATTAATAGTTTAACTTCCGAATTCAGCTTAGCAGTGGCTGCTGCAACCGTGTTCCGCCTTGAAGTTCCCTATCTTTTGCGTTTGCTTTATTTTTTCATGAAAAGGCGGCAAATTCCCGAGCATATGATGGGACCTTTGGAAACTGCCGTTACCAATCACCTGGAAAAGCTTTCGTTGGACGACCTTTCCTTGATTGCAATATCGTTTTTTAAATGCAAGCGACCTATTCGCAGTTTGGACATTGTAAAATGTATGGCTGAACGTTTGTGCTCTCAGTTAAGTGTCAGCTACGTGTCGGACGTTTCTGTAGCCGCTATTTTGAAACAGCTTCGCTACGTTGAGCGTGGCGAGTTCTGGACTTACCTCAGAACAATTGTACAGATATTTTCTCAATGTTCGCTGGACAAATTCATGCTAGTCAATTGGGTGCATCTTGCCTACTGGTGTACGAAACTTTGCTTTTTCGACGAGCAGTTTGCTGCTGCTGTTCACGGAAAATGTCTGAACTCATATGATCAGCTTCGTGCTAAGGACGCTGCCATAATGTTCCATTATTTCGCCCTATTTAATTATCCCGAAGTTGGCACGGAAACTTCAGATACTGTTGACACCTTGCTGGTCGACAAGTTCAGGAGTAAAGCAATTCTTAGCAGCTGCAATCGATTTCCCGAAGCCCTTAGTACGGCGTTGAGGTGCGCCGCCATGCGAAACAAATATCCGATGGATTTGATAGAATTTGCCTTTTCTCGACAATTTTTGGATCTTTATTTGCAACGTCATCGCCATTACTTCCCACTGTCGGATATATTTTTCGTCGACTGTTCATTAGCAATTGACAGACCAGATTTCAGTGGCCAGCGGCTAAACATGGCTGACTTCTTCGCGGTAATGGAGGCACACAGCAACATAGGAAACCTTCCGTCGTTAGAAGCTCGAAGACGCAGCAAATATTTCAGATTATGTTCCTCACTGATCCCTACGTTGTGTGCCGAATTCAACTGCCGCCAAGATGATATTCACTTTGACGCTGTACTGCCTCACTTCATTGCCCCAGATTTGATGCTGTCGTTTTCGGCAGGAAAGCTTCGCAAAGGAAATGTCCAGCTGGCGTTTAAGAGTTATTCATTCAAGGAACTCGAGGTTCCCGCCACCGAAACACGTGTAGTTGTTTTACTGTGCCAAAACAATCGGTGTCGGCTTTTCACGACTACGTGGTTAGGCCATGTGGAAGCTCGTAAGCGACAACTCCTTCGCCTTGGCTATAACATTGTCGAATTAAATGGATACGAATTTGACAAAGTTCCTATGGACTGCTCAACAAGGAGGAGCCTGATCAAAGTGCTCAAGAAATTCAATGAAGAGCGCGCTAGAGGAGTTGCTGTTCGGCTTTTCTGACCTCCGTTCATTGTTCATGGAAATGAATAAGTGAATTTTCAACAAAGCATCCAACAGTAAACCTCCTACTGTTGCAAAGTAGCCGTTTCAAAACAGCATCCTTCACCCAGCGCGGCTTGAATCTCAAATAAACTCCCTTTCGAATGTTCAAAACCGTGCAAAAAGCAATTTCATACGTTCAGCAGTGCTCATTTTAACGGGTAAGCAGTCTCATAATTTCAGTCGATTGTGAAGCTTACTAATCGTGCAATCGCAATCATTGTCAACTTATTTCGAAAGACGGGATGTCTTTTAACGGGAGCATAGATCTTCATAGTGTTGTATTTTCACGGATTCTCCCGTTGGTTTTGGACATTGGTGGACCCATGGTCAGTAAACTGACAAGATCTCTCGGATCTTTTCTGTCTCGTTCCCCGTCATACTGTAACTTCCTGATATGACGTCATCCCCACGTTGATTGGCCCGTTAATTGTTGGAGACATAGGTGTCGCCACCGTCACATTTTGCAGGCCGAGCGCTCGAAGCAATCTTTCCTTCCCTTACCTAAGCCTAAACTATAAAATAAGAGTCATGTCAGTCTTTCCTTTTAAATTACGAAGGCAACACGACCGTAGGCATCGTTTTCTGCCCTTACCTAAGCCTAAACCACAAAATAAGAGACATGTCTCCCTTTTAACTTACGAAGGCATCTTACAAAGGCTCTTGAAGTTTACGATCGCTAATGCATCTCGGCGCCCTCTTCGTAGCATTTTATATTAGCGTTCGGCAACAGAAACGTCATTAGCGCCCCCAGCGCCCCCTAGCGACATGATAATCAAGTAGGGGGAATGAAACAGAAAAGACCCCTTGTCTGTTTCGCGGCTAAGTCTTTCCTAATTTTCCCTCGAAATCGAACGAATTGACGGTGGCGCCACCTACACCAAAACGAAAAGGGCCGTTTTCCATTGGTTGTCAGTTTTGCAGCTAAGTATTTTCTGATTTGCTGTGTAAATCACATGGAAACGACGGTGGCGCCCCTTAAATTATAAGGGGGGCTATAAGGAATTTGTACCGTTTTTACAACAAATATGTGCGGCACAGGGCACGAAACAGAGGAACATAGAAGACAACGGCAGAAGATGCGCATAGCTGGGAGGAAGAAAGTTGGAGATGGAGAACATCAGGAAGGAGTACTTTAAACTCCTCTGGTTTAAAGAAGAAGAAAAGCCGACAGACAAGGGCTTCGCTATTGCCGTTTGTCATTTCTCGTTGTGTCACTGTCGCGGTCGGTTAGAGGGGATGCTTACTCCTTTGCTTGACTGACCGGATGGGCGAAAAACGCTGGACGGGTCAAGGTTCGACGTGATAGCTAATGTCGCTTGTCTGGTTGGTTGAGCGGGCTACGCAGTGACGAATGTTATTGTGCCGCTGATGACGGGGTGTGAGCAACCCCGAATGCTCCGCGGTGGATGATGAGAAATAAAAGTTTTTTGATTGAACGGGGAACTACTGTGACTAAACAGTTTAAACATGACACAGTTGCACGAATATCTGAAAACTTCGTCGAATTGGAAGCATCTTCCGTCGATGATCACCTAAACATATGGTATCAGCGTGATCGAGTCGAATTGCTGGGGAATGAACAGCAGTTATCTAGTGATGATCTGACAAAATCTGCAGGCAGTCGCTGGCACCCGGCTCTTTCTCCATTAAAACCATTATTCGACGCCAAATGGCCACTTTAATCGGAATTAACTTTTCCATTGCGATTTCAACGACTTGATCAAAGAGCCGCTCCCTATGGTCAACAATGCGCAATGAAATCACCGGCAATCTGATGCGCCTTAAACAGTTTCCATATTCAGGTGCCATTCACCTGATTGGCCAAAATGTATTTTGCATAAAGCACCTTCGCAAACTTAACCTGCTCATTCTGTTAGTCCATAGAGTGATTGCACATTTCCTTAGCGAAGTAAAAACAAATGCAACATGTACTATCTCAAGGGAAAACGGGGAATACAGTGAACCGTACGGTCAAAGAATATCTATCAAATTTGCCTCCTCACAACAACGCTAAGGCGAGACAAAATTTTTTCAATCACAAGCGGTAGGACGCGTCAGAGGACATCATGACGTCCTCTGACATCAGATGGAAGAACCATCACGGAATAAGCAGTAAAGCTTCTGCGGTTGCAGAGCATTCGTTGACGTTCCATAAATCCCAGAATTCTAAGTTTTTAAAGTCATTTCAGCTTGAAATAAATTAAACAGGCGTTATTTATTCGCCATAATAACACCACTAGCAGAGACAATGGGGCATTTGTCAGCTCCATTTGAACCAATTCAGTTATATAAAATTCTTAGTACAAGTTATCTGAAAGAAACAATGGCAACGACAACGAAAACTGATCATTCACTCATGCATAATGAAGAAGAAGTTGAAAACTTCTAATTGGAACAGTTCTGCTTTAAAGCCAAAAAAAGCTTTCAAAACATGACAGATTCTGAATTTAAGCACTTCCTGCAAACTCAACGAACACAGCTGCAGACATCCCCTTCATTCGTTACACCTGCATACGCTACTACTACTCCGCTGTCGAAGGGCACAGGGTATCCCCGGAGGCTATGCAGAAATAAAAAGCTTTCGAAAGAACGGTATGAATCAGTAATAAGCCTACATTTAAAAAAGTGCGGCTCAAGCAAGTGCCTTTCCATAACCAACGAACCTCAGTATGAAGTAATAAAGGGTTAAAATCTTCATCATTCGCCTCACACAACAGACTGAATAATCTCTCATTCAACGATTTACTCTTGATTTTGTTCACTGCTGCAATGACAAACTGCAGTGAGCAACTCAATCAGTCGCTGAGGTGTTTTGCAACCAAATGCTGCCAATGAATCACGCAGTGAACCGTTAACAGTCGGAACCACCTCCTTCAAATGCGCAATAAACCCACGATGGCTTCCCACCATGGATGGCGCACCGTCAGTTCCTACAGTCATTATGTTCGTAAGAAGGATATTCTTTTCTTTGAAAAATTCTTCCACAGCTCGAAAAATTGATTCTCCTTTAGTGTGGGTTAAAAGTTCTTTGGCAAACAATAATTCCTGTGTTAAACGCTTGTCTTTTATAAAGCGAACGTAAGCTAGCAGTAGTAACTCATTGCCAGGCAAAGTGGATTCATCAAGTTGCAAGGCAAATGATGCAGTCCTCAAAAAATTGCATA
This sequence comes from Trichuris muris, assembly GCA_000612645.2. Lineage (NCBI taxonomy): Eukaryota > Metazoa > Nematoda > Enoplea > Trichinellida > Trichuridae > Trichuris > Trichuris muris. The sequence continues at coordinate 13,575,379 of CBXJ02000086.1, forward strand.
AAGTATCTTCTATGTCACTGCTCATTTCCTCTGCACCGTACTACTGCTCAACGGGATCTTTCTGATTCTTTCAGTCGGTGATATGTGCAGCAACGTACGCAGAACTTCACTGATAACAGGAAGCAATAACCCTTCCCTGATGCTATGCGGCTTTCCAGATTTCGCAATCAGCAATGAAATATTGTAAGAAGCAAGTAACCCATCATTCTCCTGTTGCGAAGCAGAAGATAGCATACTTCGCAATGTTGGCTTTTCGCGGAATTTATCCCAGAGTGACTGAAAATAAGCCATGTCCTTATTAGACTTGTCAGCATGTACTCTTTCCAAGTGTTCTTGTAATCTTGATGGCTTCATTGAATCGTTTGAGAACACGTTCTCGCAAATAAAGCACATCGGTGAATGATTATTAGCCGGTGAACGGATAAAACCATATTTCAAATACTCCAAGTTGTATTGCCTGCATTTTTTCGTTTCCGCCATAGTGAAAAAGACAAAACATTAGTCGCTCTTCAATAAGGAATGTCGTGCCGTGTAAAATTGAGTACGACGGAGTGGCAGAGTAGCGGTCAGCATGCATTCAAAATTTCGGTAAGAGTAAACTGACTTTTGCATGCGTAATCAGCACCTACACAGAACCTTATAGTAAACTTGAAACTAAACAATCTTTTTCTGTAATGCCTTTTACTTTCGAACAACTCCTCATGCTGTTGTTAAATAACAAGCAGCTAAAATATTAACAGAAATAAATAAAAATATGAAGGCATACACACCGTTACGAAGTTCTGCGCCTTTAATTCCAACAATTCTAATTAATAGTTCAGTATTAGTGGTCAGCCAGTAGTAGTAATTCTAAAAAGCACTTACAAAGCGCGTGTAGTCAGATGAGAATGACAATATCTCTGGACCAAGCGCGAACGTGAAGTCCAATATAGGCGATACAAACCTATCCATTTGATATAGCGTTGTGCACAAATTATACACTTGAGGAACAAACTGGAATTTGACATATCCACGTTCGCTAATCAAGGAATCAATCAACGATCAATCACTTGACGGGTGAGGTGTCATAATCCATGACAAATTCGCCCCCTCCATTTCAATTACTATATAGCTAAGGGAAAGTCGACAGAAAATTAAAATACCTAAAATAAATCTCCTAATTTAAAACAGCAAAATTAACCTTACAATGAAAAGAAGAATTGGAAAATTTTAAAAATGAAGTAGACGTGAAACGGTTCAAGTAAGGAAGAGTTCAGCTTGGTAAATGATAGTGTATGACTGCAAGCTTACACGAAGAGGGGAACAAGAAGAAATTGCCGGGTGACCCCCACCAAACATCTGATAACGACGCAACAACTTACAATGCTCCATTGAAAAAAGAAGTTTACCCTTGCGACAGAGATATATAAGAGATTTACCTCAAAGATGGACTCTATAAAGGAAGGGTAATAGCGCATTGTTATTGAGGGCTTTAAGCAGATGACAGTTTTGTGACTCTCCTCACATTTCTTTCTTCCATTCATTCCGTTCGTTCTGACGAAACCACTATCTCCTAAGCTTGACAGTGCGGCTGAGATAGAAAGAGAGTTACAGATATAATAGACAGTGTTATTACTGTATTTATAAAGCTCTCTCTGGGAGGTGACAAAATGCAAAACTTTGCGTGTTTGCTAAAGCGTTCTTTTACTCATTCACTTCAGGTTTCCTTTTCTTTCAAGAGCTCATTACAGCGACTTCTAAAGCTTCGGCAATGAGCATCGAAAGATTATGGTCGGCGAAGTCTGGACAGAGAAATGGAGTCTTTTATCGTTAGCGCCCGCCGCTCAGACCCTCCGCTCGTTTATTAATATTAATAGTGACCGGTTTCGGTCACTTAACGCAGATGCTGTTATGGTAGCTAACCGGAAATGATGAATTCATTGCTCCATGATCCACACTAACATGAAAACGTGATAAATTATTATCAGTGATTTCGTTCACTTTTCGCAAGTTCCGTCGTGCTATCACACCACTGGGAAGACAGAGTGGCAGGCGACGACGAAAAAGACACACGCAGCGTAGTAGCTGCACTTCCTCAAACCCTTCACAGACCCCTAAATTTTCATAACTCGTTTAGAACACATCGCCCCCCCCCTTGAGCCCATTATCGCCCCCTGAGCGCACTCTCAGGTTCCATGGTCTCCCTGAGCCTTTCCATCGCCCCCAAGGGGGCGATATCGCCCACTTTGGGAATCACTGGCCTAGTCATAGCTTTTAATATAGACACACGTGTATATCGTCAAAATCGACTACTACCCTCCTCTTCCTCTCTCTTACCGTCCCCTCTACTTCCCTGCGTATCATGTTCCGCTACAAGCCGAATGTTCAGACCGATAAGGGACATGTGGCCACAGCTTTCTCCGGAGTCCATCTCCATGGACTTCGAGATGGCGACAATGAACGCCGCTGCGGGCACATTCCCTTCCGCCCGGACATTCGGCTGTTTCTTCCATTTGGTGAGAAACTTATGTAAGCACTTGAACCACGAAAGTCTTCTCACCTGGTGCCGTAGGGAGCCATAATTTGCACATAGTGCACGTTTGGCACTCATTACAATATAGCAAAATCTAGCAGCAAGAGTTCGCAAAATAATATTTGACAATAGATACCTGGTACTACAAAGACGATCAAATATAAAGGCGTTAGAACCAAACTGACAACAAAACTTAACCTGTCACTTGCAGTATGCAACGGTTGATACACAGAATCTGGGTGTCTTTTGTGACGTGTCAGGCTTCTCCATGAGCGACGTTAAACGAAACTACGTTAAGCGAGGAATACCTGTAATTATAATTCGTTCTGATCAGCCTTTGTTTGCATGTGCCGTTTAATGGAGGCCACGCAATGCACCTTAGTAGACCAGCAACGTAGCAAAGCCGTCTTATAGGACTGATTAAATTCGGCCCCTGCTCGGTTATCGCAGGGAGAATGCGTATGAAGATAAGATCAATAATGCGAATGACCCGGAGAATCCAGGTTTGGTGGATCTAATCAACTATTAAATGTGGAGAAGGCCGCGGAACCTCCAAACAAGTCTTGCGACTCAATAAGCTGCCGTGAAAGTTGGAGCTATTCCTTGGGCATTGCACGTGGCTCCGTCAAGGAATATGGAGCAGAAATATTGGGATTGGAGGGTAAAGAGATTGGCTGGGATTGGAGGGTAAAGGGATTGGCTTAGTAAAGGGTGTTAAGCAGTCAGGATTGGAGATAAGCCACAGTGCCTGGAAATAGGTGTCGTTGTCAGATAAGGTAGGCTGTAACTTAAAGCTAAGTCGCGGAAATTGCACGCGGCGCCATGAGGAAACATGGTGCAGAGACCCGAAGGTGGGAGCAAGGACAATTACACGGAGATGAGCCGCTTCATGGTCAGAAAGAAGCAGCGTGATCGAATAAGATAGCCTATACGTTGAAGTTAAGCCGCGGAAATTGCCCGCGGTTCCATGTGGAAACACGGAGCAGAGACCCGAAAGTGTGAGCAAGGACATGTACATCGGAGATGAGCCGTTAAGTTGGGAGTTAAGCCGCGGAAATTGCAAGCGACGCCATCGGATAGCATGGAACAGAGACCAGAAAATTGGAGGAAAGACGTGCACATGGGATACGAACCGTCAAATAGGGAGATTGACCGCGAAAGGATCGGTAATCGGTTGTGGCGACACGCCTGACAGCCGAGACAGTGCCCCGCGGCAAAACTTGCGTGGCGAATATCGAGCGGCGAACCTCGCGCAGCGAACTGCCGTGTATCCACGCATGTGTTACCTGCTCACATATAAGATGTACTGTATTTTAAAAATGCATGAACTGTGTGGTGTAATGTTTATTCAGAGGTCTTGTGGTTTTTGTGTGCTCCAATTATTTTATCATTATTCCGCTAGTTATCGTTAGGTAGTTAACAATCATCCATCATCTTGCTCCATAACACGTCTACTGTTTTAGCGTATGTACCTTTCTTCAATCATACGGTATGATAGACTAATGTTGAAACTCATCGCGTGGGTGACCCATTGTACTCTCCTAAAATAATCTGATGGTGACTTCACTAAGCCTGGATTGTAGATTAGTATGACCGCCACTGAAAAGGATTTCGATGAGTACAGACAGCCTTGGGAAACTGACCACGCGTGGAAGATTCGAAGTTCCTTTCTTCGCCGCAACTGGGATAAGGTTCCCCGGGACAGGTTATTCTGTCTTTCGAATGTCTTTATGAATATGGAGCAGCATGGCTGCTGGTAGGTTACGTTGTCACTTCCGCTGAAGTCTTTATACGGTCGCATTTTGTCAAGCTATTCCGCTGCCGTTATGGATGAGGTGCGAGAGATGGCCGGAGATCTTATTGAAGCGTACCACAATCCCATCAAAGCTATGGTGCAAAAGACGCTGGTGCGAAGTAAACAAAGCGAAAGTACGAGTGAGTTTTACTAACCTGTTACTGAAGTGCTTTTGAATGAACTGGCCCCAAGGGCTCGTGAGGATTTTATTTGGCTTTGCTTTTTTAATTGTATGCAGAATGCATGCCTTTTATTAAACAGTGGCTTTGTTCACTTCACTTTACTCTGACCTTTAAATAACGATCATGTGGAATAGGTCCAACATGTGGATCTTGAACTGCCGTACTAGAGCTGCGATCCCGCTTTGAGTATTTCGATTTAAAGACTGAAAAGTTAACCTCGGAATTTAACTTTTCAGTCTTTAAGGGACTTTCTGACCGAATATTCAGTTAATGCATTGATGCTTGTTACCCGCGTATCTGTTCTTGTTCCTCCGAGCATTGCTGTTTAAAGGTGCTAGCAACTAGCCTATATGAAAATTGGATACGAGACAATGCCAGGAAATCTTAGAGTCTTTTCGACGCACATCATAGTCTAGGAGCAGAAAAATGCCCTTTCTGCCTCCTTTTAGGAAACCTTTTCTTCCATGTAAAGAATTGCTAAAATTAGAGGCTCTACCTCGGGTGGATGACTTACAGAATTGTTTTTCTAGGCGAAATTCCGAGCAAGAGGCGTCGAGTTGGCAGCGACGTGGACATAAACCGAAATACCCATAATGCAAATTACGCTGGAAGTCATCGGGAAAACATTGATGTTGACCGAAAGCGAGTGGAAGATCTCTTTTGCAGGCTCAGAGCGCAACTGAGCGTGGCTGCAAAACAGGATAATCCTATTCGAAGGTTCAACGAGCTGTGTAATCTCGAAAAGTGCTTATGGCGAACTGAATTGACCACTAACGAGTGCACTTTGCTGGTAGGCGACTTTCTGCTTATTTTGAATTGTGCTTTGCTTATTTTTAAATTTGAGCTGATAACCTTTTGAACAGATAGACGACGTGATCGTATTGACTCAGTTGCACTGGGGCGATCCGTTGCAGGCAAAGATGAATGCCTGTGATACGGCTTGTGAAATTCTACAGCGTGCCAGTCATCGATTCTACCGTACGCGAGAAGTGACGGTCGGTTGCGCTAAATTCATACTACATTCCGGTGTTGAAGCAGCAGCACCCCACCAGGAACCATCAGCGTGGCATCTAACCGGCTTGAGTAGAAGTCTTTTAAGTTTGAGCAAGCGTTTCCAAGGTATGAGCGTTGCCAGATGGCGCTCGAAACCGTATGCCGTCCTGACCGAAGCATGCAAAGAACTGTGCATACCTTTCGAGATCAATCAAAAACGTTTGATCGGCTGGTCGGAGCAGTACGCAATGACATTGGCTGGCGTGGTTGTTTGTGACATTGAAGTACGCGCTGTTCCCAAGAACAAACCACATAGTCCTCCTGAAGATGAACTGTGCCTCAGGACGGTTGATAGACTCTTGGACTTCAATCGGAAGTACACGTTAAGAGAAGTTGACAAAGGTATTGTCCGAATGGTGAGCATGTGAACTTCCCGCGAGATGACGATTATTTTGAATTGTTATGCAGCGTTTCAGTAGGTATATGCGTATACGTTTCCTTCGTTTCAAAATAAACACTTAAAATTCAAAGCGTTTATCTTTGAAGACTGGTTTCTTTGTAACGGGGCAGTGGATCATGTTGGAATGTTGCGGCTGAAGCGCCCGTTGAGCGTTTATCTTGTGCCGACATTTCGTAATGCCGAATGCTCAAGGAAGCCGAACGAGTTTTTCATCTCCGAATATAAACCGCTTAAATTACTGTGATGATCCTTTGGAAAATCATGTACAGGTAGAGTCCTCGCTTAACGCTGTAGATGCGTTCTTGCAGACGCGACATATAACGAAACCACTTTTGCCGTTACACAAATAGAAAACGAGGAACTTATGTTCCGCCGATATATTTATAGTCAAAAAGCACTACTTAACCTTTGAAGTGCGACGCATTAAAGTTTTAATTTTAAGCACCGAAACAACTACGTGTGTTAAACATGTTTAAGATAATCCTATAGGAATTAGATCTTCCGTACTTTTTCATACTCATACGCTGAAGACGAAAACATGAGACGTTTTCGAAAGCTCCGTCATCGAAGTTAGTTGGCCACGGGTTACACTGCCGTGTTTTGTCAATAAAGACATGAGATCTTACCCTGTGTTTAGAAACCGTATGTTTACGTATAATTTCTTGAAACATTTGTATCCGCTTACCACTATTCTGTTTGCTCAAGAGTCTCCATTTCTTCCATTGTCTTACTTCCGTTACGAATTCAGGTGCTAGCTAGAACTGACGTTATGGTTTGGGCGCGAGCTTCAACCTCAGCGTTACTACAAATCATTCGTGTAGTAGTGGGAAGTAAACCAAGAATTTTTGCAATATCCACACTTCACTGTCCATCAGCAGATATCTGTACAACTTCCAGTTTTGAATATTGGATGTTTTGTAACGGGTTTCATGTTTTAATGTGGTGATGTTCCGGCTTTCCCGTTTTTTTTTTGATGATACCTGTAATAAAACCGCAAATGCCCTAAAAGCGGATGGTTGGGCGATATATATATGGATATATATATATATATATACCGTTCGGCCAAAACAACAGGCCTCTTTCCATTCGCTGACGACGGGACTAGAGCATCCCGAAAGCTTCGGTCTAATACGTTACTGTGCCTCGTGTTTTTACCAATAAATCAACCAACCCGCGATTGGTGAGGTTCCTTTTTGGTAATTCTAGAAGCACCGTAGCGTGTTCACAAACGGGTTCACCGTGGCTATCAACGGACATGCCAACAATACTGCCCTATTACTTACACTATACAACAATAGATAGAACCTGAGTGTCCTTTGTAAAGTGCCAGTCTGAGCATGAGCGACTTATAGCAAGACGTCGAGAAGGGAGGAGTACCTGTAATTTAAAAAGGATATTTTTCAGAAGTTATTGTCTGCTAATTACTCGCTTGACACATGATTGCACGTAACGGTCATGCAGCTAAAATATTCAGGTGCAGGAAACCGTAGACAGAATGCGTTTTGTCCCAGCAATGTACACTAATTAAAACGGCCAATCAAAGCTCCGTCGCCGGCAGCTCTTAGGAGAGACGTGTTCAATAAGCAAAATGGGTACTTATAATTCTCAAATAATAGCTTGCGAATTGTTTTTGCACATTTTCGTTGCAGTTCTTCCTATTGTTACTTGCGTTTTGTTCATTGATGGCCTGTTTGCGAAACTACGCAGGTGGCCCGACTGGAATAGTTGCTTCGAGCAATGCGCTTTAAAGCGTGACGTTTGCCGGACAAAGTATTCGCAAGATCAAAGTGTACTGTCTTTTGCTTAGTGTTTACCCGTGGCGAGTGATTGAAAAGGGCGATGGCGACCGATGGTTGTTCATCCCACTGCAAAAAGCTTGATGACTGCCCCGCTGTAAAGTGGCCAACTGAACTTGTGTCAAAGTGGTTAGAGACGTATCATCAAAGCAAGTGGATTAAGTTCCTTATTGATGAGCTCAAGTTGGACGGCACGCGTTTGCTGTCCCTCCGCAGAGACGACCTAATGGCTGCCCTTTCGAGCGGCTACGAAGAGGAAGACCTGGACAGCCTTATGGACTGCGTTAGGTCGTTTCGAATGGAACAGCTTTGCAACCCGAACGCTTTGCAGTGGCGTTACTTGTCCAACTTGCTCGGTCATCAGAAGTCTAACGAGGTTGGTCTTGTTTCCGGGATGTGGTTGCTGACTTTGCAGTTGCGTAAAAATTTTAGGAGGCCGAACGAAAGAAGCAACTCAGAAATGCTTGCTCGCCTCAAAGTACAAAGCTTTCCGGAGAAGGTTTGTTTCTTGCTGATTGCATGCATCACTTTGATGATGCAAATGCCTAATTGGCGTTTACGTTCTTAGCCTCTCGAGACGGCTCGAATGCTAGCTGTTCGCTAACAATGAGTGAGTCCACAATCTCCGAACCTTCAAGCCTGGATAGCCGTTTGTATAACAGCACCTGTGAGAAAAGCTTTGGATGGCCTATAGATGTTAACAGTATTAGTGATGGTGAAAAATCACTTGATGCGACGCCCGGAGAGGCAAACAGCTGCAAGCAAGCTGTTGAAGAGTATCCCGATCATATGACTATTATAGAAGAATTGGAAAAGGACAATAATGATCTGTTTATTGCTAGGGTAAGTCATTGGGTAACACCAAATATGTTCTTCTTAGCAACGCCTCGGTGGGACATGGAGATTAGGCAAATGGAGACGTCCCTGACAAAATATTCGCATCGTTTGGCTAGATTTAAAGGAGCGGTTCACAGCGGAACTCCTTGCTGTGTACAGTGCCAAAAAACTGGACTTTGGTTGCGTGGTCTCGTCGTTAAACCGGTACCGGAGGAAGAAGCGCTGCAGGTTGAGTGTGTAGACCACGGCTACGTGGTGAACAGCCTGAGTGAAGACCTGAGAAAGTTGCCTGGCAAAATGAGCGAACGGCCACCGTTGACTCTGAGATGCAAATTGGAAAATGGCGTGTACCATTGTACCGATGAAGATTGGATACGAAAATTGAGAGCATTAGATTTCGTCGTTGCTGCCAAGATAGTGAATAAGCGGTCTGACAAATACGTGGTCAATCTCTTCTACGAAAAGACGAAGAAGCCTCTGTTCAATTAAATATGCTGCATGGGAGGTCGTGAAATAGTGTCGAATCATCTTGGATTGCAAGCGTTCCGCTTTGTTCATGTTTGACCTTTGTATCGGTCGTTTTGCGTATGCGATTTGACTTCTTTCTATTACTGCGTTACCGTTGCAGACTGTTGAAACGAATAGCTCGCCAATGGAATTCACGAGCACTTTCGTCCCGTTGCATTCCAGGTTTTAACGCTCAATTGTGTTTGCGGTATTCAGTTGAAATTAATTAAGTAACTAATTATACGGCATACCTTTTACAATATTCAATAGTATATACAACGGCTTCCTGCTCGTGAAAATTCTTGCCATTTTAAAGCTGTAACGTTGAGGGTTCAGAGCAATCGCAGATTTTCAGACTGCGACACGTCCATCTCTTATGGCATCCAGATCCGGCTGGCTATCTTGCGCGGTCCAATTTGCATAACCTATAAGGTTAAAACAGGGTTCATTGTAACGAAAGTAGCATTGGCCAGGTATTGACTTCCGGTTTGTGGTCTTTCGTTTTCAGTGCCTGCAATTACGTGAAATCAAGCCTCAGTTTGTGGGAGGTGATCGAATTTTATTGGTAAGAGCAGACGGTGGCGTAACACGTTTACTATACAAGTATTTAACCGGAGCTTTGAGAACGATAGCCCAGTTCTGTCTTCGGTAGTTTGAATGTATGAATCTTCTACTACTTTCGTGAACGCGCCATACTCGACTCATTTTGTCTCCCACGCATACCAGTTCGCCTTTCCTATCCCCACCTAAACTTCAAGCCGGAATCTAAACATCGTTTCAGCTTAGGTAAGGGTATAAAACGACTGCAAACATGGGTAGGAGACAAAATGGGATAGTAGCACGTCGTTGAAGAAGTTGCGCGGTCATCTTACATATTTTCGCGTGCAAGTTCACACAACGAGCAGTATTCACATGTCTCCCGGTTAATTGTACACAAGCAGTCCGCAATGGCAAGCAAGAAAGTACGTACAGCGGCGCCTATGTGCAGCGACGAGTATCGCAGCGTAAGTTTCATGATCTTTTCGATCGGATCTTGGCTGAGCACGAGTCTTCAGTGCATACATTATCTACATCTCTCCAGACAGAATAACGCTCGTTCCCTGATTTCATCCCCATTACGGCATTCAATCTTCCACAGTAGAATTATCGCAGAAACAGCGCTGCCTGTTTCTAAGAATCGACACAGCTCTCATCTCCGTACATGTCGTCGCGAAGAGGCTGCGCTCCCAAATTCCCAATATTCATACAGCGCTGATCGTCCATGCCTAAGCGTAAGAGAAATGCAAAACCGCCAACTCAAGTGCCTTCCAACATTCCTCCGACCGATTCGGCAAACAAGAGCGTTACAAAACTGCTGTTACAGGAACTACTTGAGACAGCGCACTAAGTCAAAAGACGCAATAAGCGATATGGTTTGCTTTAACCTTATGCAAGGGAAGGAAAGGAAGACCAACAAGTTTCTGAGGAAAAATGAGTGTTACGGCCGCAGTAGATGTAACGAACCTGACTATATATGCTGACGTGTTCTCGAGAAAAACCTGACGATCCTTAGTCGAACGAACGTGAAGGTCGTTTTGTCGCGTTGAGTTACGCAGCTTGCTTCGATGTGCTTTGGCGTTTGTGAGTAAATTGTTATCCGAAACCGTAGCGTGTTCGTTCGTGCATGTTACATGGTCCTCTGAGCCGGATGAACAGTGACGTTATGGATGCGGCTGTGGAGATTAAGAGCCTTCGGAAGTGCCGAGGCGGTCTCCGCTCTCGACTGTCCATCTTGCAGAGGGAGCTGCGGGACCTTCTTGCTGAAGAAGGAAAGAGATTGGAGGTCGAAGAGATCCAGGGTGCTATTGCTGACTACGTCGTACGGATCAGGGCCGTTCAAGAAAGCATAGAAGCGGTGATGGAGCCCGGAGACGATCTCGAGCAGGAGATACAGGAAGCAATGGCCCTGGAAGCCTCAGTTCGGGCAACACAGGTGGAAATTAAGAAGTATTTGGCTCGACCGTCTGCGGAAGAGCTTGACTCCAGTGGGAAGTCATCGACAAACGCTTCGCTGATTGCTGACGCCGGTAGACCGGTGTTGCCGAAATGGGAGCTCCCCCAGTTCGACGGGAATGTGTTGGACTTTCCTGCTTTCTGGGATCAGTTCGAAGCGGCTGTGCACTCGCGCGATGACGTCAGCGATGTAACACGGTTTGTATACCTTCGGGCAGCGCTTGCCGGCAATGCTTTGAAAGCTATAAGCGGTTACAGCGTCACGGCTGCTAACTACCCTCTGGTGATTCAGGTGCTGAAGAATCGCTTCGGCAAACCCAGGGTTATTGTGGAGCGACACATCTTGGCGCTCGTCCAGATGGAACGTTGCGAAAGTGCGACGACGCACCATCTGCGAAAACTGCACGACGCTTTCGTGCAACATGTCAGAGCATTGGCAGCTCTGAAGAAAGACCCTTTGACAGGGCAGCTGTCAGCGGCAGAAGTTCTGATGACAATCTGCAAACAGAAGCTCCCGGTCTCGCTGCGAAAGCGTTGGGAAAGCAAGCTCGCAGAGCACGGCGAAAAGGAAGACGACCTGAATTCGCTCTTACAATACATCGAGTCGTGCCTGGAGGTGGAAGAGTCGGTGACGGAAGGAAACCGGAGAGAGCACGGCCGAGAGAAGAATGACAGCTGTAGGAAAGAGCGACTGACAACGACATCAGCGTTGCAGTCATCCATTGTCAACGATCAAGGTTGTGCCTTGTGTCGAGGAAGACATAAAGTTGCAGAGTGCGCTGATTTTCTGGCAATGAATACGAAGGCAAGGTGGCGCTTCGCAAGAGCCTCCCGCTTGTGCTTTGTTTGTCTGCACACAGGTCACTCAGCAACGACTTGTAAGGCACGAGCCTCAGGGAACCAGTGCCACAAGCTTCTCCTCTGGAAGGCGCTGTCCAGCAGAGAAAGAGATATGCACAAATCTCAGAGTGAAGACCCGTCTAAGGTTGGCGTGGCCAGTGCGTCCTGCAACGCGCCGATCGGACTCCAGGTGGTCTTGGCGAGAGCGCATGGCCCCAGTGGGCTCAGTTGCAGGGTTACCTGTTTGCTTGATGTTGGCTCACAGCGTACGTTTATTCGAAAGGATTTAGCGGACCGCCTCGGTCTAACGGGTCCGCAAGAAAGTGTCATTATTACGACCATTGGTGACCGGAGCTCACGGTGCAAGGTGAGAAGAGCAGAGATGTGGTTAAGCCCCTTAGCGTCCGAAGTGGACTGTAGCGTGGAACCCGTCCGCGTGGAGGGATTGTGTCTGCCTACGATATGTTCCACAGTTTCTGCGAATCCGCCGTTGCGCAAGGAATGGGTCCATCTGCGGCATCTGAATTTAGCAGATCAGTTCCCGAGAGCTCAAGCTGAAGTTGATGTACTCATTGGTCTGGACCACTATTATGAGTTCGTTGGACCGGAGCATCGTAGAGGTAGGAAGAATGAGCCCATTGCTATACAGTCCGTGTTTGGATGGATTGTTTGTGGTAAAATGCATAACGCGAACAATCACGCAGCGGTTCTATTACACGTCGCCGTAGAGGAGCCGGTAGATACGCTGTTGAAGAAGTTCTGGCAGCTTGACGCGATAGGCGTAGCGGAGAATGTCGACTCAAGTGGCTCGTCGGCTGAGTTGATAAACAACTTTGAAAAGTCGGTTAGCTTCAATGGGGAGAGATACAGTGTAAAGCTCCCGTGGAAGGTGACCGCGGATCTTCCGAATAACTTCGAATATGCTCGCAAGCGCTTGGAACAAACGGAGAAGAGGTTGCGCAATGGTAGCAGAGAAGCTCCGTTGTATCTTAGCGCCATGAGAGAATATATTGTGAATGACTGGGTCGAAGTGGCAACCCGTAGATCAGCCATTGAGGGCAGAGAATGGTACCTGCCTCACCACGCTGTTATAAGGGAGGACAAGGAGACGACCCGATGTCGAATCGTTTTCGACGGTTCAGCGTGCTCACATGGTGTCTCTTTGAATAGCTACTTAGAAGCAGGCCCTGCCTTGCAAACGGATCTTGCAGGAATACTGATCCGCTTCCGCCGATTTCAAATCGGGTTGCAAGCTGACGTTGAGAAAATGTTTATGCAGATCGGTCTGGACGAAGGAGATAGAGACGTGGTTCGTTTCCTCTGGCGTGACTTGAATGGAAAGTGTGAGCCGATTATTTACCGCTTTAAAAGAGTCTGTTTTGGTCTGACATGTTCACCCTTTCTTGCGATAGCGGTCGTTCGACATCACGCGCGGCTTGTAAGTGAGGAATTTCCAAAGGCGGCGATGGAAGTTCAGGAGAACATGTATGTTGATGATTTAGTCACCAGTTGTGACAGAACGGAGGACGCGGTAAAGCTTGTCCAAGAGGCAAAAGAGATGATGATGCGTGGAGGGTTTACATTGGCAAAATGGGCCAGTAACTGTCCCGTACTTAACGAATTCGTCGGGAAGACCTCGTCCGGTAGCAACGCCGCTGCAGTAGTGCACACGTTGGGGTTGGTATGGGACCGTGTTAATGATGAGTTGAGCTTGAAGGCGCCATGCCTTGACGTCGTGTCAGTAGATACGAAAAGGCTGATGTTGAAAGCGCTCGCTAGCGTCTTCGACCCGCTAGGGTGGCTGGCGCCCTTTGTTGTTGTTGCCAAAATCCTAATGCAGAAATTGTGGTTACTCGGTACCCAGTGGGACGAAACGATCCCGGAAGACATCGCATCCACATGGACTCGCTGGAAAAATCAGTGCGCTTCGCTGGCAGAAGTCAAGATAGAACGATCATTAGGACTCAGCGCAGTCGATGGGGAAAAGCAGGCAGAGCTGCATACGTTTTGCGATGCTTCGGAGAAGGCCTATGGAGCCGTGGTTTACCTGAAGGTTAATGCTAGCAATGATGACCACTGTGTGAATATTGTGATGGCGAAATCGAGGGTAGCGCCGGTAAAAAGGATTACCTTGCCCAGATTGGAATTACTGGCTGCTCTCATGGGGGCAAGGCTAGCTTCCTTCGTGAAGGTTCAGTTAAAGGGTCCAGTACGCTCCATGTTTTATTGGAGTGACAGTGAAATTGCATTGGCCTGGATTAAAGGCACGCCGCACAGTTGGAAGACATTCGTTCGGAATCGGGTGGAGGAAATATACAAATTGTCGGAGCCAAGTCAATGGAGGTATTGCCCGACAAAGGACAATCCAGCCGACTTGTTAAGTCGGGGGTGCACGATACAGAAGTTGAAGACACAAAGGACCTGGTGGAACGGCCCCATGTGGTTGAAGGGTGAAGAGGCGTTGTGGCCAAAGGGGAACCCAAGCTATACAACGAGCTCCGCCCAGCCGTTTACTACGCAGCTTTGTGTGAACGTGGCTGACACTGGGCCACCGGTGTTCCTGGCAGAGCGTTACGGGAAATTCGACCGCCTTGTTAGAGTAACTGCTACCTGCCTGCGGTTCAAGGCTAACTGCCGAAGTCCTCCTTCGAATCGTCGGTTTGGCCCTTTAACGACGTTTGAGCTCGGTGAGGCGCAAAAGGTCTGGTTCCGACTAGTACAGCAAGAGCGTTTCTCCCGGGAAATACAGTTGCTGAGTCATCAGCAAGAGCTGCCAACAACGAGTAAGATCACTCCACTAGATCCGTTCATTGCGGAAGACGGACTGCTGCGAGTAGGAGGACGGATTGGGAGATCGGAACTCCCGTATGATTCCCGCTTCCCGATTATTTTGCCGCACAAGCATGTTGTCGTAGACTTACTGGTAAGGCATTGTCATGAAAGACAGATGCACCTGGGTACGGAACATACACTAGCTGTAATTCGACAACGGTTTTGGATTCTGAAAGGCCGAAGCGTAGTGAAAAGAATCATACGAGACTGTGTCGTGTGCCGGCGGTTTTCGTCAAGGGCGTTTGCGCAGAAGATGGCCCCTTTGCCGGAAGAAAGAATAACCGAGACTTTTCCGTTTGCACGGACAGGTATGGATTTTGCGGGTCCATTACACGTAAGATGCGGAAAGCGGTCTAGGAAAGCTTACATCTGTTTGTTTACTTGTATGACTATAAGGGCAGTTCATTTGGAACTAGTCATAGACATGTCAGTCGACCAGTTTCTGCTGGCGTTGAGACGCTTCGTAGCTCGTCGGGGAAGACCGACCTTACTGCAGTCTGACAACTTCACTACATTCAAAGCCGCAGACAGAGTGATTCGTCAACTGTTCGTCGGTCCAACTTTGGATAAAATCAAGCATCAGTTAGCTTTTGAAGGAGTCACTTGGAAGTTCATTACAGAAAGGGCACCCTGGACCGGAGGTTACTGGGAGC
This sequence comes from Trichuris muris, assembly GCA_000612645.2. NCBI lineage: Eukaryota > Metazoa > Nematoda > Enoplea > Trichinellida > Trichuridae > Trichuris > Trichuris muris. The sequence continues at coordinate 13,590,778 of CBXJ02000086.1, forward strand.
GCCTGGTCAGGTCGGTTAAAGAACCGCTGAAGAAAGTGTTGGGCCACGCGCTGCTGACCGAAACGGAGCTGCATACCGTGTTGGTCGAAATTGAAGCGAAAATCAATGCGCGCCCCTTGACATTTGTCGGGGACGACCCTAAAGACGCGAATGTCCTCACTCCGTTTCATTTCCTCATTGGGAAAGAATTTACGGAGTTCCCGCACCATGGGCAGCCGCGTGATCGAAGCGCCGTCGACTATCATACCGGCGCGGAGTTAAGACGAAGATGGCAGCACCAGCAACGCTTGGTTGCTCATTTCTGGAAAAGATGGCGCACTGAGTACGTCACCACTTTGTCAGTCAGGAAGAAATGGTGTGGCGTGAAACCTTCGCCCGCGATTGGTGACGTGGTGCTAATAGCCGAGGAGAATGTTCCTCGAATGCGTTGGATGATGGGCAGAGTCATAGAGTTGCTACCTGGGACTGATGGACTCGTACGAAGTGTTCGCCTTCGGACAACGAAGGGGATGCTCACCCGACCTGTGGCTAAGTTGCACCTGCTTGAAGAAGGCTTAGCTCTTTGACCAGGACTGGCCGGCCGGGAGGATGTTACGGCCGCAGTAGATGTAACGAACCTGACTATATATGCTGACGTGTTCTCGAGAAAAACCTGACGATCCTTAGTCGAACGAACGTGAAGGTCGTTTTGTCGCGTTGAGTTACGCAGCTTGCTTCGATGTGCTTTGGCGTTTGTGAGTAAATTGTTATCCGAAACCGTAGCGTGTTCGTTCGTGCATGTTACAATGAGGCGATCACAGGCATCGATTTCTGCCCTTACTTTAATACCTTAACATAATGCTTATATTTCGGTTGAAACTTTAGGTAAAGGCAGAACTTCAGAAAACGATGAGTCGAGTACGGATACGCTTTCCTGCCCATATCAAAGCTCAAGCAGAAACATAAGGCTTCTGCTCCTGCTGAAGCTTAAATAAGGGCAGAAAAGGCCGGCAAGTTTCGAAGCTAAAATGATTAGGGTACTGCGCGCCCTTCACGAAGGCAGAAACGCAGGTTGGACGAAGTGCCTTTGATCACAACGAACAAATTGAATGTGCAAACATGATGACTACAAAAGGCAGATATTACAGTAAGTACTTGAGCAAAGATGTGACAATGAGGACAAAGGGCCTTTTCTATTATCTGGCCGACACCTGCTGCAGCTGTAAATGGTAACCAAGTTCATTCCTATAGTATCCCTGACGTCATGGATTACCAGTGACGTAGTAACTTGAATTGACGGCGCCTGCTGAGTGCTTAGCCCAGTGATGCGCAAGGCTATGCCAGAAATCGCCTCCCTTTTCCAGCTTCGAGGCTGCCATCGCCCCCTGGGATGAATCATATCGGCTGACGACGCGAAAATTGGCGGGAAATATCCACCGAGGACAATGTCCTTTTTCCTGGCAATTTCTTGTATTGACTGTTGCGCGAGGGAGTGTTCGCGGGACCAGCGACAGCATCGCTGCTACCCCTTGCTTCTGCACAGCAGATCTTCGCATACAAAGAAAACGTTATGTGTACAACTTCATTTGTTCAGACTTCGCGTTTATTACAGTATTATTCTGAAGGGCAGGAAGCGTGCAAACCAATTATCCCTTCAATATTGGGCTGCATTGACGTGACCCGCAGTCGTAAATCGCCCCGAGTGACTACTTCGAGGCGATTCCGCTTCTTCGTGGTGAGATCCGTACAAACACTAAAACCGCAATATCGCTCCTTTTAGCTTCACCGCCCACCCACAGGGGGGGGGCGATAATGCCCCCTTAGCCCTTCACCGCCCCCAATCGCCCTTTTCGCCCCATCCCCCTGGACTTCAAAATCGCCCCCCTTTGCCCACAACTGGAGGCGATCGGTCGATCGGCCATTTTATTCGGGAATAACAGCTATGTGTGATAACACCGCTTTTTTACGATAACATTACGGTTGTCACTTCCGTGTTCTTTTAAAAGATACGGTTGGGTTTTACTGGCATAATTAAGATTAAGTTGGCTCTTCTGATACTTATTCTGCTTCGTTATGTGTTAGGAAGAGCGCTATGTACTTTCAGTCCTCACGTTATGGTTGGTATAGTTCAATAGTTTATCGACAGGGTATATTTGTAGCAACTAATGTCCTTGATTGTGCGCAGTCGTCAACAACGTGACAACGAAAACCGTACTGGCGGCTTTATTGAAAACGAAAACACGGGGGAAAATTTTCGCGGCACAACTGCGAGCACGACGGTACAAGCGCACGCTGGAACAACCACGACTGTGTAGTACAGCGCTCAGCGTGCACCGTCAATTCAAGTTACTACGTCACAGGAGGTCCGCGGCGTCATGGTACTGTATATATGAACTTGATTACCATTTAGGACTACAGTAGGTGCCAGGCAGATAATAGAAAAGTCCCTTTACATTTCTAGGCATGTGTAGGCGCTGGCGCACCCTTTGCTTCTCTGCAGTGATGAATTTGATTATTGTTAAAATTACAGCAAGGCGTCGGGCAGACGGGAAAAAGAGCCCAAAATCTACTTAGAAAGGTATTCGCCCACGTTTTATAGACACAGTATTAAGAACTCGAAAGCATACTTTTTTATCAGCAAAAATGCAGTACGCGGTGTGAGGCATTTGCTTCAGCGCTCTTCTTCGTCGCTGTCCTCCCTGTTTCGCTTCAGTGCCCGTTCTCCTGCCTGAAACAGGTGAATTAACGACAGCTGCATTTGAAATGCAGAACACCGACCGTTCCGTATTCATAATATTCCGGAACTAGTTCGTACAACCACTCAGAGTCGATAACTGAGACATCTCTCATGCAATCTTGCAGAACTTCCGTAAAGATTACCCTAAATTGAAAGCGCGCGTAACGCTTAAATGTCAATACGGTGACGCACCATTTCGGGTATTCTTTGCGGTACATGATCGCTGAACCTTTGTATATTTTCAACGGGAAGTTCTCCCTTATTGTACGATACGTGCCGTCGTGATGCAGTTTGGCGGCGTTACTGAAAAACCCGTAGACCAAACATTGCTTGATGCGATCCTCCGAGTCGAGGCGTCCTGAAATGCGCGCATGTGCAAAAGTCAGCCAAGTGTTCACGAACCTCTGCAACTGAGCAACGGCACCTTGAAGCGTCGCAGGAAGCGCAAAAGCTGCTGACGAATTTCCACGGCCCTGCAAAGACCGCGATAGTTGACATGGTGGTCTTGGCACCAACGACCGTCGCGACCATGCTCGATAAAGCACGTGAAGACGTTCAGCATGGTTAAGTGGTCGCCGTCTTCGGTCGAAAACCTGCGCTTCATTACTTCCTACAGAAAATTTCAATTTCCGCCATAAAGCTTAGAAGTTAGCTCAACCTACGGCGCGGTGTTTCTGACCAACAGGGGATAAAAAGACGTTCTGAATTTGCATCATAGAAATGATCGACAGCATCTCTTCGCTGCATTCCAGTTTTCCTAGAAAAGCTTTTCCAATGGGAAAGCACTAATGGAAACCGACTCCCATCTCCTACCCGACATAATCAGAGCCTTTGCGTGCATCGGCGGTAAAGGGAATTCGGCTATCTGGTGCCCCAGTGGTTCCGTCAAGTCGCCATTATCGTCAATTGCTAAAAGAATGCAAATTACGCATGTAGAATCAGGGATCTCGGTTCACAGTCGCATGCGCTTGTAATTGCAGCGCGCAACTGCAACTTGGCGAAGCTTCATTGGTCAAAAGCAAATCTAAAACGCAATAAGAGCTCACCTCCTAACGCTCTCAACAATTCAAGCCCTCGAATCATGGAATACGCCGGAGGCCTCTGCAAAGGTGACAAAATTAATGAAAAATAACTAACGTTCACCAAAGGAGCCCGTACGGAGATGTAATGGAATTTGAGCACGTTGCTTATGCCCAACGACTTCAGCTGGAGCAACGCGGGAGCCAAATTAGTGCGCTGTATTTCGGGCACCGTGAAGGGTCTCAACTTTTCAAACTCCGCTTCTGAAATAATAGAACCGTCCCGTTAGCCAGGAATCGCCAGCTGGCTCAGTAAAACACTTCTATCATTACCTGGATACAGACGGTATGCCTTGCCGTAGCGTATACGGCCAGCTCGACCCGCCCGCTGTTCAGCGGAAGCTTTCGAAATTGGTACAACGACTAATGACTCAATTCCGGTCTGCGGATGGACGGCTCTGAGCTTGACAAATCCGCAGTCGATTACTGAAGGTCGATCACTAAGGAAGATTATAAAGCATGAGCAGCAGAATACCGTAAACTATCCCAGGAACAGTTACGGACGCCTCAGCTATATTTGTTGCCACAACAACTTTACGAGTACCAGAGGGAGATGAATCGAACACTTTGATCTAAACGATCTGCTTTAGAAAAGCAAGTGTTGAAACACAAAAAGGCTACCTGTTCTTTAAACGGCATAGCTCCGTAAATGGGAACTATCCAAAGCCTATCGCAGTCGTGCAGAGTTTTGCTTTCCTCCTTGAGCAAATTGCAACAGGTGTTCACCTCATCCTCGCCGGTAAGGAAGATGAGAATATCGCCGCCAGCCGGTTCGCAACGGTGAATTTGAATTGCCGCTTTGACGCTGGCGTTGACGTAGTTTGCTACAGGTCTACAAATGCGCAGGCATAACTGAGCATCGCGCGCTGATAGAGCACGGAACGAACCCCCTGGTGTAGTATATGTCGATTGCAAATGATCTTCCTTCCACAGACATTATTGTGGCGGTGTCGAGAGCAGAATCGTCTGTAGTGTTGCAATTGAAGAAGTCGCGGAACTCTTCGGCATCCAGTGTAGCTGACGACACTATTAGGCGTAGATCCCTACGTTTTGCTAAAATCTACGAAAACAAAGTGCCGGCGGAAATCAACGCTCTGGTTAGTATCTACCTTGCGCAACAAGCCGAGAAGGATGTCTGTATTGACGTTACGCTCGTGAGCTTCGTCTACTACGACGACGCTGAAAAAACTAGAAATGCCAAACCAAAATGCGTCGACACTGAATAATTTTTACCTATATTCAGTGAGAAGAGGATTTCTCATTATTTCTCTAACCAAAATACCATCAGTCATATACTGCGAACAGTTAACGCTGCGAAAAATTAGTCGGCCAGCTGTAGAATTAATTTACCTTGATTTTTGTGGACTCTCGCTTAGTGAAGTCGTCAAACCGCACAACGTAGCCTACTTCGTGACCAAACATGGTTCCCCTTTCTTCAGCAACTCGAGACGCTAACTAAAACGTTCCTTCGCTGCATAAAACGTTGGCATCAATTACAGCTTACACAAAATCAGCGGAGATGGATCTGTTAATATATTGTAATATACTACAATCTCCTTAAGCTTTTTCACGGAACTTTCCCATTGATAGAGTCGCAACTTTTATTGATACAAAGTCGTCAGAGACCGAAGTTTTTGAATCGTACTTTAGTCCGCCCTGAGCGCGATTTGTTTGCCATGTGCCCAGTCAATCGTTGAGTCTTGTCGACCAAGCAGGCTAGCGACATCTGCCTTCGGGTCTATCCTTAATTCCCTAAGCGTCGGGAAGGAAGAACCTTTCACTGAACACTTAGACAGTCTCTTCCCATAATGAACTTCGCCGGCCATTGAAAAAGAAGATGGTCACAAGCTGCCCCTTCTAGGAGTGTTGTTCATCAAGTGCGCTCGGGATTTCAGGAAACCACGGTCTGCAGGAAAACAACGCATTCAAACCGATATCTTAATTTTTCTTTCAGTCAACATTGTTCTGTTACGATGGGTAACATCAATGGGATGGTAGACCGCGCAGTTTACATTTGTAACACAAAGCTCCTTGAAGGGTTGCCGCACACAAAAGAATCCTATCTGATCTAATAGTTATTCTCCTGTAGTTCTCTGATCCTAGATCGTAGGATTAACCTGTCAAAATTCTTCTACCCGAATGAGCAAATACAGGTAGTTCTCCCCTACTACACAGGTACCGGAGGGAAAATCAAACATCACGGAAGAGCATTAAACCAAAGCTCTGCGTCACCCTGAAGTAATCGAGACAATTATAAGACCAATTTTTCATTTAGCGAGAGGTGCAGTGTCGTGTATCAGATTATTTGTGGTTGCAACACATCCTGTACAGAAATAACGGGTAACGCTTTTTTTGACAGGTGACAGGTTCATTGAACATTGAGCAGGCTATACGTGTAGAAATAAACGTTCTGATCAAACGGGGTTATACCGTGTTCGAATTTGTTTGCAAATATGCTTCCACCTCGTCAAAGAGAAAAATTTTTTTCAATATATATATATATATATATATATATATATATATATATTGAGTTGTAAAGCTTTCCAACTGCGCTGACGACGGAACACGACAGTTCCGAAAGCTACGCCTATTAAAGCTCTTTGAACAAGGATACCGTATCTTTTCACAGTTATGAGACGCCTTGTTACTAATTTCTCTTGCTTCAAGAATCTCTTTTATTAATATTAAACAACAATGCGGAGCTCCTTAATCCGTCGTCAGCGCAATTTATTTGTCGACAGCTCAGTCATGCAGATAGTCAGTTGGACATGCAATCTTCTCAGCTCGGCCATCGGGACAAGCGCCATCAGCTATCAAGATGATCCTTAACCCGTCCAGCGTCTATTGCACGGCCAGTCGTCATGCAGAAGTGCGAGCATCCAATCCAGCCGAAATCAATATTGAAAAACATATTACAATAATATGAACTGATTCGTTCTGCTGATTTCGTGTAAGCAGTAATTTATATAATCAGACTTACAGTTAACAACGTTATGAACAGAGCAACTAACGCTAACGCAAACTAGGAGGAACAGACTTACCGTAACAGCAGCTACTCTTCTGGGTTCTGAAACGCAAATTTTGCCCTCACGTGCCCATCCAGCTTCCAGCAAATACTAAATGCGTAGCATAATACACCAGTACAAGTAACAAACTGATAGCAAACCCACTTGAGGTACCTGCGTACTTTTGCCACAACCAGTTTCGCCAAACAGCACAAGCGTCTGATACTTTTCCAACAAATAAAGAATAGCGTTTCTATACTGAGAAGACAAGATGAAAAGATGGAAACTTCAAATTCAAATACCTTATAGATGGGAAGGCGCACTCGCTGCTGTTCCAATGAGAACGCGGCAAACGTCGTACTATAAATGAAGCCAGGATTCATTTCGACGCTGTCGTCTTCCTTCGGAATCCGCTCTTGATCGAGCGGCAACTTGCTCAGCAGGTGCACAGTCGGAGGAGCGACGAACTTCGCCTCCGGTTTTGACATATTTGCTTAAAAATCAAACGTTGATCCATGTTCACTGTACTCCGCGCACTTTCGGAAAACTGTACTGACAAGATGGTACAATACCATGACAACAAAGACAAGCGAAAGTGCAACGTTTATTTCGGCTTTGGATAATTTCATCTCACATTCTTGTCCACCGCCCTAGAGCGCATCAACATTAACCGCGAACGACAATGTCCTTTCCTCAGGAACTGTCCGAGTCTCCAAGCACGGTCAGGTTCGTATCCTCGGCCGCCAACTTCAGTAGGTCCAAACCTGTAATCGATTCGAGCTTCACAGGCCCATTACAAACGTCAATAACGAAGGCCGCCCCTCTTCTTCGGTACTCGTCAACAACGGAAGCGCTGCAGGCGACACAAGACGAAAATCTTTCTACCGCCAGGGACATTTGCTCGTAGCGACTCAGGTAGCCGCGTATCTGATGAGGCACCGCACCCAGGCAAGTGGCGTGAGCATCCGAATCTGAAACCTCCGCAGGAGCCTTTCCCTTCAGGGGATGCTGCAGGCAAGAAGCCATGAGCTCCACGGCAATGCCGGCGGCAATCATGGAAACGCCTGACCGGGTAACCGTGCATTGCTGGTCCATGGTCCTATTGAGCATGGAGTTTCCGGGTGCCGTAACGTCGCAACAAAAGTAGCAAGCCAAGTCTGTTCCGGATATCTTGCTGATCGACGTCTGCCTACACCTGTCAGGGGCGGACTGCTGCTTCCAGCCAATACCATGCCGGAGGATTAGATACGAGTCAAAGCCAATTGCCACGGTGAAGGTCATCTGAAACGAACGAGCACGATGCAGAGCGGATCAAAGACCAAAAGAAAAAACCCAACAGGAAACCTTGGAAAGGTAGGCGGACAGCAATGTGGGCAACCAACGGCCTTCGCGAGTATCCATTAGTAGAAAAATAACATCGTGCTCTTCGATCAAACTTTCCAGCTTGGCCACATCCTCCATTGTTTTCGGCTCATCTGCAAAATTCAAGTGTTGTAAGAAGGAACGCTGAGTGAACCCCTGTATTACTGGACTTTTCAACAAAATGGCCAGGCATGGGAACGCTGAAACCGTAGCTATGCACTTCCTGAAAATGAACACAAAAAACATGGAATTAGAAAGATGAACAGATCAGTACCATGGCGGGAAATATTTGCTTCAAAGCAGCGGCCGCAGCTTCGTGTTTCCATTTTCCGCCGTCGACGCAGTCCTGGATGGTGAACAAGGACTGTCGAGCCGGATTACTATACGAAACGCGACCATTGTCAATAAGAGTAATCTTGCTAACTCCCCAACTCTGAGAAACGATTGGATAGTTGGTCAAACAGTAGACACCAACAACTTACGCCAAGGCAACGCGCAATGTTGCAACCTAAAGTACCGGTGCCGAAGAGCAGGCAGGAGGTCCCAAAAAGGGTTTCCAAATCCAAGTCTGGCATAATTCTCCATCGCATCAAGTTCAAATGGAGTCTTGTAGCATTCTCTGCCAGCCTGACGAAGCGGCAACTTTTTCCTTATGCAAATTGTCTAATCGTCAAACGCGAACCTCATCGGATCCATCGATGTACTAAGATTTAACCGCTGTACGGAAACGGCACCGTCGACATTGCGCTCCAATCCCGGAAGAAAACGAGCCAAGAAGTCATCAGGGACTAGCGGAGCGGAACAGGCGAGATGCAAAATCAAGCTGTGAGAACAATCAAGCCCACTGCTCGAATGACGAAGTCGCCAGCACAATACTCGCACGGAAGTTGCATCCGGTCTTAGAAAAATCAAATTAGACGAAAATGGAACAACGTGCATGTCTCGAACCACTTGAAAAGTTGCATAGAAATACGACGGCCCAACACAAGACAACAAGGGAAAAGTATTAACATGGCGTGTATAATATTACCACTAACATGAATTTGTTATTCCACTTTCACCATTTTAGTTGCTTTGTTACATTCCCATAGCTGCCGGGAAACCTCTCTCCGTCTTCAGTGGATCGTGATTTAGGTCGGTTGCTCTTGGAAGATAAACTTTACTTTTTTAAATTGTCCGTCTTCTTAAGAAAGCGTACATGAAATTTTAACTTTGGTTTAACCATAGAACAGTTGCAGTTCATTATTAAACACCTACAATTTTTAATTAGACCTACAATGGTTCAAAGTTTAACTTCCAAGAGCAGTCAGTCAAGTCGAAATTCGCTGAACACGGGTAGACAGGTTTTCCGACAGCTACTGGGATCCTATACAGCAATTAAGAAACAGTGAACGTCGTAGTGAAATAACAAGCGACCATAGGAACACCGTTACGAAAAGACCCAATATTAACACGAATATAATAATAATACAGAATTAACATCACAATCTTTACCTGAACAGTGCCCACGCAGCCATCAAGTTGCGTAACGGCCAGCCAGGCGAACATGCATCGGTGGATGGATCGCAGTAGACGACAATGAGCTAGAACGTACGAACTTCACGGAATAGATGCCATAAGGATCAAGCGCAGGGTTCAAATACTCGAAAATAATTCCATGCTATCAGTATTAACCATGCAGTGCTGAAAAGAAAACGACACAAGCGTAAATTATTAAAATAACGAACAAAACAAATTTGCACAATATTCCTCAAAGCACCTAAGGTGAAGCAAACTTGCAATGCGATTTCGAAGTGGTTCCACGCCTACGATCGAACAAAAGAGGAAAAGGCTATGGTCGGAAAAATGCAGATACCTTTGATATGGATACTTCCTTGGATCGGGAGTCGCCAAACGGCAGCACAGCGAATGGAACGTTAGGATCGTCGGTTTCTTCCAAAATGAAATGGCCAACCGAACCAGCCGACTGCTGCTGACAAACTTGGCGCAACTTGTCCAGCGCACACTCGTCAAAAAGTTCGGCAACAGTTTGAGTCGGACGGACGGTTTTCAAAGGTGCCGGATATTCTACAACTGGATGTCCAACGATAAAATGGTACAAGTACCTTTTCGGGTCCTGAAAACAAACTGTCCAATTTCGTTGGAACTGAGTGACTCCAACAACTGACTATGTGGGCAAAAAGATGGAAGCGACACAACAGACTAGATTTTCGCAACCATTTGCCGCTTTTCATGTCGTTCCATATCTAAAAGCTACCAAATAGTGGGAAAACCATTTTCCTGTACCCTGCACCTCGCAAGCAGCATTTTTCAGGTGCTTGTTCAAGTCGAATCCCTTAAACGCCTCCAAACTGTTGAACAATACAAGCTCTCCATGAGCGGCATAATGGTTGGGTGGAGGACTTCGATCCGCGTCGAGCGACTCAAAATCGATGGTTAAACGAGGTGGAAGTCCCGGCGCACTGGCTAAACAAAAATTTTCTTCAGGCACGAAGCCCCAACTGGCATCCTCACAATTTGTGTAATATCCGAAAAGCGGAACGGCCGTTTCGTCCAATTTCCATTCTTCAACCTTACGCTTCGTTGTTGTGTACCAAAAACTGTTATCAATGTGGGCTCGAAACCCGGATACCGCGACGAAGTTATTTTCAGATGCCATATGCTACACCAAATAAAATTTCACTGAAACTGCAGGCCCAGCACTGTTTATCAATCAGGGTTGCAGCAACTCGAGTTGGCACGGTGCACCCGACATCACGGAAGGTTACCAATCAAACGCATCGTTCAAATCACGGAACCGCTATTTGTACCGTCTCGTTCTGCTTTCTGAGCATTCTCGAACAATTACTAACTAGACAAAAGTTGACCGAAACCTAGACGCTTCATATTGGGAAACAGTTTCATGATATAATTGTACACAATAACGGCAAGAATGGTCATTACAAGGGCAAAATTGTTCAAACTTTTCTGTTCTTCCTTTTGAAACGGAACAAGCGAATTTCAACATGGCGTTGCGCGCCATTACATTAATCGCACTTGCAGCAAACGTGACATGCTTTACTTACTTACCAATTAGTGAAAATGCTTCGAACTACAATAGCGACGCATTAAGCACCGTCGCAAGTTACTAAACCACCATTCGTTAACTTTAGCTTAACCGACGGCTATAATGATTGACGATCCAAAAAGAATTAAGGAAGAACAGCTTAACAGTCGGATCGCTCGCGTCAGAAAACCAGAAATAAACACAACCAACGAACGCAGACTGAACACTTATCACGAGAACAAAATAAGAAAACCTAAAATTTTGGCCAATTGTAGGTGCTCTAGCCGCTTAGGCTAATCCACAGCGGCAAAAAGCGATGCACAGAAGATAACCATCTATTGAAACGTATTAAAGTTGGTGTCGTCATACTGTAGCAAAATAGAAATGCAGGTACCTTTCTCTGACAAGTAACCTGCACACATTGTTAAAAATGAGTTTCAGACATCCACTGCGGTAAGAGTGCGCGTTCATTCAGGTTGACAGCTTGTTAATTAAAATAAAAATAACCCTATCATGCCTTTTTCGCCCGTTATATTAAACAAGCGCGAATGAAGGTGTGTCCTCTTCTTAAAAATATTCAGTGGACTGTATAAGTTCGCGCAGGTTCAGTCACCCCTGCGATCAATTGCGAAACAGACTGCGAAGCCTCCACAGCATACGTAGTTCGCCTTAGGATCCTTGACTGCCAAATTTACTGTGATCAACCACGCAGCAAGCAGATACTATCAAGAATGCAAGAGTCCGCTACAGACGGATCGTAAGAAAACAATAAGCAGGATCAATATATGAGTATTCATAAATGACGTAACAGAAAGGATTCCCCTTCGGCGCTGGATTACCGGAACACTAATAACATTTCGCTCCAGCACAAATGCTGGCGCGGCTACAATAATTTACGCTTTCTAGCACATCCGCATTGTATGTTTTGGCACCGCTTTAAACAACAAATTAAATGGCAAGTTCAGTGACCGAAATTTATCCGTTTAGTTCTCCAAAAGGGGGTTGTAGTTTCGACGCTGCTCTTTTCTCCGCCCAGAACCGTGGTTGGATGAAGGGCAGACGCCTTGTCGGTGAGTAAATTATCGGTTACTACTGGATGCACATAGCACTATATATCTGGAGCTTTCGGAACAAAGCTGACGTAAGAGATAAACTATTCAAACCAAGCAGGAGTACGATAAAAGCCAAGCATTTAATTCACATGCTGAGTTTACGTGAAGTGAGTCGCGTCGTCAAGTCTGCCGGTCAATAATTGAATCGTGCTTAACCAGACTCCCGATCGACTTGCCGATTCGTAGAGAGGAGAATAAATAAGCGAAGACTGCAGATGCCGACAATGCTAGTTTTCAGTATTGACAATAGAATGTACACCAACTTTCTTTATCAGATCCATGGTTCCCAGCCGTGCCACGTACGCGCCAACACTAATGGATCCACAGCGAGTTCTACGAATGAAAAAGTATACAACAGGCAAAGTTGAACCCAAAAATAAGTCTCGCGGACCAACCGTCCAATGAACTGACCGCCGTTGGTGCACGAAAAATTTCGTGCACTAAAAGTATAGTATAAATTTACCAATCAAACATGACACTTGGTCGTCCACGGAAATTGAACGCGACGAATATCCACGAGGAGCATTGCGACGTGTTTCGTTAAGCTCTGGAAATTCATCTGCACCGTAGATACAGCAAAGGATTTGTTGCAAGGGAAAATTGTCGGTGTGCTGTCTCGCGGATAACTCTGCCCTGAAAATGTTGACGGCGTTTACCTAGTCATAATAACGTTAAGCTGACGTGAATGAAAAATACATTGATTATCAAGAAACAGTGAAATAAAGTAGGCAACAACGGAGCAAAACAAACGGTCTTACTCCATTATACTGACAGGGTTATCCCCATCAAGTTTTCGACGAGCTACGGTGATTTTTTGCTTCGGATACCAAGACAAGCGACCCTCAGCCGAGGACGAGTCGGACAACTTCGTCTGCTTCAAGGCTTCGCGCTGTCAAAGCAAATACACTTTTAACAAAATGTTAAGATTTAAATGGAAAAACGCGGGAAAACATTGACTATACGGCATGGTAATACGTTACCGTCCAGTCCAAAGAGGGATCTTTAATGAATATGTCCATCGCATTCAACAAAAGTTGTCCATTGTCGCGAAGAGATCTCAGGAAGTTGACCATTGAACTGCGTAGGAGCCCGTTGACGCCGACTGGGTCGCACACGCCACACAGCTGATTCGTAAGCCGGAAAGGCATCAGTTCGGGAATCGGCAATAGCTGAGAAAAAACGATTGCGGCACTTTTTACAATACGTAGCGATTGTCTACCTGCAACGAAGTTCCAAATGCGTAGCCAAAGTCAATGCCGATCAGCTCGCCCATAGAAGTATCAATAAGAATGTTGTCAAGATGGCGGTCACCGATTCCGAGCAGGTAAGTGCCCACTGAAAGGGCCGCCAGGCTGGCAACGAACCTTTCGCGTAAGCAACAAAACATGTCTGGACTGGCGCAGCAGTTTATCAGTTTGTGCCTTAAATTTTAGGAAAACGAGTCAATATACGATTAAAAAAATCATACTGCGTAAACGGACCCTACACCAGCGTATACTTAGTTAACCTATTGATCATCTGGAAAAATGGCCTGTAGAAAATAGCAACTAAAAGATTAGCTGAAAAGTAAACCAAAAACTACGTCCACTTTCACCTATAAGTTTCACTTATAGGACTCACACTGAAAGACATATTTAACGAACACCTCTCAGACATTGCCAAGTATAAGAATGCAGAAGAAAGAATACAAAATAATGGTAATGCCCGAAGAAGAGGTAGACCACTACAATTAAATGTCCGGATAGTAATGGAAAGTTAATTCAAACCTCGGCAGTAGCAGAACATGCTGCCCAATGCATACAAGCGTTCAATGCAATCAGGTTATGCAAGGAGAACCATCATACACGCAGAAAAATCAAAGAAGCAGTATACATACATCATAATAGCTGTTTAAACAAAGACAAAAGAGTGCTTGTAAACGATATATGGACGAGTTTAATACAGAGAACAAAGTGCTGTGAACTGGAAAATTCTGGACAAGTCTATAACAGAAACACCACCATATATCGCGACGTAAAAGACGGAGCGCTACAGCTCTGAAGCTTCGTCTGAATTATTCGATTTGCTCGAATAAAAAGTGAACAGAACATATACACCGTAAACATCAAGAAGAAAATAAGAACAAATGTAGTTACAAACCATGTATTTGGATATGGCTCAGCGCTTATTCAATTATGCAGATATCGTCACCAAATAACTGTCATACCTGAGAAGATGCCTTGGAATATGATCAAGTAGGTGTCGAAAGCATCTAACCACGGCAGTGGGTGTCGCAGTAGCGTATGATTTCCAGTAAACGGAAGGAGTCAATCCACCCCAGAAGCCAGTATTTAAAATAGCATAAGGGCCTTCGGATAAAGCTTTTAGCCTACAAAAATTATACATTACAAATTGTGAAACCTATTACCCGTTCGGAATATCCTTCTCAAGTAACTATAACAACACGAACCAATTGTCCATCTACGTTTCTGGGTTGCATTTATGTACATTCGATGAACGCAAGGAACTTACGCCATGGCCTGGTAATTTTTCCTGTCGGCAGGAGAAAGAAAAAATTTCTTCAGCTCAACAACGTTTGGCAAGAACTCTATCATACCGACTCTGCAAATTCGCATTTGCAAAGTTAAGAACAGACGCAGTAAGGTTCCTGACCGCGTTCCCAGTGGTACCACATCGTAGGTTCGTAGATGCATTTTGTAATGCGTATCAGTTGGACCTGTTTCGAAAATTCGATTCATCAGCTTGAACAGTTGCTGTATGCGCTGATCCTGGCGCAGATCTTCTCCATTTTTGATCAAATACTTGTGCTTACGACCGTCATTGCCATATATGCTAATTACTTTCGGCTTACGGAGGGAAGATATTAGTTGCAACTAAAAGAGCAACATACAAAAGCAATAATTCATCTAGACATCCCGTACTTGCTTAACAACAACAACAACAACAACAATAATAATAATAATAACAACAACAACAACAATAATATTTGTTTGTTAGACACGGTTTTCCCGTTGGTATTGTTTCAGTGTATCTGCAATTAACCAAAGAACCTCACCAGTCAACGACGGGTTAGTTTATTGGCAAAAGTTGCGAGAACACTGTAACGTACGAATCGGAGCTTTCGGGACGCTCTAGTCCCGTCGTCAGCGAAAAGGAGCGGGACTGACGACGGGACTAGAGCGTCCCGAAAGCTCCGATTCGTACGTTACAGTGTTCTCGCAACTTTTACCAATAAACTAACCCATCGTTGACTGGTGAGGTTCTTTGGTTAATTGCAGATACACTGAAACAATACCAACGGGAAAACCGTGTCTAACAAACAAATGTCATCTCAACGACCCGTTACGATGCATCCAGTTTTCAATAATAATAATAATAATAATAATAATAATAATAATAATAATAATAATAATAATAATAATAATAATAATAATAATAATAATAATAATAATAATAATAATAATAATAATAATGGAAGAGCTTGCAAGACCATCGGCTGACAGGGCAGTTGACAGAAATGATTGCACTGATGACGGACCTAGGATTTGGTCCGAAAGCTTTGCATTTGAATACGTTTTGGGAATAAAACGTTTTTACTGAACGGGGAATAACCGTGATGCAAATTGTTCGCTAATAATAATAATAATAATAATAATAATAATAATAATAATAATAATAATAATAATAATAATAATAATAATAATAAATAACAATAATGATAGCAACAATAAGGCTGACTTGCAAGCAAGAAAGGATTTCCAAGCAAGTCAGCTTTGCCCCTTCCCAAAGTTACAAACAATCGGCTAAAATGGTAAAGACAAACCAATACCTTCGCGCCAAAACTGTTTATGGTAACGTGATATTCTGGTAGTGGCTTGTGATCACCAGTATACTGTCCTGACAAACGAAACACACGCTTATAAGGTAAATCGCACAGGCAAGTATTGTGAATACCAGGTATCTCAAGGTGGATTCCGCTATCCGTAGAGCTGTAGCGAAACATCCACAAAGAGTAATCGCAAAGAGCATCAGAACACCGACTTATGTCAAACATTCTCTTCGCTTCTTCGATCACTTCCGTCATGCTTCGTTTGGTTACCTGGGAATGTTGAAACCTAGTTTACGCAAAAAGCAGTTACGTCAAAACAACAACCTCCAGCCAGGTGGCGTCCAACGAGGTTATCTGTTCATTGAATAGTTGTTCAAGTGTTGGTTTGTACTTCTGAAACGTTCGTGAGGGCAAACTGAAAATGATGTGCAACGTTACCTTTAAATATTTTACCCAAACTGTTCCCAACGCATCAGGCTTGTAGTCTGAGGAAGATGAAAATGTTTTGTAATATAAACATTCTCGAGCGAACCTGACAAAAGGAGGCGTGCGCTTATTTTAGCAATCATCTCACGACCGAGTCCCTTTTCCAACGGCATTTCATGGGCATGGCCGAGCGTAACGCATTCCAACTCTTCGAAAGCGTCCTAAACGTGTTGCATACGAACGATGGAAATATGAGGCACACTGCAACGGACCCTCAACATTACGTCCGGGTGAGAAAGCAGCACTAACGACTTCGTAAATTCGTGCACAACTTCACTGCCATGTAGGTTAGCTTCAAGTCTGAGACAGTCATAAATATTTATCAACTAAGATAACGGAAAATATTCAGCTTTACCTTTCCATAAGCTTTCTATAGCATAAAGTCGACGAGCCTTTAAGAGAAACGGCCAGCGACAAGGGATGTATCAATGCCTGCAAGTTTGTAAACGTAATTTTTGTACAAAAGAAAAAAACTAACATATACCTGGGGATAATCGTCGGCAATTCGGTTCAACACTTCCGTAAAGCAGCAACCCCAAGAAGAATCGAAAACGGCTAGCAATTGGTCTAACCAACCCAGAAATAGCCACGTTGGCACCTGCTGGCTCTGCGGAAGTCAAAACGAAATTACAAGCGCAACAGAGAGAGTCCCGGCGGAACAAGCTTGCACACCTCCCTCACGAAAGTTGATCTACAATCCGGATACTGCTCGATTGCTGAGAGCAGACGAGGAAAAAGCAGGCGAGCTTTTTCGAGGCCATTTCCCAAGGCGCACAGGATACTTTGAACAAGGAATACACTGCATTGCCCGGCAACCAAAGTTCTGGAGAAGTTGGGCTCTGAAGACAAACTGCCATTAGCAATTACACCTTATGAATTCTCTTGCCTTCTTCAAGTGCACGCAGAATTTTACTGCACACTTCGGTCATCACCAGATGAGGTTCCGTAAGCTGTCGATAACTCTCCCTATTTTTAGAGCATAAGCTTATAGCAACTTTCAGCTCATCAAATGCGTTGCAAAGTAGACAGTCAGCGACCTACAATGGACAACGCCGCGGTCCATGTCTACACAAGGGAAAGATAAACTTTGCGTACATTTAGGTAGGAAGAGGCTTTGGTGGTCGCACGGGATGATTGAACAAAATGTTCGATTTCTTTCAAGAAATGGTTTCCAACCTTGGTAGAATTCAAGAAACAATCCGCAACTGAGTTGTACAACACTGCTTTTAAGGTGATATGATCTAATGTCAAATGACCGTAGCGACTGAATGTTTCATGACTTATCTTGCAGTTTTCTATAACAAGATACATCATGCTGACGAGCAGTAAACTATTCCAACGGCAACTCACCGAATAATTCAACAGCCCTGCGAAACACTTGCACCTTCTTATCCGAGTGTACAGAAGCACTCTGTACCATTTGACATATTGAATACGCTTCGTGGTTCTCCAGTTCCAGCAGAAGAAGATCGTCATCAATGGAAATCTGCAGAATTAATTTACAATGCTTACACTGCAAGCACTACGTTCAGCAAAGCAAATCTGGCAAGAACTGTTAACACAAGGCGCGCATTACTTAACTGCTTACCTTTCTTGCTTCTTCCATTTGACGCAACGCCGTATCATAGTTCATGCGGTGTAGTGCATTCTTCGCGTATTGAAATCTGTAACGTACATTGAAGTGTGCCAACGACGGATAGATCTCTTTTGCCATAGCCGTCTTCCCGCCTGCCAGATCATCAGCTTGTTCAATGAACAAATTCCTAAAGGAGTTTATTGCTTATCAAGTCGTCTGCTTCATTTTTAACGACAATGGCGCTTGTGTACCTGTTGCAAACGAGATCGTCAACAACGGGCGTAGTGTAGGTTGTCAAATCGGAACCACTGTTCGCCCACAACGTACACAAAGCGCCAATCCGCGGAATAGTCGCTTCTCCTGAAATCGCCAATTTATTATTTCGCACCTTTCATAACGTGCAACGAACCAGACGCTGCGAGCTTGACGTAGGCCAACATTTCGGCCAGAACGTGCATATCTTGAATTACTTGCCTCCTAGCCTGCAGATCGGTCACTCTCAACGACGGATAGGTCTGTAAATGAACACAGTGGGCGAATGAATAAACACCTTCTTTTCAGTACCATTAAGATCGTATCAAAGGCAGTGTGAGTTAAGAACTTTGCCTTCACGTAATCGCGTTGCACTATGTTCAACAAGGCAAGGCAGCCGGCATGACGACTCTGAATGGAGAAAGACTGCAAAGATGTTGGATCACGGTCGGGGCCTACCAGCAGGATTTGTCTGTTAGCTTCGTCAGCTTCGCCGCGCTCCACAAAGGAAATAAACTCCTCTTGGGGCGCTGACGTCATCATCAACTTGATCTTCGAACGAAGCAGAAACGGCAGATAAAAATCCTGCATTGATGCAGACGATGAAAACAAGATACCGAAAACCAACATGGAACATACAATTGAATGATCGTCTTTCCATATTTCGTCATACTGCGTGCGCCCAGCGTCATCGTAGCATGGTACAAGAGCGGTCATACGATTCCAATCGCTCAGCTCATTCAAGCACTAACATAAAATGGAAGTCGTGTTTGCTTGCGATTGGCAAAAAAACTAACCTCAAGCCTGGATTCTTCCCATAGATCGGTCTCAGCCAAGTATAAGGAACTCTGATTGCTGTCGTCCAATTTTGAAAGTGCCTAAATCACCCAGCTGGCGAGTAACGAGCATTGAAAACGATGACGTCAATTTTACCTCCGTGTACACGCTTACTGCCTTTTCGTAGTCACCGACGTATTCGAGTTTCAACGCCAGCTTTGTGTATTCGGACACTTGCAGATGAGTTTCAAAAATTTCCCTCAAATTTTCCAAACCACCCAAAGCCTTGTACAGCCTACGCAGAGAATTGGGACTGGGATGAAGAAATTTACGAGGCGCTTCCCAAAGATACCTTCCCAAGGAGATCCACGCACTTTCCAAGGGCATGCTTGAATCGCTATCATCAGACAACCTTCTCTGACGCTTGAACGAAGGAGTTTCTAGGATGTCACCGCTTTCCACGCATCGCTCCAGCAGAAGTATGCCGCAGTCGGGCTGACCACTCCTCAGCGCAACGTATGCCACGTCCTGCGGACTAAAGGTGACTAAGTCGACGAAACGGTATAAGTAGTTCTGCACAAAGCGATAATGTTGAAAAAGACAAAATTCAGCCGCATGTTAAACTACCATAATGCACGAAACCAATGGTCTGTAGCATGCCGACATGTTGGAAAGCATGTCAGCTATCAGAGAGCTAATTGCTCCGAAAAATTTGGCCGATTCTCCTTGACGTTCGTTCCGGGAAATGTGCTCGGATAGACCGCACATAATTGCCTCCAAAAGCAAACCGGCGGATGTTCCGTCAAGCTGAAAGCAGACATGACGATTTCGGTGAAGATTAACGCAATGAAATAGCGATAGGCAACCTGGGCAACCGCCTGTAGTGTCACAATGATGGCGGCATGCGGAATTTGAATGTCCGGAAAATCTCCACGTCTGTAGCTCCTGCGCAATCTTACGTCGTATTCCTTGGTTTGCGCAGCTTCAGTGGCCATTCTCTAAACAACAGCCGTACTGTTACAAACACTGATGGAACGAACAAGACGGCACATTTTGCACAACAAGTAAACAATAACACACAGAAGAGAAATATGGGCCAAACCTGTAGCATCTGTTGCTTCTTCTTGGCAAGATTTGCGTAGAATTGCTTCTGCTCAGTGTCCTTCAAAATTCGGCGCTTGAGTAGTTTGAAGTCTCGGCCAATGGAACCTAAAGCGAAGGCCAACTAAAACAGGGAACAAACTCCCAATGAGTACTATCGGGAATTGCACGGCCATGTTGTGGAAGACGACGTCCAGCTATGTGCTTTTCAAGGGCGGCATCCATTTCAAGGACACCGGAAGATTCATCCCACGCAGAACCAAACGTCTCTAGCGACTGGTTCGGCGACCCTGGTGGAACACCTAATATGGAATACGTTAACAGCACAAGCTTTTTCTAAGTGAAAGCATTGCTTTTGAACCTTCAGCTGCTGTTGGTGTCAGCAAAGGCCACGCGCTCGTAGAAGGTGGCTCCAAACGGGACAGCCCGGTGAGGGCAGTTTCCCTTACGCTCTGAGGAGTGAGCATAGACGAAATCTTTTCAAAAGGCTTCGACAAGCTCATGAACGTTGGCACCTCGAATTGAGCGTAACGGCTGTGCCAGTGGGTAGGTACGTGCATATCCTTAATTAATTTGTCAAACACTGAAACGTCCAAGTAGTTTTAAACACTAGAAAATGCCTGCCTCAAAGTTGCAATCCTCCAGAGGACGATCATACAGGAGACGAGTAAAATCAGGGCTGAGGGTGCTCAAGTAGAACATAAAGCTTGTTGCTTGTCCCAAGAAATCTTTGCCCGGCGAACGAGAATACAAACCGAGAACATTTTGCAGACGAGCAGCGGAACGATGGGACAAGCGCTTCTCATCATTCCACCACGAAAAGACGATTTGCCTATAAAGGAAGAATACTGGAATACTTCAAGACATGCTGCCTTTGTTAATATTTACCGAACTGGCTCTTCCTTGTCTGCCAGCAGCGATAATGAATGTTCTGTAAGAGACTCCATGGCTGACTTTACTTCTAAAGACGATGAATCGTCCGCGCTTAAGATGAATGAAGATTTGAGAAAATAAGAAACCGCAGAGCCTTGCCTTAGTTTGTCCATCATTGAGCAACACAACTCCGCGAAACAGCGGCGACAGGAATTCAATGGGTGACTTACGAAGGAAGACAGTACGCGCACTAATTCTTCAATTTGAGCGGTCGACAACTGTGGAAGCAACGATTGGAGCAGTTTCAGCGAAGCCAACTGACACACGTGATCACTAAAAACCAAAATGGTTGCCGACAACCAGATAACTAAGGGCAACTAACTGTGACGAGAATATGTCCAGAAAACCATGACCCTTCAAATCGATAAAGAGACTTTCCCTTTGGTCTACAAACGAAACGAACATTTCCAGGCATAACGCCTTTAAGCGCCCGTGCAGCGTAGGTAGCCAGCTTAGCAATTCGGCAAGAAAGCTAAGATGCAAAGATTAGACGAGCTGGATATTTTCCCATCTACTTACGAACTGGCAAATGACGTCTCACTTTTGTGTATTTCGCTCAAGCACAATAGGAACTTGCTTCTGTCCAGAGTTGTACCGGTCATTTTTACCATGGCGGACCGCAGCGCCTCCTTGAAAGCGCCACCATTGACCTGTATTAAAGAGAGGGCTTTTACAAGGCTAGTGCTCAGGGTGGATGGAACTCACGGATAACGCGGACAAGGTTAAGCCGCAGACGTAAGCGGCCGGCTTGTACACCTTTGCGTGTTTTGATGATAGCCTATTAATCAGGTATTCAAATATGCTGAAAGCAAAAGATCAAATAGCAACCATGTGTGTACATATGAGTTAAAATGATACCGTTGGTCTTTTTCAGGGTCGCCGCAAAGTTCGCACGGTTTCTTCATGTTTTTCAGTACCGACTGAAGCAGCTGAACGCCAAACGCATTTTCGCCATCCGTGTCGGCCACACAGTGATGATCCAGCAAAATTCTTAAAAGGCAGACTACTCAGCAAACAGGTAGAATAAATCAAGCCGTATGCGAACTTAAAATCAACGGCTACAATGTCCTTCAGGAGTCCAACCATCGTTTCAACCAACTGTATATTGCGTTTCTGCACATGGTAGTTTTTTGATCCGGAATAGCGGATTGTGTACTCAAGCAATCTGCCGCACAATGCCTTCGAGCTTGGCTTGGAAGGCTTTCGTGGGAAATGCATTATGCCGCCGAATGCACGAACGCTTTGCTAGTCATACCTGACAAGCTCCTTCGGCAATCCACTGCAGAAGGAGTAGAAGAAGGTCGAAACGAAAATAGTGGAGGCCTGCTTCAGCGAACTGGTCGTTCAGAACAAGTTGCGCAACAGGGTCAAACCATTCGTAACAATATGGTAGGAATATCTGAACGTGAAAATTTAAATTGCACACTCCTTGCGAGCCGCATGCTTGCCTGCTCTAGTCTAATCAAAAGTCTGGCAATGAATATCTTAACGTTAATAGACCCGAACTGCATGAAGTCTTTCATAAACAGCATCCAGCGTGGCATACTGCCCTTCTGAAAAAGAAAAACATTAAACAAACAAGCAGTTCGACGTTACTTATCCAAAGGAATAGTTTGAAACGTCGCGTAGAACTGACCAAAAACGACAAATGCTCAAACTAAAGGACCATCTTGCAAGCACGCATCGCAGTGGATAAATTAGCCTGTTCTGACGGGAGAACAAAGGCAAGAAAATAAAGAAAATTATGCAACATCAACCAACTGCAAATACGTTAATACAACAGTTCATTTTTATCCAAATACATCGCAAACAAATATTCACACACACACACACACACACACACACACACAAAACCGTCAATTCAACGTACTCACCTCCGCGCCGATGTTACCAAACTTTTCAACTACGCATTGAATGACCGAAACCATTGAGAACATGCACGGATGGGCGTCGACGGCGTCACTTCTGCTCGCTGGAAGCTTGTAGGAAAATATCTGAAAGACGCTATGAAGGGACAGGTACAAGGGAGTAACCGTGCCGCACTGCTGCCGAAGTGGTTTCCGTGTTAATTGGCTCAAAGGATTCAGTGAAATCGTATTGTATAACCGAAGGAGCCAAACTGCTTTCCCATAACGTCTGCTCATTAATAGAAGGCGCCTTCTTGTAAAGTACACGATTTAAGCCTGACATGTCATCGGTCTTTTGTCCATCCGACTCCTGGAAACGGGGGCGCCATTAACTGACGCTGACGGCAACAAAAGTGGGCATTTTACCTCTTCTGCAAACCATTCTCCAAATTCATACTTCAATTCCGAGTCAGTTATATAGTCAAAACACTGCAATGCGAGAGGAGGTCACTTAAAGTAACAATTCCCCCACGAAACGAACTTCGCTGAAAACAAAGCCTTCAAAGTGCTTCAACTGAGTCTGCGTTTTCAGGACGACAGACGCAACGCAGTTGTGAGCTGCGCAACGTAGTTGCCAAGACCTGACACGCCAAGTGTCCGCTCCTAGCAACTGCCTTCTGGACGCCACGGAAAGCCTAAAACCATGGAACGGATAGTGCACCCGACTTAAGCAACGCTTCTTGAGAGTTTACAAGAAGTCAAAAACATGTCTGTTCATGGAAGTGATCTGCTTGCATAGAATATACATATGCATATATATATATATGTTGAAAATCGGGTTTCTTGTAACGGGCTCAAACGTATTCATGTTGTTGGTTTAACGGCTGAGGTTCCCGTTGTCGCAATGCACTGAGTCTGAAATCACTTCAAAAAGACACCTTAACCAGTGGCTGGTTAGGTGGTATTTATTGGTGAAAGACAGACACAATGAACGTACAGAAATTCGGAGCTTTCGGAACAGCCTTGTTCCGTCTTCAGCGATGTAAAGGCCGATGAGCGATAGCCTTTACATAGCTTTCACTTCACGGGGGTCAGCCGTGTTTACATACAAAGATATATATATATATATATATATATATATATATATATATATATAATCTTCTTTCCTTCTCGTACGGGGTATTTTCAAATAGCAAAAATTCTTCTACACGGTAACCCCGTTATGGTAACAAGCTTTTAATAGCAAAGCTTTCGGGCATAACCTTTGCCCGTCTTCAGTACAAAAACTAACGGGCGGTGGCCGACGACCGGACGGTCTAGCAGAGGAGCTAGCTGAACCGTGACTGGCTGGACAGTGGACATGTTTTATATTACTGCACTGAAGACTATATATATATATATATATATATATATATATATATATATATATATATATATATATATATATATATATATATATATATATATATATTCTTGTTTCTTCTTTATACGGGGTAGTTTCAATTGTTGAAAACTTCACACGGTAATCCCCGTTTATGGTAAAAACTTTTTTTTATTTGCATAGCTTTCGGGCACGACCTTGTGCCCGTCATCAGTGCAAAAAAACGAATGGCCACTGCCCAGGTTGGTCAGTCAGTTTCAAGAACTCCTGCTCAGCCGACCTAGGCAGATGCTACATCAGTTGGGTCCTACCTTGGACCGCGTCGATTTCGCAATCCGCCCTAGTCAGCCGTGCAGAAGACCGAGCTTCACAACCGACCGCCCCGGACAGTGCCAATAGCATAACTGATCTATATATATATATATATATATATATATATATATATATATATATATATATAATGACTCCGCTGCCAAATAAAGTTTAAGAACGGTATATAGTATATGAAGAAAAGAATGGAAAATTTTCATGACTCCGCTGCCATTTAAGAACTACTAATAGAAAAACCATAAAACTTGAAAAGCTGCTTACGAAACCATTTTTTTGATCAATTCCGTTTTGTCCACGCTCTTGCCATGGCAAAATGCTTCATTTACTGGCCCTTTCAGCTGGTCAAGTGACAACAGGTCATATAGTAAACTGCATATGTTATAACAACCGGTCTTCGTGACTAACTGCTTTTCGTACAATTGATGAATAGGCTGAAAGCATGCGGATTGCACAGTATAAGCGATTTTCACAAACGAACATTCAGGTCAGTCTCCGAAAGCGTAGAAACAATGGATGACACATGTGAACAAGCGAAGTGTCCCAAAGCAGCCGAATCCATGCACTGCAGCAACGGTAGAAGGAACACACTGAACACAGATGAGCGATAGTCTTCGGTTGGGCATGACGACGCGTCCAAAAACGTAGAATAGAGTTTGTCGGCCGCTGCATTCACGGAAGCAGGACGAACGCTAAAAAATAATGAAGAATATAACTCAAAATATCTGTCCTATTGTTCCGCTACTCCCCAGTATAGGAAAAGCTACTAAGTTGGATAGGATAAACCACATAGAACGACGAAACTCAAAACGCATAGCAAAACCCAAAACGACAACATACTGTCACAAAAGTTCTCCTCAGCTATTCCTATTGCATAAAATGGCAGTAATCTAAGCAACGGCTGCGAACAGGTGACACCGCGGCTGCTTTGTACAGGAAATCGCATTTTGCCCATACAACGTCACTGTATCAATAGGCTAAATTTAGAAAAAAAAGCGAAACTTCAAAGTAGCTATTAATTCTTATCTCTTCTTTTCAGAGGCAAAACCACTTCGCTAACAGTGCCACGCACCGTAGTTACTGCAGCAGATGAACGCAACAAACCATACGTGCGAACGGCTTATTGCAGCAAAGAAAACTAACACACACACACACACAGTACTAATCATTTATACCGTCCTGTCAAAGTTCAAGCAAATAGATGATAAGCCGCAGACGAAAGGGATTTATGCAACGCATTCGCTTGTCTTATGAATGTCCCGAACGAACATGAAAGTACCTTACAGTTACCTAAAAGCTACAGCTAAAATACTGAGCCAGAAAAGGAATAAAGTGATTATCATCCTTTAGGAAACGTCAAGTCTGGGAATAATTTATCCTGCAGGCAATCTGCGTGTCTAAATTCGCAAATTTACAAGAATACGCAACTCACCTTTGGACTAAATAATGAAAGCTGGAATGCAAATAAGAAACAATTGGATGCTGCTCCTCGCGGCAAACGACTGCCAACAATAAATTTAGGATTACCAAAGAGCCGGTGCTTGCGAAGGCGTCGCAAAACTAAACAAAGACGAATGTCAATGATAAGTAATAAATCAAACAGTACCCTTTCGCAAGCGATGATGTACTGTTCGAATTTTGCGGCTTCCGACGCAAATTCCGAACTCTTCAAGGGAAAATTATTCACAACGAAAAGCTTCAGCTCCGATTCAAGGTTCTCTTTCTCCTTTTCGCAACAGCAAAACGCCGCCAACAAAGCTAGCATTTGATTCTGAAGAACACGTTTCTGCAGACGACAAGCAAATCTGCGAGCTAAGGCAAAGTATACCTTGAAACCCAGGCAAAGTGACTGATCGTTCAACAGCTTGAAATAGCAACGAAAGATGCTACTCGCGCAAGGCCAATTGTCGATCTAAGAGCAAAAGCTGCAACGACCACCTAAGCACCTGTCTGATTTAACGCCCACCTTGGAATTGATTAGAAGCAACTTCATAACCAACTTTACCCAAAGCAATTTCAAATTCTCGGAAGAGCAACTAACGTCAGCCCAAAGATTCATTTTCAAATTGCACAGCGAAACAACGTCGTCGACCAGTCGAGAGCCGTAACTAAAAGGAATTCATTAGCCGCAATATGCATTGCCCAAATGCTCACCATTTTCTAAGATCAGCAGAACGTACGACGCAACTTAGCAAGGAACAAAGCAGTTGAATAAACTCCTCGTCGTTGTCTTCAAAGGCGCGAATCCCTTCTTCGATAAACTCGGTCGCATTGCGACAAAGGACATAGGCTATCTCCGTTTCAAAAAGAGACACGAACGCGTCGTTTCTCTTCGTGGCAATCGACGAGAAGTTCAGATATCGTACCGGCTGGCAATCCGCCAAGATGTGGATAAGAGATTTGATCTGCAAATGTTCATAGATTAACGAAAACGGAAAATACGCAACTGAACAACCTGGGCGGCACTTTGAGGTACAATATCGAGAATCCGTTTTGCCAAACCAACCTTGGTGGACAACAATGAGGTTGAACGTAAAAGAACAGCTTCGCGACCAACGCAGGAGTTAATCAGTACTTCCCATACATTGTCGCAATTCAAAATGATCTCATACGGCAGATAGCCCATTCTTTTCAGCAAAGCGTAACCGCGCGTTGTCCGTTGTGCTTCAGACATATCGCAAGAATCAGCGGAGAAGACATTATTTACATCAGGCCACGGATGACGACTAAAAATAAATAAATAGACAAGCGCACCTCGACACGCTACTGACCTTTTCAAGTGGTCAACGAAAATTGGGGAAATACTTGCGCAAAGATGATGATTTGCTTTCAGCGCGCCAAAAAGCGCGGGAATCTTTGCGGAATACAAATCTTCAGTTTCGACCGCATGGTCAGAGAACCCCATCGATTCCGGCTCAAAAATGCCCTTGATCACCGTACACCAAATGTTCCGGTCTTCAACGACGGCTGCGAATTGCTAAAGCAGGAATGTAAACGATTTCGAATTAGTAAACCTTGCAGCTATACATCTTCGAAATTTTCATTGTACTGCTGAACAAAGACGGTCAAAAAATCCAAGGAGGAAAGGAAGGCACATCTCCTCCTGGAAGAAACACGTATAACCGCGTTACGCTGAGCGGGTGTGCAAACTTTACCTCTTCATCAGCTGACTCCGATTGTCAGTGAATTCAAAGTTGATATCGCTTGATGGCCACGACAACGCGACACAGGCAAAGCGTGAAAAGGTCGAAATAAAAAGAGCACCCAAATTTTCGTTACCTATGAAGCGCAGCGGTAGGTAAGCGTGAATTGACTTCAGGAAACAAGCGCACCATGGACGCAGTGGGCCCACTTTTCAAGACTAATTAACTTCGACCGCAAACCAAACGTGTACAAATCCAATACTGCTTCAAAGGAGGAAAGCCAAAGTTGCTCTTCAATGGGATTATTCAATTTTTCCAAATGGCGACTCTCAAAACTTAACGCAAACGGTCAATTGCCCAATATTACGGCAACTTACTGTTCGATTATGCGCTTCATGTCGGAACTGAAGTAATCTTGGAAATGATCCATTTCTAAACGACATCTCGCTGATCAGAGCGACACTCCATCGGTGAATCACTTTACTGAGACTAGCGGTGATGTTGGAATACGCGGTAAGGCACACTGTTCGAAAACTGCTAACTGGTCGGCCCATTTCTTCTAACAGCCAGTCAAGGCAACAGTAAATCGTGGCAGCTTTCCAATCGCTGGAATGCAGGAATAAAATCGTAATCAATCAATTTCGACGGGAAAAGAAACGCAAAATAACAATTTTCTACTATGGTGATCCAGAGGCTATCATCATTGTGAAACACGAATCAGTGAAAACCTTGCAGGCTACAAAGCAAGCAGCCCAATCAATCACATTAACTATGCCATGAAACTTGGTTACATAATCGCGCCGATTCCATACGTATCAAACTATGTTCCACACAGCAAGCTGTTCTCAACGGAGGGATGACTATTCCATACTGTTGGGTTACCGAGTTGCCCTCCGTGTAGCAACTGCAACTACTCAAATTTATCCAACGCTTGAAAGCAAGGCGTAGCGTTGAAAGTCGTTTATAGCGCCCAACCACTCGCTCAATTTACATCACTATTTCCATTCAGACATGTCACACGTAAATGATAGAACTGTACATTAGATATTTTGACGCTTGTCTAAGTCCTTGCCGAGTTATATTATGCATGCGCAGGATAGCAAACCTCCTAAGATTATCTTCTGAGCGCTAGGAAGAACAAACTACTTCTCAAGGGTGTACGCAATAGGCATACTGTGAATGCAAGCACATTTTAGACATCAAGATGGCCTACAGACTTAGAATGGTTCAGCCACAACGAATGAATACAAGGGCCATTAAACATACCGTGGTTTTCGTCTTACGGAAGAGGGTGCCTGGAAAAGCGCTACATAACGCACAAGCATCCTTTCGAGGCGGCCAAGAGCTTTCACACATTCTTCCTCAACTCCTAAGACCCAATTCGGTTAGCTAAACCTCCAAATACGAATACCATTCATTCACACCATAGTAATCTTCCTTCTCCGTTGCAACGATAAGCGACCTCATTAGAACAAAGAACAACTCCAATGTGTACTTGTCCGTGCAATGCTTGTTATCCCTTAACAAAACCTTGCGGCAACATTCGCTCAATGGCGCAAGCCAACCGTAGCGTCTTCACAATTCCGTTGTTCAGAGCAAAAGCGGCAGCGAAGCGCTTTGTCCAATTGGAATGCAACGCCATATCCTCCAACCGGTCGACCAACAAGTCCGCCTTGTCCAACCGATGTGTGGCCTCCTTCCGGCTCGCCGTTCCATTCATCGACCAAACGAGAAATTCCGTAAGATAGGCGGCGCTCTGGGCGCGTACGGAAGAGCTTGTTGTATTGCACAAGTTGTCCTGCAAATCGGTATTGCGCTAAAAGATGCGTTCAAGACGTTCGCTGCGATGCGTACAATGATAACGTCCAGTAGCACGAGCGCCGTTGCTTCGCTTGCAAATGGGGTTCCGGCGAACAGGTGAACAATTTGCCCAAACAGACTTGAGAACAAGCTGCGCGGCACCTAAGGAACGTATAAAAGTTACGACGGCGATCACTACCGGACTGGCAAACCAAACCTCATCCGTGTCGGACGTCAACTGCAGCAATGCTGGCAGCAACTTTCCATACATTGCGGCAATGGAATCCTGAAAATATTAAACAAGTAAAGTTAAACGACAGCGTTTGTCAAGAATTTACAAGTACATTAATAATTGATGTCAAGCCCTTTACAAGCCCACACTAGAGAAAAATAATCACTCTATCCATACTGTCGGAATATAAATGGCTGAACGCAGTCCTACGTCATGGCAATGAGATTGGCGAAGGAATGCGCGGACAATTACCTTTTCTGATGCGGAAAGGCTCCTGTAGGACTCCATGCCAAGTAGAAAGACCACGCAACTGTGCAAGGCTTCGCATGCGGCCACCTTTAGCGGGCGTTCAATGGCTGACAATGCCAAATCACACAAATGGGGCAGAAAGTCATCTGTGAAAGAATAATCGACATGTCCATTAACATCCAGCAACATAATATAACCAAGGCAGAGATCAATCTTCACATCGGGGAATGGGCATGGAAAATTAAGAAGTCGATCTGTTGTCCAACGGATTAACACTTGCTTCACCATCCGGCTGTTCACTTGCAGCAATGCTTTGGACACCTGCGCCATGGGAAACACTTCAACAACGTTTGAAATATTTTGGTGTGCACGCAAACTACATCGTGTCCATGAGAACCGACAAAAACGGCTATACGTCTAAGCACGCGCTGCGCTTCCGTTTCTCCCGACGCATCAATCTTGGTCTGAAGCCCCACTTGGACTTGCTTCGAACGACGAACGCCTTTCAATTGCGCAGCTTTGTAGATTCCAGCTGCTTCAGGAAAATCAACAACCTTCCTGCCCTCTGGAAATTCTTGCCTTTCAAATCATTCTCAATTACAACGCAAGATAATGTACTATACCAAATTTCGTACAACGCAAGTACTCGTCTAGCACGGGCGCCAATTCATTGTAGAACTGCTGCCGCTCGGAATCGTCGCAGCACAGTTGCTCCGACCATTTTTCCAACGCATCCAAACATACGCTTGCAATTGGCAAATAGGTGAGACCAAGCGCAAAGCCATTCTGAAATTTGGACGTAACAACGGCCTCGTTTCGTTTAAAGGCACTGCGGAACTCGAATTATTTTCTTGATCAAGTCTCTCTTTTCCAAAGCAGTGGCGGACGGAACGCAAACGACGAAACGAAGAAAGCTGACGGATAACTCCCCTGAGAATGAGTGACTTCGTGGGAAGATCTAAGAAAAACTTAGCCTGCGCATCACTCAGAAGCGTGGACCCATAAAAATACTTCGTCCACTAAGCTTGACAGAAGAATACGGCAAGTAGCGCGGTCTCCAACTTGGTTTTCAGAAATCGAAACGTCAAAAAGGCTTAACTTCTCGGCCGCAGCAATGCAATAGGATAACAACTTGTAGAATCCGCTGACGTTTGAATTCCTCAAGAAAGTTGCAACGAAGTTTGAATGAAAAACTAAGATATGCAATTCGATCTTACTCGATAGTTCGCTTTACGAGCACCGAAAAGAAGGGCAAAACCCATGGTTCAAACAAGCTTTTCGTCACGGGCCCAATAATAAACCTAAATCAACACTATCACAAAACGTGCATGCGTGCACATATTCAAAATAAATAATAATAACTTATTCGTTGAAAATAAACAAGTCTTTCAACACAATCATACCCAGTTGTTAGTACTGTGAATAGACGCACTAACCTGCAGAAATCGACCAGATTAAAAAATATATTGAAGTCTGCCTGATTGGCAGGGAGTAACCCGGCTGTGGTAGAACGGTCGGCTGTTTCAGGCGACTGAAAACCAAAATGATAATACGCGACACGCTGCTTAGGTACCCCACCGCATCTTCATCCACAGTCTTCGCATTCAGTTTTACAGTTTGGAGAATTTCCATTAGGCACCTCATCATTACTTCGTAGAATACTTCCTCAGTCAGCTTTTGCGTACTGCTGTCGTACCCGAAGTCGGACATCTGCAAATGAATGCTTGAGAAAACGAAAAAATATCTGCGCAATCATTTTCTACCGAGGTATTATTTTCACTTCAGAATATCCCTTTTCGCCCAATCTCGCTGCTTGCTTAATATTAATATTATCAATTACGTTCACGTAATGAGCAATTTTAAGCAAAAACTGGTTTGAGGTCTAAACTTCGGCCACAGCTCTAATTCAACGGCCAAACGTTATATCGGAAGCTGGCATTCCAAACTGGATACATAAGGTCAAATCACTTCACGTACACCTGACATCACAGCCGCCTCTACCACAATATCTATGAACATTAGACAACGCATTTACGTTTGAACGTAGCCCTAGTGAACCGTCTGGAAATGCTTCAGGACAAGAACGTACGTCAACGATGTCATAAGCAAGAAGTTTCCTCCACAGTGAGGCGTGGTTCGCAGCGGTAAACTGCCTTCCGTTGTATCCCTCATCAGCGACCGGTTGCTCGTTACCATCCAAAGTAGGTGGAAGTGTCAGAACATGAAGCAAGGCTTGATCAACTGAAATCAAAATGGCGCATCAAAACTGAACGATTCAGTTGCACACAAAGTAAGGCAGATATCAAGTCTTATATACAATTCGCTGAGGGCCCACAAAACATTTTTGTGCGTACCGAACCTGCACAAAAGAAAATGTTGGAAAACGTTTATTGGGAGATAAATTTCCTTGAGGAAAAACCATGCTTACCAACGGACGTTATGTACGAACGATTCTTCGTTAGGGCTGCAGCAAAGATTGCGTAGGTCACCTGCTTGCAGCGTGCAGTCCATTTTGCACCCAGCGCTGGTATGTTAATGAACATTTTGACATGAATATCCTCTACAATTTGCCATATGTCAAAAGGAACCTGAAAGCATTATTGCAATGAAAATTAAACATCATTACTAAGTGGTTAGCAATGGCATCCTCGTGTTAAACAGCAAACAAAGGCACCCTAATTTGCACCAGATAAACAAAATTCATTAAATGGAACCTACATTAGACAGAAGAGGTAGAGCTCTTGCAACTGCTTCCAAGGGACTTGTGACATAATGGATCACCTGTTCCACAGGACCTTCGTCGCTGCAATAGGGAAAATGGCTAATCGTAAGAAGAACGCAGAGAAACTACTGGCAGAGGAATTGGTGAAATCGGAAGAGAATTTGCCGTAAAATTCTGTTCACTTCTCCATTTTCAAAAAGAACATGCGACACCTAAAGAATAATGTACCCAATAAATACTGCCTGCTTTAGATTACCGCAAACAGACGACCATACGACTTGGCGATCATTGAAACTCTTCTTATGTCGCGCTCTTTTAGCAGGGATGCGTCAAAGATGTCCGAAAAGTACTGAAACCAATACGCGCACGTTAGCGATGGCTAAAACCGCGGGAAATAATTACTTTGTAGATGCTCCGGGCATTGCTTCTATCAAATTCTACCGTTCTCAACAGTTCCGCGCTAACCTAACAATGCACAAATTACCAAACAATTATCGGTAAGAAGCGTAAGAACATACTTCATGCATCAGCAAATCCTGTGCAGACAAACTGAGACTTCTCAATTCACGATCGTAATGTCGAGACCAATGAGAAAAATAATTATTTAATAACTGTAATTTAAATGCATGAGAATACGCCATGAAAACAACGCTCACTTACCTCGTAATCGCGAAACAGCTTTCCACGAAAGAGATTAGGATGAGACGTGAGAATGCTCAGGGCGGCTAAAAATGAAACAGCGCCTAAAGTAACCTGACAAGCAAGTGAAGCTTTCACATGTACACAAGAACTCACACGGTTCAAAAATGGAACGCACCATTTATAATTTCAGGTACCAAAGAAGCGTCGGATAGTTACCCCAAGTCTTCATACAACTGATGCAAGCAAAATGCACCTACCTTTCACTGGGCCCAGCCGATTAAAACGGCTCTCCGGATTGATGATCATTTTGATCATTGAATACATATTCTCAATCTTCATGAGACACCGTCCATCGAAAACTGAAAACAACGTAAAAGGAAAAAAGGAAACCAAAATTAGGAAAACTATACGGTTTGCAAAATGTTCCATGCAACCGTTCAAACCGACGAAGCAACCTTCAATTACGTTGTAAGCCGGCACGCGATAACCGGAATGCATCTTCAAAAATTCTTACGTGATTAATGTATGCTAATGTAAATCATTCCACCTGGTTCTTCAGCTCCTCCGACAAAGCGTTCGCAAATTGTAGCGCGTACTTCTTTCCTCGTTTGTCGAGCAGTTCCGGCAGATGTCGAGCTACGCTTCCCATGAGAATGAACAGAGCTTTCTTGACTAGAAAATTGCATAATGAGAGTACATTCCCAAAGTGCGCGTATTTGAACCTCAAACAAGGTAGACATAAGGGCAAAACTATCTCGTGATGGTATTCCGTCTCGTTCTTTGGAAAGGTAAGCCACAAATACAAGCTTACTTGTGATCCCACAGTTTAAAACTACTTCGACAAATGATTACTAGCTCGTTCTGTAGAAACATTTGGCTTACAGCTTACAGCTTAAAATTCTGCAACGTGGATGACAGCGGAAAATATGCAACACAATACCACCGCTCTGAAGTTTTACAAGGGAATCGAGTAGAACTAAGCAGCAGTGAAGAATCCCGTCTTGCTCAGTGGCGTCCAAGGTGTTCACAGGATTTCGCACTTGCAGGAGCTGCAGAAATTTGAATAAGCAAAAAGGATGGGTGCGCCATGTGGACGTACTAACCTCGTCAAGAAGGTATAGCACCAACTCACGTTTTCCCTTCAGATGGTCAACGAGAGCACATTTTAGAGCAAAGCACTGCAGCGCGTGTGCATAATAAACGAATTAACGGAGTACCAATACCTTACAATCATTGTTTTTCGTTGATCGCTTCTGATGCCACTGGCTTTGCATATTACGGTGCGCAGGATATCTACGCCGATTCCAATTCCATCAGCAAACTGAAACAACATGATGTAATACGTAAAACGAACTTGTCCGTAAGACAAGGATTAAAACTTCCCCGCAAGCATCTGCAATGTGCAAAGTCGCGTTCTTTAATATGCTGTCAATACGTTTAAAAATATTAAAACTGATGAAATTCTGAGGAAATGTTTGAACATCGTAACCGCGCAAGGGCCCCAACATAATCATCGGTAGCTTTAGTTCAGTGTGTACCCAAATTACTGGCTCTTGTTGTCTACCCACTAGCAAAAGCAGCACACGAGAGTTACTACATTGCTCGAGAACATTTCATCTCAAAGCCATCGTTAATCGATTGTGTTTACCCAGGTTAGAACAATAACCAATATTTTGAGCTCGAAGGAAGATTCAACAGCGATTCTGCAATTTTTCATTTGGAAGGTAACGTCGAGATGTACGGTGTAAGCACTAACAAAAATGTAAACATCGTAGCGCTTCTGCAAAGCTACTTCGACATTTTACAGCGCGAACATCAATGTGGAAGAAAGGAAAAACTTACGCTTGGCAACGGAAGGAAACGGTAAAGTATGCCAAGTAATGCATCGTCCGTCTTTGCAGCAAAATGGGAAACAACAAAATCTGCACCAAAAAGCGAGCTGCGCAAAAAAGGTTTTACGCAATAAGCAACTACCAAAGTCCCCTTCCTGTCCAGAGAAAAAAGACAAAAGATGTTTGATGTCCTGTAGATCCTCTATCGCCTGCAAGGCTGCACCATCGCCCTTGTCGGCTGAGGTCTTTAGACTTTGCAACTTTGACCACAATTCGTCCAGCACTTGAATAACCATACTGCTATACAACCAGGGCGGCAAACTGCCGATGACTCAACGTGGAGCAACAAACGCTAAATGGTCTTCCAAACGCAACTGCAAGGCACCGTTCTGTGCTGAACTTTATTTCTACTTTACTGTACGATATCAATGCTCTTCGATCAAATTACGTAACATAGTTTGACCATGCGGGTTTGCACTCGAAGGAAACTTTGGGGGTCTTGTGTATTAGCTGCCCTGCAGGGGACGCTCTCGTCGCAAGTGCAGTTTTCGCGCTGATATGGCTTCGGCTAGGATGTATTTTAACTAACGGAGTCAAGCAGCTTTTAAAATGTATTAATTCGAGAATCGTTCCCTCCCAGTGGCCACAGCAGCGTACCAAATTTTAAAACGTAAAATGCTTGCAGCGTAAGTGTACTTGCTCTTCAGCGTACTGTAAATGGGGAATTTCATGTCGCCACCGTAGGCAAGCACGGCTTTCCATTTGTCGCTGCTGTAGACGTGGATCATCATTTCATGGTGCCGTACAAAGAATTAAAGGATGCGGGTAAACGTGATTGAACGCTTCATTTGCTAACAATGCCTTTTAGTTCGTGATTTGAAAAATCTGCATGGCCAGCAGGCCCTGACATTGGAAGAGAAGTACGCTGTCCTTTCTAAGCGGGATGCTATTGTTCGAAAGTGTAAGCTATTTTCTGTACGCAAATATTGTTGGCTTGGCCATTAAGAGTTTTTGCATTCCCCATGAATTCTTTTTAAGAAGGTTTTTGTCCAGTCCTTATTTCGCTGCTATAATTACTTAGGTTAGGTGAAGTTATTTCGAATTGCGGTATGCGCATACCGCTCTGTCCTTGGGTTGGTGTACTGCGAATAACTGACAAAATTTCCCTATGCAATTTATTTCATCGGAATCTTTAATTTTTGTGAAATATGTTGTATTGCCATCTTTAATGTCAATTCTTCGAACAGGCAGGCCGGCTACTTTGGACCTGCGTGCAGCCGAACCGATGGTTGGACTATGCAAATCTATGTGTCCCGAGAAGGAAAGATATGAGAGACAGTTGCGAAAGTGCTTTTCCTTTTATGAAAGCTTAGCAGCGCATGAGGAAGGCAATAACTCCAAGGCAGCTGATGCCCGTTTAATGATTAAAGAATTTGTCCGGTCTGCGGCAGGCACCGTAGGCATTATAATTATCTAAACATCCGTACGTGCCTTTAGCCCATGCTTGCTTGTTTTCATGGCAGGAGGAACCTTTGCCCTATGAGATAAGGTCTATGGAAGCACTAAAAAGAACAATGGAACATATCCTATCGTTCGTCATAGCAAAGGAACCAACGGAAGACGCCCTCCTCGCCAGATGGTATAACTTCATCTCCAGCAGTATAAAAATGATTAGAAGGGTATTTTAACTTCACATCCACGGTACTATTTACTGTTAATTAGTAAATTGAAGGATATCATGCAGCAGCCCAATGCCTGCCAAGATGTCGCTGTGCACTTGTTAGAAATGTCTGTTAGGTTTTTCATTTACTCGTCGTACAGATTATCTCTTCTCCCGGACCACTTGTTTGACAAAGAGCTGAATAGTGGTCGGTTTTACAATTCCAGCATTACGTAACTCATGCGACTAATTTAGAAAATATAAGAATGTGTTTACTAGCAATAGAGAAGCTCACCGACAACGGGGCTAACAGTAGCAACAGAGCAGAATTTGGTTCTTATGCTATTTTGCTTGATCTGGATTCTATGTCAATCCAACGGTTAGTACATTTGTAGCATTTGGCTTATACAAAGTAAAGAAAATAACTTTCTTCTGCAGTGTGCTTCGGAAGTACAAAAAATCATGGAAATCGCCGGACCTCATGTTTGCCGTAAACCTGTGGATAGCGTTCCGTAATTGCGATTACCTTCGCTATTTTCGCATGATTAAAAAAAAGGCAACATTCCTACAAGCGTGCCTGGCTCATCGCCATGTGTTGACGATGAGAACTCGAACACTAGCGATTTTACGGAAAGCTCATTGGAATTATTTTTCCCAAGTACGAATAGGATGTACTGTTTTACCTGTCAATCAGCCCGCAGTTTTCCAGATTCCAATGAAAACGTTGTCCACGTGGTTGGGCTTTGAAGAAGCTAATTCCACGGCTTCCTTTTGCGCCAAATTCGGCATTGCGAGCGATCGTCCAAATTCCAAAGTCGTCCCGTCTCCCTCGACATTTACCTTACCGCCTTCGCTTCTAGAAGTTCTCGTGAACTCCAAACGTGGCAACGAATCTGCTGAAAAGGTAAGCTCAAAGAAGCTCGAATCCCTTGGAAGTCGCTCCTCGCATGGAGCAGAACCCAATAATTCTGTTATAAAACGCAGTTGCAGATCGTAAGAGGAACTTGCACTTGCAATGGCGCTGCGTTCTTAACTTTGCCAGAGTCCAGCTTCGACGAAAATGGCCGCTATAATAGGGATCCCGTCTGTTCATACTTTATTGAGCATTGGACAAAGCTTCTGGATTCGCATAAACCAGATTTGAAAATTGCAGACATCAAGTTCGTCGGGTCGTACGTAGGATTTTGAATATTCTAGCATGACAGTTTTAACTTCTCTATTACGGACACTACCGTCACGGAACCTGATCATGACTAATTATATTCGCTTACATATACCTGACTATCGTCAACATCAGATCTTTTTACCCGCGCTCAATAAACGGAGTGGTGACTCCCGGATTGACTGATTATTGGCGTAGCTGGTGGTTCAGTTGAACTTCACCGGAACATTTGGTCCTCCGAGCCGGATCTCTGGTGATCCTTTGCTGCTGCTTCAAGACGAAGCAGGCTTCATTCAGGACATTGTAGTAGTTCGCTCTTGTTTCTGTTCTTTGATGCTGTGCCAGACCGATATGGAACAGCTGAAGAGATCCCGAGCTGGACTGAAGTCTTGAGTGACTTTTGTGAAATGTGAACTACTGGAAGCAATGGCGTCTGAGAAGAAAGCATCTCTCTTGGAAGACAAGGAAAGGTCGCTCACTGACTATATTAACAAAGCGAATGATGTCCAGGAAAAGATAGGGCAGCTACTAGCCGGTGAAGATCAGTTAACTGAAGAACTAAGTTCCTGGATGTGCTTTGAAGGCGAAGTCCGTGAGCTACGAGTCCAAGCGAGGGACTATGTCTTAAGGTCAGCAGAAGATACACTAGCTCAGGAGAGCGACACCAACTCAAAGGCAAGTGCAGTGTCTGGACCGCTCTTGCCGAAGTGGAGTTTGCCAAAATTTGGAATGAACTTGCTGGAGTTCACCTCGTTTTGGAATCAGTTCGAGGCTAATGTGCACTGCCGCCAGGAACTGAGCGACGTCACTAAACTACTGTATCTACGTTCTGCATTGACTGACAACGCGTTGAAAGCGGTAGAAGACTTCAGCGTGACGAACGCCAACTATGCCATGGCATGGTTGAGGTGTTGAAGGTTAGGTTTGGACGCCCTCGTGCAATTGTGGTAGCACATATCAAAGGCCTTCTGGGAATACGGAAGGGTGTTGATTCCGTGAAAACCGCCCAACTCCGCGAATTCCACGATAAACTCAATTTGCACGTCAGAGCATTAGCAGCGTTGGGATACAATCCTTGTACGAATGAGCTCTCCGCAGCAGACATTTTGTTGACAATGTTTAAAGAAAAGCTGCCTGAGACATTACAGAAAGTTTGGGAGAAAATGTTCACTTCCATTGGAAAGAGAAAGTGTCACTGGACAATTTTCTTGCGTTCTTATTAAACCAAGTGGAAATTGAGGAAGCTGTGTGCAAGACAAACAGCACAACGACAGTCAGACCGATCAAGGACCGCCAGCTGTCAAAGAACCTGTTCTCTGCGGCCGCTTTGGTAGCAAAGGCTGGTAGAGAACCATTGTGCGCACTGTGTCAAGTTTGTCACGACACTGGGAATTGCCCAGTTGTCACATGCATCAGTGGAAGATAGATGGAGGATCGCTCGCAAGGTCGGTTTTTGCTTTGTTTGCCTTGAACTACGTCATCCTTCAAGTAAATGCCCACTAAGAAAGCCTTGTGGGAAACAACAGTGCATACAATTCCATCATGTACTGCTGCACATAAATGAGGGCTCTAATAAGATCAGGGAAGGACTTGTTCAGGTGGGACAAAGGACTGTGGGTCTACTGCAGACCGCAACTGCGAAACTATGCGGATCGAAGGTTAGAACTGCCATCGTTAAATGCATATTCGATGCCGGGTTTCAGCGATCTTTTATTAAGAAAAAATTGGCAGATGACCTCGGTCTTCAAGTTGGGGTAGCAATCGTGCGAATAGCCACCTTTGGTAAACTTACTGAGCAATGTGGGAAAGCACGAAGGGTGTCGTTTGCACTCAAATCCCTTGACAGCGGTTTCAGTTTGGTAGACTGGATACAAGCGCTGTGTGTACGCCAAATATGCTCACCAATTGAGGGCAGTCCGCGGTTGAATAACAAATGGTCTTACATACGTGGCTTGAAACTAGCGGATGAGTTTCCCTGTGAACGTATGGACGCTGTCATTCTTATTGGTCTCGATTACTTGATTGAATAAAGAGTCACGGCGGTTTCCTCCCGTTTGTGATCACGGTCCAGAAACAAGTAGATGGCACGCGTTATTTCTGAACACATGGCGCTGAAAACATTAGCGAAGCTTTCCAGCCTCCTCTGGGCTCGTCATCAGCGCTGTGGGACGTGTTATGTTTGCTGAGGTCCAACCAACCAGTTCTATTCATTAGGAGAGGCTCTTCCACCTTGGTCGAACGACGGTGGGACCCGTCAGGTCGAACCTCCGTGACTCTTTATTCAATCATACATTGAAACCCGTTACGATGGTCTTTTACATCATGGTCTCGATTACTATTTCAATTTCATTGGAAATTGGATCCGTTGGGTTAGGAAAAATGAACCGATTGCGGTGTGGTCCACACTGGGATGGATCATGTGCCGTACAGCTAAAGCTGAGGTGGCCAAAGGAGTAATGAAAACATTATTTGTCACTGTGGACGAATCCGCTGGCAAAGTGTTGAAAACATTTTGGCAACTGGACGCCATTGGTGCGTCGGATAAAATCGATTCTTCAGATCTGTCTTTATATATTATGCGAAACTTTGAAAAGCCTCTTACTTTTGACGGGCAAAGATATAGTGTGCAACCTCCATGGAAGACAGGGAAGGACCTGCCGAATAATTTGGAATACACAATGGAGAGATTGAGGCATACTTAAAAACGTTTGAGTAAAATTCGTGCAGATGCTCACTTATATGCCAATGCGATGAAGGAGTATCTTTCCAACGATTGGGTCGAAATCATGACTGAACAGGCCGGCGCTATGGGCGCTATAGGCATCACAAATGGTACTTACCTCATCACGCAGTGATTACAAATGGTAAAGCAACCACAAATTGCAGAATCGTGTTCGATGGTTCTGCCTGCTTTCAAGGTGCGTCACTAAACGATTTTTTGGAAACGGGTCCAACTTTGCAAAGGGACCTAGTGGGAATCCTTATTCGTTTTCGCCGGTATCGTATTGATGTTCAAGCTGACATGGAAAAATGTTTATGCATATCGATCTACATAAGAAAGATTGCAATGTCGTTCGCTTCCTGTGGCGGAATTTAGACAGTACTAACGAACCAACGATTTACCGCTTTAAATGAGTTTGTTTTGGGATGAAATGTTCCCCCTTCTTAGCTTTGGCTGTGATCCGTCACCATGCACAGAGTAAAGGTGAGCAATACAGTGAAGCTGCAAGACAAATTCTCGGCAACATGTGTGTGGATGACTTCATTACCACCTGCTGTAACGAAGAAGAAGCGATAACACTCGTGCACGAAACAAAGGAATTAATGAAACAAGGTGGCTTCAATCTAACCAAGTGGGCAAGTAATTCTACCAGTATTGACGAAGAAGTTGGAATGGATTGCCCTAGAAGGTGTACTGAAAACATTGGGTTTCATGTGGAATCGTGTAAGCGACACGTTCACATTACGAGCTCCTCGTGTGAACGTGCAATCGACAGACACTAAGTGGCAAATGTTGGTGATGGTCGCAAGTATATTTGGCCCTCTAGGTCTGGTAGCTCCCTTCGTTGTGCCAGCGAAGATTTTAATGCAAAAGTTATGGCAACGAGGGACTGGTAGTGATGGAAAAATTCCTGATGACCTAATGCCAAGCTGGTCTAATTGGAAAAGACAGTGCGGCATTCTGCAGGAAATCAAGGTTGCAAGGTCTTTAAGAATAACTTCGGACAGTAGGCTAACGGAAATTCAGCTGCACACTTTCTGTGACGCTTCGGAGTCTGCCCATGGTGCGGTAGTTTACTTGAAAATCAAAGGAGAAAATGATGATTCCTATGTGAACTTGGTAATGGCGAAGTCCAGGGTAGCACCCGTGAAAAGAGTAACTCTGCCACGACTGGAGCTACTCGTCGCTCTTATAGGATCACGCTTGACTCTCTTTGTAAGAAGTCAAAAATACCTGTGCAATCTGTGCACTACTGGAGCGGCAGTGAAGTTGTTTTATCTTGGACCAAGGGTGAATCGATTAAATGGAAGCAATTTGTTCGAAATCCTGTGGAAGAAATTCTGCAATTGGGTGATCCAAGATAATGGAGTTACTGTCTGACAAAGGATAATCGAGCTGATTTGGTTAGTCGTGGATGTCCGCTTAGAAAATTAAAAAATGCCGGGATATGGTGGAATGGGCCCTCGTGGTTCTCGGAAGGCAACTGCAGATGGCCGCAACAAAGAATTAAAACGTTCACATCCAATGAACGGAAGAGTGCAAAGCAGTTGTACGTGCAAGTCTTCAATGAAAAGAGATGGTATCCTCTCGCTGACAGATACTGGCAGTTGGAACGTCATATTAGAGTGTTGACAACCTGCCTGCGATTTGTATCCAACTGCAGCAGCTGACGGCAGGATCGTCTGCTTGGACTGTTGACAACGGCTGTGCTAGTGAATGCAGAAATGGTATGGTTTCGAACTCAGCAGAATGAGGCATTTTCCACAGAAGTGGAAATGCTAAGATCCCAGAAAGCATTGCTGAAATGCAGCAAGATTTATAAATTGACTCCTTTTCTTGGTGAAGATCAGCTTTTAAGAATAGGAGGACGCATCGAGAAATCTGGGTTGTCATACGACGCATGTCACCAAATTATTTTTTGCCCTGCAAACATATTGTATGGTGGACATGTTGGTCAGACGTTGCCATGAAAGACAAGTGCATACTGGAACAGAGCACACGTTAGCAATCCTTCGACAAAAATTTTGGATTTTGAAGGCAAGAATCCTTGTGAAAAGAATTGTGAGGGAATGCGTTGTATGCGGAAGATTCAGTTCAGGTCCATACGGACAGTAAATGGCATCACTACCAAAAGATAGAAGCACTAAAGCGTTTCCGCTTGAAAGAATAGGAGTAGATTTCGCTGGTCCGCTATGTGTGCGTCGAGGGAAGCATTCGAAGAAAGTTTACATTTGCTTGTTCACACGCATGATAGTGCGAGCTATCCATTTATAACATGTCTTGGACATGACCCTCGACCTGTTCTTTCTAGCATTACAGCGATTTGTGGCTCGTCGTGGAAAGCCCTCTGTTTTGCAATCAGACAATTTCACAGCATTCAAAGCTGCAGACCGTGAAATTCAAAGACTATTCAACAAACCAAGTGTGCATAAGATAAAGCAGAGACTCTTCCGAAACCATCGTTTGGAAATTCATCACCGAAAGGGCACCATGGACTGACGGGTATTGGAAACCACTAGTCCGTTCAATGAAATCCCCGCTGCGTAAGGTGCTAGGACGAGCCCTGCTTACTTAAATTGAACCGACAACTGTGTTATCTGAGATTGAAGCGATGATCAATTCACGGCCGCTAACATTTGTCAGTGATGATCCCAAGGATTTGAACACTTGCACCGTTTTACTTCCTAATAGGAAGAGAATACAAAGAGTTTC
Source organism: Trichuris muris (assembly GCA_000612645.2). Classification (NCBI taxonomy): domain Eukaryota; kingdom Metazoa; phylum Nematoda; class Enoplea; order Trichinellida; family Trichuridae; genus Trichuris; species Trichuris muris. The sequence goes on from CBXJ02000086.1 coordinate 13,634,483, forward strand.
CTTACCCAGACCTGAAGTTGAATCAAAGGTATTGTAGCACGTCTAACGGTACCGAGTTGCGCCAGCGTTGGAAATACCAACAGGCGTTGGTTGCTCATTTTTGGAAGCGTTGGTGTACTAAATGCATCGCTTCATTATCGGTCAGAAAAAAATGGTGCGGAGTGAAACAGTCACCGATGGTTGGTGACGTCGTCCTCATAGCAGAGGACAATGTACCAAGAATTCATTGGGCAATGGCGAGAATCCTCGAGGTGTCACCTGGATCGGATAATCTTGTCCGCCCTGTTCGTCTGCGCACAGTGAAAGGAATTGTCGCAAGGCCCATCACTAAACTGCATTTGCTTGAGAAAGCAATAGCCTTGTAATGCTTCTCACCTGCTGCGGGGTGGCAGGGTGCTACGGACACTACCGTCGCGGAACCTGATCATCACTAATTATATTCGCTTATATATACCTGACTATAGTTAACGCCGGGTCTTTTTACTCGCGTACAATAAACGGAGTGGTGACTCCCGGATTGACTGATTATTGGCGCACCTGGTGGTTCAGTTGAACTTCACCGGAACATTCTCGTTTTCTGTTGATCAATTGTTACTGTTGCAAATCCCTCCTGTTTGGAGTTGAAATGCATTGATGCATATAGCTTGTACCGCGCCTGCGGTGGCTGTGCCTGAACATGCCCACATATTGTCACTACTGTTCACACTTTGTTCAACGCACCGGTTAAGTTACCTGAGCATCATTTAACATAGGCTAAAAGTAACCTGATAATCGTTAACCTAACAAAATGTAAAGCACGGCTTCAAGTTTAAAGCGAACATTAAAGTAGTCTGCCGGCAGACTAGCATAAGCGCAGTCATTCAGCAGATAACTTGCCAGTCATGACCGACGAAACGGTTAAGTTGATTCAAAGCGAGTGCGCTCCTGCGGACTCCTTGGTGTTCGGGGCTACAAATTTTGAGGATGTGAATGGAATAGCGGATTTCTTTGAACCTTTCAAATTTGTCCAGCACCTGGACAAACAGACGGCAAAGGAGTTATTAGAAATGTGCATTGACGTGGCTCTGCCACGTTTGGAACTCCTTTGCCAGAAGCAAGTGGACACGATAAGAAGACTCACCTGGCAATGTGACCAAGCGAATAGAAAGAAGCCAAGCATGGTAGACGTAGAGCAAAATGAAGTAGCGAAGGAACAAGCTACTATCCAACACGCTACGCAGGACGCTAACATGAGCAATCAGGAATCAACTGCGAATTCGGAAACGGCTATCAGCAGTAAGTAACGTTTAGTTCAATTTAATTCGCCCACTTCAATCTGCTAATTGCAAATGACAAATTTGCAATATCAGTATGACGTACTTTTGGATGATTGTTAGCTGACATCCCTTGGTGTTTACTTCTTCACAGATCAACTTTTGAGTCGTAGTGCCTTGTATATGTATATGTGCAGTTAAGATTGAAGATCTGATTTCATAACGGTTATGTGCATACTCATCTTTGCTGTTGCGGACAAACACGTTTGGACAAAGTCCTTTACTATCGTAGCTTTTGGGAGTCCACTTCTCCCGTCATCAGCGTCAAACGAAAAACAATCCAATTAAACATGCGATTGAATGCTCCAACATTTATGGTTCAGTTATTCAGGTGGTATGCGATGGTAATTAATTGGTATGCGAAAGTCAAGTGATAACGCGTGGTTACCCGAAATTATCTGTGCTAAAATGACTTTCAGACTGGAGACAGATGTTTGAATATTCAAATGGTTCAATGCACTGTAATTTCCTTGGATACGTTGCTTAAGATATCGGCGGCCAGGACTTTTCCAAACGTTTGTAGTAGAAAACCTCCTGGCGACAGACTGCGACTGATCGTTGCTAATAAGCAAGCTCTTTGAATCTGGAAGTCTTCAACATTAGGGGATCGTAATTCCGTCTACTATTTCTAAACGATTAGCACTTGCATTTTATGTTGCTGCAAATGATTATAGCATTGGACATTCCTATTTTGTTTACTTATTATTTTAACTTGCAGTGCATGAGCGTGACTATTCGCATAACACTTCCGAAGCTAACTACAGCGAACTGGATTCGATTGGTATTCAGGCAAAGGAAAAGCCTTGTACGACTTCCTCTAATGGAAATGATCAGTGTTTAATTTGCATGCTTTTCTAGACAAATTTCCGTACGATGAAATCGTTTGTGGCATACGCTTCATCGGACATTTCCCTTCATGCCAGGATCAATCCTGCTCGCAATTCTCTACCGGTAGAAGTTATTCAAGAATAAGTTATTGGATCAAGCATAATTTTCATTTCAGGCAATCGCATGCCATGTTCGTTACAAGAACAAGCCGAGTTAGGTACTGCAACGGATGAGATTCAATCGATCGACTCGCATAACAACCAAACCGAAGACGCCCCCTTCAAGCTAACGATAGAAATGCATGACAAAACGGTCTACCTAAAAAGCAAGAAGCGCGCCATGAAAATTTCCTTGGACACCTAATTTCGATCTCTGTACATCAACAGTGCACGAGAAGAAACTACGTTTTAAAAAAATTGTTTCGCTGTTTTCACGGTGACTTTCCTGTTCTGTCTCTTAAGTCAATTAGTCTACGAGAACGAAATGGTGGGCTTTGAAAACTCCGCCTACTTAGTTTAACTCTAATATACTGGAACTTAAAAACAGAACGGAAGCACCGTGAAAACAACGCGTAACTTGAAACAGAATTCTCTTGTGACCACTATAGTAAATGCATGCACGTACCTTTACAGTGTTTCATTAGCAAAAAGACTGCAAGCTAAGACCTACTACTGATTTGTCCCGTTACCGTTTGTTGTTGCCACATTGGCCGCATTCAAAAGATCTATCTGCCAAAATAGTGATCCTTTATATGGAAACCATCAAAAGCTAGTGATCTACATTTGCACCTTATGCAAATGTCTGAAGCAAGCTGCTTCAAATTTTCACTCGCGGATTCCTTAAAGCATCTCAAGCGCGTAATGTATTTTACCCCAGCCCAACGTATTCCTGAAGTGTCGAGCTTGCAGGGACTTGCTCTGACGTCTGTTCTTGAGAGGACGTCGACAGCGACATGCATTCTACTGGCCTGCCCTCTTTATGTCAGAAAGAGCGTTGCCCATGCTTTGCTGGTAACAGGTTCAATTGTCTGCTTACTTCAGTTTCCAAATTGCCAATGTACAAAATTCACGTGCCTATCCTTGTACGCAATCCTTAATAGCACATGCTGTCCGCTCGACGGGTCCACACTTGAACAAAGCAGTCGTTGTGTGCGTGCTGGATTTCTCATTTAGCAATACTGTCTGTGCTTCACGATCATTTACAACAAAGAAAGTATTTGCATATATATATATATATATATATATATATATATATATACGGAAAAACCAAGAAGCAATTTAATTCTTCCACTGTATTAACCAAGGTGTACAAGCCACGCGATAGGACGAATACTACATATTCCATGAAATGCTGCGCCAGCGAAGCATCATTTGACGTACTCAGGTTGCATATGTTCGTCCATATGCCCAAGGGCTTGACTGATCATGTAGTTTTGGGTTCCACCCAAGGCAGCCTGCAGATAACCGCTAGTCCCGCGCACAATGATGGGTGCTCCATAAAATGTTCCCGTGGCCACGGGTCTGTAGCCCCCGCCCCAGAATCTGACAAACCCGGGATCAGGATAGAAGTGTGTTGGTGGCATAAAAAGACGATCCTAGAAAAACAGGTCAACCAATTAACCCTATCTATTAAATTATTCAGTGGTAGAGTGCTTCTTCTACGCAAAATTCAATCACTAAGACGTTCGACATATTAGGTTTCCTGCTGCAATGTGTAACTGGAAATTCGAGGACGCGAAAGTAGGCGGAATATAGCGCAGTTCAAAACAACAAAGCGTTAGTACAAAATATTAACGTAATTACTGAATTCATAGCAAAACTCAAAAATGGCCAACGCTTACCAGCATGCCAAAGCCAGGAACAACGCGTTTGACCCGCGTCATCGCTTTGCCGTGAGTAGCGCTAAATTTGAATATGCATAACCGACTTAAGGATAACAAGGCCTTCTCTACTTACCTTGCAAAAACGGAATGTGCTGCAAGCGAAGCTGCGTAAATAATGATCAGCAACATTTTCATCATCATAATAATAATCATAATTCTTTCCGCCAAATGAACCAATTGTTTAACCGTCTCATCGTTCAGGCAACCCAGTTCCACTTCGCTGATCTGATTGGAAAAATAAATGCTCACCCCAGACACCTGCTATCGAAGTTTCGGCTTCATTCTGCCGCTTCTACTCCAACCGGTTGCCAAGTTGAATTCTATAGCTGGGAATGATAACAATCATTATTGATATTATTATAACAGGCCGGTCACAATAAACACGCTCGTTTCTTGCCCACAATACGGTTTATTGACAACACAACTTAGTTTGCATAATGCTGTCAAGAGCAAATATCACGACGTTTAAATTATCGTCTAGGCTCGGCAACTCCAACGAGCTACGCAAAGTTCAGCATGGTTAAAAGACCGATGCAGTGCGCGGCAAGGTTCTTGATTTAACCGGGGAAAAAGCCCCTATAATGCAGCTGGTTGCCAAGTATGTTCGGATTGTCGCTCAGGCCAGGCAACGCGCTGTACATATTGTCCATTAGGTAATAGTCGGATGCGGTTTGCCTGTAGGCGTACGTGTTGGTAGGCAGCAGCCAGCCGTCGGTCCAGAAGTGTACGTTTCCTATGTCGGGATAATTCAAGGGAAACGCATTTGTGTCCATGAAAAGGGGATTCTTCGAACAAGCAGCGATATTTACGCAGTTAGGATGAGGATTGACCAAACTTACGAGCCACCCAAAGCCAGGTTCTGTCCTTTTCACGCGAACACTTTTCTCTTGCGCACCGTTAGATAAGCTGGAAGGAAAAAGAACGGTGGCGTACGGCAAATGAAAGTCTCAACTTCTATTTCCCATTTGCAAGAAACTTTATCAAATGTTGTTCGGTTCATTTTATCTTAAACATTTATGTAAATTGAAGTATAATATCATTTTGGCTCCAAATTAGCTACGGCCATTGTTGTTCATAGATCGTAGTTATTGTTGCACCAGCGTAATAGTAAAAAGTTTGCTCACGCTCCAATACTGCGTATTAAGAAAATGGGATTTAACTCTCACACACGCTTGAGCATATCTATACGACTTTTCCTTAAATGTCTTCCCTTTCCGCCGATTCCAGCTCCTGGCGCTCCTACACATATGAAGTACAACAAGAGGTCAAATTTGGGTCCTATCAGATTAGACCAATTTTCAGTACTCCTATGAGTCAGTTTTCTATTACCCATGACGTGAAGCGCTTAATGCTGTGAAACAGTAAAAGCTCGCAGAGATATTCATTACCCAAAGACACATCCACTTGTTTCCCCGTAGTTATGAATCAACTACTTATGCCGTTGACTTTTTATTTATGATATACACAATGAGCATCCATCTTCTGCTTCAAAGGTAAAATGCAGGACTTTTTACGCCAAATAGTTAATCAGGTTGGAAATCACTAACGCTCCTTAACAATTAAACGGTGAAAAACGCTGGGGCTTACCGGTCGCTGCTTTTCCCAATGGGAACTGAAGAGGTTGCCGTAGTCATGAACAAAATCAAAACTATAAAGACAAACGAAATCATTGCATTTGTCCAAGCGAATGGGTAAGAGTACAGTCACTTTCGATTTTGTCAGACAATAAAACGCCAACTACTATTCTTGTCCGGCCCAAGGCAACACTTGAACGCCGTCAATAATAAATGTTGATATTGTCGTCAATTGAACAACCGGACTAACTTTCCATCAGACAGCTTATTTCCAAAAGAAACCCGGCATTCCATATTCCGAATATTCTACAAAATTACGGAACAACGCCCTAGCACGCATTGAACCCTTAACACATTTCAGTATTTGACACCTTACACATTAACCATCAATAAGGCTGCACCTTCCTCAGCGTCTGATTAATTACATTTTGAAAGGAAGGAAACGTCAATAACCCTTCAATTATGGACAGCGCCAATATGTCAACCACTGTTCTTGATTTAAAACACTTATGTTAGACAACAAACAGCCGTTTATCGTTTTCAATTGCCATATGTAGAAATGTTAAAAATGGGATGTCTTGTAACGAGTCTTCTATGTGTCATGATGGAACGTACGGCCTCATCAAGTTGGAAGTCAAAAACGTGTCTGAAAGTATATCGAAAACAACGCCCTACCCGTTGGTAGGGTGTTGTTTTCGATATACTTTCAGACGCGTTTTTGACTTCCAACGGGATCAAGCCGTTCATTCCATCATGACATATGTAGAAATGTTAATATCCTCCCGACTTGCCAGTCCTTCACAGAAATGTTGTAAAGGATGTCATTGAAACATTCCAAAACATCATGAGAACAGGTTGTCGAAATGAAGATTCTTTCCTTTCAGCCTAATTAGTGAACGGAACTATCGCTATAAAAGTTTTGTGGTCGAAGGAACCTACGCGTTAATGTCTAATCAACTGTGTACTATTTCCGGTCGCTTTTTGTTTTCTTTTTGAGCTCGTAAACACAACGGATTAGCAATTGTTCGAAAGACTGCTCAATGGTGCACGTTTTCCAACAACATACTCGGTAATACGAACTTCAAATAATTACCTGGCAGCGGCTTAAGGTGAACGCAATGCCGTCCGATCGGTCCGACGTAAAAGCCGGAGGGAATTTTTGTACAGTAAACAAGATAAGTGAACATCAATTAAACGGACAAATTTGCCAACGCAAAGTGAGGGAAATCGCATTTTGTAACAGACTTCTTTCCATTCATTCCGACTAGATGAACGGAAGGCCTTATCATGAAGCCATAGTAAAACGGGAATTCTAAAACTTAGCGTTGAAATGAAAATAAGGCTGCAGTATTGATTCAACGAAAAAAATAAAAAATGCTTGAGGCTATTCCTGAAATGGGTATTCCTGAAACCGCATCTCATGCGAAGACAGCTAAAATATTGTAATGTCGACGGCTAGGTGCGAGGGGGGGATTTGAACGTAGTGCCCACGAACCTAGTCTACGAAGTTACTCAAAACACAATGCGCTTTCGCATAGAGGATAAGGTTGAACACAGGATGTTTGGTAACGGGGCCGTTTGTCATCACTGATCTTCAGTACGGTGGATGCCCGTTGGAGCTTCTGGTGTCTGAAATAGACCACGAAACACGCCCTACCAACGGATGGAGGGCAGTTATTAGGAAAAAATCGAACACCAGTGTAACCTCGAAGCTTTCGGAACCGTCTTGTTCCGTCCTCAGCGAGGACGGAACAAGACGGTTCCGAAAGTTATTACCAAACTCGCTGAGGACGGAACAAGACGGTTCCGAAAGCTTCGAGGTTACACTGGTGTTCGATTTTTTCCTAATAACTGCCCTCCATCCGTTGGTAGGGCGTGTTTCGTGGCCTATTTCAGACACCAGAAGCTCCAACGGGCATCCACCGTACTGAAGATCAGTGAAGAGGATAAGGTTCAATTAAACGAACCGAACTGTCGAAACGTCAACAGTTCAAAACCTTTTGAGCATACAACTCCCCTTTCCAATCATACACATATATGCGCCTTTGGAAAGCATAAAATTTTAAAATTCAATAATTAAACCTACAGCGTCTCCGCAGTACATAAAGCTGTACCTTCAATCTCTGCCGGCCAAGTTAATTCACCCAAAGGCAAGTAGTATGCACGTGACCAAGGCGATTCCAAAGTGTCTCACATCGTTTGCGTCGCTGGCAATGGAGCACGTGGCTGCGAAAGGCTCTAAGACATTTTTTCGCTCGTTGAAGGTACGCTACTTATGTCATTACTTGAATTTCTACTCGCCCAAGTATCTCAAGAAAAGCTTTGTCGTGTCGCGAGCAAATTTCTAATGCAACCACAAAGTTCGTCATGAAACGTCCGGTCTTTAATGCTTGCGTGCACCCACAAATCAAAAGGGTTCCTTAACCCAACTTTTAGAAAAGTACAATTCGGATGAACCAAGCGCGGCCAAATTGCATGGACTCCTAAACTCCTATTCGCAATCCTCAAGTGCTCCTGATCACTAAGGGGCGGTCCTTTTGCCTCAACAGCATTTCCGTCCGCTTTACCGCATTGAGTGGATTGACCAACAACTTCACGGGAACTATCTGCCGCGAATTCAACAGTTAACAATAGACAAAAGCGCACAAGGTAGCCAAGCTTACAGAATCTAAAGCGTAAAGCTTCCAATGAAGTCAGCGAAAATAACACGGGCTAGTTGTTCAGCGCATACATATCCGTTCCATTCGTGAACTCCATCTTCTGCGATGGCAGCTAGCGAGCAGAAGAACTGCACAGTGGTAAAAGTCTTTCAGAAAAGGGAGGGCTGTTGGACGAATTCGAAGTTGCTGCGAAAATACAAATTCACCCCATGTACACGTAGCAACTCTGCCAACGCAGACTCGAATTTTCCATTAGGTAACTTCTACCTAAATGCGTTTGTTCACGCTGACGGAAAATAATGACAAAGAGTATTTTCAGAAAGCTTATCGAATAGAATACACCCGAAAATCAACGAAAACTACCGTAAGCAGCACAACATGAAAATCATTTCGCAAATGGAATAGCAATAGAATCTTTTGTCAATGGACACTCGATCCTGCGACATTTGTCCTTTTAATGTACCTTTTATTCGTCAGAGTCTCAAAATTTTCCGTCTAATTAATTTTCGCAATAAGACTCTCGCGGTGCGCGTTCGAACTGTTACCGCTTCGATATCTCTGAGAAGTTGCTTCGAAAATGTGATCTCATCTACCTGTTTTGGAAAATAAATCAAGCAGTAGTCTAAGGAGAACTACTTGAGTGGGTGTGCGCATTAATGCGTGAGTGATTTAAATGGGCGATAAGCATGTAGTGGTGAAGTCGCAGAAGAAAGAAGGTGGCTTCATGCAAACTGATCGAACGGGAATTCCTTACCGTGGGAACCATTTTGCGTAATATGAGAGTCCTTGCGGAGCAACCGCTCACTGGAGTGAGGAATGGGGTACAGACCTGTACATTTCCTTTTCACCCTCACTGGCCATGTACCATTCGGCAATGCTTTCGCTTTCCTTCCATTGACTGAAGGCCCAATTTCCCATCACTCTTCTTCCCAGACATGCAAGGCATTAATGAGCATCTCACTAACGTTCAGTAGTCGACGCTTCAAAGTTGACATCGACATCTGCCACGCAAGCAAGCAAGTAGTCTTCTCCAGTAAGGTAATGGAGAAAATAACTTGGGAAACAATATTGTAACGTCTGCTCAAGAGGGGCTGCAAAATGTAGGCGAATTTTCGAACGAAAGGCTCCTGTATGAATATTCACTTTCTACACATTCAGTGTGGCTATCAGGTAGTGAACTTTTAAATGGGACGAAAAGGGAATATCAGGCGCATCGACTCGTCATCTCTTCTGCGCATCAAAATTGCTCAGAAGGGACGACCTATAAATTGACTTTGACATCTGCTCGGAACCTTTCCCCGGTATCAAATACGCTAAGGGAGCATCAGCTAAGCCTACAATGCCATCGCCAAACGCGTCTCCATTTGCGTTTCCGCTTCATTCATTCAAGAAAAAATATCCGGAAAGTACGTGACAGTCAGTATGTATTCGTTCGTTTGTAAACGTAATGAATGACACTTTGAAAATTTTGAAAATGCTTCTGCTCAATTAGAAAAGCTGAGCAATGACGATACGAATGCATTACCGTGACGGGGTCGATTGCCGCAGGAGGCTTATGCTCAGCGAAATGGCCGCTTCGAACTAAGGGCGCTGCGAAACTCTTTTTTAATTGATGCTTGTTCGTCCTGCATTGGTGCTCACCAACGGCAGACCACAGTGCTTATCCAAAATTTTCAGAGAAAATTGCCTACGATCGCTGAACCGCTTATGCTAATGAGCAAACAATGATGCCGTTGAAATTCTGAGGCGCTTTTCCAAATCCAGCGCACCTCAACGGCTCCCAATGCTGGCTATTGTTCCAGTACATCCGCCTTCAGTGCCTTCTGCGCCAACTTTTATATAATGTACTTGTAGCCTGCACACATGTACGTAGGTTTCGGTATCAAAACTGAAGTATACTGTGGGTCCCCAAGTAGTTGCTTTTCTCATTGAGCTACATTTGCAGCTGCGTTTGGAACGCTGCTCATACAAGTGTCACATCATCGGTCTCCATTCATAGTCTCCTTTGCTATGTTTCAATCGATCACGACGGCTACATCTCGCCTTGAGTTGGTGTCAGCTTGAAGGTGAACATTGGCACTTTGGTTTGGGCGAAGCTTGTTCGTTACCCATTTAAGGTAAGCCTTTTGTCCTTTTTATTCAAATTTGATCATAGTTTTATGTCAACTGTTGATTATCATACTTTGGCATGCGCCGTTTGCTGCCTGTCAATATGAACGAAGGAGAAAATGTTCCTCAGACCTTAGGCAGCTTTCATTTAGTGAAGCTTGCGGTGGAATGAACGTGGCTGGATGAATCGAATGGCACTTTTTTGGATGTAATAGTTCATCATTGACTTTTTGTCCGTCTAATCAACCAGTCGTAGCCATAGGCTTCATGATTCATTCTGAGAGTTCTCCCGCAAACTATAGGTGTCCAGTCTCCCCCATTCGTTTCTGTGTCATTTGCTTTCCAACAGTGGTATTCTATTCGATATATCGGTTGGCTTTATCATAGCTCTTGTGACCGAAATCGGTCTCACAGTCTATTTGCAGTATGCTTCGTCTCGCTCGGTGTTCCTCACTGATTTGACCGAGCCACCGCGAAAAGACATTATCTGTAAGCATGCTTGACTTTCGCGCCTCGAATTTCGACTTCTCAGCGGTTTACGCGACGTTCTCCTGCGTTTGTTCTGTGTTCATCTCAGACTGACCTTTTTGGTTCATCGAATTGCGGCTGTTGGATTGATAAGTTCGTACCGCAACAGTAATTGGGACACTATTCGCAGTAATGGAGCTGCTTCGCTCGTAGTTGAATATTCCCACAGCAGGTTCGAGGAACTATTCCCGACTGCATTTAAACCTTTCGACTGGTTGAGTTTCATCACGCTTGTTGATCACCTAAATAGCATCGACTCTGTCCAGCAGGTAATTAATCAAAAGCGACCGGTTGGATAAGGTAGGACCGGTACCAAAGGATCGCAGGCGCCAACATATGGCAATGCATTAATTTGAATTTTTACTGTGCATCAAGAATACAAAGGTTGCACCGGGAAATATTGACTTTCGTTTTCATTATTTCGTCCGTAGTTTTTCCTCCCCTATTCCCGCTGGCAAAGATGATTCCCCTTAACTGCGCTACAGCAGGCAGGTTTCGCTTTTACGCTTAAAGCCGAGCGAAGCGAAGCGACTGCATTTGAAACATTCGATCGTTGTCCGAGCGACAGCCACCAGCGGTTATGTTTTGCTGCCGCTGGGGAGCGCTCAATTTCCCTTTGGAAGCATCAAGGAAGGCACGAAAGTTAGATATTTAGAGCCGCAAAAGGGATAGAGCAAGAAGACAGCAGCTGTGGCGCGCAATATTTGCGCGCCACAGCTGTTGTTGCATTCGAGCAGCTCAGTACTGGTTCAGCGTACTCCTTCTTGCGCTGCTGGGATGCCGACTTTCTCTAAAACGGATTATCTAAAAGTACCCATGAAATATTCAATCAACTTTATTTGGAATCGCAGCGGGAGAACAAAGGAATCAGGATCGCGTTCTTTGTGCGATTTTTTATCCTGCACATCTTGTTTGTCCGACAGTACAGTTAGCTGTACGGATGATCAGGATGGCCGTGACCACCAGTTTAGCGGTAACCCGTTTTGGTTCATCTAAGGCGCTGGTTCTTTTCGTTGGTTGATGCTTTACGTCAGATTTAAAGTGTTTTACTTTCATATCGTTATTTAGTCTAGCAACCGCCTAAGCGATGAAGGGTACGGAACGGCAGCCTACGAAAGGTGGGTACCGCTGTTCGATTTGTTACTTTCACTTGTTTTGGCCGCTCTCTTTGCAGACTGTAATGGTTCGCGTGGAAAGAAGGCTTCGCAGGCGCATGACGGTCAGGCGGTAACAATGGACGACAATGGTCTGTTGAAGAGCAGTTGAGTTCTTTTTGTGCTTCTAACTGTACTTGCTCCTTTGTCCTTTAGTTACCAAGTGCGTTTCGTCGCAGCGCTATTCCAGCGAGAAAGAACCTCATACGAGCGCTTACACAAGCTGCAGTGAAGAAACGTTCTCGCAGTCAGAGTCCGACGCTTCGACCGTCGACACCGACACAGACAGTGAAGTCAGCGGTAGCGATGACAAGGACAGCGAAAGCTCGGCGTTGAGCAGTTTCGAGGAAATGGAATCCAGTAAAGAGGAAACAGACCATAAAGAAAGTACAGACAATGAAGAGGTGGAAACAATTTGTGCGGATTCGACTGAAACCAAAAATGCGCCAAAAGATACTTCCGTTCGCATTTGTCTGATTTGTCTGAAAGGTGGGAAAGACAAGGAAGTGGTCACGTGCGCTGCGTGCGGTCTGCCGGTTCATCGTCTTTGCTACGGCTCGAATTGGTTTCCTGAGAATGCGGCTCAATGGTTCTGCGAATCGTGCTGCAGACGAGTGCCAAAGCATAGTGACGGTGAGCCTCCATTCTGTGCCCTCTGTCCCGTAAGAGGCGGCGCTATGCGACTGACCGACAGCGGCAACTTCGTGCACGTCGTATGCGCCATCGTGCACAGAAAATTGTTGAATGAAGACGGTACGCTGTGCGACCGATTGGATATTCTGGAAATTGCCAGTCAGTTCGGCCGACACAAGTGCAGGCTATGCGTGGACAGCGAGTTCGCCAACTGCGGCGTCTGTGTGCCGTGTGATTCCGGATTATGCAAAACGTTTGTACACATATCTTGCGCGCAGAGCGCCGGTCTGTTTGTCCACGACGCCGAACCGAACGTTTTCTATGCTTGGTGCTACGAACACCGAGACGCCGAAACCAGCAGATCGAATAAGAAGCTTTACAAAACGATCATGACTCAAATGGTCAACTTCTCACGTAGCGGTCGCAGGGTGGAGCCGCCCAGTTACGTGTTCAAACAGACACGTGGCATTAGCGACCCAGCAAAAGAGCATCCGACCATACCTGCCACCATGTTCGCCGAATACATAATTCTGGACAGACGCAAAAAGGAAATACAGTCCAAGCATGCAGCGGATCCCAGTCCATGGTCGCAAAAGAAGTTGCCGTCAATCAGCCGGTCACTACAGCTGCAAATTAATGGCGTACTGTTCGACAGGAGCATCCCGGTGGCATTCTCGGCAGAATTTTTTCATTATTACTGTGCTAGGGGAGAAGCCTTTAAATGGATTATTGATGTCATTGCACAAATGGAAAAGAGCCATCGTCGAGTGCAGGTTAGCATAGCGCAACATTATTCAACGTCTCTTTGCTGCTTCTAATTCTATTGAGAGCACTTTGCATCACTAACTTCCTTCCGTAACTGCCCTGTTTTACGAGTCCATAGAAAACTGTGGACTGTTTAATTTGTCAGATCAACGTTAAGTTCGCAAAACTTTTTAATGTGCTATATATATATATATATATATATATATATATATATATATTCATGTTGTTGGTTTAACGGCTGAGGTTCCCGTTGTAGCAATGCACTGAGTCTGAAATCACTTCAAAAAGACACCTTAACCAGTGGCTGGTTAGGTGGTATTTATTGGTGAAAGACAGACACAATGAACGTACAGAAATTCGGAGCTTTCGGAACAGCCTTGTTCCGTCTTCAGCGATGTAAAGGCGAGATGTTATTCGCATACGGGAATAAATAGGCGTTCTGTATGGTGAAGAACCCTATTGCGAAAGTCGGTGAAAAGTTCAAGGAGGGATAGAGCAGCAACCGGTGCGACTAATCAGGTTAGTCCACACCTGGCTGATTTCCATCCCTTTGTCACGATTAATGGAGGTGTTATGTTGAATGTACAGAGCCTCCTTAATCTTTCGTTGTGCAAACAGGCTCTCGCGACATACTATTTGTGGTACGAGGTTGTGCGAACATTGAGAGGAATGTTCGACAACCGCCGACCCGCGAATAGCTTCTTCCATGATCTTCTTAGGATCCGACGATTGGGGACGACCTCGGCGTCTAGTCTGCACCCCTTTGAGTCTTTCCGCTGCGTTCTTGAATCGAGATAGGCCGGCCAGATGTTCATTGAACCTGTGAAATAAAGTGTTGCCCGTTTCTCCTATGTAGGAGGCGTTGCAACCACACTTTATTTGATAAACGATCCCAGGTCTCTCTTCCGGTGGAACCCTTACTTTATCTGTTCTCGTCATAGCTCTGAGATTTCAGCTCCAGCATAGCTCTGAGACTCTAACTTTCGTGCCTTCCTCTGATTTTCAACATATATATATATATATATATATATATATATATATGATGCGTTTCAGGCAACGACGCTGCATGTGCTGAAAAAGGTACATCCGGCTGTAAGCGAACTGATGAAGATATACGTTCTGACCGGTAGGCACGTGTGCTCTGATGAACAGCAAGTGAACGCTCCAACAGGGCAAGAAACCGATCGAGCCAGCAGGAAGGTCTTAGCCGCAGCTTCGGTATCGTCCAACGTAATTGAGACGCCGAAAAAAAAGAAGGGCAAGAAGCAAGCTGCCCAACCGCCATGCGAACCGGAAACGCTCAAGCGATTGTTGGCACAGGACAACAGTAACCTTACGGCAAAAATGAGAACTACTTTGAGACGTAGTCCGCGATTTGCCGGAAGTACGGTTCCATTGGAATCCAGCGGTCCTCAGTCGTCTTCTTCTTGCCAGTATGCATTTAGCAGCCTGTACGTGGTTGCTCGCTCGAATGCTCTTCCCTTTTCCAGAGTTGTCGATCGTCTGGAAATTTCGTCCAGCGACAGCGGTTGGAGCGAATTGAAACCGAAGCACCAAGCCAATGTTGGCAGCTCGAAGTGCCAGTTGGGCGACTGGTGCTCGAACAGTATTCCCGGTGCATCCGGTCCAGGTTTGTTGTCACTCACTAATGCACTTGCCTCGTTTCCCCCGTTTCGAAGACCTTCAGTGCAGTTCACCTGCGGTTTTGCTTACGTACTTTTTAAGATCATTCATTTTACATTAATTCCGTTTAGCATCGTCGTCAGGCGGAACGTTTTGTATATTCCACTAATTACGTCTTCCTTCCTTCCTTCGCGCTCACGTTCTGCTATGGCATTGTTTCAGTGAAATTCACCGACTTACCCAGGACTCATTCCGTACACGAGGTGGCACATGCAGCCAAGTTCGTAATGGACAGGAAACCTGAGGACGAAAGTTGTCCCGTGCAGTCCCCGTGCGCTTTTTGCTTTGCAGTAGGCATTTCACCATTCGCTCCAATTTGGGGTCTCTGCTGCAGGTGCTCTCCCGGAATAACCTCGCTTGCGTCGGATGCGCAACAACGAAAGCGATCTGTGAGAAGTAGTCGCCGACGAAAGTGGTATACGCCTAATGACATGGCTGTTCAATATAGCTTACGAATATCGCATTGAAGGTTGACCATTGAAGACAGCGCTTCGGTGATTGACGTGCCGCCAAAAAAGGTGCTATGTAATAAACTGGGTCCACAGACGTCGTGCGTCCACAAAAATTGCATGCAGACAAATGATCTCGTAGCGGAACGGTACACCTTCGGCAGTGGTGGGTCAGTTCGTGTACATTCCCTTCAGCGCTACTGTTTGCAGTGCCGGCGAGCAGATCACGCTGGACGACACCGAATATACGGACGAAAAGGAGGAGCAAAAGTTGAAAAGCAAAAAGACCAGCGGAATCACCGTCGACGATGCCCTCAGCGGTTTGAAGAGCATTGCGTTGAATTTGAAGTTTGCTTCGTCGCCCCTTTAAGGATAACGTAGCGGTGCTTCAATTTAGGGCTACAAAAATGGCTGCGTCCGCCGCGCAGCAGCAACGGGATGTCAATTCAGTCGTTGCCGAATGCGACGCTAGTGAGACCAATTTTGCAACCGATCCGCAGTCGACAGTCGTTCCCAATCAGTTGGACCACCAACCAGGGTAGACAGTACTTTTGTTCGCTGTTGGTTTTTGAACATTTGCCATAGGCCATTGTTCATTGAGACCAAAGTTAAGGAAGCCGTTCCGCCTTTGGCGGACGAACCTTGCGAAAGCAACATTGAAGACGAAAACTCAAAGTTTGCTTCGCGTTGGCAAAGCGGGGTCAGTACACTTGCGTATTTACAATTTAGCATCAACGCTTTGAAGAATACTGAGAGTTCATGTGCGTTCGAACAGTGCTCATCGCCGAATGATTTGTCTCATAAATCAGGAAGTCCTTCGGTCTCACCATTGGAAAGCACAAAGGAAGAAATACCGTAAGTTCGCTTGTTGAAGTGGCGTCCTTGTAATTTCCTATTAATCAACACAGCGACAGCGAAGAAGATGTAAGCAACGGGCAGAAGGAACCTGTCTTGGTCAGCGTACAACCAAATTTAATCGAATCCGATATCCCATTGGTGAGCAGAGCATTCGAAGAAGTTGTCTGCTCGGAAAGGTGTTCTCTTTTCGCTGGAAATGTCACGGAGACGGATTACGCTTCATGTTTAGCGTCGGCGACGACGTTTTCAAGCTGGTGCCTTTAAAGATTTCGAAGCGGGATGTCGAAGTACGTGAGCCCGCAGTGTCGCTTGAATACGAAGGGGTTCCCACAATTGGAATGGAGGTTTACGTTGGGGACAGCGAAAGCTGTTGCTCGACGACGCCTCCACAGAGGTACGGCGTTTCGAATTCTATTGGAAAGGTGAATTGCGCGCCAAATTTTCTTTCAGACCTCTTTCGGCCGACGTTGGCTGCGTGGACGTGGGCGACACCTTTCAGATGGAACCAAGGAGACGACACCGGAAAAGGAAAAGGGAGGATTTGATCCATGTGATACGCGTCGAAGATATTGATTAACAACAGAATCAGCTGCCACCAGTCTAAACTGTCTCTTCTTACCATCTTTCGTTTGCAAACCTCTGCTTTCGGGTCCTCCTTTGGCGGATTGGTACTACTTGTTTTATGCATCGCAATTCTCCTCTTGAAGCGTACTTTTCTGTTTCCAGCGTTTTGTTGTTTAGTATGCCCATCTTTTGCCGTATGACTGTCAGTGGTTGTAGTTTCTACTTCCAGATAGCGTCAATGGTAGATGCCCCGTGCTTAATATCAAATCGAGGGTTTCTTTCAGAAATATCTGAGCATATTTGAATACGAGCATGGCAAACGTGCTGTCGATGTCAGCTGAAAGCAAAGATCGGTTTGCCGGACAAGGAACCAATTGACGGTACAGGAAAGTTCCGTTAGCAAATTTTTCTAGCGGCAACCTTCAACGTTTTCCTATCGTCACTATGGGCGAATGAGGAGCCAACATGGTCTGCTCACTCAGACAATAGCGCCGTCTACGTACGTACGATCTCCGGTTCAGTTGGAAATATTGCTGCATTAATCTCAGTGAGCTTTTGTGAACCTTTCCTTTGCCATTCCGGTTCCAAGAAAGTCATTTGAACATACTAAGACAATGACGAACGAAGCGTTCCATAATTTGTATCACCGCACTGCAACCCATTCGCAGCCAAGTTGGCGAACAAGTGTTCGCGGCATATGTCTGCTCAATCAAGGCGAATTATGATTCTCACCATGCAGTGTAGATTATCGGATGACTAATGCTATTTAAGGATTTGTTGAGAACAACCGATAGCAGGCCGCCAATTATTCATAATACGGCGCGAAATGGGTTGTAAACTTTGCTACCTATTAACCCAGCTTCTCTTCCACCATAACGGCGTTACTCGTCGATCAATCAGTCATTGCTATTTTCATCAACGGAAAAGTGGCCATCATTGCTATTGACGCTTTGTCATTGGATAAATATGCTGATCAAATACAAGGACTGTCGAACTGCTCAGTGCCACAGCCTCGGCGACATTGCTGTAGTTAATTTAGTAGCTCACTGTTTTGATTGTTCGGATAGAAATCTCGCCACCGCCGTTCCCGCCCTTTCATGAGGACATTGCTTCTACCGTTAGTCGCCGTATACTTGCCGGTAAATTCTTTACCAGCGTACTTGCATGCAGAAGCATCTACTCCTTAACTGCTCAAATTTCTGCCTTTAAAACGGAATGAACGCACATAGCACTTTCCGTAGCCCACGCGTAAAAGAATATCCACTGCAGGCAGTTATTCTGCCAGCTCGACTGGAGCGTATGGCAATCAAGGATGGCGGAAGCTGCATGATCGAAAGGGTTCATTCCAATTATCTGCACGACATGAAAGTTTCACAGTTTACGGACAAAATCGAAAGCACTGAGCAATGCCTGAAGAAATGCGTGGACAACAGGAACGTCTGCAACGCTTTTAGCTACGTGAAGGAAGTGAGCCTATGCAAACTGATCGTCAAGGCCATTAGCACTGCCGTTAAACTTTGGGGCTTCGACGAATACGTTGGCGTGATTAAAGACTGCACATCAGGTGAGTTGCCTTTTAGCCTGTTCAAAGTGCCTATTCGCTTTTTGGATTAGCGCTGTTGCAACCCTGAGCAACAAGCCATCCGTGTGCAGTTTTTCTTTCCCTACTTTCCGTTTATTGCGGAAGCGGTTATTTGAACTATTCTAAGTGAATAGGACAATGGTTTAATATACGCCGTGACTGGGATACATAATCCTTCCGCGCTGCGTCATTTGCATAATGTTGTAAGAAACATGTTTAGCCCATCCTAAGTAATGAACTGCCAAAACGTTTTACTCTGTTGCCTATACACTTTAAGGACAATCTAGTCTTTTCCAGAAACGGGATCGATTTGCCTTTTTGTTTGCAGTACGCACGTATGAATATTTAGTTTCAAAAAATACGAGCTGAATCCAGTTGTTAATGTAAATAAGTTGCAAAGGATTTGTTTACTGCAGAAAATTATGTTAACAAAGTCGGCAATACCATGGCTAAGCTGCTTGGTCAACGATCACTTTTCGCTGACATTTGCATAGGGAAGTGAAGGTGCAAAGGACTCCTTGCAAACATAGTTGGCCTCATTCTACGAATGCCAAATGAAAATGCGTAATGCGCTCGTCGCGAATTGGGCTAAAGTCGTCCGGATGTCACAGCTGATTCGCGGAGACATTTTTTCTTTTCAACTCATTTTCCTTTCTCGTCTTAGACGTTGAAGAGAATCAAAAGCCAAAAGGACAAGTGGCTTGCGGGAAGCCTTACTTTCGGCCAAAAAGCATTCAGGAAACAGGTGTGCTTCGCATTGTGCAAGGAAGCGAAGCGAGGCCTCACTCCCTTCCTTGGATGGCATCCCTGCAAACGGATAACGAACACAGATGTGGGGCAACAATAGTCCCTACGAACAAAAACGCCAATCACTCTTATCATGCCCTTACGGCGGCGCACTGCCTTTATACCCCTTCGTATGTGACCAGTTCCGGGACATTACTGTTAATATTGCATACTTGAATCAGAGGAGTTTCTATTTACATTTATATGGTTTTAGGTTGTTTCCAATATCTGTCGTTGAAGAGCGAATTCCTGACTACAGAATTACAATTGTCGCGGGGATCCATTCACTGACGCACGACATATACAAGCGGCAAGCGCAAACACGAAGAGTGGGAAAGAGTTATATTCACCCACGTTTTACGAAAAAAAAGTACTTCAATGACATAGCCATAATCAAAACGCAACGACCGTTCGAATTTACCAATTACGTCAGCTCTGCTTGCCTTCCGGATAAAAATCAGGTTCTGCCCGTTGGCATCCGCTGTTTGGCTTCCGGCTGGGGCCATACTTCCGGTATTCGAATTTGTTTGCCCATTCACATGCGCATGTAATCGATATGGCACACCTTTGTCTTTGCAGAAACGGGAACGGGCGTTGATCGTCTTAGACAAGTTTACTTACCAATTCTGTCCGACAACTACTGCAGAGACGCCTATGGTTCAATGTACCTACCGGGAATTATGACCTGCGCCGGCTACGAAAAGGGCGGAGCTGACTCCTGTCAGGTAGGAGACCTTATAACTTAATCAAAGTTTAAAAATGCAAAGCAGAAGTTTGTGCAGTCGTTTGATACACGTACACACATTCTCTTTAGAATAATAGCTCGTGTCGTAGTACTTTATGGCTTTACAACAACTGATCCAGCATTCAGAGAATTGCCTACTACTCATTGAAAAAAAGATATTAGAGGAAAAACGAACTCGATAGTTATTTATCAGACCAAATGTATTGTCTGGCCGTGATGTCCAGATCGAATGATCGATACCGAATTCGTCGACGTGACCAGATGAAGAGTAGGGACTTTGCAAAGGCTATTTGAATTCGTGATATCAGTTGTTGCCCTTTGACCGGTGGCAACTGAGAAGGAGGGGGAATGACAGCGCAATATTGAATAACATACAAATATGCTACAGGGCCATTAACACTGCTTTTTAACTAGTTGTAAATATGGAAAGCATCGTAAAGCGCATACAATTTCAAAATAGGTTACCTCCTCATGAAGCGCGAACGCTAAACCGTTATTATGCTTTCTGCGGGAACACTGTGAAGGCCCAAGACAGGTAAATTGCGAGGTCCTCATCTTCAACCGAGCGTCGTTCACTCAGTGCATGCCAACGGTCAAAATGAAGACAGAGTAATCAAGGACTTACTGCAGTCTAAGTTAAGAAATAGCGTGCCTTACGGGCACTTTAGTTTAATCTTTTTCCAAGCGAAGCATGTGCGAATGCAGATTCGATGAATACGTTCAAGTGTAGCGGATAACCGGATTTCTATCGAAGCATTGACCTTTCGTGTTGTTATATGATACAGCAAGCAGCCGTTGAGATATTTCAACTGACACTTGCCGTATCAAACAGCAACATTTATACGTTCGAATGCGTTTTTTAAAAACGCTGCTTACTTTATTACATTGAAAGCTGAAGTTGAAAATGGGGTTCTTTGCTACGAGTTCAAACGTATTCATATTGTTAAACATTGTTGAACAATATGTTGTTAAACAACAACAATATTGAAAGCTGAAGGCCTTTATTGTTTCCACGTCAGAAACTATGGCAACATCTGATTTATGTAGCAAAATTGCATTGCAGCAATATGAGCATAGCTATTGGATCACTGAGGACCCCACTTGAGCATGCTTTCGATTTCTACTTTCTTACAAAGAAAACTACACGTTTTCTTCTGCTTCCAACTTCGCACTGCTATGAAAGCAACGCTTAAGTGCGGCTATCAATACCAGTGCTTTGTCAAAATTGATTCACAGGTTGTAATAATTTTCGTTACTGATTTACGGTATTAACCTGTTGAGACAAGCACAGGATCAATGCTCGAGGATTTACATAAACGGGTGAACGTACCCTCGCGCTGGGCACGGTACGCAGATGGTTTCAAAGGCTTCATAAAATGAAAGTGAGCGCATCGTCTGACTTAGCTAGCTGCCCGGTCAATCCGTCTGGACGGGCACCATGCCTGTATTTATAAACGTTCAGCCCGTCTCCAACCGGTTGGATTCGTAAATAAGCAATAAAAACTAACGTAATCATTAACGTTGAGTTTTTGTTCTGAAGAAACTACTTAGTCTACCGATGCCAACATTTGCATTCATTACCTTCCCGAATGCTCCTTCTTGGAGCAGCTTCCTTGATGAAGTCGTCAACGTAGGTGCAAACAAGCGGAAAGCGTAGTTCGTGCACCACAGTGCCTACGAATCTCTGCCCGAAGCAGGACGCAAAGGCAGACTTAAAAGTTTGTGAATTGACGGTGACTCTGATTTTCAAGAAACTATATCATAATCCAAGAAAGGGGTCCGCATGTCCAAATATATGCAAATTAATAGATACAACCTTATTACACCTTACGGTAGTAATAATTTTGCCCTGAAGCAGCGTGTTCCCTTGGTCGTGTATATATTCGTGTGGGTAAAAAAGCGATCGTTCAGGTATTTCGTACTTCGTCTGTCTGTAGTCACCTATAGATATATGCGTAACGAATGTTCTTTTGTAACCTAAGATGGCTTTATCTCTGCGCGAAAGCAGAGAGTGGTAAAATCGGGTTTCGTGCCGGGATGTGTCATCGCACTTACTGGCAGCCATATTTTAGTTTTTCAATGCAACTACAAGCTGCCGAACGGCAGTTTTGCCGGTAGCTCCCCGTAAAGGGAGTACGTTCACTGCAAGTGAATGGAACAGATTCCCTGCCGACGTTGCTAAGCTTAACTGCTGAATGCTGACTTTAGGGTGACTCTGGCGGTCCTTTCGTCTGCTATGACAACGACGCGTGGTATCTGCACGGCGTGATTAGCTTCGGCTTCGGCTGCGCGCGCAGAGGCAAACCAGGCATTTATACTCGAGTTGCCGCGTTTACGGATTGGATAAATCATCATGAGTAACGTTGTGCCGTGGAGTGCGCCCGTCAGAATTCATTCAAAAGCTATTTGCCGTTGTACTGCATACGGATTGTTTGTATGCAAGTCGCTTCGACCTCATTGAATAAACAGTTAATCTTTTAATAAGTTCCTACTGAACCACGGGAACGAACTTGTTTTTGATTAAATTCCATTTTGCCTGTAAGCTAAGTTATGCGTCGGCAAAACCGTATCCGTTAAACGAGTTTCATTAAAATTCAATGACGAACAGCCATTGAAAAGAACTGCACATTTACATTTTGGACGAATTGATTTGGCAACACGTTCGATTGGCATTAAATGTCCGCTGCGCCATTGTATTTCGCATATATATCGAAATATATATGCGAAATCGACGGGGGAGGCGAAGTGAGGAAAATGCTCTTTGTGGTCATCCTGAGTGGAACACGTTGCACCAAACAATAAACCGTTCTACAATGGCGCAGCGGACATTTAATGTCAATCGAACGTGTTGCCAAGTGAATCCGTCTTCCGGTAAAATTCCGTTTATATATATATCATCGGCAACTGGTGCGCAGCAGGTTCAACTTATTGAAGCTTTGCTCCTATACTTCTTACATTGCTCCCTCCTTCAGTAAGCCATGTCCACATGGCTGCTTAGACAGTCCTTGGGAGTTGTACGATGTAATCTCGGCACCATAACGGCCTTCGCCGCTCCCTATGAGGTCGCTCTGACTTCTGAATCCTTGCGGTGCTTTGATTTCTGACTGACTGCTTATCCAGTTCCTAGTTGGCACAGGGGATGAAACTATTTTGGGCCGAACGTACTGGGCTGCGTTCTGATCCCGGAACCATCCGTCCCCTGTCCTCGTTTTTTACGGGTAACCGAATGTCTCGTGGAGAGGGCTTCAGTCGGTCGCTGTGAACTACTTTGACATCTGTGCATCTTCTAACATTTTGAATGTGGTAGGTGACCTGCGATGGTTTGGCTAGAACACGGTAGGGTCCCGGCCATCGCATCAACAACTTTTTGCAGTTGCCCCCGTGCTGTCCCATAGACCTCAATAACACGAGGTCCCCAATCCTGTGCTTGCCTCGTGTGCATGGTTTCGCTTCTGATGGACGGCGGCTTCCCGTAGATGGCGGCGGGCGTTAGTGTGCACTTTTGTCAGAGCAGTCTTCAACTGCCTTATATGCCTCGAAGCTGAGTTGCTAGGCTGCTCTCCAGACCTACATACATCCTCAGGCATGTCAGATCTGATTAATACGTCTAACACCGTTTATTAACTTTGACAAACAACATCGGAGATTTCAGGGTTGCTTACTCCCTGTCTTCACGAAACATCCTATTTTCAACCATCCTCAGGCATACGGCATGACGCTCCGAATACCATTGCATATGGTGTTTCGTGGATACTGCTTTGGACAGAGGCCCGATAGGCCATCATCACTTTGGGCAAGCATTCGTCCCAATGTTTACCTTCTTCCTGGACCACCTTCGCTAACATACTAGCCAGGGTCCGGTTCATCCACTCTACCTGCCCGTTTCCTGAGGGATGGTATGACGGGTCTTCTGGATGCCTAATTCACGGCATAACATCTGGAACACCTCTGACTCGAACTGCCTCCCTTGATCGGTGTGAATGGACTCAGGCACTCCCTATCTGCAGATGAACTGGTCCATAGTGGTTGCTGTCACTGTCTTGGCGTCTTGGTTAGGCAGAGGAAAAGCCTCGGCATACTTAGTGAAGCAGTCCATGATCACCAGGATATACCGGTTGCCATTTTCACTGGTAGGTAACGGGCCCACGATATATATCGCCCCCTTCTGCCATCGGCTTGACACCTTTTGGAGCCTTTCCTTGTCCCTTAGTTTGGCGCAGTAAGTGTCCGGTTCCTTGCGGTTTCTCTTGTGGGGCCTCGTCATCGGATTCATCACTACTCTCGGCCACTACAACTTGCTCTTTCAACGCCTTTGTGCGGTACTCACCCTTATCATCTCGGAGAAGTGGTACGTCATGCTGTGGATGCGCTACAGTGACCAATCGTGACTTTTGTTTGTGCAAGTTCTCTGATGACTCCGTGAGAGAATGCAGATGGGATGTCACTCGACATTTCCATCCGCATGAAGTCATCCTTGGAGACAGGATGGAATGTCTCCTCCTCGGGGAAGTATCTTTCGATCAGTCGATCGCAGTACGCCGCATCGGGCGGGATCGCACATGTGTAATCTCGCAAGGTTAGCACGGTTCTTCTACCAACTTGCACAGCAATATACACGAGTCTTCGTAACTGCTCGCCTCCCATTTTATAGAGGGCTGCAGACGAGGCAATTATGCCGGCGTACGGCTTGGGGGAGGAAGGGAACTTTTCCCATACCTCTATTGCGTCCCGCAGCCGTGCACGATCGACTTGTAAATACGGATCCCATAAGATGGGATGCGAACAATTTTCTTCTTTATGTACCCAAATACCTGCATGGCGTATTGATATCGGGTCCCAATACGCCATGCGATATAAATGAGTCGGAACAGAGCCCGTCCCCCCAGACAGGTTGTTTCGCCATTACGCTTGATGATTCTCAGATAAGGGCGGGATTCCTTGGAGGCCTGGTTCCAGTATAGTACGGCTTCAGCCAATGCACGGCGATCAGGCTTGAGGTACGGATGGTATATGACCGGATTTGGAATTTCTGCCAGGATATATTGGAAGATTAAGAATAATCCAGTCATGCGGGCGAACTTGAGCCAATCAAGGATCTGCTCAACAAGGGCTCCCATCTCATTGGCCTCGGTCCACAGCTTCTTCATAATATCCCAAAGGAGGATACGCAGCTGGCTGGACTTTTCGCAAAAGCGTGCCAAATCTTCAACACACTCACGTTGCAATGCCTGAGATGGGATCCACGGCACCTTGGCCTTTGGGTACAACATCTAAAGAGAAACGTTTTTACAAGATGGGATGCGCCTCATCTAATACCAAGAACTCACGAATGAAGAAAAAGCCTGAAAGGCGCGCGAACCTCAACATGACTTCGGTATACCAGAACAAGCGTTGTTCGGCTCCTGATCCCCGTGCGTTGCGGACAACACCAGTAAATACCATTGCACGGAACTCTAGCGATCCCTTCCACTGGAGATCGATCTCTCTCGCCCAGGATTCCGACAGCAACGCGTTGGCGTACTCTTCACGCCACTGTTTGTTGTAAATTTGGAAAACAGTCCTCGCACGTCTGAGGACCCAGCGCCTTGTAAATTCTGGCCCCATGTTTTTGCCGATCATCATGATCGATATGACCAACATTGTGGGGCCGAGAAATTCCTCTGGGAACTCGGGCGCTTCATGCACCTTGAGGAGCTGGTCCATTGCCTCCTTGTCCATGCGCTCCGGGACACATCTAACTCCATTTCTAAGTTTTCCAACTTGAAGTTTTGTAATTTTGATCATTCCATCGCTGCGGAAGAAATCGGAAAGCGTTGTGGAAAGTTTGAATGCTTTGCCAGCAATTCTCAATCTCGCCATTTGAATTATGCTCTTTGCTCATCTTTGCCTTTGCCACTCGCTGACGATGGAACTAGGCTGTTCCGAAAGCTTTGAGCAAAAAGCAAGCGTCGTTCTGAACTTTTACCTAATAACTGTCCATCCATTCGGTGGTAGGGCGTTTCGTTCATTTTCAGACGCTCGAGAACGGGACGAATCCGTAGAAAGCCAACTTAACCGTCTCGTTACAATGAACCCAGTCTTCAACTTTGCTCATCTACTGTATCGGAACGATAACAAAGTTGACACCGCAGGATAGGACGCAGCAAAATGGCCTGCGTGCATCTCGACAGTGCCCATTTGCGCTTCCAATCCGCGTTCTATTGTACATTACTTTAAGATGACTTCAACTGAGCAAATCTTCGGACAATACTTCATTTCGCTTAAACCCTCCGAGCAGGAGCAATAGAAAACTTTTATACGCACATGCGTGTACGCTTTGCGCGTGAATGGCTTCTTGAAGAATCTTCACTTTCCAGCTATTGTGGGCAGAATAATCCTGTCCTTGTCAATCAAAGTGGCATTCCTCGGCGGTTACAGTATACCAGATGGAAAGATCCGGCAGCGAACGGATCGGCGCTTCGAAGCAGTGGCTGTTCGATTCAAGCCTACAAATTGGTCTAAAATTTACGACTCGTCCGGCGGAACAAAATTGGGGAACCGATTTGGCGCGTTGCCAGCCAGCCTTCCCTAACGAAGGCACAATGACATTTAAAATTGAAGCTCGGGACGGCAAAAAACGGCAAGCAAAGCGCGATTTTTTTCGCGTCTACAGGAATTAACCTAATGGCACAATCCAGCCTGCGGCGGTGCAGCGGCGCGAGCAAACATCCAGACTGGAGGCCGTTGGCGCGCTCAACAGAAGTTGATACACCGCTTCTTCGCAACAGCGAACGCGACTTTGGACGACAGCCGGAAAATCAATCCAACCCAAACAAACGCTCTCAGCATTGCATTTGCTTAACGGCTTTCCCAAGCCGCCGAGCAGGCAATTGAAAAAAAAATCGACTCCCGGCTCACTGCAAATTGTGTTCTGCGAAACGCTGTTGCCAGAGCGTTCAACGCGTCGCATAATGTCAGAAAATGCACGCTTAGGGTTTCCCCGTTCCCCTGAAAACACTGCCAGCAGTTAATGAATCGCCGAAACGCAGACCAACAACGCAACGTCGAAGCGCATCAGCATCCTACCGTAATAACTATGTGCGCAGGCAATATACGCGATCGGTATTTGCACTGCACGTATTGTGTGGCTTCGGGCGCGTTTGTTCGTCCAAGTTAAGGGCTGAAAGAGTGTTCGGAAAGTCAGCAATGGAAGCCGAAAGAGACGACCTGGATTGCCTAATGTTCGTCGAACGGCCGGCATCCTCCGGGTGCAGCGGGTCGCCTAGTACGAAAATCGGTCGAAGCGCAAGTGTTCCTCCAGTTTGCGACGACATGCTCTTTGGGGCGGTGTTGCCTATGTTGAAGTGGACATTTTGCGTTCATCTCGCCAGACCCATTGTTTGCCACTTCGTACTTTCAGCTTGTCGCGCTCAACTCAAAGTTTAAACGACTTGCCAACGTGTAGCGACTCGGCCAGGCGCGCCGCGGGGCTTTCCCGGCCAAGCAGAAAGCGATATCGTAGTGGCTCCTCGTTGGACCGTGATGCGGAGGTAGGCACATATTTTGTTGCTTTTTTATTGTCGTTTAAACAAGTGCGGCTTCAAAGCGCTCCGCAATGGCCCTCTTAAGTTCGTCTTGCCTTCAAATCGTTGTAATTGCTCTGTCAGTCTTTGCAACAGAATACGCACCGTAATTTTCCGTACGACGAACGAGCATTAAACGAAGCGTAAATGTCTAGGAAGGACTGGACAAGTTTTCCCAGCTTCTCTTTCGTACAATGACTCTTTGTAAGCATACGTTGGTCCCTGCGCGACCAACCAATCTTTATAATGCGTATACGGTAGATTTCCCGCATCCGCGATTTCATTTATTCGCAGTTTTCCACTGTCATTCGCCCAGGCAAGAAAAGTAAACGAGAAGTTCCAGAAAGACGTCAAAGCATCTGCAATGCAAGTGCAGAGAGTAGCGAACTCAAAATCGTCCTTCTGCCCAATCGCTTTCCATGAATCCGTACTTCTCTTATTCATCTCACTTTAGTCTCTCGTTAACAGTGCTAACGTTAACCTTATTCAGCAAGTCCCATTGATCTCTTATTGTACGTGTGTGTTAGCACAGTGCACCTCCGTTGACGCGCGCTATTGGTTTCACTTGCACAGTTTATTCTCGATTCATCACGACCTGCTTGATTTTCTACATTCCGGCCTCTTGCACGAAATTTTTTGCAATCGGCTCGCGCACCGAGAGATCCCTTAAAGAGGTGCTCCTTAGGAGCCTGATCGGCTTGGCACTGCATTGCGGCTGTACAATGGGATCGGTCTAATTTGCTTTTCCTTTTCTTTGATTTCGCAAGCGTAATGAACGGGAGTAACCGTTGAGTAGATCAGCAGCACAAACCAAGAAGCCCGAGGTAACAATTTAAGGGATGTTATTAATTACTTTGAAGCAAGAGGAATTAGTAACAAGGTGTCTCATAATTATGAAAAAAATATGAAAAGATACGGTTCATATTATATCTATTATATATAATATGAACCGTATCTTTTCATATTTTCATATTATATCCGTATCTTTTCATATTTTTTTCATAAATGTTGTTAATTAATAGCTAAAAATTTATTCAAAAATTGTCAATCCTTTAAACAACAAAAGCAGCGAATGCTTTTGCACTAATATGTCGTCTTAAGGTATTTTATTAAATGTATAATTTAAATATGTATCTATTGGTATGTATGGCCACAGCTGAGCTGTTCGTGGAGTTCTGAAGCGTTAGCTATTATCCACAGTGGTCGTTGGAGGTCAGTGTTTGCAGATAGAGACTACCTGCTGCATAGGCATATATATATATATATATATATATGTGTTTGTGCAATTCTAATCACGTTTGTGCGCTCAGGTATGCTACACTTGACGAGATTAGTCAGGAACCTGTTGCGGTCATCAGCAGACGCTTGTTGAGTCGTTAAGTCTTCATTTTTGCCGGGCCGCGTGCCACCCGTCCTTCAGCGAGGGACTTTAAAATTCTTTAAATGCTTTTTCCAACTTCCGCCTAATCGCCAATCCTGTTTTCGGTGTTTCAGCCCATTTCGTCGTTCCTTTCGTTCGTTGTCGGCGACGGGGCGGTTTATAGAAGACCGTCGTTGCGTCAACTGCATTTTTGCGATTTGCTCGGCGCCCCATTCTGTCGCTTTCCGCAGCGCGCCTCCCGTTCGAGCTTTTTCAATTCGACACCGACGAAACTGAAACCTTTAAGACAGATTACTGTGCCAATATATAGTCGGTCGATAGTGTGAGCGAGCAGTAGCGGCGACGTGCCGACGCAGCGACTCCCTCCGTCGATGTCCCACGTCGGTGACCGTCAGGTCGGTACCCCCTTAAAAAGATTGCTTGAAGGTTTCAAACTGCATCGTCGGCGTCAAAATGTTGCACGGCTGTTTGCAATGCGCCAACGGCATCACTGTCAACATTTGTACGCTCGTTTTGCACTGCTATCCCAATTTCCATGCGCAACGTCATCTTTGAGCAAGTGACTTTTGTTCCGTCCAATTAAAAATTGTTTCTTCGTCTTCTGAGCATAGCTGGCCAATTAATCCACTTTCGCATTTCGAAAATGGAGTCTTTGTCGCAATCCGTTGAAATATTCCTGGTCGATTAAAGGGGAACATGTTTGCGATGCGTAATTGGCATTTTGCCTATACGCTTGCTATCATCGTTCAGTGCAATTGCTGAGTAACCGATGGAAAATGTTCGTTGTGTTGCGGTTCGTATTTCAGCTGTAAATTCTCAATAGACCTCTTGAACGAACGCCTGTGGTCGCATTTGCCGTTGTACCGATGTTTTATGAGTTCATTCGGATTGCCCAAATTCAGTTTATCGTATAAAAGCTATTTTCAGCCAACCATCAGCCACATTACGGCTTATTCTTATTGCAAACATGTTTAAGACAAGACTCATGCCGGTTAAATTGACGCCCAGACTGAATGAACTGAAACGGGAGGCGAGCGTACAAACGCACATTGCCTTGGACTACGCCGGTGAGAAGTTTATGCGAGACGCAACTCAGTTGACCAACAGTTGGGGTTCATTTTTTTTGGTAAGACGAAAATCGCGTGTGCTTAACCAACCGTTCGCTTTATAGGAGGACAAAGGTAGCAATGACGGTTGCAAAACACGTTGTCGAGCCAATTCCTTAACGGAACCCGTCCACGTATTGACCCCAACGTATCCGTCCTCTTGCTCACCCTCGCCGCCGACTCGAGTATGCGCGTTGGCGATATCCGCACTTTGGAATTGTCGCAACGCGCAAATTATTGCAGCAATGCTATTCACCCTCCATGCAGCAAGTGGTGCGCAACGCCGTTTTCTCGGACGGGCCGTCGACCAGCCCCGCACGCAATTGCCTAATGAGGTAGGCCACATTTGTGTGACGACGACAACCGAGCGTCGATGAGGCACCATTCCAGAAGTCTGAGTCCAATTGCAATGCAGCCGAGTCGACCTAAGCGGAAAAGTAAACGCTTTTGTTAAATGCCTACCTGCGTAAAAGTTACGGTAACTTTTCGTAGGCGTCGAAGATGGCAACTTCGGCTTTACGAAGCGGCGAAGCACCGCAGCCGACGTTTCGCAGTCGGAGCTTTCCTTTTCGGCTAAAAGTCAATTGAACCATTTGCGCTGCGACAATAACCATCTGCAGCATAGGTATGGAGAGACAGAGAGAAAGAAAATTCGCCTTCACAGTTTTAAAGAAGTTGCCTGTTTTGTAGCCTGTCAACGAGTTCGTTGGACTCTGAATCAGGCTGCTCGAGCGGCGGTGGCGAAATAAGAAAATTGGACTTCGTTGACGCGATTAGCGAAGCAGAACACTCATCCGAAGAACAGTCGGATGTCACCAGTCCTTCGATCAACTCCCCTCCGACCATAGTTGGCGCCGACATGGAAATATGAACAGCTTCACTTGGGCACCCAATAGCTCAATTCTCACCTTCCTCGTTACTTCACGCTATGTGTCCATTTATGGATGATATCAATTGAAAGATTAACGCGTCAGTGCGCATAGGTGCACGCGCAGTTGCGTACGTTTGCGAAGACAGTAAGCGCAAGTAAAAGTACGTGTTTATTCTAAAAATTTGAACGTATCCGCTGAATGCTCATTCGGAATAGTCGAAGGGTTCCGGCGGTTCAGGCTCGTCAGACTCTTCGCCATCGACGGCCGCTTAAACGGAGATACTAATGACTTCAAATGACAACTGATCAACTTGAACGTACGTTTGACAATTTCAACCAGTTCTTCCTCTTTGTCCACCTCCTTATCTCGCAGTACGATTATGCCGCCCGACTTGAGGCTCTTTACCGGTTCGTAACGGCAATCCTCAGGCAGGGTCATCACCTTCAGCTGCAACACATACGCGGGAGAAAATGTTATATTGTTAAAGAAATGTATGGAAACAATGGTGCTACCTGCTGGTGCAGTACTCTAGCAGGGTTGGGCAGCCTCTGCATGTTCGGCTGTTCGGTGTCGTCCTTCTTTGGCTCCGGTTCGGATATCGATTCCGAGATGGTTGTTGGTTCCTTTATTTTTTCAAAAAGCCGGTTGCAAAATTCAGCCAACAATTGAAGGAGAAAACTTACGTCTTCCATCTTGTCCGATTTGTTCTCCTGCTCCTGCTTGGCCTGCTTCTCCCGATCGCGCTTCTTCGACTTGAACGACAAAACGACGGCCGGCAATTTTTCCAACTGCTTTGTACGCTTCTCCTCCATCGGAGGTGGATAAGCATAAATAGAGGGCTTGCTGTTCGAAATGAAGTCTAACTGCGGCATCTAAATTGGGAAGCTTAAAACGGAGGAACGATAAAGGACAACCAACCACCAAGAGACCAACGCGAAAAGAAGCGTTACATTAATTCTGTTACTTCAGATGCGTTAACAGTAAAGGCTTCACTTACATCAGTTTCTTAGCATAAACAGTCCACGACTTCAAGTCGCTATATGAGAATACGACTAAGAAAATATCTTACAAAATTCGGCAACGTATTTCAGTTCCTTCGTCTTCGCTAACTCCTTTTGCCCTTTTTAAACGACCCAACTGTTGTAATTCACATTTATTCTTTGTTGGATATATCATGTCGATTTCGGGAGGTCGTACATCCCGTCTCCATAAGGGCAACCGGTTGACTATTGCTCGTACACTTATCATACGGAAGGGCTTTCCCGACCGTTGAACACGCAAACATTGAAAGTTTCAAAAACTAAGAGAAGACTAAATGAGCAGAACAACGGGATGGAACCGCTTAAAAACGAACATGTTATTTACGACGCTGTCAAACGTCCCGCAGTCAGTACTATTCCCTTATAAGAGATGTACAGCTTTAATTAGTACGTAATAGCAGAAGTCTCTAAAGGACCAATTCATGCATTTAAGTGGCTTACCTGCAATTTCGTATTGATGCCTATTAGGCACGTTGGATGAAATGCCAACGACAGGAAGTGACTCAGCGGAAACCAGTACCACAACTGCAAGAATACCAACAGACCAATGGCCGCTGTGGTCGAAACATAATTCATCTTAGTCAGTAAACCGATAGTGACATTTCTGCCACCTTAAAATTGGAAGAAGTGAATAAAACACTGACGGGTCACCCAATAACATGGAGAATTACCAGCGTCTAGAATTCCATGCGCAATTATAGCACCAAACTTGGCCAAACTGTCTTCGTGCTTGTCGCAGATCGTCTTAATCAATGTAGCGCGAAAATCCTTCGCTTTAGGCGTCATTGCTTCGCTGTGCTGCATGTAAACCATGCCTAAGGCTATTAGCGCTCCCTGGCGTACAAAATTGACCGCGTCGTTTAGCATCGGTTCCAGCAAGTATATTGCTTCCTTAATGGGATGACCAACTAATGTGCATATCGCAACTATTCATTCCAACGTTCAAGCTTACCGGAAGAGCCGTACCGGCGCACGCTAAACCAAGGGAAATTGCGGCGCCGTACCGTATATGCGGATTGTAGCTTTCTGTCAACTGGGACACCAGCTGAGCGCAACTGGTCGGATTCCTGCGCAAGCGTTCAGTTTGGACTTTTTAAAAAGTCAATTGGTCTACGGTGCACACTTACTTGACCATCACAAAACCGAGGCAAGACACTGCTGCACGGCGAACGTCGTCGTTGACATCTTCAACGGATATGAACAGTAACCGACCAGCGGTTGTACTATTGCCGGTTCCGCAATAGGCCATTGCTAGAGCGTATACTCCCGCTCGGCGAAGCACAGGATTCTTGTCCTTGAGCAGTTTCTTAATCCAAGGCTCCGGTTCTTCCAAACGCCCACAAGCAATGACGCCGAGACCGACGCATATTCCTCGTAAAATCTTCTCATGTTGAGTGTCTGCTCCGTACTAAAATGACGAATCAACATTATCTAATGTGCTTAAGCTTAAAAAGAAAAACATAATTCACCGAAATCAATTCTTGAACGCAACGCAAATTATTTGAACCTGCCATCACTAAGCCCATCGCTAGGGCAGCTGCCTCTCCGGAAACTGCGTCGTCGTAAAATAGGACTCCTCTTAAGGCATCGTAAACGTCTAAAGAATAAGAGCGCATAAACAATTGGGCAACAATATGCAATCGGTGACGACCCCATCGATGGGTGCCCACGGTCGCTAGGCCCAAGCCGAGACAGGCTCCATGACGCATAATGGTGTTAGACGAGGCTGCCAACTGCTTTTTCAAATAATCTATCACTTCAGTCGATCCTCTATTGGAAAAAATGAGTCCTGAAAGCATTCCTCGTAGGGTAGTCGAAGACTTGTTCGGGGATACAAACCGAGAGCGTACAGGCCGCCGGCTTCGAGATAACCTGAACTGGAACTTGAGGATTCTTTAGGCAAGTAATTGTCGAGCACTCGCATGGCCTCCGCTTCGTGACCCTTGTGGATAACGCCAAGACTCGCAACGGCCGTAAACTTTGCCCAATTGCTTGCTTTGCTCACCCATTCAAGGTTGGTCCTACAAAGAAACTCACTGACGTAGAAGAACAACGTTCCGCATAAAGTATACCGCAGGAACTCGTCGCTTGTCGTACCATGGTGCATCAAGGCGTTTGAAATGACTGTAGCGCTGTGGCAAACGCTATTTCTTACGTAATCCTGAAATAACGTTGAAAATATACGTCAGAAAAATTCTACTGCTTTAAAATTAGCACCTTAATTGTCTTCAGTATAAGTATATCCGAGTGATTGTTCTTCATATAGAATTGCAGATAGAGTTCCGTTTGCAGGTCTCCATCTACAATCCGATTCAAGGCTGCGATATGGCCTTTCAGGC
This sequence comes from Trichuris muris, assembly GCA_000612645.2. Classification (NCBI taxonomy): domain Eukaryota; kingdom Metazoa; phylum Nematoda; class Enoplea; order Trichinellida; family Trichuridae; genus Trichuris; species Trichuris muris. The sequence goes on from CBXJ02000086.1 coordinate 13,668,896, forward strand.
GAGTTTCATTCCCGTCCTCCTGTGACTGAAGAACAGGTTATACGTTATTGTCCTAAGCATGCAAAGCCGCTAGCGTATGGCGACTGGTGACAACACCAGCCGCAAGACAATAATTAAGGAATGTATGTTTGAATTTACAAACAAACACGAATATGCACAACGTGGGAGACCACGAAACCAAAGTAAATATGTAAATAAAAAACACTCTTCAGGCAAGCTCCTACCGCATTCTTTTCATCTGATTCAGATATCGACTGCGAAGTATCGCCGGTGGTAGATGATTCCATTTCCTCCTGTTTAGAGGTCGATTCTGAGTGATCCTTTTTACTTGAGCCATTCAGCTTAGATTCCAGAGCTACTGCGATGCCGTTCATGAAAGATTGGGGCGACGAATCCTGGATGTCGAGGGCCAGTTGGTAGGCAACGGCCGCCGAATCGTCGGATTCCGATATCAGATGGACCAGTATTTCGGCAACGCTTTCGGGATCTTCCAGGTACTTCAACGCCTGGCATATTCCATTGTAGTCGCTATCTTTGTTACTTCCCAAACGCTTGATCAAATCCACTAGAACTTGATTGCGAAAACCCAGATGCTGAACAAACTCGATCACTGCTTTTATGCAATAGGTAATCAGTTCCAATTTGTCCTCCTGAATTGACCGGAAATATATTAACTGCAGGCAAAGCGCCAAAAGTTTACTGTCTCGTCTAGAGCTCTCTGCAGGACGTCCAACCTTCTCGTTTCAATGGCGACTCCGACTATCTAAGAATGGACAAGGTGCGAATTAGGACTAAGCAACGGCACAAACCGCTTTGTATTCCTTGCGGGCAAAGCAACCCTCAAATATTCGATTTATAAGTGCTTCCAGGCGATCGGTCATTGCTTTTTGTTGCAAAAACGCCATAGCTTCCTTATTCTCCTTTCGGGACATTGCATACATATCGATTGCCCGAGCTGAATACGAAGGAAATAGATAAGCAATAATTTTAAAGAACTCACCAACAACGGTGGTAACATATTCACTGTTAGCATCGACTTCGAAAAGTTCTTCAGCAGCAATTGCAAACAGCAAGGCGTCATCGTAAGCAGTAAGATGAAAATAAATCTTAGAAGCAACAAGAGCCGCTAGTTTTCTCTCGGGAAAGGAGCTATCCTCGGAGAGACCCTCAATATTGGCAACCACGTTTGCTATTTCGTGCCAAAAGACGTTGACCAGTCGATCAAGCTTGCGCAAAGCGTAAATTTTCATTTTGGCGCTGTCCTCGCCCAAAAGTGCGATTATGCCGGCTAAACAAGTACTCGCAAGCAACCGTCTCGAACTAGTATGCTTTGACTTACAAGCCGACAGTATTGCCGCCATTTCTGTCCGAACACGACCACCAAGTTTGACAGAAGTTTTTAATCAAATCGCCAAAACGACAACTGCCGATGGACAAAACAGACTAATACAGTAGATGGCATATACTTCAATTTCTTTTACTTACTGTATAATTCCTAATGAGACATTCGGTTACGCCAGTTACCGTCTTTACGTTCTTTTGCCAACCTAACGGTGCCTTAAAACAAGTGCCCAAGGCTCAATTTATTAAACGACAGACGAGCAATTTTTAGCTCGAGAAACTTGCTAGCGCAAAGATCGTACGTATCGACGTGAGGTGACTTCAGCAAGTAATTTAGCGGTTAACTCCTGCCCTGTGCTTTTGGTGCAACCACCGAACCAGTTTTGAACTCTGCAGGACGCATGATGTGATCGATGGTTGAGCCTGCGAATCGCTTTAAAACTGTAGTACAGTACACTCGCGCCACGACGGTTATCCGTTGTAAAATGCATCGTTGTTTGCAATGCCCTGTGGCATCTGCTTAGCCTGCGTAGTGGAACGTACGTATTAGCCAATCTTCTTGGCTTTTAGAGTTGTAAGAAGGACATGAATTCGTCGTGGTTCTCTACACAAGGATTTGGCGTTCTGTCGCCCAATTCGACGTACTGTTCTTTGTCAGCTGTTTCGAGCGATCTGACTAGAACTGTGAGAAAACAGTCACCGCCGAAGCGGCTCGAAAGTGACAAGCAGCAGGATACTTCGGCAAATGCGAGGCTGGACTTTTCCGGAAACCGGTCAGGTAAGGGTCGTCTCAGTTGGAAATGTGTAGTACAGTTTCGCTGCACGCGCAGGATTGAGTAATGGATTGAAGCAAGTGCACAACGCTATCTCCTTTTTGTTGAATCAGCAGGACTTGCTCAGCGGGAAGGCGAAGGTTCTAACCGAACAGGCCGACGTGTATGCTCGCTTGCTGCACTCGCTGAACAAAAGCGGAAGTAATGCCAGCTTATGTACCGTAGACGGTATGCTCAGGTACTCTTTTTCTTTCTTAAACTCCACAGGAGTCCCGTTTAGACGTCGGTTTCGGAGGTGGCAACTTTTCGGACATCGAAAGCGTCCGCGCCGGTTGCTCCAAACTCACTGACATAAAGCATGAAGAACCGCAGATTCCGACGCACAAAAACGGGTTGACGTCGTGCCTGCCTTCTTTTGATGCGGGAAGTAAACTGGCAGAGTTGTCCGAACAAAGTCTGGAGCATATGTGCATCCCGGACCAGCCGGAGCCTCAAGTGTATCTTAAACTGTCGAAAAAGCAAGAGAAGCGTCTGGAAGCTCTGAGAGCATCCTTCCAATCGTCCGAACGCTCCTATTTTTTTGAAGAACCAATTGCCAGCAGTTCGCCAAACAAGTCTGCAGGAACGCGGAATCGGGAACGAACCAGTGCTGTTGTATCGGAGCGTTTCCCTAATGCTGAATTAAGCAGTTCCTCAATTTCGATCGGTAAACATGATAGAACCGCCTCTCCTCGTGGCACGATGTGTCGGTCGATTCAAGTTAATCCCGAAATGGTTAGCTTTGCTGCCGCCACTGGACCCAGCTTGCAGCTGAGCTCCGATGCGTTTTCCGTACGTAACGATTTTGCTTATTGTTTTGTACGTTTAAATTTTAGGTCTGCAAAGAAGGGAACAGCTCCCCCTCTCGCAGGGACGTTTCGGTTCAGGTGTCATGGAAGAGCGTCTCTGCTCGATCGGCTAGTTCCTTCAACGCGGCGGATGAAGGTTTTAGTGAACCTACCGAAGTACTTTCCGCAAGCGACCGCAGAGAGGTATCGTGCTGCTTTTCGAAAGCACCGTTTCTAAAGGCATGTACACCTCAGACTGTAATTGAGAGGGGATCTTCTGAAGCTTGCGTCGGCAAAGTACCCAGTATTCAAGTGGATGTTGGCACTGAGGTGAAATCGGTGCCGCTACACGCTGTTGTTGCTTTGGAAAACAAAGAATCGACAGGACGCTCTGCATTGTCTCCAAGAGGTTTTCGCCTGACTTCAAAAATGCCGTTTGTTGCAGGAACGGTAGGAAGACGATATTCATTTCGTCAAAGCCAATTTTGTGTTTGCAGTCCACGAGTTCGAGCTATTCAGTTTATGCGAATGCTCACGAGCTGCTGCATTCCGTTAAGCTGAACGATCCTTCGTTCTTTGACTTTTGCTCGAAAATTAAGACGCCAATTTCCATTCACAAGTTTACGCTACTCCTCATCAAGCACTTGGAAAACGAAATCGATCACCTATGTGAGGACATATGCACTGATCTGCGGTAGTTATCCTTCACTTTTATAGTTGTCTCAATGGTTTTTCGTTCATTTCTAGGATTTATGACCGTATTGGGGAGGAAATATCTGCTTGCGAGGACAAGCAACTTCAGTCGGATCTGCTGATCAGGCGTAAGGAGATAGCAGATCGCGTGGTCCGAACCGATTTCAACGTTCGCAGATTGCAGGCTCGACTCAAGGCGGTAATTATTGCTTTTCTTAGCATCTTCGTTTAATCAGTGATAATTAGGTTCGGAAAGAAATGCAAAACATGCATAAGGGAAAGTTTAATCAACCTTGTTCAAGCAGAGCAAATACGTTCATTGGGACCGACAGTTGGCGACGTCCTACATTGGCAAGTACGGCCAAAAGTTCTGGTTCTGGTTTATGCCCTTCCACAAAGCGGGAAAGACCAAACAGCTCCGAAACGCTTCGAGACTTAAAGACAATTAGGGAATTAATTGCTAAGCACAGTTATGTTCAGGTATATTCGTGAGAAGTGTTTATGTATGCTAACTTATGAGGTGGTGCACGTTAATTTTTTTCAGCAGCTGCGCTATGCGTTTCAAAGTTAAACTGTCACACCGCAGTTGCTTTTAATTTTTTGCAGCTGGCGTTCGAGCGTTTGCTAACAAAAGATTTGCAGTGACCAGTCATATACACCGCGATTCCATATGCTTTGTTGTGGACAGTAAACCTTGTTTAATTGTGAAACTCAGCTGAGTGCCAAATGGGAATGAGCAGTTCTCTCAAACTCGTATAGCTAAAAATGTACTGTTTTGGTATACAGTAGTTGTACCATTTTAAGTACAAGAACGACCCGACATATTATTACTAAGTTGGCAAGGCGAAGTACGTTTGTCTACTTACCTTAAGAAGAGCTCGATGATGAGCCCGCTTTTAGCGTAACGCCGTGCATTGGAATGAAAGTCACGTCATTCCATCATAGACGGGAGACTATCGAGCTGCGCACTGGAATTAAGATTGCGTAAAAGGGCAACTTGCTATCGAGCTAAGGTTTCCTGAGAATTTTTTCTTCGAGCAAACGATCCTACAAGAATGATGAAGCAGCATCTGTCCGAAAACGTTTCTATTGGTAAAGAAGCTTTCACAGTGACCCTACGCCGTCTTGGGACATTACCAGAAGATCTTATCGACCTGGGAAGCTGAGGCACAATAGTGTCGATTCTTGCCTGTTTTTCATCATAAACATTTGAACAGTTTGAGACAAAAAAGCCTGCATGAATCGTAAATTCCAAAGAGCATATCACCATTACAAAGGTCAATAAAAGAAATGTTAGGAAACCGTTAGTATCAGGATGTCTCGTGTAACTTTCCAAATATTAGAAGGAATATGCAATCGCTAAGCAAGGTGAAAACTAAAATCCCGTTATCATACTGGAGATTGCGAAGGAGCACAGTCTACATTGCATTGTGAACACATTACTTATATGCAATTTTAGCACTATCTTACAGGCACAACAGGTGGACCGCTCTCCTATCACCTGCCCATTGCGCTGTCTTTTTGCCTTCGCATTAACGTCATAGGTTTTTTCTTATCGTAAAAAATCTGCGTTTTCAAATAAAAAACATTTACCAACGGGAATACCGTTTTTTACGCTAAGAAAAATCCATAGATGGACCAAACACGTTCCAAAGAAGAATGAAGAACATATTTTTCATCAACTAAAGCCAACGTCATAGGTTGCACAAGATGCTGAAGACGGAGCGGGATAGCTCCGAAAGCTACGTCGCCACTAATGTTCGATTTGTTCGAATAATAGTGTATTAGACAGGATACTCAGACCGTAAGTTTCAAGGGAGAAATGAGAATAAATCCTGTTACAAATCCTGTATTTGCCGTCATAGGTTATGCATTTTTGGGATAGAGCCAATGCAGGTGAAAGAAGAAAACGTTTAAAGCTAATAGTTTAAAACAACTTTAAATCAAAGCGAAAACGCCGACCCGATAGTTGGCGTAGGCAGTCATTATCGTTCTGCACCCTTTCGAAGAGGTCGGAGTTCTCTTCAGCTTTGTCACTTCGTTATGTCGCAGTCACCTTCGCTTCTCCAAAGCGAAGACAAAGTCTTCAATGTGCAGACAACCGATTGGACGCCCAGTTATCGTTCGCAGCTGCCGTCCTACCTTCGAAAGTCCGTAGCGATGACGTGCGGACCGCCGGGAAGTCTTCCAGTGCACAAAAGGGTCAGTTTGAGTGTTCCAAGCATGAGCACCCCAAGCAAAAGCGAGCGGTCATCATCTCGGAAGGAAATACCGATCCGGATAACGTCAGCTCAGTTGAATGTTGATTGGAGAAGGTCAGCGTGATAGTCCTGAGTTGTCGCAAAATAACGTTCATTCTTGCATACAGGAAAGTTGAATTGGAGGCGCTGCACGAATTTTTGACAACTGTGAAATCGATCACCCTCAGTGAGGATGATTCCGCTTCAGAAAAAGACGACGAACATGAAGACGGCAAAGTCGACTACGACAACCTGGAAAACGTGGTCGCAATGGCTACCGCTGAAAAGGGGTACAATTCGCTGTGCAAATAACTGGAATGCACACTTACTTCTCCTTTTTCAGCTCAACGAAATCGGGGATGCCTGAGAAGAGCGTGCAGGAGGAACAAGTGCTTCCGTCGCAGAAAGCGGCAGACATGCTTACCCAAACAATTCTACATCATCAACCTATATCGATGGACGATTTGGCATTCCTAATTGATCAAATTGATCTATGCATATATTTGGATATGAACTCAACGGCACAGACACTTGAATTGCTCATCAAGAAAAATGACATAGTCGCTGCGTACAGTGAACCAGCGCGACAGTGTCTGCAGAAAGAGGCAAACAAGAATGGCGGGAAGTTAAGCTTTGGGACACTCAAACGCATAGTAGGGCATTTCGCAAGCTTGTCCAAAAAAATAAAACAAGCCGATCAGTAAATATGCACAAATGAACGTAACTAAGTTGTACACGGCTTCTGCGTACAAATAAACTATTCTATACACTTGCGAAGCGTTGGATCGACTAAGGTGACCGCCAAGTCGACGGGTTTCCTGAATAAAAAGTACTAATGGAGATTGATCTACAGTTTATTTGAGCGGAGGAGGAACCCTCCACAGAGGGGATACTTGTCCTACCTGCCGGACACTACTGTAGTTAATAGCAATATTCAAGTTTTCATCTTTCCAAGCAAACACGGCAGTTCGCCCCGGGGGCACTGTCTCGGCTGTCAGGCGTATCGCCACAATCGATTACCGCTCCTTTCGCGGCCAATCTCCCTATGTGAGAGTTCATCTCTGCGTTCATCTCTGTTGGAAGCAAAACAGCGCGGCCGTACTAAGGAAACGTACAGCACAAGACGTTAAACAGACATTTACTAACAGAAGCACACACGAGGGAAAGTGCAAGAAGGAAGTAGAAGCGTGAAGCAGCTGGAGCGCGATTGGCGAGCGGACAAAAGGAGAAATGATTAGGGCGCTGGATGGGTCATCGACGTTCTCTGATAGCTCTCTGGTTCTCACGGTCGTCCGGGTGTTCCAAGAGTCAGAGGCGCGTGATGAAGGACATATTCAACAGTCTCCCATGTACACGTCTTTCCTTCAACTTTCTGGTCTCTGTTCCATGCTTTCCAATGGCGTCGCTTGCAATTTCCGCGTCCTAAATCTTACGTATAAGCTATCTTATTCGATCACCTGCTTCTTTCCCAGTTGTGTAATCTTTCTCCTAACCTAACGGCTCATCTCAGATCCACATGTCCTAGCTCCTACTTACGGGTCTCTACTTCATGTTTCTTCATGGCGCCGCGTGCAATTTCTGCGGCTTAGCTTCAAGCTACAACCTGCCTTATCTGACAAAGACACCTATTTCCAGGCACTATGGCTTATCTCCAATCCTGACGGCTTAACACCCTTTACTAAGCCTTTCAACAATCCCAATATTTCTGCTCCATATTCCTTGACGGAGCCACGTGCAATGTCCAAGGAATAGCTCCAACTTGCACGGCAGCTTATCGAGTCGCAAAAATTGTGTGGAGGTTTCACGGCCTTCTCCACATTTAATAGTTGATTAGGTCCTACTAAATCTCAGCCCCCCCTGAAAATTTTTACAGGTGGCGCCACCGTCGCCACGCAATTCCCAGCGCGAATCAGAAAACACATAGCCGCAAAACCGATCGACCAATCAAAAATAACCAACGTTTTCGCAAACTCTGAACGAAAGCAACAAAACCACAGGCATCGTTTTCTGCCCTTACCTAAGTCTAAACCATAAAATGAGAACCATGTCTCTCGTTTAGAGTACGAAAGCAACAGAACCATAGGCATCGTTTTCTGCCCTTACCTAAGCCTAAACCATAAAATGAGAACCATGTCTCCCCTTTAGATTACGAAAGCAGCAGAACCATAGCCATCGTTTTCTGCCCTAAGCCTAAGCCTAAACCATAAAATGAGAACCATGTCTCCCGTTTAGAGTACGAAAGCAACAGAACCATAGGCATCGTTTTCCGTCCATCCCCACTACCAGTTCTTCTATTTTCTCCCATCGCCTCATCATGACTTCCAACGATTCTCTATTTTCCTACACGCAATATAGCGCCCAATCAGCGTACGCCTAACCGTTCTGACGGCAACCAATCGACGAAGCTGAAAGTAGCGCCCACAAGGGGGGGGGGGGCTGAGATTTAGTAGTGCCGCTGATTATATCCACACAACCTGGATACTCCGCGTCATTCATATGGCTTGATCTTATCTTCTCTCGCATTCCCCCTGCGATAACCGAGCAGAGGCCGAATTTAATCGCTCCTAAAAGACAGTTTTGCTACGTTGCTGGTCTACTAAGGCGCAATACGTGAACTCCATTAAGCGGCACATGCAAACAAACGCTGATCAGAACGAATTACAATTACATGGAAAAGGTATTCTTAACTTGTTCAAGAAGACATAGAAGCCTACGGTATTACTCGCTTAACGTACTTTCGTTTAACGTCGCTCATGGAGAAGACTGACACGTCACAAAAGACACCCAGATTCTGAGTATCAACTGTTGCATACTGCAAGTAACAGGTTAAATTTTGTTGTCAGTTTGGTTCTAACGTCTTTATATCTGATCGTCTCTGTAGTACCAGGTATCTACTGTCCAATATTATTTCGTGAACTGTTACTGCTAAATTTTGCTTTATTGTAAAGAGTGCCAAATGTGCACTATGTTCCCCTGACCTGTGCGCCTCCAAAAAGGTACGAACAACGGTGAATTTACTGAAGAAAGTAGAAAATGTAAAGAGATTTGCCGATGGACAGCTAAGTGTGGATATTTCAAACGCTCTTGGTTTACGGCCAACTACTGTATGGAAAAGTCATAGTAACGCTGTGAGAGATTAAAGCTCACGCCCAAATGGCGACGTCTGTTCAAGCTAACATGTTAACTCAGAAGAGAAGAGAGATAATGGAACAAAGGGAAACGTTTTTAAGCACATGCAGAGACGACATGCATCAGCGAAATTCTCCATGTTCGTTAATGGCCATATAAACTAAAAGCTTTAAGTTAATTTGAAGACCTAAGGAAAAAGCATAATCGTACTGCTAAATGCTAAACCTTTGCGGCAATTAGTGGTTATTCTGAACGTTTTAGGAATTGTTCAAGACTCCATAACATAAAAATAATAGGTGAGAGCGCAAGTGCCGACAAAACAGTTGCTGCTGCTGCTTTTCCAGCCTTTAAGAGGAAGACCATAGACCAGAGGGGATATACACTGGAGCAAACTATTAAGGTAGATGTGACATGTCTTTTGCACAGGCACAAATCCTGCATGCAATTATACGAGCAGAAGAACAAACGTCTGCGGCAACAAACACTGGAGAGGTTTCCGAATGTCACGGGAGATCAGAGAACAAGTTTGCCAAAACTTGGTTAAACGTTCATGTAATCTCATAGGAGTATCATAAAAGTGTGTTTAAAGGCACGTACTTCCTTCAATGTTCGAAACTGAAAGTTCATTGGGTCACAGTTCAGAAGTTAAATAATGTTTTCGTGGCCATAGCTATACCGTCGGAACGTAACCCTCTCGTTACTATCTCTGTAACGGTAAAAGTGGTTTCGTTGTTCGACGTGTCTCAAAGAACACACCTACGACGTTAATCGATGACTACCCGTACATTGGAGAACAGAGAAATAAAGTAAGGTAATCAATCAAGTTGAAGTTTTGCAGCGGATGTCACCACTGTCTTTTGTTAACGGTGGACGTCAACATTTACGCTTATTACTGATTCATACCATTCTTTCGAAAGCTTTTCATTTCTCCATAGCTTCCGGGGATCTCCTGTCCCCGTCGTTAGCGGAGTAATAGCAGCCTATGCAGGTGTAACGCATGAAGAGGATGTCGGCAACTGTGTTCGTTGAGTTGGCAGAAAGTGCCTATATTAAAAATCCGTCATGTTTTGAAACCTTTCTTGGCTTTAAAGCAGAACTGTTCCAATTCAGTCAGAACAGTGATTCCTAATCTTTTGGGTGCCAGGGACCCCTTTAATTGCTGATAACCATCCCGGACCACCCACCAACTGTTTACCGCCATCCTTAATGTCTTCTAAGATGACCTACAAATTTTTGCGCTTTTTAGCGGTGACTTCATTGTAAGCTTGCCTGAATAGGCACTTGAGCAATGGTCAGCATTTAGCACAGAATGAAGCGTTGAACTTGTCACCACTGGGATTTCCAAAATCGAATCCTAAACGACTGGTCCACGACTACATTCAAGTTCGCTGTTAAATGAACAATCAGACGAACGAAAACATTGTTTTGCATCCTGCATGAAATGAACGAAACTGTATCGCCCTTACACTTCTGAGCTTTCCAGCGCTCGGTCACCTACGATTACCACACCAGTGTGCGTTCAATCTTGTCAGGGCTTTACAAGGGAACCCTTCACTTTCCAGCCCCCCCCCCCCCGCGAAGCACCGTCGCCTTCCGGGGTCCCCTGTGCCTCTCCGGGGCCCCCAAGGAAACCCCAAGAATCACGTTGGGAATCACTGATTTAGAAATTTTCTACTTCTTTTTCAATACGCATCAACGAATGATCAGTTTTCGTCGTCGTTGCCATTGTTTCTTACAGATAACTTGTACTAAGAATTGTGTATAACTGAATTTGTCCAAACGGGGCTAACAAATACCCCATTGTCTCGGCTAGTGGTGTTATTATGGCGAATAAATAACGCCCCTTTAATTTATTTCAAGCTGAAATGACTTTAAAAACTTAAAATTCTGGGATTTATGGAACGTCAACGAATGCTCTGCAACCGCAGCAACTTTACTGCTTATTCCCTGATGATTCTTCCATCTAATGTCCTCTGACGCTTCCTACCGCTTGTGATTGAAAAAATTTTGTCGCGCCTTAGCGTTGTTGTAAATAGACAAATTTGATAGATATTCTTTGACCGTGCGGTTCACTGTATTCCCCGTTTCCCCTTGAGATAGTGCATGTTGCACTTGTTTTCACTTCGCTATGGAAATGTGCAATCACTCTATGGCCTGACAGAATAAGTAGGTTAAGTTTGCAAAGGTGCTTTATGCAAAATATATTCTAGCCAATCAGCTGAATGGTGCCCGAATATGGAAACTATTTAAGGCGCATCAGATTGCCGGAAATTTCGTTGCACATTGTTGACCATAGGGAGCGGCTCTTCGATTAAGTCGTTGAAATCGCTATGGAAAAGTCAATTCCGGTTAAAGTGGCCATTCGGTGTCGTCCAATGGCTGTAATGGAGAAAGAGCAGGGTGCCAGCGACTGCCTGCAGATTTTGTAAGACCATCACTAGATAACTGCTGTTCATTCCTCAGAAATTCGACTCGATCACACTGATGCCATATGTTTAGGTGATCATCGACGGGAGATACTTCCAGTTCGACGAAGTTTTCGAACATTCCTGCAAATATCGTCAAGTGCACGACAGTTGCGCTGTCCCATTGTGCGACTCCTTTTTCGAGGTAATGTTCTGTTGGCAGTGCAACTTGCAATATTTGTTCCTTATTTCTTGTTTGCGCCATCGTTGCGCTCAATATCTTCTTGTACTTTGGTTGCAACATCCCTGGAAGGTATATTGTTCCTTTCCGTTCGCTTAAGCAAGAGCGAAATGCCATTCCATTGGCATTTATAAGGAAACAGGCAACGTCGACCAGGAATATTGCAATAGTAGACACCGAATATTTCGAAATTAGCTAATTCTGAAGTGTTCAATCTTTAATCTTCATTGCTTCTGTGTAACGGGAGCGATTAAAAATGTTTGTTGTTGTACACGTACTTTCTTTTCCGTTGAAAACGTTTAATTAAAAATGAAAAAGCGGAGCTTTCAGGTCGATGTTGACACGTTATCAGCGCTAAAGAAAAGGAAAAAGAAAAAAGAAAAATCACAATGGTTGAGCCGTGATGTGACATATCGCGGAAAGGTTTTTTGAGAAAGCGCTCTTCCACTAAACCGCAGGTGCGGGAACACTTTCAGTCAACCGAGACCGGGCAGTGTTGCCTCCGCCCCTTTGGTAAAGCTTCAGAGCGCAGTCTCTACAGACTATTCACGGCAGCGGTGCTGACACGGACTGAAGGAAAGTTCAGGGATGTCGGAATTGTGCGTAATCTCTTCACTAACAAGATTACATTCTGTAGTGCATTCGTTCCACAGGTCGGGTAGGATAAGCAAGCAGCACAACGATATGTCGGCAACGAAGCTTGCAAAATAAGAACAGAAAAAAGCTTCGTCGTCGACATATCGTTGTGCTGCTTGCTTATCCTACCCGACCTGTGGAACGAATGCACTACAGAATGTAATCTTGTTAGTGAAGAGATTACGCACAATTCCGACATCCCTGAACTTTCCTTCAGTCCGTGTCAGCACCGCTGCCGTGAATAGTCTGTAGAGACTGCGCTCTGAAGCTTTACCAAAGGGGCGGAGGCAACACTGCCCGGTCTCGGTTGACTGAAAGTGTTCCCGCACCTGCGGTTTAGTGGAAGAGCGCTTTCTCAAAAAACCTTTCCGCGATATGTCACATCACGGCTCAACCATTGTGATTTTTCTTTTTTCTTTTTCCTTTTCTTTAGCGCTGATAACGTGTCAACATCGACCTGAAAGCTCCGCTTTTTCATTTTTAATTAAACGTTTTCAACGGAAAAGAAAGTACGTGTACAACAACAAACATTTTTAATCGCTCCCGTTACACAGAAGCAATGAAGATTAAAGATTGAACACTTCAGAATTAGCTAATTTCGAAATATTCGGTGCCTGCAATTGCAATGTTCGTGATCGCCTTCGCCTGTTGCCTTTTAAACGCCAATGGAATGGCATTTCTTTCGCGTTTAAACAAACGAAAAGGATTAACATACCTTCCAGGGATGTCGCAACCAAAGTACAAGAAGACATTGAGCGCAACGATGGCGCAAACAAGAAATAAGGAACAAATATTGCAAGTTGCACTGCCAACAGAACATTACCTTCGAAAACGGAGTCGCACAGTGGGACAGCGCAACTGTCGTACACTTGACGCTGTTTGCAGGAATGTTCGAAAACTTCGTCGAACTGGAAGCATCTCCCGTCGATGATCACCCAAACATATGGCATCAGCGTGATCGAGTCGAATTGCTGAGGAATGAACAGCAGTTATCTAGTGATGGTCTGACAAAATCTGCAGGCAGTCGCTGGCACCCTGCTCTTTCTCCATTACAGCCATTGGACGACACCGAATGGCCACTTTAACCGGAATTGACCTTTCCATAGCGATTTCAACGACTTAATCGAAGAGCCGCTCCCTATGGTCAACAATGTGCAACGAAATTTCCGGCAATCTGATGCGCCTTAAATAGTTTCCATATTCGGGCACCATTCAGCTGACTGGCTAGAATATATTTTGCATAAAGCACGTTTGCAAACTTAACCTACTTATTCTGTCAGGCCATAGAGTGACTGCACATTTCCATTGCGAAGTAAAAACAAATGCAACATGCACTTTCTCAAGGGGAAACGGGGAATACAGTGAACCGCACGGTCAAAGAATATCTATCAAATTTGTCTATTTACAACAACGCTATGGCGCGACAAAATTTTTTCAATCACAAGCGGTAGGAAGCGTCAGAGGACATTAGATGGAAGAATCATCAGGGAATAAGCAGTACAGCTTGTGCGGATGCAGAGCATTCGTTGACGTTCCATAAATCCCAGAATTTTAAGTTTTTGAAGTCATTTCAGCTTGAAATAAATTAAAGGGGCGTTATTTATTCGCCATAATAACACCACTAGCAGAGACAATGGGGTACTTGTTAGCCCCGTTTGGACAAATTCAGTTATACAAAATTCTTAGTACAAGTTATCCGAAAGAAGCAATGGCAACGACGACGAAAACTGATCATTTATTGCTGCATATTGAAAAAGAAGTAGAAAACTTCTAAATCAGTGATTCTCAACGTGAGCCCTGGGGTCCCCTTGGGGGCCCCGGAGAGGCACAGGGGACCCCGGAAGGCGACGGTCCTTCGGGGGTGGGCTGGAAAGTGAAGGGTTCCCTTGTAAAGCCCTGACAAGATTGAACGCACTCTGGTGTGGTAATCGTAGGTGACCGAGCGCTGGAAAGCTCAGAAGTGTAAGGGCGATACAGTTTCGATCATTTCATGCAGGATGTAAAACAATGTTTTCGTTCGTCTGATTGTTCATTTAACAGCGAACTTGACTGTAGTCGTGGACCTGTCGTTTAGGATTCGATTGGGAAAATCCCAGTGGTGACAAGTTCAACGCTTCGTTCTGTGCTAAATGCTGACCATTGCTCAAGTGCCTATTCAGGCAAGCTTACAATGAAGTCACCGCTAAAAAGCGCAAGAATTTGTAGGGAATCTAATAAGACAATAAGGATGGCGGTAAACAGTTGGTGGGGGTCCGGGATTGTTATCAGCAATTAAAGTGGTCCCTGGCACTCAACAGGTTGAGAATCACTGTTCTGACTGAATTAGAACAGTTATGCTTTAAAGCCAAGAAAGTTTTCAAAACATGACGGATTTTGAATATAGGCACTTTCTGCCAGCTCAACGAACACAGCTGCCGACATCCTCTTCATTCGTTACACCTGCATACGCTGCTATTATTCCGCTAACGACGGGGACAGGAGATTCCCGAAAGCTATGGAGAAATAAAAAGCTTTCGAAAGAATGGTATGAATCAGTAATAAGCGAAAATGCTGAAGTCCACCGCTAACAAAACACAGCGGATATTCAACCTGTGGTTCTTCTATTCGCAAACAAAGTTTTGGGAAGGTAACAATGTAGTGTAAAATCTATGATTGCTATTGCAACTATTGTTTTTCCTAATTAACCTGATTATTTGCACCAAACTGATTTTTGGCTGGTAGTGCATGTTGAATTTGTGTGTACTTTTATATCTAAATCTAATCTACATATTCTATCAGGTCATATAGTGATTAGATTTATATAGCAAAGTAAACACAAATGCAGCACGGACTATCAGCCAAAAATCACTTTCATGCAAATAATCAGGCTAATTAGGAAAAGCAATAGTTACAGTAGCAATCTGATATGTCTACTACGCCGCGCTGTCGTTTCAGCAGAGAGCAGGATGCAAGCAACTACTTTACTGCTTCTGAGCTTCCTGTGTATATATACACTGCCGTGACCGTATGCGCAGCATTCAGGTTAGGTATCTCAGGTACACTACATTTCCTTCTCCCAGAGAAATGAGGAATGAAAACAGTGGTAATCAGGCAAATAGATTTTGGGGCTTCGATTTCGTTGGGGACGGCTTGGGCTCTGAAGGCACACATCTCGTCTATATGAACGTCCGTTGTTGATCCTTTCAGCGGTTGGTCGATGTGCCATCGGATCCAACGACCGTTTTTGAGGCGCAAAGTGAACGTGAAATTACGGTAAGTTTTGATTACTGTTGCAGTTAGCCATTTTGGGCCAAAAACCGAAAAATTTTGGCCTAACACCGTGTCTCCAACCGCGAATGAAAGTGTAACGCATCTGCAAATGCCTTTAGGGTATCATCATGTCGAATGGTGTCAGAAGCTTTCTGTTCATCAGAATCTCAGCTGATGAGCGTTTTGTCCTGCTATTCAGCGCTGTCCGCATTATAAACAATGCATCCGATCAGCAGCGACAGAAGTCTTACGGTCAGAGAGGAGGTTCCGCAGAGTCCGCTTAAGTGTCTGTATGGCCCGTTCAAAACACTATGTATGACTTTCAGAACTTAGAATTCTGGGATTTATGGAACATCAAAGAATGCTCTGCAACCGCAGAAATTTCACTGCTTATTCCATGATGGTTCTTCCAGCTAATGCCTGATGACGCGTCCTGGCGCTTGTGATTGAAAAAATTTTGTCGCGCCTTAGCGTTGGTGTAAGGAGACAAATTTGATAGATATTCTTTGACCGTACGTTCACTGTACTCCCCGTTTCACCTTGAGATAGTGCATGTTGCTTGTATTTGTATTTGCTTCGCTATGGAAATGTGCAATCACTCTATGGGCTAAAGAATAAGCAGGTTAAGTGTGAGAAGGTACTTTATGCAAAATATATTCTAGCCAATCAGCTGAATGGTGCCTGAATATGGAAACTATTTAAGGCGCATCAGATTGCCGGAAATTTCATAGCGCATTGTTAACCATAGGGTGCGTTTCTTCGATTAAGTCGTTGAAATCGCTATGGAAAAGTCAATTCCGGTTAAAGTGGCCATTCGGTGTCGTCCAATGGCTGTAATGGAGAAAGAGCAGGGTGCCAGCGACTGCCTGCAGATTTTGACCGACCATCGCCAGGTAACTGCTGTTCCATTCCCCAGCAATTCGACTCGATCACGCTGATACCATATGTTTAGGTGGTCATCGACGGAAGATGCTTCCAGTTCGACGAAGTTTTCGGACATTCCTGCAAACAGCGTCAAGTGTACGACAGTTGCGCTGCCCCATTGTGCGCCTCCTTTTTCGAAGGTAATGTTCTGTTGATAGTGCAACTTACAATATTTGTTCCTTATTTCTTGTTTGTGCCATCGTTGCGCTCAATATCTTCTTGTACTTTGGTTGCAACATGCCTGGAAGGTATATTGTTTTTTTCGTTCGCTTAAGCGCGAACGAAATGCCATTCCATTGGCGTTTAAAAGGCAACAGGCGAAGGCGATCACGAATATTGCAATTCCAGGCACCGAATCTTTCGAAATTAGCATGTGCTGAAGCGTTTGTTCTTTACTATTAATAATTGGATGGCGACGTTCCTCAAAATGGTTGGGCTTAGGCTGGCGATCCATGGAAATTGTTAGAGTCCTTGGTTGTTTCATAATTGTTACCTCGCACACAGCGGAATCGTTACAGGGTATAATTGCACCATTTTTGCTTACGGTCAAACCGGCAGCGGCAAAACGTATACTATGGGTACCGAAGAGAAGGCACAAAGCAGTTGTCCGGAATCAGGCGGCTTAATCATTCGAATAATAAACAATATATTTAACAACAGCGAAGCCCAGTCGAGTGAATTCGAGTTCAACTTTAGCTGTTCAATGCTGGAGGTAGCCTACGCGTGGGAGCTTTGAGAACCGTGTTCACTTTTTGTTCTCCCTAGATCTACAACGAAACCGTGTTCGACCTGCTCGGCAACAGGGAGCCTCTTATGATTCGAGAACACCAAACGGAAGGCGTTTACGTATCTTCTTGCCAACTGGAAAACTTTGTTTGTCAGAGGCACTTTCATTTCAGGTGCAAAACTTGACGTTGAAACGGGTTGAGAATCTGACGGATACGTTGCGGTGCCTTGAGGAGGGATGCGACAATAGAAGCCAGGGTCAAACGGCCATGAACGCCACGTCGTCGCGTTCGCACGCCATTTTCACGATTTACATGACCAAAATTTGTCGCAACGAAAAGCAAGAAGACGTTGCTGACAATCGCGTTTTTAGCTTCACGTTACGCATTTTCAGCGCAAACTGCTACAAAGCCAAATTGAACTTGGTTGATCTGGCCGGAAGCGAACGATTGAAAAAGACCCAAGCGGAGGGCAAGCGCATGAAGGAGGGTAGGGCGTTTCACATGAACACGACCGCGGATAATGATATCTTGTGTGATCAGGCATAAAGATTAATGAAGGCTTGCTCGCATTGGGTAACGTTATCTCGGCGTTAACAGAGACGACAAAATCCCGTGTTCATATTCCGTACCGTGATTCAAAGTTGACTAGATTGCTACAAGGTAAGCTTACGGATGGTTCTCTTCTTTCTTCGCACGTCAAATTTGTAAGATTCGCTGGGAGGCAACAGCGTAACGGTGATGATTGCCTGCGTCTCTCCGGCGGACACTAACCACGACGAAACCATGAATACGCTGCGCTACGCGGAAAGGGCTAAGAAGATAAAGAACAAACCTTTGGTTAACTTGGACCCAATTGCCGCCGAACTGCTCAAACTTCGTCAGGAGGTAAGATCTCGCGTTTGGTCGCCTAAGCCTTTTGAACATTTGCATTATACTGACAACAATAACTGTTGGCGCGAAAGAAGACATCATAAATTGGTTCCGCTTTGCACTGAACGTAGGTGAAGCGCTGTTCTGCTCGCCGGGCATCATGTACCTATCATGTTTATATTTATTTATCTTGCAACAGTTATCCCGTGCATCGCCTGTGCCCGCCTTGATTAGTGCAAATAATGCGAACCGCAACATGTTCTCATATCTTTCCTCGTTACAGTAACGCCCGCTCGTAAATTTCAGTCTTGTAAATGCATACGCGATTGTCTACGTAACGCGCTTACACCGATGAAGACGAGTGAGGAAATCCTCTGAAACTTAGGGCATTAAAAGATTTGATTTTACAAATGGGCGTTACCGTCAGGACGAATGGCATGAGAGCATACGTGCCTTTCACGGAGTCATTTCTTTTAACGGCGAAATTTTCGTAGTAATCAAAATCTCACCATTAGAAGTGGCTACAACGTAGGAATAACAGTAGTTGGTTCGAACAACAAGAATTGCTGTAGTAGAGGAAACGAAAGTTTAACTTTTTGCATGCAGCTTTCGCGATTGACCGTGTCCCAATCGAAGTGTGCCAAAGTTTAGGATAGCACCAGCGTGACGTCATCGGGACGTGGCGTCGCCAGCGCTGCCAAGATTTGCACGAAATATGCTTGGAAAAATCTGTTCTAATATTATTACTGAAAAGCGATCACGCTTGCCTTTAGCTAATGTCCGCAACCTTATAAGAATTGAAGATTGACAGCTCTGTAAGTTGCACTAATTGAATATGCAAATGACTAATGCACTGCTACACGATTGAGTCATCGCGATTTTATTTTGCGTACTAACCGAAGTTGAATAATGGATTTCTAACTTGTTTCGGTTTCATCGTGTTAAAGGACGGCAGAATACCCGTTTACGAATGCTTTTAATTGGACAGCGTAGCCTTCGGGACCTGTCTTGGTGCCGTCTTCAATGCAGAAATCTGACAACACTCTTCATATTAGTGTAACTGTGATGAGTCACAGTTACACTCATATGAAGGGTGTTGTCAGATTTCTGCATTGAAGACGGCACCAAGACAGGTCCCGAAAGCTACGCTGTCCAATAAAAGCATTCTTGAACGGGTATTCTGCCGTCCTTTAACACGATACTAACCGAAGTCCCATTATTCGAATTCGCAATGATCAAGGACACCTTGTATATTGCGCCGGCAAATGTGGAAAGGGGAATAGGTTGATTCCGCTTGTGGGTTTCGATATCGTTAGTGCCTTTTCTGATTGTCCTAATTCCGGTTCAGAATGAAATCTATAGACGCGCGCTTGGCCTTTCTCCTGGCTCTTCGTTCGCCAACGCAAAACAGCTTAGCACTTCGACTGAATTGGTGGAAACGTGGCGCCGACGCGTCCTGGCTCTTGAAACCCAATGCGAGAAGATGGAGCGATACAAGGATCGCTGCTTGAGGCAGGCGCAAAACCTGCTGAACGTATGTCTTGCATGTTTTTGAGTCCCCAGCGGCACCCACTTCACGTTTGTCTATTTTTGTATTAGGCTGAGTTTCACAGGGACGTGTTGCACGACTGCGCCAAGGAGGTGCACGAAAAGCTGTAACTTACCAAACTTTCGTTGCAGTTGACCAGCGGAAACCGTGTGTGCCTTGTAGATACAAGCTTTCCGAGATGTCCGCTCCACCTGACGTGCTCGACGCCCTTGCCATCATAATTCAAGACATTGCCAACGCTATCAAAAGCGTTGAAAATCAGGATACAAGCATGTTCAATGCCAGCAGCGTTTGTTTGCTAACGTGATCCGTCGCTTTGTCTCACGCAGTTCTTCCTTTGCAGGGGGACGACGAAGAGTCACTAGAGCAGAAGGCGAATTTCGAGCAGGCCGACGAGAAGGAGGCGCAATCAAGATTTGAGCAGCTAAATCGCGAAATCAAGGAAAAAGAGAAGCAGATCTCCGAAGCTGAAAATGACCTGTCCAAAGGTACAGGGCGCTGTGAGGACCACAAGGTAGATTACATTGCTAAGGAACTATATGCTCAACTCAAACGTCTTTCCGCTCACGTATATACAGGGTATGATTGCGAACCTTTGCGCCAAGGTGAGCGCGCTAACTGCGGAAAAGGACGAGTTAGCCAACCAGCTAAGGACATTGACCAAATGCACCAAGTATGGCAACAGAAGCCGCCATCCTGCATTTGTTAACTTATCTCAACTTGTCGCAGGATGAACGAACAGCGTCGACAGCGCATAAATGAACTAGAAAAGCAGATTACTGACCTGAACAAGAAGTTGGTGGCCACTCGCAACCTGGAACGTTCCAAAGCGCAGTCGGAGAACTATATAAAGGAACTAAAATCAGAAATCTACGTAAATACCACTTGGAATGCTTCCATTTTTGGCCAGATTGTCGCCTTGCTCGTTACAGGTGCTTAAGCAGACCCAGGTGAATTACCTTCGGCAGAAGCGCGAAGAAGCAGCCAGAGCCCGGAAGGCAAAGGCTACCATTGATAGGGAGATGAATATTCTGCGCGACAGAGTAGGCTATGGTCCTGTGCACTGAGTATGTTGCTCTAGCGTTGGTTTTATCCATCTTAGAAACGAAGAGTGGAGTATGAGGCCCTTAAGGACAAACGCCGCTACGACAGAATATTGAGCGTCTACCAAAGGAAATACGAAGCCGTAAGGTGACGATTGGTTGGCGAACCAACGCTTCGTTTTTTCTCGCTTCAGGCAACGGCCCTTAGCCGACGTCTGCAGGAACAAATAAGTCGAATGACGAGGGAAAAGCCTGGCACGAAAGAAATGATTAACAACAGGAAAACGATAACCGTACGTAATACCAATTTTGCATATTCAAATTGGTCAAGCGATTTCGCAGGACTACGTTCGCCGAGAGTTATACTTGGCCATTGGCTCGGCGGAGGCGAAGTTCTATTGCAAGCAGTTGCTCAGCCAAAGGGAGACACTATACAAGCAATTGATGAAACTTAAAAAGGACGCGATGGATCGCGGTGACGCAGAGTTGTCGTCCTCAGAGAGAAGAGACTTGGATCAACAGGAAGCGGAACTGATTCGGCAGATCGAACTGCGCAGCGCTCGCGTTATCGAGTTGCGAAGGCGCATAACCGAATACGAGCTGTGTGAAAAGTCTAAGCATCGCTTTGCAAACGTAAGCAGCGTCGACGATGCTAAGATGGTATTGCAAATGTTGTTCGACCAGGTAAAGTTGCCTTGTCGCTATTTTTGTCGCTAAACTAGTTGATACGGTTCACGCGAGAGCAGGCGGTAATGGCCAACTTGAACCAAAAGAAAGCGGAAAGCACATTACAAGAGGCTAATGACTATAGTCTCAACATTGCCGTCTCGTCGAACAGCCAGGTGCAACAGTCTACGGAGATGAGCAGCCCTGTCACTCCTTGCAGGGTGCGAATGATGACGGAGCTTTGCAATACGCAGAAGAAAACTATAGAGCATCTTAGTGAACGCCTCAAATCGGCCGAGACTGAACATCGTCGTCACGCCCAGGTATTCCTTATTCATATTTGCGACCATATCTATATTTAGTCTCGCCCCATAGGAGAGATGTGATAGTAAACCGGATTCTTGGAAAAGGAAACTGTATTTGGAGCCTCGAGGTGATCAGGGCCCTTCCGGCATCAATGAGCCTACGTCGTCCAACGTAAGCAGGAGATCGTCATTACTGACTGCTGTTCATTCGTCCATTGTAGGAGAATGTCAGCTCGTCGCTTCCGTTGGGGCCCTACTTACCAACACCAAGGAGGCTGATGCACTTGGTCCGACCTGAGATTGCGAGACAATGCGACCAGGACGATGACGACGAGGAAGACGGGTCATTTGACTCAAAGCGTCGTCGCGCGGACTCCTGAGAGTGCAATTCCATTAAACTTAATAAGTCGCTGTAATTTTGCTTAATAGTGATAATAATAACTTGATTTTGTTTGGTTATTTTCATTGAAAATCCTACAATTGCGCGATTTACTAAGTCGCCGCGAACTGTATTAGCATGCACCAGCTCTTGACTAACGGGAACGAGGCGCTGCGAATACTACCTATGCTATCGCGGAACGTTGACAAAAAAGTTGGTTTGCCTGTCGAAGCGTCAATCGTAAGGCTTCAGTGCAGTTTTCCATGTTGTTGGTAATTTTCTGCAAGCAACCTACATTCAATGTGATGGTATTCCGGCTTTCCCGTTTTTTGGATGGTACCTGTAATAAAACTGCAAATGCCCTACCAGCGGATGGATGGGCGATTATTAGAAATATCACAGGTAAGAACGCTTATCGTATCGTAGCTTTCGGAACGCCCTGGTTCCGTCGTCAGCGATGTTGAAAGGACTGATGCCCCTTTCAACATCACTGACGACGGAACCAGGGCGTTCCGAAAGCTTCGAGAAGTGTTTTTGACCTGCGATATTTTTAGCAATTGCCCATCCATCCGCTGGTAGGGCATTTGCGGTTTTATTACAGGTTTCATTCAAAAAACGGGAAAGCCGGAATATCACCACATTCAAACATGAAACCCGTTACCAAACATCCAATATTCAAAGAGATCCGCGCTGTTTTGGTCAATATATTTGGCTGAATTCATGGATGTGACGTCACTGCGACGGGCCTTTGCCATACTGCCTAGGAATTGAACATCAGAGTTCCCATTGTGTCGTCTCCAGGGAACCAAAGTGGCCGACGCAAAAGCTCTTATTGCCTGCAGCGACCTGAAAGTGCTGGCCGTTGACAATCTGGACGATGCAGCCAAAATGGTTCCTATCGTATGCTGTATGTAATACCCGCAAATTGTTTTTTAGGCTGTCCGTTTGGCCAACATTGTCGACATAGCAAGAGAAGTTGCGTTCTGGGTCACCTTTGAGTTACCAATATATAATAGTCGTTCTTTTTCGCGTCCCGTTTTTAGCAAAAGACTGCTTTCCCGTTTTAGCACAGTTCGATGTGACCACCGTTTTAACGAACTCTTTCGATTTTTCAACGCAACGTAGAAGACGAAGTATCTAACAACTATCTAAGACCGTGATCCTCAAAAGATCCCTGCGGTGTCTCCTCCAAAAGCAAGCGGTGCAATGTAAAGGGCGCATAGGCAATGCGAACTTACGTCTTGCATCAAATCTCCGGCGGCAATCGCTTTTAACACTTGCTTTTTGCTCATCTCCTGTACCTCGACTCCCAGCATGAACTCGTCCAATGTAAAATACGCCTTTTCAAAATTGAAAATGATGTCCAACTCGCAAACCTAAACGTACAATTGGTATAATCAAAGTGAAAAACGCTTCCAAAGTATTTGTCGAGCAATTTGACGAAACGGTGAATGATCTGCAGGCATATCAACTCGTTGTGCCTTAGTCGATGGCGCAGCAGAAGTAGAAGCTGGCGCAGAGTTTGTAAACAACCTTCATGTCCTGATACTCGACAAAGGCGGACATTTTCGGCTTTCGCACCACAACTGTTGTGACCAGATCACGCAGTATCTTCTTCTTGACCTTTTCCGGATAGGCAAAGTTCCAATTTTGCAGACGTAATTTGCCCTGCCGGCTGAACAGCAGCATAAAGCGCATGTACAATTTTAGAAGCGCCATCAGCCGCATTGCCAGAACGGCAGAGAGCAAAGAGGCAAAATTTTGTTGTTAACATTTTCGGAAAACTGATTCCACCACCGCTCCAGAGTTCACGGCATCTTGGTTAGGAGGAATCCTGTGGGAAATTGCCCAGCTCCCTCCTGGCCCGGGAGTTGAGGGAAGGCGGCGAAACTATGCGTAATGACGCAACTCGACCGCTGGCAGCTGCGGGCGGCCCCTCAGAAGTGCCAGGTGCTACTCCGTCATGGTCGAATACCTGCACACGCCGGTATTTGCAGACGTGCCGCTAATCCAGTATGGACAAATACCTGCAGGTGCCTGGGAACGTGAATGAATGGCGCTAATCCGTCGCCTGCAGCTGCAGATGGCTGGAGGGGTGCCACCAAACAGCTACGGTTGAATATTAGATGTTTTATTACAGGTATCATCAATAAACGGGAAAGCCGGAACACCACCACATAAAGGTTGAATACCTGTAGCGGCACCCCAAGGTGCGCACAAGTGGCACTAATCTCCTCCGACGAAAACACCTGTGACCCGGAAGAAGGTGTATATAAACGACGCCGAATCCACGGTCGACAAAAGCAGGAAGAGAGTGCGTCGGAACGCTGCTAGCCTGCTTATACGTTCTTCATCGATTGTGTCTGTTGCTATGCCGCATAGGCCCACTTCAATAAACTCCTGCACTAACGACTTGGACGTCACCCTGGAACCCCGCGCACTCCCGCGGCAACACCACTACAAAACCTTACCCTTACAGTAAAGACGATCGTCAGGTTTTGTTAATAGAACGGGCGGAAGACAGTTCGCCGCGCGAGTTTCGTCGGGGGCACTGTCTCGGCTGTCAGGCGTGTCGCCACAACCGATTACCGGTCCTTTCGCGGCCAATCTCCTTATTTGATGGTTCGTCTGCCATGTACACGTCTTTCCTCCAACTTTCTGGTCTCTGTTCCATGCTTTCCGATGGCGTCGCTTGCAATTTCCGCGTCTTAAATCTTACGTATAAGCTATCTTATTCGATCACCCAGCTTCTTTCCCAGTCTTTCTCCCAACCTAACGGCTCATCTCCGATGTCCTTGCTCCCACCTTCGGGTCTCTGCTCCATGTTTCCTCATGGCGCCGCGTGCAATTTCCGCGACTTAGCTTCAAGTTACAACCTACCTTATCTGACAACGACATCTATTTCCAGGCACTGTAGCTTATCTCCAATCCTGACGACTTAACACCCTTTACTAAGCCTTTCTCCAATCCCAATATTTCTGCTCCATATTTCTTGACGGAGCCACGTGCAATGTCCAAGGAATAGCTCCAACTTGCATGGCAGCTTATCGAGTCGCAAGACTTGTTTGGAGGTTTCCCGGCCTTCTACACATTTAATAGTTGATTATATCCACCCAACCTGGATACTCCGCGTCATTCGTATGGCTTGATCTTATCTTCTCACGCATTCCCCCTGCAGTAACCGAGCAGAGGCCGAATTTAATCACTCCTAAAAGACGGTTTTGCTACATTGCTGGTCTACTAAGGCTCACTACGTGACCTCCATCAAACCGCACGTGCAAACAAAGGCTGATCGGAACGAATTATATTAATAATTACAGCTGTTCCTGAACGGGGTGAATACCGTGTGCAAACTTTGTTATTTGAAAAATTACCCACGTAGGAAAAGAAGAATTACAGGTATTCCTCTATTAACGCAGTTTCGTTTAACGTCACTCATGGAGAAGACTGACACGTTACAAAAGACACCCAGGTTCTGTGTATCAACCGTTGCGTACTGCAAGTGGTAGGTTAAGTTTTGTTGTTGCTGCGTTCCTTGAAACGTTTACTAAAACCCAACACCTTAACACACACGAACCCCTGTTGTCCGCTACCGTACCCCTGCCAGCCCTCAGGTTTTCTGTTGCTCGCGGTCAACGCTAGAGACAGCCTTGCGGCTGTGGCCGAGCCTAGCGTTGCCACGGGACACAACACCCGTTCCCCCTAAATAACGTAATCATGCTGTTGTTTAACGGCTGAGGTTCATGCTGTTCTGCTGCTTCTTCTGTTCTTCTGCTGCTAAATAACGTAGTGTTCTAAATATGGCGGCGGCCGACGAGTCCGCACCGGTCGTTCCTGTCTGTAAGACTGGCCTTCGTTCCGCGACTCCTCGCAGACTGATTTTTGTAGCTCCAGGCGCCACCAACGGCGTTGGAGGGACGCAGGGAACCTTAGGTTCCTTGTCTTTACTAAACGGTTCCTGCCGCCCGGGTTCCGCTTCCTTCTCAGGAATGCCCACTCTGACTGGCTCCGGAGCGGAGTCCCAGCCGGCGGTTCTTCTTTCACCGTCGGCGAGCTCTGTTGCTCCTTCAAATGCCCTGGACCGCAGGTGGTCAATTGACCGGCGCCAACGTAGATTCTGCAGAGGCAGCTCGACCCAGTACGACTGCGGATAAATGACCTCTTGTACCACGCCGGTTGGCCCTGTCGAATGCGCCTGAAATTTTCGGGCCCACACTTTGTCGCTCTCCTTGAAACTTTGAGCCTTCTGGCCGCTCCTTTCCGCTAAGTTGATGGCATCCTCTTCCTGCGCCTTCACCGCGGACGTCAACAAGTCCAGATGCAAATTATCCTGTAGGGATTTTGGACGCCGACGCAGTAGGATTTCAGCGGGTGAGCTTGCTGTCGCTGAATAGTTTAACAAAAAAACGACTTAGCGCAATTCCCCATTTATCCGGCGCCATGGCTCGCAAGGCCTGCTTAGTATATGGACCAGTTTTTCTACGTGGCCGTTGGAAGCCGGGTGATAAGGTGCAATCCTCAGGAATCTTATCTTGTTTACCGAACAGAACGTGCGGAACTGCTTTGAATCAAACGGTGACCCGTTGTCTGAGACGATTACATCCGGGAGCCCATGGGTGGCGAACAAACGCTTTAAACAATAAATCACCTGCTTGGCGTCCGTTGATGACACGGGTTCTACTTCCAGCCATTTCGAATGGGAGTCTACAACTAGTAGATATCTTCTGCCCTGGAAGGGGCCCGCGAAATCGATATGGATCCTGGACCAAGGATGCGAATTCCAAATCCGCGGTGGTGTTGAAGGTGGATTGTCCTTATGCCGCTGACAGCTGTCACAATTGGTAATCCATCGCTCAATTTCACTATCTATCCCTGGCCACCACACGTAGCTTCGAGATGGGCTTCCATGCGCGCCATTCCCGGGTGGGCTTGGTGAAGCACCTCCAAAATACTCCTTTGGACCTTCTTGGGTATGACAACTCTCGACTCCCATAGCAAACAGCCACGAACTGAGGGTGCGTCCAAAAGCCGATGAAGCGGTTCCAAAACGATTACCTTATTCGGAAGGAAAACTGAGTAAAAATTTAACATACCCAGGAAGGCCTGTATGTATGTACCGAAAATTTCAAAGCGTTCCGTCCATTGATCCCAGCCTTCACTGCCAGATTGAACGTCAAACTGCTCCAGTAATCCCTGATAGAGCGAAACACGGATTGATCGCGTTCCATCCATAATGAACCTTGAGTCTACGCCTGAGTTCGATAACCTCGTCGCCAGTTGCTGCGTTCCTTGAAGCGTTTACTAAACCAACACCTCAAGCCACATACACACGAACCACTGCTCTCCGCTACCGTACCCCTGCCAGCCCTCAGGTTCTCTGTGTTGTTCGTGGTCAACACTAGAGACAGCCTTGCGGCTGTGGCCGTGCTTAGCGTTGCCACGGGACACAACAGGTACCGTATCATTTCATTTTTTTCATAATTATGGGACGCCTTGTTACTAACATCTCTTTCTTCAAGACTACTGATTTAATCTTAATTCGCTGAAACCATTGAAGTTAGTATGAATGACAGTTAACAACTGGCGGAAAGCAGCTTTAGAAATGTCACACTCGATCTGAGCTGTACTTGCTTATTCTTACGTAGCAGTGACGTCAGTGCGACGCTCACTATAAGTAAACTGTGGAGTGCGAAGCTGACTAGTGTTCGCGTTCCAGCCGTAGTGACAATATGGTAGGAATGCGTCTTCCGTAGGTTCATGCGCAATGCTTGTAAGCTGTCAGGCTTTCATTCGCATGCAGTCCAACAGGCCCTTACTGCAGAAATGATATTGCGAGAACAAAGACTCGCTCAGCGATCAGGAAAGAAAAATTCCATTGGCAGTGGCCCTTATGAATCAGGTGTAAGTGACGATATACTGTGCGTTTTGAACGGCCGCTGATGAACGATCGCTAACCCTAACTGCTGATGAACAAAGCTTTACTGACGACGAGGACAACAGCACAGAGCAGCGCGTAACGAAATTGGCGAAAGCCACTCCTTCCGTGGTCTGAGCAGCGCGCTTATGTACCCCTCCTTGACCTGCGCGTTGGCCAGATAACCGGTACGGGTCGGGGGTCAGTGACCGGCGCGGGTCTCCGGCAGCATCGCAAACATTGACGTCCTTTGGGGTTCCAGGACGTGCAACCGCTGGCACACATATTAACACGATCTTGACCAACGGCAAACGATATCACCGAAACTAGCATAGTACCGGAGATAGCCTCCCTAAATGGGGTTGACTTCGGGATTTCATGCTTTGATGGAACCATATAATGAATGGATAAACTTTGGCCGCTCCCCGCACCTTTGAGTATCCTCGACTATCTTGTCTAGTCACTGAAACTTAAACAGATGGAACAGTTGGAACAAAATCTGTGAGAAGGTCTACGTTTGCAAATCAATATGTCACGGTCAAACGATCAAATTGAAGGGAAAACCAGCGCCTGTGTTTTCATCGGTGTGCTGCCAGTTCAATGTTTGCCGGTGTGCTTGAAGTCATTTTGTTGCGCACATTGTCGCTTCGTTTGACGACAGATTTCCCTTTACGTAGACACGTTGAAATTTGAGTATTAATAAACAAATGCGAGCAGCATATTTAGAGTGAGCCTGCTATGCGCGTTTCGCTGATGTTCTTTGGAAACCCGCGACCCTACCAACAGAATTGGTTGGTTAAGAAAGCTACATTGCATTTAACGAACCCATCCTGTTTCCAAATGCTTATCAACAATTGTCCACCACTTGTCTGGGTATTTACACTGCAGCAGAAGACAGGCCTCTTTTTCCCAGTCAGTCCCTGCAGCCCTACAGTTACCCGTAGCAATAATCAAGTTTACCGCCACAGGTGCACAGCATATCCTCCTGGGCATAATCTTACGACAATGCACCCGGGAATTTTGCCCTATTCTCCGTGGTGGAAAAGCTGCTAGCTGCTAGCTCAACTTAACCTGCTCTGTGCTAGTGGAAAGCTGCTGCAAGAGATATATTCGCGCATATTCAGGAGCAGTTGCAAAAACATGTGCATTTATCGCTGAATACGGTCTCCGTAAACTGCGCTGTGCTGTAATTAAAATTTTTGTCCAGCTGATAGCAAGCTATCGGACGGTGGAATTCATTGCGGTGCTAAATACTAATCTTTTGCTTAGGTACCTGCGCATCATAAATGGTCGAAACGGGTTGTTTTTAAATTGGAATAAATGCTTTGACGATTGGCTACGTGATTTAGTTATAATTCATTTATGGTTAGATTTCTTGCTTGCCGTTGGGTATGTGCTGGGAAATATAGGATTTGATTTTAGCCACAGGTCGTAGTGCACGCAGGTTTATCCATGCCCTTATGGTTTCGCACTGTCGCACCATCGTCTTGGCGGTTGAACTCGCTTTGTAAGTTGTGTGCCTGTTACGCTTTTAAATTGGTTATTACCCTCTTGCTGCGTTCTGTTGTAGCCTAGTACTGGCTTGTTGTTCGTCGCAGACGTCTTCTGGCCCAATGTCAGCGTTCCACAAACCGTTGCCTTATATCGCTTCAGTTTCCGGAACCGTCCTCCGTCTACTCGGCCGCAATCCAGGTCCATTCACTTTGCAAGGGACCAACACGTATCTCGTCGGAAATGGCAGAAAGTAATTTCCAACTGCTCTTCGCCCTGTTAAGGCTGCTAGCTTTCGCCCACGACCAGGCGTATCCTGATTGACACAGGCGTGTCGAACGATTCTGACTATCTACATGATCTGAAGCATCTCATCGTCAGCTCCAACGTCGAAATATCGACGATCGTCTGCACCCATTGGCATTTAGACCACACCGGTGGTGTTAATGACATTTTAAAACTTCTGCTCAATATTGGGCAATCCAGACCGACAGTGCTGAAGTACGACGTTGGGAGCAAAGTCGATGAAGACAATTACCCAGAAACTTTGGATTTTGAATTTGAATTCCTGCGCGACGGCCAGGAGATCGTGACCAGCGGTGCTACTTTGAGGTACGAATAACATTCCTCGTTTAACTGGTCTATAGCGTAAAACTTTATGAAATACGTTGGTTTGTCCTTTCTGTCAATTAAAATTGGGGTTGCATTGTTTTAAACATTACATTGCACTAGGGCTGCATTTCCAAGACAGATAGCTATTTCCTAAGCAACCGTGCGAACTTTTATTAAAATCTTTTGCTTATTTAAAATATACCTCTTGTCGCCGATGACGTATTTGATATATTTCATACGATGATGACATATATATATATATATATATATATATATATGAATGAACGCAGCCTTCAATATATATATATATATATATATATATATATATATATATGTTTATGCGTTCATTTCCAAGTTGCAGGATCAGGTAGACGTATGAAATAGCTGAGTATGTGCTTGACTTCCGCGATTGTTAACTTCCCTCCTTTGTTCTTTGCGGTCGCTTGCAGACATCTGGCGGTCAGCTCGCCAATTTCGGCACTCATATCGTCGCTTTCAATGAGCATTCGCACCATTTGCTTTGTCGCACCCAATTTTAAATTGATGCATTTTTCAATCTGCGTTCGCAGAAACAGAAAATTCTCCGCTGACAAAGGCTTCTGGTGTAGAACCGCCATTCTGAACATTGCCGCTGCTTGCTCTTCGCTTGTCATGTTTCCAAAATCAAGCTCGCCGTCATCGCTTCTTGCGGATTCGGTTTCGCTGGAAAAGTTAATTAACACTTTGTGACTTAGTTCTAATACAGCGCTTCTACTTGTTGAGAGGGTTTTGTTCGATTGTGCCTCCATTTGCTGTTTCTTCGTTCGCTTCCTCTGTACAAAGTGACTCCGCCCAGTTGAATGTCGATCTCACGTTTTCAAGTGTCATTCGTACTGTGCCAATGGTGGGCTCTCTGAAAACAAAAGCCAACGTTGTTTGATTTAAATTTCCGTGCACCGTAGCCGACTCGTCACAATTGAAGCTGTTTTCCAGAAGGTTCAGTTGATCGGTCAACGAATGGGATGGTAGCGAGGGGTCGGCATTTCCATCAGTGTTGGTACTTAGCTTTGTCTGTTGAGGTGGGCTTTCCGGAGGTCCGCTTCTCATTGCTATCCATTTTCGCAGGTGTGGAGGAAGTGGCGGGTCATCGTACTGCTTTGTATTTTCCTCAAACTCGTTCGAGCATATGTCATTCGCTAGAATCGGGGAACTGTGTTGTGACATACCGATCACGATTAGTGACAAGCAAGGCTGTTTAGCCGCCGTTCCTAGCGTAGACGAAGGTGAAAGTGTCTTGCTATTCGTATAGCTTGCATGTTGTTCTTTCGAGTTTTAAAGTGAGTTTAAAAATCCGGGGTTTTATTTGCAAGTTTTCATCGTGTGCTCTCGTGAATGCAGGCGATAACGCTATGCGAATGAACGTTGCTCATAAATTACAACGGCGCTGTGATTGCCATTTTTAATTTGTTGTTCAAAATTTTAGTAAGCTATTACGTAATACACAAACGCTATAATTATCTTTGACTCATTCTGTAATAGTTTATGTAATAGTATCATTTAGAAGAAACCGAAATTATTAAACAGGTTTGATACTGTACTTGTATAGCGATACTAGCTGTCTATGCGAGTGCCGTTTTGTCTAAGAAAGCTAAGCTAGGGCTCATTTTTCTCAGCACTGCGGGTTGCCGTTTTTCATTGTTGAAGCATATTTTATGTTTAGGGTCGTGCACACTCCCGGACATACTAGCGATCATGTTGCTCTTCAGTTTTTGGAAGAAAATTCTTTATTTTCTGGTGATTGCATATTAGGTCACGGCAGTACGGCGGTTGGCGATATGGCCTCCTACATGAAGTCTTTGGAACGTCTGAAGGAAATGAATCCCGTAAAATTGTATCCGGGACATGGTCCCGTCGTCGAGGACGGCCTTGGTCTGATTGTAAAGTACATTGCTCATCGCGGTGAAAGGGAGAAGGAAATATTGAGCATCTTGAAAGGCTCAAATTCCAGCTTAACGGCGAAACAGATTGCTGACCTCGTTTATAAGGTAGTGTCTGCATTGTTTATCATCCGCTCATTCATGACTATTTAGCAATTAAGCGCTGATCTCCATCGTGCTGCTGAAAGGAACGTTCTTAAGCATTTAACGAAACTGCTTGATTCGGGAAAGTTGGGTAAATATTCATTCCTCTTTGTATTTGCACTTATTGACGAAGTTCAGAATGCGTTGACGGAAAATGGAGCATAATTAGAGGTTCTTAGGGTCGATTGCAAAATTTTACCGACGGCGGATGGAACCAAAGTAAATGTTGCGGATAACGTCCTCACTGTTGTCTTTTTGTTGATGTACCTCGGTGTATACGTTGCTCGTTCCTTTTGGTATCCATTTTTACGCTTCTTTCTCAGTCACCATGAGCGCGTTGCCAAAATTGTCGCCAAAGGTCAAACGCAAGAAAGGGGCGATCTTTTCGAGCATTGCGCGGTCACAGCAACTGCGCCTGAAAGCCGCTGAAGGTAAACTGATCGGCTTGACGGTGACCATCGAGGATGCGGACGCCGGACGTGAGTTGAACGTCATTGTGAGAGCACGTGATTTGACGAATGCATCTGAGCAGCTTCCTTCGCAGGGTGGCTTCGGCAAATTCACATTATCTGACAGATCCCATGGACCCCCGGAAAGCAGTGGACAGTTATGTTTGTTCCTAGAAGAAGTAAACAAAGATTTCCGTTGGACAAAACAGTGGTATAATCGTTAAAGGGTTGCAGGCGTGGTTCTTGGCTTCGAGTTTGAATTGCTTACGCGTAGTAAATTGTATGCAACAGGTATGCTGTATTTTGGCATTTCGTTCAGGCGTTTCACCATAGTCATACCAGGAGATTGCGCCTAACGAATTCTTGGAATTGTGCAAGTCGATGAGGCCCAATTTCATCTCTCTGTACGCTGTCTATTTTCACTTCCGTTCAAAGAATTGGATAGTTGCTCAAGGCACGAACTATGGCGTCGATTTTGGTGCTCTTTTCTACAGTTCACTGTTCTTGCCAAATATTCAGCTTTCAGTATTGTATGCGGACCTGCCATCCATCGCACACAGTTCCTACTTGGTCCTAATCAGACCGAACGCCCTTGAAGAGCATCGTTGTCCATTGACATTCCGAAATCTGGCATGCTACTCAAGGCTGGCAGCAACAGTATCCAAGGTGAGCATTTTCAAAACCGTTTCCGCTCGTAACTGTAGCCTTCTTTTTCAGCAGCTTCTACTATGTTCAGTTGGCATTGTTGATAATCAGTCGGCCGTTCCCAACGTACAAGTAAGTGTGCACTTGTTTTCTTATTTCGCATGGCAGTGACGCATGCCTTGCGCGCTGAAAGTTTATGTAAAAGGGTTCTGATTGAAAATCGGGTGTTTCGTAACGGGTTTCATATTTTTCAGTGTGGTGGTATTCCGGCTTTCTCGTTTTTGGATGGTACCTGTAATAAAACTGCAAATGCCCTACCAGCGGATGGATGGGCGATTAGAAATATCGCAGATAAGAACGCTTATCGTATCGTAGCTTTCGGAACGCCCTGGTTCCGTCGTCAGCGATGATGAAAGGAAATTGGTTTATTCCGCTCAGGGATCTTATAGGCACAAAACGGGGTCAAGGTGGGGATCGGCTTGGTATGGTGCAGCATTTATTAATAGCTCCATTCCACACCTCGCTAATCTCCACGCCTTAGTCGCGATTGATGGTACGATTGTGTCTTATGAACAATGCTTCCTTAATCCACCTTAGCTGGAACCTGTTTTGAACCTGTTTTCGCGGCAGGTAAAGAAAGGCAGATAAAGAAAGGGGGTTCGCTAAATACTACAGTTTATAGAAAACCAACGCATTCTAACAGATATTTAAATTTCTCTTCGCATCATCCGATTTCTATAAAAATAGGTATAGTAAAAGGCATGGTCGATCGTGCCTTACGTGTTTGCGACCCTCCGTACTTAAATTCAGAATTAAAATATATGAAACAAACTTTATTAAACAACGGTTACCCAAATTCGTTCATTACAAGCATAGTAAAGCAATGTTTTTCGAGAAAACGGCAAATCCCGGTGACTAACGATATTCCTGAACGACCCACTTTAGTTCTCCCATATTTTAGTGGAGTGGGTGAAAGAATAAAACGTTTAGGTCGTTCTCTAAACTTCACCGTCCATTTCAAATCTTCGAGTGACATTCGCACGATCATGAGAACGGATAAGACCATGGTTCCATTTGACAGCAGACCAGGCGTAGTTTACGAAATTACGTGTGGTTGCCACGCCTCCTATATTGGAGAAACGGGCAACACTTTATCCCACAGGTTTCGTGAGCACATGGTGTACGTGACCCGTTACAAGACTGCAGAACAAAGACTTAACGGGTCACATACCGTACGCCGTGGCCGACCACAATCCCGCGCTCCGAAAAAGATCATGGAGGAGGCCATCAAAGCTTCCGCGGTCGCTGAGCACGCCATTCTCTGCTCACTTGACCCGCGACCGAACGTAATCTGCCGCGAAAACAGGTTCCAGCTAAGGCGGATTAGGGAAGCATTGTTCATAAGACACAATCGTACCATCAGTCGCGACCAAGGCGTGGAGATTAGCGAGGTGTGGAATGCAGCTATTAATAAATCCAGATGCTGCACCATACCAAGCCTATCCCCACCTTGACCCTGTTTTGTGCCTATAAGATCCCCGAGCGGAATAAACCAATTTCCTTTCAACATCGCTGACGACGGAACCAGGGCGTTCCGAAAGCTACGATACGATAAGCGTTCTTACCTGTGATATTTCTAATAATCGCCCATCCATCCGCTGGTAGGGCATTTGCAGTTTTATTACAGGTACCATCCAAAAAACGGGAAAGCCGGAATACCATCACATTGGGAAGGAAGGAGAGTTTATTACGCTGTGGAAATTTATAGTCACGCAATGGGGGTCAAGGAGGGGGGTCGGCTTGGTATGGTGCAGCGTCTGGTTTTATTAATAGCTGCAGTCCATACTTCGCTCATCTCCACACCTTGGTCGCGATTAATCGTGCTATTGTGCCGGATGAATAGAGCTTCCTTAATCCGCCGGAGGTGTAATCGGCTTTCCCGGCAGATTAAATTCGGTCGCGGGTCAAGAGAGCAGTGGATGGCGTGCTCTGCGACCGCGGACCTCCTCCATGATCTTCCTCAGAGCGCGGGTTTGTGGCCGGCCACGGCGTACGGTATGTGACCCTTTCAGTCTTTGTTCCGCATTCTTGTAATGGATCACGTACGCCATGTGCTCACGAAATCTGTGGGATAAAGTTTATCAAGGGAAGAGATAAATTTTCTTCCTTCTCTTATAATCAGCACATATAGGAAGGGAAGTCTGTTATAAACCTCTTTCTCCATCGTCATTATTACCTGTCGAAGAAAGCCATTATTTAAATGTTCTAATAACCTTAACTGCGTACACAGTCGTGAAAGTATCATCTACGTCCCGTTTGAAAAGTCTTGGGGTAGCAGCGATATCCATGGTTGTTGAACGTGAACTCTTCCAGGTATTCCATAAATACCTCTTCCCGGACTGAACACAGCTTCCTGTTAGTGCTCCATTCGTCCGTACATAAAAAGTGAGAAAGTTGGGATATTCGTTCCCAACTTTCTCAATTTTTTTAATGCACGGACGAATGGAGCACAAACGGGAAAAGGAATCCTTTTGCGCTGAGGATGGGAAAAAGCGATTCCCAAAAGCTCCGCCAATAAAGGTTTTCTGTTTTGGTGTTAACGGGTTGAAAACATTCCGTAAGTACCGAGTAGTTATGAGAACATTGCAACAAATATTATACGTAAGTCACTTTGGGGACATTTTACTTGAAAACCTAATTTAATCGTTTTCTTATTTATATCTTCTGATTCTTTTGGGCTAATGCCGCGTCAGATGAACCACATAGTACGTGCTGTTGCTATTTGCTCAGTTCGCATATCAGCATTGAACAGTTCCTAGAAATGCGTTCAGCTGATTGAACGTAAAGTCGCATAAGAGTGAAAGAGATGTAGGTTACAGGGATTTTCCGGCATCTGTAAATCGCGTAAGAGTGAGTTTGTTTTGCAGATGGTTTTAGGTTCGTTTCAGGTGATGACGGTTTCGCAATGGTTTGCAAATTGCCATTTCACCGGGGTCACATTGGATTGCTGACTCTTTGTCCAGTGAGCTGATTAAACTTGTTCGCTTTCGTCTGCCTTGTTCGGAATTCGGCGTCTTCGCATTTTCCCTGACTATTTGGCAGGAGCATACCCCTGCATGACGTAGCTCTGCATCATTTGACAGTCATATGCACTGCGCACAGTGCAAATCATTACGATGGGCCTTTCGGTTGAGCAGTTGGAATCCTACGGCTTCCGAATGGAAGCGCAGCTTGGAGTATATCCAGCCGATAGAGGCGGAACGCGTTGGTCGACTTCGGTGCAAGCAGGACGCTTTGGCAACGGTTGCTGGTCGCCTGATGCTACGAAAGGCGGTTTGCCTTGGTACGGGACTTCGTTGGAGCGACATCCATTTGAACAGAGAGCCGAACGGGAAACCGTTCCTTACCAACGACGTGCCCGCTCAGTATGCGTTCAACGTCTCACATCATGGAGATTTTGTTGTCCTTGCCGCCGGTGCGTACGCCTTTTGCGGGATAGACATAATGCGCTTGCAGGCTCCCAGTATATCCGTAAAGTTGGCGTATAGCAAATAGACTGGGCTGACTTATTTCAGAGGTGAGAAAAACAATGGCATCGTACCTTGAATTAATGAAGTCCAATTTTTCTTCGAACGAGTGGGCAACATTCTGGTCACCCCAGTTGGACGATTCGGCCAGACTGCGTCTCTTCTATCGTTATTGGGTAAGCTGGCCAGTGGGAAATATCTGCCATTGCGTATTGGTGTCTTCGCACCTCAGTGCTTGAAAGAGAGCTACCTGAAGGCTACCGGTCAAGGGGTTCATTGCGAACTGTTCCGGTTGGATTTTCGGCTTGGCAATTCAGCAGGAAACTTGCGGACAAATACGAGACTTTGCATTGACGGGCGCAGAGTAGAGGACGTTTGCTTCGAGGAGTCTTCCATCTCTGAAGATCACGTTGCCTGTGTCTGCTATTCGGTAAGTTGCTCACTTTTTAAGTTGATCCGTTTGAGCATTACGCATGCAAGCCCTTCAGGATGCACACTTGCCATCAGATTGTCGCGGGTATCATCAAAGCGAAATGTCATTCCGCCACATCTGCTGGAGCTATTTGACAGAAGACGCGATAGAATTGCATGCGATGAGCGAATCAGAATGTCCATCGCTCAAGCATATGCAAATTAGGGAATCTTAGCACCCCTTAAGCGGCCTAGGCAGGCGGGTCCGTCAATATTACTGCCTTGATGTGCACATAAAGCGCGGAAGGAATTTAAGCGTTGAATTCTATGTCTTCGTTGACGTGTAATTAAGTACTTCGTAATTTCGGTGAAATGATCGCTCGCCATCTTCGTCCCTTTGGCAGGGTGAAAGGAGGTGGACCAATAGCGTCGATCGGCAGGTTGTCTGCTGAAGGCTTGTTAAAAGGGTAATTTCTTTCTCGCTTCCATATTAAGCTCTGCAATGAACGTTGGTGAATTGGGA
Organism: Trichuris muris; assembly: GCA_000612645.2. NCBI lineage: Eukaryota > Metazoa > Nematoda > Enoplea > Trichinellida > Trichuridae > Trichuris > Trichuris muris. Next base: position 13,706,526 of record CBXJ02000086.1, read on the forward strand.
CTACATGTCTGTGATTACAATTACCGTTTTAACGCACTCGCCACGAATAATGACGTGGCTTCATTTCCGCATGTTTCCGTGCTTCGGCTTTCCACCGTCATCTGCGGGATATAGGTTTTTGAACTTTACAGCGAGCTCTGGCTCCTTAATAGTTCCGTTCCTAAGAGAACATTAAGCTTCGATGATTTCGACACAGTACGTTGTAGCTTCGCAGCATCGCAGTGCCTGCAGGGAAGCAGTTTAAGCCTGCTGACGCTCATGCCTTCCTGAACGGGAATTCCGTTGTATGCAATGTTGAACACGTGACGCTTTGTAGTTGCGTAATTGGGCACTATCTTCTTTATCAGCCTATCGCTGTTATATTGTGATTATTTGTTCATCCCAAAGTGTTTGGCCTCCGAGAAGAGGACTTGAGCAGTTCGGGAAGCTGCGGACCTCGTTTGCAATAAATGAACAAACAATCCCAATAGCAGTACAAAGTCGTTGAAGAAGGCAGCGGCATTCAACCGTGGTTAAACGGGCATTGCTGCGACGTCGAAAGCTCACCATGTCGCAATTTCGTGTACCTTCGTTTGTCGGTTGAAAATACCGTTGCGTAGTTTAGGATATAGTCTCGAACGAAGTGCCGACGCAACGTTGCTTTATTTATTGCTTTTCACTCCCTATCAATGCAACTCCTATTACCGGACTTTCTTTTGCGCGATTGAGTTGGCAGATAGGCGAATGTGCCCTCCTTGGGTTCCCCTTTGGGCTGTGCGCAAAGTTGGTCAACGCTGTGCCCGTATGATTATGATATAGTATGTTTCTTATTACTTGTTTAGCAAGCAAACGGCAGCGAGCGCATTAGAGCAGCGCTTCCCCTCCGAAGTGCAGGTTCAATTGTAGTGGCGGTTTTCTCCAATCGCGGATAATGCAGTTCCACTTCAGTGTGTTATTTGTTACACATCCGCTGCGTATGCATTGTTGCTCAGCCTTGATGTTGGGCCGGTAGGCAGAAGGTGATTTTGCCGGCCGTTTCAATAAGACAGGCGTGACCTCCACCTTGCACAACACGTGCTTTCCAATGGGAGATGATTTGTGTAAAAGAGTTGATGCACTTTTGCATTGTTCCAAGGCGTGAGCATGGCAGGTGACATCCCATGTGACCGTTCCGTTGATATGGCCGTGATAAATTGAGGCGTATGATTCATTAATCAACTTGCCAGGGATTTCCACTGAGCAAAGTTTACCTGGTTCGCGGGGTGGTTCCCGACCATCTTGACGGCAATACGTATCAGCTCATTGTTGCTTGCTTAATTGTAGTTGTCCAAGCGCACGTTCTGCATCGTCATTGCTACTTCAATTACGTGGACCGTCAAAGCTATCTAAAAGTGAACATATAAGTCACCATTACGTTCGTGCGCCTCTTATCGTTGCAACACGTCGTCCTCGCAGCTTAACCGTGGTCTTCTTGTTCTTGATTTTCAAGCAAGCAGCCTAATGCACTCTACCTGGTCTGATAGCTAAATGCGACTGATCTTAATTTTCCTGTCAATTTCCCCTTTCTCATGTTAAAGCGACCTGCGAGCATTAGAACGTTCTTTCGCTGTCGTTCCGCGGACGTGCGTTCACTCCTGCCTACTATTAAGTTTCAAGAGCAAGCTTTCCTGTGCTACTCGACCGTTACGGATTTCGCTTGAAGATTGGCGATCGATTTCGCGTTTCACGTATCAATTGCCCGGATTAGGCTTTATTTTAAGACGATTAGTCGAGCGGTCACTCGGCTGTATTGTTCGACTCCGAGAATAGGCGTTTTCGTTGGGCAACGTTGAGAGAATGCTCGCCGACGTGAGCGCAATGGAGCGACGCTTGTTGTTGAGCAGCGGAACGTTTAGCGAACGGTCACTCGTGAAACGCACGCTTGGACATTGTTGTAGATACCCTTGTTTCAAAGCACCATTGAAACGCCCCATTTAACAATTAATCATTTGTCTCCCCCCTCCCCAATGTGACAGCCGTTTTCCAAATTTTCTTAGCGCCAGTGGAGCGCCTGGCGAGGCAACCAATGTTCAATGGGCCAATTCATTAGACGAAGTTATTCAAATGCATAATTTCCCCTGATTAATTGCGTGCATTTGACCGTGTTGGCCCGAGTTGTGAAATGCCTTTGCGTAAGGCGCCGCGTTCCCTTCGTCCCCTACGGTTCGCGCGCGTGCTGATCAGTCGACGTGGGTCAAAACAGATTATTGCTGTACGATCGTCAATGTATTGTAGTGTTTATGTTTGCTGGTTTTCATTTGGCAATCAATCAAAGCGCCTCGACAGGTCGCCCTCATGGTCTACGGCCGAGAAGGCCATAGCTTTTCGCTCAGCAAGCAAGACTCCCTGGCGAACTGATCGTTGTCTGTATTCGGCGTTCGTAGTTTGGCGTTAGCGGTTTTATTATCGTTATTTCCTACTCATAACCCAATCTCATTTCCGGTCATATGCCGCTTCTCTGCGCGTCATCGCTTAGTTTTCCATGCAATTGGACCGTAGTTGTAACAATGCTTCAGTCCTGTTTCCTTCCCTTTCACCCTCTCTCTCTCTCTCCGCTTAAGCGTGAGAGAGCCGGCGAGCGATGTTAGCTTTGATTTTTATTTGCGCGTCCATCATTCGGCAATGGGATTGTCGTTCATTTCTTGAAATGTAGCATCGCTTTTACTGCCGGCATTATTCAGTCTAACTGCTCAGTGAGAACGCGCGTTAACGTAGTTGCACTTGAGGAGGCGTTCGCCGAGCAATTGTGTCAGCTTTAATTACCAAATCGGTGCTTGCGGCCCGTAATTCGTTCAGCAACCTAATGCGGAACGAACGTTGACCACAAAGGGCTGTTTTTCCGTCTCGTTCAAACCGGCCACGACGGCGCCCCAACCAATTGCACCATATTGCGGACGAAACCGAGTGAATCTGTTTCCGTCGCTCAAAGCGTTTGGACAAAGTTGCGCCTTTCCCACGCTATACATCAGCGGCGACTTTAGCTTTGGCAACCAGCAGGGTCCGCGTTTGACAAGCACTCTGCAACTGCGACGTTTTGCCACCGTCGTGGTTCCTCTTTTCTTTTCAGTACTTGCTCGCATTAAGTGAGTAAATGGTACGAGCGTCGCGTGTGATATATTCACGCCATTTTCAAACGTTGTCTTCCCTTTGTCACGTACGACAGCAATTCGAAGCTGCGCTTTGGCAGGCGCAACTTCTCTTATTAGCCGCCAACACCGACTGGCGAGTATAGTCGCACGGATGGACCTCGAGGGCGAACCGTTTGACTGCATATCCCAACGTTGCAACTTCGTCTACCGCGACATGTTCTGCTGTCGCAGCTCCCAGCGCAATGGCTTGTCCACTCGTTGCGTAGGGACTTACTTCCACTTATACTGGCCATTGGAAAACTACTGATCCGTTAATATAGCCCTTCCAAATGAAGCAGTTGATTGATCATCGCATGCGACCACATTTTAAGTGGATGCTTAGTCAATTTGGACCATTTGGTCATCACAACCTTTGCGTAATAGTTTCCCCGTTCCGATTGTAATTGCCCGTCGTGTTGTTTCCATTCTTCACCTTTTTTTAAAAAAGATTCTCTACCCATCTTGAATAGCCTACCTGTAACGTCGTGCTCCTGGAAGTGCCAGGGCACTCACAGTTGACGCATGCTTGTAAGTTAACTTGCCCACGGCAAATGGACGGCAGCTAAGAACGGGAACCACTCCGTCGTATAGTCATAGCAGTTGACGAACGCTTCCTACTTTTCGTGAACGTTTTACGAAGCGTGGCGGAAGGTCGAGCGGCGCATCCTTACAAAGCGCGGCATCCTTGCGGTGGCGGCTTTGTGATGGATGGACGTGCCTCGGTTGCTCAATCAAACTTTCGCTTCCCCCGGCACCCGTTTGGGTCCGCCGTGCTCGTTGGGCGGCCGAACCGTGCCGCCCTGCATGGCCCTTGGCGCGAAAATGGAGTCAAAGGAGGCCGGTTGGCGAACTTCGAAATTCCGCATGGCTATTCGGATGTCAAAAAATTATTTCCATGACGGGAACGCACTTTTCAGCCCATCAAACTTGGTATACGTCCCTTCGTGACCGTTAGGCTGCCGAGCGCTGACGCTGCTCTCTCATTTTGTCCCTTCCACCAGCAAAGTGGTCCGCCGTTTTTCTTTAAATCGCCGCTTTGCCCAGCGGATGCGAAAACTTTGCCGCGCATAGCCGGGCGGCCGATTCTTAGTATTGCATCGAATTGACATTTCCGTTTTTGTTTGGCGAGATCCATTGGAGTGCGTTGCTATCCTGTGTCGAGCCAGCCGTTGGATCCGTCGCACGGCCACCGAAATTATCAAAGACATGCGGAGTTGTTGCAATGTCGTTTGGAACGCGCCTGTTTGGAGGAGAAGCGTCGCGTGGGTGGAAGGACCAGCCTGCGGAGAGGGAAAGAGTGAGCGGCAAAACGACAACAGCGAGACGCGGTGGCTACAGCTACAGTATGCAGGCGCGTGATTGTTATCATTGACGGATCACCGGGACATACGAGCGACAGCGCTTGCGACCGCAAGAAGCTTTGGCGCGGAAGAGCGCTAAGCCAAAAATACGTACTTGCTCGGCAGCGCGGTGGCCGTCCGCTTCCTCCTCAAACGGGATACACCTGCGCCAACGTGGCGTTCAATCGTTCGTACTGTGGATTGCTTCCGCGTCCATAGGAGACGCGCCATTGTTTTTATGCAAATGAGTGCCCCGTAAACGGATTGACCTAATCGCCCGCTTGGGATTGTTTTCCCCCTTTTGCGTAACATTCCTTTGTACCAGCATATAGCGACGTTTGGCGACCTGTCGCCCGTCAAATGGGAGGTGTGCAAGCAGCGTTTACCTCCGCGCCATTACTTTGTCAGTTTGCAACAAAAGAGGGTCAACGAACGTCACTTGTTTGTCGACGTGCCGCTGTGGTGGCCCGCATGTTTCCCTGTCTCTTCGTTGTTGTAACGGCTTTGAAGAGAGAGAGAGAGCATCAACATTTCACTTTGACAATCAGAATCTTCGGCGACATATTTTCTGCCCAAGGCAATTCTCACCTGTCGGTTGAGGCATCGAAGTCGGCGGTCCGCTATTCGCGCGTTGATACATTGCGCAAAGGCGTTTTGATAAAACGTTCGGTTGTTCCACGATGCCTTTAAGGTCTTCTGGACGGCGCGTCGCTGATGCCAAAGGCGTCACCATTGATGGCGCATTAACCATCTGCGGCTCTCAGTTTAAAGACAACAACATGTTATCTGCGCTTCTTTGGCGCAACGCAATTATTTGAAAAGTGAATCGTCCGTTTCTTTGCTCTGCCTATCTCCTTTTCTGCATTCCATTCGTATCACCTTTATGAGCGCCCAACTTTTGACCCGCCGCGCTGCGTGTGTTCGCGTGACGTTGAGGCAAACGAAGGGGGCCCGCATTGGTCTTGTTACCGATTTTTGGGCAACAGGCGACTTTTTCAAGGCCCAAATGTCTTGACGGCAATCTCCAATTGCCCCATAGGGGGGGACCCAATTGCGCAGTGGTGGCGTGGGTGCATAGGGTCGGTCGCGCGGCCCAACGTGGTCGCGGCCGATGGGTGCATTGTGCAATCGGAGATTAACGGTCCTGTCGCTGGCTGGCGGCAGTTGATGAACGGTAGAAGCGGGCCGCTGCTCCGCATAGAAGTAAATGAATGTCGTTTTCTGCTTTCTCTTTTCGCCATAAATTTCGTGTCCATTCGGAGACGAGCCATTCGTCTTGTCAACGGCGCGTCATGGTCGAGCGGCCTTCGATCAACGGCGTCTGCGTGCGCGACCAGGCGAACGCCGGCTCGACAGTCATTTGTCTCTGTCCCGTTCGCTTACTCGAGAGATCATCTCGCACCGGAAACAGATCCATCACTTTGCAGCCGCACTGATCCGGTCGTTGTCGGCGCCCATCGGTCAACGGTAGCCGGCGCGGTCGATCTTCCGAGCGACTTTTAATCTCGTCAATATATGGCAGTGCAAAATTGTGCCTCAATTATGCGCTGACGACCGCCTTGTGGGGCGCCAGACTTTGCCGAGCGAATGAATTTCAATTAACCGTCATTGCAAAAGTTTAGCAATGAACGCCAAGCGCTGTGATTGACCATTAATTTTTACGTAGGCCGAGCAAAATTTTACCGCGAAAACATGCGAATGGAATGTACGTTTCCAAAGTTACAGTGCCCCTTTTGGACGCTCCTTTTGTGGTTACGGTAGTGTTCCGCTTGGTAGCGGTCAAATGGTTTGTTGAGCTCAAATTGTTTCGGAGCAAATCGCTCCGTTGCCGCGATGCAGCGCGCCAATGTTAACAATTTGAAATGCGCAATGAAGTGGCCATTAAAGGTGCATATGCGCAGCGGAGCGGAACAGCGCCGTTAGGAAGCCCATCTTGGCGCATCTACTGTTGGGCGCGTTATTTTGCAGTTTGCGTTTAATGGAGCATCGGAGTTCTTCTTCTTTGCCCAACCGTATTTCTGTCTCAAAGTTTGCTCTTTAGTCAACCTGGTCACGAAGTTCATTTTGGAGGCCAAATGAGCCGGAATCAGCTTGACCCGCTTCTGGTGGAGCCGAACGGCCTTTGCGAGCAACCGGTGCGCGCGTGCCAGTAAAAGGGCAGCGACAGTCTCAGATTCGCGGAAGGCAGGAAACCCCGTTAGGGAATATGCCCTCTTTTGAGGGTCATCGTTCTCGAGAAGGCGTTAGCCGAGTGACCACGTCTTTCTCACACTCCCATCTGCTGCGGTCGAAGGGGTAGATGATGATGCTCAACTTTTCAACCTGTCAAGCCAATGGGCGATACTGTATTTGCCAAACATTCTAGTTTAGTATTTGCGAGACGCTGCAGCTCCAGCTTGATTATCAAAGGGGTTTCCAGCACTGGACTAGCTTTACTCTGCAGCGTGGCATAACCTTATATATATATATATATATATATATATATATATATATATATATATATATAATTAGAAGAAATTTCGTGATATATATATATATATATGCGTTGTGTGCGCTCATCAAAAATCAGTTCAAATGCTGACGCTGCAGAGGGGGGTATGAATGAAAAGACATTGTAACAGTCAGTTTACCTTGAATTGTCGACGAAATGGCTCAACAATTCAGGTCGCGTTTGTACCCACTGCTTTCTGCCCGGAAGTATAGCGGCGTTTCGTCGAACGCCACTTGCCAGTTGGGGGCAATAGACGTTTGCGCATCCGAGTAAAAGTTGTAGACAGCCGCATTTTTAAAAAGTAACGCCTATTATTATGCAAATGTGTTTGTCAATGCTGAGAACGGCCGTCCGTTTGGAAAGGCTTCAAGCGTACCGTACTCACGGAGGCGTGACGACGACGATTGTTCCTCGCCTGTCAGGCTGGCAGATGCCAAGCAATGGGTGATAACAGATAATCGCCAGCCGCGTTCGCGCACGTGCTGTAAAGGCACCTGGGGTGACGTGATTCCAGTACGTTTAAGTCGGTTGACCGGCAGATCAATCATACATTTCATTTGCTCAGTCGTTAAACGTCAACTTTGCCTCCGAGGCCATTTCCTTATCGCGTTGGCCGCAGCGATGTACATTTTGCGCCGCCGAACCTGTCGTCCGACCCACAGGCTTTCCGTCTGCCTCCCCGATTGGTGCGGGCAAACCGGTTGTCGCACAATACGCCAATTTTCCGCCTAAGCGGAACGCCGGCATTTTTCCCTTAAGCGGGAACGTTGGATCGGCGTCTCAAAGGGGCGACGAGCCGCGGCGACTGAACCATTGTTAAGGGAAGGGGCCCCAAAGTTGTACGGCTCGCCTGGTTGTCAATTTGGCGCACGCCAAAGCGGCGTTCTGGTTCGCTGCGATGACGTGCCTTCGGGATTTCCATTTTTTTGGCCAAGTCCGCATTTTCGCGCTCCGCCGCCCGTTTGATTGATGACGTTCGACGAACCGGCTGACTCTTGTTTGCCTCGTTCAATTCGCCTCGTTCTTCTTGCTCACCCAATGGGCGTCCCATGATCGATTGGTCACCACTGACAGCCGGTTATATCGACTCGTTTTCGTGCTCGCCGGCTCTGTATGTGCCTGCGCATACCTGTTTTGGAGCGTAGCGCCACGACCAACGCCCCTAAAAATGGTTGCGGCGTCGTGTTCGTTCGCGTTATTCGAAAAATTGTTGTCCAACTTATTGCCGGCAAATGTATTGCTGTTTGGCGTTGTGTTGTCTCAGTTTGCACCTTCCGCCGGCGCCGCTATATTGGCCTATTTTGGCGATGATTGATAGCCGTTCGACCACGCGTAACTGACTGCTTGCTGACAGCCGTCTCTCAGCCGACCAAGCAACTCTCTCTCTTTCTTTCCTTCTGTCTCAATACATTGTTGGCGACAGTCTTTTCTTGCCAACCCCTTTGGCGGTAGGCAAAAAACTGCACCTTGTCCAGGGGAATTCATCAACTGTCCGCTGAACGGTCGATCCGCGCGCCCCGACTACAGTACAGTATGCGCAGGGGAATATGCAAAGCGATCGATTGATTGTTCATTAGCGCAAACGGTGGTTGTGTAAGGGAAGTATTAAAACTTAGCCACTGCTTGTGCATACGGACAGTCACCAGGAGACAGTAGGAGATCAATGGTCTCCATCCTAATGCATACTGATGCGGTCGAAACGTGCAAAGCGCTAAAATGCCAGCTGGCCGTCCTAGCCGTCGTCTCGTTGTGAATTTATAGGGCGCATACCGATAATTCATGCCGAGCCCTTCCCGTTCAGACGAAGCCATTAATATAAATAAATTGTGAGCAGATTGTTGGCGATCATCCGCCGACTGAACGTGACTTGCTTGGTCAGCGGGTCAGTGTCAGAAAAGCGTTAACTTAATTGGATGAGAGGTCAGTCGATTGACGGATAAGTGACCAGAAGGGCAGGGACGGTCCTTTGTCGGCGCTTGACCATCGCAGCGCGGACAATAACGATCGCTGGTTAGCGGTCACTCAAGCGCAACAGAGCGAACGGTGGTCAAAGGGACCGCCGTTTCAGCTAGATTACTAATCCCTGCGGTGCTCAGCGGGACTCCTGCTAGGATCGGACTCTTTGAGAGTCGCCGCGTCAGGTGCTTCCCGTGGAAACAGTGGTCAGCGGTGGCCTATAGGAGAAGAGCAGGATGCTCTCAAAGTCGAAGAAATGTGAGGCTCCGGCGGCAACTGTCTCCTGCATACACACACAAGCAGGCAAGGGTCAGCTGCTTGCAAGCAACTCTCCTAGGAGTCGGTTACCCTGCGGCTGTTGCTCAGTGAGCCGATCGCTTCCGGAGCCGAACCGGTGAGATACGTTGCCGAAAGGTTTGCACGTCGTCGTCCCATTGTTGACCCCAAGAGCAGTGCGCACTTTTTCTTCCCAAATCGGCTCAGGATCGTCCCAGGCGTACTTTTGCGATTGACTTTTTCCCATCGCCCATTTCCGTAGCGGTAGTCGGTGCTGACCGGCCGTTGAGCGCTTTGCCAACTTTCTTTTTTCATCAACCCTCCAAGCCAGGGCCATCAATAATGTCCAGCGTTGTGACAGCCGACTGACCGGACGGCCGAATAGACGTCTCGGAAAAAGAGGGAGAGAGTATTCGCGCCGTCGAGGCTGAGGTGACGGCTGGAAAAAAGGTTAGCCAAGTCGTCAGGGCTCACTTCCATCATTTGGGCCTTTATTAGCCTACTGTGTCAGTGTGCAGAGGCGACGAGCCCATTGTAACAAATCGCTGAGGGGTGTCGAAAGTTTCGTGGGTTGCTCGAGGAGTCAGTCGGTCGAACGTCGCTGCAAGGCGTCCAGGCGAGTCGGCCATTGGAGTACGCGGCGCGGTCGGCGATTGAGGCCCCGCCCAGGCCGAACGCGATTGGCCAACAGTGGCTGGGTGACATGTGATGATTGGTAGCGAAATGAATTAGTGATAAAGGGCCGGAGCCAATGATTAACGAGCTGCTGGCTTGACGTCAATCGCTGAAATTCAGTTTTGCCGAACTATCGGTGTCAGCGGATGACAACTGAGCGACGTGCGCATTGTGGTGACTTGACGTTGGGATTCCTATCTCTTTTCGGCCGTCCGAAACTGACGAGACACATCACGTCCGAGCAGGCCAAATCCGCCGCATCGTCGAAGTCGGCAGCATCCAACTTCACGCCGGCCAAGGAATACCGATCCGCCAGCAGCCACTTGCAGCCGTCAACGTTGCCGGCGACGCTTTAGAAGAGCAGGCGAATGGCTCAGAGGGTAAGCGAACGCTTTTTGACACCCACTGGGACGCGGCAGCTTTGGGTGACTCGTTGGAGCCTGCTTTCGGGCGGCTCACTGAGACGGTCGGCTTCTTGGAAGGCCGACCAAGCAATGATATATCGGTTTACGGTCCATTTGACCCGCGTCCGTTCCGATCAACCGCCCGCGCGCCGCTAATGGAAGATTTCAGGGTCCGTTACAATTGACATTACGGTTATATATGGTTTTGGCGCGGCGGTGACGGTAGTCCTGAGATGACAAGCGTCAATGGTTGATCGGATGGGCCATTTGATTGGGCTCATTCGCACTGAGTCCGTCAAAGTTAAGTAGACAGGCAGGCGCGTGCAAATGGCCATCACCATCATCATCAACGTCGTCGTCAATGGGCGAACAAGTTGCAGAAGAAGCGCCAGAAGAAGACGCATGATCAAACCGACGACAATATGTCTAGCGATGGCAACTTGTCGACGCCTTTGTGTCACACCATCGTGAAATAGTGGTTATGATGATGATGACGATGGCGACGGTTGCGCTGTCGGCGGGCGTTCTCCTTTTTTGAGCCCTCGGCACCTGTTTGAAAGTTAAAGGACGGTGGGCACAAAACTTGACGTCCAGTGATCGATTGTCATTTTGCGACCGGCCAGAATTCATTTAAAAGGTGACAATGCCAACATGGCAAAAAGAAAGACGAAGAAGAATTCGTCGGTATCTCAGTGAAATCATTCATGCATCGCGTTTGGCGTTTGGTCGCCACGCGCTTTTTAACCGCGCATGCGTTTTCCTTTGCTCCGCTGATGACGCCCATCTCAACGGAGAGAGCGCCCGACTTGGCAACGTTTTTAAAATGGTCGTTGGCCATTGTTCTCCTTTCAGTTCGACGATTCCGCCGTGTCCCACTATGTGCTCCAGTCGTCGCTTGATTTGCACGCAGCGGCGGCGGCTGCGGCAGCCGGATACGGTAATGCCGGAACCAACGCAGTACCGGTACCACCAGCGGCTGCGGCGGCGGCGGCGGCGGCTGCAGCGGGTGCTGCGGCAGTGGCCACAATGTCGTCGGATCCCCAGCAAGCGTCGCCGTCCTCTCTCTGCTTCTACCAAGTGACCTCGATGAGCCAAGCCGCAGCGGCCGTTGCGGCCAGCGGATACGGAGGAGCACCGCCCGGGTCGTCGGCAGCCAGCGGCTCACCTCCCGGCGGATCGCAGAATCACGTACTCACCGCGTCGGCCCACCACAGGGCTGAGCTGTTGTCGGACACCCAGCTTAAGCGAGACAAGGAGTCGATTATGAGGTAAGCTGGGAATCCCCTAAAGAAGGGATTATTAGCTACCGAGCAATGCTCCTTCGCTTCTTGTAGTCCTTTTGTAAAAAATGTGTTTCCGTCTTTAGCCACCCGTTGTTCCCCTTGCTTACGCTGATCTTTGAAAAGTGCGAACTGGCAACGTGCACCCCGCGCGAGATGGGCACCACTGGCGTGGACGTCTGCTCGTCGGACAGCTTCAGCGAGGACGTGGCGCTGTTCGCTAAGCAGGTACAGTTGGACTTTGAATTGCGCCGTTTCAAAATCATTTGCATCAATTGCTTATCGACCAGATGCGTTCCGACAAGCCCTACTACGCTCCGAATGGCGAAGTGGACGCGGTGGTAAGAATTCGATTGGCTCTTTGCTCATTTTGCTGCTCATCGGTGTATGCGTAGTATATTAGCGTATAGGATGTGAATGCTGCACTTACACGTCAGGCGGTCCACGAACGTGGCGCTTTTGGGTAACGCTCCCTTAAGGGATTGTTTTCGCGGCCTGAACGCGCTTCGCTGCGCACGCAAAGGGCTGAATATCCAATTTGGCCTACGCCTGCGCGCAGCCACCATGACTATCACCGGCGGTTTGTGTTTGTGTGCGCACATACACAAACCGCCGATTATGCCGCCCCATTGAGCACCCATCTGCCGCTCCGTTCGTATCCATTGCGACCGCCTGTTGTGTGTGCGCTCGTCCATCTTTGCGCCACTCAATAAGTTCGCTTTTCCAATGGCTCTTCTATTTTAGATGGTCCAAGCAATCCAAGTGCTCCGCTTTCACTTGCTCGAATTAGAAAAGGTGAGCAGCGCTTTTGCTTTGTATCACCGCTCTTTCTTATGCCGCTTATTCTGTTCGCTTTGCCGGCAGCGCCGCTATTCGTCGTAGTTGACCAGTTTTGCGCTTCAAGATGATGGATGCCATTTAGTGTCTGTCGACTGCATGCAGCGATGCGCGCGCGCACCGCCGCCGGCGTACGGTCACCATTGCCATATATTTATTAGGAGATGCCGGCGGTCAGTGTTAGGAACAGCCGAGCGGCAAGTCGCCGGCAATCGTTTTTGCCCCCATCGCCGCCATTGGTGTCGCGCTCGCTGTTTGCCAATTTTCCCGCCAAATCTTTTTCTCTTAAATTTATTCCTTTTCCGCCAACGCTCAGGTGCACGAGCTGTGCGACAACTTCTGCCAACGATACATCAACTGTCTGAAGGGAAAGATGCCCACCGATTTGGTGGCAGAGGAAAGGGCCGGCAGTAGCGCCTCGTCGGCTTCCGAATCCCACTTGACCGGCGGCGGACCCGGCGGAGGGGCGAGCGCAGGCGCTGGCGGCGGAGGAGGTTCGACCAACAATGGCACCTCGTCCATGGCCGTCCTGTCGACCATTGGCATCAATCCGCAACAGCCGACAGCCGGAACCGCCGGAGGTGCTCCAAGCGGTTCAGGCGCCTCGACTGTCGCCGGCGATGCGTCCTCAATATGCGGAGGTCTGCAGACTCCGAGTACACCGGTCAGCGGCAGCGTTCAGTCAGCCTTTTCCCATCTGAACAATGCCGGTTCGCTGAGCCCCAGCACGATGGGTATGTGCCCCTCGAGCGTGGGCTCCGTCTATGACGGACGCACCTCCACTGGCGGCAGCAGCAGCAGCAGCAGTTCGACCGGCGGTGGCGGTGGGCGCTTGTCTGAGGAACCAGGCACCCCCGCAGGTGACCATTCGTCCAGCGGGGCACCAGTGACAGCGATGGACGATTCGGTACGTATTAGCTTCGTGGGAATCCGGGTGGTCTTTGTCCTTGAAACGACACCTGGCATGACGACGCTGTTTATATGTGCATGCGAAAGTATGCGTTTGTCCTTCAGGGTCGTTCGCTGCCCGTCGGTCATCAGCACCAGCCGAAGCAGGCATCGTCAGCTTCGCCACAGCAGAGAGCTCATCGCCCCTCTTCAGTCAGCAGCCCGGTGGAATCACCTTCCGTGGGCGCCAGTTTGAGAACCACCATGGACCTTCTTTCGTCCGCCCTCCCTTCTGAGATGTCCGTTGCTCAGCAGCACATGCTCAGTCAGCAGCACGGCAGTTTTGACACCATTTCAGACGTTGGTAAGTCGAACAGTGAAGTTGCGCCCTTGGGTGGCCAACACCGCGGGGTTCGTCCGTTGTTTGGGGTCAGCGAGAGGCGCTCCTTAGACGGGTTACCCCAAGCACTCAGCTAGTGGTCCACTGAATATCGAATAGTGCAGCCTTGCGTCGTTTGGTCAGGTCTGTTTCCCCAACGGTCTTAGTAGCGGTTCAACGGCCGCCGGATCAATATGCGCTTTTATTCCCAAGGGGACCGTCGGCGTATGGTCGACTGAGTATCGCTTTTTCCATTTTCAACGGCGCAAGGTCTCCGGGTCGACCTTGGCCGGATGGGCGGTCAGTTGCGTCACGTCGTTGGTCGCATTCGGACGCGGTCATCAGATTTCACAAATGGTCGTCCACCCGGTGCGCTCCGAACGACGAAGGTTATACTGTGGTGCCTAATTTCCCCTCTCTGCCGTTGGCCGGCCGTTTGCCGGTCGTTGCGAGCAATTACGCTAAAAGCCCTCTCCGCTTAAGTAACTTTTGATCGTAATCGCCTTTGACGGCGGTCCGTTGATCTCAGCGGCGCCCAAGGCGTTGGCGGATCCAGTTTCGCCCTGTTCGAGCTTTGGCCCCGCTGCGGGCGCTTCTCGCCTCCCGCGTGCACCGATCGAACATTCCTCAAAAATTCCTTTTACCGTACCCGGCGCCCGCCTGCTTTGCACCGGCCATGTTTGCAGGCGATGCGAGCGTCGAGTCGGGCGATGGTGCCTGCACGGGCGATGAAGAAGGTCTGGAGGACGACCGTGAGAAGAAGCCGCCCAAAAAGAGGGGCATTTTTCCCAAAGTGGCCACCAACATTATGCGAGCGTGGCTGTTCCAGCATCTTACGGTAGTTTGTTATTGTTGTTGAATGCCACGCGTAATTGTTTGCTCTTTCAGCATCCGTATCCGTCTGAGGAGCAGAAAAAGCAATTGGCTCAAGACACCGGTCTCACTATTCTCCAAGTGAACAATTGGTAAGCAATAGGGGCAACAAGTTCTCTTTTTCTTCTTCCTCTTCTTGATGAGCTATTACTGAGACGCGCGGGTCAGTCTTCTGCCGTCCGCTGCCGGGCTGTGGGGATTAACAAAGCGTGTACTGTATATAGAAGTGGGGACTCATCATGGGGTAGACGGCTGTTGGTGACAGCGCGATTTTAATTTCCTCCCTGTCAATATGAGCACCGGTGATAGATCGACTGGACGCTGTGCGCTGATGAGCCATCGTCGCTTGTTTTCATCGCTCAGCGAAAGAACGGCGTTTGTTCTTCGGTTGCGTGATCAAAAGATGGCAATTTGCGTCTCCAGTTGACGTCTTTCGACGCCGAGATACGGAGTTGGACGAGCGCGCAATAAAATCGCTTTTTCCTCCGCCGCGCTTTGGCAATTCTCTCGAAGCATACTGTAGCTATGCGGATCTCCCATTGCGCCAGCTCATTGGCAATATGGGGGGATGCAATTTTGTTTACACCAGCGCGGCACCGGCTTTGGAGCTCCACTCCGTGGGACGCAAGGAGAGACCGCGCTCGCAAACAGCATGCCCCGTTTGCTTAGCCTTGGCAGGGAGGCGGCGGCGCATGATAAGAAAAAATCTGGACACATCTTCATCGGGTTGACACACACGCACACACCCACATTGCCGCTCCGTAGGAGACGAGGGTCCGTTATCTCTCTGTGCGTGCCGCATGGCATTTGCCAAGGTCACACTGATCGCCGGCGCAGAGCGAACCGGATCATTTGCCCGTTTTCGCCGTAGCCATCTTCCCCTCTTGTTACAGTATTCCAACATGCATGGCAATCGGTGTCCGTTGAAGGAACGATAACTATTTTTGGCTCTCACCAAAGAACACTGTCGTTATTGCGCTTAAGGCGATCGACCCAGTTCGACGCGCGCACCTATGCAGATGCACATGTCACCCTGACCCTCTTCCTGCTCAGCGGTTCGCACGGGCACCCTGCGTGTTTGGCCGACATTTCATCGCTACGCAACAATGGGCCCGTTATTGACGAACGGAAAGTATACGGCGTTGACTTTTGGCAGCCGCGTATCAGCGGGGCGCCCTTTTGCCCACTGATCGCGGTGGGCAAAAGGGCGCCCCACGGATCGTCAACGTCATCAGCGTGGCAATTGTTCGTTCAGGCGTACGTTTTCTCATGGTTTGCCGCTCTCTGTGTGCGTGCAGGAATGCAGTGTCGACTGGCGCCTTTGCAGGCGGTTGTCAGTGCGGCGGGTAACATATGCTGCTCATAAATCAGAGCATAGCGGCGGCGCAGCCCACCGCCCGCCCGTCGTGGTCGAAGGAAGTTCATAGCCGCCGGCATTCCGGGCATCCTTTCCAGAGAGCATCTGTTGCAGTGTCAGTGCGCATCTGCCTGTTTGTCTGGCACGTATACGTGCGCGCGCGCACACAGAGAAGACGGAGTAGAGGTCCGTTTTAATGGCGGTTCCCCTCTGTATACCTGAGAATTGCTTTTGTGACGTCACCATTGTTGACCGTAGCGTAGCGAAATTGATGCAACTGTTTCTGTATTACAAAGACGGGCGGATTGACGGCCATGATGAAATTGAGAAGAATGACCGCGTCCCGTTAACCCGTTGACGTCAACACTGCGGTGCCGGTTTACACAAGGTACCGGATACGGTCGAGATTCCTTGCGGTCAATGGACGGTTGCGTCAAGGCAAAAATTTCGTCGCCTCAATTGCACCCTTTGGCAACAGTAGGCAAAAAGCACTTACGGGTGTCATCGGCGTGCACGCAAAATATCGACCGGCGAAAAGGGATCGTCCCCAAAAGAGAGGCGGTTTTCTAAGCAATCGATTCGTCCGTCAAAAAGGAAAGGGAAAAAGAGCTTCAGAGGACGATTGCCTGTCGCTGAGGCTTTAATAGGGCGCTGTCGGCCTTGACGGACGTTTGTTGTTGCAATCGGTATTCCAAAAAGAGGGACAGTCGACCGCGTCACCGGTCACCAACGCAGACATTATTGCGTAGAGGCCACAATGCGATTTTTTGCGTCGCAGTCACTTTTTCCGTCAGCGTTGCGAAAGCGACGCAAAATGCAAAGTTTTCCAATTTTGCCGGTCTGCGTAAATTTGCATAGGCATGAGTGAAGGTGTTGCTTCAGGTTCATCAACGCCAGAAGACGCATTGTGCAACCGATGATCGACCAAAGCAACCGTGCCGGTCGCTCACCGGTGGTTAACGTGTTCAAGTCGAGGCGTCGCAAGTCGAGCGGTCACAGTCCGGGTCCATCTCCCGGCTCGGGCAACAAGCTGCACATCAGCGAGCTTGGCGCCTATCCAAAGGAGGAAAAGTTGTCCTGTAAGTTGGGCCCACAAGTGGGCGGCGCACCTCCGAACGTTCCGCTTATTGTTCAAGGGCCGCCCAACGCGTACAGCCCTGACAGCAACATTGCCCCTTACATGGCCAACCATAGCGCGGAATTGTACGCCAGAGCGGGTATGTTTCCTGGTGCTGGTCTGACTTCGCACAATCCGTACGGCTCAATGTCTGCTCATACACAGCTGGGCGCCGCAGGGTAGGTCCTCGTCTGGAGACGACAGCTCATGGACGCTAGGCTACTTTCAGGGCGATACCTGGTCAGGCCATGCTGATACCCGGTCACCCACATGCCATGATGATGGCTCACCACGCAGCCGCGTCAGCCGTCTATCCAGCGCACGCTCACCAAGCTGCCCAGGCTTGGGGTCACATAGATCCAACGTTGGCGCTCAATTCGCATACCATGATGGACGCGTCCATATAGACAGGCGGACAATTTGTATGCCGGAGCGCCGAACCTCTGTCGCGCTCTCTCACCTCCTCTCCGGTCATTAAAGGAAGCAGTGGCCATGGCCAAGATACCGTAAGCGCGCCGGGTCGTCTTGCTGTCCCAAAGTTTATCTTTTCCCTTTTACTCTCTACGCGTTACATACATGTACTCTCCTCCTTCCTGACGGCCATGCAAATTTCCCGCCGGCGCTCTTCGTTCATTGGCGTACACGTATACCGTACGGCGGCCGCTTTTGTTGGCAGCGGAGCAAAAATTCTTACTTAAAATGCATTGGTCAATCATTGTTCTTTCTCTTTGCTTTTCTTCGTCTTGACAAAAGGAACGCATTTGTTCGGCACGCTGCCGACGTGTCGCCTCCTGTCGTTGTGTCCAACAAGAAGGGCTTTCCGGCGCGTCGGTTGTCCGTTGTTGTTCAGTGAAACAATCCGTTGGTGAAGCATCCCCGTAGAGGGAAAGGGTCCCTCTGCCGAGCAGGCGACTTCCGGGTGTCCCTTCACCTCGCTTCAACCCCCGAAAAAGTTTTCGTGCACTCTTTTTTCCTTTCTTTTATTTTGCGCTCAAAGTAAACTAGGAAGCGAAGTGTGCGGCGATGGGAGGTCAACTTTTTGAGCAAAAGTTGGAGCCACCGCACCGCGACGACAAAGATGATCACTTGAACGGCCGTGTGTGTGTGTGTGTACGTGTTTGTGTATATGCCAATGTTGCAACTGTCTTCTTGGCTGTCAGTGAACGGGTGACAGCCGCGCCGGATCGATCATGTTTTAGGCGCGCAATGCTGTGCGGTGCGATCGAAATTCCTGACAATGAATGATGAATTGACCGGACGATACGGCCGTGCTAAAATAAACTGCCTTCGCGACGTGGCCAACCGGTTGTGATCGAGCAACTGCTTTTTCGGACTGCCAAGAAAGCCAGATTGACGATTGATAAGCGCAACTTGGCCATTAACATTGTGCCGCCTGGGAACGCCTTGCCGCCATTCCGTCGCCGTCGACGATACGGATCTTCTTCAGGTCATCGTCGTCGCTTAGAATGAAGGAACAATCTCCTCTTCAATAGTGCCACCAATGTTCTTCTTCCAATTGAAGGCCTAAAGCGAGTTTGCCGTCATTTTATCTTACGCACTCCGGAAACTTTGCGTTGTTTCCCCGCTTTGATAAAGTGCGCTCCAACATCTTCCTGTCAATGGAATGCAGATAGTGTCTTATCAGTATATTTGCGTTTTCTTGATTTGCCGAAGAGGGACGGCCTTTCGTGGAGTTCATACGTTTTGGTCGAGCTGGAAATGCCGATTAGGCGATGCGCGAACTTCGAACAGTGCCGACGGAAACTTTGTACATCCCGCAGACAATGGAAGACCTTTGGAAAGGTCCTCAACGTTTCCATGGTCGTCCATGTATGGTTGTTGGATATGCGGTGGCGGCTCGTTGCCAAAGTGGTTGGAAAGAGGAAATGTTGCGAGAACTTTTCCGAGTCAACCTACCGACCGGCTGCTGAATGGCAGCTGTCTCCATTAACTGCATTTTGATGGCAAGCATATGTTCGCTTTGGTCGGCTCACCCGGTGCGCGAGCAAACCTTTGCCGCCACGAAACGGGAGTCCGACCGGATGGCAAGAAAAGCCTATTTGTTTTTGTTGGGGACGGCGGCCTACTTCCCCTTTTGCAACGAACCGCTTCTTGAGACCGCTACTGCTGCTATATATATATATATATATATATATATATATATATATATATATAGCAGCAGTAGCGGTCTCAAGTAGCGGTCTATATATATATATATATATATATATATATATATATATACATATATACAGTTGCGTACGTGTGCTGTTTGCGTTCTTTCTAATAACCACTCTCATCCATCTGCTGGTAGGGAGATCGCTTCAGTATACTTACAGACACTCAAAAAACGGGAAAAATCCGTGACAACCATCAATGAAGATCCACATACCCGTTACAAGACATCCAGTCTTCACAAATATATATAAATATATATATATACATATATATATATATATATTTGCTTGCTCCTTTTCACTTCTCCCCAGAACGACGAAATTACATTTGCAAATGCCAATTGCCGTCCATTCAGCCGACCATTTTCAGTGTCCGTAATTGCGCCGTTTATGGGCAGGTTTGCCCACCGCAAAACGGGATCGTCATCTTCGGTTAACAGAGCGCAACGCCATTATCGTCGTCGTCGCAGTCGTTTGCCGGTCATTCGTTTAGTTGCTCACTCCAAACGTCCACTTCCTTAGGTAAATGGTGGATCAGTCATTTGCGTATGGACAATATTGCGAAAGCGCGTTGGCGAACACAATCTGCGCGTACGTTAGTGACTGCAATTCGCTATCGTGAATGTTGCTTGCACATTCATCGACGACGCACGTGATCTCATTGAGGCTAATTTCACCCATTCTATACGCACGGTCATTGTGTGACGCAGCGCGATCGCACACGGTTAAAAAAAGGCACAAACAAAGTCGAAGCAACATAGGGAATGAAATGTGCTGATCTGTTTGCACACAATGCCAAGTTTTCAAGACAGGTCGATATGGAGAACTTCGCAGAAAGGCTGCTCCACCCGCTGTGCACAAATACAACATCGTAGATGGCCACAGCGAACGCTGCCTCTTGGAAGTGGGCACAGCGTAAAAAGGTATAGGCGTCATTTGCGCCGAATGCAAATGGCTCTGTAGCCAATCTTGTTTATTCATTATTCACTGTTGGCCTACCATAGCCGCTTCATTAATAAGCGGCGGTTTGATCGCTCTATTTACCTGATCTCCAAGAGAAAATCGACGGCTGCGAAGTTTGTCCTTCAACTTCGAGGTATTGTGTCGTAGCGAAGATAACGCTCTCCCTAATTGCGGGACGAACGCTCGCTCTGCGAAGGGCTCAGGGTTCTCACTGCGCTTTCTAACGACGTAACATTTTGACAATGTATAATAGTTTTACTCTACCTACGGTTGCGTTCGTCAAGACTCCATCGGCGCTCATCGCTGCTGCGAGCACTCTATTAGTTGTGAGAGCAATGATCTCCAACCAAGAGAATTGCCAGTACTCAGTTACACTCTGCAAAGGAAGCTAATTATCAAGGAAATAATGATCGTTAAGCTATTGGAAAGTGATAAGTGAAGTGGCACCGGAAGTGGCTAGGATTGTGGCCAAAAGGTACGTTGCCCTTTGCGGTGAAATCCAGAAGTCTTTCTAGATTTCACCGTAAAGGGCAAAATCTGAACAGTGAAGCAATTTGCATACGTATATACAAATATACATACGTATGCACAGAAATTATATATATATATATATATATATATATATATATATATATATATATATATATATAGCACGCGTGGCGTAGCGTCATACTGACGCCTTGTTTATGGCTCTGCATGCGCTAAGTCTACTTGTAAGTACCCTAATGCGATTTGCAGTGTTTTTCTCAATGCACCGGCATAAATTAAACGCTTTTGGCAGCACTGAAAATTAACTCCAATACCCATCGCGCAGTAAGTGTCCAACTGTTAAGATGGTCATTAATTGGAGCCTCCCAAGCAGCCCATGGGAGTTCCCATTCATCTTACCATCTCTGTCGACGGTTGGACAAAGCGAAAATACATTAAACGTTTTGGGAGGCGCAGCGCAACGCTTTCCATAAGTCATACTTTTCAGTTTGCCGACGCTAGGCTGATTAATGATCAAAAGACTCACTTCAAAATGTGGCTGCTGACAAATGGGCGTACGTTTGAGATAACAGTAGTACTTGCTTACTATTTAGCTATGCATCAATGACAGTTTAACTAAAGCGAACATCTCCGACGAAATCAAGCGAAAACTCAAAACGCCTAACTATGACATAAGGTTATGCAGACGGGAAAAGCGGTAGAACATTTAATGTGCAATGCAACATCGCCACAAGGAGGATGAAGGAGGAATTTGGAGCGCAAAGCGGACAGCCAATTTCGGAGGGATCGTTGTTGCGCTGACCTTCGCATACGGGAAGCAATGATGAGCATTTAAAGGAGGAAATAAATTACAACAATGCACCGATGATTCGCTACTAAAGCGGCCGTCAAAGCGTGACGTGTCAGTGCCCATTTTAACAGGGGGATTTCTCAGCGACACAATGAAGAAGAGTTTCCACGCGCGAAACTTGAAAGTTGCCTAACTTGTAGAAACGCGCCCTCCGTCCTCCCATTCGTCTCGCACACCTCTCGACGGAGCAGCGAATCGAACATTGACAGCATTGTCACAAGAACAAAAAAATAACTCCAGTCTGCTCGTGCGTCACTATTACCCTGACGCATCCACGTAAACTGGTTATGCAATGCCCACCTCCGAAATGTCCAAATTGGAAGACTCAGTCTCGTAGGCTGCAGTTTGGCAACAAAGGCGCAAGGATTCAGCGATGACTCCGTACCGTTACCTTTCGCGAAAAGAAGGACATTTCCAAGTGGAGGCGCTACGGATTTCAGAAACAATATGGCAATGCGTTATCAAGCAGCAATGGTATGAAGAAGGTCGTTCAATAAATTTCCATACAGGCTAAGCATTTCCTCCTGTCGTGATCGCTATCAGGGGAACTTGATTAGCCAACGTGAGATATGCCATTCGTGGATTGTAACGAAGAGCGCCTGAAACTTTTCGCACCGTTCAGATTACGCTCAATTATTGAAAGCAGATTTCCAAAGTCGAGTCTAAACAACACTACTATTTCTTTCTCATTACAAAAAATAAAAGTTTAGAAAGAATGAAATAATTGTACGGGAAACCATACGCCACGGGCTGTACACACACTCCATATACACACGCATATATATATATATATATATATAGAAACAAAAACTATGATGACTGTTAATATAATTTAACCGAACCAATAATAAAAGCTCAGTTTCTACATGAGTGCTGTGCCGACGTTGGACAAAATCCTAAAAGCAAAAGACCAGCGTTTCAGAAGGTACTTCTTGGAAATGAGTGATGGATCTTCAAAGCCAATGCATCCACTTGAACACTAAAATTAAATTGCTTTCGCTCGTAGGTCGCTGTCTAAGAAGAAACAGCACTATATACTGCTTCCTGCGAATTGGCAATTCGTCTCTCAAAGAGACAGACAACCCACTCCGCACATTTTTTGAAAGACGAGCCGCAAACTAAGTTGCCAAGTAACCCGACGTAATTAGCGATCGCACTAAGGCTATGCTTTACGACGGCTATGCATTTTAATGTCATCATTGTTGGCAGGTGGTGAAAACTGCTATTCAGAAATCCATTTAACATAATGCTTTGATGAACAATTGCAAGCTGAACGTCAACGGCGAGCCAAACCAAACTGTGGCTATACTATGGAGCACATGCGGACGCCAGCGTGCGTGAGAGCAACGCGGTAGGCGCATACAACTTTATCGCAACTCTAGAAGATCGGCCGACACTTAGTTTATTATGAACTCATTGCAACGATGAGCACCGGTGCACGGAAGCCCGTTGCTCACCCGTACGTCAAAGCAATTAAGTTAATACTTCCTTATTAGATGTGCTTGTCAAAAAACTTTGACACCAAAATAGTTAATGCATTACTTAGGCGATAAGGCGGAAACGCTGTCGCGCAGGCATGGCAGATGATGAACATAATGCTACGACTCATTCAATGTTCACCCAAGTATCGCGTTACTACGTCAAAGTGACAGTGACATTTTTCAATTAAAAAAAGCGAAACGTCTGCTTCTCAAATGTTCATAAATAACGCTACTGATGATTAAGTTAAAATTATCTAAGGTACACATCGTAAATGTTATTCCATTACGAAGCACAGATGTGTCCCCGAAGAACACCTGTATTCCTGCATTCACGGAATGAGTCAACACGAATTTGCCATACTGGTGAACTATCCACACAGGAGACTCAGTTCCGTTAACGGATAGTCCTAATTTTTTTAGAAACTTCAAATTTTCGTAAACGTGCACTACAGCTGATGTCATTCCTCTTTTTGTCTCGAAGAAACGACTAAACGCAGCATGTCATAACGTGTGAAAACAAACAGAAAATAAAAGAAGGTCAAAGATAACGTGTTGAGCATGGGGTAGCAAGCTCTGAGCATTAAAGGAAGAATGGAGCTAAGCACTAAAAATATGCCTACGCTAACCTCAATGCCAGTGCACTTACCTTATCTCAAATTAGCAATGCGCTGCAACCCGCCAAAGTAGTTAGTGAGCTCACCTAATGCAAAAAAAGAATATTTACATCTGACGCAACAAACGTCTCCATCTGCTAATACTCTCATTATGCGAAGTAAGTGCGACTTCCCTCATTGCAATCATCTGAGCAAAAACACTGAACACGGTACATTTATTAATATCAACATTTTCATGGGCGGCGCCGCGGGAACTCCGTTGCAAACTGTCGTATGTCTAAACATCTGAACCTTTCCGCATGTAAATTAATTTTATGCAACCTCCTTTCTTCAACATGATAGTCAAAATACTGTATGTGTGACTAATATACGCAGAAACTATTGCAAGTATTAGTGTCATTGCATCTGCATATGCCTTCGATGGGCTGCAAACTTCGGATACTATCAACAGTCGGTTAATAAAAATAGCAGACAGAACCGGCAGTAAGCACACATTTCGCGATCAAACCATCACGAAATTACTATTAAATTGTGCATGAAATCGAGAGGTATCTTAGTATGTATACGCAATACTTCACACTCAACTAAACGTGGAACCGCCAATTTCAAAGGCGAAGTTTCTCAGGCCACAGCTGCCATTTATTAAACCAGTTTTCAAGGTTCATTACAAAGTTGAGGGAATTCGATTTACCAGTTGAAATGCAATGAAGATTAAGGTTATTGCTTTAAAAAACTCACCCAATAGAGACTTGATGAGAACTTTACACGGTGATCCCCCGTTTTTGGTAAACAATTTTTTTATTGCATAGCTTTCGGGCACGACCTTGTGCCCGTCATCAGTGCAAGAAAACGAATGGCCACTGCCCAGGTTGGTCAGTCAGTCTCAAGCACTCCTGCTCAGCCGACCTAGGCAGATGCTACATCAGTTGGGTCCTACCTTGGACCGCGTCCATTTCGCAATCCGCCCTCGTCAGCCGTGCAGAAGACCGAGCTTCACTACCGACCGCCCCGGACAGTGCCAATAGTATATCAGTTATACTACTGGCACTGTCCGGGGCGGTCGGTTGTGAAGCTCGGTCTTCTGCACGGCTGAGTAGGGCGGATTGCGAAATGGACGCGGTCCAAGGTAGGACCCAACTGATGTAGCATCTGCCTAGGTCGGCTGAGCAGGAGTGCTTGAGACTGACTGACCAACCTGGGCAGTGGCCATTCGTTTTCTTGCACTGATGACGGGCACAAGGTAGTGCCCGAAAGCTATGCAATAAAAAAATTGTTTACCAAAAACGGGGGATCACCGTGTAAAGTTCTCAACAACTGAAACTACCCCGTATAAAGAAGAAACACCCAATAGAGACTTCATTTCAGAAGCGATTTAAATAATAAAATTGATTGCAGCTCATACTAAACCATGAATCAACTCGGAGGTTTTGTTCGCCTTCACCTTCTCGATTAACCATATGAGCAAAGATAGTTCACGCCAAGCAATACAGAAAGAAACAAAACAGCAAAAGACCATACCTGTCAGCTTTCGTTGCTTAGAAGGAAATCAATCAAGGAAATCAGCAGAAAAACTCGGCGAACTGCTACAACGATTTCGAAAGTTGGGCTGGACGGGACGATGGCTCAGGACGAGCTTCTGTTCCGTGGGGACCGTGTAACGCAGCGGACATACGGTAAAGGGAGCACCTGCGGATAGAGAGAGAGAGAGAGAGAGAGAGAGAGGGAGGGAGGGAGACTGTATAAGTGTGTCTGTGTCTGTGTGTGTCGGGTTGAGCGAATAAACGTGTGGCTGACTTCTTCTTCACGGTGCTACAGCTATATCGGCCCTTTCCAAATCGTCGCGAAGCTATCGCATATGAACTATCAAGTGGCTTTGCCTCCGTATGCCTGCAAGAGACGAGGAAGGGTTCAATTTGTGGTACCCGTCTCACAGATGAAACTGTTCCATGCCAAGTAATGCCGTGGACGACACTTGGGACGAGTGCCATCTGGTGGTGGGTGAAATGCAATGACTGAGAACGATGCGCAGGGAGGGAGAAGACGTGAGAGATACGGTATCAAGCGGAGAGAAGAGTTTTAGTTTGTAGCTGGCGTTGGATAGTGCGTGTCCGAGAAAACATTTTGTATTGTGTGCATTTTCCTTCGGTCGAGCCGTTACAATATTCTTATGCACAAAAGCAAATTGTGCAGGTTCAGTGGGTCACATAGCTCACAGTAAGAAATAAAGCAGTTGCAGCCTCACCTTGGTGCACTAAGCAAATCGGTAAGTCTCATCATGAGCTGCCATTTTGTTTCAACAGCTATGAAATGGGACGTTTGATTAGTCGTCCTGGTTAACTTAGCACTGTCCATAGTTTTACTTCGCTTTAGGAGAATGGACTTGCGACAAAAGTTAGAGGAGCTGACTCTTTGTAAGGAAAGTGTTTTCGATTTTGACTCCTACTACGAATGTGCTCGGAAATTGTGTAGCACTTGGCATCTACTCCCATTTATACATGAAAGGGAATTTCGCTATGAACGCGATACACTCAAGAACGTCGAAGTAGTTGAAATTCCTTTCATAAAGGATGCGTCGATAGCACTTGTCTACTTTGTTAGACATGCGCTTCGATTTCTGTTGTCCAATTCTCTTTCATATCCTCTTGACCCGTACGTCGTGCTTGGACTGCAGTGTTTCGAAATTGACAACGTCACTAAGAGAAGAGAGCTCTTCAACTTGCAATTCTCGAACCATGAAAAAGCTGATAGTCCAGCTATGAAGGCCATACGTGAAGACCTGCGTATCATTGAAGAGAGACGAACTGTGTTCAAGCAACTTGCAACTGAAAAATCCCAGGCAGATTTATTTGATAAGGACGTCAAGACAACTTCTAACGAGGCAGCAACGCTATTCGAAGGAATAACCGCCGCATTGGGTTGCAGTGATAAGTTTCTGAGTCAGTTGGTAGCATTGGAGGCCAATTTATTTGAAATAAGGTCGCGTCCGGTTCCAAAACGGAATGAGTGGGCACTCAACTTACCCAATACGGTGCTTCAAGAGGAGCTTTTGGAACTTTTAGATTTCGCTGCCACTTTGTGCAAACAACCACCCGAAGAGGCAGCAAAATTCGTCTGCATGTGGTCAACTGTGCTATTCCAACTGTATTCAAAATCTGCTCCTGCTGTTCAGAAGTCGATGAAGGGCTTTCCTGATTTATTCGTATCTATAACCAAGAATGCTTGCACAATCAAAGGCTACAGCCTATCGCTGAGAAATTTAGAAAAGTATTCCATTGGTTTGCATATGTACAAGTCGACTGCACTAGTAGCGGGCTTAGAAATTGTAAGTCAAGCAGATAATAGTAAAACAATGAATTTGCTAAAGCGATCCAGAAGACATTGCTACATTGATTCGTTAAAGTACCGAGGAATGAAAGCTGTCCGATTGGCTTTGCAAGCTGCCGAGGTGCTAAAGATGAGTACAGAAGAGTTATTTGATTTCGTTGTTCAGGATTTTGGTGAAAGTGCAAAGAGTAGGACTGCTGGTATCCCGCATTCATGCCACGTACTGAAGTTATTTTTTCGCGAATTTTCCAATTTTGACACTTACGATTCTGCTCTTTATGCACGTGTTTTGAGCGATGACTTTTTCCGCTGTTTGGGAAATAGGTATCATGCACAGTTTATATATTTATGTTGCTATATAATTCAGCCCGAAAAGCGAGACGGCGTCGGTGTATGGGCTATGAAACATGAAAAAATTTTTCCTTCTATAGAGGAACAAATTAAAACAATTGCATTAGCATATCGCCATAACCGCAATGTTTTCTAACGTGAGTTCATTGCTACATATTTTTCACGCTGTCTTTCATACATGTGACGCCCAGCGGATTTCTCGCGATCTTTATCCGTTTGCTTTTTGAAAAGTGGTTGTTATTTTAGTTACTCGATTTTTACGAAAACATTTATACGAATCGTTTACTTATGATTTGTTCTGGCGCCTGTTTGCGACGATGAATTCCGTTTGCTATCCTTTCATCGGCTGTTTTTGAAGAGACTTGGAAGAGAGCATCCTGAAATTTTCGTTTCGGTTATTCCGTTGCGCTTCTTTGTTAAAATAAACTGTACTCACTTCCGTTCAGTTTGCGGTCATGCACTCGAAACATAACAATGGAAAGGGAATTTTTGAACTCAAATATTTGTGCTAAACTAAAATCGATACCTTTTGTATTCTAGTAATGCAATAAATGCCCACAATAATACGTAAAAACCATGGGTAATACGGACCTGGGAAGAGAATTTGCTTATTAGTGAGTTTTATTAATCTAAAACTATTCGCGGCATTTGTCAATCTCTGCCCTGCCGTAGAGCACGCCACCGTCGATGTCGACGTTAAGCATCGCTTTCTGCCCTTACCTAACCTTAAGCCAATAAACATTAGTGAACATTTGCTCTTTCAGCCTGTGCAAATTATTCAAGTTCTATCACAATCTACTTTTTTAAAATCAGATCTCCGCTTTTCCATCCACAATATCAATTTCCCCCATTTCCTCAACGAAGGCGATAGTAGCGCCGCTTAGGGAGGGGGGAGGCTGAGATTGACCTTTGCCTAAATGACGGTTAAAGCACAGTTATTTCAAGTTTTGACCATTCTCCTACAAGCTATGTTCAGCGCACTTGGCAACTCTGAAGCCACGTTCTTATATAATGAAGTTCGCCAGAGCTGCGGTTCGTTGTTAACAGTTACTTGAATTACGCAACAGGCAAAAATATTCAGCATCTTTTACAGGATAAACAGCGCAAGCGACTAAACTATGTGCGCGCTTAGCTTTCCCTTTTTAACGTGAACTATTAATAATATAGACAGATGCAAGTGAAGGAGAAATCTGACATTAAATTTGAGGAATAAAGAACAGCGCACGCTTCTATACACAGAGGGAAAACAAAACTACCAACACAAGCTCTGATTGCATCCAAGTTTCTGGATGCCTCAAAAATGAAAAAATGTACTATACCAGTTCCACATTACTCGTGTTGAACATATTAACTGGAAATTACAAACCTTTACGGCGTTCTACCATTGTTCGTAAACAAAAATCAATTTTTATCAGTTCATTTGCATGATCAAATGAGCATGCGATTCAAGAACGTAGCCTCTCTTTCTTCCCTTTGTAGAGTGCCAGCAAGGAAACGTTCGCCACCTTCACAACCTTGAATCGAACGCCAGGTATGTCACCTACAGCATGGCCCTTCCGTCCGAAGCCGGCAACCAAAACTTCATCGTTTTCCTGTAATATATTGGAGGAACAAACTTGGCTACTGGCGTGAAACCAATTAGCTAAATAAACCTCAATAAAATTCAAGCAACCATCACGAGGCACGAATGCGGTTATCTTCTTTCCATTCTTTATCAGCTGCACTCGAACGCATTTGCGGATTGCAGAATTTGGCTGCTTTGCCTCCACGCCTCTAAAAAAGCAGAAGAATCAACGCGACGGCTCAACGGCAATGTTACTTCGTACACTTTCTCAAGTACAATGCCTTTGGCGTGCGAGGCACCGCCGAACGGATTCGACTTCCACCGCGTACCCAAATGGGCCTTTTTGTAGTTTTTGTCGTGCCAACGTTGCTCGCGACGTCGAGTTCGCAACTTTCTTGCTGCGCGAATTCCCTTTGGCTTGCCTGAAAACGGTGAACTCCATGGAGAGAAGAAATTCAAAACCGTAACGCACCCATAACTCAACCGGACGACAATAACGACACTAAACGGATTAATATGGTACAGTAGCCCCAGTCCTTGCAAATCGATTAGTTTTCTGCCTCCGTGCAACGCTGGATGGTTCCGCTATTTCAGCAAATAAGAAGACCACTCGCGTCTACCTATGTTGACATGTAAATGTCTAACGCGTTACCAAACACTAAGCAAACAACAGCTGACTCTTATTTTTATGTGCGGCCCGCGGTAGGATCTGTTGTTCGTTTACTCCACGTTGGCTCGGCGGTGCCTGATTTTTGGCACCTCCTATAGGCTTAAACTAGCTCTCGCTGGTTTCTTCCTTCATGTCCGCAAACAGTACTGCCATTCTAAAAGTAACTGAATGCATCGCTTTTGTAAACAATACAGTACTCAAATCTGGTAAACATGAGCAAATGGTCCGAGTTTTCCTCCACGTTGCTATCCTGTTGTGATTTTATCTACAGCGATGCCAAATTATAATGAGAGGGCTGTAGCGGAGCTATACGAAAATATCGTACTAAGCGTTTGCCTGAGAATGTTTGATAGATTCCGTATGAGTTAGTCAGTAAAGAGTGATTCGGTCTCTGTCTTGACGCTAGCATAATCCTCGACAGGGCAGATGGCAAAATTGCGCGAAAATTTGGGCCTACGTTGCATCCTCACGTTCGTCAGATTACGCTTTTTAAGTAAACAATGTCCTTGCTTATCAAAAGTGTTATGGTATTGCGGTGGCACGGCTAGTAGCAGTAGACTCGTTGTCGCACATTTACCCTGATGTACTGTCGTAGGACTGACGTAAGATAAACAGGAATGAAATAATGAGCAAATAGCAGAAAGGACGCTGCGTTTTGGCTTTTTTAAAGCACTATGGGTGGTATGATATGCCACTTGTTATTTGTACCGTTTAACCCCTGTGAATGTTAAACGGCACGAATAATAAGCCTTGCCATTAAACTTGAATGATGTCTTTCTACATTAAAAAAATATGACATGATAAATCAAAATGTAAACCTTATTACAATGACGTGTACTGTAGCACTATTACTGTCGCGCTTTGAGTTGTAAAATTACCCGGTAAGCGTACTTATAAGCTCTTGGTAATACTTTGCGATGAAGTTACTTGTCGTTTAGGTGGACTGCCAGGTGATTCGTCTCTCTTATAGTGGCACTTCTTGGAGGCTGAATTGCGTTGCGGGTTTCTTTCTGCACTGAAATCTGCAAAGTGGTCAAGCTGCAGTGTGTAAGTACTTTTTCAGTTCAGCAATCCTGGCAAATTCTCTTTTCCCGCGTAGGTAGCATTTACTTTGCGGAACGTATGCATTTGCGCTACCGCTGCAAGCGCCCAAAGCAGTTGTGTTCATCTTTATGCTGCCCCTGCAAATTAGATTTCCCATTCTTGATGTTTACCTTCGTCCTGTTCTTGTTCTGTCCAGGGAAATAATGCGGTGGTGAAACGTTGATCCATTGCCGCGCTTTGGACGTAAGCATTGGGTTCTTGTACATGGGGTAGGCTCTCGTCTTTGTAAGCAAACACAGGAATCACCCGTGGCCGAAAAACTTTATTAATGTAAAATCAACAAATGACGAAGCTCCGGGTCATTTCCTTGACCCATCATCCGTGCTTGGTATATGTTACCTGTACAGTATATGTCGGCGTACGGCTGTGCCTGTTGATGTCTGAAATTAAACCGAAACAACGCCCTGTCCAGTATATGCACGAATGCTTAGGAAGTACGACTCAAGTCTGTTCTACGCCAGTCAACAGTGTGACTTACTAACTGGTAATTTTAACCCCTTAGCAGCTCATGTTTACGCTGGCTTCGCCCAGTTTTGTCCTAATGATACTGACATAGTTTGTTGCAGGTAGATACTATGCCGAAAAAGAGTCTGACGCCGTACCTTTATTTTATGAATGAAAATATACCGCCATCGCAAAGCGGCGACGAATTGTTCAGAACAGTGGTGGAGGTAAATGAAAAGTGGAAGGCAATGGCTGCCGAAGAGCGGACCGAATGGAAGGAGAAGGTTCAAAGTATAAAGAATAAAAGTGCTTACAAACTGCATGGACAACTGCTTCGCATGATCGCTGCCCTCTGCAAAGCGCAACCGCAGCAGCAGAGTCGAAAGCAGAAATACGGTGTGGAAAAGCTGGTAAGAATACCATTACTTTGCCTATGGGAGCCCAGCGGATCTGCGATTGTTAGTGTGTTGCCTCTATGGCATCGCGTAAACTTTCTTCAAAGTATCGTCAGTGGATTGCGGCTTTGGTAATAGTGTGCTAATCATTTGCGTTAAGTTCCGAAAATTCAGTATGACATTACGCATTGGTGACCGTTCTAAAGTGAAACGTTTGCACATACTTGTGGCTTTCTATTCTCTTTTATTATTTGCGAAGTGACAGTTGCCATTGTTTCCTACGAATATTTCAGGCAATTCCCGAAAATTACCGTGCGCTACGTCTTATGAGGGATAAAAACCTATCAGTGTTGCTTGATATGTGGAATTTCCAATTGAAAAAAGTTCCCTTCAAGATCATGAGTCAGCTACACTTTATGGCTGGCGTATGGGAGAAAGATTTACAAGTCAGCTCGAGTATAGTTGAAGTTTGCATAATCGGATTCACACTTCACGAAGGAGTGATGCTTTGTTTCGACGGATATTATGACACTGGTAAGTTTTTTGTTAGCGATCTTGTTCCCCTTCTATTCATACGGACAAGCCGAAGCATCGTTGCATTTATTCATGAATTTCTCAAGTTCGTATGCTTTAAAGCTGATGAGCAAATGTGGCACACCTTGGCATTTGACATTGAGGATGCAACGTCAGCGTGTGTCAACGAGATCAATTTTCTCGTTCCACTTATTAACTACGCTGCCTTCGAAAAGCTGATCAAAAGGGCGCAAGCAACTAGGAGTGAGAAGAGCAAAGGCTGTTTTGCCTTCTCTAAGTTGAATTTGCTTTTCAGTCCCAAATAATACCGGTTTCTCGGTAAAAGTGTTCTACGCGGAAGATTTCTTCGCTGCATTGAAGATATGGATTGAACGACACCGCGAATTGTTCACTGATTTCTTTGACTGTGGCACTGTTGTCGAAACCGCCGTGCCTAAGATACGTTGCGACGTACATCGCGCCATGCGAGGAAAATGCCACGCGATGCAGTGTTGTCCTTTGGACTTCGTTTCTTATTTAATGTGAGTTTTGCCAGGTTGCACGTTCCCCGTTGAGACAGCTTGCAATCTTTTGTTCTCAAGGCGCTTCGGCCAGTTGACCAACTTAAATTTTGCTTGTTAGCTTTTGCGTCGAAATTTTCATTTTTCCCAGGTTTATTTGCGAATGAGCTTTAAAAGCATGACTCACTAAAATAGCAGTCCGACGCAAGCCGTTTTACTTGTTCTTTAAATGAGTACTTTATGTGCGGTTGTTTTTTTCGGCTGTCGTCCCGTTTGTTGGTGTCCTTAATAGATTCGAAAATACCCTACCAGCGGGTGGATGGGCGATTATTAGAAAAATCACTGATAAAAAGAGTATCGTATCAGAGCTTTCGCCACTATCTGTTGCCGTCGTCAGTGATCGGGAAGAGGCAACACTTTCCCATCACTGACGACGGCACGAGAGAGTGCCGAAAGCTCTGATACGATACGCTTTTTATCTGTGATTTTTCTAATAATCGTTCATCCACCCGCTGGTAGGGCCTTTCCGGGTCTATTACAGATACCAACAAACGGGACAACAGCCGAAAAAGATATCCGAACATGAACAAGCCCTTTACAAAACATCCATTGTCCAGACAACTACTTCATATGTTCGTAATTTTAGCGGAACATACTTCAATTATCTCAGAGAAGTATTTCCGGACATTGGACTCGCCGGAAAACCGTTGGCCTACTTCAAGCAAAGCATGGTGGAATACTAAGTAAAACTGACAAAAGCTATGCTTCCATTTCTACCTGTCTACGCCGTACAAATTGTGAACATTTTTCTATTCGTCGAGACTACTGGTTCTTCATTCTACCATGCAAATGATGGGCAAATAATGGCAGCTGTTATCACCTCTGCTGTCGGTTTGACAACCTCTGTGCATCATATTTGTTCCAATATTACTTGAATGGGAAGCATCGCTAATAAAGGTGTCTTCGGGAACGGGCGAATTCTCCCGAAGTACAGTGTTGTAAAAAAAAGCGGATCTGGTGTGTTTCGAGCCCCGTTGTTGCTTTAGGGGCGCCAGTGTGGCTAGCAGGTGTTGATTTGTCGTTGGTAATGTAGGTGGCACAACTGTATGTTTTTTAAAAGTGGCCTTCTAAACGACCGTTGCGACTTAGCCCAAAACATAAGAAAAACTGTGCTGAATGACGGCTATTGTTGGTACACAGGTTATTAAGGCATCTGCGGGCGCTGAAAGTACAGCGTAAGCCTAAGACTAAACCTAACCGTACGCCCAATGCTAAGTTGAAACGTTGGGAGAAGTGCCTTGAGTGAACGATATTATTGGTACATACGTTAGTAAGAAATCAGCCTAAGCCAAAGTATAAGGACCAGTCAGGAAGCAAAACCATACAATCCTTAGGTAGGTTATTTTCTACCAGAGACTTCATGGTGGAACGTACCTTTGGCAAATTGTCGCTGGAAACGTGAACTGTGAGAACTGAAGGTTGTGCGCAATGGGTACTACTAAATCTCAGCCCCCCCTGAAAATTTTTACAGATGGCGCCACCGTCGCAACGCTATTCCCAGCGCGAATCAGAAAAGACTTAGCCACAAAACGAGAACCATGTCTCCCGTTTAGATTACGAAAGCAACAGAACCATAGGCATCGTTTTCCGTCCATCCCCACTACCAGTTCTCCTATTTTCTCCCATCGCTTCATCATGACTTCCAACGATTCTCTATTTTACTACACGCAATATAGCGCCCAATCAGCGTACGCCTAACCGTTCTGACGGCAACCAATCGACGAAGCTGAAGGTAGCGCCCCCAAGGGTGTGGGGGGCTGAGATTTAGTAGTGCCGCGCCTTCTGTTCTGCTGACCGCAGACTAACCTGCAGCTGCCTGAACTGTGCTGCTTGCCTGGAAGTTCAGGAAGCTATTCATCTTTGTGGCAATTTGACAGTTACAATTTTATCTTAACTTTCTGCTGTCATGCTGTTCCCACATGGTCCTTTCGAATTCCATCAGCTGAGGAGCCGCTACCATGAATTTATCATATTGTTTCTGCGCCACAATTTTTTACATTTCGCTACGCTGCAACGACCACATCACAGAAGACTTTAATACGCAACCAATTAAAATTGTACAACTGCACATGATACATATACATATATCATTATGGCGGATACAGGTTGGCAATATCCTTCAGCAGTTGGTCAAATGGCTTCTGACTGCTACATCTCCGGCACCACACCACTTCTCCCAAGTGTCATTGCAGCATCCTATGCTGCATTCCGCACCGAAGCTTCATAGAACGCTCGAGCAGTGCCCAAAGCGACTATGCTTCGCGAGCACTGCCTTTTGGCTGCTGCCCATTGGCCGCCGCCGTTTGACCGCCAGGGACATTTGACCGCCACCGCTTCCTAGATATCGACTTATTGTCCCTCATATTACGGGTTCTAGTCCTGTTTAGGTACCTACAGATGGGGCTTAAACTAACGATGATTGGTACAGCGTTGCATGGAGCAAAGTCGTGGAAAATTGAAAGTGGGGATGTAGAAGTGGGAGAAAATGGGAAAAATTGTTGCTGAAGGTGGAAGACTGGATATTCGATAGAAAGTAATGATGATAGAACTTGAATAATTTGCAGAGGCTGAAAGGTAGCCAACCTTTAGGTGATTGTTGGGTTAAGGATATGTAGGACAGAAAACGATGCGTAAGGTCATGTTGCTTTCGTAATCTGAAAGGGAGACGTAATCCTCATTTTATGACCTAGGCTTAGGTAGGGGCAGAAAAGAATGCCTATGGTTGTGTTGCTTTCGTAATCTAAAAGGGAGGCGGGTACTTTTTCCCTACAGCCGCGACCCCCTACTGTAGGTGGCGCCGCATTCAATTCCTTCAGCTGAGCCACCGCGCCCACAAATTCGTTCCCCCACCCCCCCCGCTTGCGCCTTCTGCTCTGATGACTGCAGGCAGTAACGTTTAGCAGCCCCAACTGTACTGCTTCCCTGGAGGTCCAGCAAGAAATTCATCTTTACGGCAATGCGATCGTTCCAATTTATCTAAACTTTCTGCCCTTACCTAAGCCTAGACCATAAAATGAGGACTACATCTCGCTTTTTGGTTACGAAAGCAGCACAATCATAGGCACCGTTTTCTGCCCTTACCTAAGCCAAGGCCATAAAATGAGCACCATGTCTACCTTTTAGATTACGAAAGCAACACAATCATAGGCATCCTTTTCTGCCCTTACCTAAGCCTAGACTTTAACATAAAGGTTTTCTATTTTTTCACCCACTTCTACATACCCGCTTTCTATCTTCCTTGATCTTTCCTGATCAAACATTGTAGACAGTCAACATTAGCCGAACCTATCTGAAAGTGAACAACCAAGCTGAGATTAGCGCCGTCTACGCGGGAGGATCTGCTCTCGAGTAGTGTCTGTTCTAGCCAACCAGCATTAGTCTAACCTTTCTGAAAGCGTCTAATCAACGGGTCGCAGATGTACGGACATAGTACCCAGACATGATCTTCATTTTATGGCCTAGGCTTAGGCTAGATTTCATATAGGAACGCAATGAAGGTCAAGATGGGATTAGCTAAGTCTAGTGCAGCATATTGATAGCTGCATTCCATACATCGCTAACTTCCACACCTTTATCGCGTCTTTTGGTGTGATTATAGCGAATGAATACAGCTTCCTTGATTCGTCGCAGGTGCACGCTGTTTTCATGGCAGATTATCCGCGGACGAAGGTCGTCGGAACGGCGTGGCGAACGTCTGATCAGAAAAGACGCCTGTGGTCATACCGTCATTTATTAATAAATCATTTAAAAGGTTTCTTTAGGTCGGTTACCATTCTCAGTTCATCCAAATGAAATCATTTTAGAAATAGATAAGGTATTAGGTCGATGGGTCTTATCGCTAAATTAATATCGTGTGGTTAACAGCTAACCGGTTTTTATCAACGTGTAAGTGCTGAGTAGCCTATAGAAGTCTATGATTATCACTTCATGTAGCTGTGCATTAGTAGGAATGAAATAGGAGGATTCAGTTAGCTACGAGGCTGTAATTGCCAGAGTGTTTGCTTCAACGGAACGACCGGACACCGTTTCATACAACATACAGTAGGTAAGTCGTAAACAATACGTCGATTAGCGAGTTAGAAATGATTCAACCAGAGTACCAATTTAATATAACGCTAGAAATAATTCTGAGATGACTTAAATTTGAGCTTGAATAAGGTCCTAAGCGGTAGAGTCAGTTGAATATTGAGTTTCACGTAATGATTGTGTTATACGTCATTTTGTTCCTTCTTTGGGTACGGCTTCTACGCGTTTATTCGTAATGTATGAAATCACACGAAAACAACTCCCTACCAGCGGAGGGATGGGAAATTATCAGTGGAACGACAGAGCAATGCAGTAACCTTCAGTGCTTGCGGAACGTTCTGGTTCTGTCGTCAGCGATTTAATGGCTCAGACGACGGAACGAGAACGTTCTGCTAGCACCGATGGTTACTGTATTGCTCTGCGTTCCACGAATAATTTCCCATCCATCCGCTCGTAGGGAGTTGTTTTCGCGTGATTTCAGACATAACGAATAAATGGGTAGAAGCCGTACCCATAGAAGGAACAATATTTTGAAGATTCTTCTTGGCACGGCAGTGGAACTTGTCTATTGAATCGAAAATGATGCAATGTAAAAGAACGAGGAAATACAACGTACCTTTAACGAGAAGATTTCGTAGCTTTCGGAGTCTCCTGCTCCGTCGTCAGCGAATTACACCTTGACGAATTGCAATTGGTGCAATTCGCTGACGACGGAGCAGGAGGCTCTGAAATCTACGAAATGTTCTCGTTAAAGGTACGTTGTACTTCTTCGTTGTTTTACAATGTATCTTTTTCGATTCAATAAACGGGTTCCACTGCTGTGCCAAGAAGAATCTTCTAAACTAAAAACAACAACCCGTTATGAAACATTTCGTCTTCAATTAACGAACAATATGTCAAAATCCATAGAGAAGTACCCCATATTCTGTTATATGTCATTTGTTATTTCTCTGTGACTTTTGCCATTTTTTAAGTCCCTTTATTATAACTCCTACCTTTCGGGAAACCTCTCTCTGTCTTCAGTGGATCTTGACTTAGAGCGACTGCTCTTGGAAGTTGAACTATGAA
Source organism: Trichuris muris (assembly GCA_000612645.2). Lineage (NCBI taxonomy): Eukaryota > Metazoa > Nematoda > Enoplea > Trichinellida > Trichuridae > Trichuris > Trichuris muris. The sequence continues at coordinate 13,744,156 of CBXJ02000086.1, forward strand.
CAAGAGAGTGGTAAATAGATGGAGGAAGGTGAAGAAAGAGAGCGGCTAAATTTTGCTACTTGGAATGACGTCACAGCCACTTGATTATGTGGACAGCCTTTGCACGTCTTACTTGCTAACGCTTTATCTGTACTAGATGAATGGTTAAACGGTTTCATCTTCCGGTGTGACTTTCATTTTTCATCAAAGATTAAGCATTGTGATTTCACTTGTGAAAGATGGAAGCTTACGAAGAAAGTAATGGTAAAATGTAAAAGCTACTGTTTGTGCTGCAACTATTGATATTGGTGATTAACATCAAGATTTGCATAAGGGTTATACTTTTTTTCTTTTCTACGGGGTTGATGCATATATGCAAGCAGAATGTATCACGGATTTCCCCGTTAAGTAGGAGCCTTTTACTTCCAGAAAAATGCACACAAAGCATAGCTTTCAGCTACTACTCATGTAGCCGTCTTCAGTGCAATAAAAATAAAATATGTCCACTGCCCAGCCAGTCACGGTTCAGCAAGCTCCTCTGCTAGACCGTCCGGGCTGGCGACATCAAATATCAGGTACTACTCCTGTACCCGTTAAGCGTCCGTCGCCCGCCCAGTCAGCCCTGCAGAGAGCGAGCATCCCGACTGACCGACCGGGACAGTGATGTAGCACAAAATGAAAATTGAGGCAATGGCAGTAGCTTCCCGAACCCGCCTATAGTCTCTTTAAACTACGGGTTTTAAAGTTCTTTCCTAATGGTGGCCTTCTTTCTTCCTTTTTCCCTTTCCGAGCTTTCTGTCCTTTTCTGCCGTTGCCAAGTCCAGTGGGCGGGCGACAGAGGCTTGACGGGTCAAAGGTTAGACCTGATAGTTGATGTCGCCAGCTCGGACGGTCTAGCGGAAGAGCTTGCTGAACCATGACTGGCTGGACAGTGGACATATTTTATTTTTATTGCACTGAAGACGGCTACAAGAGTAGTAGCCGAAAGCGATGCCTTGTGTGCCTTCTTCTGGAAGTAAAAGGCTTCTACTTAACGGGGAAATCCGTGATACATTCTGCTTGCATATAAGGGTTATACTTAAACGATATAGCAAGCGACATCCGTGTTTACCTTCGATAAGCATTTGCTGTAGGAACTGAGAGTAAAATTAGGTTGCTGATCAGCGTGCCTTATGCAAGCACATTCTGGCCAATCAGATGTATGCTGACCCAATTTAAAAAGCTATTTAAGCTGTCTGAGGTGAATAAAAGGTTCATTGTTAATGATATTTAGTTGCTGACTGGTTTCACTTTTCTCAGTGGCTACTTGGGAATGGGTCCATGACGGCCAGTTTTGTACAACTGTTCATCAAAAGGTTCTATGTTTGTCCTTTGTGCGCTGCAGATTTTCTTCCGATTTTGAAGGTCTGTTGGTGCACTCTTTGATCTATTGACGATGTATCTCTTAGGTGGTGAGAAGCTTTGTATACACGGAAACACGATGTTCATTGTTTGTATGATTAATGAAGACAATTTTTCATCTTCTCGCTGACAACGGAATCAGTCGACTCTGAAATAAAGCAATCGTACGTTCACTGTTCTCCTGTTTTTTCACTATCGTCTAATCAACCAGCCACTGGCTTAGTTGTTTTGGTATTCTTACAGGTAACACTGAATAGAACTCAACGGGCGCTTCAGCCGTAATCTTCCAATATGATCCACCTTTTTTACAAAGAAACCAGTCTTCAAAGACAAAATGGGTAAAGAATTCATTTAGTTCATTGAATAGTTTTGAGCATCATGCATCTCTGTACTTACCTGCGTGCCTTCAGTATCCTCACGTCATCGTTCATCTCATGGTTCGTATTCATTTTTGTGAATTTGGTAGTTTACAGTACAACACAATTAGCTGTCTGTGCAAACAGAGGAGCGGTAATGCAATACGCAGCATGGTAGCTGATCGTGTCTACGTTGACCAGTCTGTAGTATGTGAGTTCATAAATGCCTGTATGCGCTGAGCTGAAATGTGTTGCACTGCACCTTTGTCGCGTGTCGAAGAGGTTCAAGTCATCAGAGAACGTGGACATAGTGAGGTTACGGTACTTCTATTTTTATTAGTGACGTTTCTTGAAAACAGGATCCATGGTAACGGGTGATTCGGTTGAAACGTTTTTCTACAGTTTCGTTCTGTTGGTTCTGTTTCTGAAACTAAACGTAACAACGCCCTACCAACGGATGGATGGGTCAGTTATTAGGTAAATGAGCCAGAGCACAACACTTGCAGATCTCGAAGCTTTTGGAACAAGCTAGTTCCGTCTTCAGCGAGTGGCAAAGGCCCGGTGTTTTTTGGGCGAAAGGCTTTAATAAGTCTGTCTGGGTATGAGGCGGGGGTTGGGTCAAGTGGAGATTCTACAGCACCCGGTCTGATGTATTAGACCGTCCCACACTTGGCTCACCTCCATCCCATTATCACGGTTCATTGGGGAAGAACATAATCCTTCCCGGACATACGACATAATCCTTCCATACGACATACGACATAATCCTCCCAGGACATACGACATAATCCTTCCGTCGACGTAATCGTCTGATGAGAGAAGGTTGTGTAATGTCGAAAGAGTGTGTGCTAGTGGAATGCTGGTAAAAAGATCTTTAACGTCGTAGCTAACGAGAACATGCCCAGCTGCTAATTGGAAGTTTTTGACTTCTGTACAGAAAGAAGTGCAGTTTTTCACTGACGAGAAACGGTTGGCGGTTAAGGGTTTGATTAGGCTCTTTAAGTAGCGAGAGATATGTGAAGTGATTCCATTGATCGTGGAGAGCACAGGTCTCATAGGGATATCCGGTTTGTATATTTTTGGAAGCCTGTACACCTCCGGGCATTTGAAGTTTGAGGGAAGTTTCAAGAGCTGTATCGTTTTCTGCAGTGCCGCCTCCTTGGAGTTTGAGTGCATGTCCATAAGAATGGAGGAGAGTGATTTCCTCATGTCTTCAGAAGGGTCTTTTTGTACTGAAGCATGCACATCACTGGATAAGACTTGATTCATCCTATGGACGTAGTCGGTTTTGTCTAGAATCACTACTTTGCTTCCGTTGTCTGCTTTGGTGATGACTTTGTTTGTGTCCTTCCTTAATCTGATGATTATCCTGAACTCATCACGTTCTGCGTTAGGTTTCTCCCTGTTTCTGTAGCTTTGGAGCAGGTGAGCGATCGAGGCTCGGATCCTGGTTGCTTTATCCTGGTCAACTGGAATGAGGCTCTTTTCTACGCAGGTTATCAGGTCTAGAGTAGGTGGATTCTTTCTGGAAGGTACAAAATTTAGTCCTTTCTTCATTTGACCAGATAACAATCTGGTCAAGTCTTTGATCCTCTTGATTAATTGTCCACTTTTTTTTTTCAAATTGTCCATCTTTTTCAAATTGTGCACTTTTATCAAATTGTCCATCTTTTCCAAATTGTCCACTTTTTTGAAATCGTCCGCTTTCTTCAAATTGTCCAGCTTTCTAAAATCGTCCATCTTTTTCAACTTGTCCACTTTTTTCAACTTGTCCTTCTTTTTCAAATTGTCCTTCATTTTCAAATTGTACATCTATTTTAAATTGTCCGTCTTTTTCAAATTGTCCATCTTTTCCAAATTGTCCACCTTTTTAAAATTATACTTCTTTTTTAAATTGTCCACGTTTTTAAAATTGCCCACTTTCTTCAAATTGTCCACCTTTTTAAAATTGTCCACCTTTTTAAAATTGTCCTTCTTTTTCAAATTGTCCATCTTTTTCAAATTGCCCTCTTTTTAAAATTATTCACTTTCTTCAAATTGCCCACCTTCTTAAAATTGTCTATCTTGAAAATTGGAAGTCTTGTAACGGGTCTTCTGTTCGTCATGAAGGCACGTACGTCTTGATCCCGTTGGAAGTCGAGAGTATGTCTGAAAGTACTCCGAAAACAACGCCCTACCAGCGAATGGATGAGCAGTTATTAGGAAACACGTTTCAAAACAGCCTTTCGTAGCTTTCGGAACAATCTTCGTTGTTCACAACCAAACAAACAAACAGCAGATTGTTCTGAAATCTACGAAAGGTTGTTTTAAAACGTGTTTCCTAACAATTGCTCATCCATTCGCTGGTAGGGCGTTGTTTTCTGAGTACTTTCAGACATACTCTCGACTTCCAACGGGATCAAGCAGTGCGTGCCTTCATGACGAATTGTCTATCTTTTTAAAATTGTCCTTCTTTTTCAAATAGTTTACTTTCTTCAAATTGTCCACCTTTTCCAAATTGTCCTTTTTTTCAAATTGTCCATCTATTTAAAATTGTCCATCTTTTTCGAATTGACCACTTTCTTCAAATTGTCCTTCTACAACGGATTTCTAACGGGTTTCAGTTTCATATTGTAAGAAAAAACGGCACAATACCCGTTTATCAATATTTTACTTCTTTTGCGTAGCTTTCGGGACCTCCCTTGGTCCCGTCTTCAGCGCAAGTTCTCTACGCAACCTATCACGCGAGTGTAGATTCGTGACAATTACAGTAAGTTTAAAGTTGACAATTACGTTTAAAGAGAAAATAAGAAGAAAAATTAAACGGGTATTGTGCCGTTTTTTCTTACAATTGTCCTTCTATTTCAAATTGTCCATCTATTTAAAATTGTCCACCTTTTTAAAATTTTCCCCTTTCTTCAAATTTTCTATCTTTTTAAAATTGACCACTTTCTTCAAATTGTCCTTCATTTTCAAATTCTCCAACTTTTTCAAATTGCCCACCTTTTTCAAATTGTCCAGTTTCTTCAAATTGTCCATCTTTTTAAAATTGTCCATCTTTTTTCAAATTGTCGTTCTTTTCAAAATTGTCCACCTTCTGAAAATTGTCCATCTTCTTAAAATTGTCCATCTTCTTAAAATTGTCCTTCTTTATCAAATTGTTCACCGTTTTAAAATTATCCTTCTTTTCCAAATTGTCCATCTTCATCTTCTTTCCTTCTCGTACGGGGTATTTTCAAATATCAAAAATTCCTCTACACGGTATCCCCCGTTATGGTAATAAGCTTTTACTTGCAAAGCTTTCGGGCATAACCTTTGCCCGTCTTCAGTGCAAAAACTAACGGCCACTGCCCAGGCTGGTCAGTCAGTCTGCAAGCACTCCTGCTTAGCCGACCTAGGCAGATGCTGCATCAGTTGGGTCATACCTTTGACCGCGTCGATTTCGCAATCCGCCCTAGTCAGCCGTGCAGAAACACGACCATCACAACCGACCGCCTCGGACAGTGCCAAAACGATAAATGACAGCGGCGAGATCTCTCGAACGAAACGCGTCGAAGCTTGGTAGTTTCAAACTACCAAGCTTCGACACGTTGTAATGAAAGATACGGCAATAACCCGTTAGACGAAGTCGTTTATTCCAAAACGAAAACAGGCGAAGCTTACGTAACCAACCGTGTTCCGTCCTCAGCGCTAAACAATATTAATAACCGACCTATGGATGATTATGTACTAACGGTGACCTGAGTTCGTTAGTACTGGTCGTATGTCAGATCAACCGACATCATCAGGATGATTGTTTTGAGTGGGTGGAGAGGGACATAGTTCAACCGAGTGGTCTTTGCAACATTGTGTCGCATTAACCACAGTAGACAAAATGTCGCTGACTCCTACCCCCCTCATCCTTGTTGATACAGTTGTTGTGGCGGACGTACAATGCCTGTTTGATTTTTCTAAGACTGAATTCAGGTTCGTAATGCAGCCTTGAAACTGTAAGTTGATCTGGCGGGTTACAACATCATATGACATGCTGAACCACCGCTGTGGCATTGATAGACTCTTGATGCAATGATAGCATGATCTTCAGTGGATTTCTTGTTTGCGGCCGGCCTCTTGCTTTGACAACTTCTCCTCTTTGTCGCTTTCCTGCGTTCTTGTAACGTTAGAGCGCCGCAATGTGTTGTTGAAATCGGTGCGCTACAGTGTGCCCTGTTTCACCAATGTAGTTTGCACCACAGCTGCAATTGACACTGTAGACTGCCCCTGGTTTGTTCTCTGGAGGCACTTTGATTTTGTCTGAACGCAAAAAGGATCTGAGGTTGGAAAAGTTTTTGAAGAACACTTTGAACCCCAATTTCCTGGCTTCTTTTCGCATTGCCTCTCTAATACCAGGTAAATAGGGCAAAACCATTGTATCATTCATGTCCTCCCTATGTTCAGATGTTGTTCTATTGTTCTGTAGATTGTTCAGTCTTCGGTCAATGTAAGTGTCAGTCAAACTCATAGGGAAATCATTCTGTTGGAGAGCCCTGCGAATGTGGTCTATTTCGTCGTTCTGGTACTCTGTGTTGCATAGGTTGACCGCGCGATCTACCATTCCTGTGATGATGCCTACTTTGACATTCAGAGGATGGTTCGACAAGAAATTCAAATATCTTCCAGAATGTGTAGGCTTCCTGTATACTTTAGTTGTTAATCCATTTTCATTTCTCATCACAAGAAGGTCTAAGAAAGGAAGGTGTCCACCTATTTCCTTTTCCATTGTGAACGATGAAATAGATCACATTCGCAGGACTCTCCAACAGAGAATGATTTCCCTAAGAGGTTGACTGACACTTACATTGACCGAAGACTGAACAATCTACAGAACAATAGAACAACACCTGAACATAGGGATGACATGAATGATACAATGGTTTTGCCCTATTTACCCGGTATTAGAGAGGCAATACGAAAAGAAGCCAGGAAATTGGGGTTCAAAGTGTTCTTCAAGAACTTTGCCAGTAAGTACGTGTAAGCAAACCGCATCTGTAGCAGGTGGTCGAGTTTATTAGAACTAAACAGACGATGACAATTCAGCGAATGACACATGATTACCGTAACTTTCGGAACGATGTAGTTTCGTCTTCAACGGTTGGGAAAGGTCCCATGTTGTTGGGCAGCGTGTATAAATAGGCAGCTGTTGTGTAAGACAAACCAGCGGTGAGCGTCAAGTGTGTATTTCACAGCAACCGGTCAGATGAATCCAATCGGTGCACGCCTGGCTAATCTCCACTTCATAGTCTCTGTTAATGATATCGTTGTGTTGAAAACTGGGTTCATGGTAACGGGAGATTCAGTTTAAACGTTTTTTACGATTTCTTCCCGTTCGTTCTGTGTCTGAAAATTAAATGTAACAACGCCCTACCAACGGATGGATGGGTCAGTTATTAGGTAAAAATTCAGAGCACAACTTCTGCTGATCTCAGAGCTGTCGGATCAACTTAGTTCCGTCTTCAGCAAGTGGCAAAGACTATGCATAAGCCTTGAACATTATTTGCCACTCGCTGAAGACGGAACTACGTTGTTCTGAAAGCTCTGAGATTAGCAGGTGTTGTGCTTTGAATTTTTACCTAATAACTGACCCATCTATCCTTTGGTAGGGCGCTGTTACGTTTAATTTTTAGACACAGAACGAGCTGGAAAAAACCGTAGAAAAACGTTTCGATATCGTTGTGTCATATAAAGAGTGCCTCGTTAATGTTTCGGTGTTGGAAAGGCTCTCGCGGCGCAATATCCCTGTTTGGAGGTTGTGCGAACATTTACGGTAATCCCTTCAAGTTGAAAAGAGGATCCAGGATAATAGGAGATTCGGTTATGCATTTTGTCTACGGGTTCTTCCTGTTGTTCTATGTCTGAAATTAAATGTAACAACGCGCTATCTTTTCGACAATTTGTCATTTCACTATCTGTTCGACAATCTTGTGGAACTGATGTTCACCGGGTTGGAGTTAAACAGAACTACACGAGGAGATTTGTGTCTACGAGATGTATCAGTAGTTATACCTGAAATATGACTGGTGAATATGCGTTTTTTAGGCAATGAAAGAAACTGTGTTACCTTAAGCGGTTTTCTAATGTTGAATTTCAGGTAATATAACAGAATAATAACGTGTTTCCCAAAATGTCTCATGGTATTGCTAAATGCTGAACAGTTTTTCTTATATTGAACTGCGCAAGAAGGTACGCGTATGCAGAACAGTGCGCATAGACATGGCCTCGAAAAAGGAATGTCTACTGAGAAAAAAAGTAGCGACGCAACAGAAGAAAGATTATGTTTGCAAAAGGTAAGGAACGCAAGAGAAAGCGGAAGAGGCACTGACATGCGGAGGTTGAAAATGAGAAGATTAAACAGAGCAAACAGGTAATGGAAAGACGAAAGGGGAAAAGCGCGAATGGAGGTTCATGTCATGTTTCCAGTTAGTCTTCATCTGTTGGACCGGTGAGCTTGAGCTCACCTAGTGAAAGCATTTGATCGAAGCAACCGTCTCTGTTTAATGCTTCCTTCTCCCTTCTGGAGGCCAATTAATTCCGTAACATAATGCCAATTATACGACGTCAAAACATGAAGAATTCTGATTGTCGTTTTTTACATGAATGTTTGGTGAAATCTGAATGGATGAAATTAATTCATTCTGTGAAATTCATGTAAGAAGCGATAAACAGATTCAGCGCAACAGAGTTATCAGCCGGCGATCTTCTGTGCATTTAAAAGGTGCTCACATGAAGGTACTCATACAAGTTCCTAAGCCGTTATTTCAGTTATTAAAGCATATCTCCGTGCTGACGTGCATTTCCTTGCCGTAATTCAACAAGGAAAAGCACCCTACCTTGTCGTGTTAGCTCAATTTAAAGACTGCTATGTTTTGCCAACGTGTTCAGTTTTGCATAAACGCTTACAACACTGCTGACGAATGCAGCGACAACGTTTGTCAGTGCCGTATTGCTTACGATTTTCTCAAATATGTTTGCTACATACTACAGTAATGAATTATGGTACAATTCATATCCCATTAGTTTTGACATAAAAAATAAAACCAAAAACACATAAAATCACAGCCCTACAGCGGCAGCATAAGTTTTAGCCAAGTTCGCACAAACTGTTTCAAATAAACTTATAACTGTGGATGAGACTAAGGTTGGGATTCTTGATTAAGGCACTACGACTTTATCAGGTTGATTCGTCATCAGCGTAGCAATGCGCTTTACTTCCTTCGTACAGTTCATTGCTTCCGTCGTCTATCGACACCAACTTATCTTCGCAGCTAATGGAGACGTCAGGAAGGATTGAAGCTTCATCGCAGACCACATTTTGTGCAAATGGCTGTCAATCAGCATTACGTAAATCAGTTTACTATTGCCAGTACTTTAAATATCCACCATTCACGTGTACGTACACTTATGTAAGTATGTATACGTACATTCATGTCTATATATACATTTTCATACCTGATATGTACATGCATGCATGTGAGTATATATTAAGACTAGTATATGTCCTCTATATCTTCCTCATCATTTGTAGCCATATCGAACGGGCTAAATATGTGGCCATCGACATGGAGTCTTCTCTCGATTGAAAAACATTTAATTTAAATCATGCTTCAACATTTCCAAAACGATACTATCATCCGAGTCCATGAAACATTCCTATACCAGGTTGTTCGAAGCATTGTCAAATGCTACTCTCCAAAGTCTGCCTTCTCTCAAAATAAAGCTCTAACTCAACTGCTAACGTGTACAACAGAGAACTTATGTACAGCACAACAGGCCCTTTGCCTAAGCTTTGGCCAGCTACGCTGGTGATGAAGCAAATGTGGTGAAGAAGCTACGGTGCTATTTCAATGCTCACGTAAATACATGATATCTATCTATAAATATAAAGTATAGAGAAAGAGAGAGAGAGAGAGAGAGAGAGAGAGAGCATATTCCTAGACGAACACCTTGTAATTGATGGGACTAGAAAATGAAATCAGAACAACCAAAGTGTTGAATTGAGAATTTATCATTCTTTCGAGCAGAATGCTATAAACCTACGTTCAAACAAATGCAATTATCCGTAAATTGGGTACATTATTGGTTGACACGGACATTTTTATTCCCGTTGGTAAAGCTTTATTCTCTTTGAACAAGCGGAGCTTTCGGGTAGAACTTGACCCGCTATCAGCGCAAATGCAAGGGGAAAGAAAAGTGGCGAAAAAAGGAAATGAGTCGTGTGAGCACATACCGCGAATTGGTCTTCGAGAAAGCACTCCTCCACTTAACCACACGAGCAGGAACACCTTCACTCAACCTTGACCGGGCAGTGTTGGTCTCCGCACCGTTGGTAAAGCTTAGGAGCGCCGTCTCTGACAACCGTTCACCGCAGCGGTGCACACAACAGACTGAGGGAAGTGTTGAGTGTTAGTCAGGCGGTATTGTAGCTAATGTTTGCACAAAAAAGCCTCCAGGCTGTAGTGCAAAAGTTTCACACGTCAGTATAATAAGAAAGCACAATGCGATGTTGACAATGAGGCTTACAAGTGGAGAACAAAGGAATAACGAAAAGAAAAGGAACTGCTTCTTCTTTGACTTCATACGATGTGATTCACCCGAAGTTGGTCTGTCCCGTGCTCCGTGTGCGATTTCATCATGAGTGGAATTGCTTATTTGTGAAATGGCGATTAACATTGTTGGTTGTTTTGACAGGGATTATTTTACTTCCGCTGGTAGGAAGCCTTTTCTTTTTCTTCTTTCGTTTTTCTTTTCGTTATTCCTTTGTTCTCCTTTTGTAAGCCTCGTTGTCAACATTTCGTTGTTGTGCTTTCTCACTCTACCCAACCTGCGAAACTTTTGCATTACAACCTGTAGGCTTGTTAGTGCAAACATGACCGACGGATCGGTAACTCCAGCTAACCGCACTAACGTTCATTATCTCACTTTCATTCCCTTACCAGCATTGAACCATCAATTCGTTGCATGCTTTATAACTATTTAAACAGCGCACATCTCAAGTCGCATTTTCATATGTGATAACAGATTTAGAAAATATTTCTCTATGGGATAACAGATTTAGAAAGACAAACCATTGCCATGCGTATTTTGTTGTTTGTCAAACATAACGTTCTTCGAAACAGTTGTGCTATCCGTTAGCAGCGAGTACATTGAACTCATTCTGCAAATACTTTAAACAAAACCATAACCAGCGACTGCTTGGGCACGTTTTATTAGTAAGAAAAGACCCAACAGGACATACAAATTGTAACTTTCGGTAAATCATAGTTTATTCCTCAATGAAAGGACGGTTTTTCTAGTCGCTGACGGTCAATAGTGCCGTACTTATCAGCGCTGCTTGATCATGACACACTGCATGACGTGTATGTACAGGTCCTTCATGACGATTTCGTACGTACAAAAACTTAAGAGGTGCAAAAGAGACTTTTTGGGTAAACATTGTTGGGTAAGTTGGTCTAAAGCCGATGCTTTCCTTAATTCGTAAACAATACTTCACGTTATGTTCACATACGGGTAATGAATATGATAAAACAAAAAGGGTACTCGAAGCAGATGAGAAGCATGATACCGAACTGTTTTAGTTCATTATTCGAAACCTGAGCGAAGTTCAAGTTACAACCTAACCTGCGGATGCTTCTTCCACATTGAATGGCAGAAAAGCCTCACCAACAAAAATATGTAACTACTAGTATGAAGGGATCTATGCTGGTTAGGAAAGCAAATTGAACAAATTCTGCTACAATTACGTTTACTTGATCATTATGTTGCTACAATTACATTGACAAAAGTTAAAGCGCTCTAAGAATCTGTGCGCTTTAACAGGCTTGATTTGGTCAGTTTACTATTAATAGATTAATGTAGATAGGTGCTTGGAGCGCATTGTTCCGTAAGGTAAAAGCTTCGTTTACTTGGTTCGCGTGCAACGCTTCACGCGATATCTAATCATTGATTATAAATAGGTTAAATCAACGAATTGCACCTGAACTAGAGAAAATAGCCAATAACCGGCATGGAAACGTGCCTTAGCGCAATAAAATTTGCATACAACAGACTGACACATAACGTTGAAGCCATATAAGCCGGTGAATGAGCGACAGACTTCAGCTCTTTGGTTAGTTGTCGCCGCTACCTCTGCCACACTTCGCCATCTCTCGCTGGTAAGCAGTTGAGACAGTTAATGGGGTTTGAATATTGGATGTTTTGCAACGTGTTTCATGTTTTAATGTGGTGGTGTTTCGGCTTTTCCGTTTTTTGATCATACCTAAAATAAAACTGCAAATGCCCTACCAACGGATGGATGGGCGATTGCTAGAAATATCACAGATCAAAAACATTTCTCGAAGCTTTCGGAACGTCCTGGTTCCGTCGTCAGCGATGTTGAAGGGGAATTGTTTTATTCCGCTCAAGGTATCACCCGTTAGATAAAATAGTTCATTTCAAAACGCAGAGCTTTCGGCTACTACTCATGTAGCCGTCATTAGTGCAATATAAAATATGTCGACTGCCCAGCCAGCCGACGGTTCAGCAAGCTCTTCCGCTAGACCGTCCGGGCTGGCGACATCAACTATCAGGTACTACCTTTGTACCCGTCAAGCCCCTGTTGCCCGACCAGTCAGTCCTGCAGAGAGCGAGCATCCCTATCGACCGACCTGGATAGTGACAAAACTCCATAATTAGCCGGAAAAGCTGGTAGAATTAGAACTAGGAAGTGGTGAGTGTTGAATTAGTATGCGTGGATAATATGGTAGCAGGACAAGTATCGTTGAATGTTATCATTCAAGCGTTGTTGTCGTAGTGTCACTTTGTGCGATGTTACAGAACTAGAAAGTATAGAAATTTTTAGAGAGTAAGGATGTTTGATCAACAGGTTTACAAATAGGAGTAGTAGGTGAGGAAGAAAAGGGTGCTGATTGCCTAAGGGGGAGATAGACGTGATAGGAGTTAAGGGGGACGTTGGCGAGGAGTAGGTTAGAGTAGTATGGGATAGATGGAAACGTAAGAATTTAGGTGGAAGTAATATGGGTGACGGGTGCGTAATAATTAGTAAGTTGGGGATTTATTGTTAAGTAAAATAAAATGGCAGATGAGGTCTACGTGAGAGAAGTGTGTAATGCGAGGTGTTTGTATGTGGTGTGTGCTAAAGTGATGCGATTAAAGGTAGAATCAAATGAATGGGTAAGTGCAAGTTAAGTAGAAGGAAGGAGATGGGATTAAAGGGATGAGTGGCACGCGAAAATGTGGCGAAGTGTTCGGGTGGAAGTCAGTTGTAAAGTAAGATAATGAAAGTTTTTGTTGGCTGTGGTTATTTGGTAGGAGAGTAAGATCAATAAAATGAAAGTTTTGTTAATGGATAAGTGGTGATTTGGACGAGTAGGAATTGTTGGGTGCGCAGTAGTTCCAAAGTAACAATTGATTATGGTAAGACGAGAGTATAATGAACAAGGTGTTGGAGATTAATGTGGGTTGATGGTAATATGCGTCGAACAGTTGTAGGAATGAAAAAAGACGGTATGAACCATGAATGTGTGTATAATGAAGTGTTATAATGTACAAATAAAGGGAAGATAGACGTAGGAGTGATATAGGTATTGAATTGTGGTGCATATTTGTTTATCAGCTGGAAGAAGAGTTTGGCGATGAAATGTAGTGTTGGACGGAATGAATAATAAAGGGGTAGCGAAGGAAGAGGAATAATAAGAATAAGGAGTGTGAAAGAGTAATGTCTCGTAATGTGTGTACAATTGGGAATATGCGTGAGGATATGTATGGAATTACTTGAAGAAATTTATGAGAAGTTATGGGGCGGGTAAAAGTGTATGTGGTAAGCTAAGCACGAAAGAAGGAATAGTACAAGTGTAAGGAATGTGTGAATATAGGTTGTGGTATGTGTAGGAACAAGAGTATAGCAATATGCGTGTTAGTTGGTGGTGTGTGTATTATAGATGGAAAATTTTGTGTTAATATGTGAACGTAAGAGTATATTGTGGTGTTATAATGGTATTGTGAGAGGGTTTTATAGTGGAGTAGTAGTTTAGTTGTGAAGAAGAGAAGGCGTTACAGAATTGTGTAATGGTGAAATTGGTTAGTCATAGAAAATCAGAGTGGTAGCTGAAAAAAGTTGTTTGGTGTGAGTATAATTGTAGAAGAGTGGGTGGAAAGAATGCGTACAGTAGTAAGGGTGTGTATGGAATGTAACATGATTGCGTTTATTGAAATGGAAAAATGTGTAAATCTTGGTGTGGAAGATAGGCAAAGAAAGATATGTGTAAAATGTACGTGCGTGGGTATGAGAGTAATGTATGTGGTTGAATGTAAGAACGTATGTGTGTATACAGAGTATTGGTAGTTACGAGGAATTCGTAAGTGGTAGGCGACATGTGGTAAGGTGAAAGGTGAGGATGAGAGAATTTAAGGTATAAGTATGCGTAGGTGTGTAGTTAAGTGTATGAATGTAAGTTTTATAAGAGGATTTAAATGTGTATATATTGTTAGGTTATTGTTATGGATAGCGTAGGTATGTTGCGCGCGACTAGTAGTAGTAAGTGTAAGTTTCTTATTGGTGTATGAATTGGAAATGTGATGGGGGCAGGTTATAACTGTGTTCCGTAGTTGTGTGCGTTTGTTGGTACATATAGCTGTAATAAGTCGGTATATATGCTTTGGGTTTATGGATATTGTTTTGTGAAATTGTTGTAAAGTGTTGTTGTTCGTTACTAGATAAACGTCACATTGAAGGAACAAAAATTAATTTAATAATTTAATAGAAAGAAATAGTCACAGTATCCCCGTTCAATCAGAATCCTTTTATTACTCAATCCAAACAAGCACAATTCTGCGGAGCTTTCAGACCTCCTCGCAGTCCGTCTTCAGCGCTTAATGGTCACCGCGCATTCTTATTACTTTGCCTTCTCTCAGGTTATTCCTTTCGATTAAAATTGTACCCCGTTACGAAAGTGGATTTACTTTGAACAAATATGGGCTTCACAGGGCCATTAGAGAAGACAAAGGCAGAAGAATGTGAAGGTGTGGAAGAAGTGGTTTTGGAGATGGAAAACACCTTGGAGGAGAGCTTTAAACTCAATCAGGTTTAAAGAAGAAAAGACGACGACGTTGTTGGGTTTTGCTACTGCCTTCGTCATTCTCGTTTAGTCACCGTCGCGGTCGGTCGGAGGGGATGCTCGCTCCTCTGCATGACTGACCGGATGGGCGTCAAATGCTGGACGGTCACGGTTTCGACCTGATAGCGGATGTCGCTCATTTGGTTGGTTAGTAACCTAAGACTGGCTGCGTGGTGTCCATTAAGCGCTGAAGTCGGACCGCGATGAGGTCTGAAAGTTCCGCGGAATTGTGCTTGTTTGGATTGAGTAATAAAAGGATTCTGATTGAACGTGGATACTGTGACTATTCCTTTCTATTAAGTACATCAATAGTATTAATATCTTTTTGCGTGCATTATTCATGCACTGGAATCTCAGACTTAGTCCTTTATTTTTTCGAGCGATCATCGCGTCAGACGGCAGTGATTGAACAGGCATGTTGTTTCAGCAATCTCACGTTGAACTTAGTTTATCGGCGGTGCTGTTTCTGAACACAGGCCAAATCAAAGAAGCAATGTAGATCAGCATGAAAACTTGACTCACTGACATTGTGAATATAAAATTGTGTGCTGCGCAAATGATGTTACCACAGAGCAGCGTAAAATTTCTTGTCCGTGAAAGTCACGAAGTTAACTATTTCAAACGAAGTTAGTGCGATTATCATCGTTTAATGTCAACAACAACTTTGGAGCTTTCGCGGTTGCTCACACCCCGTCATCAGCGATAAAGACGCGAAGTTAAGGATTTATTTTTTTAGGTGTTGCAGTTCTTAAATTAGGTGTTGCAGTTGGCGTATAGTTAAGATAGTGAAGATTTGCATAAACGATTGTGCTCCATCCTTCGCTCACATAAGGAGCCGTCGGAACAGTCACTACTGTTCATTCCTGCCATTTATGAAAACTAGATGTCTTGTAACAGGGATGTGTTTCATCATGGATGCTTCCTCTTCACGACTTCTCCTGTTTGTCGTAAATGTAAGCTGTAATTAGACTGCGCATGCCCTACTACCGGATGGATGAGCAAATTGTGAAGGAAAAGCACAGCAGACAACTCAGTATTTTTCGAAGCTTTCAGAACCTTCTGGTTCCGTCGTCAGCGATGGGTAGGATGTGTTTACTGTGTGGTCTCATATAGGAACGCAATGAGGGTCAAGATGGGATTAGCTCAGTCTGGTGCAGCATGTTGATAGCTGCATTCCATACCTCGCTAACTTCCACACTTCGTTGCGTTTTTTGGTGTGATTATGGCGAATGAATACAGCTTCCTTGATCCGTCGCAGGTGCACGCTGTTTTCATGGCTGATTATCCGCGGACGGAGGTCGTCGAAACGGCGTGGCGAACGTCTGATCGGAAAAGACGCCTGTGGTCATACTGTGATTTATTAATAAATCATTTAAATGGTCTCTTTACGTCGGTTACCATTCTCAGTTCATGCAAATGAAATCATTTTAGGAATAGAGAAATGGATAGGGTATTAGGTCGATGGGTGTTATCGCTA
The DNA here is from genome assembly GCA_000612645.2 of Trichuris muris. Taxonomy (NCBI): domain Eukaryota; kingdom Metazoa; phylum Nematoda; class Enoplea; order Trichinellida; family Trichuridae; genus Trichuris; species Trichuris muris. Next base: position 13,760,496 of record CBXJ02000086.1, read on the forward strand.
AATTAATACCGTGTGCTTAACAGCTAACCGGTTTCTATTAATGTGTAAGTGCTGAGTAGCCTATAGAGGTCTATGATTATCACTTCATGTAGCTGTGCATTAGTAGGAATGAAATAGGAGGATTCAGTTACCTACAAGGGCGTAATTGCCAGAGTGTTTGCATCAACGGGACGACCGGACACCGTTTCAAACAACATTCAATTGGTAAGTCGTAAACGATACGTCGATTAGCGAGTTAGAAATGATTCAAGCAGAGTACCAGTTTAATATAACGCTAGAATTAATTCAGAGATGAGTTAAATTTGAGCTTGAATAAGGGCCTAAGCGATAGAGTCAGTTGAATATTGAGTTTCACGTAATGATTGTGTTATACGTCATTTTGTTCCTTCTTTAGGTACGGCTTCTACCCATTTATTCGTAATGTCTGAAATCACTCGAAAACAACTCCCCTACCAGCGGAGGGATGGGAAATTATCAGTGGAACGACAGAGCAATACAGTAACCTTCAGTGCTTGCGGAAAGTTCTGGTTCCGTCGTCAGCGATTTAATCGTTCAGACGACGGAACCAGAACGTTCCGCAAGCACTGTAGGTTACTGCATTGCTCTGTCGTTCCACTGATAATTTCCCATCCCTCCGCTGGTCGGGAGTTGTTTCGTGTGATTTCAGACATTACGAGTAAACAGATAGGAGCCGTACCCAAAGAAGGAACAATATTTTGAAGATTCTTCTAGCCACTGCAGTGGAACCCGTTTATTGAATCGAAAAAGATACAATGTAAAACAACGTACCTTTAACGAGAAGATTTCGTAGCTTTCGGAGCCTCCTGCTCCGTCTTCAGCGAATTACACCTTGACGAATTGCAGTTGGTGCAATTCGCTGACGACGGAGCAGGAGGCTTTGAAAGCTATGAAATCTTCTCGTTAAAGGTACGTTGCATTTACTCGTTGTTTTACATCGTATCTTGTTCGATTCAATAAACGGGTTCCACTGCTGTGCCAAGAAGCATCTTCTAAACTAAAAAGAACAACCCGTTATGAAAGATTTCGTTTTCAATGAAGGAACAATATGTCAAAACCCATAGAGAAGCACCCCATATTCTGTTATATGTCTTTTGTTATTTCTCTGTGACTTTTGCCATTTTTTAAGTCCCTTTATTATAACTCCTACCTTTCGGGAAACCTCTCTCTGTCTTCAGTGGATCTTGACTTAGAGCGACTGCTCTTGGAAGTTGAACTATGAACAAGAGAGCGGTAAATAGATGGAGGAAGGTGAAGAAAGAGAGCGGCTAAATTTTGTTACTTAGAATGACGTCAGAGCCACTTGATTATGTGGACAGCCTTAGCACCTTTTAGTTGCTAACGCTTTATCTGATCTAGATGAATGGTTAAACGGTTTCATCTTCCGCTGTGACTTTCATTTTTCATTAAAGATTAAGCATTGTGATTTCACTTGTGGAAGATGGAAGCATACGAAAGTAACGGTAAAATCTAAAAGCTACTGTTGCTGCTGTATTGGTGATTAACCTCAAGATTTGCATAAATGTTATACTTAGGCGAATCGAGAAATCACGGAGGATTATACCCGTTGTTGTAGAAGGCTACGTTAATGGAAAGATCTTTATTTCCAAAAAGAGAAAAAGTAGAAAACGTGGCGCATCGTGGTCAGGAAAGCGGAGCTTTCAGGTCAGGCTAGACCTGTCTTCAGCGCGGTCAGTTCTCTTTGTGCCCTCCCCCAGGTTTGGGTTTCTGTAAAAGTCCCCTCCCTTTCGTTACAAAACATTGTTATCGAAAAAGGTTAGAGGACATAGCAAGCGACATCCGTGCTTACTTTCGATAAGCATTTGCTGTAGGAACTGAGAGTAAAATTAGGTTGCTGATCAGCGTGCCTTATGCAAGCACATTCTGGCCAATCAGATGTATGCTGACCCAATTTAAAAAGCTATTTAAGCTGTCTGAGGTGAATAAAAGGTTCATTGTTAATGATATTTAGTTGCGGACTGCTTTCACTTTTCTCAGTGGCTACTTGGGAATGGGTCCATGACGGCCTGCTTTACACAACTTTTCATCTCATGATTAGTATTCATTTTTGTGAATTTAGTAGTTTAGAGTACAACACAATTAGCTGTCTGTACAAACAGAAGAGCGGTAATGCAATATGCAGCATGTTAGCCGATCGTATCTACGCTAACCAGTGTGTAGTATGTGAGTTCATAAATGCACGTATGGGCAGATCTGAAATGTGTTGCATTGCACCTTTGTCGCGTATCGAAGAGATTCAAGTCATCAGAGAACGTGGACATAGTGAGGTTACGGTACTTCTATTTTTTTAAATGATGTTTCTTCTTATTACTTCCTTCTTTACGTTCCGCCTGTGAGGAAAGAATTTTTATTTGGTTAACTTACCCACGACATAGCTTTCAGGAGAGCCAACTCCCGTCATCAGCGTCAGAAATGAACACTTAGGTACGGATTGTAGGTCATATTAAAAGCCTTGAGGTGAAGTAAACATATCTTAGTCAAACATTTGCAACAATGGACTCCGTAAGAGCAAGGTCGAAAACGGTGTCCCTCATATTACGGGTCCTACTCCTGTTTACGTGGCATAACTTGCACTTGTGATTCTATTCGTGAAAAGACTTGATCAAACTACACGGTCTCTATCCAAAAATTGCGGTGCATTACTAATGCCTGCGAAGTTATGCTCGAAACTTTGTTCCCAGTTGCGTGTCTATAGTCCAACTTACGAGGCATAGGCTCAAATCCGACTCGTTGGGATCATACCTTGTTCCGCCTTCAGCGAATGGTAATGTTGAGGTTTATTCCAAAGTTGGGTTCAGTTTAGTCCAAGATTGGATTTCGAGACTAAGGACTGAGGAGAGGGGTCAGGTACATGTGGTGCAACATTTGGTTCTACTGATGAGTGCATTCCATATGCCGCTGACCTCTACTCCTCTGTGACGATTCATGCAGTTGTTATTGCGAATGAAGAGAGCCTCCTTTATTTGCATAAGGTGGAAAACGCTTTCGCGACAAATTAGTTTTGACTTCAGGTCGTGTGAGTACTAAGAGGAATGCTCCACAACCCCGGGGATTTTATGGATTGTAGCGAAGCGACCGGGAGAGCAAACGTTTATTCAAATACAACCGCAACCGCTATAGGACAGGCAAAACCGCCAATGAGGAGCTCACGCTCGCAGACCACATACAAGGAGCCACAACAAGGCTCGTAGCTTTGCGCTCAACGCAAATCTTTATTAAAATGGGAGCAGTACCTCAGTGTTTGACAGCATAGAATCACAAATGGAAGTTATGCCTCATAAATAGGAGTAGAACCCGTAATATGAGGGACAATAAGTCGACATCTAGGCGGCTAAATGTCCCCTGGCGGCCAATCGGCAGCGGCCAAAAGGCCGTGTTCGTCCCGTACTCTTGGAGGAAACAGAATGCCGTCTTCTCGTCAATCATTGTAGAGATGAGAGATGAGTGGATCATATCTACCGCCAGATAGAAAGCTCGAACAGAAGTGAACCTGGGGCGAACACGAACGCGGACGTCGAGATAAGGAGAACTATTGCATTACCATTTTAACATAAAGTGATAAGCGCAACTGTTGCGCACAGCCCCAGGGACGAACGCAGCTTCTGCATCTTTGATAAGGATTTTACCGGTAAGAGCATAGCCGCGTTGATCTGAACCCCCGTACTCTTAGTTTACACTCATATTGTCGTTCTACAATCAATGACTGAACGCCATCTGAACGTACAGCGGAATTGAAGAGCGATTGTGTCAGCTATGCGAGTCCTGCCACACTTATGCCAGCGAAATGAACGTACTCCCTTTCGCGCTTGAATCAGACAGTGCAACAAGCATGTCGCTATTACACGACCTTTGTTACAAAACGACATTAGTCTGTATAGATATCCCTCTCTGACGTATCTCTGGGGGCTAATCTGCTATTATTTAAAGCTTACCCTGAAACAAAAACGAAGATGAAAACTTCGTTCCTGTTTGTGCGCCAGCTCCCCTCCATCAAACCGTCATGCCCTTCAAGCAGATAGAAGATATTTCGCGATGGACGGTTGGTCACTGCTGGAGCAATTAGAAATAAAGTAGAAATGAACATTTCCAGCGAGCAGATTATAGAATATTACCATATGTAAGATTGTATAATCTGTGCTCTTTACTTTCCCATTAGCATCTCCTTTGTTCTATTTATCACCGTAGCTTTTCTTTCTTTTTATTGCTTCTTTCTTTTGTCATCTTTTCAATATGTCTAAATTTTCTTTGTTTCCATGAACAAGTGCCTTCTTTTTGTTGTTCAACTACTTATCTTCATTTTCCACATGTTTTTCTGTTCATAGAAGTTCCTTTTTGAAGTATTCATATATCTTACCTTTTGCTATTGCAGTGCCCTCATTTCATTGTTAATATGTCATATGCACATTTAGGTCTCCTCGCGGAGGTGGTTTCTTGTTTTGTGTATTGATAATATGTGTAAAATTGATGTGGTCTGGTGTACAAACGATACCGTTGCCTTTCGGCATGGCTGCATGAGCTTTTGTTTTCTGCCTCGAGGTTTGGTCTCTATGCTTTATATAGCTTGCAGCAATTCTTTTGCCTGATCGTACTACACCAGATATTGCGGAAAATCAATGATGTAACACGACAAAACTATTACAAAAATTTTCGTGTTCGAGGTAATGCTTTGTAAAAAAAATGTTTGGCAAGCAGTGTTGCTTAATATAAGAAAGGTATTGCTATGTTTACTTATTTCGTAGGCAGCATTTCACATGATATCTAATCATTGATTATGAATAGATTAGATTAACGAATTCTAGGAAAGGGTCAGAGCATAGCCAATCAGCGGCGTTGAAACGTGCCTTGACTAGATAAACCGCAGATAGTGGCATGAAATGACCTATATAAACCGATGAAAGTGCAACGAAATTCAGTGTGCTTTAGCTCGTTTTGTTCTCTTTCTCCTTTGCTTCGTTTGCCTCTCGCTGATGTTTGGCTTGAGTTACTCATCGTCGACGTCGTCTCCTCGGCCAACCCAAGGTTGCCTTCAACCGCTGCACAATACAGACAGTTGCTGCCCATCACACGCAGCAAGTGCCAGTACTGAGCAACGGTTGAAGGCAACATTGGGTTGGCGGAGGAGGCCACCGCCCTCCACCAGCAAGGTATAATCAGTGTATTGAGGTGGCGGCGATGACTTGCGGCGAGAGAACAAAACAAGACAAACTAGAATGAATTTCATTGCTCTTTAATCAGTTTTTATATCTTCCTTCTTTTATAGAGGCAGCCGTCGCCGTCCACAGCCAGCGACAGTCAGTCAGTCGCAGGAGCCGTCCCTAGTCGACGCGACATTTAAAGGTAAAAGTGAGATTTATATGTTTTAGATTATTTAGGATAGATCATAATGATAGATAACGAGAGAGATAGCCCTATCTCTCACTACCATCACTATGTAATAAATGTTGAGAGAGCACTGAGTCTATGATTATGAAATGTATAGTGATGAATACTGAGAGATGTAGCGCTATCTCTCAGTAACATCATTATACGAAAAGAGAAATGCTTGAAGGCTACAGATTTTAAGACTGTGAGATAAGAATATGAGAGTTTATGATTAAAGTAATTAATTAGGACTACCAATTTTACGTAAGATGTAGGATGTATATCATTGAGGTGTAAGACATAAGGGATGTGTACAACATCGTTGGCAAAAGTTCAGTGTTGACATGAATTCATACCAGGTCGAAGAAAGAAGCCAGATACGAGTCATCTATTATAGCCAGTCAGACAGTCGCCGCCGGCGCTTCTCAAACCAGCCAGCCGCTGCAAGCTAGCAGCACGTGCGTCTGCAGGAGCAAAAGGTATTTTGGATAGGGTGTTTAGGATAGGATCATAGTGATAGGTAGCGAGAGAGAGATAGCGCTATCTCTCACTACCATCGCTGTATCATAAAAAATTCTGAAAGGGCACGGAATTTACTACTATGAGATAAGATTATTTGATGTTACCGTTAGGACTAAGAATAGGAAGATATGGGCTATAGGATGTATGTAAATGATGCATGGAATGTGCACAACATGTTTGCAAAAAATTTAGTCTTCAAGTCAATTTCAGGTTGAAGAAAGAAGGCAAGAATACGATCAATCCAAAAAATAAAAACCAGGAGTAGCCTCCTATCCCCCCACCCTGAAAAAAAGAAAAGAGGGGGGATACGAGGCTACTCCTGGTTTTTATTTTCTGGATTGATCGTTTTCTTGCCTTCTTTCTTCAACCTGAAATTGACTTGAACATTAAATTTTTTGCAAGCATGTTGTACACATTCCATGCATCAATTACGTACATCCTATAGCCCATATCTTTCTATTCCTAGTCCTAACGATAACATCAAATAATCTTATCTCACAGTGCTTCACGGCCCACGACGTGACGCACCGGATCACACCTCCTATCCCCCCTCCCTAAAAAAAGAAAAGGGGGGGATAGGGGGTGTGCTCCGGTGCGTCACGTCGTGGGACGTGACGCACTGTCAAACGTCGTGGCGGACATGACGGAAGGTCACTTCTTGCACGTGTATGTCGCTACATGTCACAGTTGTTTGTGCCCCACCCCCCAGTTTTATTGTGCCGCGTTTCGCGTCCCACTTTCCGTGACGGATCTATCCCTTTGGTATTTCGTTTGTTTATAGAAATAAAAGTGTTTTTATCATTTCACGTATGATCGATTATGTAGTTCTTCTCAGTGTGGTATATTTTACAGCAGACATGAAGTGCAAGTGATCTCGTTCAAGTTAAGAATGAAGGAGACTTGCTTTTAGAAGCAACTAGGTTGACTGCTACGTGGATACATTTGCCGTTGGCCATCAATGTTCATTTGGTAAGCTCCGTCTCACATATGGAAATGGTTTACAGGTCTCTTTTTCGCGTTACACTTATATACTTTGTTCGTAGTACCTACGCACATAGGCAGATGGGCAGGTATGCCTTTGCTCGTATTGCAGCAATAAGAATGTGCTTGCGAACGCAAGCAGTACGAAGGGCCATGACCGAGTGTCCCAAGTATTATTTGGTCCTTCTTAATTAAATCACTGATCTTCAGTACGGTGGATCCCCGTTGGAGCTTGTGGTGTCTGAAATAGACCACAAAACACGCCCTACCAACGGATGGATGGGCAGTTATTAGGAAAAAATCGAACACCAGTGTAACCTCGAAGCTTTCGGAACCGTCTTGTTCCGTCCTCAGCGAGTTTGGTAATAACAAGGTATATTCCAAGTTGGGGTTATTTAACGGCCTAGGAACTGGGTCAGGTGGTATGGTGCAACATCTGGTTTTATTGATAAGAGCATTCCATATCCCGCTGACTTCCGTTCCTTTGTCACGGTTGATGCAGTTGTTATTGCGAATGTATAAGGCCTCTTTAATTTGCCTTAGGTGGAATTGGCTCTCGCGACATATTGTTTTCGTAATGAGGTCGTGGGAGAACTGAGAGGAGTGCTCTACAACCGCTGACGCTTTCAGGGCTTCCTCCATGACCTTTCGAGGGTCTAACTTTTGGGGTCGACCTCTTCCTCGTGTCTGTCTTCCTTGTAGCCTCTGTTCCGCGTTCTTGTATTTTTTCAGTGCCGTCAGGTGTTCTTGGAATCTGTGAAATAGAGTGTTGCCCGTTTCTCCTATGTAGGAGGCGTGGCAACCGTACGTAATGTTGTAAATGACCCCGGTTCTTTCCTCGAACGGAACTTTGATCTTATCGTTCCGGGTCAAGGTCCTGAGGTTTGCTGATGATTTAAAGAAAACCCGGAACTGGTGAATACGGCCTAGTTGTTGTATCCGTTCACCGATACCTACGAAATAAGGTAAAAAGACTACCGGGGTAGTCGTGTCCGCAGTTCTCTTATTGTCTCTTCTGTGGTGCACTCTCCGTGTAATGATAGATGTGACCAAAGTTCTAGGATACCCATTCGCTTGAGGAGCGCATATAACGTAATTAAGTTCTCCGTTTAAGAACTTTGGGTCACAGATCGAAATGGCGCGGTCTATCATTCCACTTGCTATACCTCTCTTCACCGACATTGGGTGATGGGGGTATAATGGAGGTATCTGTCCGAGTTTGTGGGTTTTTGGTACACATTTGTAGCGAATCTGTTTCCTTCTTTGTAGATTAGCACGTCAAGAAAAGGAAGTCGGTTATTGGCTTCCTTCTCCATCGTCAAAATTATTTGTCCAGGAAAAATACTGTTTAAATGATGTAACAATCTGTCTTCTTCACCCGTGTCAAGAACAGCGAAAATATCATCAACGTATGTTTTGAAGAGGAGTGTCTTGCTTAACAAGACAAGTAATCTGTCTTGCTTAACAAGACAAGTACATTACCTTTATCAGCCTTCGTTATGATCAATTGTTTTAGGCCACGTAAACGTTTAATTGCAACCTGCTCTATTGGATTGATGTTTAAGGGAGGCTTTTTGAAATTCTATAAAGAACTGCAAATCGTCCCTTTAATTTGTTCAGCTTTATCAGAGTCACATCTTGACAGGCTATGTTCAACAGATGCTACAATGTCAAGCGTTGGTGGGATTCGTGGAGTAGGCACGAAGTTTAGCCCGTTGGCTAAGACTTGTTGTTCTACCGAGCTTAGAGTCAATGAGCTAAGATAAACCACGACTTTGCTTAAGTCCCGGTTGAGCGTGTCTGCCCCTGTGGATCGTGATCTGGTAAACGTCCATGATCGAGAACAATACAGATTTTCTAGTTTCTTGTTTCTAGATTTTCTAGTTTCTAGAACAATACAAATTTTCTAGTTCCTAATAACTGCCCATCCATCCGTTGGTAGGGCGTGTTTTGTGGTCTATTTCAGACACAAGAAGCTCCAACGTGCATCCACCGTACTGAAGATCAGTGATGACAAACGGTCCCGTTACCAAACATCCTGTGTTCAACTTTATCAAACGTACATACGGAGTACGATTCTCACAAGCAGCAAAAAAGCTGGAACAGACTTGGATAAAGAAATCCACGACCTTGGGTAAGATTACGTTCTTACTAAAATGCCGCGATGCGAATCTGTTACCAAAGTGGAATCACGCAAGTGGCCCAAGCACTACGAAAATCCTTGAAGCCACAGGTTTCGCATTATTACGTTCTACAATCAGGGAGCACCGCAAAACTCTCGCGCTGCTTTCTCGCTCCTTTCAAAATATCACAACAATATTGTCGGGTACAGTTGACCATCCTACCTTTTCTATGCTTGACAGCCACATAGAACGTACTTGTTTCTACATCAGGACTAAGCAGAGTCGATGCTTAAACAAGAAACTAGAAAATTTGTATTGTTCTCAATCATGGACGTTTACCAGATCACGACCCACAGGGGCAGACACGCTCAATCGGGACTTAAGCAAAGTCGTGGTTAATCTTAGCTCATTGACTCTAAGCTCGTTAGAACAACAAATCTTAGCCAAGGGGCTAAACTTCGTGCCTACTCCACGAATCCCACCAACGCTTGACATTGTAGCATCTGTTGAACATAGCCTGTCAAGATGTGACTCTGATAAAGCTGAACAAATTAAAGGGACGATTTGCAGTTCTTTATAGAATTTCAAAAAGCCTCCCTTAAACATCAATCCAATAGAGCAGGTTGCAATTAAACGTTTACGTGGCCTAAAACAATTGATCATAACGAAGGCTGATAAAGGTAATGTACTTGTCTTGTTAAGCAAGACAGATTACACAGAGAAAATCATGCGCCCCCTCTCCACCACGGTATATAAACAACTAAACGAAGATCCAACCTGTTCGACAAGGAAGGAGATTCTCCGAATACTCAGAGACATGGTCAACGAGACCAATGACCATAGCCTAAAAATTATTTCTCGAAGACTATACTTTACAAGCAATTGAAAGTGCCCAGAACTTTATGGTCTCCCTAAAGTACATAAATCGGGTATTCCTATGAGACCAGTTATCAGTAGCGTGAACAGCATCACTGCGGAGCTCAGTAGGTATCTAAAATCTATCATTCAATCTTTGACTGGTAGACGGGACTCGCATGTCACAAATCACTATGATTTTTGCTCGGCACTCAAATCGGTTAATCCACAAGAAAATCACTGCATGGTCAGTTACGACGTAAAAGACCTCTTCACCAGCATCCCTATTGCATACACACTCAACATCTTACAACATTTGCTTGATTCTGATTGCACCTTGCACGAACGCACCAAACTAAACCCCTTTCATATCGTTAAACTAGTTTCCTTTTGCATGTTAGAAGGCAATTACTTCAGGTTCCAAAATAATTTTTATGCACAGAAGCATACTGCACCTATGGGCAGCCCTCTTTCGCCTGTGCTTGCACAGGTATTCATGGAACACCTCGAAGAACGGGGTTTCACTTTACCTCACTTGCCTACAGTCCCACTCCTCTTCAAAACATACGTTGATGATATTTTCGCTGTTCTTGACACGGGTGAAGAAGACAGATTGTTACATCATTTAAACAGTATTTTTCCTGGACAAATAATTTTGACGATGGAGAAGGAAGCCAATAACCGACTTCCTTTTCTTGACGTGCTAATCTACAAAGAAGGAAACAGATTCGCTACAAATGTGTACCAAAAACCCACAAACTCGGACAGATACCTCCATTATACCCCCATCACCCAATGTCGGTGAAGAGAGGTATAGCAAGTGGAATGATAGACCGCGCCATTTCGATCTGTGACCCAAAGTTCTTAAACGGAGAACTTAATTACATTATATGCGCTCCTCAAGCGAATGGGTATCCTAGAACTTTGGTCACATCTATCATTACACGGAGAGTGCACCACAGAAGAGACAATAAGAGAACTGCGGACACGACTACCCCGGTAGTCTCTTTACCTTATTTCGTAGGTATCGGTGAACGGATACAACAACTAGGCCGTATTCACCAGTTCCGGGTTTTCTTTAAATCATCAGCAAACCTCAGGACCTTGACCCGGAACGATAAGATCAAAGTTCAGTTCGAGGAAAGAACCGGGGTCATTTACAACATTACGTACGGTTGCCACGCCTCCTACATAGGAGAAACGGGCAACACTCTATTTCACAGATTCCAAGAACACCTGACGGAACTGAAAAGATACAAGAACGCGGAACAGAGGCTACAAGGAAGACAGACACGAGGAAGAGGTCGACCCCAAAAGTTAGACCCTCGAAAGGTCATGGAGGAAGCCCTGAAAGCGTCAGCGGTTGTAGAGCACTCCTCTCAGTTCTCCCATGACCTCATTCCGAAAACAATATGTCGCGAGAGCCAATTCCATCTAAGGCAAATTAAAGAGGCCTTATACACTCGCAATAACAACTGCATCAACCGTGACAAAGGAACGGAAGTCAGCGGGATATGGAATGCTCTTTTATCAATGAAACCAGATGTTCCACCATACCACCTGACCCCGTTCCTAGGCCTTTAAATAACCCCAACTTGGAATAAACCTTGTTATTACCAAACTCGCTGAGGACGGAACAAGACGGTTCCGAAAGCTTCGAGGTTACACTGGTGTTCGATTTTTTCCTAATAACTGCCCATCCATCCGTTGGTAGGGCGTGTTTTGTGGTCTATTTCAGACACCAGAAGCTCCAACGGGCATCCACCGCACTGAAGATCAGTGATGACAAACGGTCCCGTTACCAAGCATCCTGTGTTCAACTTCTTAATTGAAGGTTTAATTTAGCCTTTTAGTGCAGGGAAAAAATAACACTGCGAAGATGAACAATGAAGGACTGAAAATATGGAGGAGAAAACCATATTCTAGGTCGAGTAGACTTGACTGCATAGCCTGTATGCAACCGAAGTTTGCGTCCAGGCTATGCGTAAAGGCGCAGTGCGGTCAAGTGTATTAATGGATGGAATCAAATTGACACATTTGGAATGTAGCTCGTGAGCTAATAGTAAGCAGCATTATCTCATACATTATCTCATACCAAATGCACCGACTTATTGCACAAATATATACCAACACACACAACTACGGAACACAGTTATACCGCAATCCAATTCATTGTAATTCAATTACAGTTACTATTACTACTCCTGCGCAACATACCTAAGCTATCTAAAACAATAACACATTTAAATCCACTTATACCACTAACACTCATCACATTCACACTCATCAGCACACTTACAACTCTCTTTACACACCTGCACAGACTTACATTCTCTTATACTCACACCTTTCACCTTACCACATGTCCCCTACGACTTACGAATTCCTTACCTTATCTTAACAATACTGTATATGCACACATACCTTCTTACATTTAACCGCATACACTACTCTTTTACCCAGGCACTTACATTTTACACACATCTTTCTTTGCCTACATTCAACACCAACATTTACACAATTCTCCATTCCAATAAACACAATCATGTTGCATTCCATACACACCCCTCCTACTATACGCATTCTTTCCACCCGCTCTTCTACAATTATACACACGCCAATCAACTTTATTCAGCCACCATTACGCATTTCTAAAACTCGTTCTCTTCTTCACCACTATACTACTATATAAAACCCTCGCACAATACCATTATAACACCACAATACACTCCCATATTCACATATTAACACAAAATTTTCCATCTATAATACACACACCACCAACTAACACGCATATTGCTATACTCTTGTTCCTACACATACGACAACCTTTATTCACACATTCCTTACACTTGTACTATTCCTTCTTTCATGCTTAGCTCACCACGTACAGTTTTATCCGCCCATAACTTCTCATAAGTTTCTTCAAGTAATTCCATACCCATCCTTGCGCATATTCCCAATTGTACACACATTACGAAACATTACTCTTTCACACTCTTTATTCTCATTATTCCTCTTCCTTCACTACCCCTTTATTATTCACTCCGTCCAACACTACATTTCATCGCCGAACTCTTCTTCCAGCTGATAAACAAATATGCACCACAATTCAATACCTATATTACTCCTACGTCTATGTTCCCTTTATTTGTACATTATAACACTTCATTATACACACATTCATGGTTCATACCGTCTTTTTCCATTCCTACAACTGTTCGACACATATTACCATCAACCCACTTTAATCTCCAACACCTTGTTCATTATACTCTCGTCTTACCATAATCAATTGTTACTTTGGAACTACTGCGCACCCAACAATTCCTACTCGTCCAAATCACCACTTATCCATTAACAAAACTTTCATTTTATTGATCTTACTCTCCTACCAAATAACCACAGCCACCAAAAACTTTCATTATCTTACTTTACAACTGACTTCCACCCGAACACTTCGCCACATTTTCGCGTGCCACTCATCCCTTTAATCCCATCTCCTTCCTTCTACTTAACTTGCACTTACCCATTCATTTGATTCTACCTTTAATCGCATCACTTTAGCACACACCACATACAAACACCTCGCATTACACACTTCTCTCACGTAGACCTCATCTGCCATTTTATTTTACTTAACAATAAATCCACAACTTACTAATTATTACGCACCCGTCACCCATATTACTTCCACCTAAATTCTTACGTTTCCACCTATCCCATACTACTCTAACCTACTCCTCGCCAACGTCCCTCTTAACTCCTATCACGTCCATCTCCCCCTTAGGCAATCAACACCCTTTTCTTCCTCACCTACTACTCCTATTTGTAAACCTGTTGATCAGACATCCTTACTCTCTAAAAATTTCTATACTTTCTACTTCTATAACATCGCACAAAGTGACACTACGACAACAACGCTTGAATGATAACATTCAACGATACTTGTCCTGCTACGATATTATCCACGCATACTAATTCAACACTCACCACTTCCTAGTTCTAATTCTACCAGCTTTTCCGGCTAATTATGGAGTTTTGTCACTATCCAGGTCGGTCGATAGGGATGCTCGCTCTCTGCAGGACTGACTGGGTGTGCGACAGACGCTTGACGGGTACAAGGGTAGTACCTGATAGTTGATGTCGCCAGCCCGGATGGTGTAGCAGAGGAGCTTGCTGAACCGTCGGCTGGCTGTGCAGTCGACATATTTTATATTGCACTGATGACGGCTACATGAGTAGTAGCCGAAAGCTCTGCGTTTTGAAATGAACTCTTTTATCTAACGGGTGATACCTTGAGCGGAATAAAACAATTCCCCTTCAACAGCGCTGACGACGGAACCAGGACGTTCCGAAAGCTTCGAGAAATGTTTTTGATCTGTGATATTTCTAACAATCGCCCATCCATCCGTTGGTAGGGCATTTGCAGTTTTATTTTAGGTATGATCAAAAAACGGAAAAGCCGAAACACCACCACATTAAAACATGAAACACGTTGCAAAACATCCAATATTCAAACCCCATTAACTGTCTCAACTGCTTACCAGCGAGAGATGGCGAAGTGTGGCAGAGGTAGCGGCGACAACTAACCAAAGCGCTGAAGTCTGTCGCTCATTCACCGGCTTATATGGCTTCAACGTTATGTGTCAGTCTGTTGTATGCAAATTTTATTGCGCTAAGGCACGTTTCCATGCCGGTTATTGGCTATTTTCTCTAGTTCAGGTGCGATTCGTTGATTTAACCTATTTATAATCAATTATTAGATATCGCGTGAAGCGTTGCACGCGAACCAAGTAAACGAAGCTTCTACCTTACGGAACAATGCGCTCCAAGCACCTATCTATATTAATCTATTAATAGTAAACTGGCCAAATCAAACCTGTTAAAGCGCACAGATTCTTAGAGCGCTTTAACTTTTGTCAATGTAATTGTAGCAACATAATGATCAAGTAAACGTAATTGTAGCAGAATTATTTCAATTTGCTTTCCTAAACAGCATAGATCCCTTCATACTAGTAGTTACATATTTTTGTTGGTGAGGCTTTTCTGCCATTCAATGTGGAAGAAGCATCCGCAAGTGAAGTTGCAACTTGAACTTCGCTCAAGTTTCGAATAATGAACTAAAACAGTTCGGTATCATGCTTCGGTATCTGCTGGTAGAATTAGAACTAGGAAGTGGTGAGTGTAGAATTAGTACGCGAGGATAATATCGCAGCAGGACAAGTATTGTTTAATGTTATTATTCAAGTGTTGTTGTCGTAGTGTCATGTTGTGCGATGTTATAGAAATAGAAAGTATAGAAATATTAATTGAGTAAGTACAAGTAGGAGTAGTGATTGAGGAAGAAAAGGGGACTTTGGCGAGGAATAAGGGATAGATGGAAGATTTAGGAAGTAATATGGACGGCGGGTGCGTAATAATGCGGTAGTTTTGGATTTATTGTTGTTAAGTATAATAAATGGTAATTGAGCTCTAGGTGAGAGAAATGTGTGAAGCGAGGTGTTTGTATGCAGATAAACTGCGGTGTTTAAAAGTAAAGTCGAATCAATGGGAAAGTGAAAGCTCAGTAGAAGGAAGTAGATGGGATTAAAGGGAAGAGGGAAAGTGCAAATGTGGCGAAGTTTTCAGGTGGAAGTCAGTAGTAAAGCAAGATAAGGAAAGAATTTGTTGGCTGCGGTTATTTGGTATCATAAAGTAAGTTTAAGAGAATGAAAGTTTGTTGAATGAATATGTGGTAATTGTGGGCGAACACGAAGTATTGGGTCTGTAGTAATAGAGAAGTAGTAATCGATTATAGTAAAATAGGGGTATAATGGGTAAAGTGTTGTAGATTGAAGTGCGTTGATGGTAATATGGGTTGAATGGTTTACTTTAGGGATGAAGATTAATGGTATAGTGTACTGATGTGTGTATAATGAAGTGTTATGATGTATAAGCAAAGGAAAGATAGGCGAAGGAGTGTAGGAGATATTGAATCGGGATAGATGTTTGTTTACGTGGGGGAAGAAGAGTTGCAATTAATAGTAGAGGGCATGAGAAGTAGGAGGAATAATGAGTAGAGTGAGTGTGAAGCAGTAGTAGTTGGTATTCTACGTAGTGTTGCGAGTAAAAATGTATGTGGTAAGCTAAGCGTGAAAGGAGGAATAGTTACACGTGCGTAGAAGTGTAAGGAATGTGTGAATATAGGTTGTGGTATGTGTGGGAACAAGAGTATAGCAATATGCGTGTTAGTTGGTAGAGGTGTGTGTATTATACATGGAAAATTTTTTGTTAATATGTGAATATCGGAGTGTATTGTGGTGTTATAATGGTATTGTGCGAGGGTTTTATAGAGGAGTAGTAGTTTAGTCGGGAAGAAGAGAAGAAGGCGTTACAGAATTGTGTAATGGTGAAATTATTTAGTCATAGAAAATAAGAGTGGTAGCAGAAAAAGTTGATTGGTGTGAGTATAATTGTAGAAGAGTGGGTGGAAAGAATGCGTATAGTATTACGGATGTGTATGGAATGCAACATGATTGCGCTTATTGGAATGGAAAAATGTGTAAATCTTGGTGTGCAAGGTAGGCAAAGAAAGATATGTGTAAAATGTACGTGCGTGGGTATAAGAGTAATGTATGTGGTTGAGTGTAAGAACGTATGTGTGTATTGGTAGTTACGAGCAATTCGTAAGTGCTAGGCGACATGTGGTAAGGGGAAAGGTGTGAGGATGAGAGAATGTAAGGTATAAGTATGCGAAGGTGTGTAAATACAGATGTAAGTGTGTAGTTAAGTGTAAGGATGTAAGTTTGTAAGTGGATTTAAATGTGTATATATTGCTAGGTTATTGTTATGGATAGCGTAGGTACGTTGCGCGCGACTAGTAGTAGTAATTGTAAGTTTCTTATTGGTGTGTATGAATTGGAAATGTGATGGGGGTACGTTAAAACTGTGTTCCCTAGTTGTGTGCGTTTGTTGGTACATATAGCTGTAATAAGTCGGTATATATGGTTTGGGTTTATGGATATTGTTTTGTGAAATTGTTGTAAAGTGTTGTTGTTCGTTACTGAGAGCTTTACACGAATTGGGCGGATTGCGAAATCGACGCGGTCCAAGGTAGGACCCAACTGATGTAGCATCTGCCTAGGTCGGCTGAGCAGGAGTGCTTTAGACTGACTGACCAACCTGGGCAGTGGCCATTCGTTTTGTTTTGCACTGATGACGGGCACAAGGTCGTGCCCGAAAGCTATGCAATAAAAGAATTTTTACCATGAACGGGGGATCACCGTGTAAAGCTCTCAACAATTGAAACTACCCCGTATAAAGAAGAAACTAGAATGTTGTTCGTTACTATATAAACGTCACATTGAAGGAATAAAAATTAATTTAATAATTTAATAGAAAGAAATAGTCACAGTATCCCCGTTCAATCAGAATCCTTTTATTACTCAATCCAAACAAGCACAATTCTGCGGAGCTTTCAGACCTCCTCGCAGTCCGCCTTCAGCGCTTCATGGTCACCGCGCATTCTTATTACTTTGCCTTCTCTCAGATTATTACTTTCGATTAAAATTGTACCTCGTTACGAAAGTGGATTTACTTTGAACAAATATGGGTTTCACAGGGCCATTAGAGAAGACAAAGGCAGAAGAATGTGAAGGTGTGGAAGAAGTGGTTTTGGAGATGGAAAACACCTTGGAGGAGAGCTTTAAACTCAATCAGGTTTAAAGAAGAAAAGACGACGACGTTGTTGGGTTTTGCTACTGCCTTCGTCATTCTCGTTTAGTCACCGTCGCGGTCGGTCGGAGGGGATGCTCACTCCTCTGCATGATTGACCGGATGGGCGTCAAATGCTGGATGGGTCTTCGTTTCGACCTGATAGCGGATGTCGCTCATCTGGTTTGTTGACCGGAGTAGCTTGGTGAACCAAAGAATGGCTTTGTGGTGACCATTAAGCGTTGGACGGAATGATTGAATAGTAAATGTAGTGTTCGACGGTATGAATAATAAAGGGCTAGTGAAGGAGCAGGAATGATGAGAATAAGGAGTGTGAAAGTGTAATGTTTCGTAATGTGTCTACAGTTGAGAATATGCATAAGGATAAGTATGGATGTGCTCCGAAAAATTGATATGAAGTTATGGGGCGTAAAAGTGTATGTGGTAAGCTAAGCATGAAAGAAGGAATAGTACAAGTGTAAGGAATGTGTGAATAAAGGTTGTGGTATGTCTGGGAACAAGAGTATAGCAATATGCGCGTTAGTTGGTATAGGTGTATGTATTCTAGATGGAAAATTTTGTGTTAATATGTGAATATGGGGTGTATTGTGGTGTTATAATGGTATTGTTAGAGGGTTTTATAGTGTAGTAGTATAGTGGTGCAGAAGAGAACGCGTTTTAGAAATGCGTAATGGTATCTGGATAAAGTTGATTGGCGTGTGTATAATTGTAGAAGAGTGGGTGGAAAGAATGCGTATAGTAGGAGGGGTGTGTATGGAATGCAACATGATTGTGTTTATTGGAATGGAGAATTGTGTAAATGTTGGTGTTGAATGTAGGCAAAGAAAGATGTGTGTAAAATGTAAGTGCCTGGGTATAAGAGTAGTGTATGCGGTTAAATGTAAGAAGGTATGTGTGCATATACAGTATTGTTAAGATAAGGTAAGGAATTTGTAAGTCGTAGGGGACATGTGGTAAGGTGAAAGGTGTGAGTATAAGAGAATGTAAGTCTGTGTAGGTGTGTAAAGAGAGTTGTAAGTGTGCTGATGAGTGTTAGTGGTATTAGTGGATTTAAATGTGTTATTGTTTTAGATACCTTAGGTATGTTGCGCAGGAGTAGTAATAGTAACTGTAATTGAATTACAATGAATTGGATTGCGGTATAACTGTGTTCCGTAGTTGCGTGTGTTGGTATATATTTGTGCAATAACTCGGTGCATTTGGTATGAGATAATGTATGAGATAATGCTACTTACTATTAGGTCACGAGCTACATTCCAAATGTGTCAATTTGATTCCATCCATTAATACACTTGACCGCACTGCGCCTTTATGCATAGCCTAGACGCAAACTTCGGTTGCATACAGGCTATGCAGTCAAGCCTACTCGACCAAGAATATGGTTTTCTCCTCCATATTTTCAGTCCTTCATTGTTCATCTTCGCAGTGTTATTTTTTCCCTGCACTAAAAGCCTAAATTAAACCTTCAATTAAGAAGGACCAAATAATACTTGGGACACTCGGTCATGGCCCTTCGTACTGCATGCGTTCGCAAGCACATTCTAATTGCTGCAATACAAGCAAGGGCATACCTGTCCATCTGCCTATGTGCGTAGGTACTACGAACAAAGTATACAAGTGTAACGCGAAAAAGAGACCTGTAAACCATTTCCATATGTGAGACGGAGCTTACCAAATGAACATTGATGGCCAACGGCAAATGTATCCACGTAGCAGTCAACCAAGTTGCTTCTAAAAGCAAGTCTCCTTCATTCTTAACTTGAACGAGATCACTTGCACTTTATGTCTGCTGTAAAATATACCACACTGAGAAGAACTACATAATCGATCATACGTGAAATGATAAAAACACTTTTATTTCTATAAACAAACGAAATACCAAAGGGATAGATCCGTCACGGAAAGTGGGACGCGAAACGCGGCACAATAAAACTGGGGGGTGGGGCACAAACAACTGTGACATGTAGCGACATACACGTGCAAGAAGTGACCTTCCGTCATGTCCGCCACGACGTTTGACAGTGCGTCACGTCCCACGACGTGACGCACCGGAGCACACCCCCTATCCCCCCCTTTTCTTTTTTTAGGGAGGGGGGATAGGAGGTGTGATCCGGTGCGTCACGTCGTGGGCCGTGAAGCACTGTGAGATAAGATTATTTGATGTTATCGTTAGGACTAGGAATAGAAAGATATGGGCTATAGGATGTACGTAATTGATGCATGGAATGTGTACAACATGCTTGCAAAAAATTTAATGTTCAAGTCAATTTCAGGTTGAAGAAAGAAGGCAAGAAAACGATCACTCCAGAAAATAAAAACCAGGAGTAGCCTCGTATCCCCCCTCTTTTCTTTTTTTCAGGGTGGGGGGATAGGAGGCTACTCCTGGTTTTTATTTTTTGGATTGATCGTATTCTTGCCTTCTTTCTTCAACCTGAAATTGACTTGAAGACTAAATTTTTTGCAAACATGTTGTGCACATTCCATGCATCAATTACATACATCCTATAGCCCATATCTTCCTATTCTTAGTCCTAACGGTAACATCAAATAATCTTATCTCATAGTAGTAAATTCCGTGCCCTTTCAGAATTTTTATGATACAGCGATGGTAGTGAGAGATAGCGCTATCTCTCTCTCACTACCTATCACTATGATCCTATCCTAAACACCCTATCCAAAATACCTTTTGCTCCTGCAGACGCACGTGCTGCTAGCTTGCAGCGGCTGGCTGGTTTGAGAAGCGTAGGCGGCGACTGTCTGACTGGCTATAATAGATGACTCGTATCTGGCTTCTTTCTTCGACCTGGTATGAATTCATGTCAACACTGAACTTTTGCCAACGATGTTGTACACATCCCTTATGTCTTACACCTCAATGATATACATCCTACATCTTACGTAAAATTGGTAGTCCTAATTAATTACTTTAATCATAAACTCTCATATTCTTATCTCACAGTCTTAAAATCTGTAGCCTTCAAGCATTTCTCTTTTCGTATAATGATGTTACTGAGAGATAGCGCTACATCTCTCAGTATTCATCACTATACATTTCATAATCATAGACTCAGTGCTCTCTCAACATTTATTACATAGTGATGGTAGTGAGAGATAGGGCTATCTCTCTCGTTATCTATCATTATGATCTATCCTAAATAATCTAAAACATATAAATCTCACTTTTACCTTTAAATGTCGCGTCGACTAGGGACGGCTCCTGCGACTGACTGACTGTCGCTGGCTGTGGACGGCGACGGCTGCCTCTATAAAAGAAGGAAGATATAAAAACTGATTAAAGAGCAATGAAATTCATTCTAGTTTGTCTTGTTTTGTTCTCTCGCCGCAAGTCATCGCCGCCACCTCAATACACTGATTATACCTTGCTGGTGGAGGGCGGTGGCCTCCTCCGCCAACCCAATGTTGCCTTCAACCGTTGCTCAGTACTGACACTTGCTGCGTGTGATGGGCAGCAACTGTCTGTATTGTGCAGCGGTTGAAGGCAACCTTGGGTTGGCCGAGGAGACGACGTCGACGATGAGTAACTCAAGCCAAACATCAGCGAGAGGCAAACGAAGCGAAGGAGAAAGAGAACAAAACGAGCTAAAG
Source organism: Trichuris muris (assembly GCA_000612645.2). NCBI lineage: Eukaryota > Metazoa > Nematoda > Enoplea > Trichinellida > Trichuridae > Trichuris > Trichuris muris. The sequence continues at coordinate 13,781,699 of CBXJ02000086.1, forward strand.
CACACTGAATTTCGTTGCACTTTCATCGGTTTATATAGGTCATTTCATGCCACTATCTGCGGTTTATCTAGTCAAGGCACGTTTCAACGCCGCTGATTGGCTGTGCTCTGACCTTTTCCTAGAATTCGTTAATCTAATCTATTCATAATCAATGATTAGATATCATGTGAAATGCTGCCTACGAAATAAGTAAACATAGCAATACCTTTCTTATATTAAGCAACACTGCTTGCCAAACATTTTTTTTTACAAAGCATTACCTCGAACACGAAAATTTTTGTAATAGTTTTGTCGTGTTACATCATTGATTTTCCGCAATATCTGGTGTAGTACGATCAGGCAAAAGAATTGCTGCAAGCTATATAAAGCATAGAGACCAAACCTCGAGGCAGAAAACAAAAGCTCATACACGCATGCCGAAAGGCAACGGAATCGTTTGTACACCAGACCACATCAATTTTACACATATCATCAATACACGAAACAAGAAACCACCTCCGCGAGGAAACCTAAATGTGCATATGACATATTAACAATGAAATGAGGGCACTACAATAGGAAAAGGTAAGATGTATGAATACTTCAAAAAGGAACTTCTATGAACAGAAAACATGTGGAAAATGAAGATAAGTAGTTGAACAACAAAAAGAAGGCACTTGTTCATGGAAACAAAGAAAATTTAGACATATTGAAAAGATGACAAAAGAAAGAAGCAATAAAAAGAAAGAAAAGCCACGGTAATAAATAGAACAAAGGAGATGCTAATGGGAAAGTAAAGAGCACAGATTATAGAATCTTACATATGGTAAGATTCTATAATCTGCTCGCTGGAAATGTTCATTTCTACTTTATTTCTAATTGCTCCAGCAGTGACCAACCGTCCATCGCGAAAGATCTTCTATCTGCTTGGAGAGCATGACGGTTTGATGGAGGGGAGCTGGCGCACAAACAGGAACGAAGTTTTCATCTTCGTTTTTGTTTCAGGGTAAGCTTTAAATAATAGCAGATTAGCCTCCAGAGATACGTCAGAGAGGGATATCTATACAGACTAATGTCGTTTTGTAACAAAGGTCGTGTAATAGCGACATGCTTGTTGCACTGTCTGATTCAAGCGCGAAAGGGAGTACGTTCATTTCGCTGGCATAAGTGTGGCAGGACTCGCATAGCTGACACAATCGCTCTTCAATTCCGCTGTACGTTCAGATGGCGTTCAGTCATTGATTGTAGAACGACAATATGAGTGTAAACTAAGAGTACGGGGGTTCAGATCAACGCGGCTATGCTCTTACCGGTAAAATCCTTATCAAAGATGCAGAAGCTGCGTTCGTCCCTGGGGCTGTGCGCAACAGTTGCGCTTATCACTTTATGTTAAAATGGTAATGCAATAGTTCTCCTTATCTCGACGTCCGCGTTCGTGTTCGCCCCAGGTTCACTTCTGTTCGAGCTTTCTATCTGGCGGTAGATATGATCCACTCATCTCTCATCTCTACAATGATTGACGAGAAGACGGCATTCTGTTTCCTCCAAGAGTACGGGACGAACACGGCCTTTTGGCCGCTGCCGATTGGCCGCCAGGGGACATTTAGCCGCCTAGATGTCGACTTATTGTCCCTCATATTACGGGTTCTACTCCTATTTATGAGGCATAACTTCCATTTGTGATTCTATGCTGTCAAACACTGAGGTACTGCTCCCATTTTAATAAAGATTTGCGTTGAGCGCAAAGCTACGAGCCTTGTTGTGGCTCCTTGTATGTGGTCTGCGAGCGTGAGCTCCTCATTGGCGGTTTTGCCTGTCCTATAGCGGTTGCGGTTGTATTTGAATAAACGTTTGCTCTCCCGGTCGCTTCGCTACAATCCATAAAATCCCCGGGGTTGTGGAGCATTCCTCTTAGTACTCACACGACCTGAAGTCAAAACTAATTTGTCGCGAAAGCCTTTTCCACCTTAGGCAAATAAAGGAGGCACTCTTCATTCGCAATAGCAACTGCTTGAATCGTGACAAAGGAATAGAGGTCAGCGACATGTGGAATGCACTCATCAGTAAAACCAAATGTTGCACCATACCTGCTGACCCCTCCCCTCAGCCCTTATTCTCGGAATCCAATGTTGTAATAAACCGAACAAAATCTCGGAATAAACCCCAACATTACCTTTCGCTGAAGGCAGAACAAGATATGATCCCAAAGAGTCGGATTTTAGGCAATGCCCCGTAACTTGAACTATAGTCACGCAACTGGGAACAAAATGGGAACGAGGCTCCGAGCATAGCTTCGCAGGCAGTAGTAGTGCACCGCAATTTTTGGACAGAGACAGTATACTTGAATCAAATCTTTTCACCAATAGAATCACAAGTGCAAGTTATGCCTCGTAAACAGGAGTAGAACCCGTAATATGAGGTACAATAAGCTCTGTAGCGGCGGCCAATCGGGAGCGGCCAAATTTCCTGTACCCTATGTTTCGTGCACGTGGGCGCCGGTCACCCTGTCCGCCAAGTTCACCCTGTGATTCATCCCTCACTGGAGAGCCTCGAACAGGCCCTCCAGTGATCGGTCATGACTGTGCTTCAACGGCGAACATGTTTCATAACCAACCCCGTGAGCGTTTCGCTCGAACGGTCTTTAATAGGCACAACGAAGATTTCTCATGTTTCGTCACCGAACAGCCATTGCTGAGAAAGCAACCGGCCGATGTAGTACTTTCTGTTCGAAAACAACGTCTCACCTAGTTCCACGGTAAGGCCTTGTCCGTCGATCATGATCGTCTTCATTGACGCCGCTTCCGTTGCGAGCTTTCTCATCCAATGATTCCATATGCGATCCAAATGTTTCACGGTTTTACCCCGTTTAGTAAAAGCCTTTAGTTTCCATAAAAAGGGACAAGACTGCAGAGCTTTCGGCTACTACTCATGTATCCGTCATTAGTGCAATATAAAATATGTCGACTGCCCAGCCAGCCGACGGTTCAGCAAGCCCTCCGCTAGACCGTCCGGGCTGGCAACATCAGCTATCAGGTACTGCTCTTGTACCCGTCCAGGGTCCGTCGCCTGCCCATTCAATCGTGCAGACAGCGAGCATCCCCACCGACCGAGCGGGACAGTGACGCAACACAAAAAATGGTATCTATCAGAGCTAGTTCATTTTCTATATACTTTTGTTATCAACTTGTTATTAGCTTTAATGATCATTAAACGGGAGAGAATTATTTACTTATTTTACCTTGTTAAGGTTATTTAGTTTGGGTAAACGCTGTTGAGGTGTTCGAGGGAGCTGATTTCTTTATCGACTATAATAATTGCAAAAATATCATCAATGTACCGTTTGAAGAACGATGGTTTGATGGAAGAGTTTATATTGTCGAAAACCTTTTCTTCGAAATGTATCAGAACTAGCTGGTTTTCTATATAATTTTGTTTCTATATACTTATGTTATTAATATATGATATATACCTGCATTTCGACTCTCACCATCCTCTCCCGTAAAAATAGGTATAATTAACGGCATGGTAGATAGAGCAATAAAGCTTTGTGAGCCATGTTTCATTCAATTGGAGTTACAACACGTTAAACGTACTTTATTTAACAACGGATACCCATTAAAATTAATAAGTTCAGTAATAAAGAAAAAACAACGAGCGCGAACATCCCCCAGACCAACATCGGTGCAAGCTGGTCCTTTACTAGTTTTACCATATTACCAACATCAGTGAGACCATACAACGCCTAGGAAAAACAATGAACTTCAGGGTGTTTTTGAAACAGGCACCAAATTTCCGATCTAGCCTTAGAACCGACAAGATCAAGGTTCCACCTGGTAATAGGCGGGCGTCGTTTACGAGATCAAGTGTTGTTGCAACGCTTCCTACATAGGAGAAACGGGCAACACTTTACTTCACAGGTTTCGTGAACATATGGCAGGTATGACCCCGTTACAAGAATGCGAAGGAACGGAATAACGGCACACAGTGCATACGTCGAGGTAGACCACAAATTAAACAACCACGAGAGATGATCGAAGATGTGCTAGGAAGCTCAGAGGTAGTTGAGCATTTCTGTCAATGTTCGGCTGACCTTGTTCCTACCACTTTATGTCGCGAGAGTCAATTCCAACTTCGTTAGGTCAAAGAGGCCCTCTACATCAGGCATAATCCTTCCATTAACCGAGACAAAGGAGTTGGGACCAGTGAGGTATGGAGCAGCCTAATTCGACAAAACGGCTGTTGCACCATCACCTCCTGATCAATAGGGGTTCCTGATCGCCACCTGACCCTTTGTCGGGCCTATATAACATCCTCTCGCGAAAACATCTGCGCTTTTCACCATCTCGCTGACGAAGGAATCAGTCGATTCCGAAAGCCACGAAATAAACGATCGTACGTACACTGTTTACCTGTTTTTTCACTAACACAACCAACCAACTAGCCATTGGTTAGGTTGCTTCGGTGTTCTTACAGGGAACGGTAGATAGAACTCAACGGGTGCTCAACCGTACTCTTCCAACATGATCCACCGCCTCGTTACAAGAAAACCAGTTTTCAAAGATATCCTGCACCTCATGCCTTAATGGAAGGCGCAATTCACCGACGTCGTGATTGAGGTGTACTCGAAACTGTCGTATCAATTGACACTTCAAAACGGACTTACGGAAAATACAGGCGGGCCTCGATTAGTACGAATTCGAATAAGACGAATTCGATTAGTACGGCAGATAAAATCGATACCTGCGTTCGGTTAGTACGACACAGTTTTCGATTAGTACTGCTTTTAGAGCTTTTCAGTTGCTTTTTGATCGTTTGTGAATTGGTTTTGAATTGAGTTGTGAATCAATTGTTTGTTATTCTGAGTCAATTTTCAATTGTTGGAGGTGTATTGAAGGTAAGTGAGGGCCCTTTTAGTGGTTTTTAGACTAACCTTTCATGCATATTTCCTGTATATCTTGGTAGCGCATTAGGGCTTCGGCGCTTTATAATCTTGCTAAGATCTATTACTCGACAGTCAATCGTTACCAAGTGGATTTTTCACTCTTTTGATGGTACTCATCACTCAATGGCAAGCTTTGCTGCAATTTTTTGGCAGAAATAAGTAAAAACTTTTAGTCGTAGGAAACAAGCACTATGTATCTTCCGCTGTCGTTGGAACCGAGTACTATACCTCCTATGTTATAACCGCTTCGAACAGTACGATTTCGATTAGTACGCAATTTCTCCGGTCCGCATTAATCGTACTAATCGAGGCCCGCCTGTATACGAGAACAATGAACTTCAACTGCAAAACAATTGCCACATTAACGCTGACTGGCAATTCTATACTCATTACCATTCTAAAGGTGTTCGCGTTTGCAAACTTTTGGCGACTACGTAATAGATACAAGTCCACCAAGCCTGTAAGAGTCAAGTTGAAAGTTTCTCCTGCAATCTGCTCGAAGAACGATCAAAGCAAAGAATTATGCGTAAAAATCGATGCCCAATTGAGACAAAGCCGAAGTACCACTTGGCTGAGACTAAATGCGAGAAACCGTGAATTACATTCACCCTATTCCGGCCGCATCCAACGCGATCAAGAAGCGCGCTGCGCCAGCAACGATGCAAAACGAATTTGGCTTCGTGTCCCATTAATAATTCACCTGTCTACTTTTCGCAGTTGCATTAAAGTATGCAAAAAGTAAACGACATTTCAGCGCACTTACCAAGGCCGATTACGGAGCGCATTCAGGCGAAATGAATTGCCATTTCGCGTTTGAATTTCCCTTGCGACGCAGAGACAAGCATTTCTCAAAGCGCAGACGTTGGAACAACAATCTGAAACAAGTGAAATCATTTACTACGAAACAGACACGGAAGAAAGCAAAGTCGCTACAATCATTGCTGCTGTGCAAGCAGATAAGATAGGAAGAAACACGTTGAATGGTGTGTCCAGTGGGCAAACGAGTTAAGGCACAATTTCAAGAAACAGGCAAATAATTCCATTTAATACTGGACGCAAATTCGGTTATGCTCATTTTGAAAACCAATATGCGTTATCAGGTAGCGACTGCTGACTGCTCGACCGATGCCGTTTGCTTCGAATCATAGAATGTTGGCTGCAAAGCAAAACGCAACGATTGACATAAGCTGCAAATGCAAGTTTTGAAAGAAAACCTCTTCCGACGGACTGGGGTGCACATTTGCCTTATCGTCATCGTCGTCACTGCTATCCTCCTCGCCACTCGTTTCAGGATTTTCGTCTGAACAACAATTAAAGGTATCAGAAAGTAAACAAGTGTAATTTCACTTTGCCCTACGATTGAAATATTTATTGTTGTTAGCCGAGTTGGCATCAGCAGCAGTTGCACACACAGGGATTGGCTCATCAACCAAAGTTTGGAAACACGTCAAGCATACTCGAAGCGGCTTGTTGGACTGGTGGGGCAATAGAAAACGTTTGTTAGAACACGGACCGCATACTACCGATCCGCACTTGCGGCAATGATGCTAACAACGTATGACCAATAAGGCGGTGGCAAAAAGAAAAGGATTAGCTCACCCGACGTTGAAACACCGTGAATTGGGTCTTCTTGCAATGCATACACACTGGCGCCTCGCTGTCGGGCACCCAAACAGCCGCGTGAACAGTGGTGGGCGCCTTGCCGCCTGCAAGTTTTCAAAACAAATAACGCAAGCAATTCTTTTCTCGAGACGAATCATGGGTGAACCTACAATTTCCGCATTATTTGCCCTCCGGGACCTATGACTCATTCTACACGCCCAATCTTCCGCCCGAGCGCCAATGCTCACTTGGAAGAGCAAAGCGAGAACGCTAACGGAAACGACCAAACAAAAAGAACAAATAAAGTCAGTACACAAACGGCGGAACAAAGGCGATCGTTCCGCATGAATGGAGATTAGTTGGTGCGGTTTGACGTTCACTCAAAGAGGAAATGGAACTTTTTAAGCCACGAACGGAAAGCGACGTGACAGGAACTAAAAGGTATTAATAATTTTAAAAATCAATATCCGCAGGGCAAAGCAATGGCCGATTTGAAAATTGAAGCAACTTGCTTTTCGAGAGCAGCTCATTGACGCATCGTTCAATGTGGATCATCCATTCTCGCTTTTCCGAACTGGTCGCCGCGTAAACGGCGAACGACTTCGTGGGCGTTTTGATCAGCCAGCCGTTGCGAAGCTCTGAAAATGCGAACGTTAAAGGCGACCGGCCAAACGGGAAGGCAACCGCACCTCCATCGTCCTCGAGATTGTCCAGGCGAACGGTGTCCAACGGAATAATATGCTGCTTGTTGAACTTCCGCTTGGCGATAACAATATTACCGTAAACGAGAATGTCGTTGAAGAGGAAGAACTGACGAGCTTTCGGCTTTTTGCGACAAATCTTTACTAGCACACCTTCGCCTACCAGCACGCGACCGGGAATGGCCAAGGGCTGAAAAACGGCAAAGCATCAAAAGGGTAAACCTACTTAACGGACATGCAAACACACTTGGCCTGAACTCCCAAAGCAGCTCTCTACATTGGATATACGACGCGCATTTGCCTCGCTGTTAACTGGAACGCAAAAATAGCTCCGCAAGGAGAAGCAGCGCAACTCCTCGCCAGCGTCGGCCAGGAGAAACGGAAGAACAAAACTTACCCAGCCGATCGACCATACTGTTGCGCTTTCGCCGCCTCCTGCGCCGTCTGGTTTGACCGAAACACACTTTCAAACAAGCCGTACCCGTCTCAAAGCCTCAAAAAGCACACGAAATACAGTATGAAAGATTTACAAGCTTATGCAAAGAGCAGCGCAATCAGGCAAGCGTAGGAATGGAGTGTCTAACGCTAGACAACTGCCCCTGGTCACGCGTCGTTCGGCTGTTCCACGTTAAAGTGGCGTGGAATAATTTTTAAAACAGCTGAACGACGGGCAAACTTGATCAACTGCTACGTCTAAGGAAAAGCTAGTGGGAAACTTTTAGCAAGTTCATCCCACTTTGCCATATGGAAAGTGCACATTCGCTCGACCTACTAACTTTTGTGGCAATGAAACGGTTAGCGTGTCGTTTGGTTGGCTCAATAAATCTCATCTAACGGTCCCAGAATACGCCCTATCTTCCAATACTTTCTCCAAGCGAATGCTTTTGCGATTACAACATTTGGCAGCTTTATTTTACTATCGGCGGTCCACTTCGGGCAACGATTTGCATGGATATGTAGAATTTGGCAGCACTAATCACCGGTGTGTTTAACAGCGTCACTTTGAAAAGTGAAAACTGGAAGGGGAGATGAGCACGTGTAAATGAATTCAGGAAATTGAATTTTCCCTTTGAGTGGAACGCGCGTGTGGGCAGTCGTTGCTTCTAAAGCACGGCGTCAAAGGCCACCAAAGTTCTGCGTCCGTGTCTATCCATCGCACACAGCAGTTGAAAAATAGAACGGCTTTGCTTCTCATACTTGTTCGATACGGAAAACCCGTTTGACGATTTAATTCAGCAATGTACGGGCTTTCGGAACAAACACGTTCCGTCGTTGACGTATCGAACAAGTATGAAAACTTATGGCCCCATTACAAAACTACCAACATTTAGAACGGCTTTGCTTGTTACTTAAGGAACTGCCTTCAGTTAAGTTGTTAACTTATATTAACGTTACTGGTATTGTTAGCAGGTTTAAGCTTCGATCGAGCTAATATGTTCATGCTTTTCACTATCCAGGTGATGAAGACTGGGTTCATTGTTCATTTGCAGACGTTTCAAGTTTCGTTCATTTTCAGACGCTCGAGAACGGGAAGAATCCGTAAAAAGCCAACTTATCCAGAAGGTGGCATTAAATGTTGAGCAAAAAGACAAGACAATATCAAAAGGTTCAAATTACTCACAGGATCAAATCGGAAGATCGCTTAACTGGTCTTTGGACGTGCAGCTGAACTGCTAGGGGCGTAAGCCTCATGTCACGAACTTCTGCAGTGTATTGCTATGAGCATAACAAAGTGACATACTTGTACTTGGTCCACTGAGACATGATTGATCGAATGGAACATTCTTTCTCGGCATAGCCGAACTATCAATGTGGATCTGTTGAACAGAATGGAGGTAGCTTCATAGCTAAGGCAGCAACTGAAACATCCTGGGTTTCTGGCAAATTTCGCTGCGTTTTCATATTGAACACAGGCAGAGTTAAAGCTTGCGCACGGCCACCATTTAGTAGCATCATGTAAATGAAAAAAGTCTAAATACTAGAAAAGCTTGCGCACGGCCACACTTCTAAATATTTCGATAAATATCTTACTCATAGGCGAGTGAGCTTCACGGAGAGGCGATAAGGAACAGTAACGGCAGATATGCAAATGTTGTGCGAGCACGCATTACATTCGAGCTGCTCATTCAAAAGATTTTTGTTCACGTTGTTGATTTACCGATTCAAGAGAACGTCATTTGGACCTCTTGTTGTCTTCTTATTCAAAAGACCGAGCATATGCTCTTTTTCGTGTCCTTTTACCACCAATGAACGACGCGTATTTCAACGTGCTATTTTCGTGACAAGAAACGACAAACTTTACAGCACTCGTTGCGAAGACAAAATTCCTATTCAAAATTCAAAACACCGTAGTCAATGCTGAACAAGATAAGTGAACGGGTATTTCTGGACCAGCGCTTTCCGTCATCATAATGACAATTCGACAACGAACGCGGTTATGGAACAAACTCCCTTCAACAGTTGCATATGTATTTCCTTCTAAACATGTATCACTGTTTTTTGAATAATTAGAACCCACAGACTTGTCACCAAATAAGCAACTTGAACGTGTCACCATTCCCTTTGTCGTCACCTGCTTTACTTAAGGCTCGTGCTGCATTCCTGCTTCAGCTTCAGTAACACGCTTAATCACGTAGAACCCAGTTGCATGACTTGTAAGAAGATGGAAAACTTTTAACAGCGCTGATGACGGAATACGACAGTTTCGGAAGCTACGTCACTCCTTACGTATCGTACAACAGGGTTCCACGTGATTAAACGTGACAAAGAACCAATTTTCAAAATAATTCATCCTGTAAGAATTTCCTACCACTATAGAAAAGTAAAAATTGTACGAATTAATATTCAGGCTGCTTTTGGTATAGCAATATTTCGGGCTGTTAAGAAACTGAGAACGCGCGTGGCGGGAAGCAGTTTATTAAAAGAGGCAAGCAGAGTAAAAAACGATTAGAGCGAAGAATACAACCATGCAGGAACAAAATCAGGAAGCAGCAGGAATGCAGCACGAGCCTTAAGTAAAGCAGGTGACGACAAAGGGAACGACGATATGAGCCGCCTAACACGTGCTGCATCGGACATGACAAAATGGCCGCTTTAAAACAAACCTTGGCACTATTTTGTTAGCTGGCCATCCCACCTGCGCATCATTAAGAAAAATGCGCGACGTGAGTAAGCAGTTATTCGTTTTAGAGGGGTTAGCGCTGGTACGTGGACGTTTCGGCCTTTCACGTTTTACATTTGCTTTTTCGTTGGATCGAGGGGACAGCGTACTTGGTTTCTTTATTACGGCTTTGTGGCCAAGAATGAGCGTACTTGGTTATCTTAACATTGCGGTATTGCTTGTGGGCATGAAGACAACATGTCTCAAGCAATTGTAGGCAACAACAAACGCTTATTCAGTAGGCACTTTTTGAGAGAGAGAGAGAGAGGGAGAAAGAGAGACAGCTGCTGCAACGAGCGAGACAGAACGGAATAACAAGATGATCAGGTGGCAACTACAGTAACCATCGTCAAGCGAACTATGAAGTCGCTACACAACATTTCAGCAAACAGCAGAAAAGTTAGCTTCGGCCGAAATTCTCGACACTGGTTCGCTGCTCTGTCAGCGACTTTTGGGATTGCCCCAAACAACGTATTCTAATGTTTTCTTCCGAAAGTTCCTATTTCACGTCAAAATACTTTAGCGCCTAAGTTGTTGAAATTTTCGCACATGCGAACTATCGATTTTTCGTGGCCCCGATAAACAACGTTCGCGGGAGTAAAAATTTAATAATGTGCAGGTAGCGTAAGAGGGAATTTTGATAAAATATACTGTAGAACAGTGCCTTCTTTCTCGGTGCCATTTCGCCCGTCGGAGTGTTAGTCAAAGGATTTTACCGACATGTTTGTGTGGAACTGTTTATAAAATAGGTCATATGTTTATTTTTTAGGTGTGCCGTCGTTTGATCATTTCGTCTTAGTTTGCGTTTTACCAACCCGTCTGCACTGCGTTTTCCCGCCGCCCAATCCGGCTCCTGTGGCTTTTATCACGCTTTAAGCAAATGAGACCTTCTTATTAGCAGTTTTAGCTAGTGAACGTCCACCACGAGAGCCCCGATTTTACCAAAACCTCAGACCCGATATGTCGCGCGCGCCACAAGAGCGGCAGCCCGACGGGCGGGAAAATCACTCCGCGGAGAAATCGCCATTGGCTGCATCTCCAGTTTCAGCTCAGAGAAGATACTCCCAACGAGTTCAGCAATTCTTGGCTCGCGGTTTCAGTCCTTTAGTGGGCACGCCGCGTTCGATCGAGTCGGATGTGAAGGAAACTGACAAGCAGTTTCAGTTGCTATCTGTTGCCGAGGAAGTGTCTGACGTGGAAGTTATACCGGAAAATTTGGAAAATTCGCAAGATTCAAACAGCGTTTTCACTGACTCGCGATCGCAGGTAGAAGCATTAGGAACACCGACTCAACGACTGTCTACTTTACATTCCTGTCAATCGGCGATTGCACTTACGCGTATAAAGGATCCTCGAGTAAGAAGTCTGTCCGCGACCACCACTCCCAGTTACAATAAGACGCCTTCGGATGGCGTGAACAAAGCGAACCCTTTCGACCCTAATGTCACTGACAACTTACGCATGGAGATATTCAGCCCGTCTGTGTTTGCAGTGAGAAGTCCAGTGGTAATAAAAATAACATTTCGTCCAAAGTTCAACGTATTACCTGTAGGATTCAAGCAATACTGCCTTTAAATGGTCTCCCGAACAGTATGCCATTATTTATCCTGCCAAATTCGATGAGAGTTGCGTTACTGCAAATGAAAAGTTAATCATACTTGCTTGGATCCAGTTGGTCAGTTTATCCGAAATTTTGCAGACGTTTGAGCTCGGCACGAGAAAGAGAAATTCAAGCCGTTATTGACGAGTTCTTCGAACGCAATTTTGTCCATCCTTCTCCGCAACTTTTCGCAGCAGCGGACTCGCGTAGCTCTACGCCCACCCCGACACCCGAAACTCCCCTGCCAAAGCGTGTTTCCAAAAAAGGAGTGAACACTGTAGATGCGATTTGCCAAACGTTGTTCACCTTTCCGCCAAACTTTGATATGGATTTCTTCTTAGGTGAATGGTACTTCGACTACTCTTTTTTCCAATGCTCACTTTTCCGTCCCATTTGCAGGGAGAAGTCGTTTCCGACTTCCGTCCAGCCGACTCTCTAAGAACAAGGAAGAATGCGGCTTCCGCCGAAAGCTGTTCCTGCAAAATGACCTGGTCGACGAATTGCCAATGTTCATTTCTTTGCTGCTTGGAAAGTTCTTCTAACTATTCGCTTGCTTTCTACTTTAGGGATTTCAAATTTGTGGACTTTTCAACATCCGAAGAAATAATGCCGAACAGCTACTCCATGGAAGGCTTGGAATTTCCACCACCGCCGTTCGATGAACCAGTACGTTCGCTTGAATCGGTAAATCGCATTCAACGCTCCTTTTCAGATAAATGACACGGCAACATGCAAAACTGACTCTGAAGCCTTAAGACCACCTTTTACTTGTGACGAAGCTCAGCTTGATCCGCTAAACTTGTCGCCCGTTGTAAATCTGTGCAACAGACAAGACTTGGGCGAACCTGCGATGGGTACGGACAACCACATTTGTACTGACAGTGCACCGAAAAGCAGAAACGGTAGGCATTGTTGTGAATGCTACGCGATTGTCCAAAGCATTAGGACTGCAGCAGACATGGCGTCTAGTCGCGACGAAACTGAAACTATGCTCAGTGCCAGAGGAAGAGTGAATTCGAGCACTCCGGCGAATGGGAGAAACCAAAAATGGTCCGACACGATGTTCACAAGTCTGTGGAACAGTGATGACCAGTCAACCACAACAAACGAACGCAAAGGCCACCCGACGGTGAGCAAAAGTTTGGACAGCGGAATAGTATCTGGAAGTGTGACGTCCTACGACAATGATACTCACTTCTGAAGTTCTAGCCGTGCTTTAGGAGCAGAAATAGGCTTTAAGAATCCGAATGCAAGAGAAAGGGCAGAGCATGGGATTTTAATAATTTTATACGCATGTGTTCCTATCCGCTTAATTCAGTTGTGGAAAAGTAGCTATGTGACAAGTGTTTTCGTTCCCGTATTGTAATTCCCCATTTCCAATAAAGCGAACTCCAGTACGTTCCGGACTCGCCATGCTTATAGCAAACGCTCAACCAGCAGAATGCTGTAACTTAAATCTTGAAAATGGGATGTATTGTAACGGGTCTTCTATGTGTCATGATGGAATGTACGGCTTGATCACGTTGGAAGTCGAAAACGTGTCTGAAAGTGCATGGAAAACAACGCCCTACGAGCGAATGCATGGGCACTCATTTGGTAAATGTTTCAGAACACTGTAAAACCTTCGTAGCTTTAGGAACTCTCTTGTTTCGTCTTCAGCGAATGTTAATGTTGGCGTTTATTTCGAGATTGGGTTATTTAACGGCTGAGGAAAGCTTCCCTCAAGAATTTTTCCGTCCTCCAGTCTCTCCTTTGAGCAGTTTTTAATCTGAAAGACTTAGGAAGGATGCTCAAATCCATGCAATTTATCAAAAAGTGAAGTTTTTTGTAGTCCATTCGAGCTCAAGTTTAGCCATTTCTAGTTCTCTCGACCACCGAAGGGCTTGTGCGCCATGAGCACTTTCTACGTAGTTGAATATTGGATTCCTAACGGGTTTCGGTTTCATCGTGTCATAGGACAGCAGGGCACCCCTTCATAAATGCTTTATTTGCAACGCGTAGCTTTCGGGACCTCCCTGGTCCCGTCTTCAGCGCAAATTCGAAAATGTATTATTCGAATTACACATCTAGTCTTATGCACACATCGGCGCAAAAACATGAACAATGCTCAAAGCAATACGTTACAAAAGCATTCAAAGTTTTATTATTCACGAAAACAGAGAAAACGTAGACCTAAATGGAATATAGGCCCAACAAATAGAACATTGTTTCACAGAACTGTCGCTAAGGACCCACAGATGAAACCCAAAAAGTAGTGTCACCTAAACTGCTACGTTTGTTGTCCACAAAAGGGATATAGCTCATTATAGACCTCATAAGCTCACACCTGTTGGGGCAAAATCAGCCAAACGCGGATGGTGAAAACCGGAATCGTTATCTCCGTATCACATTCTGCTTAGGTAATCATTCTGCTTAGTCACAGCGTTGATATCAGTGTTTTTTGTCTACACGCCCGTTAGCAGCCGATGCTCGTGTGCACTCTCTCTATCTCTCTATACAGCCTTATTCACTGTCCTTTGACGTTCCTCAGTAAATTAAGCACCAACAACAACAAAGGTTAGGACCCAGAACGCGTCGCTGCGGACAGTGGCTCGTCGACGCCGTACACTTCTATCGAAAAGCTCAACGGTTTGAATTACGCGTCTTGGAATTTCCAAATGAAACTCGTGCTGATGGAGTGTGATCTGTGGACCACCGCTCAGCCAGGCGAAGAGCTGAAGGACACTGGTGATCATAGAAAGATGCGTCTGCATGAATGCCAGCAAGGAAAGGCATTCGCGAAGATTTGTCTGACTCTGGGAGACGAACAACAGCAACATGTGCAGCATTTGAGTTATCCGAAGGACGTTTGGGAGGAACTGCAAAGGCTGTACGCTCCCATGGACAGTAAACTACGCATCTTGCAGTTACGGTGACAATTGTACTCAGAGAAACTGGAAAGTCACGGAGGTATGAATGCTTATTTGGGGAAAATAAACCATATCGTTACGGATCTAACGAACATCGGCGATCGCATTGATGATGGCGATCTCGCTATGACTATTCTTTGTGGACTCCCTGAAGATTGGGACGTGGTTAAATCGTCTATCTGCAATCTTCCTGAGTCGGAGTTCTGCTGTTCCACAGTGAAACGCATGTTGATAGCTGATTGGGCAAGGCGAATTGAAAGTAATGGAAAATGTGCAGAAACAATGGCTGCTACTACTGCCGAAAGGAATTCGACGGACAGAAGGCAATCAAAGAAAAGCACGTTCGTTTGTTTCAGGTGCGGAAAATTGGGTCATTTCGCAAGAGAATGCACATCAAAGGCGCAGAAGTCGTTGAAGCACCCTAAGGCGCCAACAGGGAAGCAAACAAAGACTCGCCCATGCAATATGTTTGCCTCCTACGGTATTCGCACAGATGACAAATCCATTAGTTGGATTGTCGTAACACACCACATGTGTCCTGACAAGCGATATTTCACGAGGCTGGATAAACATGACGCGACGAATTCGCGAGTATGCACTGCAGATGGATCAACGACATTAGCAGCTGGAAAGGGCACTATTATGGTTAAGTTACTTCGCAAAAAAGGAATGTTGGATAAATTTGTTGCCCATAATACCCTGCTTGTGCCTGGAATCAAGCAAGGAGTGCTGTCAGTAAGGCAGATGGTGGAAAACAATCGAAGAATTGTTTTTGACAAAAGAGCTTGACACAATTACGACGAACGAGGTAAGCTGCTGATTGAAGCCGAACAACAAGTACGCCTATACGTTACAAAAAAGGTACAGAAATGTCCACTAGTTGTCAATCAAGTAGCCGATACAGCAAATTGTATGAAGCTAAGCATCGACCAATGGCATCAACGAATGATGCACGTGAGTAAAAGGCGCTTGCTTCAAATGGTGGAGAGTAAAGCAGCGAGAGGCTTAGACTGTAGCGTAATCAAGTTTTAAAGCTGTGAAGACTGCTTGAAGGGAAAGTCGACTCGTCAACCACTTCGGCACTACAACACATACGAAAAACAAGCAGCACATTACGCCCACTGGACCTTGTTCACTGCGACGTAATGGTACCAATGGATACCCTCAGCCTGGGAAAAGCGAGATATATTCTCACGATCACTGATGATGCCACACGCTATGTGAGCGTGCATTTCTTAAGGAACAAGGGTAACGTGCTGGGCATGTTCAGAAGATGGCTGAATGAAGCCGAGAAGCAGTCTCAAAGAAGAATAAAAAGAGTACGTACCGACAACGGATTAGAATTCTGCTCCAAAGCCTTTGAAACGTTCTGCGAGGAATTGTCCATGAACGTACTATGGTTTATACACCACAACAAAATGGTGTAGCAGAACGTACGAATCGTACACTCCTGGACCTCGTGAGGAGCACAATGAATGGATGCTCTCTCCCTCGTGCAACATGGGCGGAATTGACTTATACAGCCGCCTACATAAGGAATAGCGTGACCAACAGGAATAACGAAGAGAAAACATCTTATGAATTATAGTTCCATCGAAAACCAAGCCTGCGCCATTTAAAAGCCAGCGGCTGCAAAGTGTATGTCAACATACCGTCACAGAAAAGGAAACTGAAGTTGGACTGGAGAGCACATAAAGGTCTACTCGTCGGGTACGCTCTAAGCGGCAAAGGTTGGCGAATATGGGTTCCTGAACTGCAGCGAGTTGTGGAATCGCGGGACTGCACTTTCCTTGAGAACGAAAAAGTAGTCCTTGAGAAAAATAACAAAGCCAACTGTAAGCGCACAAAAGTTTACTTCCCGGGAGGAGAAACTAATGCCGATAGCCTCTCCAATGTCAGCGAAAGGAGCTCGAAAGAAACAAAACCATGCTTTCTTAAGGAAGGATCCAGAATGCAAGCCGCAAAACCCAAAAAGAAAGCGTGGGCGTCCACGGAGAGACAATCGGAGCTTGCCGGAAGTACAGCAGCCATTGAGAACTCATCATATGCTTTTGAGGAGTCAGAATCCCAACACTGCTGACAATTCACAATCAGACGTCAAGGAAGCCGGCCAACCGTATAGCAACAGTACAGCGCCAAAGGATGTTGATCAAAGCTCTAGTGCCATACCGGCTTGTAACCAACTCGATGTAGCTAATCCTACTTCCTATCATGAAGCAATTAAGGGCAATGAAGCTTCCGAGTGGCTAAAAGCAATGGAAGCAGAGATGGAAAGCTTGCGAGACCACAATGCCTGGAGGTTGAAGGAGCTGCCAAAAGGAACGAGGCCAATCAAATGCAAATGGTTTTCCAAAGGAAAACAAATGCTGCTGGTGAAGTTGTACGTTTCAAGGCACGTCCAGTTGCAAAAGGTTTCTCACAACGAGAAGGAATAGACTACGACGATGTCTACGCACCAGTGACGAGCTTCGAAATAATTAAGATACTAGTAGCGCTTGGGATCAGCAACAATTGGACATTCGACCAATTTGATGTAAAAAATGCTTATCTACATGGAGCATTGAAAGAGGTGGTCTACATGGAACAACCCGAAGGGTTTGTTCAGTGTGGAAAAGAAAGCATGCATTGCCGGTTATTGAAAAGCCTTTATGGGCTGAAACAAAATGGCCGATGTTGGAATGAACATCTAGACCAATGTCTGAAAAAGAAATGGGATTCCAACGAAATCAGGTGGACCCGTGCGTGTATACGCTAACGTTAAAAGAAGGAAATCTCTTATGTGTCTACGTAGAAAACATGCTATTCATGTCTGAGAACGAACATGTCAGAGAGAAAGCTAAGCAGCTTCTGAATGAACATTTTGAATGCAAGCACCTAGGTAAAGTGTCATACTTCTTAGGAGTCAAGTTCAACCATTTCGATGATGGGAGTGTTACACTGACTCAGGAGGCTTACATTGAACGTCTCTTACAACGGTATGGCATGCAGGATGCAAAAGATGCTAATACACCAATGGAAATGCGACCATTTTTTTACGAACAAAGAAATTTCCGAAGAGACAAAGGAATCTCTGCCTTATAAGGAGCAATCAGTAGCTTACAGGTATGTAGCTCAAAGAATGAGACCAGACATTTCCTTCGCCGACGCTAAGCTGTCTCAATATTGCAGCAACTTTACAGAGCAGCATTGGACCTCAGCCAAGCGAGTGTTACGTTATTTGAAACAGACGAAAAGCTCAGAATAACGTACCGTCCAGTCAGTGAACCACTGAAGGCATACACTGATGCAAACTGGGCTTCCGTAACTTCCAGTACGTCGTACTTTTCGTACTGGGCTATAGAGAGTACGAAAAGTACGACGGAGTACACAGTACTCTTATCTCGACCCCCTGTGCTATGGAAAACCGCAAAGCAAACCGTTACTGCACTGAGCACAATGGATGCTGAATACATAGCATTCAGTGAATGCGCAAGAGAAATAACTTGGATCAAAGGATTTCTCGAATGCACTGAACAGGGTAACAGAATAGTGGCTAGTACTACAAAGGTGTATTGTGACAGCCAAGCTGCGATAGCGCATGCGAACAATCTGGTCGATCAAACCAGAACGAAGCACACTTCGATAAGGTACCACTTCGAGCGAGAGAAAGTTGAAGACGGTACAATTCAACCCATGTACGTTCCAAGCGACAGGAACCTACAGGACATTCTTACAAAGCCCTTAAGTCAAGCCCGACACACTTTTCAAGGATATGATTTTCGGGGTAAACGAAGTGGAAACACAGTTGTGAATGCCCACTTCGAGCAGGAGCATGTTGGGGCAAAATCAGTCAAACGCGGATGGTGAAAACTGGAATCCACATGTCCTTATCATATTCTGCTTAGGTAATCATTCTGTTCAGTCACAGCCTTGATATCAGTGTTTTTTGTCTACACGTCCGTTAGTAGACGATGCTCTTGTGCTCTCTCTCTCCCTCTACAGCCTTATTCACTCTCCTTTGACGTTCCTCAGTAAATTAAGCACCAACAACATAAACCCCATTTTTAACTACATTGTCAACATTAGTACAACGGCACTGCCAGAACGTTTTAAACTCCGATTGAACACGCAAAACGACTGTAAAACAACGCTAAACTCCACCACCAAACAACTGGACGATCATTCCGCTGGGCTGACGCTGTCAAGAACGGTTGTGCAACTATCGGGGGCTCATTGGCTGTTAACGTGCAAAGATGAGCAAGAATCCAAAGTCACGTTCCTCCCCTTCGTCCAACCCAAAGTCCCTATCGCAGAAGAGCAATGTAAGCAGCGCTGGAGGAGATGCGGCCAGCTTGTCAGCAATGACTGACCCTTCGGGGTATTCAGTCATGTATAGCGCCGCCGAAAGCCAATACTATACCGGTTCTGTCAACCAAGCTGGACCGTCGATTGCCCAAAATTTGGAAGATCAAATTGTCTCCAAAATGAGTCAATCAAAAATCCAACCAGCGAAGGATAAAGCCAACTTGACTGGTCGTCGAGTTTTCCTAATGCGCAATGCCGAACGATTGGACCGTATCTTTCCCGAATGGTTGGACATGTCCATTAATGAACAGGGCAAATTTCGTCCTTATGATCTCAATCAACCCGTAACTCTGCCCAAACGTACAGGCGGATATCAATGCTACAGAAATGACACACCCATTTCGGAATTAGGAAATGTTACCGCTATGATGCTTGGACGAGGAATGAAACTGAACAAACAGGAACCGTACAAGATTTACGTATCTCCCGCATTCCGTTGCATTCAAACGTGCCACAGTCTTCAAAAGACGTTGGAGAAGCAGAATATCAAAATGTGCGTTGAACCATCGTTCTTCGAATGGATGGGTTGGTACGAAAATTTGCCCGTATGGTTGAGCATCGACGAATTGCTCGCCTTTTCGTACAAGGTCGATTCCACCTACAAACCGCTACTGACAGCCGATGATGTTCGCCAGCGTCGCGGCGAAACGGCAACCGCTTTCTATCAGCGATGCGCGGACGCAATGAAGAAAATATTGGACAAAGAAATTGGTAATATGAAGAAATGAATTGCATATTTAAATTAGACAATCATTCGTGCCATTGTAGAGAATGGAAACATGCTGTTTGTCGTTCACAGCCTAACGGTGGACGCGTTGGCACGTTTCCTGATGGGAAAGCAGCCCAAGGATATGCCGCGTCATGAAATGGACCAAATGGGACGTCAATATCCCTACTGTACAGTGGTAGGCTTTGAAGAATTGACCAATAAGACATGGCGTTTGGTGCCCAATGCGCTGCCGCCGATAACTTATTTGGAATTTTCCAATCGACCCAACACTGACTTTCTAACTCGCTAAGCGAAGCAGCTTTGGCGCCCAGCGGTTTGTCATATTCCTGAAGTGTAAACAGATTATTTGTGTTATCGTGCAAATGTGTCAGTTAATAACGATGACCATTGGTTTGATTGTGAATTGAATAAAACGGCGTGTATTCGCGCAACTGTTAAAAATGGAAGCTACGCAATGGCTGCTCTCTGTGGGAGAAGACTGTTAAGGAGAATTAATGAGGACTCGAAAATTAACAGAGCGAGGTAGAAGCTGCAGTGAAACAATCACGATGTGAAGTGATGAGCAATAATTGAGATGAAAACGCTACAGCCTGCCTTCTGCCATTGCATTAGGCGGTACGAGAACATTGTACTTCTGCGCAATGGCAATAAATGCAAGGACTAGATTGGGGGGATAAAAAAGTTTGTTTCGAATAAAGCCGTGAATTGATAAGAAAACTTAGCCAGTATGATAAGGTATATTAGTACGATTTGCACCGCTTAACCTTTTATTTCAAACAGCTCGGAGCTTTCGGGGTCGCACACACCCCGTCATCAGCGACTAATGAATGGGTTCATTAGTCGCTGATGACGGGGTATGCGACCCCGAAAGCTTCGAGTTGTTTGAAATAAAACAGTGTTTTCCAAGGGGGGCGATATCGCTCATTGCGGGGGGGGCGATTTTGATGCTCCGGTGGGCGACGAAGGGGCGTCCAGGGGGGGACGATAGGATGCGGAGGGGGCGATAGAAGGCTAAGGGGGGGGGGCTATGAACGGTCCACGGAAGCGATGGACCTACGGCCGAAGGGTGATGCGGCGGCGCTCGTCAGTATCACAGTTTGCGCGAGGCGAACGCGCCAGTACTTCAAACAGAAGTACTGTTTGCAGATGAAAAAAGTCTTCTCGGCATGAATTGGGATGCGTAGTTTGGCTATGGAAATTTGGGCGCTTATCATTCGTCGATCGTTGAATTCTGACATATCAGATGAACATTTTTATTATAGTGCAGCGAAGCACTATAATAAAAACTTCCATCTGATATGTCAGAATTCAACATAATCTGCAGGCAACTGTGCTATCCGATAAGGAGACTCGTGATTGTGCAGTCTTATCAAAGGAAAGATCGCAGTTTTTCTGCGCTTGGCCATCAGTGCTCTATGCAGAAGTATAAATCGAAATGAATCTTATTGGTTTGCGCTGGCATGTCTGTCTGCCCTTGGTTTATAAAATGCTTCGCTTTCTCGGTTCGTCCACCTTTTCGGAGTCGTGTATTTTTCGCTGCTTGCTGCGTGCTCTCCGGGATATTTTGATTCTGAGTGTTGAGCTTGTGCCTATCCAAGCATTTTAATTAAGTGAGATGCCCTTATGTATTTGAGCATTTAATAACTACGGCTATTAAACTTGTAGAAGGGCTAACAAAGAATCCACGGGGATACAATTCGAAAGCGAAAGAAGCGGTCGCACACCAAAGCGAACGTCAGGTTTTTGAAGGCTTAACTGCTCTATCGCATTGATTGGAGGACCGTCGAAGTTGAAGAGGTTAGCAAAATGCACCCAGACTCCAAAAGTGGGGCATTCCTAAGAAAAAATCGGTTTGCAGGGTGAGGCATGTCAGAGCCTAAAAGAAAATGCAAGCTCTACAGCGTGGATACTTGAAATATGGCTCCATCCCTTCGTACGGTAACAGGCACTTACCGATGTGTCTCATTTGCGAGAAAGTGCTATTGAATGAGGCTATGAAACCTTCACGGATGTTGGACCACCTTTCTAGACAGCATCCGGAGAAAGCAAACAACGATGTCTCATATTGTCGAGCGCTTCGTAAAAAGCGGACTAAACAGCCCAGGTTAGGGAAGCCACTTGCCTTGACATCCAAAGAAGATAGCGATGGCTTGTTTGCGTCTTACAGAATTTGAATTTTGATTACGAAAACTGGATATGCCCATACAATTGGCGAGGAACTGTTAATTCCGGTAATAGGTGAGGTACTCCAAACAGTTTTACACAGGCCGGTAGCTGATGTAATTAAGAAAATGCCGTTAAGCAATAATACGGTGCAGCGTCGTATCGATGAAATGCCTAACAATGTGGAAGATGCGTTGTGCAGCTCCCTAAGGACAACGCAGTTCTCGCTACAGATTGATGAATCATGTTTGCCGGGCAATGAGGCCTTGCTGCTGACCTACGTTCGTTTCATAAAGGACGAAAAGCTGGTTCAAGAACTATTGTTTGCAAAGGAGTTGCTAACCGACAGGAAAGGCGCAAGCATCTTCATTTTATTGAAAGCATATTTTGCAGAAAAGAAAATTCCGCTTACGAATATAGTATCTGTTGCGACTGACGGTGCACCGTCGATACCAGGGATAAATCGCGGTTTCATAGCGTTTTTGAAACAGGAAGTACCAGACGTCTTGGCTGTGAATTGTGTCATACACAGACAACATCTCGTTGCGAAAAAGCTCAGTGAACGGCTGAACTGCTCACTACGGTTCGTTATTACTGCCGTTAACAAAATCAAAAGTAAATCTCTAAATGACAGGATATTTCGAAAAAATGTGTGGAGAAAACGACGAAAGTTACAATCGACTTTTGTTGCACACTGAAGTACGATGGCTCTGACATGCCTCAACCGATTTTATGGACTTTTTGGAACTGTCTTAAACTTTTTCGAAGAGCACGACGTCTCCTTGTACTTAGATGTGAAGAAATTCAAAAACGACATTGCCTATATGGCGGACTTGTATTCGATGTTCAATGAAATGAACTTACAGCTACAAGGTGACAATGTCAATCTGATTTCTCCAAAAACTGTCGTATGCTCATTTATTAAGAAGCTGGTAACGTTCAAGAATAATTTTGCGCGTGGAGAATTGCGACAGTTTCCAAAACTCTTTGAAATTAACGAGGAGGCAAAAAAAATTCGTAACGAAGACATCGAAGTATATTGTGACCACTTGCAGCTATTGCATGAAGAGCTCACCGATCGTTTCGAAGATATTGTTGGCATAGAAGTCCCTGCTTTGATAATCGTTCCATTTTCATGCGTAAGTGGACCTCCAAGAAGAGCTCGTCGAGTTGCAGTGTAACGAAGAATTAAAGCCGAAATTCAAAGATGGGTACCAAGCATTTTGGCTACAGAAGAAGATCCCTTCACTCTATCCTCAATTATGGGCCATTGTAAGCAAGTTGTTAATCGCTTTTCCTTCGTGTTATCTAGTTGAAAAAGGATTCAGCGTTGTGACAGATCTATTGTCAAAGAAGAGGAACAGGTTAGAAATAACAGAACGCGGCTCCAGCTTACGAACATGGCGCCGGATCTCCAAAAGTTAGTTTTGCTTCGGCAGCCTCAAGGTTCCCATTAGCCCTTCAATCCATAACCTTGAATGAAATAAAAGACGCAATCTGTCGGCAGTGCACTTGATTGCCACGGTCTGTTAGCGAACAAAGAAGCAGCCATCTGAGCGAAACGAGCGGCAGCACTCGTCGACAGCGGAGGTGCCTCTGCAAAGTATTCGTCAGAGGAAGGGACTGTTGAAGAAACCTCGCTACTCCCCAACATTTCCCATCAGCGGTCATCCAAAGACTATTGCCGTGAAAAGCCTATATGCCGCTTGACACCGATATGCTTGGCCGTATCGGCTCACCCGGGGCCACCTCTATGTAGCCTGTCGCGGGATAGTGACGTGAAAAGCTATTTGCCGTCTCCCCAAAAGGCGCCGAGAAAATGACGTCATACTAGCAAGGCCCAAGAAATAGTGGTGCAAAACGGAGGGAAAGAGCAGTTTTAACCCTGTGCGCGACGACAGAGCCTACGGGGGCGATGACGACGACTAGGGGGGCGATGGCGGGCAAAAGGTTGGGAAACACTGAAATAAAAGGTTAAACGGTGCAAGTCGTACTAATATACTTTATCATGTATAACTACACCGTTACGAAGAATCAGATTTTCAACATAGCCAGTATTCCATATCGGATAGTCTTTGGTATCGTATACTCTTCTAATGCGTGTTACAATAGATATTATATTAGCATTGTTTTCTGAAGTTCAGGAACCATTTTTGACGCAGAAAAGAAACTAGCGGGTGAGTACAGGTACCTAAAGCGAGATCTAGGATTAAACAATGGCGAAAACGAAGATCCTAATTTTACGCTTGCACAATCGACTATTGCTGCAACGTTGAGCGAACGGTTGCATACTCGATGTTCTTCCGTTCGATCGGTAAAGGTTTCCTATGCAGGAGAAACGGCCAAAACTTTACGTCACAGGATGCAATTGCTTATGTAACGAACTTGCTTTGAAGGATACAAGAATCGTGACAGCCACAAGGTCGTTAATAAGAAGTGTACTCCTTTTTCTTTCCGTTTTTTATTTCAGAAGAGATACAGTAACGATCATGCAATTGTCCACCTTCAGCCGAGCGACTTCGTCTACTACGTGGGTGCATCTGGACCCGCCACCTGGGAGTACCAAACTGGACTAACATGTAGGGCCACCCGTGCTCACAACCTTCCCAGACAACAGTTTCTTTTTGAAAATGTACTTGCTTTAACAACAGCACCCTGGCTTAATGCTGACATTTCTCTTTACGTTTTTATTATGCTGAATTAGGAGAGTCGATGTGAGGTAGCTTCATTTCGCTGAGCTTGAATTACGTGCATTCGACCCGGTTGGCCACCGTGCCTTGCCTTTCACTATAGGAAGTAATGGGCAATGCAAAGCTACGTAAACCTGGGCGACACTTCTGTGAATAAAGAAACTTCACTTTTCCGAGTCCTACTGAAGAAACCAGTAAAAATTTTTCAATAACAGTGAAATGCATCACGCAAAAGCAAAATCGTATTGGTCAATGAAGGTGCAGAATTTATTGCGCAAATTAGTCATTACTCACATCGAATAATAATTTCTCACACGGTTGATGGTAAGCGGTTTGACTACTTGCGAGATTGCCCACGCTTCATTTAAATGGAATTTAGTTTAGCAACGATAACGTCATCTCTCCTGCCTAATTCGAACCATCCATACAATAACACTGCAGTTTGAATAAAATTCAGCGTGGTACATTTCCCCAGCAAAGCGAACATGCAAAACCTAACCATTGAAAACATACGAACGTTTACAGAATAATCACTTAATGACGCAAGTATGAAATAGATTTGGAAATGCTTTGAGAAACTAAACGGTGCAACTTTGTTCAACGGAACGATTAAGTTTGACCATTGATACATACAATCCACCAGCGATTTCGTAATGATGCGGTAGGTTATATGCAGGCATGGCAATCTTCAGTAATTCGTTTGGAAACGATAGTACAACCATGCAGAAGAGTATACATGTACGTTGCATTGCGTGCATGCTTGTAATGCGTAACATGGCGTGAATACATGATGACTAACATCTATTGTTGTCGCTAGTCCCCCATACAGCTTTTACACTTTTATACAGCGCAGATGAGACCGGGCACAACCTGCAAACTTCGTAACATAAAACTGGGCACCTTGCCTAATTTAAGTTAAACTGCACCCATTTCGACTAGTGCCTACTCGCTGCGCAAGTTCACGAGCAGCACAGCAAAAACCAGTCTTCTCGCAAACAAAAAATCACACTTCAAACTCGCGTTACGAAGTCGCGTTTTCATCGTTACGCGTTAACGACGTCATTTCGCGACAATCATAAGTGGCCGTCTGGTATCAACAATTATTGCAACACATATGCATACACGCTCCTGCTCTATCTAATAAAGATACTGGTTGGAAGCACATAA
This sequence comes from Trichuris muris, assembly GCA_000612645.2. Classification (NCBI taxonomy): domain Eukaryota; kingdom Metazoa; phylum Nematoda; class Enoplea; order Trichinellida; family Trichuridae; genus Trichuris; species Trichuris muris. The sequence goes on from CBXJ02000086.1 coordinate 13,807,686, forward strand.
CTAAGCCGAAAATTGAAGAAGGCTACCTGCGCAACTGGTATTCCATAGAATTAAGCAAATCTGCATGTTCTCGTACAAATATTTCGTGTTCCATTTTCGCTTTACTGTTTAATATCTACCCTTATATTGCTAGACAACACAAGAGCCCGCAAACGCCACAACGAGGTACCAACAACAATTTTTCGTGGCCCATCACGAAGCTTTCGCGACCTTGTAACGTAAAATACTGCACAGAAATACACAAAAGATATGGGTCACTTACATACAAATCTTCCTACAGACGGCTGACAATTAAACTCACGTTACGTAATCTAAACGTTAGGTTGCGTCCAAACGAACACGAATTAGCCGTTGCCAACGGTCGCTACTACCTGACAAGTAGAAGAAAGTTTGAAAGAGAAAATGAGCTAATGCACTGAAACTACAACAATTAAAAATACAATTCCTCTAGCATGACGTCCACGCATCACACCTAGTCAGAAACTTCCAGGCTTAACGCATTTCCACGGTTGGGCTACTTTGCATCCTAGTCTAATATTTTAAACTCGGCATGAAGCTCTAAAGCAGCTTTAAAGCAATGCTACAACTTTAGGAGCAAATAACTGGACGATCATTCCGCTGGGTTGACGCTGTCAAGAGCGGCTGTGCAACTATTGTGGGCTCATTGGTTGTTAACGTGCAAAGATGAGCAAGAATCCAAAGTCACGTTCCTCCCCTTCGTCCAACCCAAAGTCCCTATCGCAGAAGAGCAATGTAAGCAGCGCTGGAGGAGATGCGGCCAGCTTGTCAGCAATGACTGACCCTTCGGGGTATTCAGTCATGTATAGCGCCGCCGAAAGCCAATACTATACCGGTTCTGTCAACCAAGCTGGACCGTCGATTGCCCAAAATTTGGAAGATCAAATTGTCTCCAAAATGAGTCAATCAAAAATCCAACCAGCGAAGGATAAAGCCAACTTGACTGGTCGTCGAGTTTTCCTAATGCGCAATGCCGAACGATTGGACCGTATCTTTCCCGAATGGTTGGACATGTCCATTAATGAACAGGGCAAATTTCGTCCTTATGATCTCAATCAACCCGTAACTCTGCCCAAACGTACAGGCGGATATCAATGCTACAGAAATGACACACCCATTTCGGAATTAGGAAATGTTACCGCTATGATGCTTGGACGAGGAATGAAACTGAACAAACAGGAACCGTACAAGATTTACGTATCTCCCGCATTCCGCTGCATTCAAACGTGCCACAGTCTTCAAAAGACGTTGGAGAAGCAGAATATCAAAATGTGCGTTGAACCATCGTTCTTCGAATGGATGGGTTGGTACGAAAATTTGCCCGTATGGTTGAGCATCGACGAATTGCTCGCCTTTTCGTACAAGGTCGATTCCACCTACAAACCGCTACTGACAGCCGATGATGTTCGCCAGCGTCGCGGCGAAACGGCAACCGCTTTCTATCAGCGATGCGCGGACGCAATGAAGAAAATATTGGACAAAGAAATAGGTAATATGAAGAAAAGAATTGCATATTTAAATTAGACAATCATTCGTGCCATTTTAGAGAATGGAAACATGCTGTTCGTCGTTCACAGCCTAACGGTGGACGCGTTGGCACGTTTCCTGATAGGAAAGCAGCCCAAGGATATGCCACGTCATGAAATGGACCAAATGGGACGTCAATATCCGTACTGTACAGTGGTAGGCTTTGAAGAATTGACCAATAAGACATGGCGTTTGGTGCCCAATGCACTGCCGCCGATAACTTATTTGGAATTCTCCAATCGACCCAACACTGACTTTCTAACTCGCTAGGCGAAGCAACCCGGCAGATTCAAATATTCGTAACTGGTAATACTTTCAACGGTCATCGTGCAAATGTGTCAATTAATAACAGTGCATGTAAGTTCGATTGCAAAGTAAAATGAGGTACTGTACCCTAGCGCCGCTACGAGTACTGTGGGATCGCGATACAAAAAGTCTTAAGTGATGGTTAGGAGTGATTCACGAACAGATCAACATTTTAATTGAATGCACTGCTTTACATATGAACGGTGGCTAAATGGAAAAGTTAGGTGGCATTTTCAAATCTCGCTGCGCGCCGTCTTGAAAGGAAAAGTGAACTAGATATGGAGGACGTACCGTTTCCGCGATTGCACTCGCCGGCGAAAGTTTGACAACCGGTAGTAGAGCTTTGGAGATCGCGAAAGAGACGGCGAAGAAAAAAAGGTTGACAACAATTCCCGTTCACCAAACTGCCAGCTCAATATACGGCTTCCAATGGAAACCGATTTCATCATCGCTTGCTCAGTTGATTGGATAGCCAGTCCAGACCTTCGTACAGGCCGTGGCCTTGCGTTGCGCACGTTGCTTGAATATACCACTAAAGGTGTGACCGTTGACAACTTTTAATCATCGTTGTAATTGCCTGACCTGACGATTACGTAACTGATGCAGTCCCAGCTTGTCGGTCAGTTCCGCGGCGTTCATAGCATTCGGCAGATCTTGCTTGTTGGCGAAAACAAGCAAAATTGCGTCACGCAACTCGTCCTCTTGCAGCTGTAAACTCAGCGTGACAATGGACCATCTCCGTAGGACGAATAGTAGGGCTCACCATTTTTTGTAGCTCCTCTCGCGATTCCTCAACACGCTCGCGGTCATTGCTGTCAACGACGAAGATCAAGCCTTGCGTATTCTGGAAGTAGTGACGCCAAAGCGGTCGAATTTTGTCCTGACCGCCTACGTCCCAAACGGTGAAACTTATGTTCTTGTAGTCAACTGTTTCAACGTTGAAACCTGCAAAGCGAACAGCTCATCCTAGGCGCCCACGGTCGAAGACAGCATCGCCCACCGATGGTCGGTATGGTGGTCACAATTTCGCCGAGCTTCAACTTGTACAAAATGGTCGTCTTTCCAGCGGCGTCGAGACCGACTGCAAGGAAACATGGATGGCTCGACGCAACGGAACAGGTAGCGAATGGCACACAAGCTTACCCATTAAGATTCGAACCTGCCTTTTGCCGAAAAGTCGGCTGAACAAGCTGGACAGCGTTAGCCCCATTGCATTCCACTGCACGAGTTGGCCCAGAAACCGATTATGCGAAACGACGGTTAAGGAAGCAAGCACGAGTAGCTGGACGAAACAGCAAAGCACTCAGAGATACCGGTCAGACTACGTACATCAAGCAGCCAGTATTTTAGATTTGCAGGTAACGTTACTTATTGCTAATCAGCCGTCTCTACTGGTTGGCACTCCAGACGGACAAACAAGCAGACAGCTTGGCCATATACAGGGGGTTCTCGGTTAACGTCGTTTCACTTAGCGTCGTTTTCGCTATAACGTCGCTTTTGAGCGGGCGAAAAGATACAGTACGCACAATAGTTGACAGGTTCTCCCATTTGGCTAGTGTAACTCTGCCGGGCAGTAGCGGTTACCTGTCAGTTTGAAATGAATAGGATCGTTATGATGGACGATGCGACTGTCCAGCACCCACCAGGGTATGATGGATGATGAGCCTGGTCAGCGCCTACTCAGTGAGGCCCTCTGGCAAAGTCTGACGGGGGCACAGAGGTTGCTGACAGGCCCCCTTTTCCAGTTAAGTGTTCGCTAGATGATCACGGATGCGTATAGCTGTTACAGAGATATATACGAAAGGAAGAAAAGGTATGCACAGCAGCAGACACTGGATAGGTTTTTGCAGCTCAGATATGCATGAAGGTGGGCTATTGGTAGCCTGTAATATCAGTACTACTTCAGCTACTCGGAAATACTGAAAATAGAGCCGAATAAAACGTATTTTTATTTTGCTAATATCTTAAGGTAACTTATAGTTGGCGCAGACCTCGGTGGAATAAATCCGGAGGTCTCGGTTTTCTTGGCACCGCCATCACGGGCTGCGAACGCATCCCCTGCAGCCCCTATTAAACTAATAATAAAGTCAGTTTCATTTAACGTCGTTTTCGCTTAACGTCACTTCTCCAGGAACGCATCCTGACGCTAAACGATAAGCCCCTGTATGTGCAGTTCGTTGATCTTCCACGTTTGCGACCTCCGCACGTGCAAAATTCATTTTGGTTAACGGTTGATTGAAGTGACAATTTCTTCTAAACCAGAATTTATTCGACAGGCGCAACAATAAATTAGACACCAGCAGTTCCATTGTTTGCCATATTGACCACTATTATTTCCCTAATTTTCATTTTTGCATGTTTTTACTGATTTTCAGGTATCAATACCAAAGATTCAAATAATTACTGTAGGCAAGTATTCAGCCTTGCGTTACGGTACATAAATGCTCAATTGCAACGGTAGTAGTGATGATTTTTAAATCAGATCGGTTTGTTTGTCATTACAGGTGATTTCCAAGTGTTTCGCTGCATTTTAAAATTGACTGCGTTGTCGTGCGAAAGCTGAAGCTGGAGACCGGCAAAATATCACATTTATCTTTAGTAACGGTGATAAATTACGAACGTATATGAAAGCAAATCAGAGGTTAAAACAAGCTGGAGCAGTTGCCGTGGATGCATAAATGGAGAACATCGGCACTGCTATTTGGACATTACTTCAACTTGTCCACCGTATCCGCAGGTACAGTGGTAGCTGGTATGGCGATTACAGGCTGTCCCTGCAGCAAGCCGCCGTGGCCCTGTTGTCCGAGCGAGTGAAGCTGGAGAAACTGCAATGCTTGAGGTGCGTTCAGAGTGACGTACTGGGACGGCTGAACATTTCCGGTGCCCTCATGGCCGCCAGACGACGAAACCGCTTCCAAGTACATCAGCGTCGGCGACGTGTTCGTCGGCTGCGTTACCAGGGCAATGTGACTTGCCGTGGGAGTTCGCTGGCCAGGAGATTTGGCACCGGCTGAGCTGCTCCCTTGAAAAGGCGAAAGATTGGCAAACCGCCTTCAAAAAGGTGGCAACAAAGAAGTAATCTAACCGGCCGGAGCGACGTTGGTAACAATCGGCTTTTGACGCAGAACGAACGGAGCAATAGTGTCAATTGTATTCTTCTCGGTTTTACAAGCGAGCCTGTACTTTTCCAAGTATCCACGCATATATTCTACGTACGGTTCAAAGCCTAGGCCGTCCAGCGCGACGAGCAAATCTTCTCCGTTGATCGTCTTCCGCTTTTCTATCAGCGATCGTTCGGCAGCTTCGGACGTCAAGAACGATATGAATTCGGAAACGCTTTCCTGGCAACACTCTTTCGCGTCTTTGGCAATTTTGCCCGTCTCCGGGACGCCGCGCTTCATTAACCTTGCCACGTTAGCTTAAAGGGAAAACCGGCATTTTCGCTAGTTTGTCTAACAAGAAAAGAGTCCTACCAATGGGCAGGAAACGATCCTGCTCGCGAAGGATTTCTCGGTCGGCGCTTTCCGTGGACGCATTGTCGGTGCGTCGATCGTCGCCGCCGAAGGAGCAGGAGGCGTTGCCGCTTTCTAAAGTCTGATTATTTTCCTCCGAATCCGAGCTGTACACCTCTCCGGACGTTGAAACATGTACGGATCGCATGATTTTCCAAGACGCTGGAGTCAATTTGCCAATTTCGCTTACTGTAGCAGCAAAAGTAGCCGCACGTATTTTGCTTACGGTAGAAAGCCATTGCAAGTGGCAGTGGTCGAAATACGAAGTTTCGATCGCGCGCCTTTGCTCCCGTTGGACAGTTTCGCCGGCGCTGATTGTTCGCCTGTACTTGCCTTTTCTTATTTATTTGCGTATGCTATTCTTAGGATCGTTTGACAACGATGACAAGAGTGATAGCCGACCAGTTGCCCATCTCGACTTCGCTTCAGTTCATCAACGACATCCGACATGGCAAAATAACTGGCTCGTATAACATTGCCCACGCGACAGTTTGCTTTGCGCGCAAGATAATAGCAACCAGGAAGTGGTCGAGCGTTGACGGTTTGCTGCAAATGTTGCAGGCGGAGTGCAGAATGATGACCGAATGCTTGCCCAAGCAACTCATCGTCACCAACATGATTCGTCGAATATTGAAGATGATCCGCGACGAGGTGGTGCGCGAGCCGACCGCCGGCGAACCGTTGCAGGAGTCATTGCAGAAGCTGTGGTTGGGCGACGGCAGTTTCAAGGAAACGGCCAGCGCAAAGGAATGGAAAACGCTGATCATTGAAAATGTTAGCGAACTTTTGGCCGAACTGGAAACCTGCGGCGACAACATATCCGCTCAGGCGGAGGACCACATAAAGAGCGGAGATACCGTAATGACGTTGTCCTATTCAAAGACCGTCGAGTCGTTCCTTAAGGCGGCCGCAATGCGACAACGCTTTACGGTAATTGTTGCCCAGTGCGCACCCCTTAATAAGGGTCTAATGCTTGCGGACGCGCTGCAGAATTGCAAAGCAATACGCGTTCAGGTGATATCGGATTCGGCAATTTTTTCATCGATGGCTCAAACTAGCAAAGTGATCATCGGTACGGAACAAGTGCTCGGTGATGGCAGTTTGCGCGCAGTTGCGGGTAGCTATTCGCTTTGCCTTAGCGCCCGTTACTTTCGCGTTCCGGTGATCGTCTGCTCTCCGTTTTACAAATTGACACCGACGTTTCTGTCCGAGAACAATCAGGAGGACTTTAACGAACTGCGCTCTCCAATGGAACTGGTGTCATTCAAAGAGGCGGACATTGTTTGCAAATCGGAAGTATGCAATCCCGCCTTCGACCTCGTCCCCTCCCATCTTATTACATTGCTAATAACCAACGTTTCCGGCAATGCGCCCTCATACATTTATCGGTTGATCAATGAGCTGTACCATCCGAAGGACACTCCATACGATGGCTGATTTTTGCCAGTACCGTTTTGTTTGAGCATTTAGTTGTTTTAGCGGCGAATTTTCTTCGTTGGAAGCGTTGAGCGCAGCGTGAAAGTAAAACATCTTTTTCTTGTATTCAAATTACGGAATTTGAAACTGTTGGAAGTTAGGTAAGTGCTAACTGTTTGGATAGTTCAACTCGTAAATGTTAACACATTCCACAATATATACAACAGAAAGTTGTTCAATGTTCTCGTTCAATTCAATGTCTATATCATCTCCCATATCCATATGGGAGATGATATAGACAAATTTAAAAAGCGTGGATGAACAGCATATATATATACATATATATATATATATATATATATATATATATATATATATAAGAGAATATCAAATTTGGTGAAGACGAAACGGGTTGGTCACATGTACAAGTTAGTCCATAAATTAATGTCCATAAGTTATTGAACACCTGATGATCGACAACGCTGTAACTTCGACCACTTCACGTCCTTGATGTGGTTATTTTAGTTTTCTCCATAGCTTTCAGAATGAACGTCCTGCAGCCTCAGCGTTTGGACCCATGTGAGCTCCTTCGCGCAAACGCTTATGTGGTAATACCTTCATTCTATAAGATCTGATCAATGAAATCGAACTCTGCCTACAACCAACTGGCAATAAAGCACATTACTCTAAGGGTAAAGCCATTCCGGTAAGGGTAAAGTCATACTTAAATTCTTTTTGCCTTAAAACATCTTGCATTTTACGCGTCTATCCGTATGCCAGTGTAATGTACCCTTTATACAACTGACAGATCGGCACTAACAACTTCCTTGTCTCCGTCGCTCGCCTCAACCCATGTACCGTAGCTCGTCTCTTGACGTTCCTGTGCATCATGCTACATCAGGATGGAAAGAGTCAGGCAAAGCTTCCTTCAAGCTACTTCGCCGATACGGTAGCATAGTGCGCTCCCAGTGATCTCATCCTAACAGTGATTTCATCCTTTCGCCATGACGCCACTTAAGCCTTCAGTACTGAACGGAGAAGCAAGCATGCGTGTCTTACCGTATTTGGGCATTTATTGGACGCGATATTTCGTGCAATTCAATTTGCATACATCGATGTTGCTTTGAAAAGAAAGTTGTATGGCGGTCGCGCTAGACAACAGGCACTTTGAATTAGAGATCTCCTTAAAAAATTGAAGCTTCCCTAGAAAAACGTGCCGGTTCGTTGGCAGCTGTTTCCCTAAGGATCAAACGATGACAAAGCGCATTCCACGGGTTCACTGCATTCCAGCAGCTCGGCGAGGCCAACTACTGCTCTATTAAAACAGGCATCAAATTAAAAAAGTTCTTGGCAACAGCGCACCGCATATGCTTAGCCTAATCGGGTGGATAATTTCACTGCATGAATGCGTACTCCCATTTTGAGCGGCGCAAAGGTAACTCAGCCTTCAGCGCGTTTTCCTTTGGCGTTTGAAGCAAACGTGTTCACTTCGCTAATGCTTATTAATAACGGAGGAGGCGCGTCAATCGATCACTCTTTCTTCTAAAATGTCATTGCTGCGAACGGAGGAACAAGTGCGAATGAACGGATGGAGAGCCAACCTGCAGGCGCGCGGTCGTTTCCTTGGGTGCGGCCGATCAGCAGACAGTTTCGTCGTTGTCCCTGAAAGCCGACATGACGTCCAGAGTGCAAGCCAAGTCGACAACCAATCGAAGCAAGCTGGGATGTTGCGGAATTTCCGTGTCGTCAAACGAGGGACTACTGTGCGGCAGGTACTTTGCATTGTCGCGAAAGCTGCGGTGCATTCGCAAAGTGCATTGGCAAAACAGGAAGCGCAATATCAACATTCGCAGAAATACGTCCGAATAGAAAGCTCGATAGGAGAGGTCTGCAATTTATAATTCAACAGTGCTGCGCATTTTTGTTCTTTCTTTACAAACTACAATCGTACCAACCAACTTGGAGCGCAGCAACAGCCTGCTGGCTTCGGCGTAAAATTTCTCCACCTGAGCCTGACATTTGTCCCAAACGTTCAACGGTAGGCGCGATATGTTGCAGATGAAACAATAGGCAGTCAAAGGACAATGCAAGAACAGCGTGAATAGGCTTCCTCTTTGCGGACGTTCTAAACAAAACGGCTTAAGGCCCTAAGTATACGCGATATATGCAAATTGGTACCTTGCAGAAATTTCGGCATTTCCACGGGCGAGCAGAGCACCGCAACCGGCTGGCCAAATTGACTTTCTATATTCTAGAATAAAGAGAGCTGCCAAATGGTAGTAAATCTAGTAAACGGAGAGCGACTACTAAAAAAGCATCGCTGCTGCTGCTGTCAATGATGAGCATGATCGGCTTCCTGAAGAAGAGGCACAGATCACCAGGATATAGGCTGCAAAAATGGGCAACGATTATACGGGCAGCTCATCTCCTCATTACGTATATTACACACCATTGGGCATCGGCGCAGGCTCCTGTCGTGCAAGGTTCAACCGGATCTCGCACCGTCTGATCAAAGCGTCCGTTCAGCATCACGCCTCCGGACCAATAACGATCCACTTGCAAGCTTGCCTCTATGCAAATGGTTCAATTGATCAACCTGGATACTGTTCAGGGCCCTTACCGCCCCTTGCTGTCGACGGAGCACTCAGAATGGCATCACCTGAGAGGTAGAGCAGAAGAACCGAGTACGGAGGTAACTCCTCATACGAGCCGCATAGGTGCTTCAAAAATTGATCGAAGGTTGGCTTGTATAACAGGCTTTTTCTTGGATTTTCATTGTAATATTCATCGACCGTCTAGGCAATGCATTTGCATGACAATGGAGCGACCCTGCTAAGCACAATTGTGCTACGCTAAAGGATTTTCCCGGTGCAGGCGACGAATCGAGGCGATGGTTTGAATAGGAGAAGTCCTCTTCGAGTTCCCGCTCAAGCACCTGCAGCATCCAGTACATGTCGAGCGTGAATTCTCCAAACGTGACCTGAAACAAAGAGGAGCCGTTAATGGTACTCAGCATTCGAGGTCCATACCTGGGAACTGCTCGAACCGACAATAAGAGCTTCGGCAAGAGTGAAACCCAAATCGTCGCCTCTGTCCAAAAGAGGAAGCGAGTAAGACGACAGACGACAGCTGACCGTAATGGACGATGAGTCGACGTCCACAACGTTTACAACGTTATCCGCCTGGTAGAAGTTGGTCAACCTGATAATGCTATGCGCTGACCGGCGCGGCGGCCTACTTCGACGAAAGTCTTCACCTCCGTCAGCACCATTGACCAGGCCAGACGATCCTCGCGGTCGTACCTTCGTATGTAGTCGTCCACCAGACGGCTCATCTCCTAGAAGTTACAGTATTGGCCAGCGACTTTGAACGGACGAAAATGTCGAGCATCCATTGCCGCTTACCCTAATTAAATCGCGGGCCTGCTTCATCTTCTTGAGCAGCAAGCAAACGACAATAAAGCGCGCGTGATAGCGCAACTTCTTCAAAGCCAAGTCCGGCCTGAACAAAGAGCATCGCGTCACCGCTTACGGAAGTGAGCCGGGCGAACCGTTCCTCCGCTCCGAGACAGACAAAGTACTGGCGAGATCGGACGGCCAAGTAAAAGGCGTAAGTTTCCATTAGATAGGCAGTGTTGCTCGTCCTGATGCTGCAAATTGGCCAAATGGTGACAAACATCCGGCACTTGTCACCGGCAATGCTCCTACTAGTAATGGTAGTACAGTTGGCCAATCTTTGAAGCAATCTCTCCAATTTGCCATCGCTTCAGACCGTAGCAAGTGTTCAGCACGTTTCTGCCAAAGGAAATGGGAGTTAAGCATTATGCAAATTAGCGTTGCCGCCAATGGTCCGAAATAAACGTAGTACGATGTGCAAATCAACGACACAAAGGAATCCAATATTCGCAACGTGAAGCTAAGCCTCTTATATAGTAAAAGATTTGCATAAAGACGCTGTCATTTTTCTGATTGCTCGTTATTGTTTCGTGCGCGTTGTCGATCCCGCCCGCTGTGCACAAATATCATCCATCCATGGAACGTGGCATCATGGTTACACGAGGAATAACGCTACAAGATTTTTATTCGATGAAGCGAAGAAAAGGGACAAACAGCTTCCTATAACAATGTTTTTAAATAAAGATCCGGCAGCTGCGGAGCCTAACATTTTAACGCGAGAAGTTTCGCTACCAACAGGTACAATAAACCCTAGGACTGCCCGGTCTCCAGGGGATCTGCGCCCACCTACAGAAAGTGGGTAAGTTGTCTGATGCGCCAAACGTTCCGGCCGTAGACGTTTTGTTCTTTGTGCATGTGTTCTATGTGAAGTTCAGTATTTCTGCTTAAGCGCTCCTGTGTATTTTATATTTCCCCTGCTCAGTACCCATTCCGCGCACCAGTAAATCGCTTAGCTCATTAAAGCAAGGCGATTCCCAGGTGTTTAAAGAAAGAGCATTTTACTTTCGTCCTTTCTTGTATCTAATGGCCTGGACCTGATGGCTGTCCCCGTAGCATGAAGCTCCACTTCCGCATTTAATTTGGTAAATTGCTCCTGATGTTTCTTCCGGACAGGTCCTTAATTTGTCTGAACGAAGGAGAGATTTCAAATCACCGTGACTTTTAAAAACTACTTTAACTCCAACCACTTTTAAAATCTTTTGGATTTGCTCTCCTACACCAGGGTCGTAAGGAATGATAATTCTTGTTGTTGTATCTCGTTCCTTGATTGTCGTGAGTTGTCTGTTCCTCCATTTCATTATTCTTCTGTCTATAAATTGGTTTGTAAGCCATTTAGAGTAGTCATTTTGCAGTAACGTCCTCCGAACATGCTCAATCTCTTCACTTATGAATTCTTCACTGCAAATGTTAATGGCTCGGTCTACCATACCAATAACAATCTCTTTTTTACTCCAATTGGGTGACATGATGAAAAGTTAAGATATCTTCCAGAATGCGTAGGTTTCCTGTATATTTTGGTTCTAACGTGTCCACCATTTCTTATAATGAGAACATCCAAGAATGGAAGCTTTCCATCTGTTTCTTTTTCCATTGTGAAGGTGATCACATTATGGAAGACACTGTTCAGGTGGTTCAGTAGCATTTCTTCTTTACTCCCTTTTATGATGGCAAAAATATCATCAACGTATCTCTTGAAAATTTTCAACTCGTGGTCCTGTATCCCAGCTGGGAACGCTTTTTTCTCCAAGTGGTCCATGAAAATTTCAGCTAATACTGGTGATAAAGGACTTCCCATTGAAGCTCCTTCTTTTTGTCTGAAATGTTTCCGTTCCAATGGAACTGGTTCCCCTCTTCCATGCAAACCTTCACCAGCTGTGTAACTTGGAAGGGGTTAAGATTGGTTCTTTCTTTAATTGATGTATCTAAGGATAATAATTCCAGCATAACGTTGTAAGTTTGATCAATGGGCATGCTTGTAAATAGGTCTTTCACGTCGTAGCTATCCAAAACATCATCTTCATCCACCAAGACATTTCTTATTTCTTTAACAATGTTCAGAGCATTTTTCGTGTGTGACGTCCGGTTTCCTGCGATTGGTTTTAGAATATACGTCAAGTATTGACATAATTCCCTTGTTACACTTCCGTAACTGGAGACTACTGGTCTAAGTGGGATGTTCTCCTTGTGAATTTTTGGTAGACAAAACAGTTCGGGACATGTAAAGTTGGAATGGAATCGTAATTTCCGTGAGAATTCATACAATTTCTTATCTTTCTTCTCTTCCACTAGAGGTGATAGCAACTCCATCAGCAATTTCCTAGTTCTTTCGGTAGGATCCTTCCTCAACGACACGTACGTGCTGGACTTTAAGATATCAGTTACTTTACTGTTGTAAGACCCTCTGTCCAATACGACTACCACGTTGCCTTTATCAGCTTTTGTAATGACTATCGATTGCTCGTTACTCAGATCTTTTATGACCTTAAGTTCGGTTCGTGATAAGTTCTTTCTGGGTGAATATTTGTATGTTGTCAGGCAATTCGCAACCAAACAACGGATATGGTCTGCCCTTAGTCGATTTTCTTCTCTAATACTTAATTCAGCTCTACTTATGATGTCCAAGTAATCAATTTCCTTTCGGGTAGGGGCGAAATTTAGTCCCTTAGCTACAACCTCTGTTTCTTCTCCTGTAAAAGGTCTGGAACTAAGGTTGACTACCGCTTTCTTGACATTAAAGCTCAGTATGTTGTGTTCTCTGTTGTTCCTTCTTCTGTTTAAGAATGCCCAAGTTTCGTAACACAATAGCCTGTTAAATTTATCTTCCATTCTTTCAATCCAGCCTGTTAAATTTATCTTCCATTATCTTCCAATCCAATCCAACAATCCAGTCTGTTAAATTTATCTTCCATTATCTTCCATTCTTTTCCTTTCTCGATTCAAAAATTGCCAAATAGATCGCCTAACCATGTGTATAAAAGATACTGTCAGTTCGTATCCAATGTGAGCATACAAGGCGTTCTTCTGTCTGCTAAACGTCTGGTTTAGCCAGGCCACTTCATTCCGACGTTCTTTAATTGCGTTCATAAGTAAAGACAGGCTTGCCTCCCGTAGGATTCTTTCTGTTCTAGCGTTTAGTGCTTGTCCTGTATTCAGACGGAAAGACACAGACAAGAGACAGAAGTCTCGACAGTCCTTAAGGAAACGTAGTTTGATCCACGCTCTTTCCAGTTCCATTATTATCCTTATATACATCAATTAAAGAAAGAACCGATCTTAACCCCTTCCAAGTTACACAGCTGGTGAAGGTATGCATGGAAGAGGGGAACCATTTCCATTGGAACGGACAACATTTCAGACAAAAAGAAAGAGATCCGATGGGAAGTCCTTTATCACCAGTATTAGCTGAAATTTTCATGGAACACTTGGAGAAAAAAGCGTTCCCAGCGGGGATACAGGACCACGAGTTGAAAATTTTCAAGAGATACGTTGATGATATTTTTGCCATCGTAAAAGGGAGTAAAGAAGAAATGCTACTGAACCACCTGAACAGTGTCTTCCGTAACGTGATCACCTTTACAATGGAAAAAGAAAAGATGGAAAGCTTCCATTCTTGGGTGTTCTCATTATAAGAAATGGAGGACAACTTAGAACCAAAATATACAGGAAACCTACACATTCTGGAAGATGTCTTAACTTCTCATCATGTCACCTAATTGGAGTAAAAAAAGGGATTGTTATTGGTATGGTAGACCGAGCCTTTAACATTTTCAGTGAAGAATTCATAAGTGAAGAGATTGTGCATGTTCGGAGGACGTTACTGCAAAATGACTACCAATTTATAGACAGAAGAATAATGAAATGGAGGAACAGACAACTCACGACGATCAAAGAACGGGATACAACAACAAGAATTATCATTCCTTACTACCCTGGTGTAGAAGAGCAAATCCAAAAGATTTTAAAAATGGCTGGAGTTGAAGTAGTTTTTGAAAGCCACGGTGATTTGAAATCTCTCCATCGTTCAGACAAATTAAGGATCTGTCCGGAAGAAATACCAGGAGCAATTTACCAAATTAAATGCGCATGTGGAGCCTCATGCTACGGGGAAACTGGACATAGAATTAGTCAGAGGTTCGAAGAACATTTAGCAGGTATAAAACGATAGAGGAATGCAGAGAGGAGAAGCAGGGGAGAAGAAGTGACAGGACGAGGACAACCGCAGACGAAAGACCCAAATGAGATTATGGAAGAATGTATTAACGGGTCTGCGGTCGTAGGTCACGTCGCAGAATGTCCAGCTTTCGATGAAAGTTTAAGAATCTCGAGGCTCAGGCAAGAGAGTAACTATTGGTTAAGGAAAGTTAATGAAGCTTTTTACATCCGCAACAACACATGCATCAATAGGGATAATGGACTCGAAATTCGTGACATTTGGACAGTGGTGACAACTATAACAGGCTGTTGCCGATGTGTTAGTCCCACACATTATAAAGAAACTAAAAAACTGGCTCATTCAAGAAGGAACACACAGCATTACGAAGTTTAAAGAAAATCGTAAACGTAATGGAACACCACACCAAATTATTATTTCGACGCTGATGACGAAAACATGAGTCGTTTTCGAAAGAAAGCTCCGTCAATAAAAGTTAGATAGTCACGGGTTACCCATCCGTGTTTTATCAATCAAGACATGAGATCCTACCCCGTGTTCAGAAACCCTATGTTTACTTTTCATTGATTTATTTATTTGTGACATATTATGAACTTCAATACAGTTTTTTGCCAAAATGATCTTTAATATAGCCGTAGCTTTCAGGACCTGTCTCCTTGTTCAGCAGATTTATAGAAAAAACAGCGTGCTCAAAATCAGAGATCTTACAATCCGTCTCAAAAAGACCAATCCAAAAACAGCGTGCTCCTCAAATAATTAGGTTTGTCAGAACTTAATTATCTGACGAGCATGCTGTTTTTCTATAGATCCGCTGAGGAAGAGGACAGACGGTTATATTAAAGATGCTTTTGGCCAATTCGTTGAAATTCGTAGTGTCACAATTGTTGAATTCCAACGTCAAGAAAAGACATATTAATGTACGCAATCTTGTTCCTTTTATACGACTTCAGACTTTTGTTGCGGCTATTAATTTATCCAGCACCCTTATCAATAAAAAGCAAATCGTCAGCGTAAAAACGTATCGACTCCGAAAGTTCCGTTCAGTAAACCTAATTACAGTAAAACTAATTTACTGGAACAAGAAGAACATGTAACGTGAAAAACAACATGTTAATAAACACGACACAGAATCCTTCGAAAGACAGGGTGTCTTTTAACGGGAGCGTAGATCTTCACGAGGTCTTTTTCACGGATTTTGTCCCGTTAAAAATCCGTGAAAGACGGGATTCACGGGACAAAATCCGTGAAAAAGACCTCATGACACAGAATCCTATGCTAATGCTATTAATACGCAGTCTGTTCAAGGGAAGATGTAACTGAAAAGTTATGCAAATTCACCACTTTACGAAACATTTGCCATTACCAAAGTTCGCTTTCGGATTCGTGCACAGAGACGTTTCGCAATCCCTGACATTGCGACTGCTCGAAAATGTGGGCTATTTCCCGTCCAAATGGGATCGATACTGCCATGCAATGTTTACGATTTCATATGGACGCCGAACGATGCAAGTTCCAATTAACGACGGCGCAAAGTTTCCATTAAGCAACGATACAAGCAGTCGACCAAAGATATCAATGCGTCGCGGCGTCCGCCCGTTAATTTGCTTCGCTCCTCCAAGCGCAACGGTTAAGTGGAGAAGTCCCAATAGTTGAACATCTCATGGTGTTGTTTACAGCACGATCCAATGCGCCCAATGGACGAGATGTAAACTGAGTTAGGCATTGAAAGGCGATATTTGAACCTCTTTGCAACGTCCGCCTGCCAAGTGTCTGCACGCTAAGTTACAACTGTCGTAGATATCGGATATTTTCGCGGATACGGTTGCAAAGCGTTCCTAGCAAGGGAATAATAGGAACATCGACTTTGATGTAGCCTCGATTATAAGTCGGCCGCCTTTGCGCATTGAGCAACTGATTATAATAATACGTTGCGAGGGCAACGGACATAATCGCCCAACTTCTTGTAAATCAATAATGGACAACGGTTTTCTGATCCGCTCAACAATGAAAAGCCGGTCGGAAAGCCGCACTGCGGATTAATGGTTCTTTTAACTATTTATCAACTTGCCTTCGACCGTCATCAAAGGGTACGAACCCAAAGCAGTATCCGCCGCGCCAGAGCAAACGACGTTAGCTCCACTTAAGGCGGAACCTTTGGCCAACAGATCCGTTGTACATTAGAAAGACATGCTCAGCAGCCGCGAACTGTAATTATCCATAGCCATGCATTTAACAAGGCCTAAAGTAAAGACCAGGAAAGGGTATCCATGGAAGATAGTCTTATCCAAGGAAGAAAAGATTAATTGCAATTTGTTCCTGACGAAGAAGAAGAAAACTTATTCGGTTTTGCTTTGTTCTCGACCGCGCGTCACAGTCAGTTTCAATTGATCGGATACTTGGAGTGCTGCCGGCTTATCCGTATTGTTCTTTACTTCAATCAACTTTGCATGAAATTTTACAACCGACAGATAAATTAACAAAAAGAACATTAATACAATATTTCTTGACGGCAGAGCTTACGTACGACGGCTGCCACGCCCAGCCGGCAATGGCAAGCTTGAGAAACCTTGGACCGAAACGGGACTTTGCAGTCGCAACTCGAATGGAAGGAATGGAACGACGATGTCATGTGCGTTATGCGAAACGAAGCGGCATTAATTATGAATTCGCCAAATGTCATCGCAACCAGCCGACCCGGAAGCGAGGAGGAATCCAAAGGCGGCAAAAGCACGCCTCCCCACGGAGCCAACATTGCCTTTTACCGAGATGAACGCTGACTAGAGCGTTTTGAATTGTACAGATAAATTCAGAAATCCCTGAAATGTAGGCAATTGCTGGCTCTTCATACGAAGTGGTAGGACGACATTGGTGAGGCAACGCATACTCCGGAATGGGCATTTTGCCGGTAATAAAAACGAAAGCCGCCAATGCATGAAACTGTGAATTATCCAGATCCATAATTGCCCCTTTTAAAAGTCTTATTACAGTTGTGTCCGCGGTTTCGCTATTCAAAGGAGGCGTTGAATGGCGAACAGCGAATTGAACATAGGGAACCCGAACACGAAAACAGCAAAACGCGCTGTTTCCATTTCGCTACTTTCATCAGGACGGACAATCGCTGACGCGCTACTGGTCGTTGACTAACGATGGCAGTTTCTTAAGAGCAGCGTCGGCAAGGACAATTTGTACTCGCACAAACAGATGCACAATTTCTGAACGGTTGGATGGAAGGTCCACCGGCCATTACAACTAATCAAATAAGGCAGCATCACCAATGGACGCTCTATTAGTACTTTAAGTTTGGATATCACAAATTATCCATCCTTCAAAGGTGGGCAAAACGACGAATGCGCACTCAGCTGCCCGCCGACTGAAGTGGTCAACCGGAAAGATGAGCACATCAACATTTTGTGGCCTAACTGAAACTGACCATTATTCAGGCAAAGGGCACCAACTGTAAAGAGCATCAACGACCGTATGGAAACGCGATTTGACTGCGATCCTCTTCGGATGATCGCCCCTATGGTTGGCTCATCAAAGGGCGAATATGAGCTCGGCTGCCGTCGCCGGTCGATGGGCCAACAACTTCAATTAAGATAACCCTTTTCACGTCAAGACGAGGCGAAGAAACAATCACTTCTTTGCGGAACCCGCTTTGACAGTGCTATTTTTGCTTTGTAAAAACGAGAGGAGACCGACGACGCCGTGCAGGTGCGTGCAGGGATCGAAATGATCAATAGCACCTCGAAAAAGAAGCAAAGACGTAAGAACACGCAGGAGGTGAGAGGTAATCGAAAGCGGGAAACCCTTGACAAATAGGATTACCACTGGGACCACGATGGCCATTGCACATCGATCACTCGTAGATGGAAGAAGTTAGCTGAGCAGTCCAGCTGCAATTTGCCTGCATATTGATCCAGGACGTCGCTGCCTTTAAGGAGGGAGGCAATTCGAAAGATTCGCCCCTTCAGTCGTTAACGAAATAACAAATCGACAAACGAAATAATTGCAAATACATAAAAATAGAAGCAGAGGGCGACGGCTGGATGTAAAACGAAGTGAAACAAAGCATGGTCCAACAATGGGACCATAAATGGGCAATAGGGCTGCGGGCAAAAGGTGAGCATTCAAGGAAAAAGTTTTAAGTCCTACCGATTCTGCTGCTGGAACTTCCACAGCTTCGTGAACACTTCGAACGTGCGGAAGAAGTGCGGCATCCAAGCTTTGCCGCTGCACGCTTGCAGATCTCTGGAAAAGTGGAGCAGGGCAAAGTTTTGCGGCGAACGATTAAAAGGTAGGGCACTTTACCACACGTGCCGTCAAAAGGGATCGGATGCGAAAGAGACCAGCTTACCTGAGTCCATTGAACAATTGGCGCGACTTGTCAAGCAAGTAGCAGAATTCGTCGACAACTTCCTTTTCCTGTTCAGTTACGTACAAGCTGTCAGCAACGGAGTTCATTGTCGGGATGCGTTTGATACCCCGTCTCGTACATCCTATTTACGACGCGATGAAGGATAGCAATCGGCAGAGCCGAGGAAGGCGAGGCGGCAGCGGCGACAAGACGCAAATCACGACCCCCGACAAATCAATACGTAAATGTATCAAAGCACTCGTGATATCCGGCATCGCGAATGGCAGCTGCAGCAGGTTGAAAATGCAAACTACAATAATCGAACGTGCAAGCTCACTACGTATTCCTGCTTTACCCAGCGTATTTTTGAATCTTCTCAAAGCGAGCGGATGTCAGCGTGTTGTGGTAGTCAGGTAGAATACGGTACTGCCCATTGCTATAACCCCTAGCCACTTTTCTGCCCTTATTCGCAGTTGACAGTCAAGCGGACCAAAAAGCCACTTGCAAGATACTTTTTCTCGCTGCTCGTTTATTTATCGGAGCACCAGAAGGTTTTGATTCATTACAGATGGGGCTAAATTGCTTTCAAATGATAAGCGGGTGGAAAAACGGGTGGAATGGACAATTCAGCACGCGCGTCAATTCGCCGTAGCCAATCACTGAGCCGGCAACGAACGGCGATTTGCTCGCGTGCCGTACGCTGATTGGCTGCGGCAAAAGTGATCGCCGGCGAAAGTGGTCGTCGGCGAATTGACAAGGACCCATTTAGGAATCCTTGCAATCAGCATTCCGCTGGGGCCAACCAACTGATTTAAGGTCAACTGCATTTTGGCCGCAGGAGAAGAGATGGGCGAGCACACCTTCTTTATTAACACCTGCAGATCAAAGTACCTGGATACTGTATTATGGCAGGTCCGTTGGCTTAGTTTTTGGGAGTCGTACAAGGCGATCAGCGAATATGGTTTGACTGTTTTTGGAATCAATTGAGTCCTAACTGTGCGCCAAGTTGCAGAGTCTCGTCGTTCCCGAACGTTTTATCCATATACTGCGCGTCATGAACACGAACATTGACGGCAACAGGAAGGTTCCGTACGCTCTCACGGCAATAAAGGTAGCGTGAACGTCCGTCAACGTTGCGCGCTTTTCGAGAATTGGCGAGCCATTTGTCCAGCAAACATGCGCTACTTTTGCAGGGCGTTGGTAGACGCTTTGGCCACGCGGTTTGCCGCAAAGCGGATATCAGCATTCACAAGAGAGCCGGCGAGCTCAGCGAAGCCGAGGTAAGCATTGAACGCCGTTCGCCGAGACGGAATTCAACCCAGCCGTTCGCCAAAGGTGGAAAAGCTTATAACAATAATGAACAATCCGCGAGAATTCAAAATTCCCAAGTGGTTTCTCAATCGTCAGAAGGACATCAAGGATGGCACCTACTCGCAAGTGCTGAGCACCGCTTTGGACAGCAAATTGCGTGAGGACTTGGAGCGCCTGAAGAAGATACGCGCTCATCGTGGATTGCGTCACTATTGGGGGTACGTCCAGCCCGACCCTGTAGCCTTGGCTTCACGTTTTTCCTTTCAGCTTGCGCGTCAGAGGACAGCATACCAAAACAACCGGACGTAAAGGACGCACCGTAGGCGTGTCGAAGAAAAAGTAGAAATTGAAAGTTGTGACCGGTTGTTGAGGTGAATAAATTGTGACTGAATTGTTCACATGCGTTCGAATTTCCTCTGCTGCTATTGGAATTGCTGGAATAATAATTCGCGCACTTATTCCATTCACCTAATTGAAACAAGTTTAATAGATCCGCGTTGAACAAATGGAGGAAAGGGGGCCGAAGGACACAAGCGCGAGTCACAGGTAATTTTGATACAAGATTTGACCCTTGAATTTTTGTAGACATTCAGCGTCCGTTGGCATATCATTAGGGACAATGTCCAATGACGGTTTCTCGAAAACTTCCTTGTTGCTTGCGGCAACGTTTGCAACCTTGCACGATAACCTTGCCATGGTGTAGTTCGTTTCTAAAATTCGAACTTCAAACTTTTTAACTTAACATCAATTGAGCTGCAAATCAAACCGAAAGATTCCGCCAGCTCCTCTTTGCTCGTTTTTTTCGGTTCGCTTTTGCGCTCGAGAAGGAAGCGCTGCTTTGCCGACTCGGTCTCTTCGATCGTTTTAATTTTTTCCCTGCAAAACGAATGGGGAGCAAAAATTTGAAATTGTCAATGCAAGACCTCACTCGATGCCCAAGTCTACTTCCGGTATACCGCAGAGCATCTGATTGGACAACATATCCTCGCGGGTTTTGCTCTGGTACTTCTTCAAATGCTCCGGCAATTCGAAGAGCCTTTCCTCGAGGCTACGCGGCTTCGGCTGTTCTTCCTCCTTCGGCTGTTGCATTCCTTTGCGCTTGCAAACTTCCTCTTCAACGAATTTACGCCTAAGAGAACGAACACAACTGTTTGACTTCGCTAAAGCCCGCTGACGACATTTCGGTACATCTCCTCGTCTTCGTCGCGCAACTGGCTTTCCTTGGAAAATGTGCTCCGAATGCCCTCTTCGACGTCCATGCACTTCCTGCAAAACGGTGGAGTCGCAAAGAGGAGGCGCAAACGGTTCGTACAAATCGCTTGCTTTCAATTTTTTCATGTCAATCATCCCACCGGTTTTTAACCGCAAACAATCCTGAAAACGGTGTTAAACATTGTTAAGAAGGTTACGCGCTGAACTTGCCAATTCCTTCTCTTTTGGTTCGCTGTCCTTTTGCATCAACTCATTTACGCTGAAAGAGGTGAATGAAAAACAAGTTCGACAATAGTTCGCTGCGACCAACTTTAAACCGTGCGACCGTTTCCTAAGCGACTGAAGTTGGCGTATAATTTCGATCCGCCTTCTGAAATGAACAATTAACGTACGGGACAACAAAATCCGCTGTCGTACGCTCTTGCATCTTCTGCATCTTCTTCGCTGTCGCTGCTCCGCCTTCTGCGCAGGTGCCGCCTACCCGTCGCCATTAGTGTCCATTCCCAAGTTACAGTACATTATTGGTGTTTTCAAGTTCCTACCCTACAGTTCATTCGTTGCAGGCGACCTTGCGCACGTAGCTCAACAGAGAAGGTCCTCCTTCCGCGTTGGGCAGCGTCGACTGGGCGCAATGGATTTCAACTTCCGAAAGTTCACGTCGGACGCGGCGACCGCTTTTTCTCGAGCCGTTCAGGTAGGTTTGCGCTTTGCGGGTAGGCATCGCCTGCGCTCTTGCTTCCTTCCATTGCCCATTTTTGTTTCACCGTCAAATACCGGCAGCTTCTGAACGTCCATTGATTATTCTCTATCGATTAGTGTCATTGAGAAATTTGATAAGATAGACAAAGTTGCAAACAAATTTTCAAAGTCGGACAAACTGCGAAATGAGCGTACGTGACTGTATCGTAAATGTTCATGCGCGATACGGTGGCAGTGATCGTTCGGATTCGGTAATTCCAAAATGTTCAGTGCATTCCAAAACGTGTGCAGTTAATTTGTGCGCACGCATGATGAGGTATCCCTTGACGGCCGCCTAAAAACTGCGTTCCATTGCCATATTCGTAATGCTCGAATTGGGAACTTCAGTTCACCGAGGAGAAGCTTGGAAAGGCGGAAAAGACCGAACTGGATGCATACTTTGAAAATTTGTTGGAAAAGGCGTCCGTTGCCGAGGAGCACACAAAAGCCATTCTCAGTTGCATGGAATGCTACCTGCAGCCGAATCCCAGTTCGTTCATTGCTCCTTCAACTTCGATGCCGAAAGTATTCGTTGAGTTTCAGCACTTCGCGTTGAAGAGTTCTTTTACGAGAAGTTGGACTTGAAGAAGGAGCAGCGGATGAACAATTTAGAATGTCTTGGTCAAGCGATGACCAACGCTGGGACCCACTTTGGGCCTGGGACACCGTACGGTAAGTGCCTGAAAGAGTCGTTGCTTTCGAAAGCCGTGGGCAGGTTCATTTGCTCTTTCCCGTCAATTACAGGAAGCGCTTTGCTCAAGGTTGGTGCTACCCAAATGAAACTAGGCTGCGCCGAACGGGAGTTCATTTCCGTTTCCGCTGCGAAAGTATTGACTCCATTGAAACGCTTTCTGGAATCCGACATTAAAACAATACAAGTATAAGGATGTGTGCTTGCGCTTCATGTTTGTCTAGCCATACTCTCTTACTTTCATAGAAAGAACGAAAAGTGCTAACAAACAAACGATTGGACCTGGATGCATGCAAGGCTCGATTACGCAAGGCAAAGAGCAGTCAGGCCCAAGTATCCGTAAGTACAGATACGTCTTCAAATACACAATCAGTAGCACGCTTCCGCTTCTTTGCCTGTAAAACATTTTACTTAGGTTAATAAGCCTGCTATTGAACAAGCGGAACAGGTAAGTTTTCCGTGTACGTCGTTGTTCTTGTTGTCTTCTCGTGCCTTCTCTTGTAAGTCATTTCCTTTTGTATGCGCAAGTAACTTGCAGGCCGAAGCTGACCTCCGAATGGCGCAAGCAGCATTCGACAAACAGTGTGAAATACTGAAGATTCTGCTGGAAGGAATCCAGTCAGCTCACGTAGCTAATAAAAGGACAATTCTGTATCCTGCAAAAAGAAGTGTAAATATTTTCAGGCAAACCATCTGAAATGTCTTCGAGATTTCGTTGAAGAACAAATGGCATTCCATGCCCAATGTCATCAGCTGACCACAGAGCTTCAACGAGCATTGACTGGGTATGTCTGTGACGTAGTTTGGAGTTTTCATATTTTTCTAATGGTTACTTTCAATTGCTTCAGGGCAATTGGCGGAGAAACGACGCTTTCGCTATATCCGAGTCTTGCGAGCGGAGCTGACCCTATTCCTACGACCGCGTCACTTGCTGACAATTCCAAGGGAGTTCAGTAACGCTGCATTCTATTGCGTTTACGGCAACGCTGAAGCATCAAACTTAAACGCTTAGAACAACCTGGGAAACTTTCGGTTTTTAAGTTGCGCTTCTTTTCGTCGCCAACGTGCACGTTAACCTAAAGCGTTGAACGAATTGTTTACTAATATGACAATTAAACTCGGTGGCTGACAACTACTCTTTGTGGACACATGACATCTACCGGGAGTAAAAAAGGCTGGGATGCCGCTAAAACAACTCGAATCTACAACTTCTACTAAGGCACCAACGAACCTCTTTGGCAAGACAAGCTCTAATACCACTGCTACTTTATTTGCTTCTTCAGTACTTTGTCAACTTCGGCAAAAATTTCGTCAACGGTACCTTCCGCCTTAATCTACAAGGAAGAAAAGTAAACATGCAAAAGTTTGGCAGCAGAAATCACCTGAGCAAGCTTATTCTTTGCCTTGTAGTAGTCAACAACTGGCTGTGTCTGCTTTCTGAAAGTATCCAAACGTTTCTTGATTGTTTCCATATTGTCGTCTACACGTCCGCTACTTGCTCCACGACCGATCAAGCGCTTAATCATTGTCTCCTCCGACACGTCGAAGAACAACACGTGAGCGCAAGCCAATATCTGGAAACGATTGCACAAACTATCAGTGCACAGCGAGAGAACCCACCTCGGCTTCGAATTTCTCTCCCTGAGTAACATCGCGCGGGAAGCCGTCAATCAGAAATCCCTTGCTGCCCTGCGTAAGCGCCTTCAGCATTGCCTCCTTGATCAAGTCGAGCACAACTTCCTGAAGACAACACCTGTTCAAAAGTTGCGCTGCCGCGCCAAGCAAGTAAGGAACCCACCAAGGCGACCAGCTGACCGTTGGCCATGATTTCCTTGATCTGTTTACCGCGCGCGCTGCCGGATTCGACATCGGCTCTTAGCAAATCGCCGGAGCTTAGATGAGTCAACTTGTACTTCTCCACAATTTTAGCGCATTGCGTACCCTTGCCGGAGCCCGGACCGCCTGAATACGAGATCAGCAACCGAAGCCCATAGCTTTCAGAAAAATACAGTAATCTACCAAATGAACTACGCAGGATACAGAGACGAATGCTGTGACATTCGGGAATGCAAGGTTAACTGCCTTCGTAAATGGTTAACGTTGAACGCAATTTCTAACATAATGCTTAATGTCCACTGACTTCCTGAACGGCGCATAACAATCGATACTGAGAGCAAAGGGAAGAGAGTCGTTTTGCAGTGCGCTTTCGCCGAGCGAGAAAGACGGTCATCAGCATGGATATCGTCCTGCATGGCAACATGTTGTTCAACTTAGACTACGCTATTCCATGAGATATCAGCGCGACTTGTCGCAAATGCGGTTCCGGAAGAGAAGGGCGAAATACGGGAAACAAAAACTGGCGAAGCATTTTAAAGAGAGGCAACAGTGCTGTACTTCGACAAACGCTAATTCCACGGAGTCGGCAGGAACGGTGGGTGGTTAAGGGAACAACATGCAGCGTTGCTTTTGTGTTGCATGAGCGGGGATTCCTGCTTTTCAGAGAACCCCGATTGCACCGCCGCGGTTACCAACACCAGTGCGGATCCAAACCTGCAGGTACTACATTCGTGTACTGCTAATCGGTGATGACATTGGCCGGAAATTAGTCTCCGCCTTAGTAGTCGTAAACCCATCAGTGTTCGAGCGCCTCAAACCGAAGTTAAAGAGTCCACGAATGTTCCTGCAAAACGAACCCAATGCTGCAAGTTTGTACCTTGAGCTACCGTCTTTCCTGTCGTCTATGTGCAGCGCTGCTGCCTCTCTTTAAAACGTTCCTCCAACTTTTAGGTTTCCTCTAGTTCGCCCTTGTCTTCCGGAACCGCATTTGCAACAAGTCGCGCTGATATCGCATGGAATAGCATAGCCTAAGCGGAACAGCGTGTTGCCACGCAGGATTCGCCCTATCCGATTGTTTCCTAGTCGCTTCAGCTTGAATGTGCAACGCTTGCAAAGCCTTGCGATTCAAAGGCGAGCATTCTTCGCGCAAAATATGGAAATATTCAGCTATCTATGCAACTGGCTGCATTTCTAATTCAGGGAAAGTATCCAGCAAAACGATCATCTTGCCGTCGACCATGCAAGCTATTTTAAACTCATGCACTTACGCCTATGAAAACCTTGTACGAACAGGCAAAGAGAAACATGAACAACTATTGCACGTAACACGTAGCAACAAACGCTTACGTTGCAGTTGCGGTAGCATTAGTCAAGTTTAACAGCGTCAAATACTATTCCTAGGAGCACGAGCAAAGGCGCGCCAGACTACTGCTGCAGCATTAAAAAGCTCAACGAACAAAGAGCGTAGGAGCCGTGGAACTGCACCTACATCAAAACAACAATAAGACATGGGCGGCCGAATGTGCATCGGCCTTCATCTTACGTACAGTACTGAAGGAGTAACATCATTAATCCTTCATCAGGTACAAGACAGAATGCACACCTACGACAAAGATGATGGGCAGTGCGGCCGTCTTTAGCGGCGTCAAATCGATCTTCTTTCTTTCGACTGGAGGGGCCTGAACGGTGAATTAACAATGCACTGTAAACCTGTCTGCAACAAACGTGAACTTACCATGGCAACAAGCGCCGGGAGTTAAGCACAACCGTCCAGAGAGAAGCGCACGCTGCAATGCAGCTGGCCGAAGGGAGCAGCGGTAATAGTGTACGATACTTGAAGCTAACCTGAAAATTCTTTAAACTTGGGTTCAAAATTAGGATTTGTCTGCTAAAGTTCACTGGTTTCCTGCGTGCCTACGCGTTCGTCGTTCAGGCGGCCATTCTGTAGCGCGGTTGTCTCCTCATAAGTATGCTTAGACACGTAGAAGCAGAACTACAATGCTGGCGTTTCAGGAAGGCTGTAGCCTTCATATCATTCGCAGGAAATACAGTATGACCAAAGTTTCGATCTATACTTTCACGAGGACGAAAAAGTATCCCCACGTAAATAGAAGTGCCGCCAGTTACTAAGCCTGTAAAACACTTTACTTGCGTCAGCTGCCTTCTGTGTACTGCTGGAACTGCAGCGCGCTTTCGCCTGCAGAGAAACACAGAGCGACACTTTACTTCGTCGTTAAAAGAATCGCTGCATTAAAATGCATGGTCATCACTTAGAGAAAATATGCCGATCCACAGTGAACGTTCGCTCTCACGCGTCAATTCCAGATTCGGCATTTGATTTCTGCTTGCCATCGTCGGCGGAAGTTTTTGCTGAAAGCAAAAGTGCTGCAAAAGCGCTATTTTGCATCATTACGTCTTTGCACCTTTCAGACAACCAAACGTTGTTTCAAGCATGTTTAGGATTTCCGGTAGCAGCTCCTCGACTCCCTTGTCGCCTTCGAACTAGAATACCTCTGCATGATCATTGCGCAGAGTGTACAGCCTATTATTAATAATACATACCAAGCGAAGAAGTTTCATCTCGTCGAAATACTTCAGCATAGGTAGCGTGTTCGTTTTAAAACATTGGATACAACGGGAGACGTAGGCGTCCATTTCGTCCGCATTAAATACGTCGGCCATTTTGCGTCTGACGTTTCCTTCGCAAAACTTCTCCGTACAATCAATCAAAATTACCAACTTGATATTCTTCACCTAATAGGATGTGCAATTCAAAAAAATGATTCCTCTATAAGGTGATCAAACAAACCAGCTTGCCAAGATCGTTCATCTCCTCAAGGTCTCGTGGATAGCCTTCGATCAGCAAAAACAAGTATTCTTGCCCAGCCAGACTGTCAAGCGCTTGAGAAATAAGTTCAAAACACAACTTCTAAAAAGTTCCATTGCGTAAACATGTGAAACGTTAGGCAAGATTCGACCTTTGAAATTAGAATGCCTGCTATGATGTCATCCGAAGCTTCCTGGTACAAGCGGTTGCCTGGATTCGCTTCGATTGCGTCCGTTATCAGTCGCCGCATACTTATGTGCGCAATGCCGTCGAAGTGCTCAGTCAACCAGGAGCAGTACTTCGATTTAAAGCTTCCAGGTGCCCCTGAAATACAATGAAGCGCATGAACTGCCCGTGAACTTGGCCCACTCTCGTTTCTACCAACAATCAAAACAACCGGAGCGTCCAGGTGCTTTTCGCGTGCCTCCTCCTTCGGCTCACTTTCGGAAACTTCTTCGGATTTAGCACATTCCACATCACCCTTCTCGACCGTTTCGACGCCTGCATAGTAAAGACACCACGTGTGGTCTCCGTGCGTAAAGCCGAAATCCACTTACTTTCAGGGTCAAGTAAGCCTCGCAGCAGGAGAACAATGGACTCCTCTATGGCTTCGCTGCCGCATTCGCCGGGAATCTGCCATGACAAAAAAGGAATGCAGGTAAGTTCGCCGAGGCGGGATCGTAGAAAACAGCCTAACAATTTGCAGCACGTTTCGGTCATCAAATTCCTTGACAACCGGCATCGTTTTCGACACGAACTCATTTATACGATTTTTGCTTTCCGCTGGATTCATTTGTCGTTCTTCGAATTGCTTTTCGAGGTCCTCCACGTGGTAATCGATCAGAGCCACTGCCTTGACATTAAACAACTGAAATGCGCATTGCTGAGCGCAACGGGAGAACTGCAAACAATAAACAAACCGATTTCATATAGTTGAACTGCTCCATGGTGAGCGGATAACCGTTGATTAATACCAACTCAGATTTGTCGGCTACGTCAGAGACCGCTTGATAGATAAGGCGATTAACGACCTCATCGCTAACAAGTCGTCCTACGAAATTATCCAAAGTTGGGCTAGTAACGAAAACTCCGAAAAGCGGCACTGAACCTTCGTACAAGGCTTCCAGGTCGACGTGCTCCAGGTCTTTCAGGGCTCCTTTGACCAAATCGGAAATGTGCAAAACCGCCAATCCTTTATCGTACAACTTCTGAGCTGCATACTTCGCCAGCTCGGTTTTTCGGCTGCCAATGCAACCTGCAAGTTAGCATTACTTTCCTTAAAGCAAGCTTCCGCCTCAAACCAAGAAGTATGACGACTGGTATGTCCAGGGCTTGTTGGACTTCGGGCGGTGATGACACCGACAGCTCTGCGGGTTTCGTATCCCGCGCAACCGACTCATTCCGGTTGGCCTCCTCCAGCTGATCGCCGACATTGCCAACCATGTCTTCCTTACCGACCTGCTCAGATTCGCTCAGCTTTGCTGGTGCATCGTCCGTCACGTCGACTTTGCCCGTCATCGAAGACGCTAAGGAATAAATAGTGCTGAAGGTAACATGCGCTGCTTCTCGGGCGGAGGAAATGACATTAATGAGCACAAGTGCTGCCACATTTCCTTGGAGCTGCGTTCACCGACAACCTGCTTCAATGGCAAAATCAAACTGAACGAGTAACGCGGCTAACATCCATCACTTTTGCATGCACGCCTTCGGCGCTGCTACCTTTGATAAACAAAACAACCTCAATCAACAAACAGCGGCGCAACGAATGACCGATCGCGCGGTTGGCAGTAATCATTAGCAGGGACGTAATGGAAGCCCAAAGCAAAAATTTCCTTCAATCCATTCAACAGTGCCATTGACAACTGCGATTTTCTTGTTCCCATTAATTTTGGGCCACTTCCAGTGGACTACAACGCATCGATAGCCAAACAATATGACGTGATCAATTTTACAGCGAACCCTTCTTTACACCGACAGGCTTCCTTCATTTGGAGGGTTTCCTCTAGTAACTTCCGTGCGAATAAACATAAAACAATACCTCTAACTTTGAATACGAAAATACAATAGGTGCTCGTACCCGTGAGGATTGGATTGTAGGTCCACCCCGAACAACAGAAAGCGTCTTATGAACCTGCGCATGGCGTTATTTCACAATACATACATTAATGATACATTAGGCAAAAAATAGCTGCTGATTTTGTTATTTCCAGCATTATTTCCCGTTTATTTCATACGCTTTAGAAAGCGTCGGCTGCCAAACGCACACGGAATAGGACTGCTACGAAGGCAGGATTGATAACAGGGACGTTCCTCATATTTCTAGTTGAACAACTTTTATTCGCAGCCCCGTTGGCTCTTCCTGGCTACC
This sequence comes from Trichuris muris, assembly GCA_000612645.2. Taxonomy (NCBI): domain Eukaryota; kingdom Metazoa; phylum Nematoda; class Enoplea; order Trichinellida; family Trichuridae; genus Trichuris; species Trichuris muris. The sequence goes on from CBXJ02000086.1 coordinate 13,837,428, forward strand.
CATCGCAAGTAAGAGCAAACTCTATTAGCACTAAAACAGCTTCCGGAAGGCTACGTTTTCGTAATATTTTGAGGCTAATCAAGCTTGCCAAGGATAGCGATGGTTGGCATCGAGGAACCAACGGCGCTGCAAGGAAAAATCGTTCAACCACAAGCAACGAGTTAAACATTTATAACAATCCAAGAAGCAACAAACTACACTATACCATCTTTGGACGAATCGTCGAAAGAAAGAGGTGGATTGTCGACGAACATGTCCCATTTCAGTTCCTCGGCGGAAAGCGTTCTTATGGTCCGCAGAGCATCGAGCATGAATTGAATGGCATCATCTGGTCGTCGACTCATAAGTCCAATCATTAGACTCTGAAAAGAGGACACGTGAATTGCCTAGCATTTAACAAAAGCAGGTATACCTCAAAAATTGTTGGTATATTTTTTCCAACTAAATATTGGCGCGCCTTGTCCGACTGCGAATGGTTGGTAGCCATACGCCACGTCTCCTGTTCACCAACTGACCATCACCGTTGCTATGGAATCCAAGAGTCGCGCTGTATCGTGAGTTTGCGATTGATTTCCGGCCTATCGACGACAATACGCGCGCTGGCACAAATCAGCTGAACCGATTTAATCCGCGCGCTTTCATTCAATGTACAAACTTGTGGTGAACACAATATCTCGTCGTATGGAGTGCAATGTATCGTCAACGAGCTTCGTCAAGTTTGAATCTCCGATCAGACAGGAGGCGGTTTTCAAATCTCGGCACGCCTCGTGCACCCTCTGAATGCAACGGACCACTATGCCTTCCTGAGCATCCGTCAGCGTCATCAGCTCGCAAAACGGCTAAACGAACAAGTGGGTCCAAAAATGGCGCCAAACAAGCAGTCCATTAAGTTTACCATTCCCTTCGCCCAACTTTGAACAACGTGCATAAGATTGAAATTCAGCTCGCTTTCGGCGTCCGCTTCGGCTATTTCGCAATCCGTTTCCACCTTGCGAATAACTGCCTGCTCCCTTTTCAGCACTTCGATCAACTGCACGCCATTAGTGAGACGATTACTTTAAAACACAATCAACGGGATACTCACTTTCTTCACTTCGGCGCTTATCGGTATGTCAACTGAGGTGCGCTTATGCTGGCAAGAAGTGGCGCTAAGGAGACTGGCCAGTTCGTCCGGTTTCAAAGGCCCAACCGCATTGTCCAAAAGAAGCTGACTGAACAACAACGGGTGTTGATTGATGACCGCCGCAACTTTGCCGGGCAATTGAACAATGCAAGACTCGTCGATGTACTTGAAGTGCCGCAAAACGCGAAGCCTATTTTCATACTCAGGCAACAGTCGCAGCTCTTGACGGTTCAACTCGTCCTCGCAGTTGCTCGCCTGCCGCTCCAAATCTTTGCGTGAACAGTACAGGCGAAACTACAACAACAATTTGAAACTGCTGTCCGCACCCTTCAAGGAAGGCTGCTCACGTGCTTGGAAAAGTGTTGGCAGGTCGAACAGCTCAACTTGCGCAATTTGTACTGAAGCTTCGACACGGATGAGATCATTTCGCGCGCGTGTTCGGACCCTGCAAAGCCCGACGAAACGGGCGAAAAGGTGCAGTCGAATTCCTGGAAAACAACTGAAACGATGTTGCCAATGTGCAGCAGCAGTTGTTGGACATCCTCGCTCGGAAGGCAACTGAAAAAGTTGGCAAAAGGAACGAGATGCGCAAAAAGGAGATAGGTCGATCAAACCGTACTTCTTCCATTTAACCATTCGCCAATCTTCCATTACGGCGCGGCAATTCAAATTGATGCGCACAGCCGATGAAGCTATGAAAGCTATGTTCTTCTCGCTGACGTCGACTACCGAATAGGCGCTCAAGGATATAACGGGAAAAAGCTTGGGGATGTCGCTGTAGTGCAACATACGCCAGCTTTCAATATCCGTTAGGTTCTCCAAGAAACTGGTGGACAATCTTATGTAAGGCATTAAAGTTTGGAAATAGGTGGCCCCTCTGAACTTGTAGGCGTTCAGCACTACTGCCAGCCGAAAGCAGGACTCCGTCTGAACAACGAGCACGTTGCCGGTTCCTAAGAAGGGCAAAGGATTAATATGGCTTAGAAATCAAGGCGATCGGCCGTACGAATTGAAGGCAACGCCACGTGCAGCACTGTGGAGCATTGTTCGAACAAGTTCTTCGCCAGATCGTAGTAGCTATCAATTTGACCATTGTTACACCGCTTGCAGTTGACACTGGGCATCGACTCCAACTTTCTCTTCAATTTGGCCATGGAATCAAGGAGACTGTTGAAACTGCGAAAGGAGACATTCTCAACGTAGCTCTTGCCGATCATCATTTCCGGCGTAATCGGCTGGGCGCGAAACAAATTCAACAGCATATTGTAGGTGAGTCTGAAGCGCGACTGGATTTTCGGCGGTTTGCCAAGAATCATTTCCATCAGGTCACTTTTGGCCGGCACAAATCCTTTGCATAAAATTATTACCGTTCCAGTTTTGTCCAAACTGCGACGGCCCGCTCGGCCAGCCATTTGCGTGTATTCGCCCGAATGGAGCAAGCGCACCGAGTGGCCGTCGTGCTTCTCCACTGAATCAAATACAACGGTGCGAGCCGGCATGTTCACGCCCATGGCAAAAGTCTCCGTGGCGAACAGTATCTGCAAGTAGGCAAGTGAAAACTCCAACAGCTCTTCGGAAGACGAACTGAAAACCCACTCTGACAAAGCCTTGCTGGAAAAGGATCTCTACCGCTTCCTTCATTATGGGCAAAACGCCGCTGTGATGCACCGCGATGCCTCGCTTGCACATCTCTTGAATGGTGAGAATCTTAAAAATGTCCAAACATGCCATCTACGTTAAGGACATGAGAATGCCGACCTGAGGAGCGTTGCGGTCGCTCGGGCTGAGACGCGCGATGCAATGCTCGAAAAACCGGTGCACCTTGCTCTTCTCAGAGCTGGATGTCAAGTCCATCGACATCAGCATGCGCGCATTCCTGTCGCAGTTAACCCTTGAAAAGACGAAAGCCACCATTGGCAATAGGTCCTTCTCTTCCAGATAGCTTATCAGCGTCAACCAACGATTCTTAGTCTACAAGTGCAAGGGTGAGGGAAAAAGTAGTTCACTCCACAGGCGGAAGTCGAACCGTGCCCAAGTTTTCGCGAATCATGTAACGATTTTTGGTCGACATGTGATGCATGCCGCTGCTGCACAGCTTCTCGGCGATCGCGTAACTTAAAAGCAAGGCCAACAATTTTCCAAACCACCAAGGAAGAAGCAAGCGTATACTTCTGGGTGAGAAAATTTCCGTTTCTATTGACCAAGGCAATGCAATCCCGCTTCGAACGACCGTCTTTACCAGTGTACTGCAAAAATGAGAAACGAGATGAATTCATGTGGACAAAGGAAAGCGAAACCAGGAAATGCTCCAACGGAACAGGTCGTTTCAACGTCTTCAAAACGTAAATATGCCGCCGTTTGATCCTGCTAAAATTCAATCAATGCAGCTACGTTAACCTCACTAATTACCTTTCTGATGCACATATATATATATATATATGCACATTCGCACGCATGTATACATGTATTAATACATTTCATCTTAAGAGCATTGGTCCATTTTTAGGTTGCTGTTCAACAAGTCAGTAATCAAGCTTAATTACACAATATTAAATTAAAGAACGAGTTACATGCGTAAGAGAAAACATCGCAATGAAACTACACGCACAGCGCTTATAAAGAATCCTGTATTAAAGAAGGCATGTGTGTTGATTATTTACCCAATCCAGTCGGCGAACTCCAAAATGTCGTCCACCGTGGCGCTAAGCATTATGACCCTTACGTGATTTGGCAGCATGATGAGCACTTCTTCCCAAACCACGCCGCGCTAAAACAAGACTCATCCAATTTTCACCGACATTCAAGCGCTTCGTACTTCTGGATCATTGACATAGTGGACTTCATCGAAAATGACCCACTCGAGCTCTCGTACAACTTCCGACCCATTGTACAGCATGGAGCTTCAAAGAGAAATGACCAATTCAAAAATACCTTCGCCCGGGCTTGCTCGCCTACCGAAGAATTTCAGTTGTCATAATTAAGCAGAATGCATCGGTGTTCAGCTGTACATCGCCGGTAACTAAACCGACATCGTGGAACATGTTCTTGAAGTCACGGAACTTCTGATTGGATAAAGCTTTCACGGGGGAAGTGTACACGGCCCTTCAGTGTCACCATGATTCTCGCTTTTGAGATGACGCCGAAGAATCAGCTTACCGCGTGTTATGCCGCTGACATAATGCTATGGCGTATTCTGCTACTACCGTCTTTCCGGCGGAAGTATGAGCGGCAACGAATACGCTGTCACCTTGCTCAAGATGCACTATCGCCTCCTTCTGGAACCAATCCAATTCGAACGGATACTACAGTCGACAAAAATGACAGCATATGCGCTTTGAAAATTATTCTAACCGTTTTTGCCAATGTTGGTCTAAGCTTTTCGAACTCCGGTACCGAGTCGGCCATTTCAACCGATCGGGCCCACTCGTAACCCCCTTTAGGGGACTTCTAAATATAGCACAGTAAACGAAGGCAAGCGAGTAGCGTATGCTTTACTCGAGAAGCATCGGCTTCCTCTATGACCGCCTGAAATGACAATCATAACGTTAACGGAAACAGTGGAACATAGAAGTAACCTTCTTCTCCACTATTTCAATGTTCTCTACCTCCACGAGGGCGGAAGCCTACGTCATGCAAATTAAGTTAAGCTAACAACATCAAAAACGGCGGCTGACAATTACCTCGCCACTATCGTTAGAATTGACAGTCGATTCCAACGTTGAGCTGTTGTTCAACATGCTCTCCTCTAAGTCACCCACCGGTGAATTGAAATGCTCAGCCGACGTTACAGCGGACGACTCCGACGGTGGTTCGTCAACGGATAGCCAATCCAACGATGAGGACAATCCTAATTTATTAAGAATGGGGACAATCCCGCTGGGCGCAACTGACAACAGAGTATCCTTGATGTTCATATTGTCAATTCCCGGATCTATTGGATCCTCTTCGTTGCCGAAAGTATCGAAACAAGTGGAGTCGCTGCAGACCGACTTCGCTCCGTGGTACTCCTCTAAAAGGGTCGACAAGAACATCCTCAAACGCTACCGCTAAATGTACCTGGACTAATATCCACCGAAAAGTCTTCCGGGTTCCTCTGCGTTTGGGCAATATCCTCCTCCATTCCGCCTAAATTGAACGCAAACGTGAGTGCTATACAGCAAAGTGGCAACCATGGAGGGCCAATTTATCCCTGCGAACCGTTGAGCATTGTTGTAGAGACCTAACCAGTTAAGCATGGCACACAAGTGTGCTAGAAACGTCCATTTGTGAATATTTCAAAACATCGAAGAACATGATGATCATCCGTTAACTTCATGATGATCACCCGTTAACTTCAAACAATTGCACTCCTGTTGTTGTTCAGTAAGCCGGTAAACAGTGTCACCAAAAGTGAGCAATAACTGAACGTACGAACTTATTCCCATAGCTTTTGAAATCAATTTAGTTTGCAATCGCCAGTGCAGACTGGGTAGAAATACAATTGTCTCAGTAATAAACCAATCCAATCGTTTACTGCGAACCTACTTGCAAAATGGCTTACCTGGCATAAAAGGAACTCCTCCGGAGATTCCAGTCAATTGAACATTGTTCGGATTAATTTCCCTGTTCATGGACAATATCGAGGAAGCAGTTTCAAGAGTTTCTTCAATTGCCTATGCAAACCGCCATCAAAATTAGCTATAACGCTTAACGACAAACTTCTCGATAGTTAACAACTTCTCCTGTATGCTCATCCCGTACCACCTGGACTTCCAAATCGTTAAACTGAGCATCATCGTCAAACAGGTAGTTCGAGTCGATACCACCATCCCACTGCCTAATTGAAACGGATGGGCGGAGCAAACTTACGAGAACAATTTAGGCGCACGGTACCCCATTGTGGAAATAACGTCCTCCTCGAGAACCATTTCGAGCAGTTCAAAGAGCAGCTCGCGTTCAGCCTGCTTCCGCAGGGATCGCAGAAGGCGGGAAGCCTCCCCGTCGGACATTTTGTGTGGAAAATTTTCAAACTAAAATAAGCACTCGAAAAGCAAGTACTTCTCTGGCCCAACAACATGGAATCAGTACGCCGCGTGGCAGCAAAGAAACACAAAGCATGACCTGTGCGCTGAACTGAAAACAGCTATCGTATATTTGTGTGTGCAGGTACTAATAGGCTAGCTATTTGACATTCGTTAGGCAAACGTGGAAGAAATGCCATGCGGAGATATGTTTTCCTTAGCAACTGTAGGGTCCACGAGTAGATCGGTCTGCGGCTTACTGTACTTGATCACCTGAGAATAAAGAACCGACAGTAGTGGAATGTTTTGTTGTTGTTGTTGCTTACGAGAATAAAACGGTTTTTGGACTCTAAGCAATGGTTGTTGCTTTGGCTTAGTGTCTATGACCATTACTGATTTAAAGCTGTCACTTTTTCGTTGCGATTATTCTATATATATAGGGTTTTACCTGTCAAAAGATGGTGCACAGCTGATGTAATGAGCATTGCACGTCCCTTGACAAAATACGTTCATTTTGAACGCTTCGGAAATAAGCGTTTACCTTTAGTGGCGCTTGACCGCTTCTGCATCGCGTACTTACGGATTCATTGAACACTCCGGAGGAAGATGCAGCTATTTCAAGTTAGCGAAAAGATTCAATCGTCCAGTTAAACGAACGAAGCAGGCTAATTTGAAATAACTATCTTGATGGAAAACAACTTGAAGCACATCGTAGCTTTGCTCCCGTTTGCGCAGGAATGATGTAGTATGCAAAGGCATTTCAGCGTCATAAACGGGAGCAGTCTCGCAATCAAGTTGGCCTGCTTACTGACCAGATCGATAGGCCGATTTGGAAAGCATTGCACGAACCTCAAGCGCTTGCGTGAATTATTAAAGTCATTACTGAATGAATCTGACCTGAGAGTTCTGTGAAAGCGTTCGCGCAGTCTAACAAACACGTACCCATGGTACGAACGTCACTCAGACCAGTCGCAAGGACAGCCAAGTTTTACCTAAATTACTGCAATTACGGTATTTAAGATGACATGCGTTTAAGCATTGTAAGGCGATGTTTCAGCAACGCGAGTTTCATGGTCCAACCGGATTTAAATTTCGATCGGTACTTTTCCGATCTCAACAAATTGCGAAACCTTTTGGCTAGCAGAGGAGTGGAAGGAGTGGACGTGGCCACGCTCAGTTCTTCCTACGACAAGTGGAAGCGTCTCAAGGTAAGCGAGGAGAAACTTAGGGTCGCTTGCGAGCGTCTACCGGAAGGTGCGTCAACTGGAGAAACTTTGGAACAGTCGCATGGCAAACTTAAGCAAGTTCGCGGACAACTGAAAGAGTTCGACGTGCTTGTCAAAACTGTGCAGCAGCTTCCGAACGATTTGGATGCCGCAACTCCAGTAGGCGATCGCAAACGTCTGCTGCGATTTATTGGAGGCAAAAACGAATTGCTCTGCGATCACGGCGAACTGTTGAGCCAAAAAGGATGGCTTGTTGTAAAGGGCGAGCCGTACCAAAGCTTTCTGGTTGGCAGAAGTTGCGATCTGCTGTCCAGACTTGAGCAGTATGTATTAGGCATCTTCGCCAGAAGTGGATTCAGTTTGATCAGCCCACCTCATCTGGTCCGTGCTGCCGTTGTGCGCACAGGAGCAGCATTCTCCGATAGCCACTTATCTCTGCAAACCTCCAGTTGCGATGGTACAGACGATCGAAATCTGTGCCTTGTTGGCCATTCTGTTTTCCCCTATTTGGGCCTGTTCACTCGGCGCTCTTTGTCTGAACGAATGCATCCTCCTGTCAAACTAGTTTCTACGGGAAACACTTACAGTAGTGATTTGCAGGATAGCAGTTTTGACGTAGATTTGTTTTCTGTTCACCAAAGTCGCGCTTTAACCGCCTTCGTTATTCTGGACTGTGCAAAATCTTTGCTAGCTACTACGGCTTGTCTACTTGACCTGATCGAGAAGATTTTAGTAGATTTGCATATTCAAGCGAACATGTGGCAAGTTCCAAGTAAGAACTTGGCTACGGCCGAATCAGCCCGCATTGATGTAAGTGTACGATCGCATAAGGCAGTAGAACAATGCCTGGCAACTGTTAGCAATTTCGGTGACTATCTTTCCCGAAAACTTCGAATGATGTGTCGACCGGACACGTACATGCAATGCCTCTATATGGAAATCAATCTGCATCGACTGCTGGCAGCCGTTATCGAACACTGGTGGTCGTTGAAGAATTGCGATGAACTTCCATCGGTACTTGGACAGTTTAATTGAATGAATATTTCGATTCACCTATTTTCGTGTCATATAAAGCAAACAACTAAGGCAACACGTTACACTTAGGCTATCGACAGTACAAACCCGCGCAATGGTTGTGTAAGCACCACAAGGTCAAGCAGAGGGTATTTTCGCTATTAAGAGACCATGCTGGGCAAAACATGAATCGCTGATTCGTATGGGGCACTAAAAAACATGAGCACTACTTTGGTCGAGCACTTTTGCTGAACAATGTTTAAAAGTTGCCGGTTGGTTAATCGAACGACATCAAATTCGAAGGTAGCTGAAAACAGAGAATGGACGAAATGAATGATACGGACACGTAATGAACCTTTTTTCTTGGGTCTTCGCAAGCTTTCTTTAAGCATTCAACCCATTGAAGAGCTTTGGCTTGAGTGCCCACTCTAAACCGATAAACGTGACCTGGAAACGAAGCCAATCAGTCAGTGGGATCAAGGTCGTATAGAAGAGATTTGCGATACCCTGTGCCGGCTCTTGTAACATAAACGAATCCGGCATAAACGGATTTTCGCCCATCACTACCATCCAGCCGCACAGGGAGATCACCCTGTCAGCATGCGCTTTGTACTATTCAAACTTTGCATGTTACGCGAAAAATTTACAAAACGAACACTTACGGCAACGCGAAGCTGTGAATTACGAGGCAAATTGCGAGCGTCGTGCAAAAACAGGGAACGATCGATCAAGCGTATCCAAAGTCGCCTCCATATTGGAACCTGTAAAAAATGCAGTGGCATAGGTATCCGCTGCGACCAACTTTAAGCTTACCCGAGGTTTGCGACCCCATTTCAGAATAGTTTTGCGTCGAACAGGTCCTTCAATTGTACACTCGTCGTTAAGCGCGCTGAAGCTGCGCCAGGAGCGATCGCGCTTTCTGCCGTAGCAATTTAGGCTGCAATTAATTATGAAATCTTTGAACAACCTATTTTGCGGTACCCATCGCGACCGAAGGCTTCATCGGCACTTTCGTGACCCGAATCGCCGACGTGATCTGTTAGTAAGTGGAACAATGCAGACAGACAGAGATAATCGATCAGCAAAGATACCCGTTCCCCCTAATTGTAAGGAAGAAGAGGAGGCAGTGCAACTGGAAAATTCCAGCAAAGAGTCATCCAATAAATGCCGTCTTACATCGAATGGAAATGGAAACGTCTCGTTTTGGTCAATGCCAACCAGTCTAAAACAAACGAATAGCGTAAAGTATTGGTCGAGCAATGCTACTGCTTTGCACAAAGATGAACAGTACGAAAACAATGCGGTCGAAATTGCAAAGCGCTTTGAAAACGACAATTTCAACATTTAAATTGCATTTTTTATTAAAAAACGAGTGGAATTGAATAAAGGATTTTTTAAGTATATATAAGTCAGACTTTACTTCGAAATGGTTATCCAAAGAAGTTTGTTGAAACCACTATCAGTGAAAGGTTGCTAAAACTGAGCAACATTGATTTGAACAAAAGGCAGGCTAGGGAAATGCCATTGAAAACGATTTGCATACCCTGCTATCCGGGTTTGGGAGAAGGAATTTGGAAGATTGCCAGGAGTATTGGTTACACGGTTGCTTTCAAAAGCCTACCTAACCTTATGTCTATTTTACGTTCTGACAAGGTCAGAATCCAGTCTGATAAACAACCTGGTGTAGTGTATAGTATAAATTGCGTTTGCGGAACTACATACTTTGGTGAAACAGGACACACGTTACCACATAGACTGAATGAACACAAAATGGCTGTGACAAGGTACAAAAATGCCGAGAAAAGGTTGAGAGGTGAAATCGTGGAATCAAGGGGGAGGTCACAGGTGAAGGATCCAGGCGACGTCATGATAGAAGCTGTGAATGCCTCGGCTTGGGTGGAACATCTGCGGACTGCCCGCTAGCCCTTAACCATACTAGGTGTTCGATTTTGGAATATGAACAAGATTATTAAGATTAGAAAAATCAAGGAGGCTTTTTACATCCGGCACAACATGTGCATTAACAGAGATGAAGGGGTTGGAGTCAGTAATACTTGGTCCCTTGTGGCGTTCAAGACGGGTTGCGCCTTCATTGGGCCAACCACACCCGAAGAAACAACACGCTTATGTTAATGGCTTTTGGGGCCCTATGGAGGATCTTCAAGGAGGGAATGGAACCCAAACTTGATTTATTGCTGGAGTATCAGTTTAAATTATTGGTGGAGCACCAATTTTAAAGTATTGAAGTGGGAAACTTTAACAAAACAGCATCTACAATATACGTTGATTATCTCCCTTCCATTAGCCACCTTTGAGTTTACAGAAAGGTTGCTTTTCATTCTGCGCTGATGACGGGACAAAGACAGGTCCCGAAAGCTTCGCGATATCAATAAAGATACATTCGTACTACGGGTTATTCTGCCGTACCTGTATACAACAAAACGAGTGGGGCATTATAGTCTCAACAGAACGCTGCAGAGATTAGTTTCAGAAATAAGCACCATATAGTAAATGACTGGGCGTTCTGAAAAGTAGGCACCTCAAATTCTGCAAATATGAGAAATTCAAAACTGTCCAAAATTAACGTCATTCCGTTCGACGACCGGAGGCGGACTAAGCAAACTGAACGTTGTGCAATCTAATCGCTAATCAGGTAAACATACAAGTAAAATGATACGATCATAAGCTACGTCACTCAAAAAGTATGCCCAAAAACCTATTCCGATTATCAAAAATTGAAAAGAAAGGGAACAGTAAGTAGGTGAAATTCAAACAAATAATTTCAACAAATCTATCGTGAGCATGTACCGCAAAAGGAACCACCTCGTCGTACAACCTTCCTAACCAGCTATTTTCAAGCACGCACTAAAGCGCATAAAATGACCATGCATTAAAACTGCAGGTTCTTCAAATGCGCACATTGGGCGAACGCAACAAAGCATAATAAAAAGCGATAACCAAGTTTGGCATAATTGCTAGATTTGAATTATGGAAACGAGATTTTAAAATTTTGCTTGAAAATAATGCGAAACAAAGAGAAAGCAGTGCGCAAAGTGAATGAGTACAAACTGGGCTTCCAATTTTCCGAAGCATCGATAACGTGAATGTCGCTAGCAAAAATAAATTATGTGAATAGCGCAAGGAAAGCCGATTTGCCTTATCACTACGTTATTGAAGGTCAATTTTCAAAATTAAACTATTATATCGGCGAACAGTGCATTTACGTTGTAAACTTGGAAAATGCTACTTACCTTGTTGGCAAATTGCTGCCACCCAAGCTTTGAGTTTTGCGGTGACCCTGTTTGCATTTCGAAGACTGCGGGGTCAGCGAAAGTGACTTGAAGCCATCGTTACTTGTTGCCAATCGATCAACAGCTTTCTCCGCGTTGTCGGCCATCGGCTGGTTGGGCTCCAGTTTCACGGATAAACTGGACAGAAGAATAAACACAAACAATAGCAAAAGCAAACAGTTTAATGCTTACTTGTAGAGATCCTCCTCAACGAACTTTTGCAGCTCGTCAATGTAGCGTATTGAATCTAAATACTTTTGGAAATACCCGACACTGTTCAGACTGTCTGCAAAGGGCTCGGAATTACTGTCGCCTTAAAGCGGCTGCAAGCTGACTACCGTAAGTTGAGCTTTGGTAATCCGCCAAAACGCGAAGAATGTTGTTCATCAAATTTGACCGCTGCGTGCTTTCCAGGCCGCCAGAACTGGGATGGGCGACGTCAATGTATACGAAATCGGTGAGATACAAACCTGAAGCCGAAGTTGCTTACAAAGGAAGCTGGGCTGTACGGCAAACCAACCAAGGTAAGGAATACAAGGCAATTTAATTGTTTCCATGTATTTACGCAGTCGTTCCCAGTTGCTGTTGTCGCTGAACAACTTGACCAGTCGATCAAACGTGATTTTATCCTTGGACGACAATGCCTAATCATTTACATTTGCTAACTGGCTTTACGGGAACAATAAATTAGGTAGCTTACGGCCCAAGTGCGCCTAAGGCGATATATGGCATTGCTTTGCAAGCCCGAGACAATTGCAAAAGCGGAGTGAATATTGTTCAATTCAATGAGCTTCTGTAAACATTAGGCTCGTATAATTTCGTGGAACACGGTACAACGTACCTTGGCGATCTTTACAAAATGGCTAAGCATCTCGGTGCGCAGCTTCAAACTTTCGCAGTTGAGCACTTCTTTTTGACACCACAAACAGACCTAAAAGACAATTTTAATTACTGCGCGTAAAGAAAGAAACGAAAGTAAAATCTATACGTGATTAAATCGACGTATGAATGCTACAACGTTCGGTGCCACCTGCAGCTTGTTTCTAGAATTCCACGCGCAACTGGTCAATTCCTATTAAAACAGTGCTTCTTTTCTAATCGAGGTTAATCGACCACGGCAAACCTCCGGCCGAATAGCTTTAAAAATTGGCAAATCCCCCAGCGTCAGTTGCGCCGCAATCTCCTCCGCACCAACCTTCAGCATGTTGAACGTGACTGGATCGAACTGCCTTTCTTCCGCATGGCAAGTATCCGATAAATCTTCAGTCATTTCCGGATGATTTCTCTCCAACAACGCGTCCCAGCTGGAACACTTCCTCTCCAAAACCTGGCATGGCAATGAAGTTGGCGGAACAACTACTGTGAAAATCATAGTCGCACCTTGTCCTCGTCAACCCATTGCTTGGCGCAGTATCGCTCCATACGAGGAAAAGTGTGGTCGCAGGACAACTATTCCTGCGAGCTACTTGAACGGCGGCAGTCGACTCCGTAGCGCAACGATGGCGACCAGCGGAAATGCATAACACCTGCAAGAAAGTGCAAATTGAGAACAGCATTTGACATTCGTCTCAAGGCAACGAAGCTAGTAGATAACAAAAAAGCGCCTATACGAACAACGTATACTAAGCCAACTGGAGCACCGACTTAACTGGAAACAAAGCTTTACTGAAAATAGCATTTGAGATACAGTATGATGTATGTTCACGTACAAAGGTAACTACGGGTTTGAAGAAAATCACTTAACTCGGCACTGGTTTGTTAAGAACGTCGTTCGTAAGTTTTGCGGCAAACGAATATTGCATTCGAAAAAAAATCTTCCTTCTTCATAACGGGGTAACTTTTCCATGGCCAAGTTTTTCCATGGATTCCCCGTTATATGAACGGAGAATCCATGAAAAAACTTGACCATGCGAACATTGCGTGAGAAAGCGTTAGATTTTGCAAAAGTCAAATTTCCATTTCCATTACGCACGTGCAAACGAAATGGCAGTGCACCGTTTCGTAAATAATAATTTCGTTCTTGACTTACTAGGGTTTTCTAAAAGGCTGCAGATGGAAACCGAGGCTGACACCGCCAGCTACACAACTAAACTCAAATGAAGAGTTTCACTGCATTGTTATCATTCGCTTTATTCAGGGTCCATACTTCTCCGACAGAATTCAAAGGTGCAATATCGCTAAAATTGAATTGCTGAATGACCTTTTAATGTTACTCTATTGCAATCATTCAAGACGTATGAATAGAACGCCTGAAGTGAACAGACGTAGTCAAGTTATGGCAGTGCAATGTGAGGCATAATGGCGGCGAGACTGCGTTTGAATCTTAAGCTTCGCGACGTGCATCCGAAATTACCATCTTCGAAAGAAAAGAACCTTATGTACCGCATAATACCCATGCTTCCCTATTACAGCAGACCATCCAGCTCATTGTGTATATCATCACAAGCAGATGTGAAGTATAATAGATTCACGGATCAGTTCAACGACATTACCGGCATTTCCAGCACAAAAACCTGTTGTATATTTAGATTTAATCAGTTACAGCCTATTTGAATCAAAAAACCGAACAACCAGCCTAGGGACATTTCGCTGACCACGGATCAGGTAGCTCCGAAAGCTTCGAACATTCTCGTTAGAGGTGCGTGTATTTCATCGTTGATTTACATTGTACTTTTTTCGGTTCAATAAACGGGTTCAACTGCCGTGTAAAAGAAACTTCTAAAAAACCGAACAATGCAAACTCGCAGTCAAAGTGTCAGATCACCTCTGTGTATGAATACAGCGACATAATGTCCTGACAGGCTTTAAACCAAAACATATCCTTCAGCTGTTCCATTGTTCATAGCGTATTCACGTAAGCTGCATGACAATGAAGGAACCGACGTGAAAACAAGAATGAATTATGTTATAACTACACGCACACGTCAGTGCGCGCCATTCTAGAAGGGTTCTAAAAGCGACACCTACAGTGCTGCAACCGGTGTGTGCTTTGCTTTTGCTCTTGCGTGTGTGGGCCGCTTGCTGTATCGGAGTAAAGAGTGCTCGCTTGCTCTCTCTCTCTGTGCGCTTGCTGGAAGCTACTGCAGAACTGTTATTGCGCTTCAGCGCACAGACATAACAAATTCATTTTGGCCCGAACGACCTTGCCACGTCCAGTCGAATAGCCCATAAATAACATCGACGTAGTGTCTGGTGACACAAATTAATTGAAGCGCCATCGACTATATCAGTGATTCCCAACGTGGGCCCTGGGGCCCCCAAGGGGCCCCAGAGAGGTACAGAGGGGCCCTGGAAGGCGAGGGGTCCTGGAAGGCCCTGGAAAGTGAAGGAGTCCCTGGGAAAGCCCTGATAGGATTGAAGGCACTCTGGCGTGGTAATCGTAGGTGGTACAATGAAGTCACCGCTAAAAAGCGCAAAAAACCTGTAGGGAATCTAATAAGACAATAAGGGTGGCGGTAAACAGTTGGTGAGGGGCCCAGGATGATTGTCAATGATGAAAGGGGTCCCTGACTTCAGAAAGGTTGGGAATCACTGGATACTGTTCCTAAATATCGGCAGCCCAGTGGGAAGGTCGTTGCCAAACTTTCCTTTTGTTCTTTGCAAAACTGCATGATGGCAAAAATATCGCCTACGTATCTTTTAAAGGCTGGTTATAAGTTAGTATCTGTGGCCGTGATTGCTATTTCTTCTAGGTGATCCATAAATATGTCAGCAGGAATGGGTGAGGGTACCTCCACTGATGATCCTTTTGATTGTGAAAAGAAGCATTCCTGAAATCTGAAATAGTTTAACGCCACCATGCAGAAACAAACAAGCTTGATCATGTGATGAAGGTTAAAATTCGTCCTGTCTTATAAGTCCGCATCAGCATTAAGCAGTGATTCTAAAACATCAAGCATCGTTGAAACTTGTAATGAATAGAATGCTTTACTGTCGAGAATCGCAGTCTCACAACGCACACTTCCGAAACAATCCCCCCGACTCCCTGCGTCCCCTCCTTATATCCCCATGTTGAGGTCAGGCGTCATCTGGCATCGGATAACAGGTGGAGCAGTGGCCAAGGACCCTCTGATGTTAGGGTGGTCTTGACGTCTCAACCTCTGGGTCAGCTCCACGGCGCGTGGTCTCTAGATGGCACGACGTGTTGTTCGCCACACTCCCTCCTGATGTGCCATCACACTGCAAACAACGTCGTGCCTGCCGTCTTCTCGCTGATCGACGGGGAAGCGCTTCTGCTTCAAGCGGCTGTGGATTCTGCTGTGGCACTGTAGGGTCAGGCGTATTCCTCGTCAATTCATTGCTTTCCCTGGGAACAGATACTAGCATACTTTTGTTTTCATTTGCAGCATTGGCAGGTCCTTCTGATCTCCAGAAGCTTAAGGTTTGGCGACGGATGTCACGTACTTGGCGGGGGGTTCCATCCACTTCAACCTTGAACGTGAGAGGCAGCAACTTTGTTACTTTGAACGCTCCCGGCATCGTGATAGGATTCTTCCTTTACGCTGTGCAGGACGTCGGGAGCATTTCCTCCTGCCCATTTCCATGCTGCTGTCCATGCACGAGCAGTAGGGTCATATGACGCGGTGAAGTCCTTTTCATCAACATGCATCCTGGTGTCTGCACCCGCACACAAATGACTGTGCCGAGCAGATTAAACTGCACCTGTGCTTGGCTATCCAGCAGAACTCCTCCGAGGAGCTGTATCCCGCTCATACCAAGCACGAACTCAAAGCCGAGTGGCTTCCGATCGGAAACTATTACGTCTGTAACAACACCAGACTTCAAGGCTAAACTCGTTTTTACTCCACTACAACCCAAACACAACGCAACAACTCTTCTTTTCACCGTAATCCCTGATCTTCAGGTTCCTGACCGGCTGTAGGTTCGTTGCTGCTACACGTCAACGACAATCGTGGGACCTCCGACGGGCGTCATTGTAACGGAACCCATGCCTACCCAACGTAATTCTTCACCGCTGATTGTCCTCAGGTTGACCTGCTGTTTCCTCCACCGTTTACAGCAGGGAGCGTAGATAATGCATCTTGTGCAGCCACTGTCAACTAATACCTGGCGAGACGTTCCGTCCACATACATCCATGCAGTTGGTAGCGCCTCAATCACTGTCGGGGAGGAGCAGGCGCATAAGCCTCCTCCCAGCTCCAGTTTCCCGCTTCTACAGGTCTGGCCCGTCTTGGCGCGCCATTGACGTTACCGCGTCCGCGCAACAATGTCCTTCGGTCATCGAAACGTTGCGTGGCACCAGATTCGCGTCGCCGGGTCGGGCATTCCCTGGCATAGTGGTTCACTCCACCGCATGCGTAGCAACGTAGGCCGAAGTGGGAACTTTGGGGCCCGACCGCAGACTTGCCTGCAGCAGCAGCAGCAGCAGCAAATCCACTGTCTCCATTGCTGCCAAGCAGTCCCCTTGCTAACAACGCCCGAGTGCGTGTGTTAACAGTTCTTTCACATCGAAGGTTTCCATGCGAGCCCCGGAACTCAGAGAGTCTTGGATGGTTTTGTTGGATATACGCATAAACTCGTACAGTATCCGTATATATCATGAACATCATAAGCTTTGTACTATTGTCTGACTCAATAAATCTTATACTCTGCGTTGAAAGTGACAACAGGTTATGGGCCCAGTCACCGTCGCTCTACGTTAATCTCGGAGGCTCAGTGAAGCACGAAGTCGTCCAGCTATCACTAGATGCAGTGTTAACCGTAAGTACTCTTGAATATTGTTGGTCAAAGGGTAAAGCAATTGCGACGCGATGGCTACGGTTAAAATTGTTCCTCTCGTGAAGGACAATTACGACTCGTGGAAAATGCAGGCCAAAGCGTATCTTATCAAATCCGGCTCGTGGAATTATGTTAACGGAGCCAAAAGAAGACGATGACGTTCCAAAGTCAAAAGAAGACGATGACGCTGTCCATGCCTGGATTGAGGGCGATGCCGCCGCGCAGTCAGACCTAATCCTTATTGAATGTCTTACTCAGTTACAGTCGCTGAGCACGTGCGAAACGTCGCATGATATGTGGAAGAAGTTGGAATCCATCCATCTCTCAAAGGGTCCTGTTCGGAAAATTCATATGTTGAAGACCTTCCTCACCAGTAGGATAAAGGAAGGTGACGACATTAAGGATCATCTGACGAACTTCTTTAATTGCGTTGACAAGCTAAAGGAGATGGGCTCCTTTATCGATGATGACTTACTGTCCATCATGATGCTGCTCATGTTACCCCCAATTACGACTCTTTTAGGCAAGCGATGGAAGCTCGAGATGATCTTCCAACGCCTGACGCACTAAAGATTAAAATTTTGGAATCTGCGGAGTCTCGAAAGTTGACAGTTGAAAGATCAGTTGGATCTGATGCGCTGCTTATCAAGCGGACTCCATCTAAAGAAAGGAATTTGGCCTGCCAAGGCTGGTATATCGAAGGTAAGCTCGGAAAGTCTAAGAAAATAGGGCCCTGCTATGTGTGCGGAAGAGGAGGACACAAAACGAATTGTTTTCCTGACAGGAAGACGCGCTTCAAGTCGTCTGCGTCTGCAGCTGAAGCGAAGTCATTGCTGTTGACTGATAGCGTGCGAACAGCAAGCGTCGACTTATGCATGTTGAAAACGCTTGGTGAGTTGACAGCGGCTGTACATCGCACATGTGCTCGACGCGAGAAGCGTTTGAATTCCTAAGGGAATCAGAAGTCAAAAGGTTGAATCTTGCTGATAAGAGCTCAACCAGCGTTCGTGCAGTTGGTCGCGTCAAAATACAGGTCAATGACGGGCAAAATAGTAGGGATCTGAACTTGGAGAAAACCCTGCTGGTTCCAAGTTTGCGTAGAAATTTGATCTCTGTGAGCAAAGCCACAGACAGTGGTCATATGGTTGTTTTCACAAGAAGAAATGCTTATATTCTCGATGAAAAGGGAGAAACCGTCGTCACTGCTGATCGGGGAGATGGACTTTATTATATCCGTCAAACGTTTGAAGAAGCTCGAGATATTGCTCCGACGAGGACAGGGTTAAAATTGCAAATTTGCCATGAGAAATTCGGACACTTTGATCACAAACGGGAAGAAACCTCCGTGACTCTTTATTCAATCATACATTGGAACCCGTTACGATAGTCTCTTACCTCATACGATTCTCTCTATCCGATCCTTTCGATTAAACCTATTCAGAAGAACTGGCGCGTCTACAAGGAAAGAAAGGAATCTTTGCGAACAACCAGTATATTACCTCGACTTCACCATTGTTATGTAACTGCGTAATTTTAGAAACTGCTGAAGTAGAATTTGCTTCCGATATCGCTGAACAGGTACATGAGCCAATGAGCGTCTCGAGCCAAAGCAACCCTTTTTGTCAGAATGCGGTTCATCTTCGCGTGTTTACTGTTAGCACTAAGTCAGGCTCGGTAGCACGATTTGACGTTCAGATTCGCCCACGTATGTTTTAGTGTTTGATGCTAATCCTCTCATCACTACTGTTAGCATTTATAATCACAGATGTGCCCGTTCAATCATAAACCTTTTACTTTCCACAAACAGACCGGAGCTTTCGGACCTCTCATGGTCCGTCATCAGCAGTCAATAGTTACTGCTCAGCCAGTCTTAGGTTCAGTATTTCGAGTCGATAACGGTAACCGCACAGATCGAGAAGCCGCTACCGAAGATTAAGCTGATACGTACACCAGTTCAAGGTTGGAGGATGTTACTTAGCGGGTCGATGCACAGTGATGCAAGTCTTGAACATTGATGTTCACCTTAGTGTTTTTCAAATTCCTTGAAACCTAAAGCTAATCGCAAAGATTTGACTACTGCAGCAGAAACAAACTTCTCGTCGAAGTAGTGGCGCCCTGTTAAGACTAGGTCACTTTGGTTGGCATTTTCCTGAAAAGAAGTCAAGATACCTACGCAATCTACAAAGACTTCATCCGTCTCTAGGCCCTTGTCACCAACGACATGGCCGTGGCCGGCACCCGGCCCTCTACCGCACCGAGCAGCAAAGTGCTGAAGGCAATTTGCATATTGCCTGAGTATTTGTGACCCTTATTGCTATACAGTATGCAGGGGAAGGTTCATAGAGGCGACGCAAGAACTTCATGGACATGCATGGTAGGCAAGTAATAAGTAGGAAGTAGTAGCTGGTGTTCAGGACTACGCATACGACCAAACTCAAGCCAATGGGTAAATGTATATGAGACACTGGCGGTTCTACTATCGAGCCGAACACATCCTTTTGGCCGCAGCCGATTGGCCGATGCCGTTTGGCCGCCAGAGACATTTGGCCGCCAGGAACATTTGACCGCCTGTGGACATTTGCCGCTGCCTAGATATCGACTTATTGTCTTCCATATTACGGGTTATACTCCTGTTTATGAGGCATAACTTGCATTTGTAACTATATGCTGTCCAACGCTGAGGTATTGATCCCATTTGAAAATAGATTTACGTTAAGCGCAAAGCTGCGAGCCTTGTTGTTGCCCCTTGTATATGGTCTGAGAACGTGAGTTCCTCGTTCTCAGCAGTCCCACCAGATTCTCAGGTTCAAACAAAACCTGCAGATCAATAATGTATAATACAGCAATCACTTACCAACTTACGTTTCCGTTAAGCGATATCCCGCTTAAAAGGATTTCGTCTAATATATTTTGCCATAGCTGAGAAACAGCAATTGCTGCTGCAAAATTACGTTTATTTTACGGTTTAAAGTATTTCCGCAAATGCCAGTGATTAAGTGCCAGTTTACGTTGGGATGAAACGTAAACGTTACGTACAGTATCAAGACTGCCATGCAAATCAATAAAATGGGCAGAACATTCCAGACCAGTGAAGTCACTAGCGAAAAGTCGAGGTCATGTTGAATGCGACGTTTGGCGGCGTGCATCACTGCGGACGTTGCGTTCAGGTATTTTCCAAGTCCCTGTGCAGAAGGTGCGACTTTACGAACTGTCCCGCTTACTCAGGAAGTCCATTTCCTTTATTTATAGCTCCTTGCTGTTCAATTGGTCGTTCAGACATAGGTCGAATGGACGCAAAGCAAAGAGAAGTGCACAGACGGAACCTGACGTCGTCAAAAGCGCAGCTGAATTCTCTGCAACGAGCAAAAGTGAACCTGTGAGTATTGGTTCTTGCTATCCCTGCGACCTCGCTTCCATTCAAACCGTTCCTTTCGTTCTCGATAATGCTGACGAGAAGAAAGGGAGTAATGACCAAGGTAAATTGTGCTGCCTTTTCATTTGTTCAATCTAAGCAAGTGGAATACTTTTTGCGGTCCGGCATTTATGTATTTTTCACTGGTATAGAAACGGGTGCGAAATTTCGCTTTCCTTCGGTCACAAAAATATTGGAGCGCACAAGGAGTGCGGAAAGTCGAGAGTTGTTCACCAATTGGCGAAACAACATGATAGAAAAGTATGGCCAGGAAAAGTTCGACAGTCTCGTTTCAGGTGTCTTTTGCAAACGTTTCCGTTCGATAGTGTTATAATGCAACTTACGTACGTCTAGATCGACTTAAAATTGGGACTGCGTTGCATGAAGCTCTGACAATGCAGTACCTCACTTTGCAAACCCCCGTCGATGAAGTTCAGCTTTCTGAGTCGGCTGTACCTTACTGGAACAGCTTAAAACCTCTATTGCCTTGCATTGAAGAACTAGTATCGAAAGAAGCATGGGTTAATCACTCGGTGCTGCACTACAAGGGAAGAATAGATGCACTGTTAAAGTACAAGTATCAAGAGACCACATTGTGCTTATTTCCTTTCTTCATGTAACTTTATGCTTAAGGAATCGCGTCGTTCTTCTTGAGCTAAAAACAAGCGACAGAGTTAAGGCAAGTCTGGACAGCTTGTACGACACTCCATTGCAGCTGGTTGCCTATGCGGGTGCCCTTAATTCCATGCCCGATTATCCCAAAGTAGGCGCAAGTGCATTTACCGTTTTTGCTTTCTTCACATGCTTCGTTTAGATAACGGATGCCATTATAATTGTATGCTACACCAGCTCCGAAGCAACCGTTTTCGAACTAAACATAAGATATTTGGAGTACTATTGGAAGCAATGGCTTCAACGGTTAAGCAACTACTGGGCTGATTTGGGAAAGATGCATAGATAGTACCTGCCTGAGTCACCCAATTGCACATGATTGCTCGTTGTTGATTCTAGTGGAATTACTACATTCTTTTGTTAGCACCATAGCTCCAAGGCACGTAATCTAGGATTTAAATTATTCAAGCTGCTTGCCACGTGATACCATGTGCTATGCATTCAAGTGAACGTTTACATGTTGTTTCATTAAATGCCATAGAAAGGTTAGCTGCAGCAACAATGACAGCTTGCAAATGAAGTTTCGAGCGCAAATTTGAATAACTGTAGAAAAATAGGCTTTAAAACGGTTAATAACCCAAGAAATTTAGACCTCACGGCAGTTGTACTCGCATGCTACAGAATATTAACGTATCTACGTTTGCGATGGTGCTCAGCTGTGTAAGGTGTCGTAGCAGCTATTAAATATGAGTAAGGAAGTTTGTCGATTTTGTTGTTTAACGGTTGAGGTTCCCGTTGCCACTATGTATTGTCTAAAATCACTTCAAAACGACACCTAAAGCAGTGATTGGTTGGGTGATGTTTATTAGCGAAAACCAGACACAAACAACATACGAATCGGAGATGTCAGAACACCCTTGTTCTGTCTTTAGCGATTGGCGTCTTCTTATTTTTAAGCAAATTTGCATCCATAATTCATGAACTGTTCGAGGGAAGGTCAACGCCTCTGTAGCTCAGGGGTTAGAGCACTGGTCTTGTAAACCAGGGGTCGGGAGTTCGAATCTCCCCAGGGGCTATGCACCACCGTTTTCCTCACAGAATACGTCATTTAGGCTGATGACCTGTTTATCCCTAATATCGCATTTTCGGAATGGTTGGTGCAACGCAATGGCTTCAAGCGTAACTTTAACCAGTGGTGGTTGGGCGACTTTGTTAATACAACGTAAAATAGAATACAGGGTGCATCTTACGGGTCTTGACATATTGTTCTTGCTTTGGGTGCGGCTTCTACCCGTTTATTCGTAATGTCCGAAATCACGCAAATACCAGCGGATGGATGACAAATTAATAAGTGGAATAACAGAGCAATGCAGTAACCTTCGGAGCTTTCGGAATGTTCTAATTCCGTGGTCAGCGATAGCCAGAACGTTCCGAAAGCTCCGAAGGTCATTCCACTAGCAATTTTCCATCCATCCGCTGGTAGGGAGTTGTTTTCGTGAAACAACCGCTTCAGAGCCAGTTACAAAAAAGTCCAAGCTTTTAAAATTAATAATGTCCAACCGTTATGAACTGAAGTTACTGCGATGGTTCATTAACAGTCTGTTCAATTAAAGTGTCAATTCTAGCTTGCGCAACAAATATACGTACAGTTCCGTTTCGTTCTCTTCGCTCTTCTTCTTGGGAAAACAAGCTAGTAAAGCGGTGTAAGTATCTTGTCAGATTGAGTACTGAACACTGCTAATGTAGCATTTGAAGAATGGGAACCGATCTGTGTCTACGCAAATCAAGAAGTCGTTGTTCTTTTAGACACTGCCTTCCGACGGTTTATACCTCGTGCAAACATCGCACAAGACTGATGATACGTTACTAATGGTAAATCTTAAAAGCCATGTCATACAAACTGAATTGTTTTAACACACCCGAAAGATAATCAAGGCCGTTTAGCACTTTGGAATAGATGTGATTACACAGCGTCATCAGTCCATCCGGTTATCTCCGTTTTACATGGTGTCGTACATTCACAGACTCTTCCCGTTGTTTTTGTACGTTCGTAGATCTATAAGTAAACTGGAACGGTCTCCCTACCAATGGATGGATGACAGTAGTTAAAAGAGAACACGGTGAGAAAACGACGTAAGGGTTTCTCTCGAATGTTTCGGAACGGTCGAGTTCCGTCTTCGAAGGCAAGACAAAGTTTCTAATCTGTTGTCCGGTTAAATAGGAATAGGGAGACAAAAGGAGGAGGAAGAACAGGTCAGGGAGGTAAGGTGGAACATATGTTTTTATTTATGTTGAATACGTCCGTCATCACGCGCCTCTAACTCATGCAGCACCCGGACGACCGTGAGAATTAGAGAGCGCTCAAAAGACGTCGATCATCCGTTCTGCGCCCCAATCGTTTCTCCTTTGTCCGCTCGCTAATCGCGCTCCAGCTGCTTCACGCTTCTTCTACTTGCACTTTTCCCTTATGTGTGCTTCTATTAGTAAAAGCCTGTTTAACGTCTTGTGCTGTACGTTCAGTTCCCGCGCGCATTTCGGCGCGTGGGTTTAGCCGTGGGGTCAGTTCGCCGCGGCGGCACAGTCTCGACTATCCGGCGTGCACAGGTAATCGATTACCGCTTTTGGGGCCAATCTCCCTATTTGACGGTTAGTCTCCCATGTACAAGACCTTCCTACAACTTTCAGGTCTCAGTTCCATGTTCATTGATGGTGTCGCTTGCAATTCCCGCGGCTTAACTCCAACGTACAGACTATTTTATTTGATCACGGTGCTTCTTTCTCAAATGTGTCCTCTTTCTCCCCACCTAACTGCTCATCTCCGCGTACATATCCTTACTCTCACATCTGGGTCTCTGTTCCATGTTTCCTCATAACACCGCGTGCAATTTCCGCTGCTTAGCTCCAAATTACGGTCTGCTTTATCTGAGTACGATGCCTATTTCAGGTATTGTGGCTTATCTCCAATCCTGACGTTTTAACACTCCAATGCGTTCTCTAATCGTCGAATAGGGAGATTGGCCGTAAAAGCGGTGCACGCCTGAAAGCTCTGGGTGTGTCGCCGCGCCGAACTGAACCCGCGCTGAACTGACACCACGCTGAAATGCTCGCGTCGAAATGCACGCGGTGAACTGACGTGCTCCGCCATCTGGTTGTCTTTAGTCACAGGTACCTGCGTTTCCGTTCTCACCTTCACAGGTTACTGTAATACTTTAAGGTTGGTTCTCACGGAAAGTTTAAAGCAAGACGCTGTAAGAATACTAATCTCCCATGACGAGAGAAAGACCTCAATGACATTGATGGAAATTCGATGCAGGCGCATGGTAAACCGCCGGGCAAACAAAAATCGCAAGAGCTAACACTGAGGTTACATTGTGCCTGAAAACCTTTACGCCTTCTTTCTGTAGTATCCTTTGACTCACCCTTGTGGAGGTGTTCAGTTGTTCAAGCTGGTAGATAGTCGCCGTTGCAGTCTTCGCTGGCGCTTTGTAAGTACAAGCTATTGCTTGCCCATTATTGCATTCCCTTCGTTAATTTCTTCTGTACTGATGGCCGGTTGCGCTTCACCGCTGAATAACTGGATGCAGGCGATGACCTGTCCCGTTTGGTAAAGTTATTCTCTACGTTGGTTGTAGGTGCGTCCTGCTTTGACGGAGCCTGTTTGTGTAGGCACGTTGTTTGGTGTGACTTTTTGCGTCGGCGTTGATTTGTCACAACGCTCATCGCCCAGCGTGCTTTTACGTCAAGCACCTTAAGTTCGATACTCGTTCGTGAATTTTCAACCGCTGATCTGTCTATAGGCGCCGTGAACGCAATGTTTTCCTTCATGAACAGCGACGCAAAACGCAAAAAGCAGCCGGAGGTGTACGTCTCGGTCACCGAAAGCTTGAAGAAGGTTTACAAGCAGAAGCTGCTTCCGCTCGAGGAGCACTACAAATTCCATGAGTTCCATTCGCCACCGTTGGAGGACCCGGATTTTGACGCAAAACCAATGATTCTTTTGGTAGGCCAATACTCGACGGGCAAAACCACGTTTATAAGGTATCTGCTGGAGTCCGACTTCCCAGGCATGCGAATAGGTCCAGAGCCAACGACCGATCGGTTCATAGTTGTTATGTACGGCGAGCAGGATGGCACTATTCCAGGTACATCCCGTTCCGCGTTAACGGAGCAGCAAAACTGGGCGCTTTTCCAACACGTTTTTGGGACCGTACCTTTCAGGCAACGCTCTGGTTGTCGATACCAAACGCCAGTTCCGGCCGTTGTCCCGTTTTGGCAACGCTTTTCTCAATCGCTTTCAATGTTCCCAACTGGACAGCGAGGTACTGAAGAGTCTAACCATTGTGGATACCCCAGGCATTCTGTCGGGCGAGAAGCAGCGCATCGACCGCGGTTACGACTTCGTTGGGGTTCTCGAATGGTAGGTCGCTTCATTTTCGGTCGATTCAAGGGCTTCTGCACGATTGGAAGTGGTTCGCGTAGCTTTTAGCATTCTCGAAAGTTTCGCAGGTCTGTTATTTTTGCGTACGCTTTGTTCCAGCAATTTTCGTCCATCGTCCCTTCTGGGATTTGCTCGGATCGCTGATTTCGATCATTTAGGGCGTAAAATTTCTAGTTTTTCATTTCCACCCTGCAGTTACGAAAAGTAATTTTCAATCTTTTTCGATGAATCATTAATGGTAAGGTCGTAACCGGCGAGTGAATGTCTGTGCGCATACGGTTTCTTCACAAGTTTTCTCAAAGTACATTGCAACATGAGTTTAGTTACCGCCAAGTGAAAATTGTCGTCTTATCTCCAAGACATACTCAGGGTAAATGAAAGCGTCAGTTCTCTCATTTATTTTTCGGTAACTGGTTTCCTTAAAGTGTGACGTCCTGGCCCCAGACCACTGCTTTGTTTGCAATCTGCCTCTAATACCTTATAGATCTACGCGGGTATCCTAGTTGGTAATTCCGTCGGGCGAACAATGAGTAATCCGGCAATGCATGTAAGCGTCACAATACACATGCATTCTTGTTGCTAGGTGTATTACGTTGCGGACTATTGACAAGGCGATTTTCGAAAGCAGCGACAATGGGCGTAGATTACCTTCTCTTGCCCCTTAGGGACAATTGGTGATTCATTCCTTGTGCTCAATAAAACGTATGTATGTTTGCCGCTATGCGTAATGGCCGTAACTGAATTGCACCTATAATTTGTCCATGGAAGCTCCCTTCGTTTCTGCATATTTCACTGTCATTATATGTTGCATAAACTGATTGCACCATGTTGTAAATTGTATAAGTTGAGGCGACATATTTACCACCGTCTGAGTACCATATTTACCCGAAGTGCGATGCATACGACGCTTTCAAATGCTGAAGGAAAAACATTCGTGTACTCTTTTTTCGAATGTTCAGCAAAAGCGTTATTTTTGCCTGAGTACTTTGCAAGTCGCGTAGTTGGCTAATTCTGTCAGCCTTTTCTTTGAAAAGCGTATGTCTATCTAGCTTAGGGTTCTGTTTTTTAAAGGTTTGCCGAGCGGGTCGATAGGATCATATTGCTGTTCGATGCTCACAAGTTGGACATAAGCGACGAATTCCGCCGTTGCATTGAAGCCGTAGGCGGCAACGAAGACAAAGTGCGCATCGTGCTTAACAAAGCCGACATGGTTGATCATCAGCAACTGATGCGCGTGTACGGAGCGTTGATGTGGTCGTTGGGCAAGGTGTTCAAAACGCCCGAAGTGGCTCGCGTATACATTGGCTCCTTTTGGGACAAACCTTTGCACCACGACATCAATCGGCGACTTTTCGAGGACGAACAGCACGACTTGTTCGTTGATTTGCAAGGCTTGCCGCGCAACGCCGCCTTGCGCAAGTTGAACGATCTCATCAAAAGGGCGCGACTGGCCAAGGTGCACGCGTACATCATTTCCTATCTTCGAAAGGATATGCCGTCGATGATGGGAAAGGAGAAGCGCAAAAAGGAGCTCATTCAAAACTTGGACAAAATATACGAGCAATTGCAGGTTGCTTGCCATCTTGACAGGCATATGGGCTTACCTGCAAGACTTTCTTCCTTTTGCAGAGAGAGCACAACATATCGCCCGGAGACTTCCCCGACTTGAAGAGAATGCAGGAACAACTGCAGCATCACGACTTTTCGAAGTTCAATTCGCTCAAGCCTAAGCTGATCGAAATGGTCGACGGAATGCTCTCGTCGGACATTGGTAGACCCAGTAGAATCGGACTTTGCACTTTGCTAACTACTTTGCTTTGTCGTTTAGCTCGTCTGATGAGTCACTTGCCTCAAGAAGAGCACGTGATCAAGCCCGAGCGATCGTTCGTTAAGGGTGGAGCATTTAGTGAGATACGAGAAACGCCGTTCAGCTTTGGCCAGGGAGAGGGTGTCAACGCAGGCGCCGACGAACCGCAGTGGGTGGTCGGAAAGGAACGCTACAAATGGGATGAAACGTTCCAACAGCTGGGCCCGGTTGACGGAAAGATAACAGGTAAACTGGAGCTTCACCTTACCGTCTGCCTGCCTATCGCTTGTTTATAAAAAGGGGCAATAGCCAAAGCGCACATGGTCAAGTCGAAACTGCCGAACAGCGTTCTCAGCAAAATATGGAAGCTGTCGGACGTGGACAAGGACGGCATGCTCGACTTGGACGAATTCGCCTTGGCCAACTACTTGATTAACTTAAAATTGGACGGACATGAAATGCCGGTGGAATTACCTGAACATCTTTTGCCGCCTTCCAAGCGGGTAACCCTTAAGACGGTGTCCTAGTCTCGTGTTCTGCCAGGGACAGAGCAGCGCTGCTTATTGTTGCAACGATTCGTTTCTCCTAGGTCCCACAAATCGGTTAACCAGTGAAAGCGTTGGTCGACATTGTACTTTGCGACCAAAACTGCCATACACTCACTGGCAACGTCCATGGCGCTGCCAGTGCGTACACCGATCGCCGTGATTGTCACTTCGTGCATAGTTGAGTATTCGAGCCGTAATCCAATTTCCGACGCTTAGCTAAAGCAACGCCATGCACGTACAGTTTGAGCAATTAAATGATTCAATTGGAAAAATGATAAGCGACAAAGTTGGTTTTCAACCAAACGCAACGTTCCGAAACGACTGCAGAGAAGAAACAATTGGCAAACGGAGGACTTTTAACAACCGGCGGTGCGCGCATAGCGAAACTTACTGACGAAAAAATAAATTACAAGAAGTATTCGAACTTTGATGACTGTTTTACCGGAAAACGGAATTTGGCCATCCCTACGAGGAGGTCAACTTGCGCAGTCGATCAAGTTCGGATTCGAGGCCGATGCGCAGTTCCATCAACTGCTTGAGCTCGCGTTCCAATAAATCGTTCAAACGGCTTCTGTCGTCGCATCGTTTTCTCCAATCCTTTGAATCCGACGACGGTTCAACGTCTGTTGCAGCCGTTGGCCTCGGCGGAGCGCTCGCAGATGAAGGCACGTCGCGTCGAACGCTGCCGGTGGTCGTAATTGTTGCGTTCACCTGATTATCACATTTCTGTATCATCGGTCGTTCCTCAACGGAGGCGCCCCTAGGCACCGAATTGGACTCGAAAGAATCGGCGCCAATTCGTTCGCACGAATGAGGCAAAACGGTTTTGCAAGTCGCCTGCACTGCGCGCCCAGCGTCCGTCTGCACGGACACCTCGCGAAGGTTCGTGCACGTTAGCGCGCCCACCCTGGGCAACCGCGGCGCGGGAGCGCTCGGAGGTAAGTTGGCGCCACCAACGAACGCCTTTTTGGTCAAGTCCAACGAGGCGGATCGGACGTGCCGAACAGCCGGTCGCGGTGGCGGTTTGGGCGGAGGACCTTTGGGCGCCTGCGGGCTCATCACCTTCGATCGTCCGGAAACTGGC
This sequence comes from Trichuris muris, assembly GCA_000612645.2. Classification (NCBI taxonomy): domain Eukaryota; kingdom Metazoa; phylum Nematoda; class Enoplea; order Trichinellida; family Trichuridae; genus Trichuris; species Trichuris muris. The sequence continues at coordinate 13,866,721 of CBXJ02000086.1, forward strand.
GGTGGTCCGACTGCAGTAGAAGGAGCAACTACGATTGTATGACGTTTCTTCGAAGCGTTCGATGTACCCCCATTTTCACCGGTATGGGACGTTTCGCCACTGCACACTTCCGGCGATACGTGACAGGCTATTGGACAGGCTAGATTTTTGGTCTTTTCGGCGGTCAGCATCAGGGAATTGGTGAAGTCTTTCAACGGAGAATCGTGAGATTCGTCGTTGGTCGCCGACAAAGTTGAGCCTCCTTGCATACCGAACTGCGTCCAGTTTTGCTCGGGATCTTTGGCCAGCGGTGTCACATTTCTAGGCGGAGTCTTAACGGGCACCATTGAGGCAGGTAGCGAACCAGGAATTGGAAAGTGACCCTACGGACGAATAGTTAGTAACACGGGGCCAGTACTATCGACTTGCATTAACGAACCTTCACCCGACGAACGATTAAGTGCATGGCGACGCAAAATTCGTCGAAATTTAAATATCCGTCCTCGTTCACATCGGCCAATTTCCATACTTTGCCAAGTTCGTCTCGGGGCAATTGGGATTTAAGAAAAAATTCGAAAACACCTGGGTCCTGGCCTCGAACGGCTGACTGAAGGTCTGCTCTGCCTTGGGTCTTCTCCAAAAGTTGATTGAAGCACGTTGTGTAGTATTCGAGCAGCGGTGCCGTTATAACAAAAGACTCGTCCAAATTCTCATCCCCTTCGGAAGTTTGGTCATCAGCAGTTGACAGTAGTACTTGCTGCTCGCTGGTTGAGAGTTGCCTAAAACAACTGAGCGTTAAATGGCCACAAAACAGACTGGAGTTTTGTCCGTAAAGTGGACATAAGCAGACCATTGACTATTGGAATCGATGTGCTGCACCCCCTAAATTTTCATTAACGGTCGTCCGTGAAGGAAAAAAGCCGACAGATGAGTAAACTACTTTTAAAAAGATGAACAAATCAATGAAACGCCGACTGGCGTTTCGTGGCACCTACTCGATCGAAGAACCTTCTTCCTCCGACTCGTCGAACGAAGTCCACTTCGACTCTGACTGAGGCGAACGAAGACTGCTGGAATGCAGGCTGGACGACACAGGTGACTTGGACCGACAGACACCCAGAACGGCACTCGTCGTGCTGCTGGCCGTTGGAATGGGACTGTCTCGATCAACGACGACGCCTCTGGGCTGAGAGACGCATGCGGACGATTCGGGAACTTTCAACGATGACGACGAGCGCTGCGGAAGCGCCGACCATGTAGCCATGGCCGACGGGGCTTTCTGGTGCAAGCCGACCGACATGGCCTGAGCCGTCGGGACAGCTACAAAGTGGTCGCAGGCTGATCAATTTTTACAAACCAAAAAATCTGCGAAGTGCAACCGAGACAACCAAGGTCGATTGGTCGATCAAAAAGTAACTGCGCCGTTCACGTTTCCATGACAGTCCAGACGCCGACGGGTGCTGCCAACTGAACGTACGGTAGCAAGGGCCAATGTTGCGGTGAAGTAATGAATGCGCAAGTACAGCTTTAAAGCATGCGATTAAGCCGTTGGATGGGTTATGTGGAAACGAAGCAGTCGAAAAAGTTCCATCGACTTAATCGAATTGCGCACCTACCTCTCCATTACGAATGCGAGCAACAACCGTTACCAGCGCGGGGTCGGCTTTCACCATGGATGGAAGTAGCAGTAGCAGTGCGCTTGCTGTCGCCTACTGTACGCTGTACAGAGTGAGCAAGTAGCGCGCTGCGTTGATTAGCCGTGCTTCTGTCAGATGAATATTCCCATGGGACAATTTTAATCAGTTATACTAGATTTTCCGAAGCAAGTTTATTCTATCATTGCGCAATAAATAATAAAAACTGCTTACTGACAGTTTGGATCACCGACTAGCGGAACTGGTGGTTATCCTCTCCTAATGCTGGTTTACGAAGCATTATTTCGCTAGGATTACTGCTGTTTTTAGAGTTTCCGAAGCCGCAGGGCCTGATGCGGACGTCGCTTACAGTAATAAATAGTACTTTAGTACAGGTTCTTACTGTGCGTTTTTATCAAGCCAACTTGCAGACGAATGGCCAACATTGCCAACTTTGGCCCCAAGTTGAAGGAGCTGCGCATGATTCTCTGCCAAACTTCGGAAGCTAGCAGCGGTATCCGAGCGTTCATCAGAGAGCATTACGTGGAGTTGAAGGGCAAGAACCCACAGGTGCCTATATTGGTGCGCGAGTGCAGTGGCGTCGTGCCGAAAATATATGCTAGGTACGCGGCTTCTTTAGCCAAGCTTGACGAGCGCATTTAAGGTTCGAGAAGGGTCGAGAAGCCAACGTCAACGTGTCCAATCTCAACTCGTCGGAAATACTGCGTCGCTTGAACGACTTGGCATCTTCTGGTTAAAGCGCTAGTAAAGGCTTATAGCTTGTCGCGGCGATCCCTTGGTTAACACGAGCGCTGCGGGCTCGAATTTTTGAATTCAATTTTCCTGCCAGGCTTACCTGCTTTATTCACAGTGTAAATAATGGCCAACAGCGCGTCGGCGAAGGGGATACGGTTTTACAAGTACTTGTTGGACCTGCGTTTGCACTTTTGTCCCAGAAGTTACGCCAGTCGTGGTACTCGAGAATTCATAGATACATATTTGGCCGACGTGAGGGAGGCGAATCCTGGTTTCCCAATTTTCTTGATTCCGCACTACGACGTGGAGCCGTGGCTGTACGCCAGGTAGTCATTGGTTTCGTTCTGCCGCTTTTGCAGTGCATTTTTGCAGGTATAAGTTCGGTCGCAAATCGAAGATACGTTTGTCAAATTTAACCGTTCATCAGGTGCTCTGCGTAGTTGAGGAGGTGTCCCAAGGGGGCTTTTGGATGGGGACCTATTTGCAGAAGCCGACTCACGCCCCTCGCGCGTTTCAGTTGTTGCCGAAGGAGATCAAATCGCGCAACCCCTTCGAAGTATTATCTAAGCTTCAGTAAAGTCAAATTGGAAGCGTTTAGTATTGAGCCAACGTCTGGATAAGCTATTATGTTCGTATTTCTGCCGTTTCGATGAGCACAACTGTCTGCTCTACCTTTAATGTTGTAAAGCATTTTATTTCAGCGACAGACATAAAAGAATGAAATGACTAGTAAATTGACAAGTGCAAAAATAGCACAAAAAAGATTAACTGTAAAACGAGTGCAGCCACTGAATTGCAAGTAACGTAACAGAACACTGCGTCGACAAAGAGACATGATAGATGTCGTCTTGGAGCAACGGGAGGCGTGGCGAGAGAATTAAGCAAGCATATTCTCATTATTGAAGCTTGCTATGTGTTGGCTACGATCATTTCAGCTTCATATATTAACTCGGCTCATTAGGCATCGCGGTGACATCTTGCCGGTAGATTTCGCGGGTGCTACGGATTGACAACCATCTTTTCGTGTATGTCCATGCCGCCGACCACCTAACGAAGCAGCGAGTCAACAACATGCAAATTAAGTAACATGGAAATGCCGCCTACATCGCAAAATTCCTCAAAGGATATCTTTCCATCGCCGTCCTTGTCGTGGAAAAGAATTGTTTTGTCCACTATTTGCTGCAGCTGTGTATTCTTTAAGTTATTTCCAACCATCATTTTCAAAACCTAAAAACAAATTGTTCCGCGTGTTGCCGATAAAAGATGCGGAGAACTTTGCAAACCTCAAACAATTCCCCATTTGATATGTACCCATCCCTGTCCATATCGTAGATTTTGAACGCGACTGAAATAGACCAAGTGAATACTGTAATGCGCAGGTAACTTGCTATGATCGCTAACACCCTAACTCAACACGACGCATTTCATTACGGGCCACTCAACCAGACATGCGTAAAAGGAGCAAAGCAAGCATTTGGCAATAGTGAGTACCTAATATGATGGGTAAGGCATATCTGAACTCAACTTTAGATTTGCGCAAGGCATCAATGGAAAGCAACGTAGTCGATCGCTTAAATCAATGGTGGAGCAGGTCGATGCGGCGTAATGGTCAGAGACTTAGGCTAGGCAATTTTCGGAGTGAGGTAAAATAAAGGAGACGCACATTTCAGTTTGGTCTGCTTGGCTCCCTTGACGCTGAACTGGGAAATTCCCTGGATGAACTCTACAAATTTGCATTTCAGAATTCGATGGCCAACTTTGCCAAGCAAATGCACCCTTGAAGTCGACTTCGCCGTTGCCGTCCGTGTCGAATATGTCGATGACCCGCTGTACCAACGGATTCTGCTGCAGTTCGGGTAAGGACATAAACTCTTCGACACTTAGGGCGCCGCTTCCGTCCAAGTCAAGCTTTTTGAACCGCCTGGCCAGGCGCTTTATCTCCTCCGTATCGACTGAAAGCAAAGTTATTTTTAAAAGGCGACGAACCTTGCCTAAGGCAGGGTGCGGCAGCACTTTCCGCACTCTGCTGGAAATACACTGCTCAGAAAAAGAAAGAAAGAAAGAAAGAGGCTGCGGTTAAGTTGCGCACAAGTCAGTTGACGAATAGTAATTCCTCCATTACCTTGGGATCGATTGCTCAGCTCCGACTGAGAGATGGGCAAAAGGCCACTCTTTGCTAATGTGCGATTCATCGAAAGTGAAACAGGTGCCACAAAATAGCTGCGGATCATTTGGCGAGGAGAAGGTGCACGAATGCGCATGGAAAAACGTCGTGAGCAAACATTTTGAAAACTCAATTATGGTTGCTTTGCTCAAGACAAAAGTGCAGCTCATTTCCAAGGAGTCTATTGATTCTTCATCACCTGTTCAGATTTTAAACGACCTAAGAGGGGGTGGCGAAACTCAAATTAGCTTAGCCGAAGAGAGCTCAACTATCATAGCTAACGACCCATCAACGCTGCGGGCAAAATTGTAAACACTGGCGCATAAGTGATACCGTTATAAACACTGGCGGTTAAGTGATACCTGGAAAACGTACGCTTATACGTCTAAAGCCCGTAACGTTCTTTTAGAATACGGACAGTACGCTTTTGCTGAAAGGGTAAATAGCCTACTGATCGTTGTAAATATGGGCTTAACAATACCATGTGCACGAATGATTATCTTCCCAATCACCGATATTGTTGAATGATCAGCAACACACCGGAGCAACAAGTGAAAATATTCACAAAGCAAGCACTTATTGCTTGCTTAATGCAGTTTAGCTTTTGAGTATTCGCAATTGGAAATAGGCGATCGCAAGAACAATTATGCCGCCGACAATATTCTGAAATGTAATTGGCAAACAGCAGCACGATAATGCTCGGTGGCAAACAACGCATCGTGCGAAGGGGGCGTAAAAGATGGAGTTCGCAGAGCATTGCTGGAATAGAAAAGAGCTGGATTCTTGTTTAGGAAAGTGGAAACAACAGATGCAGCTATGCATTTGGCGCGAAATATTGCTATGGCATCAGTAGGTATGCGCCGAAAAAGCTACGCTACAAATAAAAACGAAAACGGTTTACTTACAGTTTGAGCACATTTCAATTGGTATCGATGTTCCATTTCCCTGAAACGGGGGAAAACTGGTGTGACAGTTACAGTTGCGTGCAAACTAGCAAAAACTGGCCCTACCATTGCAATAGGCCTCCGCAAGCGCTCCTTTACGTAGGCAGGCGACAGTGTACGACCAAGGCGGTGGCAGCAGTGTATCTGGCACTTCCTGTTAGCTCACTAATGAACAGGCGAGGTGCAACTGCAAACGACCGCTAAAATCAATCGCCAAAACCGGACAGCCCTTTTGACGAATAAAAGTTACAACTTGAAGACGCGTACGTACAACAAATACGTTCGGCAATCGTTCATGGAACGTCGGAATCCGCGTTACGGGGCGGACAATGACCGACGTGACAAGCGTCCATGACGCGGCTTAAGTGGATTCAATAAAAGCGACTCAATCGTTAGGTCGTCAAAACGTATAGCGCCGCGGAGGAACAGCAGCAAGCCTTGGTAATGGTTCTCTGATAACCGAAGCAGCTTGCTTACCGGATACTGTTGATACTGCAACTCGTAAACAACATTTTGCCCAAGTGCGAAAAGTGGAAGCTCTCGCGCTAGCCGGAGGGACTTGCGCACGTTGCTAAGGAAACCGGGAACGTGAAAAAGCGTTGCAATGCAACTTCCTTTTGGGGCAAACCTACGGCTCCAGGGTTCAATACCTGTGAATCATTTCTTGCTTGTACAAATATCTGACGTGCAAGTTTCATCAACTGGCAATTCGAACATTGCGATCCGTTAGCTGGCGCTTTCGCTTGGACTTTACCGTTGCTAACTGAAATCGATTTCGCCCATTTACAAATCCCCCCGCCGATTTCGCGACGGCCGTTCGCGTTTCCGAGGTAACCCTGCGTCACTTTTTCCTCCTTCCCGGACACTGCCATGTCTAGTCGAGCTGGCCGTTATTGCCTACCAAAACTGTTTCTGTCCAACTATTTCATACTTTCTCGGGCAATCAGCCCCGCTTGACTGGCGAGTCCGCTTCAAACCGTTCCAGCTGTCGCCTTGTCGATTTACATTATTGGTGCGTTCAAGCGACGTTGATAGATCGATGCCGGCGGACAGACGGAACGACGGCTTTCGAGCAAGCATTTCATCGAGCTCAATCGCTGGTCAGCGCGTTTCATTTAGGTTGATTTCGAGTTGGCGTAAGCTTGCTGCCTAATTGGCATTGTTGTAAATTGTTAATATTAATTGCACATACCATTCGCCATCATTTTTGATCTACGGGCCCACTTTCGCACGTCACGCATTAACTTTTAATTGCATAGCCTACAGATAATGTAGATTTGTTCAACGGTAAAGATGCTCAGGTAGCGTTAGAGCTCTGATGAACGCATTTCATGTTTCACCACCTACGAGGCATTTTCGCTGGCTAGTTTCAGGCTATTTTTGAATGACTGTTCGTACGAGCTCTACCAGTGGTGGTCAGGTTTCGAGAACTCTTTTGACAATAGCTGTCTGATCGTTTGTCACGAATACACGTAGCCGTGACCACGCATGCGCCACAAATGCTTTGATAGCTTCTTGCGCCGCAGATTAAATTTCCATACGTAGAAATGTCCATAAAGTTGGGGTCAAAGTGGGGCAAAAAAATTTTTTGTTTCACCGTATCCCATGCTGTCACGGCGACAGGCAACTTGTGTGACGGTTTGATCTCCTTCCGTGGCTCTCGGCCTTATTCTTTTAGAAGCACCAAGGAGTAATTTATCTTTTTTCCTGTGCCTTTCGAGGATAATTGATATTGGGCGTCACCTTAATTAACGCAGCGAATTTTCCTTGTCACAGCGCAAAGAGTTCGTTTCCGTTTGACGGTTTATCCGGCCGCAATTTAATGTAGCACGCAAATGGTCAAATCGTTTCGGATAAGTTGATGCAGATAACTTGCATTGTTGCGCTGCTGATTCTCGTGGTTCTGCTTCGCTGTTGATGGCGTAACGTATAAAATTGCATAGGACGTAAAATTTATTTTGTAAGCTCTGTTCATTCAAGCAAGAAAAATTAGTGACAAGGCTTTTCATGATTATGAAAAATGATTGCTTTGCCAACTGCGCTGACGACTGAGCACGACAATTCTGAAAGTTACGCTCAACAAAGGTCATTGAACAAGGATACCGTATCATTTTTTCATAGCTCAGTTAATTAGAATATTTCGGGCGGTACCGCGCAAATATCTTCGAAAGTGGGCGCTTAAGCTCGAAAATGTGTCGGAATACTGTGTGTATGTGTGTGTTTTCTCGTTGCGCAATTTGCTAAGGGTGCTATATCTTGCTGTTTTCAGCATCTCTTTATGAGGTAATTGGAAGCTTAAAAATGAGACGTTGCATTGGTCTGCTTATAATCGTAGCCGTTGGAGTTGGCAAGAAAAGTCTTATGGACTACAGTGAAGCCGATCTGGAACGTCTGTACGACCAGTGGGAGGAAGGAGACGATCCTTTGGAAGAGGATGAGCTGCCAGAATGGAAGCGTCCCAATCGAAACCGTTTTAATCCGAATAACATTGGAGATCCTGAAGAGCTTGCCAAGAAGATGAAAAAGGGTCGCACGCTGATGATTTTCGTTTCTGTATCCGGTTCACCAAGCGCTAGCGAGCTGGAAGAAATAACTATGCTGTGGCAGTCCAGCTTGTACAACAACCATATTGACGTACAGCGTTTCATAGTCGATCACAATCGAGCGATATTTATGTTCAAGGATGGCGCTCAAGCTTGGGAAGCGAAGGACTTTTTGCTCAAGCAAGACAGGTGCTTGGAAGTGTCAATAGAAGGTAGAAGCTATCCTGGTAAAGGTAGTTCCAAGGCAGAACAAAATAAGGAGTTATGACCTATGTGATTGGTTGGTTACCTGACGGTCTGATCATTAGTTACTCTTCCGAAGCAAGAGTCGCTTTAACATCGTCCAAGTATGTCTGCTCAAGAGCTGGTGCCTTTTGAATGTGTTGTGTGTACTATCACTAAGTAGTTCCTCTTTGCTGAAGAGTGGCTGAGGAATTCGACCATTTGCAGAAACGCGTGAAAAATTTCATCACTTTCTGTCTGCTTTGATTTGTCGACTTCCTACATTTCGAATGCCACGCAGCTTTGTTATATTAACGTCGAAAGTATTGGCTTAATAGGAAATTCTTTGGGACGAATAGCAGGGCATTTGTACAAAATGGGCGCATTGAAAGGATAATTACGAAGTCGACAACTTTATTCAGGCTTCTAGGTCGGCTTGACGGTTGGACGAAAAAACGAAGCGGTAGTAAACGCAATTGATTTGTGTTGGTTTAACGGCTGAAGTACTGATGCATGTCCCGTTGAAACAAAAATTGGCGCATTCTAATTTTCGCTCTTTATTTTAGGATTTGCATTAAACGTTAACTAAATCGGATAGCTTTCTCTTTATTTGCTACCTGCGATCAAGAAAACAAGTGGCACTCTATTCTTATTTTTGGCACTTGTTGTCCTGAAAACTGATGTTGCGCAATATGTTACGTAAGAATTAAGCTGCAGACTACAAAATTTATAACCTAATTACCATATTAATGTACAGTACGACATATGACGTGAGCTTGTTTCCCTGTTCAGCGCCTCGTTTTGTCCCCTACTTCGGTAAGGTCCATTAATGACTAGCTGATAGTGTATTATAAACCAATTAAAGTTCGTATGTTTAGCTATACGCTCGTTTTTGGACATCTCGGCTGCTGCTTATGCTAGTCAAATGTACTTTGCGTATACGCTATTTCATTAGAGTGAATGCGAAAAGACAGCTTTTAGCAATTGCGGCTTTATCTTAAGTATTAAGTGACCCATTTTACTTTGGTGTAGCGGTCATATGCCATTTGTTTGATTATAGTGCACGAAACTACAACTTCCCGTCTTTTGCTCTTATCATACGAATAGTCGCCATGTGCCTATTGCTGCTGATGTAAAATCGTATGACACTTTAAACAAGAGTATCAGAGGCGCGTTTAGTTTTGGTAGTGATAATTTATTTGACGCTGCAAAGAATTTCTTGTGCTCAATTTTTGACTTTCATTTATAAGTAATATTGCCATCAGAGGTGCCTATTTTCTTCTAGTTGTTGTCAAATGTTGTGCATCAATGCTTTGTTTTGCGTTCAGCCTAAAATGGATATGCTTTAAGGTTGCTAGTTGGCTGTTGTTGCGCCGTCCATTTTCTCCTGTTGTACTTTACCTCAGCGTCGATTATGTCGGATTTTATTGTCGAAAACAACTATCGGCAGCGCGTAACATCTCTGGAACTTGCACTTTGCAAAATTGGCTACATAAAACAGAGGGTGAAGCTGAACACGGAAGCCGTGAGCGTTACTTCCTCAGTCGTACTTTTTTTGCTAAAGTTTAATTCAGGTGAAGAAGGAGGTGCATCGTTCCTTTGCGCAGCAGATTTGCTACTTGCGTCAGCGGGAGCAGCAACTTATCGATCAAGTTGAAACAATTGCCAAATCGAAAGATCATTACTTGTCTCAACAGGAACGTCTGCTCCAGGATAACCTAAGTATGCTTGGTAGTTAAAATATTAATAATGGTGCTTCGTTTTGAAAAGTTCGCGGCGGGAGTGCGCTTTCGCTAACGGCGTTTCGTAAGGCAGAACGCATTTTATCACAGCAAGACGTCAACCCTTGGATTTCTATCCAACTGTACTTTTAAGCTGCTTACAAGGAGGGCTTGCAGAAGTTCCAAACTTCCGTCAAGGCGAACGGAGGAAGCGAGCATTGCAGCGTGGAATTCCGGGACATCATAAACAAGTTGGTTCTCCGCGCCTCTGCGAACTCTTGCTACCCTTGTTTGCACGGTAGGTTTTCGGTTATCGACCTTGAACCGTGCGAATCGCCCAACATTTTCTTCAACGTCAATCATGACACTTTGAGGAAGGCTATTTTCTTATTCGGCGATATCAAAATAGACAAACGCTTCAAGGTAACGGTGCAGTGGTTTTGCATTTGCAAGTTTCTTGCTGAATATCTGCGATTGCGCTCAGACTCCGACCAGCCTACCTTACGCGGTCGAGGACTACGACGAAGAAGAGCTGCTGCACAGTCTTTTAAGAAGGAAGGGATTGCCGATGTCGAATACCGTACGTGACCATTAAATATTTCCACTTGTTCTTCCAATCGTTGTTGCTTTAGGTATCCATGCGTGGTCCGTGCTTTTTAACCGATCCGGACAGTTTGGCTATGTGCAGAGCTCTCACGGCTAATATAACCGGCGAAGAAGAGGAGTTGAAAGGCGCTGTAGACAGCTGTTGCACAACGCACTCGGTTTCCTCGCGACTGAAGCGTCAGGACGACCTTGACAATTGGTTGCACCACATAAAGAACAATGCAGAAATGGAGCCTACCTTCGGCGAAGATCCCTTGATCTTGCGAAGTGTAATTTTGTACTCTTTATTAACTATTATTTAAGGTGAGCCATTTAGGTTACAAGCGGCGATTTACCTGGTTTAACCGAAGCGAAGGAAGAGAATGATTTATCTTCAATTGCTTTAGTAAGTTGATATCATTTTGTGTTTATAGTTTATCATGTACGCCAACGGAATGCGTAAGGAGGGTTGGTCCGCAGATGTAAGCATGGTGGGCACGTCATTTTGATCAATAGCATTACATAACTTCAGTTTAGTCGTCAACTTTTGATTTGACTAATCTTACCGACTGCGTAAGCGCAGCGTGAATCTTAACTAAATAGTCATGCGTAATAGTAGCAAGGCGCTTGTGTAGTTGCAGAGTGAAAGGTGAACCGTAAGTTAGTGCACCGGTTAAAGACATTCGAAAAGTGTGCTCATTCCAGTGAAATTCAAACAGAGGTGTCTTAGCCCGCAAAATTCGTATTGGTTATTTATTCGCGTAGTCTGTAATGCAGTATTTTGAAATTTCACGAAATGATTACTCATTGGGGAACTACTTACATATCATTAAAATACATGCGGTAAATTACGAGCATCCATTTTAAACTTTTTTTACCACCTGTGTATAAGCAAAGTGAACGCATACTTTGCGTAATTATCTAATGTACGGTCCAGAGGTTTTATGCATCATTGGAATAGCTGGAATGAGCATTGGAATTTTTTAGCCGTCTGGCGATCTACAGGGTTGGTATTAAGTAGCCGATTTTTGACTTCACCCACTCTTAGGTCTTGTGTTATGGCTTCAACTTTGGTGAGCTCATTGCGTCCCGGAAATGACGTTACGTTTTCTTTCACCGTAGATACCTGCATTTGCTTGTCTACTCCATGAATTACTACGTATTTCCGGGGTACTGGCAGGAGAGAGCCGCACGTTTAACTTAGGGTATTTTTAAGCAGACGCTAAGATTAGCAAGCGCAGAAAACTTTGGTTTGATTTTGCATGCGAGTAGTCAGCATCGTACTTAGATTAAGCTATTTTGAATTTACTTGCAGTGTACAAGCGCGTTGCATGGCAGCGTGAAATCAAGGAATTTGCTGACCCGGTGGCCAGATGTTAGTTTCTTATTCTTAAATTCAAAAGGGAAAACAAAATTTCGAATGCTTAGAAAACATCTGTTGGCATCGGAAGTTTAGAGGACACTGCCATTGCGCTTGCTTGTTTGCTTCTCGGTCGTTCGCCTCAGGTAACAGGGCAGTTTTCTCTTCGTTTCTTCAGAAGCATTAACTTCGGTAAGGTAACCAATGATCAGTTTCTTGCAATAGCATTCTAGCATTCTATTAGTAGTTATATGTATTTATAGATACATCGCTGTTTGTTTCAGTAAATATGCACGGCAATTCCCCGTTCTTTGTTTTTTATTCAACGGTAACAATATTTTTGCGGAGCTTTTGGAAGTTCCCTCTTCCGTCGTAAGCGCGAAATTTTTAGAGTTACGTTCGAGTATGGCATGTCTGCATAGTCTTCTCCAAAATATGGGAAATGATTTTAAAGTAACTAGGCTATATGGTTGCGTGGTTTGTAGGTATAGTAAATAAAATCAATTAAAAGTAGAACGAAACAAAAGTACATCGCTGTTAATAGTTATTCTTAGATGTGTGACTACAGTAATTGGGAAACCAATCATGTATGACTACAACATCGTGATGCGGTTTTAAATATTCGTCTTCCGTTCTCTCCGCTGGCCTTAGTGCGATCATTTTTTGACGCAATTCAAGAATGTATTACCTGCCCATGGGTGTACTTCGAAATTCCAATCTCCGCGCAATCGATTGGGTTGAAATTACCCCACAGCTCACTTGCCATGCCCAAATTTTTCCATTTGTTCGTGCTTGGTTTCCCGGAACACATTTCCTTTATGTATTGGCTGGTCAATATTTCAGGAGGACAAAAGTACAAGTTCGTGCGATTCTTTTGAACAGGTCGGCAGTGACGTGAGTACATCGACGATTCGATCAATTGAACATCAATTCAAAAAGGTTTGACCCACCGCTTAGGACTTGGTCATTTAATTGCAATGCGGTACAGATACTGAATTCGTCGGCGAGCAAATGGCTAAGCGTTAGTTTTGGTGATACCAATTCGGCTGCAGTTTCCGCGATGAAGGACAGTCCGCATTTTAACGCCGAGAAGGTCTCCGTCCCCGTGAAAAGTGCTTCGAACCAACAGCTACCTATGAAAAACACGTCGGAAGAACGCCGCGGCAATGATGCCAGCCGGTTCGTCCGCGTTATTGTAAGGACATTTGCATGAAAGAACGTATTCATTCCTTCAGATCGGGCTTGGACGCGTCGGCAGCCCTGGCTGAACACTGCAACAAAATATGGAAGTCGGAGAACAGTTTATGGCTTCCTTGTTCGTCGGTGGACCCGTGATGCTTCAGCGCAAATGCTTAGCTGACAGTAGCTCTCTTAGTTGATGTCGATTTTATTTATTATTAATAATACAAGCTGGCCTTGCGAATCTCACTTTCTATATGCAGCAATCATCGAATGGAAGGACGCCTGTACAATTGACACTTCCGCAGTGACATGGCTTCGAGTCAGATGTACTACCGCTAGACTGACCATAAGAATAGTGCAACTCTTCCATAGGTGCAATGTCGCGATTGGCGAAAAGCGCCAAACGAGCCAAAGGTATCGTATAACGTAGGGGAACAACAGTAAGGTTGGGTGCGCATGAGTGGTTCAAGAAGCGAGCCAGATTGCCTCGTCTTGTTGGGTCGATGCAAGTGACAATCACTTCCCCGGCTGAGGTGTGCTCTCGTAAGATGAAAAGGAAATTCGGACTGTCAGCGTGAAGCGCCGCCAAACGGCGTTTCGCCTCTTCTTTTCCAATCGCCTCCCCTTCGTAGTTGCACACGAATTGGCCCCGAACAATGGGGGATAAGCAGCGAAGACCGAAGCCTTTCTCGCGCCCACTTTCGAATACTCTAAGCGGCAGCGATATGCCACGCTGAGCGACTCGATTGGGACATCGGCCGTTGGCGCAGGCGCAATTGGCGCCGCATTCCACGACTGGTTTGCCAAAGTCGATCAGTAAACCACTGTCATAATTATCGCCGAAACGAAGACATGAACAGAGCGTTTGCGATGAGCAGTTGCCAGGACACAGGCAACCTCGCAGTGTTGGAGCAAAGTCGGCCGGTTCGCCTCCAGGACCGGGCACACTTTGACTAATGTATTCGAAATCCAACGTGCTCGGACGCATACTAAAAACATGAGCAAACTGTCTACCCGAATTCCCACATTTCAATTGGGCACCGTTGCGGACAATCAAACTGCCACGGCCAGGAGGAGCAGATCGTTTGTTAAGAATTTATTCGCTTTTCGATGAACGTTTCACCTTCGGCCGATACGCTCGTTCAATGCGTAAGTATCCCTTAAAAAAAGGTTACTTAAAATAGGACAAAACGACGCGCTAAAACGAATGAGCGACAAGTTATATACCCTCTCTTGATTTCTTCCTCGACTTTGGACAATACGTCAACGTAAAGCTTGACACGATCCGAGCTGCATTGCACTCTTGCTTCAAAGTCCCGCCATTTAGTCCACCTTGGCTTATATAGATTCTTGTCCCAATAACTGAGCACCGTTTGTCCGTCTGAAATGCCGAAGTTGCTTAGCCGAACGAGTCCTTGAGAAGCGCCTGCTAACTTAAAGATTCAAAATTGGTCACCGCTTCCGTTGGTCGCTTAGTCTGAACATTCACCGTCACTTTCATTGAACCGTTGGTGACTGGGGAGGTTTCTTCTTCTTTAACGTCCACCACCTCCATCCCGTCCTCCTCGTTAGTTCGCTTGGCCTTCTTGGCGCAAGAGGCGATCATGTCGTGCAGCTGCCTGTGATTCTTGCTCAAATGGACGTGATTGAACGTGTACTGCTCCAGGTCGGACCAGGTCTTGCTGAACTGCTCCTCGCTAAAGTTCCCAAATGTTATTCGTGCACAATAAGGGCAACTTTTCAATTTCGAATCACGTTGAAAGCGCCTTCCAGCTGCTGCACTGTATCCACTGGCTACCATCCCTCTTTTCGTAAGAGTTGCTGAACAGCGAAACCACTTTCTGGCAGTCGGCCAACTGCTTGTCCGTCAGATCCGGCTTCAGAGCGGTTGAAAGAATTGGTTCAAAGAAGGTGCTGTTGGTGAAAATAGACGATTCGCCAATGGTCAATGGCCAGAAATTGGTCCGCCGCTTCAATTCCATTTGTCGCTCGTTTTGGTTCTCCTCGTTGTTGCTGCACCTTTCCGCCACACGTGAGCCGGCAGGCGTCAATGTTGCAGTTTTGCAGAAATGGACAAAGTCCTGAACGTTTTTATTGGTCCGCACTTCTGCGCATCAGTGAACTACCGAATAAACTTACTTTGACGCGGTAGTTGTTGCCGTGACGCGCTGCGCTACGATGCGACGGAAAAAGCAGAGAAACGGGGGAAGTTCCAAGTGCAACGGAATGCATATAGATTATTTTTCCGTGACATTGCATTATATGGGTCATTCGCTTAGCCAGCTGGTCCACTTGAAGTTCAAGCGAAATTGCTCGACCTGAAATCCACGCAAAGTGAAAGGGCCAAATTTGGCGTCAAACCGACCTCCCAGTATAAAGGACGTAAGGCAAATTGACTCACGGCTGTTCAACTGAACCGGCGTGCAACGTACCGCACGCGTGGTCATATTTTGCAATTCGACATTGGATTTCAGAAGAGGATTGCCCCATTCGAGGCGCAGCGTCTTGTAGGTGATCGAAGATGGGTGCCGCTGGCGAAATACGTCATCGTCTGTCAATCCTGTGCAAGAAATCAGATAACCAAACAAGAAAACGCTGAATGTCTACCCCATTTCCATAAGTCAACGAATGCCTCAATTGGATGTACCAATTCGACGTCATAAGTTCTCGAACTTTTTCCGCTGGAGAACTGCTGCTCTTCCTGAAAGATTCAGTAACGAAAAATGCGGGCATACGCACAATTTACGCCCACTTTCATTGGTATATTGCAGACCGTCGTTGATCCAAGCCGATGGTGCTTCTGAACGAGCAAGTAGGTGCTCGCCAACAGTTCTTCCATTGAGCACGGATTGTAAAGTTCGAAGACAAACGACGACTCCGCATGGTGCACGTTTCCCGCGGAGGTCGCCGGCTTAACTTCAAAAGGTGCGTCCACCTGCAGGAAGGCACGGATGGGAGCAACGGCGTTAGATGAATGTATACCTGCACGCCTTCCACGGATTTGAGTTCGGGTGGGGGGCCTTGTCCAGACCAAACATTAATTAGGCATGTTGTCAAACTGCCGATGGGCAAATTGCTGGAACAGTTCCGAAATGGTTGCAAAAAAGGCAGAACGGACCTAAGTACTTGGCAACACTGCTCGATGATACCTTTGCGTTTGCGCTGGCTACTTCATCACGCACACGTTGAAAGAATGCAACTAGGTCTTCCTTCCTGCAAAGATGTATCCACACTTTCGAATACGAAATTAATATGAAACTACTTTTCAATATGCGATATTGCTATAAGACGACAATCGTTGGAAACAGCTTCTCTACGTCTCATTGATTCCAACTGGCGCGGTGAAGCTGCGCACAGGATATTGGCAACTGTGGAAAGAGCGTCAGCATAACCGAATGTCTCCGTGGCGTTCGGTTCGCCTTTGCTCAGTTTGGCGAACTTTTGAAGAAGCTATGGTGACATGAAGCATTACCACAAATTGCTTGAACTAGCACACGTGGCAGCGAAACCTGCGTCTGGTCCAGCTCTTCCGACCATGTTTCTCCGATGGCTCGACAAGGATGGCCGGACGCGACAAAGCAAAAGTGACTAGTTTCCGAGAATAGATCCCGCACAATCCGCCTGTACTCTAAGACGGCCTCTACGAAGCAAGACCAAAATGTTCTGGGGACTTGGAAGAATCTTTGCTCCGTGCCCTCATCCGCTTTGAAAACTTCAACTTCGAATGTCTGGCATGAAACGATTCAGCAGAGGAGCTATGAATTTCGCAATAAAGCATACCTTGGCAGTCGTGTTAACAGTATAGTCATTTCGATCAAGCAAAAAGACGGTCTTCAGTAGTGACATTGCCTTCGGGGAACGAGCTTCCTCGGCGTACGAACGAAACGATTGCGCATTAACGGGAGGCTAAATGCGCAACTGGTTTCCAAACAAACGGAGACGATTGGAGCTGCGGAAAGTTGCCTGCCGAATCGCACAATCTTATGAAACGGTATTTACTTTACTCTCTACGAAAGAGTACTTGCCGGTAATACACGCTCAGGAACTTGGGAACTCAGGAACTCGCTCCGTCAAAAACCGAAAGTCAAGAATTCCACGTTTACCTTTGCAGCAAAATTTTCCCGCGGAAAACAAAAGCCGGTTAAAAATTTTATCGCTGCAGCGTAATCAGGGAAGCGAAGGAACTAAACTCAGCCAGCATACGAGAGAAACGATTGAACGGAACTTTTGCAAATTCAAGATCCGTTGTACAGTTGGTTATATAACTTGCCGGCATTTAATACTGTGCGCGCTGGCGTACTTACTTCAATGCGGTTTTCCCGTTAAGTTCGTACGAGTTGCTTCTGTGTCCTCTTGAAATTTATGAGATTGGTTGCTGCGAACGGCGGTCAGTTCGTGCGCATCATCCACTACTTAAGTAAATTTGAAAAGCTTTGACGAAATAAAGATGGACCTGGCCTCTCCTTCTTCTGTCAAGAACCCTAATGATGGCATTTCTCGCAGGGCTCCTGAACTGCGCTAATATTCCGTTGACGGTTTCACCTTTTTTTCTTTTGCTCTCTCCACGTACACAGCACAGTTGTTTCGTATTTTGGGCTTAGCCTGGCGCTGAAGGACCAGCAGTGCGTTCGAACTTGGTTGCTTTTAAAAGTTACAGTACGTGCAGGGCACAAAGAAAAGTAGCGCCATTTTGACCCCGGTCTGCAGGGAACAATTCTGCGGTAATCCAATTATGTCAGTAATCAATAGCCCTGTGGTTCGCTTTGCTTACTGGGTAACTTAATCTTCTGTTTTCTTCCGCTTAGGTTCTCGGCTCATCCGTTAAGTTTATGCTTTAGAGTTATCTTATTCGTAAAATTACTGATTTTCAGAGTAACACATTTGTGTCTTCGCGTTCTGTTTACATGAACCTATGAAGTAGAAAATAAAAGCGCTTCGTGGTTAAGGCCGAGGCTAAGAAACCGTAAACCCAAGTCATAGGCTTAAGCCGAACCGTCAGACAAATAGGAGATTATCCAGTAAGTATAGGAAACTATATGGGCCTTACTAATCCAATCAGGTTCCCGTTTGCTGGAAACAGGATGGCTTCTAACAGGTCGGCGTGATATGCTCGTTTCGAAACAACTTTTTACTCTACCTTGCTAGTGTATACAGTGTCTCTGAATCACACAGCAACGATCGACGCCTGACTAGGGTAGGGTAATTTATTGGCAAAGGGCGAACAAAACTATACATATGGTGCTTGCGGGAGGGAATTCCCCATGTCAGCGAACGTCTCTTATACTCGCTGACGACGGGCATGCTAGTTGCATGTTCATTAATCCAACTACTGAGCGCACTTAAGAATGCAAACTCATTTTCTGAGAACTGGCTGTTCAGGAAATACCCCTTTTGCGGGAGTAGCGCAACAGAATGGACATTGCCTTAGCAATTACTCTTTCGCCATTTGAAGACTGGCTTCTTTGTAACGGGGCGGTGGATCGTATTCGGATGTTACTGTTGAAGCACCCATTGTGTCTTGTTCACTGATACCTGACAATGGAAGCATTCCAACTTATCGCTGACGACGGAATCAGACGATTCCGAAGGCTACGAAATAAACGATAGTATGTTGACTTTTAATGTGTTTTTTCACTTGAAGCAGGAGAAATGAGTAACAAGGCGTTTCATAATAATAAAAGATACGGTGTTCTTGTTCTGAAATGAAATTTACTGCAACGAAGTGGAAATTTACTTTCCAACTGAGCTGACGACGGAACACGACAGTTCCGAAAGCTACGCTGAATAAAGCTCATTGAACAAGGACACCGTATCTTTCATTGTTTTTTCACTAACATAACTGACCAACCAGCCACTGGTTAGGTTGTTTTTGGTGTTCTTATAGGTATCAGTGAATAGGAAGGACTCAACGGGTGCTTCAACCGTAACTCTCTTACGCCATGTGGAATGTGCACGACGAACTGGAAGGCTTTCGAGGAGTCCGAGTAACGGATTGCGCTTATGACATGCACCCAATGTTCTAAATGGGGCACGTCTTTAGAGCCGACAACGTAGAACGACATTGAAGAAAAGGAGTGTCCTTGGTGGTGTTGAATCCTACTTGCGAAAGGAGAAATGGCGAATCTTCAGTGTCAGCATTCCATTGCACTATGTTGCTATTACATTATGGAGATTTTTTAAATTGATGAGATATTTTCAGCGGTTGAATCATCGAACTTTGGAGCGATGATTCAACCGCTGACCGCAACAAAGAAGAGCGGAAGCCCAACGTTGGCGCATTCGCTTTTCGCCTTTAATTATCCCAGTAAACACTTGTTCTTGCTTTGTGTACGGCTTCTACCCGTTTATTCGTAATGCCTGAAATTGAAGACGCTGTTTCTATGAATGGGCGTGTATTTCTCATAACTACTAATTACTTACGGAATATGTCAACCCGTTGGTGAAAGAAGCAGCGTTTAATTGCGAAGCTTTCGGGAACGAACTTTTCCCGTCCCCAGCTCAAAAAAACCTGTTTCGTTCCCGAAAACTTCGCAATTAAACATTGCTTCTTTTACCAACGGGTTGAAATATTCCGTAAATAATTTGTAGTTATGATAATGCCTGAAATCACACGAAAACAGCACCCTATCAGCGGATGGATGGGAAGTTATTAGTGGAATGACTGAGCAATAACCTTCGCTCTGTTATTTCACTAATAATTTCCCATCCATTCGCTGGTAGGGAGTTGTTTTCGTGTGATTTCAGACATTGCGAATAAACGTGTAGAAGCAGTACGCAAAGCAAGAACAATATGTCAAGACCCGTTAGGAAGCACCCTGTATTTAATCCCAGTGCATACAAAGTATCCGCGTGTATATGTTGGGCGAAGTATCGCTGCGTTAAATAAATTGACTTTGCACGCCACAGTTGTTGTTGGAGCGGGGGTCCAAACGTTAGCACCAAAATGTCCATTCAACTGTTCTGCCTACATTATCCTGCAGTAGGGCTTCTTCCTCAGTTCTTTGATGGATTTTTTTTGTCATGCAAATGTGTCCAGAGTAACGCTGATAGCGCGCTTGTTTTCACCCGCTTTAATTCAGTTACACTTTTAGTTATGCATTTGAAATTTTCCTTCAACACAACGTACGCATGATCCGTGTAGGCGCCACGGGCGCAGTCCCGCCCGAATGGCGTCTGGCAGATTTGACGGAAGTGGCTGAAAAGATCAGTAATTCTCTGTCATGACCATGTTTGGACGTAAATGTTTATTTGAACCCGTTGTCCCCGTCGTTCATGTTCGCCAGCTCTTATTGGGAAGTGTATTAGCAGTATGCAAATTTTCAACTGGTTTATTGCGTAACCCTTTGTTCTTTTTCGCTCTGCCATATCCCTTGTGTCCACAGCGGCTCTTGGCGATTGCACGTTTTGGCATTGCTTCTACGCCCCTCCGTTTGCGAGCACATTCAATTTGATCCGCTCATCTGCGATGGCATTGCTTGCTGCCAATTCTTTTTCTGCCGTCGGTTTTGTTTCTAAACTGCCTTGCCAATTAGCAATGAGGTAGTAGCAATTTCATTGAAATGCCACCTGATCATATTGCGCCTCTATTGGTTTCGCTCATTGCTTTGTGTGTACGCGTTTTCCTGTTGTTTCGCATACGCTGAATAATGTTTGCGCGATGCATGCGTGCAGTTCGCCTGTGCACCCAAGTATTTATTCCATTGAAAACGTAGTTTGGTAACTTAGGAACTGATTGCGGTTGAACGGAAAGGGCATATCGGTACACTTTTAATTTGCATTGTAATAATGAATTCCGCTATTTTTGTCGAAGAAATGGCCTTTTGGGGTAAGTTATTCCCGTGCATTCCGAGGGACTTTCATTTTGGCCAATATCGTGTGACGTAATCAATGGACATTTTAGAATTCAGGCATGGGTGACGCTTATGCTGCTCAAAACGCTTGACGATGATGGTCATAATTAGAGATGGAGTAAGGAGCGGATGACATTAGTTGTTGTTAGAATGGCTACATTTCACAAATACTGCTTAGTCATCGTTGGACTTGGCTAGCTGACAATACCTTGTTGTTTATTCGCTAATGATGTTTAATAGAGGTTACTGAAGTGTGCTGTCCGGTCATTAATTCCTGTTGACCTTAATAAATATGGCTAAGATTCACGTATGTTTCGATGTTGCACGGCTTGCCGTGTTTTCTATTTTAATTACTACTCGGGAGTGTCACGTCGTTTTCAGATTGCTTGATAAAAATTTAATGTTTCTTCATTTGATAGTTTATGCATTGCCATTCATTGTGCGTTGGTGAGCAATTGATTGCCCTTTTTAGGCTACACTTGCCGCAGATGTGAAATTCAATCAGAGAATATGCATGCCTGTCCTTCGTCCGTTGGCCTGGGCAACAATGTACACAAGCAAGGGCGAACAAAGCTGCTGTTTCGAAGAGCTGTTGACAACCCGATTCTGCTGCTGTCAGGGTCTTATGGCGCATGGGCAGTTGCGCGTCGGATTTTCTTGGCAGGCGACTAGGAAGGGTGTCTCGACGGAGGACGTCCCCTTGGCTGGTTAAATGGCGTCAGCCGGTTGGGCACTCCCAGACTATGCGCTTCTAATATAGCTTCTACCGGTCAGATCGATTTGCCAGCGCTTGCAGATATTGCTCGCGATGAAGAATGCCTCGTTTTGAAATTAGATTTCATCTTACCAAGGCTTTTCACATTCGACTTTGGGCAGACGTCTCTGCTTTGGACGCCGAGCGGTTTATTGTAACGGCTTTCCGTATGCGATGAATGCTGACACGGCAAAGGGTCTTTCCAGCCAGCCGCAGGTTCACCTACCGTCGACAAATTCGTTACAGCTGATCCATCGTCTTTTGGACAACTTGATCTCACGGCACGAGGAGCAAGCGCCCAGTGTGCGCGTGCATCTCAGCCAGGTCCTCTTGTTCTTCTGGTGCCCGAATGGTGAGCAAAACTGGTTTGCATTTGCTTGCTTTAGGTAACCTTGCCTTTTTTGCGGTCGCTAACTAAGGTGAATAGCCGTACGCCTGCTGCCCATTCAACTTTGATTGGTTCTGTCGGCGTCAAATTAAGTATGCATTAATGCACCAACTTTGCCTAAGAATAATTCGAAGGCATGAAACTTCTTCCCGTCGCATTGAGGAGCACCTCCTTAATCAGCTTTGCAAGTGACATCTTTCGTCGTTATTCGTTTGTCGCATGCATCCGCTAGCAAGGAGGCGGCAGGAAGTGTTGGCGGCTGGGTTGTCGAGAGTGACCTCTCTTTCCGCCGTTCTATTTCGGACGGTATGATGTCACTTTCGATTATTCTCGACAGCTTGGCGCTTTTTTCTGAGTCTTCGCGAACAGTGGCTAATCACTTTACTTTCACTTCGCTGCCGCTGAATGGGACCCTAATTGGCGGTCAATTTCAATCAATCAAATGGAATATATTGAATCTCCCTCTTTTGAACCTGAATGCCACTGCTGACCGCATTGTTCAACGTCGCTGTTCCCATCGTCTGCGCATCCTTAACGACTTGTGCTTGCTTCCATTTGATCCCGACAAAGGAACGTTTTCCCGTTTTGTCCTGCGCATATTGCAATGGCGTCAAAGTCGTTCGCAGCTCCCCTGTATTGCGTTACATTAATCTTCAGGAAGTTGGGCGATTCAAAGCGAAGTCATGTTAGAAGAAGTTCCTTAAGTTCACGCCAGTCTCATGCACGAAGTGTTTGGCTTATACCGTTAGTGTTTGTTCTTAAGGCGCACTGATGCCTTGTGGTACATTTCATGCACTGACTAGTTTATTAGACAATGTGTAAGCGAATTCTGCTTCTCAACAAAGCTTTCAAGGCTTCACCGCAGGGAAGGGAGGCGACCCTTGGTTTTTCTGTTTTACGCAGTAGTTTGTTCGCCCGCTTGAGCTGTTGGACGGGACCCAAAGAAGCCCTCTGTTTTGGCGCAGCTCGGTGCCTTGACCACGCGGTCGTGTCTCGAACTTTCTGACCATTTGGTGTCAACCTGTGTACGCGATGTTCAACTTTGAGCATCATTTTATTTACGCGCACTGGATGCATTCTCCGGGCCCATAAAGGTGTTATTGATGAAGGCACTGCTTATTAGGCACAGTTGCGTGCAAGGAATATAGTGATAATGAGGAGGTATTATAATTTATGAATAGTTGTCCAACTTCTGTGTCAATCACTCCGTGGCCACAGCTGCCGAACAGTTGCAATGCATTGTTGCTTGGCACTTTGGATAAATTGTTATATCTTAAAATCGTTGTTAATTGCTGGCGGCGCTTTTGTCCATCCAATCAAGTTGTTAATAGGATCGATGCGAGGAATCAGAGCTAGCCGTGTGTGGTGGACGACGTGAACATGCTAAATCTTCAGAAAAGTTGATCAAATGTTCTCGCTTGCGACCGCCTTCATTTATTCACCCTGCTTTAAAATTAGCCAATGGCCGTTGCCTGCAGCGCTTGTTTGATTATGTTCTACTGAGTCGTGGCTTTCGCTTTGGTATATATATATATATATATATATATATATATATATATATATATATATATATATATATATATATATATATATATATATATATATGGCGCTAGGCGCTGTGTGCCTGGAACATAGTTCCTCTGAACGCTTAACTGAATAATCAATGTACGCTGGGGCATGTGGTGGCCATAGTGCTGCAAAGTGTACATCTCGTGAACAGAGGAGGCATAGCAATTGGTGGCAAATCCTTGGTAAGCGGCAATTCGCCCGATGGCTACGCTTCCGGAATATTGCTTGGCGTTTGTCATTTAGGTGCTGGGAGCAGAGCTACGAGGTGGATTGCATTAATAAATTTGAAGAATTGCCTTGCCTCAGTGCTCTTTACTAGAAAACAAATATTTACTTGCATTACACATATCGCCAATGCTTTAGGCCGAAAGCTTTTCTGAGCTTCGGATTGGAGCAGAAATTAAGATTTTCCTTCAACAACGTTGCTCTTTTGACAGACAGTGGTGACATCGTCGATCAATAGTGTGACCATTTAGAAATTGATATGACTTGATGTATCATTGATCTTTGTCGGATGGGCAGAATATTTCACACACTCCTTTGACATAAGCGGACAAAAGATATGGGCACTGCCATTTTTTCCAGGAACAAATATCGAAATGCGCTTAATGATGTAGTTCGAAGAGGGCGTTGCACTGTGTCGTTAAAGAGCGATTAGGCGGGGGCGTTCTTTGTGCCCAGATATTTTCTGCCACGAAAGGTATATGAACCAAGTTTGTATAGTATTATGTGCCTTTGCACGAAAAAAGCAGTTGAGACTTGACACACTTTATTGATGCAAGGAAAGATGTGGAAATACGCAAGTACGCAGCTAGGTTTCGGGTCAAACCTTGAGCCATCATAATCATAATTATGATAATAGAAGTTCTCAACTTGACCGAAAAATATCTGAATATTATTATTATTATTTCTCCCTTGCTTATTATAAGTATTTGCTTGCATATTATTATTATTATAAATGAAATCGCGGTCTCCTTGTTCTGCAATTTTAATAAGCGGAGCTCTCGGAACCAGCATGTTCCGTTGAAGCGTAGTTGTCTGAGCGATGCCATTGCCCATTATTTTATTATAGGACCCGCAGGAACTGGATCGTGTCCTCTCCTATTGCAATGAATCCAATATTCAAGGACCGTAGTTGCTCAGTTTGAGATACAATTCATACTTCGCTAGCTTGCGCTAATCTACCATTAAGGTATGAATGACGAAGGTACACCTGTGGAGGGACAGAGACGACTTCGAACGATAATATTACCGAACGGCACAAATATTAGTAGGTTAGCGTGAACTCGTAAATTATGAATTATGCAGCAAAGGGCATAGATGGTTTAAGCCCAATTAACAATTGTTCCTGAAAATTTCGGAAAGCATAGCTCCTTATGGGCCCAGGGTGATATTTAGTATGCTTGCAGTGCATATTTTGCTTGCATGGTGCTTGTTTAATGTGTGCAACTCATTACAAATACTAATAGTACGGTTGCTGTGTAATGAAACTCGCTCTCGTTGTTCGTTTGTTCTTGACCAAGTACAGCGCAACGCACGCAATCTTGTGACAGCGACATAAGCGAAAGCCTACATCGTGGCAACAGGCATAGGGAAAAATTATGATCTGAAGGGAACGTTATGTATTGGCGTAGGATTAGGTAAGGGGCAGAAAAGTTGGGTCCACATTTTTCGCAGCGTAAATGTGACAGCAAGTTTGTAGCAGAAGGGAAATCCTACGCACTGTACGACCATTATCGAAATGGCGTACCAACTATGCGTGATCATGCACTACGGTCAATGAGCTTGTAGCACGTCCGTAGTGGTAACAGCAGCTTTGTTGAGGTAAAGGTTACGTAACGATTTCGTCGAAATAGGTTATCCTACTTTATGACACGAGACTCCGTTTTATCCCCGCAAATATTGTTGTAATGAAGTCATGAGTGGAATTGCGTAATTACTTTGTCTCCTGACCTAGTTCCGTGTTCCGACCGTCCACTTCTTTCCTTATGTAATCGTATGACTATCCATAAGACTTGTGCTTGAACATATGCTTAGGGCCGAACGTGACGGACAACGCGTTTTGGAGGGAAACCAGAATGCCCTATACAAAGTAGAAGCAAATTATTTACGGCTAGGAATAAAAGTAATTATTTTTAAGGTTACAATATTTGCTTCGCCGATAAAACGCAAAGCACTGAACTCGATTAGTGTACTTATTGATAGAATGTAAAACCTCTGCCTCTGAACTGGATTTCGCGACTCGCTATGTGTACTTATTGATGGAATGTGAAACCTCTGCCTAAGTTGATATGTCCAATCAGTTGGTGGGAATGGTTTTCAAACTTTCGCTCCTTTCAATTGTTAACACACAGATGGCTATTGATTGATGCTATTGTTTTTCAGAGCTGAAGGACGAGCGCCGACTGTTCTATTTGGATATCTTGCATGAGCTGCAGGTGGCATGCCTTTCCTACGGTGCCGAAGTGATCATCGTTGATCCCTTCGAATGGTACGGTTCATCCGTCGCCATACAACCGGACATGCTGAGCTTGTTTCTTCAAGAGCTCTGCCATTGCAAGCGCTTCTCAAGCGGACCATTTTTCGTGGTATTGACACTTGAAAGCAATTTTTTGAAAAAGGGTCGTCCATTCATTCCCCCCTTAGGCTATTACCTGCGAACAGTGCAATACTTTTGTTCTTCCTTCCGTGCTGGCCGAGGAAGTCGTCAGCCAACTGACAACCCATTTTTCGGAACAGAAACGTCCATTTCCGTTTAGCGATTTATACCAAACTGTTCAGGATAGCAAAGGACGTCGCTATTTCGAACTTAAGCGATTTGATACCTTGTATGCAGCTTCTCTCATCTCCGCACATTGCACATGTCTTTGTAGAGGCCAAAAGGGACTTGACGCCTATGCACTGTTGTGCATGCGATTGGAAACGTGTCGTCAGACGGAACAGGATGAACCTTGGCTGTCAAAGGTTCTCCTTTGGCAGTGCCCGTTAACCGTTTCATTATTCCTAGTTTTTCCTAGATATTTCCTTACCTTTACGAATTGCTCATTAGTCGCGCATCGGAAGGTGAGGCGCAGTTCAACAATCGGTCTTTGGTGGTCTGGAAAAGGGACATTGCCGGTTGGGTTGAGGCAGCGTAATGTACACTAACCTTTGAGCTCTGTTTCAGTGACCAAGCTCAACTTGCACCAGGGCGACGATTCGTCGCACGACAGGGCATCCTGTCTTGGTAGTCAGCGCAGCTCCGGTTTGTCCACTTGCGATGTGGAGATTCTTATGGCGCCTTTGGTTCATGTCCAAACGTTCAGTGATCCATCGTCAACCACCTTCATTAAGCAAGGTAGCTTGGACAGCTACCTGCGCAAGTTCTACTACCGCGTTTCCACCAAATTGAAGTGCAAAATTCAAGCAGGCTTGGATGTTGGGCGATCGGAAAGCGACGAGGATCAGTTGCTGCTGTCCTTCAAGGAAGACGGCATTGTACATTGCCAATACGCCCTGTGCCATCAAAAAGACATTCTCCTTGGGCAGGATAGCCTTGTAAGCCAAGTGAAAGCAGCGTTCGAGAAAATTAATGCCGGCCAAAGGTCGATTGCTATTTTGAAAGGCAGTCACGGCCAAGGTAAGACCGCTCTTCTGTGCCACATTGCGGATGAGGTATCCTCTTGGATGGACATTGGCTACGTAGTGCTACGATTCGCTCGACTAACCCCACTATCTTCGACAATCCATGAATTATTGTTGGGATGTTGCTTGGAACTTTGCGGGCAGTTCCAATTGAAGACAATTTTGCCTGACCGAGTCAGCAGGTATAGCATTCAGCAAATCTTCGACTGGCTCAAGGAATGTTGCGACCAAGTTGCCTACAAGACGTGCGGAAAACCAGTCCTTCTGCTCGTGGACGACATCCATAGGCTGAAGGAAAGTTCAAGCATAAGCGACTCGAAGTTGCCCTTCTGGCTCCCTACCCGACTGCCTCCAAATATGCTATTTCTTGCAACGCTAAATGAAGAAGTCCACTTGGAACAGCGTTTCTATACCGATGTGGTCACACGCGATTGCATTTTTGCTATTCCGCCGCTGTTGGCGGATAACTGTCGTCTGTTGTACGAGCGGTATATAGACCGTGGCGGCGATGGTGTTCAATTGCTATCTAACGACAGCCGGCTTGACGGCATGGGTGCTTGTCCGCTGGCCATTCGAATGTTGGCTGAAATGCCGGAAACGGTTGAATGGATCTCCAGCGAACAGGCGAACGAGCCGGCGAACGTCTTGACGAAACTGGCTGCACTGGTGGATGCTCGGTTTCGAATGGCTGAGCGTCGGTGCGGTTCGCTGATATGCCGGTTCGCGTTGAGCTACATAGAGTGCGCCCATTTTGGGTTAACGCTTGGAGAATTGCTCGACCTGCTCACCTGTTGCGAACCGGCCATGCACGAAGTACTTTCCAAAGCTGGAAAAGACCAAGAGGTCCACCAGTTCCCGTTGGCGATTTGGCTAAAGTTGAAGCAGTGCCTTGGTTTGTATGCACATTATCTGAAGGCAGAATTGTTAACTTGTTGTGCTTAGGTTGTCTTTTGGAAGAGGTCGTATGCGACGGTCGTACTGTCTACAAATGGGCTCATCGCTTCGTAGTAGGCGTTGTCCGCCGTCGATATCTGTGCACCGTGCAAGAGTTGAAGGTTTGCGCTCAAAGTTATGCTGCGGCGATGTATGGACATTAAACCCCGACTTCGTTTCATTATAGGACTGTCACATGTCGTTAGCAACTCTGTTAAATAGTACCTTATCACCGATTGGAATCATGGACTCAGCTGCTCTCAACGTGAAACTGCGACCTGTGATGCCGAGACCGCTTGTATACGCAAGCAACGATGGAACACCAGTTTTCAATCTACGCGTAATTAGAAGCCTTTGGTATCATCTGCTGCATACGGGTGAGTGATCGAGCATTCTTGGCTTTACAGTCGACGGCACTTGTACATAGTCGTCATTGAATTCGTATTGAACGTGTTGTACTATTAGATATCCTACGTTTTCGCGCTTTCCAATGTAACGCAAAGTTACACATGCAATAATTTTGATTTTCAAAGCATCAAGTGCTATTTGAATATGAAACGCTGTGAAAACGCAAGGATTCGCAATACTGACCTGTTTGACCATAGCTTTTGAACATCTGATTACCTCTGACCGATGGCGCATATGTTCTTTTTAATTACTTTTTCAATAGCTAGCTCTTATTTTTTAGCAATAGTAGGCTGCTAGATGTTATTGAGCCGAAGTTAGCGAAAGTTGTGTTAATATTTCTCGAACTCTATCTTTTCATCTGTTGTCAGCAGTGGTTCTTTCGAATGAGATGACCAAGCCGACGTGTGATGCAGCACTTAAACGCTTAACGCGGTGCAGGTGGTTCACAACTGTTCTTGATCCATGCTTGGAATTAAGATCCCCAAATCTTCCGAGTTAAAGGTGAATGCTACTAATATATGGCTTCATGTGTTCACCATGGTGCAAGAAAGGATCACGATGTGCAATGGTAAAAATGACTGGCTGACGGTGATTTCGTCTTTGTGCACATCCG
This sequence comes from Trichuris muris, assembly GCA_000612645.2. Lineage (NCBI taxonomy): Eukaryota > Metazoa > Nematoda > Enoplea > Trichinellida > Trichuridae > Trichuris > Trichuris muris. The sequence continues at coordinate 13,895,950 of CBXJ02000086.1, forward strand.
TCTTTTGTCCATTAACATTTTCATAGGAGCTGTCCGGTGCTTCAATAGGAATTGTTCAAAAATTGAAACTATCGTATTGAAATGCTTATTTTCTTGCAATACCATTGTGTTTGAGAAAAGGAAGCTTTTGTTATTGGCTATATTGTTACGCGCATGTTTTTGTTATTGTTATTAGCTACATTTGTTTCATCTTTTGCCATTGCTGACGTTAAGAATTTATGTAAGCTTGGTACAGTTCGCTAGTGGTTTTGGCATATCCACTGAACTTTTATTTGCTGCATTCCAATTGCGAGTATTAATCTTGCTTGCGAAATGGCACTCGCATCTTTCATTCGTTCAAATGCTTATCTTCGGCTGGGCTTTCCGAGAGCAAGCTCACCATTGTGCTTGCAGTCTGCAGTGATGTTTGGTCTTTAATTTTCCTAACAAGTTTGCATGTCACCTACCTTCGCCTGCGTTTTAGAGAAACCTTGTTCTTTTGAAGTAATGTTGGATGTTTCATCAGACGACAGTGTGTGCGACCTTTCTATCTGCAAATGGACTATTAGCATTACGTATTTTTGTGCTCACAAGAATGACGTCTGCTGATAGTTTCGTGTTTCACACGCACGCATTCTGCGTGCTGATTCTTAGGCGGCTTCATACGTGGCTCCGCGAGATAAAATATCCTTCGAATATACACACCTCGTCTATTAGCATTTCGTCGCCCATTCCATTCATAGTTTTTGGTGAGTTGCTTGAGTCAACTGAATCCAAGTCAATGCTTTGCTGTTCATCTCTCGCATTGACCTGACTCTGTCATTGTGAATTCGTTTGCGAAAAGTGCAGGATGCGTTGGTCTAAGTGCAGCAACTTACCCTTTCGCTTTCGCTTCCGACCGTGGCGGATTTCGTTCCTTCCTGTTTATCTCGGAGTTGCGGCATCAAGAATTTGCGCTGTCGATGAAACGATCATCCATTTAATAGCGGTGGTTGCTTTTCTTACCTTCAGTATCTCGTTCAGTTCGGCAGCGTATTGGACCTTCTTCCTTCTGCTGAGTATCTATCAGTGCAAAATGCCTTCTCCTACTAACGCAGCAATCAATGGGCAAATGTCATCCCACCTTCTCCGCTGATATTTTCATTGCCACCAGCGCGCAAATGAAAAGCATTATTCCCACAATGATCCCAGGTAATGGCATGCTTAGGATCATTGGCACGATATCCAGATGAGGCTCTTTTTTTTCTTCACTGAGGACCAACGCTAAATGATAGACGGTCGCAATTTGTCTCACGTGATCAATGCATGTGACATGAACGTCATACTGCGGTACAGTTTTCCTGCAGCGTTTATGTCTAGTTCGGATTTGCATGTAAAAAATAATTCGCGATGACGTATCATATACTGTTAATATTAAGGTTCTGTTTTTACCGTTTCTCGTGAAAGTGGACTCTCATCGTGTTCAGGTTTGTTCCTTTTTGCATGAACGTACATTTATCCCTTGAATTTGTTGATATTAATATAACATTTGATTTGTTGTACACGGTCGCCCATTCAGTATATGCGAATGTGCGCATTTACCGCATGACCTTTTGTGAAATGGAATGACGGCAATGGGATGGATTATTTGTACAACGTTTAAGTTCTGTTGGAGAAACAACCCTTGCCTTCGATTCCATTCACGGGATAATTGACTACTGCGAGAACAATGGAGTCGTAAATTTTCAATGGTTCGGAGTTTTCTGTGCTACGATGAATTGCTGGTCACTTACGTATTTCGCATCGTTGCCCGGTAGTATTAGGAGGGCATATGCACTTGTATGCCGCTCTTTGATCTTGACACGTGCTGTTGTTTGCGCAGTCGTTGTCTTCGCAGTCGTCATTGTCTTCAATTAAATCGCTTAGGGCAAGATTTTGATCACAATGGCTAACCGATTTCGCAGAACACTCCCGTTAGTCCTACGGGACAGTCGCAACTCCATTCATTGCCGCGAACCCTTTTTGTTCCTCCGCCTGCGCAGCCTACCCTCTTGGCCAGAGTGTGCGGGCTGCCTGAGCCCAAAGTCGACGTGTCTATTTCGTGACAACAGCTGGACGAGTCGTATGTGCAGGACCATGACGGAGTATGACTGAATGGACGGTATCTTGTCCTTACTTGAAAACCTCTGTGGTCTGTGTGGGCGGTCCATTGAGTCCACTGTGTGTCCATACAATTGGTGCACATGCACTTCCCCTCCATCTTCGACCATTCCGTTTTATTCTCGCAAGGACGGCCGTACGGTTGCTCTTCATGCTGATAGATGTACACTGACTCTTCCCAATGACACTCCTGCAATTCTTTCACGTACACGCACGCAACTTTTTTGGCCATTATGCAATTTTTGTATTTTTCGTGTACGCACATGTACGCGTCCCATTCGTTCTTGCTGGTGGATCTCAGTATTTTGAATTTGGGTCTTTCTGGTTTCCAATTAGGGCTTTCCCAGGAGACGTCGTGGTCGAGATAGAACAGTTTCCCGCCCTGAAAATCAGCGGAATATTTGAGTTGGCACGAGCATGAGGCGCGATGTGAGGTTTTCCTATACCTTAAAACTTTCCTCACAGGAATAGTTCAAGGTTTCCTCGTCTCTTTCTTCGTGATTCTCTTTATTCAATCGCCTAACAGCCGTGTAACAGAGGTTGTCTCTTTCGAAGCCGAAGAGATGGTTCGGTTTCCCTAAAGCGTGCTCAAAAGGACACCTGGAGTGATATTTCACGTTTCGTTGTGCAAATGTCGAATGTATGGCAAATAGCGAAACCGCTAAAGTCGTTTTCAGTAATAGTAACTGCACCGCGTTCATGGCACGTCGACCTGATTGTAGCCTTGCTGCTGACACTGCGCCTGGCGTGCACTATGCCGAGCATTACATTTTGCTTTAAACTGTTGACTTGAATATTGCATTCAGTGTAAAATATCCATTGCTGTTTGCGACTCGGCTTGTCGAATCGTTTCGTAATCAGCAATCAGAGTTACAATTTTCAGGAAATTGATTTTATCTTTCATTTGAATTTGAATAGTCAAAACACGTCTTTTTATTGTTCCTTTACTTAATAAGTGTAACTGACTTTTTGAAATGTAGTTGTTCCTCAGCGGTGGAACCGATATGCTCTGTTTAAGGTAGCGTTGAATGTCTGCAATCCCAGAGCTTATGCAACTTTGAATATCTGTACGCGTCGATCAGAAGCGCTGGCATATTCCACTTGAAAAGTATGTTTGAGAGCGCAATGCTTCAGTTGCTCAGCCACAACTTCCACGTTCTGTCTTCGTCCATTCTGCGTCCCTCTGCAGACATCCTTTGCCAGGACGGCAACCTTTTGGCAGCCGAGGTTATTCTCGCCTTGCACTATACGAGAAGTAAAGAAGAATATGCGTAAATTGAGTAAACTTCCAACTTGCCGCCCTTTATGTCTAGGCGACAATAGTGACGTGCTGAACAGCCTTCTGGAGCAAGCGATGTCTTGGGTCGATTCCAGTTCCGGTATACCGTTGTTGGTGCCGCTTGCTTCTTGGGTGAAACCGAAAACCTGTCCATTGGTGGTCAGTTGCCGCTTCCAAGAACCCTGGTCAGTCGACGGGACGGCTGGCGCCTTGGTACTTGAACCGACCTTGAATCACCAGCATGTGCTGGTTAGCGGTGGTGGTCACGGCTTCGCAATTTGGATGTACCACATTTCGTCGCGGAAGCAGGTGCGCTCCTTCGAAGGCCATCAGTCAAGCGTCGTTTTCCTGAAGACCATAGCCGACGGCCAGTTGTTCCTGAGCTGCGCATGCGACGGCATGGTGATGATCTGGAGTTGGACCCAAGTTAACTGCCACCGTAGCTTTCGACCAGGGAAGGGCAAGCTGCTGTCCGCTTGCGTTGCTCATTCCAACGAATTTTTGCTCACGGGTTTTGCCGATTGTCAAGTCGTGCTCACTCCCCTCTTCTCTGAAGGGAATGAATTGGCAAACGAGGCCCGCACGTTCGCGCATCACACGGGTCCCGTTACGGCGCTGGCGCTGACCTCCCAGGACATGTACCTTCTTTCAGGTATATTTTTGAAGTTACTTTTCTTCACGCTTATCCCATTCGCTTGGGCGTTCTGTTAGGTTCCGCTGACTTTACCGTGGTGATCAGTTGCATGCGAACCGGTTTGCCCATATCCACGCTCAGCGGTCTGATGGCCCCTGTCAAGACTTTGGCCGTCACGTCGAACGACGCGTTTGCTGTTTTGTCCTGCGAGGACGAAAGCTTAAAAGTATTTTCGATTTGTATGAGCTCTCAACTTCTGGAAATAATTGGTCATGAAGAGAAGGTATTTTTTGTTTGCCTAAAGGGCATTCCGTTGTGCGCTGCGTATTCTGATGTTCGCAAAATGTTAAGATATGCAGTCTTGCCATTGCAACGGACGACTGTCGCGTTTTTGCCGGTAGTAGCGACGGGAAGGTCTATTGCTTCGATTTACATACCGGCGAGCTGGTCTCAACGCAAACGTGCCATCAGAAGGCGGTCAGCTGTCTTAAGCTGTCGGCCGACGGTCTCCTTCTGATGTCCGGTTCGGTAGATGGCTTTAATGTATGGAGTACGTACACAAACGACGCCGACAATGGAAACGAAGCGAACTACGTGTGCGTTGCCACCATTTCTCCCGACTACAAGTACGCCGCCTACGGTAAAGCCAAAGTGCCCGTTCAATTTGCATGCTGATAGGTAAGTTTGCTTCGTCGGCTTCAGGCAACAACAGCGGCAGGGTTATCCTGTGGGATTTGGAAAATTGTCACGACATTTGGATGACTCCAAGCGCGAACGATCCTTTGGTCACGTCGCTGCAGTTTGACCACGACAGCGTTATTTTGCTTAGCGGTTCGGCCGATGGTTTGGTGCGCATTCTTTCCATGGCCAACGGGTTGACGCTTAAAACATACGAGGCATGTTTGACGCGCAGTAGCTAGTCGAAATTGTGCCCTGCTTACCGAGCCAGTAACATATTGCAGGGTCATTCACATCCGGTCACTTGCCTGCGAATCTTTACCGACCGATCGGTTGTCATTTCCTTGGACTCATTAGGCCACGTCATCCTGTGGAGTACAGAAGACACCGAAGATTGTAGCTACGAAGCGTTCGGCCTTAGCGACGTGGGCAGCTTACTCGAATTCCTCGACGATAGTGACGTGTTAGTAACTGTCAAGGACAACGAGAAAGAGTAAGCGCTCAGTTGTTTTGTTTATGCTTCGGTTAGAGACAATAATTAATTATTCGTCTGCATGTCCTTTCTTGCGCTGGAAATTTCTGTCGCTGTATCCTAAAACACGAAACAGATGCACCCCGCAATGACATCCCAATTACATCACGCATTCATGTAGGCGGTAGTTTAACGAGAAAAGTTTGCCGCCATATTCATTTCAGGGGAACCCTCCCTAATTCAAAGTTGTTGCTGTGGCAGTTTTTAATTGGCGCTTTATAAATTGGCCAAGAGCTTGGCTTTAGTTTTGGAAGGAAGGAGACGCGTGCACTGCCAGTATTGGGTATATCGAGTGGATTTGTGTGATTCCCTCGCGCAGTCGTAGCTTCGTTCAATGCTTTATAGACTGTTCGTAAACGCTCGTTTTGACGGAACAATTCTTGCGAACTTTGCATTCAAATATGCTGTGGATACTTTCCTGATACGCTAACTATATCTTTGCTACTGTAATCTGCATAGGTTGAAAGTGCTGAACATGGTTGGAAGGGAGGAGGCTTGGGTAACCAAAGCAAGATTGCAGCACAATGATGACATCACATGCTTGTGCGTTTCCGCAAATGGTCAAGTGTTGGTCACCGGCTCCAAAGACATGTCCCTGAAGTTGTGGTCAATTAAATCTGCCTCCTTGACGCAGGTATCCCACAGACAAAACGTTCCTTTTGCGCAGTGTTGCCAGCTTTCCCGTTCAAGGTGATGGCTGAGCATCAACAGCCAGTAAAACACTGTGCAGTCAATGTCGATGGGTCCATGGTGGTCTCGGCTTCTACAAGCGAAGCGCTTTCGTGGAATGTATGTAGCGGCCAGAGCTTGTGCTCCTTTGAAGCGCACAAAGCTCCGATCACTTCTTTGGTCGTAAGCGAGGACGGCAAAATTGCATTGTCCAGTGAGCACAGACATAGTGTTCTTCGTTTTCTTCTTCTTCTTCACTTAGGGCTCATAATGAGCCATGTATTCATACTTGCTTACTCATTATATCCTTAGGCGACGAAAATGGTTGGCTTTACGCTTGGCACACCGTGGATGGCGACAGGATTGCGTGCTTTAACGCCCATCTTCCAGTGGTGTCAATTTTGATCTCTCCGGATTGTCGTCGTATAGTGCTTACTCTGGAGCGCTGCCCACACATAGCGTGCTTGTGCCTTCACAATATTCCATTTTATGAAGACATTGTCAGTGACTCATTCTCTGCGCAGACATTCGGCGTTCCATCTTCGAGTACTGAGCTGCCTGGGTTCTGATTGATTTTCACGGTTCTTTTTGCATTTTAGTTATTTCCGGGAGAGCCGTTATCGATAGCAACATCAACGACATCGCCAATGTTCCTAATACAAATTCTATACAAACTGTAAAAGTGCAGCCATTATCCAGCGTTAACAACGCATCAAGGGATGCGCCCGCGCGAAGATCCCGGCCGGGAACGGCTTCGAGCAATTTTAAACGCAGTCGTAGTTCGTTGCGCCTTTTCGATAAGCTCAAACGGAATCAGACCCAGTTTTTCAACGTGAGTCCATCGGTGAGAAGCAGCTATCGCGGAGAACTGATCCCCACGGCCATGTTGGCTTCGCAAAGCGTATGTGGTGCCGTAACGATGTCGCATAGCTCAGGAAGTGAGAAAGCTACCATCAAGCCTCCTCGACAGAACAAAACCAGGATTTGCTGCTTGCTCTGATATATTTGGGTGAATTGCTTTGAATCTTCTTCATATGATTAAGTAAATTTTCCCACCCGTTGTGACTGTGGTGCGACATTCGCTCGTAGGACTTGATGATCAATTGACGCTATCGTACTTAATTTAGAACTCTTGCCATGTTCGAGAATGGATGAGACCAGTTGTGAAAATAACGTTGTATGTTGTTGAGGATCGACGTAAGGACCTATATACGATTTTCTGCACGAATCCCATCGAACTTAGAAAGACAGAATCATAAGGAGTAGATGTAGCCATATGTCGGAACAACGGCCACTGCTGTTGTGCCTGCTAAATGTTTGTCGCCTAAGGGATAGAAATTGTTGGCAACTAACCGCAGATTTCTTTTACGAACTTCAATTAAGACGACAAACCTGCAATCTTTACTGTAGCACACTCCTATAAATGCAGGTTCGGCTTGAAATTTCCCTCGCGCTTGTGAGTCTGCGGTCACTTAAGCTCACTGGGCGCTCAATCAAGTTGCACCAGCGACCAGGACTGATTGTTGGCCCAGAATATATTTCCTTACCAGAAGCGTCGTTTGACTGCGTCGAACAAGACTACCACTTTGCTTACGTAAATTATTAAAAGCGCGGTTCATTACGCTTCGTTAGGCGAAAGTTCAAATTTAGAAGTTGCTTCAACTATTAATAATTTTGAAAATCTGTTACCACATTGACTGTGTACTTTGCATTTTCGCCCTATCTTCCAAGTTGCATGTATCCTTTCCAAAGACAATGTATGATACCGTAGATATATTGCCTGCTGATTCTTTCATTATACTGTTTCTTGTATCTCGAGTAGGTGGTTGTCATCCGTGCAGGTAACTAGCTATGGATCGAAGGGCGAGGGTTCAACTAACGTGTGAATTATCTGCGTTCTTCTTCTGCGTTGCCTGCACAGCTTGCCAGCTAGGCGCTCTGGATTATTTTATCCTGGGTATTTTAAAAGATAAGTGGTGGCTGTCGCTCGTCATCTTGGATGTTGGAGTTCTTGCCTGCTTCTTCTGGCTGCTAGCCATTGCAGTTCGTTACCAGTCCAATTGCGGTCGAGCACAATGCGCTGACGACTCGAACATCCGGTGAGTACTAGAAAATTGTTCACGGCTTTGTCGAGTCACTGTGTAGCCCAGTGTTTCTCAAACCTTTTGGTGCCATCGCCCCCTTTTGAGACAAATATTTTGTCATCGCTCCCACATCTCTCTCTGTCGTGCACTACCCAGACTTCAGTTGAGTCGACGGAGAAGATAGGTCAAGGCGTTCCCGATGCTCCTCCGTTATGGTTTAAATGACTTTATCCGCATGGTAAACGGGTTGCGTTCCGTCACAATAAAATTAAGAAGCCTTGCGGATCATTACAAGGGGTGTATGTCGAAATTCAAAATGACAAAATGCTGAGTGAAGAAATCCTGAACGGTCAAAATCCAGAAGGTCGAAATTCCGATCGGTCGAAATCCTGAACGATGTCTTGGGATATTACTTAATTAAGAGACTGGGACGCAGCATAATGGAAGTTTTTCCTTTCAGGATTTCGACCATCGGGATTTTGTCTTTTCAGTGTTTTGGCCGTTCGCAAATTTTGACTTCGGGATTTTGACTGTCTCCGCATTACAAGACGTTCCGTGTGCAATGTAATAGAAGGCAACTTAAGATGCGTAACAAAAACTTTTTGACAAATGAGAAAAGAGATTAAAGTGGAAGTTCACGTCAGTAATCTTTTATTAACCATAGCATAACATAACAACCTATTTCTCAATGCGAAGGATGTGCCTGATGAAGTGAAGTTAACTTTTTTACATCGGGATTAATATTGGTGAGCATTATTTTTAGGTCTTTTCGTTTCGCTATTTGCAGCCGATTCCTTTTCTTACCCAGCAGATCAGTAACTGCACTGAATCCACGTTCAGCTAAGTAAGACGATGGAAAAGCGATAAGAAGCTTTTCCACAACAGCCCATAACCGAGGATGAGGTTGTGCTATTTGTCGCTGTAACCAAAACTGGTGATATCCGCTCCTAAACTTTAACTCTTCATTGTTTTGCAGTTCGAATAACTCTTCCTGTAGTTCCGTTTCTGTCTCTTCCACATTGTAGAATGGACCTACAACCCAGTCTGGAATTTTCATGGATAGAATGTTACTTAATCGTTTCATGAAATCTGCGTGCAGCATTTCCAAGTGATTGCAGTACACCAAAATGTCATCATCAGCTATTTCCGCATTTTTCTTGAGTGAAGCGAGGAGTGGGACCTGAAAGAACTCGCCACGTCCCAGATTTCGCTTGAAAATAACAGGCTTTGAGACAGATGCAGACATAATAGCCTTCGTTTTGATTAAGTTAAGGTTGTCGCCCTGCAACTGCAAATTCATCTCATTGAACTTTGAGTATAATTCCGTGAGGTATGCGATGTCGCTTTTGAATTTCTTCAAGTTGTCTCGCAGTGTAGAATTCTCGTCCCCTAAGAATTCCAAAACTGTATCAAGAAGGCTATAAAAGCGGCTCAGGCAAGTGCCTTTCGATAACCAACGAACTTCAGTGTGAAGTAATAAACGGTTAAAATCTTCATCATTCGCCTCACACAACAGACTGAATAATCTCTCATTCAACGATTTACTCTTGATTTTGTTCACTGCTGAAATGACAAACTGCAGTGAGCAACTCAAACGGACGCTGAGGTGTTTTGCAACCAAATGCTGCCGATGAATCACGCAGTGAACCGTTAACACAGTCGGAACCACCTCCTTCAAATGCGCAATAAACCCACGATGGCTTCCCACCATGAATGGCGCTCCGTCAGTTGCTACAGTCATTATGTTCGTAAGAGGGATATTCTTTTCTTTGAAAAATTCTTCTACAGCTCGAAAAATTGATTCTCCTTTAGTGTGGGTTAAAAGTTCTTTGGCAAACAATAATTCCTGTGTTAAACGCTTGTCTTTTATAAAGCGAACGTAAGCTAGCAGTAGTATCTCATTGCCAGGCAAAGTGGATTCACCAAGTTGCAAGGCAAATGATGTAGTCCTCAAAAAATTGCATAAAGTATCTTCTATGTCACTGCTCATTTCCTCGATTCTCCTCTGCACCGTATTATTGCTCAACGGGATCTTTCTGATTATTTCAGTCGGTGATATGTGTAGCAACGTACGTAGAACTTCACTGATAACAGGAAGCAATAACCCTTCCCCGATGCTATGCGGCTTTCCAGATTTTCCCATTAGTAATGAAATATTGTAAGGAGCAAGTAACCCATCATTTTCCTGTTGCGAAGCAGTAGATAGCATACTTCGCAATGTTGGCTTTTTGCGGAATTTATCCCAGAGTGACTGAAAATAAGCCATGTCCTTATTCGACTTGTCAGCATGTGCTCTTTTCAAGTGTTCTTGTAATCTTGTTGGCTTCATTGATTCGTTTGAGAACACTTTCTCGCAAATGAAGCACATAGGTGAATGCTTATTAGCCGGTGAACGGATAAAACCATATTTCAAATACTCCAAGTTGCATTGCCTGCATTTTTTCCTTTCCGCCATAGTGTAAAAGACTAAACATTAGTCGCTCTTCAATAAGGAATGTCGTGTTGTGTAAAATTGAGTACGACGGAGTGGCAGAGTAGTTGTCAGCATGCATTCAAAATCTCGGTAAGAGTTAACTGATTTTTGCATGCGTAATCAGCACCTACACAGGACCTTATAGTAAATTTGAAACTAAACAATCTTATTCTGTTATGCTTTTTACTTTCGAGCAACTCATGGTGTTATTAAATAATTAACAGGTAAAATATTAACAGTAATAAATAAAAATATGAAGGTATACGCACCGTTACGAAGTCCTACGCCTTTAATCCCAACAGTTATAATTAATAGTTCTGTATTAGTGGTCAGTCAGTAGTAGTAATTCTGAAAAGCACTTACAAAGCGCGTGTAGTCATATAAGAATGACAATATATCTGGACCAAGCGCGAATGTGAAGTCCAATATACGCGGTACAAGCCTATCCGCTTGATATAGCGTTGTGTACAAATTATATACTTGAGGAACAAACTAGAATTTGACATATCCACGTTCGCTAATGAAGGAATCAATCAACGATCACTCACTTGGCAGGTGAGATGTCATAACATGACAAGTTCACCCCCTCCATTTCCGGGAGGTGTATGCAAATTTTTACGGAAAGCAAGCCGTTCATTGGTCATGAAATTGCACCTATCTGCGGACCTTTCAGGGCTCACCGTGTTGCATCATCAGCGTGAAATGATAAGGCTGTGGTGATGTAGACGGTAGCCTATCAATCACGCGACCTCCAGGAAGTAAAAGGGAGCGAACTTGCCACGAATTAAGACAGTTTCTCCGATTATGAGTAATTGCCGATTGATTATTTCATTTAACCAACCTAGATATGCCAAATTCTAGTTTTTGTTCGACGACTGTAAAACGTGCCCAACGTTCTATTAAAAGCACTTTGGTTTTGTACTGCCTATCGTGACCGGACGCTCACGCGCACACATGCTTCGCAAGGGCAATACCAGCATTAAGGAAACGAAGACAGAAGATAATAAAATATAATACAATAAGATAAACTGGAAATAAGATAAAATAAATTGAATAAGGACTTCTTAACAAATAATAATATAATAAATGAGTACTCTGTTTCATCTGCTGAACATGGTCGTCTCTGGTATGTATACATTTAGAGTTCGTTCAAATCCGGGGTAGTCCGTAAATAAATTGAGTAATAAATAAAATAGAGTGAAATCCATAATTAAGGTATACGGTCGTCAATATGCACAAACAAAAGTTTACCGGGGGTTTACGCTATTAATAGAACACTGCAGCGTTACTCGAAGTCGACTAGAAAAATAAAAAACGTAAAATGAATCTCCTAATTTAAAACAGCAAAATTAACCTTACAATGGGAAGAAAAATTGGAAAATTTTGAAAATGAAGTATACGTGAAATGGTTCAAGTAAGGAAGAGTTCAGCTTTGTAAATAACAATGTATGACCGCAAGCTTACACGAAGAGGGGAAAAAGAAGAAATTCCCAGGTGATTGCCACCAAACATCTAACAACGACGCAACTTACAATGTTCCATTGAAAAAAGAAGTTTGCCCTTGCAACAGGGATATATAAGAGATTTACCTCAAAGATGGACTCAAGAAAGAAAGAGTAATAGCGAATTATTATTGAGGGCTTTAAGCAGATGACAATTTTGAGACTCTCCTCACATTTCCTTCTTCCATTCATTCCGTTCGTTCTGAAGAAACCACTATCTCCTAAGCTTGACAGTGCTGCTGAGATATCATGAGAGAGTTACAGATGTAATAGAACGTGGTATTACTGTATTTATAAAGCTCGCTTTGGGAGGTGACAAAGCGCAAAACTGTGAGTGTTTGCTGATGAGTTCTTTTACTCATTCACTTCAGGTTTACTTTTCTTTCGAAAGCTCATCACAGCGACTTCCAAAGCTTCGGTAATAAGCATCGAAAGATTACGTCCGGCGAAGTCTGGACAGAGAAATGGAGTCTTTTCTCGTTAACGCCCGCCGCTCAGACTCCCCGCCCGTTTATTAATATTATCATAATAGTGACCGGTTTCGGCCACTTATCGCAGATGCTGTCATGGTAGCTAACCGGAAATGATGAATTCATTGCTCCATGATCCACACTAACATGAAAACGTGATAAATTATATCACTGATTTTGTTCACTTTTCGCAAGTTCCGTCGAGCTATCCCACCATCAGAAAGACCGAGTGGCAAAAAGGGCAAACGAAGCGTAATAGCTGCACTTCCCAAAACCTTTCATTGACCCCTAAATTTTCATAACTCGTTTAGACCACATCGCCCCCTTGAGTCCATTATGGTCCCCTGAGCGCACTCTCAGGTTCCATCATCCCCCCTGAGCCTTTCCATCGCTCTCAAGGGGGCGATATCGCCCACTTTGAGAATCACTGGTGTAGCCATTCAAAATTACTGTATAAATTGCTGCATGCGCTTTTGTACGCAGTATTCCTGGTGTGGCAGCCTTGCGTAATGGGGAACGGCGAGCCGTTGACATTCGTAGATTCAAGTGGCTTGCCAAGATTCGACTGTCTGTGCATGTGTGGTTTGCCGATTTGACTTCCTTTCCGTCACTCTTGCTCGTTTAACCGGGAATGCTCCATTGCAGCTACGCATTTCTCGGATGGCTTGCATATTCACTGGTACTTTCCGTGAAGATTTGCATCATATTCAAAATGGTTATCCAACACTTGAAAACGAGCGACCTCTTTGGTCCAGGAACGCTCGAGTTGACCTTGTCTGCTTCTGCGTTGATCTTTCTGTTACTGGTACTGAGTCATCACTTCAACAACCCCCGAAGTCCTAGGCAATTGTTTCTCAGCTATCTGGCAAGCACGGTTACTCTGGATGTAATTGATAGTATTGTTTTTCTGAAGCTCCTAATCGACCCCGTACGGCGTCAGCTAATGGCCGACCACCCGGGGCTCGACACTGGCATACTCTTTCTTGCTTGTTTCAATTTTGTCTTGCCAACGTTCTGTCTTTTCAAGCTGCGCTATAACTTTGGTCTCCCCACGTGGGTTCCTCTGCCTTACGAACAATTCTATTCGTTGATGTACTTTATTACTGTCAATTTGCCTTTCCTGCTGATCCGAATCTTCGTAGTATCAGATCCCGACTCGCCTATTACTGGTGGGTCCGTGTTTATGATCAAGAACGTGATTATGCTTGTTATTGGTGTACGCGAAGCCTGGGTAGCTTACATTAGAAGTCGACAAGGCGAAATTTGACTTAAACCGCTTGCTACTTTAGTACCGCCACTAATATAAGATGGAAGCGTATCCGTATCTACTCTGTGCTTTACCAATGCGGTGTTGCCACGTGCCTACTTCGACCAAACTTATTTTCCAAAAGCGTCTCTTATTACTTGCTTACTATTATTCGTCAATGCAGGAGACTGAAAGAGCAATGAGTAAATGGAATTTTGCAGCCTGCGTTTTCCTGAACCTGAAAATCAAATTCCCTCATTGTGGAATGTACCGCTGGCTTGCCACTCGTGATGACAGCTTGATTGATGGGTCACCATGCAATACGGGACATTTAGCCGCAGAAGAGCATTTCGCAAATTATCTAGAAATTTTGCAATATTCTATTGCGACGAGGCGTATATGCTCGGTCATTTGCATCCCTGTAATGCTACATTGTTGGCACATTAAGTTACCTGTGATTTTCCGTCTTGTCGTTCTTGCCCCTTTCCCAGGGATCTCTATGTCCACCGGAAAGGAAGAATGTCGAGTGTTGCGCAGTTCAAAGCTATTGCTGTGCATGCTAAACCTAATGTTCACGTCATGTTGTCGCCATTGACTATTTACTACTGTGAGTTTAAGATATTTACTTGAGCGGCAGATTTCATCACTTACGATTCAGGCTTATGCTTTTGCAAGAGCTCAGGACTGGCAGACATTGGCAAATCACTGCAGACGGTAAAAAAATTCATTGCCTCGAAGTGTTCGTTACGGAATGTTAGTCATTCCTGCACATCAGTATCAAAACTGACAAATCACGTATTAATTGTGCATTTTTGACCTACACACGTCGTACTTGATTGTTGCAATAACATTTTGGAGCTTTAAAAAGTATTCTGACCCTTTTTGAAATAATAGTTTAACCCGTTCAACGTACAGCGGAGAGCAAGCGTCAGCAGTTTTGGATACGCAAATTCGATGTGGCACTTTGCAAATTCGTCGTGCGTGCTCTCTTTTTCGTTAGACCTGTTATTAATAATTTAGGAATTATGTTTCGTAGCCGTGAGGTTTCATTTGCGCTTTTTATATTTCTTATTTCTTTGCCGCAACTCGTCAACGCTTTATATACAATAATTGGATATACAATAATCGACCCCGCACGGCGTCAGCTAATGACCGAGCATAAACGTCAGCCAATGTAATAGTTAATCCAGATTAGCTGAAACAGCTGGTTACAGTATCTATATTTGGGTATGGAAAACGGTTCAACAGCCCATTCCGCAATTCCGAGAAGCCAATTCGGGATTGAGTTGTGCTAATGATGTTAATTCAGTGCTCCGAGTATACTTGATCCGCGCCAATTTTTCTTAAGTCTCAAAGCACATTAATTGCTGCACAAGAAAACGTTATTTTGTTAGCATAGACAGGCACAATGGAGGTCACATTAGTCTTCCGCCAAATCTGACCCGGCAGGAAGTTCGTTTCGTTTGTCAACAAGTACAACTACTCTTTTTGGATAGTCTTTCGACTGAAGCATTACGTAGCGGTATTGATATTTGCCGTTGTCGTCCTAAGGGTGAATAAGGTTAGTACTTCGTACCTTCAACCGTAGCCAACCTTTTCCAGTTCCACTTGAACCGTACCCTTCCTTCGGCTACCGGAAACGTGGATAACCATTCGCATAAATTGGCGGTCGTTCCTTTCGAATTCAAAATGCCTAAAAGTTACGGCACGTACGTGGGCGCGCCAAAGTGGTCAACCAAGTGCACATATACCTGACGTGTCTGCTGCGACCTCCGCGGGTTGTTTCACCTTTCGACTTTATTGGTAAACCGAGAATGTCGACCGCCTAAGAATGGCTGCCCTGCTAAGTGTTAAAGCAAAGCAAAGCAGCTTTACCTCCTCGTTGGCTAACAGCAATTTGAGTGTTTTATTGTGTATGGCATTTGGTCTGTTTGAAGAAAAGAGCTCGTACAATACAGTGTACGCAATAACGCCAGTCACGGCTACGCAGGCGACGATAATAGCTATGTAGCTGAGGTCCTTACCCGCTTGCGCAACTGCAATTGCATCACTTCCCAAAAGCGTTGGCCGAAGAGCATTGCAATGACGTTACCTTTTTCGATTGTAGTTGCCGGCGCCTTGCTTTCCTCCATCAGCACCTTCATTATAAGGCTCTCCTGCTGCGGACTCCCCTGCTCTGGGCTTTTTTCCATCGACTTTGGCACCTTTGACTCCTGCTTGGCGTCATGCGTAAGTCGGATAAGGGGAAGTGAACCTGCAAAACCCAAAGATTAGGATACCGCTGTTCCCACGGTCGGTGGTGACCCTTGCATTTCCAGTTGGAACGCAGCCTACCCTGTAGGCTTTGCGGGTAGTGCAAATTCACTGACCCTACGTTGGTGAGCACCCGCAGCGTGCGACCTACTGTTTTGACGCAAAGCAGGTCCCTGCGTAGCAAAACTGCCATCCCGAACGCAGACATTCTGAAGCAACGGCGTAAAGAAGAGATTGCGTAATTATAGACACGAGACCAAGCTTCCCCACGTAAGCAGGTAGTTCAACATGGCGTTCAATAAGCAGCCTTTTACTGTCCAGGATAAATTATGTGAGAAAGCATGAACATACGCTTCGACGCAACTCCCAGGCATATGGACGGGGAACAAATATTTCTTAAATAATGGCAAAGCAGCATTGCCGAAGAAGCAGTAAATTACCGTCGCGCCTAAAAGGGATTTCGACCAGAACAAATAGCCTAAACAGAAGGTGTGTTCGCATGATGAACGCTGTTCTGCGGTCGACTGGATGAACAGCAAAAAGTATTTGTCGCTTCGTAAGGCGGCGGCGCATCAGGCGCAATCATAAGGCCCTTCTGGGCATTACCGTTAAAGACCGGCTGCATGGATGTTTGTCCACGACGAGAAGTGAGCTTTCTAACGTCCTCCGGCGTAATGCCTTTGCTTTTCATGAAGGACAAAATCTGGAAAGGGATTTCGGCCAACACTTCTCTGCTTAGCCGAGCGGCAGCAAGCTCTGACGAATGGGCAGTCATGTTTTCAACGCAATCGCGCATAGCGACAAACTGCAACGGAAATAGCACACTGCAGTCGAGGTTAAGTTTAAGCTTACGATTAATAATACCTGAACAATATCTCGTGGGGCAGTTCTGCCTTTGGAAGATAAGCGAACTTGATCACCGTCCAGAATACGCATTTCGGTGAAGTCGCCATCACCGACACCAACAATAATCAGCGACAGTGGCAGCGCAGAAGCTTCAACAATCACTTCTTGGGTTTTCGCCATATCCGAAATGATGCCGTCGGTTATGATCAAAAGAATAAAGTACTTTGATCCGTCCGTGTGCTTGGAGGCTAATCGGGCCACGTGACTGATTACGGGAGCAAAATTCGTCGGTCCCGCCAATTGGACGCTTTGCAGGCAAATGCTGTAGGCTCGCAGGACACCCTCGATCCCGGGGCACAGAGGGTCGACAGAACTGCCGTTCTTTGAGCAAACGTTAACCAATGTTGGAACGCCGCCAAGCGGTACTGCTTACCACGTTGAAGTCGTGCGAAACGCGATCGCCGGATGGCAGTCGAGCGCCAAAACCCAAAACGGGAAACAGCTGATCGCTGTCGTAGTCCCTGACGATGTCGCCGACTGCGCGTATTGCCATTTGATAAGGATTTAGCAGGTAAGGATGTATGCGATGGAGCGAGGTCGGCCTCTCTGGATGACCGTTCGATGAGGTAAAGTCGATTGCAAAGGCACAGCTCAGGTCGGTGCTGAAAAGCAACGCAAATGTTTTTACGTATTTCCCACCTTTTGTTGCTAACATTCATCAAATATTACCGCTCGGTCTAACATTATTCTGAAAAGAATATTAGGTCTATTGTATAGCCTAAGCCAATATCCACTAGTAACTATGAACTCCAGCACGAATATAAAACATTTAGATAACTTCTATAGAGGAATAGCTCCATTTAACTGTGCCCAGTAGAAAAGCGTTAGCACTTGCCCAGCTTTGATGTAGTCCAGAAATGAGTCCACAACAGTAACGGTAGTTTTGATAATTAGTTTGCCCGAATTTTGGTACGTTGTCTTTTTTCTCTTCTTTCGTCCATTCATTAGCTAAAGAGTAAACTGTACATGTTCACTGAACAAAAGCCTGAAAAGTCGTCTCTGTCCCAAGTAAAATCTGGCAGACCATTTGGAGCAATGGTCATACATGAGACGAAATCTAAGAGTTAAGCAATAGAACGTAAATTACGACTTTCTAAGCAACGTCGTACATTCATGACCATTACGCAATTACATTGATTCTCCCATCTTTGCCAGCGACAAGGACTGTTAGGAAAACGTGCATAATTTCAGTCAAACATGATCAAATAGAACGGAAAGTTCATTAATTGCTGAGCACGCGCCTTAGACGAGATTGGAAAGTTGCCTTCTTCAATAACCTACGGGATATCCGGGAGCGAAGCGGATGAAATTACTTGCACAAACCTCAAAATTGGCAGTCCCGTTTTCGCTTGCAGCAATCAAGTCGACAAGGTTAGTTTCGAATTCGCCGATCAACTTTTCGCTTCCGCTGCCATGCCAATCAACGCAACGAAAACGCAGCGATCTACAAAAACAACTAAAATTGCATGCAAGCAGCAGTTGGTCCTTTGCGACGCAATCCAACGGAGTACGAAGAGCTGCCGATAAAGGTGTCATGGGTCTACAAGTGCGCTGTGCTAAACCGAAAAGGCAAAACACAATTCGCTAGCATTCAATAAATCAATTTAAATATATGCACACTCTGATCTGTACAAATGCTTAAAGGATAAAAACAATAAATAAGTGCGTGAAGGCTCGCTTGGTTTTTCACTGCAAAATTGATAAGTTGGAGGAGTCGTTCTAGAACAGCAATACTTCATCTTTTACACAGGGAACCCACCTGTACTGATCACTGCAGCAAAGCAGAGATGATCCAATGGAGAAAGGTCGCCACACTGGGTTCAAGCATCGGCTTACCACTTCCGTTCGGTAAACAACTGTCCACGAGGAATCCTCATTGATACGATAAATGGCCAGTTGGGGATTCGACTTGCACAAGAACCTTTTATTGTCCAAATTTTCCGCTCGAATGTTGAATGACACTTCTTCCTTTGATTCCATCTGTTCCTCAGCAACAATTACTAAAGGCAATGTTCAGAAAGCTAGGCATGAGCGGCTACGCGTGCCTATGGTCGAGGGAACCCTTCCTGGGCCGTCAAGGAGCACCGATTCGAACCTGGGCTCCGAAACTAGCTCCGCCAACGTGCACTCGAGTCGACCAAGAAAATCATGGTCATCCAGCTTCATTGAGGCAGAGTCTACGTCGTAACTGAAGAAGGGAAAAACATGGATCGTTCATCTGCCAATGCATGGCAGCTCGCCAGACGCACACTTCGAACTTTAGGGGCTGCCGCGCCTCGAACTCATAGTCAACAATGAACTTGCGAACAAAGTCTGGATTCACACTGTTTCGGATAACTTCAGTGCGTCCAGCTTCCTGCCAGTCGCCCTGGCCAACCTTGGTGAACATAACGCACACTAAATGCGCACATCTGTACCGAATCGCCCAACAAATTCCAACCGCTTACTGGGATCGGATTTTGAGAAAACGTCAGTGTCCGGCAAATTTCTAAACGCGGACACGGTCACAGCTGGCAAGGCGCGCCATTACCTGTCACCGGCAAGAAACGGCGAGCTCGACGGTCACGTACAGGTGGGCCGATGCCGGCGTGAATCCGGCGAACAAAGCGGCCATCCTCCCTTCAATCGTTCGTCCACAGCGCAACAATGACCAACGAAGTTCAAGGCGCACACGACCTGGAGTCGGCAGAAACAGAAACAAGCTCGTGTCAATTCGCCGCAACAGCCAAGCAAAGTCAACAAGTAACAAATCGTTGCCCGCGGCAACGCTACATGCCGTCAGGCTATTTTGAAATCAGATTCCATCACGCCACCGTTGTTAGCAGCGACTCGCTTTATTGTTCTTGAACACGCATTTTGTTCTTACTGTACGAAAGTTAGTTTGCGTGCGTGTCCCAAGGCAAATTTCGTCCGGATTTCCCCGGCGACTTCGAGCGCCCTTTGAGTAGCACCTTGGAGCGGTAACCTACCGAGAAGTCAACTGGCAGTGCATGCCGCTGCCTGCGCAGCTTCATTTCAGAAATGTAGCCGCGTTGCGCTGCAATCGAAGGTGACGCTCGGCGGCTAAACTTCCATACGAATGTTCGAATTTGTGGCTATGTTTACGCTGCGAGAGAAGTTCGGTCATTGCGAACACCGGAGAAAGCGTCGGACCGACGGCTGGAGTTGGGAAGATGCCGCGCGCCAAATATGGCGGAATACACTTTACAAAGCAATTCGTCTCTTTCGCGGACTGCAGTTTTAAGACCGTAAGTCTTCTGCTCTTACAATGTTCGGCACCCGTTGCAAAGTAATTGTTGAGTATCCGTAATGCATGGTGTTACGCGTACTTGCTCGTTTACTGTCTATTCGTCATATCAGTCTCCTGTGGAACATCATAGTTTCATGTTCATTCATTGTGACACCGGTAAGCACAATGACTGACGAGACTTGGTTTGCGTTCAATATTTTTCCATTGCCTTGAAAAATACCCTCAAGCGTTTGCGGAGTAATCCCGAAGCAAAGAGATAACAAGATACAAAGCCAAGCAACTCGCTTATTGGAAAAAGCAACTTCTGCCAACGAAGTCGAATCGTGTGACAGTGATTTCTTGATAACAGATGACGTTTTCTCGACGTTTGGTTTACTCGATAGAAGTGCACGTATTTGCATACGTAACGTGAATACTGAATGCTGTAATATTATTGCGAAGCATAGGCCTGCAAATCTTAGTGACTACGCTAGCGTATTCATTTGCAGTTGCCAAAGGCAGCTTTGAGATGAAAGTTTCGGTGTTCGTTAGCGAAGGTAAGACTTTGACCAAGTTGCTTGCTTAAGTCTGGAAGAGTTTCATCGCTGGTTATGAAATCGGAAACATTCCTGCCATATTTACGTTCCTTGCGATTTAAATAACAAGTTTTCACACGGTATACACCCCGTTCTTGGAAAAAACATTTATTTGCTAGCTTTCGGGTACTGCTCCTGTACCCGTCATCAGGCAACCAAAAATTATGTCCACTGCCCAGTCAGCCAACGGTTCAGCAAGCTCCTCTGCTAGACCATCCGGGCTGGCGACATGAACTATCAGGTTCTCTCCCGGTCGGTCGGTGGGGATGCTCGCTCTCTGCAGGACTGACTGGGCGGGCGACAGAAGCTTGACAGGTACAGGGTAGTACCGGATAGTTGATGTCGCCAGCCCGGATGGTCTAGCAGAGGAGCTTGCTCAACCGTCGGCTGACTGGGCAGTGGGCATAATTTGTGGTTGCCTGATGACGGGTACAGGAGCAGTACCCGAAAGCTAGCAAATAAAGTTTTTTTGCAAGAACGGGGTGTATACCGTGCGAAAACTTGTTATTTGATTAACTACCCCCGTATGGAAAAAAGAAGAAGAATTCCTTGTGATTTGGTGGATTGTTGCACTTGGCGTGCGCCATTGCTGATGCTCTGCTGAACAGCAGGTTCTGCGGCTTTGCAGGCCACAAACCGTCGTAATATGCTGTCAATGCCAATAGTGACGGACAGGAGTTAACAGCTGAAGGCGAATAAAAAGACCTCGACGTGCAATATCTAGTTTTCGTCTTTACGAAACCACTGTCTGGGCAATACTCAATTAGAGCCGTTATTCTTGGTCATCGTCCTGAGTGTGGAAGATTGAAAGTTTCAGAATGAATCTTCCGGCTATTTCAAGACTGGTTCATAAAGTAATCGTAAAAGCAGCGTAGTGACTCCGCGCCAACTATTGTCAGGTAAAATGGTTCGGATATGCATGTGGACAAAGAAGCCTCCTTTCATCTTCCTTTTATGGTAGCAGAAGCATTGAGACGCCACTCGCGCATAGCTATTACGTGCGTTGTTGCTTATTTGTAGTTTCTGCATTCCTGTTTGAATATAGGATGCTTCGTAACTTCTGCACTCCTAAACTAACATTGTCGTCATGCATGTGATGTAGAGGCAAGAGCACGTTGGTTCGTCACGCCGACGACAATTACGACACGCATCCAATCGAATCAAAACAAAACAACGCAAAGCTATTTCTATTGAAGAAAAGGAGATGTATCGACTGTGTTCAGTTTGAAGTACAAATATTAGCTGCAATTCGTGTGCGTGAATGCGTAATCACTATTGTTGGTGGCTGTTGGTAGTTGAAACGCAGCTGTTTGTCAAGCTTCGCTCGGATTGAAGGTACACTAAATGGGAAGTGTCGTTCTCTTTAATTACGAGCATCTCGGCTGTCTAAATTAGTACATGAACAATCGTGTCAGCTTGTCACATTCATTAGCCTGAGTGGTCTTCCTGCCAACGAGTAAGTGCGGCACGACAATTCAGACCGTTATGGGAAAGTTCATGCAACGCGCACTACCTACTGTGTTAGTCTGTGTAGCCCTTTCTCTTCGATGCCATGCCTGGCAGTTTGGCCGAATTGGATTCACAACGGAACTCGAGCACGCGCACAGTGATTGGTACAGCCCATATCCGCTCACACCGGAAGACACAATGTTCATGGAAGAGTATAGTAAATTTTGCTTGCCCTTTTACCGCGATACTTCATTTGGAGCATTGCGCAGCGATGGCTGAACAGATTAGCGCCGTTAAAGACGAAGAAATTGCTGATCTCGTAAATCGGATGAGGGAAGCTGACAAAAAAAGGGCAAACGTGGGAGATATCATGCTGAATTTGCAGACCAAGACCACTATGGAAGAAGACAAGGATGTAGCTCCTAAACCGTGAGCAATTTGTAGGATCTCTAACGCATGGGGGCAATATGTATTTTTGGAGTGATCTCAGCTCGAGAGCATCAAACGGCGTTTTAAGGCAGCTATGAAAACGTGGATAACAGCAGTTGTGCTTATTTCAGGCTGTTCGCGAAGGTCAACCAGTCGCTTTTCCGCTCGCCAACTTTTGCCGCGTTTATCGACCTGCAAAATGTCTTCAACAGGGTAGAAGAAGAGAGCGAATGGTTAGACGACACGGACAGAGAAAAGATAGAGAAATTCTTGAACGCAGTATCGGAAACCGAAGTCTACGGCCTTATGAAGGCGTTTCTTCAGAAGAAGGGTGAGCAAATGAGTAACTTGTTGCTTTGCGATGACGTGAGCAAATTATGAAGGCTTAATGCCGAAGAGGACGCCCAGATTCAACAGGCTATTTTTCGAGATGTGGTTCCGATTGTACGACGGCGACAGCGCGAAAAAGACTAGCAGCGGCTTCGAGCACGTCTTCATGGGCGAATGGAAAAATCCGGCGAACGAAAGTCTCCCTCCAATTGTGGACGGTTTGCACAATTGGGTTCGATACTTCATTCTGGAGAAGACCGGAGAAATCAACTACAAGGGATACATTGACAGGGTGGACGTAAGTGGAATTTGAATTTCAAAATTTGCCGAACGTTCTAAGCGAGGCCGCTTCCTAGGATTTGTTGGTTACAATCAAATATGACTGGGGCAATTATAAGAAAGCCATAGGTAGTTTTCTCGTTGGAACAAGTCCCGAATTTGAGATTTCCCTGTACACGCTTTGCATGCTCGCTAAGCCCAACATTGGCAACTGCCGATTCCGTATAGACGGTCACACACTGTACGTGTTGTCGTTCAAGTTTCGAGATGATCCCGCCATCATAACAACGTATCCCACTGTGCCTGAATAGGCTAACTCCGCTTGAAAACTTGGAAACAGGGTGTTTAAAAACATTTTAAAGGAAACGTAAAATTATTGTCACATGAACTTCTTACCCCGCTGCACGCAATTATTCTTTTACTTTTGAGAAGCCCTTTTGGTAGTGAACGTTGAAAAGGCAAATGTTCTTGCAGATAAGAAGTTTAACATCGCGGCAAGCAAAGTGGGTGCGTGATTAAACAATTATTCAAATTGAAAATACGAAATGACCAATGGATAACTAATTGATTATTGAGAAAGAGCATGCAGCTGTGCTTACACTTCGTCCGTAGAGCTGTGTCACCCGGAGTAAGCCTTGAAAGGCTGCTGCGGATGCGGCACGCGATGGAGTTGGTCAATGAGACTGCCAATGAGCAGTAGGCCGACGGGCGGAAGCGTGTTCTTGTCCAATAATTTTCTGACAAACACTCATTGACGTTGGGCGACCTCAGAGTAAGGGCTAACGTGGACCTTGGTTAATATTCATCGAGGTTAAAATTGTAATAAGACGCATTTACATAAACAACACTAGCGACGGCAAATATTTTCGACTGCAAAGAAATACGGGCACTTTTGATCTTTCCGGTCTTTCCTTAAAATGCAATTCTCGTTGTTTTATAGTATACACAAAGTTATCGAGGGAGTTAGGTAGGCATTCTTGTTCGCGGAAGACGTGTCAGTAGACGAGTTGATTGCAGATAATCGTTTCCTTTCTTAAGTCAGAAGGCGCAACGAGGTCCCACTGCCGCTAATCTCCAGCTGTCAAAGTGGGCTGATCCCTGAATGGATAATATTAATTGCTTAATCGATGAACAGTTTTATCAGAGCGCTTCAATCTCATGAAGATGCACCACGTCTCCGCATTCCGCAAGTGTTGTCTTGTTTTGCAAAGTGCCTAAATGGTGCTGTCACGCAAGGCGTTCCGTTGGCCAAACTTTAATTGCTCTGCGCCATTCGTTTCAAACGGCTGCAACAAAACGCTGTTCTCGTCAGCCATAAATGGCGATGCTGAATGCCTAGCAAATTACGCACATATGAGGTATCGATTAAACTCTAGTTGCAAAAGTGATGAGCAAGTAAACTTTGACAACAGTAAGTAAATACAGTCATTTTTTGCTTTCACCATCATTGACAGTTGTGGCGTTTGGGGACCCATGCTTGTTCTGCGCCCGCCATGTGGCGTGGTGATGACAGCTACGACGTTTCGCAGAACACATTGCCTAAAATTTTTTGCAACGTCAGTCAGTATCAAAGGCTGTTTTTTCCTTCACGGGATTAAGCGTATTTCGAGAGGAGATTTGTAACCGATTAGATGCCGTATTACGGCAGATAATCGGTTACAAATAGACAAAGATAAGAATTTTAAGAGAATTTTAAAAGAATAATTTTGCGATAAAAATTAAGAATAAAAACGAAAGTATAATTTTAAGAGACAAAATTTTCGAAGTGACTTTGGGGTCTTGTAAAGTATCTCCCCAGCGTAATTACGACCTAATTGACCTAATTACGTAATCCATTGTTCTTGTGCACAAGTGGCCGGCGCCCGGAGCGCCGGACCGCAACAACGTGCAGCGACACCTAGCAACGTTGCGCGACGGTTCTAATTCCTAGTGTCGAACCAAAGATGACATAAATATGGCATTGTCTTTGTTGATGCGCAGGATGTCGGGGAGATACTTTACAAGACCCTGACTTTGTTCCGTCTGTAGCGCTAAAACCGGAAACAAAAGTGGAAATGCTGTACGATTGTCTTTAGCGCGGAACATGGAATAATTCTTTCTGAAAGCACCGTTTGCTGGAATCGAATTGTTTTTAAGCCAATTATCTGGGGTACTCCAACTGTAGTAGGTGTTACGCCATTAGCGGAAGTCCATCTTTCAGTTAGAAGCTAAACATTCATCCGGTTGTATATGTAAGCGCCCGTTTACTTCAGGCGAAGCGGAAGCTGTCCGTGAATTAATTTGCTTAATTAAGTCATGCGTTCTAGTAGACCGAAGATCGTTCGTTGAAGTGATGCGGTTGACGTTCCCTAATTAAACAAAAATTTCTTGCTGAACGTTTACCGTGAAGGCGCCTTAAATACGGGGACGGTTAACTATTGCGTTCACGTCAAATATAAAGCATACGTCACTTGCCGTGCGTTATTTGGCTTGTGCCAACAAATTCTAAACTTATGATGCCATATGGGCGTGCAGACACTCAATTTAGTTGAGCAAAGCTGCCTGCCGCTTCCTACAAAAAGGTACTCCTTGGCAAACCTCTTGTTGCATGGCATTGGTTAATTGCTTTTATGATATACTTTGAACACTGGGTGTTATGAAACGAGCTTGTTCATGTTCGGATATCTTTTTTCGGCTGTCGACCCGTTTGATGCTATCTGTAATAGATCTGAAAACACGCCCTGCCAGCGGATGGATGGGCAGTTATTAGAAAGTATCACAGATAGAACGCTTATCGAATCAGTGCTTTCGGCACTCTCTGGTGCCGTCGTCAGTGATGGGAAAAAGCTCTTTCCCATCACAGAAAGGAAGAGCTCTTTCCCATCACTGACGACGGCACCAGAGAGTTCCGAAAGCTCTGATTCGATAAGCGTTCTATCTGTGATACTTCCTAATAACTGCCCATCCATCTGCTGGTAGGGAGTGTTTTCAGATCTATTACAGATACCATCAAACGGGTCGACAGCCGAAAAAAGATATCCGTTTATGATATACTTTCGAATTTAATGCGGGGAACTAGGTCTATGCACATTGCCGAAGTTATGTACTATTGTTTACCTTAAAACAGTTTGTACATAATCTCCAACAAAGTTACGCAATTTCAAATTCCAATTGACACGGTATAGTCCCGTTTTTTTGGAAAAATATTTTATTGTTCCTCCTTTTTTCGCAAATGTTCTTGCTTAAACAGTTGCTTTCTGATGCTGTCTTTATGTACTCTGACCGTATCAGAAAGCCATTGTTTAAGCAAGAACGCTTGCGAAAAGAGGAGCAACAATAAAACGTTTTTCCAAAAAACGGGACTATACCATGTCAGTTGGAATTTGAAATTATGAATTGGTTCCCGTATAAAAATCCATACAATTTGAAGTTTACACAAATTATTAATACTTGGATAAAAGCGCTGGTTGAAGTTTGTGACTGAAAAGGAGCGACATGGATAAAGCGGTTGATAGCATAGCAAATTGAACCCCATTCGACAAATCGAAGGAATGCACCTTTTCTTCTGTTTGCGCTTGGAGCGTTAGCAAATACAGCATTTATCCATGTCAAGAATATTTTCCTAATGAACGAAAAGACATGTTGAACGAAATGTTGGCGCCTCTATTGGAAACACATTTCAGCATCTTTGGAACATTATTTGCTCATCGCCCTGCTCAACTTCTAATTATCTATGACTTGTATGTAGTTCATTAGTCATCCTGCTTGATTGGTACAAGCGATTGCTTTGAGTTCAGGAGGCACCCTAACGAAAACAGATATTGGATGAACAAGTCGTGTGCCTGAAATAATTCTTGATACGGTTTCGTTGAGCAAAAGCGCTAACGAGAAAGTAAATGGAAACAGGGCAGTCATTACTCTCTTTAGGGTGGACGAAGTATTAGTATTAGTAGTTGCTCTATTATTTCTCAAGTTAGGAAAAAAGAAAATGTTTGGGTAGTATACCTTTTCAAAGACTATTGCGTGTACTCATTCTTCCTTTGCGACTTTTTGGGAGGCGTTTGGGAAAAAGAAGCCCATTTAAGTCGAGCTGTAGACAGACTAGCAAATTTGTTTGCGGATAAGCGAATGAAATGTCGCAAAGTTAGGAGGAACATAAAGAAAGCACGCTGGTACTTACCCTTAAACATCCTGCCCATATACTTTTGCAGATGTAGAACAGCGACCACGTTAGGGCAACGACCAAAATATCTTTACTGTTCAGATCAAACTGACCTGAAGTAAAAGCAGAGTTGGTGTTAAAGCATTCAGTGAATCTGAACGCATAACCCATGGTCAAGGACTAACTAAAACTATAGATCAGCTCTGATTTTGCTTGATGAATAGAATACTTCAAGTGCATAACGCTCGAACAAGCGAAAATTTTTACTCTGATATCTTAAGTCCAGTTAAGATGTCCTAACTTCGGACATGCAGATTCAGTTGGAGAGCGCCGCTCTGACTGAATTTCATATTGTTGGCATACTTATATAGCATCTTTATGGAAGTTATTATTCTGTCTGTACTTTTGGAATATATCTAAGCCATACTGCTTGAGGGTTCTAACTGGATAGCGAAATATTTGGCACCCATGCTTTATGGTTTCCCAGTAGAAGAAAACTAAGACGGCAATGGTAGATTACAACCTGCTTGATTACGAAGCCGCGCATGTCAAAATGTTGCAAAGACCGTAATGAAAAGTTTTGCATAAACGCACGAGCCACTTACTAATGCTAGATTGTTTCTCCAACTGCGGTTTTGGAGTTGCGGTCAAGTCATCAGGTTGCACCTCAATTGGCAATGGTAAATTCACCTTCTCGACTCTGGAACTAAAGTGGCAACAATGTGGAAATGTCTCTGCATGCAGGAGGTCCATCGGTTCGCAGTTTAACTTCCGAAACTTACATTTTTTCTCGCATGTAAAATCCGCTTCCCATGAACCAAAGTAGCATAATCCACGGTACCGTCATTGCAAGTAAGTAAAACGTGCGATTTGTGAAATACGCCTTTATCGGATTGTTCCTCTCGTTCGCATCCCTTGGCGGAGGTTGATTCAGCCAGTTCGACAGCATTGAATGCTTACGTGGGAGTAATAATTTGTGCATAATCTTGCACATCCGCCAGAAAGTATGGACTGAGCTTTTCAGCGTAATTAGCCCTTTAAAAGAAAGTCAGTAGCGATTTAACTTGCTATGCCTGTACTTAATTTCCGTGAAGAATGAAAGAATGTACTGAAAATCTTTATTAATATTTAAGAAGATGAGTAATTGAAGATAGGGTTTTTGTTGACGGGGTTGAGTTTCATGTTGTAATGAAAGATACGGCAATAACCCGTTAGACGAAATCGCTTATTCCAAAACGAAAACAAGCGAAGTTTTCGGAACCAACCGTGTTCCGTCCTCAGCGCTGAACAATATTAATAACCGACCTATGGATGGTTATGTACTAACGGTGACCTGAGTCCGTTAGTACTGGTCGTATGTCAAATCAATCGACATCATCAGGATGATTGTTTTGAGTGGGTGGAGACTGACATAGGTCAACCGAGTGGTCTTTGCAACATTGTGTCGCATTAACCACAGTAGACCAATTGTCGCTGATTCCTACCCCCTCATCCCTGTTGATACAGTTGTTGTGGTGGATGTACAATGCCTCTTTGATTTTTCTAAGACTGAATTCAGGTTCGTAATGCAGCCTTGAAACTGTAAGTTGATCTGGCAGTTTACAACATGATATGACATGCTGAACAACCGCTGAGGCATTGATAGACTCTTCCATGATCTTCAGTGGATATCTTTTTTGCGGCCGGCCTCTTGCTTTGACGACTTACAACAGGGATGAGGGGGTAGGAATCAGCGACATTTGGTCTACTGTGGTTAATGCGACACAATGTTGCAAAGACCACTCGGTTGACCTGTGTCCGCCTCCACCAACTCAAAACAATCATCCCGATGATGTCGGTTGATTTGACATACGACCAGTACAAACGGACTCACGTCACCGTTAGTACATAACCATCCATAGGTCGGTTATTAATATTGTTTAGCGCTGAGGACGGAACACGGTTGGCTCCGAAAGCTTCGCTTGTTTTAGTTTTGGAATAAATGATTTCGTCCAACGGGTTATTGGCGTATCTTTTAGAAGCGTATGAATTCTTAAACAACCTGCCTTTAGCTTTGTCGGAAGCAAAAGTAATTCTTCTATGTTAAGCTTATGAAAGTCGGTGATCGAAAAGGCGCTTGTAAACGAGATTACCTGAGTCTCTCATTTTGCGTAGAAACACGTAGATCCGTACGTAGTCCTCCTTTCTTAGGACCATGACGAGTATAATGAACAGTGGAATTGTTTTCCATGAAATTATCCGAAATCTTCGCTTTTTGGATTCCTCTTTAACGTGATCATTGCCTTTAAAAGAAGATAACTCAGTCAAATGGTTGCGGAAGTTCAATGTTGTCCCACTCAGTTGCACTTTCTTATTTAAAATTTTGAAATTTTTAACCTAACGAATGTGTCTAATATTTTCAGTTACTTGTTTACAGCATGAATGCACAGACATTTTGAAACTGCATTGAGCAAAATAAACATTTAAAGGCGAACAGTGTCCATGGACGATTAATAAGTTAGAAAAGATTCTGATGGCTATTGTCAATAATTATCATATGCAAATAGATGACGGAACCGAACAAACTATTATCACGTGACTAAGGAAAGCAGGCAACTTGAGCGACCGGAGACCGATCCAGCTAGGTAACTGAGGCTTCAAAATCAGTTAAATACGGCGTTCATTTACAATGTGAACATGTAATCACCTGAATTAAGTGCTTCGTTGCTATTAGCATCGTCGTGTCGGTGAAAAGAATCGGTTCTGAAATCTGTTTTGTCGCACACAGGTGTTGTCTTTCTGACTTACTTGTTGAAGAAGTATGCACGAGATATAAACAAAGCGATTGCCGCTGTTAATGTCAGAGCAAGACAAATTTTGCTCCTGAAAGTCACCATGTCGTAACAGAAGAACTCGAATTCACTTTCTGTTGCTGAATGACTCAATGCAGTTCATCACTGACACGTGTGCGCTTTAAACTGTCCAAACCTTCTTATCATGTTTGATGGTACTGTAAGCTGTCGTTTTGAAGTAGCATTTGGAATTATCATACTCTGTCGCCACTGTTTAATGTCGTTGTGAATGAATTCTGTGAAATCGTTTGCAATTGATGGTGAAGGAATATATCTGCGAGCTATCTGGTAACTACTATTTGCGAGCTCTGACATGAGAAGACGCTAATTCGAAAATTACGTTCGGTCGACTGCTGCTATCAGCCGGAATAAACCGCTCCGTAAAATATGAAAACACATTACCTTTGACCAAGTAAAATATATACAAGACGTCCTTATTGTTCAATTCGTTGTAAACCGTATCATCTCCTTTAGCGTGATATTTCATTTAAACAGACCACTGGTTGTCATTTCACTTGAAAGACCCATTTTGGAAATCTGTCTGATCGTTCATTTTCGTTGTCAATTGAAAGACTTCAGAACTAGCCCCTAGTAATGCTTAGACATTGGTGTATGAATTTTTGGAAGGTTAATATTATCTGCACAAGTTAATTAATTAGCAGCATGACAAAAGATTCATCGTTTTGACAGTAGTAAAACTGTCAAAACGATGAATCGTACACGGCGTACACGCTGCAATTTT
Source organism: Trichuris muris (assembly GCA_000612645.2). NCBI lineage: Eukaryota > Metazoa > Nematoda > Enoplea > Trichinellida > Trichuridae > Trichuris > Trichuris muris. Next base: position 13,926,820 of record CBXJ02000086.1, read on the forward strand.
TCGTACATTTTTCCTGTTCGTTGCAGTACGTCTGTGCGGTGACGGTTTCACCTGGCTTCGTCTGTGCGGTGACGCCCAGCATTAGTAAATCGAAAGGGTCCAATTCTGCTGCACGACAACGCCAGACCCCACATTTCAAAAATGACATTCTAGAAACTGCATCATATGGGCTACGAAACTCTTACTCACCCATCTTGCTCACCAGATCTGTCGCCCACAGACTACCACATCTTTAAGCACCTGCAGCATTTGCTGCAGGGGAAACAGTTTAAGAATTAAGAGGAAGCAAAAACTGCCTTCGAAGAGTTTATTGCTTCTAAGATTCTGGGCATCTATGCTACTTTGAACACTAGTTTTCTTGTAACGGGGCGGTGGGTCATGTTGGAAGAGTACGGTTGAGCCCCCCGTTGAGTTCTATCCACCGTTCCCTGTAAGAACACCGAAGCAACCTAACGAATGGCTAGTTGGTTGGTTGTGTTAGTGAAAGAACAGGCAAACAGTGAACGTACGATCGTTTATTTCAGAGCTTTCGGAATCGTCTGTTTCCGTCGTCAGCGAGATGGTGAAAAGCCATCCACTGACCTGGATGATTTCTGACGACGGAGACGGGAGCCAGCCGTCTTTTCACCATCTCGCTGACGACGGAATCAGACGATTCCGAAAGCTACGAAATAAACGATCGTACGTTCACTGTTTGCCTGTTGCTTCACTAACACAACCAACCAACTAGTCATTGGTTAGGTTGTTTCGGTGTTCTTACACGGAACGGTAGATAGAGCTCAACGGGTGCTCAACCGTACTCTTCCAACATCTATACTACTGGAATAAATACCTTAGTGACTCGTTGGCAGAAATGTATAGATCATGAGGGTTCTTATTTCGACTAATAAAGTTCTTTACAGAGGTATTTTGTAAAGAACTTCTGGGGAGTCATAAATCCGCACGATGTGAAACAGGATAATCTAAAAGATTACGAGCAGTTGTCCAGACTGCTGCATAGCACAAGAAAACAGTACTTAATTTCACAGACACCAAGAACGTATAGGCAGCGCGACGAAACATAAGAACAGGAAACAAGCAATGTCAGACGACTTGGACGTCCACCAAAGCTGGGCCTGAAGAGGACAGCGGACGAAACGAGGAAAATTGTGGCGGTCCTGGAGCACCACTTCCAGTGTTCACTCTGTCTAATCCGTATAGCTTTATGTCGCTATAGCCTCTGTGACCTTTGGAAAGAAGGAACTGGCTCTATGTACAAGAAAGCCACGTGCTGGGAAACACTCGAGTATCATGCTTCTGTTAGTTTCCTATTAAACTGCTTGTCTACCGCTTATTCTTAGTTCCAAGTCGAATGAACAACATAAAAATGGGTCATCTCCGTTTTTACGCACAGTCATGGAAACGCAAGAATCCATTAAACTTAGCTGGTTTTCAAGTATTGTTTTCGTTGTAATGTACCTGCGCACTTATTAGTACATAGTATACGAAATTTCTGGTAACTGTTTTGCAGTTACCAGTTAGCAGAAAGTTCTGTGGTTGTGTAATGGGTTGGTGCCTTCAAAAGCGTTAAGGACACTCAACAGTACCTATGAGTTTATGAGCGAACTATGATAAAGCAAAGATCGCAGCGTCTCGATCGGTTCCCGAAAAACGCACGGAATATAAGCACGCATGGAAATGAAGAAATGGCCTTTAAGGAGACTATATAGGACTGATCCTTCTATCATGGATTGTTACCTTGTGTACCTTACTGAAATCTGACTTGGGATGCCTAGTTGAACCAGAATCTTAGGGCTAAGAAAAAATGGTTTTGTCGACTGTACACGGTTCGAAGTGCTGCGCGAACAATCAAGCCGGTGCAAGTGTTTATGTTTTATTCTGGATTAAAATTCCATTTACAACATCATTACATGGGCCCGCTTTGCACGACCGGCATTGTGCTAGGTGCAGCAGAATTACCGTGGACACCCGAATGAGATCCAATATCCAACTGAAAATTACCATGGTTACGATAACGACACCCAACAGAATAACGGTAAGTTAATTTTATTACAGACTAAATGTTGAAGACTGGCTTCATTGTAACGGGAGAGTCGGTTGAGGCCACTCGCTGACGACGGAACTAGGTTGTTCCGAAAGCTCCGAGCAAAAAGCAAGCGTTGTTCTGAACTTTTACCTAATAACTGCCGATCCATCCGGTGGTAGAGCGTTGTTTCGTTCATTTTCAGACGCACGAAAACGGGAAGAATCCGTAACAAAACAAACTCTACAGACTAAATGCTCAATTGATAAGCGCAGTGCTCGTTTTGGGATTTCAGTGTGCGCTGTAAGCACTGTTTGCCCGACTTGGAACTTCTGCTACTTTGTTGTACGTGTTGGTTGAGTCAGGCCACTGCGTGAATGCCACATGGCCCGTCATTCCAAATCTCTTTGCGCTGTTTGGTTGTTTGGTGATGCTTCAACTAGCCAGCCGTGCTACGTACCGTTAGGTTCACATTTACGTGCTAACTTGTTAACTGTAAAATAAGAAATTAATAGGACGAAATGCAGCATGTTGCTTTGAGGTGGTAACAGTCTCATAACTTGACGTTCACTCTTATTGACTGTACTTGAAGGTACGAATTACACTTTATGTTATGCGTCACACTAATTCAGCAATCTTTGTTCCTGTTAATCAATCCTCGCGATTTTTTGGCCATTTGTAGCACGTGAGCTTTCAATTTTAGGTTAATTGTAAGCATTGTTTGGAAATGCTTCATGACAGTGCAGCGTGGTGCTGTTTCTTCTTTCGGCCTCGTGCTCTTAGGGTTGCAAAGTTCATGTGACGAAAGTCTCTGCATTGATTACCAAGTAAAGAGTTCCGTCACATCGGTTGTACTGTAAAAAGAAAAACAAGATCAGTTTTTTGTTGCAAAAAATTTTGCCTGCACGGACAGAACAAAGTGAAAAGTGCTTCGTTTATTGACAAATTACTTGCCTCTGCGCCCTTGGCTGCAGCTAATTTTTGACTTTTCATGATAGAGAGTGAAAGTTGTTCTTGTCTGAGAGATAATATCCCTACGTGGATACACTGCTTGAAATTTTGTTTCAATTAGATCGCACGTTCAGTGTGCGAACAGGCAATTAGCTTGTTCGTAGCATGCGTAGGTTGGTGATTATCACCAGTCATTTTCCCACAGTCAGTTGCCTTGCACTTTAGGGCAGCAAAAAGGTGAGCACTTATTACCTATTGTAAGTATCCTTCCTGCAGATGACCAAATGTGTACATGCCATGCTGAGATAACAAAGGCAATCGCGCTGTCAGCTACGGCAGAATTTGCCTTTTGGCTTATCAACTTTCCAACCGACAATGGCAAAGATAAAAAGGGGAAGGAGCGTATTTTCAAAAGGCCTTATCATGCGACTAGCAGCGGTCGTCCTTTGCCTGTTACTAGTAAAGCTGTATTTCAAGCCTGGCCATCCAGAGAGTGGAGTGGATCAACCGGATTATGCTGAAACGAATTTTGGTAGGTAACATTTCGTTTTGACTGTAAGGCATAATTGTTTTTGTGCAGAGCTCACCAAAATCAAGGATGCGGAAATCGCGGCTACTGTAAAACTGATGAGACACCTAGATGCCAACCGGGCGAAGAAAGGGGACATTATCCTAAATTATCAGGGCAAAACAGACCCCTCCGAGGAAATTGATCGTGCTCCTTTACCGTAGAATGAGAACCTTGTAGCATCATTTGAGTTCTAGGCTTTGCTCATTTAGACTTTTCACAAAAGTGAACGAAAGCTTGTTCAACGGTCCCACCTACAAAGCGCTTGCCGACGTAATCTCTATTTTCCACGAGGACGTCCACGAAACGGAACGGTGGGGCGATGAACAGATGAAAAAAGTTGACCACTTCTTGGAAGTGATGATGTCGACTAAGACGTTCGAAATTGCTTGGGACTTTCTTCGCAGCAAAGGTGAGCGATTGGCCGTTGTCCGCTTTCTTTCCGACTTTCAAGCGAACATTGCAGACATTGCGCCTGGAGACCCGGAACACATGAAAAGTTTGCTATTTACCATATGGTTTGGTCTTTACAGCCGCGCCGCGCACTCGCTGGGGAGCAGCGGATTTGAGCACGTCTTTGCCGGCGAGAAGAAAGACCCGATTGTCGAAGGTCAGCACTATTGGGTTCGGTTTTACCAGTTGGAAAAGGCGGGAAAGATCGATTACAAGGGATATCTAGTTGCTAGGCAGGTAAGCTTTTGAAAGTGTGCGCGCGTCGTTGAGAGCTCGCAGGTTGCGTCCTTCAGGAAGTGTCAGCGACCATTCATTACAGCTGGGGAAGGTGCCAGAAGCGCATCGGAGGCTTTCTGGTCGGTACGAGTCCCGAATTTGACTTTTCGTTGTTCACGCTCTGCTTCCTGACAAAGCGAGGCGAAAAAAAGTGTCATTTCAATTTGGAAAGTTTTCCATTCGGTGTCACCTCACTCAAGATTCAAGATAGACCGTACATAGCGACCACTTATCCCGTCAGCTTGTAACCTCTTCCTGTGAATTGGGGTGGATTACGCAGGTTGTTCCATCGGCACATGTAGTTGCACGTTTAATTAAAAGGTCGTAAGGTGCTCACCTTGTAATCGTTGATTGTCCGGGTGAGTTAAGTTTTGTTTTAATTTCTCATTGATCGAATTGGCTGACAAGTGTTTGACGTCCGAGCTACGAACAGCCATTCAAACGAGACAGCGCAGTGCGCAGCTGGTAAAAGACCAATGCCAGGTTGGAAAAACAGACGCGAAGATAGGGCAAATGGACACCTGATTAAGATTTCACTTTTGAGGTCTTTCGAAGTAATTTATTGTATTCATTTTATTTTAGCTTACTGCTTTAGGCAATGGTATGGAGCTAACATCAGGTGGAGCAGCTTAGCAGGCGTAACTTGAGGCTTGAAATCATAGGTAATTGTTTAAAAAATGTTCTCAATAATGACTTATTCCAAACCAAGCATGCGTTTTGCTTTTCTTTGCAATTCCAAGTTTGGCAAAAAATCTCGGGCACGTTGATGTTGCTTGTAGTGACGAATTAAACACCTCAGCGCCGCTGTTCGTTTCTAAAGCTGCCAGTTTGTGTCAATAAGAAGGACAGTTGTTTTTCTCATCGTTCGTCCAACAAAAGTTAACTTTTAATTTTGAAGTAATAGCAGCCGATCAACCTGTTTTCTCTGTCACCTTTGCAAATGGTAGAGACTTTCAAGAGTTTACATTCATTGGCTGATGTCCGTGACGTACCGCCGTTCTTGTTACTTTGAAAAATAGGTTCGCCTGAGCAGCCCCACACGAGGAATAACGAAATAATCATTTGACGTGCTCTACTCATACGATAAGCTCAATGTTTGGAAAGGTCTATCATGCGCAGTGCTATTGGAAGTTTTTAGTAAGATATATGAAATGCGTAGACGCTCTGTGTCAGTGAAATGATGAGCCTGCGGAAACTTATGCAACTAAACGACTAACCTTGTAACACGTTCATTAACACTACAGTCCAAATGGACGCCCCCGGATTTGTGGATTTATTAAATATTTGCCTAAGGATATCTTTTTCGGCTGTCGACCCGTTTGATGGTATCTGTAACAGATCTGAAAACACGCCCTACCAGCGGATGGATGGGCAGTTATTAGAGAGTATCACAGATAGAACGCTTTCGGCATTCTTAGGTGCCGTCGTCAGTGTTACTTCTCTTTCCCATCACTGACGACGGCACCAGAGAGTGCCGAAAGCGATAAGCGATTCGATAAGCGTTCTATCTGTGATGCTCTCTAATAACTGCCCATCCATCCGCTGGTAGGGCGTGTTTTCAGATCTATTACAGATACCATCAAACGGGTCGACAGCCGAAAAAGATATCCGAACATGAACAAGCCCGTTACAAAATAGCCTGTGTTCAAACAATATTTGCCTAAGGTAAATTGAACCGTTTTCCATTGCGTTTTGCACCGTTTCATTTCGATTGTACTTCAAGGGAACTACCGCCATTAGGAAAAGGATACCTTCACTCCGATGATGGTAAATGCATGAAGAGCTTCTGTATAACTATGTCGACGAATGTCGTTTTCAAAATTCCTTTTTTCGCATTGATTGAAGTGCTTTCTCAGTTTTTTACACGAAAGAGTACCTATTGAAACGCTATCAATCAGTGACGTCCGTTGCACTGTTTTCAGAAATTAGCGATCGCCCATGGGCGTCGAAACGCGGCCTTTTTTGATAACCACTGATCTTTTCGCAGTTGCGTAATTCAGCCCACGAGTGTTCACAAAAGGTAACTGTTACAGAAACTAAACGTTGAGTTTACTCAACTTAAAGGGCGACTACTAAAAGACCAGTGCAGTGAAAGAGACGGGGCTCAGAACTAAACGGACGGGCATTCGTTTTACAGTAAAGAACGCTTACGGTCAGAGGGCAGCAGGTACAATGCTGCAGTAAACGACGCGGAAACGGCGGCCTGGCTAGTACAATAACCTTAGTTTTGTAATCCAGTTGAGCCCTTTTGGTTGTTACGTTCTAACTGGTGCAGTGCGTACGATGTACACTTAGTGAATGAGGGTTTTGGAGTGATTATGTACATTTGAAACTGGTTGTTTCATATTTGGGCGATGAATTTCATTATGGCTTCCTCGTCGCGAACAATATTGTATTCCTTAGGTTCCGTCGTCTTAAAGGCATTATTGCTTTCGGCGCCTCGTGCATTCGCTCATGACTAGCTAGGGCGTCGCAAAATTTTCGTACTTACGGTCTTCTTCGCCCTTTTTAAGCAAACTATCCTACCCTTGATTGGAGCAGGCCTTTGTTGCGTAATTCCAAGGAAACGAATATACCGTCAAAAGGTTGCAAAAATCCGTGTCAGAAAGAGAGCACTTCCCACTAAGCATTTGCCGCAGCGTTTGTAGGCAGTATCTCCTTCCTTAAGTTTCATCTCCCAATTTTTCTGGTGCAGTCCCAACTTCGTTTGACAGTCAGTCTAAGCTAGCTACGTCAAATAGGGTCTTCCTTGTGCCAGAATAATTTTAATGGGTGCTTGTAGGTTCGCTACCCATGTGTATGTTATGCTACACCACGGAGCCGAAAGCGCCGAAATATCTGCAAGCGCAGCGCCACCTACCAGTATCGGCCTCCCCTTTTCACTGTGCTATGACTGCCGTTTTCGCCTTCTAAGAGTAGACTTAAACACAACCGATCATTTTAATACACGCCATCTGCGTGTTCGACCATTCTTGATGGCGTTCATTTATGCCGATATCTAAGCCTAGCACAGATCACTAAAGCTAAGATTTCCCCAAGGTTACCTCTCTTTCGCATACGTCATTTAACACGTCAGAGGTCAGGTCACAAGCGCATTGGGTCCGACGCGCCCCTGATCGGCCCATACTGAACAAAACGTGATATAAGTAGGGTATTGTCTTTTATGATGCGCAGGTTAGTGGCCACCTAACCGGCAAGACCATTTAATCCTCTCCTAGAGCTTTGCAAATCCCTAATCTGACACGTGGCATGCAAAACCGTTGCTGATAACATCGAAACTGCTGATTCGAGATTTTGCAAAGAAGTATAATTGGGCTCAAGGTTTAATGGGTGAGCAATTTGAAAGAACTTGATGATTTGGTCATATTCCGACTTTCCCGTTTCTCGATTCCGTCAGAGGTCTGGCGAAAGGGGCAGCCCCTTTCACCAGATCGTCGACGATAGATCTAGGGAAACGGTATCGTCAAAACGGGAATGCCGGAATTCGACCAAAACAAACATGAAACCCATTACAATGCATCTAGTATTCAAAACTTCATCATCACTTTTGATGTAGTTTACTGTAATTTGAACGACGCTTTCGAAAGATTTCGATGAAGTTGATAATTTCGTATTGTGTTTTAGTGCAGTGGCGGTTCGAAGACATAATGGCTCATAAGGTTGATTCATAATTTACCTATGGATGCCGATGGCTTTGTGACTGTGCTGCCGCGTGGGAAGCGTAAAAAAGCTTTAAACCGTTCAGTATTCTCGTGCAGTTCTTCCGCACCCTCTAGCAGCGTGTATTTGGTAAAAATAGTGAATTGGGAAAGCAGATTTTGCCAGTTCACCGACGAACTGCAAGCGAGCCGTCTGCTTGCTCACCTTATCTACGAATTGGAAGTTCTTTTTGCGCATAAGAACAGATCAGTGGACGTAGTTTGTTACGCTTTAGGCAATTTCCATAGCAGTCAGGTTGCAACGTATCAATTGGCACTTATTGAGCTGCTCCGCCGTCAATCGTTCTTCAGCGATTCAATTGCAGTATATGATCCCGTGTTCGAACAAGAGGAAAAGGACCGTCTTCGTGCTATTGGCTGGAATGTGATTGATGTATACGAAAGTGGACATCGTAAGGTCACGAAGCCAACATTCTTTTTTATGCCTTACTGTCCACTAACGCTGCTAAACAATGTAATTGTTGCCAACGGGAATGATCAACTTCAGAACTTGACGCTTTTCTGTGTCAGTTTGAAAGCCACCGCCGCTAATCTAACGAAACATATGCAGGAGACTTTAGCAGATATTTGCCTTGCAGCCGAAGTTTCTCAGGAACATTACCTTGTAAAGGACATGTCATTTTGTCAGGCGTTTTACTCCATGTCGCTGCAGACGTTTCCGCCCGATGCACGACTGAAATTCCCTGAGGAACAACTTCACCAACGCTAATAAATCAAGTGCAAAAGGTTTCTCATTAGTTATTGCATACGTATTCCGTTTGCATATTTGCTTTGCGCTGTCATTACGTTGTCGGAATGACGTAAGTTTCGTTGTAGCCGCCACAAGTCCATCGTCATCTACCGTTTTTATGAACGCAAAGGTATGTAGTTCATTTGCACTTGCAAGTGCCTTATCTCATGAACGATGAAGACGCTTCGGCCAATTCTGAGGACCTTTCATTCCACAACTAACTTTCTTAACCGCCAGTTCTGTTCCGCTGAAACTACAATTCTTCTGCGGCGAACCGGCCCACTCTTCGAAGCACGCAGGCATCTTCCCAAGCCAGGACCAAATACCCAGTACAAGTATGACTATTCAGTTCTTAAAAGCATACCTTACACGCACAAGCCATTACAACTGCCCAGATTGGGCGGAAGAGATCCAAGAACAGGTACCTGTCGCTTAGAACTTGCACAGCGCTTAGCTGGAGGGCGTTGTTTCATTAAAGGTCGTAAAGTGAACCAACGCGTTGGCGGCGGTTACAAATTTGACTGGTTCTGGGTAAGCTTCAGAAGGGAAGGACCAACCGATGGAACCTTCTACGAGGAAAAGGTAAGTTTTGCACTTTCATACTGTACTTGAAGTAGCTTGGATTTACAGGTACTGGAAGTTCGCCGAGACGCGAATTATAGTCCATTCATTGCCTTGGTGGTTGGAGCCAAAGGACGAAGATGGATACTGGCGACGGAACATATGACCGCTGGTGATGTTATTCGAACATCCTGCGAACTTCCTAAAATCTTGGTGCAAGGCAAAGAAGGTGACTCTTGGCCGGTGGGTGCTCTGACGCCGGGTACAATAGTTAATTGCGTCGAGCTGTATCCAAACTGTTCGATTGAATACATCGCAGCCCAAAATGCTGGCACGTCGGCGACTATACTGAGAAAGGTGGGAGATCGTGTGATGGTGCAGGTGTGTGTTTGAGTATTCATGCTAGTAGGATAAAACGTAAAACCGCGAACAATTTCAGGTTCCTAGCAAGCGCGAATATTGCATTAAACCTGAATGCATGGCAACGGTGGGCCGGTTGTCTAACGTTAACCGCAACAAGGAACCATGGGGAAGTATGAATATGAAGCGTCGAATGGGTATACGCATGGGCAGTGGTCTGTGGCATCGAAAGGACGGCTACTGCGGTCGGAAAGTGCATCCGCCATTACCACCTGCTACAGTCGATGGTCCGAGGCCACCGCCACCGGAGACAAAGTCAATTACGATGACCAAATTGGATCATAATGCAATATTTGGAAACGGAACTACTAATTGGCTGTTTGGTTACAATCGCTAATAAATAAGGTTTGACAGCGTTTTTGTTTTTGAAGGAACTGCAGTCAGTTATCTGGCAACTCCTCTATGCCATTGATTTGCTAACGCACTATTTTAGCATATCCTTTTGAACCAGCAATGACAAGGAGGAATGCGACCCACGGTCCCACCATGCCAATCGAGCAATACAGGCGCAAAATCGGTCAGGCCGATTCGAAAACCACACATCGAAGAGAACAAACACTGACAAAGCGAAAAGAGAAGGTGGAAGAGAACAAGACGCGCTCCTACAGTTTTTTGTGCCGTCTACTTATCGTGCTCATTGCCTCCTTATCCCTCCTTTACATTGCCATGTACCTCTGCCTCACTTACGACGCCGACTGGACCAAACAGAAAATGGCAATGATGATGAAGTGGATGAAGATATCCCATAACGATTTGTAAACTTATCACTACTTACAGAAGCCTTGGCTTCGACACGTACATATGCACATTATGTAATGGCAACGTAGAGCATTAAATGTCGTACACGACCTTGTGGACTAGAACTTCCGTAATTTCGCGTACAACTTGTCAAAAGTTATACTTTAATGCGTGTAAGAACTTTTAGAGAAGATTATCAACGCTCATACTCGCTCTCCGATGAACTATCATCGTCGATGGCGTCCTCTTCTTTGTCGGAAAGTTCCGCCTGGCCTGTGTCGCCAAATTCGATGCCAAAGTCTTCGTCCTCTCCAGTTCCTTCATTAATCCTAGCGGTTTCCGGCAGCTCGCCGTAGGTCTTCAGATTTCTTGCCTCCTCGGAGTTGTACTTCAAAATGACGTCTGCCTTCTTGTCTTGGAAGTCACGCAAACCGATCAGCACAATGTCACCAGCGTTAATCCATACTTTTTTCCGCATTTTGCCGCGTATATGACATATGCGCATAACTCCGTCAAAGCAGAACGCCTGGAGCCTATTGTTGCCTAGCATCTTGATAACTTGAGCGTACTCTTGTCCATCCTCCTTGAATACGAGCTCGCGCTTCTCGGCGTCATTTTCGTTCTTGCCTCGGCGGCGGTTCTTACCACCCTTACCCTTATTCTTCGGCATGCTGTCTGGCCAAAAATGAGCCTTGCGCACTCAAGGCCTACTACAACCGCTGGAATAAACAGAAAGCCAGTTTATGCAAACAGTATCTTGATTAGCAGGCTCAACTTTAAACTACAGTAAGCTTTTCCAATTGCTGGTGGTTTTTCCTCAAGCGGTTCGCTGCAGTCGAACGCTTTGTCTTTGAAGTACCCAAGTCGTGGCTTTCGCTACTATTGTTCAAACGTCTGTCTAGCGGAGTCATTTTCACGAGCTACTGATCAACTAGTGAACTTTGATTTATAATTGAAAACGGCAAAAATACCCGTTCAAATACATATGCTTTATTACTCGACGGAGCTTTCTTCCAGTAATGTCATTGATCAACACTTACGACTCTGAGCACGGTCCCGAAAGCTGCGTCCAACCAATAAGTGGTGGCAGTTCTGGGAACGCCCGCGTTAACTTTGGCTGAGAATTCCCAATCAACGGACTGACCATGCGAGGCAGTCGTTTGGCGAGCAGTTTCAAGGCACAGGCAGAGATGGAAATCTGCGGTACCGACTTGCAAGGCCGGAGGGATGTGCGTCTTCGGGGAATCAAGACGTGTTTGCCTCGTTGTTGTTAAAGTATCTTCCGTCGAGAAGCATGCGTCGATCCTCTGCTCGTACGTTCATTCAGCAGTTGGTTGGGCCTGCTAGGAATTCTCATCTTGTAGGTCCACGCTCGCTTTCCCGCTAGTACTAAGCACTCGCGCCCCTCAAGCAGGACTGGAACTATCGTAAAAACTCTTCCTACTGATTTGCTTGAACTTTCAACAATGAACGGCTCGCTGTCATGTCAATAATGCATCTCTCCATTGGAGAAACGATATTGCTTACGATATCTTTGTTTGAATGCAGCAGTGCCGCAACACGCCAGTAAAACAGTGATGTACAAGTCGTCTTTTCCGGATGTGCCTTCACCGGAAAATGTCGCAGCGCAAAAAGACTGCACTGGCGTAAACTTCTTTACTCCCTGCGAATGTTTCTTCCATGTCGGGCCCTCTTTTTTACCCTCCTTATGTCGGCACGTTCCTGTGAGTCCGACATTCCAAGAAAGGGGTGAGATGGCCAACTGCAGGATTACGCTTAGTGACTTTGCCAATCAACTGCAAGACAATTGAAGGAAGCATGAAACGGCATGTTGCGCAGCGTGGAACCACAGGCCAAGCAACATTACAACTACAGTACTATCAATTTTCAGGATAATGTAGGGTTACTGTAATTAATAAAGTTATCTATGCATATCTAGATTTCATGTGGAGCGACTGTGAAGTTGCGCGCTTCGCAACTAAGCAAACGGGGAACTGCGGTGGTTAAATTTGTCGCCGTCGTGCACATCATGGGACAGAGTGCAAGCCACTGTTGGCCAAGCGGCGAAAGTTCAGCGCTATCGGTCCGCCAGGTGACGCTGCCGATTGGGAGACTAAGCGCCGTAACGGTACTTTCAATGTTTAATTCAGCTCAAAACTGCGGGCAATTCCGCGCAGATAATCCATCGTCGAACCGCTGTCGAACTGTTCGACAATTCGCCGAAAGCGCTGCTCCGCCTGGGCGAACCGCAGCCGCTTGCTGGGCGGCTCCTCGCTGCGCAGGTACTCCTCGTATTGGCGCTCCCTCTCTACCTGCGCCTTTCGGATACCCTCCACGAGCCTCTGCAGCGTGGGCCGGCTGACGTCAAATTCCGCTCCGATGTGCCGATGGGCCGCCTCGACGAAGTCTTTGGCGAGGTCGCGACCCATCCGCGTTCGCCGATGCAGCGACCACATCGCCGGAGGGAACAGAGGAATCCGGCGACCGCCAAACCGGTTTGGGCATCCTACGTAGAACCGTTCGAACCAGTCCAACAGTGGATCGAGAGCCTGCGGCGACTGGATTGCCAGCTCGTCGAAGGCGTTCGACAGAGCGTCCAAAGGGACAAACGCCAACGACGCGAGCATTCGAACGTTTAGCGCGAACGCCTGGTCGCTGCGGTAGGTCTCCATCAGACCTTGCTCTGTCAGCTTGCGCCGGATATTGGCCAGCAGATGGGAGAAGCCGCCGAACACGTCCGCAGCAGGGAAGAGGACTCGTGCCGCGTTCATGGCTGCCTTTTCAAAATCCATGCAGATGGAGTCCGGCGCAAGCTGGGGCAGTCTGTCCTTGATCGCTTGGAACATCCGCCGGTAGGTTGCTTCCTGCCGATTCGGGAGCAACGCGTAGAGCACCGGAACAACGAAGCCCCTTCGGTCGGCCATAAGCACGTACATCTTGGCAAAGAGGGGAGGCTCAATCCCGAAGGTTCCATCAGCGTACAGGCTTTTAATTTCGCTGCTCCAACTACTGTTCGATTCGCGGCCAAAAATAAGAATTCTCTGTTGGTCCCCCAAACCGGAGTCGTATATAAGGAAATGCTCCCTGGCGCCGTAAGTTCGGCAACGTGTAGGGACCACTACCGACGCCACCGTAAGGTCTTGCGATGGCGCCACTTCGGTAGTGCGCCGTCTTCGTTGAATGAGCTTTCTCATGGCGTCCATGTTGGGAATTCGTCCTTTGGCAGCCGTTGACATGCTCTGCAAGGCTTTGCTGAGAATGGCGGATGGGGTGTCGGCGGTCTCTCGGGCGCGCAGTTTCACCGCCGTGCAAAGGGCGGCAACTTCGACGCGCCCAACATCGGCTACATGACTGTGGGCATTCACCTGCTTAACAACCTCGTTGGTTGCCACCGACGTGTGAAGTCTCGCTGTGCACCCATACGAGTCTCGCTTATCGCATCTCCAAAATTTGATCGTCTGCGAACAGTCCAACTTGTCGAACGTATACATATGGCCGTCGTGAACAAATTTCTCCCTGTTTCGTTTGGACATAAAGCAAGTCATTGTGATGTCTTCTTCGTTCTAAACAATGCGACACATTGAAAATAGATTTGACAATTTTATGCGAATTACAAGCGTGCGCTCGTGCGACCAACGCTACGAGTGTACATGGCGATTTGACGCATCAATGATTTGACACACTGCGCCGTTTCGACGCTGCCGATTCAGCGGTGCCGATTCGACGCTGCCGTTACGACTACGCTGACGCCGCCATTGCCAATAGCGCCGACTGAGCGCCGTCTGCTCGGCGCGCCAGACTCGGCACCGCCGTTGCGACGCCGCCACGATGGCCTGCAAAGGTGTCAGGCTTGATTGGGCTAACAAGGAGGATAAACCGCCATGGCGAATATATTCCAAGCGGTCACTTTTCAGTATTCCAAGCGGTCATTCCAGCGGCTGCGCAGTTGGGATGATTTGCAACGGCGCGCAACCGCGGCGTCGAAACGTTACGGGGTCGAGGCGTCGCGGGTCCGCTTGACCGTCATTGTTCGCTCGACCTACGTTGATGCACAGTTGATCGTGACGGTATTTTTCGCGCTTAGTAGCCGGTGCGAGTTTTGTCTGCTCAGAAACATGACTAGCACTTCAGCTTTGGAATTTCGTTGCTCAGGGTCGAGGCGCCTGTAGCCTACGAAATTGGCTGTTTAACCTCGGGCGGTGTCTTTGAACCGCCGACGGAGACTAAACCTTAGCCTAACAATGCGGCAGGGTCCAATCGTGCGGCTTCGCTTTATTTGTTCGACCCAAGACTTGCCGACTGATGGTCCAATTGGCGCAAACTGCAAAAGAACGCGCTTAGTGGCGAAGAAACGCTCACAACTTTCCTTGGGATGCGCTTAGCATTGGCCTGGTGGTTGCCTGCCATTACGTTTGCGCCCTCTGATCTCATTTAACTGCGATCAACCTGTGCATCACTAAGACATGATCGCATGTGAAGCCTCACTGTACCTACTTATCAGTTGACGATATTTAAACGACTTTATGGCCAGGAGGGCTCGCCGTGGAGATGTCCTGCGCGATCATTGATCAGTTTATACAATGTTGAGTATGTCAGTAAACATTCAGTTGCGGTGAGCATTTTAATGAAACGCACGCCCATTTAGGGAAATTGGGCCGCCCGCCACCCGTGCTCTCATTTCGCATATTATGCAAATTATGCTCTACTTGAATGTTTAAAATGATTTTTCAGACTTACGTACTACGGAACGGTGTCCCTTTGGCGTTGGCATCACGCGTGGTGGGAGATGGTTGGCTGTTTGGCAAGGGAATCGTGAGAATGCTAGCGTGCAAGCTGCGTGATCTTCAATTGGAAGTTGTAAGCTGATGATATTGCACAGGAGTAGCCTTGAGCGGGGAGATAAGTGCTGTTAGGAAGAGCACGTCTTCGCCGACGTGCTCGACGTTTTGATGTTCCGTCAGCGCAAAGAGCAGCACTTCTGAAGTTGCTAAAATCGTGGAAGGTAAGTTCAATGTCGTTGTGGTTACGGAAGATTTTCTCACGCATTATAAGTTCGAGATGTCTTAAAAATGATAATGTGCGGGCGGCAGGACGCGCGAGTAACATGCACGAGGCAGAGTTTTAAAGCGCAAGAAACTAACATTCTATCCGTACCTGCCCTTTAAGCATTGGGTCGAGCATTATCAAGAAGGAGTATTGGTCCCTCTTTATTGATCTTCGCTGGTCGCATCTCCTACAATCCTTTGTACGCATATTCAACTTGTGCACAATGCCTTCCTGCCGTGATAGCTTTACAGGGATTGAAAAAACTGTGGCCAACTACGTCACTCGTTGACCACCAGATACCACAGCTTTCTTCTGCTCAGGATTGCGATTTAGCATTTGATAGTGGGTAGTTCATTAGCAAAGGCCCATTGTCCGACTCGCAAACTACTGTCGTACAATATCCGCTTTGCATCACAAGAAAAGATCCGTCCGTCTCAAGAAAAGTTTCATTTCATTCCATGAATGGGTGGCACTCCGTGCGCGTCACTGAGTTCATGGTGCACCCACTTTTTCACTTTGTCTGTAAGATGGCGGATATTTGATGTTTGGCCCGTTGAAATACAAAGTTCTTCGTCAGCTTGCCCAACTGGCAAGCTGGGGTACGCTAGTCGTTGTCTTCGATTTCAGCGAATGTTTAGGCAAAAAAACTTATAACGTCTAAAAATCTCCCAGCGACCCAGTTGGCGCTACCGCCCCCATTGAGGATGTTCTACACGGACTTTTCTTCCCGTTGGAATCGCTTTATTCACTTCGAATTAGCGGAGCTATCGGGTCGAACTGGACCCGTCATCACCGCAAATGAACATCTTAGCTGCAGTATGCTCAAGATTGAACTTATAACGTCAAATCTGACAAACATCGTCTTGCTTCACACCTAAATCTGAGACGTGAGAGGGCAAAAAATGGACGCAGTGGTGAAAGGACAAACGCATCGAGGTAGAAGAAGGCCTGCTCTTTACAGTGGTGGAACATCTGCAGGCTTTAACTGAGATGGGCGAGCAAGTAGTTAATATATTTTAAGCTAGGCGGAGAAACTGGCATTCATTTCATTCCAACGTAATATTCTGCAGGGGAGTTTGCATGCGGAATTCCACTAGCATGCCTAATCTATTCCGCACTCGCTAATGCCAAAGCCACAGGTCTCGTAGTTGATTCGAATGGTTGCCTACCCGTTGAAATCGTTCCAAGTGCTTGCAATTGCTTGTTTGCAAAATACAACTGCTGAAGGTATGAATTTGCTGTACGAGGTTTAGGAACGTACCTGAAAACACTGAAACTTAAAGCTACACTTAAAAGCACGTTGCATAGTTGTTGGTGGGAGCAGGTGAACTCTCTACCAATTATTGCACTGTTTCTTAGATTTTAATGGCTACGCATTTCAGGGTGGCTCAAGGATGCTAACATATATAATTTTGTTCTGCTATGTTCATGAAGTTGTCTCTTCACGGATTTCTCCCGTTTTTTGCTTCTTGTACGTTGGAGGATCTATAAGTAAACTGACACGGTCTCCCTACCAGCGGATGGATGGGAGTGGTTATGAGAAGACACGGTCAGAAAGCGACGTACAAGTTTTGTCTCGGATATTTCGGAACGCTCGAGTTCCGTCTTCAGCGAGCAAGAGCAAGTTTTTACTTCGTTGTCGCGTTAAATACGAGTCAGAGACAAGGGTGGAAGAAGTTACATGTCAGCTCGGTAGGATGCAACATCTGGTTTTATTAATAATGGCATCCCAAACTTCGCTGACATGTACACCTTTGTCGCGGTTGATGCAGCTGTTGTGTCGAATGTAAAAGGCTTCTTTAATACGCCGCAGGTGGAAACGCTCTTCACGGCAGAGAATGCGCGGTTGTAGGTCGAGTGAGCATGTGGCACCATGCTCAACAACCGCGGAAGCCTTCAAAGCCTCATCCATGATCTTGGTTGGATCGCGGGTTTCGGGTCGTCCACGGCGTTGCGTTGGTAACCCGTCGAGTCTTCGTTTCGCGGTCTTGTAACGGGCCAGCGCAGCCGTGTGTTCATGAAATCTGTCAAGTAAAGTTTTGCCCGTTCCATTTTATCTAACAGGGTTGAGTCCAATACCAATAAACTAACCCATCGTTGACTGGTGAGGTTCTTTGGTTAATTGCAGATACACTGAAACAATACCAACGGGAAAACCGTGTGCAACACACAAATGTCATCTCAACGACCCGTTACGATGCATCCAGTTTTCATATATATATATATATATATATATATATATATATATATATATTTGAATAACGGATTTTTGACGGGTTTCGGTTTCAATTGTGTTAAGGGACGGCAGATGAACCCGTTAATGAAATATTCTTTATTCCATCGCGGAGCTTTCGGGACCTGCCTTGGTCCCGTCGTCAGCGCAAAAACTGTCACGAATAAAAAACCGATATGCAATGCCATGCTTAGGCATTATTTTAAACCTACAAAAACGAATTCAGCACTTTAAACTCATTGCTTCCTTTTTAAAGTGATCATCTTCCCTTCGGTTCCTATGAACTTGAATTTTCTTTCAATCTTCTTTGTCATGTTTGGATTCCACTTTTCTTTAATGAGCCGTCCTTAGGTACCGGCGCTTTGTGTGCTCGGTATTCTTCTATGTGTAGGGGGCTCTACGAAAACGCATCCAGTCTTAAACGCCACCGTAGACCAGATGTTACTGATCTCTTTTCCTTCCTCCCTATTCATGCAAACGTTGTGTCGTATGTAAAATGCTTCTTTGATTTTTCTAATTCTGTAGTCTTGTTCATGTGTCAGAATCGAACAACTCATTTGTCTGTCCGCCAGAGGGCAATCTACAGAGTGCTCGACCCAGGCTGAGGCATTGACCGCCTCCTTCATGATCTTGGCTGGATCTCTTTTTTGTGGTCTCCCTCTTGACTCCACCGTTTCCCCTCTCAATCTTTTTTCTGTGTTCTTATACCTTGTCAATGCCATTGCGAACATTTGCGAACATTTGCGCAAATCTACAATGGATGCAGCCTACGTGGTCAGTTTAATATTTCAGATTCAACAAAAGGAACAAGCAGCTCCAATGGAACGAACAAAATATGAATAAAACGAACGCTCCAATCAGCGCATTCCTATCGTCTGTGCCCTGAAATTAAAATCATAGCATATTTGATACGCATCCTCTTGTTGCATACGTGATGGAAGGATGTCTGCTTTTCGGCCGACGCCGTAGTCGACCTATGTTAGCCGCCCGTGCCCTGAAATTAACATCATAGCATGATTTTAATTTCAGGGCACAGACGATAGGAATGCGCCGATTGGAGCGTTCGTTTTATTCATATTTTGTTCGTTCCATTGGAGCTGCTTGTTCCATTTGTTGAATTTGAAATATTAAACCGACCACGTAGGCTGCATCCATTGTAGATTTGCGCAAATGTTCGCAATGAGGATAGTCGTGCTGATCAAAAAATTAAACAACTGAGCCGAAGAGCTCGTGAAACCGCGTTAAGCATGTACCTTTCGAGAGTAATCTCACTTCAGTATGAAAGAGGAGGCGGTCGAATTCATTATCATTTTTATCGGACAACTGGCGAAATGGCCTATCACTTAGGGTATTAGGTATTCCCTGCTGTATTGGCGGCTTTTCTTCTTCGGGCATTCGATCAATGAATTTGTGCAGCATTTCGTGAACTGTGGGAAGTGACAGGGCAAGCAAAACAACTTCAGAAGAACGATCATACCAAGAAGATACAGCGAGTCTTCAACAATGACAGAGCAAGCTGAAACTATAGTAAAATGGAACAAGCTAAACGTATTTATGCAGCCAAAATGAATAGGGAACAATTAACGCTGCTATGTAGAGAGAAACAATAGCGCTTCCAGACTGTCTTTCATGCAAATATGTTGGTTCTTTAAATTGTTGCAAATTTTTTGGCAAATGCACTGACCGTTGAGCGCCATAAGCAGCTGGAGCGATAGCGCTTCGCGAGATGGTGTTTTGTTTCCTGTAATTCTTGAAAATAGCGAGATAGAGTGACCAATGGTTTCCTTGGAGACTACTGACGGGCGCGTCTGTCCAGTCGGTCATGAAAAGATAAGCGTGGGTCTGACGGAAAACTTCTACTGGGAACCCCGATTTCCATGAATTCCTGCGGCGATTCCCGGACATCATTTAAAATCAGCATCCTTCCTTCTTCCCTCGCCTTTTCCGATGTATCTGCCCTCTTCCGTCGTTGCTGTGTTCAGTGGCCCCTTGTGGAACATTTCTAATTTTACAACTGTGCTTCTCTCCTTACGGGGTATATTTGAAATTGTTTGAGAGAGCCGCTGCAAACCTTCAACACAAATGATGTACTCTGTTTAGACAATTTCTTCTGATCAGCCGTTGTTCCGATGCCGGTTTAGTGGAGGTGACGCGTAATGCACCCGAGCAGACCAGCAACGCAGCAAAACCGTCTCAAAGCATTCGGCGTCTGCTCGGTTATCCCAGGAATAGTACGTGAGATGATAAGATCAAGGCATGCGATGACGCTGGTTATCCATGTTGGGTGGACGATTAAATGTGGAGACTGGCGTAAACAAGTCATGCGACTCGATAAGGTGCCGTGCAAGTTGGAGTTCTGCGTCCATGCACCGCAGCGAAGTGCGCCGGGCAATCACGCACGACGAATAGAATCGTGCCTAGGGCGGCCAATCACGCATGACGACGAATAGAATCGCGCTGGGCCGGCCAATCACGCATGACGACCAATAGAATCGCTCTACGTCGGCCAATCACGCAGACCGCCGAGTCGGGCTCAGCCAATCAAATCGCATCAGTGCCAATTTGTCCTGGGGCCAGTGGGGCCTGGGGCCAGTTGACGTGCTCCGCAGCGTCTGGTCTGATTGTCTGGTTCCCCCTTATCTACAGTAATCCAACAACGTAAACAACAAATGCTATTGTTGTTCGATTTGGGTACTGACCAACGGCATATAGGTGTGATGAAACAGCAGAGGGAACATACGCAGGCAATAACAATGCGTACGAGCTCTAATCGCAACTACAACCGTTTTGTTAGGATGATAGCACCATTAACCTACTTATCACTTTGTTACCGTATCTCCTTGTTACCCGTTTGTACCTGTTGTTGTGTGTGTTCAGCAGTAAAGAGCGTATCATCATAACATGGTGATAGCGGCGGAGGTCGCCTTGTGTTAGCAAGCGACTAGCGTTATTCCGTGGGCCCTATTCCTTCCCGAATGTCGGACCCAAAGGCTCGCGCTACATGCTCGGAGCGGAAAGGGACAACTGCACGCGGACCAGCGCAAGGAAGCAGTGAGACTCAGCAAGGACAGGGACCGTCTTTGCAGTTCACGGCTTCGATTCCGACGCCGAGCCCCGTTGATCTGGGAGGAGATTCCGCCACAAATTGGAAGTTCTTTCTCTCGCAGTGGCAGGATTTCAAGAAAGCCACCGGCCTCGAAAGCCAGTCAGAAGCAACCAGAGTTGCGACTCTACGAACGGTTATCGGACGCGACACGGTGCAGCTACTGCAAAATCTGGATATAAGCGACGGTGAACGAGAGCATGAAGAAGCGCTCCTGGCTAGACTGACAGAGTACTTCGAGCCGCAAAGGAATGTGATCTACGAAAGGTTTCTTTTCTTTTCCGCGGTCCAGGAAGAGTCTGAAACTTCGTCCGAGTACGTTGTCCGGCTGCGAAAGCTGGCCTCGTCGTGTGATTTCGGGCCTCTGACTACGGAACTCATACGCGATCGTCTCGTCCTCGGAGTGCATGACAAAGACGTGCAGCGCAAATTGCTGAGCAATAGAAACCTAACGCTAGCAATAGCGATGGACGTCTGCCGGACGGCAGAGATGACGAACGCCCAGGTATTGAAAATAAGCACGAGCCAAGATCAAGATGGCATCGAGGCCGTTCATCAGGCGCGCCGTGTTGACTTCAGAAGATCTCCGAATAGATTCGCTAGAGTACCCAAGGAACTATGTACGTACTGCGGGAATGGCAAACATTCGGACAAAGGAAAGTGCCCGGCTCTTGGTGCCATCTGTTATAGATGCCAACGCAAAAATCACTTCGCCCGAGTTTGCAAGCAGCAACTAGCAAAACGCTTGCACAGCGTTCAAGGCAACAACAATAGCGAAGACGATCAAAGCATCAGCAACGTGATGCAACGAACGACATGGGAGCAGAAGAGAGGCAGATGGTTGACGGAGATAAGCGTCAGGACGACACAACGTCGACATAGAAAACTTCGCGTCCAGCTGGACACAGGCGCCACATGTAACGTGATCAGTCTCAATGACTACAAACGCATAAGCGACCGTCAGGACATAAAGCTAGCCCCGACCAAATGCCAGCCGAAGTGCTACAATGGTTCGATAATCGTCCCAAAAGGGTCTGCAGCCATGTGGTGTTCCTACGGAAACAAAGAGGCGAAGCTGAACTTCCAAGTAGTTGACCTGGATCAGCCACCATTGCTGTCTGGACACGCGTGTCAGCGCCTCGGCCTGCTAACCGTACACGCGCAACTGTGCTCCATCCGCACTGAGCCACGGATCAAGACATGTCCTATGGACAAGAAACAATTGCTGACAGAGTTCCAAGATGTATTTACTGGGCTAGGACTCATGCAGGGTGACTATCACATCGAGGTTGATCCATCCATTACCCCAGTTCAACATTTACCACGTAGAGTACCGGTAGCATTACAAGCAGAACTACGACAGAAGATTGACCAACTTGTGGCGAAAGGCGTGCTAGCTAAGGTAATTGAACCGACGGACTGGATCAGCAACATGGTTATAGTAAAACGCAAGCAGAAACTACGCTTATGTATCGATCCAAGAGACTTGAATAAAGCATTGAAACGGTCAGGATACCAAATACCAACAATCGAGGAAATGCTACCCCGATTGAGCAATGCGAAAATATTCTCAGTCCTAGACGCCAAGGATAGTTTTTGGCAGGTCCGCCTGGATGACCAGTCAAGTAAATTGACAACGTTCTGGACGCCATTTGGCCGTTACCGCTGGTTGAGAATGCCTTTCGGCATTTCGACAGCCCCAGAAGAATATCAACGGAGAATACATGAAGTCGTTGAAGGGCTAGATGGAGTTGAAGTTATAGCAGACGACATCCTAGTGTATGGAAGAGGCAACACTAGGAGTGAAGCAGCGGAGGACCACGACAAGAGCTTGAGAGCGCTTATGCGCCGAGCGCGGGAAAGGAACGTTAAGTTCAACAAAGACAAGCTGCGCCTCCAGTTAGACCAGGTACAGTACATGGGCCACTTGCTAACGGCTTCAGGAGTAAGGCCAGACCCAGACAAGGTAAGAGCGATAGAAGCTATGCCCAAGCCTTGTAACCCGCAGCAAGTTCGTTCTCTGCTGGGATGCGTTACATACCTAGCGAAATTCCTGCCAAACCTCTCCCAAATCAGCGAACCACTCCGAGAGCTTACCCGACCGGGCTCGCCGTGGCGCTGGCTGAGAGAACATGACAGAGCACTGCATTTGGTCCGAAAACTAGTTTCGTCAGCTCCCGTTTTGCGGTATTACGACATGAAAGAACCTGTGTGCATTCAAGCAGACGCGAGTGAAAGCGGATTAGGAGCAGTACTCTTGCAAAAAGGACAACCTGTGGCTTATGCTTCGCGTACCCTATCGCAAACTGAACGAGCGTACGCCCAAATCGAGAAGGAACTTCTAGCCATCGTATTTGCCTGTGAACGTTTCGGCCAATATGTATGTGGCCGAGAAGCCGTCGAAGTGGAAACGGACCACAAGCCATTAGAGGTTATCTTCAAGAAGTCCATTTTGTCTTCACCCAAGAGATTACAACGTATGCTCCTACGGCTACAAAAATTTAGCATCGATGTCAAATGCAAAAAAGGGAAAGAAATGCACATAGCTGATCTGCTATCACGAGCAGCAGTGAGGACAACAGAAGTGGAAAACGAGCCAGACCCGTGCTGCCTCTACCTGTTAAAAAGAGAGAAGGATACCATACAAGCCTGCGCCGAAGTTGATATGGCTTACTACACGGGCATTGATACGGAACAGCAAGCGAAGTTCAAGCAGCATACGGACCAAGATCAAGTATTGCATCTCCTGAGAAAGGTCGTCCGCGAAGGTTGGCCCGAAACGAAGCAAGCAACTCCCAGAGCAATACATGAATATTGGCAGTTCAGGGAAGAACTCTCAACGCAAAAAGGAATCGTGTACAAAGCGCACAAAATAGTAGTCCCTAGATCATTGAGAAGTGAAGTACTGAAAGATTTGCACATCAGCCACCCAGGTATCGAGGCAAGTCTGCGGAAGGCCAGAGAGGCGTTCTACTGGCCAAAGATGACCGAAGAAATAAAGGCCTTTGTCAGGGCGTGCAAAGTATGCCAGCAGGTCGCGCCCGCCCAAAGAAAGGAACCACTGCGGTCCTACGACGTGCCGACCCTACCGTGGGCACAGATAGGCGTCGACATCTTCGACTACCGCGGTAAGCAATACCTAGTGGCGGTGGACTTTTACTCGGATTATTTTGACATTGACGAACTGAAGTCCTTGACAGCTGGAGCGGTTGTACTAGCCTGCAAGAAAACTTTCTCACACTTCGGAATACCGGTGACGATAATAAGCGACAACGGCCCCCAATTCACTTCGACAACGTTCGCTGCATTTGCCCGTAAATGGGGTTTTCGCCACGTTACAACGTCCCCACATTACAGCCAGAGCAATGGAAAAACGGAGTCAGCCGTCAAAATTGCAAAGCTACTGATGAAGAAAGTGGAACAAGATGCCGGAGACTTTTGGCTAGCATTGTTAGAGTGGAGGAATACTCCAACAGCCCTCATGAGCACAACCCCAGCGCAGAGATTGATGTCACGCAGAACTAGAGGTATCATCCCCCTCAGTCCGCAGAAGTTGGAGCCGAACGCGCCGACAGGAGTGTCAATGGAAATTAGAGCGAAAAGAAAGGCACAAGAAAAATTCTACAACCGCGGGGCAAAAAATCTGCCCCAACTGGCTCCAGGCGACAGGGTGCGAGTTCAAGCCACCAAGACGCGCGAGTGGGAAAGCGGAATCGTCCTCAAAGAAGTGGCGCCCCGCTCGTATCTCGTCAGAGTGCGAGACGTCCTACTGCGACGTAATCGCCGGTTCATACGACCAGCCATCACGGCAAATGGGGAAGTCAAAGGACAAGCCGTATCACGCTCTTAAGGGAGAGAGGATGTTAGGATGATAGCACCATTAACCTACTTATCACTTTGTTACCGTATCTCCTTGTTACCCGTTTGTACCTGTTGTTGTGTGTGTTCAGCAGTAAAGAGCGTAGCATCATAACACGTTTCACTGTACGGTTGCCTTCCAAGAGCATACGTCTCTGTGGTCAACGCAATAGGACCAAATGAAGCCCTCTAAATATCCTGTACCATGTTAGCGCACCCATTCAATTTCTATATGTTAAGCATACGGAAACGTCGCACACTTCTTTTCCATCGCTGCTTAAAAAATCTCAGATCAGATTCGCCGGGCCTTGTCTGTTTTGTGTCCAATGTACAGTACACTTGACCTAATTACGTAATCTATTGTTCTTGTTAGGTAAGAGCATCGGCGCGCGAGCGCCGGCGACTGTGGCGCCAGCTGGGAACCTTAGCCCAAGCTGCGCATTTGTTCGGCGAGCGAGAGTGGACTGCGTAGGTTAAGAGTTCACTGTGCGCTGCGTCAATTCGTAAACCGCAGTTTATAGTTCGTCTAACCCTGGCGTGTGCGCAGAATTTGCGAGCAACTGTACATCTTGGCTGCCGTTTTTCGCCGATACCTAAGTTAAAACCCCAAACACAACCGTTCATTTTCATTTCCACTACCAGTGCGCTCGGTATTTCTTGATGGCAGCCGTTTTCGCCGATACCTAAGCCTAGACCTAAACACAACCGTTCATTTTCATTCCCATTACCTGTGCGCTCGGTATTTCTTGATAGCACTCGCTTTCGCCGATACCTAAGCCTAAACCTAAACACAACCGTTCATTTTCATTCCCATTACCTGTGCGCTCGGTATTTCTTGATAGCACTCGCTTTCGCCGATACCTAAGCCTAAACCTAAACACAACCGTTCATTTTCATTCCCATTACCTGTGCGCTCGGTATTTCTTGATAGCACTCGCTTTCGCCGATACCTAAGCCTAAACCTAAACACAACCGTTCATTTTCATTCCCACTACCCGTGCGCTCGGTATTTCTTGATGGCAGCTGTTTTCGCCGATACCTAAGCCTAAACCTTAACACAATCGTTTACTCTCATTCCAACTCCGTGTTCGCTCGGTACTTCTAGATCGTCTAAGATTTCCCCACAAACTTAATGCTGCACATGACGTAGTACGCACAGTGTTGAGATCGACTTACCGAATCTTCAGAACGTCGACGTCGTCACCGGTGCAAGCGTGGCCGAACGTGTGCTCGTTAGGCGCGGGCGAATTGTTCAGCCACTCACTGTGTTCCCAGACATACCGAATGGCACTCGCATTCAATTGCAGTCCTTTTGAATAAGGAAGACGTATGCACATGGGTCAAGAGGTATTATAGCTCTTAGGTGTCTCCCGCAGTCTCAGTGGTTAGCACCTGTGCGAGGTCAGTGAGGATTAGCGCCAACGGAACCGTGGTCCAGCCGCGGTTCTTCTAGTGTCTGCTCATCCGAACAATCGAATTAAGCCGCTTCGCTTAGTTCCATAAAAACACATTCTGTGTTACAAAATCCTCAGCTTGCGAGATTCCTTTTGCCCAGCCGCGGCTCTCCTAGCGTTAGTGCATTCAGGGAAAGCGAATTAAACCGCTTCGCCTGCTTCGACGGCAGTATCTCTTGACCGGCGCATCACTGTCTGGTAAACGTTCCAGACGCGATGTGCAATACCCCCAACGCAATTGCCGCCTTTGTCACCGACGACAAAGGCGAAGTTCCCTTTGATCTCAGCGCCAACGGTACAGTAGTCCAGTGAAAGTCTTCCCAGCACCTATTCATTCGAAAAACCGAATTAACTCGCTTAGCTTGGTCCTACGAAAACACCTGCCGTGCTCCCCTCCCGAGTGACACATTCCCCGTGACTTGTACATACGCCGTATATCATTGATGTATATCTATTAGTTTTCCGTTTGAAAACTGAAGGTCTGGTAACGGGGAATTGTTTCATTGAGGGTGTTCTGCGTTTCACGGCTTTCTGCCGTTTGTACTCTGTACCTTCACTCCTTTCGCTGACGACGGAACCAGACGGTTCCGAAAGCTTCGAAAAAACACTCAAGTGAATCGTTCTTTGTATACTTTCTTTAATAACCTGCTCATCCATCCGTTGGTAGGGCACGTGTTACTTTATTACAGAGTACAGACGACAAACGCGAGAAAGCCGTGAAACGAAGAACACCTTCAAAGTTTTCCGTTTATCATTACTGTATATTCATTAGTGTGAACGTGCAATAAAAGTAATACAACGTTCATTCAAATTACAACAGTACAGCGTAGTACATGCGCAAAGGACGAACTGAAAGCGCGCTCATCAACTTTGTCGCTAACATCAAGAAACGCATTCTCTCGTAAAAACCTTAACGCGCTACGCTGCTGTACGAGAAATCCATCATGCACTGGTCAACACGTCCAAGGTATTACCGCCAACACTCGGAATTCTGTAGCGGTTCGAAGCATGGTTTTTTCGGCTAATTAAGCCGCTTAACAACGTATCGCGCAAAAACCTTTTGCTCAAACCCGCATTGGTCGCTCAACTAGCCAATCACAGTGTAGCATAGTGAGCGCCGGCGCTTCGCGCCGGCGCTCACCAGTCTTTTCCGAACAACAGATGATGCAAGCGAGGTATTGTTCTAAATGATGAGCAAGTGATTGGACACATAACAGACAAGACCCGATTCGCCCTTGGGAAGTGTTAGCAAGTAGCGCTGAACTACGCCCGACAAGATTGAGACAAAAATAGAAAGCTGTTGCCTTGTTTAAGCTCTTCCACCTCTATTACGGCCATCCAGAACATGAGAACATCCGTATTTCGCGAACTTAGGGCACACAGGGAGTCGTAAACTGAGAAAACGATGACGTCATCTGATGTTGTCTCGCCCAGAGAAGGTACCTGCATTTTGTTGTTTACGTTGTTGGATTACTGTATATATGGGGGAACCAGACAATGAGACCCAAATTGGATGTACGAGGTTTAGGAACGTACCTGAAAACATTGAAACTTAAAGCTACACTTAAAAGCACGTTGCATAGTTGTTCGTGGGAGCAGGTGAACTCTCTACCAATTATTGCACTGTTTCTTAGATTTTAATGGCTATGCATTTCAGGGTGGCTCAAGGATGCTAACATATATAATTTTGTTCTGCTATGTTAGTTCAATATGCCTTGTAAAAGGCCAGTCTTTGTGTCCAGTGGACTATCATGGGAAATCACACAGTGCTCCTTACTATGGTGGCTACTCTGATGAATATACATGTGTTTCATTTGTTCCGAGGCATGAAGTTCCCCAATGCAGTAGTGAAATTTATGAATGCCTCGAAAAGTTTTGCACGTCAGAATTTTTCGGCGGCCATTTAATGCACTGGGTATATCATTACCTTAATGGTTATGTTCCATACAAAATACCCATAGAGCCGGAATCGGACGGCATTGCTGTGTTTAATGGCATGATACTTCTCGATCGGGTCTTCTCTGATCATGACGAATCTGGGCTGACCCGTCCAGGTGACGATATTTTTGCAAATATCAGTTGCATGAGCTTTAAAACATATTGTGCAACAGACTGCGAGCCTTTGCAGTACTGTACTTATGTATGGCAAAACGGTAGAGCCTCATTTTTCTCAAGTAGGATCCTTGAGTTTCTTCAAACTAAAGAGGGACAAAAACAGCTAAGCACAGTGAGTCTTCCAGTTTGCATGACATTTGAACTTAATGATGCGAACTCTGATTATACGGCCCGTGTTGATGTCTATGCATGCAAGGACGTAAAGTTCGATTACTTTGCCTGTCAGCACAAGAAATATCCACCGTGTAAAGTCAGGAAGAAAAAGAAGTGCCACTATAGTCCAAAGTATAAAGAATGCCGTCTTTGGAAGTATACTTACGACGTCCTTCCCAGCAAGTATGGACTGCCATGCGACGAAGAAAGCACAGAAACGTGCCCATGTCCATGCTCTGGTGAACCAAACGAATGGTCATCGTGGTCTGCCACATGTGGTACAACTACGAGGTACCGTTGGAGGCCAAAAAATCCTGAAGCATTAGATTGTGCTATATTTCCTGACCAGTGTTGCAGAGAAGAAGATATTAAGTACGAGGAGGATTGCAAAAATTACGCTTTCAATAGCAGCGTAAATCTTCGTTTGGAGGATTGCCATAGAGGGAGAAAAGACGTTGATGTCCATGGTCATTTGCAATGTGTTTGTGATCCTGGATTTACTGACTTACTGTGCGCAACAGGTAAGCGTTTTCCCAAGAAGTTTCCTAAATAATTTATTGCGCACGCGAATATTCCGACAAGGCAAACTAGCACGTCAGCTTCGCAAGTCCGTATGATGACTCATTCAGAATATTCTTATTGCCGGAATCTTCAAACCTCTCTTCCGATAGCCCTTATCACATCTACATTGACAGTTTGTCGTGCCATTACTGATGAACTGATGAGAAAAGGTAGCTTAAGGAAAATGTGATGAAAATCCGTTATTCCACTGCAAGAGAATCCACCTTTCAGCACAGAATGATCCTGTACTAAGAATAATTTGCGTAGCGCTAACATAGCTAGTTCTTCATACCGGTCAGATGTGCGTTCGAAAACAGAATTGCGCGCTAACTTCTTCTCGTGAAACAGTACGAAACGATGTTTGAGATATGGGCACTGTCGAAATGAAAGATAGTGCTCTTTGTACACCACATGCAATAGGGTTAATTTCTGTTCATAGCATTCGTTAAACAACTTTCGTTTAGCTGAACAGTTTTTTTCTATATGGTGCACGTTAAAAGCATGACGTCTTCATTAGCAGTTTTAATGGAGCAATGTCATATATATTTATGATTTCATCTTGTTCGAAAGCTACGAAACGTTGTTTTGAAACGTGTTTCCTAATAATTGCCCATCCATTCGTTGGTAGGGCGTTGTTTTCCGAGTACTTTCAGACATACTCTCGACTTGCAACGGGATCAAGCCGTACGTGCCATCATGACGAACTTAGTATGCCTATATATATATATATATATATATATATATATATATATATATATACAGTAGGCCCTCCGTATACGCGGATTTTTTATACGCGGATTTGAGTCAACGCGGTTTGACTGCGAAGGCAACGACGTCATTTATGAGCTGTGACTGACGAATCACTGTCAAGTACAGCTACTTTCCAAGTTGTTGTATAATATACAATGTTTATGAAAGGCTATAGTGCTGTCGCGCAACTTGGCATGCACTTTTCTATTTGTGCAGCTTGCGTTGTTTTTTGATAAATTTTTGCTGGGTTTGCTTGAAGCGATTTGCCTGCAAAGGAATTAATCACAATGGCTTCATACCAGGGAATGGACAAGACGAGATTTTAGTTAACTGAGCAGACAAAATAGCTCGCACTTCTCATATTGCACACTCTAAGCAGACATGCTGCTAAGGCATGAGCTCCGTGGTCATTTAGTTTTCTTGACGAAGGTTGAATCTAACGGTACCCAAACAGCGGTGTTCGAACTGCTCGTATTGTTCAATATAAGTAAATCGGGTCTTATTGCGGGTTACCCCGGGCTCTAGAGTAATCCAACAATCGTAAGCAAATGAATGCAGGTATCTTCACAAAGCAAAACAACAGCAGATGACGTAGTCGTTGTCTATGTTTACGGGTTGTTGCTGACACTGAACTTCGGGAAATAAGCATGTTCCCATGTTCCGACGGCCCCAATATACGTAGAAAAGCTTAAGCGAGGCAACACTGTTCTGTTTTTGTCTCAACCTTGTCAGGCATGGTTGACTGTTAACTGCTAACGCTAACCTAAGCGTAAATTTTATGCTCCTTAAGTGGGGAGCTCTGAGATTCTTAAGCAGCAATGGAAGGGAAGGGTGCGGCGTTTCCTTATGTGGAACTTGTAGATAATTTAAATGCATTCGCTTACATGGCACAGGATACCTGATGGGCATCATTTGGCTCTGTTCGGTTGACCATAGCTATTTTGCCGTGGCCATCGTATGCTCCTGGAAGGCAAACGTACACCGAAACGGTTGTAGTTGCCATTTGGATGCGCACGCACTGATATTGCCTGTTTCTGTCTCCGCTACTGTTTCATCACACGTTCATTCGTTGGTAAGTGCGCATATTTAACAACAATGACTGATTTTATTCGCAATGGTTAATATACGACGAAAAAAACACATACAACAGCAACTGTACAACGACCAAAATACAATAACTGTACAAAGTTTACTGTGGCGGCCAGCAGGTTGCAATGTCATTGACAATGCAATCGAATGGGTCTTGACGGGGGCGTAGCCTGCGGCGCCACATGAACTCGCACAAGTACAGGTGCAGAAAGCACCGAGGCGTGCCGCACCGGAGCTTGTTTGACTGCTACACTTGTGCCCAGAGGGATTCCACGATCTGCGTGTGCACCCCTAAATTAAACCAGATATCTCAGGCCTGTGGGAGGTCAGTGCTGGGCTCTTTCAAAGAAAACGTCCTGTCACTGATGGGACAGTGGTTGTCTTGCTTCACGCGTAATGTTAGAGAAAATATCTTGCACATGCTGGGACAGCGTTGGTGTCCTTCGTGCACTTATGATCGGTAGGTGGTCGTAAACGCGGTGGGCTAAAGGAAACGTCTCTTATGATTGACGGGACCTTGTTCGGTCACCGTTGCGCGGGAAGTTAGACAAAAGAACTTTTGACTGAAGTGACGGCTGTGCCGTCCTTTGTGCGCATGCGATCAGGAAGCATTCTGACGGCCGAGCATCCATTCGAGAAAGTCTTTCGTTCCCGACGCAGGACTGTGCTTTCACAAAAACTTTCGCTTGATATATCAGGCGAAAGTTTTTATGACGGTCGCTTGCGTGGTAGGACATTTGAGTATGGAATCGCGCAGGAGAAAGTTTTTGTGACGTTTGCCTGTGAAAAACTTCTCCTGCGCGATTCCATACTCAAATGTCCTATCACGCTGGCGACCGTCATAAAAACTTTCGCCT
Organism: Trichuris muris; assembly: GCA_000612645.2. NCBI lineage: Eukaryota > Metazoa > Nematoda > Enoplea > Trichinellida > Trichuridae > Trichuris > Trichuris muris. The sequence goes on from CBXJ02000086.1 coordinate 13,958,478, forward strand.
GATATATCAAGCGAAAGTTTTTGTGAAAGCACAGTCCTGGGTCGGGAACGAAAGATTTTCTGGAATGGATGCTCCGCCATCAGAATGCTTCCTGATCGCATGCGCACAAAGGACGGCACAGCCGTCACTTCAGTCAAAAGTTCTTTTGTCTAACTTCCTGCGCAACGGTGACCGAACAAGGTCCCGTCAATCATAAGAGACGTTTCCTTTAGCCCACCGCGTCTGCGTCCACCTACCGATCATAGGTGCACGAAGGACACCAACGCTGTCCCAGCATGTGCAAGATATTTTCTCTAACAGTACGCGTGAAGCAAGACAACCACTGTCCCATCAGTGACAGGACGTTTTCTTTGAAAGAGCCCAGCACTGACCTCCCACAGGCCTGAGATATCTGGTTTAATTTAAGGGTGCACACGCAGATCGTGGAATCCCTCTGGGCACAAGTGTAGCAGTCAAACAAGCTCCGGTGCGGCACGCCTCGGCGCTTTTTGTACTCGTACTTGTGCGAGTTCATGTGGCGCCGCAGGCTACGCCCCCGTCAAGACCCATTCGATTGCATTGTCAATGACATTGCAACCTGCTGGCCGCCACAGTGAACTTTGTACAGTTATTGTATTTTGGTCGTTGTACAGTTGCTGTTGTATGTGTTTTTTTCGTCGTATGTTAACCATTGCGAATAAAATCATTCATTGTTGTTAAATATGCGCACTTACTAACGGAATGAACGTGTGATGAAACAGTAGCGGAGACAGAAACAGGCAATATCAGTGCGTGCGCATCCAAATGGCAACTACTACCGTTTCGGTGTACGTTTGCCTTCCAGGAGCATACGATGGCCACGGCAAAATAGCTATGGTCAACCGAACAGAGCCAAATGATGCCCATCAGGTATCCTGTGCCATGTAAGCGAATGCATTTAAATTATCTACAAGTTCCACATAAGGAAACGCCGCACCCTTCCCTTCCATTGCTGCTTAAGAATCTCAGAGCTCCCCACTTAAGGAGCATAAAATTTACGCTTAGGTTAGCGTTAGCAGTTAACAGTGAACCATGCCTGACAAGGTTGAGACAAAAACAGAACAGTGTTGCCTCGCTTAAGCTTTTCTACGTATATTGGGGCCGTCGGAACATGGGAACATGCTTATTTCCCGAAGTTCAGTGTCAGCAACAACCCGTAAACAAAGACAACGACTACGTCATCTGCTGTTGTTTTGCTTTGTGAAGATACGTGTATTCATTTGCTTACGATTGTTGGATTACTCTAGAACCCGGGGTAACCCGCAATAAGACCCAGTAAACCTGATCAAAAACCAGGGAAGACTCCTCTACTTTCCAGGGAAGACTCCTCTACTCGGCTGTCAGGGCGGGGTAACCATTCGGTCATCGTTGATCGGGCAGGCTTCGTGTCCGTTCTGATGGCAAGCTTAGTGTACTCACCACTCACGGTGCGAGTGCGTGAACGAATCGAACGACTTCGCTTCATCGAGAATCGAATAAAGTAAGTTCAGGAAAAACGGGCTGAAAACTCCGTAAAGCTGCTACGATAACGATAAAAGTACTACACATTCGAATTGGCACAGTATCATAGTAACTTTGTTGCTTTTTAATTCGCTGCACTACGTAACAGCTACTTGCTTAGCATTTAAATAGCGCTGGGCATTGGAACAGGAACGAACAGAGTCTGCTTGAAGTCTGCAGGAAGGAGTACGCGCATTGCCTACGTATTCTAGCACCTTCTGTACAGTGGACTTGATTACACGCGGAATTTGATTATACGCGGTATGTCCCGGAACCGATTACCGCGTATACGGAGGGCCTACTGTATATATATATATATATATATATATATATATATATATATATATATATATACACCCCGTAAAAGAAGATTTTTCAATTATATGATACGTGCTGCTCGGGGCACAGGACATTACCGGACTGGAATTGGCAACGGCAGAAAAGGGCAGAAATATCGGAAAGGGAATAATGAAGAAAGAAGGCCTACATCAGGAAAAGACTTTAAAACCCGTATTTTAAAGAGTCCTCAGACTGGTTCTGGAAGCTACTGTCGTTGCCTCGTTCATCATTTTGTGTTACGTCACTGTCCCGGTTAGTCGGTTTGGAAGCTCGCTCTCCGCGGGACTGAATGGGCAGGCGACGGACGCTGGACGGGTACAAGGTAGTACCTGATAGCTGATGTTGCAAGCCCGGACGGTCTAGCGGATGAGCTTGCTAATCCGTTGACTGGCTGGGCAGTCGACAAACTGGTATTTTATTTTATTTTATTTTCCCGCTGAAGACGGGCGCAAGGTACGCGCCCGAAAGCTCTGGAGTATTTACCTTTTTTTTGGAATAAAAAAAAAGGTTCAAACGGGGAAAATCCGTGTTATCGATGATCGCATATGTGCACAACACCCCGTAAAAGAAGATTTTTCAATTATATATATATATATATATATATATATATATATATATATATTGAAAACTGGATGTCTTCTAACGGGTCGTAGCATACTGGAAGAGTAACTTACGGTGTGCCCGTTGCGGTTAATCTTTCTTGTGTCTAAAATAAACCAAACAAACACGCCCTACCAGCGGATGGATGGGCAGTTATGAAGGAAGATTCGTCGACAACAAGCAAACCTCGAAGCTTTCGGAACGACCTTGTTCCGTCCTCAGCGAGTTTGGGAATGATTCCCAAACTCGCTGAGGACGGAACAAGGTCGTTCCGAAAGCTTCGAGGTTTGCTTGTTGTCGACGAATCTTCCTTCATAACTGCCCATCCATCCGCTGGTAGGGCGTGTTTGTTTGGTTTATTTTAGACACAAGAAAGATTAACCGCAACGGGCACACCGTAAGTTACTCTTCCTATATATATATATATATATATATATTATATATATATATATATATATATATATATATATATATATATATATATATATATATATATATATATATATATATACAGTAGGCCCTCCGTATACGCGGATTTTTTATACGCGGATTTGAGTCAACGCGGTTTGACTGAGAAGGCAATGACGTCATTTATGATCTGTAACTGACGAATCACTGCCAAGTACAGCTACTTTCCAAGTTGTTGTATAATATACAATGTTTATGAAAGGCTACAGCGCTGTCGCGCGACTTGGCAAGCACTTTTCTATTTGCGCAGCTTGCGTTGTTTCTTGCTAAATTTTTGCTGGGTTTGCCTGAAGCGATTTTGCCTGCAAAGGAATTAATCACAAAGGCTTCTTACTATGGAATGGACAAGACGAGATTTTAGTTAACTGAGCAGACAAAATAGCTCGTACTTCTCATATTGTGCACTCTATGCAGACGTGCTGTTAAAGCATGGAGCTCCGTGGTCATTTAGTTTTCTTGACGAAGGTTGAATCTAACAGTATCCAAACAGCGGTGTTCGAACTGCTCGTATTGTTCAATATAAGTAAATCGGGTCTTATTGCGGGTTACCCCGGGCTCTAGAGTAATCCAACAATCGTAAGCAAATGAATGCAAGTATCTTCACAAAGCAAAACAACGGCAGATGACGTAGTCGTTGTCTTTGTTTACGGGTTGTTGCTGACACTGAACTTCGGGAAATAAGCACGTTCCCATGTTCCGACGGCCCCAATATACGTAGAAAAGCTTAAGCGACGCAACACTGTTCTGTTTTTGTCTCAACCTTGTCAGGCATGGTTGACTGTTAACTGCTAACGCTAACCTAAGTGTAAATTTTATGCTCCTTAAGTGGGGAGCTCTGAGATTCTTAAGCAGCAATGGAAGGGAAGGGTGCGGCGTTTCCTTATGTGGAACTTGTAGATAATTTAAATGCATTCGCTTACATGGCACAGGATACCTGATGGGCATCATTTGGCTCTGTTCCGTTGACCATAGCTATTTTGCCGTGGCCATCGTATGCTCCTGGAAGGCAAACGTACACCGAAACGGTTGTAGTTGCCATTTGGATGCGCACGCACTGATATTGCCTGTTTCTGTCTCCGCTACTGTTTCATCACACGTTCATTCCGTTGGTAAGTGCGCATATTTAACAACAATGAATGATTTTATTCGCAATGGTTAATATACGACGAAAAAACACACAACAGCAACTGTACAACGACCAAAATACAATAACTGTACAAAGATCACTGTGGCGGCCAGCAGGTTGCAATGTCATTGACAATGCAATCGAATGGGTCTTGACGGGGGCGTAGCCTGCGGCGCCACATGAACTCGCACAAGTACAGGTCCAGAAAGCGCCGAGGCGTTCCACACCGGAGCTTGTTTGACCGCTACACTTGTGCCCAGAGAAATTCCACGGTCTGCGTGTGCACCCCTAAATTAAACCAGATACATGTATCTCAGGCCTATGGGAGGTCAGCGCTGGGCTCTTTCAAAGAAAACTACCTGTCACTGATGGGACAGTGGTTGTCTTCCTTCACGCGTAATGTTAGAGAAAATATCTTGCACATGCTGGGACAGCGTTGGTGTCCTTCGTGCACCTATGATCGGTAGGTGGTCGCAAACGCGGTGGGCTAAAGGAAACGTCTCTTATGATTGACGGGACCTTGTTCGGTCACCGTTGCGCTGGAAGTTAGACAAAAGAGCTTTTGACTGAAGTGACGGCTGTGCCGTCCTTTGTGCGCATGCGATCAGGAAGCATTCTGACGACGGACCATCCATTCGAGAAAATCTTTCGTTCCCGACCCAGGACTGTACTTTCACAAAAACTTTCGCTTGATATATCAGGCGAAAGTTTTTATGACGGTCGCCTGCGTGATAGGACATTTGAGTATGGAATCGCGCAGGAGAAAGTTTTTCACAGGCAAACGTCACAAAAACTTTCTCTTGCGCGATTTCATACTCAAATGTGCTATCCCGCAGGCGACCGTCATAAAAACTTTCGCCTGATATATCAAGCGAAAGTTTTTGTGAAAGCACAGTCCTGGGTCGGGAACGAAAAATTTTCTCGAATCAGAATCAAGCGCTGCTCCGCCGTCAGAATGCTTCCTGATCGCATGCGCACAAAAGACGGCACAGCCGTCACTTCAGTCAAAAGTTCTTTTGTCTAACTTCCCGCGCAACGGTGACCGAACAAGGTCCTGTCAATCATAAGAGACGTTTACTTTAGCCCACCGCGTTTGCGACCACCTACCGATCATATGTGCACGAAGGACACCAACGCTGTCCCAGCATGTGCAAGATATTTTCTCTAACATTACGCGTGAAGGAAGACAACCACTGTCCCATCAGTGACAAGTAGTTTTCTTTGAAAGAGCCCAGCGCTGACCTCCCATAGGCCTGAGATACATGTATCTGGTTTAATTTAGGGGTGCACACGCAGACCGTGGAATTTCTCTGGGCACAAGTGTAGCGGTCAAACAAGCTCCGGTGCGGAACGCCTCGGCGCTTTCTGGACCTGTACTTGTGCGAGTTCATGTGGCGCCGCAGGCTACGCCCCCGTCAAGACCCATTCGATTGCATTGTCAATGACATTGCAACCTGCTGGCCGCCACAGTGATCTTTGTACAGTTATTGTATTTTGGTCGTTGTACAGTTGCTGTTGTGTGTTTTTTCGTCGTATATTAACCATTGCGAATAAAATCATTCATTGTTGTTAAATATGCGCACTTACCAACGGAATGAACGTGTGATGAAACAGTAGCGGAGACAGAAACAGGCAATATCAGTGCGTGCGCGTCCAAATGGCAACTACAACCGTTTCGGTGTACGTTTGCCTTCCAGGAGCATACGATGGCCACGGCAAAATAGCTATGGTCAACCGAACAGAGCCAAATGATGCCCATCAGGTATCCTGTGCCATGTAAGCGAATGCATTTAAATTATCTACAAGTTCCACATAAGGAAACGCCACACCCTTTCCTTCCATTGCTGCTTAAGAATCTCAGACCTCCACACTTAAGGAGCATAAAATTTACGCTTAGGTTAGCGTTAGCAGTTAACAGTGAACGATGCCTGACAAGGTTGAGACAAAAACAGAACAGTGTTGCCTCGCTTAAGCTTTTCTACGTATATTGGGGCCGTCGGAACATGGGAACATGCTTATTTGCCGAAGTTCAGTGTCAGCAACAACCCGTAAACAAAGACAACGACTACGTCATCTGCTCTTGTTTTGCTTTGTGAAGATGCCTGCATTCATTTGCTTACGATTGTTGGATTACTCTGGAACCCGGGGTAACCCGCAATAAGACCCAGTAAATCTGATCAAAAACCAGGGAAGACTCCTCTGCTTCCTAGGGAAGAATCCTCTACTCGACTGTCAGGGCAGGGTAACCATTCGGTCATCCTTGATCGGGCAGGCTTCGTGTCCGTTCTGATGGCAAGCTTAGTGTACTCACCACTCACGGTGCGAGTGCGTGAACGAATCGAACGACTTCGCTTCAGCGAGAATCCAATAAAGTTCAGGATAAACGGGCTGAAAACTCCGTAAAGCTGCTACGATAACGATAAAAGTACTACACATTCGAATTGGTCCAGTATCATAGTAACTTTGCAGTTTTTATAATTCGCTGCACTACGTAACAGCTACTCGCTTAGCATTTAAATAGCGCTGGGCATAGTAACTTTGCTGTTTTTATAATTCGCTGCACTACGTAACAGCTAGTCGCTTAGCATTTAAATAGCGCTGGGCATTGGAACTGGAACGAACAGTCTGCTTGAAGTCTGCAGGAAGGAGTATGCGCAGTGCCTACGTATTCTCGCATCTTTTGTGCAGTGGACTTGATTACACGCGGAATTTGATTATACGCGGTATGCCCCGGAACCAATTACCGCGTATACGGAGGGCCTGCTGTATATATATATATATATATATATATATATATATATATATATATATCTTTTGTTCGGCTGTCGACCCGTTTGTTGGTATCTGTAATAGATCTGAACACACGCCCTACCAGCGGATGGATGGGCAGTTATTAGAAAGTATCACAGATAGAGCACGCTTGTCAGTCAGAGCTTTCGGCACACTCTGGTGCCGTCGTCAGTGATGGGAAAGAGGCCAGCCACGGCCTACGGTATGTGACCCGTTCAGTCATTGATCCGCATTCTTGTAACATGTCACGTACGCCATGTGCTCACGAAATCAGTGGGCTAAAGTTTTGCCTGTTTCTCCAACATAGGAGGCGTGGTAACCGCACATGATTTCGTAAACTACGCACGGTCTGCTGTCCAATGGAGCCATGGTCTTATCAATTCTGACGATCGCACGAATCTTGTTGGAAGATTTTAAATGGACTGTGAAGTTTAGAGAACGACCTAAGCGTTTTAATCTTTCACCCACTCCACTAAAGTACGGGACAACTAAAATGGGTTGCTGCGAAACACCGGTAGTGCGTGTTAAGGTCCTTTCATTAGTGAAACACCGTTTAGTTGAAATACGTGACTTCTTACAGGCTCTTCAAACTTCATGATGTCTTCTTTTTCTTCTTTACGTGCACGCCTGTGTGAGAACAACTTTAATTAAAGAAAAAGGAAAAACGAAGCTTTCGGGAGAGGCAACTCCCGTCGTCAGCGTATGTTGGATGAACCGTATGTTGTTCATCCAACATACGCTGACGACGGGAGTTGCCTCTCCCGAAAGCTTCGTTTTTCCTTTTTCTTTAATTAAAGTTGTTCTCACACAGGCGTGCACGTAAAGAAGAAAAAGAAGACATCATCAACACCGTTTAGTGATATTATTAACGAAACTACTAGGATAGCCTTTATTGATTAAAGTTCTTTTTATGTGGTTTAATTCAGAATCTAGATTATGCGAATCGCATATTTTAACGGCTCGATCGATCATGCCTTTAACTATACCCCTTTTTTACTGATATCGGAGTTAAAGTTAAAAAGACCGGCGCTGAAGACGGGACCAAGTGAGGTCCCGAAAGCTACGCAAGTAATAAAAACATTTGTGAACGGGTGTACAGCCGTCCTGATTCATCATGAAACCGAAACCCGTTAGAATTCCATTATTCAACTACATTGAGATGAGCATGTCCAACAAGCTGAGCAGATCCTAAAATGTCAGAGATGCTAATGAAGAATGTATATAAACCAATCCGCGCGGACCGAACCAGCAAACTTAGCAGATCCTAAGTTTGCTGGTTGGGTCCTCGCGGATTGGTTTATATACATTCTTCATTAGCATCTCTGACATTTTTTCCAGGTAAGCAGATCTGTCCAGGACGACCACGGTATTACCTCTGTCCGCTTTGGTGATCAGGATGCTGTTGTCTCTGTTCAGATCTTTTAATGCTTTCTTCTCCACTGTCGTGAGGTTAGGTTCGGCCACTTTGTTGTTGTTTATTAAAAGGAAACTCGCCAGCGCTTGCTTAATTGTTTCGGCCTGCTGCGGTTCCGTCTTGAAGAGGCTCTGTTCCACCGATGCTACAATGTCCAGGATGGGCGGGCATTTCGGAGCTGGGACAAAGTTGAGTCCCTTGGCTAATAGTAATTTTGTGTGGTCGTCCATTGCCTTGGAGCTAAGGTTGACCACCAACTTGTCTAGGTTACTCGTCCTCGTGCCCGTTCCAACCCTGGTGGATCGGTGGAATTCCCAACTTTTTTCGCAGTATAGGTTGTTGAGCTTATTTATCAGAATGTTCTTTTGGCGCAGTGCTGTTAATGCGCATGTGTGCATTGTATGTTGTTCTAGGTAAGTGAGTAAACGTTGTTGCGTGCTCTGTCTCAGCGTTTCTCGCATTGCGAAGATTTCTGACCTGAGTTGTGCCAAGGTCTTCCGATGTTCCTTTATGGCACTTCTCAGGAGTGAAAAACCCGTGTTTTGCAAAATGCTTTTGGTTCTCTGGTTGTTAAACTGAGACCACTTTATGCGAAAAGCTTTTGGGAGTAATCGTGCATCGCGGTATTTCAGAAGGAACGTCAGCTTACCTAACGTTTTCAGCTAACGCTAACGTCGGCTTACCTAACAAAAACTTTATGTTGTGTCACTGTCCGGGTCGGTCGGTTAGGACGCTTGCTCCTCTGATTGACTGACTGGGCGGGTGGCAGTCGCTTGACGGGTCGAAGGTTAGACCTGATGGCTGACGTCACCAGCCCGGATGGTCGAATGGAGGAGCTTGCAGGACCATCGGCTGACTGGGCAGTTGACAGAAATGATTGCACTGATGACGGACCTAGGATGTGACCCGAAAGCTCTGCATTGGAATACGTTATGGGAATAAAACGTTTTTACGGAACAGGGAATAACCGTGATGCAAGTTGTTCGCTTATGTGCGCAAACCCCGTTAAATAAAAGAAGAACATTTGTATACTTCTGGTATTGTACTTTTGATTCACTCTAACTGCATTACCTCAGGAACAAATACTTTTACGAACCAGTATTCGAAAAGCTGAGTGTTCATCCACGCCTTCTTTTGATAGCCGTATTTCACTGGGGGCTTCTTCATGTTCCCGAAACTCCGTGGATTCTTTGATTTTCCGATTAATAACAGCGGTATCCGGTTGGTACCTGAAGCATTCGCGCATGCCAGCACAGTTACTCGCTCTTTCCTTCTTTTAGGGCCTTGTGCGCTTTCCTCATGACGTGCTATGAGCGACCTGCTTGGAAGTGCCTTCGAGCTAAGACCGGTTTCATCTGCGTTATAGACGAAATCTTCGTCATAGTCTCCGTCTTTCAAAAACGCTTCTAATTCTTCCATGAAATTATCAGCAGAAGGCTTGTCTGTTGATAATTGTTCGTCGTGAATTTCATGCGCTCGAATGCTGTGCCGCTTCTTGAACTTGTCTAGCCAGCCCTGACTACCTACAAAAGTAGGATGTGCCTTCAGTGCTGCAGCAAAGTGGAGTGCTTTTTCGCATAGCAGGGGATCAGAAACAGGATTCCCACATGAGCGATTTTGTACGAACCAGACGTAAAGCGCTTGTTCGACATCTTGTACCTTCGAAAGCTTCATAACTTTCCACTTCGTGGTTCCAACCTTTTCGTTCACCTTTCTTGAATAGCCACGAATTATTTCTCTTTGCTTTTTAATATCGTAGACAGTGTGTTGCGGTGGAAGCGCTGCTAGACAAAGACGCCGTGCTACCGTGGTAGAAGTTTGTTTAGTACAGTTTCGAATGCTTATATAGTACAATATAGGTCGTGCGAGATGTGCCCATTAATCCGCTTAGTGGGAAGTGATTGTGTTCCAAGGCCAAGTCACCTTTACCACCATAAATCATTTACGCTGAGGTTACACCTGACAGATTTGGATGATTTATGACTGTTTTGAACTTGCCGACTCATTGTCGAGTTAATCGAGCATGGGAACGAAGCTTAGTAAATGGACAGCGATATGCAGGTTCATTACGGTAATTTATGGCTGTAACAACCCTGCCGCCCCACCAGCTGGGTATATCAGAGGGCCAATCCTTGTTCTAATAGGTGTATCTTCCCAACAGACCTGGTGATGTCTCCTTTCGCAGTCCTGAGACGTACTGTGCGAACGAGATTGTCGGATCCTGGGAGTACTTGAAGGATCCTGGCCATTGCCCAGCGTATCCTCGGTACGTTTTCCTCTGCAACCAATATTATATCGCCAACCATTGGCGATGGTTTCACACCACACCATTTCTTCCTCACAGAGAGTGTGATGACGTACTCAGTACGCCATCGTTTCCAGAAATGATTGACCAATCGTTGTTGGTACTTCCATCTGCGTTGTAACTCGCTGTTTGTTTGATGATGAGCACACATCTCTCTCTGCGACCGTCTTTGGTCGGGGAACTCCAGGTATTCTCTTCCGATGAGAAAATGAACGGAGTTAAAGCGTTAAAGTCTTTCGGATCTTCGCTAACAAATGTCAGCGGCCGGGCGTTAACCTTTGCCTCCACTTCGGCTAGCACTGTACCCATCTCTATTTCAGTCAGCAGTGCATGGCCTAAAACCTTTCGCAAGGCGGACTTTACCGACCGAACGAGTCGTTCCCAGTATCCGCCGGTCCACGGTGCTCTCTCAGTGATAAATTTCCACGTAATGCCTTCAGATGACATCCTTTCTTTAATCTTGTCTAGATTTCTTCCATTAAACAATCGCCGAATTTCTTTATCCGCGGCTTTGAACGTGGAGAAATTGTCAGACTGCATTAAGAACGGTCTCCCGCGACGTGCTGCGAAGCGTCGCAGTGCCAATAGAAATTGGTCAACTGACATATTCATAACCAATTCTATATGCACCGCCCGTACAGTCATGCAAGTGAATAGGCAGACGTAAGCCCTTGTACATCTCTTTCCATATTTCACATACAAAGGACCAGCAAAGTCCACGCCTGTCCTTTCAAAAGGAAATGCTTGGGTGATCCTCTCTTCCGGTAACGAGGCCATCTTCTGCACAAATGGACCTGATGCAAACCGCCTACATATCACACATTCTCTCACGATACGTTTGACAATACTCCTGGCCTTTAGGATCCAAACCCTTTGGCGAAGTGTTCCTAATGTGTGCTCTATTCCGGCGTGCATTTGTCGTTCATGACGACTTCTTAAGAACAAGTCCACCACCAAATGTTTGTGAGGCAAAATGATCGGATGTCGAGCATCATATGACAGCTCTGACCTTTCAATGCGGCCTCCCACTCGTAGTAACCTGTTTTCCGTAAGAAAAGGATCGAGTTGAGATATTCTGCTGGATTTCGGCAGTTCTCGACCTGAGCTCAAAAGCTCTATTTCTGACTTGAAGGCTTCCGTTTGCACAAGCCGAAACCATCTCGTTTCTGCATTGCGTAGCTCCATTGTTGTTAAATGCCCGAACTGACGGTTTGAACGGGAGCACCTACCGTTGTTCGGAAACCGCAAGCACATCGCAGTCACCCTGATAAGACGATCAAATCGTCCGTACCTTTCCGCTAAGTATTCTATCCTCTCTTCATTATCCAATTGCACTTGAAGCAGCTTTACAGATGGTACTTCATTCGACCCATCTCTTCTCGCGCGTTTCTTAGGCCACATGCCTTCTTTGATCAGCCAGGAAGGCCCGTGCCACCAAACGGCTTCTCCTTTTAACTTCTTTATTGTGCATCCACGACTCAGCAGATCGGCTGGATTATGCTTTGTTGGACAGTGTCTCCATTGGCTAGGTTCAGTCAACTGGTGGATTTCTTCCACGCGGCTGCGAACGAACTGCTTCCAGTTGCCAGGAACACCATTGATCCATGCCAAAGCAATTTCACTATCGCTCCAATAAAATACCGATTCTATCGGCCTTTTCAGCTGGTCTTTGACGAAGCTAGTTAGTCTGGCTCCCATGAGCGCCCCTAACAGCTCCAGTCTCGGCAAAGACACCCTCTTTACTGGCGCCACCCTGGATTTCGCCATTATGATGTTCGTGAAGTACTTACCATTTTCGGCTTTCATCTTCAGGTATACTACAGCCCCGTAAGCCACCTCAGAGGCGTCGCAGAATGTATGCAACTGTGCCTGTTTTCGATCATCATGATGGGATAATCTGAACGACCGCTCCACTCTGACTTCCGCCATCAGGGGGCACTGCCTTTTCCAGCGAGTCCAGTTTGCCGCAATGTCCTCAGGGATCATTTCATCCCATTGTGTGCCGCGCAACCACAATTTTTGCAATAGGACCTTGGCAATTACCACAAAGGGCGCAAACCAACCGAGTGGATCAAATACACTCGCAATCGCCTTCAGCAATTGCCTTTTCGTGTCCAGTGACCACGTATCCAAATTGGGCGCCTTAACGGCTAGCGTATCATTTACGCGGTCCCACAACAATCCCAAGGTGTTCACCACCTTTTCAGCGTTGCTTCCTGGACAAGTCCTTTCGATCAGGTTGTGAAGCGCTGAGCAACTGCTGGACCACTTTGTCAGCACGAAACCTTGTTGCATCAGCTCCTTCGTATCGTGAACCAGCTCTGTCACGTCCTTTTGACTGTCACAGCTGGTGACTAAGTCGTCGACGTACATATTGTCAAGGATTTCTGTCGCAGCCCTGGGATGATGTTCACTTTTCATTTGCGCGTGATGCCTGATAACCGCCAACGCTAGAAAGGGAGAGCATTTCAGTCCAAAGCAAACCCTTTTGAATCGATAAATTGTCGGCTCATTATTAGTATCCAAGTCGCGCCATAAAAACCGAACCACGTCTCGATCCTCTTCATGCAAGCCGATTTGCATGAACATTTTCTCTACATCAGCTTGTATTCCAATTTGGAACCGTCGGAATCGGATCAGTGTTCCAATCAAATCTTTCTGCAATACTGGTCCTGATTCCAACTGATCATTCAGTGAGATACCACGAAAACTTCCTGAGCTATCAAATACGACACGACATTTTGTAGTGGACTTGTCACTTCTTACCACTGCATGGTGGGGCAAGTACCATTCTTCACCTCTGTTGGCTGTCTTCTGTGAAGCATCCTCGACCAGTCATTAGTTACGTATTCCTTCATGGCGGCTAAATATGCGGGAGCTTCTCTGTCCCTTTTCTGCAACCGCCTTTCCGTCTGCTCTAGCCGCTGCTGTGCAGTCTGCAGATTGTTAGGTAAATTCTTCGTTACCTTCCATGGAAGTTTCACAATATATCGCTCTCCATCAAAGGCGACAGACTTCTGAAATCTTTCCATTACTATTGAAGGCTTTTCCGTAGAGTCATCATTATCCAACACGCCGATTGCATCCAGCTGCCAAAACCTTTTTAGCATTGAATCAGCTGGCTCCTCTACGGCAATGTGTAGTGTCCTGGTAAACGATGACCCGTTTCTAGACAAATGAAGCATAAGTCGCCTTTACGCGCTGCCTTCCATCTGTCTTCCACAGACGTTGCCAGCTTAGGGCAACTGAGTATTTCGTGCCTCTTGTGGCACAATGCACAGGATGCGACCTGGGCCTCTTTAGTTATCAGTGCAGCTGTAGAATGGAGCTTCCTCGGAGACGAACGATTCTTCACTGCTTTATATGACCTGTTGGCGCTGTCCACAGATTCTTCGACCTCCACCTGGGTCAACAGGAAATGGAAGAACATGGCCAGGGAAGCCTTTTCCCCTACAGCAGAAGAAAGTTTTTTCTCCCAGGCCTTTTGCAGGCTCTCAGGCAGTCTTTCCTTAAAGATCGTCAGCAAGATCTCCGCTGCTGAGAGTTCGTTCGCTGATGGATTGCGCCCCAACGCTATCAGCGCTCTAACATGGAGACTGATTTGGTCATGGAATTGGCGTAGTTCTGAGGCATCCGCATGGTCACCACACTTCCCTGTTGCCAACAGCTTTTTAATGTGGGCTTCCACAATTGCACGCGGGCGTCCAAATCTACCCTTCAGTACGTCAACCACCATGGCGTAGTTGGCGTTTGTCATGCTGAAGCCTTCTACCGCTTTCAATGCATTGCCAGTCAATGCAGAACGCAGATACACTAGTTTGGTGACGTCGCTCAGTTCCTGTCGGCAATGCACGCTAGCCTCGAACTGATCCAAAATGAGGTGAACTCCAGCAAGTTCCCTCCAAATTTTGGCAAACTCCACTTTGGCAAGAGCGGTCCAGATACTGCACTTGCCTTTGAGTTGGTGTCACTCTCCTGAGCTAGTGTATCTTTTGCTGATCTTAAGACATAGTCCCTCGCATGGACCCGTAGCTCACGGACTTCGCCTTCAAAGCACATCCAGGAATTTAGTTCTTCAGTTAACTGATCTTCATCGGCCAGTAACTGCTCAATCTTCTCCTGCACATCATTCGCTTTGTTCATATAGTCAGTGAGCGACCTTTCCATGTCTTCCACGAGAGATGCTTTCTTCTCAGACGCCATTGCTTCTAGTAGTTCACGCTTCATATAAGTCACTCGAGACTTTAGTCCTGCTCGGGACCGCATCAACTGTTCCATATCGGTCTGGGACAGCATCAAGCGAACAGAAACCAGAGCGAACTACTACAATGTTCTGAATGAAGCCTGCTTTGTCTTGAAGCAGCAGCAAAGGATCACCAGAGATCCGGCTCGGAGGACCAAAATGTTGCGGTGGAAGCGCTGCTAGACTAAGACGCCGTGCTACCGTGATAGAAGTTTGTTTAGTACAGTTTCGAATGCTTATATATTACAATATAGGTCGTGCGAGATGTGCCCTTTAATCCGCTTAGTGGGAAGTGATTGTGTTCCAAGGTCAAGTCACCTTTACCACCATAAATCATTTACGCTGAGGTTACACCTGACAGATTTCGATGATTTATGACTGTTTTGAACTTGCCGATTCATTGTCGAGTTAATCGAGCATGGGAACGAAGCTTAATAAATGGACAGTGAAATGCAGGTTCATTACGGTAATTTATGGCTGTAACACAGTGGTCTTGCCAATGCCGTACTTGTCCCATAATGAATGGCCTGTTTCTACCCTATCTGTGGCTTCCACTATCTCTGATTTCTCTTTTAACGTAAGCACTACTCGTTTCCTTTTCACCGACATTGCGCAACAAGGAAGATAGGGCAACCCAACGCTGAGTAACCCAAAAGAAAGCGGTTAGCAACAGCAAAGGATTAAAAAAGAATGCTTAAAATAAAACTAAGCAGTAATTCGATAACTTCTTACGCTCTTCTGAATAAGCGCGAGAACCCTGAAGAACACCAACTCTCCGTTTCGCAGCAGCTTACCAGCCAACAGAGTACGAACCAGCCTCCTGCTTATGTGCAACCTAACCTAGTATTGCTAGAATACTTTGTTTAAATAATAATTTTTCGACGTGCAAAGAACAATAGCAGCCAGGAAGTAGTGTTTTAGAAAGAGGAAAGAGAATCCTTTCACACCTTGATGGCTCACAACTTAAGCATCATTTACTCATACTGTAGGCCTGTTCTCCCCGGCGAGTCCGGTTAATCGAAGTTCGGATAAGCGAGGTTTTACTGTACTTTTTGTCAGATTACGCGCTATCTACATTACTAAGATATGCAGTGTCGTTCTGCTGAACGACAACCTTTATAATACAGCAATCGCAGGCCCGTCATTTCAGAGTTGAACAACTGCGAAAGTAATCCATGCAAAAATGGCGCCACTTGCGAATCAACATCTGGAATTTTTTTGTGCCATTGCAAACCTGGATGGCTTGGATACTTGTGCGAAGAGAGTAACACATTTGCTCCATACTTTACGCTCACCTTTTTGTACCCTGTAGGAAAATAATTTGGCATAATCAATCAGGGTTGGGGCATCTTCGTTTATTCGTTATTTATTCGGCATTTATTGTTTCATGGTTTCGATATTCAATAGTTACTCTGCATAATTTAATTGACCCTCATCTCAAGTAACGTACGCCATTGTGAACTTGAATATGCTTTCGCGCAGAATACTACTTAGGGACTCAACTGTTGATGCGTAATATCGTCGTTTAATTGAATGTGACAAAATACACCGTGTGCTTAGAAGTGTCAGGAGGGTGTAGTAGTTGTGCTTTATGTTTTTTAAAGGTGCAAACATCCGGTTCTGTGCGTTCTCACTGTGCTTAATGCCTTTTGCTGAATTCCAAGTGTTGTTGATTTTAATACGTCTGAGCGACATGATATCAGGATCGTACACCTCTTTCTGTGCCAATGGATAGGTCACACGTTTTATAGTCTGTTTACTGTTCTGTATTCTACTTGTTGTTTATATATTGCATTTCCGTGCGAACGCTAAAAACCACGTTTATTATAGCGTTGTTTAGCGCTCGAAGGAGGCGTTCGGCTGAGTAGCACAGTCAGCATTTTTTGCTTTCGTAGTTTCTGGAAGATACCTCATTTTCAGAAAGAAAAGAATGCAAGAAGATTGACACTTGTGAAAATGGTGGCACCTGCGTTGAAAGGGACGGTACGTTCTCGTGCAAGTGTCCAGAAACCTTTGGCGGTCACCGATGTGAATACAGTATGTACTTTGGCGCGCATTTTTCACATCATGTATATATTGATGGTTGTCACGGATTTTTCCCGTTTTTTAAGTATCTGTAAGTATACTGAAGCGATCTCCCTACCAGCAGATGGATGAGAGTGGTTATTAGAAAGAAGGCAAGCAGCACACGTACGTATCCGTATGTAACCGTATATTTCGGAACGCTCGAGTTCCGTCGTCAGGGGTGGTGATGAGGTCCAGGGATTTTAATTGAATGTGACAAAATACCCCGTGTGCTTGGAAGTGTCACGAGGGTGGATGGCTTGGATACTTGTGCGAAGGGGCTTATTTCTTACGGGGCTTCTTCAAAATAGGGGTTAAATAATACTCATACTCATAGGGCTTTCATAGGGCTCATAGACTTCAAAACAGGGCTTCTTCTTATTTCCCACGGGGTTTCTTGAAGAACTCTCCACCACCGCTGACGACGGAACTCGAGCGTTTTGAAATATACGGTTACATACGGTTACGTACGTGTGCTGCTTGCGTTCTTTCTAATAACCACTCTCATCCATCTGCTGGTAGGGAGATCGCTTCAGTATACTTACAGATACTTAAAAAACGGGAAAAATCCGTGAGAACCATCAATGAAGATCTACATACCCGTTAGAAGACATCCAGTCTTCACAAATCATGTATATATATATATATATATATATATATATATATATATATATATATATATATATATATACATATACAGGCGGCCCTCGTTATCCGCGGTCTCGTTATCCGCGGTTTCTATACAACGCGATTTGTCCGACGTGAAATAGTGACGTCACCTTTTCACAAAGACGTGCACACCGCTCGCCAGCATTATAGTTGCACTAGTGTCGATGCATGCCTGTGCACCAGCGTGATCATCTTCACGGGCTCCAAAGACTTTTTCTGCCCACAACGCTCTCTAAACCATACACAATGCTAATGAGGCGTTGTCATTTTCCTGATTGCTCATTATTGCTTCGTGCGCGTTGTCGAGCCCGCTCGATGTGCGCAAATATCATCCATACATGGAACGTGGCATTATGGTTACACGAGAAATAACGCTACAAGATTTATTCCATGAAACGAACAAAAGGGACAAACAGCTCCCTATAACAATGTTTTTAAATAAAGATCCGGCAGCTGCGGAGCCTAACATTTTAACGCGAGAAGTTTCGCTACCAACAAGTTCAATAAACCCTAGGACTGGCCTATCTCCAGGGGATCTGCGCCCACCTACAGGCAGTAGATAAATTGTCTGATTCCTGATGCGCCAAACGTTTCTGCCGTAGACGTTTTGTTCTACGTGAAGTTCAGTATTTCTGCTTAAGTGCGCCTGTGTATTTTATATTTCCCCTGCTCTGTACCCATTCCGCGCACCAGTACATCGCTTAGCTCATTAAAGCAAGGCGATTCCCAGGTGTTTAAAGAAAGAGCATCTTACTTTCGTCATTTCTTGTATCTAATGGCCTTGATGGCTGGCCCCATTGGACAAGCGCAGTCTCATTCATATCATTATCTCGTAGCTAGATTCCGTAGTACCAAGATTGGAAGTACCACTAGGTATGATAACCGTTCGGGAAGGAATACAAGGGTGCAGGACGAAATACGCGCCTGGAATACATGTTATTTGGCCTATTCATAAGGTATCCTATACAACGCGAAATTCGTTATCCGCGGTAAAACGCTCAAAATTTGGGACGAATTAACCGCGGATAACGAGAGCCGCCTGTATATATATATATATATATATATATATATATATATATATATATATATATATATATATATATATATATATATATATATATATATATATATATATATATATATATATATATATATGCGAACAAATATGTGCATATGTGTGTATTACTGTCTCTTTCTACCTAAGAGAAGTTTATATCCCTACAGTTTCCTGTGTGTGTTCGTCAAAGGAACTGAGCTGATAAATCTAATCTTAGTATGCCTTTTGCTTAAGTGCGGTTGGTTGGTGATTTGATAACTTAAAATATGACCAACTTTGTTAACCGATTTATTCTACATCGTTATGGTTGGTAAGTGGTCGGTGGATGGGAGCTCAGCCGCGCCACTCATCTCGTGAATGCCAGTACAATCGTTTATTGGAGGGAGGTTTCGTGGCATTGCAGCGATCGCATAAACAGAGAAAAGTGTATAAATGGACTGGCAGCGGTTCGTCGCACTCTCTTCCTTCCTTCTTCGTCCCCAGATTCGGTGTTGCTTATATACACCCTCTTCCGGGTCACAGGTGTTTTCGTCGGAGGGGATAAGTGCCACTCGTGTGCACCTGGCACCCGGGATTATCAGTGTTTGGTGGCACCCCTCCGGCCATTTGCAGCTGCAGGCGAGAGAATGACGCCTTTCATTCGTGGCCCCAGGCACCTGCAGCTATTCATGCATACCGATTAACAGCGTCTCGGCAAACACCGCCATCTGCAGGTGTTTCATTGTGACGGAATTGCACCTGGCACTTCTGAGGGGGTGCCTGCAGCTGCCAGTGGTCGAATTGCGTCATCACGCATAGTTCTGCCGCCTACCTCAACTCCCGGGTCGGGAAGGAGCGGGGGCGATTTCCCACAGTTATAGAATATGGTTGAAAAGTTAAATGCTTACTTTGTAGAGGTGAGCTGGTGCAATGAGACGACTTGCAATGGCAGAGGCATATGCGTCAATATAACGTCTCTCCTTACTTGGAGATGCTTCTGCGACAGAGGTTTTACCGGAAGACAGTGCCAGACAGGTGCGCTTATGCTAGTTGATTTTGATTTTAACGGGGAAACAACTTGCAGTGGAAGGCAAAATTGGCATCGTTACAAGAAGTACTAAGGAAGCAGTGGGGTCAAGCGCTCGCATTTGGATCATTTTGGTTATGGTATTCACTGGAATGGTTCTTTTCGGCGTAGGAGCATTGTACACAACAAAGGTTAGTTACGCAGTGAATAGTTAGTTTGACTTGATTCCGTTTGGGGATTTCAACTATGCTCGCGTATTTGTCGCGTAATGCCCAAGGTTCGGATAGTTATTACTTAGAGCAAGGGCGATCGATAGCAGTTCTGCTTACATAACGAATGAAATTGGCAATACAGTTTTAGTTCGTTAACGTAAGGTGGTAAAATAAAAGCAGAGCATTTCTTTTGTTGGATATTTGATTTCGACATTTTTCAAACGCAACGCAAACAGACTCAGTTGTTTCAGAATAAGTATGTGAACGTTTGGTGAATTCGGCCTTGGAACTCCTGTTTTGCCTATATTGTCTGTGGAGATAAAATTTTCTGTACCCTGTTTGCCTTGCAAAGTATATAGCACCTTTCTTTTAAGAAAAGGAGACGCCATCGGAGACAGCACCGCAGTGCTTCCAGTAGTGTACGGCAAGGTTTGTCCAGAGGACGTAGGGGTAAATGGAGAGCGCCTGTGAATCAGTCCAGCAGCTCTTGCGTATCAACTGCCAAGCCAACAAGGGGATTCAGCGTAAGATTAACTGCTTCTCTATTTTGGAGACAAAATCAATTTTTCGCAGCTTTTAACAAGAGATATGTGCAGCTCGTTGAAGAATCCTGAACCCGTAAGAAATAAGCCCAATCGTTGGCGCACTCAGCCGTCGACCTAGTTGGGAGATGCTAGTCAGTAGCATTAGTTCAAACTCACTATTCATTTAGCGTTGCATTGCTCCAATGTGCAAAGTAAAACTTTAATTCAAGTCTGCTGCACACTGAAATGCAGTGACATTGATCAAGAAGTGCCTGGCTTTTTTACCTTTTGGTAATTTCCATGGACTACTGGATCCTGGTTGTTTGGAAGCTCTGTATTCTTACGTGAATCGTTTTAACTGGCGTCCATTATTGTGAATGCTCTTTTTCATATTGTGTGAAAACGGCAGAATACTCGTTCGTCAATGCTTTACTTCAATAGCGTAGCTTTCGGGACCTCTCTTGGTCCCGTCTTCAGCGCAAATTTTCAAACGCAACCTATCGTGCGAGTATCACAGTCACGAGTGAAAACTATCAATGAAACAGTGTCGGGAGTAGAAGTTGTTTTAAACTGACACAAGCAAATGCGGTTCTATAAACTTTTGTTTTTTCTTCAAACTCGTTATGTTCTTTGTTTTTTGTGTTCTCTCTTTTTTCTTCCTCTTCTTTTTTCTTCTTCTGCTTCTCCTTCTCTTCTTTTTCGTTTTTCCAGTTCCTCTTCTTCAGTCTTCTTGTTTGTCCGTCTTTTTCTGTTCTTCCGCTTTTTTCTTGCTTCTTCTTCTTCTGTCTCTTCGTTCCTTCTCTTCTTTTCGTTTTTCATTCCTTTCTCGTCCTCTTCATCACTCTTCTTGTTTTCTCGTCTTTTCTTCTTCTTTTTCTCTTCCGCTTTTTTCCTTTTCTTCATCTTTCTTCTTCTGTTTCGTCTTTCCTTCTCTTCTTTTCGTTTTCTTCTTTCCTTCTTCGTCCCTCTTCTTCTGTCTTCTTCTTTTTTTCTTCTTCTTCTTTTGTTCTTCTGTCCATTTTTTCTCTTCTCTTATCTTCCTCTGCCGTTTTCTTCTTTTTCTTCTTCTTTTGTTCTTCTGTCCATTTCTTTCTCTTTTATTCTCTTCCTCTGCCGTTTTCTTCTTCTTCTTTCTCATTTTTGTCTTTTGTTCTTGTTCCTTCTCTTCTTCTTTTCTTTTTTCTTCTTTCCGTCTCTTCTTCTTATCGTCTACTTTTTTTCTTTCTTTCACTTTTTTCATTTTTTGCACTTTTTTCTACTTTTTCTTTTTTACTCTATTTTTTAGAACTGATGCCTCATATGCTCGTCGTTTCACTATGTGTGAATGGCTCGCCGAATGCACATCACATCTTAACTGCCACTGTAGACTAAATGTTGGTAATCTCTTTCCCTTCATCTCTGTTGATACAAACGTTGTGGCGGATGTAGAATGCTTCTTTGATTTTTCTAATTCTGAAATCGTCTTCTTTCTAATGTTTCAACATGGAGAAACTCATTTGGTTGTCTGCCAGAGGACAGTCTACTGAGTGCTCCACCCATGCTGAGGCATTGACTGCTTCCTTCATGATCTCAAGTTGGTCTCTCCTTTGTGGTCGCCCTCTTGAGACCACAGTTTCCCTTCTCAATCTTTTCGCTGCGTTCTTGTATCGATCTGTCCAATGCTCTTTTATTCAATAATCTTTTTTGAAAATTGGATGTCTTGTAACGGGTCTTCTATGTATAATGATGGCACGTACGGCTTGATCCCGTTGGAAGTCGAGAGCATGTCTGAAAGTACTCCCAAAACAACGCCCTACCAGCGAATGGATGAGCAATTATTAGTAAAACACGTTTCAAAAGAACCTTTCGTAGTTTTCGGAATAATCTTGTTCCGTCTTCATCGAAATTTGTGATGTCATTTATTCCGAAGTTTGGGTATTTATAGGCTGAGGAGCGGGGTCAGTTGGTATGGTGCAACATTTGGTTTTACTGACGAGTGCATTCCATATGTCACTAACCTCTACTCCTCTATCACGATTCAAGCAGTTGTTATTGCGAATGAAAAGGGCCTCCTTTATTTGCCTAAGGTGGAATAGGCTCTCGCGACATATTATTTTAGGTCGCAGGCATGTGAGCATTGAGAGGAATGCTCCACGACCGCGGAGGCTTTCTTGGCATCATCCATGATCTTTCGTGGATCAAGTGTTTGTGGTCGGCCTCGTTGTCTGGTCTGGATTCCATTGAGTCTTTGTTCGGCGTTCTTGTACCTGGTCAACGCTGACAGGTGCTCATGGAACCTGTGAAAGTGTTGCCCGTTTCCCCTATGTAGGAGGTGTGGAAACTACATTTAATTTCATAAACGACTCCGGGCCTTTCGTCGGAGGGAACTTTGGTATTGTCGTTCCTTGTAATGGTCCGCAAATTCTGTGAAGATTTGAAGTAAACTCGGAAGTGGTGTAGGCGGCATAGCTGTTGTATGTGCTCGCCTATACCATGATAATACGGGCTCATTATTATCGGTTCTGTTCTTTCCGAGTTTACTCCAATATTTCTGTTTTGCTGTAACCTCCTTCTGATGATAGAGTCGACCAACGGTTTGGGGTAACCATTCCGTTGGAGTGTGATCACGATGTGATTGATTTTTGATGTCAAATATTTAGGATCACATATTGTGATCGCACGGTCTATAATTCCCGCAGCAATACCTTTCTTCACCGACAAAGGGTGATGAGAGGTAAAATGGAGGTATCTGTCCAAGTGTGTCGGCTTTCGATACACTCTCGTTGAAAGTCTTCTCCTATCCCTTAAAACTAAAACGTCAGGGAAAGGAAGTTGGTTACTTACCTCTTTTTCCATCGTTAATGTGATGACACTAGGGAAGCTGTTGTTAAGATGCTGCAGAAAATCTTCTTCTCTACCTGCTTCCAAGATCGCGAAAATGTCATCAACATAACGTTTGAAGAACTTCGGGGCTACAGGTGATGCCGTACTGTTGGACGCGACTTCCTCCAGGTGTTCCATGAATACCTTGGCCAGGACTGGGGATGAGGGACTCCCCATCGGTGCTTTACTGGTTTGTGCATAGAAGCTGTGCTGAAAGCTGAAGTAATTCACTTCTTGCATGCAAAAGGATACTACCTTAATTATATTAAAGGGGTTTAGTTTGGTTCTGTGGTGCAATATCCGTCCTCCCTATTAAAGCTGTGGTTATGGCGGGCAAACAGTGCTTCTTTAACCTTCCTAACAAAGTATTTGTTCTCATTACAAAGTGTCGTAACTCTCAAACTGTCATCCGGTTCAGGACAGCTCACCACATGTTCGACGACTGAGGAATCCATTGATACATTCAACCATGACCTCATTGGGATATTTCGTTGGTGGTCGTTTACGTCCTGTAATTGTTTCCCATCTAAGTCTTTTTTCGCGTTTCGGAACCTCTTAATACCTGCCAAATGTTGACCGAACCTGAGGTTCATACTGTGTCCCGTTTCACCAAAATAGGATGCCCCACAACCGTATTTAATGAGATAGACCGCACCTTGCTTGTCTTCCGGTCTAGGTTTTGTTAATGTCACTGCGAAGTATAGATCTCAAATTGTTCAGACTGTTGAAAACCACTTGAACCCTCATTAATCTTAGTTTTCTCTGAATGTACTCGCCTATTCCCTGATAGTAGGGAATAATGGTCCTTGTAGAACCCTCCTGGCACCTTCTTGGGGAGAAGGAATGGTGTCTCCATTTATCAATTCTTCTTTCTATATATATCTATAGGTGAGCCTGTTTGGATAGTTATTCCGTAGCAACATCAATCTAATGTTCTTAATTTCATCCAACAGGAATTCTTCACTGCAAACCTTTAGAGCTATGTCTACCATTCCACATATTATTCCTTTCTTTACCTCTATAGGCTGGTTAGAGGCAAAATTAAGATATATCCCCGAGTGTGTAGGCTTTCTGTAGACCATTGTTTTAAGCTCCCTGTTCCTTATTACAAGGACATCCAGGAAAGCAAGCCTCCCTTCTTCCTCTTTTTCCATGGTGAATGTAATCACGTCAGGGAAAGTATTGTACAAATGGGTAAGTAAAGTGTCTTCTTTCCCTCTTCCTAATCGCAAAGACATTATCTATATATCTTTTGAAAATCTTCAGGAGGTGATCCAGAAATCCAGTTCTGAACGCCTTTCTCTCGAAATCCTCCAGGAAGATTTCCGCTAAAATTGGGGATAAAGGGCTTCCCATTGGAGCCCCTTCTTTTTGTCTGTGAAATTGTTCGTTCCAATGAAAATGATTGCCTTCTTCCATAACAAAACTTCACTAATCTAGTGACATGGAACGGGTTGAGTTTCGTTCTTTCATGCAATGATGTGTCCGAGGACAACAGTTCCAGTATTACATTGTAAGTGTAAGCAAGAGGAATGCTTGTAAAAAGATCCTTCACGTCGTAACTAACCATGATGTCTTCTTCAGCTATTGACATACATCTAATGTTTGTCACAATATGCAACGCATTCTGAGTGTGTGAAGAAAGATCTCCCGTGAGTGGTTTCAATATCTTCTTCAAGTAAACACATAGGTCCTTGGTTACACTTTTGTAGCTCGAAACCACAGGTCTGAAAGGTACGTTTTCCTTTTGTAACTTCGGTAGACAAAAAATTCAGGGCATGCAAAATTGGATGCAAATTGCAATTTTCGAACAAGTATTGACAGAGTGTTTTCTTTGGTCTCTTCAAATAATGTGGAAAGTAAATCCTTCAGAGATTTCCTGGTATGTTCAGAGGGGTCAACTCTTAACAGTATGTAGGTGTCAGAACCTAGGAGAGCAGTAGTTTTGCTGATGTAATCCTCTTTATCTAACACAACAACCGTATTGCCTTTGTCCGCTTTAGTGATGATTATCGAGGTATCATTTTTTAGAACCTTCAAAGCTTCAAACTTCGGAAAGTTGAACTGCCACTGTGTAAGTTACCTACTTGGTCCGATCATTGCAAGTAAACTTAACATTGTATTGAACAGTTTACATAATGTTCGCCGATGAGACAATCCCTGCGAGGCTATGCCACATACGACTGGGAGAGATGACCGCCGGGTCAGTCAATAGGGCAACGTTGCTCAACAATTCGCGCCTGCTGTGATCCAGTTTCTCGAGCACATTGGTTGTATGCGTTCTATTTCAGTAGGGAAACTGCGTTGATTGCAGAAGGTGCGTCGACAACGACCTCTGTTATTAAAGGAGCAGCTGTGTTGCAAGCAATATATCATCGGACTTCCGCTTATCTATCTTCACTGCCTTTGGTTGATCATTGCCCTGCAACACGTAGGATCGAAATTGCACTTCGCAGGTACGTATTGAACGTTTCGTCTTTGGCCCGTACGATTTTGGCTTTTAAGTACTAGTTTTGCTTTGCTCCGTTGGTTATCAAAGTGCGCTTGAAATCTTGGCATCACCCAAGGTTGTTTTATCAGATATATCCGCAACGTTTTCTGTCGATTGCATGGCATGATTTAATTTGCAAGTAATCGAATCGAAGTGGCTTGGGAAACTTTGCAAATGTTTCGTTGCGTGGAGTCACGGGTGACCAGTCGTGTATTAAACATGCGGAGTACTACATCCGCTTAATAATATTAACAGGCTAGCTCGTTCATCCCGGCTCTTCCCTATTCATTTGCGAAGCAGTCCAGTTCGCTCGTTTTGCGCGTTTCCCGTAAGCAATGGTGCAGCGGGTTCAATGACGAATGGGTAAATAGGGTGACAGTGTCAGCAGAAGGCTCCACTCTCGAAGTCTTATTGACAAACATGGTCACATGCACATCTCTACTGCTGTTCAGATAGGTGTGTTCTTGATTGATAAGGTCGCTTGGATAGCTACGTGGCAGGGAAGCAACTTTTAAGCAATTGTTTCACGTGAGCATTTTTATAAAAGCTGAGTTTTCCACCGGCCTGCTTGGCTTGCCGCCATTACGGAATCTTCAACGATGATAACAGTGATTATTGCTAGTAGCTGCTTGCCGCCGTACTGGCTAAGTAAAACGGGCGGCATTGTAAGTACCTTCAATCCTCGAGCAGAACGGTTTTCAAACTGTTGTGTTGGGAAACTTTGGTTTCGCTAACACTGCGGTTTCATACGAACAATAGGCTGTTTAATTTTGAAGTTTCAAGCTGTTTAACGAAGCAATATTTTCGGCATAGCAAATAAGTCCTTCGCCTGCAAGTTGAGCAACTTGGAGTAGAGCAAACCTTCAAGTTGACTTCTCCCATAGTTTGAGCTCAGTAATGTGGATTTGAAAAACGGCTGTATTCATGCTGTTGTAAGGCGCGTGCCTGCGAGGTTGGTTTTCCTTTGCAGATGTCTAGGCTTGCGCAGTTTGTCAGCGCACATCCTTTCCGTGGCTATGTAGTTTTCAAAGCGTCCGCTGGGGAATTCGTCACCGGTATACGTAGAAGTTCCAATATGCTATGTTGAACAGTAAAAAGCAGAGAGGGAAAGCAACGGCCGACACTTTGTCAATTTGGTCTGTTGACATGCGAGTCAGCGAACCGAACATTCTTGCTTTGAATTTTCCATGAGCCAAGAAATGGGTGTCGCCACCGCAGCGTTCCGCAAGGGACGAAGCAGCCTTGGTCAGTTGCCTCTGCGCCGTTATATAGGCAACGAGGGTCAGCTCGAGGAGATTGCAGAAGATGAACGTCATGCAACTTAGCATCCATACGTCTGCGTCACGAAAGTATGTTTTCAAAGAAAGCGGGGCAACGCGGTGCGGCCAACTTACCGATCGCCTTGACGTAGGATACCCTTGGCAAATTTTTGATTACGTTGCCAAACTGAAACGTGAGCGCCAGTAGGGTGTTAACCCCGAGCATTGCTCTAGCGGACATTCCGGTGCCTAGGCAAAATGATATCCAGCTAATAAAAATAACCAGGTAGGTCGGGAAGTACGCCTGCAGCATGTACCAGCCAATGCGACGTTGAAACGTGAAAGTTACCGTTAATTCGTCCCAGTATCCGGCCGGATAATCCTAAATGACGAAACCACTTTACGCCCATGTTCTGTTTTCTTCCTCAAACGAAAACTCACGTATGCCACGGCCGATGTGGAAATATTGACCAGCCGAAAATCGCTTGTCTTCATCGCAGGCATGTTCAGGTAGCTTGGCAGCGGCTTGCCCACCGATGCGTAGTTTCTGTAGCGACTTTCATGCTCTAGAAAGACCGGGTCCCATTTGCGCCACTTCATGTGCACTTCGTCGACGTTGTAGTTGAAACTTTCGAACGTTAGCGAACAGCGTACCGTGTCCATTGGGAAGGCTTTCAAGTCCATCTCGCAGGGTCCAACCAGCGTCATGCGGTAGCTCGTTGAAACCATGCCATCCGGGTACAGTACCATTTTCGCATTCCTGAACGGCGTGTGCAGCAGCAACGAGAATTTATTGTTAACGAAGCACGTATTCGGCGTCCACAGAAGGTCCAAGCGTTCGTCAATGAGGGTGACGTTGGCGGCGCAAGGATTCAAGTGCAAATAGCGAAGCCTCGAGTCGAGCCATTCTTCGTAAATGAAGATGGTGATCTCGAAGTCGGCGGTGCTATCGGAAATGGCGCCAATTTCTTGCACTCCAATTTGAACAGTAACGATAACGGGTTCGCGAAAGCTTGGCGCTTTGTACTTGTTGTAAATGGTCATCAATTGTTTGACAACTGACGTTGAGTCGAGGCATTCAGTTTTCACTCGGTCTGTCATTGAATTAACTCCATTGCTTATGCTGAAGGAGAGAGGCCAGGAGATGGATAGCAGCAAGCAGTGAACCACGCGTATCGTGTTCATCAAAGCACCTCTTCGCTCTGCGCCGGTTCTATCCTCTGCTCTTGTCTATTAATGAGCTTACCTCACACCAGAGACTCATCGATTACCTTACTTTCGTAATACTCATTAGAAATGAGAATTCTGTGCTCAGTCTTCCATTGGCGACCGTCGATGAGCTGTGGCACGCTTTGGATAACTGTTCAACATTTGTCAGACCACAAGCAGCTTGCTATTGTTTTATGAAAGTACGAAACATTGGTCAGTCGGCTCAACAACGGTCAAATGAGCTGATTACTTTTGTTAAATTCGTTGGCTGATTAAGGCCGGCCAATTTGCACTGGCCGATCTAAGTAGCGGCATAGTTGATTTCATTTTTTCGCAACGCCCCCCATTGGGGCCCCGAATGTGATTGCTCCATTTGCAGCGGACCAACGAGCGCTCAGCTCAAAAATGTTGGATCAACATTTGTTGGACAAACGATTTAACTCGAAATTAAGTTGCGAAATGGCCCGTGGAACTTGTCCGTTGGGTTAATTGAGATTAGCCGATCGGGATCCGTCGTATATTTAATTTTTCTTGAGCCTTACTGCGGGCGCCTGGATTCCGCAACGCAATGCGCGCCAGCTGATCGCAGCTGAAGAGGCGTAAAAGTTTACGCTTAAGATTCAACATGTGGGCAGCTTGCTTTTCGCTTCATACCCAGTAGTGCGTTTGATTTGGGAAGTGCTTTGCAGGAGATATTTGGAGTGGTAGTTTTAAAAGGTAATGACTTGATGAGTTTAAGCGGTGGGCACATTATGTTTGAATGGCTAAGAATAGCCTTACTTAGCTATGTTGCCTTTTTGTACGGCGTAGTCGGTTCCACGCGATACGTTCGGACCTGTTTTCCGCTTCAAATAGTTACAACAGCTTCGTTTGCCGGGGAAACGATTGAAACCAGTAGCATCCGTTTGCAGGAGCGCCTGTCGGTCAAGAAGCGCGCTGCTAAGATTTGCCAACTTAAATTTGAAGAATTTGCGACTGATCTAAATAATTGTGGTTTTCAGTGAAATTGGCAAGGATATGCTAAAGTAATTGAATAATAATGAGCTTATACAAAATGGCGTTACCATTAATGGTTTGATTGCGCTGCGTAATGGTTTTAAGCAGCCGTATTCCCATTAGTTGAGTTTAGTAAATTTGTAATCGCATCGAAACAATACGTGATGTGCGGCAGTAAGTTCCTATATTCAGCGTTATAGGGTGGCATTCATTACGGATGAAGAGTGGAGCACATTCAAACAGCGATGAATAATCGTACGTTGGGCACTCTTGAACGATCGTTTCGAGAATCAGTGGAGTCGCAGTTAGGGCTCTCCCTACGTTCAGCTCCGTAAACTGAATGTTTGCACTGCCAACCCGAAAGCATTGACAAAATAGGGATTCTGTTTATCCTACTACACCCCACTAATCAGATTGCGGCTTAGGGATGCCGCCAATTGCTGTAGAACTGATGCAATGTTTGAAGATGTTTTTCTCATTCGCCGCACACTCGTGAAGTAATCTCCATTGCCATGTACATTTCCATCCGAGTGGTCTGGTTGGGCAAAAGATTTTCTGCGCCAATTTGCGTGAGGCGGCATTTTCAATTGCGAGTTTAAATATTTGAAAGGAAAATGGAGTATGCCTTCGCCATTCGTTCGTGCTGTATCCGTCCACGTGAAGCGTAAAATGGTGTGAATCAGCTCACGCGTTTTCTTGGTTTAGCTTTGTCACCGACTGGCGGCATTCGCAGCGCGTATGAGCGACCCGCGGCAGATAGTTGCAAATGTTTTATTACCTATTAATATCAGTCCTTAGACCGTAGCAAAGCTTATCAGTCCTACGTAAGAATTATCATAGTGAACACGTCGACCCTTGGAAACAGTCGCTCAATCGGCAACCTTTCCATCGTTGGTGACTGCTCATTTATTTTAAAGTTTCTATTCTTAAGTCGCACTGGTCGGAATATATAATTTTTGTTTTTAATCCTCACGCTTGTATCATCAGCGAAGCAGCTCATCTCTTCAGCAGAGCGCAGTTTTCTCGTTTGCTCGTGTCTTTCACGTCAGTTCGGAATATCCTCTATGGTTACCATAGCGATATAAGTGGAAACCTTCTTTCGTCACCTTCAGCAGTTTTGCCAATCCCTCTGCTCGGATAAATTTAAGACTAACCCGTTTTTTGCCTAAAAGTAAGGTAATCCTTTCATAGGCACTTGAAATGCAACTGAACAACCACGGGCAGACGTATTGCCAAGGAAGAATGGCGGAAGCAGTGAGTAATGAACGTTTGAATAAGTTCCGCCATCTGTTGCTGAGCACTTAATGTATTTTCCGAACGAATGGTTTTTGCATGAATAAACAGTCTTACTGTTTCTGCTTCTTAAACTCGCCCACGTTGGCCGATGGTTGCTTTTGTCATTTGCATTTTTGCGAAAAGGAATGGCGGACTAGCCATTGGCGTGAAATGTGTGTTACTTCTTGTTCAGTGAATGTCGCAAGTCGTTCCGTTGGAGTAAAGGGTTAATCTGTTAACCTCATTGAGTTCACCTGTGGATAGAAATCTATTTCTGTAAATAGCGTTAAGGAGCATCATATTGCTAGTGTTAATTTGTTATTATTCATAGCAGAGTCGTTGGTCGTTGCTGAGGAAATTTTCGACTTGTTGCAGCTTATTGAAAATGGGGTTGGGCAATGAAGACTGGCTGTGTAGTTAGGTTCAGCAACTTCGAATATCTTAGTAAATTCGGAAGTTGAATTTGCATTTAGTATTCGGAAAATATTATACTTCATGCGAATATGCATTTATAAAATTGTCACTACGTAATCGGCGTTAGCGAATTGCAAATCAGTCGACTGGAGCAAGTGTTCCGCGCAGATTTCTGCGGTTCATCTTTTCGTACAATATTCTGCACTGGAAGACAGGATGTCCTTTAACGGGAGCATGGATCTTCATGTTGTACTTTTTCACGGATTTTGTCCCGTAGCTTTCTGTACACGATGAATCTGTAAGCAAACTGACACGGTCTCCCTACCAACGGATGGATGAGAGTAGTTATAGGAAGAGCACGTCAGAACACAACGTACGGTTTCTCGGATATTTCGGAACGCTCGAGTTCTGTCTTCAGCGAGCAAGAGAAAGTTTTTACTCCGTTGTCGGTTTAAGTACGGTTCAGAGACAAAGGGGAAGGAAGTACAGGTCAGCTCGGTAAGGTGCAACACCTGCTTTTATTGGCAATAGCATTCCAAACTTCGCTGACCTGTACACCTTTGTCGTGGTTCAAGGATGGATTATGTCTAATGTATAAGGCTTCTTTGATCCGCCGCAGGTGGAAACGCTCTTCACGGGAGACAATGCGCGGTTGCAACTCGAGTGGGCATGTGGAGCCATGCTCCACAACCCTGGAAGCCTTTTTTGTCTCATCCATGATCTTGGCTGCATCGCGGGTTTGGGGTCGTCCACGGCGTTGCGCTGGTAACCCATTCAGTCTTTGTTTCGCCGTCTTGTATCGGGCCAGCGCAGCTGTGTGTTCATGAAATCTATCAAGTAAAGGTTTGCCCGTTTCTCCTATGTAGGAGGCGTGGCAACCACACTTGATTTCATAAACGACGCCCGGTCTCCTATCCAGTGGAACCTTGATCTTATCACTTCGTGACAGGGAACGGAGATTACCGGAACTTTTAAATCGAACATTAAAGTCTAACGCGTGGCCCAAACGTTTGAGACGCTCCCCCAAGCCATTAAAGTGCGGAACGTATAACACCGGGTTAGGTAACGAGGCGGACACCGGTGGGTTTATGGATGATTTAGGTAACCTACGTTGTATAACAGAATTAATAAAGTGTTTTGGGTAGCCATTAGAGATTAGCGTTGTGCAAATGTATTTTAATTCGGAGTTTAGATACTGCGGGTCACAAACGTCAAGCGCGCGGTTTACCATGCCGATTATTATATAGCTGCAATAGGGTGTTAGGAAGAGAAATGTAGTAAGCGGTCTGAATTTGTCGGTTTTCTATATGCAGTTGTATTAATCGTATTACCTTTTTTGATGACTAGAACATCTAGGAATGGCAACTTATCGTTACATTCTTTTTCCATGGTAAGTTTAATGTTACTGGGAAAAAGGGGAATTCAGGTGTTCCAGGAAGGGTTCTTCACTGCCTCCTCTGATTATTGCAAATATATCATCTACGTATCTTTTGAAAAAGGACGGTGCTGACCCGGTGTCGCACGTGCTAAAAGCCTTTTCTTCGAGATGTTCCATGAAGATTTCGGCGAGAGCGGACTGCCCATGGGGGCCCCGTCTTTTTGTGTGAGGAACTTTTCCTGGAATCTGAAGTGGTTTCCTTCCCGCATGCAAAATGAGACAAGTTTAGTAACATGAAACGGGTTTAATTTAGTTCTTTCATGCAGATTACTGTCTGATTCCAATTGGCATTTTGGAATACCAATTGTATATGTGACTGGTGTGCAAGTAAAAAGGTCCTTAACATCATAACTGACCAAAACGTCCGAACTATTTAGGTGTACCGTTTTTATTTCGTTAACGAATTCTTTACAGTTTTTAGCATGCGAGTCACGATTTCCCGTTAGTGGTTTTATTATTTTCTTTAAGTAAGTGGAAAGTTTGGACGTTAAACTATTAATACTCCAAACTACCGGTCTGAGTGGGACCCCTAGTTTATGAGTTTTAGGGAGCCCATGATATATTAGTACGACTTCCACCGTTTAACCTTTATTTCAAAATACTCTGAGCTATTTTAGGGAGCCCGTATAATTCTGGGCATTTACTATTGCACGTGTAATAAAGCAATTTATTTCGTTTTGACAGTTGGGTCTTGTGTTTCTCTTACGAAAATGTCCATTAAGTCGATCAGTTTTTTCCTGAGAGTTAGTGTGGGATCATGCGCGATGGGACGATAAACGTTGTTGTTAAGAGTTCGTTTATTTTATCTGCGTAAGCGCTTTAATCTAAAATTACGACTACGTTGCCTTTATCAGCCTTAGTAATCAATATATCCTTACGAGATTAAGATCTTTAAGAAAGTTACGCTCAAACGGTGTGAGGTTGGGGTGTGCATGCAAAAGTTGGCTCGACACTGAACCCTTGATTTCTGCCGCCGTCTGGTGTTCGACGTTAGAAAGGCTGTGCTCAATAGATGAAATGACATCTAACGTGGGGAGGTCCTTAGGTGTCGGTACGAAATTTAACCCTTTAGATAACGCGACTTTGTCGGCGTTATTTATGTTTGTGGAGCTGAGGTTAACGACAGTTTTATCCATATTGTTGTTGTTATTAGTATGATTTATTTGGCCGTTTTTGCGTGACCGTTTAAATTCCTACCCGCGTGAACAATACAACTTCTTACTCGAGTTTCTTACGTAAGATTCCGGTCTGATTAACTTTTGAAGCGAGACAGGATTCTTTTATTTGCATGTTTAATTGATAGAAAAGGTCGGCCCCGATGTTTCGTGAGAGATACGAGGTTATTTCGAGCGAGGATTGCTTTAGATGCGCGTCCGTGCTGCGGTGCTACTGAATGGTTGCTTTTAGCAAGGAAACACCGGTTGATTTTATGATATTCTCCGTTCTCCTGTTATTTGTGTGGTTCCACTTTAGTTGGTAACATTTTGGAAGAAGGTCTGTGTCACGACATTGTAGTAGAAAGGTCAGCTTACCGTAGGTGGGCGATAACCGCAGAGCGGTTCTTTCAAGCAGCTGTGCTTCTTGTGGGCATTGTGCACCGTGAGCACTGTTGATATTTCGCAAATATATATATATATATATATATATATATATATATATATATATATATATATATTGTAACTGAACACGGCAAAACTCCCGTGACCAAATTCTTTATTCTTTAAACTGAGCTTTCGAAAACCGCACCTGTTTTCGTCGTCAGCGTTTTGACAATAAAACATGTCCACTGTCCAGCCATTCACGGTTCAGCAAGCTCCTCTGCTAGACCGTCCGGGTTGGCGAAATCAACTATCAGGTCGCCAACCCTTGTACCCGTCAAGCCTCTGTCGCCCGCCCAGTCAGTTCTGCAGAGAGCGAGCATCCCCACCGACCGACCAATGTTACAAATATGAGAACATACCCCGTGTGCAAGAACCCAATGTTCAACTTTATAAAACGTGCTCACGGCGCACGAGCCTTACCGGACTGGACTCATGTATTGGTCGTTTTTTGTCACGGAAAATCTCGTTGAATTTCGCATCTTTTGTTAATGGATGTATAAAGGAACCTACGTTGTATAACAGAATTAATAGTGTTTTGGGTAGACATTTGAACTTAGCGTAGTGCAAATGTATTTTAATTCGGAGTTTAGATACTGAACTTTAAAACAGTTCACAACTTTAAAGTGGTGGGTTACTTTAAAACGGTACACAGCTTTAGAACAGTTCACAACTTTAAAGTGGTGGACAACTTTAAAACGGTGCACAACTTTAAAATGGTGGGTTACATCATTCTTTATTATAAACATACGGCTTATTTTTCCCGTTCAAGTAATTGATCACACGGAGCTTTCGGGACACACCTAGTCCCGTCTTCAGCGTGTATACTGTACTGTATACTTCAGCGTGTATACAGAGTATACACGCTGAAGACGGGACTAGGTGTGCCCGAAAGCTCCGTGTGACCAATTACTTGAACGGGAAAAATAAGCCGTATGTTTATAATAAAGAATGATGAGATCATATCCCGTAGTAAGAAATCCTATTTTCAAATGGTGGGTTACTTTAAAACAGTACACAACTTTAAAACAGTTCACAACTTGAAAGTGATGGGCAAATTTTCTTTTATTTAATGGGGTTTGCGCACATAAGCAAACTACTTGTATTACGGTTATTCCCCGTTCAGTAAAAACGTTTTATTCCCCAAAACGTTTCCAAAGCAGAGCTTTCAGACCAAATATTTTGCTTTCGGACCATTTTTTGTGTTGCGTCACTGTCCCGGTCGGTCGGTGGGGATGCTCGCTCTCTGCGGGACTGACTGGGCGGGCGACAGAGACTTGACGGATACAAGGGTAGCACCTGATAGTTGATGTCGCCAGCCTGGATGGTCTAGCAGGGGAGCTTGCTGAACTGTTGACTGGGTGGGCTCTCGACATATTTTGTGTTTTGCACTGATGACGGGTACAAGGGAGTACCCGAAAGCTCTGTTTTTGGAGAAAATAAAAGCATTCAATGAACCGGGGAAAATCCGTGTATATTAGTTGTTCCGCAGAAATGCACATACCCCGTTGGAACAGAACTTTTAGAAAATCTTTTATTCATGGTAGGAAAGGATGCTCGAAAGGGCATATGCGGAGCTTTCGGGTCGCACCTGGACCCATCTTCAGCACTCGTGTGCTGGCTGCCCAGTCAGTCAGTGGGTCCGCAAGTTCCTCCGTTCGACCATTCGGGCAAAGGAAATCGACTATCAGGTCGAACGTTGACCCGTCCAGCGTTAGTCATTCGCTCAGTCGTCGTGCAGTGGAGCCAGTAAGCCCTCTGACGGACCAGGGGAGAGGCACCACGTATAATGACCACATTGAGCGTTCGTTTCGTCCATGTCGATGGTCTGACCCTTGAGCCAACCACGTTGGGATATCGACCCTGTTGACATTACTCGCGTCCGCCGGTGTCGTGTCGTTCATGTCTTTCCATGGCGTGCATTGTTTCGTGATCGTCTTTGCGCTCCGTGAGGCACGTGTAGGTAAGCTCGTAGGAATTGTCTTCGTGCGGGTGCTGTCAAGTTTGTCTTTTGTTGCCACGGAAAAAGCCTAGGTACTGCTGCACTTTCATATCTGTTGTTTGCGTGCGTGCGGCAAGCATGAAAGTGCTGCCGTTTGATAGTTTCCGTTAGGAACGCGTAGCACGTGCCTACATAGGTAAATGCTACGTATTTCAACGGGTTTTTCCGTGGCAAGAAACGACCAACTTTGCAGCACCCGTTACGAAGACAATTCCTATGCGCGTGTGTGGATATAACGTGCGAAAAGCTATGTTTTTGTGCAGGCTATCTTAAGGCATGCTTAGTTTCGAAATGGCCTATTTTCAGTTTGCCATTATTTAAAGCTTCCTGCGACATGGCGTCGAATTCCGTTCTAAACGTACCTTCGCTTTCGCTCGAACTCGAAGTTGCGCAGGAAGTCTATTTTGTCAGGCTGAATGAAGAAAAGCGCTGAAGTCAACAATTCATTTGTCTAATGATAAGCGGCGTTCAAGATGTTTCTTAACATTCGTAATCAAAGTGTACGTTTAACAGGCATAATGCAGGCATCTGTTTGCGTGCGTGTACATGTGCTTGTGAGAATTTTGATTGATTTATCTACGAAATAATTGATTGCAACGAACCTTTAGCAATTGTGTTCCGGTCAATGCAGTGTACTAAGCCCACTTTTCGTCTGCGCGCTTCATAGTCCATGAGAAAGTGTGAACTGCCCGTTCATTTCTACATATTCAAATGAGTTTACTATGTACACTGCGCTGCCTCCTCTTGTGTTCACCCTAGTAATTCATGATTTAATATAATAGGTTCATTGTAGTCGTTTCATTTGATTTAGTACCTCTGGAGGGCAATCGTTTCGTTCATGGGGTATATCCTCGTCTTTTTGTCATAATAAAGTTGGAGTGCAGCCGTGTTAGTTTTGTTTCAGGAATGTCGGGGAAGAGCATTATGGTACGACATTTTGTTCAGCAAATGTGCATACCACTCTCCCATAAACAGAAGGTTCGTTTGAAGGAACGTTGGATTTAAGTTGAAGATAATGATGAGCACGCGCCTAACACTTGTATTGCAGCTTGGTCGCGTAGCGATAACTGAGTGATGGCGTCGAGTCTGTGATATAGCTTGAAATGAACGGCGACTGCTGGCAGAAACGGAGGTGCTAATTTTTAAAAGTCAATCCTTAGCTGAGTTCAGTTTCTTTTTCAACATTGAGCGCCTTTGGTCTGTTCCGTAATGAAAAATGGCGCGCCACTTTTCGTCTGCCTAACTTTTCGTCTGGTATCTTTTCAACATCCGCCGCCGAACGACTCGCCCTTTGAGCAAACAATACGTCAGTAGCTTTGCCAAACGCACCGAGCTGGAGCTGCATTTTTCATGCTTTTCCGTACGGCTGAATTGGTTTCGCATACCATTACTTATTCCTATTCAGATTTTTTTCGAAGAGCTACACGGGTTTGCTTACTGCCACGTGCAGTGGCGATGCGGCAAATTGCGATGGAAATTCTTTGCTGTAGTAAAAGACCGTCAAAGGCTGCAAACATTGAAGCAAGCAGCAAATTGAACGAATATCCCGAAGGCTCACTTGAGAAACTCCCCGCCATTGAAGAGCTCCAATACCGTGAGAACAGCTTCAGCTCTGGGGAGTGGGTTCGCAGAACGTACTGGTACAGCTCCCTATCTCGTAGCAAATATGGAAGTAGCCATCAAGGGACCCACTTTTCTAGCACATATAGGCCGTATCTATTCTTTACTTATTGCGCGGATGATAGATCATTTCCATAAAATGAGATGTCCGCTTTTTGATCAGCGGCAGTTGCCTTACAGTTGATTTGTTGGTCTCCGTTCAATGAGAGACTTCAAGTCGCTTTACTTACGGGCGCTCTCGATTTACTCTTTCTTGTTTAACCTTCGTTTTTCGTTCGCTCGTCCAGACTGCAATCGCTGAATGCTTGTGGCCTTATTATAGTGTGGAACGTCAGCGGAAAATCGCCAATTCAACTTGAAGACCAAGAGCAGACGTCTGTTTGCTACTGCTGCGTGCTGGTCGCGGTTAGTCAGTTCGCTGATAGCACGATAAGATAGAACGTTCACTGAAAAGTGCAACCGTATAAAGCAAAGAAGGAACCAAGCGAACTTCCCTGTGCTACCGCAGAATTGTCCACATCTTAAAATGGCACTCAAGCAAGGTAGGCTGTTGTTCAACGGGGCATTTTCGTCGTTTGCTAATCATCTCGCTTCAGGCATTTTCATCGTTGCCGCAAAAAGAACGGCTTTCGGCACCTATGGTGGAATGTTGAAGAATACAACCCCAACGCAGATGGGAGCGGCGGTGGCTCAGGCGGCCTTGCAACAGTCCGGCATTTCGCCGAACGACGTTGGAACGGTCATCTTTGGCAATGCGATCCACTCAAATTACGACACGCCGTACCTAACGAGGCATTTGCTTCTCGGCATTGGAATACCGAATACAGTTCCCGGCTTGATTGTTAATCGGCTGTGCGGTTCCGGTTTTCAATCGGTTATAAATGTTGCCCAGGTAAAAGGTGCAATACCAACAGCGGAGAAGGGGACACGTCTATTTTAAGGAATTGATTAACGGCGACTGCGACATTGGCATAGCCGGTGGCGCCGAAAACATGACTCAAGCACCGTACGCCGTACGGAATGTCCGTTTCGGGACGAAGCTTGGTAAAACATACGAGGTTCCTCCTTTTTTTCGTGCACATTTCCGTCGCTGTCAGCTTTCGTTCGTCCTTTCAGTTCGAAGATACCCTATGGCAAACGTTGACGGACTTTTATATAAAAACACCAATGGGTATTACGGCTGAGACTTTGGGCGCAAAGTACAATATAACAAGAGAAAAGTGCGACGAGATAGCGCTTCGTTCGCAAACTCGATGGGCGCTCGGTGGGTTGCCTCCAAGCGGCATTAACTCCTATGTGACCATTGTTTAGCCAATCGCGCTGGTTACTTCAAAAATGAAATTACTCCAATCAAAGTTGCCGGCAAAAAGGGTGAAGTCGTATTTGACACGGACGAACACCCGCGCGAGACGACCGCCGAAATGTTGGCCAAGTTGAAGCCCGTTTTCAAGAAGGACGGCATCGTGACGGCCGGCAACGCTTCAGGCGTAAACGACGGCGCTGCCGCGGTGGTTCTGGCCACCGAGGAGGCGGTCAACAAGCACCGGTTAACTCCGATGGCTCGACTGCTCGGCTGGAAGGTGGTCGGTTGCGATCCCAACATTATGGGCATTGGTCCGGTGGGAGCCATTCGCGGGCTTTTGTCCAGAGTGAACATGAAGCTGAGCGACATAAATCTTGTCGAGGTATTATTAATACAAAATGCAGTGGTGGTACACTTTGCGGCTACTGCGCCGTTGCCGTTCAGGTGAATGAGGCATTCGCTTCGCAGTACGCGGCCGTAGAAAAGGAACTGCAACTGGATCCGGCCATAACGAACGTCAACGGCGGCGCCATAGCCATTGGTCATCCGCTGGGAGCATCTGGGAGTCGTATAACCACCCATCTTGTGTACGAGATGAAGTAAGAGTGTTGTCCATGTCCGTTCTTGCAAGTTCACTTGGCCAATTTCAGACGACGACAGGTCAAGTATGGCATAGGGTCAGCATGCATCGGTGGCGGTCAAGGCGTTGCCATTCTTCTCGAGAATGTTTCTTGAAGCATTTTAATTCAGCTGAGGTATTTTTACCTTCGTAAGGGACTTGCTTAACTTTAGCGCATAAGCAATGGGATAAATAGGACTGACTGCTGGGAAAATAAGATTTTATGCACGTGATTGACGACGAAATAAAAGTTACATATTCATTATACACTGCAGAACAACAAAGGCGACATCATCTTGCTGAACGTACCAGTCGATCAAGGCCACTCTGTCGGCTTCTATCTTTACGCTAACATTGCCATTCACCATTATGGTGTCAGCAATTTCGTTTAACTGGCAGTTAAAGTTCGGCTGCCTCCTGAAATGTTGTTTGCAATTGACGAGGTCGGTCCACCTAAAGCATACTTGTTCAAGGCGTCTTCCAGAGCTCGCAACGCCTCCGGGAGCGTGTAGGTATTCTTTAAAGGGATATGCACGGTGAAACGCAACTGGTGAGATTTTAATCCAAGCACGTCGATCGCCTCGTTTGGCGGGTAAACATTCATTAGCCGGTTGGCTTGGTCGATCACAAGTGAACCCCTAAAAGGCCAACGGGATCTGCCGGGATCCGTTTGATCGCGCAGGGTGCGCTTGATGAAGCCGTAGGAGGCGTGGACAAGAATTTCAGGTGACGTTTTCACGTATATGGTGTGACCGTTTTCTGGCTTAAAGACCGGCAACTCTACAAGGCGCGTACGCTTAGGAATCGAAAGGAGTCCCGCCGTTCTCCTACCCAACTCCTTTTCAACCTTGCGCTTCAGGAATTCCATCTTCGTCTCTTCGCCGTGCACGAACATCACGCTGCGCGGTTGACAATTCCTAATCAACTGAATGATGCCTTTGGCATCGGCGTGCGCGCTGAACGACATGTACTCGACGCTCAGCTTCACGTCGAGCTGACGAACAAAAAATGGCAATGTTGGAAAAGAATGCAAAGGAGTTCTGTAAAGTTGTGCCCACCGTTTTGCCATTCTCAATTTCCAATCGCTTGGCGCCGGTGATCACCTTGTGCCCTATTGTTCCTTGGACGCAGTATCCGGGCATGATTACCATGTTCTTCTCGTCGGAAGCCCACTTTTTGAACACACGGAGCGACTGACCGGAATGCAACATGCCCGGAGTTGCAAACAGGACCATTGCTCCGGGTTGGTCGGCAAAGCTGGGTTCGAATGGCTGCAAAAGAACGGAAAGCTTTCTGTCTGCGAAGACAACGGCGGCAACGTACGGAGATGTGCCTGAATTCGAACATGTTCCGTTGAATAAACGTCTTCTTGATTTTTTCGCTAGTCCAAGTTATGAAAAGCTTGTAGTAATCCGTGGCCTAGCGAAAATGACAAGTGACGGAAGGCGTATCATTGCGACGGTTCACAATACCCTCTCGGCGAGACCCTGTGAAAAGTATACTGGAACATCGAGGTTCATCCGCTCCCAGTAGGACTCGAGTAGGATGCACAACTCTTGCGCTCGACCGAGGGCGAACACGGGTATTAGCACCTTGCCACCGCGTTCAACGCACTCGTGTACTTTCTTGAGGAAATCTCGTTCACGGGCCCTCTTCGAGTCTCGAATGGTCGTAGCGTAAGTTGTTTCTGAGATTAGAACATCCGGGCGGCAACAGTCTATCTCAGCGGCGCCCAGATGACGATCCGGTGTCATATTAAAATCACCCTGCAGCAACAATTGCATAAGTGTCAATCAAACAAGACAATGCAGTTTCTGCACAACTAACTGACCGTGTAAACTACGGACTCTGATCCAACCCTCACTTCGAACATTGCCGCGCCCAGAACGTGTCCCGCGTAGTAGGCTTTGATTTGCAGAAGTTCGTCGACCTCAAGATCCCGCCAAAGCGGTAGCATCGACTTGGGAGCCGAAAGGTACTCACTTTCACGGACTCGTGCAGACCAACTGGTATCACCTTACGCATGCAATCTTTGATCATCTGCGACGTGAAGAAGTTTGTGTCGCCCTTGTAGGTCACTTGCACTTTCCTATAGTCCTCCTTTAATAGGACAACTCTTACGTACTAATTGCACATCGCACGTGCGTACCAGTAGGACGGGAACCATAGCTTTGGTTGGACATGTCATATATATGGGCCCACTGTAGCCGACCATTTCCGTCATGTAAGGAAGTGCGCCACAGTGATCCAAATGAAAGTGACTCAAAATGCCTGGTTAGGACGAAGTCTGTCAAGAGGCTACATTGCTCACCTTATAATGACGCAGTGCACGTAGTCGTCCAACTTCCCACGGCGCGTTATGTAACTGAAGTCTGGGAAACGCCTCTGCAATTAAACTTAACTGTTCCAGAAAGTGGAGACATTTAATTTGGATACCTCGTCATTGTAGCCCATGTGCATACCGCAATCAAGCATTACATTGCGTCCTCCTATGGAGATTAAAATGCAACTTCGCCCAACCTCCTGGCCAGCTCCTGGAACAAATAAATCGGGTACCACATCGGTACATAAAAAGTACGAACGAATAAGAGAAATGATCTCAAATGGTTAGTTCCTTACTGTGCAGACCAGATGCAAATGAACAAACTATGGCAAGCTGCGCCTCATAACGCACGACGTGCCTCCTTTTCACTTTGCGCTTATTCTTTTTGTCAAAAATGAGTAACTTGGACATACATTCCCAACAATTAATTTCCCTTAACCAAGTGCACTTACCTTCCACATTTAGGGGTACTGTAGAACAAACGAACTACTAAAGAAAAGGAAATCCATTAGCGCACGTTTTCGCAAAGTATGAACACATTTGTGCTTCAAGAAATCGTAGCGAATTGTGTTTGTAAATTGGGAATGCCATCGAAAGCTAAGTGAACGAAAATCCACCAAGGAAACGCTGGAGTAGCGCGTGGATTTGCGAACTTATTTCCGCAAAAGGTGAACACCAGCTCCCGGTAAATCGAACAAAATTGGAAAGGAAATATCGTACGGCTCACTGGGCAACAGGTTTGCTCTAGAAATACAAGAACGCCAAACCCCATTTTCATGCATCCTCCCAGCCTGATGAGAGAACCTAAAGTCGCCGTCCGAACGTTACTAACGCGCTAATGCAAAAATAGAAAGCGCATAAATCGGGATTACCAAGAGGAACGATTTTGATGTCCGGCATTGTTGATGAACTTTGTTGGTCAATAACGCGCGCAGGATACAGTATGAAGCGTTACCTACGCTGTATGTGCAGGTGGAAGTGAAGCTGCTTCCTATCCAAGTTTCGGTTGGAGTTTCGATCAACCTATCAAATGCGGTTTTCGCCAGAAAGGCTTTTGTGTTCAGTGGTTAAGCAGTGTGCCGCTTTTCTCTTTCTCCAATACCACGCTGCATGTAGTTTTCAGAAAAATTTATTTCATTAGATTGACGCAACTTACGTATACGACTCAAACATTACGTTGACAACGCTTTTAGCGGATATTGCAAAGCTGCGTTCAGAGAGGAATTCGTTCGCCGATAAGTTCCTGTAAGATGAACGGATAACATTGTATATTGAAACTTACTGATCATTTATGCTATGTCTGTGTGTCCATAACGAACACTGTGCGCAGACGCTTCAGCATCTTTTCAATAGGATTTGAACGGCATAGCAAAGGTGATTATTATATCAGCACCCTTCTGATTTCCGCGATTTAAGTGTTGTAAATGTTAATTGGGCAAACGCTCCAACCGTTTTTCTTCCGAGAAGCACTTTCTGTGAAAGTAAGAAAATGTGATGCATTTGAATTGCCTTTCTGCAAATGGTGTCGCTAAAAGAATAAGTTAAGAACAATTTGCTCACGGTTTCCTATTTATGTTTCGAAATTCTAAGAGGAGTATTGCTGTTGTTTTTCCTGGTCCTATGTCGGTGGACATGAATTGGTTTGTGATCATGTTCAGATACACGAAATGCAAACGTTAACTTTTTCCCCCTTTGAATTATGGGTTCCAATTTGTATAATTGTGCTCAGCGGGTGAGTGTTGGAATTATTTAGCTGTGGTGTTTAGTCCAAACATTTAGCCAAATATTCCTGCAGTTGTTTTCATGCACTGCAGATCTCATAACTGATAGTCATTATATGGAATGATGGAGTGTACGGCTTGTTCCCGTTGAAAGTCAAAATATATCGAAAACAACGCCGTACCAGCGGATGGATGGACCTTCATAGTCATTATATGATTTATTCGGAGCTGATAGTTACTGTGTTATTCATCATCACTTTTTGTACTCAGTAATTTTTATTCACAGTATTGATAAATCAGTGAAATTTACGGAACTTACCTTTCAACGCGAGAAATCCTAAAATGTTTCATCCGAAGCTTACTGTTACGCTTCGTACCTCGCCGAGCGGCGTCGCTCCATATTTAGCGGAAGCAACGCAATTCTGAGGACTGCGAGTGCTCCCTTGCGTTAAATGGTATGTTTAATTTTCGTTGCACTTTCCATACCAGTAAGCGAATACAAAGGCCATGAGAGATTTTATTATTATTATTATTATTATTATTATTATTATTATTATTATTATTCTGCGGATAAACTCTTAAACACGGTATCCACCCGTTAGGTTAAAGCGTTTATTCTAAACGCAGAGCTTTCGGCTACTGCTCATGTAGCCGTCATCAGTGCCATATAAAATATGTCGACTGCCCAGCCAGTCAACAGTTCAGCAAGCTCCTCTGCTAGACCATCCGGGCTGGTGACATCAACTATCAGGTACTACCCATGTACCCGTCAAGCGTCCGTCGCCCGCCCAG
The DNA here is from genome assembly GCA_000612645.2 of Trichuris muris. Lineage (NCBI taxonomy): Eukaryota > Metazoa > Nematoda > Enoplea > Trichinellida > Trichuridae > Trichuris > Trichuris muris. The sequence goes on from CBXJ02000086.1 coordinate 14,002,735, forward strand.
TCAGTCCTGCAGAGGGCGAGCATCCCCGTCGACCGACCAGGACAGTGACAAAACTACATAATTCCGAATAATAATAATAATAATTATTATTATTATTCGGAATACAGGATGTCTTTTAACGGGAGCATGGATCTTCATGTTGTACTTTCTCACGGATTTTGTCCCGTTGCTTTCTGTACGTGATGGATCTGTAAGTAAACTGACACGGTCTCCCTACCAACGGATGGATGAGAGTAGTTATAGGAAGAGCACGGTCAGAACACAACGTACGGCTTCTCAGATATTTCGGAACGAGTTCCGAAATATCCGTTGGTAGGGAGACCGTGTCAGTTTACTTACAGATCCATCACGTGAAAAAACAACGGGACAAATTCCGTGAAAAAGGACATTATTATTATTATTATTATTATTATTATTATTATTATTATTATTATTATTCGAAAGACAGGGTGTCTTTTAACGGGAGCGTAGATCTTCATGAGGTCTTTTTCACGGATTTTGTCCCGTTGGTTGTTGTACGTTAGCAGATCTATAAGTAATCTCACACTTTCTCCCTACCACCGGATGGATGAGAGTAGTTATGAGAGAAACGCGTTCAGAAAGCGACGTACAATTTTCCTCGAATATTTCGGAAGCAACGTACAATTTTCCTCGAATATTTCGGAACGCTCGAGTTCCGTCTTCCTCTCGCTCGCTGAAGACGGAACTCGAGCGTTCCGAAATATTCGAGGAAAATTGTACGTTGCTTTCTGAACGCGTTTCTCTCATAACTACTCTCATCCATCCGGTGGTAGGGAGAAAGTGTCAGATTACTTATAGATCTGCTAACGTACAACAACCAACGGGACAAAATCCGTGAAAAAGACCTATTATTATTATTATTATTATTATTATTATTATTATTATTATTATTATTATTATTATTATTATTAAATTGATGGTATTCCGGCTTTCCCGTTTTTTGTTGATACCTGTAATAAAACCGCAAATGCCCTACCAGCGGATGGATGGGCGATTGTTAGAGATATCACAGGTCAATAACACACTTTTTTCTCGAAGCTTTCGGAACGCCCTGGTTCCGTCGTCAGCGATGTTGAAAGGTTATTATTATTATTATTATTATTATTATTATTATTATTATTATTATTATTATTATTATTATTATTATTATTATTATTATTATTATTTATGTAAGCAGAATGTATCACGGATTTCCCCCGTTAAGTAGAAGCCTTTTATTACCAGAAAAGGCATATAAAGCAGAGCTTTCGGCTACCACTCTTGTAGCCGTCTTCAGTGCAGTAAAAATAAAAATAAAACATGTCTACTGTCCAGCCAGTCACGGTTCAGCAAGCTCCTCTGCTAGACCGTCCGGGTTGGCGACATCAACTATCAGGTACTACCCTTGTACCCGTCAAGCTTCTGTCGCCCACCCAGTCAGCCCTGCAGAGAGCGAGCATCCCCACCGACCGACCAGGACAGTGACGCAACACATTTTGTGTTGCGTCACTGTCCTGGTCGGTCGGTGGGGATGCTCGCTCTCTGCAGGGCTGACTGGGTGGGCGACAGAAGCTTGACGGGTACAAGGGTAGTACCTGATATGAGCAGTAGCCGAAAGCTCCATGCTCCCGTTAAAAGACATCCTGTACAACACATTTTGTGTTGCGTCACTGTCCTGGTCGGTCGGTGGGGATGCTCGCTCTCTGCAGGGCTGACTGGGTGGGCGACAGAAGCTTGACGGGTACAAGGGTAGTACCTGATAGTTGATGTCGCCAACCCGGACGGTCTAGCAGAGGAGCTTGCTGAACCGTGACTGGCTGGACAGTAGACATGTTTTATTTTTATTTTTACTGCACTGAAGACGGCTACAAGAGTGGTAGCCGAAAGCTCTGCTTTATGTGCCTTTTCTGGTAATAAAAGGCTTCTACTTAACGGGGGAAATCCGTGATACATTCTGCTTACATATATGCATTAACCCCGTAAAAAAAGGAAAATTTGCTACATTATTATTATTATTATTATTATTATTATTATTATTATTATTATTATTATTATTATTATTATTATTATTATTATTATTTGAACACTGGGTGTTTTGTAACGGGCTTGTTCATGTTCGGATATCTTTTTTCGGCTGTCGAACCGTTTGATGGTATCTGTAATAGATCTGAAAAACGCCCTACCAGCGGATGGATGGGCAGTTATTAGAAAGTATCACAGATAAAACGCTTATCGAATCAGAGCTTTCGGCACTCTCTGGTGCCGTCGTCAGTGATGGGAAAGAGAGGAATTGGAGTGCCTCTTTCTCATCACTGACGACGGCACCAGAGAGTGCCGAAAGCTCTGATTCGATAAGCGTTTTATCTGTGATACTTTCTAATAACTGCCCATCCATCCGCTGGTAGGGCGTTTTTCAGATCTATTACAGATACCATCAAACGGGTCGACAGCCGAAAAAAGATATCCGAATAATAATAGTAACATTTGTGTGTTGCACACGGTTTTTTCCCGTTGGTATTGTTTCAGTGTATCTGCAATTAACCAAAGAACCTCACCAGTCAACGATGGGTTAGTTTATTGGTAAAAGTTGCGAGAACACTGTAACGTACGAATCGAAGCTTTCGGGACGCTCTAGTCCCGTCGTCAGCGAAAAAGGAGCGCTCTAGTCGGGACGCTTTCGGGACGCTCTAGTCCCGTCGTCAGCGACTCCTTTTTCGCTGACGACGGGACTAGAGCGTCCCGAAAGCTTCGATTCGTACGTTACAGTGTTCTCGCAACTTTTACCAATAAACTAACCCATCGTTGACTGGTGAGGTTCTTTGGTTAATTGCAGATACACTGAAACAATACCAACGGGAAAAAACCGTGTGCAACACACAAATGTCATCTCAACGACCCGTTACGATGCATCCAGTTTTCAATAATAATAGTAATAATAATAATAATAATAATAATAATAATAATAATAATAATATTATTATTATTATTATTATTATTATTATTATTATTTCTTCCGAAAGTAAGTCATTTTTAAGAAAAATCTTTGCTTTCCCGAATTTTAGGACTTCAGTAGTCCCTTCTTCGGTGGTGAAAAGAGATAGAATTCTTCAAAATATAATCTTTAATTCATGCAAGCGTGATATTAATTGTTGCTGAATTGAAAACGAGTTTCTAAAACCGAGACGCTTTTTGAAAACATTTCCGTTCCGCAATTTCAAGAGCACTTCGATTCGTTATTTTTGGCTGAAATTGATTCTTTATTTCTTCGCCTGTCCTAGATTCTTTTTTTGGTGATTATCTAGACAATGTCGAGTAATTTTATCTCCTAATCAACCCATCCGCAAGGGTCATTTTCCACTCAAGTCATTTGTAACGTATAATTTGCAGCAGTGTTCATGTAGTAATAAATTTGACCAAGTGGGGTTACCGTCTACCCATCTATCTTGGTCAGTGGTCTCATTATGACGAATGAAGAGAACTCGTTTTATTTTTCCGCGATGGGAAATCACTTTCATAGCGTAAGATAGGATGTAGGGAACGTAAACAATCGCAAGCATATTCTGCTAGCGCAGAACTTGCGATGGCTTGTTTCAAAATGGCTCTGGGGTTTAGTATCTGCGGTCCTCTCCTACGGTTTGTGACCGATCCAATTAATCTAGCTTTGGCGTTGTTATAACGGCATAAGTTGGTCAAATGTTCCTTAAACCTTTGGTTCAAAGTATTGCCCGGATCGCCCATGTATGAGGCAGACCATTCGCACTTAATTTCTTTGACCCCACCTCGTTTATTTTGATGAAGAATCTTGACGTCGTTTCTTGGGATGGGGCGCATGTTAGGAGAGCTCTTGAAAATCACTGACTTCTAGTCTTCTGGCAGGTACTTTCATTACTCCTTATACCATTCTCGCTCAGTATTCACTGGAATCGTTAAAGGTTTGGTGGACAGAGATTTAATTTGTGTAATCCTAAATTTCTTCACTCGGAAATAAATTCGTCAAAAAACCACGAAAATGAGTAGTCCATGAACCTTATTTCTTCAGCGTTAAGTCATGGCCTCTATCCTTGAAATGACTTTCGTGCCTTCCCATCCCTCCGAGCTTCACTCATCATTTCATATTATTGTATATGCATGCATTGGCGTAAAGATTCAACGACTTGGCGACTCTTGCGGGAATATGCTACTGCCATTGTTAGCTCTTGTCACTTTCTCGGTCAGTCGGAGGTGATGCTCGCACCTCTGCGTGACTGACTGGACGAGCGACAGGCGCTTGGAAGTTCAAGAATAGACCCAAAGGCTGATGTTGCTAGCCTGGTTGGTTGAGCGGAGGAGCTTGCAGATGCAACCACTGGTTGGACAGGTGACATGTCAAAGGGATGACCCGATAAAACTTCATTATTCGTTGATTTTACGTCAGTAGAGAGTTTCGAAAAAGGAACGAGAAACGTCCGTGGCAAACCTAAGGAAATATTAATATTATTATTAACTCGTTGACAGTAAGGCTGATTAAGTTCTGCACGTGTACTGACGATGGACTAAGTTGATTTCGAGATCTTGCGTTCGTATGCTCTGTTTCGTCCTTTTATTTTAAGAAGCATCCATAGCACCTGCTTGTTAGGCTTACGTGACTACATGTATCCTGCACATCACTGGGAGGAAATTAATGATTTTAAAATACGGTACAGCCTGTACATGCAAAAGATTGTTCGAGTTGTTTGTCTTGCTTTCCACCTTCTTGCTTAGACAGTGGTACTGTTCTGAAGTTGTTCTCTTTTACAGTTCGAACATCATTGCTGACAATAATATGGTCTCCGGAGAACGTATCGACAGAGTTCCGAAGGACAAAACAAGGCAGGCAGGAACTACGGACGAAGATGAACCCGACTTCAGCGACCCGGAAGATTACGTGGATAACGTAACGGACGAAGAACTTCTTGGGGACCTATTGTCGGACCAACCAGTCGAAGAGGACATCGGTCAGTCAATTGTTATCGTTGATGGGGTGCCGAAAGTTGGTCCTGACCGTCTTGGCAAGTTGAAAACAATAATGAGCAAAATATTCGGCAAGTTCGGCCACGTACTCAGCGAGTACTATCCGCTCGAGAATGACACTACAAAGGGGTACGCATTTGTGGCCTATGCGTCGAAGGCCAATGCCGAGGAAGCAGCTTCAGTTTTGAATGGGTACAAGTTGGACAAGAGCCACACATTTACAGTGAACTTGTTTTGCGACATGGAAAAGTACCGCAATGCGGACAAGGATTGGACTCCGCCGGAGCCTCGACCCTACAAGGACCACGGCAATCTTCTTGCGTGGCTTTTGAACGAGGAATGTTTTGACCAGTTCGTCATACAGGCCGGATCGAATCCTTTCACCATTGGCGTCTATTGGAACAGTCTCCCCGAGCCGTCGCTGATATGCGAGAAGAAAAATTGGTCGGAAGCGGCAATCCAGTGGTCGCCACAGGGTACCTATCTGGCAACCGTGCACGCAAAGGGCATTGCCTTCTGGGGCGGCGTCAATTTTGACCAAATAGTTCGCTTCGGTCATCCGTACGTCGGTTTGTTCGACATAATCTCTTGCGAACAATATCTCGTTACGTTCTCCGACCCGAAGGGGCAAGGCCAGGACCTGTCGGACTGCCTGAAAATTTGGGACACCCGCACAGGCGACTTAAAGCGGGTCTTTCCGTACATGCCCAACATTTGCAAGCTTTGGCCGTACCTTAAGTGGAGTCACGACAGCAAGTACTTCGCGTTCGTACGCGACGACACGTTAAGCATTTATGAAACGCCTTCGTTCACGCTGCTTGACAAAAAGAGCATGACCATTGAGGGCATCCGCGATTTTCAATGGTCGCCCACGCAAAACTATATTGCCTATTGGGTGGCGGAACGAGACCAAGCACCTGGGCGAGTAGCTTTGATGAAGGTTCCAGAGAAGACGGACCTTCGCAGCAAGAATATGTTCAACATGGCCGAAGCGGTTATTCACTGGCAAAAGTCGGGGGACAATCTTTGCTTCAAGGTACAGTGAACGTTGGCTCGTTTACTCGGCTGCTCATGTCGATGCTCGATTTCCAGGTGGACCGTTACGGCAGGAAGAAGGAGGAGAAGTATGGTGACGTTAAGTACACGAATATATCGCATCATTTGGAGATCTTCCACGTTCGAGGGAAGGAGATTCCCGTGTCAACGCTCGAAGTTAAGGATACGGTGCAGGCGATCGCCTGGGAACCATACGGTACCAAGTTCGCCACCATTCAAGGTGATCTAAAGTGTTTCATCCACTTCTATTCGGTTCGATCCGACCCTACCGTTGTTACCACGGTGAAAGTGCTCGAACAGAAGCAGCAGGTGAACTCGATCTATTGGGCCCCCACTGGTCATCACGTTTTGTTCGCTGGCCTTCGTACTCCGCTCAGCGGCACATTGGTGTTTGTCGACACGAGCGGATCAGACATCGTTGTATGCAACCAGCAGGAACACACTGGCGTAACGGACATCGAGTGGGATCCGTCGGGTCGTTATGTAGTCACCAGCGTTAGCATATGGTCATCGACCAGGTCGGCCGATTGTGGTTACATGATATGGAACTTCCAAGGTCGCCTTTTGCAAAGGAAGCCGGTAGAGGAGTTTTGTCGTTTCTCGTGGCGACCCAGGCCAAAGTCGCTGCTCACGGACGCTGAGTCGAAGAAGGTGAAGCGCAATTTGAAAAAGTACACGGAAATGTTCGAAGAGCGCGACCGCCTTAATTTGCTGAAGGCCTCCGAAGAGGTGGTACGTCGTCGGCGCGAAATGTTCGACGAGTTTCAGCAGCTTCGCGAGCAGAGGCATCGCGAATGGTTGGCCGAAAAGGATATCCGAATACAACTTCGCGGTTGCGACGTCGACGATGACGCACTCGATTCAGAATCGTACGAAATCGAAACGGAAACTTTGTTGTCCGAACAGACCTTCCAGGACTGACTTGTTTGCTCGTAAGCGTTCTTACTACACTGCGTGTCTCGTCTTCGGCTGTGTAATTTGCGTACGTGCATTCTACTCAGTGCACTCCATTGCGAACATTAAGGTCGTTGAATGGCTACTGCGAAGGGAAGCAATTTTTTAAGGTACCATTTTAATATCACTTTTGTTTTCTCCTTCTCTCTCGAAGCTTACGAAAAGCGAGAGTATGGTTAGTTAAATTCCATTCGAGTAGGCAAAAGGCTATGTTCATTCTTTAGTGTATCTAAAAAAATTAATTTTCATAATGTTGCAACATTCCCACGAAGTATCACACATGCTCTAAGAAAGGTATGGGTGATGACGTCACAACGTCAAGGCGTACGACTGACGTGAGAAGTTCGTCTCCTTTGATGCACTTCGTAGCGGGCATTTGGTGATTAAGCTCACAATGGAAATTTCTCACAGCGAAACCTGTCTTACAGGAAACAGGTAATGGAAGTATCGTAATGTGGTCTTCCACAAGGTGTGACTCGTTTTGTCAATTTCTCTGTTTCACCGAGCATATTTAAAAAGCAATGTTCCCCCAACTAATTGACACTGGTAGTTGGAAAACAGATTGTAGGCTTCCTTTTCAGCAGCAATACTTCGATCAGCGTTGAGCATTCGTTTGTGATTTGTCTGCAGCGAGGCGGTCTGCGAATTGCGGAAGCGAGTGATTACTTTCAAGGTTCGTGCACTTAGTGGCGGAAGGCGCAGGGCAACTCGGTTCGCGTAGTATTCAATGCAAAGGTACAGGCTGCTCAATGTTTCAAACTTTTATCAAAAATGTTCAGTTGTCTTTACTCATTTGATCCGTTTGTTACTTTTCGATCGTCGTGAAGAATAATCTTTTCCACCAATCCCGCTCCCAAATGGTAGAATCCCTTGACAATCTCACCGGCCAACTCGGAAAGGTTCTCGTTGTTCTTGCGTAGTGCGGACAGAAAGGAAGGCTTCCATAGAACACCAATGTTGGTCCCTCGCCAGTGATTGTAGAAAAAGAGAGCGAAATGACCGTACGTATTCTGCAATAGCAATAACGTCGCGCAATGTAGACTGCGAGTATGTAAGGTTAGCTTGCCCTGAGATCGTTGAGGTAGAATGTTACCGAGTTGAAATCAATCACCGGAATTGTTAGGGTCGTAGCTGACAAGTCGGCTGACTGCTGCGCCCGTTGACGACATGTCACTTTGGCTTCAGTGAGCTGTATCACCGCGTTAAAGTAATCCAACGGTGCAGCGAACGTCGTAACTCGATGTTTCCAATCAGCTGCCGTCAGGACTATGGACATTTCCAACTGGTCAAGCGCACTCTTTGCCAGACGACAAATCCAGTAGGCAACGGCTGCGCACGGTTGTCGTCGGGTCCAACGGACTCCCAGTCGGTCTTCCGGCGTAATCAGGCAAAATGGAGGTAACGTTGGTCTCAAGCTTCTAAATTCGCTCTTTATGTTGGCGATATCGTCCTCTGAAATAGATGGTCTTAGAAGTTCCAATTTGAGATTTAAATATTCTCCGAACTACTTTTAAGTTTTTCTCCTACGTTCACCACAAGAGGGTTGAACGCCCAGTCGAAGGTAGCCAAGAGACGCAGGAACCTTAAAAAGCCGTTGAAGTGGCTCCTAGAAGCGCTCAGCATTAGATGTCGAGCTTGCCGTCCTTGTCGACGGTCTACCTAGGCGGAGTGCACGGGTAGGGATCCAGGAAAAGTGAAAGCACCATTAGCTCCACGGCTTCGTCCCTCAAGTGGTCGCTTAACATGCGACAACAGATCCAATGTTTTGCAGAGCGTATTGTGCGTGAAAGGGCTTCGTAATTGTTGCACATCCTGCAGGAACCGCCGGCATTATTTTGGTCAGGAAAACACGGAACGCTGCTTACGATATCAAATTACGCAAATGAGATGCCCTCGAGATGTTTAAGTTCGCTGTAAGTTGGTCTGCTTCTTCCGACACTGCTCCACATATGGACTCTTCTCCTATGCAGTGGATCAACAATCGGAACGCGTACCCCTTCTAAATAATGGAATCAAAATTGGGAAGCAAGCAGGCCAGTGGGATACCTCAACAACCAAAAGATCACGTCCGAGCGGTTTTGTTGTACATTTAAATTTTTTCTTCAAGCCGTCTGAGATTGTTAGAGAAACCGCCTGCTTCAAGCGATGAAGCTCCGCAGCGTCGTTTAGGTGCTTTACGTTCAAATTAATGCTCACCAAAACTTAAAATGGAAACCGCTTTAGCTGGTCAAAGGTTAAGTGCTCTTCCACACCTTCCAACGATTGTCGCCACGAAGGCAGCTGAGCCGCATTCCACTTCGGTACCGCGCATTCGCAGACGATGTCAACAATTTTTTCGCTATCCTGCGATACCACTGGTGAATTAATCTAAAGTTAATGTTTAAAAGAAAGTTTAACGTCGGAGATTCTTTCATTCAAATCAAGCGTGCAAATATTAAATGACCGACGGCTCAACGCTTGGCCACAAACCTCGCAGTCGCAGAATGCGGGGGATAACTTGGATACGTCGATTATGCTGAATGGTAATTCGTCGAGAAGATTCAGCTTCTTTTCAAGCTGGTCAAATGCGTCTTTGAACGTTTGCTTGTCAGCTGGCTCGAGCCGCTTTGGCTTTTTGCCAGAAGTATTCATAGGAGGATAAATTAGTGAATAGTCGTTGGATCGAACTGCCTCCTTTGGTACGCCGAAGTGCCTGCAGAGCATGTTCCTCCGAACGACACGTAGCTACGAAGATTGTTTACGGCATACCTGTGCATAATATGCCGGACAATACTGACGGTAACCGTTGACTGCTTGTCTTCGTCGAACAGAACTGCTTCGCACGTGCCGTAGCCTTGGAACTTTCTCAAATGGGAAAGTTCGCCCCAAAAGTCGCGGAACTTCGCAGCCTGAACGGTTAGCATTTTCACTGGATAATTTGAGCGTGCGAATAGGGCACCTGCGGATCGTCCGTTCGTGGCCCGCGAATCAGGCGATCCGTTTGGCTGCAAGATTCCATCAGCAAACCAAATATCAGAGGAGGGGGATCCGGGAAGGGACTGCTATTTTTTGTCTTCACCTAAAAGGCAGGTGCAAAATGATGTGAAGTCGTTGCCCACTTCAAGACATTGCGAACTGTTTACGGTTTCGCACTTTGTTAAGGATTTGGAAAGATCATTAAGATTCCGCTGCAAATATGACGTTGGAGTAGTTACAGCTATTATGATAATCAGGTTAGTACAAAATAAGTCTCGCTATTACTGTGCTACCAAAGGTCTACCGTTTGCCTTCAACGAAACACTCGCAATGCTGCACTTTAAAATGGCGAAAGTGACTGCAAACCTTGGAAAAGTCCACCAACGCCTTGTCCATCAATAAAACACGGTCACCGAACGCCTGCCTTAGTGCAGATTGAATCTTCGGCCATAAGGACTCGTACAACATAAAAGCGGAGTCAACATATCTTGAACTGTCTTGAATTGTTGCGCGAGCAAATTGATAAAGGTAAACAGACGCGTTGATACTAAAAGGAACGTTCCGTAGGAAGCGAAAATAAAGACCGTACCCACCTGAAGCAAATGTCAAACTTTTCAACGAAAGGCATCTGGTGTTGGAAGAGGCCAACAAAGGTAAAATCCGGCTGGCCCTCCGATATAGCTTGCAACGAAAGCGACGCTTCATGTTGAACCTACAAAATCATGTCCTTTGCCCAGATAAGGCAGCGAAACAGCTGCCCGATTACCCGTTCCCAAATGGTATCCGTGCAATCAGCGCATATGTTCACCAATCCAGTGGGGTCAATAAACACCAGGTCAAAGCTCTCTTGGAATGATGCAACAGAAATGTTGGACGAATTGCCTTCTTTGGGACCAAGAGATATAGGATTCGTTTTCAAGCTTAACTGCGCTGAAGATAACTTTTCTGGCATACTATTCCGAAAACGTGATAATTACCTATGGCTGCCAAAACGGCCTTGAAGTTGCTCCACAAACTGCCACCTTCGTGCAACTGTTTTCCTTTCAGCAGGTGGAAAATTAGCATTGAAGCGAAAACACAAGACAAGCTGCCGTATCCTCTGTCCAGGCGTCTGCACCTTAGCCATGCGCGCAGCAATAGAACAACGGAAATGAACTTCTTCGGTAGCCGAAGTAAGTAATCCCTGGTGGTTAACATGGTCAAATCGCGCAGTACACTTTGGTTATACAGTGGACTTGGCAACATCTCTAGAAGTCCGCTCGTACAGAACTATTCTAGAGAGATTGCACAATTACTTATGTCCAAGTTGCGCGTTTCATCGAACTTATCCTTGGACAGATGAACAACGGAAGGGGCAAACTTTCTCAGCGGGAAAGCATTGGCCGAAGGAAAGGCAAGTATGTTGACTCGACAACACTTCTGTAGGGACTCTGAAAAGTGGGTGAACACCCAGTTGGCATCAACCAGGAATGAGGCAAACGAACTTGGAGGAACGATAACCATGGCTAATTTTCTGGGATCGTCATGTCGCCGAGTAATGGAAACCTGCTCTACTAATGCGCTAGACTGCATTCCGTCGGCCACCAAGAATAATACAAGGCTGGTCTTCAAGTGATATGCATAGCTGCTAGCATCACCCTTGTCAAACATCGTCTAGGCAGTAAAACACTAATAGTTTCATAAGAAAGTATCTTTACAAGCAAAAATGGGAAGCGAAACTGAAGCTGGACATGCGCCCATATATCGACTTCACAAGCTGCGTGCACACGTTGGAACACTACAGGCGAATACGTCAATCATTTCATCGTTCCATTGACAAGTGGAGTTTCGTATGCATGGTATTTGGAAAAACGAGCACTCGAAGTAAAAAAGAGCAGGCAAAACACCAACTCCGAGACCCTTGGATAAGCAAGGTCAGCCAATTATGGAATCGTAGTGCATCCCAATTATAAACTAGAAAGCAATGTGAGCAACTGAGCACGAAGAAAGATGGTATGCGCACGCAAGACAGCGTGAATGTAGTTTAAGCACGTCGTAAACAGTCACCGACTTGTGGAAGAATTGAAGTCGAATTACGTTATGCATTACTTACTGCAGGCATCTCTAATGCAAGATCAATGCTGGCAATGGAATCTATTCCCAGACCTAATGAGTAACTACCGACGGTATGAACGGCTACAGGTGGTTCCAGAGTAAACAGGAATCGTCCTGGCACAAACCGCTGCAGACCAAGTACGTAAGCTTCTAAGTTAAATCGCCCTGCCACTTTGACCATTTCGCTTATCTAGAACATCATGTCAAATAATGTGATAGAAAATGAAGTGGTATGAAGGGTGAATAAAAGAAAAGAAACAACAAGCAGGCAAACTTACATCAACGCACGTTTTGGAACTAAAGCAATTCTGAGTTGTCTCCAGTACGGCCGATTTCAGAGCAGCAAGGTAATCTTCCAAATCACTTTCCGTTTTCGCGTCCTTACGAATGGAAGACAAAAGCGCTTGCACCTAAACAGTGCCATTCTCCGTCTTGATTTATCGCTTAGCATCCGCGACGCACTTGCAGTTCGTATTCATCCGTTTCCGACGGAAGTGACTCTGGCAAAATTGCCGACATGCCTTCGTTCAAGCTCTAAAGACGAACAACGAGCACTTCGACTGCTAACACCAAACAGAAATCTCGAATGATAGCACTGTGCGCTAGTGATGCGCAAGTTAACGTATACCGTGGGAACATTACTTGTAGGCTCATAGATGAAACAAAGCTTTTGCCCGTGCGATAGATTTTCGCTTCTTCTCTGCCATAGGCTAATAGAAGCAGGTGAACTGCGCTTTCTAGGGTAAACGGTAAACCTAGACCTTCCCTTAGCCTTACTTGTTGCTGATTGCTCACGCTGGATTTACTTTACCGCAGAACTCCTGACGCACATATGTATACACATACTGCGCTTGACTGTGTCGTCGTTTGTTCACATTATTATCTTTTGAAAACATCTAAACGAGAAATCTGAATGATTCAATGAGATGGTATTTCGGCTTTCCCGTTTTCTGGATGGTACCTGTAATAAAACTGCAAATGCCCTACCAGCGGATGGATGGGCGATTATTAGAAATATCACAGGTCAGAACGCTTATCGTATCGTATCGAAAAGCTACGATACGATAAGCGTTCTGACCTGTGATATTTCGGGTCTTTTCTGTTTCGTTCCCCCTACTTGATTATCATGTCGCTAGGGGGCGCTGGGGGCGCTAATGACGTTTCTGTTGCCGAACGCTGATATAAAATGCCACGAAGAGGGCGCCGAGATGCATTAGGGATCGTAAACTTCAAGAGCCTTTGTAAGATGCCTTCGTAAGTTAAAAGGAAGACATGTCTCTTATTTTATGGCTTAGGCTTAGGTAAGGGCAGAAAACGATGCCTATGGTTCTGTTGCCTTCGTAAGTTAAAAGGGAGACATGTCTCTTATTTTATGGTTTAGGTTTAGGTAAGGGCAAAAAACGATGCCTATGGTTCTGTTGCCTTCGTAAGTTAAAAGGGAGACATGTCTCTTATTTTATGGTTTAGGCTTAGGTAAGGGCAGAAAACGATGCCTACGGTCGTGTGGCTTTCGTAAGTTAAAAGGAAAGATTGACATGACTCTTATTTTATGGTTTAGGCTTAGGTAAGGGAAGGAAAGATTGCTTCGAGCGCTCGGCCTGCAGAATGTGACGGTGCCGTCACCTGTCTCCAACAATTAACGGACCAATCAGCGTGGGGATGACGTCATACCAGGAAGTTACAGTATGACGGGGAACGAGACAGAAAAGATCCGATATTTCTAATAATCGCCCATCCATCCGCTGGTAGGGCATTTGCAGTTTTATTATAGGTACCATCCAAAAAACGGGAAAGCCGGAATACCATCTCATTGAAAATATGAATCCCGTTACGAAACACCCGATTTTCAAATCTTAATGATAGGAATAATCAGACATTCAGGAAAGGTCAAACTCACAGTCAATAACGGGAAGTTGAGTACCACGGCGGCAAAGTTGTTCGTAAACGGAGGCGCAGATGAAAGTCGTAAAACAGGTTGCAGCATACAACGTGAGCACATTGCTGGTTACTGTGCTTATGTTTTCCTTTTTAACGTACAATTCTTGGTCGATTAGTTTTGTCCCATGCAGTTACGTGGTAGTTGATTTAATTGTCAAGAACGATGCTTACCTGTTCAGTAAGAGTTTATTTCAATTTCGGTCCTGTGAATTTGTTCTTTTGCCAAACGATCATAGGCAGGCTTTACACAACAAACCGGCGGGTCCCGCTGATTGATCGCGCTAAGGGAATAAGGATCGCATTTTGGGATAACAAAAGAATTGCTAGATTTTCTTCATCCACGTTGCAAATTTTAAGTTTAACATTCTCCTAGTTGGCTCGGCAGCCCTGGTAGTTTTCGAGGTTTCTACCGTTTCGATTCTTCAGTGCAAAGCCTCACCTCATCGTAAAGGCTGTACATTAAGCATTTGGCGAAGAGTTGCGAAAGGTCGTACGGCAAAGTTGCCTGAGCAGTTTCCGTTTGCGTTAGGAAATGATCCAGGTCAATTTCAGTTTCCTGCTCTTTGACGAACGTATCCAGTCATGCCGGGCTATGTTCGACTGAACAGCGTGCAAGGCTATCAAAACGTTGGCGAGCCATCTTCAAGCCAATGCGCCCTTGCCGGTGAGCCTACTTTTGCGCCCGACCAAACTTTGCCGGCGGCAAAGGATGCGCACAGCAATTGGCAGCACGTGCAAAACTTGGATGAATTCTTCACGCATATTTATGAATACCACCAACGTCACGGGTTTTATTGCCTACTGCTTTCTGACTTGCTTGAACTATTTCAATTTATCTTTGTCGTATCCTTCGCGGTCATTTTGGCAACGTGTGTGGACTACTCCATGTTGTTCAATGGCTTCGCTGTTGACATGACAAAGGCTAGCCTATGGGACGTGATTGATTGTTCAAGCAGCGGTACGGCATGCTCCTTGGGCAACCCGTGGATGGTTGTGGCTATAATTATTGCTTGTGTCTTTTGGTTGCATCGGCTGGTACGTCTGTTCTACCGTTGTACAGTTTTCTTGGACATAAGAAATTTTTACTATACTGCTCTCAAAGTAGAAGATAGTATGCTGCGCAACATGACGTGGTACGACGTGCAGGATCGCCTATGCGACGAAAACGCCCCCTACAAGTTATGCATACAAAAGTCGCACCTTACAAGCATGGATATATACCAGCGAATTCTTCGCCGCAAGAATTACTTGGTCGCCATGTTCAATAAGGGCCTTTTGCCGGCCCGTCTGAAACTGCCATTGATAGGTGACGTTTGCTTCATGACGCTCGGCTTTAAGTTCAACTTGGAATTGCTATTCTTCTGGGGACCTTGGTCTCCCTGGGAGAACTATTGGCAATTGAAGGCCGACTACAAGCGTCGCGACGGGCGTCAAAAGCTCAAAGACGATCTGTCGCGAGTGATACTCTGGTTTGCCTTGGCGAATCTTGTTCTAGCGCCGCTGATATTCGTTTGGCAAATTCTGTACTGCCTGTTCACCTACGTGGAAATGCTCAAAAGAGAGCCCAGCATTCTGGGCACCCGCAAGTGGTCCATGTATGGTCGCTACTTTTTCAGACATTTCAATGAACTTGACCACGAGCTGGACAATCGACTGTGCTATGCGTACAAGCCGGCGTCCTTGTACATGCAAATGTTTTACTCAAGCACGGCCGAAATTATCGCTAAGAACGTAGCCTTCGTCGCTAGCGCGATTTTCTCCGTCTTCTTCATCCTTAGCATCTACGACGAGGACGTTCTGCGTGTACATAACGTTCTGCAATTGCTGACCATCAGTGGATGCATCGTGGCCGCGTGTAACACCTTCATTCAGGTAGGCGTGATTTGTCATTCATGTTGAGCCTTTCATTGAGGCCTCGTCCATTAGTAGTGTAATGAGAGACGCAATTGCGTTGAGGCACGTTCTCCATGTAACCTTGCATCCCCAATGATTAAGCTGCCCTTTTCGTTGTCATCTTGTAATTGCGGCTTCAGAACCCAATAACCGATGGGCAGTCTACGTTGAGACGACGTAAGTCGACATCCACCTTCACAAGACGATTTCCAATTCCCGTTGGAAGCTTCATTGTGAAATTGTCTGCTGTCGGCTTTCCTTTTGACTGCAATTATGTTCTCCAAACGATCACGCCGGAAGTTAAAGCTGTTTCGAATAATTTAACCATTTCTGATTTCAAACCTTCGAGGTTGCCGTGTAGTCCTGTCTAAGCGTTGCTGTTTCTCAGTTGCTCTTCAAAGCTTCTATGCGCCAGGAACTTCCTAAGTTAGACAAAATACCTTTATTCAACGGAAGTTTCGTGTGCATTTAAAAGAAAGGTTTTTCCGGAAATATTCTCGTCCATTTTTACTTGACGGGAGGGGTGTTGCGTATGTTGCTTGCTTGCAATCCCGTCCGCGTGCCGTAATGTTTATCAACTAGTCATGAACGCATTTCGTTCTGTAAAAGCCTAAAAATTCGCTGGCCCGAGTTTAAGGTGGCATGTTTCAATTTCTCGGCTTAAGGATGTTAATCCTTAGTGCAGATATTCGTTTACCCACGAACTGCGAAGTTCGTTTCACAGCCGTTGCCTGTAAGCTGCTGCCCGCCGAATTCTCCCATCGCAAGCTTGTCCACTACACTATGCAATGCATGTGCAGTACATTGTTTAACTTTTTGTTTTGGAAATTGCCTCGGCTCTTATTTAGCGCAAATGGCAGGGAGAAGAATATTATGTTCTTTTGACGACGGCCCCGTTTTGTGATTGTTTATCTATTGAGTACAGTCTCTTTCGGGACATCCCACAACCCGTACTCTGAGACCAAGTGCAATTTTTTCTCGTCATTCGTTCTTTAATTACACGTCTTTTTGCCCAGTATCGCTACTAAAGAAGGCCGGCATGTTGCAAATGGAATTCAGTTTGTTTATTGACTAGTGCGTACTGTAGGCACTAGGCGGTCTTGCAATCCATTTAGTATCAACGTTCTTGTTTTGAGCTGCTCGGTAGCCCCAAGCACCAATCGCCATTTTGAACTTGCAAACGGTCATACCTGCATTTTGCACTGCCACAGTAAGTGCCAAGCGCCTGCTGTTCGCTCCTAATGCTTGTCTCTGAAAGCGAAAGCAGCGTCAGCAGAGACAAAGTTACGAGTTTCAAAGAGATATGGAGATTGCGAGCGAAATGTGAAGGATTTGTGGTAGTGCTGAGAAGATTAGAGCATGCGCTCAAAATGTTAACACCTTTCCGAATTTGCTAGACGCACTTATGATCGTTTTCGCTCAAGGAAACTTACAAGGAGAGACAAGCTTAAAAGCAAACAGGATGGTCAAGCGCAATTGTCGCAGCGAGCAATGCAAGCAAGTTTTTGAAAGCCCCAGGTAATTATGGGGTTGATTCACCAAATCTTTACCAGTCGATTATTTCCTTTGCGAAGCTTTTAGAAGTACTTGTCTCGCTTGTATAGCACTTCAATGTTTGAAAGTAAGCATTGCGTCATTACACGGAAGTCTGATTAATATTTTACAGCCGAAAATATGTTCTGCGAACAAAAGTCTTCATGCTACTCATTCCTTGGCAAAATTGGTTCCGTTATTGCACATCGCTTTTCTCTCAACGTCGCAATTCCAGCAACATACCGCTGGTTGCTACCTGGGGACTGCCTGTAATTTAGCCGCTCGGTTGGCGGTTTCAGCAATTTTACCTGTGGAAATCTGCGCTTTATCATTTGTAGGTTCGCAATGCGACCAATATATCTTGGCTGCTCGAACGGTGACTTGAGCATTTGGCCTGCGGATTGATGGAACGTTCGGTCGCCAGTAATAACAGTAATTTCTGTTTAGGATGAGAACGCTGTCTTTTGTCCGGAAATGATGATGAATACCGTGCTCGCTTATGTCCATTATCTACCGAGCTCTTGGCGTGCTCAGGCGCACAGCGAATGGGTGCGAAGAGAGTTCGCTCGCTTCTACCAGTACCGGTTCACCTTCATTCTGGAAGAGCTGCTGAGTCCCATTGTGTGTCCCTTCGTCCTGCTTCTCTGGTTACGCCCTTCGGCCGGGCTTTTCGTCGACTTTTTCCGCAACTTCACCGTCGAAGTGTCCGGTCTGGGCGACGTGTGCTCGCTGGCCCAAGTTGACCTTCGCCATTGCGGAGATCCGGCATATCATATGGTCGGCAGGCCTCCACCCAAGGAGGGCGAAGTGGCGAAGGCACGCCACGGCAAGGTGGAGATGTCGCTGTTGCACTTCATTTCGACAAATCCGCGCTGGGAACCGCCAGGCGACGCGGTTGAATTTCTCAACTCGTTTCGCGCTCAGGCGGACAAGGATGCGCGCTCGTTGGAAGCGAACGGAGAGGCGCTTGAAAATCCGTTGGCTCAAAGTTTGTACACTTACTTGACGCCCAACGTGGTTCCTTCCTACCGGATGGCTCGCGGTCCCGGTGTCTCCAAGAGCGCCGTGCCGTTGGCCGAGTCAAGTCAGCTGAGCAGCCTAACCGCTTCCGGCGTTTTCGCGTCGACATTTTATCAGCGGAGCCATTCACCGTCGGTTATCTGCCTTGGAGCTCCATTTGCATCTACGGGAGGTTCGACCGGTCCGTCACATTTGTTAAGTCTTTTGTCGCCCGTCAATTTGGACATATTGTACCTTCACGAGTTGCATAAGCGTCGCCAGCAGGCTGGCACTTATGGTTCCATACCTTCATCGTCCGTAGAGCAGTTATCGCCGTTCGGCGGAAGACGAAGAACGAGCGCCATGTGAAGCCCTGTAAACTGTAAGGTAACTTTTGATTGGTCATGATTTTAGCTCTGTTGCCAATTGTTCACAGTTGCCGTCTGCAGACCTCTTCCATGTGCTTTTCCAGTTGCCCTGTAAGAATCTATGCAGCCTTTTCCCGCCAGCTTTAACATGTGTTCCTGTTCTTTGACATCATTAGTTCTCCCACCCGAGCCCGAACGCTTTTGTTGACCGTGTTCGCCTGAGTAGGTGCATATTAGTGGATGGCAATTGGAACGGCTCTTGCGGTGCCGAGATATTTTTATCAGCTCATTGCTTCGCGCATAGTAAATGCTCTTTCGTTATGTTTTAAATCGTCATTGCCATGCGTAAGTGGGAAGTAATTTTTTGCGGCGGTTGAGCGCCTATCGAAACCCAGCTCTTCTGTAAAGAATTATAATTTCGGAGCGAAGCTGAGGAGGCTCTTGGTTAAATCCATTATTTGCGGCCAAATTTGGCATGGGCCACCGAACGGCGATTATTTTTGGGCATCCCGAAGGGCGGGGTCCATATGGAAACGGATGACTCATATTGATACCTGAAGCAGGCATGAACGGGCGGTGGCGGAGAAATATCGCCACCGTTTCCAGTGCATCACTGCACGGTGGTTCCTGTACATAGCGGTGACGTTTCTCCGCTTTTTAAATGAGTTACCATCTTCCTTACTACCTGGACACACGAATTACCAATAAAGGAATACGCTGATGACGGTTCAAGGTTTGTCCCGAAAGCTTCGTCTGTTTTTTTTGATTAAACGGAATTGCAGCCGTGCTTTGAATTAAACAAATGAATTACCATTACGTTGAAGATGCTGTTTCTATGAACGGGTGTGTTAGTTCTCATAACTGCAATTTACTTGCGCAATATTTCAACCCGTTGATGAAAGAAGCAGCGTTTATTTGCGAAGCTTTCGGGAACAAACATTTCCCGTCCTCAGCGCAAAACGTAATCTTTGCGCTGAGGACGGGAAAGGTTTGTTCCCGAAAGCTTCGCAAATAAACGTTGTTTCTTTCGTCAACGGGTTGAAATATTGCGTAAGTAAATTGCAGTTATGAGAATGAATTACCATTTTCAAATTTGTCCCTTTTCTTTTTGATGTTCGCGGTATTGATTCCGTTTATTTCCTTTGAAGACTAGTTTTTTTGTAACGGGACGGTGGATCATGTTGGAAGAGTACGGTTGAGCACCTGTTGAGTTCTATCTACCGTTCCGTGTAAGAACACCGAAGCAACCTAACCAATGGCTAGTTGGTTGGTTGTGTTAGTGAAAAAACAGTGAACGTGCAATCGTTTATTGAGTAGCTTTTCGCCATCTCGCTCACGACGGAATCAGTCGATTCCGAAATCTCTGAAATAAACAATCGTATGTTTACTGTTTGCCTGTTTTTCCACTAACACAACCAATCAACTAGCCATTGGTAAGGTTGCTGCGGTGTTCTTACAGGGAACGGTAGATAGAGCTCAACGGGTTCTCAACCGTACTCTTCCAGCATGACCGTTTATGTCCTATTCGAACAACGGCGCTTTCGAAGCTAACCCGATCTTCCGTCTTCAGAGTCGCAACGCATGCGGGTGTTTCCGTTAGGGTCCCCCGTCCAGAACTTTCGAGTTTACAGCACTTTGCCTAAACGAAGGGCATTCGCTGCCCGTTTCACTTATGAACCTTCGCAGTGGCCTAAGCGCTCGCTTTCGTCGCGAACAGTCGACGCGTTCGTTCACTTATTCAATCGCTTGTTTTGAGCAACCGTGCGCGCAAACGCTTTCCGTAGGGCGCTGGTCAACTTGGGCTCGCGGTCCGCTTTTTTCAACTGCAATACTTTGTTGGATTTTAAACCACGAAAGTGTCGCTTTAAAAAATGTATACAACTACCTGCACGAGTTAAATGTTCGTCAATTGTCGGTCTCTGTTACGTCTTGGCAGCCGCCGGTACTGGGGTGCGTTTGTAAATTTCAGCGGCGTTTGCTCGTTTATTCAGTTTCATATATGAAGCACGTGAAAGCGTACCTTGCTCTTGCGACTTTCGTTTCAATATTGCTTGAAGAAAGTTTAACTTCTTGTCCCAGTCATGGGAAAAAGCACTACGGATTTAGTTTTGATGCCGACAGTTGTGGTACATTCTATAAAGTGGACCTGCGTGAACACTTTGATGCAGCGATGGAACCGAACCATCAGTTTAATAATTTGTGCCAGCGTTTATACAAGAACGCTTACGTGTATGGAATTACCTCCACTGGTGATATAAAAGTGGAGGATTGGTGGGACACAATGACTACTTACGCTGGAATGGTCATTACTGAAGCACATCGGGTGGATGATGTTTATTATGGATGGTTCTTCAAGTACTACAAGATTCATAAATATACCTGGTATTATCAGTCAGGGGATAAGGTTCAGTACGTGTCCGGGACTCGCGGATACGTGGACGACGGGGATACTCAAGTGTACGGCGATCACGTTCACAGTCATTGGTGGATTTTTAGGTCGAAATGGTATAATGACAGATTTAATACCGGAAAGTATCCAAAATGCTCCATTGTTAAGGTTGGCACAACCGGCGTATATCCTCATGATATAATCGAATGTGCTCGCCTTGGCACCTATGAAAATTTGTGGATGCTGTGCCACCACGATAACTATAAGGATTGCGAGACCGAGAATATCATAGGCTGTCAATACATTAACCGAACTGTTGCTGGTGAACATCAAGAAGGTTGGTACGAGTCTCATCGCCAAATAAAGGTGCCAGCTGAGGCACCGTACGGTCTTGACTGCACTGATGAACATATCGTCGGAGAGAAGTGCACCCCTGTATGCTCAGGCTCCATGACAAGTTGGACTCAAATGAAGACCAAGTGCGCCAAAGGTGGAAAGTTCACCAGTGTGCGATATCAAGCCAAGACGCCCGATGATAACGTGAATGAATGCAGCGATAAGAACCCGTCGTGTTGCAAATCGACAATGGTATTGGCGGCAGAGGACTGCTATGAGTACGACGAATCGCTGACCGTCAAACTAACCGCTGTATCGTGCAAAAACGGTGGCAAACTGCAGAAAGCGTCCAGCGGTCACAACATGTGCGCCTGCAAGTCGGGCTTCAAAGGGATTACGTGCGAGGACGACATGTGCAAAGATGCGTGCAAGAATGGCGCCACTTGTGTAGCGAAGGCCAGTGAGCCCGTTTGCGTCTGTCTGCCTGGATTCACCGGTAAGCAGTGCGAAATAGCGCTGATGCTTTGCAGCGAGGAAAAACTCATGTGCAAAAATGGCGGTTCGTGCGTATGGTTGGAAGGCAATACGGGCAGCTACTGCAAGTGCCCCAAAGAGTACGGGGGCGAACACTGCGAGTCAAAGACCGAATACTGCAACAAGGATACGTGCAATGATAATGGAGTATGTCACAATGTAACTGAAACCCACTCCTTCTGGTGCAGATGCAATGACGGGTATACCGGCAAGAAGTGCGAAACTTCAAAGGAAAACATAGGCTATCAGTTTTCACAGTTCACCGAGGGACAGTCGCCATTTTACGTCTACTTGGGAATCGGCCTTTCTCTAACGCTTCTCTTCCTGGTATGCACCACAGGAACTGCTATCCATCATCATCGCCGTAAACGTCGCAGGGGCCGTCATGGCAGCGACATGTCCTCGTATTCGTCCGCATTTAGTTCCAGATTTGCCAGCACGCTGTCCAGGTTTTCCACGTTCGGTAGCACCAAGGCGTCATCACGGATGAATTCCAAGACAATGACCAAGTCGCGTGCCCCGTCAAAGTCTCGTAAAGGGTAGTTGCTCCGCGGGAAAGCGTTGTCGTGAACGCGTCTTCTTGCGCGTAATAGTTCAATTTTTTAATGCTGCTGTACAACTTCGGGTCTGACGTTATAAATAAATTACAACGTTCTATTTGAACGGCGCTGACGGAGGCCGTCCCCACCACGCGCGGTAACACCCCTTGGCGGGAGAGACAACATTACGCATCGAAGCTACTGTTGGTCGAATTTATTCCATACCAGCAAGCCGTTCACAATCGGAAGATATGTTCCATAAAATTAGGATTCGTCCTAAGCCGGCGCCCAATGCAAAAGGCCACGCGGACCTTTGGACGGTTAAGATTTAGCTGGAAGAGAACGAATTTGCATAGGACAACCAGCAAAGCCTCTTTGGATTAATTGGCCTCTTTCCGCACGAAAAGCCGACATCGGCCAACGTGTCAAGGCTTCTCCTCCTTCTGGGCGTCGAACAATCGATTCGGCTTGCTCATATAGGACACGGCGTCGTCGTAGGCTGCCTGGGCGCGATTGACCATCTCCTCAAGACGCCAATGGCCGTTCGCGTCATTGGTTTTTATAACGGTGCCAACGAGAGCGGGGAACATGCAAATTAGCAGAAAAGCCCTGTGAGGGAAAATTGCCTTGTACGCAAGCCAAAACATTTCAAACGAGGGAAGAGCGACCCGTTCGCTGGAGCAGCGGTCGCAAAGCGTTCGATAGTAATGGTTCACCACGGACCTCTGGTGCCGGCGGCGAAACGATGCGGACGTTGACCAGATTAGCAAATGGCACAGGTCCTCCAACGGTGCACCCTCCTCGGTAAGTTGCCAGTCGATCAGCGCGACAACCTCGTCGCCGGGCTGACCGCTTGCCGTCCGCTTGAAGAGAATGTTGTTGGTCCACAGGTCGCCGTGTTTCAGAACCGCGGGCACACTGCGGCACACAGTTCGCAGCAGCGTGGACCATTGCCGAGCGTCCAGAAATTTTAGCACGACCGCATCGTCAACGCGGTCAAAACGGTCCGGATACTGCTTCCTCAGGTGCGTCAGACCGTTCCTGAGAAATCGCTCAACGTGGTCGCCGCCCTCCATGTTTTCGAACAGTCTGGGGAATTGCCTTTGCCATTGAACCTCCGTCGTGAGGCACCAACACTGCAGGCTAGCCAGAATCGACGCCACTTGCTTCACTTTGGCCAAATTCATTCCGGATGATATGTCGTCAATTGGAGCCACTTGGTCCGTCAAGTCTTCCAACACAAGCAGACCTGAAGGGCAAAGCCGAGCGTTCGATGAAGCGACTGGCCAACCGTGGGGTGACACGTAGAAGCGCGTCTATCCAAAATACTTACCCTGCGTCCCGTCGGTCGCCTTGCGCGCGTAGAAGCATGCCGGAACTGGTATCTGCGGTTTCGACTCGCCCATGAACATGGTGTAAACGTCAACCTCGTTGTTGTGAAGCTTAAGGATCCTCTGGGCGATGGGGCTACCTTCGCTCCGCTGTGCTTCGCCAGCCATTTCGGCAAATTTGCCGACCAACTCGGAGGGATCCTTCGTCCTCGGCACCTTTAGTACAACGGACGCGGGAAGAGGAGCCGCTTTAGCGCCCTGCGACTCATCCCATTGCAACTTCAACACGTATATATTGCAAATTGCACCGTCGCCTTGCCCTACGGGCGCCACGCAACAGTTGTTCAACCTTCTCTTGACCGTCAGCCGTCGATTCAGTTCCGTCTCGAGCAGCTTTGCAAAATTTAGTTCGACAAAGTCCATCGCAACCTAAACGTGGAGAAACCAGGTGGTAAGTGGCTAACGGATGAAGCCTAGCGACTGCCAGGATATGTTTACGAAAACAGACTCGGCCGGATCAAACTGCGCAACATCAAAGGCACGTGCCGACGAAGCCTTATCGGAGCTACAAATAACGGAAAACGTCCACTGGGCTTATCTGCATTGACGAAGGTCTCCACCATTTTCAAACAATGGAAAGCACTGATAAGATGGAACCTGGCCAGAACGCTGCATTCTGAACCACTCGACCAAGTTGCAATTGCATGCTGGAGGCGCAACGAGGAGGTGAATTACCAGTTGTTGGTAGACTTATCCGTTCGAACTGGTCCACAGTACAGGTGACAGACAGCTGGTGGAGTTCCCAAAGCGGAATGTCCCACTGACAAGAACGACTGCCGCAACTGAGGTGCGCCCTACAATGACTGTTGGAAAACGAACATCCCGCAATCCTGTTCCGGTGGAAACCAAGCGTTCAACAAATACGACCAACGCTTCGAAATGTCGAATATCCCCTCCTAGCTCGGCATGAACATTGAGGAAAGTTGCTACGTGTCTACAAATCGCGTTCGTGCGAAACGTGCAGTCAAGAGGTGGTTGCGCGTGCCGCCAAAGGGTCATCACCTGCAACATTTGGCAAACATGGACAAATTGAAAATGCCTGCGCGCAGACGAGCACACGTGTCGAAGGGTTGTTTATTCGGCAGATAACTGTAGCCGTACTTTGGTGGACAGAACAACTTGATCGCTCTACTCTTCTATCGCTTCTCCGGCCTCCTGCTTCTTCATACGGCGACGCATCACTTGCTTTTTCTGTTCAACGCGGGCCTTCCGCTGTTTCAAGGATTGCTTCTTGAAGTTCCACCTTAATGCGACCATTTTGCTTAAATTCTTAAACGCAGACAACGTGAGCAGAAACCGTTTTTTCTTTGGCGCCGGTTCGTCAGTCCTCTTTACCGGTACGTGCTCAGGATTGGCTCGAATTGCCGCATGCGCCTTCCTGTACATGTCCTCGATCTGCGCGAGTTTGTACGGAAGCTACTTGGGGACGAGACGAGCGGTCGACCATTGCTTACCATGCATGGAGCAATGCCCTCCTTGATGTAGACGGAGAATTGTCGCTTGTAGGTCTGCTCGTCTTCGCTCTTCAATTTTTCCATGTACTCCACAACGTGGGTGCCGTAGATGCGGGCCTTGTGAACATCAGCATTGTACTCCTTGGTCTCTGCGTCGTAGCCGGGAAAGCGACGATGCCTACAAGTACAGCACTGCAAGCAATCGTGGCGAACGTGAAAGCCCTACTCGTGCGGTATGTCCAATCCGCCGTCCACGGCGCCTTTCATAACTCCGAACACGCGAGCTCCCGTCGTAGTGCGGGCCAAGCCAACGTCCAAGAAGCATCGGAACGCACCTGGTTGACCCTCTTCGCTCTCTACGTTGTAATCTTCGCCGGTGGCCTCTTCCACCCCCTTGTAAACGCTGTCCAGATTGCGCTTCTTCAAATGCTGCAAGTAAGCAAGTTTTACGGGAGCACCAAAGCAATGGAACCGTACGCGACGAGCAAGAAGTAGCCCGGTGCAATACGCAGCGGCGTAGTTCGTGAGCCCTACTTTGACCCCATATCTGGGCAGCTCGTGCGAATAAGCCGCAGTGAGCACAACGTCGCCTCCAATCTTTGCATATGCAATCTGAATGAGAAACGATCCTGAAGGTTTTGACGACCAAACGTCGTCCCGTACCTGTGCGACTATGTCCTTGTTGGTTATCCGAACAATCAAACGGTACTTGGGCGTATTGTACTTGTTCTTATCTTGAACCACCAAGTACCTGCGCGCTTGATAGTCCGTCTTTCCTTCTGCAATGAGCCATTTGCCAGGCAAAAGGACCAACAAGTCCGCCTTGACTTACCGCGACGCCGACGAAACTTTACTTGGAAGCGTTTGAAGTAGGCCCTGTTCTTGATGACCTTTAGAAATCCCTTAAGCACGAACACATGGCCATAAAAATGGTTAAACGAAGTGTTCCGTAACGTACCATCGTTTACTCCAGGCAAGCCGATGAGCTGTGTAATGTACAGTACGCTTAAGTGATGCTCAGTGTAGCTAGCAACGGCAGTACAAATGCTGCTCGGCAGGTCCTGCAGGTACATGCGTTTTCCTCAGCCGGGAGTTGATTGGCAGGATACAACTTTTCTCCGTTGAAAGATAAACCGAGGGCAAAATTCCAGCTTGCCTACATCGACTAAGTTGGCGAGCAGTCACTAGCTTCCGCAGATGTTGCAATTTCAACGGCTCCCGAAACCGTTTGCTGATCTGTTCCGGGGAACAAGTAAATCCGACGTTTTGCGTTCGTAGGCAGCCAAGATGCTCCTTCTGACCAATAGACATGCCGTACGTCGTCGTAACCCCACATTGAAGTTCAACTTTCCGACTAGGGAAGCTAGTCGTAATTACTGAATCGACAATTTGGGAAGAAATCCATGCGTGACTAGCCTGCCAGTTGCACTTGGCACGTTTATAATGCGCGGACTTAAAAAACGTTGACACGAATTTACGCTACATGGCATAGTTGGCACAGTAGTACACCACACTAGTAGGCTGTATTGAGCGCGGTAATTTGGAAAACGCAACTAGACATAAGTATTTGACATTTCCGCGCGCTTCTGCAGCTTCTTCTAAGTAAGGAATAGTATATACGAATAGCAATAGGTTGCACTACTGTACAGACGGAACTTGGTTATCACAAAAGTGTTGCTATGTAGAGTGATGGCTGCGCCTCCGGACTACGCAAGCAAGTGTTCGCCCTGCGTAATTTTACTTACTTTGGTCACTTGTACTTCAGGGAATTCCCGAAGGGGACACTTCGATAATGCCGGCGAGGACGCGCGCGCATTCGGTGCTACCCAACGTGCTCCAGATGCTCCCGCTGCTGCCGCGTTTGGCAGTCGCGGATATCTTGACGAGTTTGGAGCTGTTGGGATTGCTAAGGCTTACAGCGAGCAGGTCGCCCACCAAGGAATGGCGAAGGTACGCTCATTTAATTTTTGCTCCACAAAATACTAATGATTTTATCTGTCGCGGTTGCCGTTCCGAGATGGTCATATTTTTGAACGTGGCGGTTCACGCTTGGCGGTCGCGATTTTACTGGCCCAGTGCGAACGTCTCGGTCGTTTTCAGCTTGATCAGTACGTAAGCTCCGCGAAGCTGAAGCAGTATTTTGACGTTGACAATCTCTACGTTGGCAAAAAGTTGCTACTTGTGTTATTTCCGTTTCTTCAACAGGTGGGCAATGCTAACTGCGCTTTTTTATATCCGTGCGTAGCATTGAGTTTGCACGTATGCGTTTTGCAGAGATGGTCTTTCCGTCATACTTCGGGAAATGAAAAGGTTGTGTCACCTCGCGACAGTGTCAATGCCATTGATCTGTATATTCCAGGTACGATGCGTTATAGCTCAAATCCTTTCAGGAATTATTGGTCAGCCTTCATTTCTTAGGAAGTAAGAATCAATCCACCTTACAGCTTTAGTGGTGATCATCCCACGTGCCAATTTGTTTCTTGCTGGCTTGTTCCTTTCCCCACGTTCCTGCCTTAATTATAATCTCAGGAAAGCTATTAAAAGTAGAGTGAGAAAGAAGCATCCTTTTTGATTATAACACTGCGTAAAGATTAGTGCGCCTATTGATGCAGTTTATTATTTTTAGTCATGGCCGTTGTCACTTACATTTTGACATCCGGATGGGTTCTTGGAATTCAAAATAGGTACGTAGGCCAGGTTGTTCGTTTACTGCGATCTCTGTTGGTCATGCCAGCCAGATATTTGCGCGGTTTTATCCCAACGCGGGTTTAGGTTCTCTCCGGAGGAGTTGGGTTTGCTTTGTAGCACTACCCTGGCATGGCTTCTTGCGGAAAATCTTCTTATCACGGCTATTCGATACGCCATGGTAATATCTGAGACGCTGAACTTTTGGGACACACTTGCCTACAGCGGTTACAAATATGTTGGGTAGGCTGTTCGATGAGGTGGACGTTTGCATCGGAGTAATTTGTGTTCTTCCAGCATGATTGTAAGCCTGCTGGCGTATCTTGCTGGCGGAAGTGTCGCTTACTTCTACTGTTTGTGCTACTGCTCATTGGCGATTTCTTTTTTCCTTGTAAGTACTTAATCTGTCTTTACCGTTTGACTTACAGTACACAACGTTTTCGCCGTTATGTTTTGTTTAGGCTCGCTCTTTGAAAGTTCACGTAGCGGACGGAAGAAGCTACGAAGAAGGTCGAAAGCGCAAATTGTACTTGCTAGTGTTCATTTCGTTAACGCAGCCCCTAATAATGTGGTGGCTTACCAGTTCACTGATGAGGAATGTTGCGAAAGCTGCGCCGGCTGATCCAATAGATGACATCTAGTAGTTAAAGCTTAATCTCTGTTGTTGTTAAAAACGGTTAAAGAAAGTTTTCATTCCTAAATAGTTTCTTTTGCATTCTCCAGGATTGCTGTATTCCGACCATTGTAACATTGCAAAGATAACGCTAAGCTCCTGAAGATTGGGCTTTTTAGTAACCGTAAAATTAAACAGGATTTGGTAGTACGACATAAGAAGCAGTGTTGAGTTGTGCCATCAAATCACGCTGTGCACCTAATGGGAAATGAGTCTTTTCTGGATCCGTGGGCTTCAATGTGCAGGCAAACTGCATTTGAGTGAAAGTTGTGGTACATTCACCGTTTTGTGTTGTTGGTTATGACCAAGTTTTACAAATTTGAGTTCGTTTAGCTGACAAAATTCGAATGGCGGATTATTGGATTGATGTTTTTGGAAAAATGCTCGCAAAATTATTTATAAGTTTATAAGGTTTCCATCATTGAATACTGTAAAAATTTCTTTTGCCCTTGAAGGAACAGGCAGAGCAATAGGTGAACAGAAAGCTCTGTATCCTATAGGCAGGTGACCGTCGCCGTCAGTATGATACATTCCAGTTCGCTGTCTATCAATACGCCAAGACAGACTTTATTGCCGTTGTGTGTGACAGCAATTGCAACTAACTTTTAATTTAACATCACTTGTGCTTTTGGTATCAACGTGTGTTATTGCTATTCGTCAAATGGCAAATTGCTGTCGTTCACTTCTATCAAGTCTAACGTTCTAGTCGAATTTGGTCTTATGGGTTGCCTCGTTTCTGAAAATGAAACAAACTTTTACTGGCAAGTATGTAATAGTACGTTCCTTGTGCAACATTATCTTACAGTTTGCCGATGATCAGTTAGGAGTTACTGTTTCTTTGCGCTGTCGCCTTTATTGAATGAACGACAAGCTTTTCTGGAAGTATTGCACGTCAGTTCAATGTTTTTTCTATGCATGCCGACATGTTGAATCTTCGTAACCGAACAGTCAAACGACAAAGGACGCATCTATTCTTAGGATGAGCAATCCATGTAGTTTCCTTAATATCGTTTCAAATCTAAGCTCAGCTCGTCTAATTATCTTCCGCAAGTGTACAGCGTAGGAACTGTTTTCAATTTGATGTATTCAGTTTCGCATGGTTAACAACTAGTAGGCATGTGCAATCGCTGTTTTGTTTAAACTTTAAACCTCCATCGAAGGTTACTGCTATTCCGCGGAATTGTTCCATGTAGAATTAATTTTCTTCGCTCCAACCGACAGGCGTTGCTCGACTACCAAGCATCCGCATGATATCCTTCCTTGTTTGAAGATAATTTTGTGCAGCTGTCATAGCAAGTAGCTTAAGTATGCTTGTTTAGAAGAAATTATCGCTTGTTGTTCAGATGCGCCGCATTCCCTATGGTAGGTGAACGTTCCTGTATCATTGCTTTTCATCGCTATTCATATTTTTGCTGGTTTATTAATATAATTTAAAAATGCAAATGCACATGGTGGTTCGCATGTGCACCGGTATCTCACATGAATATTAGGTTGAAACGGACTTGATCGCCTTTTTTAGTTCAACGCTTGGAAAGCGATGAGTCGCTTGGGAAACGGCGCTATTAATTAAGGTAAACAACATACGAGTTTGCAAATTGTGGTCATCGAAATGGAGGCATGTTTATTTCGCTGCGATAAAATTTGGGCCATGGGAAATTGACGAACTGCCGGAAACCCCTTTCTGCCTAACCTAGATTTGCATACTCCAGTTTCCGCATGGATGCATGCGAAGTCTGGAAACGATTGTAGTCATCAGGAGATAGGTCGCGTGAATAGTGGGGATGAGGCTAATATTCAATAATTTCAGATGGATCATTTTTGAGAAATACAGTTTTTCTTGGTCCTGCAAAAAAGGATCTGTTCTTCTTCTACGTCACTGTTCACCTATTCGTAGCCTTTGGCGCTTCATTCTCACACCACGGCGTGCGATCCTACTTTCATGGTTTGGCCTACTTTATGAAATTTTGATAGCTTATGCTTTCGAAGCATTACCAAAATGTTATGAAAACTGTTCATATACATATAAGGTTTTGGGGGCGTTTGTGGAAGGGTCCGTTTCCTGTAACCTACGGTTGTCACAGAGAACCCATTTTCATTAGCAATTATAAACTGGCCAGAACAGCTCGCTTTGGGACCAAATGGAAATATAATAGCATACCGATAGACAGTTTAAACCTCCGCGCATCAGTGAATTCATGCTTGGCAATATACATTTGCCGCTTTTGCGATTTCGTTGCTTGCCGATATACACTTGATATCTTTCGACTATTCCATGGTGAACGCTAAACTGAGCTGCCAACATTCGCGCGACTGTTTCTGGATTTCCTTTTAGCGCCATCTTTAAAAGCTCGTTTTGAACCGACGAAAAGAACGCTAATTTTGGAAATTCATTTCGCCAAAATCAATTTTCTCGAACAGACTGCATAGTCGTTTCGTTAGAAGACATATGTCGGTAAGATGGTTGGTGTTCCGGAACGTCTTACCTGCAGTATATCCAAGATTGAACTCATCGCGTCAAATATGGCGAACATCGTCTTGCTTCGAATCCAAATCTGAGACGTGACAGAGCAAAAGATGGATGCACTGATACAAGTAGAAGTACAGCGAGGTAGAAGAATGCCTGCTCTTTACAGTGGTGGATTATCTGCAGGCTTTAACTGAGATTGGCGACCAAGTAGTTAGTATATTTTAAGCTAGGCGGAGAAAGGGCCATTCATGTCATTTCAACATAATATTATGCAGAGGAGTGTGCATGCGGAATTCCACTAGCATGCCTAATCCACTCCGCAATCGCTAAAGCCAAAGCCACAGGTCTCGTAGTTGATTCGAACGGTTGCGTACCCGTTGACGTCTTTCCAAGTGCCTGCAATTATAGTTAACAAAGTACTACTGCTGAAGGTATGAATTTGTATTTTGAGCTTTTGGAACATATCTGAAAACTTTCATACTTAAACCTACTCTTAAAAGCACTTTGCAAAGTTGTTAATGGAGAACAGGGGAATTCTCTATCAATTGTTGCACCGTTTCGTAGATTTCAATGGCTATGAATTTCAGGGTGGCTCATGGATACTAACACACATAATTTCGCTCTGCTACGTTAGTTTAATATACCTTGTAAAAGGCCAGTCTTTGTGTCCAATAGACTATTATGGGAAACCACACAATGCACCTCTGTATGGTGGCTACTCTGATGAATATACATGTGTTTCATTTGTTCCGAGGCATGAAGTTCCCAAATGCAGTAGCGTAATTCATAAATGTCTTGACAGGTTTTGCATGTCACAATTTTTGGACGGCCATTTAATGAACTGGGACAAAGAGGATCTCAGCAGAATTAAACGTTATAATCTCCTGATGCACACGGAGTCTGTTTCTGTTTTGAATGGCAGAATACTTCTCGATCGCGTTTACTTTACTGATACAAGGCCTGGTCAGCGGGGTGCTGCCACAGTGTTTTCTTGCATGAGCTTCAGAACATACTGTGCTACAGGCTGTTCGCCTTTGGAATACTGTGTTTGGTACGTCGACGCTTTCAATCGCTTTTTCGGCTTATGGGACGACTGGTACGTTGGATCTAGCTTTCTTGAAGATCTGAAATCACAAAATTGGAAGGAAAAGTTGGTAAATGTGGGGCTTCCAGCCTGCAGAAACGTTCGCTTTAACAGAAGCAGCGATGAAACAGTAGTCATTGATGATCTCTATGCATGCAACGACTTAAAGTTCGATTACTTTGCCTGTCAGCACAAGAAGTATCCACCGTGTAAAGTCAGGAAGGAAAAGAAGTGCCACTATAGTCCAAAGTATAAAGAATGCCGTCTTTGGAAGTATATTTACGAAGTCCTTCCCAGCAAGTATGGATTGCCATGCGACGAAGAAAGCACTGAAACGTGCCCATGTCCATGCTCTGGTGTACCAAACGAATGGTCGTCGTGGTCTGCCACATGTGGTACAACTACGAGGTACCGTTGGAGGCCAAAAAATCCTGAAGCATTAGATTGTGCTAAATTTCCTGACCAGTGTTGCAGAGAAGACGATGTTAAGCATGAGGAGGATTGCAAAAATTACGCTTTCAATAGCAGCGTAAATCTTCGTTTGGAGGATTGCTACAGAGGGAGAAAAGGGGCTGATGTCCATGGTCACTTGCAATGTGTTTGCGATCCTGGATTTACAGACTTACTGTGCGCAACAGGTAAGCGCTTTCCCATGAAGTTTCCTAAATAATTTATTGCGCAGGCGAATATTCCGACAAGGCAAACTAGCACGCCAGCTTTGCAAGTCCGTATGATGACTCATTCAGAATATTCTTATTGCCGGAATCTTCAAACCTCTCTTCCGATAGCCCTTATCACATCTGCATTGACAGTTTGTCGTGCCATTACTGATGAACTGATGAGAAAAGGTAGCTTAAGGAAAATGTGATCAAAATCCGTTATTCCAGTGCAAGAGAATCCATCTTTCAGCACAGAATGATCCTGTACTAGGAATAATTTGCGCAGCGCTTGCATATCTAGTTCCTCATACCGGTCAGATGTGCGTTCGAAAACAGAATTGCGCGCTAACTTCTTCTCGTGAAACAGTACGAAACGATGTTTGAGATATGGGCACTGTCGAAATGAAAGACAATGCTCTTTGTACACCACATGCAATAGGGTTAATTTCCGTTCATAGCATTCGTTAAACAACTTTCGTTTAGCTGAACAGTTTTTTTCTATATGGTGCACGTTAAAAGCATGACGTCTTCGTTAATAGTGTTAATAATTGAACAGTATCATGTATAGTTCTCTCCCATGAAGCGCGAAAATTCTTTCCTAGGAAAATGTCGCGTTAAATGAATTCACGTTATACGGGAAATAAATCTTCTTTCCTTCTCGTACGGAAATAAATCTTAGGCGAACGAAGACTCGGAATCAAATGTCTTCCTGGATCACATCACTGTCGTCGAAACGGGCGATGATCATACCTTTAACATTAATTTACTGTATATATATATATATATATATATATATATCCATCTACCTCAGTTTATTTTCATTAGAGTGACCAGTCTCATTGTTTTCTTATGCCTCACACCTACGTGGATCTTTTGAGCTGGAAGCGTACGTTTCATGGTCTTGACTTAACAATCAGCCTAAGTCAACTGACAAGTATTATGTGCTGATTTCGGGTAGAGTATACGAAGTATTTTTTGTCAGGTAACGTTCTATCTACATTACTGAGACATGCAGTGTGGTTCCGTTGAACAACAACCTTTCTAACGCAGCAGCCGCAGGCCGGTCATTTCAGAGTTGAACAACTGTGAAAGTAATCCGTGCAAAAATGGCGCCACTTGCGAATCAACATCTGGAATTTTTTTGTGCCACTGCAAACCTGGATGGCTTGGATACTTGTGCGAAGAGAGTAACACATTTGCTCCATACTTTACGCTCGCCTTTTTGTTCCCTGTGGGAAAATAATTTGGCATCATCAATCAGGGTTGGGGCATCTCTGTTTATTCATTATTGTTTCATGGTTTCGTTATTCAATAGTTACTCTGCGGAATTTAATTGCACCCTCATTTCAACTAACGTACGCCATTGTGGTCTTGAATATGCTTTCGCGCAGAATAATACTTAGGGACTCAACTGTTGATGCGTAATGTCGTCGTTTAATTGAATCTGACAAAATACACCGTGTGCTTAGAAGGGTCATGAGAGTGTAGCAGTTGTGGTTTATGCTTTTAAAATGCACCAATCCGGTTCTCTGCGTTCTCACTGTGCTTAGTGCCTTTTGTTGAATTACAAGTGTTTTTCATTTAAATACGTCTGTTCGACATGACGCCCAGAGTCCAGCACATCTTTCTGTGTCAATGAATTGTTCACACGCAATTTAGCCTACTTATACTTTTATAGTCTATTTGTAGTCTACTTGTTTATGAAATGAATATCTACATGCGAACGTTAAAAGCGACGTTTATTATAACGTTTCTCAGCACTCCAAAAATGTGTTCAGTGGACTGGCATAGTCAGCATTTTTTACTTTCGTAATGTCTGGAAGATACCTCATTTTCAGGAACAAAAGAATGCAAGAAGATTGCGACTTGCGAAAACGGTGGCACCTGCATTGAAAATGCTGGTGCGTTCTCCTGCAAGTGTCCAGAAACCTTCGGCGGTCACCGTTGTGAATATAGTATGTACTTTGACGCGCCTTATCACATCATATATATATATATATATATATATATATATATATATATATATATATATATATATGTAATGTGTTTTTTCGCTAAGAGAAGTTTATATCCCCACTCTTTCCTTTTTGTGTTGGTCAATGCAACTGAGTTGATAAATCTGGTCCTAGCATGCCTTTTCTTAAATGTGGTCGGCGATTTGATTATTTAAAATATGACTAACTTTAGACTAAGTTAGCTGATTTATTCTGCATCGTTATAGAATATAGTTGAAAAGTTAAGTGTTTACTTCGTAGAGGTTAGCTGGTGCAATGATACGACCTGCAATGGCAGAGGCATTTGCGTCAATATAACGTCTCTCCTTACTTGGAGATGTTACTGCGACAGTGGTTTTACCGGAAGTCAGTGCCAGATGGGTGCGCTTATGCTAATTGATTTTTATTTTAATGGGAAAACAATTTGCAGTGAAAAAAAGTACTAGCAGCGTTAGAAGAAGTACTGAGGAAACAGTACGGTCAAGCATTCGCATTTGGATCATTTTGATTATGGTACTCACTGGAACGGTTCTTCTTTTGGGCATAGGAGCATCGTATACAGCTAAGGTTAGTTACGCCGTGAATAGTTAGTTTCACTTGATTCCGTTTGGGTATTTAAACTATGCTCGCATATTTGTCGCGTAATGCCAAAGGTTCGGATAGTTATTACTTAGAGCAAGGGCGATCGATAGCAGTTCTGCTTACATAACGAATGAAATTGGCAATACAGTTTTAGTTCGTTAACGTAAGGTGGTAAAATAAAAGCAGAGCATTTCTTTTGTTGGATATTTGATTTCGACATTTTTCAAACGCAACGCAAACAGACTCAGTTGTTTCAGAATAAGTTTGTGAACGTTTGGTGAATTCGGCCTCGGAACTCCTGTTTTGGCTTTTTTGTGTGTCGAGATAAAATTTTCCATGCCCCGTTTGCCTTGCAAAGTATATAGCTCTTTTCTTTTAAGAAAAGGAGACGCTACCGGAGACAGCACCACAGTGCTTCCAGTAGTGTACGGCGAAATTCATCCAGACGACGTAGGGGTAAATGGAGAGAGCCTGTGAGTGAATCCAGCAGCTCTTGCATATCATCTGCCACGAGGACAAACAGAAGATTCAGCGTAGGATTAACTGTTTCTCCATTTTGCTGATAAAATTAATTGTTCGTAGCATTTAACAAGAAATATGTTCAGCTCGTTGAAGAAGCCTGAACCCGTAAGACATAAGCCCAATCGCTGGCGCAGTCGGCCGTCGACCTAGTGAGGAGATTGTATAGTCAATAGAATTAGTTCAAGCGTGCTATTCGTGTAGTGTTGCATTGGTGCAATGTGCAAAGTAAAACTTCAATCTGTCGCACACTTTAATGCAATGACGTTGGTCAAATGAATCTAGTTTGTTTCGTTCCCCGTGCGGGTTAGTGCCTATAGAAGACGTTGGTGGCACTTTTGCTGCTGAGCGGTCATATAAAATGGCGAGAAGACAGTTTAGTGAGACATTAGTGATGTTGAATTTCGGGAGCGTTTGTAATATGAGCGAGGATGAGCTGGTGGCGTTTTTGCTTATGCGAACAGCATGGCAGCAGAAATTTAAGATAAAATTGTAACTCTCGGTTTGCCATGAAGATGAATAGCTGCCTGGACTTCCAAGCCAGCTCATACAAAGGAGTTCAGGCAGCTGCAGGTTAGAGTCTGCAGTCAACAGAACAGACGGCACAAACGGAAGGTGTGTTGCTTTCATAATCTGTATGGAAAACATGACCCTAATGTCGGATCCGGTCCTTAAGCGCGGGGATTCCTCATTTCCGGTAATGACTTTGACAAGGTATTGATCGCGTGTCGTGACACGTTTCATATTTCCCAGAATGCTGGCACGTTTGGACTAATGGTTCGCGGAGGGGATGTGGACGTTTGGTGCATTTCAAGCATTCAGTTTTTTCCGCTCATGCTCATGCTATCCCGGCTGGTAGTCAACTCTATCATTGTTTTCCCTGCACCACTGGCGGTGGGATTGCCTTTGTCCAGCGGAATTGAGGCGGGATAACGCGGGCGTAATGACGCATTGCCAAAAGGCTAAGATGGCCATTCGTTGCTTACGGAGAGGCTGGGATGATCTTACCGTTCAGTGAACGCCAATGTGATGATGTGCTCAGCCGGAAGGACGGATTGTAGTTGAGGTAAAAAGGAGGTAAAACACACACTTCACTTTCTCAAATCGACCTTCCGGAAGAACGTTGTCTCGACGTCGACGCTGATTGAACCGGCAATCGGCAGTGGGCGCTTTGCCTTTGAAAATAATTCGCGGTGCAGTAGTCTTCAGAGGGGTCGCATGCTCCGCTGGACGCATGTTTGCCTGTTGGTTGCTGTTGCACCTTACCAATGAATCACTGTTCTTACTCGTACTTTTGGCGTGTACTTTCTAACGTAATATTAATAGGCAAGCATTTTGCGTTGTCCTCCGTGAGCGGTCATTTGGAGACTATTGACTTCGTCCTTAAGCTGTCACCATACGCATTACCCAGCAGGCGCGTCGCTGTTGGAAGTCGTCAAAGGCTTCTCTCTAAGCCTATTCTTAGACTAAGAATGAACGTTTTGCCAATTTGAATAGATTAGCGTTGCAATGAATGGAAAAACAATCATTTTATAGTAAGCTCTGTCGCGTCGCGAAGTTGTAATGGAAGAAGGTGGCCAAATCCGCTCGTCGGATTTTTGAAAACTCGACTTTGCTGATTCTATTTTCCATTTAAGAAAACGCTTGTTCACCCTTTGGAGACTCGGTTCTTTGTGCATGCAAGTTGGCGTTGCGTTCCAAACAATTTGTTTCGCGCAAAATTGCTGACCCCGCTTATCCGTTACGAGCAACGAAATGGAAATTTCTAAATTGGCACGATTTCCCTATAGCCCCCCCTCATTGGCGCTACTATCGCTTTCGTTGATTGGCCGCTCTAGCGTTCGTTGATTGGTCGCAGTTCGTAGCATGACGTGCGGCGGGACGCGAGAAATTCTGAGATGACGATCACGTATCTGCAGCGAAAATTTTTTCCTGTTTTCGCTGTCCTTGGGAACCTGTACTATGGGTGCATTTTGGCATTTCTCCACGAATTTGCACCCAGTATGTGCAGTGTACGATGAACATAATTCATGTTTTAACGCCTAGGCTTAGGTAAGGGCAGAAAACGA
The DNA here is from genome assembly GCA_000612645.2 of Trichuris muris. NCBI lineage: Eukaryota > Metazoa > Nematoda > Enoplea > Trichinellida > Trichuridae > Trichuris > Trichuris muris. The sequence continues at coordinate 14,040,889 of CBXJ02000086.1, forward strand.
TGCCTATGGTTGTGATGCTTTCGTAATCTAAAAGGGAGACATGATCCTCATTTTATGGCCTAGGCTTAGGTAAAGGCAGAAAACGATGCGTGTGGTTGCGTTGCTTTCGTAATCTGAAAGAGTGACATGATGCTCATTTTATGGTCTAGGCTTAGTTAAGGGCAGAGAACGATGCGTGTGGTTGTGTTGCTTTCGTAATCTGAAAGAGTGACATGATCCTCATTTTATGGTCTAGGCTTAGGTATGGGCAGAGAACGATGCCTATGGTCGTGTTGCTTTCGTAATCTAAAAGGGAGACATGATCCTCATTTTATGGCCTAGGCTTAGGTAAAGGCAGAAAACGATGCGTATGGTTGCGTTGCTTTCGTAATCTGAAAGAGTGACATGATGCTCATTTTATGGTCTAGGCTTAGGTAAGGGCAGAGAACGATGCGTGTGGTTGTGTTGCTTTCGTAATCTGAAAGAGTGACATGATCCTCATTTTATGGTCTAGGCTTAGGTAAGGGCAGAGAACGATGCCTATGGTCGTGTTGCTTTCGTAATCTAAAAGGGAGACATGATTGTTGAATAATGGAATTCTAACGGGTTTCGGTTTCATGATAAATTAGGACGGCTGTATACCCGTTCACAAATGTTTTAATTGCTTGCGTAGCTTTCGGGACCTCACTTGGTCCCGTCTTCAGCGCCGAAAACTAGAGATACAGGTCCTTATCTAGGACCTGTATCTGTAGTTTTCGGCGCTGAAGACGGGACCAAGTGAGGTCCCGAAAGCTACGCAAGCAATTAAAACATTTGTGAACGGGTATACAGACGTCCTAATTTATCAGGGAGACATGATCCTCATTTTATGGCCTAGGCTTAGGTAAAGGCAGAAAACGATGCGCATGGTTGTGTTGCTTTGAAATTGTGTAAGGGAAGCACTATCCAGATGTTGAAGCCTAAGGTTAGGTAAGGGCAGGAAACATTGCTTATGGTAGTTCCATGTTTGCCGCCAAACTTGGTTGTCATACCTTGCTACCGTTATTTAAGTTTAAGGTGAAACGTTAATGTTGGGTTCGAGTCTAAGCTTCGGTAAGGGTAGAAAGCAAAGCGTGTAATGGAAACCAGTTGTACGAACGATGGTTCTTGATGGGTCTGACAGATGGTGTCTTGACGTAAGGCTTGCTAGAGTTTCGATAAACCGGTTTGGGGAATGTTGGAGAGCAGATGTCTTAACCGTAGCGTATTCAAAAGCAGATGTCTCTTCGTTGGCGTATACTACGTTGCGATGTATTCGACCTGCAGTTAAGAACGATGATGAGGGTCTCAACAATAGGAGGAATGTGGGTGTGCCGAGTATTTGTGATTAATGGCACTTGATTGGTGATGGTTAAATGCTGGCAAGCAGGTGGACGTCAAGGAACGAAGGAAAATATTACCGGCTGGCGATGCAAGCTGATTCCGTTTGAAGGGGAAAACGTTTACTTTTGCACTTTGCAAAAGCGGTAAGGAACGGTTGCCTTTCGCGGAGCGCTGTGCTGAATTTGTGTATGAGCTGGCTGCTGTACAGTTGATGAAGGACAAGGGTGTGATCCATCAGCACAGAACGTGCGCCCGTTGTCGTCGATCAATGGTCCTTCGTTATAGGAAAGACCGGGACGATGTCCGCTGGCGGTGCTGTGGAAAACAGTGCCGCAAAGAGGTTTCAGTGAAGTTTTGGTTCGTTTCCACAGGCTGATGGGAGAAGGACGCGTTCATGGACGTAGGAAACATCGTTTTGCGGCTGTCGTGCAAGTGCACAGAAAGGTAGGCAATTTTTCATTGCTTGTCTGTTTCGCGGCCTAAGTCTTTCCTAATTTTCCATCGAAATCTAACAAATCAACGGTGGCGCCACCTACATCGAAAAGAAACGCCGTTTTCCATTGGTTGTCAGTTTTGCGCCTAAGTCTTTTCTGATTTGCTGTGCAAATCGCATGAAAACGACGGTGGCGCCCCCTAAATTATAGGGGGGGGGCTATAAGGAATTTGTACCCTTTTCGCGGCGGCGACGGCGAATGCACCCATTTAGCCTACAGCGCTTCCGTTGGGATACGTTTTGCTTGCGTATCGCAAATACGCCTTTCATCCGCACGCGATGCGGACTTATTTGTTCATGCAAATTAAGACAGACCAAACTTGGCAATCGCATGTACCCTTCTTTGACTGAACTTTTCTTTTTGTCGGAAAACCGAAAGTGAGGCTTTACTCAGAAGAGATCTATAATAAATGCGTAGTTAAATTTGAGATTAAGAAGAAAAGGGGAGAGGTCGCACGAGACGCTAGGTCTGGTCACGTGTGCAAGGAATCGTAAAGAAGAGTATCCAGGTATTGATCACAGGCGATACAGTAGGTTAAATATTGCAGGATACTGTCGCTGGCGAACGAAAAGAAAACAGGCTCAGAGGTCTAGGCGGACAGGAGGATGGCGTGTTCTCGTGGATCTATGCAGGGTCACTCGGTTTTCATTTGGCATCAGGTACGATGATCGTGACTCAGCTTAGCTGTCCATTTCCGTGAGAACTTGAGGTTGTGGGCTTTGGTTATTGTCTTCGTTGGGACCTTCCAAGGGATTGCCGGTCGGTTGTTTCTGATCATGGTTCCAAATTTCTGCGACTTGATGGCTGAGATTTCCACCAGGGGCTAAGTGACTAATCGAAGCGGTAGACTCTCGTCCATCAGGAAGACGAACGTAAGCGTACGTCGGGTTAGCTTGCAACAATTCGACTTCTTCTACCAGTGGGTCTTCCTTTCTTAGGCAGATGTGCTTTTTAAGGAGGGCCGGTCCAGGTCAGAGCAACTATGTTGGCAGTGACATGCCAGTAGGCGAACGGGGACTGCATTTAAACAAACGTTCGTGTGGTGTTGCTTTAGTGGTTATGCATAGCAGGGACCTTACGGAATGTAAAGCTTTTGGAAGAACAGTTTGCCATTGTTGTAGAGGAATTCGCCGCGTTTTCAGGGCGAGGGTTATGGCTTTCCAAATTACGCCGACCTATCGTTCTGCTTGTCCACTCCCTTATGGGTTGTATCCCGTAGTTCCAACGCCTTTAGCCACAAGCAATTCTCTTAACTCCTTGCTCATGAAAGAGGAACCCCGGTCCGTCTGGATGTATGCGGGGACACCAAACAAAGAAAACAGTTCAGTCACCGCCTTGATGACGGAAGCTGACGAAGCATCAGGAGAAGGAAATGCAAACGGGAACCTAGAATACTCGTCTACGATACACAGGAGAAAACTGTCAAGGCATTGCAGAGCAGGGTGCCTTTGAAGTCAACGTTAAGTCGTTCAAGTGGTTGAGTCGCTTTGATAAGAGTAGTAGTGCCTTCTTGTCGATAGAATTTTGGCTTACATTCCACGAAAAGACGACAACGACAAATGAGCTGCTTCATTTCGTCAAGTGAGCAGGGCAGATACTTCGACTTCACAAAATGGTAAAATCGACTCACTCCAGGGTGGCAAAGGCATTCATGTGGGTGCTCCAACTGGCGACGGTCGTGTCCTCCATCCCGCAAAAGGCTCTTGACATCCCGCAAAAGGCTTCCCATATGGGAACAAATATGTGCATATGTGTGTATTATTGTCTCTTTCTGCCTAAGAGAAGTTTATATCCCAACAGTTTCCTTTGTGTGTTCGTCAAAGAAACTGGGCTGACAAATCTCATCTTAGTGTGCCTTTTGCTTAAGTGCGGTCGGTGATTTGATAAGTTAAAATATGACCAACTTTGTTAACCGATTTATTCTACATCGTTATAGAATATAGTTGAAAAGTTAAATGCTTACTTTGTAGAGGTGAGCTGGTGCAATGAGACGACCTGCAATGGCAGAGGCATATGCGTCAATATAACGTCTCTCCTTACTTGGAGATGCTTCTGCGACAGAAGTTTTACCGGAAGACAGTGCCAGATAGGTGCGCTTATGCTAGTTGATTTTGATTTTAACGGGAAAACAACTTGCAGTGGAAGGCAAAATTGGCATCGTTACAAGAAGTACTAAGGAAGCAGTGGGGTCAAGCGCTCGCATTTGGATCATTTTGGTTATGGTATTCACTGGAATGGTTCTTTTCGGCGTAGGAGCATTGTACACAACAAAGGTTAGTTACGCAGTGAATAGTTAGTTTGACTTGATTCCGTTTGGGGATTTCAACTATGCTCGCGTATTTGTCGCGTAATGCCCAAGGTTCGGATAGTTATTACTTAGAGCAAGGGCGATCGATAGCAGTTCTGCTTACATAACGAATGAAATTGGCAATACAGTTTTAGTTCGTTAACGTAAGGTGGTAAAATAAAAGCAGAGCATTTCTTTTGTTGGATATTTGATTTCGACATTTTTCAAACGCAACGCAAACAGACTCAGTTGTTTCAGAATAAGTATGTGAACGTTTGGTGAATTCGGCCTTGGAACTCCTGTTTTGCCTATATTGTCTGTGGAGATAAAATTTTCTGTACCCTGTTTGCCTTGCAAAGTATATAGCACCTTTCTTTTAAGAAAAGGAGACGCCATCGGAGACATCACCGCAGTGCTTCCAGCAGTGTACGGCAAGGTTTGTCTAGAGGGCGTAGGGGTAAATGGAGAGAGCCTGTGAATCAATACCGCAGCTCTTGCATATCAACTGCGAAGCCAACAAAGAGGGGATTCAGCGTAAGATTAACTGCTTCTCTACTTTGGAGACAAAATCAGTTTTTCGCAGCTTTTAACAAGAGATATGTGCAGCTCGTTGAAGAAGCGTGAACCCGTAAGAAATAAGCCCAATCGTTGGCGCACTCAGCCGTCGACCTAGTTGGGAGATGCTAGTCAGTAGCATTAGTTCAAGCACACTATTCATTTCGCGTTGCATTGCTCCAATGTGCAAAGTAAAACTTTAATTCAAGTCTGCCGCACACTGAAATGCAGTGACATTGATCAAGACGGGCCTGGCTTTTTTTACCTTTTGGTAATTTGTTTGAACACTGGGATTTTTGTAACGGGCTTGTTCGTGTTCGGATATCTTTTTTCGGCTGTCGACCCGTTTGAAGGTATCTGTAATAGATCTGAAAATGCCCTACCAGCGGATGGATGAGCAGTTATTAGAAAGTATCACAGATAGAGAACGCTTATCGATTCAGAGCTTTCGGCACTCTGATGCCGTCGTCAGTGATGGGAAAGAGGGAGAGTTTATTGCGCTGTGGAAATTTATAGTCACGCAATGGGGGTCAAGGAGGGCGGTCGGCTTGGTATGGTGCAGCATCTGGTTCTATTAATAGCTGCAGTCCATACTTCGCTGATCTCCACACCTTGGTCGCGATTAATCGTGCTATTGTGCCGGATGAATAGAGCTTCCTTAATCCGCTGGAGGTGTAGTCGGCTTTCCCGGCAAATTAATTTGGGTCGCGGGTCAAGAGAGCAGTGGATGGCGTGCTCTGCGACCGCGGAAGCTTTGATGGCCTCCTCCATGATCTTTCTCAGAGCGCGGGTTTGTGGCCGGCCACGGCGTGCGGTATGTGACCCGTTCAGTCTTTGTTCCGCATTCTTGTAACGGGTCACGTACGACATGTGTTCACGAAATCTGTGGGATAAAGTGTTGCCCGTTTCTCCAATATAGGAGGCGTGGCAACCGCGCATAATTTCGTAAACTACGCCCGGTCTGCTGTCCAATGGAACCATGATCTTATCAGTTCTAACGATCGCACGAATGTTGTTGGAAGATGTAAAATGGACTGTGAAGTTTAGAGAGCGACCTAAGCGTTTTAATCTTTCTAAACAACTAAAATACGGGACTTTTGGTAATTTCCACGAACTACTGGATCCTGGTTGTTTGGAGGCTCTGTATTCTCGACATGACTCGTTTTAACGGGCATCAATTATTGTGGATTCTCTTTTTCATATTGTGTGAAAACGGCAGAATACCCGTTCGTCAATGCTTTACTTCAATAGCGTTGCTTTCGGGACTTCTCTTGGTCCCGTCTTCAGCGGAAATCTTCAAACGCAATCCATCGTGCGAGTATCACAGTCACGAGTGAAAACTGTCAA